>OZ057413.1:126911526-131711526 GCA_964056705.1 Troilus luridus | reverse complement strand
ATTAGTTGAAATATTTGTAATCATTGTTGTGTTTTATTTTATCGTAAACTAATAGTTATTTATTTGACAAGTGAGGAAAGTGCCACTTTATTATACCCGAGTGAATTTTACCTAATTAATGCTAATAAACAAGGGTGTTATAAGCACTTTTCTCACGTGTTAAATAGTACATTTTTCCTGCAACCATTTAACAATTAAGAAATTAAAGGTGAAACTTTAGATTTGTTAAAACTACACTAGCGCTAGTGGGTAATGCTAATGCTAGATCTCCAAATTTCTGATGTGTGAAGGTTCCAATACATTTAAGGTTAAATTAAATATTTCTATAAAATCGCTTCAAAATAAATAAAATATATCTTGAATTAAATATAAAATAGTTCTAAAATTATTTATTTTAACATTTTAGGAATATAAAATGAACAATATTATAATACCGCCATTTAAAATTTAAAATAACAGAGTGCTGATTGTCAAATTCGATCTTTGTGGCTGTTACTTTCCCTCACTAGTGGGGGAAAGTGGGTATTTCCACACCAGTTTTAGTTGAGTAATGAATAGGATTACTCAATGGTTGCAGAAAAAAGTAATTATTTTACTTGTTTTAGTAACTCATCGATGGAAATAATCTTATCCTAAATTTAAAAACCGATGAAAACACTCATTTCCATCAACTGTAGTTGTAAATAATACCTCATTACAACCTCCTTGTTGTTATTTAAATTTTTGAAAGCAACAATTATTTGATAACTAAATTATACGTACACGATTTTTGTTTGTGTTACCTCCTGAGAGTGAGCTTCCGCTTGATTAAAATATAACTTAAATATCCTTGGACAGCACTAGACATCGGAAGATAAATGGAATCCATTGATAGAATCGAAGTACAGTTTAGAAACTTACACTAAGTCCTGCATCGCGAAAGTCGTAGCCCCCACCCACCCTTTCTACCTTTATATAGCAGCTCGTCCGCAGAACTCTTCAGATCATTCGGGTCCAGTGTCTGTGTCGGCAGGACATCTTCAGGATAACATGGAAGGATTAAAACATAACATGGATATCCTTCGCTTCTACGATGAATGATTGAAACAGGATGTTCTGTATTAATATCCACAATTCCAGGATTCTTAGTTGTTTTCAGAATTAATGTAAATAAAAAAGCAATGATAGTTTAAATATTTTAATTATTAATCATCACTGTAATATTGACTTTTGATTGTATTAATAATGTTATTTAATATTATTCAAGGTAATATTATGTATTTATTTTTATTTTTAAACTGATTATTACGGGAGCAAAAACTACGGGAGGCCTTGATTTTGCAAGAGTTGTAAAACCAGCTGTTGTGATGATGTTTATATTTTAATATTTAAAAAATAATATATTGGTTTCAGGAAAAAAAACACTCTATTTTTAATTAATGCGGTTTATGTAGTCAATATTTTAACAATGTTTCAGGCGTTTTTGTAATCTTCGAGATAAATTATACTAACTACTCGTATTAATAAAATTATGAGGGTACATTAATTTTTTTTATCTATTATATATTTTTTTTAAATGCCCGAAATGTTGTAGCAATACTTTACTAAGCAAACAGGCTATGGTAACAGTAACTCAGTCATTTAGCAGTGGTTGTTTTTAAAAAGAAAAATACAATGTGGAGGTTTTGATGAGGTAATATCCAATTGTCCAACAATAAAAACAGTCATGTACAGATACACGTGAATATAGGAGTTTAGATACGATCTGATTAAACGTAAAATTATAATTAAAATTACTTTAAGTAACTATTTAGTAATTATAATTACTTTAAGTAGCTAATGATATTAATGATGAAAATGAATTATACTATAATATTTTACGTTTTTCGTTACGGTAATATTAAATTATCATGTTACCTGATAATTTACCAGTGCCACCTTCATTATGAGAACGAGCTCTACTACCTATTTTCAATTAAAATTATGGAACTTACTCTCTTATACGCCTCATATGTCTCTGCTTTTGCATTCGATGATACATTATTTAGGTATATAATTTTTTTATATAAATTGTACTGCTAGTTTAAACAATAAAATGTTAAGAAACTTTGTATATTCCAGAGAAAATAATAGTTTTAACTTATAAATCTGTCGGAGATAAAATTACAAGGTAATATTGAGTATATTATTATATTAGCGAATTATCAGATTTGGCATGCTGGTTGTATTTTTTTTTCAGAATAATGGAGGGAAAGGGAGAAATAGATAGATTCAGAAGGCGACCTGTGGTCTAGTGATTAGCACAGCTTACTAAGGCCAAGATCGCGGGTTCGTAAACCTGCAGGTGGCCCTAGGATGTTTTAAAAAGTAAAAAAAAAAAAAAGCTTGGTTATGAGCCTGTACGATGTCAGGTACTTGTTAAAAATCCCTACCGAAATAAACCTGGATAGGCGAAATGTAGAGCTCCCTCTGTAGCATTGTCCGAGTAGCCATAGCAGCATAAAGTGACGTTTAATGAACAAACAAGGCCTACAATTGTTTCTGTTCAAAAGTGAAGGCTTACTAAGGCATCTCCTTTCATTACTGTGGTGCTAATTTGAAATTCCTCAAATAAGTCTGGACTGACAATGACTTCGGGTATGCAGTTTTACCATAGTTATCTTCGCTTATCGTAAGTGTTTTTCTTCTTCAAGACTTGCATAGCTCCTCAGAACCCAGTCTCCTGATAGTTTCCATGTTGCTTCTCAGTGGGTGGCACCATTATTTCAAATATGATTTTAAATATTAACTAGTAATAGAGACATTATAACTATTTTTTTATTTAATGTCACTTCATAATACTTTGGCGATTCAGACGATGTAACAGCGGGAGTCCAAAATTTTGCCTATCCAGGTTTAATTATGGTAGGGATCTTTAAAGAGTACCTGAAACCGCACATGTTCGGGTTCGCCTATTTATACTCGCTCCGAAGGACGGCATAACCAAGTATTTTGTCCTCGCTTATACAACTCCGAATCCTTCCATAAAAAAATCCTACTTTACTGCTAACTTGCGATCTTGGTAATAGAAGGTTGTTATGTAGCTATAACTCCGCTTTCGTTTATATGTTAGTTATGACTTCCATTCTTGTTAAGGTGGCATTTGAATCCTCGTTCCTGAAGCAAAATGTTCGTTATTGTTGCTTTCCTTGTAATAACTAAAGAATCCCATCACGAGTTTGTTCGCAGATTCGTTGCTAACCGTTTGCATTAAAATTTCTGACACAAATTTAAACATCATATACAGAACAGTATCCATTACTCTTCCAAGAATAATAGATCTTTCTCTACAAGGAGGATGGCTGTTAACGATGGTATAATTACACTTAATACAAATCCTCACACAAAGGTGCGATCCTGGATTGAAGTTGAGAGCTGGTTAGAATATGGCTTAACTACAAATCCAACACAAAAGTATAAAGCATACCATGGCAAAGATGTGGCATTTCTATTCTAGAGTGCCATAAGTTCGGTCGTGAACTTTCAAGTTTGGTGCTATGTACCGACTTTATATATGTCAGTCCAAAATGAGTGTCTGAATCCCTCTTGTTCTGTTAAATAATAAAGAATTTCAGTATCCTATACCTTATTGGTGGTCAACCTCCTGGTATATTATTCATTGGGGAGGTTCGATTCCATTTGTATGTTGATAGCTGTTGATTCTATTATATTTTTAATTGAGAGGAAAATTGTTGATTGAAAGATTTAATGCGGGATATAGATAGTCTGGGGGTGGAGTAAAAAAAACACTAAATAAGACAAACTTATTTATTATTAGTGGCGACGTTTCGACCTACCTTGTAGGCCATCTTCAGGGCTGACAGAAGGCTGGAGCTACCGTGGACACCATACCCACAGTAGCTCCAGCCTTCTGCCAGCCCTGAAGATGGCCTACAAGGTAGGTCGAAACGTCGGCACTAATAGTAAATAAGTTTGTCTTATTTAGTGTTTTTTTGACTCCACCTCCAGACTATCTATATCCCATATTATATTTTTAATATACTCGTAGCGCGCTATTTTTTTTATAATCGCTATACCGGTTCAAGAGCAGCTATGTCTCTAAATCAGGTGGAGGGCCAGTATACTTACAATCACACTTCCTCGTGCAGGGAGTCGACCCATGTAATGAGTCCTAAAGTTTGTATTATAGTTGGTCTTGACTGTAGGTCTGGGATATTTTTATTGTGGTGAATGTAGTGTACTATTTGAATGATTGAATTATTGTTTCCCTATCCTGGAAAACCTGTCCTTGTTTGTATCTGATTGAAGTCAGATCACTGGACTATGGAGTTACCAATTTTTTAAACCGTACTCTAATGTAATGAAAAAATCTGAACAGAGTTTAGAGTCTTAAGCTAGAATTTTGTGTTTCTTACAGCCCAGATTGGTTGCAATAGAAAATGCATGCCAGTAAATTTTTTCCCAAAATTGAACTGATTTGAATATAACTCAAAAGAAGCATTATCTTTTAAAAAAGTACACACATATGTGTACCACTACAGCCCGTGAACGGGTCTGGGGTTCAGTACATCGTAGAGACTGTACTGTTCCATGGACAACGATTCTGCAAGGAGGTTACTTGTCCTAGGGCACGCTCAACCGCCAGATTTTTCCCCCTTATTATGGGTACCCTATTTTTATAATCTTTTATAGAGGCTGGGTGGGCCCCAGGAGGGTCCAAGATCCTATATGATCCATTCCCGCTGCAAACAGACTAAATAAAAGTCATGGCCTGCAGCGGGATTTGAACCAGGATTTCCGGCATGGCAACCCAGTGCTCTACCACTGAGCCACTCCGCTACTTCACTCTCCTATAACCTTCTAATATTCTTACACATAATCAACAGCTTTAATACAATCCTACTGTTATATAACCCCTAATACCCAGGCACATTATCAACAAATTCAACTAATTTAAACTTTAAGAAATAGTAATAATAATAAATACATTGCAATGTGACAATGACCATTATTATTTTTTAATGGTATAAATTAATATGTTATCACAATATTTACAGCTTCTGACATATAAGACATATTCTTATACCAATCAGTCATCATTAGCCACACATCAATTCCACTGTTATCAAGTATGCAAATCAATAATTATATGACGGTATTTCCCCTTATTTCATTATAAAACTAAATAAATAAATTAACAAAAGGACTACTATGTAAAAAAATAAAATGAAAATAATACAAACAGTAATATATATATCAATGGATTTAACCAATGCATGTTTTTATATTATTATAATTATAATAATAATATTTATCAATAGTTGATGTTGTTTAAAACAATGTAAATAATTAGTAAATGCAAAAAGTTATACTTTGCCTTATATTGCATATTTTGCTCAGTGAAAAATATAATTTTATAAGAAACTTCTAGGTATCTATTTTCTTTAGATATCTGTCAATAGAATTTTTTATAAATCAAACTAACTCCATAAAATGTTACACAACTATGGAATTTCAGAATTATTCTTACTTATATTATTTTAATTAATTTAATTTTATAAATTTTACTAACCTTCAACTGCATTCCTTGGTGAGCCCGATGAAAATTCTGGAACCTTTGATGGCAAACTAACAACACTATTAGCTAATGGGTGTGTGTTTCCTAAAACATTTTATGTTGATAAATTAAATGTTATCATAATAATGATAAATGCTGATTCAAATATTTTTTTATAATTATTGCTACTCAAATGATTGATATGCTTGTGATGTATGAAATAAATACAAATCTATCACTCTAGATTGTCCATCTACAAAATTTATTAGGAGGATTAATCAATTTTCAATTCAAATCTTATATTGATAATATCATCACTAACATGCTTTATATTGTACTTAATAGTAAATGTTATACAGTTTTCATATCTGATTGGAAATTTTTATTCTAAGACTATGTTTATATATAGAATTATGATTTATTTGTTATTAATTATATTTATTTGGATACAATACTTGCCTTCCTTTTTCAAAGCTTCTATTGAATGAAATGGTTCTGCAGTTGGAGTGAACTCATGGGCTTTTGGATGCTGCGGATAAACAACTTGAGTCTGCACTTTTTGACCCTCGCCTATAATAAACAAACTAACAATTAAATATATCTGTTCTTACATTTTATAAATAAATTTATCTAATTTTATTATATATTGTTCCTTCAAAATAAAGTCATAGCTCAAAAAAATACTAATTTTTTAATTGAGCTATTTCAAAGTTCCAAGAGAGTTAAAAAAAATAAAAATTTGATTATTGGTAAAGCAAAGAATTTCTATTGTAATTCTATTATTATCTATTAGAAATTGTTTAAAAGCTTGAAACTTTAATTTATCTATTTTCATTATTTCCATAACACTTTGAGTTCAGACATCATGCAACTCAAAATGTGAGTTTATTAAAAAAAAATGTTTGAAATGGAATACCAGATATGTACTTTCTGAATTGAAAATTGCTTATAAAAACAAATTTTGAGTCAAGTTGTTCTTTTGAAGGAACGATTCATTTTATCATCGATCATTGTAAACTAGAATTATTTAATATTATTAATAAAGTGATGGATAGAAATGATATTCTTCAAATAAATAAGAAACATTTAACGAACAGTAATCCATACTACTATACATATATACATAATTACTATTTAGTAGTTAGCTCAGTAATTTATATTTTATATATTATTCCATATTTTACTTTTGTCTTATCGTTCCCTGTCAGATCTTTATTTTTTTTTATTTAAGAAAAAAGTTGGGTTTGATTATTTCCTACTAATTATCCACTATCTTTCCTTCTTCCCAAATTATTTTAATTTTCATCATTCATTAGCTCGAGTCTCACTTTCCCAAAAATGGAGTATGGTTACTAGCATAACAACAACAACAACTTTATTTGCAAGTTTACATATACAAGCAGCATAAGTGTGAATACATGTTTCGGACTTCCTTTACATGTTTAAAGAACAGTGATTTTAATTAATTAAACTTATCTTTTATAATTAAGTTTTACAATAGCAGGAAAAATGTAGAAAAAACCCGCTTAAAAACTAGCATTATAATGCCTTACAGTCCTCAATGAATCATGTGTACCAAATCTGTTATTAGTTTTGATAATTTAAACAGTTATGAGTATATTCAAGCACAGGTAAAAGTTATACATATTCTTTATTAAGGTTGTTAAATAACTTTAAAAAAATTACCGATGAGAATATAACAGAATCTTTTTTAGGTTTAATACGAAAAGATATTTTTATTTAAATTGTACGAAGCCGAAAGAAGAATATTTAGCAGACATATATATGATACAATAAAATATTGCATTACAAAATTGTTTGAGCCATCTTAGCTCTTTACATTTCTTATTGTTTTTAATTTATAAAACAGCTATTTCACTAGACAAAATCCTATTTTTTTTTCAATTATTTGCAGTGAAATATGAAATATTTTACATGTATTGAATAATTGAATTATGTTGTATATATAACTTACCAATCTATTGATGTTATTCATCAATTTTTAGATAAAATCACTCTGAATCTTTTCTACCGAGCCTCATACGTTAGCAAACAATGTTTCATACAATTTGTATAAATTCATACTTTGTATTACAACATTTCAGTTAATGGTAATATGATATATTCACTAATATAATACATAGATATATAAATAAATTCACAAATTACGGTTATTTTTTTTACCTAATTTGTAATCGTCTGATTCATCCTTTTGTTCTACCTACCATACCATTCATAATTGGATTAAAAAAAAGTTCATTTGGATTTATATGGTAATTTAATTTTCAGCCGAAGTATTTGAAAAGTTTATGTTGTTTATAGTCTAAAACTTGGAAATAGCAAGCAGGATGAATATTTGTTTCTGAAATGCTCCTTTATAACATATAACAAATTTTTGATTCTTTGAAGTACCTAAAAAACTTAAGAAAAGGAGAACTAAATCAATACTATAAATAAATGAAAAAGAGCATTGGAGTATTGGATATTGGAACACCAAAAATTTTTATTTATAAGGATATACGAGTATGTATTAGTGTTTATTTAATTTAATGATACGAAATTTGGATGGGAAATGGAAAACAGCTTAAGTAGAGAGATTACAAGAACAAATATAAATCGTCAAACAAAAATTATGATAATATTAATTGACTTGGAACTAGAGTAAATGTTATATCAAAAAGCCATTTTCAATTGATCCTAGTGATTTCCAATATTAAGAAAAATATTGGAGCATTAAGGATTTTGTATTGTAAGGATTGAATACGAGAGCAATTCGATGTCTTAGTGGAGCTCCAAAGCTCTATTCCATAAGTCCAGATGGGTCTAATGATTGTCATGTATATGAGTCTCTTGTAGTTAATTGGAAGCTTAGAGCGTTTATCTAGTAAATTTTGAAGTAGCCTGAAACGGCGAGCTGAATTGAAACAATTAAAATAAAATAAAACCTATTCTAAAAACTATTCTTTCAACAGAAAAAAAATTACAGAATAGTTAACTAGTCATTGCCCTTCATTGATCCACCCAACTTTCATATTCTGAATTTAAAAAAATTCCCAGCGAATCAATAGGTTGTGCTTTCATTATCCTAGCGATGACGGGTTTTTTCATTAATTTAATATTTTTGTCCGAAAAAATAAAAAAAACGTAACATTCGTGAAGTTTTTGTTAGTGCCAATTGTTCACGACGTTTTCCAAATGTTTTTGGTTTCAGTAGTGTTATCAGCCAGTCTTTTATTTTTCGAAGATTTTAAGTGTCTAAATACCTAGTTGGAACAAACGCTGCGTCGGGATGGAATTATGTAGTCTGGATTGACTACAACCTCTCGTCATTTCTTTGTTACGGTTTACATCTTACATTTTAAATAATAATTTTTAAAAGTTTGCTTTAAAGTAGTAGAGTGCATAATACACTTTAAATTTTATTCAGTAGAATATATTGTGGAAAGGCATAAATATGTAACCGAGTAAAGCAAGTAAATCGTGATTTTATCTTCCCTTTTTTGTTCCACAAAGTGATTATATTATCTTTTTTATTAGTATTATCTGTAAAAAAAAGGAGTTAAATTTTATTTTTTATCTTTAATACTCATAACGAAATAAACTGTAAGGAAGGGCATAGAAATTAATTTTTTATGGTATGCAGAGTCTTGTTATTATTTTTTTTTAACCATTGTGAGGTTGTCTAATAAAATATATTCGTGTATGAAATTTTCATTACTTGATATAATATAAATTTATTTTTCTAATATCTAATAAACAGTATTCTGATGGATTATTTATGATCAAAAGTAACAAATTCTATATTAAAAAACAAATAGCTCTACGTTAAATAATTGAATTGAAACAATTTAAAAAAAAAAATTATTTATTGAAATTTACAACTGTATAAAAAATACATCAAGTAAATAAAATGAGTGAATACATTGACATGAAAAGACAAGTTGAGAAATTACCCAGTGGTAGTACTCAAATAAAAAGTTCAGCTTAGAAGGTCACGAGGCCATCTTCTTTTCAGACGCCTCGGAGGATTATTAGGAATTGAAGAGGTTGCGAGGTTTGAAACTAGTGGGTTTGAGTGGAAATGAAGTTTGTCATGAAAGGATTGATATCGGATTCGGGCCAAATCAGCAATAAACGGGACGTTAAAGTCATTATGGATTACTTTGTTCGTAACAAAGTAAGGAGCATTAAGGATTTTCCGAAGGATTTCGGATTGTAAGGATTGAATACGAGAGGAATTCGATGGCTTAGTGGAGTCCCAAAGATCTATTCCGTAAGTCCAGATGGGTCTAATGATTCTCATGTATATGAGTCTCTTGTAGTTAATTGGGAGCTTTTATCTAGTAAATGTTGAAGTAGCCTGAAACGGCGAGCTGAATTGAAACAATAAAAATAAAATAAAATCATTTATACAAAAATATTTACTGCTTAATATTATTGTTCTGATAAACGTTGTCTTTTATTCAATTTGATATTGCCTTCAATCCAGAGTGATGCAAAACTCTTCGCAACATTGCAGGTTTGCAGACATCAGTTGCATTAAGGGACTAAACCGACAATCCACGGTTAGGATTTAGTTTCTATTCTAAACTAATTTTCAAAATTTAATCCTATATATATTATATTAATTATATTCCTTATTAATATTAATTTCCTTATATTCCTTATATTAATTTATCCTATTTATATCATGTTAAAATAAAATAAAATCATCTCAAGGAAGGTTTATGTAATAGTTTAATTGTTTATATTCAATTTTTTATACTTCTGTACAAACTTGTAGATACATAAGTGTGCATAAATGATTATGTGAATAAAATATTTTAAGTGAGTTTGTTTATGTGATCATTTACAAATAATCATTGTAATTGTTAACTTTCTTAATTTGTTTGATCTTATTACAACAATCTGTAATTTATAAAAACCTAACATTAGTTTTCCAAATTTATCATTTTAGATATCTTATGGTACTAACCAGTCTGGTCATTTAAATCAGTTTTATTTGACGTGCTAAACTTCATTTATTATTGTTGTATTAGTTTCTAGCAGGATGTATTCCACAATCATTATTTCTTGCATCCTAGAATGTATGTATAAAATTACTAATTTAAATCCGTATATATAAAAATTAATATTTTGTCAATTCTTGTTATTATTACACTTTAGTTTTATAATATGTTATATTGGAACCCATTACGTAAAAAATATTTTTTTTATTCTCATGAACTATTCATTATTTCTTAAATATTAGAATTTAAAACCGACATTCAGTTTAATCGAAGAAGTCTGTGGATATCATCAATCAAAGCGTTTAAACACTTTTAATATATTTCTTCAGTAATTTAAGCTCAAAATTCTGCCAAACATTCATAAATAAAACCTTATAAATAGGACCCATAAAACTTGAAGATACGAGTCATTCTCTCGAAAAATCGTTATGTATCCTCAAAGGGCACGTTAAATACACTAGACATCACATCTTCGTTTGTTCAAAGTGTTTCACAGGACCACAAGGATTAATTCAAGCCATCAATAAAAAATAGAACTACGTTCAAGTTGGGTAATTACCTCAACAAGTAATTTATTACATTTTTATGATAGATACTTTTGAAAAAAAACATTTATTCACTACTTAATATCGATAAAATTATTATATTATCAACGGAGTCTGAAGGCTTAGAGTGAGGTAAATGTTAAAAAAACAAAGCTAATGCTTAAGGAAAGAAATCGATCAAATAAACTTTACCCTGAATTTTTTCGAAATAAATCATTGCTTGCCGATTGGTTATGTTCGCCCAACCACTAGATTTTTTAATAATAAAAAAAAAATTAACCATATCCCTTTGTCAATTTTAAATGTGACAACACCATAACCACACTATAATTGATACTGGAGATAATGAAAGAAGACAGTACCTTTAACAGCTACGATGACCAGAAGAACTGCAAGGACGATCGGTCGAAGAGATGCCATGTCGGACTAAGCTGGGGTCGGCGGCCCTCCAGGCTGATATAGAGCTTTCCTTGGACAACCGCCAGAAGAAGTGTCGCCGGTCGGGGGGTCATACCCGTGGAGTAGATGGGGAGATAACGAATCGGCTATTGGACTCGATACGGAAATAGTATTTTATCTGATCCTTGGGAGGGAGAGTGCTACGATTTCGGAGTCGGCTGAAGTTGCCCGATAAGCCACTCTACGACCTTCGCATGACAATTAGGTTAAACAATGAATGGACAAGGACAATATATATATTTTTTAAATTTATTTGTTGAAATTTACAACTATACTATAGGAATACAACAAGCAATATCATGGCATGAATGATGCATAATGGCATGGATAAAGCAAGTAAAGAAACTACCCACTGGTAGTACACAAATAACAAATTCAACTAAGAAGGTCACGACGCCATCTTTTTTTCAGACGCCTCGGAGGATTATCGGGAATTGAAGAGGAAGCTAGTTTTGAAACTAGTTGGAGTGGAAATAAAGTTTTTCATGAAAAGACTGGTATCGGGTTCGGGAAATATCACCAACAAATGGGACATTGAGGTCATTATGGATAACTTTGTTCGTAACAAAGTAAGGAGTATTAAGGATTTTGGATTGTAAGGATTGAAAACGAGAGGAATTCGATGGTTTAGTGGAGGCCCAAAGCTCTACTCCGTAAGCCCAAATAGTCATATGTATGAGTCTTTTGAAATTATCTGGGAGTTTAGAGCATTTGTGTAGTAATCCTTGTTGTAGCCTCAAAAGGGTGAGGCGTTTCTTTTCTGTCTAGTGTGAGAATTCCATGTCAAACATTTGTCAAAATGTTTAATGTCTAAGTATCGAATTTGTTCCACAGGAGTCAATGGGAATTTAAGCATGCTGGAGGACAGAAAGTCATTGGAATTCAGAAAGTCACGAAATATAAAAAACAAAATAGTTTAGGCATTCAAATTTATTTTTAAAGATATTGCTAAATGCATGCATTAAAAAGAAAACATAGAGCAGAATAGTAAGATCAAGTAGCAGTAAATTCATCTTAATAATTATATGAATGAAAAAAGGATACGAAAGAACAGGGAATTTGGAGTAATTCTTCCACTTTAACAATTGATCCATTGTAGAAGATATCCACAATGGATCTTACCAGCTTACTGGAAAAAACATTACAACCACGATAAACCTAAGGGAGAAGCATGGTTCTTGTTTTTATAGAACTGAAATTAGTTTTCTTAGCATCTAAAGAATAATAATTGGCCCTGTGAATGATGGAGAAATATGACGAATCGGGAGCTCAATGCTCTATTCGATGATATCGATATGATATCGATATGTTTTTCTACAGGCAATCAACATCTAGGTTATTACGTCCTTTACACTTTTATTTATACTACGCTATTTTAATTTGTATTTACTTTTTTAATTTTCTTCGGATTGCATACTAATTATTTATTTTATTTATTTCCTAATTTAGTCTTTATTTGCGTCTTATATTTGTTCAGTAGCGTAACATTTAAAGCTTGGTATATTCAAATTCACTAGTCACCGCCGCCATGATCGGCTATAGCCATCTAGATTAGGAAAGAAGATTGAAACACCATCTGTCGGCCGAATCGCGCTCTTCACTTCATGCTCCCTCTTCGCATCCAGACTCCAAGCAAACATCATCTCTCTGATTTCCTCGACTGAAGCTAACCTTGTCGTTCACCGCATTGAGCCAGGACATTTATGATATTCACCCATAGCTCTAGGTCGGCTAGCACCGGATATGAGAAGCATGCTCTTGATACCACTACATCGCCTAGTAACCAGATACACTCGGAGCCAATGAAAAGAATCCTTCTCTTCAATTGTAAGTCCACTCTTTCATACAATTAGCAAGAGTACCTGTTCACCGGTCGTCGTCATCCTCAGAGATTTCATTTCATTCACCTTATAAGATAAAGACTATAAATTCCACTGTTAAGATTTGTTCATACGAAGCATCATTTCCAGTTAATAATTAAGATTTAATAATTTCTTTGCATAACATTATTCATTGTTCATTTTTTCTCTTTCTTTGTAAAATTGTTTATTCGCTGTTTTTTCTTTAATTATCAAATGTCTAACCTTATAATATATTTAAAATTAATAAACCACATGTTTCAGTATCTCGCCAATTTATTTAAAACCCCGACTCTATTCTATTAATATATCATTATAATTGTTTATCTTTTATTTTTTGCTATTCAGTCTAATCACGCCCGTACAGTATTGATCTATTTCTTTAAAAAGATTTATTATTTTATCTATTGTATTTTTTGAATCTTCTAGTGCAAGTTCTATAGACCGGGGTATTTTATTACTTTCAAAGGTTTTTGTAGTGATGTACAGTCTTCTATTATGTGTTTTATAGTCAGTGGTGTTTGACATGATTCGCAATGTGGTTGGGGCTCTTTGGTAATTAGATATGCTTGAGTGAGGTTGGAATGGCCGATCCTCAGCCTTGTCGCAACTACTTCTTCTCTTCTATTCCCTCTTATAGCACTTGTCCACTTATTCGTACTTTTTTATATATTTCTTAGTTTGTTAGTCAGTGGGATTTCGGCCCACATGGATTCCCAATTTTTCTGGGCTATTCATCATAGCAGCTTCTTTGGCAGCTTTATCCGCAGCTACATTTCCAGGAATTTCGGAGTGTTCAGGGGTCCAGAGAAAAGTGAAGTTTTTTTTAGAAATTTTTACATTTCTATATAATTCTTGATTTTGCTTATTGATTGACCGGATTTGTTAAAGTTTGATATGCTTTGGAGTATTTTTACAAGTTTGATACATTGAATCTGTACAAATTAAAATTTTTGGATGTGCATTATTAATTGATAAGAAAAGAGCTGTAGAAATTGCCTGAAGTTCTGCAGTGTATATTGTTGAGTATGGAGGTAATTTATATTTTTTGGGTGTCCCATTCAAAATTATTGCGAAGCCTACATTTTCATTTTTCTTGGATCCATCGGTATATATTATTTCGTAGTCTGAATATTCCCGTATCTTCTTGTGAAATTGAAGGTTATTTGATCCTGTGCTCTTATAATTTAAGGATAGGTCTATTTCATAATTCTGATATTTCCACGGGGGTAATTGTAGCCAGGGTCGCTTTGGTCTGACGGCATACCATACATTTCTTTTATAACTTGCTTTTGTCTGATGCCTAAAGGGGCGTTTCTTTTTGTATTTATATCGATATGTTTAGAGCCATTAAGGTCGGGAGACTGAGCTGGGTGGACTACTATTTTACTAGAGGACGGCTGCACAAGATAGAGCCGAATAACGGATTATTGAGGAGGCCAAGACCTTTGATGGGTTTTAATATCACAGAAGTAAGTAAGAAGTAATTGACTCGTAAGAAATCTGCAGATTCTTGGAAGGAAGTAATGTTCCTCCTAAAATGGCAAATCCACATACCATGAACAGAAGGGGTTAGTCCTCCTGAACTCTCAATGATTCAAGAAGTTCTAGATTAAAATGGGAGTCTTCAAACGAGAGTCTTTCTTTTTATAGAGTCGAGAGTTGGGTTCCAAGGAGAAAAAAACAAATACAGCTAAGCCTGATAGCACACACTATTATGGAACAGATCATGGGTTCGTAGTGGCCTTGGGATTCAAAGAAAAATTATTATTCCTTAGGAATAAAAAATCCTTGATTATGTCATTCTTTGAAGCCGACGTAAAATGAATATACAGCGGTTGGAAAAGAAGTAGTGTTTCTCCTACTACTATAAATGAGAGAATGTAGGGATAGGTAAAGAAACAGCTGAAGAAACAAAATGGAGGATTTAAGGATCCTATCAAAACATAGGCAATGGGGCTTGAGACCCAGAAATATACCCAAGTGCCCTACTTGGGATACATCAAAGGCATTGCAAGAAGAAGCCAAGTAACTCTGTACTATCAGGAACGGAAAAGAACATCATGAATGAACCGAACATTTCAATCGTAGGAGATAGAATATGCATAACAGATGATGAAATAATAAACCTTTGTCGAATCCTAACTAACGATGACGAAAAGTGTAATATCATTTTAACTCTTAGTAGTATGGTAAGATTCATGCGGTCCTTGGCAACCCGAAGATGAATCTTTTAAAATAATTTTTCGAGCATTTTATATTTGTCTTTTACCTCACAACAGCAATCATAGTCATTATGATCTAAAGAAGAGTCTCAAAGGAAGTATAATCAAGTAACTGCTTGAGTCAATGTGGAACGTGGCGAAGAACCAAGACGTCTGGCGCCATTGTCTGGAAGAACCTTCACAAGTGGCGCAGAATAATAAAGGAAGAAGCAACATTATAATCACAGCAAAGGAAGTGTTTGATGTTGGTTATTTAGTGAGTGCTAAATATTACCGATAAATATAAATAAATTACAATTTGAGCAAAGATCAATGAATTATGAAAGTGGACTGTTATACCTTGAAAAACTTATGTAATACCTTAATAAACTTTAAATTATATTAATGAAAAAAATAATTAATCGATCCAAAAACAAAGAAAATGTGCTCAAAAAAATGTATAACTTTGGTGTTTATTTTATTATTGTATAATGTTTTTTTTTTTTGTTTTTTGTTATGTATTTTTTGAAATTTACAATTGTATACAGAATACATCAAGTAAATATAATGAAAGATAAATCATGTTTAGAGACAAAGTCAAGTAGAGAAACTACACAGTGGTAATACTCAAATAAAAAGTTCAGCTTAGAAGGTCACAAGGGAATATTCTTTTCAGACGCCTCGGAGGATTATCAGGAATTGAAGAAGTTACGAGGATTGAAACTAGTGGGTTTGAGTGGAAATGAAGTTTGTCATGAAAATATTGATATCGGATTCGGGCCAAATCAGCAACAAACTGGACATTTAGGTCATTATTCGGTACAAAGTAAGGAGCATTGAGGATTTTACGAAGGATTTTGGATTGTAAGGATTGAATAAGAGAGGAATTCGATGGCTTAGTGGAGCCCCAAAGCACTATTCCGCAAGTCCTGATGGATATAATGATTGTCATGTATATGAGTCTTTTGTAATTAATTGGGAGTTTAGAGCGTTTGTCTAGTATGTGTTGAAGTATTGGTAATGTTAAATGAAACTTTGCAGTGAACTACTAAGTTTCTGTTGAGATATCTATGAGCTCTTCAATTTACTCATCTTGAAGTGTAAACATAAGAGGAAGAAAAATGTCCTGTATAGAGGAACCTCAAATAATCCTCCAAGCAGTGTGTTCCAATTCTCATTCATCTTAAAAATGAATGTCCTCAAAATGGTTAATACCTACTTGTTCCAAACATGACGATGATAAAAAATATCTTAGTATTAGAATTGAAATCCAATTAATCAAAACTCAGTAGACTGGGTGAGCCCCAAGATTTTTTAAAAAATCTTCAAGTGCTCTAAAATGATTAAATAATCAATCTGCAACAGCCAGACTTAAAACTTAATAATTAAAAAAAATGAAAACAAACAAACCTTGAAGGTATTGGGTTCAGTACATGGTAAGAAGCGCACTGATAATAAGCCAAATGTTGGGCAATGAGGTGAAATAGCCTAGATCACGATTAGCCCTCCTAATACCGGGTGAAAAAAGTTTCACGTAATACCAGGAGGGGTCGTTGGAGGACCTTTTTCTGCAATTAGCTACGATGGTCATCCATCTAAGAGTCATTGCTTATATTTCTGATAGAATGGGACTGTAGTAAAGTAATATCAATCATTTTTGAACTATCAAAATGTATAATTTTATTTATTTTGAAAATAATGAGTGAGCAACAAAAATGTTCCAAGAGAACCTAAATTACTTACTTACTATGAATGCATGACTATGCTGTGGTTCTATGCTCTTTACAAATATATTTATTGGAACCGTTATAAACAAGGTTTACTTAATATAATTTCCCGAGCTCAATTAAGAGAAATCGTTGTTGATAAGCCTTTTCCCATTCCATATGTAGATCAATCCAAAGACGAATGTATTTACTGCAACAATATCTATCAGATTCATAAAAAGTTCGAAAGGCCACCTTTTAGTTTTCCGCTGACTGGTATACTCACTTATCATTCTGTCAAGATTGTCCACTCCTCATTTCGTGTCATTGTAATGGGCAATGGTGAAAGGCCTTTTCTCAATATCATTTTCGAGGACGTTTCCGCTGTGATAATAAGCAAATGATAGAAATTCTGCAAGTAGAGTTCTGAAAAATCTACCCCCCCCCCCACTCTGTCTCTCTTTCGCTTAGTAGGTACCTAATTCTTCTGAGATCTATCAAGGAACTGACACATATAAAAGAATTCATAGCTTCTGAACAAAGGATGCAAAAGAGAAAGAAAGAGAGAGAATTCCAACGAAAGAACACCAAAGCTTGAACGACATCGAGAAAATATTTACTTAACTATAATAATACATTTTATTAGTTATTGATTTTATTAATTTTTAAATATTTTTATTTGAAAAGAAAAGATATGTCCAGGACCGGGACTGGAACCCAGGTCACCCAGATCGCTAGTCTGGAACTCTACCAATTGAGCTATCCTTGCTCTATCAGGCTTGCTCCAGGCTCACCAAATTAAATAAATGTTCAATAAATCATTCTTCTCCTCGTATACATCGCAAATTGCGAGAACGCGGGGACATGGAATCAGTGAAAAGAGAGGATATGGCCATGACCTGGAAGCGAGCCAGATGGAGCCACGATAGCTAAATTGGGTAGAGTTCCAGACTAGCGATCTGGGTGACCCGGGTTCGAGTCCCGGTCCTGGACATATCTCTTTTTTTCAAATAAAAATATACAATAATACATATTTACGGTGGTAATTGGAACCGACGCCGGCAAACTTGCACTGTAAATGCAAATATTCTTCTAGGAAAATATATAAAGATCCTGAAAAGGCATAGACTGTGACTTCGGCGATCTGAAATAAGGCTAACGGGAGTCGTTCCGGACCGCATCTTCGTTTTTTGGAAACAAAATTATCCACAGTGATTTATTTTGAGCATGAAATTCGTTAGAGCTCTACTCTTCGTGTTACATATAGTCTAAGGATAAATGTCCTAGACCCTCGTGAGCATAACTTTGTTTTTGACTTAAGGAGAGTCAAAAATATGAGTTTGGGGTCGTTATCAACCCCAGCCGGTATCAGGAGGGTTAACTCCAAAGTTTTTCGCTCAATTTTTCATAGGGGCTGGATAAGCCTAAGGATGATAACTGGATAACAAATAATTTAACTCCTACAGCCAGGTATGAATAAACTCGGGACCACGAACTCAGTTACCCAGCAGCTTGCGTGCTGAACTACTCCGATCCAAAGTTATAAGTAAAAATTATAAAATACTTTATTACACGCATATTTTAATTTGATTCAGGATCACCCTTGGAACCATTAACATCATGAGTTAGTCAATCAAGGAAATCATGTGTTACCCGAGGTATTTTAAGTTATTTAATTAAAAAAAAAAAGTTAGAATTTTAAGATAAAATCAATCCTAGCTTCTTTAAGCGACCTAAGCAATCTGGTCTTCTAAGCCTCAAAGTTCCATATGCATCGATTCTGTGCACACTAACTCTCGGTTTCTAGAGATCTCCCAGAACTTCGTCTTTCTGGCAGTCCTATTACCTTCCTGTAGGCCTCAATCCATAAATACTGTTTTCGTAAACTCTTCTAGCCGTTCTTTCTTCACCCATAGCAAGTGATACAGCCACCTCATCCTCTATGTCATGGCTAAAGAGATGTAAATGTCATCGTAGAGATCTTTTAAGACCACCAACTTTGAATCAGGTATTGTTGTTGTTGTTTATGCCCGATTTCCATCTAGGTCTCTTCTGATTCCCTCTGTTTCATATAACATTTTAAAATACAATATCAATTTAATTTTTTTTTATAGTCAGCGGAGTGGCTCAATGGTAGAGCGCTGAGTTTTCGTGCCGAAGGTCCCGAGATAAATTATTTAATATGTCTAGAGCCTTGGATATCTACAGACCATTATAGGGCACACCCGACCTCTAAAAGTAGGTATACTTGATTGGAATAAAACCTGGTAGTTGAGCGAGATCTAGATTAATTCCCTTCCAGCACTACCTTTATTCCGGAAACAGCACAGTTTCTTTTGGTGCTGTTTAGTGCGCTTGGGACCTTTAACCCGACTCTTGGTGGATTGTAGTAGTGCAAGGTTTTTCTTATGGACGATTTTAACCAAAAAATGCTAAAAATTATATGTATATATATTTTGAATATAAATTATAAATAAACATATTGTTACGGGTACCGGGTGTAAAATGGACTAAACTATTACTTAATTCAAGAATCTAATATTTATTAACAAATTAAAAAGAATACAATGAGATTATTTAAAACAGTTAAATTATTAAACTAAGATCAATTTACAATAACAATATTCTACTAAATTTATCTAATTTCTAAAATAATATACGAACAATATAAGATATTGGTAATACTAAATAACTAAACTATTTATATATAAATTTGTACAAATACAATAATATTACACTATAGTTTACAATTACAAATTAACACTTACAGTTCGCTAACTAAAGTCCACCGACCGTAAGACTCTCCAAATATGACAAACTGCCACACAGTTTATTACACTTATTGCACGGCCACTAATTGTCACTGTTGCTCACTAAGCACTTATTACAGACTGATACTAACTCACTGTAACTCACACGCACTATCACTAGTTAACGACTGCTTATTACTACTGGCTTATTACTCCACTGCTTATTACTGATTGGGGCCGGCCGAACAGCTGGCTGTACTAGGCAAGGTATGTCGGCGTGGGACAATTCTCGGAAGGACGAGGACCACCTAGACCGATCCAGAAGGCTCTACGCCATTCTATAATCCCTTCCCCTTAATCCCATTGTTTGCCTAATCCTCTCAGCCGGTCCTCCTTCCCGCTCTGACCATAACAATATTTTACTATTAAAAATAAAAGTAATTTGAGTATGGAACTCTAATTAAGCATAACTGTAGATCCTGAATGATATTTCTTTTGCATTTCCATTCTCTTCGGCTAAGCCTTCATAACCCGCTTTGCTTCTTCTTAACGGATGTACTAAGTCCCGTTGCTTCCTTACAAACGATGCTAATTTCTTTTTACCTTACCTATTTAACATTTTAATATTCCTACTATGAAATTTACGATCTTTAGTATAATAAAAATATTTTATTGACAAAAATGTTTGATGGGCTTTATAATCAAATTAAACTATTATCTTATCACACCCAGAAAATCTTCAGACTACAGTATACAAGAGTCTTACCTTCATCCAACTTTCTTATGCTCCGATCGGGTCAATCCTCACCTGGGGTACCAGTCTTCAAACTCTGCCTTATTGGAAAGAACCGGCTCAATACGTATGTTAATTTCAACTTGTGTAAACAGACCCAGTCTAGCTTCCTCTTTTTCCTAAAGGATTTCTTTACTCTCTGTCCGCCACTCCGCTCTATCAGAGCTATTGGAACCACTAATCATATATGTATGTATGTAAACATTCTTAAAATATAATAATAATGTTTATATACACCAATATGTTTATATTATATACCACTTTACGAATCTCAGTTCATATTACAGCGCTTACCCGAATCCTCCCATGTTTATCTCGCTTTACGTTTTAAACGTTTACCATTTCGCTTAGCGTTAATGAAGTTTTTAGATATCCATACGTTACCAAGCCCAACAACTTTACAAGCCCTTCAAGCTATCACTTCAATTACATTATTAAGGAGCTTACAATGAAACTCGACGTTACAGACCACATCAGGTCCATTTACGGGCCGAATATTTAGTACAATAATTTATTTTCAAAGACCTTCATACTTATTTATTATTTCTAAGAATGAAATAGAATAAGATATAAAATTATGAATTCAAAATGGCAGCAAATGCTATTGGGAACTCAAGAAAATTATTCTAGATCGAAATATATCCTCCGTACAGAAGTGACGTACACTGGTGAGGCGGGAATTCTCACAGGAGTATTACATTGCAGATGCTTAGGAGATGAAAATCCTTAAAAAATTTACAGCCCAACGAAAATACAAACCAAATAAACGCAAACAGAGAACATAGGGACCTAATTAAAGGCCCTGATTTAGTTACATGTATCAAAAAGGGGAGAATAGTGTATGGATGTAGATAATGGAGGGACGCCCGCATGGAAGAAGAGGAAGACCTAGGATACGGTGGTGGAAGATGCCGAGGCTAGCCTTCATTACATTTATAATCAGCCGATTTTTTTTTAATTAGGCATATAATGAGAAAATGGAGAAGAACTGCTGAGTACCGCTCTGAGTGGAGGTAATTTTTAGAGGAGGCCAGGACAGATAGAGACTACCATAACCCATACAAGTAATCTAAGCCAAAGTATATGCAGGGAAGTGATTTATACGAAATCACATTCATGTTTTAGATTTTCCCAGAAATTTAGGGAACCCGCTTTAAAAAGGCTGGACGAGTCCTTGGAAATTCTCTAAATCCCAGAGGGTAGTTCCACGACGGATATATAATAAATATTTTTTCGCCACATCTGGTTCCAAACCCGGGCCCTACTGCTCACCAACCTACTGCTTTTGTTTATATCTGGCCTTTAATGAAAATTTGACTATTGCTTGATTAATACAGCTTTCCAAATTTATAGTTAAATTCAATGTAGTTACAACGAATTCCGTTAGATAGCTCTAGTTTGGTGCTTCAGCTGATAATGCGGAGTTTTACTTTTACTAGATCTAGAACAGGTACAACTCCTGAGTGAAGTATGTGAAAGTTCATTTGTTTACAAATTTATAATGATTATTGATTAACCCCCGATTTCGATTGTGACAATGACAAATTTGCATGTTTCTTTTAAAGAGGACAGTTGAGGATTTCATTCCGAAAAGGATATAGCGGTATCGATCTGGAGTTGTACAGTTTGTTGGCGATTCACTATTGTATTGTAATCAGGAAAGTGTATTTCATACCTTTAACTATGCAGACATGATTACAGATTCAATCGCGGATTTCACTTCTGGAATTCTAAGAGCATATTGTTTAAATCTTCTGATGAAAATATTTTCCATATTTTTTCAAGCTACATAAATTCATTCTTCAAAGGTTACATAGTCTCCGGTTGACCCATGAGGAATCTAGCAGCATATCTAGCGAATGGTGAAGAATTTTAGTCGAAACCCGAAGAAACATTTGAATAATGGGTTTATTAAGCTAGTTTTCATAAAATAGTTTTAATAAAGATTTTAAAAATATTGGCTTTGGCCAATATTGGATATCAGAAAATTAATATATAATATTGTCCATTGACCAGAATTATTGCACTTATATCTTTAATTTTATAACTTTCTTTTGTAAATATTTTTGGTTCAATAAATTTATTTTCTTTTAATTTTATTTTTATTCCTCAGACATAGGTGTAATAATAAATAGACGATATTACAGTAAGTAATATGGAATTATTTTTGCTGAATGAATTTCAAAACACTTGTTCTTTCTGTATTAAATATATATATATATATATATATATATATATATATATATATATAAAATATATTTAATACAGAAAGAACAAGTGTTTTGAAATTCATTCAGCAAAAATAATTCCATATTACTTACTGTAATATCGTCTATTTATTATCCTGAACGTGAATAATTTTAGTACACTGTTGTACATTATATATTTCATTATAATTATGTCGTAGGGAACGGAGTTGCCGTGCCGGGGTTCAAAGATTCAAAGGTTCCGGGTTCAAAACCCGATTTGATAGATTTTATTTAATTACTAAAGAGCCGGGGTTCTGGGACCATCCTGAGGCTCATCCAGAATCTTTTCTAGAAGATCCCCACCAGTTACTTTTAGTATCAGTTACTTTTATTGATAACGTTTATAACCTAATTGAAATAAAAGAACATAGGTTTGTATTTAAGTATAATTTAAAACGCAACAAATAATCAAGACAATTATAGATATACATTTTCATTTTGAAGGACAAAAATCCATAATATTCTTCAGGATCTGCTCAAATAAATCCTTGTTTTCGTAGGGAAGTACATATTTCAAATATATTCATACAGGTACGAATCTATCATCATCCGGTGGGTACCGCATTCTCTCTTGTTCCTTCTATTTAGAGATGACCATAGAGATTCGATTCTTTGAGTAAAATGTCTCAGATTCACACCTTCAATGGATTGAATATTATTTTATGCTTTCCAACAATTGGAAGAAATTGATGCATAATATTCTTATCTGGAGCAGTTTTTATGCTTAATTCTTGATTTTTAACTATTTTCGCCAGTTATAAGAAATTCATTTTAATGACTGAGTAAATCATATGTACTATAAGTAAACTACATGATTTTATCTTTCTTTGCATTTTTATTTCTATTAGGTTATAACAGTTATCAATAAAAGTAACTGATATTAAAAGTAACTGGTGGGGGTCTTCTAGAAAAGACCCTCGTCGGTTGAGCGTGATAAAACGCCTCCCTGTACAACCACTGGTCAAGAAGCAGTTCAGTCTCTACCACGTACTGACCTCAAGGCATTTCATGAGTTGTAGTGGTACCGGTAAGAATACATATGTGTTAGTAAATTCCAAATTATTTAATTTTATAAATATTTATATTTTTACTAGGACCACAGTTAGGTTACAGCCAATGTTTTCTTACCCCTTTATGTCTTTCTTAGATGTACACCGTTGATGTTAAAATAATCGACCCGGAAGGTAAATGAAGTCCTGCAGCGGACGTGGTTGAAGACCTCTGCGTTGAGGAATGTCTTCTGTCTCTTCGCCAAGTTTAATAATACTGCAATTAACGTTTGCCAACAAGAGTTTCGTCTGTCCTAATTATTGATATAATAGTAAGTTATTTATTTACCATTGGTTTTTACACTCAGACTTTAAAATATAATACCGGAACGATCCTCTCCTGTAGCACCACTAATACTTTAAACTTCGTATACTTTGATAATTATCAAATTATTTGATAATTATTATAATCTCCCTATTAAATAAAAAAAATTTAAATATTTTTATTGTGAAGAGAAAAGATTTGTCTTGGCCGGGATTAGAATCCGGGTCGTCCGCATCTCTAGCGCGGTGCGCTAACCATTTGAGATACCAAGGCTCGTAACCAAGCCAAACAAATCAATCCTCTTCCCCGGTCCTATGAAGAGAAAATATTTGTCAGGCCAAGACAAATCTTTTCACTTCACAATAAATTTTTTTTTTAAATAATCACTATCAAAAGAATAATAAAATTTAAAAAAGTTTTTAATCAAGTTTTAGTGATCGTGTTATATTTTATTTTCTAGTTCTAAAGGTGGACGGACCGTAACACTTCTAATATCCAGAATTATTTCTCCCAGTGCGATTTGTAGATAGTATATAGTATTGTGGCTCAGTGGTAGAGCACTGAGTTGCCATGCTAAAAATCCTGGTTCAATGCCCGCTGCAGGCAGTAATTGTATTTAGTCTGTTTGCAGCGGGAGATGGATCATATGGAATTTAGGACCCTCCTGGGGCTCACCCAACCTGTATAAAATATTATAAAAATAGGGTACCCAAAATAAGAGGGGGGAATCTGGCGTTTGAGCGTGGCCTACGACGTCACCTACTTGCAGTTATTCATGAACAGTACAGCCTCTTCCATGTACTGAAACTCAGACCCGTTCCACGGGTTGTAGTGGTACAGGCTTTTTTTTTTTATTTCTCCCAGTATCATTCATAATTATTTTTCTAGAAACCCTTAATATTCCTCTTTTTTGCATCTCTTATCATTCCGACCTGAAAACTCCCTGAATCACTTAAAAATAGAAAAAAAAACTGAATGTATTAAATACAACAAATAGGTAGGTTTCATTACCCAATGAGGGCATTGGGGAACTATCTCCGGACAAAAACAGGTAATGCACTGCTCACTTCGGGGCATCAGTCACTGCTGCTTCTACAATGAACTTTACTTCTTAGGTAAATATAAACAGTGGTAATAGCAAATTTAAATTTCTCTCTATTTTATATAAAAAAATTTAGTGATCACGGTGCTGTATTATATTTTACCTATATGGTTGTATAACAAATGAAACCTTTAAAATATATAAACATTATAATTATTGAAATAATAGAATGTGTACAGAAAAAAACAGAATGCCAACAACAAATAATAATACCAAAAAGCAAATTAATAAATTAATCAGATGGTATTTATATATACATATCTTATTTAATCATTATACTCTATCTTACTTAATAAATAAAAATGATAAAGTTACGAGAAAATAAAATAAACAATATTTATTAATACATTAGTGGAAACATTCCAACTAAAAACTTTAAGTCTCTAAACTAAAACAGGAAATTGAAAAAACCTTGCAACTCTTGCACTTGATAGTTGCATTTAAGCCTTGCTGCATTTAATTAGTTGCTGTTATTCTCTTTCTGCCCTGAGGATGCCTGAATAGGCGAAATATTGGACAGGTTTTTTCAATTTCCTGTTTTATTTTAGAGACTTAAGGTTTTTAGTTGGAATTTTTCCACTAATGTATTAACATTTGTTTAATGTCTCTGTTGACCTTTCCCTTTTTTCAATATAAAATAAACAATAAAAGTAATTTTTTAGACCTGATCGATGAAAGTCTATAATTCTGAATGATACAGATAATCTATTTGGGAATTGAGGAGATTTGGAAACAGCGTGGGTTTGAAAGAGGATGGGGATGAACCATGACGGATATTTTCGAAGGCTCCTGATATTCTTATTAGCGCACTCTATCGGATAAGAATCGAAGAATTAAGAAAGAAGAAGAAAGGGGCAGCAATGCTAGTCGATAAAGGAACAGAAAATTCTGTATATAAAGTCTCTAATGGATAATTTAGAAATATTTGTATCGATATAAACATTTATCAAGACAGTTTATGTAGGGTTAATATTAACTAGGTACTTTGCCAATAGGTTTAAAAAAAGAAAAGAAAAATATATGAACTTTTCTGGATGTGTGCTTCTTAAAAACATACATTATATCTACAGCCCCCGTGAATAAGTGGTTAAGTCGAATTTTGTCCAAAGAGAATTGTCTGTACTGAGGGAACCCGATTCGTAGAATTTGGCTAGAAATGGGATTGTAATATAAGCAATAACTCCTTCGAAGCGAATGTCTGACTGAGCCCCTGATGCATGTTTGAAGCATGCTAAGGATAAGCAATTTAAGGAAGAATTTTGTGGGCTGAGCTTAGGCCCAGAGGTTACACTAAAAGAGGAAAAAGGCTTCTTTCTCTACAAAACTTTTAATATTTTGATTTTTTCATTACATTCTTTCAGTTACATGTTCGAATTAGTTATTGATTTTATTTCAATAACAAAAGATTTCTAAGTTTCTCTATTAAGTTGTTTACTTGTACTTATTTAATTAATCTATACCATTTAGTGAAAAAGGCTCTAGAACCAGAAAATTTAATTTATTATGAGACAGTAATGACATCTCTATCAATTCCTGGTTGTCATACGTTGTTAAAATTGACTATTCCTTTCGTTAACAGTAAATACTGATGACTCTCAGTCGCCACTAAGGCTGTGGTGATTGCTATAGACATTAGAAAAAAACACAACGCTACGAAACTAACACGATTTCCTTAAGTACAAGAAGATAGTTTTTAGGAAAATTTTACTTTTCCACTTATGAACATGTCTTCTGCGTACCATGGTTTCCATCGAGCAGCGGCAAACTAGTACCTTTGGTGTCATTCACCAGTGACACTCAATCGAGTTTAAGGACAGTCACAAATCGCACTGGGCCCATGGATAATGGCTGTTTGAGGTCAGCAGGCGTATAAGAATTTTCCCCGAAACAAAATCAAATCAACTGGTGGATATTAGCATTCTTGAAAACCACAACGGTATTGGCAATAAATGTACACAATGTAGTGTCATTACTCTCCCTATCTTTGTAATTTTTCTTCTATAGGCGTACAGACCATGGTCTTGACGGGGTGATTTGTGAGATTCTTTATTTGTGGACAGTGGCATTACAAATATTGTAGTTTATATCGGATAGATTACTCATAAATAAATAACAAAACATCTTGATAATACGTCCGGCTTTTTTTCCTTCTTATAAGTAAATGATAAATTCTTTACCAGACACCTAAGACCGAATGCAGGTGAATTACAATGTAATAGAAACTATTAAAGAAGACTAGAGACCCCGACCTTGCTATGCACTCGGAATCGCTCACTAAGGAAAAGCTCTGATTTCACTGGCCCATCCTAAAAGTAAGATCCTGGAGTTTTGAAAGTCCTTGGTCATGCAGAGCACGTCGTTGACCACACTCTTCGAGCCAAGTCTTCGACCTCTTTGGCCTTCGCCGCTCATCCGTCACCTATAATGTCAGTGCTTGTCAGCCTCTGATTAACGGCGTTTATAGGAATCCAGGATCGATGCAGGATTAATGTGTGTAAATTTTTTAAAATCTATATATTTTTTAAATATTTTTCATTGTGTCTTATCATAAGTTATCGCTTACAAGGGGTTAGGGACATATAGCCAAAAAATACTTTATAATTAATTATTTAGATAAACCTGCACTATTACAACCCATGAATACGTGGTAGAGAGTGTTTCTTGGACAAACGTTGTGGAGGGAAGAAATTTGTTCTAGATCACGCTCAACCGCCAGACTTTTCCATCTATTTTCGGTATCCACTTTATAGAGACTGGTTAAGCCCCAAAAGGGTCCCAGGTCCCAAAGGATCCGCCAACGAATGCTAACAAATCATATAACATCTACCGCTGCCGGATTTGAATCCAGGACCTTCGGCAGGACAACTCATCGGTCTACCACTGAGCCACTATCCTCACTTCATACTTTTTACTTAATGCTTTTAAAAATTAAAGTTTAAAAAAAATGTATTTATTGAAATTTACAACTGTATACAGTTGTAAATACATCATGTAAATATAATGAAAGATAAATCATGCCCAGAGAAGAAGACAAGTAGAGAAACTACACACTGGTAGTACTCAAATAAAAAAATCAGCTTAGAAGGTCACTAGGCCATCTTCTTTTCAGACGGCTCGGAAGATCACCAGGAATTGAATCCTTGATGGCTTAATGTTGAATGGATGGCTTAATGTTGCCCCAAAGCTAGATTCCGTAAGTCCAGAGGTCTAATGATTGTCATTCACTTGAGTCGTTTGTAATTAATTGGGAGATTAGAGCGTTTGTCTAGTAAATGTTGAAGTAGCCTGAAATAGCGAACAAAATTAAATTAAACAGAATGGTTAGTCATTAAAATCTAGCTTTGCACGAGAAGCAAAACCTTGTTTTGGCAACTAAAAATAATCTAGTCCAGGATCCATGGTCCATTTTTGCACTTGATTAGTATCAAGCTGAATCTTCGTGAATAGCTTCGTTTCGATGAGACGCCCGACAATTTCCTGTGAGAAATTCTCCATTTTAGTAGCTAAGTGAGGTAGCAAGGATGAAATATGTCGATTTGATGATTCTCAAAAATTTATCACTAGCTGGGTTTTTTTCTTGTTAAATCTGAAGAAGAAGTAAACAAAAAATCAGCTGGATAGTACTCATTTTTGATGACCTCATTATCGATACATGTTGGAAGGAGGGGACTCTTTGATCAAACAATACATTTTATAGAACAAATATTTTTTCAAATAATTTATATAATTATCTTGAGATTTAACAAAAAAAAAACCCAGTTAGTAATAAATTTTTGAGAATCATCAAATATTATTATTGCTACTTCTGCTAGCTACCAAAATCGAGAATTGTCTTCGATATTCATTGGAAGTATATTTGAAAATTCATTAATGATTTTCGAAATGCTTTTATATTGTGAAATAAAATCAATTGGAAGAAAAAATTATCAGGTTAGAGTTTAAAATACTTTCTTAAATCGTAAGAAATTTAAATTTAAATGAATTTTAGAATTTTCTTTTGATTCTAAATGAAATTATAGATTTTATTATGTAGATATTATAAACATTAGGTATAATAATATAAACCTAAACCTTCCTGGTGAATCACTCCATCTATTGGTGAAAACAGAATGAAAATACGTGCAGTAGTTATTGAGTTTACCGCGATATGACAGAGAGACGTGGCCGAAGCCTTTGTTTTATATTATGTATAGATTCTGTCCAGTCAGAAACTAATCTATATTCTATATCCTTAGGCAATAAAGGCCTATTCAAGACGTGACATTCTCAGTGATTCAACTCTCAATAGAATCTAAATAACTTTTAGAAAAAGCTAGAGCTTTCAGTAGAATACTAAATCCCTAATTCCTTCTTGTCTCCACCTAATTGATCTGAGATGGGTTACGTGATCTTCCACTTTGCCAGGAGATCCTAGATGTTTTCGAAAGAACTTTATGACCTAAGGAAAGTTAGTGCTAGAATATACTGCTGCATGGATGAACTAAGGATGTGTACTGTTAGGTTTAGTAAAACCGTTTACAGGTCAACTAATAAATTACATATCTGGTGGTAGTTTAATTTTTTTAAATCGATTTTGGAATAGTAGTAAATTACATATTTACATTGTTACTATAATTACCAAATTTTAACGTTCAGTGTGAGAAAATATTTTTCTCTTTTCAGTTGTTTTACTAAGAACTGATATCTAGGAGGCACGTTCGAGACTGGCTGTAGCAGATAAGTTATTTATTTCGTTAACAGCCGTGAAGCGACCTTGAGAGATTTATAGATGTTCTAGGGGCTCTATAGAGAATGTTAAAACTGCTAATTTGAATTGAGGTAAACACCTGAAATTACCTGATTACTTTTCAGTGGTTATAGCTATTGGTACAAGTCTTTTTTTTTAAGTACAACAAAAAATGTAATTTATTTTTGGTAACTTTATATATATATATATATATATATATATATATATATATATATATATATATATATATATATAATACATATGTATATTGTATTTGCTGCGAAAGCGTCACAGCCCTCTTTACACAACATCTGTTGTAAATAAAAGATACGAGAGGAAACAGTTTTACAGTTTTAATGTACGGTTTCATTGTGTTGAGAAAATTTAAAGCAATATCCTGAAATATTGAAAGAATCACCAAGTAAAAGGCTTTGAATGCTGTCTCTTGGTTTTTTTCAGGTGAGTGTTTTGTTGGAAATCATTGTAATTATTTAAGATATGTAAATATGTTTTGTAAATAAATCTTTGATTTTTTTTTAGAGAAACAATTTCGTCTTTATTTCTATAAAACATTATAAATTTTAAAATATCATTATATATATTTAGTGGGAAAACGATATCCACATTAAGATGTGTAATAACACTAAATCTTCGTATTATCATTATTGGAAATGAAACATGTATCTTATTAATTCAACCGAAATAGTGCAAGGGCTGTACCATTTTATAGCACATTATAATAGTCTACTGATCAATTTAAAATATAGAATTTTAATTATTTTTAAGCATATATAAAGTGATATTTTTTTTAAAATGCCAAAATGTGTAAGATGTTCATTTGTAAATTAGAAAGCAATTGAAAAAATCCTAAAAAGCTAAGCTATATCCCTCTTAATTACTAGAAAAAACCCGTTAAAATTTCGCCAATGCAGGCATTATCAGGACATACCTGAAACCTGTACCACAACAACCCGTCACCAGGTCTGGGCTTCATTACATAACGGTAGAGACTGTTTTGTTTCATGGACAAGGATTGTGCAGCGAGGTGACTTCTCCTAGATCACCTTCAACCGCCAGATTTTCCCCCTTATTTTGGGAACCCACTTTATAAAGGGTGGGTGAGCCCCAATCATGGAAGAGGAAATTTATAGTCCAAGAAGAGTCGGACGGCCAAAGCTCCGGTGGATGGATGGAGTGGTACACGCATGAGACCTGCGAAGTCATGTCCGAAATTGAAAGCCAGCAACCCAAAACCGAACCGAATGGCGGAGGCTCATTGAGGAGGCCAGGACCCATCGCAGGGTTGTAGCGCCATCTGATAGATAGGTAGTATGAGCTCCTGTAGAGTCCAAGATCCTATATGATCCATCTCCGGCTGCTAACAGACTAAGACTAAATCTTACCTGCAGCGGGATTCGAACCATGTTTTCCAGGCAAGGCAACACTTTACCACTGAGCCACTGCGCTCCTTGGAGTTTATATTATCATATTACATATCACCAGGACATACACCAAACTATAAATCACATGAAGTGGGTAACGCCTTACATAAACAGTCTAAACAGACTCACCGAATAGTGGCAGCAATAGAAAATCAGTTCTTTGTTGGACGTCTGGAGTGAGGTTTCTGTCTCAATTTGACTGCTGAATTGAGATATGCTACACACGATAATCTTTGATATAATTTTTCTTGTGGTGTGTGTAGTGATGTCTGGGTTAGCGACACATTGAATGGTTAGTTTTTTCCTGAGTATTTTAAAATGTAAGACTTTCCTTTTTGGATTTATTCCTTTTGCTTTTTAATTAATATTTTGTGTCTATTTTTTGCCCATTTTTATGTTTGTTTTTTGTAATTTACGAAATTGGATGATATTAAATGAAAACAATATTTTGTATTGTCGTCACTTGCATTATTTCATCAAAAGTTCGGTCAACAATTATCAGAAATAAATACTATTAAACTGTAGCTGTATAAACATTCTTCAATTATATATTTTATATCACTTATATAGTACCTAATAGAATACGAACATAAGAGGTCGAAACAGCATAATTAAATTAATTAAGAGCTTTGAACTATTGCACAAGCTAGTTAATTGAGTAATATTAATAATTTTCAATATTAATCATCAATCATTTTAAGTAAAATTAATTTTTAAAAGTGGTTATATGTATTTATAAAACACCCTAAAAATTAACACTTCTTTCTGAATATGTTAGTAAAAATTAGGTTTATTTTTTAATAGCAGATGTGTGATAAAGTTGACAACAGACTTTATTGTATAATTTTACATTAAATATAATGACTTTTTTCAAATACAAAAATAAAATAAATTATTAAAAAAAAAGGAAAGGATATAATAAATATAACATTTTTTACTTAATGACAATTAATGTTTATTTAAAAATAAATAATAATATAAAATACGCTTATTGACAACAATAAAACGTAACAACTCTCAGAGTTTACATTTTGTGTCCTGAAACATAGTTAATCATTGAAACACGCAGTGAGTATGTAGTCTCTAAATAGACTAACTGGAAACGACACGGAGCCGTTAGATTTGGTTTACATATTTACAAAGGGTTGAGGTTCGATCCTCGCTCAGTGGGCTACTGTGCGCTGTTGTTATCCACTGTAGGGATCTGCGCGGAGTAGGCCAAGTCGTGGGCGTTCTCCATGGATCTTCTGTAGTAGGGTCCAGAACTGGAGGACCCGCCGGAAGACCATCCGCCAGAACCGGAGGAGCTACCGTAGTCGATCACTGGGGTCTGCAATAGAAGTATTTGTCATGAATAACAAGAACATAATGTATGTAAAGTGCAGTATACATTGTATAATTGTGGTACAGTTTAAGTTAACCAGCCTAGTAAGTTAATGGTAATCGAATTGTTAAATCTAACTCATTTGAACCAATTCCGGACCAGAAAAAGTAATGTGCACGAAGGCAAAGACTATGCATTACCTGTAGAACTGCAGGTGGCCATAGTATCCTTCAGAAGGTAGGTAAAATGGGTGCCCTGAGCCTGTTAGGTACTCCTTAAAGATCCCTATCTTAATTCTAAATGGATATGCAAAACTTAAGACTCCCATTGTAGCATCGTCCGATTAGCTATAGCAGCATAAAGTGACGTTTAATCAATAAACAAACAAACATGCAAATACATCCCATGGTTATTGGACTCAATAACGACTATGCTGTTTCTAAGTCAACTGATATGCAAAGAAGTGATTTAGCTTTAATCGCTGTCAACTGGTTTTCTTCAAATCGTACAACCTACGTTATAGAGAACCGTTATTTTTTTATGGTGATCATAAACCAGATGGTCGAATCACGGCTGTTAACAGAATAAATAATTAATTTCGGATTAAGGACTTAGAGATGAGTAGCATAGCACCCTATTACAGAGCTTCCCGATTCCCAAAAGGCTATGTATAACAAGCTGTTAATATTTAGATCGTAATCTGTTCATTTAGTTGGATCTTTTAACTGTTGTAAAACGCTTGAACTTAAGTATACGAGTTTGAGTTGGGATAGAAGTCTGATATGCTACAATGTTTTGGATCATTGACCAAAATAGTGGCAAATTTATGGATTACAAAACTATTTAGATCATTAAATGATTAATATTTGTTTTACATGTAACCAATTTATGATTCGCAGATAAATAAGAATCGACTCTCTCAGGGTAGATTCGCATAAGCATAGTATCTGAACTAAGAATACTAAGGGGCAACCATTATTTGACTATTAATTAAAAAAAACAGTAATAAATTAGTAGTTAATTAAATTAGAGCAATAAGAGAAGCTGCTCTGTTTGAGAAATTCCGCGACGGATGACACAGCTATTATGATCTGACAATAAAGAAGAAATTTAGAAAGTTAAAGAAGAGTGTCAAGCAGAGGATTGATTGCAATCTAGAAGGCAATGACTGATGTTCTTCCGTCTCACGACACTCTTTGATTTCTTGATGCCTCGGATCGTTAAGGTTGTCCATCATCAAAGGAATTCAAAGGGCAAACAGAGGATCCAAGACCTCTAAGTGTGAGGTCGTTAAAGTCTCCGTGTCCCGGTAAATGTTTGTAAACGGCAGTGAAAGAACATGATTATTTTAATACTCTTTTAGCGGCTAGATGCAACTTTCTTAGGAAAGTAATGCATTAAAAAATAATAAGAAGAAATCGCGGAATTCGGCACTCACCTTAGATAGAGTTGGGATGACGCTTCCTCCGGAGCTACCACTGAAGAACTTCTGGAAGGCGATCACTGCGGCAATGACAAGGGCGAGTTTACCAACGACAAGAGCCTTGAGGGCCATAAGTCCAATGGCGCCGATGGCAAGAGGAAGAAGTGTTACCAACTTAACTCCGACAAGCATGAGGATGGGGAGAAGCTTCTTCTTGATCTTGGCACGTCCTGAAAAACAGAAAATAAAAATGTAAATGCCACATTCATTTTCATGGAGATCTAAATTTAATTGTAAAGGTTGGATTTTGGAGGAAAGATTTTGGGTGACAGCCTCAAAAAATGTTACCATGATTACCAAAAAAAAACTTCTTCGTCTACACTGTTACGCTTGAGTTCAGGACAGATAGCCCTGTGTGTGTTAGTAGTTGTATACAATATCCATGTGATCTTACCAACATTGTAAACAGCTGTAGCTTCTACCAGAAGGTTATAAGAAAATGTGAAACCTGAGACTACAAGAAATTTAATTATCGACAACTTTCATTTATTACCCGACGCTGTTCAAGGCCCAAATAATGCAAAAAAAAACTCGAATTCTTTTATAGCTTTGTAAGCATTTTCCTTAATTTTTAATCAAAATTAGACCAAAAACGGATTGTAAGAATTATTTTATTTTTTATTTGCCAATATCTGTACAAAACGAGATTCTTCTTTTTGCAGTATCACCTTCGATTTTCATGACCTGACCTATGTGGCCCATGAACCACTATTCGTTCTTACACGTTAACGAATGTTACCTGTATATTTATGTAATGAAATCAAGCGTTATATTTGATTTAAATAACGTGTCATTAGTGATTCAGTTAACTATTTCATAAACTTAATTATGCTGCAATATAATTATTAGTTTTTCGTCTTCTAAATTCTACCTCCAGTCCACCAAAAGACGTCCTCCAACCGGTCGAAGAACTAGCGAAAAGAGTGGACATTGACCCTCAGATATGAGAGAAAGTATGATGCAAGCGAATCCACTCCCGCGTAATCTCTCTTCACGCTCGCCGATTACATCATTCTATCTTCTCTTCGAGATCGAAAACTGAAGAAGAATCGCGAATTAATTATTACACTAGAAAATCACTGAACAACAGTTGAATCTTGAATTTGATATTTAACTGTAGCTTCATAAGATGATTTATTTAAATTTACAAGATTTTATCTAATAATTCCTTCTCTGAATTAAAACCTTTTTCCAGTCATTTGTGCTATACAACTTTATTATATGAAACGTTTCGACTACATGTCATTTACAATCCATCTAAGAAATTATTTTTTTATCATTTCATCTTATCATCTTGATAATTTACAAGATTTTTAAATTATCAATGAAATTTTTTATTTTTGGCATGTATAATTAAATCCAAAGGTTTTTAAAAGTACTTTAGTTTTGAACAGAAATATATTCATGGACCTTTTTAAAATACCCTTAAGGGAGACCGATATTTTTTTTCTATTTGATTTTCCAGTGTTTAGTGTATAACAAGTTTTTTAATGAAAAAAAAATCAAACTTTTGGTTTTGATCCACATTCACTCATTATACAAAATAAATACTGGAAAAACCTTAGTAGTACAATGCCCTAAGGAAGTACTGTTTCCTAAAAGATCAACGACCAACAGTTGTGCAAGAAAGTTATGTGATCAGCTCAGAAGAAAATAATACCGAGGTTCCTCATTCTGGTTACTAAATCTATAAAGATGTGCCTAGAATCGAACCACTGTGAATTTAATACAAAAGATTATAAAGTATGTGATGACGTTTTCGTCGCTTTTGTAAAGTATTCGTTTTACTGACACTAAGTATCATGTTAAGTATCATCGAAGTATCATTATAATTGAGTAGATACAATCAACATATCGCTCATTCAAACAAACAGTGATATAGCTCAAATAGCTAAGCCTTTAGTAATAATTGGATACTTAATGTATGATTACATTATTTTTAACTTGTTCTAATCTAGTTACTGATACTGGAAAGAGAAACACTTAGGTTGTTAAGATGCTAAGAAGCCATTGTACTCGTATCAATACCACGCCTTGGACTTTCTCCACCCTTTGACAAACGACTCTCTTCGACCCGAGACAAAGACAATGGCGGAAGAGATAAAGAGCCGCGGGAAGGTATGCCACTGGGCTTGGCGAGGTGACATCCAGGTCACCTCTCAGCCAATTACCATCTTCTTTGTCCAAGATGGCTGACATATATTCCTGGCACCTTTGCCTTAGCGGCTAATTGATATGCGGCATCAGGCCTTCTTAGGCGATCTCTAGTCGGAGGAAACATGTTCGGAATCAGTGAAGTAAAATGGTTCAACAGGATATCTTCAAATATGTTACAGAGTATTTATTTCTTCTATTAGCTGAAAATAAGAATTCTATTTCGAATAGTTATTAGTCGACCGTTTACATATCATAGAGAAGAAAATGATTGCGTAGAAGTTAAAAAATAAATTTTTAAATACTTAGAACTAGTTATAAATTTATATAAATTTTATCTGACAAAGCCCGATTGAGTAAATTTTAAGAAACACACCGCCGAGGAAGAGTTTTCATCTAAAATCTAATAACGATTTTCGATTTTATGAAATATACTATACCAAATCTGTTCTCCAGCTTTGTAGGGGTCCCAACCTGTCTTTTTTTATGAGAAAAAAATATTTTTTTTCTTTTTGTTCCCCGATGTAATTTCCAATAAAATTGTAATATTTCCAAAAAACACCTCTCAAATTTAAATGAATACATGGAAGCATTTGGTTTATACCTGAAAAGTTGGAACTTTCAAATAAAAAAGAATAACAATATAAAATTAATGAATAGAAATTAATAAAAAATTCAATCACCGTAAATGAAATTAACTTTTTTTGGTGCAGTTAAATCGAATAAAGTTGTTTTTTCTATAAAATAATTACTTTACGGCTGTTGGTTTCTTCGTATAGACGCTTTCCGCTTTTAATGTCACAAACATCGAATTAAATTAGTTGTTTTTTAAATTCGCCAAGAAATTAAAAGCTACTCATCTAGGTTCTTTTATTTAATCCAAATATGATTTTTTTTTTAGCATGATATACATGTGTGTACATGCGCGCGCACACACACACATACATACATACATATATATATATTAGTACCTGGTCTCCATAGCAACAAGGATATGAGCTCCACTAATGGTAAAATATCGAGAAGCTACCGACAATCTAAGAAAAGTGGATTGTTGTGTTAGAGTTTACCTAAGAAGATAATTGAGCTAAAGACTTTCTCTATATCATTATCTTCGATACGGCGACATGAGCGCACTCTATATGTCCATTGCCGTACTGACCTCATGGGCTGGACACTCTCCAGAGGAAGCTGTACAAGGCATCCTTGACCCAGAACTAGCTCTTCTTCAACGCTATCATTTATGTTACCCAACCTTTCTGTTGATCATCATCTCACAAATTATATAGTTTTAGTTCAACATAAATAAACATACCGAACGTGTATTTCAATTTAATACTACTGTAATCTTTGAATAATATCTAAACGGAGATTTAGAACCATTATAAAAAACAATAAATGAACTAAAAACTGTTTTATATTGAAATAATATGAATTATAATATGTATCAATGAAGCTCAGTACTAAACCTTTTCTGACCCAGCGTTAAAGTCTCTTTGACTTGAATCAACCTTGAGATCTATTTTGGAGACTTTAATGCATTTGCTTTATTAATTTTATTTTAATAAATTTTGTTATAATGTTTAATGTTTTATGATAAATTATGAAATTATACGAATAAGTGAAAAACAAATATCTACAGAATTTAAATAAATGTATCCATTCCAAATCCATTGATTTAATGAACTCGACAAAAACACAAAAAAAATAACATTTTTCTCCACCTCAATCAATTTATTGTTTTTGAACGAATTAGCAAGATGAAAATATAAAAGACAATTATAAAGAAAGATATTAATTCTGTATGAATCAAAGCATATTAGTTCTTTGAATAATAAGATTGAACGTAATCCTCCCATTCAGGCTTTCCCTGAGATAACTTCTATGAGATTTAGTATTTATATTCTTTTCTTTCATTTTAAATAACCTAAGGAAGTTAAACTATCTAACTTCGACGAATAATATACTTGATACTATCCGAGATTTCTTTGACTCCTTCTCTTCCAATATAATAAATTTAAAATAAAATCCTTAAAGAAAAGTGTTAATGGATTCTTAGCACGCTTGAGGTTAAACATTTAAAAGCCACCTCACACATCTCATTTCTCGACGTTGGCATTAACTCTCATCTGGGTCGTCCCACTTAACTCTCACTGGAAATACGCCTTCCTCATACGTTATTTACTATTAGTAGGAAATATTTGAAATATAATTTAGTGATTCTATATTTTTTTTAATTACACTTTTATAAAACAAACTGTATAAATTAAAAATTAATCAAATTATCATCTTATTAAATAAAACATTAAAATATTTAAGTGCAATATTATCAATATTAATAATAATATATATATCACATGGCGCTATGGTCAATGGAGGCCCTAGGACTCCTCGACAATTTTCCTCCACTTTGTATGCTTACATATATAGTTGAAGGAAGAATGTAATATCAGCTATAATTTTATTTGATATATATAATAATTTATTAAGATTATTTATGCATGCCCATTGAATAATTGCCTGAGTCCCGTTTTGTCTAGAAATAGTTAATTGTACGGAGGGAACCAGAATAGTGTCATTCTCGTAACTTTTTGACTTGAAATGGAGTTGTAATATAAGCAAGAACTCTATTCCAAGCCAATGACTTAGCCCATGATTAATATCAAAACTGGCATGAGTCCACTTCTTTATGTACAAGAAACTTTTTTCGAGAAAATTAGACTTAACCTCTTATTCACCGGGGCTGTAGATAATACATCGATATACATGAGTTTATGTTTAAAATCATGAAACAAAACTTTTTTTTTTATTTTATGAACTGAATAATTTCATTTTAAGAAGTCTCAACAGTTTTTAAGAATAAAATTGATATGATTATTTCATGATGAAAAACAAAAGTATATTTCCGAATTTTGTTTAGAGAGATGAGAATTCGGCCTTTAACCATAATTAATTGAAATTGGAATTTTCGGACTCACCTTCTTCGAGGGCCCTCTGGAGGGTCTCTGGTGCTCCTTCTGGTACCTTCAGCTTGAGGGAGTGAGACTTGAGGAACCTAAGACCGGCGTCGTAGAGAAGATCCAACATCTTTGAGGTCCTCTCCTCTGGCTGCTGGGCCTGGAGGTCGGCTTCCAGTTGTTCGGCAGAGGTGAGCTGCCTGCTCTCTCTCCAATCAGCCTCTTTGACCAAACTGACCCCAGGAAGGACCTCGATGTCTTGCATCCTGCTGGCCCTGTCGATGGCCACGACCGCCGTGGCCGTCAGACACCCCACGGGATCCTCCCTGGCAGAACAGTCCTCGACCCTGTTGTCTATGATCCCCCCGGCTACTAGACCTGCTGCTAGAAGTACCAATCCTGCGATACCCTTCATCGTGCTGGTTGTTGGTTGCGACTGTCCCCTCCTAGGAGCCCGGACGGGTTATATACTCGCCCGGAGCGAAAGCTGTAAACAAAGCGCTCCCCACCAGGGCGCGCCTCGTCCGGCATCAATCATATCGCAGTGTCTTCCTTACTTCGTCATTAATTTTATTAACTCGTTGGATGTCTTCTGTTGATTTCGATTAGCGAATATTTTTTAAGGGTCCTAATTCTTAGAGTCATTCATCATGGCATTGGCCCTACATAGTTGATGGTTTAGTAGCTTCATCCACAGTCTATATCTACTTAGGCACGCTCTAGAACTCACTGAAAACATATATACTTCAATTTAATAATTAAAATATTTTGAAAATAAAATGTATTCAATTTTTATATTTATATTAAATATTTATATTTAAACAATTATACATATATCAATAATTAAATTGAACTGATTTAACATTTAGTAACTAAATATTGCTTTCAATAAAATAGAGCCATAACTCAAAACGAAACATTAAAATTTTATTAGAATGAAAATGGAAAAAACCACAAGCAAAGAATATGTTTTTACACCAGATTTGAAACATAAGGCTTTGCTTGTGGTTTTTTCCATTTGCGTTCTAATAAATATTATATAAGATAATAAATTCAGAGATATTTAATTTTGAAATATTTTTAGATAATCCATTATTTTAAACAAAAATAAGGTAAAAAAGAAATAAACTAATATATAAACTATGACGTTTTATAGTTTACAAAACGGAGTTTAAATATTACTTGAATAAATATTGTACACAGAAGACATTCCAAAAATTAGAGCAACACTAGGATAATAAAGTTAGTTAGTTGTTCATTTAACGTCACTTTATGCTGCAATGGCTAATCGGACGATGCTACATTGGGAACTCTAAATTTTTCCTATCCAGGTTTAATTAGGATAGGGATTTTTAACGAGTACCTGACATCGTACAGGCTCGGTACCCCCGTTTAATGTCCCTACCGAAGGACGGCGTTGGGATAATTAAGTTAGTGACTAAGGATAAGTAAATGGCAATCTATAAAAACAACCGTATCTCATCTGTTGACAATACAAAAAGTGACGTATGTAAATACTTATCACAAAAATATCAACAATATAACACTCTTCTGGTACTGATACGATTGCACAAGTACTACCTACCATTAAAATTGTCTCATAACAATAAAAAAATAAATTAAGAGATAATAATATAATCATTAATTACAGAATACTGAATAACGGCCAATCACAATGTGAACGCATTAAGGTTAGGTGATATAATATAATGTAATATTTTAAATAGTTAATTACAATTAAAATAGTTGACGATCTTATACGTACCACCGTATAATCATACAGTCGGGTTCTTTATCAAGATTTACTATTCTGTTTAAAATATAAACAATTCATGCGAGGCTGCCTCAGCGTGTAGAGTACTGAGTTGCTATGCCGAATGTCCCAGATTCAAATTCAATTGTGGAAAATATTAGGCCAATGTTTTCAGTTTAAAAAAAAAAAAAAAAAAAAAAAAAAAAAACACCTAGCTTCCTCTTCAATTCCCGATAATCCTCCGAGGCGTCTGAGAAGAAGATGGCCACGTGACCTTCTTAGTTGAACCTGCGATTTGAGTACTAGCAGTGGGTAGTTTCTCTACTTGTCATTATATCATGTCATTATGTATCACTCAGCCAATTTACTTATTATATTACTGTAATATAGTTGTAAATATCAATAAATAAATAATAATAAAAAAAAAAAAAAACCTGTACCACTACGACCCGTGAACGAGTCTGGGGGTTCAGTACATGGTTGAGACTGTACTGTTTCATGGACAACGGTTCTGCAAGGTGGTGACTTGTCCTAGGTCACGCTCAACCGCCAGGTTTTTCCCCCCTTTATGGGTAGGTACCCTATTTTTAGAATATTTTATGGAGGCTGGGTGAGCCCCAGGAGGGTTCTAGATCCTATATGATCTAACTCCGGCTGCAAACAGACTAAATAAAAGTAACTGCACGCAGCGGGATTTGAATCAAGATTTCCGGCATGGTAACTCAGTGCTCAACCACTGAGCCACTCCGCTCCCTGTTTTTAGTTTAAAAACTATTTAAATAAAAAAATGCCATATTATTTGTTACAATTTGTATTTTCCAAATAGTTTTATTAGAAAAATATGCTGTTCGATAATATGTTGTTGCTTAGAATATTGAATATCGATAGCGTGATCGTAATAATGAAATACTGAAGGTTTTATTTAAAAAAAAAAAACAAAAAAAAACTGTACTACTACAGCCCAGGAACGGTCTTGGGTTTTGTATATGGTAAAGAAAAACAGTACAACAGTAGAAACAGTACAGTTCTAGAACAACGGTTATGCAGGGAGATGATTTGGAAGAGATCACATTTAACCACCAGGTTTGTTTTTAGAAAAATAACATCCGCTAGTTCTGTAGATCCCTTAGGGTCCTTCCAAGGCTGTTAAAAGATTAAATAATTTATCAGCCAATGCTGGATTTGAACCGGAGCCTTTCTGCATACCACTTAAGTGTTCTACACATTGAGATACCTCCATCCCTCGGAGGTTTCATTACCAAGATAAAATTTATAGTTTTTAAATTCGAGTTTAAGTATAAACGTTTAGTAAACCTCTCAAGCCTTTATAAATAGTTATAGCCCGTTTATTCACAGCTGATACTTTCTGGACAAACCAGCCTATTAGTGTGTGAATCAATATAGAATATCATACAAGACATTTCACTCGGCGCACAACTTATTAGAATAGTTACAACACAAACAAAGATGGTGGAGGGATGGTTTCTGTTTTATACCTATGCGTGCTTCAAGAGTAAAGTAATTTGTTTAAGGTTGGTTTAATAAAAAATAAATAATTCCTATTTTAAAAAAGTAAAAAGATACAAAAATATAAATACATTAATTTATTTAATCACTAACCACCCGCCCCAGCTTTTCTCGGGTAATAAGGCATATTATGCCTACATAATTCGTGTGTGTAATGTATTTTTTTTTTATCACATGCCGGCCACTATGGACCACGTGAATATCATTGGTTAAGCTTCTTTGGGAGTCTTGATTTTCTTTCTTCCTATCTCACCTAATGTACTTTAATATATAGAAATTATAAAAATAAAAACATTTTTAAAAAAGAAATATTTGGTGAAAACCGCATGAAAATCCATGCAATAGTTATTGAGTTTACCCCGAACAAACGCGGCCGAGGACTTTGTTTTATAATATGTATAGATTTATCTTCGATTATTAAAATTTTTTAGAATTAGTGGAGGAGAAGATAAGTTGGAGCTTATTATTATGGGACTGGTGTAGAGTATCGGTTTTAGACTTGTCATATGTACATACATGTTAACAACCCTTGTGAGAATAAATCTATCAACAACAACTGCTTCAGAATATATAATAGTCATTTTATAAAAAAGGTCTTTCTTCACACATAACTGACTATTTTTTCTTGTTCTCTTGTACCACTTATCAAAAAGTAGCTTTGTTGTTTATAATTTTATAAGCAGACGCTGGTAGCAAAACAGTTTCTACGAAATTTTAAGAGATAATATGTAGGATGTTGGTGCCAGAAAAAAAAAATTATCATGGACGCAACAATGAAAGCATGCATTTAACTAGTTGAATATAGCATCTATTATAAGTATAGAATGCAGGTATGGAATTTTACCTTAATTCGATTAGAAAATCAAAATAGAAATATTTCTGAGTCCCCTATAAGTCTATTGTCCAACCATTTTAAAAATGACCTTCTGCATAATCTGGCTGGGAGGGGTGGTAGGGAGTTGCCATTGGTTACCAGCCTTACAATGTATTATTGGTTATCCAGGTTATATTCCTGCATGACGAAGTTGGGTGCCAATACCCACCTCACTTTTGAATAATTAAGTATTATAGCGTAATATAATATAATTATAGCCCCGATGAGGGCAAAGAGCAGGTGAATCGAGCAAGTTGGTGGGGAAAAGGGCATAGCTTCCATATGCTCGGCCGGCCCGAGGCGACTTCTGGGCAAATCGTTTTCTAAATTGTCACAATATATCTCTATACTTATCTATCTATTAGCCCATCTACCTGTTTTTCTATCTTTTGGCCTATCTTTCTATCCATCATCGCATTCCCTTGTAGGCTATTTAAATATAGGACAAATAAATATATTCTTAAATATGCACTCAGTTTTCCACCCATTCTTTACTCCCACCCGGGTTGAAGTCTCCTTTTGTGCTTTCCCTATGTTATGAGCTTTAAATATTTCATAAGACAAAGGGTTATAATAAAAAAAGTAAATATATAAAAACAAACATGTCGATATTAAGTCAATTTTGATAACAAAAGTAAAAAAATGAGTATACATAAGATAATTGAATGCAATTTCTCTCGATAATTAAATGGCTCAGTACCGAGCGGAGTTACATTGATAGTTCCTGGTTTTATTACCGTATCAAAATGGCTCATATTTTACAAAATATAAAGTAAATATATCGATTTCACTTCATATTCATCGATCCTAGTTCCTGGAGTACCTGCGTCACCATTTGGGGAAAGTTGGACTGAATCATTCAAGAACCATCCGATACCTACACCGGCACCAATTGCCGTGTCTTCTCCTCCATCACCAGGATATTATATTATTAAAAAAAATGAAATCCAAATAATAATATAATACTATTTTTAAAGTTATGTATATTTAGTAATTAAGAAATGTTCGTGAATGAACAGGTTAAGTTGAATGAAGATTTTTTATCGCTTAAAGACCTTATGTTGACCCTAGTATGCAGAATTTTAATGCTTCATTATTACTATAAATAATTTAATTTAGAGTATCACATCCAAAACATGAATTTCGGACAGAAAATATTGATCAGCTAAACATAAATATTTCTTATTTTTTATTTTATTTTCTCTTCATAATAAAAATATTTAAAAATTAAAACAATTAACAAAAAATATAAATTAAATATTTCTTGATTACTTACAAATGATAATATAGCATTTCCATGTCTATTTGAACCTTTTCCAAGTCAACTGTAACCTTTTACAAATCAAAAGCAACCCTTTCCAATTTTAATGTAACCCTTTCCAAATGAGTTGAAACCCTTTCCAAAGCAAATATAACGCTTTACGACTCAATTGTCACCCTTTTTATTTCAATTGTGACCGTTTCCATTTCAATTGTCACCCTTGAAAACGTTTTGAAAATATAACATACTGTGGAATGGATGAAGGTTAAGGCCTCAGAACTCAACGGATAAATCATGAGAGTAATTTTAATTTTGTTATTTTCAAAACTATTATTGTCACAAAGCAGTAAACGAATGAAATTAATACAATTTTCGAAAAGCCATGATGTTTATTATTAAACATAAATAATTATTCCTTTTTGAAGTAATCCATTAAAAAATAAATAAATAAATAAAAATGCATTTTTTTCTGAGAAAGAAAACTACGTAAACTGAATTTATTAACAGTTTATATCTTCGATTTCGCAAAAACATTGTTGTCATTACAGTTTACATTTTTTCATTATTTTTTATTATTTACTTCTTGAGAACAAAAATCAACTTTTTGTTTTAAATTTTTTACTTAATTTTTTGTATACAAGAACGTTATTATGTTTATTACCAAAACTATGAAGATATTCTTGTTATTAAACACTAAATAAGTGGGTACGTATTTTATTTTGTGCCACTTTGTGGGTCATCTTCAGGGCTAATGGAACCTGAGGCTAGACTAGACTAATTCCATTAGCCCGAAAGATGACCCACAGAGTGGGTCGAAACGTCGACACAAAATAAAATAAGTACCCACTTATTTAGTCTTTAATTTGACTGAACCCCCAACTATTTCTTTCCTTACTCATATACTCTTGTTATGTTAAGATTACATGTTTTTACTTTTTTTAAATAAACTTTCTAAGAAACAAAAAATCAACAATTTTTTAAAAATTATTTCCCTCATTTTTGTCCTAACAAGAGTTGTGAAGAAAAAGGCTGTGGTGATTTTATCCTGGTGAGTTCTGATGCCCTAAATTTGCCCATTCCCCAGTACGGTAAATTTTCAAAACATTTGAATTGGAAAGGGTTGCTAGTGACTTGAAAAGGGTAGCATTTGATTTGTTAAAGGTTACAGTTGACTTGGAAAAGATTCAAATAGTCTTGGAAATACTATATAAGATTAATTTTATTGTCTTAAAACCTGTCAGCCAGTTTCTATGTCTTGTTCCACTGTTGGTTCTTTTTCTCAAAAGTCCTTGTCATGTATTCATGGAGCCATCGGAACCCATCATGTTGCAATGGGTCCAACACTCTTCTTGATGTGAAAGCAATAACTAAGTTTAACAAATCTCATTATGGTCTATATATAGTGAATTCGGATAAGTACATGGTTTGTGATAGACAAGTTGGAGGTTTTGGTGATAGATTTTTTTAGGAGGGTAAAGGGTTGAACACGTCGAGAGTTTTAGAAGAATTATCTAGAACTGTCTAGAAGTATTTAGAATCTACGATAATTAGAAATAAATTTAACTCAGGACCCTTCATAGTTTGTGGTGGTATAAGTTATTTTATTTTATTATATTTTAATTTTTTTTTAAATTAAACCTTAGCAGTGTAATAGATTTACCTCCTCCGCCAACAGGCTAACCGTACCATACTATCTTTGACAAGTATAAACAAAACTCGAGACATTACCCTAAATTATAAATGTCATCAAAAAAATTGCAATAATCGTATTCTTTGAAATTTAGTTCGAGAAAAACTCAAAAACGTTTTCAATATTCTAACATTTTTCATCACACAATAAAAAAGAAGTATTGAAATAGTGAAAATTTAGGAGGGTATAAGTTGGAACATTTTGAGAGTTTCAGAAGAATTATTTAAAACTGTCTAGAAATATTAACAATCTACGATAATTTGATATAAACTCAATTCAAAAATAAATAAAGTCAAGAAATTCTCGTTATTTTTTCGTCTATGCATTACTAACCTCGCGTCTTGTCCCGAAATCTTAAAATCAGAATTTATAAAACTATTATCCTTCCAACAGTTATATATAGACATGAAACGTTGCCATTATCGCTGAAGGATGAACAATGTATTTAGGTATTCGAAAATAAGGTGTTGAGTAGAACATTCGGTCAGAAAAAGGATGAAACCAATGGAGAATTTAAGAGATAACACAAGGTGGATTTGCGGATTTTGCACGCGGTTAATTTTTTGAAGTGATTCCGTTGCCGAGATTAAGATGTTAATTAAGTTCAACTGTTTCATAGAAGCTTGGTGAACCGCAGGACAGTCTTTAGCTGCCATAGGATCGATTCACGTATGAAACAATTTAAAAAAATGCCTGTTAGACTGCTTTCGAATTCGTCATCATCTGGTTATTAGGCAGTAACCCTTAAACTGTCAGAGAAATTAAAATTTAAAATATCCTTAATCCACCTCTGCGCATGAATACAATTAATAATACAACCTTTGAAAACCTTCTGCGTGTTTTGAACCCGTACAATTAAGACCGATTTCGCATTAGCTAGTCTCCTTGCAATAGAGATAACAGTCATTAAGGAAGCGACAGTGATACATTTCAAACAGCTCAGATGATATCGCTGTATCAAAAGTTCTGCCATACATAATAATAAGGTTTGACAGCACAGGTATTATCTTTTAAAACTTATTATACATATTATTATGAAAGGAACATAATCTAAATTATCAATGCATTTTTTTGGGGGGGGAGTGGATCGAGGCTTAAATAGGATTGCGTTAATATCTAAAGTATTTGGGCTTGGGTGGTGATCCGTGAAAGGAGGTTTGTGAGCAAACATTGGCAATGTAAGCCTCGAGCGTTAAAATGTATAAAATATGGTAAAAGTAATGATTTATTTTAAGCGGGTTTTTCCTACATTTTTCCTGCTATTGTAAAACTTATTTATAAAAGATAACTTTAATTAATTAAAAACACTGTTCTTTAAACATGTAAAGGAAGTCCGGAATATGTATTCGCACTTATGCTGGTTGTATATGTAAAATTGCAAATAAAGTTGTTGTTGTGGTTAAAAAATAAATAAAAAGATTTATAAAATTGATTATAACGACCATAATAAATGTAAAACTGGTATTTTAAAGAAAATATAATTAGTTTTTCTTATTCCTTAACTGTTTTCTTTATCTATATAAAGAAAAATGAATCACCAAATGTGTTGCCAAGCGTGAAACTCGAAAATAACTCGACCAATTCGGCTAATTTTTGTATACATTAGTTTTGTTAATGCCCAAAGAATGTTCTTATAGGTCGTTATAACAAAAACGACACTTTTCTTTTCCCATACACACAACTCTGTTCCCGGCTATATATCTATATAAATAAAAATGAATCGCCAAGTGTGTTGCTAAGCGCAAAACTCGAGAACGACTTGACTAATTCGGCTAATTTTTTTTCTTTATTTTTGTCAAGGCCCAAAGAATGTTCTTATAGGGAGGAAAAACATAAAAATTACGAGGGAAATAATAAACACAACACTTTTCTTTTCCGATACACACAACTCTGTCCCCGGGGATATATCTGTATAAATAAAAATGAATCGCTAAATGTATTGCTAAGCGCAAAACTCGAAAACGACTTGACTAATTCGGCTATTTTTTTTCTTTATTTTTGTTAAGGCCCAAAGAAGGTTCTTATGGAGAGAAAAGCGTAAAAATTACGAGACAAATAATAAAAACAACACCTTTCTTGATCCTTTAATAAAAATAACACTTGATTGAGGAGGTCTATTGTTACAATTACAAATTTTGTTTCATTACCACAATCAATTGAATACTCTGTATAAAACTGCACTGGATCTTATGCCATCTGGTAATCACAAAGTTGTAACACTGTTCTGCAAAAAAAAACTTTTCTCCCCTCCCTTGAACAATTTTGCCTGTTTCTCATGTTTTCAGGTGTGCTGAGTCCGAATCCGAACTCAGAAAAATTCTATCACCCTCTGATATTGAGAGAAAAGAGGTGAAACTTGGAAAAAATGAAAAATTGTATTTGAAAATTATTGTCTTTATTAGAACAGATTTTTTTTCTTTTTCAACAATAAAATATCCTGCATGCTATTAGGTATAATACTAGATATGACACAACTCAAAAAATATACACACATCGTCAATGAGTAGTTTTTTTTCTTTTGTACTCTTCCTCCTCTGTCTCCCGCTGCAGTGTCCAGGAGTAATCCGCCAGCATCTTCTCATTCCATTTGTCAGAATATCTTTTTTCCATTCTGGATATGTCTTGGTGGAATCGTTCTCCATGTTTGTCCAAAACTGCACCCAAATTTGGGGCGAAAAAGTCTAGGTGACTATGCAGGAAATGTATTTTTAAGGACATTTGCATCCCAATGTTTTATATGAAGTAAGCAGTTCTTGGACTATTTTTCGGTAGTCTCTAGATTTTTTGTTTCCCAAAAACTTAGCACATACCTCTCGAAAAGCAATCCAAGCCTTTTTCTCAGTAGTATTTAACTTTGCTTCAAAAGTGAGATCCTTGAAAAACTGAAAAAACACTTTTAGCCATATTTCTTTAACCACTTGTAATATTCCCATCAAATTTTTTTCGTTCAAATATACTTCATTGCGCTCAAAATCATCGGGCTTTTGAATTTTTTTCACTATGTTTTAATGCCGAAAAAAAATTCGTCAAATCCACAAAAAACTCACCTTTTTGGATAAAAAACTAGAATTTCTCAGGAAACTGTGCGTGATAGACAAAATCTGACTTCAAATTCGTGTTCACCACATCTGATAACAGTAAGAAAGCATGTTTTGGTTTGAAGGAGGATTTTCGTGCAGAACAGTGTAATCAGAGCTGGTTAAACTTCTGTAGGAGTAACATGTGAGATGTTTTAATGCACCAATAATCGATGAAGTTGCCATTGTAATAGTTCGAGAAAATTTAGAAGCCCTTTATTTTAGGGAAATAGGGCAAAACAACGTCTGTCGGTGACAGCTAGTTCATAATAAATGTTTTTTTTATTCCCATTATTTCCCGGATATAATGCGTAGTGAAGTATCCTAAGGATGACGAATGTTCAACGTATTATTATTATTATTATTTTATTACAACTGTTGTGCAGGTACAATAATACTATATTGTAATTATTACTAACCATAAGAGAGACAGAATACTGTTTGCCTAAAGTTATTGGGATATTGGGAGCGATGTAGAGACATTCCTTCCTAGTTTCACTTGGCAGATGATTGTCCATTGTGTTAGTATGTTGGCTAAGTAGATCTGTGCTAGCAACCTACTATCTGTCCAAACTGTGTTTAGGTGTTTTTGATATTTAGTTTATAATTTTTTCTACAACGTTTACTTGAGAAAATATTTATTATAAAAGATTCAGTGTGGAGAAAGTTTGGTTTTGCTGATAAATTGTTTAATCTTTTAACAACCACGGATCTGGAGATTTTCCTGAGGTTCAGTCAGCCTTTATTAACCCCGTTACACTCGGGGTTTTTTTTCATAAAAATGTAACCAAAAAGATCAAGTTTTTTTATTTTGTATTTAAAAAGTTTATATTGTTAAAAATAATTAAAAATAAAACAAAAAATAGTTTTATTATTTTAATATAAAATATAAATGAAATAACTAATAAAAATTAGTAACTTGATTTTGTATGGTATATATATAAACAATGCTCATCATTGAAAAAAAAACATTGAAAAATGATTTTTTCATTTCATTATACAATGAAAAAATCGTTTCATTTTATTCTATAAAAATACAAATAATTATAATCACTATTATTTCAAAAAACACCTACAGAAAATTGTAAACTATAAGAAAAGAAACTCGTGTGGTTAGAGTATGCCGACTGCACAAGTATGATTAACTGGTTAAGTAGGCACCCTTAATTAGAAGAAAAACGTCCTGGTTGAGCTTGATCTCGGAAATATCACTTCCTTGTACAAACGTTGTCTTAGACACGAAACAGTCTCAACGATGTACTGAACCCAAGACACTTAATGGTTTGTTGTGGCTAAGTGTTTTTCTGTAGTGGTGGAAGGAATACCACGGTCCGCCTTATACTTGTCAACTGGCTTTTGACAAATATGGAAAACTCAATAAACCCTAAATTCAAAATTTCGTCAATAAAATTGAAGTAAACGTGTTTTTTAGGATTTGAAGTGTAGTTTAGGAGCAACTCTAAAACCTTTTCAATGTTAGAAATTTTCCTTACAAAGTAAAAAAGAAGTATTATAACTGAGAAAATTTTCGATTACGTTTTCAATCGATGCACTTTTCCCACTATTCTATTTATTTTATAGTTAATTCTTTTTCACCCAACAGAACTAAATCATCTGCAAACCTAAGGACTTCTTAATGAATTACAACATGGAGTAGCACTGCAGTGCACTGATAGCTTAGTGGTAGCGCGCAGAGTTGCCACGCCGAAGGTCCCGAGTTCACATGGCATATAAATTTATGTGTGGCAATCCATAAATTTATGGTTGGCACAATGGCATATAAATTTATTTAATATGTTAACAATCAGGGATGAACCCAATGGGATCTGGAGGCACTCTGCTGGGGTTCACCCAGTCTTGATAAAGTGGGTCTCCCTAAGTGGGGAAAAAGACTTGTTGAGCGAGATCTTTGTTCAAGAAACAGTACTGTCTACACAACGTACTGAAGCCAAGAACAAGGGTTGTAGCTGTACAGTTACAGAATTAAAACAAAAAATATATGATAGTGTGTCTCAAGCACTGGTATTTATTTATTGCTATTCGTACTTTTCTGCTTGGTATTTTTTTTTATTACATTAAATTATTGAGTTATTATTGTCGAGTTAGATTAAGTTACCAATCAAGGAATACAGTGCAAGAAATAAACATAAAGATAACTGAACCGTCTTTTTAAAGTGTGTTATGTCCAGCGTTAATTGAATCTTTTATATTCTGTTAGCTACGAGAGGGCAATGTACAAGAATACAAGACAGGATCTCTTTGATGAATTGTCTCCGACTTCCTGATGAAAGACCTCTTTCCTTCCTCTGTTATGCAAATTAGTTCATTGCTTTCTCCAGAAGGCTGCGCCGGTCTCGGGTTAAAGGCAGTGAAAGTGGGTACCATAATAATAGTCACTGCCTGAGGTTCCAGGTTTCCAGATAATGGACTCCGGTTCAATACCGTTGTCGACTTTGAACTTTGTGTCTTCTCAATAGAGTGTTTAACAACCCTGCTACAAACCAATAGCAGACAGATAATGCGCTATACTAATGTGATGATATTTTCTCTTATTTCAAACATAAAAACACAATGATAAATTTAAAAAAAAACGTTTTTTTTCATTTCTCTTAAAGAACCACAACGAATTGTGATTTCACTTAATTTCGCGGTAATATAAACAACCGCTTGATATCAATCAATACTAACCCTTATTCATAGAATCAATAGGTTTTTTAAATCCAGTAACCTCAATAACGAAGATACCCTAAAAGTAAAAAAAAATCGATACTTGAGCTTACGATCTTAAAACCAGTGGCATTATCAAAAAATGGTTCTCTGATGAGCTAATGTCGAAAGTGTATTAGTTATCTTTAAAAATATTGATTCCTTACTTCTTCTAGTTAGCAGTTTAAGAAAGCTGAGTCTTAAAAAGGACTATTAAGATAAGATTAAAATATTTAAAGTAATAAGAAAATAAGGACTTAAATATAACCAACAAATATGAATTAAATATACCGGAAATATCACTATATTAGTAGTCGAAATTTTCTTTTAATGTCATTTTTCTTAGGACTACACCTTGACATACGTTTAACTTGGAATCCTTATACTAGACCTAAACGATGAAAACAGGCTACTTCAACATTTACTAGACAAACGCTCATATTTTCATGACAAACTTTATTGCTGCTCAAACCTATCCGCTCTAACCACTCTTCGATTCCTGAAAAACTAACGAGGCGTGTGAAAAGAAGATAGACCCTCGTGATCTTTTAAGTTGAATTTGTTATTTGAGTATTAACATTTATAGGGTACTTTCTCTACTTGCTTTTATTTTAGTTCAAATATTTGTCTTTCTTTTTTTTTATTTAATGTATTTTATTATACAGTTGTAAATTTCAATAAATAAATTTTAAAGGTAGTATCCTTGGCCCAATCCTTTATACAGTTCATACAGCTGACATTCCAACTCATCCTAATACTATCCTTACCACGTATGCTGATGATACATGTGTATTATCATTCAACACCAATCCAGTTATTGCATCCCAAAGCCTCCAATCCCATATCACTGATCTTGAAGAATGGTGTCAATACTGGAGAATTAAAATCAATTCTCGAAAATCACTTTTACCTTACGTCGTAAACCAATCACTTCCTGCCCTTCAGTATCCTTTAATAATATCCCACTGGTGCCTGTAGAACAGATCCGACCCTTAAGGTTGTATCTCGACAAACGATTAACCTGGAATCCTCATACTAGATTGAAAAGACAAGAAATCGCTCGACGTTTCAGGCTACTTCAACACTTACTAGACAAACGCTCTAACCTCCCAATTAACTACAAAAGACTCATCTACATGGCCATCATACGACCTATTTGGACTTACGGAGTAGAGCTTTGGGGCTCCACTAAGCCATCGAATTCTTCTCGTATCCCATCCGTACAATCCAAAATCCTTCGTAAAATCCTCAACGCTCCTTATTTTGTTAAGAATAAAGTCATCCATAACGACCTTAATGTCCCATTTGTTGCTGATTTGGCCCGAACCCGGTATCTATCCTTTCATAACAAACTTCATTCTCACACAAACCCTCTAGTTTCAAACCTAGCTTCCTCTTCGATTCCCGATAATCCTACGAGGCGTCTGAAAAGAAGATGGCCATGTGACCTTTTTAGTTGAACTAGTGATTTGAGTACTACCAGTGGGTAGTTTCTCTACTTGCTATTAACTCATGTCATTATGTATCACATAGCCCATTTACTTGATGTATTATTGTAATAAAGTTGTAAATATCAATTAATAAATTTTTAAAAAACTTAACCTTATTAACTTAAAATTTCACTAACATTTTTTAGGCATTTCGCCCTAACAATATTTACAGTATCCATAAATGTTTAAACTTTCTAGATTTGTAATTCTGAGAGGAAAAACTTCCTTAAATTATCATATAGTTTCATTGAGTCGATTTAATTAGATTAATATCTGAATCTAAGCCTCAAAAATATAAGGATTAGATGTTCTGATAATATAACCAGAGAAAGGACAGCGATCCTTAATACTCCGGACAGCTAAGCCCTTCGCTCTTCCTCGTCCTTCAGGATCATCTTGCCCTACATTCCCGACCCACCGTCCCCTGTCCTACATATCATCATCAAGCCCTAATATAAAACATGAGAATCCTCACCAGTCCTAAGGGAAGAATTAACCAGGGTTATTATCTTTATTGCATAGCATATTTTGGCCACAAGGTCAAAGACACAAGTGCCTTTGTTCCATATTACTAAGCTAAAGTATTTAAACAGTTCAGCAATTTTGATAACTTCATTTATTGTTCTTTTTTTAGCATCTTGAATTTAAGACTCTTTTTACGTTCTCTCTCAGATTTCTGGATATATAAGTGACGTCCTTTCACACATAGGCTTGAAGATCTGTGAAAGCAATGTACTCACGAAATGATCATTACTGAAAATGAGTTATAGAAGATCCCATGTTCCAGAACTCATTTTCCATTCATTGATGGGTTTAATTTAATCCATTTTCTTTATGTTTAAATTTAAAAGGAAAAAAAGTTGTGTTTGTCAGTCTGTATCTTCATTTTAAGAGAGGATTAAAACGAAGTCTTGGGTCTCAAGAAATACTGAATTTTTACTGACCGTATTTTGATTTTATTTATTCTTCAAATAGCAATGCAGATTTTAGGTTCATTCATTATTGCAACGTGAAAATTGCTTACGTACAGAACAGTGCACAGCTGTGCACAACACCTTAAAATTAATTAAAATATTAACTCAGCAATATGGAATCCCAAAAATCTATGTTTTACTTTCTAAATATCCCGTTAAAAATGAGCATAAAACTGCCTAAATAATTAAGCAAGAAGGATAATTTTAACCGCGAATTCAGAGGATTTTTCCCTATCCGTAGAAACTTGGTCGATCTGTTACCCATACACTAAACCATACTAATCATGCTTTTAGCAAAAAGAGTTGAAATAAAGTAATCATCTCTAAAGTAAAATAATTCTTCATTATATATATATATCACTAGAAGACCTATCATGTGGACATCCTTTGACATCTCAACATGGTGACGATCTGAAGAAAGTCAAGGAAAAAAACTCTTATAAAAGAGTCAGAGAATTGGCGTCAGTTCTTGTTGTAAGTCGACTGACCACTTCCGATTTTTATTTATTTCCTGATTCTAAAAACGGACACTAAATGCGTCACACTTGATTTATATTGACTATATAAACTTATATCCTATTAATATTAACTATATTATTTAACATATTGACTTTATAATTATTTTATTTAGGGAGAAATTTCGGTGATATTGTTGTAGGAGGTAATAAGTAAGGATACGTGGAGAAGTTTAAGTACGTAGGGTCTATACTAACTGGAAAAAAAACGAAAATCAAGAGGAAACAAAGGCACGGCTAAAGGCGGGAAATGCTTGCTATTATTCGGTCTCAATATTACTATGCTCGCGTCTTTTGTCCCCAAAATAAAATCAGAATTTATAGAACCATCATTCCGATTCTTCTTAACGGATTAGAAACGTGGCCGCTAATGCTAAAGGATGAACAACGTCATCAAGTATTCGAAAATAAGATATTACGTAGAATATTGGGTCCAAAAAAGGTAAGACACCTGGGGATATAGGAGATCGCATACCTTGAAATTCCAAAGCATGCATAAAAAAAAAAAATATGTAAGTGATAACGTCACGAAGATTAAGATGGGCTTGTAAACTTGTTGACCTTAGTAATGAACGAATTCCTTCGATGTTAATAAGCGCTGTCCGACTGGGAAGGGCCTGAGGGTTAGACCGAGGCGTAGATGGGAGGATTGTGATGAAATTGACCTGGCGGACTTGGGTTTGAGTAGTGGTTCGTGGACAGAAGTTTGTAAGCAGAGATTGGTAGTATCGGCATCGAGCCTTCGGGTTCACGAAAGCTTGTTATTAAAATATTATTTAATTTAATTATATTTACATTAATTCTAACCGAAAATGGAACCTACTCGCCAATTAAAGCAGAGATTTTGGGGATTCCAGATTGTTGAGTTAAAATTGTATTCAATTTTAAGGTTAAGTGCACTGCTGTGTACTGATGAACTTATGAAGCTATTTGATAAAAAAAAAAAAAGAACGAAAAAAAACTGTATTACAACAAAAAAAAGTGTAATGCTTATCTAAAAATCAACACCCTTTATGGTTTGAAGTAATTCAGTTTTTATTTTATTTTTTCGTTCCTATTTCTTAATTTCTTATTATCATCATACTAGACTGAAAAGACAAGAAACCGCTCGACGTTTCAGGCTACTTCAACACTTACTAGACAAAATTTTTGTTTATTATATAGCTTATGTACAGAACAGTACACAGCTGTGCACTAAACCTTAAAATTAATTAAAATTTTAACTCAGCAATATGGAATCCCAAAAATCTACGCTTTACTTTCTAAATACCCCGTTAAAAATTAGCATACAACTGCCTAAATAATTAGGCAAGAAGGATACTTTTACCTTACAGTTGGTTCCAAAGAGATAAGAGCCCAAGAGGTTGGAATGAATGGAGCAACATCTCGTTAACTTCTTGCACAAACATCGCAAATAGGAAAGTGGTAGCTTCTGCATCGGTGAAATCTTGTCAACGAGGTTAGTCTTGTTAGCGAAGAAATCCCAATGATATTTTAGGAATTATATTATGTGTGTATTTATTATTATTTAATTATTGAAAGTTATAGCTTTACATCGTGCATTATACCATAAGTAATTATTTCTTGATCTTAAAAAGTCGTGATATATCTTGAAAAAGAAAATTAGATTAGAAAGAAATGCTTTTAGTTACAAGTATTCATGGCTCACTAGTTTTCAGAATTTTAACAGAGTTATCAGAATTACACACAGATGGAAGGTTACTGATGAGGGGTTTTTTTAAGATAAGGAGATTGACATTAATCGTATATCTACATCGGGTTTAGTCTGCATCATTTTGGATCTTAATGTCTTAATGGATTTATTGATTCTTTAGATAGTAATTCGCATTTAATCTTTAAAGGATTTTGGATTATTACAACCGAATACATAAGAAATGTGACGGTTTTTCTGCTTCCCCGATTTGATATTTTGATGATAACAACTTGAAAAGCATCGTTATACGCTGCTGATACCTCACAAAAAAAAAATATATATCTAAAAATCATATAGCTTATTGTGATAACATAATAAGTTTAGGTAAATAGGCACCCTCCACAAGCCCCTATGAAGATTTAGAAGCAGAACCTAGTTTCAAAATTAGGTATTTCATCTAATTCACTCGACGAACTCAACCTGTCCGATAAGACAACACCTTGAGGAGGTGGGCTAGCTCGCTCGAACTAAGATTGTCTTACTGTTTTTTTCTAATGATATGATAAGCGATGTATCGTAAGGAATATATTGCGACGATTTATTGCAAAGAAGGTTCAATAACATGAGCCGATAAATCGGAGCGATTTGGGCTATAAAATTTTGGTTAACACACATTTTTTTCCACTTCAGTGAGGAAGAAGTTGTGGTTAAGATTTAGAATAAGAAGAAAAACAAATGTACAAGAAAAATAAAATATTCGATATGCGACATGCAATAAAATAGTTCCAAGTGCACTCATGAGCACTCACTAGATTATTGATGATAATTGCGAATCTTCATTTCTTCCCGGCATATTCGCATGTCGAAATATCAGAGGACTCTAATCGCTGAGGAGACCAACAAGTGGTACTTCAAGATATATGTCACTTGCGATATGTTGTGCATTCTCGCCAGTATGAACCATTTTTATCACCTCCTTTAGACTTCATGATACTGCACGAACCTATCGCGTAATTGGCTTACGATATATCGCTGATCTTACATCGTCTCTGTGTTAACAAGGCCTAACAATGCAATATTATCATCAGATATTATTTTATCGGCCGGGAAGTATATAACGTATATAAAGTCTCGCGGATGTATAAAAAGTGGATGGGCGCTGTAGGATTTGCAGACCATCTTGAGCCTCAACAAACGTTGCGGTCGGATACTTTTCAGGCCACCCTCAAATGAATATATATATATATATATATATATATATATATATATATATATATATATAGAGAGAGAGAGAGAGAGAGAGAGAGAGAGAGAGAGAGAGAGAGAGAGAGAGTGAGAGAGATAGGCCGTATTTTATAGTTATATTATAGCCTATAGAATATCTATAGCACATTAGTCGTCGTCTTTATCAAGAGAAGCTCTCATACAAGACTTTCGTTTTAAGAATTTAAATCACATTATTTATTATTGTTCTTCTTCGATAACCTCAATTTCCCCTCTAACCTTAGGTGGAAGTAATCTTCCCTCTTCTATATCTTCTTCTTTTTCTTTTACTTGAGGTCTTCCTAGGACAGGGATTAAAGAAGAAGTGGCCTCCTACACGCAAGCTTGGAAAGCAGGTCAGTCGGTTCTGAACTATCCGTTAAAGAAGTTAAAGTTAATTTTCTAAATGATTTATAAAAATGTCTTTTTTGGGGGTGGGGGGTTATAACACATATAAATATGAAAATTACTGGATTAAAAAATTAGTTTTAGTTTTAGAAAAAAAAAGCATCACACAAAGGACGAGAAAATACGGTATATATAAAACCAAGATATCCTAAAGAATTCTGAAGGACACGTGTGCATGCCCAGTGATATCTTTCAGTTGAGTCCATCATTTAAGAGTTAAGAAAGGAAGAGTTTAAAAAAGTAATCATATTTATTGCAGAAGAGTAATTTATTCTTTATACTTCAAGACAAAAAAAATTACTTCAAAGGAATTTTCAAACAATTCTAAAAATATTATATTTTTTTAATAATTGCTTTATTTTTAAATATTTCTATTTTAAGAGAAAAGATTTGCCCCCAGCCGGGATTCGAACCCGGATCTCCGCCTCACCGTGGCAAAGCTCTGGCATTTAAGCCACCGGGGTCGCTCCCTACCTAGGAATTTATTATTATTATTTGGCTCTACGACCCTTGTATTCGAGTCTTGGCCTGCTCCAGCATCGACCGCCAGTTCTCTCTATCCAGTGCTGCTACCCTCCAATTGCGGATATTCAATATGGTCCGGGCGTCCGAAGCTACGCAGTCCTCCCACCTCAGTCGTGGTCGGCCTGCTCTTCTCACACCATATATTCGCTCCCTGAGAACTTTGGCTGCGATTTCATCCTGCCCCATCCTAATCACATGTCCTGCCCACCTCAGTCTTGCTAACTTTATAAACTGCACCACATCCAGCTCCTTATAAAGTAGTCTCAGTTCGTTATTGGGCCGGCGCCTCCACTCTCCATCCACCAAAACTGGACCGTATATTCTCCTAGGAACTCTCCTTTCAAATCTCAGAAGTGAGAGTTCGTGTGCGTGGGTCAGGGTCCAGTTTTCTAGGAATTTATAATAAATTATAAATAATATAATGACGTATGTCAAAAAGATCCTAAAATTAAAAGTAATCCTCGTGTATACTTCGCAAAATTGCGAGAACATGGGGATCTGGGATCGGTGAAGAGAACAGATTTGTCGAAGGTAGGAAGCCACCCCGGTGGCTCAAATGGATAGAGCGTTGCCACGGTGAGGTGGAGATTCGGGTTTGAATCCCGGCTGGGGGCAAATCTTTTCTCTTCAAAATAAAAAAATTCTAAAAATAAACTATTTCAAACCTCATTAAGATCGCTGACAATTGTTTTTTAATGGCTTAAAGCGGTTGAAGTATTACTAGAAAAAAATATTGTTTTATTTAATTTTTAAACAGATTTTTATAAATTCGAAAATTATTTTTACATGTGGTCTTTTCTAAAAGACCCCCACCAGATACTTTTAGTATCAGTTACTTTTATTGATAGTAAACTACGTGATTTTATCTTTCTTTAAATTTTTATTTCTATTAGGTTATAACAGTAATCAATAAAAGCAACTGATACTAAAAGTAACTGGTAGGGGGTCTTCTAGAAAAAACCCTTTACATGTACAATCATTAGTGAAGTAGGGCTTCAACGAACACCGTAATTATGTAGCTTAAACTTTTCCTTTAAAAAAAGTTACAATCGATAATTTGGTTTGTCATATCAATTTGGTTATTTATTTATTTAACATAACTTTATGCTGCTATGATTCAATTCCATATTTTTAGAAAAAAACATTTATTATATATATTCTTAAGAACAAGAAGAAGTTCAGTAAGATTATGTTCTTTCAAGAACAATAGATCATTGACCAGGACTAACTGTAGGAAGAACACGCATTCCTTAAATGTTTGCAGATTTTGCTAGGACCAGGGGGCGAACTGGGACGAAGATATCGGGGACAGGATGCGTCATCCGCAGGCCCAGCCTCTCATTGTCCCTCTATGGAATTTGCGGTGGCGTCCTTGTCCACTCTTCGGAGGATGATGAACTTATCGCTAGATGAACTGCAGAAGAAAGAATGGTTTGTAGGAAAAACAGAGTGCATGGTACTTTACTGCAGGGGTGATAACTCCGAAGTAGAAAGTGTACACTTCGTTGTCTTTTATCTCTTTGGCCAAAGAGCTGAGCTGAGCTGAGCTGAGCTGAGCTGAGCCGAGCTGAGCTGAGCTGAGCTGAGCCGAGCCTTCTCTGTTGTAGAGATACAATTCAAGAGTTTATCGCTAAAAAAAACTTGTTTGTGATAAACCTCATAGCATTCTCTTATAAAAGAAACGAATTACACTTGGGTTTAATTACAATAGTATGGTTTGTGTCTTAGTGGTTTTATTTAACAGTTGATGGCAATATGCAAAAAAAATCACTTACATTAATTCCACAGACCATAATAAAGTATGCAGGATGTATTACAGCTTTTTGTGACAATAAATACCACCTTGCCTGTATGGATATTTCATATATAAAGTCAATTAAAAATGGAGCCCTTTTCTGCTAATAAAGAAGACCCGGTAATGATCGGAAACCAATTTTAAAAAACATGGGCTCCATATTAAGTGTCCAGATCACAGGTGTCAGTGACATAATGGCTAAATAAGCAATGCAAGGTAGATAATAGTTATGATTAACTTTTTCCTGGATAAATATATCTTTGGTGATAGTCAGCAAGCAAGCTCTATGAGAGATAGAATGAAAAAACTCAAAGATAAGAGAAGTCATGGACCTAGAAGGGAATTTCTTAGTTAGAATCGAGAAACAGATACGATGGTTTGGCCACGGCAAGCAGCAATGGAAGACTGCCAAAAAAGGAAGTTCTTGGAATGAGAGGTATGCGGTGCAAGGAAAATAGGAAGGGCAGGAACAAGGTGGGTGTAGGAAAGATTAACTGAAGAGGAAGGAAGCCATCAACAGGAATCACTGGTGAGGAGTATTGAACACCCTATAGATTGGTACACCCACTCAATTTGGAAAAAATGCAATAAATAATATTTATAATTTATATTTCTTTTATATGATTGTTATTTGATGGTGATTATTTTTAAATACTTTTACTTTGATGATAAAAGATTTGTCCTGGCCGGGTTTCAAACCCAGGTCGTCCGAATTTCCGTTACAGTGCTCTAAACCACTGAGCTACCAGGGGTCGTATCCAAGTCAGATAAATCCATTCTCTTCACCGACCCCATATCCCCGTGTTCTCGCAATTTTTGAAATAGCTTTCAAGATAATAATTATATTTAGAAAAAAATCTGTTTAGGTTTCTGGTCCATTGTTCGTTGCATTGGCTTGACAAAAAAAAAATGTTTTAATTGAATAGGGACAAGAGGTTTCTTTTTAAGCTAATAAGACAAAACTTTCATTTTTTAAATAATATTCACATCTTTAATTATTGTCAATAAATATATTACACACCGAAGTCCTGTCAATTTCCATGTTGCGCCTGTATTTACACATACTTTTTACTTGTAAACAAACTTTCATAATTAAAACATTTTCAACCCTTAAGAGTTCCCACTCACATTTCCATGAAGACGCAATATCCTCTTCTGGGATATTGTGAGAGACGAGACTGACCTCACCGCGACGAAGAAGTGGAGGACCTCTCCAGAGCAGAGAAAAGAGGAAACGGATTTGTGACCCCGATGACTCAAGATCACTTTCTCCAGCCACCTCCCGGATTTCCTCTCTGGCTCTTTGGAACACAATTGCATTGCGTCAGGAGGACTCGGGTATCGGCGAACGACTCATTCTTGATCGAAGTTACATAATTATAATAATGGAGGTTATTCAACGCAAAGCTCATTGGCGAATGTCAAATGAAACGTATTAATAATCGTGTCATGTATATGAAGTGTCTGGTTAAAGACATGACTGATTGCGGAACCAGATCAATATTCAGAAGACGATTTTTATCTAACACACGAACAATAGAGAACTAACTGATAACGAATTCTATTAACGATTTACAACTCATAATTATATTTATCAAATAATATCATAGTGAATATTACCTCACAGCATATTTTCCTGCCATGGTAGTACTGTCACTGGTGGTCCTGGACTAGTAGTATTTTGGGTGTATGGTTGTGGCAGAACACATGACTGAACAGTACCAAGTTTGTGGGCACTACGAAATTCGGAAGAACGCTGGATACAATCTTCTACAAGATTATGGTTTTTACCATTACAACTCAAAGTAATGGTAATCTGTAATGCCGAACCTCATAGTGAGACAGTACTATCACCATGGTAACTTTTCAAAAATTTACACTATATAGCTAACTTAAAACTTTACTCAGGTTTACAAACTAAGAGATTATTTTATCTCTTCGGGGATTTTTATGCCCTCATTTCTTAAATGACTAGGATAGATACTTCTCCTCCACACGACAATTTGATCCATGACCTTGGCTTCCACTTTTTCTGCACTCTAACCGATCTTCCGCGGCATTTTCTCCATGTTCTCACCTTCAGGAGCCTAAGGTATTCTTCCACATCGTTCCACTATCGCAATTTAGGCTAGCCACTTCTTCCTTCTCCGTCTGGAAGCTCCCCAAGATCTGCTTTAGTAGCCTTTTTTTATTCATTCTATGTACGTGGCCCAACCTAGGATAGATACATTTATATTAAATAGGATGGTTGGGATGGAGAGTAGTCAAGCAATCCATGAAAATAAAAAACAACATAATATTGTACATTATTGCTCAACAGTTTATACAATATTTATATCAAAAGAGGGATTAATGAAGGGAATGCATCACACTTTTCTGTCTCAATATTACTTTAATTTATAACGTCCTTAAGTTCTTATACGATATTAAAAATTTATTATTTTATTTGCAAATGAGCTGCAAACTATGTAGAGGCGTGCCATAGTTTCTTTCATTACTTTACCACTGACTTCTTTCATTACTTTGCCACCCCCTTCCTTTATCTCTTGTGGCCGTGTTCCAGTCTTCTTTGATTCTTCGTCTTGGTCAATCCTCCACTAATTAATTTTGAACCTGCAGATTAGCTGATCTTGAATATCCTTTTGTGTAATTGCCAGTTTCAAATAATTTTTTATTCGCCAATCCACATCATTATTTTAAACAAACACTTGTTTGGTATGTTTTCCTAGGTTCATCTTTTTGATGTGTAAAATGTTCATTTGCATTTTCTAATATTGCTGTGAGACTTAAAGCATTGATTTATTATTTCCCTCTGAGGCGGTACTGTTCGTCTTTTGGGCTTTACTGTTCAAAATTAGAATATCTGTAATAGAAATTTACTGCTTTTATGACTAATACAATGTTGCTTGAATAAATAATTATGGATTAACATTAGCACTTTTAAGTTAATATCATTATTCCATGAAACAGTTATAAGTTGTTGGGATAAGTTGCTTTAATGGAATGGAATGGAAAGTCAACTTCTTGAGTGTTCGTAAACAAGGTATTGATTAGAATTATCGGTCCAAGAAAAATTTAGGATATCACAGAACGTGGAGTAATATTTCCTAAAAAAAAAATTATTAAAATTAATATGCAAATCTAAAGACTTCAGTTTCTTAAAGGAAGTGAAGAATAAAGTGAAGTAGACTGAGACGAGACCCATAAAAAAAGTGGAAAATAACACCTCATAGGAAAACTTTGGAAACAAAACCTTTGAAACAGTGCGATCCTTGTATTAAGCTCCTGCTGAAAGTTTTTTTGTATATGTTTTTTTCTTTCATTGTATATGTGATTCTTTATAGATACATTTAAATTTGTCTATTAAGTTTTTGAGTTTGAGAATGGTCTGTTTGGTAGATCATATTACTTTTGTGAATTGTAACAAATTATATTAGAAATAAAAAATATTGTATTAAGCACAATGCCCTTATTGCGGACTGCAGTGGTGTAGGTATGAAACCGATTTTTTCATATTCAATACATCTTCAGTATATCAGCCATATCCAGATCAACATTGATCTTCATTTATCAAAACGACGAATATTAAACCACTTATAAATATGACACAGAAGCAGAGGTATGCCAATGTGTTCGTAATTAGTCTTAAGTATGGATGCTGAGGATATGGAACACTCTTCTAGCCCCAAATGGAAATGTGTTGATGAGGAAATGGTTGACCGTATATACCCTGAGTAATGTGGTTACCCTAGACAGTCTTGTTCTCTCTAGACTCTACACCCATCTGTCTTTATGATGGCCAGAAACTTAGGCCGAAACGTTGTGTTGTATATTGATAATGATCAATAAGGCTTTGGCATTGGAGAGTGCGAATGAGGCATTGTGGGAAATGCAGTCGAGTTCCGAGTGTATCTGTGCCATTCTTAATTATTTACTTCGTATCTAAAACACTGGCGACGAGGAATAAAAACGAGTCTAAGTGTTTTTATTTTGCTTTATCAGTTATAGTCCAGAAGTAAGTTGTTTTGTTTACGCCTATCATGATTTTTGTTGTTGTTTTTTTAATCCCTTCGGTACTACAATTTTGTCCTCACACAGTAGACACCCTTTGTGAACCGGCAATGCTTGTCTGACCTTAAGTTAAATTTTAATTCTGAATTTTTTCAAAATTCCACTTTTTACTCAATCTTTCAATTACTTTTGACAGTACTTAATCTGGCTTAGTGACTTCTGCTACTGTAGAATTATAGGGGTTGTATGAAATAAAAAATTACATTCCTGATCCTGTAAAACATTCGGACTTGGTAAACACGATAACATATCCGCTTGCGGAATGGACGACCCTTTTTTTATAAATAATTTCATTATTTATAAAAAAAGGGCCATTATTTCATTATTTCAGTAACTAGACAGAATTATTCCTTACTTAATAAGTACGTATGTCTTGTTCGTTAAAAATTTCTCAAGAACACCCCGACCATTCTCCGTTTTTTTTTAATTTTTGACTACTCTGAATTTTTAGTTAGGTAGTAATTTCAAATTACATTTTAACTATTTTGGTTTGAACCAAACAAGTTAGACTACTATATTTATCGTTAAAAATAAATATATGAAATCTGTTTTGTATCATTCCAGGAACGTCGAAGCACGAATCTTCTTTCCATATCTATCTAAAAGAATTCTATGTTAATTGCACGATATGTGAGTTGAATACCACTCCTCAATCCGACCACCTATAATAAAGATTCCAAGCGCACCTTCCATAATTTTACGATCGAGTTCTGAGACTAGTTCTTACAACCTGACCCAGACAGGCATCGACTTCTTGATGGGATCGAGGATGACGAAACCCAGATCGGCCACTCCAAAGCTGGAACTGGAGAAAGTGAGTTGAGTAAGAGTTTTCACTGGCGACTGGAGTATCCGGGTCGTTGGTCCCACTGTCAAGGTCGGAAGGAGTTCCTTCTGAAGGAGTACGATCTAGGATATGCGCCTAGTCCAAGACAAGGTGGCGGAAGTTCTTAATAATGCCGAAGACTTTCAAGGCCTACGATATTTTCGAAGATCTTAATACGTTAGATAGAAGGAAGATATTCAAAGTTGAATGAATGAACCTTCCCATTGAATGAATCGACCTTCCCAGTTCTGGTTGGGGACCTGCATTAATACCATAAGAGTTTTGAGATCAATAAGTGGTCGAGACTGTACTGTCCCATTGCTAACATTTGTTATTGGAGTTCATTTGTCCTAGATAACCCTGGGTGAGCCCCAGGAGGGTCCCAGATCCCAAAGGATCCATCCCCAGGATCGCCTTCCTTAAACTTAATATTTGAAATTAAATTAAATCATAGCGGTCAAGCTTCACACATGTATAAAAGGGTCACCTGCGGTCTATTGGTTAGCGTAAGAAACTTTTATCGCATCCCGGCAGGTGGCCTTAAACTCCCTTTAAATAAACCTTGGGTATTACGTTCTCCGGAAGGGAAATAAATTGGCGGTCTCAAGCCTGTGTGATTTTAGTACTTGTTAATGATTCATATTCTAATTATACGTGGAAAGGCGAAATTTAGGACTTCCACTGCACCATCGTCCGATTAGACATTGGAGCATAAAGCGACGTTAAATGAACAAAGAACGATAAGAGGTATTAATTTTGTCATTTTTTTTTCAAAAGTATAAATTTCTATTGTTCTTAACAAGTTATTTCTACGCCGGAAAAGCATTTCTCACATTTTCACAAGGTCTATTTCTTTACCGGTGAAAAGGTATACGGTAATTATCTGTGATGAGAAGCATAGAGTTAGTTCCGGTTGAACTTTACGTCAATCAATATTTCTTTTGCCACGTGTCTTGAAGATATCATAGTGGATGAATTGAAAAGAGAAAATAGTTCTTTTAATCTATCGTTGTATGTTAATTCTTTAAACAATATTAGAATTTCTCAAATGAGTAAACATACCATAATATCACATATTATCAACAATAGCTAACAAATCATTTTTAAAAAACATGAATGTTTGTGAGCAGATTTTCAAAGATTGAAAATTTGTTAAATATATTGGATCATTGGAAAACCTGCACTTCTACACCCCAAGACGGGGCTTGGGTTTAGTACATGATAGGGACTGTACTGACTCTAGGGCTACCGTTGTGTTGGTAGATGATTTGAGTCTGTATAAGCCCATGCTGGGTCTGCAGAACCCATAGGATCCATCATTGGCTTTCCATAAATATATAATTGCTAATTCAAATCCGGATATAGATTTGAACGCGGAAACCTGAGAACAGCAATTTGCAATAAAAAAACTGAGGTACACTACCCCCTTCAATATATTTAACATGTAATATTATTGCACCGTATTAAACAATTGCTTGTATTAAGTACTAACGGATATATTGATAATTACAAAAATACTCTTCGAGTAAGTTAAATTACGAAATCAATCTACTTAATATTTTCCATACTTCAACAATATAAAAAAAACCTGCACCACTACTAACCATGAATGTAATGCTTCTAAAACAACTTTTGTGCAGTGAGGTGTGATTCGTCTGAGATCACACTCAACTGCTAGTTTTCCCCCCAATTAAGGATTCCCATCTTACAGAGCTTGGGTGAGCACCAGGAGGAACTGTAGATCCCATGGCGTTCATAGATGTCTGTTAAGATATTAAATAACTTTTATGTGACAGGAATTGTACTCCCGATCTACCTTTAGCAAACCAACTGAGGACTCTCCCAATAACATACGAAAAGTTATTGATATTATAATTATTTATTTATTCGGGTTTTTTACAAATAATTTATCCTGATACCCAAAATCTATTCCCGCCAATCCTTCCTATCGGCTCATTCTTCTTCTTCCTCTCGCAGCCCTCTTGTGCAATTCTTTCTCTTACATCCTCCATCCATGTCTTCCTCTCTTTCTTCTATAATTTGGTTTATGTAGGAAGAGTTTCTTTGGTCATTTATTGTCGCTCATTCTCATCAGGTGGCCAAGCCATTAAAGCCTCCTGGTCTCTATTTCGTATAATATATTTTTCTCCTACCCTATAGTTTCTCTTATAAGACTATTGAGTATGTGTTGGAGCTTTGAGATGCCGCAGCTACTTCTTAAAAAGTCCATCTCAATAGCAAGCAGCTTACGGGCATCTTGTCTTCTTACTGCCCACATTTCGGCCCCATATATGGTTGTCCCCAGAAGAAAAGAATGATATATTTTCTTTTTCATTTCTAACGAGACCCTTTTATTCCAAAGGACCCTAATGATTTTCCTTCCTCGGGATATCTTCATTTCTATATCCTTGTCGAGTGTCTCATTTATATAGACACTTAAGTACGTAAGTCCGTGCTATGCTAGCTAGAGTCCAACCTTCAATCGACAATGACGTGCATTGAGAATTAAAGGACATGTACTCCGTTTTCTCCTGATTTATGACCAGACCCCATAAAGGAGTATTGATATTATAATTTCAGAGAAAATATTATAAGCAGAGGAATTATATTTAGGAAACATCTAAACATCACTAACCGTTGTTAAGCACATATTAATGTTTAATCATTTTTTTTAACAGTCAGTTAAACTCAGTGTATTAGAGGAAGAAGGAAGAAGAAGAAAATATAGAATATAAATATAGTAGGATGGTGGAAAAAGTAATTTCACCTTTTGACAATAGATTGCTCTAAAATCGAATACCTCGATTCGATTTCTTACATCAGTTGGCTAATCGATATAAGTTGATGATCGGTAAAGCAAGTGTGACAATGATTTGAAGTTTCTCTTCAGGTTTACGACTCTACCGCAGCCGACGTACAAATATAGCTTCATTTGCACTTTCAAAAGAGCTTTCTTAACATTGAACTGCTTCGGAAAGTGAGAGTTTTTCTTCTGAATTCCCCCAAAAAAAGGAAAGAATTGTTCCGTTTTGCTAATCAGTTGGCTGGACCATGGCATTTCGTTTTGCATCTCAATGGCAACCTACCTCGCGTGTTTACGTTTTACTAGAATATTCTTTGCTATTTATTTGAATAGATTACACTATTTATAAAAGAAATGTATACAAAGGGAAAATACTGCGAACTTGATAACACATTTTAATTCGATTGTTCAATGGATAACCGGTTTTAATTTCATTCGGATCGAAATAACTATATCTAGGGGATATTTGTGTATATATGGAAAATAATTTACAAAAAAAAAAAAAAAGTATCCTTACTGAAGTCTTGATTTCAGTAAGTCGTAGAGACTGTACGATTTTTTTGTTTGGTTGTGCAGGGAGTTGGTCACTATAGGGTTGCAAAATAAGTAGTAGGCTGAACTTCAATTTCTAGAATATTATCGAGATAGCTCTACTAATGCGTTAAGTATCTACAGTAGTACTATTAAAATACTTTTATAATTTTTAAAATGGGGTTAGGTGAAAAGGGAATATACCCCTAGCTATAATTAAATCTTTTTTCTTCGATTTTCTTTTTTAAACGCCTAAATCAAACAATATATTTTTGTCTACTTAATAATAGTTTAGAACCAACTTTAACTTATTATTTAATGTCTCGTGGGTTGATTTCTTTTTGTCTAGAGTCTACTAAAAAGTATATATACACTTTAAAATTGATTTCAAATTAGTGGAAGATTTGTGATTCATTAACAAGTATTTTAGAATTCAAAAAACAGAAATTTCGAATTGAGAATAATTTCCATTTGGATACTTTTTGGGTGCTTACACGTTCCTCCTTTCCTTCGGCGCCAGGACTCTAACGAACCGTCGACCCAGTGACACACTGCCTCGCCCGGATCTGCCACCGATACTACCATCATCTGTGATTGATGGTCAACTACTGGAGAATAACTGTCTTTAGATATCGAGGCTAAGAGTAAGCGGTGTGGTATTCTTCAGTCACAACTGGAATACACTCCTTACATATTTATTCAGATTGTTATATTGAATAAATTCAATCTACAACATACACTTAACTAGTGAGTGAAACATTCTGTGAGAAAGAGAAACAGGGTAATAACATACTAAATAAATAAATAAAATACATTCTAACTTCAAAATGCAGCATGGCACCAACCAGTGAAAACGACATAACTGCAGCTGCTCAATCCTAAGGAAGGTTACGGGATAACAGCCGGAGAAGATTAAACAGCTGACAAATAAATTAATAGAAAATAAACACATCAAATGCCCAAAAAAGGAAAATTAAAATAAGCAAAATCTCATCACTGACATCAAATTTATAATTTTCGTAAGTGGAAAACGGAGTGCCTTAAGTATCTATATAAAATAGGACACAAAAATATTTACCAAACGCAAAATAAAAGTGATACATAAAAAGGACATACATTTTTATCAGCTGATTTATGTAACCTTTTCCAGCTGGTGGGAATGATTTCTCTGCTTTCTGAATTGCTGAATTTTGAGGTTAGGATTTACTTTAATTATTTTTTACTATGTTATTATTCTTTTTTTGTCCTGAAGATGACTGAATAGGCGAAATATCAGCAGGTATTTTGGCTTCCCATTTTTATTTGAACGACTTGAAGCTGCATGTTTGGAGTTTTTCCACTCCTGTCTTAATATAATTTTATGTCTCTTATTAACATTTATATTTTAGTATAGTCTACGATGCAATAAATATGTGGTCCTATTGTCTATATAGAAAAAGTGTACCGAAATACGTCGTAACGCTATTATTTAAACAAATAGATTTTTTTATAGACATATTGATATTTTTTAAATATCCCTATGTGATGAGTTTGGTGTAGCTTTAAGTAAAATTGACTAGCTAGCAGACCTACCCGAAGCCCCACTTCAATAATTTTATTGTCAGTAAAACAAGAAATGGATAAATTTCAGCTTTCAGAGTATTTGATAACTAAATAATACGGAAACGTGTAAAAAAATTAATGTATAAATAAATTATAAACACTACTCGAAATATGTATTTTAGTTAATGTTAGAAATACTTATAAGCTCTGATAAAATGAGAATTTTGAGAGGTGATGATGATAAACAACTAGTAAATATTTAAATTTTGGAGCCACAGTTGGGTCTGCTAAATGATGGGGCACTGCGCTACCTAGCGGATTTTAACAGAAGCCTTGGCTTTGTCCAATGACCCAGAGGTAGCGCTGTACTTTCTCTCAAAATGCAAGTATATTTTACTTTTATTTAGAAAAAAAAAGAAAAACAATATAAGTGATGGGTATTTATTTTTTGTTTTATCATATTTAGTTAACATTAAAATAAAATAATGAGTTTTCGTAGATAAAATATTACCCCCCAACTTATTGTATTATTGTGTTGACTTACCTGGCTAATGAACAAAATACAATCATTAAAGAAGAAAAGGCCTAAAAAGATTATCCAATATAATGTGAATATATTTGTAAGTTAATTTCTATTAGCATAGTTAGTTAAATAATATATTAATTAAGTACATTGATTCTTTTAACTTTATGGATATTAAAGTTTTAATATATTTTGGAGTTTCATATTTTTGGTTGACAAAATTAATGATTATCATGACTGGTACAGGGATAACATGAAATTGATATTGTTAAAATGGTAACCTTTATCGGTTATACATTTTAACAATATGTTCCATGATAAACTTCATCTAATCATACTTCCACAGTAAAATAGATATAACTCAAAATTTCAAAGCAGTTTTTAGTAATTTTGGTATCTGTTCCTCAGATTGTCACTTCAAGTTGAATTACTACTAGTTTTAACTGCTAATTCATTTCATTTATAATATTTTACGAATATAAAAGTTATTTTGAGCTTTCGTGTGGAAAAGAGAATGTAATTATGGGTAATGGGTGGATTTTGATTATCATTCCATCTATTAATAAAAGTTTCAACTAATATTTTGAAGTTAGATGTTCATTTTTAGATTAAATTATTTCCAAATTACACACATTTGTCATAATTTCTTTCTCTTTTCTATACTAAAGTCACGAAAACTTGTATTTTTGGAAAATATTAACAGGGAAATGAATGAAAAGTTAAAACTTGTTGTGATTCAAATCGAAGCGACAACCTGCGGAATAATTACTACATAATTTTACTCCTATCATTCTAAAAAGCCTAGATCCTATCAGTCTACAATATTGAGCCAAACCAGTTATTCTGAAACTAGAAATATACTAGCAAATATGTTAGAGGAAGCAAACAAAGAGTTTTAATTAAAATTAACTTGGTCTTTTTTCTAATAAAAATTCATTTTTTACTATACATGCCTTTCAAGAACAGAGAAAACTCACCTGAGAAAAAGATATTTGGAGTTCATGGACACAGATGACTTTGGGATCCTAATCACTGGTAAGTAGGTTAATACTATTGTCTAATGTATGCAAGTCGCATGTAATATTATGCAGATACATTAATCATTAAAGAGTGTGTTGATCATTTCACTGAAAAATAGAATTTGGACTCCAACATTCTTTCGTAGTCAGCTCAAATTAGGTACAAATGTTGAATTATTTTTGGAATTATTCATTGTTAGGTATTATTTAAGGGGCCAAATTAAATTGAAGTCTTCATTTGGCAGAAATTAAAAACTGACAAATGAAACATGCTGTAGGTATTGACAAAGATTCACTACATAATTGTATTGAAGTTGCAAAAGTTATCATACAATCAATGAAAAAACCTATGATTGTAACCCAAAGAATGGTTAATATAAGCACTACTACTGTGGGTCACACTTCTAGATTGTTATATTATCATTTTTCTTATCTCAATGTTTATCAGAAGGGAATAGTAAGAGATTTTTTGGTTGAGAAAAATAAATTTCTTAAATTATTGAAGACATTTCTAGATTTAACTAAAGTTTCTGTAACTCTTCAGTTTGTTGGAGAAATACTAGGTTATAATGAGTTGTCCCTATGAAGAAAAATGTTTTCTATAACATCCAACCTTTTTATCCTTTTTTACAAAAGTGAGAAGCATTCAGTATTTAAGAGTCTGTCCTAAACTTTAGTGGGATTAAATGACTGAATGTTCCTAAACATTAATTTTTAGTTATGTATCATTTTTATAATATAATGTAAAAGTTTTTGTTCATTGGTTCTTTTAAACAGGTTAAAAAAAATATATATATTCTTTTATTATCTCTTTATATTTAATTGCTAACTACATTTTTGAGACAAATAAACAGATTTGGCATACATTTAATTATCAATAAAAACAAAATAAGTTTACTTATACATTTTTATGGACTAATAGAATTGAATAAAAAAAATCTATATTTAAAACAATTAAACTCCTTCTGCTGTTTAGGTCCGTATAGAGATGATTTTCATTGGCAGTTAACAGAATATTCTTCTTCTAGTGGCACAACAGACGCCTAAAGCGGTCCTTGGCCAGCTCAACCATTTTGCCCCAGGATTGTCTATCTGCAGCTTGGGCTATATTTATTTCTCCTTGTCTAATGTCTGTTAGTACATTGTCCCTCCACCGAGGTCTAGGTCTTCCCCTAGGTCTTGTCCCGACCGGATTATTTTTGGACACCTTCGAATGACACCTCCAATCCTCCAACCTAATAAAGTGTCAGAGCCATTTTACTCTCTGCACTTTGACAAAATTAGAAAGACTGAGATCGATTTTCTTTGATAGACCCTATTATTCTGCTAATTATTCTTACTAATGATTAAAGTGTTAGTAGTAATTAATGTAGCTCTATAAGATATATTTGAATAATTTTATTTTACTTCCATCATACTGCTTGGATTTCACTCTTTTTTTTTTCACAACTGTGACTATTGCTCTTTTATGATGAGAGAACAATGTTTTGGAGGCTTTTAAATTGACAATATGAATATCCATCAATTTAAGCTCAACTACAAGATCTGTGAGACCTAGTTCACTGTGAACGGTAGTTGCAAGAATTACCTTACTTCGGAGTACAGGTGGTGATTATATAAATCAATATTATATAGCTCGACTCAAGAAAGTAGCCAAAGAGGATTAATTAAAACGGTATATATATATTAAACGGATCATTAACAAGAATTATTGTACTCTTAACAAATGATTATAAAGTACCAGAAATACCAAAAGGAATGTTGTGTTTTATCATTGTGAGTATAGATGAAAAAGATTTAATAATTTTAATTTTCTCACTGAAACAAAAGATAAACTGGAACGGCCATCACTTTTAACTGACTGAAGTTATATTTAGTAAGTTATGCAAGCCAGGACTACTGGCTCTAATTCTCTACATTAGCTTTTCTAGACCTAGGTTAATAATAAGCTTTATTTTTATTTTACAAGACAACTGTGGCCTATGGATTGTTCCTCATTTCAGCCCAGTAAAAAAAAATTAACCTGCCAAAAAAACTGATGGATGATCAAAGATATGTTATTATCAATCAACAACAGTATCAACTATGTAGCTGCATTTAGCAGTAGCTCGTGTATTCAAATATTTCGAATTTGTATTGTAGTTTGTATTTCAAGACTAGAATAGCTGTTTCAATTTAATTTAGATTCCAACTTGATATTTAAATTGAAAAGCATAAAAGAGATAACAAATCTCTTAAAAATGTGAGAGTAGAATTTGATAGCCAAACAAGAAGTTTATCTTCCTGTTAGAAATATGATGTAAGAAGTGTTAATTACCATAAATTATTATACAAAAATCAGGAAAAGACTGCATTTGAAAATTATCAAGTTTGGTAAAGCAATATGTGTGGAATGCTCAATAAAATTATGGTTTCAATGACATAAGTAATACTCAAGTATGTTTTATAAATCACATGTGATGTGTTTATTTGTAAATATTTGTTATAGAATAATAATAGCTGACTCTTCTTCTACCACGCACCTCGGGCTAAAGAGGACCATGGTCCTCGAGTCCTAAAATTCCTATTGTAGGTCGAGGCTTCTGAGATATTTTAGGTAATCTTTAAATCTCAGTTCTTGAAGTTCCTCGTGTCCTCCAGGGCAAAGGTCAAATGTCCTCCACCGACATAGTGCATTCAAAGAGAACATGCCAGGGGGTTTTGTCCTCCTAAGTACCACTATCTCCTCCGAGGAGTTTCTTCTTCGAGGCCCAGATGGTGCATATGCTTCCTGAGTTTGCAGGTGCCGAGTAATAGCTTTTACCATACTCTTGAGCCCGGTTCTCGACATATGAGCGGCTTCTTTTTTTTTTTCTTTTTTTTTTTTTCTCAGAAAGTTTATCATTGGGATCCTCTATAAGAGCCTTCCTTATATTGGCTCGAATGGAAATAAAACAAATATAAATGAATGAATTAAACTTAAATATCCAGTAATTCATTATTATTAAATTTGAAAAAAAAAATTAATATCAAACATACTAGTAACTTCATGAGGTTCGCAGTCACACATACCAAATTTTTTTTTTAACTCCATGAGATAACTAGGGGATGATTTTGAAGAAAAATAATAAATTGACTTTTATTTAAAGAGGGGGGGACAAACAATATAAACTATGAACAGTCTTCAGTACAAAGTAGAGACTCCAATCGAACTGACACTGTTTCCAAGCCGATAGTTGTGCAGAGAGATAGTTAATTAATATATGAGAAAATATGACTGTAAACCTCAATTTTTGTTTTTATTATTGTTACATTACATATTTATATTATTCATTATTCATTTATAATAACATTAGCACCTATAATTGGCAAAATCCTTCTTTTTCATTCAAACCATATTCAGAATTTACAAACATTCCTGAACAAATGTTTTGTTTGTTTGTATAGTCGATTGAAATAAACAAATTCAATTATAAATTTAATTTTTGTATTACTAAAACACTCAATTAAAAAATAATTATAACTGTGTGTTAAAATCTGGTGATGTAAATGAGTATTTTGAATAGCAAGGACTCCAAGGAATGACAGGAAAAATGCAGGGAATGAAAAGAGTGTTGCCAGACATGAGAGGCTAGGAGGAGATCAGGAGAAAGAGGAGCTAAGGAAATAGTTTGCCTTGTCTCCTCTCCACGGGAGCTCCTACTCTTCCTGCTCATCTGCTAGGCTCCGGTCAGCTTTGAGGTTGGCATCAATGGTTTCTTAAACATATATATCATTTATTTATCAATAATAGTAATGTTTTTTATTTCTTTAATTCATAATGAGCCATAGCATAATTGTCAGTTGCCATAACATAGGTTTGATATAAAAGTCGTCAATATTTGTCACGGCCATTGCAGCTTCGTAAGGCTATCTATCTATCATTTGTCTAATTCACAATGATTAGAGGTATTAAAAAATCATTGATAATGTATAATTTAATATCGATATTGAAATTTGAATATCTAAAATCGATATTTATGTTACACCTATTAAAAACGAAACACTGCAACGGGCTATAGATTTATTTTATAATTTAATTTTCATTTGCACCTGCGCAATTGCGCATTCAGCAAATTTGATCCTAGTGTATTACTTATATATATATATATATATATATATATATATATATATATATATATTTATAGTTTGATAAATTGAATGTTTGCAATTTTTACTTAATTCCATAATTACTTCCATGCCAATATTGTATTGTATTTGCTTGGTTTAGGTGTTCTTTGTCCTGTGCAGATTATTTGGCTATGGAAGACAGACAGACATTGGAGTTTATTCGAAAAACAAACCACGTTTTTTGTCTGATGTTTTATAATTATTACAAAGTACGATATGTTACTCCTACTTGTTCTTTACTTATGATCCATATTTTATACACTGTGTAGAACTTTTAGCTTTCCTATAAGCAATAACGAAAGTAAAGCAACTAAAAAAATTTTCAGGTTTCCTATTTAAGAAGTAATATCAATTTTGCCAACCCTTCATGTTGACTAGCATTGTCGTACACGTGTTCGTTCTTTGAATCCCGCATTATCGAAGTTCAGTCTTAAAAATTTCAAATTTGGAATTTTCTAATATTTTCATTAAGTATAAGGATTGTTTAATATGTATAATTTGACTTTAATATGTATAAAAATACATACTATAAAATGATAAATATAAAATAATCACCTCTATACCAGAGCACCTACACCAACTTAGCTGAATATATTCCGCAGAAATCAATGCCTTCGGAACGGCTCTCCGATATGTCATGAAATAACCAGTTGAAAATTTGGTAGTAATATCAGACTCTTTGACTACCCTAAAAGCCATGAGTAACGTGTATCCTGACCACCCTGGGATAGAATGTATTTTAAATCAAAACAGTTACATGACGTTGGAACATCGATCAAATATATCTAGTCACCGGCACATGTAGGTATTACTGGTAATGAACTGATTGATAGGGCAGCAAAAGAAACTCTTGCTCTTCCAGGTCGTGGTAAAGCTATCTTGACACTATCCGAACTAGCGCGACCACTAAGACGGAAAGTCCAAGAGTGGCAGAACTAATAGAACAATAGCCCTCCAAATAAATTGAAACATATAATAACTGATGTTAGATCATGGAGTAGCTCCTGTCGTAGCATCCGAAGTGGTGAATCGAAGTCAAGTGGTCCTTACACGACTTAAGATATGACATACAAGGCTTGCCCACGCTCACCTTACCACTAAAGAATACCCGCCAACATGCGAGAAGTGCAGCGAGAGCTTGTCAATAGCCCATATCCTCGAAGGCTGTACCTTTTTCAAAAGAGCGATGCATAAAATAGGATTACCTGCCATTGTATCCATGGTATTAGGAAATGAAATATTAGGAATGTACATTAATAAGGTCATCGCCATTCTATCAAAAGAAGGATGAATTAGGAATATCTAATACAGTTATCTCCTACTTTTTATTTAATCTTATTTTTATTTATATATTCATTTTTTTTTATTCCGATTTTATAAAAATTGTTACTAAAAACGATTAAAAACTAAACTAATGCGTTGATGACCAATCGGTTTTACGCCTCAAATTTAGAACAACCAACCAACGATGAATAACAAATGAGAATCAGTAAACAAGGTAATAAAAACTTGTTTACATATATAGTTACAAATCTCCTTTTTACGCCGCAGTACCAGAATTCTTAGTCTGCAATGTATTTTTATAGTTCTGTTATTTTGTCTGTTTTTCTTTCTTAGCCCTGAAGATGACCCACAAAGTGGGTCGAAACGTCGGCACGTAATTAAAATAAGTAACCACTTATTTAGTGTCTTATTTGACTGCACCCCCAACTATTTTCTTCCTTACATCGATCATCCAGTCAACAATCCCTCGCTTCTCATGAATTATATATTATAGTTTATTGTTTTATTAATAGCACAAAATACAATGAGTTAGCTTAGAGCTTGTAACTTTTCTTCAATTGAAATAAAGCATACAATGGAGGAAAGAACAAAAATACTTATTTTAAAAAAAATGTATTTAAAAATTACTTCAAAACCAATGTTACTATGATTTTGGTACCATGGAGGTACTATTGAAATTGTCGACTGGTAAAATACCGTTTCATGGCTGCAATAAATAAAAAGCTAAGCACTAGATACAGCTAAAACATTTAACATAAACCTTTCACTATTTTAATATTACAGCAGCATTATTAAAAAATGATAATAGTATATTAACTTACTACCTTTTGTTTTTTGTTGTGGTGTTTATAATAACTTATTTAAATAAATGTTTACAGGAAAATAATTGTGTATACATTCCTATACATTCGAGCTTATCTATGATGCCTGTGTATAGTAACTATGATTAGTTTTTCACTTTAACTTGAGAGTTTCAAAGCTTTGTTTTTGGAAATCAGCTCTGATTACATAATCTCCTTAGGACTTAATGGCATCATCGATCCTGAGGATGTTCTTGGGTGCCATCGTGTAGGCTGCGGTGGTGCGCCACCAGTTCGTAAGAGTGTGCACCACCCTCCGAACTCTTCCTCAGGAGAGACGCTGCGGCCAGCATCAGTGCTGCCAACGAAGCCGCCATCGCCTTCCCGGACAGTGCTGCCAAAGCTGTCAACCCCATGGCGATCATCATGGCGCCCATCATCATAGCTCCCTGGCCCTGTCCGTCTTTTTTCCCTCGACCTGTTCAAAAATAATGAAAAAAATGTGTAAGTTACGGATCATAAAACAATTTAGGGGTTACGGGGAAGCTTTGTGTGTAAACCGTAGAGTGTCTGACCTAGTAGGTCTCGGGTTCAAAGCCGGTTGTGCTAGAAATATTATTTAATCTGTTAGCAGCCTTTGGAGAACAGTGTGAAATATACAGAACTAGCTAGAGCTAACACAGCTTCTACTGGGTACTCTTACTTTAAGGTAAACCTGGGGGTTGAGATATCGGTCAGTCACCTCTGAGCTTAGAAACAGTAAAGTTTTTACCGTGCGTCGTGCATATGGTTTGTACGTATAATATTGGTACAATATTTTTACAATTAAGTAGGCATTCGTTATTAAGAAATAGTGTTATTTCTTTATTTATCTATATCTATACATATTATAAAACAAAGTCCTCGGCCACGTTTGCCTTATTATTTGAGTTTACAACATTATTATACATCTATGTAGCATTATGAGAAATTATTTTATACCACCTAACCTTGAACGAGATCGACCGAAGTCTTGATGAGCGAGGGTAAGCTAAGAGACTGTAAGGAGCGCTCCTCGACTTCTTGCACCTCCTTGGCTTGAGCAGCCGCCACCACCGCTGCAAGGAGTAGTGACACCTTGAGGACCATCCTGGTTGTCTTCGCTGTAAGCTTCCTAAATCTGCTATATAGCCTATGAGATTACGGTCCTGCGGTCTGTTCCGCTCAATGAGGATATGGATCATCGGAATCGTCATGCTCTCATCATCTTCCGAATTTCGGGGTCTGAGGATCCCTTTCGATGATTTCTTCCGTCAATAATTCAGAACTCGTAAAAGAAACAAGTATATTCTACAGTTAGCGGAAAAATGTTGTGAAAGAGGAAAAAGGATTAATTAAAATATTAATATATTTTACATGTTTAGAAACAATAAGTACACAAATCGGTCATGTCAATTCCAAAATATAACCAAAAAAAGTTTCAAACCTCATTGTATTAACTTTGGTTGAAATAGGCGAGGGGCGATCGCTAAGACACTTAGCCTTAATAATTTTTTGAAATTTTTCAATACAATTATAAATAAGAAATACTTATTTAAAAAAAATGTATTAATTGTAATTTACAACTGTATTATAATAATACTACTAGTAAAAATTATGAATGTTATATAATGGCATGGTTTTAAGGATATGAGCTCACTGGTAGTACTAGAATAACAAATTATACTTAGAAGGTGGCGAGGCAATATTCTTTAAGCCGCCTTGGAGGATTATCAGGAATTAAAGAGGTTGCTAGGGTTGAACCAAAAGTTTTTTAAAGGGAAACAAGTTTTTTATGAAAGGACTAGTAGAAAGACGGCTTTCTTAATGACAAAGTAAAAAAGATTGAGGATTTTACGAAGCGTTCTGGATTGTAAGGTTTGAATATGAGAGGAATCGGATGGCTAAAAAGAGTCCCAAAACTCAATTCCGTAATAGACATGTATGTGAGACTTTTGTGGTGCTTAGATCGTTTTTAGTGCTCAAATAGCCTGAAAAAATTTAGTACGTCGTGAATATTACAGAAGTACATTTGATGCATAACCAAACGTATATCGATTTATGCTCTATCTATCGAATCCTACCATAGCTATAAATCATAGTAACGCTACTCAAATTCACCCCGAGAGAATAACTATAATTGGTTAGGCTCATCAAAACTATCAAAATCTCTACTTCATAAGTCCAATTAGGCCTTATAATAGTAATATAAAAACAAAATAAACCTGTACAATTTCAACCCGTGACTGGGGTTCAGTACATGGTAGAGACAGTACTGTTTCTAGGACAACGGTTGTGCAGGGAAGTGATTTGTCCTAGTTCACGCTCAACCGCCAGCTTTTCCGCCTTATTTTGGGTACCCACTTTATAGAGGCTGGGTGAGCCCCAAGAGGGTCCTAGATCCTATATGATCCATCTCCTGCTGCTAACAGACTAAATAAAAGTCTTGCCTACTGCGGGATTCGAACCAGGATTTTAGGCATGTCACCTCAGTACTCTGGGCCACTCCGCTCCTCATATAATAGTCATATAAATGAGTTTTCTGTAATTTATTAGGAGCTTAGAGCATTTGTCTAGAAGTGTTCAAATAGCCTGAAATGGCGAGTAGTTTCTGGTCTTTTCAGTCTAGTATGAGGATTTCAATCTTTGCCAAGTTGTAGGCCTTTGTATGGAATCTGCTTTTGCAAAAACAAGTGCTAAAAACCGGTAGTACATTGTGACTTCGAAAGGACTGAGATAAGTGAACTTAGTTCCCTTCTTGTGGTCACATAGAGATAGGGTAGCAGGAGTTGGTGGTGGAGAGGATTTTAAAGAAGTTAATGAAGAAGAAGCAGGATGGTGTAATGTCTGTCCGACTTCTGACACTCGACCTTGATGACGGCCCACAAGTTAGACCCAAAACTTCAGAAGAATAAATTTATATTGACTACACTGTCACTATTTTCCCCACAGTCGATCATCTAACAGCAATACATCATTTTCTGAGCATACTGTTCGGAAATTTTTCATGTTTTTCTAACTCCAGCAGCTCGTGACTTATTAAGTCGAATTTGTTATTTGAGTACAAGTGTGAAGTTTCTCGACTTGTCTTAAATTTTATTTTATTAATTTTTATATCATTATCACTTCGCTATCTTTAATACACTTTCACTATTTTCCTATTATGCACTTGATGTATTTTTGTATTGTATTACCGAGCATATATTCGTTTCCCACAACTAATAATAATCTTCGTGTAATACAACTTCCATCTGGATTCGTTCTACCTAAGTAGTTTTAAAATATCCTCCCACTTATGTCACGGTCTATCAGCCAATATTGCGTTGAAAATGGATTCCTATTGTACTATAACTGTGCTATCACACTGTGAATGAGTACAGTTGGGAGTAGCCAGAAATCTTCATTTCTTTCGTCGAATTGACACCCTCTCTGTTCTTTTGTCGTCCATTTCTACTGACATAAGTAATACAGCTTTGAAGGAAAATCACAAAGGGATCTATAGTTTCGCATTAATATATAAATTTGTTTGCAAATGTTTTTTACCATATTATCATATGGGTATTACTAACTGTAATACTGGTTTAACTCGTCTCTGATTTTATATCGAATATAGGATAAAATGAGCATAATGTTGATAATTGTTATTATTATTATTAAATGCTCGCTGCATTTTGAAACATAAAAACTATAAATTAAAAAAAAATCATCACCTTTGACGTAACCCTTTTTGTGGAATTATATAATTTCTAGTTGTTTATCTGGAGCTTTTTGGAGTAAAGTTGCTGTTTCTATTTGGCTGTTGATGTGGGATGTGTTGGACTTAGTCTTCTTTGATATGATTTTCGTTTTGTCCTGATGATACCTTAATTGGCGAAACTTGGTTTTTAAAGTATTTTAGAAACTTAAGGTATGTTTTTTATATTTTTCCTGTTGCATTATAATTTATGTTTTTTTTTTTAGTTCTTGCTCATTTGTACTGGTTAATTATTATTATTAGGTCCTAGAAATTTATGTGGTTACATTTCCTGTTCATATCTCTGGAAATTATTATTTAATTGTTGTGTTTATTATTATCTATGCATATTATAAAACACAGTCCCCTGCTGCGGCTCTCCGTTCGCAATAAACTCAAAAACTACTGGACGCAGTGGCGGATTAAAGGTCCAGAGCGCCCTAGGCAATAACTTTATCGGCGCCCCTGTACCGGCCATAAATGGCCATCTTAATTTTAACTGATTGTTTTTGTAATTACGGTGACGTTGTATCGTCACATCCTAGACTAGTAGATCAGGGCCCTTGTACTTAGGCTAATGCGCGATATGTTATTTTTTTTATTTATTTAAAAATTCTGAGCTCGCGCGCCCCTTGTAACTACGCGCCCCTAGGCACGTGCCTAGTTTGCCTTACGGATAATCCGCCACTGACTGGACGGATTTTCATGCGGTTTTCACCAATAGATAGAGTGATTCATGAGGAAGGTTTAGGTATATGATTTGTCAAGGTTTTGTGTAAATTGGTTGGAATATAACGATAATCGTTGAAAGTGTTGAAAAAAGTAAAGCCGCCTTAGAGCTTTCATCGAAAACGCTGCGTAATCCATTTGAGATATAACTAAACAATGGAGGGTGGAATATTTATAGATCTGCAAAATAGTCCGTGATAGCGGTTTCTTAACCGATTTTTGATTTGAATACTTCATTTGAAAGGTAATGAAACGCAGACCTTTTTTAACTGCAGATCTTTCTGGAGCTTACCCAGCATTAATTAATACCTTGTAATATTTACAGGACTTCTCTTCCAAAAGCGGAAATAGCTCAATGTATAGTGTGTTGAATTGCTATACTGAAGGTCCTGGGTTCAAATCTGACTGTAGGAGATGAATTATTAAACCTTTAACAACCACGGAAGGATCATGTGAGATCTGCAGACACTACTTGTGTTCATCTAACCTCTAAAAAGTGGGTTCCATCAATTGGTGGGGCAACTAAGTTCATCAACAGCATATTCGTAACCTAAAAGTTCCATTAAACAATTATAGTAATGAAACGTAGACGTTTTTTAACTATTATGTACACAATAATTTAGGGGGGCTTTTTTGAGTAAATCGACGTTTTAGAGCCAGTCATCGTATTTTTTTTTTAATTTAAAATATTAGTTTAATGATTTTCTCGTAACATACTGACAATTACAAAGATTTGACTATCAATATTCCTTATTTAGTATATCTTTGTTTTAAAAAAAAATGGGCCAGAAAGACCAATTTTTAGGATTTATAGCTATTTTAGGATTTTTTTTGTAAAATTCTTTAAGTAGGAGGATTATCTTGGAAAGGGTTAACTGTAGGACAGTAGGTCTCATAGTAATATCGGCTGGAATTGGCCCATAATATCACTCCTTACCGGACCCGCCACTAATTTCAGGTTACCCTGTATATTTTGTCAATCTTACCATTTTTTTTTTCAAATTTTAGTTGTTATTTGAAGTACCAAGTGTCATGGCCGCAAGTGAAGTTACATTTTCACATCGCTCTGTACTTGAGACATTATTTTCAGACAATTTCGTTCATATCATCTCGTCAAACTCTACCAGAACAAAGTGAATAGACTAAACTACAGTTTACTTTCAATATTAGTGAGGTGAGTGACTAATAAAAACAATAGACCTAAAATAAATTAGTGACCAGCTGCTAAAGGCAGCAACGTGGCCTTAATCCTTCAGTAATAGATAGGACTAATACTCAATAGAAGCAAGATCAAGGTCAAGGCTTGGTGCTTATCTTCTCCGGGCTACACTCAGTAACGTGAACTTTTTATTTTATTTTACTTGTTTTTGTTTTTATTTTTATTACTTTTATTTTTTTTTTCATTAGTTTAGTTAATATGTTTATTTCATTTAATACAATTAAATTAATAATAGTTTATAATTAATAATTTAAAAATTTTATTTTATTTGTTTTTCATTAATTAATGAATAATTTAAATATGAATGTGGACATCTCGGGTAGTGAAATGTCGGAGGAAGAAGCTCTGTGTTCCGAAATTAGTGAAACCGACTCACAATATCTTAAAAGAAGAACTTTACAAAAACGTCAGAGAAAATCTGCCCCTGGCTCAGCGGGTAACTCGCCAAACAAAAAAAAAAACAAAGCGGCTAGTTCAAAAACTTCAGCCACAAATAAACCATCGAAAGAACCGCCAAAAACCCGCAGTAAATCTGCTGCAGTCAAGCCACCAGTAGCCTCAACCAGCACCAACGCTGACCACAGTGATAATACTCGTCAGAACAATCAAGAACGACAAAAATTCGATGACTTGGAACCTCCGCCAATATTTATCACGAAAATAAGTGATTTTTATAACTTCGGAAAAGAAATATCTGATCTTATCGGGCAGCCAAATTTTAGATGTTACTCCCGAGTAAATGATATAAAAATAAACACCACCAACAAAGAATCATATAAAAAACTCATAAATCACCTGACAAGCAAAAATTACGATTTCCACTGCTACCAACTGAAACAAGACAAATCATATAGGGTAGTTCTAAGAGGGCTTCACTCGACCACGCCTACGGCAGCAATCAAGAGAGATCTGGAAGAGATAGGCCATAACATCAGGAACATCTCGTCAGTGTTGCACCCAACTGAAAAATATCCCCTTCCTCTGTTTTTTGTCGAACTGGAACCAGCCAAAAATAATGTTGAAATATTTCAAGTCACTAGGCTTGTTTATTCAACTGTTAAATTCGAGGAGCCAAGGCACAAAAACACCATAGTACAATGTACTAGGTGTCAAAACTTAGGTCACACGAAGACCTATTGCCACCACCAAGCCAGATGCGTCAAGTGTGCTGGCTCACATCTAACAGAAGTATGTCAGAAGTCCAGAAATGAGCCAGCAAAATGTGCTCTTTGTGGTGGGGACCACCCGGCGAATTATAAAGGCTGCCTGGTATACAAAAACTTCCAGCTACAGAGAACACATAAAATGCAAGGGAAAAGCATAGAGAATAATGTTCCTCATCCACCTGAATTCAACAACTCAACTATATTTCCGGAATTACCAAAAACCATTACAGATCAGCACATCACCAGAGTTCAACCTCCGGAAAACATAATCCCGACCTCAACGAACCAGCAGCAGCCTCAACGTCAGGCGCCTCTCCCCTCCCAAGATAAACCACATCCTTCCTATAACAAGCCACAAACCTCCCAACCCAAACCCCGAGATCCTAGATCCAAGCCTCAGAAATTCAATACTAAAGTCCAACCCCCACGTCAGCATATACCTCTCCATCCTGAAACCTTAATAGTCAAACTACCGCCACAGCAACCATATCCTACCCCTTCCAATCACAACAATCAAATGAATCCTTCAGTTCATCAAACAATGAATGTAAATCCAGCACCTCGGGTACAACCCCCAGCCAACCTTCCTTTACCCGTTAATTATCAATATCAAACTCCAGACCCATATCCAGTCCAAATCCAAAACTCCATCGACATAAATTCAATCCTGTCATCCTTCCTGAAAGATCTCCAAGAGACTATCAAGCCTCTCATCATTCTACTCACGAGAATCCTTACCGAAGTTCCACTTAATTACCCACGATGAGCAAAAAGCCCCTAGCTATCGTCCTATGGAATGCTAATGGACTGCATAATCACCGTGACGAACTTGATATATTTTTACACGACAACCAAATAGATATTGCTTTACTTACTGAAACACACTTCACTCACCGCACACATTTCTACATACGGGACTACATCACATATAGATCAGATCATCCTGACGATACAGCACATGCCGGTTCTTGTATCCTTATCCATAAATCTATACCACATTCTCTTATTCCTTCTACTCCAACTGACGCCATTCAATCAACATCAGTAACCTTAACGACTAGTCCTTTCCATATCACATTTTCAGCTGTATACTGTCCTCCTGGCAATTCTCTTTCTTATAACCTCCTCGAATCCTTATTCCAATCCTTCGGACCGCGCTTCATTGCCGGAGGAGATTACAACGCCAAACATCAACGATGGGGTGGTCGAACATCCAATTCCCGTGGTAGCATCTTATCCCAAATTTCAACCTCTAATAGTTTCTCTATCCTCGCACCCATAAACCCTACTTATTGGCCTACATCCCTCAAAAAACGTCCAGATATTCTAGATATATTTGTTTCCTCACAGATTTCCTGCAATCAAACTGCTATAAAATCCCTGGATGACCTTTCCTCTGATCACAGTCCAGTTCTGCTTCAAGTGCATTCGATTCCCATTCCTAAGCCCTCTCTTCCCCGACTGATTACAGGACGTGTAGACTGGGATAAATTCCGATCAAATCTAGAAAATAATTTAGACCTCAAAATTCCGCTTAAAACAAAAGGAGACATTAATTCTGCAATAGACAAACTAACAGAAGCAATACAAGTCAATATAAAATATAACACTTTACCAAGTAAAAACCATTATCAACAGAATAACTGGCCACTTCATATTCGCGAGTTATTAAAAGAAAAACGACGGGCAAGAGCAAAGTGGCACCGCACGAGATATCCATCGGACAAGAGCCATTATACCAAACTGACCAACAAATTAAAATCAGAGATCAGAACATTCAAAATTCAAAATTTGTATTACCGTACAGAAAATCTCAGTACTACTGACAAATCCTTATGGAATACCACTAGAAAACTCCTAAACTATAAAAAATTCAACCATCCACTTTTAACCGAATCCCAAACCTGGTCAAGATCTGATGAAGAAAAATCAAGAAATTTTCGGCCAGCACCTATTCAAAACATTTAACCCTCATCCAGATATCCTTAATCAAACCCACTCTGAATGCATTGGAGCAGAATTAAGTATTCCTCTTCAGTTGTCCCCACCTCCTAAAGCATTCCATCCTTCCGAAATATCAAACATTATTCATAGATTACCCGCCAACAAAGCCCCTGGACACGACCTAATCACATCCCAGATTCTAAAACGCCTTCCTCGGAAAGCGATCCTACTCCTTACATATATATACAATGCCGTACTCCGCACCACATATTTTCCTGATTCCTGGAAATTATCCATAATTAAGATGATTCCAAAACCTAAAAAACCACCAGAACTCCCATCCTCTTATCGTCCTATATCTCTCTTGCCCATAATGGGGAAAATACTTGAAAAACTCATTCTGAAACTTCTTCATCCTATCATAGAATCCAATCAAATAATCCCAGATCACCAATTTGGTTTCCGAACATCACACTCCACCATCCAGCAATGCCATCGTGTGGTGGACGTTGTCTCATCTGCATTAGAGCGCGGAATGTACTGCACGGGAGCTTTTCTCGATGTAGAGCAGGCTTTTGATCGAGTCTGGCATCCAGGACTGCTGTACAAACTCCGTAAATTCTTACCTTCAACTTACTTCCTTATTATCAGTTCCTACCTCAGTAATAGAACCTTTAAAGTAAACCATAATTGTTCCTACTCTTCCCTCTTCACCCAGTCTGCCGGTGTTCCTCAAGGCAGTATCCTGGGGCCCATCCTATACACGATATATACAGCTGACATCCCAACCCATCCAAGCACTGTCCTCACTACTTACGGTGATGACACATGTGTGTTATCAGTTAATAAGGATCCATTTGTTGCATCCCAATCTCTTCAATCCCATATCTCACACCTACAAGAATGGTGTCAAAATTGGAGGATTAAAATAAATCCTAACAAATCCCATCAAATTACCTTCACCCTTCGTCGTAAACCTACGAATTCCTGTCCTACTGTATCGTTTAATAATACACCACTGAACCCTGTCGAACAGATACGTTACCTAGGACTCCATCTGGATAAACGTCTCACTTGGAATCCTCATACAAGACTGAAAAGACAAGAAACTGCTCGACGTTTTCGCCTACTTCAACACTTACTGGACAAACGCTCTAAGCTACCAATTATTTACAAAAGACTTATTTACATGACAGTCATCAGACCTATTTGGGCATACGGAGTTGAGATTTGGGGCTCTACTAAACCATCCAATTCATCTCGTATCCAATCCTTGCAATCCAAAATCCTTCGTAAAATCCTCAATGCTCCTTATTATGTCACAAACAAACTCATCCATCATGATCTTAATATCCCATATGTTACTGATTTGGCCCAAACTAGATACCTATCCTTCCATAACAAGCTCCATACGCACTTGAATCCGCTAGTCTCTCAGCTTGCTTCCCATACTATTCCTGATAACTCTCCGAGGCGCCTGAAAAGAAGATGGCCTCGAGATCATCTACTATAGAACTTTATTGGAGTGCTATCGATGGGTAATTTCTCCACAAGTGTTTTCATGTCATATTCTACATTTTTGCACATTTACTTGATATAATACCATTATAGTTGTAAATATCATTGAATCAAATAAAAAAAAAAAAAAAAAAGTTGTTATTTAGCGAAATGGTGTTAAAGGATAGGGAATTGAGATAAAACAATATAACCTTTTATTAAGATCTTTATTTACATTTTATAATATATATTTTTACTAATATAGCTAACAATAAATAAATAAATAAATAAATATTGTATATTACAATTTATGGTACAGTGCGTGTTGAGCATTGAGGTCCGCCGTTCTCCCTATTTACTTATTGCTAACCTAGAACCTGAAGTTCCCAATCTTACTTGCTAAATACTACTAAAATATTTAGTAATGTTATTATATCTGAAAATACTATAAAGATTTTTCGTTGTAATTTATGATTTTTTAAAATTTATATGTTATATCACGAAAGCAACATTCATGAATAATTTAAAGACACGAACATTCTTCAAATATTTGATATACTCTTTTGTTTATTGAGTATTATTTAGCATACTGACCTCATTCTTTGGTTTAATGCAATTAACACAATCATTATAATAATTCTAAATTACAGACTATTTTTCTTTTATTATATCTTAAAAATCGTGTAAAGATTAAATGTGAACAATGACGTATTTAATTTAGTAATACTTAAAATTGTAGTTTTAATAAGCTATAGTTATAAAAGAATCCTGAATTGTATTAGAAAGCTTCAGGAAAAAAATGATTGGTTTAATTATTTTATTTTTTAAAATATGTTCCTTGTTTTTGAAAAAATAATTTAAATGTATTTTAAAGTATCTTAAACAGTAGAATTATTTTGAATTCTCAAAAACATCGTGTTTCATAGTTGGCTTTGTTGATGTCATTACTGAAATTGATTGATTAGCGTTGCATAATTGCATACAACAATGATCAATGCAGATACATCCATACGATATATTTCTATAATTATAAACAGAATGCAAATATAGTTATGAATTCATTATCACCCCGTTTATCCGGAATAATGTGACCTGAGAAATTCACAAAAATATATCCGCAGTCCCGGTGAATAAGTGGTTAAGTCGAATTTTATCCAAAATCGGAATCGTAATATTGCACGAGTGAATAAGGGGCTAACTCAGGCGTAGGCCTCAGAAGGAGTTGTTGATTATAATATAACTTTCAAGCTAAAGTCGAAGAGAATAACTCTACTCCGCTTAACTCAATGCAGTTAATTAACTCTGGAAAAATTCGACTTGACCATATAATTTTGTATATGTAGAATAAAATATATACATTTTCTGTACTTTGGGACACAATAACTACCAATGTTGTAGCATTGTATTTGCCTCTATTCATCGAAGTTCAATAAATAAATATATCTTAAGTTGAATAATTTGGTATGATGTAACTGGTTATTTCTTAGATTGGACTAACAATAAAAGAAAGGTTGTTGATTTTTCTGTCAAGTTGTCTCTTTGATATTTTCTTGATTGAACGAATTTCAATTACGAAAATGGCATAGAAGAAATAGATCACTTGATGAGAATAAAATAACAAGCGAGGCTGGAAAGTAATAAAGAAAAAAGGACAGATTTCCTTAGAACAAGAAAGAAGATATTTTCTATTTGTTGGAACTACTAGGAATTTGTTGAAGAATAGGAATTGCCTTTGGGAAATAAAATTGTTGGCTAAAGTCTTTGGTTACAGTTCTGGAGGATGCCAAAAATTTCAAGATCTTCTTCAGAGAATGATATATCCTTCTTTGGAGATGATCAAATTGAGGAGGAATTCTATATACATTTGTTTGGTTTGTTGTCAAATATTCTTGCCTTGAGTAAGATATTGATCAGTCCTTCTTAAGACCGACTCCTACGGCGAAAAGGGCGAAGAAGAATCCTGCGAACCCAGTGGAGGCGACTATAAGAACCAGCCCGCCGATCAGGAGGGGTATGAGGGTGAGGAACTTTAGCTTGTAGGCTAACAGGAGCGGAAGCATGTACTTCTTGAGGTGCTTCTTCAGGCCCACTTTGCTTCCGCCCTTGTAGCCGCCTTTGTAGTTCACGGTGCTGACGGCGGCAGCGCTACCTCCGCTTTCGTGGGCTACTCCTTTCCGCTTGATCTTCTTCCGCTTGTTCTTGTCGCCTTTGGATCTCTGTGTCGTGTGTGGGATCTCTGCAACAAAAAATATCAATATTACTTAGTAGAATTAAATCGTCTTATGACGTAATAATGTTGTTAAAATTTGTATTTTAGAATTATTGGTTTATTGAAATTTACAAACGTATTGTAGCAATAAAACAAGTAAATATGATGAATGATACAGAAAGGAAACTACCAAGTGGGTTCGTTTGTAGTTATGTACAAAAATAACAATTTCAACTTAGAAGGTCACGAAGCCATCTTTTTTTGAGATGCCTAGGAGGATTATTGAGAATTGAAGGGGAAGCTAGTTTTGAAACTGGTGGGGCTGAATGGGAATACCTTTTGTCATGGATGGATTCGAGTTCGGCCTAAGTAGCAACTAATAGGTTATTCAGGTCATTAGTGTGGATTTATTCGTAAAAACGTAAGGAGCATTGAGGAATTAAAGAAGGATTTTTGATTGTAAGGATTGGATTCGCGAGTAGGACGGGAGGAAATGGAGCGCAGGATTGTGAGTGTAGGACACCAACTGGAGCAGGTTGATATTTATGAATATATCGGAATGATCTTCAGTCGGGATGGGAAGATAGACCAGGAGGTTAAACATCAAAGGTTTTCTTCCAGATTTCCAGAACTCTGGTGGGAAAGCAGGATGTGAGCGAGGAGGCGAAGCTTCGCATCTTTAGATCTGTCTTCCTCCCGGTCTTGGAGCCGAGAGCTGGGTACTCCTGGACAAGAATGCCTCACGAGTGACGTCAGCAGAAATGAGGTATCTCAGAAGAGCTGCGGGAAAGACGAGACGAGACTGCGTGAGGAACAGAACAATTAGAGATACCCTGGGAGTTATAAATGTGAGGGATGTCATAGAGGTACGCCATCTCAAGTGGTATATGCACGCTTGCAGGAGGGGGAGGGGGCGAGCGTAGAGCAAGGTGGCTGATGAAGGTCAGATCGAGAGGGCAAAGACCAGTTGGAGGCCCGAGAATCACATATAATAGTTATATGGATAGACTCGGGCGACCCTGGTGGAGATGAAAAGGAAGGCCCAGGATAGGGACACATACCGAAGGTGGTCCGAGACTACTCCAAACTCAACAGCACAAAGGAGATAGAGAAAGAAGAATAAGGATTCGAGAGGAATAGTCAGTCTTTATATTTGTCTCTGTATGTACTTAAAACAGTTATTAATTCTATTTTCTGTAAATGTAAAAGATACAACATCTTCAAACATGTACAATTATGTTCTACATAAACATGATATAATATTTTAGTTCATTGTTTAACAAACTAAATTTATAAGATAAATCTGTTCCTGACTTCGAGATCGAGGAACTACATTTTGTTTAGTCTTTTGGGAAAAAAAAGTACTAAAATTAACTTACATTTTTACAATAATATCTCTAGTAAAACGTTAGGTTCCTACTGTAGTACAGTTAATTGAACAGTTGTATGATTTAAAGAATGCGGGAAAGGAGACCAGCCTAGTGTTACTTTTAAAGAAAACTTGTTTGAAGAACTAAAATAAATAAAATAAAAAAAGAAATAAAATTATATTTTAGCATTTCATAATTTCCATGTTGGTGATATGGTTTCGCTGTAAGGGACAATGAATAGAGGCAGTGAGGAGTATCGGAGCGTTGTGACCGCCACGACTTCTGAGGAAATTACTCGAAGAGAAGATTACTGCGGTTGACCGTGGAAGGCAGCTCTGGTAGAACGACTCCTGCTGATCGTAGCACGGACCTCTTTGGTCAACAAACACTTCTTAGCTTCCGCTTGATCACGTACGATCATTTCACTTCTTCGCTAGTTGTTTGTTACCATTGTTGTGCTTCGGAGTGGGGAGGAAGGTTCAATACATAAGCTGGAGGTCATATATTGGTTTGAATTTAGAAGTTAGAATCGTCTGTTCTCAAAATAATTTATATATAATTACAATATATAAATACAATAATTAGTAAAATTAGTGGAACCGCGATTGGAAGGGTAATGGCTAAAAAAATCACTACCAAAAAGAACCAAATCAAGCAAGTCTCAAATTAACTCTACAAATAGTCTATTCAATGAGTATCAGCAACTTTGGTGTTATTAAAATAGCTGAGCAGTGGTAAACACAATCAAGAAAAAACGGCTTATAGAAGTCAGTAACAGTCGAGTTATGATTTGCCAATTTATAATAATATTTATACTTTAACTATGATGCTATAATTATTACCTAATACAATATATGTTTTTTGGCATCTTATAACTGCATTTCCTATTCATATACGACTCTAAGATATCCCTCCGCCTTCACACCTTGACTATCGACATAAAGTAAAGAGGACGACGGTCATCGGACACGGTCAGCTTCATAAAGACGACACCCGAAAACGGGATGTGCGTTACCGAAACGTCCGGAATCGGGTCATCGTCATCCGAGCCTTTGTGTGTGACATTCCCCACTTCTGGAAATATCGGCCTTCATCGGAGATATCGGGGATATTCTGTGTCAATGCGGACAGCATCATAGTGATAGAACGGTTTAGAACTGTGATTATTGAAAAAAAAACATTGATGTATATCCCATCGATAACTCGAAAAGATATTTTTGAAAGCTAAATGAAACGGTCTTAGAATCGCTTACACAAAATGTAAAGCTTTAAAAAAGTACTGGCTTTACTTAAAATATCTTCTTTTTGGAAAATAACTTACATCTTACTCCGGAATGTGGTTTCTGGATTGTATAGCTGGATTGTATATAATAGAACTCGATTCGATTTTCTCAAACAATCAACAATTACATTTTAATATATATAATTTAAAATTCAAATATATAACTACACTCTATCAAAATAATCGATTTTTTATGTATTCAGCATCCATATTTTCAATCTGTTTAACACCTTCCTTCAAGGTAATAGAAAATAGAAAATATATGAAAAATATTTAGTATGACCTTTTTTGAGTTTATAGTTTAATTATCATATTTTTTTCTTCGTTTCAACCATCCTTAGGTTACGATTATGACTCTCCCTCTCGTTTATCCTTCTGCACTCTTTTTTTCCTTATGTCCTCTTCATCAGGTGTATAGTGCTGAAGGAAAACAAATCTGTCCCTTTTTATATTATCAACGTACAGATCCCCCACCTCCGCAATCTTCTCCGAAACATTTCAGCATGTTACATATCTTTTTCTTCTCACACTTTGCTAAGTCCCGGCGGACTTCTTTTATCCAAGGAACATGTATGTCCTGGAATGTGAGAATTCTGTTTGCAAGCCTTTCTATTCCGATTCTTTTAATATTTCATAGAAAGGCAATATCTTATTCTTGATTGTAGTTGTGATGTTTTCAAACCTTTGGTATAGTTCTCGGTTTGGTCTTGTACGAATTGTACATTCGTACATTGCTTTGTTGGGTCCAAGGATCTTTGTAAGGAATTTCCTTTTATGATTCCGATAAGCTATGCTTGAATTATTTTGAAAAGAGAGTAACTAAAATCTTGTAGTTATTCTGACAGAGCTTGAATTTCTTGTACGGTTTTGAACTGTTTTCGCTGACATTTGGAGTCAAAATCTCTCAAAGTAATCCAATTTATATGATATATCGTAATATTGATATTCAAATAAGAGAATTGGCACTTTTCTTCAATATTAAATTTTATTTTAATAGGTTGTAGTTGTTTATTTACCGTCACTTTATGCTGCTATGGCTAATCGGACGGTGCTACAGTGGGAGCCCTAAATTTTGCCTATCCAGGTTTAATTAGGATAGGGATTTTTAACGAGTACCTGGCATCGTACAGGCTCGGGACCCCCGTTTAACGTCCCTTCCCAAGGACGGCGTAACTAAGGATTTTTTACTCCCTTAAAAAAATCCTAGGGCCACCTGCCGGGCTTTTAATAGGTTTTCTTATCATATTCTAAATCTTTTTCGTATAACCTATCCATTTAGCGTTTTCTATTGTTTTTAGTAATCCAGTAAAATGCTTTGCTGGCAAATGTTGATATTTTTTTGTTCGTTATTTACTCTAATACTGGTTGTTGTAAAATCATTTAAAAATCTATGACTTGTTAACTTTTCCTTACTTATCGTCTCAAAATATTACCGATTTCTCATACATAATTTTTCCATTGATTTTAATCCTATTCAAGTCAACATATTGTTTTTCTTATGCAACATTAAATATCCTTAACAGAAACGATTCCTAAAATTGTAATTTAAACGCCTATATTTAAAAAAATATTTATAAATCTATTTATTTATACAATTTTTCATTGATATATCGATACTCAGGAACTAAAGTTAGATAAAAAATTAATTACACATATCAAAAAGCGATGAATGATTGCAATATCTTAGAAAATGGTTTAAGGCAGCTTAATTTCAGCTAGTTATTATTAGTAATATTTTAAATTTAATGTTCTCTAACTTTATTACTTTTTATTTATTTACGTTTAATTACTATAAAGTAATTATTGGTGGAAATTTACTCTTTACGGCCTTTCTTTCCAACTTTCATTCAATTACTATTGATTGCTCTACTAATGCCCTACATATTTTAATTGTGCTTGTGTATGTGTATACTTATTTTAATTTCTGTCTGAGTGGTTCTGATGTATAACATTTTCAGCTTAAAAAACATTTTACTCAGTTAGTTTCGTCTTATATTTTGCCCTGATACTGCCTAAAAACAGCATTAAAACTTTACAAAATAGGAAATAGGAAAAAAACAAAGGCAAAATTGGAATATAAAATATTTTTGATTATTGTATGATTAGTAATGAGAAAATAAAAAACATCATGCCATCTTAAAAAAACTAACTTAGGCCTGAGATTTAGACGTTTTGGCCGACCAATCAGAGCATGAAATATGATCCTGAAGTTATTTGTGCTTCAATGGAGCTCATCTGTAGTATTCCATTGGTTGAAATGTAATATTATTATTAAATTTTAAATAAACAAATAGTAACAACGACAACAAAATTAGCGAATAGGAAAAAGTTGGATGCGGATACTATCATTCGTTGTTTACATTCCTAAAATAACAATTATTTTATCTGTACATACTTGCAATTCCGAGTTGTACATCACACTGCAATTCATTTTTCTTAGCGAATATTGTACGCATTTTCACCCAAATATCTTTGTCGTTGGTTGTTCGTATCTACTAAGAAGTCTATCATTTCACAGCTGTAAGTTACCCTTTTGTGTTGAAGTGTTTAAAATTTAGTTGTATTGAAGTGTTTTACAAAGTTGATTTAGCGAGTTTGTTCATTTATTTAACTTCATTTAGAACTGCTATAGTTAATCGGACGATGCTACAGTGGGAGTACTAATTTTGCAAAGATTAAACGTTTTAATTTTCTTAAATCAGTTTAATTTCTTTCTATTTTTCTTATGGATACACAGTATTTATATATACACATATGTATGAACGTGTCAGTTAAAATAGAATGGATATTCTGAGAAGTTTCGATTGTTACTTAGGGAAATCTTCAGAGTATTCCACATTCCGACCTGTTTCTATATTGTCGTAGTAAGTGAAAACATCTTTTTATTCCGAAATGTATTCAAAGAATCCAAGTTTTCTACGACTTCAAGAGCTATAATAGGCTTTTTAGAATTTGCAAAATGACGGTGTACTCGTTCAAAGAGAGGACCAGAATCTCTTAGAATCTTATTTTAAAATTTGCCAACGAGATAGGCGTGCGGTCATGTTTTTAGACAAGTGATTACCTCGCTGGAATCTAAGGCAAATAGATCCACCTCAATGGCCTTTCAGTACCGTGAAACTGCGAATCCTCCTTCGTTTAATCTGCAACAACAGGGCGCATGCCTAGCAGTACCTCCCGTCAATGTCCGTTGGCTCTATTGTCTGCTGTAAATGTTTGCTGTAGTTGGGAACCGATATTACCTAATACCACTTTCAATCACTCATTATTATCTTGTAGGGAACATATTCTTTGTGAATGGGAAGTTTATGGATTTATTTTTTTTTTATTGATATTTACAACTGTATTACAATAATGCATCAAGTAAATAGGCTAAGCGATACATAATGACATGTGAAAATTACAAGTAGAGAAACTACCCACTGGTAGTATTCAAATCACAAGTTCAACTAAGAAGTCACGGGGCCATCTTCTTTTCAGACGCCTCGGAGGATTATCGGGAATTGAAGAGGAAGCTAGGTTTGAAACTAGAGGTTTGAGTGGAAATGAAGTTTGTTATGAAGGTTAGATAGCTGGTTCGGGCAAAATCAGCAACGAATGGTACATTAAGGTCATTATGGATGACTTTATTCTTAACAAAATAAGAAGCATTGAGGATTTTACGAAGGATTTTGGATTGTAGAGATTGGATACGAGAGAAATTCGATGGCTTTGTGGAGCCCCAAAGCTCTACTCCGTAATGTATTTATTAAATTTATATAATTGATATAAAGAAAAGTGTTAAATTTCGAACGTTTATTAAAATAATAAAATGAGTATTGTTTGAAAGGGATTAAGTCCATTTTATATTGTGTTGATAATTTATCTGTTTGTTTAAGTTTTAAGGCTTTGGTTATTAACGCCATTTATATATATATATATATTTTTTTTTTCTTACTGTGCTATAACAACCCGTGAAGAGTCTTGATATCCAATAGAGACTGTACTGACAGCACAACGACTGTGCAGGGAAGCGATTTGTCCAAGATCACGTTCAGCCGCCCTACTTATGGGTTCCCGCTTTATAGAGGCTAGATGAACAACAGGAGGGTCTGATTTCCCTCAGGTCTATCCGTGGCTGTTAACTCAAAACTCTTCTTCAACCCATCGAAGAGACTGTATTTTTTCAAGATCAATAGTCTTGGAGGGAGGTGATCTGTCTGATATCACGCTTATCCTCCTGGTTTTCCCATTATTAAGAGTACCCAATCTATAATGGCTGGGTGAGCCCCAAAAGGATTTGTATAAGTTTCCTTTAATTTTGTTTGTGGCGACCTGTGGTCTAGTGGTTAGCGTACTACTAAGCCCAAGATAGAGGGTTCGTAGCCCGGCAGGTGGGGGAATAAAGGAAGTAAACAATCCTTAGTTACGCCGTCCTTCGGAAGGGACATTAAACGGGAGTAATGGGCCTGTACGATGTCAGATATTCGTTAAAAATCCCTATCCTAATTAAACCTGGATGGGCAAACTTTAGAGCTCCCACTGTAGCTTCGTCCGATTAGCCATAGCAGCAAAAACGACGTTAAATGAGCGAACAACAAACTTTAATTTTGTCAAATTTAATTTAAATAATCAAACACCTCTTAATGGTAAGAAATTATATCAAAATTAATAACTACCAGAATAGAAATACATTACAAATATCAGTATTCCATTTTTGCTTAAATATTCTTTTAGAAAGTTTTTTTTTCCTTACAGATATTTTTCCTCAGCTGATTCACAGTTACTCTAATAGCTATAATTTCGCTAATGCTTTCCTTTGTAGGATTTTTTTTCTAGTTCTCCGCTGTAAAACAAATCTAAAATTATTATATATAAGAATATATTTTTGAGTGTAATTTGTTAAATATGTTTTCAAGGAACAGGACCAAAACGACAATAAATTTTCATGTGAATAAATGTAAAAGATGTACACTAAACGTGTTTTATTTGAATGCTACTGATACGGTTACCATGGTAACGGCTAGAGAGAAGAAACGGGGAGGTTATTCTGATCTGTGTGTTGTTTTTCAGTTTAAAGAAAACAGTTTTGTAAATAGTGTATGTAATGTTAGCTTTAAATGTTGTTTTAAAAGGTTGTTTCATGTATTGATTTTCCGTAACTACTTTTTTACATTTTTTTTTTATTCTTTACAATTGTTTATTAATTATTTTAATTGTTTGAATCTTGCCTATTAGCCCTGCAGAAGACCTGCGTCGTGTGTCGAAAAGTTGGTTTCAAATATTTAGTCATTTACTATTCAGTTAAATCCCATTTAAGAAATTGTTTCACTGAACTCTACCAGGACCATTTTCTTCCCCCCTTTTTCATCAGTAACTAGATTTTATTATTGTAATTTATTATTTTATTTATTATTTTTATATTTATAAAAACTTTCATATGCTCATTTCAAATTTAATATATTCTCGTTATAAACGTTGTTGTTTAGAAATGATGTCTATTTTATTTTTTTATACATCATTATTGTTAAGCGACATTGTGCCATTTTTTTTTCTATTCCATACTTTTATGGTTGTACCATTACCATCATAATGGATATGCAAAATATTTATTCGGCTTTATGAAAGGAGTCCATGTTCTCCTTTCCCCACACTTATCGCATTTACTTTCGCACCAACGTAACTGCCGAGTTCCTCCAGTTCATAAGACCTGTTTATTCATGAAGACGTTGGTGCATAATCATGCGGATAAGATGTTGAATGTCGTCCGTGTCTTAACAAGACTAAGTATAATACAATGTAAATCTTTAAAGGTCAGGTGTATTAGTCCTTGTGATTTTTTTAATATTTAATTTTGATTAACGTTGCTTAGAGTGCTAAGGTCATTAGACAGCTCTTCTTTAATTTCATGGCTTTAACTTAATGGCTTTTAAATATATCAGTGACTTCTGTATTTTATTATTTTCTTTAAATGTAAGACACATAGCAATATTCAAATTCGTTACTTTTTATATTCTAATAGATGAAACAGTATATTTTCTATTATCGTAACGTTGGCAGGTTGGTGAACTGTGAATATTGTAAAACAAAATCGATTAATAAATAACATAAAATAAATAAGTTAAATGAAGTTTGTAAAATAAAATCGAACACAACAAATAGAAATTATATTTCACTTTTACGCGAGCCTAAGTTGTAAGTAAATACCTTAATAGCTCAATTGTAAAGAAATGAAAAATTACGGTTCAATCCGTTTTGGAGAAAATTTATTATATTATAATTTTTTCGGTGAGTGAGAAAGGAAATTACATTCACCACTATTTTTTTTATTTTAGCGAGGAAATAGTTGACTGGAAGATCTGAGTAAGGAAGGAAATAGTTGGGGGTGCAGTCAAATTAAACACTAAATAAGTGGGTACTTATTTTATTTTGTCCCGACGTTTCGAACCACATTGTGGGTCATCTTCAGGGCTAATGGAAGCTGAGGCTAGTATATCTGTTAGAGGCTGTCATCGAAAGAATTAGCTAGGCCTCAGCTTCCATTAGCCCTGAAGATGACCCACAAAGTGGGTCGAAACTTTGGCACAAAATAAAATAAGTACCCACTTATTTAGTGTTTAATTTGACTGCACCCCTAACTATTTAATATTAATTAATATATATAACCTACGGAGCTATCGGCCCCCTCCCCCACGACAGGCTTGAAGAAGACCTGCAGAGTGGGTCGAAACGTTGGTTACTGAATAAATATTTCTTGATATTCAGAGAAATTTATTGACCTCTTCCCGGACCATTTTCTTCCACAAAATAGATTAATGCTTGATTGGAAAATAGTGGACGGGATAGTTTTAATGATGGATTGAAATTGTCATGGGTGCTGAATTGTGAGGTTTAGATTTTTTTCTTACTGTGCTTGAATGGACGAAATATTCACAGATATTTTTGTTTCCTGTTTCATTTTGACACTTCAGGCTCTTTGGTTAGAGTTTTTCCTCTGACGTCTTAATATGTATTTTATGTTGTTTTTTTTAACCATAAAAAATTAATAAAATATCAGGCACATTTATTTATGAATACAGCTATTATGCGTTTTAAATAACTAGATATAGTTCAGGAGGTTACAAGTCGATGAAAGTTGAAAATATTAGCAGGCTGAAAGTTCTTATCTCTACGATCGAACTAAAAAAGTCTCTATTTAGAGCAGATGTTGAGTCGATAAGATTCGATTCAATGTATCGATACTTCTTTCGATGACAGCCTCTAACACGGACCTATAGCATTAGCGTATCCAATAGCTGGTTCGCATCCACTATTTTCCGCCCAACGCCTTGAGCTATGACTTAGAAGGCCGAGAAAGTACTCTGAAGAGTTTTACTTTCCGACTTTCTGAACGTGTTTCTAATCTGTAGATGACAACAATTTTCCTGGTAATAGTTAGGAAACTTTTCTTTATATACTTAATTATTTATAAGAATATTGTAAGTAAAAATAGCGCATAAAGTATTACAACCGAAAATCAAATTGGACTGTATTAGGAGAGAAGAATATACTTATAGTTATTACTAAAGAGATAATAAGCTACTGAAAGGGAGTTAGGTGGCGTGGTTCCCACGGGAAGGCAGTTGTTAGCAGCGCGTTAAAGTCTCCGAAAGGCATTAAAGTCTCCTCTTTTCTCCAGTAATGTCTGCCGTTTGGGTCTAATTGCGAATTCATATTTTCATTTCAAAAAAGAGGCAAATATATTATATATTCCTAATAGTTCTTGCTACTTTTGTTAATTTTGACTAATACATAAAAATGCAATAGATGGCGATGTACTTAGATGCACTTTAACATGTAACGAATCATCTGTAATATATATTAAATATATTTAGTGTATATTTCTTCATTTTATATTTATACAATATAGAAATATATAATTATAAAATATCGCAATACTTAATTTTTATATCATTTTAGCGATTTTATAAAAAGGTGTTGTTCATTTTCAAGTCCCGTACTTTTGAGTCTTATACATATTCTGCTACGTTTCTTATTTGAATACGTTTTTAATTAATGTTGAGGTTAAGTCTATAAATAGAATTTTGGCAACTTTTCGAGATTTTATTGTTGTTATATTAATGCCCCAACATTAAAATAACAGGCTATAAATAGAGTCGCAGTAAGTAGTAAGACATGAAGTTAGGCAAATTCGAAATTGACAGAGAGAATGATAATATAAATATTTGTGTGTGTGTGTGTGTTTGTTTTATTTGTCAGTAGCATTATGTTTATGCTCATGAAAGGTTTATGGGCAATTGTATAAATCAGTATAAAACAAAGACGGATATTTTTTTTTCGTTAATAATATTAGCCTTTTTACGATAAAGCATTTTTTTTTTATTAATTTCACAATTAAGGTTGTTAGTTATTAATTTTTTTCAATAAATGACTATAGTTTGCCATGATATTGATATTTTCAATTTTCAGTTGGAAGTATAAAAAAAGAACTACATAAAAATTTTGTATTGTAGATAGAACGAATAATATGGAAAATTATGAGTAGTTACTAAATCCTGTAAAGAAATGTCATTAGTTTATCTACAGCTCTGGTCAATAAGTGATTGAGTCGAAATCTATCTAATGATCTAATCTATCTAAAAGGATCTAAAATGAGTTTCTTCCACTTAAGGAAGCGGAATCATATTATTTATTCGTGTTAGGGGCTGGTCAGTCTTGGCTTGAAAAAGGGTTTTTGGTAATATTACAATTCCATTTTAAGTAATAAACTAGGAGAATAACATAATTTCGTTCCCCTCAGTACAATTAACTTACTCTGGGCATAATTCGACTTATCGACTCATTCAGCGGGATAGCAGATACCTTAATTTAAAATAGAAATTCTGCTCTAAATTATAAAAGTGGGTCTAACAGTAAGCTTTATTTCGCCCAAGAAAATTGACATATTTCGCCATTTTCTTTGTACCCTTTCTGCTATGATAGCTTCAACTACTCCACGCTTCCGGCGAGCTCCAGATATCCTCGGAAGCACACAATGTCCAGCGCGCAGGTAATAACAACCTCGAAGACTTTTGGAACCTGGAGTCCATGACGGATGTCCTGATTCTCTTGAAGGAGCTGAGTTCGGCTGGACACGGCCTACTGTCTTCGCCCTTGTCATTTTCTTTCAACCTTAATATTAACCTTGGAATACTAAACCGTCGGTTCGTCGATTTTGACCGAATATATCTTGGTAAACTGGGACAGCTAGAAGTCTCTTGGCAGTAGTTCTCTAAAGTATTAAGCAAATTAGGGATATGATAATGTTTAACGTTAATCTCAGTTGTTTGTCTTAACAATTTTTTTATGGTTCGTTTTTCTTGCTTGCCTATGTTTAGTTTCATTCTTCGTAAAGTGATATTTTTTAATGATTTTGGTATAAATCTTTCTTATGTGTGATTTGGACGTTGCAACGACGTCACTTTCCCCTACGAACCTTGAGGCCCCCTCTCATTATTGGTCTGAGTCCATCCATCAGGAAGAAATTACAAAAAGGAGGTTCATATCCGAATTTCATACCACCCCCTAAATTTCAACATTCTGATACTAACCCCTTTTGATTTATGTGAGAGTAATTGTGTTTTGTAGACAATAATGTAAGTGTGGAGGTCGCTCAAACATAAGCCACTTCCTCCCGCAAACCCGGGCGGTATTTGTTGGTTAGCAATTCCATTGTAGTAAGTCGGGAGGAACTTGATAGGAATTTCCGCTACTCTTGGGATGCTCTCCTACCTGTTATTTCATGCAATATTTCCTTTATTGTTATACTAATTTTTTTTTAAATTATATTATCTATCGATCATTTTTTGGGAACCTTGGTTGTCATATTATCATCACCGATGATCGCCGCGGCAACCCGCTTAGTGAGTCTGGGCCTTTTATAGCAGCCTCCGCCAAACTTGTCAGCCTAAAGCTCCGTCTTAAAGTAGTGTTCTGCAGCTATCCAATACCGATTGTCCAGCAGGGCTCCACTCGTACAAGCCATTTTTTTTCTAGGCTGTCCCACTCTACTTTGTCATCACATTTTTCGGAATCTCAAATTAACTCATGCGTGTAACATGACCAGCTCTTTGAAGTTGGAGTATATTTTTATCCTTCTTCAGGTAGTGCAATGCCCAGTTCTTTCTTCTCGTCCAAGTTCCTTTATCTCTAATAGCTCGAAAGATTCTCCTCAGCAGATTTCTTTCAAATATTAGGAACTTGCTATCATCGAAATTTGTTCTTGACCATGTTTCTGGGCCGTAAATGAGCACCCGACGTAGAGTCATATAGATGTTAACTTTGGTGCTGACGGAAATAAGTTAGCTTTTCAGACGTTTTCCAAAACTGAAGAAGCACCTGTTGGAAACATTTATTCTCCTGCTTATTTCTTGTGACACGTTATTCAACAAATTCACCTAAGATCCCAGATATATGAATGAGTATATAATATATGAATACATCATCATAGCAGTGTAGTCTTAATTGTAAAAAAAAATTCACGAAAGTTGTGACAATTTTATCTATCCTGAATCAAATCATCACTATGCTCGGTGTTTGGGAGTGGCTTCATGGAAGTGGCAAGCATCACGTTTGGCAGTGGAAAGCATCACGTACTTCAGGGATGGATGAATGCTTGAGATACAAATTATAAAATTACGTGAAGATAAAATGATAAGCGTTTTAGTCAAAAATTAAAAGGACCACACTATATTTACACAGAACGATTGAGTGATAAGGGGATAATGAGAGAGAGAGAGTGAGTGAGGGAGAGAGAGAGAGAGAGAGAGAGAGAGAGAGAGAGAGAGAGAGAGAGAGAGAGAGAGAGAGAGAGAGAGAGTGAGAGAGAGAGAGAGAGAGAGAGAATATAGTAATAACATCAATCGAGCTGTTACTCTCCACTGAGTTGATGAAGTTGAGCTTTTACTTGACGTAAAGCCTCGTTATTTTAATCGGCATTTTCACTTTTTTCTGACTGGATGGCTAGCTCTCTTTTCGGCCTAAAGCATTTTCTCTGGCGTCGTATCTTATTTCCGAGATCGGCGGAGACTTTAACGCACTTGGGGAAAGTCTGAGTGGACGTCGAGATTAGTCAGAAGAAGGGAACTTGATATCTGAGACAGCCATCCAGTCTTTTCAGGTTTAGATTAATAAGATACTAGGGTTAGATAGTATTTGTTACTCTAGTTTAGGCTTCGGAATAAAGAACTTTCAAGTGGACAAAAAATAATTTTTCCTGTTTAAGAAATCTGGTACAATAGTTAGCCAGTAACAATAAAAATAAAAAGTAGACTGTCTTATAGAAACCATCCTGTACCCAAAACGGAAATACTTCTGACAATTTTTTTGAAGTAAAAAAAATAATCTTTAAAAAATGTATTGGGCTCATGCAGTGCGTCAGGTACTCATCGGTTGAAGGCTTATCATTTCTAACCTTCAGATTTATCGATGGAAAAAAAAAGCATCTACCAGTAAAAACGATGATGGGTATGGGGTTCAATACATAGTAAGGAATGTACTGTTCGTAATCCAATGCATATTCAAGGAGGTAATTTGGTCGATATTACGCTCAATCTCTAGGTTATTTTGCCCATTTAAGAGTAAATAGTTTATAAATATTTTTATTTGAAAAGAAAAGATAAGTCCAGGACCGGGACTCGAACCCGGGTCTTACAGATTGTTAGTCTGGGACTCTACCATTTGAGGTATCCTGGCCCTAATCAAGCACGCTTCTCGGTCGTGGTCATATCTTTTCTTTTCACTGATCCCAAGTCCCCTCGTTCTCGAATTTTTGCGAAGTATACGAGGGGAAGAAATATAATTTGGATCTAGTTGACTTACGTCATTATAATTATAATTATTTATTTTATTTTATTTGTTATTAATTTTTAAATATTTTTATTTGAAAAGAAAAGATATGTCCAGGATCGGGACTCGAACCCGGGTCTCAAATTGTAGAGTTCCAGACTTGCGATCTGGAAGACCCGGGTTCGAGTCCTGGACATATCTTTTCTTTTAAAATAAAAATATTTAAAAATTAATAACAAATAAAATAAAATAAATTATAGTAAATAATTTATCTATCATAGTCGGATTTGAACACGGAACATTTACGATATTAACTGAGCACATTACCTACAATAAGTTACCCCGCAACTGTAAGTAAAATGTATAAAAATAAAAATATTTTTACTTCAATAAGAATAAGATCTATTGAAATAATGTTCAGTAACATAAGTGAAGAAAGAAGGTAAACTTCGAGATAAGAAGAAAAATCTCTTTTGAATTTAATTAAAGGCTGGATAAGTCTCAGGTCTTCAGATACCTCAGAAACAATTCACGTTGGTTTTATACTAGCGGGTAGTAAGACATATTATCCCCACATGTTTTGTCTGTATCATTTATTTTATTATGTAGATATTATAAACATAAAAACAAAACTAAATAGTTCTTTATAAACGAACTTATTTTCATGCGCGTTAAGTTTTTTCGATAACCCATAAGATACTCATTATAATAAAATATTATTATAACTTAAATAATAATATTATTTAATGATAACTATAAGTTATCATAGACTATTAAGATTGTCGAACGAAAAAAATGTTAGACTTTATCTGATAAAGGTACTCGGTTTTATTTTTACAATCATATTGAGATATTATTATATATTTTTTATACAATATAGTTTACAAATCTGATGCACTAAATTAGAAAAAAAATTAAGCGGTTTGATTGGGAGAAATTAGAACGAGACCAAAACCAAATAATGCCCACTTCAAAAAACTTTAAAAGCTTTTTAGCATCGAATAATTTCACGCCCACTTTGGAATGTCGGGCTTTCTCTATTGTTCTATAGATACTTGGAAAGGCATATGTTAACAATCGATTATTGTGGGTTTATTGCCTCTTCACCACGCACTGTGTATGTAGCATTGTGTTCGATGTGCAGAAATCGATTGTAGAATGCTAATTGTTTTTTAAAACAGTCCTAAGGTGATTATATGATAATATCAGGAAATGTGAGCATTAATTATAGCCTATTATACACGAAAATACAACGCGAGCGAATGTTAATTATTGCAAAGCCTACGGTGCTATACACTCGAACAAACTAGGTCTAAATCTTTAATATTCATTATAACGGTACCTGTTATATCATCTTCACAGCTGAATTGACGGCTATTCTTAAGGCTCTCCAAATAACCCTTACAACAAAAGATCAGTCAACAATAGTTTGTTCTGACTCGCTGAGTGCCCTCAAAGCAATGGCTAACACCTTTTCAGATAATCCCCTCATACAGGAAATTTACCAGGCCTTAAAACAAATAGCAGACTCGTTAAGAAAAATAACTTTTTTTTGGGTCCCCAGCCACTCAGGAATACTTGGAAATGAGAAAGCCGACAAAGCAGCATCAGAAGCCCATTTATTAGAAGAAATAACGCTTTCTTATATCCCACCTTCAGATTTATTCCAACAAATAAAAACAAATATCCAAAGCGAATGGCAATGTACTTGGACATCGCTAGAAGACAATAAACTCAAAATAATCAAACCGACTATCAGTAGCTGGGTATCATCTTCCAGGCAGTGTAGAAGAGAAGAAGTAGTTATTACTCGCCTTAGGATTGGTCACAGTCGTTTGACCCACGAATACCTGATAACAAAGAAAGACCCACCTCAATGTACACTGTGTAAGGTGACAGTTACAGTGCGCCATATCTTCGAGGATTGCCCTAGGTACAGTGGAGTGATGGAAAGGTGTGGTGTACCTCGGCAGATGCAAAAGGCATTGGGGGATAACGAACAATGTTTAAATAATGCGTTAAAATTTATTAAAAACACCAATATATACCAGTCAATTTGACATATACATTTACACGTTTATGTGTATGTGGGTTTATGTATGTGTGTGTATATATATATTGTCGGTGTGTATAATGTTATATGGATAATATAAATTCTATATTATATCATAAATCTTATATAATTATGTATAACGTTTTATTTTGATTTAAACAACTTCATATAAGTTACATTTCTATTATATGTTTAATATGTTAATATGGTTTTACTATGTGCCTAATGTTATGTTATGGTATGTTATTATGTAAATATGTAACAATATTTTTACTAAGTCTAATAAGGTAACAAGAATATATAAATGTAATTATGTAGGTAATGTAAATATGTATATTCTCTAGTGGTAATTATGTAGATACTGTAAACATTTATACTCTCCAGTAGTGAGGGCAATAATAACCATTTGTAGTTGTTTGCCCTTAAAAAAAATAAAACAAACAAACAAACGGTACCTGTACCTGGAAGAATCTGACATTTGTTTCAATCTTTCATCTGTACAACTACGAACCGTTTCTTGAACCGTGTTTGTGCATGGCGATGATTTGTCTTAGATCACGCTCAACCGCCAAATTTCCCTTATTATCTGTTAAACCCACTTTATAGAGGCTGAGTGGACCCCAGGAGGGTCCTGGTTCCCATAGGATCCATCTCCGGGCTCTAACAGTTGTAACAGCAAAAGACTTTGGTCTTGCCAGCAGCGGGGTATGAACCCAGGATATTGGGCATGCCCACTCGGCGCTCTACCACTCAGCCACTCCGCTCCCTTTATCTTACTTCTTACAATACTCCAGTGTAGGCTAGTGAATGATTTGAGTCCAATGATCACTACTTAAATGTAATATAAAATTCAATATCGAAAAAAAGTTCGTTACACAAAAATATATATTTGTGATTGAGATGGAATTTATCTTCTTATCTATCTATACTTATGATAAAACAAAGTCCTCGGCCGCGTTTGTTCGCGGTAAACTCAATAAATACTTCACGGATTTTCATGCGGATTTCACCAATAGATAGAGTGATTCACCAGGAAGGTTTAGGTTTACAATTTGTCGAGGGTTTGTGTAAATGGTTTGGAATATAACAATAATTTGCGGGAATATTGGAAAAAGTATAGTCGCCTGGGAGGTTTCATCGAAGACGCTTCCTAATCCCATCTAACTTACATGAAAATAAATTCGTATATAAAGAAATATTTTTATTTTTATAATTTCTATACAATAAAATATATTAGACAGACAAATTATGTAGGGTTAAAATGGCTTTTTACCCGAGGAAAGCTGAGATGGGTCGCTAGTATTATAATAAGTTAATATTTTCTTTGCATTATGTATATACCGTTTTTTGTATTGCATAGTAAATCTCATGATCAGAAATAATTTTTATTGTTTGTACATCTTAATAATTTTAAATGAACAGTACCCCAAATATTTTTGTTTTATTTTTATATTCTACACCGTTGATTCCCAAAATGGATCCCGGGGCCGCGGTGCCGTCTTAAGGGCGCCCCGAAATATTTAATTTTAATAATGTTAAACATCATTGGACGTTCTATAAATTGTTTGTGAATTTAAAATTCGTGTTTAATTTATTTTTCAACTGGCCTGACCGCATGGTTGTTGTCCAGTCTCAATATGAATATTACCGAAAGAGTTGAAATTAGATATTTTATACAAGTAATCGCTTTTAAAAAGGAAAATTTTCCAGTTTTTTGAGAAAGTTAAAAATTTTGAAAAAAAAATTGACGTATTAAAGGCGCCGCAGAAAAATCCGATTATTTATGGAGCCGCTAACCGAAAAAGATTGGGAACCTCTGTTTTACACAATCGATGGATTCATACAGTTGTTTCGAAATCATTCCTTCATTCTTAATAGAAGAGAAATGGCTTATGTTAGCATGTGATTAAGCTAAGGCGATACTACTTAAGAGAGAATCAGACCGTGAACTCCAAGTGAAGAAGCACAACAAAAAAACATTTAATCGATTAACTTTGTCGATCCAAATCATCCCGTCTATGCCACGGCTTAATCTACCGAGAAAAATGCAACGAGAGCTAAAATAGAAAACAATGCTAAAAAAAACAATACCTTCACTGATCCGAGATTGCTTGGGGATTCATCGATAAAAATTCGTTTCTTTATTTATTTTTTCAGTTAGAAGTATTTATGACGTTATATTGATACTTTTACACTCATAACAGTTTATTTTTAATTATTTTAATAACTATTTATTTTGTAAGGAATTTAATTTAAATTAAATTCCTTAATTTTTCTTTTTTTTATGAAGTTACGGTCTGGATAATCAAAGGGGTTAAAGTTACATTAAAACCTTCTTTGACTTCTTATGCAATCTCGAGAAAAGTTGTTTCTGTTATTACAGTGCTAATTTTTCGATACCAATAATTGTTGTTATTGCCTAATTATCATGGGAATGTGAAGATGCTGTGATAAGATTTCGCTAAATTTAATTTTACTGTAGTTTTACTTTAATAAGGCTTTATGAGTCGTAAAAAAGTCATAAAAAACATAAATTATCGTACTTTCTGTCTGTAAACCAATTTTGAGTACATTCATCAGACTATTTACCTTAATCAAAAGCAAGTTACGTGCTATACTATGGAATATAATTCAGTAATATATAATATATAATAAAAACCAAAAGGACCCAGCATAATAAAAAATAAAATGTTGTATGTGGACGTTCTCTTACGATCTTGATTACGCTCCGGCAGGTTCTTGTAGTAGTAGGTGTGATGGAGGTTTCGAATGACAGGGCGGTCCATCATCAGGTGAAATCCTACAAGGAATAAGGGCATGTTCCCGAAATGTTTTTGTCCCCATAACTCTTATCCTTTTAAAATTACGCCATTTTTTATTCCTTTATTGTATCGTAGGCTTTATTTTGATGGATAGAACTAAATAACAATAAACAATATAGAAATGTTTTAAATACATTAATACAGATCAATTTCATATTACATAATTTTACGCAGTAACCACAAACAATTTTTATTTTTATTAATTGTTGTTTTGATGGTAATTATTTTTGTTTTAAAGAGAAAAGAATTGTCCTGGCCGGGATTCGAACACGGGTCGTCTGCATCTCAGGGATATGGGATCGGTGAAGAGAACGGATTTGTCTTACTTGTATACGACCCCTGGTAGCTCAGTGGCTTAGAGCACTGGACCGGAGAGGCAGACGACCCGGGTTCGAATCCCGGCCAGGATAAATCTTTTCTCTTCAAAACAAAAATATTTAAAAACTATTATTTTCAGATTTCAACACAAACGACCATTTTGAACAACTCTTCAATCTGATTTTGAACATGATGTATGTGTCTTCACAAACTGCCTTAAGGTCATAGCTCAAACTGTTTGTTTTCTTAGTTATTTGTACCTATAGCCTACCTTCCTTAATTTAATATTTTTTTTAAAACAAAAAAATCTGTACCACTGCAACCCGTGAACGGGTCTGGGGTTCAGTACATGGTAGAGACTCTGTACTGTTTCATGGACAACAGTTCTGCAAGGAGGTGACTTGTCCTAGATCACGCTCAACTACCAGATTTTCCCTCTTATTTTAGGTACCCACTTTATAGAGGCTGGGTGACCCCCAGGAGGATCCTAAATACTATAGGATCTATTTCTGACTGCAAACAGGCTAAATAAAAGTCTTGGCTGGAGCGGGATTTGAACCAGGATTTCCGGTTTGGCAACTCAGTGCTCTACCTCTGAGCTACTCTGCTCCCTTCAAATACTATCAATCTATTGATAAAAAATAAGTATTATTGCAGTCAATGAACACATTTGCTAATTTACAAAGAAAGTTTAAAAAAATTTATGGTTTGGCAATAAATAAATCCTACAAAATGGGGACCCAACCTTGAAATGGAGAAAGCCTTCAGACGGCGAATAGTCGAAAGGACGTTAATAATATTGGTGTTGGAAAGTGGACAAAACAGGTCCCGTTCCACCATGGTCATCCATCGCTGTCGAAAGTGGGTGACTGTGCCTTCCGTGTGCTGGGGGCTATCGGGACTGCTGCGTCACAGGTGGGTACCTAAGCATTACCGGGTATAAGTTTGAAATGATAAGGGTTTCATTCTTATCACTCATTCTAATATACACCAGAAAAAGACTTCGATGATTCGGCCAATTATATGATAACGAAACTTGATGGCTACATGAAGGATATGTATTTGATAATACAATTAATGGCTATGCTAGGATTCAGTATGGCATTTAGAAGAAGAATATGAATATTGTCTTGACTTTAAATATACGCTTCAGGCTACATTAACAATTACTAGACATACGCTCTAATCCTTACCATTCAAAATCATTCATAAAATCCTTAATACTCCTTCATTTGTTACGAATAAAATCATTCGTAACAAAGTGGAACCAGGTGACTTTCCTGCGGCTCACTCAGTCGTGTATTTCCTGGGACATCAGTCGGTTTTTATCCTTGTATTAAACCTATGTGCTTTCGTGGATCGTATTGGTGCAGTTTTTGGTTTTTTTATTTAATTCAATTTATAATTGAGGAGAAAAAGAGCGTCTTTTTCAGTTAGTTTAAAATTTGAATTAAATGTTCAATTAGTTTAAAAGTTTACATCTCCAAAAACGTTTCTAGATAATCGGGAGATGGAATTGCCTATAGTGTTCACAAATAACTGCTTATTTAAGAAATGTTTTCTATAAGTACTTTTTTTCTATTTTTTTATTATTTTTGTTCTCGCTTGTAGAAGAAAGTAAATATCGAAAATGAGCGAAGACAGTTAAGATTACGGTATGGCGGACTTGAGCAAGTGGGCTAAGGCTTTCCAACGGCCAAATTGCACAGCTCCGTGTGTTCCGGCTCGCTGGGCGGTTTTCGGGTGGCCAATGTTTTGGGTAGTGTGTGAGGCTCGAACCTGAGAACAATTCCAGGCGGATTTAAAAAAAAAAAAACCTGTTCCACTATAACCCGTGAACGGGTCATGGGAATAGCACATGGTAGAGATCGTACTGTTTCTAGGACAACGGTTGTGCAGGGAGGTAGAGTTTTCCTCTTATTTTGGGTACCCACTTTATAGTGGCCGAAGAAGAAGGAATGAGGAGCAGTATGGAGAGCCTGAAATGGTGGCGTTGATAAAGAGAGCCAGAACTAGATGGACGTGACATGTAGAAAGAATGCCAGAGCACAGGAAAACAAAGAACATTATTTGTGGGAAACCTGATGGCAGCGAAGTAGACGTCCTCGGATCAGATGGCTGGTCGATGTGGAGGAGGACCTAAAGCTGCTGGGTGTGGAAGATTGGAGGAGAACAGGTCAGGATTGGAGATAGGTTAGCTGTGGTGGAGGGTGCCGGGGTTCTTGTAGGACCGCAGAGCCAGTATGATAATAACAGTACTTAGATTTGGTGAATAGTGAAAGGCAGTTTTGAGTTTCAAGTAATAGAACCGTAAAAATGTAAGTAATTATTATGTCCGATTCATTTAGTTGGTATTACAGTATAAATGTATTAACACAACTATCATATTTATATCTTCAATCATTAATAACTTACCAAATAAAAATGGAGGTATAGTTTAACAGGTATACCTTCACCCGAATCATACTTGTAGTATAAGGTTATTTACTGGATTAATAATCAATACATTTACAATATCTTAACAATTACAATAATGGTTATTGATACAATGTTAACGGGTACCGATTCTCTTAAGCAGGGAACAATTAGCATATCAAAACATGACGTAGATAACAAGGCAAAGACGATTTGTCGAGGCATTAATGATCTATGACAGCTCTTTGAGGACATTCACATGATGAATATTTACTCCGAATATGAATAAATGAATAATATTATTCTTCGGCAGACCATTCCTCCTGAAGAAGTCGAAGGCAGCGAAACTTGACACAGCCTTCGATGTAAGTAGACCAACACGCGAACGGGACTCGTTCTGTATAATCAGTTGTATTAGAAAGTCCTCCTCACTTCTAGTCCTTTTAGTCGGTTCTTTATGACTTGTAATTTTTTTTTTGATTTATTAGTAAAAATAGAGTTATATATTGGTAAATTATATTTTTAAACTGTATTATTTGTAAATCCTGAGTTCGATTCTACACTTGTTTCAGACAGCTCCACATATAACTCAATCATCACATGTTCCACTTCCTCAACAGCCAAAGTAAAAGTAAAAAAAGCAGGTTTTTTCGCCTGAGAAGGCCTTTTTTTATCTTAACCCAAACTAATAGCATGCTAATTCAACATACTGAAAAATTAATTATATTTTTCGTTATACTTAATTTATCGTTTAGGAGACTATAATGAAGATACTTTTTTTTCTGTTAATATGATTCTGTTTGAAATAATATTTAGGCCAAAAATATTCTCGGGAACAAGTTCTTCTTAGATAAAGGTTTAATTTTTTTTTTAAATTTATTTATTGATATTTAGAACTGTATTAAAAAAGAAATACATCAAGTAAATAGGCTATGTGATACAAAATGACATGAGTAATGGCAAGTTGAGAAACTCAAATCACTAGTTCAACTAAGAAGGTCACGTGGCCATCTTCTTTTCAGACGCCTCGGAGGATTATCGGCAATCGAAGAGGAATCTAGGTTTGAAACTAGAGGGTTTGAATGGGAATGAAGTTTGTTATGAAAGGATAGATACCGGGTTCGGGCCGAATCAGCAACAAATGGTACATTAAGGTCGTTATGGATGACTTTATTCTTAACAAAATAAGGAGCGTTGAGGATTTTACGAAGGATTTTGGATTGTAGGGAATGGATACTAGAGGAATTCGATGGCTTAGTGGATCCCCAAAGCTCTACTCCGTAAGTGTTAATAGGCCGTATGATGGTCATGTAGATGAGTCTTTTGTAATTAATTGGGAGCTTAGAGCGTTTGTCTAGTAAGTGTTGAAGTAGCTTGAAACGTCGAGCGGTTTCTTGTCTTTTTAGTCTCGTATGAGGATTCCAGGTTAATCGTTTGTCGAGGTGCAACCCTAAGTATCGGATCTTTTCTACAGGCACCAGTGGGATATTATTAAAGGATACTGAAGGCCAGGAAGTCATTGGTTTACGACGTAAGGTAAAAGTAAATTTGATGAGATTTTTGAGAATTTATTTTAATTCTCCAGTTTTGACACTATTCTTCAAGATCAGTGATATGGGATTGGAGGCTTTGGGATGCAATAACTGGATTGGTGTTGACTGATAATACACATTTATCATCAGCATACGTGGTAAGGATAGTATTAGGATGAGTTGGGATGTCAGCTGTATAAACTGTATAATGGATTGGGCAAAGGATTCTACCTTGAGGAACACCAGCAGATTGGGAAAAGAGGGATGAAAGGACATTATTATGGTTTACTTAGAAAGTTCTATTTGTGAGATAGGATTGAAGGATGAGAAAGTAACGTTTAATTTAAAAAATATGTATATGAAGGAGGATGAAATATACACTATAACGTGCGGTAGATAAATCTTATTAATCAAGATATACATTATAACGTTTCTGAAAATTATCAGAGAATAATAAAGCATAGAAAAAACAATAAGGGCACCTGTGGTGGTCAATGCCTAACCTCGTGGATCTGCAGCCCGGCATATGGACTTAGAATTTTTCAAAGGCAATTCTGAGTTATGCCAACCTTGAAAAGGGACATAAAATGTTATGTTTCTGAAGAAACTCTCTATGCGCCGAGAGTTAAATCGTCACACGTGATGAATTCATTAATTAAAAAATAATGAATACGTAATTTTAACTCCAATTCATACCCTCTAAGGTTTCGAGTTCATTCCGTTGTTATCGATTATAAAATTTTATATCTCACCTTTTTATATTTATACTTTTTCATTTTCTATCTTTCTGTTTACCTTCTCATGTTTCTTTCTCTTAGTATTTTGTTTGTTACCCTTCTGTACATTTATTCTGTAATTTTTTATTCATATATCCTTCAATATTTTTTTCTACTTTTCTATTACTCTATATGTTATTATACTCTTGGTACTGTAATGTTTTTTTATAGTTTTTTTCCGTTTTTTTCTCTCATAGCCCTGAAGATGACCTACAAAGTTGGTAGTAAAACGTCAGCACAAATAAAAAATAAGTCTTCACTTATTTGGTGTTTATTTTGAATGCACCCCCAACTATTTCCATCCTCGATATAAAAAAAAGAAAATATTTCAGTAATTAAAATAATTAAATTATAGTTTTTTAACTCATAATTTGTCAGCAGCCACGAATAGAACCTGTTGGTACGTACAGACCTATGATGGTTGGACGTGATCTCTCACCAATCATCTCCTTGCTGAACTGTTGTAGAAACAGCTTAGTCTCTAACAGTTACCGAACCCAAATACAATCCATGGGCTTTAGTGGTAGCGTTTTCTTTTTTTCAATCCAGTTATGAAGACGTGGTCAGTAGCAGTTAAATTGGTCCTCCTCAAAATTCGTAAGAAAGAATTTCTAAATATGACCTTATTAATGTTTTATATTTGAAGTACTCATGTATGATTATGTGGTTCAGAAGTATTTATTATTATTTTCTTTCGGTAATAATAAAATAATGAACAAAAACAAAAAAAAATCCTTAACTCTAGGACCTACGAAGATTTTTGGGTTTAGTACGAGACAGTCATTCTTTTTTGGACAACAGTTGTGCAGGGACGTGATCTGTCTGAGGTCACGCTAAACCCCATTTTAGTCTGTACATCCCATAGAGCCCAAACATGGCTGTTTACAGATTAAATAATTTATCTGTCACTGCTTGATTTGAACCCGGGACTCAATACAAGCAACTCAGAGCTCTACATACTGAGCTTACCACTCCCATAAAATTCAGAGCATGATGAGGAATTCAAGAAGAGTTGTAAATAAGATTACGACGCCAAAAAAAAAGTGAGATGACAAGATACGATGGTCACGTCTTCAACTGACGAATTCTCCACGCAGTCATTATCGCAGGCTAGATCACAATCACTGTTCACATTACTAAACGTTTCTCATTAGTATGTTTAGTTAATAGCACGTTTCAGATAGTAATTACTAAGACTGACAGCATTCGTGCGGTAAAGTGCAACTTACTGCATTAAGTGCCCGTGATGTAATTCTATGCAACTAGTGCATCCACGTCCGTCTGATTACTTCGCACCTATTTTATCACTTTGGTAGACTGGGGAAATTGTTATTATTATTATTTATTTTTTTGTAATATATTTTAACATGAACGTAAGTTTTATTCAGGGAAATATTATATATCCTAGGAGTAATCTTAATATTAGATTAATAATAAGGATTAGCGAAACCGAAGGCTCGATGCCGATACCACGAATCTCTGCTTGCAAACCTCCTTCTACGGATCACCACCCAAAACAGAATCCTCCAGATCACACTTAACGCAATCCTCACACCTACGCCTCGGTCTACCCCGCAGACGCTTCCCAGTCGGTGCTACGCTTATTTTCTTTTATGTAAGAAATTCATTCCTTACTAATCCCAGCAACTTTTCAGGCCCATGTTAATCTTCGCGACGTTATCGCTTGAATAATATTTATTGTATGCATCGTTCGCGATTCCCCGTTATGTTATCTCCTACATTACCCAGTGGTCTCATCGTTTTGGTCTCATACCATGTTTTTTGGACCGAATATTTAGAAATATTTATTTTCGAATACCTGAAGAAGTTCATCCTTTAGCGTTAGCGGCCAAGTTTCACATCCTTAAAGAAGTGTTGGAAGGATGATGGTTTTATAAATCCTGATTTTATTCTGATTAATAATATATTAAATTTGATAAAATATACGTTTCTAAACTCTAACTATGAATATTGTAGCATTTAACATTTGTTCGATTCTTTTAATGTGGAAGGTACGTGGGCAACTCGGTTTGTAGAATGTTTCTTTGCTATGTTGAAGGTTTCGGGCTCGAATACGTCGGTGAAGGATAAATTATTTAATCTGTTAACTGTCACGAATGGGTCCTGTGAAATCTATATATACAATAGTGGCACACTCAACCTATATTAAGTAGGTACCTTCAATTGGGGGGAGGGAATATAGCAGTTGGCATAACCTCCCTGCACAACCGTACATGAATTGTAGAGGCACAGTATTTTTTTTTTAAGTAAGCGAGAATTGATCTTTTTAAATATTTCACATTTTTATTCTTGAGGGATTACGTCTCACAATAAAGTTGAAGTCTGCCATTCCTGTAGACCACTTCATATACTGTAACTTTATAATTTGTCTGTATTTTTGTGATGCCGTTGGAGGTGCTATATCTAGGCTACACGATTGTGATTTTTTGGTTTCCAGTTGTAATGATTAATTGATGAACTATTAGTCTTAAACCTAATCTCATAAGTATGAGAGGCTTAAGTCTTCAATGTAATTAGTTAAAACATTATTTCCTTTTTATATGTCTATTAATAAATGTTATACCAACTCTATAAATGGTATTAGGCTCAGCGGTACGTACTATACAGTTTTCAGCCCTATGATTTTTCAGAATTGCAATTCAGTACTCAGAAGTACAGAAATTCATATACGATTTAATTATTGTCAAAGTGGTTTTAAACTGATTCAAAATGCTCATTGAATCAGGTAAAATATTATTATTGAATATTAAAACAATAAAGATTATTATGGTTACGTGTGATGTACTTGTTAGCATAACAACCTTCTATGACAATTGATACGAGTTCGAAGCATGATATATGGACATTTTTGAAGGAATGAAAAGTCCTTGATTTTAGGAGGTGACGTAATTGGGTATCCAAAGATGTTAGGTACTCCTTAAAGATCCCAATACCATAGGTTTATAGGCGAAATTTATGACATAAATTATGGGATCGTCTTATTAGAAGCATGAAGTGACATGAAATTATAAACAAAGAAACAATGAAGGGTATTTTTATTATATATGTGAAAAAAGGTTACCACCATGTCTTTGTATTATTGATTAAAAAAAGAAATGTCAGCAGTATCGCACATGAAGCTACAGGGAGCAGATTTGCTACACTTATGGAAATCCTCATCCATGAAAGATGTCCCTCCAGAATAACCTAGATGACAGTTGCGTTCTCATCCTCCGACCACTTTCCCCATGTAACCTTTCATGATGGGAAGTTAAAGAGGTGGATGGTAAGGGGTTAAAGATGGTAAGAGTACCTAGCGCCCTATATTCGTTCAATTTTCAATGTCGTCAAGAGTTTATAAGAGTTCTGTGTATTCATACCGTCTTTTCTTTTTTTCACTATTCAGTTTCTATTTCTTGTAAACAGTTTCTTTTGTGTTTATCACTGTCCATATATAAGGAAACATATGTGGTTTGAAAGACATACCTATATGATTAAGTTAAAACTCAAATTTCTAGTGAGATTTCCTTAACCAACTAGGCTAGATATGAACAAAAGACTAAATTTTACGACATAAAATTTTCATACGCAAAAGGAGAATAAAAGGGATATATCACTCCCCAAATTTATGAAAAAAATATCATTTTCATAACCAACAACATTAAGTTCTAATAATTTTTCATTAGAATGACAAGTAAAGACAGATATATCAATTGATTCGAAATAAAAATAATTAAATATTTTCATTTTGAAGAGACTACATTTGTACAGCCGGGATTTGAACCCAGGTCGTCCGCAACCCCGGCCAGTACAAATCTTTTCCCTTCAAAATGAAAACATTTAAAAGTAATTAAATATTAACATTATTATCACATATCATAAACTATCTTGTTACTAAATCGCCACCTCCCCTAATATAAATTACGTTCACCTTACGCAAACGTAACAGCACAATGGTCCCATGCTTCAAATGTAATCAAACATTATTTTTATTAAACAATTGACAATGCGCTTGCATTATGTTTCTTACATAGTAATAATTAATAAATTGTGGTATTTATTATATATACTTTATATTGGTGGGTGTAAAAGGTTTCAATAGTTATATTATTAAAGTATGAGAATTCCCGGGCATCAATACGTTAACTTTTTTTTATATAAAAAAACATATAAAAAAGTTATATATAAAAAAAACCATTTTTCGCATATAACGGACCCAGTAATATCAACCAAACGATGTTCAATCATAGACGATTAAGTCCTGCTACGTGAAGGAACCAAGAATTTCACATTCACACGCAATGTGGTCAGTTCGTTCCATATCCTCTACCGAACACTGATAAATGAGTGATTGTCCTTAAGAAGATCAAGATTCATGTTTAAGTCAGTCTCTTCAAGATTGTGGAAGATATATATATTTTTTTTAATGAAATTATCGAATGTATGGATTGTATCAGAAATCCACTTTTCAAATTTGTCATCCCTTTTCATATTTCCAAAGTTCTGTGTCTTGGTGAATTATAACTCACTTAGCTCATCCACTTTGAGTTATTTGTTTAAATTATTCGTACACTATCTAAATAGGGAATGTAGTTTTGATTTGCATTATCTTAATGTGGAGCATATTCTAATTGTAATTTTTTCCCCATTATATTAAACTACCAAGTAACTAACGCCAAGGCTAACGTAGGTAAAATGATCATGCTGTATTACTGTTCTGCTGTTTTGGTTCTAGTTCTCCACTAACGGAGGGTGATGGAATATCCTAATGCCAGTTTAAGAATACATAAGTTTCGAAGTCGTCTGATATCCAGAACCCGCGTAGTTGATCCATTCAAGGGCGGATCCAGGATGTTTTCCTGGCGGGGGCACAACGGGAGATGGGAAAAAAATCAACAATAACTTACAAATTAACTTTTCATATCTATAGATCCTGGCCTTCAGTATCCTTTAATAATATCCCACTGGTGCCTGTAGAAAAGATCCGATACTTAGGGTTGCACCTCGACAAACGATTAACCTGGAATCCTCATACGAGACTAAAAAGACAAGAAACCGCTCGACGTTTCAAGCTACTTCAACACTTACTAGACAAACGCTCTAAGCTCCCAATTAATTACAAAAGACTCATCTACATGACCATCATACGGCCTATTAACACTTACGGAGTAGAGCTTTGGGGATCCACTAAGCCATCGAATTCCTCTAGTATCCATTCCCTACAATCCAAAATCCTTCGTAAAATCCTCAACGCTCCTTATTTTGTTAAGAATAAAGTCATCCATAACGACCTTAATGTACCATTTGTTGCTGATTCGGCCCGAACCCGGTATCTATCCTTTCATAACAAACTTCATTCCCACTCAAACCCTCTAGTTTCAAACCTAGATTCCTCTTCGATTCCCGATAATCCTCCGAGGCGTCTGAAAAGAAGATGCCCACGTGACCTTCTTAGTTGAACTAGTGATTTGAGTACTACCAGTGGGTAGTTTCTCTACTTGCCATTAACTCATGTCATTATGTAGCGCTTAGCATATTTACTTGATGTATTATTGTAATACAGTTGTAAATATCAATAAATAAATTTAAACAAAAAATATCTATAGAAAGATTTCAAAGGTTTATTAAAATATCAAAACAATAGTTTCACTCGTGTTCTTTTTGTTATTTTAACAACTATAATAGATTCTCCACTGTACACAAAAAACGGTCTTGCACACAAAAAACACGTGCACCCGTAACCCCTCCCCCTCTAAATCGGTCCTTGGGTTCATTACGTCCTATTTACAAACTGTTCCAACCAGCGATTGAGGGACTGATTTATTACGATTAATATAATAAATGTGTATATATATGTTTATGATTATTTATGTTTAAGTCTGGATTTACTGAGTTAAGTAGTCGGAATGTCCTATACCTCCAAGATAGCTGCCATTTCCTAAACGCTCTTTCTTTGGCTGTCTTATTTCTAGAGTTCACAAAAAAATATTTAAATCTTAGATTTCAGATATTTATGCTCATAATGTATATCAAAACTAAGATCAGGCGTTGCGTATTAAAAAACAGATGACGATCACAAAGTTACCAAGCAACGATTATTTATTAATTGATAAATTCTCTTCAACTAATATCCATGAAGAGTATTGGGTTCAGTATGGAAGTCAACGGCTGTGCAAGGTCGCGATTTGTTCAACCACCAGGTTTTCCCTAAATAAAGAGTCCCAATTTTCCCATATTTACAAGGTCGATTCACAGTTTTAAACAGAATACTGCTACTGGCTGTCTCTTAATCCTGGAACCAGCGTATTGAAATAAGAAATCGGATATTAAAATTAGAACTAGATGAAGTGAAGCATTTCGTGAACACGAACAGTCGCTGTTTGCAACCTTCTATGGATTACCACACAACTCAAAACTGCAAGATTAACCTGGACGAGGTCCTCCCACCTACGCTTCGGGCTACCCTTCGGATTTTTACCAATATCCCTAATTATCTTTCGACTGAAGTCTTTAGTTTAAACTCTTTTCTCGATTATAAATTAATTTTTTTTTTAAATCTGTACGACTAGAACCCATGAAGGATTATGAGTTTAGTACGGTATAGTATGGTAGAGTCTGTACTGCTTACAAAGGTTGTGTAGGTTAATTGTCAAGATTAACCGCCAGGTTTACCTCATTTAAGGATAACCACTTTATAGACCTTGGGTTAGCCCCAGTAAAGTTTGCAGATACTACCACTTGGTCCATATATTAATATGACTAAGTATTACATCAATTACCAATTAATACATAAATTAATTAGATAATTAATCCTATGATATAAAGATTTGATCTTTGTAATATAAATTTAAAAAATTCATGTGTAAACTGTAATAACCAATTTTAAAAATTAAAGTTAAACCTCGTTTAACCGAATCATATTTGATAATTATAAAAATGAATTTAAGAAATAGTATCAATTTCGCCATAAGAATTCTTGATGTTTTTACCTAATTTAAGATTTCCTTGTAGAATTTTACTTTCAATCTTTTAGCTTGTTCGGATAAATGAAGTTTTACTATGTATAAATATTTAAAATAATGTGTATTTTTGTTACAATTTTTTTTTATAAAGTTAATGGATGTGTGCCTCTCTTTTAATTATTATTTTATAATGTTTTTTTTTTAATTAATAATTTTTATGTCTTATGTTTTACCTTCAGCTTCTTCTTCTTCTTCATCATCATCTTCCTCTTCTTCGTCTTCATCTACTTCCTGATCCTGTTCGTAGTCATACTCCTCAGGGTCCCGCTTCAGGATGATGGGCTTCCCCACCCTGGCCGCGGCCAAATCCTTCGTACTGTTGGCTACCAGGTTACCCTTCAAGTGGCCATTGACGGCCCTTCCGTCCTGGCCGAAGACAAAGGCCTTGAGGAGTACTCCAAGAAGCAGTGCTACCGTCGCCGTCCGCATGACTGACTGCCCGCTGCCCGGAGGACGCCCCTCTCCCAGCCGCCTCCACCACTCCTTCCGAATCCTCCGCCGGTCCTGTTTAATGATCCTCGAGCTGGAAAACCACTCAATTTCACTCGCCCGAAAGCGAAATGTGTGGCTTTCTGTCATAACTCTCCATTAAAAAAAATCATAATAACAATGTATTTATGTTTCACTTTCTGGCTTCTCGAAAATTCTAGGTGTTACTTTGGAAATCGAAATTTTGCCTATCCTTAGTAAAAGAATGTTGAAATAATCAGCGAAATCCAATACTTATTTAACATTAACATTACGAACTCATAGTAGAAGGCTTAATTGCAAAAAGAATATAGCTCCAGATTTTCAAAAATTAAGGAGTCTTGAATAATATTAGTAGTGTTCACATACGAATATATGGGAAAAAACGGTGCTAGTGTAGATCTAAAGTACAAGCCCTGAAGATGAGCTACAATGTGGGTTGAAATTTCTTTTTCTAAAAAACGGTTTATCACTAGTGAGCCTATTAAAATATCAATATCTACTTCTTTTTTTTTTTTAAGATATCGAGCATACGTTAAATACAATAATGAAATTTCTTACTTTTTTTAGGTTTGTTTTAACGAAAAATCAAAAGTAACACGATTCGGTTTATCTATATACAAGAATTTTTTTTTTTAGAAAATTCGACTTAACCACTTATTCATCAGGGCAGTAAATATATATATATTTGCTATTGCTATGAAGCAACATTAAACTCACTTGAGCAGTCTTGGAACATGATTTTAGAGATAAACACGTTCTCAATTTTGCCCATCCAGAAATAATAAGAATAGGAAATGCCTAAATAGGCGATATATCGAATTTATTTTTGTTTTTTTGTATTTTTGTTTTCTGTTTGAATATAGCGTCATATTTGGACAGGATTTTTGTCTGGAAGATTAAAACATGCTTCAAACCCCGCAGTGCTCGAGTTAGCCATGTAGCTATAAGGGAAATCAATAATTTCTCCAAATTATAAAATTTAAAACAGGAATAAAAATCTTCCAGACAAAAATCCTGTCCAAATATGACGCTATATTCGAAACAGAAAACAAAAATACAAAAAAACAAAAATAAATTCGATATATCGCCTATTTAGGCATTTCCTATTCTTATTATTTCTGGATGGGCAAAATTGAGGGCTCCAACTGAAAAATTGTCCATTAGCCAGATCAGCATAGAATGACGTTAAATGAACAAACCGACAAATCACTTAGGATTATCAAACCTTGGAGGTTCAGGAATTGGGCAAAACTACCATTCTGCAAAACCTTTGGGCTAAAAAAGTACTGGCCATACAAATGTTAAATGAATGAACAACTAAACAAGTTTTATATTTTGTGTAAAGCCTTAAAGGTGTCAGGAATAGTGATAGGTTTTGATTAGCCAATTTTTAAATATTATTATAATTCATTTTCTTTATAAGATATTTCTTATATACTGGACTAATCTTATTGATCTATATAATTTAATAATGAATAAAAAACCTTATTCCAGTCAAAAGTTGTTATTAAAAATTAAAAAATGATTAAAAAACGTTTCGACACTTGTCATTTTCAATTTAAGTAGTTCTTCATACAACTTCCTTTAAAATTTACAAGTCCAATCATTACTTGTGGCCAAGCGATTTAAAAGTCAAATATATATAAATCCTGGAACTTAACTTTCTTCCATGGTCAAATATAATAGGTATTACCCTTAAAAGTAATAATAATCATTTGTTAATTTTTAATAACAATTTTTTACTGGAATAAGGTTTTTTCTTCATTATTAAATTATATTATTATTATTTAACTGACCTGGTATGAAAAGTACTAAAAACTAAGCAAGTCCTGAAGCCGTTGCTAGGCAACGGCGATGAAACATTACATCACTAAAAACTTTTGTTATAATAGTCAAATAGTCATACGACTAAAAAACGCTAAGCTAATATGTTCCAAAACAGAGATCATTTCACTTCTTTGAAAGTTCCATGGTGAGAAGTGACAATATGGTGAAAAGTGAATCCTAAAACGAAAGTGCTTCTTGTGCGATCCTCTGCCGTCAGTCACCACGGTCTATCGGCAAAAAAATTCAAATGAAAGTGACCATAATGTGAGACGTACGTGTAATAACAGCTGGTGGTGACTTTGATAATATATTATGTTCGGTTTTCTCTTTGGCTGAATATTAGAAGCTAGTGGATCTATGATACTGTGTCTCGAACACTCCACCAGGCCAACGAATTCCTGTCGTATCCAATCCAATCGAAAATCCTGAATACTCCTTACTTTGCTAGGAATTAAGTCACCCATGAGGGTATCAATGTCCCATTTGTTGCTGATTTTGGCCGAAACCGATATCAATCCTTTTATAACAAACTATATTCCCACTCAAACCCATTTGTTTCACATCTAGCTAGTTCTTCAAATCCTGATGATCTTCCGAAGTTCCGTAAAAGAAGATGGCCTCGTTACCTTCCAAGTTGACTTTGTCGTATTAGAAGTTTACATTACGTATCATTCATTATACTTATTTGTTGAATTTTTATAATACAGTTGTAAATTTCAATATTTTTTTTTAAATGTTTAGAATACTATGCTTGTGCGTAACGTGGTTATGATTATACTTGTAATGTACAATAGGAATATATATATTATTTACTTGTGTAACACAAAAATTAAAAACCTGTACCATCACAACCCGCAGGTGTCTTGAGTTCAGTACATGGTAGAGATTGCACTTCTAAGCCAACGTTTGTACAATAATGTGATTTGGTCGAGATCACGCTCTCGTTTTTGTTTTTTTACAATTAAGGATACTCAATATGTACAGATACGGTGACCCACAAGAGGGTCTCTAGGTTTATCGTCTTGACAACTGGTGGTCGACACAATAAATAATTTTTCTGTCACAGCTGGTAGGGAGCGGAGTGGCTCCAGTGGTAGAGCACGGTCATACCGGAAATACTAGTTCAAATCCCGCTGCAATCAAAACTTTTATTTGTTCTGTTTGCAGCTGGAGATGGATCGTATTGGATCTAGGACCCTCCCGGGGCACACCCAGCCTCTATAAAATATTATAAAAATTTGGTACCTAAAATAGGGGGGAAAATCTGGCGGTTGAGCGTGACCTAAGACAAGTCACTTCCTTGCAGAACCTTGTCCATGAAACAGTACAGTCTCTACCATGTGTCACAGCTGGTCTCATATCGGAAGCCTAGAGATCATGTAATCTAGGATCCACCTTACTTAACTCCAAAAGACCAGAAAAGAATAAAATTGTTTGTAAAATTACTCCTATTGAAGAAAAAATATAACATCTAAATTGACTTTATTATTAAAAAAAAAAAATGGTTTGGCCTTAATTGGAAAAAAACCTGGCGGTAGTGATATAGATTTTTTTTTATTCTTGTAGAATATTTGAAAAAATGGACTAATGTGTATTGGCTAGTAGCTTTAGAGTATTGCGAAAGGGCTTCTAATTATTTTAATGTAAGTATGACCTTATAATATTATATTATTTGAAAAAAATGTCTTTTATACTACTCTTTTTTTTTTTTACCTGTACCTCTACATCCCATGAAGGGTCTGGGGTTCAGTACATGGTAGAGACTGTACTGTTTCATGGACAACGGTTCTGCAAGGAGGTGACTTGTCCTAGGTCACGCACAACCACCAGATTCCCCCGCCCCTTATTTTGGGTACCCTATTTTTATAATATTTTTATAGAGGCTGGGTGGGCCCGAGGAGGGTCCTAGATCCTATATGATCCATATCTAACTGCAAACAGACTAAATAAAAATCATGGCCTGCAACAGGAATTGAACCAGGATTTCCGGCATGGCAACTCAGTACTACCACTGAGCCAATCCGCTCCTTATGCTACTCTATTAAGTTTTCAAATATCAAAAGAAAACTTCGATTATCATATGTTCTTTTTCATATGAGGGTTATTTGTGTTAAGTGCATTCCTTATCGTACTTACGTGATCGTAATAAATACACAAATCTTGATTTTCTGGTCATAAAAGCCGCGTTTCACACCTCGAGATTAGAAATATTGTATGCCTTAGGCAAAACGTGGCTACGTGTTTGCAACAGGCAATACAAGCAATGTTAAGTTACTTATTTATTTAACGTCACTGTGTGCTGCTATGACTATTCGGACGATACAGTAGTGGGAGCACTAAATTTTGCCCATCCAGATGAAATTAGAGAATAAAGAGTATCTGATACCATTCAGCCTCGGAACCACCTTTTTACGTCCCTTCTGAAAGACAGCATAACTAAGGATTTTCTCTTCCTTTAGAAACTTCTAACCTTCAATCTTGGACATAATAGGTTGTAACGCTAACCATTAGACCACAGGTCTCTTATGAAGATCTCTTACGAAGGCTTAAGGGTAAAAACGTGGTAACTTATTTCTTGCTAAATGTTCGGGACAGCGAAATTCACCCGGAATCGTTAGAATTATTTATATTAAACTCCAAGCGGATTCCTGGTTCTGTCAATCTGACAACGAAGAAACATAACTTAGGGTTACGAACTAGTATATTATTATTATTATTCAGTTATTATTCAGTTGTTTTGAGCTGTTTGAACTCTTTTTTTCTCCTGTTTTGAGCACGCCAACTTGATCGCCATCAGGAAATGTATCATAAACCACTGTTAAACAATTTTGAGAAAAAAAATCGAATTATCGTACAGTCTTCATACATAAAACCAATGTACCAGGTATTGAGAGGCATTTATGATGCTAATTGGTCTAGAAACCGCATACTTCTCGATATAGAAAGGGGTAAAGCAAGGAATCACCATGAGTCCTGTACTGCTCATTACATTCACGGGCGAAATAAATCAAATATGTATGAGATGAACCATTTTTTGTTAATTGCTTTATTAAAATATTTTCTTAATTAAGATTTTATATCTGATTTAGATACAAAATCTATTATGAATCTATATTTATGAATAATCCGTTCCATGTCCTAGGATAAGGAATATCGAAGTGGCTTCCTTGCGTGACAAGGAGGCCGCGTAGACACGCACACCAGAAGGCCCGCTCCAGCGATGGCCGAAAGCTCTGGACCCACTTTCTCTGCTCCTCCGTTACAGCCTTTTAATCTCATCCCCGTTTTCCTTATAAAGCGGGTAAACTACAAAAATTAGAGAGAAAAAAAACAGAAATTTGAGAGATAAAAATACGATTTCGGATATACTATTATTGTATATGAGGGAGCGTGATAGCTGTATATTTCAGAATGCAGACCGCTGAGTTGTAGTTTTAAAGGCCCTGAATTCAAATCCGGCAGTGGCAGATAAATTATTTAATCTGTTGAGAGCCATGCATAGACCCTGTGAGATCTGCAGAAACTCATGAAGTAGAAATTTACCTTTCGGGTCTGTTTCGGAAAACGCATGCAGGTTATTTTTTAGATATCTGTTAATTATGCTATTAAATTAAATACTCGATGCATGTCTATATTTATAAATAACCTCAAAACAAAACAATTGCAATTAAATTTGTGGATAAAAATCAGCAATGCTTTTTGAAATCTTGGAAAAAACATTCTATTCTTTCTCGTACCTTCTTCTCCATATGAATTTCTACATATTTCTAGTCGTTCCAAATTCTTTTTCGTTTCTTCGTCAGACTGACGCCCAAAGTGATTCCACCCTCTGGGTGATTCCACCTGTGTTTAAGTCTACGACATTTTTTGAATTGTTAACAACGTAATGTTTATACCTCAAACCTTCAATTGGCTTTATTCCCTTATAGGCCTTCCAGCAATCAGAATATATTGTTGTCCCAGGTCGCATTGCAGCTTTGATGCAAGAAGTCGGCATTTCAGCTGTTACACATGGGACATAATATGTTGTAGGAAATACTCGCTAGTGTCCCTGCATAAGCCTCCGAACACCCATTGCTGCGGGTATGTCCTCCACACATTATATTTCCTTTTAGAGAAGCAGGACTCATCCATTTCAACAATTTGCTTTATTCCCTTATAGGGAATATATCCAGCAATCGGAATATATTGTTGACCCAGGTCGTATTATGATTTATAATTAGGTTACATGTTAAATTTCTTAAACATATGGAATAAGTAATCTGCATGTGTTTCCCGAAACAGACCCTACCTTTCTATACGAAAGAACCTACCACATTTCGTGTGAGTGACTAACTCTTCTAGGATGCCTTCTTCAGGTATCAGGACATCATCGGCTATGATTCAACATCGTTTGGAAAATATTACTAGATCCGTTATATCCGACTCAGGGATATTAAAAAGAAAGAAATAAAGAAAGAAAGAAACACTTATTTCAGTGTCTTCTCATCCTTTAATACTTTTGTAATATTACTAACAAATCGTTTTACTCTCACTAATTATACCATATTATATGTTATCTTTAATAGTTATATATTTAACAATATATATAATTTTTAGAGATCGGTGTCGCTTACTATTTACAGAGTATAGTAAAGTATACTGAAGGTTTCGGGTTTGAATCCGGCTGTACAATCGATAAGCTTCTTTCGGCATTACCTCAAAACTTAAAATCTTAAAAATTAGATAGTATGTTATTATTCAGCTTGAAAAAATGATGTGTCAAGAGAAGAATTAAGGAGGTTACACAACGCAGAATTGTGAAAAATGCTTCGTACTAATTTCATTGAAATAATCTATGCATATTATAAAACTACAATAAGTCCTCACCCGCGTCTTTTCGCGGTAAACTCCATAACTACTGCACAGATTTTCAAGCGGTTTCACCAATAGATAGAGTGATTCACCAGGAAGGTTTAGGTATATAATTTATCGAGGTTTTGTATAAATGGTTTACACAAATATAACGATAATTGTCGGAAATGATGGAAAAAGTATAGCCGCCTGGGAGGTTTCATCGAAGGCGCTGCCTAATCCTTTTGTGTGGATGGTTCTCATTCCACGGGAAAGTTTATCATGTTACTTTTGAAATTTTTCAATGTGGATTAAAAAAAAAATTGTATACGGATACACCCTCAGCAAATATAGCATTATAGCAGTTAATGACCTTTGCTTGAAATTTATAAAATGCAATCTAAAATTTCATGGCCACAGCAATGATTTCATGGACCATGTCAATGACGATTGGGGTTTTAATTTCCAAACTGCCTAAATTGCATCAAGTATTGTTTTATCATTATTGATTTATTCATGAGATAAGACAAATACACGTTTTAATAGATAAAAAGAATACGTAGTAAAAAATTGGTCACGACAATGATGGCGGGAAATGTCAGGAAACGGCATTCATGTATTTCCCTATTAAAAAATATTTCATGTACCAAAGAACGAATGTCATCATTTTTAACAAGCAAACAAGGGGAAAAACAAGAAAACATTTTAAAGTTTTAAATTCACACAGAAAAGTGCTATAACTTAGCCACCATGACAATGATGGTAAGAAATATTAACTTATATTCACGATGAAATAATACGTCGCCGTGCAATGAATTACCGAAGGAACGTAGTAAGGGAGGTAACACTTCACTCGACAGTGTTGCCATTATTGAAATTCCCTCTTTGGATCACTCGATTCCCACTTCCCACTTGGTGGGTGTACGATTCGAATATCCATTCGCCCTCGCTAATAACGTCGTTTCCGTGTGACAATTGAAAAAAAAATGTTTTAGTGATATATTATTTGAACCAAAATGATTAAACAGAGTGTTATTTTCTTTTTTCTTCATTAATTTTACAATAAAGGAAAAAAACATGTCAAATAAATAAATAGTATAAACCAAAACATCTACTTAGAGAGAAAATCGTGACAAGCCATGACAATGACGAAAAAGGTAAAAATGAATCAAATTCGATCACAAAAATATGATATAATTTTTATTTCATTAGTCACAGTTTGACCACAAAATTTTTTTATATTGAACAAAAGAGGCACCAATAGTAAGTGACAAGAAGTTGCCCATAGTTTGAGAATCACCCATATAACGAAACGATGCATGGTGGAATATTCCTCTTTTATTTATCCACAAAAAAGTCAGTGATAGCATATATCTATCTTTTAAGGAAACCTTGTTATACCCATGTTATCTTCTAAAAAAATTGACCAGGTACAATGGGGTACAATTTGGAAAGCTATTAAGACGAGTGTTGATCCTTATCAACTTATATACTTTAGTTACCTTTAGTATTTCATGGGCATTATTAGAATATTTTATACCATATAATTTAAATGAGTATTTTATGGGTTATCTCAAAAACTTAACGCACAAGAAAATAAATTCGTATATAAAGATATATTTTGTTTTGTTTTTATATCTACATAAAAAATACATTAGACAGACAAAACATGTGGGCTGAATATGTCTTACTACCGATCCAAAACAGAGATTTGTTAAAAAAATTAACCAAAAATCACGCGAATACATCAGTTTTCCCTTCCAAATAAGGTTATCCATTTCATAGTGTATTTGTAAGCCCGAGCCCTTCGGCTTGATTCCTAAAAAGTTAATCTGAGGTAAACGTTCAAAGGACTATACCAAAGCGTGGGTGGGAGGATTGTTTTGTTGTGAGGGCTGACTGTAATAATTTGGGTTAGGGTATTTATGCAGTATAAAGGAATAAGCAGTGAACGATCGCAAAGTATTTTACTGTAATGATATTACATTAAAATTAGAGTTATTTAACTCTAACAACATTGGGTACATTTTTGTATGTCTATTGAAGTTTAAGACAACAACATTACATTTCCATAATTTCAACAGTACAGGTTAATGATATCAATATTAGTTATAACTATTTTTTATCAACAAAAAAAAGTCTCCCTACTTCGCAGATTACATACTTAACATACTAAGCCTAAAAAGTAATATTCTATCAATTCATTAAAAAAAAAAAAACATGTCAAATGACAAATAAACGACTTTACAATATAAAAGTCCAATTAATGTTTTTTTTTAAATCTATAGCATATTAAAATATCTTTCAAACAGAAAAATAAACTTGCTCATCCATAATTTAAACTCTTGAAAAAATCTAGCGTTAATATTATATAATAACGCACTTGACTATAATTAGAGCGAAAATATTACATCAAATAAAAATATTGGCAAGTTAAAGAATGAAAAGAATATACAAACGAACTGGATTATTATATCTGTTGTTTATAAATAAAACTACGAAAATTAATTATAATTAAGAAAAATGTGCGCCGTTTCAGGATACTTCAACATTTACTAGATAAACGGTCTAAGCTCCCAATTAATTACAAGAGACTCATATACATGACAATCATTAAACCCATCTGGACTTACGGAATAGAGCTTTGGGGCTCCACTAAGCCATCGAATTCCTCTCGTATTCAATCCTTGCAATCCAAAATCCTTCGGGAAATCCTCAATGCTCCTTATTTTGTTACGAAGAAAGTAATCCATAATGACCTTAACGTCCCGTTTATTGCTGATTTGGCCCGAATCCGATATCAATCTTTTCATGACAAACTTCATTTCCACTCAAACCCACTAGTTTCAAACCTCGCTACCTCTTCAATTCCTGATAATCCTCCGAAGCGCCTGAAAAGAAGATGGCCTCGTGACCTTCTAAGTTGAAATTTTTATTTGAGTATAACCACTGGGTAGTTTCTCTACTTGTCTTTTCATGTCAATGTATTCACTCATTATATTTACTCGATGTATTTTGTATACAGTTGTAAATTTCAATAAATAAATTTTTTTTAAAATGTGAAATCAGATAAAGCCTATTTATATATACTAATAAACAGGCTTAATATATTATATTAAATAATATTTGTTGTACATTATGTATTAAATAATACAAATATAATTAATATTGATCTAATGGTTTAAGCCAAGGCAACAGAATAGTAAGACCCGCAACGGAACTAAGTTATGCGGGCTTGCCTACACAGACCTTGAAGGCAATAAATTGTTGGTTTTATCCGGCTATTAACTTTTAAGAATTTAAAGTTAGTTGATTGATTATTCTATTAGTCTGAAAACTGTTTAAATATTATAATTTTATTTTTTAAGGATCTATAAAATTACTTTAAACTTCCATTAGTCGCGGCGATATGACAGATCACTTTCAGGGAAATTAGTATTTTTGTTGAAATTTGAGATTATATATTCAAACTAAGTACTTTAGGGGTTTGGGAGATAGAAATTAATGATGAAATAGCATTTGTATTCAGTATATTTAGGATTCAGGAGAAAAAACCATATAAATAAATTTCCTTATTATTTATTATTAACAATAAATATGCATTCTTCTCGGTAACCTCTAATTATGTTTTTCATTTATCAATATTTATTCTTATAATGTAGTCTAATAATAACATAATTAACACTAGAAAGGTATAACCATGTATACCGACATGGATCAGAGCCACATAAAAACTTTAAACGCTTCAGTTCTACTATATCTGTGACCTTCGCATCACTTGGCCTAGAGTATGTTTTTTGAATTTTCAAAATATATTGACTGATACTTTCCACAATCATAGTCAACACATGCTCATCAAACAATAGGTTCCATCCTGAACAGTTTTCACATTTCTCGCAGCACCTTACACCCCAGGAAGATTTCTGAGAGATCGTAAGCGTCAGTTCTACCAATAAAACAAAGTGTATGCAAAAATGCTACGCGAAATGGTACAGCTAATTTACGAATGAACAAAAAAAGTTGATGTTTATATGATGTAAGTTAAACTTTCGATTTCGGTCGCGGCGATCTGTTAGATCAATTGCTTCATATGGGCCGTCCCGAAGGGTTGTACACTGATCAGGATGGCACTGAACTCCCCCGGTTCATCTACAAAACTGGGAGCATGAAAGAACTGTTGCCAACACAAAGGGAAGGAGAAAGAAAAATATACCAGTGCGATCTGTCAGATTGGCCGCGACTAACCGAAGCTTAAAAGAAATAATTACTTTTTGCACATTTAAGGAAAACTAATCATGAATTTAAAATTATATTTGGGTATTATTTTTGGAAGAAATGTTAGGATAGTGGTAAAATAAATTTCTCTTTTTTTTTTGGTTCATATGACTTTAGAACATATAAGTTAAATCAGTTTTATTTCTTTTATTTTACTTTTTTGTTGTGTTTTTATGTTTTATTGTACTTTTCAATTTACTACAATTCTGTTGGAAAAAACAATCCTGGGTATTTCAAGAATACTGCCTACAAAGCTTCTAAGGAATGGTGGTTTGCCTATACACACATTGGAAGGCTACAGTTAGGTATTTATAAGGCACCGAATTTTAGAAATTTTAACAGATCTTAGAAGTTCACATAGTCTTGTATTGTTTACTTAAAAAAAAAAAAACTCATACCAAAGATTATTTAATATAATTAATTTTATATATATTAATATATAATTAATTTTAATTGCAGCTTAAATTCAAAAACGAGACTAAAACAATTTAACTTAAATAATTATTGGTTGCTGGTATAAATCAAATGAGTTTCAAAATAGTAGGTCAAATAAATGGTCTATGAATATTCATAAAAAAAAAAAAAATATTAAATCCTACGTTTTGTCCCACATTTCGAATTTTTATCATATCTAGTTGATCAATATAACACAATACTAAGGCATGTAAAAAACATTTTAAAAAAAGATGAATTTGCAAATTATTTTACCAGTCCTACTACCACCCTTAAAGGGTTTTAGGTTCAGTACATGGTAGAGACTGTACTGTTTCTTGGACAACGGTTGTGCAGGAGGATGGTTTGTCCTAAATCACGCTCAACCCCCAGATTTTTCTTTGTGTTTCGGGTACCCACTTTACGGTAGAGAGAGGGAGGGCGAGTCCCAGGTGGGTCCTAGATCCCATAGGATCCATCTCCGGCCGCTAATAGATTAAATAAAAGTCTGCCAAGCAGAGCGATTTGAACCCAGAGCATTCGATAGGACATCTAAGCGCTCTACCATTGAGTTACTGCGCTCCTCATTAATTAAATTTTTTTAGTATTTGTTAATTTGTTATTGTCTTTGTTTGTTATTATATATATATTTTTTAAATATTTATCTATTATTTTTATCGGTTTTTATTTAGCCCTGACAAAGACCTGCATTGTGGGTCGAAACATCAGCCTTCATTTTTCATTCACAAACTAATTTCACTGTATTATTTGGAACATATCAATACTTAAAGGATTAACCAACCTAAAATATTAGACCTAAAATGTGAATATCTGTAAAAATTCGTTTTTTCCTTTCAATGCTAACATAGGAATAACCGTATAGCTTTACAGCTTTGCGCGTAGGATTCCTCTTATCCTAGGGTTGATTGATTTGTTTTTCACGAACTAATACTCCTAATATGAGACAAAAGTTCTTGTATTATTGTATTGTAATATGTTATAATCAAAATAATATCTACATATTTTCCGTTTTTACAAATAACAGCGTTTCTGTCTCCTTAATGCTACAAAATTTTATGTACCAATGCGATTGAAATCATGAGCCCTTTTTTGTGTAAAAATGCGATACATCAATATTAATGTGGCACTTTTATGTCGGTTTTGACTTGGTTCTTCCTCATGTCGTTTTTCCTTCCACTCTCGCCTCTTGACTACTAGCTACAAGCTATCCTTTCACTCTACATTCTTTTCACATGGGCAAACCAGCATAACCGGTTAACATCTATTATATTTTCAGCCGGTTTCATCCCAATTTTGCACCTGATTATGGTGTTTCTGATCTTGCCCATGACTGTTTTTCTTTCTATTCTCCTCAGAAAACTTGTCTCCATTCCTTGGAGTAGGCTTTGGTGCTCGGAGGTAATATTTCAGGATCTGCAGGCGTAACTTTTTATAGGAATGAACTTTTTGTTCAACTTTTACGGCCACTTCACTCTTACTAAAAGAAACAATAACTAAGAAGCACTTGCTGACTTGTCTTCTTTTCTCCCTAATTTCTCCGCCTATCCATTTCTGTTCCCATTCAGATGGTACATATTTCGAGTTTCAGTTATTTGAGGTACGTCTTAGAGCCAGATTGATGAGTATGATTGGACTGTTGATGTGAGATAAGCTGCACTTTGTCTTCTTTGATGTGATTTTTCTTTTGGCGTGTGTCCTGACGATGCCTGAATAACATTGCTGAATTAATGGCTTTGCTTTTGGGACTTATTCAATTGCATAATTTACATCTCTTTTTGGACTTTTATCATCTTTTATCATCTCATTCGTATTATTATTGGTTATTAGTCTCCATTTTTTGTTCAAATGTCTTTGTTTCATTCATCCACCGTTTAGTTTTTTTTTTAAATTATGTTTTACATATCTGAAAATATTTTAGAGTTCTAAAGGATCAGTACTAAGGATCGGTACTAAGCTATGTGATACATAATGATATGAGTTAATGGCAAGTAGAGAAACTACCCACTGGTAGTACTCAAATCACTAGTTCAACTAAGAAGGTCACGTGGCCATCTTCTTTTCAGACGCCTCGGAGGATTAGCGGGAATTGAAGAGGCAGCTAGGTTTGAAACTAGAGGGTTTGAGTGGATGAAGTTTGTTATGAAAGGATAGATACCGGGTTCGGGCCAAATCAGCAACGAATCGGACATTAAGGTCATTATGGGTGACTTTATTCTTAACAAAATAACGAGCATTGAGGATTTTACGAAGGATTTTGGATTGTAGGGATTGGATACGAGAGGAATTCGATGGCTTAGTGGAGCCCCAATGCTCTACTCCGTAAGTCTAAATAGGTCGTATGATGGTCATGTAGATGAGTCTTTTGTAGTTATTTGGGAGGTTAGAGCGTTTGTCTAGTAAGTGTTAAAGTAGCCTTAAACGTCGAGCGGTTTCTTCTCTTTTCAGTCTAGTATGATGATTCCAGGTTAATCGTTTGTCGAGATGCAACCCTAAGTATCGGATCTGTTCTACAGGCACAAGTGGGGTATTATTAAAGGATACTGATTTGATGGGAATTTTGAGAATTTATTTCAATTCTCCAGTTTTGACACCATTCTTCAAGATCAGTGAAATGGGATTGGAGGCTTTGGGATGCAATAACTGGATTGTCCTGTATCATCAGTATACGTGGTAAGGATAGTATTAGGATGAGTTGGGATGTCAGCTGTATAAACTGTATAAAGGATTGGGCCAAGGATACTACCTTGAGGAATAAGAAATGCTCAAAACAAAATAAGGAATTTGGGAACAGCTGTCTATTATAACTGTAGTTATGATCGGCAAGCTTCAGCGTCGTATACGAAAAAAGCGTTGCTCTAATGAGGAGTTGTTAGTCTTTAAGACGTCAATACAATGTTTGTGTTCAAAGGCCTAGAACGTATTTTTAAGAATGAATGATATCACACACACACGCTGGTAATAAAATTTAGGAAAAACTATAATTCAGTCATTGTCATTGTCACCAAGTATCTTTCATAATTTTGGGGCTAGTACAATTTTACTTATTGTTGAACGATGTAGCGTGAACTCAAAATTATCTCTACTGTAATATTGGTATTATAACATAGGAATGAAGGAGATGGGTGTTTTTGTAATAATATAATAATGCGTGAGCCGAGCATGGCATATTCTCAAGCGGGCCACACTATTTTTAATAGCTTTTAATTTACTAGACTGACTTTCTTCCCTCTAGCTTGGTCGTTTCCGTTTTAATATTTCTATAAAGATCTGATGGAGCGAGAACCGTGGTGCATCGGCCAGGTAGCCTAAGTGCCTCTGATCTGCGAGTTCATTACCCTTAATGCAAATGATGCCAAATGCCATAATAAGGATACGTTCTTACCCTGCTCAATGAGTCTTGTAAGATGAGTTTGGATTTTAATTACAAGTGGATCAGGTATGTAAGTTTATTGAAAAGAAGTATATTTCTATAAATTTCTGAATATTTTTGTTGTTGAAATTGAGAGCTTATCATAGCGTTAACTTTAGTCGTTACTAATCTAAGTTGTTTGTGTTTGTATGTTTCGTTTATCTATCGTTCAATGTTAATGGATCGGAGTGGCTCAGTGGTAGAGCACTGAGTTGCCATACCGGAAATCCTGGTTCAAATCCCGCTACAGGCCATGACTTTTATTTAGTATGTTTGCAGCGGGAGATGGATCATATAGGATCTAGGACCCTCCTGGGGTCCACCCAGCCTCTCACCGTTGTCCATGAAACAGTACAGTCTCTACCATGCACTGAACCCCAGACCCGTTCACTGGTTGTAGTGGTACAGGTTAAAAAAAAAATCGTTCAATGTTTTAAAAAAAAATATATATATATATTCTTTTTCGTTCGAACGTTTTTAGAAACGTTCATCCGGAATGTCTGGTGAGTTCATAACCTGTCTTGGTATTATACTTCTAATAAGGAATTTTAACCAAGGAACTTATGTCATTGCTGACAGAAAGGAAGATTAATACTTACTTCCTTTAATATTATTACTAAGGATTAAGACATGGAAGAGAAGACCAGGTGGAGAGAGAAAGAAAAGAGTACAGGAAGAATAGTTAAAGAGTATAAATCTTAAGCGCCAGTGGATAAGTGATTAAGTCGAATTTTATCCAAAAAGACTACCTTAAGGTTAAGGATCCCTAGGGATGCGCATTTGTTTTATTTACGTAGTGAATAATTGGATAAGTCAGTCATTAGTTTTAAATGGAGTTAATGTTCATACTACAACTCCATTTTAAGGGAAAAGCTATAATAATGATACGATTCCGCTTCTTTCATTCCTATCAACTCAATCTGGACAAAATTCGACTTAACTACTTATTCACAGGATTAAATATATCAAGCGCGATCTAACCAGAAAATAGGAAGATGAGGTCGTGGAAGAAAAAGGTCAGAGAAACTGGTTCTTGAATTACATAAAATATCATGTCTGTAAATATTAAGAAAAAATATTAAATTGGTGAAAAGATAGAGGTAATACACATGAAAATTACGCTGGCAAAAAAAAGTAACATGGATCTTATATCTTAAGAGAAAATAGTAGTCACTACGTTACTGTGCGTAATTTCATAATTAAAACTGTTAGTTTACAGTCTTATAGTCTGTTAGTTTACAGTCATATCCATGTAATATCATTCTATTCGTCAATAAATAGATTATCTTCTTACAAGTCCAGTCTTTGTTTGTTAACTAAGGAATAAAAAAAATAAAAACACAAGTTATAATAAAACAGTAACATTTATTAGGAATCATAATAGCAGTGTTACACTGTACACAATGAGTACCAAATACTCAATATAAAAAAGGTAAGGTTGGAGCCTAGTGGTCTGCTAATCTTAATAATGTTTGTTCCTACGTCTTTGTGCGTGATTATGTGTCAAAAAATGCCCATAGGCCAAGAAAAAAACAAGTTTTGTTCAGTCAGAAAAGTCAGTCGTGTACTAAAATAGTCAGTCAGTCAGTTATTTGATTATGTTTGTAGGTATATCTTTGGTAGCACATGTAGCCTGAAGTACAAGATCCTAACGCGGCAGACTTTACAACCAACCTTTTGACAAAACAAAGCCCACATTGTGGACTTATATATAAATACTTTTTCATAAATAAATAAATTATTAAATAAATAAAGTCATATCAAGCACTCAGTGAGTGGCATAGGCAGCATATGCCAGATCGTGGGCGTCCAAAGACCTCCTGTCCCAGCCACCGCCACCACCGGACCATCCTCCGTGTCCTTCCTGCTTGGAGGCCACCAACTTCTTCAACGTGATGATGAGCGCCAGGACGAGGGCTACCTTGGCGATGACGAAGGCCTTACCGGCCAAGAGGAAGAGGGCGCCGAGCATCATCGGGATTATCATCATCGCCTTCATAGCTCCCATCATCATCATGGATCCCATCATCTTCTTCATCTTGCCTCGTCCTGAAAAGAGAAAAAAATCATATAAATAACAAAAATAAAATCACTAATTATATCGTACAAGAAAGTTTTGTTGCACCATATCTTAACCTTTCTTCAATATTCTGTGTTTTGGGGGGTTTTTAACAAATTTAATTGGTTTAAAAAGGCTAAAATTTCTATTTAAATTTTCTTAGAGTGCGTTGGGAGGGTGGAGTATCTGAGTACTCAATCCCGGGTTCAAAACCGGCTTTCGTGACAGGTTTTATTTAATCTGTTAACAGTCATCAGACCCTCCTGAGGGTTCGCCTAGCATTAATAAAGTAGGCCCCCTTGATTGGTATCGGACTAATCACTTCGCAGCACAACCGCTGTCTTAGAAACATTTTTACCAAGTATCCCAGACCCTTCAAGGGTTGAAGTCCTACATTTTTTAAGGCTTAACGTTCACTGTTCTTTCAAATTGAAAATATTTATCCGAATTGAATTGGTATTAAATGATGTCCATCTATAGGTTATAAATATTCCCTAAACTCGCGTTTTAATTTTTCAATTTCAGTGCAAATATGACTCAAGTAACTTTTTTTTTTTAATTTGTCGGTTACTGAGATCTGAATTGACACCAACAAAAATGTTATCTTCATTTTTCTTTATTTGGTTTATCCTTATTTTGGTTTCTCGTTTAAAACAAAAGAACAGTGCCGCTTAATAAAGCAAATTGTAACCCACATCAATGAATTAAAAAGTTTCTAGAGATTAGCATAGAAGTTCTGCAGACTCTCCTGGGGTTCATCCAGGTTCATTAAAATAGATTATCTTAATTGTAGGGAAAATCTTGAGCGTAATTTGGGCCAAATCGCCTCCCTACACAACTCTAGGAGAAGTAACAATACTTATACAGAACCTAATAAATTCCAATCATGGGTTTTGTAGTACAATATTTTTTTAAGTAACACGGAAGTTACTGTTTATCATAATGCTGAATATGAATTTTCTTTCTCGCGTATTTATTTATGATCTAAGTTTTTGTTATCAAAAAAATCATTTATATGTATTAACATAAACGATAGTGAAATGTATTTTTATGAATAACTTTGAAATACACTAACACATCCAGGGGACACCTGTAGCTACTCATATATAAGCCCGCTCGGAACATATGAATAACAGACCTTCTCTCAGGAAGCAGATATAACGGTCGTGTAAGATTATCCAAAACGGGTTACCCCAATCCCAGGAACATCTTGCTAACAAGGTTAAAGATATCCGCACGATCTTACAAGAAGATAGGGAAATGAGGTGGAAGAAAAAGGTCAGAGAAAGTGGTTCTCCAAAAACACAAATATCATGTGTGTTAACATTAAGAATTAAAAAATGTTAAATCGGTGAAAAGAGAGAGAAAAATTTCGCTGGTGAAAAAAAATTAGTACTGATCAATTTTGTTTTTATTTCACTAGATCAATATTAATGGAGTTTCAATATTAATTTCGAGTTATAATCGAAGCCTGAGTTTTGTGGCATAATAATTATTTAATGTGTTGATAATCTTGGGTGGAGCCTGTGGGATCTACAGGCCCTCCAGGGGCTCTCCCAGCCTTTTGAAGAGGAAAAACCTGGTGGTAGAGAGTTATTTCAGACAAATAACCTCCCTGTACGACCGTTGTTTTAGAAATAGTGAAGTCTCTGCTATGTGCTGAACCCAATAGTACAAGGTTCTTCTTTTTTTTTTTGAGATATACTCCTAAAAAAGCTATTTAAAATTTTTTTTTCTATGGAAATGGCTCCCAGTACGAGCGCCTATGAGAACGCTAATTGTATTCAAGGAAGCAGAATCATGTCATTCTCGTTGTTTTTGGTTATTGAGTTGTAATTTAAGCAATAACTCCTTTTCAATCCAATGGCTAACTTCTATAAAATAGGAATACTGTCACTATGAAAATGACACTTCCCACTTCCCTAAGTTAAAGAAATTCATTTTGAATAAAATTCGACTTAACCACTTATTCTCAGGGGCTGTAGGTGTTATAATATTTATTAAAGTTCAAAATTTTTAAAACGTTTTTCGTGAAGCGGATATCAGCATTCAAAGTTCAACGAACTAAACTTTGATCTTAATTACGTTCTTAATGTTCCTGGTTAGGCATTTTCCCATTTGTGAACTACCATTCATGCGTATACTATTCAGTTTTATCCCACGCTAGGATAACTACTCGTTTAAGATGTGAACTTTTGTTCCTAACCGGATGTAGTGAAATTTATTTCCATTTCACCCGACCGTGAATCGATTCATGAATCGATTATCCCCAACAAGTGGATACTTGACCCTTCACCGGTCGAGGGAAAGTCCTTAATCGTGACGGGATCTTCCCAGGACTTCTTTGGCCCAGGTTATCGTGTTATCACGATGATCACTAGAGCGACGTGTTTTCTCTTTTTGAAAATTTCATAAAAGTTTTTTTGTTTCTTCATTTTACGTTTATTTGAACTATTAAGGCTAATCGGACGATGCTGATGTGGGATTCCTACATTTTTTTCTATCCAGGAAACTCCATTTTGCGTCCCTTCCGAAGGACTGCATAACCAAGGATTTTTTACTCCCTTTAGGAAAATCCTATGGCTAACTGCCGGGCTTCTAATCCGTGAACATGGGCATAGAAGAGCATAGGTGACTCCCAGAAGCAAGAAGAAATTATTCTATTAAACGACAACATTACATTTTTTAACTAATTGTGATAGCATCGCTATGATTAAGGATTTGGGGGTTAATATAAGACGAATTATTGAAAATATAACATTGAGCAGACTGTTGAGCTTCCAAGGTGTAAACTGTGACATAAATGGGAGCATTGCATCTTAGTCATCAAGGTTGGGTGGTATTGTGTGGATAGAAATTTACAGGAAGAGATAGATCGAAACCAATCCTAAATTAGGGGCCTTAGGATTCTCCAATATTTAATTGGTATTTACTACCACACTAATCTATAGAGTGCTAGGGTCCAATGCTCAAGGTCCGGAGTTAAAATCCGGCTGTGATGGATAAATTATTTAATTTATTCAATTCTGTTTTAAGTTTTCATTTAATCTCATCAAATCACGTTTACCCTGCACCGTAAACCAACGACCCTCTGTCCTCCTGTGCCGTTTCAGGCTACTTTAACATTTACTAGACAAACCCTCTAAGCTCCCAATTAATTACAAAAGACTCATATACATGACAATCATTAGACCCATCAGAACTTACGGAATAGAGCTTTGGTGCTCTACTAAGCCATCGAATTCCTCTCGTATCCAATCCTTACAATCCAAAATCCTTCGTGAAATCCTCAATGCTTCTTACTTCGTTACGACCAAAGTAATGCATAATTACCTTAAACTTTTGTTACTGATTTGGCCAGGATCCGATATCAATCTTTTCATGCCAAACTTCATTCCCACTCAAACCCTCTAGTTTCAAACCTAGCTTCCTCTTCGATTCCACTCAAACCACCGAGGCGTCTGAAAAGAAGACGGCCTCGTACCCTTCTAAGTTGAACTTTTCATTTGAGTACTACCACTGGGTAGTTTCTCTACTTGCCTTTGTCTCTGGACGTGATTTATCTTTCATTAGATTTACTTGATGTATTCCCTATACAGTTGTAAATTTCAATAAATACATTTTTTTAAAAAGAAAAAAGTTTTTATTTGATCGATATAGTGCAGTTTTTGGATGTTTTGAAAAATAAAACTAACTTTTTAACGAAGTTGTAAAGTCTAGGCTTCCTGGCAGAATTATTCTATTTGTTAAAAGCTACCCTTTGGGATCTACAGTACTTCTTAAGGCTCTATGAAGTTCCCTCCGCATCCGTTGTTCAAGAAACAGTTCAATCTCTACCATGTACTGAACCTTAGACCCTGCATGTGTGGTAGTGGTGCAGGTTTATACCTTATAATGTAATTATTATACTAGTTATACTGGGTTGGCACGGGTATAGTACTAAATAAACAACATCCAAAAATTGTATTCAGTATTCATCCGCTTATACCAGAACCTTCCCCTCAGATTATTTTTCTAGATAGACGTTTGTTTTCCTTTTAAGAAATTCCATAATTTTCGAATTAGCATTTATAAACAGTTAGTTCCATGAAGAACCAGGTGGTTCCTTCTCCCGAAAAAACGAAAAGAAAGTTCGGGTTTGAAGACAGGTTATGCGATCCATCTTCACACCCAGACAGGTTTCTAGGTATGAGGGTTAACGGGACAAACTACCCATGCAATGGAATAATTAGTGGATAACATCCGAATTAATTATTAATGATGTAATATATTAGCCATGAAATGATTTTTATTGCAAAAGCCTGACAGTGGATGTAACAAATGTCTGTGAAAAATGTTCTGAAGTTATTTACCAAAATATCCCCATCTTAAATTGTAAAATCTAAAAAGGAATTTACTAATGTGTAATATTTCATCGGCGTTGCCTAGCAACGGATCGAGGAACTACTTTTTTCTTTAGTACTTTGTCGTTTTCGCTTAGTAAAATTATAAATATTTTTTTTAAATTAGTAAATTACTAAGACACTATACCTGAATGCTTTGAGTCTTCAAACACAATATATCATAGTTTTTGCATTTAAATGGAAACAATTGAAACCATAGATTTAAAAAATAACAAAAGCTATCTCTTAATTTTTTAAGTTATTTCAATTCAGAAAATGGTTTGAAATAATATACAGAAACATGAAGGTTGGAATGAGGTTATCTCCATCGATCTATCGATCTAAACAGTCTATGTGATCGATAGTTCAGTAATGACATCATCTCGGATTGTTTTCATGCAGATAGTCTGAAGAATTTTCGAATTTGTTTCTATTTTTTTTTTTCAGTTTTTATTTACGAGTTGTTCTTTCTTTTATTGAAATTTATTTTCCCTGTCAAATAATATATTACAATAGTTTACATCGAATAATTATTTTCATAGACATTAAACTGCATAAATAAAATTAACTTTAATTCCGTATTTACTAAATTAAAATATGATTTATTAATATATTTTTTTAATATATATTAATTATTATGAATTCAGTATTGAAATGTGAGACATTGATACCTATCACTTGATGAGTCACTGCAGGACTTGAAGAACGAAAATATCCATTACCATCACGACGCAGAGTTGTGACCTCAAGTTCTTTTACAGAATGGACCGTATCCCCGGAGGATACTCTTAATTCTAGCGTCCTCCTGACCTTTACCTCTATTCTTCCCAGACCAGTTCTCCAGTCATCCTCCATTCTTATGAAAGGAGTCTTCTCCTGTCACTCGTAAATCAACCTGCGTTTCTACAAGATGAATAGTTGTCATTTGTCTTCTGTTAAATTTTCTGAGCTTTGGCGGTGGTTCACACGGGAACTAATGAATAATAAAAAAGTATATTTACTTAAATAAAAACTTTCTGATTTCACCGTTTAGAGTACATATAGTTTAAAGTTTTAAAAATTGCAAGTAATTAGATCGCGTGTTTTAAAATTTTTAAATCAAATAAATAAACAAAACAAAATTTAGTTGGCTAGAGGACACTTCGCTAATTTACTTATACAGTTTTTTTACATGAAGTAAAAATTTTCATATGTTGTAATATGAAATATTATTTAGTACCTTAGATGTTTTACTAAAATTAAGAATTTTTCGACTCTATAGTTTAAAATTGTTTGGATTCGAAGTAAATGCGTTCATATTGGAAGTAATGCGTTATGGCATGTACCAGATACCACGGTAATTTTATTGTCACAGATATACGAGAGAATAAATTTGGAAACGTTTATAAATTTAAGTATTAAGGGTCTATGACAACTAGATATTCTATAGTCATCACATAGCTCATATATTTTGTTCCAAAACTAAAAATATAATTTTATAAAAATATTTTCCTTTCAACTATTCTTTGTCTTACAATGTCTTAAAGTCTTTGATAATTATGTATTGCTATTAATATTCAATCTGAAAATCTGTTAATATAAGTTAACCCATTCGAGACCAATTGCACACCGTGTGTACAATTGATTTCCAAGGCTATAAGACGGCCTGCAGACCGTGTGTACAATAACAGTAATGTGCAATTATCAGTTACTCTGTAAAGTACAGGAAAACAAAATTTACTGTGAACCAAAAAATCTTAAAACTTATTTAATTTTTACTTTTTACTACTTTAAAAAATTGTCTTTGCATTATGTTCTCTTCTTTATAAGCAAAATAACGATTTTATATTATCTAAATATTTTTGAAATACATGTTTATACATTTTTTAATGATGTATTTTCATTTTACCTTACATTGCACACCCGGTGTGCAATGATCATATTTATGTGAATTCACTTACAAATTGGGTGATTTCCATAGTAAACATATTTTTATTAAAAATTAACGATATAAAGGGGACAAAATTCGCTACTGGGGACCGTGTTTGAAAAAAATTGTTATCTCGAATGGGTTATGTGATGAATGGCTTAACCGATTTACATGGGCTTGTAAAGTTGAAGCTCTTAGTAACTATTGGATCTTTAAACACTAATAATAGCTGAGCCGATTTGTAAACAACATTTGGAGTAGACCGAAGCGTTCGTGAGAGGTATACGATTCGTAGGTATTGGGTGTACTAACAAAGTAAGCTTAAAATGATTAAGCAAACCAGTTAACCAATGAGGTTTAGACATCGATTCTTTGATTTTGATACAGCTTGTATTATTATCACTATTATTTTACAGAACCGTAAAAGGTGACATTATACAGATTTGAATACGAATTAAAAAAAATATGATCTCTTATCTTTAAGATCAAATCCTTAAAGTTCGTAACTAACTTGTTTTCGTTCTTAACTATAGCACGATTATTAATTGTTATCTTTTTTTTATCTTCGGGATGTTCTTGTTGTGACAAAGAAGAAATTCGTAATCAGCACACTAAATTAAAAAATAAAACCAAAAACCAGAAACTTTCTGAACTCCTCCAAAACTTTCCATCGGATCTCCTCCACTACCTTTGGACTGGTCCACATTCCGCTCCATAATTTCGGTTCCGGCTCGGAACGGCGTAGCCAAACTCGTCTCCCGAAAATATTTTCGAGGATGAGAATCGTAGGTTTCTACGAACACCTACTTATTAGGCCCGTTATAGTGATGGCGCAGTGTTTTATACTTCGCAGTGATTTATTAAAAGGAACAACTTGAATGATATACAGCTGATGTTTAAAAAAAACTGTTAGTATGATGAACAAGTGTTTTGACATCCTCCAGAAGTTAAAAAGAAAAAAAAAGGCGTCGATGGAAAGATTGTGTCAATAATGGTTTTAAGAGTTAGAACTTGGGTAGAAATCCATGTTTGGTTGGTTACAAGAGGAGATTGATGGTATCTGCATCGAGCCTTCTTGTTCGCTAAGCCGTATTCTTCATTTCGGAAATAGTCAAGGGTAATAAAAAATCGACCAAAAACGTATGGATACATCATCAAGGCTGAAATAAAAAAATAAAATACAAGATATAGCATTTGGGTAAAATACAGATAATGAAAGGGAATGTAAGTTAACATGGGCTCACAAGTTTGCTTTTAAACGACGGTTTTCAGGATAAAAAAATATTACACAGAATATTTAGGGAGTGGGGAAGTTGCTAGAGAGCTTAGTTGCTATGGTAACCGGGCTCACCCAGCCTCTAAAAAGAGGATAATCTCAATTGAGGGAACAACCTGGCGGTTGAGCGTGATCTCGGACAAATCACCTTTCTGCACGACTGTTGTACAAGAAACAATATAAAGTCTCTACCATGTACTGAATCCATGGTCCTTCATGGGTTGTAAGGGAACAAGTTTTTTTTTTAAATACAGAATATTAAGAAGAATATTTTATCAGCAGCAGAAATGAAACCAGTATCATCAACCGTTCAGTTTTCTAGTTCAGGGCCATCTTAACAGCCAGATTCGGGTCTGTAGGTTAAGATCCCAAAAAGATTAAGATGAGAAATTATGCTTAGTTTTGAGATCACTTATTTTTTCGTTTTTTGTTTAAAAACAAAAGAAATACATTTTCTTAGATATATATCCACAGTATATATATAGATATATATCCGTGGACTAGTGACTACGCCAAGTTTTGTCTATAACGAGTTGATTGTACAAAGGAATGAGGGATGTTGTAATTTTCACTGTCTTTGGCTTGAAAATTAGTTAGAATATGATCAATAACTCAGACCAATTAACTCGTTTTGGACAAAGTCCTATTTAGCCTCTTACTTCGCTGGGATCCAAATATATTTCGCTTAGCTTTATCTGTTATTTGTATATTTTTTAATTGATGTGACTTTTAATTTTTTTAAAAATAATATAGTCGGTTTTGATTTTGGATTTTCTTGTGAGTAATATTATAAGTAATGGTTATTTAAAAAAGTAAGTGGAACCCATTTTGTAAATTTAAAACACACCATAAAAATACACGACAATTTCTAAGATGTGAAAAAATTGTTTTTTTTACCAAATTCCTGAATATCTATTAATACAGTACTTTCAGTCAAGAATTTAACTTCCAGACAACGTTATTCAAGTTAACGTTAAGTTAGTTATTGGCGTTACGTTTTATCGATTTGTGCAACTAAATAGATGTTCTGTCTGCCATAAGACAAATCATTTTTTTTTTTACAAAATTACTTTTACAAAATATTATTTTGTAAATTTTTCAGTGAAGTGAAATCATCAATATTTTTATTGATTATTAAATTATTATAATATAATAATTTATATTTATTACTATTCATGCAATATTAAAAACAATAATACTAAGTTCCAACTATTATAGAATAGAACTTTATGCTGCAAAGTCTTTTTATTTTTTATTTAAAAATTTTTAGCAAATATAGGCCTAAATTAAGAAGTTCCTCATTTCAAAGATAAAAAAAGCTGAAAACCATGTTTCCAAATTATTCAGCATATTACTTGTCTAAGAGGATAACAGCAAGTCTGATTATCGATATGATATGATATTTGTTTCAAGATTATTTTTATACTAAATTTTGATAAAAGAGATAGAAAACCAAATCTCTAGGAGGAAATTCGTGAGAGTATTTCGGTGAGCACTGACTTCCATCATATCGCACTTCTATCTCTAAAGTAACACAACTCATAAATCGGTGTTTTTTCGTTGGTGAAAAAACAGAAGGCACTATTGTCACTCTTACAGTCCTAATGCTACTACTGTTTTTTCTCGTTTTTCCAAAAATATATTTTTTTGACTTATATCACTTTTTAGAAATACTAGTGCGATATGATATTTAAAAAAAATATAATTAAAGCAATAAAACTTTTTTTTGTAACAAAATGAATATTCTTGGTTAATACATTAGAGTATACATACCTTCCTCAATGCCCTGCTCGAGCTGCCTGCCCGAGAAGCTAGGCAGGCTGACCTCCAAGGATCTGCCACTGAAGAGGCGAGCTATCCTGGAGTACAGGTTGTCTCCTTCGATGGCCCTCCCGGCCCTGTCGTCTCCCTTCTTGAGGACCAATCCTCCTCCTAGCTGGATGTCCGACCTCTCCAGGGCTTGGACCTCCCTGCCAAGACATCCTCCGGCGTCTTCTGCGCCCTTGCACTGCCTCCAGACCCTACCCACCGCCTCCCAACCATCCTCTGCTCCTGCTACCGCTGCTACCAACAGAAGACAGACCAAGAACCTCGAAGCCATTTCGGTGAATGTCTCCTCTTCGGCAGCGGCGGTGGTATATAGTCGTCCCCCCCACCACGCGCCGCTCTCTCGCGCACTCGTGTTTACTTCTTCCGCCGAATAAAAGCGAAAACTCCAATTCCATTGTTAATGATAGCCTACAATATTTTAATCACTGTGATACCTCCTAATCTCATGAATACTGAAAACCATAGCCGAATCCCATATCAAGTATCAAGCATGGGAAGCATGGAAATTTTGAACATATTTAAATTTCTGAGAAAATAAGATTTAATTTAAATATAACAAAAAACCTTCAAAACTTCTGACTTGATTATTTATAAAATGTTCTAGGTCTTGAACAATTTATTTACTACTAAACAGTTCATATACATACTAAATACAATTAGTCTACACACAATAGAAATCTGTTACTAAGTAATAATTAATATTTTTTAAAATACTGTCACACAATAGCCCATGAAAGGTTATGGGTTCAATATGTAGCAAAGTCTGTTATATTGCCAGAATAACGGCAAGAATTCGATTTTCTTCTAGATCGCGCTTAACCACCAAGTTTTTCCCCAAGTATTTCGGGTACCCACTTTCTAGTAGCTGGGTGAAATCCAGGAGGGTCTCATCACAAAGGATCCATCCTCGGCTGCTAACAAAGTAAATAAAATCAGCCAGCTAGCGCGATTTGAACCCTGTACCTTCGGCACGGCAACTTAGTGCTCTAGCACTGAGCCACTCCTTTACAATGGAGTAGTCACACTTTATGTAGGCTGAGTCAGTACCTGGAGAATCTCCAGATCCCACAAATCCATCCTTCGGCGTCAATAGATAAATAATTTAATTTATCTTCCTTCCGAAGCTTAGGCGTTGCAACTCAGCGCTCCAACACTCAGCTACATAGCTCCTAGTTTATTTCTAGACTTGTTAATTAATCTATTTCTTTTCAAATAAAAATATTTAAAATTTAATTAAATCAACAACTAATATAATAAAATAAATTATAATGACATGTGTCAACAAGATCCAAATTAAATAAATGTTCAAAGAACAATCTTCCCCTCGTATACATCGTAAATCTTGCGAGAACGCGGGGACGTCGGATCAGTGAAAAGAAGGGATATGACCACGACCGGGGAGCGAGCCTGATACAGCCAGGATGGCTCAGTTGGTAGAGTCCCAGACTAGCGATCTGGAAGACCCGGGTTCGAGTCTCGGTCCTGGACATATCTTTTCTTTTCAAATAAAAACAATCTATTACTACATTAATCACAATCAAAATTAATTATATTTATTGTTTTTAATTTCCATGCGGGTCAATATTCAACTATTTAATTATTCCCACTAAAATCATTTTTCTTTTTTTTTAAAAGAACTGTACTAGCCTGGTGTTTCGATTGTTAAGTTGCTGATCTGTAGGTAACAGATTCGAAATCTCTTAACACCCATAGATTGACCCATTGGAATTTGCAGACCCTGGAGTTAACCAAAGAAGAGCCATTTCATTGATCACATGGTTTTTAAAGGGAAAAAAAACTTCTTTATCCTAGGTGTGCCATCCTTCGGAGGGGCGTGAAATGGTGGTTCCGAGCCTGTGCGGTGTCATGTACTCATTTGAGATCCCCATCAAATTATAACTGGCCATGATAGTTAAAAAGGCTGTTAAATAAATATACAACATACAAACTATTCAAAGTTTCTTTAGACCTCGTTGTTGTTTTTTTGATGTCTTTTTGTTTGTGGCTTAAATTATTTCTTTGTTTGTTTTGTTTTACAAGTAATACAATATTTTCTTTTCTTTCATATTTAATTATTAATATTATTTAGGAACAATAACAACAAAGTGAAACTGAATTTAAAATTAAAATTATGTTTTGAAAAGAAATTCAAAAGACCTTAGACTCGTGGGTATCGCACTTAATTGTTTATTCTTCAGTATCCTTTGCTTTGTTAGCCAGTGAACAATGTATTTTTTTTTATTATTCCTTCTTATAAACTAAGGGGGCTGCTTTGATAACATTTACATTATGTATATCAATAAAAGTGTTGTTTCTTCAACGTCTTAGAGTCAGGACTGTCCCTTACTTGAAGAGGCTGTTTCGGCTGTTGATATGAGATGTGCTGTAGATTTGTTTTAATGCTTTGCTTTATGGGATTTTTTCCTAACGCATTTTAAACTACATTTTTTTTATTTCTATTCGCGGAGCGGGAGCTGGGTAGCTCATTGGTAGAGCTCTGAGTTACCGTGCCGAAGGTCCCGGGTTCAAATCCAGCTGTGACTAATAAATTATTTAATCTGTTCCCACCCCTAACCACCCGGATCCTTCAAGGTCTAGAGACCTTCCTGGGGCCCACCCAGCCTTTATAAAATGGGGGACAGAAAATAGGTAGAAAAACCTTGCGGTTCAACATGATCTCGAACAAATCACCTCCCTGCACAACCCTTGTTCTAGAAATACTGTTAACTCTTTTTTATAGATATAATTTTAGTGAATAGAATTCACTCTGTTTCTAATAGAACTGAATCGAACCGCGTCAAAAAACTTGGATTAATCAATATTAAAATATTAATAAAAGCATTTAAAACAAAAAAAGCTAAAGACAGAAAAAAATTAAATAAAAATGCCTGTAACTATTTCGCCTAATTAGGCATTTCAGAACAGAAAGAGATTAATAGGAAAATAAATAAAGCGCCCTACCTCGAAATCCAGTAATGCACTGACCAGAGGAAAAATCCTAACACCATCAAAACCCAAACGCTACTGAATCGTAAGGAAGGTTACAGGATAACGGCAGGGTTAAATAAAAACACCTGATAAAAATAAATATACACACCAATCTTCCAAAAACCTAAAGGAAAATAATAATAAAACAAATCACCGAAACAGTAAACTATAAACCATCCCAAAAAGAAAAAAACAAGAGAAAAAGGACATTATCAAAATAACGAAATGGACAAGCGACTATTCCACAAAAATACGTTAATATTTAATTTAAAAAATATAAAATATATACTATTTTAATGACTTAATGCCTTTTGTTTGGAATTTTCCCTTTTATGTTTTAAGAACCAACGATTTCCTGTCCTCGTATCCTGCTGATTCCTGTAGAAGAGGTCCGGTACTTTACAAACTACACCTTAACAAACGCTTAACTTGGAATACTCATACTAGAATGAAACGACCAGAAACAGATAAAATACAACCAATTGCTTTAAAAAACCTTTCTCCGTGGATTATCATCGAAATCTTTAGATCACCTTTGACGCAAACTCCTGTCCTACACCTTGGTATGGCCTTCTTATCAATCAGCTGAGCGCATATAATCATTTCATTTGTCACTAACCCTACAATCTTTACAAAGCCATTTCAATTTATTTCGTCTCATCTGCATTTACATCGAGGCCTTCATCAATATCTCTTTTCAACAACGGTATTGTGATTAGTATTACATTACCGGTTCTTCACTGATTAGAATCTTATCACCTGCAATCCTAACCAAGAATGTTTCACCGCCCAGACTCAAGCCGGTTTATAAGCATAGTTTTTCTAATGAAATGCTCTAATGTTAAATTAAATTGAACTGGTTAAATGTTTTAACTTGTTACAAACCCTGGCGAACCACTAACTTCTTCGAAAATGATGAACGATTCTGACATGTTTAAAGTTCCCCCAAATTATTATAAATTTTATGATTTATTACAAAAGCAATATCCCTGAAAAAATATTATTATTACAATTATTATAATTAGATTATTATAATCAATTTGATGCGCACAAGCAGCTGCTGTCAGGAGCCTATAGCTGCCGATTCCTCGAATCATACTTAAAACAATTGGCGCCCAAACCAAATCAAACATTTGGAGATATATATATATATTTTCAGCTTTGGAGAATCTAGTGCCAATTCGATTTAGATAGTCTATAGTTTTTTAAAATGCTATAGGGAAGTGTTTTTGTTGTTGTTTGTTGGGGTTTAAATAAAACCTTTGAATCATCAACGTATAAGCCATAATATTATTACATGATAAGGAAGTGTGATTTCCATATTATAATGAAATTGCACCATCTTTCTACTATAAAGCATAGTATATATATACTCAATGAGTATGTATACTCAATATAATCAATTTACCATATATTTCACATTATAACATTACTACTAACCACCCATGATCTAAAAATCAGCATGATGACTTGACCACCAATCGCTGATTACAAACTTCCGTCCTCGAATTATCATCCAAACCTAAAACCTGTGAGATTATTTTTAACGCAAACCTCCCGCCTACGCCTCGATCTATCCGAGGAAGTTGACTAGTCTGTTAAGTGCTAATCATTATCTCAATAATTCTATCTTTACAAAACCTAACAACTTTACAATATCACATTAATCTTCGAGATGCTATCACTTCAATAATATTAACCATATGTCAACTCCGCATTGCTCTTCAGTGGAGTGTTGTTTGATAGTTCTTCGATTTATTATATATAATTATAAATTTTCATTTTGTATATTATTTGTTATAGTATGTTATAACTTTTTTTATTATAACCATATTTTATGGAATAATTTTCGAAAATGTATTCTTATATAAATACGTAGGGATGCTTTCTCCTATTTACTTTTCGAGGTAATTTGATACTTTCGAGCTAGGAAAGTTAACAGTGTGGTTCGAGGCCATAGTGAGGCGGTTCACATCTGCTCGGGTAATGACGACCTGGTGAAGATTCGGCATTGTGGTTGTGGAAGATTGATGGAGTATGTGGCGAGTTTGGTCTGCTTTCTGTATACCAGATTTGTGTTAACTGCTTTGTTATTCCCAATACATTAAGCTCAACAGTAGTCAAACTATTACAGCTAAAATTATATTATTCGAACCTTTTTAAAAAATAACAACTATCAATAAAATAGACATAAATATTAATTGGAATGAAAAAGGAAAAATTCCAAAAAGTAAAGCCTCACGTTTCTAGTTTTTTCGCTTGTCAGTGTTTAAAGTATTTTATTTAGAGACTTATTAAGGCATTGAACGTAATAGACAAAATCCCCCAATACAAAACATTAATTATCACAATAAATCACCGAAAAATTAACCAGGCATACCATTTATTTTTTTCCTTTATGTTCTTTGCAGGATTTAAGCTTTACTTTGGGGGATTTTCGCTATTGAATTCTGAACATTTATTTTTTAATTATATCTATCTTTTCGGAAGTTTGTCTGGGCAAATACTAATTATACCATTGTCAAAAAAATTATCTAAAAAAGATTATACGATTTTTTAACAGGGTAATAAAATTACGAAAATTTAACAATGTTTGAAACGTTTAAATCCGGGGGAAATATAGCATTTTTGAGAGTGATCTGTATCTTTATTAATTTTTTTAACTTTATAAATATTTATGGATTTCGTAGGGTCTTCGTATATGTAAAATCTTTTCTGTAGCTGATGAAATAGACATTTAAATGGACAAATATATTTTTTTTTTAGTAAATGTAAAAATCAGTCACTTTATTATCAGTTCCAATCAATAACGTTTTTCAATATTTTTGTTTTGAAGAGAAAAGATTTCTCCTGGCCGTGATTCGAACCCGGTTTGTCTGCATTTCCGTTGCAGTGGTCTAATCCACTGAACTACCAGGGGTCATATCCAAGTCAGACAAATCCGTTCTCTTTACCGACCCTCTATCCCCGGGTATACTTTTGCGATTTATACACGGGGAAGAATGTCCATTGAACATTACTTTAATTAGGATTATAGGATCGGTGAAGAGAACGGATTTGTCTGACTTTAATACGACCCCTGGTAGCTCAGTGGTTTAGAGCACTGCAACGGTGCAATGCAGGCGACCCGGGTTCGAATCCCGGGCCAGGAAAATCTTTTTTCTTCAAAACAATAATATTTAAAAATAGTCACCATCAAAATAATGTTTTTCATATGTTCTGATTCGATTTTGTATTGATATATTCCAAAGGTCATACATTAATTAGATATATGTAAGACTAATTTATATTATATCCTTATTTCTTAGAACGACAGTTTTCAGAATTATTATTCTCACTGTTCATGTAGTGTTATTATATTGGATTTTAATCGTAATTTGTTAGTTGTGTAAAGTACATTACTATTTTTATTATTTCTATAAAAATATGTTATATCTAATAGTTAAAATTTATATCTTGTGACTGTATTCAGTGTTTAAATTACATTTCTATCTATATATTCTGTGTATAATGTTTATGTATATGTATAATTTGTTTTTCCTTGTTACACATTACCAATTACTTATCTATTTATTTTTTATATTTTTGGCAATATCTTGTCTTCATAGTCTTCCAGAAAACCATTAAACAAGCAAAGCTAATTAAATAGCATCCTCTAAGTATTCTTTAAGTTTACTTCGACTGTTACCGTCGCTATTCTCGCGATGTAAGATTGCATAAAAATAGTAATACAACCAGCTTATAATTTATCTTTCATCTTGGATTCATTACTTATCTCATTCATGCTGTAACTCCTCCCTAATTGAAACAAATCGATATAGCTTTAAAGAACGCTTAGTCAGCGAACGACACTAGGTGGCCTCGGGTGAAAGTTGAACGCTTCACGAACGAGAGCGAAAAGCGCACTTGACCTTTTCGTCTTTTCTCGTTCGAGATCGAGTCATCATTAATCGATTTATATTATATTGGTCTTTAGGGCTGTTAATTGTTTTCCGCAATAACATTAGTAGTTCTGTGAAATTGATGATCTATATTGTATAAATTATCTGAAAATAATTGGAATACCTATCTTTTGAAAAAATGTAATGGATGTGAATTAAAAATGTGCATAAAGTAAATAAATTTTTTTAAAAAGTGTTGCAATGTTTATTTAAGAATAGAATGCTACAATAAAGTGGGTTCACACCCCGGCTGGGTTCTTAAAATTATTTAAAGGAAGTAAAAAATACTTGGTTATGCTTCATTCACACGGGACATAAAATGGTGGTTCCCACTGTGTGCTGTGCTGTGTCAGATGCTGTTCTGTGCCAGATGTTGTGCTGTGTCAGATGCTGTGCTGTGTCAGATGCTGTGCTGTGTCAGATGCTGTGCTGTCCTGTGTCAGATGCTGTGCTGTGCCAGATGCTGTGCTGTGCTGTGTCAGGTGCTTGTTAATGATCCCTACCATAACTTTACTTGCATAGACGAAATTCAGGACCCCACTGTAGCATCGTCTGGTTAGCTATAAGGGCATATTAAGGAATCTGTAAACCCTACAACAGTTACTCTCAAGGATTAAATAGACAAGGAAAGTTCGACTTTAGATGTAATCTGTGATTCTGCGTGATTTTACGAAGAAGATATAGTCAATTTGAATTTGACAAGTTGAAGGAAGAATGGTTATTTCATATGTTTCCCTCGTACTTTGGTTTTGTTTTTATTTTCAATCAAAATTTATTCTCAATCAATTCCTTCTTCATTTTTTAAATAAAAACTGTTAAAACGGAAACTGTAAATAAATGATTCCCCCGATTGTTATTCCTATTAAATATTATAATTATCTGAACCATGTTTAATTTATTGGAAGTTATTCACCTCTAATTAGTCCATTTGACTCCACTGTACGTTCCCAATATCTGGAAGGACTTACTTAGAATATAAAGCAAGTCGAAATATAAAATACAAGACAAAGACGAAGACAAAAATCCTGCTGCGAATATAGCGGTAATATAATAGAATCCCTTGCGAACTAGACTATTTTAATGCGAGATTTGTGCCATTCAGTCAACTATTGCTATTAAAAACAACGTTACACTTCCTACGTGCACTATCAGTTATAATTAACTTTTTTCATATAAAAGTTCTTTAATTCGTGCCTTGGGAAAAGAGAAAGTAAAAAGAACAAGCTCCGCTTTGATAATGATGGACCCAAAATGTGGGAATAATGAAATGGTACAACTTTTACTCGAGATTCATCAAAACGTAATTTATATTTTTTAAGAAAAAAAGAACTGATTAATCATGAAAAGACTGGAAAGAATATTTTTTTCAACTTCGATCCATAAAAGGGGGTTGAGGACGGATTGTAAATGTCTTGGAACGATCGTGTTAAAATATTCATGCTAATCCATGGACTCAATAAGAATTCCGAGAAGGATGGTTTAGGGAATAAGAAATGATGGATAAGATTGAGTGGGAGTCTCAGGTGGCTCGACAATGTGGAGGATTACCTGAGTGCAATGGGTATAAGGCGCCTCCGGCGGACAGAGGCGAATGGAAGAAGTTAGCTAAGACAATGATTCATGGATTGCAGACCCCAGACCGTTTTGTAGAGCCCAGAAATTGAATGGACAACAACTTGAACCACGGAATACGTCTGGGTAATTATTAATTATAGACTACCATCAGGCTGTAGAGGAGCTATTCAACTGTTAGTCAAGAAGCTAAGACGGAGAAGAACCTAAATGTGGAAAATAAGCATAATTACTATGTCAAGTTAATGTTAGATGATGCATATATAATGATTCAAACTAATAATCTAATATATATATACATTCATTTTTGGAATATTTAAATACTTGCATGGCTATGATTAACCTCATAAAATCGGGTCGTTAGAAAATTGGATTGAGCATGGTCCTCGAGTACCTCGGAACACTACTGGGTTAGTGAAAGTTGTGTGATACCTACACCATATTTTTTATTATATAGATAAATCATACAATACATGTATCAAATATCAAATATTGTTTATTTTTATAATTGTATTTGTATATCAGAGCTAATGAGTTCAAATAAATGAATTTCCACTAAAACTAAGATCATGTACTACTGCGCAGTAATCAATCATTACATGCGAGTGAAGCTCTCACCAATGTGACACGAATACTAATTGAATGAAGAATTAATGAATGATGAAGATTTGAAGTCCAAAATCAACTGAAGAAGATAAAATCGATTAAAATTTTATGAACATATCAACGGACTTCCCCAAACAACACTTAAATACCAATATAATGGTAATTTATTTACAAAAAGTCAAGTCAACCGTGGATTAGCAATGTAAAACTAGAGTTAGAAAGAGCAAAAATAGAAAGAAAAATGTTTGGAAAGAAGTTAGAAAAGTAGATAGAGACACCAGAGAAGGAAGCATTGAAGATAACAGGAACAAAAAGGATGAAGGAAAGAAAAGAAAAGAAGAAAATTTGGTAAAAACAACGTCAGAGTGGTTTGGGCCCATTCGCAGTAGATAAATAAACAATAATAATATATGCACATACATATATAGCACATTTAATTCGCTACTTTCTCATAACAGCGATTATACATACTCGTAACTCCACGCTGCGAATTCCCAAGGAGACTCGCCTTCGGACTAAATATTAAACGCGCGATACTTTCTCCAGGAATCTTCCACTCGTGATTCTTCCTCAGTCGGACATGTTGCCCATTCATTAACCACTCCGCTCTTAAGTCTTATCTAAAGCGTGTCCATGGAAGGTTGCACAGGTGTCTGTGAACATAATAACAATCAGTCTTACCTATAATAAGAATGTTAATATTTTTTAAATGTAATATTGACCTAAAGAATCTCTCCCAGTTTACGCATCACACAACTTTCACTTATCATTTTGTTGAAAGTAAATTTTATATTTGGTTTCAAAGGAAACATTTATCTATTTTTTATATTTGGATAATCGATTTTTGTATCCATGACAACCAGCTGTTCAAGGCGTATCATACATTTAATAAGGCCCACTGGCCTCATTTAAATCCCTGCTTTTCCATCATCTCTTGGCATCCCAAAAAGACGCTCTCCAGGCAGGCCAATCTTCCGCTTGAATTAATTTGTATCGAATACTCGATCTCGTTACCTACGTGTTTTGTTTATTTTTCCAACAACAAAGAAGATACAGACTTTATAAATACTTTATCGCATGATATGCCATTCATTGGCTTTATTTAGCAATTCTGTTATTAACTATTATATTAATGTTATTTATTATTATTTTGTTAATATCTAACCTTTATATATATATTTTATTTTTTCTCGACAATTAGTTAAAATCCTGTAAAGTCTCGTACTTTTTAATCATTTATTTATTTTATTTTATTTATATTATTTTTTCTATTTCTATTATGTTTTGTCACTCATGATTTGTATCATTATGTAGCCTCCTGGCCAGAATGATACAAATACGAATATTATGTTTATTTTACTTGTTCTTTATTGTTATTCTAAAGGGACTTGGTCCCAGAATAAAGTTTATTTTCTATTCTATTCTATATTCTACATATCTCGTGTGTAACCTTCTATGTTATGTTATCCTTACTCATTCTTATAGATATTGTTAAATACAGTTTAGTTTCATAAAACCATAATGTGTCTAGTCTCAGGTTTCAATACATTTCAACTTAGATCAAAACAATGAACAATCAAAATAATTTTCCAGGTCTGGATCTTGTTCCGCTACCAGCCTCTTTGATCCCCTGCCAGTATCTCTTGAGCTCTCTCTCAGTCCGTTCTTCCGTTTTTCTGACTGAGGTCCCCTTCGTCTTTTGAGTTCCCTTCCTAACTTAAAGCCCTTCTAGTTTTTCACTATTCTTCGAAATTCATCTTTTTCATATTTGTTCTCCGGATTACCTATTTTCTTAAGTTAATTTTCACATTCCCGGAACCATTCCAATAACTCCGATTATATAAAATCCATATTTTCTTTGTCAGAGGAACATCCGAAAATCTGAAGGTGTGTCTATAAAACAAAAATCTCTATTTTCTATCTATCGATTAAATCTCTATGTTTTTCTTCACACATTTATCTTCGGCAGTTTTTTTTTTTACAGATAATTTTATCTATTTTCATGTGCCTTTCCTATGGGTTGTACTTAACTATGTTACTAATCTAATTTCCGAAAACCGGTTTTCATTTGGGAAAATATTTTTCTTATTTATCTTTTAGTTAATTATCACATACCTTCATAATTCCTTCTCCGAATGAAAACCTTTTTCCAGTCATTTATGATATACAACTTTATTATATGAAACGTTTCGACAACTACATGTCATTTTCAATCCACCTAAGAACTTTTTTTATCATTTCATCTTTATCATCTTGAAAAGAGTTACAAGTCACATTTCTCTGTAAATTATTAAACACAATAACAACAATATAACAAATACAAATTTCTAAAAACTGTCCATAAATAGAAGTAAGTATAGATACCTTTTTATTATTTATTGTCATTTTCTAAAAATTGTTACTTGGAGGTCCATTATCCTCCATGGTCCTTTTGTTAATAGTTTGAACTTTGGTCTCATTTTATACTATATTTACATACTAAAAATTTTCATTTAAATCTACCATAATCAAATTAAAAATTAAAAATCAATACGTAAAATTTATTAAATTAACAACACTATTTTATTTTTAATATATTTTTCTCAGTTATATACATTCTTAATTTATATAAATCAGATAGGACTGAAAAGGGATATCTAGGTAACTGTTGGGAGGTTATAGCGTGTTAGTATTATTTTGTTATTTAACTTCAAAATAACAGATGAATATAGTTTGCTTATTTCTCCTGCCTCTTCGGAGAATTAATTAGTAGACAAATTCAGTCCAGTTTACATGCTTTTAAAATACCTTCATAGTTTAAAGTTGATCATCAACATAAAGACTGCCCAGAAAGTCAATAATTTTAAATAAACATAATTGTGTACGGTTTAGATAAATCTTGAAAATCAGACTATTTTATTATTACTAAAACATAATTGAAAGATTTCATAAAAGTTTGTTTAATTGAGTAGTTTTAGAAGAAATTATTAACGTCGGTAATATAAGTGATATGGAGAGATTCCCGGCTGCTTAGAGGTTTTCCTCTTCGATATGCCAGCGTCCAGTAGCTGAAGAGCAGTCTTGAGCATCTCCTCCCATCCTTAGGCCGGTCTTCCTTTTATCCTTTCTGGAAATATAATGTTCCGTGATTACTACGATGTTATTTATTACAAATGTCACCACCTTTAAACTCGTTCAGGTTTTAGTACAATATCTTAAACATCTTTATTCTGAATATAACCCGTAGTACAAATAATAGGAGTGGAAAACTAAATCAAAACGTTCGGGGCACGATTTCTTATGCGTACTCTTGCCCCAATAACGATGTTTAATCTGAGTCTGAGTGTGAATCAATAGAACTAAACGATCCCATTTTTAAGTAGAGCGTTGAAACAATATTGGATTGAAACGTTAGGTTGTTGAATTGTTACAACAAACAGTATTGGGTTGAATTGTTAGTTGTTATAGCTTGCCTTACTTCCTATATGCTCTAACATTAAATCAAATGAGCTTTAATAAATTATTACGGCGTTATTAATCTGTTAGCTTAATAATCACAATGAAAACACCAAATAAGGTGGTGAAGACACATCCTTGCATCGGCTGATACTGAGTGGTACAAACTAGCCCATGTGAAAAGTAAAAATTCCCTCCCTGCGTATTCTTACACAGTGCGCACCCTTGCCCCGACCTACCCTATACAATATATAGCCCCGGTGAATAAGTTGTTAAGACGGATTTTGTCCAGATTTTTAACTGCTTTCAAATAACCGGAATGGTATCATTCTCGTATTTTTTTCGGCTTGAAATGGACTTTTAATATAAACAATAACTCCTTCTAAGCCAATGTACATATATATATAAGTATGTATATATGTATCGAAGATGGATTTCTTAAGAATAGTGTATGTTCTTGCAGGTTCACCTGCTGACTGGTGAATATAACCAGGGTTCTACGTTTGCTTGCGTTAAAGGATGCCGCGCGCGCTTGTCCTTACCCCTCCACCCCAGCCACTGAAGAAGGATGGCCAGAGGAAGAAGAAACGTGCCCTGCCCCTTCGCCTCCTAACCTTTTCCAGGACCTCTTGTCTTCGCGCCGAGTCATTAAATACTTTCACAGCCATAACTTTCTGCTAGTTGACCTCGATTGTATGGTAAATATTATATTAGTGAACTCATTATATTTCAAATATTATATACAACATAACATATAATTATATAAGTTTATTAGATTGAAACATATATACATGGAATATGAATGGGAAGAGAGTATTTCGCCACTCATTCATTCATCTTCTTCTCTCCCCACCAACCTAAAATCAGCAATTCAATATTTTAATGTCATTTTATTTTATATAAGTATATCGAAATAAATGTCAATACATACATTTTGATCGGTCAAGATGTATCAGTTAAAAATAACAGTTATAGTTAAGGAACAGGAACATGTCCAGTTACCACATGCAACTTTTATAAGTCACCTGATTTCAGTCTGTACTAACAAACCTAAGTCATCTCTTATTTAAATTTGACCCCCCCCCCCCCTGTTTCAACTTTTTATCTTCACATTATTTTTATTACAAATTTATTTTATTATTTCAATAGCGGAGTGGCTAAGTTATCTGTTAGCTGCCATAAATGTACCCTGCAGACTCTGTTGGGATTCATCCTATTTCGATAAAGTGTTCCCTTAGTTGGAGAAAAATCTTGTTATTAAGTATAATTTTGGCCATTTCACCTCCCTCCACAACTGTTAGCATTAAAGAACCAGAACAGTTCCTACCATTTACTGAATTCTCCATGGGTAGTAGTACTAAGCTTTATTTTTTTTTTATGTAACCCTTTATCATCTTGTGTTGTTTTGTTTTTGTAATTGGGCTGAACATATTAGATATTCCTTATACCTCTGATTTGATTTAATCCGCTCTAAGCTCCCGATTAATTACAAAAGACTCATTTACATGACAGTTATCAGACCTATTTGGACATACGGAGTTGAGCTTTGGGGCTCTACTAAACCATCCAATTCATCTCGTATCCAATCCTTACAATCCAAAATCCTTCGTAAAATCCTCAATGCTCCTTATTTTGTCACAAACAAACTCATCCATCGTGATCTTAAAATCCCATATGTTACTGATTTGGCCCAAACTAGATACCTATCCTTCCATGACAAGCTCCATACACACTTGAATCCGCTAGTCTCTCAACTTGCTTCCCATACTATTCCTGATAACCCTCCGAGCCGTCTGAAAAGAAGATGGCCTCGAGGCCATCTACTATAGAACTTTATTGGAGTGCTACCAATGGGTAGTTTCTCCACAAGTGTTTTTCATGTCATAATGTACATATCAGCAGATTTACTTGTTATAATAATATTATAGTTGTAAATATCAATAAATTAAATTTTAAAAAAAAGGTGGTTAAATAACAAAATTAGGTTGCTATTAACACAAGTATTGTTCTTATTGATGTTTACTGAAATTATTGATCATGATACCTTTTCCTTCTTCTTCACAGGGCACTATCGTCCTTGAAGGACCTTGCCCCTCTCAACAATTTTCCTCCACTCCGACCGATCTTCCGCCGCTCTTCCCTCACCCCTAGTAGCTTATGTACTGCCTCCACATCCTCCAGCCACCGCAGTCCAGCCCTGCCTCATCCTTTTCTAGACATCCTTCCTCGATCTGCTTGGAGAGCCTTATTCTATCCATTCATGTGCATTGGCCAACCATCTCATTCTTCCTTTTTAAATGCAATACCCTACGCTGGGTTCCCTATATATATCCTTACGGTCTTCATTGGTTTTAATACCGAAACGATTTCCTCCTTAGGTTAGACCATGTACTCTTCTATGGATATTTCTATCCAATACAGAATAATTGGAAGAAGTGCCGTCTCTTATTTTGAACTTTTGGCTCGGATTTTTCGGAGTGAACATTAGTTTTGACTTTATTGATCTTAATTGTATAATATGTATATATGTATAATATGTGTACCTTGGATCGCAGGTGAACGCGAATATTGACATAACAGCAGAAATCCATCGCAGAATTATGTCCTCAAATAAATGTTATTTCGGGTTACTGAAGCATTTTAGAAGCAGGGCTATTTCTCAAAACACGAAGGTGCATTTGTATAAGACCTTTGTAAGACCAGTTCTCGCTTTAGCCTCCGAACATTACCCAGTTCACAGGAAGCCCTTCTCCTAAGGTTCGAGAGAAAAATTTTGAGGAGAATTTATGGCTCAGTTTGCACCAATGGGATCAGGAGGATAAGGACGAACGCTGACCTGGCAAGACTCTACATGAGCCCAGATATTTTAAGGGTAATAAAAGTAGGCCAGCTTCGATGGGCAGGTCATATAATTAGAATGACCCATGATGAGATTCCTAAAATGGTCCAAGACGAAAGGATTTATGGGACAAGAAGAGTGGGAAGACCTCGGCTCCGATGGATCGATGGAGTGGCGGCGGATGCCAGGTCCATCATGGGAATCCGCAATTGGAGAGCCGTAGCAACCAATAGACTGGCGAACCAAGCTGTAGGAGGCCTTGACTCTACAGGAGTTGTAGTGCCACGAATGATGATGATGATGTTAGACCATGTACTCTTCTATGGATATTTCTATCCAAAACATAATAATTGGAAGAAGTACCGTCTCTTATTTTGAACTTTTGGCTCGGAGTTGTCGGAGTGAACATTTGTTTTGACTTTATTGATCTTAATTGTATGATATTTTTTATTCCGGAAATACTAATTTAGGGCCAACCTTGTGATAAATCAACCATCTCTTTTTCCCGATAAAATAGTTTTCATAATTAAAGTATGATGGTACCTTGGTTATACATTCTATTGTATATACAAGTATATATACAATATATGCGACAAATACAATGTATGTATCCATAGCTCATACCATCCGCAGTTTACATCAATTGGGACTTTCACTATGTCCGCGCAATATATGCTAATATAAAAGAAATCTACGACTCGTAAAGCATTTAAATTATGTAGAAATGTATTCTCTGTTTATTTTATTTTTTTAACAGTTTTTAAAAAGCCCAAGTTTACAAACTAACGTCCCAGATATGACGAGTAGGCCGAAGGAAGATTTGAATAAATTAAACATTTCGAGCCATGGATGATAACCTTCACCGAATCCACCGAATTCTTCGGCGGTGACTCGCTAGAGGATGAAATTCGTCCCAGTTGGCGGCCAACAATAACCTGTTCCTCCGGATAGGTAGAAAGCGCTACCGTTATCTTCCATGTCTTGAGGATCGGTTCCCGAAGAAGAGAATCCGAGGAGTTCAAGGGTCGTATAGGTAAAAAATAATTACGACTCAGGATACACAATATGGGTTAAGAAAAATAAATAAATAATTACACGTGTTGTGTGCTTTAATGCTACGTTCCTACTACACAATTAGATATATTAAACAATTTTTATATTAATATTTGCGTATCCGAAATTGATATAACCCAAAATATAAATTAAAATCTGTTAGATCTGCGAAGTACAAGGTAATCGATGCATACTTTAAATGAGAAATTATTATTCTTTATATAAAATAGTATCCATTCATAATTTTAAAAGTATGCATCAATGTTTTAAATAATATTTAAAAGTATTGGTAGGTTTGAAAAAGGGAACGGTCAACAGAGACATCAAATAAATGTTAATACATTAGTGGAAAAATTCCAACTAAAAACCTTAAGTCTCTAAACTAAAACAGGAAATTAAAAATAACTGTCCAATATTTCGCCTATTCAGGCATCCTCAGGGCAGAAAGAGAATAATAGCAAACCAAACGATGAATAATGCACCCGAAAAAAGACACATCCCACCACCTCCAAGGCTCAAATGCAACTACTGAATCATAGGGAAGGTTACTAGATGCCCAGCTGGCTAAGGTTAGATAAAAACCGCTGATAAATACACCAGATTTGAAACATCAATCAACCCCAAAAAACCCAACAGGAAAACAAAATAAAATAAATAATAGTAACAAACAACACAAGAACATAAGACAAACAACTATATGAATAAATGAAAGTAAAAGTGCAAGAATATTTGTAATAAACCAGCAGTCCACTGGTCTGAATCTAACCTTAGCCAGCTGGGAATCTAGTAACCTTACCTATGATTCAGTAGTTGCATTTGAGCCTTGGAGGTGGTGGGATGTGTGTTTTTTTGGGTGCATTATTCATCGTTTGGTTTACTATTATTCTCTTTCTCCCCTGAGGATGCCTGAATAGGCGAAATATTGGACAGGTATTTTTAATTTCCTGTTTTAGTTTAGAGACTTAAGGTTTTTAGTTGGATTTTTTCCACTAATGTATTAATATTGGTAGGCTTGTTTTAAACATTTTTACAATTAATATTAATTTTCATTACTAGTGTCAAATGTGTTCCTGCTATGTTGCCATGAAGAAGACCTGCAATGTGGCTCGAAACTTCGTCTTCTAAATAAACAGTCTCTCTATATTGGTGAATTTGTGAAGGTCAATTACCGGACCATTTTCTTCCTCTTAGATATTTTAACATTTTTAAATGATAGATTTATACAATGTATTTTACTCATTTATTCTAATAAGATAGGGCGAGCCACATGAATGTCTGCAGATCCTTCAGAGCCCATCTATGGCTGTTAATAGATCAAATTGATGATCTGACATGAGTGTCTGATGATTTGAGCATTAATACAGTATGCTTTAGTATAACAATACAGCGCTCTAATTACTTACTTATAGAACTCAATCGGTTAATGTAACACATTTAATATTTATATTTTAGTTAGGATGTAATTAATTACAAATGTAAAATCAATGAATACATGTACTGTATTTATTAGGTTCGTCCTAATTAAGTAAATATTAAAAATAAATACAGTTAACATAGTTATTGATTTTTTTAAAATTAATGGTATATAAATTTAAGGTAGCAAACACTGGCACACCTAGCGTTAAAAAAAGTAAACTTCTGGCGTATTTTGAAATTATACCTCTGTTCCCCCGCATAAATTTACTTCGCAAAAATGCGAGAACGCGGGGACTTAGGATCAGTGAAAAGAAAATATATGACCACGACCGAGAAGCGTGCTTCATTAGGGCCCAGGATAGCTCAAATGGTAGAGTCCCAGACTAGTGATCTGGAAGACCCGGGTTCGAGTCCCGGTCCTGGACGTATCTTATCTTTTCAAATAAAAATATTTAAAAATTAGTAACAACTAAAATAAAATATACCTGTGTTCGTGTAAATGGGGCGGACCGATATCCACCTAGATCTCGAAATTCCATTGAAGATTTCTGAATTGCAAGTTTGGCTTTACTCCTAACAAGTAAATCAGTCTTTAAAAAATATATATAATAATTATACACAATGTGCTGGGAGATGATTTGTCCAATATCACGCTCAACCTCCAGGTTCCTCCCTCAATTATAGGTACCGACTTTGTAAAGGTTGGATTGGCCCCATGACGGTCGGTTTTTACTCTAATTAGAAATGCCCGCTTAATAAGATAGGGTGAGCCACAGGAGAGCCTGCAGATCACTCAGGATCCATCTATGGCTTTTCATAGATTTAATAGTTTATCTGCCAAGGCCGGATTTGAACCCAAGACCTTCAGTATAGCAACACAGCGTCCTCTTTCCTTTCTTATTTAATTTGAACGAAAAAAAAAATATTTGCAATTTTGCAAATACAAGCAGCATAAGTGAATACATGTTCCGGACTACCTTTACATGTTTAAAGAACAGTGATTTTAATTAATTAAAGTTATCTTTTATAAATAAGTTTTACAATAGCAGGAAAAATGTAGAAAAAAACCGGCTTGAAAAAAAAAAAATTAATAAATAATTAAATAATAAAGTAAATAAATATAATAATAATAATTAAAAAGAAAATAAATAAACCATTAAAAATATTTATAAAATGAATACAGATAACTATGTTACAATTCCTGCAAATAGTGATTTGTTAATAAGAAGTATATGTTTTGTCCTTTTGTGCGAGTAGCGTCGTAGCGAATGTTTATCATAGTTACCGATTTCTCGGATTAATGGGTTTTCGGAGCCTGGAGTTTTTTCGAAGTATGCTTTTGTTTGGGCTGAAACATATTGTTTTATAGTGGGAAGTTCAAGGATCTCTAAGCATAGTCGATATTTTCGTGTAGCGGGGATAATTATTAATAATCCTCATGCATAGGTTTTATACCCTTTCAAACTTTCTATAATTTGTGGCGCAGGTTGAACTCCAGACAGGTGAGGCATAGGTTATCAATGAGCGGATTACTGTTTTGTAAAGGATTAGTTTGTTTTTAGGGCTTAGACTGGTTTTTTTTATTAAAATAGGGAAACATTTTGTAGATGTTTTTTTTTCTCGGTTTTTCTGTTGATGTGGTCTATGAATGTAAAGGACTTATCTAGAATTAAACTGAGGGTATGTTACTGATTTAGACCAGGGGATGTGTTCGGAGTTTAAGATGATGTGCTGATCTATGTTAGGTCTCCGCTTTGTGAAGATCATGGCGGCCGATTTTATTGGATTGATTTTTAGTTTCCACTTTTGACAGAATTTATGGATTTTTTTAAAAGATTGTTGTGATTTGAGAAAGGGATTAGCTAACTGTTGCTAGATGATTAGACAACACCAAGATGTAAACGGGATGATAAGTGACGAATGCATATTGAATAGTGGCTTTGAAGAGACAGCGGTTCGCCCATTAGAGAAATTACTACAGCTGGGACTGGGTACGTGGGTAACAGAGAATTTCTCTGGGCTCGAGGTCGCGAACTTGAAGGAATGCAAGAACTTAAGGGGTTCCTACATTAAAGTCTCCACCAACTTTTATAGGCCTTTTTGGAGTCAAAACCGTAAGGCTTTAATATTTAATAAAGAGTAAAATTATATTATAATGTAAAAATTAATAAGAAATAAAGACTAAATATGAATTAGATGTGTTCTGTAGGGAGACAAATAAAATATTTCAATGGCTAGGGCGTGATGGTTCTTCTATGTAAAGAAAGTTCATTACAGAATTTCTTCTCAAAATTGTTCAGCCCTGATGCTATCATAAAATTTAGTCAGAAACGTTTGGCATAAAGTAAATAAGTTTTACTTATTTATATAAAATTCATTGACTTCAACCCCCAGTTGTGTATCTTGTTATTATAAAGATAGAGTTGTTAATATATTCAAATTTCGGGTGAACTATATTGTTTGTGTACTTATTTACTCCAAATCGTATGAAGAAAACTTGGAACTATTCGTAATTAATTTGTGGTTAACATAATAAACAGATAATAATAATTATAATAAACAGATAATAATAAAACTGGTAATAACTGACAGAACATTAATTCGGGAGATGGGATTTACTAAGGAAAGATGAACCAGGCCAGGGGTGCCTTCAATTGGAGGTTTCTCCCAGGTTTGAATCCCTTAAAGGAAGTTCTCAAATGAAGATCACAGATACAATATGTGCCAAATCCCATTTATATAGTTTCATAAATAAATATTTATTATTATTATTATTAAATATCGTTAAACGACATATTAAAGGAATTAAGAAGGTAACATTGAGGTTACTCCTGTAGATGTACATTAGAACACTTTCTTTTACTATGTCAATTACTTTTTCTGCCTGTTTTATCAGCTTATGGTAAGAAAGAGGAGATTGTTTGAGCTTAATGCTGACGTGAATGTCTCATCCTGTGTAGCGGCCAGCTGATGATGATAACGACGAAATAAAAAAAGAAGAAACAAATGCTAGTGAACCTGCATTTCTCTAGTCCAGTGACAGACGGATTTCCATATTTCAGGTGACCGTTGTAATGCCTGATTTCGTCGAGAAATCGTCGGCTCACGGTCAACCCTGAGGACATTTTTCGAAAGGAGCACGGAGTTTTTTTTTTTTACGGTCCTCGAAACATATGACTGATTCGACTTTCACTTTCCACAAACCGAGTAGGGTAGTATATGCCCTAATATAAGTCCTTAAATATTTTTCATATTTTCTATAATTATTTTAGATGCTTCCAAAAATATTATTATTATTATTGGTTCGGCACAACAACACGTTGACGCGTCCAGGCCTCCTCAATCAGCTTCCTCCAGTTGCGGACTCCCAGGTCCGCTGAAAGCAGTTACTTTTATTTAGTCTGTTTGCGGCTGGAGATGGAACATATAAGATCTAGGACCCTCCTGGGGTGCACCCAGCCTCTATAAAATATTATAAAAATAGGGTACCCAAAATAAGGAGGAAAACCTGACGGCTGAGGGTGACCTAGAATAAGTCACCTCCTTGAAGAACCGTTGTCCATGAAACAGTGCAGTCTCTACCATGTACTGAACCCCAGACCCGTTCACCGGTTGTAGTGATACAGGTCAGGTATCATAATAATAATTTGTCTAATTTTTAATCGGCCAAGACTGTCATGAATGGATTGCGTAGAGGGTGATGCCAAGAGCGAGGAACAGCTGGATAACAACGGCCAGGGATTGAAGAGCATGTGATTACTGTTAGAGGCCAGGACTCTCTCGCGGGTTGTAAGGCCAACATAATAATTATAAAAATGTTCGATCAATTTTATAATATTTAAATGAAAATACTCATTAGAGGCCACATATTTTGTATATTGACAAAAAAAAAGTAAAATGCGGATCTAAAACGCCAAAACGAACAAAAATCTTAAACGAAAATGTGTATATAAAGGTCCTGTCGTCAATTATACAAACTTGGTGATTGTTTGACATTTTGACTGTCCAAACTATACTCGATGACATTACTTTGGGTATATATGTTTATTAGATCTATAATATGGGTGGCTTGACATCACTTATAGTCAGGACAGTAAACTTTCTTGAACCATCCTCCTCTTTTATATGTATACATACCACTTCCAAAATACTCTAAGGAAGAGAGAATCAGATAGAGTAAGAGTAGAGTAATCATATCGCACAAGTATTTCCAAAGTGACACAACTAAAGAATCGGTGTGTTTGAGGTATGACTGAAAAAATGGGTAAATATTTTTCTATGACTAATCAAAACCGTCGCTCTTAGTGGCCTAATGATGTTCCACCTTCCCAGGCAAGCGTGATACATTTTAAGTTGAATCTTGTCATGAACCTAAGTGAAACGAATGCTATATTGTCTTCACTGCCCAAGCAATGATCTCAAAATATTTTTTTATTTTTTATTACTCAATGAAATTTACAACTGTATTATACTAATACAACAAGTAAATAGGATGAAATGTACATATTGGCATGCAAAAATACAAATAGAGAAACTACCCAGTGGTAGTAATCGAATTGAAAGTTCAACTTAAATCACGAGGCCATCTTCTTTTCAGACGCCTCTGAGAATTATCAGGAATTGAAGAGGTTGCTAAATTTGAAACTAGTGGGTTTGAGTGGAAATGAAGTTTGTCATGGAAAGATTGTAATCGGATTCGAGCCAAATCAGCAAGAATTGGACATTTGGGTCATTATGGATTACTTTGTTTGTAAGTGCAGATGGGTCTACTGACTCATGTATAGAGTCTTTTTTAATGAATTGGGAGCTTAGAGGGTTTTTCTCGTAAATGTTGAAGTAGCCTGAAACAGAGTCGAAATAATTAAAAAATAAAATGGGGTGCCACCCTGAGATCGTTATACTTGAGCTATAGTAATTATAAGAGGCGAGGAATGGTTGACTGGATGATAGATGTAAGGAAGAAAATAGTTGGGGGTGCAGTCAAATAAAACACTAAATAAGTGGATACTTATTTAATTAAGTGCCGACGTTTCTTGACCTCCGTATCATTAAAAATCCAAACCACACCTTATCCACAGATTGGTATACAAAACCCACTTATTCTGGCAGACTCCTCAATTACTACTCCCAACATCCGCACCACCAAAAAATTAACGTCGCCAAAAATATCATCCACCGTGGCTTATCCCTCGCTGATCCCTGCTTCCATAAAACTAACACCCACCGAATCAAAGAAATCCTTTTAAAAAACAATTTTCCTCCGTACGTTATCAATAAACTCATCCATGCCTATAACAACCCACCCACCACCACCCTATCTCCACATCCGCATTCTACCCCTATATACAGATCCATGCCATATATACCCACCCTCTCACATAACATTCAAAAATCCTTACGTTCATCTATCCCCAATTTACGCATCGCCTTTAAATCCCACAACAAACTCTCCAATATTTATACCAAAGTAAAAGATCCCATCCCCCTTAAACAACGCTCCCATGTCGTCTACCGCATCCCCTGCTCTACTCCTAATTGCAACGCCTCCTACATCGGCGAAACTAAGAACTTCCTTAAAGACCGTATCTACCAACACAAATACTCCATTTCCTCCCATAACCTTACCGCATCAAAACTCTCCGAACACGCCTTATCCCTTAACCACATTTTTGACTTTGATAATACATCCATCCTAGCTTCTGTTCCCAACCATGATAAACGCATACTCTCTGAAACCATCCACATAAATTTAGATTCCTCCACTGTTAACCTCAAGATCGATTCAAACAACTTATCCTCTTTCTACTCACAAATTTTCAACTTACTAAATAAACCTTAAATTAGTTTACCTTGTTATTCCTTCCCATTGTCATTCTGTTACTACTATAGTCTCTTTCCTATAATACTTATTTTGACCTCTTGACATCAAATCCTACTGTTTTATCACCCTACCTTGTCCCATTAATTTAGTCATTAATTTTCGCGGCTCTCTATAGAATAGTCATGATACACATTTTAATATAATAAAATAGTCAATATTTCGAAAAATAGTCAAGAAAATATTACTATTAATATATTTTTATAATATATCTCAAAATTTGAAATTAGTCATATTTTTGGCCGTCAGATTTCGCTGGCAACACCCCCATAACGTACTTTCTGGTCAGTTAGACCGCGTCCTCTCGCACTGCAGCGTTCTATAGGTAATTACTATTTTAATTCTCATACCTTCTCCTCACCCTATTCCTCTCCACATTGCACACCATATTTTCTCATATTAGTTTTTGGCATCCATCATATGTTATTATTATCTAAGATTTCATTAGCATTTAACATCACTATTTCTTCATATTTTACTCTATTTCCTTGCTCATACCATATTGTTACTTATATTTCTATACATTCCTTGTATATTTATGTCATATATTTATACCACTTCATACTATAGATATGGATTTTTAAAAACTGTTATACTCTACATTCATATCTTGACTTTCTACTGTTATTTTTCCTTTATTTACTCTTTAATTTCATTTTGGTTATATCTTCTTTCATTTTACTCATGTAAACTCCCTAGGAGTCTATTATCTTACCTTTTATAGTTTATATATATTCTACTACCTTTTCCATAATTTTACTTCTCACCTCTGATGTTTATACCTTTTCTCTCTTTTTTAAATAACTTTCTGTTTACTTCCGTCTTTTATCTTTGTTAAAAAAAAAAAATTTTTTTGGCATCACCACCGTTCTGTACATTTTCTCTGTAATTTTTTGTATTCATATATATCCCTCACTTTTGTTCTAAAAATCTACCTCTCTACATATATATTTTTTCTCATTTATCATATAATTAGTCCTCATGTATTTTTATTGTATTCATTGTATGTTGTATTGTATTCATTGTATGTTGTCTGTTTTTCTTTCTTAGCCCTGAAGATGACCCACAAAGTGGGTCGAAACGTCGGCACTTAATTAAATAAGTATCCACTTATTTAGTGTTTTATTTGACTGCACCCCCAACTATTTTCTTCCTTATAGTAATTATATATCAATAATGAACCGGAGACGTGGTTGATTGACTAGGAGTTGTTTAGTAAATACATATTCTTTTCCATCTAATGGGATAATATTATATTTATTGTGTGCTGATCATAGTTACAAGTTTTCTTGTATTTCTACTTACAATGAAAGAAGAGGGAAACATTTCGCTATATGTGACAGTCTACATGTTGAGTTGCCCGATTCTTGAATACAACTGACTACTGTCCTGTATCTTAAGTGTAAAGGTACCGGATCCTAAGGGACATTTAAGCTACCTGCTTAATGAATCTTACTCTATTTGTTTAAGTACTCCTGCTGCAACAAATAGTGTCACATATAGCACAAAGTTGAAAAGTGCATGATTTTAATTTGGGACATTGTTACTGTTTCAAAGTCCGAGATGACGTTGTTCTACAACTGATTGCGTCCCCCCCTTTATTTTCAAATATCTAGGTTTATGACTTATGCATCTTTAGAAATACAACTGCGATATGTCAGATATAGGGGATAGTTAATCTAGTTTGTATCAGAAACTAGATTAACTATTCCATTTGACCTTAAATTGGATTTATTCTTATAAGTCAAATCTCTGTTTATGAACTAGGTAGTTGGTGCTATATTCACAATGTATTTTTGTTATCTTAATTCGCATTTTTCTGAGAAACATCAAAGAATAATATGATATGTTAAATATTATTAATACCTATAGGAGTGATCTAGAAGATCCAGTTTCACTTCTGTCGCATTCCGAAGCTAATTTAAAGTAGAAAGTCCAAGACAATTATAATCTCGGTATTAGCTGTGGGAACGCGGTGACAAAGAACTGCCACCAAAGGGAGATAAGAAGGTCCCACCATAATATCAAATGTTAATTTTCCATATGCTCTTTCTTTTTTTAAATTTTAATATATTTATTATTTTTTTTACTTTCACTAGCCTATATATGAGATATATTATAGTAAGGGAAAGTACTGATATCGTGCAAAATTTCGAAAATGAATTTTTGGCTAAATTAAAAGTTTTAATGTTCCTACAGTTTAACCCGAAAGTATAGGGTCTTTCAATATGAGTGATAGTTTTTCAAATAGAGATTTCTCGGTTTCTAATACATATTTTTTTTATTTCTAGGTGTTACTATATGTAGTATAGAGTGCAGTTTCATGATGCAGCATTTGACAAGTTGAAAGTAATATAAAATATTAAGTGGTAGCTCAGTTGTGGGTGGTGCGAGGACAATCCAGAAGTGTTACATGAAGTTCCGGAAAAAACTCACTGTCCGGTGCGGTTTATGGCATGGTGGCATTATCGGACCTTATTTCTTTCGAAATGAGAATGGAACAGCCGTAACCGTGAATGGTGATCGCTATAGGACCATGTTACTTGAATGAAACTTGAGAACGTCAATATTGAAGAGATGTGGTTCCAACAAGATGTCGCTACGTGTCATACAGCTGATGCGGGAAAGGTTTGGCGATTGGATCATCTCACGACGAGGATCTGTGAACTGGCCGCCAAGGTCGTGTGATTTGACATCCCTGGATTATTTTCTTTGGGGCTATGTAAAAGCACAAGTCTATGACAACAAGCAACAGTCTTTGGATCACTTAGAAGAGAATATATGTCAAGTTACAGTCGGAATTATTGCATAGAGTGATCAGAAATCGGGTTCGTCAGTGTCTACGACCCCGTGGTGGACATTTGAACAATATCTTATTTCAAACATAACTGCATTGTGCAAGCTTCAAAATAAAGCATGAATTACGTGGATATGTCAAACTTTTGTTGTTTTATTCGAAATTAAAACCCTATCAATCTTAATGAAAGACCCTTTAATTGGTAGATATACAAAATGGAAAGTCAAAATTTAAGCAAAACATTATGAAGTAAAGTCTTAGGCCTCTATTATTTTATTGTTAGCAGGCATGTTTAGGTAATAATAAATTCATACAGGTCATAATTACATTTGTGTATGTACTTGTGCATAGATTGGTAAATAATGTCCTCATCGAGTTAAAAAAAATAATAAACAAAAGAATAGTTGTAAGAAATTTAGTTTTATTAATTGTATATTTATTATGTAAAATGGGTAGGTTTAATTTATTCACTCATAAATTAATACTCAGGCTACTAAAACACTTACTAGACAAACGCTCTAAGCTCCCAATTAATTGCAAAAGATTAATATACATGACTATCATTAGGCCAATTTGGACTTACGGAGTAGAGCTTTGGGCTCCACAAGTCTTAGAATTCCTCTCTTATCAGATCCTTACAATCCGAAATCCTTCGTGAAATGTTTAATGCTCCGTTACGAATAAAGTCATCCATAATGCCCTTAATGTATCATTTTTTCTTGGTTTGGTCCGAAGCCGACATGATACATTTAATTGAAAATCTAAATTTGCATTCATACCCACTAGTTTTATACTTAGATACCTCTTCGATTCCAGATAATCCTCTGAAAAGAAGTTGGTCCCTTGACCTTTCATTCATTATCTTTTATCCTCGCCTACCGCCTAAGCTGTGTGAGGAGAGGCTTTGTAAAGCTTGGCCCAGCTGCTCCTATCCAGTACCAGGACATTTCTTTCTTTATTTTTTATATTAAGAGTTAATAAAGGCTGTGAATCGGCCTGTCTCATCCTAGTTCAGTCTGGGGGCTGCTCCTTTAGGGAAACTGAATATTCCCTCTTGGCCGTATTAACTGAATTTGATATTTAAATCAGTGGATAGTTATGTGTAAAGGTTTATAAGTCGTTGTCAGATCTCTTCGGTGACAATAAAGATTTAAATAAGGATTCTGTACAGCTCCCGCCTTATTAAAGATATCTCTTTCAGGGGCGACTAACGACTGGTTCCAAAAATACCAAAAAGAAGAAGGAGGACGAGGAAGTCAGATCTTGAAGAAGAAATAGCAGCAATAGGCTTTGAAGTATGGTTGTTATGGCGTGATATGGCATTAAGGCAACCCTACTAAGAGTTTAAGTAATAATTCCAAAAAAAAAATAAAAGGCACATATTCATTTAATGCAATGACCAGAATATATTTGGATGAAAATTTATCAAATTTATTCATAATATTTAAGCGAGTAGGTGATTATTTCAGAGAGCTAAATATTTCATATTTCTGAACTATCAAACCATCAAACTCTCCTTGATTTGATCCATAAACATCTGACTCTATCCAAATATACTTCATTTGGATTCATTTGTATGTTCATGAATTGTAAATTTAGAAACCTAAAAAGAAATTTAAAATTAAACGTTACTGCAAATCGATTCGTCTATTTCAAGACCCGTTTAAAAAACGACGATTGTTTTTGTCATCCACTCTTTATAATTGATTTCATGAATTTTATTGATTAATCTTCTTCGTCAAGTGCCATCTTCTTTCCGATGGTCTGCAATCATCAGGACTATTCAGACTGGGCAAATCTGAAAAGCTGTTTTGTAGAGGACTGGAACCATCCTCTTAGGTTTCGCAACCAGGAGTGACGTCTCCTACGTATCTTCTCCCTTGAATTTGTCCGCGTATTATCAGCTGAAATAAGTAAAACATGGGCCAAATGTTTTACGCATTACCTTATTTTCAAACACATTTAAAGGTTGTTCATCCAATTTGAATAATATGAGATCCGTGCCAGGTAATAGTAATCAAACTTAACGAAAACTCAAAAGAGAGAAGTTCATCTCTGGAAATAAAGAATTTTTATTGTAATTAATACTCTTGCATATACCTACAGCCCTGATAAATAATTCTTTAAGTCGGATATTGTCCAAAATGAGTTAATTGTACTAAAGGAAACAGAATCGTTTACATTATAACTCTAATTTAAAGGTGGATAGAAGGAGTTGAAGAAATATCTGAGAGAGGAATATATACAAGACAGATGAAATTGGAAAAATAATCTAAAAGAAATTTTGGTTGATTATGATGATAGGTTTAAGGAAACCTCAATATGAAACCTTTAGAAAAAAAATAATGCGAAAGACTACGAAAATGACTCAATTGAGACATGAAGAGGGCATAAAACAAATCAGGAATTAGCGCTAAACGGTTCATTAAATATTGTAGTAATTATTAAATGTATTATTACCTGTGTTGTAGTGGTTACCATGACAACCTACTATGCCCAAGTTCGCAGTCTGTTGGTCTTAGGATTTTTTATTTTGAGAGTTTTAAAACCTCATATTCCGAAACCCAATACATTTACTCGCCACTAACGTCCCTCCTCCCAATCATCTTCCGCCAATCCTCTTCCTCCCATCACCTCTTCAACTCCTTGCAGCCAAGTTTTCCTTGGGCGGCCTCTTTTTCGTCTCTCCTCTGGGACAAAGTCAAATATCAGTCTAGGCCACCTCTCGGGCCCCATTCTTCTCAGATGGCCGTAAAATTGCAGCTGCTTGATCCCAATGTTATGCATTATCGTTTCATCCGCCTCGACGATATCTCGTATGGCAGAGTTTTTCACTCACTCAATTCTGGAAATCCGACTTCTCTAAAAATCCATTTCAACAGATTGCAGCCTATGTGCGTCTCTTCGTCCAACCACCCACATCTGCGAACCATAAATGGTTACACCTTCAAAAAAGGAGTGAAAAATCCTCTTTTAGTTTTCTAGCGAAGCACATGGGCTCCACATTAAGGAGTTTACCATGCCGATAACCTTTTGAAGGATTTTTAATTAGCTAAAAAATTCTTAGTTGTGTCGAGCTTTGGAGAGGACATATAATTGTCGTTTCGAGCCTGTGCGATTTCAGGCACTCGTTCCTAATTATACCAGGATAGGCAAAATTTAGAACTACTGCTGTAGCTTTGTCCGATTAGCTATTAAAGCATGAAGTGAAATTAAATTAAGCGAAGCTATACGATACCTTGGAGTTCACCTGGACCGCCGCCTAACCTGGAATACCCATATCAATATTAAATTAACCCAAACCTACGCAAGGTTACCAATGCTCTATCCTATCGTAAATAGAAAATCCAAATTAAAACCAGATATAACAATCCTCATTTACGAAGCAGTCCTAAGGCCATTACTGATGCACGGCTGTGAAGTCTGGGGAGCAGCATCCTTTACGAAAAGAAAAAGATTGCAAACTTTTCAAAACAAGGTCCTAAGAATCGCTGTGGATGCTCCCTTGTTCATCAGAAATAGTCAACTGCACCGAGAACTACTAATAGAAACAATAGACGACCACATAAAAAAAAGATTCAGAAAATTTCACGCTCAACTACCTGCAGTTAAAGGAGCAATAAATTACAACGTAGGAAAGCAGACATCTTCTCGAAGACTAAAGCCCAGGTTACCTAAAGCAGGACATCTTATTATAAGTTGTATAAGTATATATAGAAAATGATAGAACTACCTTAAATTTATTTTCCAGCTATTTTATATTTGTAGATTTTTGGACAGTTAACAAATAGTTATAACGATGTATTTAGTTAGGGGTGTCTATTGTGCGAGACTATACCCCACATAATCAATTGCTATCAAAAACTAAAAAAATCAATATTATATCAACTATGTAAGGCCCACCAGGCCGATCTAGTAAAAAATAAATAAATAAATAAAAATTAAAGCAATCAAACAATTGAACTTATTAAAATGAGGTTACTGTTTCTGATCTCGAATGACGCCTGAATTAGCGGAACGTTGTATAGATAGTTTAACTCAGAGACTTATGGCTTCGTTTTTTGGAGTTTTCCCTTTGCATTCTCTATTAATTATATTCATAATTAGTAATATGAAGTAAGATATTAACGACCCAGGTCTTATTGAGGTAATTAGGCCTTGTTACCTTGAATCGGAGCTTAGTTTTAGGCTGCTTATCTGAAAAGCGATTCACTCATCACACTTTCATTAACAATCGGACAGGAGTCCGAGGTCTGAAGAATTATGAGAAATTATCAGCTTCATCAGAGCGTGTTTACTTTCTTCTTTTTTCGGCTAGTCTTCTTTCTCTGACCTGTTTAGATAATCTTTCCACCATATATTTGCGCCTATATCTCTATACACATTGTGACCAAGGTCCAAATTGATTAAATAAAAAGAAGTCCAAAAGTTTGTATTCTTATTCTTTACATCCAACGGTAACACCAACGACATAATCATAACACAACAGTAACTAAAAATCATAGATAAATAATTAATAAAAACAAAGATTATATAGAATTTTATTTTAAAAAGTTTATAGGATGCTAACCGCTGAGCCGCAAACAAACGATAAAAAAATACTAAAATCTGGCAATTACTTGGCCGTATAAACCACTGATATACATCCGTACCCAACGACAGTCCACAGTAGAGTGAGGTCAGATAGGTAGAGACAACTGACGGGCGAATTTAGCAAAAAAAAGAAACTCGTTACAACATATACTAGCTTTTATCCACGACTTCGTCCGCGTTGATTTTAAATAGAACTTTAAGTTGAGTTTAAACGGAGAGTGGATTTTGAATTCCATAAATGATCTCCATATTGTAAACAATGACTTAAAGCATTTGTGAATTGAGCCAGCCTACCAATGCTCGTCCCTTTGTTGATAGATTTTAATAAACTTTCCTGTTAAATATTAAATGGCATAATTACAGAACTATCGATAAGTTTTCTATTGAAATCCACCACTACACTAACCAAAACTGTAATATCTGGGGGTTGATTTGTAAAATCTTGAATACAATCATTATTATATTAAAATGTAAAGCCTACTTACTTATTTTTACATCTCTAACTTAATAGATTACAATTTCACGTATTTTAGACTTTTACGGGTCGATTTTCAAAAAATAAAAAACACGTGTTTCTTTATTTTTAGCGTAGAAGCTAAATCTAAAATTTCATGGTGCTCGCTTTAAAAATGACGCTTTTTTTTTATTACAAACGTTTGTCAACTTTTCACCCTCTTAGGGGACGAATTTTAAAAAATCCTTTCTTAATATCCGCTGGCGTAATAAAATATACCTACTGTACAAATTTCAAATCCGTAGCTTATACCGTTTTGGCTCTGCGATGGTCTTTTCTGTCAGGACGAACTCTTTTATTTATATATATATTTCATTTATTAAACAATGTATATGTTGTATATTAGATTATATAGTATGAATTAATTAAATTTCATAATTTTTAAATTGAAATTATTAGCATTAGTCTGGTTTTCTCATCTATTGGCACTCCGATTAATAATTGTATTCGTTTTCAAGTAGTTTATTTATTGTTTCAAACATATACAAAAGCTCAATAATAAATATCAACAATTCAAATAATATAAGGACCAATCACTAGTTAAACTTTTCAAATAGTTATTGATTTTTTAAGTTATTGTTATTAGTATTAATTGCACTACTATCAAACCAACTTTTAGTTACATATTATTATTATTACTAATTGTTATTACTTAACAAATTGTTTAATCATTTAAACTTGAGTTGATTAAAACAAATTGTATAACACTTACACAGGCAGCTACCCGTTGCCAGTCTCACGCAGTACGTCACGAGCATGTCGGTAAGGCAAACCATAAAAATCGCTCAAAACGGCTAAAGAAAATTTCACTTCAAAAATATATTTACATATTTTAGACATAATTTATTTCCGAATGTTTGCAAATATTTACGAATATTCATGTATAATATATTAAACTTTTTTTAATGAGAATAGATAGCTATGACCAAATTGCTCTGATCCAAAATGTTTGTTTTTTTTTCATCATCATGACTAGATCAACAGGACATATACCTTTCCGAAAGCAGCCATTTTGATGACTAGCCAGAAATGGATAACATTTTCAGGGCGTCATAGCCCAGTCAAGACATTTTTATTGACCATTCATGATGAGTAAGTGGAAGAACTCACAGCTAAGGAGAGTATGGAGATGGAAAAATCTTGTGGAGTCGCGAGATTCCATTTAAATTTATAACTGTACCATTATTACATTACATTACATTATTGGCGCGACAGACTCATAAAGAAGTCCTTGGCCCATTATTACTAATAGTAAATTATTTTTTTTATGGTTTGTTTTTGTACCCCTTCGTTCTTATTTTTAGATCTAATTTAAGGTTTTATTTGTTTTTCATTACTATTTTTTTTCAGGTTACTGGGGGGTTCTACAGACCTTCGTGGGCCTCACCCAGCCTCTATAAAGTTGGTACACTTAATTAGGCGGTTGAGCGAAATCTCGGACGACACCAGCCTGCAAAACCGTTGTCTTATGATACAGTACAATGTCTTACATGTACATGAATCCAAGACTCTTGTAGTGGTATAGGTCTTAGTGCTTAACGTCCTTATTGGCAAAGTAAATAGATTTTTTGGAGGGGATTTGATGAAAATTTGAAATCATAAGAGATCATTATAAAAATTATAATTATTATTTTATATTAATATTATAGGTTATTAGTACTTAACGGCCTTGTTGGCAATTTACATAGATTTTTAGGATGGGATTTAATGAGAATATGATACCAAATGAGATCAGAAATATTTATAATATCTTGATACATATTATACTATACTTATATTATATGTTATTTCTGTTTATCAATTAAATTATTCATTACCAGGGAGCTCAGTTAAAGAGTGTTGTTCGAAACCGGATATGGCAGATGAAATACTGATTACGTCAACAGCCGTAAATCGACCTTGAATGAATTGGAGAACCTCGTTTGGCTCATTCAGCCCCCATCATGGTACAGTTTTATTATCTTTAAGTGTCGGTAAGGGAGACATATACTTCCGATGCCCTTTCAGTGTAAGCTCTTGTTTCAAAACCGGAGTGGGAAGGGCGAGATTCGTTCGGTGGGTACGCCAAGAATTAACTTTTAATCCGCCCAGACGGGATTCGGATCGACCACCGCGACCTCTAACAAGTTAGCCCTACATCGAGCCGCTTAACAATGATCAGTAAGAGACCGGTTGGGTGAGATAATTGGCCACGGAGGGTGAAAGCTATATCCTCCTCGGCACAAGATTCCAGGAGCTGATGGAGTCCTCGAGTTCTTCCATTGTGGTAGACATGATCCGCTCTCATTGGCTCCATATCTATGATAATTAAACCCCTTGTTAATTATCTTACGGCCGTAGGTAAACATACGAAGAAGGTATATGCATATATTTACTGGGTGGAAAAAGTTTGGACACCAAAATTTTTTTTATTTATTGCGAATTTAAGTAATAAAAAATAAGATTTGCCTTAATAAATAATAAGTATACTTGAAAATAAATAAATACATATATAATTCAAATTAAAAACATCTTGCCTACTGAAATGAAACTTAATTCTTACAAATATTCCAGGAAAAAGTATTTGCACAAATTGCGTTTTCTTCATTTATTTTTTTAATACATTGTGAGTTGTCCAGTCCGTTAACATCAATATTTTGGATTGATTTGATCCTATTCTTCTTCTAAAAGATACTTGAGGTGGTGCCTTCCTGTTAGGTTATATTTTTGAACATTTATCACGTGCCATAAATTTTCAATTATATTCAAGTCCCAGATTAAGCCCTGAGGAAGCTAGCAGTATGGCCAGCGAAACGTCGGCAAATAATTTGACGACACGGTCGAAGCTAGGTTAATTAGGTGATGAATGGATTAAACATTTCATTTTTATATAATTTGCATTTTATTTTTCCTTGATTTAACTATATTTTTGTAATGTGTTATTTAATTGTGAAGGTTTGTTTTATTGGTGGAATTGTATGGATAATAAAAATCTAATTGTGAATGAATATACAAGAGGTAATGTCTGAAAATAACTAAGAGTTATATATTCCCGACCTGTGAGATCTGATAAGGACAATTTACACAAGAATGTCTTACAGTCGAAGTTACAATAGGGAAATCTCCGTTAGTAATTCGAAAATCATCCCCTAGGAGAAAATTAGTCAGGCACAATTACACGAGCAGAATTTATGTTCGCAATAAAGCCTGTAGTTGACGCATTTACCGCTAGGGATGCCCGATTAAATACCTTACATACATATAAAATTATATATGTATTTAATATAACCTTCCATAGAACATTCAATAACTGGCTTAGTTATTCACCAAAGTTCGAATTTCTTCCAGAGCTTCAGTAACACTTCACAGGCTTATTCTAATATTCACAGAATTCACTATTGTAACAGTGATAAACCCAAGAACCTTCATGGGTCTAACTGACCTATCATACCGACAACAGTACTCTCTTTTATCTCTATTAAATATTCCCTCTTATTCTGTTGCAATATTTCTGAGGCATTGTATATAAATATAAAATGTGGAAGGAATGTTGACGAAGTCTATAATCCTGACTACAAGGATGCATTTTCATAATTCCTGGGATTCTAACCTATATGATATGCTAGGTCAGCATGTTGTATGGCAACATCATTTCCTAGGACATGGGCTAATTAGTTAACCTGTCAAATCTGCGATATTCGAGTTGTCGCATGTTCTCGTATGTACTCTATTAGATATTTAGAGTTTTAATATATAGAAGGTCGAAAGTACGAATCACTAACAATTACCGAAAACGGAAACAGGTATTGAACAATGAGGAGAAAGAGGCGGTAGTTTCCGTTTTAGGAAACGAAGATCGTGAAGAAAGCTGCTGTACCTTTCTCCCTGAGGACAAACATACTCACGTCCTGGTGTAGTACGTGTTCTCGGTGGCATCTTCGAACCGAATCTGTCCGGGTTCGATTCTTTTTATCATTTTATTTTATTTGATGTTTTTACGTTGTCACACTGAAACCAAATGTCGTCCTAACAGGGTCAGATTCGATGAGTAAAAGTCTTATTTTTTTTTCATGACGAAAACCACTTTCATTTTTTGTACTTTGAAAATCTCGATTCTTAAGTACCATTTTCTGCTTGTATTAACTAATATATGGATTACAAGTGATCGTTTCTTTGTTTTTACTTTTATTTGTATGTTTTTATTGATGAGGTGAAGTAAAATCTGCCACCACCTGAATTTCTTGTATTCCTGTTAAACTTAATCCTACGCTTCATAGAACTGTTTAATGCCAGGGATGAATATTTAATTTAACTACTCAAATGTCACAGTTAATAAATCAAATTATCAAATCAATAGTTTTACAAAGATGATTTACACACATTCAAGTATAACCAAAACAATTTGGGAGGTTGCAGAAGTTCTTTGCCACCTTATAAGTTAATACAATATCCAAACAAATATCCTTAATTGAACCAAAATCTGCGTGCATTATTGTATCAAGTATTATTAAATAGTTGGTTATCACATATTACAGAATATTAAAATATAATAGTTATGACAAGTAAAGAAACTAGCCGAAATGGACATCTTCCGTGAAATATATTTGAAAATTGTAGCCGTTGCGATACTTTTAAAATACATAATTTAAAGCACGAATTATCAAATTGCTTGCAGGTCATCTATTATTTTTAAATTTATTAAAGAATACAGAAACATATATGAAAAATTATTGAAAGGTTGCTAAAGAAAACATTCCGAAAGGTGATTTCAGAACAGTTTCTACAACTCCATTATCATTTGGTGTATACCATTTGCAATCAAAGGGAAGGCTATGATTACAACAGCTGTTTATTAATAAAAACAGCTGTTAAAATTTTAAATAAAAACAGCTCATAAAAATAAATAAATAGAGCATACCCACACCAACATTCCAAAAATCACAAAAAAAGGCATACAAATAAAACATGTCACAAGATTAAAGACAAGAACCATATCAAAAGTACAAGAGAAAAGGACATAATCAAGAACCCAGTGTTTTTTTTATTTATTAATTTTTATCAGCTGTTTTATTTAACATTTAGCAGCTGTTGTTCTGGAACCTTCCTAATGATTCGGTAGTTGCATTTGAGGTTTGGAGTTAACCATGTTTATCAATTAAGAAAAATTCACGTAATATAAACCATTAATTTTTTTTTAACAATAACTTTTCCTTTAACGTTTCTTTAACATCCAAGACGAAATGATCCTTGTATTTTCTCTTTTCTCTAAATCAAGGATGACACCAAACGTGAGTTACCGGTGCCTAGTAATGACTACCCTCTTCCCAAGATGGCACACTTAGGCTTTAAGAGAATGTAAATATTGAATTAGTTTTAGGCCGCTTTCTTTTCGCTTTCCTTAAACAAGAAATCTGTTTATGTTGATCAAGTCTGAATCATATATAAAATGGTATTATGAATTAAAGAGGGATAGGTAACCTACTAATTTCAATAAGTTTCCATAACAATACAACAAACTGAGCATAAAAATAAATTTTTTATAATCTATTCCTAAAAATATTTCTAACAAACAGGTTTAGAAATAAATGTCTTTAGAAAAAAATGTCCTATCAGTAGTTAAAGATATGTGTTTATAAATTTATGTTGTTTTCAGAAGACAAAAAAACGAAACCATGCTATTTTCAATTAGTGTGCTTTATTTTCTTCATTTAACATTATTAACAACGTCCCAGATGTTATTTTCAAGTTTTACTAAATCTATAGCCATTAAACATTAAACACAATACCACAGCACTTTGACTAGATATGTTTGTACTTCCTGCTTATTTTTAGACTTCAACAGATATCACCATTTAAACCAATTCGGAATCAATTTTTATTATTGGATCGTTTCATATGAAATGAATATGAAAAAGAAAGGAAAACAACTTGATGCAATCATAACATTTTTAATTAAAAATTCCCCCTTCATTTTTTATAGATTTTCCCAGCATGTTATCAAATTTTCAAACATTTTATACTTACACATTTTACACACTCTAAAACTATGTAAATCTGTTGGAGATAAGTCTAGCGAATAAGGTGGGCGTGGGAGAACTTCGTAATTAAATTCGTTTAGTTTCTTCACTGACGTCCTGAAACATAAATTATAGCGTTGTGGTGTAAGAGTTTAGGTCCCTTCCGATCGACCAACGCAGGTTAGTTTTTGTTTCATTATGCCAATATCCTTGCAGTACAATGTGGATGTGGTGGTTTCACCTCTGAGTAGAAAAGAGAATTGAGTTATGTATGAATTAATCTGTGTCACCAGCTTCTATACGTACGATCCAAGTTTTCATATGATAGTTCTCAGATCGTAAGCTTTATTATAATTATAATTTTAATGGTTTTTATTATAATTATAATTATAACACAGTCATCTACTTCAATTCGCTCAACATATTTTACAAACCAAAAACTTATTATTAATAAGCATAAACATATTGTTACAAACTAAAAATAAAAGTCTTATTCAGTCGTGGTTGGAACTTGAGTACAACCCCCCCCAAACCAACTATAGCAACAATTATTTTGAATAAAATGAAGTTGAAGTAGTGATGATTATAATTATTCTAATGACCAAGAATTTTACTGTTGATAACAAATAAGTTAGCCACCACGAATTCCGCTAGACATCACTAATGCAGCGCTGTTAACTGATAACAGGATAGTCTGAGGTGTGCTACCAACTTCAGCCTAATTTCTGAGGTATGTAATTTTAATTGTAATATATTATATTTTTTATATCAATATTGTGGCATTGTTAGTTTCGGGGACAGAGGTTTGCTGAGAACAGCTAATTTGATAAAACATACTTTATTGTTTACATAACATAATAACAGGTATATGAGGTTGATTCACTGCTACAAGCTGAGTAATTTTGTATAATGTTGATGTAAAATCCAGTGGTATAATAACAATATGATTGGATTCAAAAGAAATGAACCCATCATTTATTATCGTTATCAAATCATATACAACATATGTTTTGAATATAGAGTAGCATTATCTATTGAGCAGGTTGAAATAGTGGCCCCTCTTCTCCATCAACTGTTCATGGTCCCCTTCCTCTATCACTTGACCAGTCTGAAGAACAACTATCTTGTCTGCTTTGCGGATCGTTGACAGTCGATGTGCTATCACAATTGTTGTTTTACCTATCGAAGCATTCTCCAGAGCGTCTTGAACAGCCTAATTTTTTTATTTTATTAACAATAAGATTCTCTGAATTACAATCAATAGTAATAAATCATTATTTATAATTTATTAGTAATAGTCAATTTAATTCAGTGGGAGAGATACTTTCAACTAGGTGGGAGATTCTTCAACAGAAATTACGAAAAAAATTGTCAAAAATCATGAATTTGTATCATAAAACTGAGACACAAAGAATTGGAGGCAGTGACGAACCTGGTGATGAAACTAAAGATAAATATAATAACCTATAATTTATTTTTATTAATTGTTATTTTGATGATAATTATTTTTAAATATTTTTGTTTTGAAGAGAGCACAATTCTGGCCAGGACAAATCTTTTCTCTTCAAAACAAAAATATTTGATAATAAACTATAGTATTTGAAAACAATAATAAAACTCTAATTTATTAGATACTATTAAACTGTTTATAGATAAAATTGAATTATTTCAGTTTTGAACAGTGGATTGCAATATTGAAAACTCTGGCTATTAGTTACGAAATAGATAAATTGAAATAAGTCAGCAGTGAAATTACGATGGAAATAGTAATAATAATAATAATAAATAAGAATCAGCTACAATACATGATAGAATTTCTCTCAAAATTCAGCAACTCCATCTGTATGTCTTTTGGTATCGAAAAGTGTGCTACCGTCAACGTTACAAAAGGAAATATAAGGGACAGAAGCTCTATACAACATAGTCCAGGAGCTATCTTGAGGCACCAATCGATGGCAGAATTTTACAAATACCTGGGCATCAAGCGAGCTATAAAAATATCCAAGAAAGATTTATTTAGCGAAATATCTGCTAAGTTTAAAAAAAGACTGCAGCTAATTCTTAAAAATCAGCTGAATGGAAAAAATAAAATAAATGACACAAATACATGGGGAATACCAGTCGTAGCATATAGTTTTGGCAAAATAAATTGGTCAAAAGCCAAACTACAACAGGTGAATCGCATGGTGCGCACAGTGATGACATATGGTAAAATTCACCACCCAGAGGGATCTGTGGCTAGACTCTATTTACCCAAAAAAGAAGGTGGCCATGGGCTGATTGCAATGGAAGATTCATGCAGAAAGCAAGTAAAATCCATGAAGGAGTACTTTATGACAAGTACATGAACTGTTCGCTTCGATTTGTCTTCGACGCCCCGAGGAGGTCTCATGTGTCTCGCCGGTACGCTGAGGTAAAGTGGCTTTTCCCTTCTATCCGTAGACTTTACTTCCTTGGTTCTTTCTTATATCAAACTCACAACATCCGTCTTATATCTATAGTCTCCTACAATTCAAATCCTCTATCCAATCCCAGGGCACAAGATCTCGCCCTTCTGATCTTTATATCCGGTCCCACAGAACCAAAACTTTTGAGCGCTCCTTTCTAGCCCGTTCTATCTTTGGAACTCTCTTCCTCTCGATCTCCGCCATGCGTCTTCTTTAACCTCATTTAAATAAAAAAATTTCCTACATCTTCTTAATCCCCAATCAGATGCTTTATAATCAATATATAATTTATAGTTATATTCAAATTGATCGATTGATGAACTACTGTAAATATTCCTCATTCATAATAATGCCTTTGTTTCTTTGTGCTTTTTATTATCAGATGTTATTATTTATTTACTTATTTTTCCAAAAGCTTATTTCTTTTTATTGTAAATATGTCTGTTCTTTTATTTCAATTTTGTATCACATTTTCTTATTCTCTACATACAAAACATTCTATTCTATTCTATTCTATTCTACATCGTCAGTAATTGGCATGATGAGACAATTAGAGGAAAATTACACTGTCCTAAATCTGAAAGACCCTATCCTCCATAATATTACTGATGAGTATCACTACGAGACGATTTGGAAGGAGAAGGAACTGCATGGTAGATTTTACCATCAGCTGCATCAGCCTGAGGTTGACAGTGAACTCTCTGTTGAATGGTTAAAGATAGGGCAACTGTTCGGAGAGACTGAAGGGTTTATCGTTGCCATACAGGACCAGGTAATTGCCAACAGAACCTACAGAAAGCATATTCTTAAGGAGAACCTGATAACGGATAAACGTTGCCTATTTTCCAAAACTCATGAGTCTATACAGCATGTGGCAAATGGGTGCGAAGCACTGGCTGGGACGGACTACATGATCAGGCACAACAATGTGGTAAAAATATATCACCAAAGTATATGCAGGCTATTAGGATAGCAGGGCGGAGATGAGGTGCCTTACTATCAATATCAGCCGGATAAACTTTTAGAAAATATTGAAATAAAAAATTTACTGGGATGAGAAAATAATCACGGACCACAGGGTAATACATAACCGTCCGGATATTTTGCTGATCCATAAAGTGAAGAAAATTGGAAGAATCATAGAAGTAGCAGTCCCTTGTGATTCAAACGTAATGAAAACCAGAGCGGAAAAAATTAGGAAATACCAAGAACTGTCTATTGAGTTAAAATCACTTTATTATTTGGAGAAAGTGCTCATAACTCCAATAGTCATTTCCTCGAATGGTCTGATATTAAAAAGCACAAGGGAGAATACAGAAGACCTTGGCCTCCATTTAGAAATTTAAAATTGGCACAAAAGGCAGTTCTGCTGGACACCTGCAGAATTGTTAGAAAATTCGTTAATCAGTAAAAAATGTACACTTCCCTTGAATTTTGAATTCCGGGATGTGAATTTGGCACCAGAGAAATCTGTGAGAAAAAGGATACTAATATAACGTTAACTTGCCCAAAACCAAATGATACAGAAGGGTTTCATTGACTCGAGAAAGAATTCTAATAAGGAACTACAACATAAAATCAGCTTGTTAAGTTTTTTAAATAAATTAAATATGTGTGCAACAACCAAAAGTGAGGCTTTGAAAAATGGAAAATCTGTGATAATGTTTACTTATAAGATTTCAAATTCTTCTATTAAAATTATGTATATGTGTACACACAACAATATAGATTTTCCCAATAATCTGAGGAATGCCTGTTTGGGCCCAACACTGATTATTGAGACTCAACTGTATGTATGCATATATAATGATGCTTATATATGTATGATTATATATATATGTAAACCGGGGCTAGTTTGCTCCACTTTTGGTCACTTTTTGAAAAAATCACAATTGTTACAGCTATTGGAGAGAAATGATCGGGATCGGTTGTAATCAAATAAAAACTATCCGAAGAAAACGTTTAAGTTGTTAGATGACCAGTTTGCTATTTTTTTCTTTTTTTTAAATTGGGGCAAAGTTACTCAGTGGTTGGGTAACTTTGCTCTACTTGGAAAAAGTAATTGATTCTTTATAGTAGAAATGAACTGAGGTAAATTAACACACTTGAGTAGTGCAACTCTTATGAAGTGTCTGACAGAAACAAGAATTTTAATAAATGCAATTTGGGAATATTTATGAGAATAAAAATCGTATAGGTACAGACATCTATATATAACATCATGAATATAGTACAAAACATGGTATTAAATTAACAAAACATTAAACATTAAATTGCAAAAACATGTAGGTATATAAATTAGTTAATATCAGGAATGATTTCTGGCACGCTGAACATGCCTCTCTTTTTAATTTTTTTGGGTGGATTAATATTACCAACAACCTTTTCCCAAGTGTAAAAGATTGAGTCCGTTTTTTCTGGCCATTTCCATAAGTTTTTTCAGCAATGAAGGGAAGACAGATTTAGGCAAAACTCATGCTTTCATACCGTTTGAAGTATCTTTCCAGTCCCTGAAGATCTTCCTCCAAGCGACCTTCCTTGGTCTTAAAAAAGCTATATCTAATGGTTGGGTCAAATGGGTGCTGTGGGGGGAAGGCATACATAACTTATATTGTTTTTTCTAAACTTCTCTAAAATACTGATATTTAAGTGACTGGTAAAGTTATCCGCAATCACAACTGTTTTTCCCTCTGCTTTCTTAAGTCATGGCAGGCACATACTTTCAAACAATTCATTAAAAGCTGGTCCAACAAACCACCCAGACATAGTGCTAAAATAGCGAGTGTTTTTTGGTCCACCTTCGGTCCAAACGTCCCACGCAATATTTCACCAGCCGCATTGCCGCAAATCATAATAGAGGTGCTTGATTTCGAATAATTACAAAGTTTTTCAGGACATATAGTCCTACGGCGACAAATAACTCTCTTCTTCGAAGGACCCTCTGCCAAATTGGTCTCGTCAAGATTCCAAATATTTTCCGGTGGCATGCCGTTGATGACATCTTGCAAGTTTTTATTATAACCCTGAAGGATATCTTTGGTAACTGCTGTTCGGCTTCTTTTTATATTAGAAGCTATGCGCTCTTTTAATCTTGGGTACAGTTTCAAGAAATGTTTTAGCCATTCAAGATCAGGCTTGTTCCCTTTAAAACCTTCTACTACACGGCTAGTTCTCTCTTAGTAAATTTTGACCACATTCCTGAGATCTTCCGTAGTCATCGGGAAGCCAAAATCACTTAATGTTTCAATGTACGAAACAAAAGATTACTCCTCATTTCTGGAAAATATTGTAGGTTTCCCTATTTGTTTAGTATGTTCCTGTTTAAGTTTGTTTAGAATAGTTCGTCTTGGTATATTAAACTGTACTGCAGCTCGACAATGGCTGCATAAACCATCCCTTATTGCTTGTAAGGATTCCTCTAACTGTTCTGATGAATAATCTGCATAGCGTCGAGCCCCAAGTTTTCTTTTGTAAGTTCGAACCATCTGAAAGAAAAAAAGTAGTTGGAGCTTTATTGTGGTTAAATGTTTTTAAAACTTACAAACTTGTACAGACCTGTAAGATACATACATACCTATATACATTTTGTACTCATATCAGAAAAAAACAAGCTAATAATGCTGAAAATAAGCGAGATTTGAGCATGGGGTAACTTTGCCCAACTTTTGTTACTAGAAACATAACCTATGAAACTAACAGAATTTAAGTCGCGAAAAACAGTTGCTAAGATGTGTTTAGCGATGTAATTTTGTTAACAAATAGTTGCTCTTCATAAATAAACATCTAGGCTTACCTTTAGATGTCTGAAAACACCACTTTTTTGGAAGTTTAATCACAGCTGATTTTGTCAAAACTTTCCTGATACCTGTAAATCAACTCCAATATGGCGGAATGGCCTGAAAAAGAAGTTTGGCGCGGCTAGTGGTGCTACTTAGCGGATGAACTCGAAACAACGCCTTTGCAGTTCACTGAATTGAAGCCGGGTATTGCGGTAACTTTTTTCGTCACTAAGGCAAAGTAACAACCTGAGGTGCAAAGTAGTTCCAGTTTACGGTATACATATATATATTTTATATTTTTTGGTTAATTGAAAAGTTTACAAATCAAAATCCTTTATTTATCAACGTACCTTTTCACTCTCCGTGTCCAGTGCAGAAGTAGGTTCGTCTAGAAGAAGTATTTTCGGGTTCCGGAGAACAGCTCTGGCAATCGCAATTCTTTGCTTTTGCCCCATGGATAGTTTTGAACCTCTTTCTCCGACTGAGGTGTCATAAGCCTGAAATTGTCATAAAACATTTTAAATAAGGTAAGTCGTAAACCAGGTTAAAGTAGTTATAAGAAACACGAACCTGTGGAAGTTTCATTATAAAACTATGAATATTGGCTATTTTAGCTGCTTCAATGACCTTATCCATCATAACCTCTCCTTCATAGCCATAGAGAATATTTTCCTTAATTGTCATGTTGAACAGAACTGGCTCTTGTAACACTAAACCCATTTGGCTTCTTAAATATCTCACGTTTATGTCGTTGATATCATTCCCATCAATTAGCTAAGGGAGAAAATTAATTTGATATCAAGTGAAAAAATCTTCATTATTAAAGATAATTTTGAATAAGTGTCTTTAAAATTGGTGTATTTTGAAGCCACAGGAACTTAAATACCTATTGAGTATGTGGTAACAATATAATAGAGTTGGCTTCGATTATCATTTAAAAATATTACAATTATGCTGACAATCAATCTCATTTTTATAATTAACGCTAATGACAAAATAGGAGCAAATTTGAAAAATAAGCATTCAATATTATAAATCCCTGAAATATAGACTTCTGGTGTTTTAAACAATGAGAGAGAAAAAGAAAAAAAGGGTAAGAACATTAAAATTAGTAAACCATAAGCTTTCCAATAATCAAGAACTTATTGATATATAGAAAGTTATAATCTATTACAAATAATGGTTCTACGAAGTATTCAAAGTGCTCTTAAACTAATAGTTCAACTAATTCATCAAGAAAATGAAACTCACTATTTTTCCTTCATTAGGAAGATAGAACCTCTCTAGAAGCGAGATGATGGTTGATTTTCCACAACCTGAATCTCCTACAAGAGCTACTGTTTTTCCTGCTTCGATCATAAGATTCAACTTCTTGAAAACTTCCAATTTGTCCCTGGTTGGATAAGAGAACGTGATATCTTGGAAAAAAATATTTCCAAAAATTTCCTGAAATTGGTAGACATTTAACATCCTCCCAAATATAAGCATATGTATTAGTATAGTTAGTGTAATATTGAAAACATACTGGAGTACTTTTTTTATCTGATGATATACTAAGAGTTGATTTAGAAAATGCTATTCTGTAAAGTCGAGATAAAGCTTGTCTCGCTGCAGGATATTTGCTCATTAAAATCAAGGCAGGTCCAGCTAGCTTGGACGTAAAACATAAGGAAATGTTGATCCTGCACAAAAACATAAAATTTTGGTACAACTCTGGATATACTTCTTGAGATATACATGTACATATTGGTTATACAATACAATAAGTAAGAACTGTTCAATGAATAAAAATTGTCTATGATAGTGGTTTTATCTTAATTGTAAATATTTATTTATACTAATTCTTACCCAACGAGTGATGTTCCTCGAAAGTAACCACTTGCTATATCTTTAGCTCCAAAAATAAATGTTGTTCCCATCGACAAACGAATCACAGTCTTGGACAAACCGTAAACGATTCCATTCCAAACAATGCCCACAAAAGCTTCTCTAGCAAAATGTTACTTATAGTTTATTAAGCCATTTATTTCATAATTTCAATATAAAAAAATTGTAACAAAAAATCAGATTTACTTCTTAGAAAGAACAAGCCTATCCCGATACTGGTTTAAGACATACATTTGACAGTTAAGTGTCTGGATTGTATCTATATTTTGAACATATTCAATTGCTACCTAAATAAAGAAAGTAAATATCAATAATAATTATACAAATAAGTTTAAAGAACATCAATTTAAACTGTATAATATTATTGATATATGTAGTATGTTACCTTGGTTGACCTGGTCATGATGGAGGCAGATCTACCATCAGCATCTCTCGTTCTCATTCTCAAGATGTTAGTGATAATAACAATTAAGACAATAGGCAGATTTGCCAAGGCTATTTTTGTACTGACATAGAAGGCATAGCCGAGAGAAAATATTAAGGAAAGTATGAAGACGGCAACTTGAGAGCCTTTATCTCCTGTTACCTATAAAATTGTTGAATCATTAGAACTCGTGGAATCATGCACTTGAATCATTCTTATTTCATATATATATATATATATATATATATATATATATATATATATATATATATATATATATATATTTCAAATTGGAATGGTATTCAATTTCATAATAGTGTAAAATATAATATGAATTAAAAGTTCTTAAGGATTTCAAGTATTATAAAATCCTCCCGGGAATTTTGTTTAATAATCTCTAATAAATAGCTGGATTGATAACCAGAAAAATGTTGCCTACAGGTAAGGTAACAGTAGCACAGTCTAGCAATGAATAAGCAAACTAACTAGGGCCATCATTCACTCTGAAGTATTATTTGTCAATAATTACTTAATAACTTATTAGTTCGGCTCTTATTTCCTATCTTTTCCACATCCTTCTAGATGGGGTTGGGTTCTGCTCCAGTAATCCTGTGCCTTCTTTTGTCTTTGTCCCTCTGAAGTGGCTGATTTCATCTATCTGCTATCCTTCTCTAGGGTTGTTGAGTAAGCTTTGATACTTTTTCACGATATTCAGCATAATTAAGCTGTAAACATTTCCTAAAGTGGTCAGATTACAATAAACATCCATGTTGGTTTAAGGATTTCTGGATTTTGAAGATATTCAGGTAGAACAATTGAAGTATTCACTTCAGGCAACACTGAACAGATGCGATGAATCAAAGGTATTCTTCATCAGTATTTATGGAAAGTAATTGGGTAAAGGAATATGAAGGATGCTTATAGAAATCACAAACCTGTGGGTTCCAGAATGACTGAGGTGCTGAAGATTTCAAAATTATGAAGTCAAAATTTTGTCCAGGATTAACTTTAAGAGTTGTTACAATTATTTTAGCTTAGACCATTTTACAATCTTATCATTTCTTCTACTTGTCAGAAGGGGCCAGTTTCATCTCCAGTACTTCTGGCTTTTCTTTTCTTTTTTCTTTGTCTTTCTGGAAATATCTGACTTTGAGACTCATACATGATTTCCTACAGCCTTTAGGGTTGACCCCTCAACATACCAATTGCGGCCATTAAAGGAGAGTGCAGTACAAATATACCTTTCTATATAGACATACTAGATATAACTTTCAGAATTACTATTAAAAAATATGTATAAAAAAGAATATATAGATATTTAAAATGTCTATAATAAAAAATAAGGCTAACCAATGATATTCGCATGGTCCTTAGTGCCCGGTATATGATAAAAAAAAAATCTAAAAAGGGGATGATGTAAATAATAAAAATTTGTATAAATGAATAGGAAAAAAATGAAAATTATAAAGAGATGGTGGAACTTAATATTATTAATATGAATATATGTTTGTACTCACTGATTCAATGAGAGGAGGGCTGTTGGTCATTACTTCAAGGCATTCATTAGGCGAGTTCCCGCTCCAGTCGTACCAACTTATGTCCATAGAAACTATTTTACTAAAAGATTTTTGCTGAATATTTTTGAGCCATTGTTGAGTCGCTACAGTTGACAATGTACCCTTGAGGGGAAGTATATATAAGCAAAGTAGACAATTGATTTCATAATTTAAATAATATGTAATGGTTAGTCTAAATATCTCATGACCTATCCATCAGTTTTGAAATAAATTGGTTTACCTCGTGAATAGAAAAGATTGAGAACTAGTTTACTCTAAGGTTTAATTGCAATGAATTGATTTAACTTTAGCAGAATAAATATGTTTTGAAGAAGGTGATTGAATTAAAGACCTACTAATCCTTCTTTATGGATCCTTTAGCATACATTTTTGAGCAAAAAAACAGGATTTACTTGAAACTGACATAACATCTTAAAATACCTTAAATAATAGGATTGTATCCTACACAACCTTAGTACCTTAGACCACCATAATTAAAATATCGTTTATTTGTACAATTTGATTAGAAATACTTACAGAAAAAATTACTGAGAGAAATGAAATGGCACCCAGACCAAAAAGAATACCAACATTGACCAGGGCTATCCTGCTTAGTTCATCCTTAGTGTGTGTGTAAGACTGTAAGCGAAAAATTGGATTAAATACTAAAATATATAATAAGTAATATTTATGGTATTGTCCTAAACTAGGCTTAATAAAGAGAATAGTAATCAGAGGTGAGTAAGGACCATAATAGAGACCAAGAATTAATAATACATGTGGAGTTGTATGTCTATATAAAAGTTACAAACAAATAAATCAGTGTTAATATGATGTAAGAGACTATACAAAGAAGAGTGAGCACAAAAACAAATAATAATAAATAAACGAAAGTTTGACTAGTAAAATAAAATAAATTGTATATGAAATCAATAAATTTATGAGCTATATAGGAAAAATAAATATATCTTGATTGTTATTAAATTTATGTTATTTATTTTTTATGAGAGATACTTAGTATCATATAATTTACATAAGTTTTTGTTTTAATTCATATATTTTAAATATTTTGTGTTACAGTTGCTGTAGTGAAGGTAAATGTATTTAAAATTAAATTAAAGGCGTTGAAAAAGTTCTTGCACTGTTTGTTTTGGTATTTTTTTTTTAAATTATGTCTAATGCCTCCTTGTTACTTCTACTATCTTATTTTAAAAGAGTGGGAATGTTGAGATTCATTTTGAGTGTCCAAATAATAACTTTCAATGCGATCAGGTTGGATTCATACCAACCAACAGAATCGAGATTTTTACTATGGCGCCCTAACACTCTTGACTAACATGGGCTCAAAGTCCTTGCATCTTCTAAAACAATACTGTCCACAAGGCCACGAGCGGGAACCTGCAGGTAAACTACGTAGGCTAGTGAGTCATAATCCCACAGAGTATACAAACAATATCTTAATTCCTGAAAGATAGAATATAAATGTCTAGCCATAACAAACCCTAACCAAAACAATTACAACGAAATAAAAATAACAAACATTCAATAAACCAAGACAAAATAAGGTTTTCTCTTAACAGAATAAAATAAATGCCAAAATCAATTAAAAATTATACAGTGGAAGTGAAAGAATTGTCAACGCCAATACAAAAAAAAGAAAGGGTCAAGAGAAGTCGATCGTCGCCGGAAGTTTTAGTGAGTACTAAAATAAGTCGGACAGAAGATACAGTGTCATCAGAAATGGGAGAAGAAATTAATAGAATGGATTATGGAGAAATGATGAAACAATTTTCAGCGATGATAGACTCAAAGGGACTGGCGACAAAAAAAGATATATCAGAGCTCTTCACAGAAATTAAAAAACTAAAAGACGAAAATTTAATTTTGAAGAACGAACTGGAGAAAATGAAGACCAAAAATCAAGAAAATGATAAGAGGCTAGAAGCAATAGAAAACCAGTTGAGAAGAAACAATTTAATATTTAAAGGATTTGACGGAAAAGAAAATGTTGAAGAAATAACAACCTTTTGTAAAGAAGTGCTGAATGTTGAAGTGGAAGGGAAGATAGAGGACACCTTTACAGTAGGAAAGGAAGGCAAAGGACGTACGGCTAAGAAGGTAATGTTTACCACCAGTAGAGTAGTTACAGACATACTAAGGAATACGAGGAAACTAAAGGGGACTGGCTTTTACATAGATAGGGATTACACCTGGAAAGTAAGAAATAGAAGAAACAGGATGTTCTGGATCAAAAAAGAAATTATGAGAAAGGGTGGACATTTAAAATGCCTGGTCAGAAAGGACACTCTGATTCTGAATGGGAAGGAATATCAGTGGGATGATGAAAGTGGTGTTTCAGGAGGAGAAGATGACATTAACTACTTGAGGGGTCTACTGGGAGAAGAACTGTGGTCGCGCTGCTGTACGCCAGGGGACCAGGCCAATCAACCAGCGAAGAACGAAGAGGTGAAGATACCACTTAGTAAATAGGAATATTCCGTCTGCTGGGTAAACTCTAATTTGGCTACAAGACTGTATGAATCTAATAAAACGATTAAATTATTAGGGTACAATATAGCAGGGATAAAAAATAAGATAGATAATGTTGCTTTTTTCAATTTTGTATGTAAGTATGACATATTTTGCCTGTTTGAAACCCATTTAGAAATTGATAATTGTAACGTGCACATTGAGAATTATTTTGTTGATTACTGTCTGTACTGCGAGCCAGCCAGCAGAACTAGTAAGTATGGTAGAGCTAGCGGTGGTAAAATATTCGGATATAAAAAATGGTTAAAGGAGGAAAAATTATGTAAATATGTAACGGTAGAAAATCAGACTCTAATACAGTTAGAAACGGGAAAGGAATCAGTACACATTGTTCCACTATATATTAATGCTAGGTATTGGGTAGAAGAATTTGAAAGGCTACAAAATTTAATTTTTAGTAAGGATAAACTACAATACCTGTTGGTAGGGGATGTAAATGCGAGGATAGGAGAAAGACAGACTACATATTGGGAAGATAATAACCGAGAAGGAGAATTGGTAAAGAATAGGAAATCAAAAGACAAGAAAGTAAGTAAGCAAGGAAGAAAACTCTTGGAACTGTGCGATGATAATGGGCTAATTATACTTAATGGTAGATCAGAGGGGGACAGAGAGGGAGAATTTACATACATCAGTAATGCCGGTTGTTCCACAATAGATTTAGGTATAATTTCAATAGGGGTTAAAGAAATAGTAAAGGGTTTTGAAGTAGAAAAACAAATATTTTCGGACCACATGCCTCTAGTCATTAGCATTGGAATAAAAATGGCGATAAAGGATAAACAATGCTGTCAGCTAATCCCGAAAATGATTTGGCATAAAGAGAGGTCAGCGGAGTATAGGGAAAAGATAGAAAAAGAAACAGATGCATTTTTGAAAGAAAGAAAGCTAATAGGGCTGGCAGACTTTGAGAAGATGAAGGAGCTAATTAAAAAATGCTATGTAATAAGAAGTAGGGGTGACTTTAAGATTAATAAAAAACAACCTTGGTATGACTATGAGTGTCATAATAAGAGGAAAAGAATATTTAAACTATTGAACTTGTACAGAAATACCAACTCCCACTTGATCAGAAAGGCATATTTAAATAATGTAAAAAATTATAAGGAACTCTGTAAAGGGAAAAAAGAAAACTACTTCAGGGAGATAGGTGACAAGTTCGAGAGGGCGAGGGATTCCAGGGATTTCTGGGACTTGACTAATAAATTTAAGCAAAAAAACTACTTCCGTATTGGAAATATTCAACCACTGAAATGGAAAGAGCATTTTAAAAAACAGTATAACCTTCATCTTTGTACTGAACTTTTCTCATATGCGGCTCCTTGGGTAAAGGATGTGTATTTAGATAATCAATTCAGTTATGATGAAGTGGTCGCAGCCATAAATAAGTTAAAAGACAATAAAGCACCTGGGCTTGACCGAATACCAAGTGAATTTTATAAAAATTCTCCTGAATGCTTTACGAAAGCTCTACTGCAGCTGTTCAATTTCTGTTTTGATGAAAGTAAGGTTCCAGAGAGTTTTGGAAAATCAATCATCTTCCCTCTCCATAAAAAAGGTGAGCTTGGCGAAGTGACAAATTACAGGGGTATTTCTTTTTTAGATTCCATTTCGAAGATATATTCTGGGATGCTAGCAGTAAGACTTACAAACTGGTTGGAAGAAAGAAATGTATTGATAGAAGGCCAAGCAGGTTTCAGAAAGGGCCGCTCAGTTGTTGACAATTTGTTTATTTTAAGCAATTTAATAGAGTACATGTGGCATTTAGGGAAAAATAAAATCTATTGTTTTTTTGTCGACTTCAAGGCAGCGTTTGACTCTGTGGACAGGAATGCGTTAATTTACAAAATGTACGAAATGGGTTTGTCAACTAAGTTCACTAACGCTATAAAAAGTCTTTACGAAAACACGGAGGCAGTGGTCTGGACAAAAGATGGAGTTACGGAGTCATTCAAGACGGGGATGGGGGTCAAGCAGGGATGTGTACTGAGTCCATACCTGTTTACTCTTTTCATAAATGATTTAGCGGAGAATCTCGGGGGAGGAGTCATAGTGGGGCATAAGAAAGTGAATATGTTGGCTTATGCTGACGATATTGTCCTAATATCAGATAATCCGGTTGGTTTGCAGTACATGATAGGCAATTTAGAAATCTATTGTAAAACATGGAATTTGTTTGTAAATCTGGACAAATCAAAAATTATAGTATTTAAGAAGAATAATAGAGGCAAAATGTGTACAAAAAAAGAGAAATGGTTCCTAAATAATGAGCAAATTGAATGTGTGAAATCATACAAATATCTAGGGGTGGTGATGTGCAATAACTTAAAAATGAAATATGACATTAAAGAAAAAGTAAGTAAGGCAAAAGTTGGGATTAATATGATGTGGAGAGAACTGTTCAAAAATCCAGAAGTGCCATTAGAGTCAAAATTTAAAGTATTTGAGTCAACAATTAAAAATGTCATAACCTATGGATGTCAAGTTTGGGGCCACAAATATTTTGAGGAAATAGAAAAAGTTGAAAGGTATTTCATTAAAAAAATTTTTAAATTACCGGTTAATACCCCAAATTACTTTGTGTACTTAGAAATGAATAGAAAATTAATACACATGTACACACTAAAAATGCAATCCAATTATATTTTAAAAATACTAGATTATAAAGAAAATAGGCTATGTACAGTTATAGCAAGAGAAATAATAAAACAAAACATATCATGGTTTAAAGAGTGGGGGGAAATTGCAAAAAAAATAAATTATAGACTGGATTTAACTTTAAACTCCGTGGATACTTGGGAGGGAGAAATGTTCAAAATGTTGGAGCGGTACAAAGATTATTTTATCCAAGTTTGCCATGCAAAAGCAGCAGAGGGCACACACCACGGCCTCTATAGCTCATTAAATAAAACAATAGATTATAATAGACATTTTAAAGCAACAAAAAAAATGAGCGTAGTTATGAAATGTAGAGGGGAACTTCTGAATCTAAATTACAAACCATTTGAAATTGATTCGCAAAATATACAGCTATGCTCACTGTGTAATCTGAAAGAAATTGAAAACAGTTTTCACTTCCTGGCAGTGTGTCCCGTCTTAAAATTGTATAGAAAAAAATTCTTAAAATATGAGCTGATATCAAAACAAAAATTAATAGATATTCTGAATGGAGAGAATTTTATAGGTTTATATAATTTTGTAAGTAATGCAGGTCGTTATAGACATTTTTTAATTTCAGAATTTAATTATTAATGTCAAAAAGAAATTTGATTTATTTTTTAGTTTTCTTGTTGTTTAGTAGTTTAATCAAACTCCCGGCAGACGGTATAAGTACCATGCTGTGGTTGCTAATGTGAAAAATAAAATTAAAAAAAGAACAGTTGTAAATAATTTAATAAAGAGCATTTTATATCTATCTATATCTATCTATCTATCTACTGTCCACAACTCTAATATTGTTTATTTTGTCTATCCTGAAAAACTAATGTCCAATTAATGTTAGAGAAATAAAAAATAATTACCTGGTAAAGCAAGGAATGTACATAAAATAAAGTTGGAAGAAATGCAGACATAATGGCAGTGAAAAAAATGGCCAGGAACCAAACAGACACCTTTTTGAGATTTTTCTTATTCAGCCTTAGTTCTTTTGTAATCTCTGATACCTAAATAAAGAGAATTTATATAGTACAGATATTATACAATTATAATATAGTGATGCAAAAGAAAATATAATACCTCTGAATTGTTAGCTTCAACAATATTATCACCAATATCTTCATCTATATGTTCTTCTTTGCTACTTTGATGGCTATTCATATAAAGAAAAAAAACGCAATCCTAAGAATTTTATATATATGCACACACACACATAAATATACATACACATACACAAATATCTCATAATACAAATTTTGAAATCATTGCTAAAGTTTTTAAAAGAGTAGTTTTCTCTTATTTTCTGTATTAGTAACTTTTTTTCCTTTTCCTTTACGACCTCAATTTAAATTATTTAAGAGGGAGAAAATAGTCCAGGCGAAGGTAAAAAAAAATCAATTAAATAAATAAGGAGGATTATTTCTTTTAAAGCCAATGTTTCAACCCAGATTGCAGGTCTTCTTGAGGGTTTATAATGGGATCAAGGGTTGGTAGTTGACTGCGTTGGCTTTAAAATAAATAGTACTCCCAACTTAAAAGAATTTTTCAGACCTCCACCTGAACCATTTTCTTCCTCATATATATAAGGTCAACTAATATTATTCAAAAAGTTGTATTTTTATTTTTTTAATCATTTTCGGGATTAAAAATATATTAAATTTAGAAGTGTTTAATTATGTTTTTCTCAGTTATAGACTTAATTACATGAAGGCATTTATGTAATCAATGGTAAGAAATGTTTTCTTACTTTAGTGTAATAGCTTTGTCCTTTTCCTCGAATTCTTGAGCCTTTGCTAAGGAGTAGTAATATCCTTTAAGCTCCATCAGTTCACTGTGTGAGCCTTTTTCTACCACACACCCTTCCTAAGTGCAATTCCGCTTACTTAATTTACACATTTGCAATTATTTACTCAAGAAATATGAAAAACTAAAGAAAATCTTACTCTTATAGCATAAATGACATCAGCCTTCCTCACTGTCGACATTCTGTGAGCAATGATCAAGGCTGTCCTACCATGCATGGCATTATCAATGGCTTCTTGTACAATGCCTTCTGAATTGAGATCTAGGGCAGAAGTAGCTTCGTCTAGAATTAGCAATTTTGGCTTTCTCACCATTGCTCTTGCTATAGCAATTCTCTGCTTCTGACCTCCAGACAGTTTTATACCACTTTCACCAACAATGCAATCATAACGCTAAGCACAAAATCAAATTTAAAAAAATGCTTCTTTTTATATTAATATATAAATTGTGTTTGAACAAATGATATGAAAGTTACTCAAGGAGTGAGAAAAATGGAAAAAGCTATCTGTTTTGCAGGTTGTCGTTTCGAGTGGAGTTACAGCTAGTTTTAACTGTTTATTTGTTTCATTTTTAATATTTTCCAAAAATATAAGTTATCATGAGCTTTAGTATGGAAATGTGTATACTTCGGTAATCATTTCTTCAAGAAATAATAGTTTCTTTTACTGGCATTTCGAAGTATAGATGATATATGGTTTTGAAACATTCATTCACCGAAGTATACACATTTCTCATAATTGCTTTCTCTTTTCCATTTCATAGCTTATGATAACTTATATTTTTGGAAAATATTAAAAGAGAAATGATTGAAAATTTAAAACTTGTGACTACCTGCAGAATAATCCCCGAAATAATAAATGCATTTTATCCAAACAAATGAGCAAAAACTTAAAAAGATACTTAATATAATTATCAACTTACATTGAAAATTAAATAAAACCTTAAGTCTCTAAAATACTAGACAATAACCAACTAGTTGGTAATTTCACTAATCAAGGCGTTGTCAGAATATACCAAAAAATTCACATCAATGAGGAGCAAATATAGAATATCTCACATCAACCATACAGACACATGCAAGAGGTTAAACTAAATACTACCTGTAAATTAGATAGTTCGGTTTTCTATTTTTTTTTATGATTCACAGTTACTAATGCTTGATATTGTCTTTAAACAATACAATTAATCTTTAAAATATAGAAATAGACTAAAACAGAAGGAATGAGTTAGCACAGGAATGAGATACTTTGTTCAGACTCTCTAAACAGAATTCTCATACTGCACAGCATTTGAAGAGGGAAAGATTATGATGATGATCTGTAAATTAGATAATAAGTATAAATTTTAATGTCACACTTACTGATGGCAACTTATCTATGAAACCATGAATATAAGAAATTTTTGCTGCTTCGATAATCTCATCCAATGTTGCATCAGTTTTTCCATATCTGATGTTTTCTTCTACAGAAGTATCAAAAAGTTTAGGTTCCTGTCCTACAACACTAATCTGATTTCTCAGCCAACAGATATTGAGTTTCCTTACGTCCACTCCTCCAATAAGTATCTAGATAAAAAACAATGATTAATTATTTAGAGGATATAATTCAAATTTTATTGATTCACATTATTAATATCCATACCTGCCCTGAAGTGACATCATAAAGGCGCGATATGAGGCCTACGATTGTACTTTTTCCTGCACCACTCGTCCCTACAACTGCTGTGACTTTACCAGGCTCTATATTCAATGTCAGATCCTGAAGGACCTTTATTTCGGAATTCAAGTTTTTATAATTCCGTAACTTTATTAAAATATAAAAATAAATCTAAAGAATATTATCATGTTTACCTTTGTTTGTAAGTTTGATGGATAGGAGAATTGGACATTTCTAAACGAAATATTGGCCTCAAATTGATTCGGTATGATACCTTTGTCGATAGATTCACTATAGCTTGTATCAGTGTCGAGGAACTGTATTACTCTCTGAGCTGAATCAGTCGCCATGAACAATTCAGAAACAGTACTTAACAAGTACACACTTTGGTATAAAGCATCATTTGTTCCTGATAAAACCTAAATAGAAAGTTAAGTGTAATAAAAAGATAAAAAATAAAATGTAAACTGATAAACATCTTTACATGACTTGATTTTAGTAGCTCATTTACAGAAACCAGCACATCCACTTTCAACATTTTTGAGGAGCATGTGAAAATCATTTACAACATAAAAAACATAATGTTAGGCTACAAATAAAATTATTGTAATCGAATAAGATTCACAATGTGCAGCTTCCAACAGATTTTTGCTTTATATATGGTTATGGAATTTATAAGCAGTCATCTGATTTTGGTTGTTATGCAAAAAATGAGATTTCCTAAAGAAGCAGTTCATTCCAGTCAATCATGCATATAGATAACCAATTGTCATTGGAACATAAGTGAATGAACAGGAAGAGATTTCCTCCCAGGGTCAGACATTTTAGGTGTCCAAGTATATGACTTTAATAAAGCAATGTAATTTAAATATTTTCTTAAAGAAAATCCTCTTGTGACAACAAAGTCAAGTTTACTTGAAAAAATTAGATTATCACTAGGAACAGAGTCCCAGAATAAATTTATTTTTCTATATATGAAAATAAAGGATAGAGAGACGGGATGGTCATTTAAATTTATTAAATATACATAAATTTGAAAGTGATTTATGTTTTATAACAGCTTTTTTTATATTATATTAATAAAATGTGTTAATGGTTTATTTGATGTTACTTACAATCACTATAAAATTAGGATCAAAATCGTCTCCTAGGTACAACCTCATTGAATAATAATACGAAACTGTATAGCAAATGCATAATAGTAAAAAATTGAATGCTTTTCCCAAAGATAAAAGCGTTGCTTGTTTTAATCCATGTTTGTTGCTCATCTTGAATACATTGTTGTACCTAAATATCAATCAACACATTTTATTAATTTTAAGATGTAGGTAAATGAATATATGTATTTATAGTAAATAAATGTTTTCTAGAGCTTTGAATCGTATGTATTCTACAAATTTGTAAAAGTTGCAATAAACCTATTTTATCTTCTTATATCTAAACTGTTTAGATATTTGAATGATTCAATTTTGCAAATAAATATTTTAATTAATAATACCTTTCAATTTCTTTAAATTCACTTCCATATGCAGTTACTGTTCGAACATTTCCCAGTATTTCGGAAATAATTTTTGTACATTTTTCATTATACCATTGTCTCAATACTCCTACCTTCTTTGAGGCCTGCAAGAAGTATTAAACTACTTAGTATCAATCTATATTTGTTATCTAAATTTTGTTTAAAATTGTTATAAAGATTATAGGGTAAAGGTGATTTGCTTTAAATACAATCATCCATGAAATAAAGATTATTTTTAACTCATTTCTCTCCTTAATATATCATATTATTTGTTTGAATTATATAAACAAATCCATTAAAAACAAAACAAACTATTAAAACTTACTTAAAACATTTTATGACTTTAAAATTTTTTATTTAAAAAAAAATTATTTTATTGAATTGTACAACTGTAATATATACATCTAGTACAAGGGCTGTATGAATAAATAAATGCATGAAAGGAGATGTAGAGGCACTACCCACTGGCAGCACTCTAATTACATTTCTATTATAGAAGGTCTCGAGGCCATCTTCTCTTCAGACGCCTAGGAGGATTGTCCGGGATGGAATTGGATGCAAGGATGGAAACTAGTGGGTTTGGTTGGGCCTGGAGTTTATTATGGAATGATAGGTATCTGCAATGGGCTAAATCGGTAACATATGGAACGTTCAGGTCATTATGGATGGTTTTATTTGTGACAAAATAAGGAGCGTTTAGGATTTTGGATTGCAAGGATTGAATACGAGAGGAATTTGATGGTTTGGTGGAGCCCTATAGTTCAATTCCGTAAGTCCATATAGGTCTTATAACAGTCACATAAATATTGTCTTTTGTAATTGATCTGAATCTTTGAGCGTTTGTCTAGTATGTGTTGAAGTAGTCGGAAGCGTCTAGCTGTTTCTTGTCTTTTCAGTCTTGTGTGAGGGTTCCAAGTAAGACGTTTGTCTAAGTTGAGTCCTAGGTAGCGGATCTGTTCAACAGGGATAAGTGGAGTACTATTAAAGGATACAGTAGGACAGGAAGTCATGGGTTTTCGGCGAAGGGTAAAGGTAATTTGATGGGACTTGTTGGAATTTATTTTAATTCTCCAATTCCGACACCATTCTTCGAGGCTTGATAAATGTGATTGAAGGGATTGGGATGCAATATATGGGTCGTTATTAACTGATAACACACATGTGTCATCAGCATAGGTGGAGATGAAGGTGTTAGGATGGGTTGGGATGTCAGCTGTATATACTGTGTAGGGGATATGACCGAGGATGGTACCTTGAGGAACACCAGCAGACTGGGAATAGAGAGAAGAGTAGGAACCATTATGATTTACTATGTTGAATTTTAAAATTATTTTTGTAAGTTTTTTTTTCTCTTTATATTTTCATTCACACCTGTCAAATACAAGTAAATGACAATCAGCGGATCGGCTGACTGGAAAATAATACAGAAGACATTAGAGGCATGATGAACAGTACCCAGCGGTACCTGTCCATTGGCTTGCTTTAATTTCCTACTGTCCGTTCTTTTTAGTCTCCTCCTAGTGTTCTCAGGCATGAGAGTCGTGGCCATTGGTTGTATCAATGGGTTTGGGTGCCCGTATAGTTTTTCTTGAAAGCGTTTGTAGTACGTTCGTGTGTGTATTTTTAAGTCAGTATGCAAAGTTTTGTTATTGACTTACCATGGTACTTTAGTGATAAGTCTAAGTACTTTTTACTGAAAAGTTTGCAGTCGTTTTCTGTGAGTCTGTTTAGCGATGCCGTAAATTTTTAATGCATATGTCCGAACTGGTTTTATTAAGTAAGTGTACGTATTTAATTTCTGTCTTAAGTCTAATTTGGAGTTTTTCCTGAATAGCGAGTACATCAATTTGACCTTGTGATTTACGGATTGGCGTTTCATCTTAACGTGAGGATCCCATGTCATCCTCCTATCAAATGTTAGTCCAAGGTATTGTAATTTGTCTCTCTGTGGGATGGGTGAGTTATTAAGATAAATGGGAGGGCATGTTTCGCGTCTGAGAGTAAAAGTGATGTGTTGTGACTTTTCGTGGTTTAGTCTGATTTTTCATAGTTGGCGTCATTCATTCAACTTTTGTAAGCTGTGTTGTAAGTTTTGTGAGGCCCGTGTCGCGTCTTGATGTCTGATTTTTCTTCGTAAATTTCATTTATAACACTATATATTTCTTCTTCAGTATCGAATAAGACCCCGTTTTAATATTTAGAATAGTGTTTATTAGAAACCTTGGTAATATCTAAATTAGAATATTTTATTAAGGAGAATAATAGGAACATTAGTGATACTTACTTGTATGATAAAGCACATAGTAGTCATAGTAAATGCTATCAGTACAATGGATACTAATGCCACCTTCCATGATGCAATAAAAACAGCCAAACAACCAAAAAAGAAAAATGAAATTACTTCAATTACAGATATCATCCGACTGTCAAATAATACCTTCATATTCTGTAAGTCGCTGTAAAAAATGAGAATGATTAATCTAAAAAATATTTTTTTATCACCTTAACAATTTATTGATATAATCTATCATTTACTATTGGTTTTCTTATTATAGACAACTGGGTAGAGGAGTGCATTCCTTAATAATGGTACGAAACTATTATTTGTCCTATTCATAACAAAGGCGATACTCTTAATTGCGAAAACTATAATCCTACGAGATATTTTCCAATATCCAATTCCTCAGAATCCTTCTATTTGTTCAAAGGGGAAGAAGCAGGCTTTATGAAAGATAAAGATACAACACACCAGATCTTCTCAGTCATTTACAATAATAGAGGAGAGAGAGAGAGAGAGAGAGAGAGAGAGAGTGAGAGAGAGAGAGAGAGAGAGAGAGAGAGAGCGAGAGAGAGAGAGAGAGAGGCTCCACGTCTCTTTGAGGATTTCCGAGCTGCCTATGACAGCAACACAAAAGAGAGAAGACTGGCGGCCTTGACTCTTCAAGAGTTAATCTGGAGTAACACTAAGGGAAGCGGTAGAAGTGGGTCTTCATGTAAACGAAGGAAAAACAAAATATTTAAAAACTCCCAAGAGCCAGCAAATGTAAGCAAATGCATACAATTTGCAGATCGGCGAACGCAATTTCGAATGGACAGGCACTTCTAAATACCTAGGTTCTGTCATAACAGATGACAAAAGACTGAAAGAAGGAGTGAATCCGAGGCTGCCTGCAGGTAACAAGTGCCTCCATGCCCTGCAAAAAACCTTTAAACTTTAAAGCTCTATGTGAATAAGCTAAAATAGCTATTTATGAAATTATTTTGAGACCCATTGTTCCTCCTGGGTATTGACTGGCGGAAGTAAAAGGAAGCTCAACGCCTGGGAAAGGAGAATACTCCGGAAGACATATGAGCCAATAAGAGACCTACCGTTGGCGATCAAGGGAGAATCGTGAGCTCTTCACAATCTATGGAAAACCAGACCTGGTATCGTTTGTCAGTTAAAATCCTGCCTCAGATGGCTGAGACACGAGGAACGGATACCAAAAACAAGGAAGCCAAGATTCCTTTTATATGGAAGAAGTGGAGGGATACAATTTAGAGGAAGACCTAGAATGAGCTGGTAGTATGGTGTTGAAGAAGTCCTCAAGTTTCTTGAAGTAAGGAGGTGAAGAGAACGTGCAAAGGGCAGAAATGACTGGCTTAACATCCTTGAGGAGGCTCAGGCCCTTGTAGGAACGTAGTGCCCATCATTAAGTAAGTAAATAATAAATCGCACCAATCTTGCATGTAAATTCCTTTAGCCACTTGGTTACTCTCTATATTGCATTTTATTTAAGCTCGGTACAACTCCAAGGTATTGCTGATTTAGTGAATCACGGCCCTGCACAAGTGCTATTTTGCGGTAATAATAAAGGTTAAACAATTTTAAATTTAAAAAAAAGCTTGTATGAATAAGCGATAAGAATAATATTACATGAATGATTGGTTAAACTTTTTTTTTTTTTTTTTTATTTAATTCAATGATATTTACAACTATAATGGTATTATATCAAGTAAATGTGCAAAAATGTAGAATATGACATGAAAACACTTGTGGAGAAACTACCCATCGATAGCACTCCAATAAAGTTCTATAGTAGATGATCTCGAGGCCATCTTCTTTTCAGGCGCCTCGGAGGGTTATCAGGAATAGTATGGGAAGGAAGCTGAGAGACTAGCGGATTCAAGTGCGTATGGAGCTTGTTATGGAAGGATAGGTATCTAGTTTGGGCCAAATCAGTAACATATGGGATATTAAGATCATGATGGATGAGTTTGTTTGTGACATAATAAGGAGCATTGAGGATTTTACGAAGGATTTTGGATTGCAAGGATTGGATACGAGATGAATTGGATGGTTTAGTAGAGCCCCAAAGCTCAACTCCGTATGCCCAAATAGGTCTGATGACTGTCATGTAAATAAGTCTTTTGTAATTAATTGGTAGCTTAGAGCGTTTGTCCAGTAAGTGTTGAAGTAGGCGAAAACGTCGAGCAGTTTCTTGTCTTTTCAGTCTTGTATGAGGATTCCAAGTGAGACGTTTATCCAGATGGAGTCCTAGGTAACGTATCTGTTCAACAGGGTTCAGTGGTGTATTATTAAACGATACAGTAGGACAGGAATTCGTAGGTTTACGACGAAGGGTGAAGGTAATTTGATGGGATTTGTTAGGATTTATTTTAATCCTCCAATTTTGACACCATTCTTGTAGGTGTGAGATATGGGATTGAAGAGATTGGGATGCAACAAATGGATCCTTATTAACTGATAACACACATGTGTCATCAGCGTAAGTAGTGAGGACAGTGGTTGGATGGGTTGGGATGTCAGCTGTATATATCGTGTATAGGATGGGCCCCAGGATACTGCCTTGAGGAACACCGTCAGACTGGGTGAAGAGGGAAGAGTAGGAACAATTATGGTTTACTTTAAAGGTTCTATTACTGAGGTAGGAACTGATAATAAGGAAGTAAGTTGAAGGTAAGAATTTACGGAGTTTGTACAGCAGTCCTGGATGCCAGACTCGATCAAAAGCCTGCTCTACATCGAGAAAAGCTCCCGTGCAGTACATTCCGCGCTCTAATGCAGATGAGACAACGTCCACCACACGATGGCATTGCTGGATGGTGGAGTGTGATGTTCGGAAACCAAATTGGTGATCTGGGATTATTTGATTGGATTCTATGATAGGATGAAGACGTTTCAGAATGAGTTTTTCAAGTATTTTCCCCATTATGGGCAAGAGAGATATAGGACGATAAGAGGATGGGAGTTCTGGTGGTTTTTTAGGTTTTGGAATCATCTTAATTATGGATAATTTCCAGGAATCAGGAAAATATGTGGTGCGGAGTACGGCATTGTATATATATGTAAGGAGTAGGATCGCTTTCCGAGGAAGGCGTTTTAGAATCTGGGATGTGATTAGGTCGTGTCCAGGGGCTTTGTTGGCGGGTAATCTATGAATAATGTTTGATATTTCGGAAGGATGGAATGCTTTAGGAGGAGGGGACAACTGAAGAGGAATACTTAATTCTGCTCCAATGCATTCAGAGTGGGTTTGATTAAGGATATCTGGATGAGGGTTAAATGTTTTGAATAGGTGCTGGCCGAAAATTTGTGATTTTTCTTCATCAGATCTTGACCAGGTTTGGGATTCGGTTAAAAGTGGATGGTTGAATTTTTTATAGTTTAGGAGTTTTCTAGTGGTATTCCATAAGGATTTGTCAGTAGTACTGAGATTTTCTGTACGGTAATACAAATTTTGAATTTTGAATGTTCTGATCTCTGATTTTAATTTGTTGGTCAATTTGGTATAATGGCTCTTGTCCGATGGATATCTCGTGCGGTGCCACTTTGCTCTTGCCCGTCGTTTTTCTTTTAATAACTCGCGAATATGAAGTGGCCAGTTATTCTGTTGATAATGATTTTTACTTGGTAAAGTGTTATATTTTATATTGACTTGTATTGCTTCTGTTAGTTTGTCTATTGCAGAATTAATGTCTCCTTTTGTTTTAAGCGGAATTTTGAGGTCTAAATTATTTTCTAGATTTGATCGGAATTTATCCCAGTCTACACGTCCTGTAATCAGTCGGGGAAGAGAGGGCTTAGGAATGGGAATCGAATGCACTTGAAGCAGAACTGGACTGTGATCAGAGGAAAGGTCATCCAGGGATTTTATAGCAGTTTGATTGCAGGAAATCTGTGAGGAAACAAATATATCTAGAATATCTGGACGTTTTTTGAGGGATGTAGGCCAATAAGTAGGGTTTATGGGTGCGAGGATAGAGAAACTATTAGAGGTTGAAATTTGGGATAAGATGCTACCACGGGAATTGGATGTTCGACAACCCCATCGTTGATGTTTGGCGTTGTAATCTCCTCCGGCAATGAAGCGCGGTCCGAAGGATTGGAATAAGGATTCGAGGAGGTTATAAGAAAGAGAATTGCCAGGAGGACAGTATACAGCTGAAAATGTGATATGGAAAGGACTAGTCGTTAAGGTTACTGATGTTGATTGAATGGCGTCAGTTGGAGTAGAAGGAATAAGAGAATGTGGTATAGATTTATGGATAAGGATACAAGAACCGGCATGTGCTGTATCGTCAGGATGATCTGATCTATATGTGATGTAGTCCCGTATGTAGAAATGTGTGCGGTGAGTGAAGTGTGTTTCAGTAAGTAAAGCAATATCTATTTGGTTGTCGTGTAAAAATATATCAAGTTCGTCACGGTGATTATGCAGTCCATTAGCATTCCATAGGACGATAGCTAGGGGCTTTATGCTCATCGTGGGTAATTAAGTGGAACTTCGGTAAGGATTCTCGTGAGTAGAATGATGAGAGGCTTGATAGTCTCTTGGAGATCTTTCAGGAAGGATGACAGGATTGAATTTATGTCGATGGAGTTTTGGATTTGGACTGGATATGGGTCTGGAGTTTGATATTGATAATTAACGGGTAAAGGAAGGTTGGCTGGGGGTTGTACCCGAGGTGCTGGATTTACATTCATTGTTTGATGAACTGAAGGATTCATTTGATTGTTGTGATTGGAAGTGGTAGGATATGGTTGCTGTGGCGGTAGTTTGACTATTAAGGTTTCAGGATGGAGAGGTATATGCTGACGTGGGGGTTGGACTTTAGTATTGAATTTCTGAGGCTTGGATCTAGGATCTCGGGGTTTGGGTTTGGAGGTTTGTGGCTTGTTATAGGAAGGCTGTGGTTTATCTTGGGAGGGGAGAGGTGCCTGACGTTGAGGCTGCTGCTGGTTCGTTGAGATCGGGATTATGTTTTCCGGAGGTTGAACTCTGGTGATGTGCTGATCTGTAATGGTTTTTGGTAATTCCGGAAATATAGTTGAGTTGTTGAATTCAGGTGGATGAGGAACATTATTCTCTATGCTTTTCCCTTGCATTTTATGTGTTCTCTGTAGCTGGAAGTTGGTTAAACTAAAACAACCTATTGTTTATGTTAACTATCTTAAAATTCAAAGCTAAATAAAAAATCATGCACATTTACCCTATTGATTTGTAATTATTTAAGATATCTTCCGTTATAATCAAATTGGTCAATATAATACTAAACAACACTATAATATATTGTATGCATTTGTCCTAAGCAAGTATTGACTTACTGCGACATGGTGCTTACAAATTGCCCCTGCAAATGATCATAACGGCCTATCTCTATGGAGAGCATCTTTGATAAGTAGGAAGTCTTAATCTTGGTCATAATGTTGCGTGAAACAGTTTCAGAAGCCATGATCTGAAAAAAAAGGATAAACTAATTTAATTTGATGATACTAAATAAAGTATATTTAATTCAAGCAGGAAGTTATAATTCTGAGGAGGTAACACTAAGAAAGTTTAAAATTTATTCCTAATAGATCTCAATGGTAAACACGTATCAATATTGACAGGTTGTTGTACCGATAACAAAGTTATCCGGAAGTTGTTGTTATTAGCAATATGAAGGTCGTAATGAGGTTATATCCTTCTACTTCGATGGAGTCGTTGATCTCTTTGTTGAGTTTACGAACCCACACAAAAATAAATATAAATATGATCTTACCTGGATAAAGCCTAATGCGAAATTCATCACGCCGAGTATGTAAAACTGATAGCCGCAACTCCTTAATGTTGAAACCACTTCTGTAGCATTGATATTCTGTAACTGGAAAAATTATAATGTTATCTTTAAGTTGTTTTAACCACTTATTCAATCTGAATTAAGAATATGATTCATACTCACATGTCCTGGAGTTTCTATATCGATGAATGTCGTCATAAGCGGTGTAAGAAGGAATACAATATTGTAGGGAGCCACTAAGCCGTTGGCAATGGACGCTAGGATACATATGATCAGGTAGGTCGTTTCCTTCTTGTCAAGGTAGCGCAACTGCAAGAGGTATCTTTTATTTGGACATTGTGAGGGTAAATGTACACTCATGTAGAAAGTAGAAGCTTGTGAGATGTGGGGTATATCGCTGTATAGAATAGAATAGAATAAAAAAGTAACTTTATTCTGGGACTAAGTCCCTTTAGAATAACAGATATGAACAGAAAAAGAAACATAATATTTATCTGGCCAGAAGGCTAAATGTTACAAATCATAAAGCGTGTAAAAAGTGTCAGAAAACAATTTAAAAGAAATATTTAAACAAAAATAATAATAAGTAAATAAACAGTACAAATCTTGACAAGATATTAAGCACTTAAAGAGAATACATAAATCCATAGCTTTTGTTAAATGCATGAGCTAGCATATAATATCGCTGTATTATCCGAAGTTCATGGTCCGACCACATAACGAACTGAGAATTGATGAATTGGGTCAGAAAAGAAATGAAATTGCATAAGACGGCTAACATAATGCCTTGTCCACTTCATGTGAAATAACAAATATCGTCAACTGCAGCTGGTAATAGCAGGAAGATTGAGAGATAGCAGGAAGGGACCAGGAAATAGGAGGCACTCCTGGCTGCATATTTAAGGCAATGGTTTGTTCTCATATCTATCCAGTTATTCAGAAGTACCGCTAGCAAAATTAAGGTTGCCATGTTAATAGCCAACGTTAGGTACAGATAGGCACGGGAAAAAGAAGGATCCATGACTTACTCTGAAGCGCTTCTAGGCCTCTTTTAACGATTATCTGATAATAAAAGGATTTGCAACCCGGAAGGCTCGATATCGATACTACTAATCCGCATTCACAAACATATTTCCACGGATCACCGACTAAACCCAAATCCGTAAGATTACACTTGACGTAATCCTCTCACCTACGCCACGGATTACTCTTGGACATCAATTCGTCATCAAGCATTCCTTAATCTTCGTCATGCTATCGCTTCAATTATATTAGCCGAGTGCATGATCTCGAACTTCACGTCAAGTAATATTATAAATTTTATAGTGAACCTGAGTTTTTCAAACCGGACATCCTATACAATACCTTATTTTCGAAAAACTTAAGACGCTAATCGCTACGCTTTACACCCACATAGATCTTTGGAAGGAAAATAGTTTAAATCAATTTTAATATTCAAAGTTTGGGATGATAGGTGATTCAAATATTTTTCAGCCGTATTAGCTTTCTACTAACACACTCCAGTGCTGAATTAAACAGTTCAGGTGAAAGCTAATCTCCATGCTTCAAACACTAGCGAACTTTGTTTATTTGGATAAAGAATAATTTACCAACATCTAACGGGATTATCCATAATCACATTCCAAATTGTTTTGTCATTGGTAGCTTAAGATCCCTGTTTGTTCTGTTTACCGACGGGGATGGACCCTCTGGGATCTGCTGACCTTCATGGGGCTAGTACCCATCATCTATAAAGTCTGTAATAAGCCCTTTTATTGTTAAAAACCTGGCGGTTAAGCCTGGACAAATCTAGGACAAATCCCCTCACTGCACAAACGTTGTCCTTGAAAGGGTGCAGTCTCTACCAGGTACTGAATCCAAGACTCTTTATGGGCTGTAGTGCCATAAGTATGTAAAGTAGCGTGTCGCAGTTTTTTTATTTTATTTATGTACTTGATTGATTTAATTTCGTTTTTACGTGTCTGGAGGTGTCCTCGTATGCTATAGAATAATATTGTGTTTAAACATTGTCAGTATAGTTGGCATTGCATTTACATAGAACAATACTAACATTGACAATACTAACATTTAGAAACATTGAACAATACATAAGATTTTACGTACGCATTTCCAAATTGCCCTTAGTTTTCCAGAATCTTTCTTTCTGAAAAACAAAACAGAAAGTATGTCAAAAATTGTATAATTTAGATATCACTAAAAGAAAAAAACACAGTACTTAAGCCTTACATACTATTTTAAAAATGAATGTTTAAAATTACTTACTTATTCTTTTGTTGGGTTTCGTAAATTGCTCGATTCCTGTTCCAGATCTAAAAAACAAAACAAATAATTACTAATTATCCAGATATTGTAATAGCTTTAATTAGATATTATTAAGAGTTTCTAACGGGCCACCTGAGGTGCATTAGATGGCATAACAACATGCTATGCTCAAGATCGCGGGTTCGCAGCCCGGCAGGTGGCCTTAGGATTTTTTAAAAGGAGAAAAAGTAATTTCATTCCTTTATCCCAGTAACTGCTGAAGTAGTTCAAAACATTTGAAAATTCTATTGAACTTAATTCAAAATGACTAATCGAACGATGATACAGGCGCATTCCTAAATTTTACCTATTCAGGTATAATTCGGATTGGGATCTTCAACGAGTTACATGACACCTCACAGAACAAGGAACGCTATTTTACATTCCCTTTGAACGGGTGCTATAACCAAGGATTGTTTACTCTCTTTAAAATATCCTGAAACCACATGTCAGGCTGCGAATCCGGGACTATGGTCATAGTAGATTGTAGTCCTAACGACTATACCATAGGTGACCACATAATTAATCCCTTTCAATTCAATCTCATTGATGCAAGTAGACTATTTAGTGCTAGGGATTTGGGTTTCGGATTATTTAAGTAAATCTTTTTTTTTTTATCTAGCATTTAATTTTAGTGCATGAGACAAAAGTCCTTCTCCTATATGTACTTAAACAGAAAACTTCGGGCCTCATATATACAGGATGACTGGTAACTAGTGACGGAGCCGTTAAGGGGTGATAGTATGGGGCAATTCCAGTCGATATTACTATGAGACCTACTGTCCTAGAGTTAACCCTTTCCAAGATATTCCTACTTAAAGAATTTTATTTAAAAAACCTATTTAAAATCTTAAAATAGCTATAAATCCTAAAAGTCTTTCTGACCCATTTTTTTTTTTTGGTTATGCAACAAAGATATTCTAAATAACGAATGTTAATAGTCAAATCATCTTAATTGTCGATATCGTACGCAAAAATCGTTAAACAAAAACATAAAGAATCAATCACAAAAGTCCAGGAAAAAACACAGTTGCAAGAAAAATCCAATCTGAGAGCAAATGTAAGCTAAGAGAGCACATCCGAACACAGTAAACCCATAAAAGCGGACTGAGGCAGGGAGGGGCAAAGCAAGGCGCTCGACTCCTGCCCTCGTCTCCTGCGTATATATATATATATATATATATATATATATATATATATATATATATATATATATATATAAGTAACTATCATTAAAGAAAGAGCGAATCTTCCACATACCCATGATAAGTACTTGTTCTTCATTTTGGTCTCGGAGGATGGTGATCTTCTGGAGAAATCCTGAAAGAAAAATCATCGGATGGTAAAAACTAATTCTCAATTCAGTTTTGATCCAGCTTCAGTTGAATTATTTTAGAATTCCCAGATTTAAGCTGGTAACGGGAGTGATATAAATATATAGGGAAGATTATAAACAGCCGGGTAACCAACGAGGCTTTATGTGAAATGGATTTGCCACTGCCTCAACCATTTAATTCATTTTATTGTATTCAATAGTAATTACCTAACCATCATTAATTAACAATTATTTTTTAGTTCACTAATGCATAGTTTTTATTCATTTACATTACAGTGGCAAATCCATGAGTAGCCTGCCCCCAGCTGTGATATACCCTTCTGAAAGTGTAACACTCACGTTGGTTGTATATAAAGAATTGTAAATTGCTTTATTTTGTACCAGACGAAAATAAAGAGTTTTAAATTGAAGACTAGCTCTTTAAAGTGGTGACTCCGACGTGACATTGTGAGTCAAAATACATCTATTTTTTTCTCTTCCGGTTTTGTTTTCCTCTTAACCTCCGTTTGAAATAATAAGGTTAAGACAATAAACAGTAGAGTAAATGTAGACGATTTACTGTTCGGTGTGGAGACGGTATAAGAGAAGACGGAGGTGGGGTCGGCGTCCATCCAAAATGTTTTGACTCGGTTACCTACTTTTTTTAATGAAGCACCAGACCTATGGTTTATCCAGGTCGAAGTGGTGTTCAGGACCTGCAAGATAACTAGGTCGGCAACGAAATTTGACATGGTGATCGCCCAGCTCGACGTCGCCACGGTCCTACAGGTTGCTGACCTGGCTCGTAATCCGCCAGAAGACCCTTACCAAGGGTTTAAAGATCGCTTGCTGGCAGTTTTTGGCCAATCCGACAACGTGAGGATCAAGAAGCTGCTCGAGGAAAAACGGTTAGGCGATCAGAAACCCTCCATGTTCCTCCGAGAGATGCAACAGTTAGTTGGAGAAACAGTCCCCGAAGTGATGCTCAGCACTTTATGGCTTCGCGGACTACCGGATAGCATGCAAGCTGCTTTAGCCGCCACGGAACACACGAATGTGGCGAAGCTGGCTCGAATAGCGGACAAGATCGCCGAGTTACAGCCCTCCGGAAACCATATTATGGCTAGCCATGCATTTGCCCCGCAACCTAGACCAGGACCTTCTACTCTCGGACCGAGCGATTTTGCAGAGGCGATAGATCGGCTGACCGCGGAGGTAGCAGCGCTTAAGGCGCATATGGGGGCTAGGCCAGGTCGGCGAAGAAATAGGACGTCCAACAGAGATCGTAGGCACAGGAGTAAAAGCGGTCGGCGGCTTTGCTTTTACCACGAACGGTTTAAGGGGAAAGTGTCGTCAATCCTGGGACAAGAAGCCGGCTGGGGCGTTAAACTAGTCGCAGTGACGAATGAGGCGGTTTCAGTCGCTGAGATCTCCAACCGCTGACTTTTCATTGCCGACAAGAAGTCCGGAGTAAGATATCTGGTGGATACTGGAGCCACCATTCTGTCTTCTTGGTGAAGACTCGTAGAGCTAAGCCTTCGCAGGACTATAGGCATTATGTGGCCAACGGTACGCCCATTCCGTCATATGGGACCATTGTCCTAAACCTCGACCTGGGCCTCCGTAGGAAGATGTCGTGGTGGTTTGTGGTGGCCGAAGTGAGTCACCCTATCATCGGCGCAGATCTACTTTATCATTATAATGTGATGGTAGATCTGGCCGGATGCCAGCTAGTAGACCAGCGGACGGGACTCACAAAGCGTGGAAGGTTAGCGAAGGTGCCAGCGCCCACAGTGTGTTTGGTGCCCGCCGGAGAGTGGTCCACTTCCTTGTTGCGCAAATACCCCGGCCTGACCCAACCGGCATCCTTCGTTAAGCAGCCCAAGCATGACGTGATTCACCAGATAGAGAGAACTGGAGCCCCAGTCACGGAGAAAGCACGCCGCCTGCCACCGGATGGGTACAACGCCGCCAAGAAGGAATTTATGCAGATGACGGAAGAAGGGATCTGCAGGCCCTCTAACAGCCTTGGACCAGCCCACTGCACATTGTGGAGAAGAAGGATGGCGGCATAAGGCCCTGTGGAGACTACAGGCAACTCAATGCAATGACGGTCCCCGACAGATATGCTGTCCCTAACTTGGCTGACTTTAATGTTAATATGCACGGGAAAAAGATCTTTACAACCCTTGACCTCAACCGTGCATATTACCAAATTCTGGTGGCTGAGGAAGACATCCCGTGGGCTGTGATTTCACCCTTCGGGTTGTTCGAGTTCCTCCGCATGTGTTTTGGTTTGAGGAACGCATCACAAACCTTTCAACGATTTCTAAATCGGTACTGGGAGATGTGGATTACGCGTGGTGGTACCTCAATGATATTGTTACGGGCTACTGGGTGTAAAATGGACTAAACTATTACTTAATTCAAGAATCTAATATTTATTAACAAATTAAAAAGAATACAATGAGATTATTAAATTATTAAACTAATATCAATTTACAATAACAATATTCTACTAAATGTTATCTAATTTCTAAAATAGTATACAAACAATATAAGATATTGGTAATACTAAATAACTAAACTATTTATATATAAATTTGTACAAATACAATAATAATACACTATAGTTTACAATTACAAATTAACACTTACAGTTCGCTAACTAAAGTCCACCGACCGTAAGACTCTCCAAATATGACAAACTGCCACACAGTTTATTACACTTATTACACGGCCACTAATTGTCACTGTTGCCCACTAAGCACTTATTACAGGCTGATACTCACTCACAGTAACTCACACGCACTGCCACTAGTTAACGACTGCTTATTACTTCACTGCTTATTACTGACTGGGGCCGGCCGAACAGCTGGCCTTTTTATATAGGCAAGGTAGGTCGGGGTGGGACAATTCTCGGAAGGACGAGGACCACCTAGCCCCATCCAGGCCGATCCAGAAGGCTCTACGCCATTCTATAATCCCTTCCGCTTAATCCCATTGTTCGTATAATCCTCTCAGCCGGTCCTTCTTCCCTCTCTGACCGTAACAATATAATCATCGGCTCAAGAGACGCAGAGGAGCACATAACACATGTGGAGGAAATTCTGCATCGCCTCGAGGACAATGGCCTCACTGTGAACCTTGCGATGTGCGTGTTTGCTCGGCAGGAAGTCGAATTTTTGGGCCACACAGTGGACGCATCTGGTGTCAGCACTCTTCCTTCGAAGGTGGAAGCCATTGCTTCCTATTCCAGGCCGGATACAATATGAATAACAATTGAATATGATTTGGATATGGTGAATGTCATTGGTAGAAAGATATAAATACTCAGAAACCAGAGTTATGAACTTGTGCTCTGTGAGTTACGCCACTTCCGGTAGTTTAAAAGGCAATTAACTCTCACCTTTCAGAAAATGGTGTTAATTATGAGTGTGTTAAGTGTAGAAACGTTTTCATTTCTAGTGAAAATGTAATCATATTGTAAAAGTAAGATGCTACGACGCTTTTATTTGCAGGTTCTATTTTTTATTTTATTTATAAAAGACAGGTATTTCCTGTCTCCAATTTTACCAAAGAATATAATTGTGCTAATGATGGATAGAATTGGTCAGGGGGTTCAGTCAAAGGTAACACAAAATAAGAAGAACTTATTTTTTAATTGTGCTAACGTTTTGGCCTAGGTTGTAGGCCATCTTCAGGGCAAACCGCGGGTGGTGACTTGTCAAACTAACACTTGTCAACTGGATGTTAACAGATATTATATCACTATGATATTGTTTATATAATAGAGAAATTTTTAATAAAGGTAGCTTTAAATCGATTTTTTTTTTAAATAAAATTTTAGTTGATCCCAAGCATTATTTCAATATTTTTGTTGTAAAAAATTATTTCGATCGGAAAGAACATCCTTAAGAAGGTATATTGAACAATAATATAAACACAGCAATGTAGACTTAGAATCACAAAGACGATTTATGAGCATTCAGAGAAATTTAAAGAGCTACTAAAAAGAGAAAAAAGATCATTTTTTTTTCAATAGAATAGATGGTAATAAACTGATTAAGAAAATATTCACCTATTTTGATAATTGAAAAATCAAACCTAAATGCTTCACAGAAGTGAAAATCTTGAAAGTTTAGGAACAACAGAACATACAATAAATGGCACAGTCAAATTTCAAAAGTAATGTACAGTAGAAGACTTTTAAGAAATATACATGTATGTATCCAATCCGGATTAAATAGTGATAGAATAATAAAAATTATTCAATAAATAAAATAGTTATTTATTACAAAAAATATAATAATTATTCAAACGTAATCCCTTGACGCCCTGAACAAGGAAAACAAACAATTAAATAAAAAATAGGAGTTATTCATGTCATATTCCGTTTGACATATTCATAAGTCATATTATTATTCCATGCATGTGTGTATAACTACCATCTTAATAATAAAAATAATATGTTATTCTCCTGTTATAAATAATCAGCTGTTATTTAACATAAAATGAAGATTACTGAACTTACCTTATACTCGTGACTAGCAAATCACTCCAATATAAGTTATACTGTCTAATACCGTCTGCCAACTAAAGAAGTAATAAAACAATTTAGCAATTTAACATTATTTACATGCCTTTCATTGTAATTGTTTTCATTTGACAGGTGTGGATAAATATATTACGAGAAAAAAAAAACATTATTTGAATAAACCTTGGAATTCTACTTTTAGCGTAAATTAAAATATTCAAATACATATGTATTTTTTAATAATTACACTATAATTTTAGCGTTATTAATTTAAATTATAATCCCAAGGTTTATTCGAATGGTGTTTAATTTCTAAATCGTTTTATTACTTCTTTAGTTGTCATCATCATCACCATCACTGGCACTACAACCCGGTACGGGTCTTCGGACGACGCCTCCAATCATCTCTGTCTGGCGCCAGGGTCTGCCAAGCTCTGGTGTTGAGGAGCTTCTTTGCGTCGGCTTCGACCTCATCGGCTTCTCCTCCCATCCACATACCCAAAGAGCAGCCTCTTGATAGGTGTGTCCCCGTCCATTCTTGCAACATGCGCCGCCCATCTTAGCCTTGAGATCCTTATAAATTGTACCACATCCGGTTCCCGGTAAATCTGGTACAACTCTGCATTTTGTCTCTGTACAGCCTGTGTACAGCCTGTACCGGGCGCCATCCTTACAGGTCCAAACATTCTTCTCAGAATTTTTCGCTCAAAACCTGCAAGCTGATAGCATCTGTACGTGATAAAGGCCATGTCTCTGAGGCGTATGTCAGTACAAGTCTAATTAAACATTCGTACAGAGCGATCTTAGACTTTCTTGCCAGAAAATGACTTCTTAGTATTTTGTCTAGGCCAAAACAGCACCTGTTTGCTGTCTCTATTCGTCTCTGAACCTCCTGACAGGGCATATTGTCTGCACACACTAGGGAACCTAGATACACAAAACTATTAACGCTTTTAAAGGTGTATCCTTCCAACCTAAGAGTAGATGGTGGTGGCCTTAGAGAGTTAGCAACCATGTATTTGGTCTTTGCTTGGTTGACTTGAACCCATTTTCCGCCCTGCTGCCTCTATAGCCACGAAGGCCCGTTCCAAGTCCCTCTGTGATCTTGCTATGACGTCTATATAATCTGCGTAGGCTAGAATTTGGACTGACTTGGTGAAAATCGTACTGTTTCTTTGCACTTCAGAGTCCCTTATCACCTTCTCTAGTGCTAGGTTAAACAACAAGCATGATAGGCCGTCTCCCTGTCTCAGGCCCCTTGTGGTCGTGAAAGTCTCTGACAGGTCTCCCTGTATTCTGACTTGACATCTTGATCCTATCATCAGCAACTCTGTAAGATCAAGGGGGATATTCATTGTCACCATACCCGAATACAGTTTCTCTCTTATGACACTATCATATGCACTGCTGAAATCAATAATGAGGTGGTGGGTGGTGATGTTATATTCGCGTGTTCTTTCAAGCAGTGCCCTCAGTGCAAAGATTTGATCAGTGGTTGATCTCCCCCTCATAAAACCACTTTGGTAGACTCCTACCTCTCTTTCTGCATGGGGAAGTAGCCTCTGATAGATGATATTCGACAGGACCTTATACGTGCAGTTCAGAAGAGTTATGCCACGGTAATTACTGAAGATTGTCTGATCTCCCTTTTTATGGAGTGGTATGATGATGCCAGTGTACCATTCTTCAGGCATAGTCTTGGTAATCCAAATGCTATGAAGAAGGTCACGAATAACTTTAATCACTTCATTCCCACCAGCCTTTAGCAGTTCTGCGGCTATGTTGTCAGGTCCTGGGGCTTTATTGTTCTTCAATTTTTCTATGGAGTCTTGGATTTCTTCTTCATCTGGTGGTTCGGTCAACTCGAAGTCATCGGAGAAAACAGAAGCTATATTTTCCAAAGTTTCCAGAATACTTCTAAAGTGGTTAGCCCATCATATTTAGGTTAACCTGTACAAGGCTCTTGCATCCGCTTGGCATCTTAATTCTTCAATCTCTTTAATTTTCTCTTGTTCCTTTTTCCTATTTTTACTTCTATGGATGCGTTTCTCTTCTCGTCTTTGTCTTTGTATTCCTTAACTACTTGTCGAGTTCTGTGCCTCATTACCATACACCTATAGGCCTGGTTTTTCCTATCTGTAGCTGCCTGGCATTCCAAGTCAAACCATTCGGACCTCTGGTGGGGTTTCTCGATACCGAGCACCTCTTCTGCAGTTTGTTTGATGGCGGCTTTGCAGTGATTCCATCTTCCGTTCACCTTATCTTCAGGAGGACCCCGATTCCAAAGTTTTATCCAATCTTCGGCTGAATTCTTCTTTGTTCCCTGGTTCACGCAGTTTTTGGGTATTAATCCTTTCCATTCGAACCCCTTTAGTTTTATGGGTATTAGTTATTCTAGCTCGAATGCGTGATACCACCAGATAGTGATCACTATCAATATTTACCCCCCCTGAATGTTCTCACTGCCACTAGACTAGACCTTTGGGTCCTACTGGCCAGGATGTGGTCAATTTGAGTGATTGTCCTGTTGTCTGGGGTAACCCACGTGGCCTTGTAAATATTTTTACGGTCAAACATAGTGCTACCTACAACCATGTCCTGGGTGCGGCGAAATTTACTAGTCTTATCCCATTATCGTTAGATTCTGGGTGCAGACTATGCCTTCCTACTAAAGGCAGAATAGCGGGCTCTCTTCGGACCTGGGCATTAAGATCACCCAGAACAATCTTCACATCATGGCGCGGGCACTCTGTATGCATCCTTTCTAGGTCGTGGTAGAAATCATCCTTAGCCTGCTCGTCTGCCACCTCAGTCGGTGCATGAACTGAGACCAAATAATAATTTCTGAACCTGCCCTTGATTCTCAGCATGCACAATCGATGGTTAACCGCCTTAAAATCCATGACATGCTCCCTCATGTTTCCGCTCAGGACAAAACCCACTCCAAAGACATGCTGATTCCGGTGACAACTGTAGTAGGTAGAATGACCTCTCTTCTTCAAGGAACCTGAGGTCTTCCTCAACATCCTTCAACCATCTCATCCTAGGCCTTCTTCTGAGTCATTTCCCCCCAATGCTTCCGTATAGCAGGCGTCTTGGCATCCTTGTTTCTCGCATCCGTTCCACGGCGGTATTTTCTTACAAACGATACCACGTCTGGTTTTCCATATATTGTGCAGATCTTACGATTCCTCCTTGATCGTCACGTACCGTTCTCTCTTATTGTCTCATATATTTTCCTGAGTTTTTTCCTTTCCCAGACTTTGAGTTTCCTTTTACTTTCGTCTGTCAATACCCAGGATTCATTGCCATACGTAACTATGGGTCTCAAGGTAGTCTCATATTTAGCTTATTTACATAGAACTTTAAAGTTTAAAATTTTTTGCAGGACATGGAGGGACTTGTTACCTGCATTCACTTCTTCATACATTTTTGTTATGACTGTTACTAATCGATCTACTTTCTCATTTTCCGTGTCCAGTGCAGAAGTAGGTTCATCCAGAAGTAGTATCTTCAGACTCCTGAGGACAGCTCTGGCAATTTCAATTCTTTGCTTCTGTCCCGTGGATAATTTTGAACCACTTTCTCTTACTGTAGTGTCATAAGCCTGATATTTAAGTAAAGCATATAAAAATATATTCATTACTAATAATGCATAATATACGAAAAAGCGATAACATGAAAAAATGGAAACATAATTCAAGGATTATAAGTTTGTAAACTGTGAAATTCATCACAAAAATTAAGTTTGTAATACAGCACGGAAACCATAACTTCCATTTGACATACATTGGAATAAGCTTTAACAAAAAAAAGAGGAGGGAAATTTCTATGAAAAGCCACTTGCTCATAATATCACCCTTAGGAATATAATATTGGAAACAACAAAGTCAAACGTCTTCTTATTATTTTAAGGACTACTGGGAGGTGCTACTAAGGTTATTAGACCAATTATCGATGACTGGTCATTTTCCTGGCATCAATTTCTGATATTTCCTCGACAAGAAAAAATTCCTGACATTCAATGGAGTGGATAAGAAAATAAAATGCATTAGAGTGTCAATTTTCCAAACTGGCTTGGCTTTGCCGAAAAGCAATACAAGGAGGGATTGACATTGTCATTGGAAGAGTATTTTCTTTAAAATTTTATTTCCTATGATTTAATTCTTACTACCTTACTTTAAAAACATAGATACTTATCTGCCATGAAGAGAAAGTCAAGATTGAAGCAAACTTATTGCAACTTTATTTGTTTAACTTGCATTCTAAACTATAGTTTAAAGAGTTTTTGTATTCAAACGTGTATAGTGTTTGGTATTTTCCTTTTTTTTAAATGAATTTCGATTATCATAATCACACCTGATGGCATTAGTTCAAACCCACATTAGTTCATATAAATTGGTAAACCATAAATAAACAGACAAGCAAGACCAGGAACAGTGCGATCTTTAGAATTTTAAGAGGCTATTAAGTATTTGTGGTTTTTCAAAATTGTCTTTGACAATTAAAAAATAAACCAAAATTAAATATTCTAGGAATAATATATGGCAGGATACTATAATCTATAACATCTGGTGATTGATATTTTGGCCATGGCTTGGACAAAATAATACAGCAGAATCTATCTGTACTTCATTTCTATCTGTCTATAATATTAGTGTTTGATATGATGGAAACAGCAGTGTTATGTAATAAGAGTTTTTTGTTTTACCCATAATCCATACCTATTTCATGATAATTTATTTAAGCAATAATTAGTTGAATAATTAAAAGTTAAAACGTAATTTATTTACAAAAACATTCTTATTATCTCATTTTAAGCATTGTTTTTAAAAAATCAAGGCAAAATTCATTGTTCTAGGATACCAGCACATAACCATGTAACACTGGTTAGTCTAGGGACTGTCAAACAAGAATCAAAGCTCGGCCGAAATCGGCTCCCTTGTAGAAGTGGTTAACCGTATAGTGATCGAAGCCAAGTTGAATTGACTCCTCCGTCTTGCATGATTTCCAGCAATCAGTATAAATTGTAGAGCATTCCCTCACATACTCCACGATTTTAGTACTCAAGGTGTGAAAGGATCTATCCGGCACTTCCCCTAAAAACATTCTCGTGTTTCATGGCTAAAACCTCCAAGAACCCACTTTGGCGGTAATACACGACCAACATTGTTTTTTTTTGTATACAAACTTTCATCAAGCTCAACAATCATATTTCTCCCTCCTATTTTCACATCTTCATTGTCTTTAAAAGCGACTGCGCACAGCTTCCTTAAACACATTTTCAATTTTATGAATGTTCCTTTTGACATTTCAAGTTCTTCACGGCAAAATTTAACCAACGTCATTTCTTTACTCCATCCGATCTCATTTTTCTTAGAGTACCCAAGAGTCGACTTCATTGACAAATATTCCATCAGATACTGACAGCAAAGGTGCCGGCATCACCTTTTACCTAGTCCTTATCTACCCTATTGAATGCACCTTGAACTCGGTTAAATTTTGCCGTGAAGAACTTAAAATGTCAAAAGGAACATTCATAAAATTGAAAATATGTTTAATTTTAAACAAGGGAGATGTGCGCAGTCGCTTTTAAAGATAACGGAGATGTGAAAATAGGAGGGAGAAATTGTTGAGGTTGATGAAAGTTTGAATACAAAAAGAAAAAACAATGTTGGTCGTGTATTACCGCCACAGTGGGTTCTTGGAGGTATTTGCCGTGAAACACGAGAATGCTTTTTAGTGGAAGTGCCGGACATAAACCCTGAAAACGGTGTTCATACTCAAAGTGTAGCGACAATGTGTGGCAGTGTAAAGTGGAGGAACAAAAAAGAAAGAGGAACGAAGAGAGAATATTTGGAATCGTATTTGATCGAGTTCATGTTCCGAGAAAGGAATAAAAAAAAGAACATATTTAATGAAATACTAAAAGTTATATCATTCAACTGGCCTGTAGATATGTAAATTACCATTGCATTATTCGGTTAATTATCACCATGTTCCTGTTTTTAAAAATGACTATTGCCTTTTTTAAAAATTATTATTGTATTATTGTGTTCAATATGACTATGTTTCTTTTTTTAATATACTACTGTATTATTATGATGTTAATTATATATTTCATTATGTTAATGATTCTATATTTTATTTTGTTATTAATTTTATAGGTTGTTATTAATTATTTTTTATTGATTGTTTATTTTCTTATACTAATTTATGTTGTATCGTTTTATTTTTCAGGAATTATATATAAATATAAAAGTGGAGGGTATGTTAGCGAAGTCTATAATCCTGACGACAAGGAAGCATTTCCATACTTCCTGGGATTCTATAACCTATATGATACACTAGGTCAGCATGTTATATTTCCTAGCTCACGGGCTAATCAGTTAACTAGTCAAATCTGCGAAATTCGAGTTGTTTCATGTTCTCGAACGTATAGGCCAGCGGCCAGGTGTTTAAAGGTCGCAAAAAATTGAAGACAGCTGCTTTTTTGATGTGTTGTAAAGGCATATCATAGTAGTGTAAATCCAAGTTTGCAACCGAAAAAACGGTTGGTAAAACTTTTTGTGGCCAAAAAACTTCGAAATTTTCGGAGTTATTTCATTTTTTGGACTGCATCTCCTCATCGGTGCGTTTTTGAAAAAAAAAAAAAAAGAGTAACGATTTTTAAAGTAGATTAAATTTGCTACAATTTGAACCCAACCGCAGCTTTATAGATTAAACAGTTTCTGTGTTACGCCCCTTTGAAAATTGATAAATTTCCCTAAAAGTCGAAATTTTAAGTTTTTGCCGACTTTCGTGAAGAACACCGGTCGAAGGAGTGAAAGTCAAGTGAAATGGGGTTGTAGTAAATTTAATTAGCTTTGATATAAGCACAGAACGAGGCCTGTAGGTGTTATACTTCTCTTGTTAATTAAAAAAAGGTAAGTCGGGGAAAGTTGGTGTTTTAAGAAAATGACATTGTACGCCACGAATTGATCTAAAACAGATAGTTTATTGTAAAGTATCTAATACAAAACAATTATTTGTACAATTACAGCAAAACAATTACTTGTAAATTACATATACAAAAAATAATGGTAGTACTAGTAGGTACTACTAAGTAGGGGGGAACACCCAGTCTCCCCGAGATTTTTCGGCCACCAAAAGTTTTTCCATCTTCCTTTTCGGTTGCAAACATGGATTTGCACTACTCAGTCACGCCCTTACAACATATCAAAAATACAACTCTTCAATTTTTTGCGATCTTCAAACACCTGACCGTTGGCCTATATTTGGACTATTTGGAAAAATGACCAAGGGGCGTAACTCAGATTCAATGAGACCTACAGGCCTCGGTCTGTAGTAAAATTAAAGCTAATTAAATTTACTATAAATTCATTCCTCATGACTTTCATCGTAGGATCACTCTTTCGGCCGGTGATCCTCACGAAAGTCGCCCAAAACTTAACATTTGGACTTTTTGCTATCAGGGAGGAAGATATGGAGAGAGTGATAGAAAAAATCAAGACCGACAAAGCTTTAGGATATGATCGTATTTCACCGGAAATGATTAAGGACAGGAGATGATAAAAGTCTTACAGGCCCTATTTCAGAAAGTATGGAACAACAAAAAGATACCGAAGGATTGAGAAATAAATGTCATAGTCCCAAAACACAAGAAAGGGAAGCAAAGTGACTGTAGCAACTATAGACCAATATGTCTCTCCTCAGCAGTGTATAAAATGTACACTTCAATCCTTCAGTGTAGGCATAGAGAGCTGGTGGAGAATCATTTAGAAGAGGAACAAGCTGGCTTCCGTTCTGAGAGGCAAACTCAGGAAAATATCTTCACTCTGAGAAATATATTGGAAAAGTCGATGGTATGACCATTTACCTTACAATCTTATACCTGAAATCTACTTTTTATTCCGCTAGGAAATATATATGGGAAGCCCTGCAAGCAAAGAAAGTCCCAAAAAGCCTTGTAGAAGCTATTAAATCGACATACCAAGACCCAAAAGGGGTAGTACGTACAAATGGGCAAGCATTTAAGCCATTCTTTATGGAACAAGGAGTGAAGAAAGGAGATAGCCTTAGCCCACTACTCTCCATTACACTAATAGATAAAGTCCATAGAATTTGCAAAAGGAGGATAGCCTGGACATCGTTGGGGAAGTGGAATCTAAGGGCAACCCTCACGTTCCACTTGCTACCTGTTCGCTGATGACATTGTGCTTCTTGCCGATACTAAAGAAAAGTTGCAAAAGCAATAGTTGAGTGGCAGGAGGAGCTTCTGCGTAAAGGAATGAAAATTAACTCTACCAAGAGTAAAGTACTCGTAGTATCTACAGACACAATGGAAACAGACGTACATTTTTACTGCAATGGAGAAAAATTAGAGCGCACTAATGACTATACTTACCTGGGAACAATTATTATCAAATCGGGAAGGATAGACCAAGATATTTACAACAGAATAATAAAAGCTTAGCAGGTCTATTATCAGATTTGCAACACAATTATGGGCATACGAGAGGTAAGTAAAAAAGTAAAACTCCATATTTATAACCGGTATTTCTCCCTACCTCGATGTACGGATGTGAGAGTAGGGTCGCAATGGACAAACACATAAGCCGAATCACTGCAGTGTAAATGAAATACCTCCGCAGAGTCGCTGGGAAAATTAGAAGAGACCGGGTGAGAAATTCAAGAATAAGGGAAGACCTGCGAATCCCTGGGTTAAAAGATTCCTTGCAGAAACGGCTGCTGAGGTGGTTTAGACATATTTGCCGAATGACTCAAGGGAGATGTTCGAAGCTAGATCTACATGCACAAGACCGCGAGGAAGGCCACGGATTTCGCATAGAGAATATATTGGTAAGTTGGGACAGGAAAGGGGTAAAACTCTGGAACAGATGATGATGTTGGCCCGGGACCGACTGGACTTGCACAGTTGGGTTGAGGCTCCTCCACACTGAAAGGTATACGGAGTAAGGGAAAGTAGAAGAAGAAGAAGATGTTTTTGTGTTGCCACTCTGAGAGCAAATATCATCCAAACAGGGTCAGAGGTGAAGAGTAAAAGTCTTTTCTTTTTTGTCATGACGAAAACCACTCTCCTTTTTCGTACCTTGATAATCTCGAATCTTAAGTACCATTTTCTGCTTGTATTAACTAATATATGGATTACAAGTGATCGTTTCTTTACGTTTACTTGTAGTGATATGTTATTATTGATGAGGCAAAGTAAAATCAGACACCACCTGAATTTCTTGTATTCCTGTTAAGCTAAATCCTACGGTTCATAAAATTGTTTAATGTCAGGGGTGAATATTAAATTTAACTACTCAAACGTCATAGTTGATAAATCACTTTATCACGTCAAAAGTTTTACAAAGATTATTAAGAAATATTTTAATATAACCAGAACTTGTGGGTGGTTGCTGCAGATTTTTGCCACCTTATAAGTTAATCAAAACATAATATCCAAACAAGAGTAGTCCTTCATGAAATCAAAATCTGCGTGCATTATTGTTACAAGTATTATTAAATTATCGGTTATCACATATTACAGAATACTAGAAATAATAGTTATGATAAGTATAGAAACTTGCCGAAATGGACATTAGGGTGGGTCGAAAAAACACTTTTATTTCGAAGTTGTAGTAGCGCGGAAAAGTTGCGAATTATATAGACAAAAAAAAATAAATTATCTAAATCAGTTGACATCTTCCGGTCGCGCTAAGACCATAAAGTTTAACAAAATATGAAAAAAAACTCATTTTTTATTTATTTTTGAATTAGATGTTTTCGTAATGTAATAGTTTGTAAAGTCTTTAAATACAGCCTAAAAACATTGTGTTTTAATTTGGTTTAGATCAGTTGATATCATCGCGGTCGCGCAAGATATCAAAGCCCCAAAATTTGCCAAAATATGGAAAATTTCATATGTTTACGCATTTTTGGTATTTGATAAATAATTAGTATTTTCAATATTTTGGGGCTTATGCTCGACCGGAAGATATCAACTGATCTAAACCAAATTAAAATACAATTTTTTTAGGCTGTATTTAAAGACGTTACTAGCTATTATATTACGAAAACATCTAAGCAAAAATTAAGATTTTTTCATATTTTGTGAAATTTTAGGGCTTATGCGCGACCGGAAGATGTCAACCGATTTTGATTTTTTTTGTCTATATAATTCGCAACTTTTCCGCGATATTACAACTTCGAAATATAAAAAAAAATGTTTTTCGGCCCACCCTAATGGACATGTCCCGTGAAATATGAAATTTGAAAATTTTCACCATTGCGGTACATTCAAAATACATAATTTTTTTAAAAATTTAATTTATTGACATTTACAACTATAATATTATTATAACAATAAATCTGCTAATGTGTACATTATGACATGAATAACACTTGTGGAGAAACTACCCATCGGCAGCACTCCAATAAAGTTCTATAGATGATGGTCTCGAGGCCATCTTCTTTTCAGACGCCTCGGAGGGTTATCAGGAATAGTATGGGAAGCAAGTTGAGAGACTAGCGGATTCAAGTGTGTATGGAGCTTGTCATGGAAGGATAGGTATCTAGTTTGGGCCAAATCAGTAACATATGGAATATTAAGATCATGATGGATGAGTTTGTTTGTGACATAATAAGGAGCATTGAGGATTTTACGAAGGATTTTGGATTGTAAGGATTGGATACGAGATGAATTAGATGGTTTAGTAGAGCCCCAAAGCTCAACTCCGTATGTCCAAATAGGTCTGATAACTGTCATGTAAATGAGTCATTTGTAATTGATTGGGAGCTTAGAGCGTTTGTCCAGTAAGTGTTGAAGTAGGCGAAAACGTCGAGCAGTTTCTTGTCTTTTCAGTCTTGTATGAGGATTCCAAGTGAGACGTTTGTCCAGATGGAGTCCTAGGTAACGTATCTGTTCGACAGGGTTCAGTAGAATATTATTAAAGGATACAGTAGGGCAGGAATTCGTAGGTTTACGACGAAGGGTGAAGGTAATTTGATGGGATTTTTTAGGATTTATTTTAATTCTCCAATTTTGTGATCATTCTTGAAGGTTTGAGATATGGGATTGAAGAGATTGGGATGCAACAAATGGATCCTTATTTACTGATAACACACATGTGTCATCAGCGTACGTAGTGAGGACAGTGCTTGTATGGGTTGAGATGTCAGCTGTATATATCGTGTATAGGATGGGACCCAGGATACTACCTACATAATTTAAAGCACAAATTGTCGGATTACTTGCAGGGCATATTATTATCAGCAAATTTATTAAAGAATTACGCGAAACTTCCAAAATTCACAAAAGAAATAAAAGAACAAAAATAAAAAGTGCCACAAAATACAAGACAAGAATCATAATAAAAGGGAAGTGAAAGTACAAGAGAATAAGGTCGTTATCAAGAACCAAGAGGGTTTATTATTTATTTACTCTTATCAGCTGATTTATTTAACATATTTCGGCTGTTGTCTTGTTGATTCAGTAGTTGCATTTGGGTCTTGGAGGTGGTGGGATATTTCCTTTGGTTGGTACACTTTCTCTGCATTTTGAGATTGGGATGCGCTTCATTTGTTGATTTTCTTTGCTATGGTCCTCTTGATGCACTGAAGATGTCTAAATAGGCGAAATATTGACAGGGAGTTTTGTTTTCTGTTTCTTTTTTAAAAATGTTTGGCTTCTTGTTTGTCCATTTATGTTTCAACATGTATTTTATGTATCTTTTAAGCTTTTGCTCTTTAAATAAATATATTTATGCTTATAAATGAATTAAACTACTCCTAAATTCAAGATACTAATATTTATTAACAAATTAAAAAGAATACAATAAAATTATTAAACAATTAAATTATTAACTTATGTAAATTTACAATAACAATATTCTAAAGATTATAACCTAGCCCTAACTGTTATCTAATTACTAAAATAATATACAAATAATATAAGATATAGCTAATACTAAATAACTTAACTATTTGCACAAATTTGTACAAATACAATAAAACTAAATTAGAGTCTATAACTACAAATTAACACTTACAGTCCTCTAATTAAAGTCCACCGACCTATAGATCCTCCAAAATACGTATAACTGACACACAATAGTAAACAGAAACAGTTTATTACACTTGCAGATAGTCACAGTTCACTGATACACAAGTTTACAAGTTTTACTACTGCCCACTTATCACTGACTCACTTATTACTTACTGACTGACCTATCACTGACTAATTCACCACACTGACTGCAACACTAACTCTAGTTCGCAGCGGCCGGTATTTATATAGGCAAGGTCGAACGTTTTAGACACGCAGGAGTGGGGGAGGCCGTTTCTCGGATCTTCCAGATCCTTCAAATCTGTCTTAATTCCTCCAGCCAGTCTTAATCCTTCCAGCCCGTCTTTCTCTCTCTGACCGTAAAACTGCCCCCTCCTTAAAAGTGCTCTGCCCCAGAGCATAGTCCGGAGAAATCGGGCAGTTATGAGCTTCTACCAATGGAGACGCTTTTTCTTTCCATGGGTTGAACGTGCACACCAATATGCCGACTACAGAGTTGGCGAATGTCGGTTCAATAATGTCCCTGACAACCTCCTACTCCAGGCCGTCGTATCCACAGCCCAACTAAGGGATGGCGAGCTTGGTAATACGGTAATGGTCTCAGAAGCTTACTACGCAGGTCGTCGAGGCTTCACAGCAGTGTGTCATATGTGGGCTTATGATTAGTGGCACTAATAAAAACCACTTACCACTTACTGGTAACTAAGTAAAACAGATGTCATCCTTCTTGCGTGTGGTGGAGTGCCTTCCCGACATTTAGTCCTTGACGTTCTAGGCCCTCAGTTCCGCCGAGCTTCTTCCTGAAGACCGTTGCAATCCCTCGAGAAGTGCTCTGATCTTCGGCGACGCAATGGGCCTGAGAATAGTCCACTGGTAACGAGAAGATATCTCTGTAGATTGTCTGAGTCACTCTACGGGAACCTGGTACCTTAGGGTGTGTAACTGAAACATTATTTGTCTCAACGTTGTTGAGGTACCTGACTTGCTGGTCTTCTGTCGGGCCATGGTCTCCTTTGTATGGGGCCAGTCTATTGAAATGGACTACCTTGGGTTTTTCTTTGGGCTGCTTCCTGATCCTATAGATGACGTCGTTTATTCTCTTGGTGATCTCAAACGGGTCTTAATCCCTCCAGCCCGTCTTTCACTGACCGTTACAATATCTTATTTTATTCTATTCTTAGTTCGGGAACAAAATCGATATTACTTTAGTAATTCTTAATTTATTAAGAACTAATTATTGTTATCATTAAATAACGAATAATAATGAACCATGTTTACTAACTAAGAAGAATTCACGACGTTTAAAATACATTAAGTTTTTTTAACAATAACTTTTCCTGTAACGTTTCTTTAACGTCCAAGACGAAATGATCCTTGTATTTTCTCTTTTATCTCAATCAAGAAAGACACCAAACGTTAGTTACCAGTGCTTAGTAATGACTAACCTCTTCCCAAGGTGGCACACTTAAGCTTTAAGAGGACGTAGATATTGAATTTGTTTTGGGCCGCTTTCTTTTCGGTTTCTTCAAACATTTCTTTTCTGATGAGGTTATGTCTTAAAATGCGTTTTTGACTTGTGTATAATTTTCAAAAATTTTACACCTAAGGATTTTGTAAAATTTCTAAACAGATAGAAATCTGTTGGAGATAAGTCTGGCGAATCAGGTGGGCGTGGGAGGAGTTCGTAAACCAACTCGTTTAGTTTCTTCACTGACGTTCTGAAACATGAATTATAGCGTTGTGGTGTAAGAGTTTAGGTCCCTTCCGATTGACCAATGCAGGTTAGTTTTTGTTTCATTATGCCAATATCCTTGCAGTTGAATGTGGATGTGGTGGTTTCACCTCTGAGTAGAGAGAATTGAGTTATGCAAGAATTATCCTGTGTCGCCAGTTTCAATACCTACGATCCAAGTTTTCATAAGATAGGTCTCAGATTCATAAGATAGGTAAGCTTTATTATAATAATGATTTTTATTATAATTATAACACAGTCATCTACTTCAATTCACTCAAGATATTTTACAAACCAAAAACTTATTATTAATAAACTTAAACATATTGTTACAAACCAAAAATAAAAGTCTTATTCAGTCGTGGTTGGAACTTGAGTACAACACCCCAAACCAACTATAGCAACAATTATTTTGAATAAAATGAAGTTGAAGTAGTGATGATTATAATTATCATAATGACCAAGAATTTTACTGTTGATAACAAATAAGTGTACTTGTGTATATAATGCACGCCCGAAATAGGCCGATGTTCTACGCATGCCCAAGCAGTTACATTTTATAACAGCTACATTTCTAACAGTTACCTTGGATAACCTTTTCAAATATTTTTATAGGGATCTGAGTTTTGGCCGATCTCGCCAAAACTTTGATTCTTGTTGCCCAAAACATAACATGGAATGTAATAATAATGGAAATAAATAAATCGAAGTAATAATAATATAATTGAATATATAACATATAATAAAATAATGAAGTATATAATGTAAATAAATATAATAATGAGGTAAATAAATAATACAATATATAAACAATTTAAAATTAAAATAATTATTTAAAACATACTATTCAATCGCATTTGGGTGGAAAATGATAACATAAATAAATAATGCAATGTTTATGTAAACAATTTAAAATGAAAATAATTATTTAAAAACATACGATTCATACGATAAGTTAGGAAGAAGGGGCTCCTTATAATAATTCGCTAACCTTCTATCCGAGCGAATTTGCCGGTCGTGAATTCAATAAATAAAAAAATAAAACCAGGTAAATTTATTCCCCAAATTTATAAATTATACAAAAGAAAGAAAATACAAAAGTAAATAATAGATATATAATGTAAAAAATAGAAAAAGAGAACAATTACAAAAATATGTATGTGCACATCTAAACCTAAAGAAATACAAACAAAAGTGATTTAAAAGTAAGGTACTTGTGTACATAACGCACGGCGGAAGCAGGCCAATGTTCTGCGCATGCCCCAGCGGTTACATTTTATAACAGCTACATTTCTACCAGTTACCTTGGATAACCTTACATTTTTGACAGACATCATTGTTTGTTTACTAGTCTGTTCGAGCGTTGTTGTGTTTGTTGCTCAGTTGTTCTTTGTTAATAATACAAGATAATGTCGATATTTTGTTGTTTGGTGTTTCTTAGTTATACGACAATGCTTATTTGGGATTTGGCAAGAACCGAGGAAGATGCAATTCATTTTTGCCAGGAGAAAAACATTTTGCAGAAAAATAGGAAATGTAGGAATAGAGACTCTTTTCAATCCATGTTGAACTGTATAGCAACCCATTTTCCACCGAAATGCGATTGAATCTTAAGTTTTTAAATAATTTTTTGAATTTTAAATATTTTATATATGTTGCATTATTTTACATCCTACACTTATTATTTATGATTAAATATAGTTATTATTTATTTATTATACTTATAGTTTTAGATAATTATTTTAATTTTAAATCGTTTATATATTGGAGTATTTATTGATCTCATTATTTTATTTATTTACATTATATACCAAATTATTTTATAATATGTTATATATTAAATTATATTGTTATTACTTCGATTTATGTATTTCCATTATTATTACTCTATTTATTGATCTCGTTATTATATTTATTTACATTATGTACATTATTTTATAATATGTTATATATTACATTATATTGTTATTACTTCGATTTATTTATTTCCAATATTATTACATTCCTATTTTGATTTGAATCTGAGATCGCCTCCCTTCGGATATTTTGAAGAGAAAAGATTTGCCGCCCGAATTGCCGCCGGGCGGCAAATCTTTTCTCTTCAAAATATCCGAAGGGAGGCGATCTCAGATTCAAATCAAAATAGGAATGTAATAATATTGGAAATAAATAAATCGAAGTAATAACAATATAATTTAATATATAACATATTATAAAATAATGTACATAATGTAAATAAATATAATAACGAGATCAATAAATAGAGTAATAATAATGGAAATACATAAATCGAAGTAATAACAATATAATTTAATATATAACATATTATAAAATAATTTGGTATATAATGTAAATAAATAAAATAATGAGATCAATAAATACTCCAATATATAAACGATTTAAAATTAAAATAATTATCTAAAACTAGTATAAAGTATAATAAATAAATAATAACTATATTTAATCATAAATAATAAGTGTAGGATGTAAAATAATGCAACATATATAAAATATTTAAAATTCAAAAAATTATTTAAAAACTTATTCAATCGCATTTCGGTGGAAAATGGGTTGCTATACAGTTTAACATGGATTGAAAAGAGTCTCTATTCCTACATTTCCTATTTTTCTGCAAAATGTTTTTCTCCTGGCAAAAATGAATTGCATCTTCCTCGGTTCTTGCCAAATCCCAAATAAGCATTGTCGTATAACTAAGAAACACCAAACAACAAAATATCGACATTATCTTGTATTATTAACAAAGAACAACTGAGCAACAAACACAACAACGCTCGAACAGACTAGTAAACAAACAATGATGTCTGTCAAAAATGTAAGGTTATCCAAGGTAACTGGTAGAAATGTAACTGTTATAAAATGTAACCGCTGGGGCATGCGCAGAACATTGGCCTGCTTCCGCCGTGCGTTATGTACACAAGTACCAAATATCCATTTGAAAGAAAACAAAAAAAATTAAAATTAATAAAAAAATAGCTATTGATACTCGACAATAAGCATTGTCGTATAATTATAAATCACCAAACAACAAAAAATGTACAATAAATCACCAAACAAACAACAAATGAGCAAGAAACAAAAATGAAGATACAACAAGAACTCTCGAACACACTAGTAAACAAACAATAAGGTCTGTCAAAAATGTAAGGTTATCCAAGGTAACTGTTAGAAATGTAACTGTTATAAAATGTAACTGCTTGGGCATGCCTAGAAAGTTGACCTATTTCGGGCGTGCATTATATACACAAGTACCCAAATAAGTTAGCCACCACGAATTCCGCTAGACATCACTAATGCAGCGCTGTTAACTGATAACAGGATAGTCTGAGGTGTGCTACCAACTTCAGCTTAATTTCTGAGGTATGCAATTATAATTGTAATATACTATAATTTTTATATCAATATTGTGGCATTGTTAGCTTCGAGGACAGAGGTTTGCTGAGAACAGTTAATTTGATAATATATACTTTATTGTTTACATAACATAATAACAGGTATATGAGGTTGATTCACTGCTACAAGCTGTGTAATTTTGTATAATGTTGATGTAAAATCCAGTGGTATAATAACAATATGATTGGATTCAAAAGAAATGAACCCATAATTTATTATCGTTATCAAATCACATACAACATATGTTTTGAATATAGAGTAGCATTATCTATTGAGCAGGTTGAAATAGTGGCCCCTCTTCTCCATCAGCTGCTCATGGTTCCCTTCCTCTATCACTTGACCAGACTGAAGAACAACTATCTTGTCTGCTTTGCGGATCGTTGACAGTCGATGTGCTATCACAATTGTTGTTTTACCTATTGAAGCATTCTCCAGAGCTTCTTGAACAGCCTAAATTTTTTTAATTTATTATTAACAACAAGATTCTCTTAATTACAATAAATAGTAATAAATCATTATTTATAATTTATTAGTAATAGTCAACTTAATTCAGTGAGATAGATACTTTCCATAAAGTGGGAGATTCTTCGACAGAAATTACTAAAGAAAATTGACAAAAATGATGAATTTGTATCATAACACTAATACACAAAGAACAGGAGGCAGTGAAGAACCTGGTGATGAAACTAAAGATAAATATAATAACCTATAATTTATTTTTATTAATTGTTGTTTTGATGATAATTATTTTTAAATATTTTTGTTTTGAAGAGAGCACAATCCCAGCCAGGACAAATCTTTTCTCTTCAAAACAAAAATATTTGATAATAATCTATAGTATTTGAAGACAATAAATAATAAAACTCTAATTTATTAGATACTATTAAACTGTTTATAGATAAAATTGAATTATTTCAGTTCTGAACACTGGATTGCAATATTGAAAAACTCTGGCTGATAGTAATAAAATAGATTAATTGAATTGATTAATTTGAGTCAGCAGTAAAATTACGATGGAAATAATGTTAACTTGTCCAAAATCAGTCATACAGAAGGGTTTCATTGACTTGGGAAAGCATTCTAATAAGGAACTACAACATAAAATCAGCTTGTTAAGTTTTTTAAATAAATTAAATATGTGTGCAGCAACCAAAAGTGGGGCTTTGGAAAAAGGGAAATGTGTGATAATGTTTACTTATAAGATTTCAAATTCTATTCAAATTATGTATACCTGTACACACTTGAATATGGATTACCCCAATAATCTGAGGATTGGCTGGTTGGGCCCAACACTGATTACACTGGTCAACAAAACTGAACTTTTTTTCTTTCTAAAATTAATAAGAACTAAAATAACATTTTCTAGAAGTACTTTAGTTTTCTTCGTCGGGCAGGAGTTTTGTGTGATATGCATTTGAATTTTTATAATTTTCGAAAAAAAATTGATCTAACTCAAAATTATAACTACTCATTCTGACTTACCTAGAAAGTGGTAGATAGTGATTTTCAGGCGTATTTTGCATCTGGAGCATCTCTCTTCTTGGTCCAACAGTAATCAGCCAGCATATTGGAGCTCCACTTGCCTTGGTACCTCTTTTCCATAATAGAAATTTGCTGATAAAAAAGCTCACCATGCTCATCACCGTCAGCTCCAAGATTTTCGGGTTAGTTTTCTGCTTTATGATTTCCAAGAAAATTGAAACATAAACTTTTGAAAGACTGCCAGGCTGCTTTCTCCAGTGGATTTAACAGTCCTTCGAAATGATCATCACCCATTTACGACCAGAGTTGTGGTCCTATAAAAATTCCTTCTTTCACTTTAGCATCACTGACTTTGGGGAATTTCGATTTCAAGTACAAGAATCCATCAGACTGTTTTTCCATAGCTTTGACGTAATTTTTCATTTATCTTAACTTAATATGCAATGGAGATAACTATATTTTTTCAGTATTCACTAACGGGACATATGACATATTTTTCTGGCCAGGGATAAGAGATTCACGTTGCCATGATTTTGTAACATAGTGAGACTTCCTATCTCTGCTGTCCCAGAGGCACAAAAAACAGCAAAATTTGGTGAACCCAAGCTGCAAACCAAGCAATAAAGCTATAACCTTTAAATCACCACAGAAATTCCATTAATATTTTCCATATTGTATTTTCTCTAAAATTAGTTTCATATTTTGATATGTCTCCTTCATATCAGCGGCATGTATTGATGGATGTTCATTGGCAATATGTAGCAGCACAACCTTCAAACTAACTTTAGACGAATCTATCAATATTCGCCATTCATCTGGCCGGTGTTGAAGCCCAAGAGTTTCCATAACTGAACAAATATCACTACAAAACACAATATCATTTTCTTCAGAGAAGCAGTCTTTGAAATCACTACGGCGTCCACGATAACTACATATTCTTACTTCTTTTTTGAGTCTGTAAATTAAACCTTCAGCTTCCTGTTTAGACAGATTTAAATCCCGAATCAGGTCATTGAGGTCTTTCTGATTGGGGAAGTATGGTTCTTATGAAAAGGTATTGGCTTCATATGTATCATCATTTTTATTGTCATCTGAAGCATTTTCAGTTTCAGTTAGGTCAGATCCAGAGTTATCACCTAAGGTCGTATCTGCATGTACTAGTACAGGGAACTGTTCATTGTGTAAGACAGGTCTCATTGCAGATTGCCACTTCGGATACTTAACTGTATGTTTTGTTTTAGATGTGATTCCTTTAATATTAGTTTAACAGAAATAGCAATTATTTAAATGATCCTTCGGTTCCCTCCAAATCATGGGAATTGCAAATGGCATACGATGTGTACCATTTTTCCACCCAGTCAGCAATCTATCACACAAAACACAGCATGTTTTTGGGGCACAGCTCTTATCAAAATCACCAGCCTGACAGCCAAAGTAAAGTTGATAACACTTCTTTACGAGTGAGGTCAAATTTCGCCTCTAAGACTTGAAGGTCAGCTCACCTCAAATATAGCAGAAACTGTCTACATGATTTACACACTTTCTTAGCATGATGAAAAAACAAAGCAATAAAACAATACATACACAACAAACTTCCGAAAAGAAAGGAAGGAAATATTTCACTACTGAACAAACTCAATACTGCCATATAAAAATGCCAGATGGAATCTGAGCATGTCCAAACATGAATGAACCTGCACAGCCTTGTTTGATGGTGCTTCAGCATAATATTACAAATATAATTTCCTTAAATACAGCTTGGATAAAATCGCTACATATGAGCTAAAGGTTCCTATGACAGGTAAAAAAAACGCTAAAATCAGATTTTAAAAAGTAGCTTTCACAAAAAAACTGCGCCTAATGGAAAAATTCTGACTACATGTCTGAAATCAGTATGAAAAACTGCACTAGATTCTTGTAAAGAAAACCTAGTCTACCAGTGTTATCGAGACTCAACTGTATAAATATATATATATATATATTTTTTGTTTATTGAAAAGATTACAAATCAAAATACTTTATTTATCAACATACCTTTTCACTCTCCGTGTCCAGTGCAGAAGTAGGTTCGTCTAGAAGAAGTATTTTCGGGTTCCGGAGTACAGCTCTGGCAATCGCAATTCTTTGCTTTTGCCCCATGGATAGTTTTGAACCTCTTTCTCCGATTGAGTTGTCATAAGCCTGAAATTATCACAAACCATTTTGATTAAGGTAAGTCGTAAACCAGGTTAAAGTAATTATAAGAAACACAAACCTGTGGAAGTTTCATTATAAAATTATGAATATTGGCTATTTTAGCTGCTTCAATGATCTTCTCCATCATAACCTCTCCTTCATAGCCATAGAGAATATTTTCCTTAATTGTCTTGTTGAACAGAACTGGCTCTTGTAACACTAAACCCATTTGGCTTCTTAAATATCTCACTTTTATGTCGTTGATATCATTCCCATCAATTAGCTAAGGGAGAAAATTAATTTGATATCAAGTGAAAAAAATCTTCATTATTAAAGATAATTTTAAATAAGTGTCTTTAAAATTGGTGTATTTTGAAGCCTCATGAACTTAAATACCTATTGAGTATGTGGTAACAATATAATAGAGTTGGCTTCGATTATAATTTTAAAATATTACAATTATGCTGAAAATCAATCTCATTTTTATAATTAACACTTTTGACAAAATAGGTGTAAATTTGCAAATATAAGCATTCAATATTATAAATCCCTGAAATATAGACTTCTGGTCTTTTAAACAGTGAGAAAGAAAAAGAAAAAAAAAAGTAAGAACATTAAAATTATTAAACCATAAGCCTGCCTATAATCAATTTCTTTATTGATATATAGAAAGTTATAATCTATTACGAATAATGGTCCTCGAAGTATTCTAAAATGCTCTTAAACTATAGTTCATCTAATTCATCAAGAAAATGAAACTCACTATTTTTCCTTCATTAGGAATATAGAACCTCTCTAGAAGCGAGATGATGGTCGATTTACCACAACCTGAATCTCCTACAAGAGCTACTGTTTTTCCTGCTTCGATCTTAAGATTCAATTTCTTCAAAACTTCCAATTTGTCCCTGGTTGGATAAGAGAATGTGATATCTTGGAAAACAATATTTCCAAAAATTTCCTGAAATTGGTATACATTTAACATCCTCCCAAAATAAGCATATGTATTAGTATACTTAGTGGAATATTAAACATACCGGAGTACTTTTTTTATCTGATGATATACTAAGAGTTGATTTAGAAAATGCTATTCTGCAAAGTCGAGATATAGCTTGTCTCGCTGTAGGATATTGACTCATTAAAATCAAGGCAGGTCCAGCTAGCATGGATGTAAAACATAAGGACATGTTGATGCTGCACAAAAAACATAAAATTTTGGTACAACTTTGGACTTACTTGAGATATACATCCAACCATATTATATTATTCAATATAATAAGTAAGAACCGCTCAATGAATAATCGAAAACTGTCTATGACAGTGCGTTCCTCTATATTGCAAATATTTATTCATATCAATTCTTACCCAACGAGTGATGTTCCTCGAAAGTAACCACTTGCTATATCTTTAGCTCCAAAAATAAATGTTGTTCCCATCGACAAACGAATCACAGTCTTGGCCAAACCATAAACGATTCCGTTACAAACAATGCCCTCAAAAGCTTCTCTAGAAACATGTTACATATAGTGCATTGATCAATTTATTTCAATATTAAAAAAATTATAACAAAAAATCAGATTTACTTCTTAGAAAGAACAAGCATATCCCGATACTGGTTTAAGACATACATTTGACAGTTAAGTGTCTGGATTGTATCTATATTTTGAACATATTCAATAGCTATCTAAATAAACAAAGTAAATGTCAATAATAGTTGTACAAGCAAGGTTAAAGATCATTTAATGTAAACTGTATAATATTATTGATTACCTTGGTTGACCGGGTCATGATGGAGGCAGATCTACTATCAGCATCTCTTGTTCTCATTCTCAAGCAGTTAGTGATAATAACAATTAGGACAATAGGCAGATTTGCCAAGGCTATTTTTGTACTGACATAGAAGGCATAGCCGAGAGAAAATATTAAGGACAGTATAAAGATGGCAACTTGAGCGCCTTTATCTCCTGTTACCTGTAAAATTATTAAGTCATTAGAACTCGTGGAATCATGCTTCTAATATAATATAATATTCATTCTTATTTAATATATATTTTTCATATTGGAATGTATTCAATTTCATAATAGTGTATTCATATTATGATAATATGCATTAACAGTTCTTAAGGTAAAAAGTCTTACCATATCTTCTACGATTTTATTAAATACTCCTATCCTAATTAAACTTGGATAGATAAAATTTAGAGCTCCCAATGTAGCATTGTCCGATTAGACTTGGCAGCATAAAGTGACAGTAAATGAACAAAAAACAATTTATAATGATGAAATGAAGCTGAATGTGTTAGAGCGAGGAGATCCTCGTGAGACTTACTCATCTTTACGGCCAAGTAAAGGTGAGTAAAGTCTTAAGAAGAAGGAAAAATAGGAAACTTAGTTCTTTATTTGCTGACCTTGACATTGTAACCTTCATTAAACTTGGTAGACTAAGATCCCTGTCCATCTGGACAACTGTGAAATATTCTAAAATGTTGTGACCGAGGAGCTGCCCTCCACAAATCGAGTACGGAGGCCAAGGATCAGATAGCAGGACAGCATGACCAATAATGCCAGAACTTTGCTTGGCATTTGGAAGTAGAAAGCTGCAGCAGAAGGCAGAGCTGATTGGTGGAGTCTCCTAAAGGAGGCCAAGTTTCAGTTACGGGACGTTGCACCACATATTTATGTATATATTCAGTATATTTATGCTCTATGAATTTCCTAAAGTGGTTAGATTATTATACACATCCATGTTGGTTTATAAGTAACTGGATGGATATTGGAGAGGTACAGGTAAAATGATCGAAGTATCAATGGCCAACAAACTTTAAGAATTTCTGACTTTGAGACCCATATATGCTTTCCTATCGTGTTTAGGGTCACAACATACTAATTGCGGCCATTAAAGGAGAATACAGTATAAATGTACCTTTCTATATAGACATACTAATACAACTTTCAGAATTACTATAAACAAACATGTATAAAAAAGAATATCCTAGATATTTAATATGTCTACATTAAAAATATCTGTAAAGGAGATGATGTAAATAATGAAAATTTGTATAAATGAATAGAAAAAAATGAAAATTATAAAGAGATGATGGAACTTATTATTATTAATATGAATATATATTTGTACTCACTGATTCAATGAGAGGAGGGCTGTTGGTCATTACTTCAAGGCATTCATTAGGCGAGTTCCCGCTCCAGTCGTACCAACTTATGTCCATAGAAACTATTTTACTAAAAGATTTTTGCTGAATCTTTTTGAGCCATTTTTGAGTCGCTACAGTTGACATTGTATCCTTGAGGGGAAATATACATAAGCAGAGTAGACAATTGATTTCATAATTTAATTAATATGTAATGGTTAGCCTAAGTATCTCATGACCTATCCATCAGTTTTGAAATAAATTGGTTTATCTCGTGAATAGAAAAAAATCAGAACTAGTTTACTCTAAGGTTTAAATGCCAATGAATTCATTTAATATTATAACATTATAGTAGAATAGTTTTGAAGTAGGTTATTAAATTAAGACTTTATTAATCCTTCATTTAGCATCCAGTTTTGAGAGAAAAAAAACAGGATTTACCGGAAACTGGTAAGAGCCTTAAAGCACCTTAAAAGCCATTAATTAAGATCATTCAAAATCTTTGCACCTTAGACCACCATAATTAAAATATCGTTTATTTCTACAATTTGACTAGAAATACTTACTGACAAAATTACTGAGACAAATGAAATGGCGCCTAGACCAAAAAGAATACCGACATTGACTAGGGCTATCCTGCTTAGTTCATCCTTAGTGTGTGTGTAAGTCTGAAAGCGAAAAATTATTTCATATGGTAAAATAGATAATAAGCAAAGTTTATGGTATTTTACTAAACTGGGCTTAATAAAGAGAATAGCAATCAGAGATGAGTAAGGACCATAATAGAAACCAAGAATGAATAATAAAAGTGGAGTTGTATGTCTACATAAAAGTTACAAACATATAAATCAGTGTTAATATGATGTAAGAGACTTTACAAAGAAGAGTGAGCACAAAAACAGATGATAATAATAAATAACAGAGAGTAAAATAAAATAAATTCTATATGAGATCAATATATTCATGAGCTATGTAGGGAAAATAAATATATCTAGATTTTTATTAAATTTATTTTTTATGAGGGCAACTCAGTATCATGTAAGTTTTTATTAAATTTACTTATTTAAGTATTCATACATACATCTTTTGTAATACAGTTGCTGTAGTGAAAGTAAATCCCTTAAACATGCATTTAAAATGAAATTAAACGTGTTGAAAAAGTTCTAGCACAATATGTGTTGTTAATTTTTTTAATTATGTCTAATGACTCCTTATAACTTCCAGTAACTTATTTTAACAAGAGTGGGAATGTTGAGATTCATTTTGAGTGTCCACATAAAATTTCAATGCGATCAGGTTGGATTCATACCAACCAACAGAATCGAGATTTCTAATATGGCGCCCTAACACTCTTGACTAACATGGTCCCAGAGTCTCTGCATCTACTAAAACAATACTGTCCACAACTCAATATTGTTTTGTCTGTCCTGAAAAACTAATGTCCAATTAATCTTAGAGAAATGAAAAATAATTACCTGGTAAAGCAATGTATGTACATAAAATAAAGTTGGAAGAAATGCAGAGATAATGGCAGTGAAAAAAATGGCCAGGAACCAAACAGACATCTTTTTGAGAATTTCCTTATTCAGCCTCAGTTCTTTTGTACTCTCTGATGCCTAAATAAAGAGAATGTATATAGTACAGTTACTTTAAAATTATAATACAGTAATGCAAAAGAAAGTATAATACCTCTGAATTGTTAGCTTCAACAATATCATCAGCAATATCTCCATCTATTTGTTCTTCTTTGGTAATACTTCGATGGCTATTCATATAAAGAAAAATAAATGCAATCCTAAGCATTATATATATATATATACACTCATGCGAATATCTCATACAACATATTTTAAATATTAGTCTCTTTTTTTTTCCTTTTCCCTTGTGTTCTCAATTAAATTATTTAAGAGGAAGAAAATGGTCTGTGTGAAGGTCAGAAAAAATTCTCTTTCTGGAGGATTATTTATTTTTAAAAAGATGTTTCAACCCACATTGCAGGTCTTCTTCAGAGCCTGTAATGGGGCCAAGGGTTGACAGTGGACTGGGTTGGCTTTAAAATAAATACTTCTCCTTAATTAAGAGAATTTTTTTCTGACCTCCACACCATTTTCTTTCTCATAATTTTTTTTTTTTAATTTATTTCGTATATAATTTGCTACAGTTCACAATTACCATTGGACAAATTTAAATATATCGGTACAGAATCATAATATACAATAAAAGAAAAAAAATTTCAACAGATTCTCATACTTATAAGATCAACTAATATTCGAAATCTTGTATTTTTATTTTTATTACTATTTTTTTTAAATAACTTTCTGGATAAAAATATATGTTAAATTTAGAAGTATTTAATTTGTTTTCTTAGTTATAGGCTTAATTACATAAAGGCCTTTATGTAATTAATGGTTAAAAATGTTTTCTTACTTTAGTGTAATAGCTTTGTCCTTTTCCTCCACTTCTTGAGCCTTAGCTAAAGAGTAGTAATATCCTTTAAGCTCCATCAGTTCACTGTGTGAGCCTTTTTCTACCACACACCCTTCCTAAGTGCAATTCCGTTTACTTAATTTACACATTTACAATTATTTACTCAAGAATTAGGAAAAACTAAAGAAAACCTTACTCTTATAGCATAAATGACATCAGCCTTCCTCACTGTGGACATTCTGTGAGCGATGATCAAAGCTGTCCTGCCACTCATGGCATTATCAAGGGCTTCTTGTACAATGCCTTCTGAATTTATATCTAGGGCTGAAGTGGCTTCATCGAGAATTAGCAGTTTTGGCTTCCTCACCATTGCTCTTGCTATAGCAATTCTCTGCTTCTGACCTCCAGACAGTTTCATACCACTTTCACCAACAATGGTATCATAACGCTAAGAACAAAATCAAATTGAAAAATGTCTTCTGTTTATATTAATATATAAATTATGTAGGAACAAATGATATGACAGTTACTCAAGGTGTGAGAAAAACTGAAAAAGGTATCTGTTCTGCAGGTTGTCGTTTCGAGTGGAGTTACTGCTAGTTTTAATGGTTTATTTGTTTCATTTGTAATATTTTCCAAAAATATAAGTTATCATGAGCTTTAGTATGGAAAAGAGAATGCAATTATGGGAAATATGTATACTTCGGTAAACATTTCATCAAGAATTAATAGTTTCAACTGACATTTCGAAGTATAGGTGATATATGGTTTTTGAAACGTACATTTACCGAAGTATACACAATTCCCATAATTGCATTCACTTTTCCTTACTAAGCTTATAACTTTATTATCATGATAACTTATATTTTTGGAAAATATTAAAAGGAAAATGGTTGAATAAACTAAAAACAGAAGGAGTGAGTTAGCACAAGAATGTGATACTTTGTTCAGACTCAATAAACAGAATCCTCATACTGCACAGCATTTGAAGAGGGAAAGATTATGATGATGATCTATAAATCAGACGATAAGTATACATTTCAATGTCAACTTACTGATGGCAACTTATCTATGAAACCATGAATATAAGAAATTTTTGCTGCTACGATAATCTCATCCAATGTTGCATCAGTTTTTCCATATCTGATGTTTTCTTCTACAGAAGTATCAAAAAGTTTAGGTTCCTGTCCTACAACACTAATCTGATTTCTGAGCCAACTGATATTGAGTTTCCTTACATCCACTCCTCCAACAAGTATCTAGATAAAAAACAAAGATTAATTATTTAAAAGATACAATTCAAATTTTATTGGTTCACATTATTAATATCCATACCTGCCCTGAAGTGACATCATAAAGGCGCGATATGAGGCCTACGATTGTACTTTTTCCTGCACCACTCGTCCCTACAACTGCTGTGACTCTACCAGGCTCTATATTCAATGTCAGATCCTGAAGGACCTGTATTTCGGAATTTAAGTTTTTATAATTCCGTAACTTTATTAAAATAAAAAAATAAATTTAAAGAATATTATCATGTTTACTTTTGTTTGTAAGTTTGATGGATAGGAGAATTGAACATTTCTCAATGAAATATTGGCCTCAAATTGATTCGGTATGATACCTTTGTCGATAGATTCACTATAGCTTGTATCAGTGTCGAGGAACTGCAACACTCTCTGAGCTGAATCAGTGGCCATGAAGAAATCAGAAACAGTACTTAACAAGTACACACAGTAGTATAAAGCATCATTTGTTCCTGATAAAACCTAAATGTAAAGTTAAGTGTAATAAAAAAGATAAAAAATAAAATATAAAGTGATAAACTTCTTTACATGACTTGATTTTAGTAGCTCATTTACTGAAACCACCACATCCACTTTCAACATTTTTGAGGAGCATGTGAAAATCATTTACAACATAAAAAAACACTAATGTTAGACAACAAATAAAAGTATTGTAATTGAATAAGATTCACAATGTGCAGCTTCCAACAGATTTTTGCTTTATATATGGTTATGGTATTTATAGGCAGTAATCTGATGTTGGTTATTATGGAAGAAAGAGATTTCCTAACGAAGTACTTCATTCCAGTCAATCATGCATATAGATAACCGATTGTCATCGGAACTTAAATGAATGAACAGAAGAGATTCCCTCCCATGGTCAGATATTTTATGTGTCTATGTAGATGGCTTTAATAAAGCTATGTAATTATCTTTTGTTAAAGAAAATCCTCTTGTGACAACACAGTCAAGTTTACTTGAGAAAAATATTTCCCTTATAAATAAATGACACCAATTTGCAGAGACAACATCCAACTCATCAAAAATGAGCTTTATATTTGGGATTATCATTTAAATTTATGAAATATACATATATTTGAAAATGATTTATGGCTTTTTTTATATTGGTATTAAAATTTGTTAATGATTTATTCAATGTTACTTACAATCGCTATAAACGCAGGATCAAAATCATCTCCTAGGTACAACCTCATTGAATAATAATACGAAACCACATAGCAAATGCATAATAGTAAAAAATTGAATGCTTTCCCCAAAGATAAAAGTGTTGCTTGTTTTAATCCATGTTTGTTGCTCATCTTGAATACATTGTTGTACCTAAATATCAATAATAACATTTTACTAATTTTAAGATGTTTTTACAGTAATTGTATATATTTATTTATAGTAAAGAAATGTATTCTACAGCTTTAAAAAAGAAAATAATAACTCTGTAAAAGTTAATTTAAAAATACATATTTCAATTAATAATACCTTTCAATTTCTTTAAATTCACTTCCATATGCAGTTACTGTTCGAAGATTTCCCAGTACTTCGGAAATAATTTTTGTACATTTTTCATTATATTGTTGTCTCAATACTCCTACCTTCTTTGAGGACTGCAAGAAGTATTACACTACTTAGTATCAATCTGTATTTATTATCTAAATTTTGTTTTAAATTGTTATAAAGATTATGGGGATAAGGTGATTTGCTTTAAATACAACCATCCATGAAATAAATTTTAATGAATGAAATTAGTAACTTATTTCTCCCCTTAGTGTATCATGTTATTTGTTTAAATTTTATAAATAAATTCATTAAAAAATAAAACAGACTATTAAAATTATTTACAAAATTTTATCACTTTAAAATTTAAATTAAAGTAACTGGTAATTAAACTGACAATAATATAAGGAAATTACTGGAAGATATAATATATATTCGGAAATTAGACAAGACAATTAATTTCAATAATCAATCAATATAAGGAAGAAAATAGTTGGGGGTGCAGTCAAATAAAACACTAAATAAGTGGATACTTATTTAATTAAGTGCCGACGTTTCGACCCACTTTGTGGGTCATCTTCAGGGCTAAGAAAGAAAAACAGACAACATACAATGAATACAATAAAAATACATTGAGGACTAAGTATATGATAAATGAGAAAAACTATATATGTAGAGAGGTAGAAATTTAGAACAAAAGTGAGGGATATATATGAATACAAAAAATTACAGAGAAAATGTACAGAACGGTGATGATGCCAAAAAGATTTTTTTACAAAGATAAAAGACGGAAGTAAACAGAAAGATATTTTAAAAAAGAAAGAAAAAGTATAAACATCAGAGGTGAGAAGTAAAATTATGGAAAAGGTAGTAGAATATATATAAAAACTATAAAAGGTAAGATAATAGACTCCTAGGGAGTTTACATAAGTAAAATGAAAGAAGATATAACCAAAATGAAATTAAAGAGTAAATAAAGGAAAAATAACAGTAGAAAGTCAAGATATGAATATAGAGTATAACAGTTTTTAAAAATCCATACCTATAGTATGAAGTGGTATAAATATATGACATAAATATACAAGGAACGTATAGAAATATAAGTAACAATATGGTATGAGCATGGAAATAGAGTAAAATATGAAGAAATAGTGATGTTAAATGCTAATGAAATCTTAGATAATAATAACATATGATGGATGCCAAAAACTAATATGAGAAAATATGGTGTGCAATATGGAGAAGGAAAGGGTGAGGAGAAGATATGAGTATTAAAAATGTAATTACCTATAGAACGCTGTAGTGCGAGTAGACGCGGTCTAACTGACCAGAAAATACGTTATGAGGGTGTTGCCAGCGAAATCTGACGGCCAAAAATATGACTAATTTTAAATTTTGAGATATATATTTTTAAAATATATTAATAGTAATATTTTCTTGACTATTTTATTATATTAAAATGTGTATCATGACTATTTTATAGAGAGCCGCGAAAATTAATGACTAAATTAATGGGAAAAGGTAGGGTGATAAAACAGTAGGATTTGATGTCAAGAGGTCAAAATAAGTATTATAGGAAAGAGACTATAGTAGTAACAGAATGACAATGGGAAGGAATAACAAGGTAAAATAATTTAAGGTTTATTTAGTAAGTTGAAAATTTGTGAGTAGAAAGAGGATAAGTTGACTATTTTCTTCTTGACTATTTTTCGAAATATTGACTATTTTATTATATTAAAATGTGTATCATGACTATTTTATAGAGAGCCGCGAAAACTAACACCATTAAAACCTGGGTACACAATATCTCTACCACCAACATCCCCACCCATGTCAACAACATTCTATCCTTAGGACCCAACTTTGCTGCACCCTTCTCTTCCTTCAAAAAAATTATTCCTGATCTTTTGACCGACTTAGAATATATTCACAATGACCCCCTCCTCCACCGTTCACCTGTTCCTCTAGATCTATCACGTGTCTCCCTAGCCAATATCATTTCTAATTTCCTTCAACACCCCCACTCCACCCCTTCTAATTTCTCCCCACAGTTCTTCAAGGACCTATCACTCACACGTTCTTTCCTCAAATCCCATGACGACCTGATTGTCACCAAAGCAGATAAAGGCAACTCTACAGTGATTATGAATCTTTCTGATTACGACCTCAAAATGCATTCTCTTCTTTCAGATACTTCCACCTATAAACCTATACCCCGAGATCCTACCGCTTCTCTCCAAAAACAATTCAACCTCCACCTAAAAAGCCTTTTAAATTCCAAACTCATCACTTACCCAGTTTACAGAAACCTCATTTCCTACCATTCCTTAGCCCCTCGTTTTTATGGCCTTCCCAAAATCCATAAACAAAACAACCCCCTCCGTCCCATTACATCCAACATCAATTCCCCAGCAACAAAACTTAGTAAATTCTTACTTCCATCATTACAAGTCCTTAGCCGTAACAACCCATACGATATCCAAAACTCATTTCAACTACGTGATTTATTAAAATCCCTCACGATACCTGATCATTACGTTCTCACCTCCTTTGATGTAGAAAGCCTATTTACCAATATACCTTTAGATAAATCCCTCCTCATAATAGATAAAAACTGGTCCATCATAGAACCCCATACCTCTCTCAATAGGTCCTCATACCTCCAATCCTTAAAACTCTGTTGTGAATCCGGCTACCTTACCTTCCATGGACAGTTCTTTAACCAAATTTCTGGACTTGCCATGGGAAATCCCCTCGCTCCTGACCTCTCCAATATTGTTCTAAACGACCTTCTTGACTCCATTCTACCCCAGTTCCTTGACGAGATCATTATTATTAAAAAATATGTGGACGACCTCCTCCTTATCCTAAATCCAAACATTATTCCAGAACTATTATCAGCCTTCAACTCATACCATCCCCGCCTCCATTTCACTTTTGAACTAGAATCGAATAATTCACTACCCTTTTTTGACCTCCGTATCATTAAAAATCCAAACCACACCTTATCCACAGATTGGTATACAAAACCCACTTATTCTGGCAGACTCCTCAATTACTACTCCCAAAATCTGCACCACCAAAAAATTAACGTCGCCAAAAATATCATCCACCGTGGCTTATCCCTCGCTGACCCCTGCTTCCATAAAACTAACACCCACCGAATCAAAGAAATCCTTTTAAAAAACAATTTTCCTCCGTACGTTATCAATAAACTCATCCATGCCTATAACAACCCACCCACCACCACCCTATCTCCACATCCGCCATCTACCTCTATATACAGATCCATGCCATATATACCCACCCTCTCACATAACATTCAAAAATCCTTACGTTCATCTATCCCCAATTTACGCATCGCCTTTAAATCCCACAACAAACTCTCCAATATTTATACCAAAGTAAAAGATCCCATCCCCCTTAAACAACGCTCCCATGTCGTCTACCGCATCCTCTGCTCTACTCCTAATTGCAACGCCTCCTACATCGGCGAAACTAAGAACTTCCTTAAAGACCGTATCTACCAACACAAATGCTCCATTTCCTCCCATAACCTTACCGCATCAAAACTCTCCGAACACGCCTTATCCCTTAACCACAATTTTGACTTTGATAATACATCCATCCTAGCTTCTGTTCCCAACCATGATAAACGCATACTCTCTGAAACCATCCACATAAATTTAGATTCCTCCACTGTTAACCTCAAGATCGATTCAAACAACTTATCCTCTTTCTACTCACAAATTTTCAACTTATTAAATAAACCTTAAATTATTTTATCTTGTTATTCCTTCCCATTGTCATTCTGTTACTACTATAGTCTCTTTCCTATAATACTTATTTTGACCTCTTGACATCAAATCCTACTGTTTTATCACCCTACCTTTTCCCATTAATTTTCGCGGCTCTCTATAAAATAGTCATGATACACATTTTAATATAATAAAATAGTCAATATTTCGAAAAATAGTCAAGAAAATATTACTATTAATATATTTTAAAAATATATATCTCAAAATTTAAAATTAGTCATATTTTTGGCCGTCAGATTTCGCTGGCAACACCCTCATAACGTATTTTCTGGTCAGTTAGACCGCGTCTACTCGCACTACAGCGTTCTATAGGTAATTACATTTTTAATACTCATATCTTCTCCTCACCCTTTCCTTCTCCATATTGCACACCATATTTTCTCATATTAGTTTTTGGCATCCATCATATGTTATTATTATCTAAGATTTCATTAGCATTTAACATCACTATTTCTTCATATTTTACTCTATTTCCATGCTCATACCATATTGTTACTTATATTTCTATACGTTCCTTGTATATTTATGTCATATATTTATACCACTTCATACTATAGGTATGGATTTTTAAAAACTGTTATACTCTATATTCATATCTTGACTTTCTACTGTTATTTTTCCTTTATTTACTCTTTAATTTCATTTTGGTTATATCTTCTTTCATTTTACTTATGTAAACTCCCTAGGAGTCTATTATCTTACCTTTTATAGTTTTTATATATATTCTACTACCTTTTCCATAATTTTACTTCTCACCTCTGATGTTTATACCTTTTCTTTCTTTTTTAAATATCTTTCTGTTTACTTCCGTCTTTTATCTTTGTTAAAAAAAAAAAAAAAAAAAAAAAAAAAAAATCTTTTTTTGGCATCACCACCGTTCTGTACATTTTCTCTGTAATTTTTTGTATTCATATATATCCCTCACTTTTGTTCTAAATTTCTACCTCTCTACATATATAGTTTTTCTCATTTATCATATACTTAGTCCTCAATGTATTTTTATTGTATTCATTGTATGTTGTCTGTTTTTCTTTCTTAGCCCTGAAGATGACCCACAAAGTGGGTCGAAACGTCGGCACTTAATTAAATAAGTATCCACTTATTTAGTGTTTTATTTGACTGCACCCCCAACTATTTTCTTCCTTACATCATCCAGTCAACCATTCCTCGCTTCTCATCAATCAATATATATTGTAAAAGAAAGTGTACAATGTGCGTGCCGCTAAAACACAGAAATGAGTCCCGGTACCATTAAGGAATTTATATGGTGTGGTAGCCCTCTATCTACCGTCCATGAAGAAGGTTTCAGTTTTTTCTGAATGGCGTGCTTTTGAAGATATAAGGGCTGGAAGTTTCGCCCTCTAGAACAGTCCAGAACATTCGAGAGCATTCCACAACATTCTGGAATATTCCAGAACACTCTCGAATGTTGTGGAATATTCTAGAACATTGTGGACCATTCGAAGAATTTTTTGGATGAGTGGAGCTGTGGCAGTTCCACCGATCATTTATAGCCTCTATGGACCTGAAACTATTTTGGATACGAGTCTATTTGGACCTCCGTTGACATCAGCGCGCTCAGGTGTCACTTACCTCAACTATTTGGACCATGTCAGGTTATGCTGCCTACAATGAATTTGAAATAGAAATAGCCTTTTATTATGATAGAACAGATTTTTAGGAAATGAAATAAATGAGAAACATGTGAAGACAAAATAAAACTAGAAAAAATGAAAAATTGATTACAAGCTATGTTCATTAAAAACAACAATGACTAACTAAAATATGACAATTTATTATAATTTGTTGTAAATTGTTTTAACTTTTAAATCTTTTTATTTTAAAGAGAAAAGATGATACTTGTGTACATAATGCACGCCTAAAGTTGTGCATGCAGGCCAATGTTGTGCGCATGCCCAAGCGGTTACATTATATAACAGTTACATTTCTACCAGTTACCTTGGATAACCTTACAGTTTTGCAGACATCATTGTTTGTTTACTACTGTGTTCGAGAGTTGTTGTGTTTCTTGCTCATTTGTTGTTTGTTTGGTGTTTTAATGTACTTTTTTTTTTTTTGGTGTTTTATAATTATACAACACTGCTTATTTGGGTCGACTCTTTTTGAGATCATTGAACACATTGCAGATGGGAGCACTATTTATTCCGACAGTTTGAAAGGCTATCAAACAAATGCAATAGAAAAACAAGGATTCAACCATGCTAAAGTGAATCATAGGTATAACTTTATTGACCCAGAAACACGAGTACATACTCAAACAGTTGAGAGAATGTGGGGTAGTGCTAAATGGAGGAACAAAAGACATAGGGGGACAGCAAGACATCATTTGGATTCTTATTTAGCAGAACTTATATGGCAACATCAGGTGGATGGAAATAGAGACTGTTTTCAATCCATGTTGAACTGTATATCAACCCATTTTCCACCCAAATGCGATTGAATGTTATGACATTTTTTTATTTATTATATACTACATTATTTTATTATATGTTATATATTGAATTATATTATTATTACTTCGATTTATTTATTTCCATTATTATTACATTCCATGTTTTATTTTAAAAGGTTATCTAAAGTAACTGGTCGAAATGTAACTGTTATAAAATGTAACCGCTTGGGCTTGCGCACAACATTGGCCTACTTTGGGCGTGCATATGTACACAAGTACCGAAAAGATTTTTTTTAAGAAAAAAAAATTAAAACAATTACATAAAAACAAATTATAAAAAATTATCATATTTTAGTTATATATTGTTCTTTTCTCTTTAAAACATGATAATATGAGAAACATGTCCACTGCTGAGGCAAAATCCATCCTCTGTTGTTTTTTCTTCTAGTATATAGACTCTCATATAATTGCAATAATCAATAACTGAAGAATGAGGCATGTTGAGCTGTTCGAACTTCGAAAATAACATCAAAAGGGTGACATCCCTCTAACTTGGTTCTCCACACGAACTCCGCCAAGTAAGAGTCTAGATATTCTCTATTGGTGCCTCTTCTCTTGTTTCTCCACTTCACTGATCCTAATAGCCTTTCTATTGTTTGGGTGTTAGCCAGTGTTATTTCATTTTATGTCCATTTGCACAACTCATTTTCTGCGGAATGGCATTCCGCTCCTGAAGAAATAAGAAGCTGATTTTTCATCAGCGACCCTGCGAAAAATCTTCTTCAAATTCTAAGTCATATTGAAAATAATCCAAAACAAATTAACTTACAACTTGACACAAACAATACCAAAGCGCTTAGAAAGGTTACGATAACAGTAAGAGATAGTTAAGAAAATCGACACTTGGGGCGCTGGTGTCAACGGACGGCCAAATACACAAGCACCCTATTTTGTATTTTAATATAATATTTTAATGATTTTGCTAATTATTTCAAGCACATCTTAATGTTATATATTCACATGTTTCAAATATTGTTATCACCTTTATAGAAGGTTACAGTTGTTAACAGTCGTGTAGTTACCAAGCGTGCTCTTTTTTTGTCATGTTCACTTCACGTCTGAGTCTAATTACATACATTTAAAAAAGTTCCCAAGTGTTGTTTGTGTTAAATACCTAAGTATTAAGTTGATCCAGCATCCCAGGAACAGAACTACCTATTGATAGGAGTATATGAAGCAAGGTGTGTCGTGGGTTCGAACGTTTTGGAATATTTTGGGATGTTCGAGTATATAATCTGGAATGTTGGGAATATCCCAGATCATTGTGGAACGTTCCAGAAAACTCTCGAATGTTGTGGGATATTCTGGAGTGACAACTTCAATCAAACACTCATTTGTCTAGAAGATAAATGTTTAGCGATAAAAAACCAGACCATAGTACATCTTGGGATGCCAAGATGCACCAGGACAAGATGCTTTCAGTTTGGTAAATTTCGAAAGTACAAAGGAAAACAGCTACAGCCCCGACGAACTACTTTAATACATTGTTCACAAACTAACACTTCTCAATGACAATCAAAAAAAAAATTTACAACGTTATAATGGACTGGACCAACAACAACATTAGCGGAATTATTTACTTGGACGGACCAGGCGGCACCGGGAAACTGTTTCTAATAAATCTATTGTTGGCATAAATACATGCCAAACAACACATCGCACTTGCACTGGGATCATATGAAATTGCTGCCACAATTATGGAAGGAGGACGAACTGCCCATTCCTCACTACAACTACCATTGAATATATCCGTAGAACTAAGTATGTATAATCTCAAGACCACCTGGACTAGGCAAACTTCTAAAACAAGCTAAAATTATCTTTTATGCCCGATGTCACATAAAAAAGCACTCAGAACATTACAATACTTGCGAGGAAACTCTGAAGTGATGAAAGGAGCTCTACTCATACTCTCAGGAGATTTTCGACACACACTTCTAGTTATACTTAAGTCAACAACAGCCGACGAAATCAATGCATGCTTTAAAAACTTATACATATATCTGGCAACACATACAAATACTGTGACGAACAAAAAATATAAGAGTTGAACTGTCGAAAGACGAAACAATAGCACATTTCGCTCAAGAACTTTTACAAATAGGCGAAGGCACATATCCTACTGACCAGACGAGCACCCTCAATGAACTCAACAGTGATTTCTGCAACATAGCCACTACTCGATTTCGAACTCATCGACCAAATTTATCCAAACATTGTTCATAACTATACCAATCCGGAGTGGATATTTCAGAGGGCAATTTTAGCAACTAAAAATAATATTCAAAAGAAAATTCCCGGTGAAGAGAGAACATACAAATCGATCTACACGGTGGTAAACGTTGAAGAAAGTGTCAACTTCCCTACAGAATTTTAAAATTCTTTGCAAGTACCAGGAATGCATTTACATTGCCTTCGACCGAAAAGTGGACCTTCGATCATACTATTCAGAAATCTCAACTCAACAAAACTATATAAAGGATTTTTACAATTAACAAAGCGCAAGGACAAACTTTAAAATATTGCGGCATCAACCTCAAAGACTCCTGCTTTTCTCACGGTCAATTTACGTAGGAAATTTGAAAAATTTATACATATATACTCCGGATGACAAAATAAAAAATGTTGTTTGTAAACAAGTATTGTAATTAGAATATATATATTTTTAAAATTGTATCACACATATTTTGAAGTTTATTATTTTATTCCAACTACCACGCAATCTCATATCAACTCCCTGAGCGAACCCGGCCACCCCAGATAGTTAGTAAATAAATTAAACAAATAAACCAAAAAATATGGAAAATCAGTGTAAATGGAGATAGAGGATACTTACTTGTACAATAAAGTACATTGTTGTCATAGTAAATGCTGTCAGTGCAATGGTTACAAATGTCACCTTCCATGATACAATAAATCCAGCCAAAAAACCGAAAAAGAAAAATGAAATTACTTCAATCAAAGATGTCATCCTACTGTCGAATAATACCTTCATATTCTGTAAGTCGCTGTAAAAAATGAAGCAGATTAAGTAAAAAATATTTGTTTATAACCTTAACAATTTATTGGAATAATCCATCATTCTATATCAGTTTTTTCATAGTCACAAGGGCTCAAGAGAGGTGATTGAATAGCATTCTTGCTGTCTAACCTTGCATTAGAATACCTCATCAAGAAGTCGGGAATCGACGTAGGACCACGAATTTTCAAAAAATCATGGAAAATCCTAGTCTACGCAGATGATCTAGATATTATAAAACTCAGTGTTTAGTTAATGAAGAATGCCTTTGCATATTTTCAAAGATAAGTTGTTTAAGTTTGATTTCCAGAGAAAGAGAAAAAACAAAGGACATGCTCTGTAATTATAACAGAGGAGTATTGAAAATAGAGGAGTTCAGCTTCAACTGTGTTGAGGAAATTATTTATCTACGTACACGATTAAACTCCATCTTTTGGTAAGCGACCGGAGACTCAGCGTTGGATTATGACGGCCAATAGGCGCTTTTATGGACTTCTGGCCAATAGGCGCTTCTTTGTACTTCTGGTCAATAGAAGCTCCTTTTGCAGAAAAACTCTCTCCAGAAAAAAAGAAAAACGAATATAGAAAACCCTGATCAGGCCCATTCTCTTATACTCTTTGTGTATGGATAATGAGAAAAAATACTGAGCTTATGCATCGCTATATAGATCGGGATATTATGCAGTTTATAAAATCCGGACCTCTAAGATGGGCTGGGTATACTGCAAGAATAAGCGGTAATAAAATCCCCAAGAGGCTCATCGATGAAAATCTTTTTGAATGCAGAAAAGCGGGTGGACCTCGCCTATGGTAAATTAATTGTGTTGATGTAGATGTGCAGATATTGTAAAGCAGCAACACAAAACAGAGAAGACTGGCGGACGTGACACTTCAAGAGTTGGAGCCCTATCGAAGAAGAAGATCCACATACAAATTTTAGAATATATTATAATATAAACAAACTGTAACATGAAGCGGGTCTTCATGTAAACGAAGGAAACACAAACTATTTTAAAACTCCCAAGAGCCAGCAAATTGAACGCTGCAATTCGGAGATCGGGGAAAGCAATCTCGAAAGGACCGGCACTGTTAAGTATCTAGAGTCTGTCATTATATATGACAACAGAATGAAAGAAGAATTGAATCCGAGGCTGTCTGCAGGTAACAATTGCCTCCATGACCTGCAAAAAAAAATTAAACTTCTAAGCTCTATGTAAATAAGCTAGATTATTTATTTATGAAACTATCTTGAGACCCATTGTTACTCATGGGAGTGATTCCTGGATATTGACAGAAGAAAGTAAAAGGAAACAACATCTGGGAAAGGAGAATACTGAGGAAGATATAAAGTTTAAGATATCACCTGTTACAATCAAGTTGCTTAATATAATACTAAACAATACTATAATATATATTCTATGCATTTGTCCTAAGCAATTATTGACTTACTGCGACACGGTGCTTACAAACTGCCCCTGCAAATGATCATAACGGCCTATCTCTATGGAGAGCATCTTTGATAAGTAGGAAGCCTTAATTTTGGTCATTATGTTGCGAGAAACAATTTCAGAAGCCATGATCTGAAAAAAAAGTATAAGATAATTTATAAGGAAGAAAATAGTCTGGGTTGTGGTAAAAAAAAATTCTCTTAAGTAGGGAGAACTATTTATTAAAGAGCCAACGTTTCGGCCCATATTACAGGTCTTCTTCAGGGGTGTCGAGATGGGCCTGGAGGGTTCCGTTGATAGACTAATTCTATTTCTGAGGAGGTAACACTAACAAAACTTTAAACTTTATTCCTAGTGGATTACAATGGTAAACATCATTGTAGACTGCCAGTTGTACCGATAACAATGTTATCCGGAAGATGTTGTTATCAACAATATGGAGGTTGTAATGAGGTTATATCCTTCTACTTCGATGGAGTCACTGATCTTATTTTTGAATTTAGGAACTTAAACAAAAATATGTATCGTATGATCTTACCTGAATGATGCCCAATACAAAATTCATCACGCCGAGTGTGTAATAATTATAGCCGCAATTCCTCAGTGTTGAAACCACTTCTGTTGAGTTGATATTCTGTAACTGCAGAAATTACAAAGTTATCCTTACATAGTTGTAACTAACTATTCGCACTGAATTAAGAATATGATTCATACTCACATGTCCTGGAGTTTCTATATCGATGAATCTTGTCATAAGCGGTGTAAAAAGAAAGACGATATTAAAGGGACCCACGAAGCCGTTGCCAATGGACGCGAGGATGGCGACAATCAGGTAGGCCGTTTCCTTCTTATCTAGGTAGCGTAACTGCAAGAAACATTATGAGGTTTATTTGGACATTGTGAGGGTAATGAAGGAAATAGAAGTCTTGAGATGTGGGGTGTGCCGTTGTATTCTCCGAAGTCCGACCACACAACGAACAGAGAATTGCTAATTAAGGTCGGAAAAGATAAAGAAATTGCAAAAGTTGCCAAATATCCTGGTCCACATGCAGGGAAAGATTGATAGTAAGAGGAAGGAGGAGGCACTCCTGGCTTCTTATTTAAGGAAATGGTTCGGTCTCATGTCTATCCAGTTACTCAAAAGTTCCACAGCAAAATTAAGGTCGCCATGTTAATAGCCAACGTAAGAAACAGATAGGCAAGGGAAAAAGAAGGGTTAAATGACTTTTGAAATTTTTCGTTTAAATAAAAATAAATGATTGTGTGTAAAATAATAAAAGATCTTGCAGCCCCGAAGGTTCGATCCCGATACCACTAATCGGCATTCACAAACCTATATCCAAGGATCATTTGAAGCAAGTCTCTGACCTAGGCGTCGACCTACTCTTGGACATCAGTCAGCACACCACTTATTAACAATTATTTTGTTGTTACTTTCTAACTCCTTTAGAAGCATATCACTCAATATTTTTCAAATATGATGCTATCACTTCAATTTTATTAAACAAGTGCATCATCTGCAATTCCGCGCTAATTTTCTAGTGAACTCGTGGTTTTTCGAATCTAACATTCTTTACAATACCTTGTTTTTTAATAACTTAAGATGCTAATCGCCACGCTTTACAGCCACATAGATCTTTTTGGAAAATATTTTAATATTCAAATTTTGGGGTGAAGAACATGAAGAAGCCGAGAAACCGGTGAAAGTGGAGCAGAGTGATGTTCAGCGGACCCTTTCAAAGACGAAGACTGGGACATCTCCGGGACCAGGTGGAATCGCTATGGAGCTCCTGATAGCTGGAAGCACACAACTGATAACCCTTTTGACGGATTTGATAAACCTTGTACTCAGGGTAGATGATATCCCGGATGACCTGAGGGCTGGGTACATATTGTCTATATACAAGAAAGGTGACCGGAAAGTGTGCCGAACCTACCGCGGAATCTGTGTACAAAGTTGTGTTGCCAGAATTATTGGTAGGCTGCACCGGGACAAATTAGATGAAGCGTACTCAGTGGATGCATGTTTTTAAAATTTTATTTATGTACGTGATTTATTTGATTTCGTTTCTACGAAATATACTATAGAATAATATTTTCAGGATTTAAACATTGTGGTATAGTTGCCATTGTTCTTAGCTTCTTTCAGATACTTTCAGAAATTTAAGGTACGATAGAGTTATTATTAGTACACTAGCTTTTGTCCACGGCTTCGCTCGCGTGGAATTTGGTCTGCCACATAAAGTTTAGTGACAGATCATTTTAAATAAATAATTTAATTTTGTTTAACTATAAGTTACTCGTACATCCATATTCCACCTACGCATTCCATACAATCTTTGAGCCCCTAAACCCTTGGGGGTGGAATTGTCCAAATTTCTTTCTTAGTGCTCATTTAAGCTATTCAAAGAACCTATCTGGGAATTTCAAGATGCTAAGTTCAGTGGTTTCTGCTGTGGGTTGACCGCTGGGTGTGTTAGTTAATCGGGTTACAGTTTTATATAATAAATAACCTGTATGGTGTGTTGATAAAGTAGCCTATGTCCTTCCCCAGGCTTGAGATTATCCATATTAATCCATATCACAGACGGATCAGCACAGCCGTGAAACATACATTGACACTGATTAACAAACGGAACGGACAGAACTTTATTGTTGTTCGTGTCAGTAAAGGATTACTTTAGTATAATGGTTTCACTTGTCGTACGGTAGCAGCGAGAAGTAAACTTTTTTTCTTAACCCCTTTGGGTTTAAAGGTTTCTAATTAGAATAGAAGATAGGATGGAGAGGTATCTCTTGGACTGTACGATGTACAGAGAAGTGAACTATGTTACTTGATTTGTTTTGTTCAGCGAAAATGTGTAAGTTTTGTGAGTAAGAAACACGTGAGCAAGCATACAAACTTTGCTCCTCTTTTTCATTCCCGTAGGTGTACAATTTCGGAATTCTTATCGGATGCCTATGTCATACAAAGAACACACCCTCAGTTGATCCCCCAGTCATTCAGGACAAAGCATTTTATATGTTTTTATCCATTTTATATGTTTATATGCCTTATTAACCAATTTTTAACATTGAACAATACAGAAGATTTTACGTACGCATTTCCAAATCGTCCTTAGTTTTCCAGAATCTTTCTTTCTGAAAAACAAAACAGAAAGTATATCAAGAATGATATATTTTAGATATCACTAAAAGAAAAAAACAAATTACTTAAGCCTTACATACTATTTTAATAATGAATGTTTAAAATTACTTACTTCTTCTTTTGTTGGGTTTCGTAAATTCCTCGATTCCAGTTCCAGATCTGAAAAACAAGACAAACAATTACCACTTATCTATTTACAATCAAAGCTCCAGTTAATAATATTAGGAGTTTCTTAATTTTGTTAAGAGTTAGAGGAAGACAGTTGACTGGACGATTCTGATGAAGGATAGAATTGATCAGGGGGTGCAGTTAATGATAACACAAAAATAAGAATAACTTATTTTTTATAGTGCCAACGTTTCGGCCTGCGTTGTAGGCCATCTTCAGGGCTAAGAAATAAAACAGAAAATAACACTGTTCTTTTGGTTCTTTGGTCTCTACCTGGATCTTTAGGGGAATGACCCCCCTTTATCTTTTATGGTCTTTTATGGTGGTACCCTTTTCATTCAAATCCTTACCTGCCCCCCTTTCACCCTCAATACCCCCCCCCCCCTCCCACCCCCCTCCCACTCAGCCCCTATCTTGTCACTATTTTCTTCTAGGATTTGATCAGTACTCTCGAGGCTTTCGCTAAACTCACTTAGTTGGATATTCAGTTGTGCTATCATTGTTTTTGGAACAGTTCACTTTTTCTCTGTAATGTCACGACAGTGTATAAATAAGCCTGATTCCCTTTGCTATGTTTGTGGTGAAGTCACATTCAAGTCCACTCAGAAACCTCTGACTCCGCTGGTGAAGAAGGCATACGAGTTATACTTGGGATGTAAAGTAAGTGATGAGGACAAATCATGGGCTCCTAAAATATGCTGTAGTTCATGCTCACGTTCTCTGAGTGGTTGGCTAAATGGGACACATAAGTCAATGCCATTTGCAGTTCCCATGATATGGCGAGAACCTACAAATCACGTGACCGATTGCTATTTTTGCATGACCACAATCAAAGGTTTCTCGTTCAAGAGCAAAAAGAAAATTGTTTATCCCAACATCCCCTCTGCCATGAGACCAGCTCCACATGATGCCTCCATGCCCATCCCACCAAATCCGAGTAAGTTCCGTCTTAGTTCTGAGGAGTGCAGCGATTCTGAAAGCGTTTCACCTCAACCTGGAACCAGCCAACAAGAAGAAATTTCAAGTTCGTCCAGCCCCTCTGAAACTCAGCCACAGCTCATAAATCAGAGCCGATTGAATGATCTTGTTCGTGATTTAGATCTCCCAAAATCAAAAGCTCAGCTGCTTGGGTCAAGGTTGGAACAATGGAATCTCTTGGAAGGAGGCGTGAATATATCTTTCTTCAGAAAACGGAAATCAGGAGTTCTATGTTTTTTCTCGATGGAAGAAAATCTTGTATTTTGCAATGATGTATTTCATTTGCTCCAGAAACTTGATCTTCCAACCAATCCAGAGGAATGGAGACTATTCATTGACAGCTCCAAGTTTAGTTTAAAAGGAGTACTCCTTCATAATGGAAACAAACATCCATCTATCCCAGTAGCTCATTCGGTCCACATGAAAGAAACCTATGACAACATGAAGATACTTCTACAAAAAATCAAGTACCATGAGTACAAATGGCGCATTTGTGCAGATCTTAAAGTGGTAGCCATGCTTACAGGACTCCAAGGAGGTTACACTAAATTTTGTTGTTTTTTGTGCGAGTGGGACAGCAGAAAAAGAGGAGACCATTATATCGTAAAAAAATGGCCAGAGCGTAAGGAAAAAGTAGGTGAAAAAAACATTGCCAATCCTCCATTAGTGGACAAAAACCAAATAATTTTACCCCCACTCCACATAAAATTGGGGCTAATGAAAAACTTCGTAAAAGCAACGGACAAGGAAGGAGAAGGTTTCATGTACTTAAAACAAAAATTTCCGGATCTCAGCGATGCTAAGATAAAGGAGGGAATTTTCGTAGGACCCCAAATTCGACATCTACTCAAGGACCTCACTTTTGAAGCAAAGTTAAATACTACTGAGAAAAAGGCTTGGATTGCTTTTCGAGAGGTATGTGCTAAGTTTTTGGGAAACAAAAAATCTAGAGACTACCGAAAAATAGTCCATGAACTGCTTACTTCATATAAAACATTGGGATGCAATATGTTCTTAAAAATACATTTCCTGCATAGTCACCTAGACTTTTTCGCCCCAAATTTGGGTGCAGTTTCGGACGAACATGGAGAACGATTCCACCAAGACATATCAATGCACCAAGACATATTAATGGTTAATTATATGCTATTTAAATGCAAGTCTCCTTTTTCTTTTTCATCTATTGTTTCTTTCTTCCGACCACGGTACTTGGAAATCAGAAAGAAGTAAATTAATTCCATTATTTATGGATGAACTGGGAGAATTAAAAAAAAAAAAACAATTTATGAAGGTTTCCATTTTCACCGGCTAGGAAAATATTAATGCTTAGTATTTATCCCAGTAACTGAAGAATTATTCCAAAACTGGACAAAATGATATACATTATATTCAAGCTTAACTCAAAATAAAGACATCATATGTTTCTATCGACTGAATTAACATAATGATATGAAGTTATAAAAAAAAAAGTTAAGCCCGTTTGTGTATTTATTTAACGTTACTTTATGGTTCTAAGGCTAATCGGAACATGCTATCAGGTATTGGATATGGATCTTTAATGATACCAAGCTCGGGACCACGATTTTACGTTCTTTCCGAATGATGGCAGGACCTAAAGATTTTTGGATATAGAAGGCTGTTATGCTAACTACTTCGCCACAGGTGACCCTAATATTAGAACCATAATTCAATCTCATCGCTGCAAGTAGACAATTCTAGGGGTTTGTGATTCCGATTATTTAATTACATCTTTTTTTTATGTCTAGCATTTCATTTTAGTGGACGAGAGAAAAATTCTGTCATTCTCGAATTATGTACCTGTTGTGTATCAATTGTAGTATCGATTATTTGTGATCAAGTCGCTTGTCCCGCTCTTTTCAGTATAGTGTGTATAGTTTTCTTTAATAAATTGTGTTATATGTATGTTGTTTTCTTGATTGAGTACCAATCTAGACATAACAGTACCCAAACAGAAAACTTCTGACAGACCTATTTTATATAATTATCACTAAAAAAAAAAGCGAATCACCAATCTTCAACATACCCATGATAAGTTCTTGTTCTTCATTTTGGTCTCGGAGGATGGTGATATTCTGAAGGAATCCTGAAAGAAAAATCATCTTATGATAAAAACTATCTATACTATAGTTATAAATAAAACAAATATAATGCTATGATGAAGATGCACTGGTTTGATCCAGCTTTAGTTGGATTATTTTAGCATCCCCAAATTTAAGCTTAATGTATAGACTCATTTACATGACAGTTATCAGACCTATTTGGACATACGGAGCTGAACTTTGGGGCTCTACTAAACTATCCAATTCATCTCGTATCCAATACTTCCTAAAATCCTCAATGCCCCTTATTATGTCACAAGCAAACTCATCCATCATGATCTTAATATCTCATGTAGCTGATTTGGCCCAAATTAGATATCTATCTTTCCATGACAAGCTCTGTACACACTTGAATCCGCTAGTCTCTCAACTTGCCTCCCATACTATTCCTGATAACCCTACAAAGCGTCTGAAAAGAAGATGGCCTCAAGACATTCTACTATAGAACTTTATTGGAGTGCTACCGATGGGTAGTTTCTCCTCAAGTGTTTTTTTTTTTCATGTCGTATCGTTCATATTTTCAGATTTGCTTGTTGTAATATTATAATAGATGTAAATATCAATAAATAAAAAAGAAAAGCTTAATGTAATTTTAAGAAACTTTTTAATTGGTAGTAAAAATCGAAGTTCAGTTTAGTTATTTATTACTTATTTTATACCTCCCTTGTGGGCCTATTAAAATATAAGTACCCAATTTTAAGATATTCGTTTTTTGCAAAAATAAAAAAATTGGATGAGGAAGAAAATGGTTCGGGTCGGGGTAAAAAAAATCTGTTAAAAAGGAAGAACCGTTTATTGGAAAGCCAACGTTTCGACCCACATTGCAGTTCTTCTTCAGAGCTAAATACGAAAAATACAGACAAATTAAATTTTTAAGAAACAATTTTTTTTACTTCCACCCGGACCACTTTCTATAACGTCAACAAATTCGAGAAAAATATTGAATGTTTATTTTATTTTTTATTTGGCGTCTGTTTTCTATTTTAAAAAATAATAATTTGTAGTTGGTAAGATTAATGACTTAATCTTATTTCGCTGCATTATCTGTATTGTGATTACATACCGCAAATCGAAATATTTGGATAATATGAAGCTTGTTTTATTTTATTCATTTCAATTCGAATACAGTGCTATATTGTGTATTGGCTTAAAGAAGTCATTTACAATTTAACTGGCATGATAAGCTGGGCAAAAGGCATAACAAAAAGTTGTTACTCGAACCGTTGAATATTACATCACTGTGATATTGTTTATATAATAGAGGAATTTTTAATAAAAGTAGCTTTTATTCGATTTTATTTTTAATTTTAAAACTTTAGTTCATTCCAAGGATTATTTCAATATTTTTTTTGTAAAAAAATATTTCAATCCAGAAAGAAAATCCTAAATAAGCCATATAGAGCGATAACATGTATATACTGCAATATAGACTTAAAATGGCAATGAAGATTGATGAGCATTAAGAGAAAACTAAAGAACTACTAAATAAAGAGTAGTTCTTCCCTATATATTTATATCACTCCCGTAACAAGCTTAAATCTGGGAATGCTAAAATAATCCAACTGAAGCTGGATCAAACCGAACTGAAGGGAGGATTAGTTTTTACCATCGGTTGATTTTTCTTTCAGGATTCCTCCAGAAGATCACCATCCTCCGAGACCAAAATGAAGAACAAGTACTTATCATGGGTATGTGTAAGATTCGCTCTTTCTTTAATGATAGTTACTTATATTTGGCAAATCCATGAGTAACCTGCCCCCAGATGTGATATACCCTTCTGAAAGTGTAACAATACTAACGTTGGTTGTATATAAAGAATTGTAAATTGCTTTATTTTGTACCAGACGAAAATAAAGAGTTTTAAATTGAAGCCTAGCTCTTTAAAGTGGTGACCCCGACGTGACATGGTGAGTCAAAATACATCTTATTTTTCTCTTCCGGTTTTGTTTTCCTCTTAACCTCCGTTTGAAAGAATATGGTTAATACAATGAACAGTAGAGTAAATGTAGACGATTTTCTGTTCGGTGTGGAGACGGTAGAAGAGAAGACGGAGGTGGAGTCGGCGTCCATCCAAAATGTTTTGACTTTTTTTAAAGCACCAGACCTATGGTTTATCCAGGTGGAAGCGGTGTTCAGGACCTGCAAGATAACTAGGTCGGCAACGAAATTTGACATGGTGATCGCCCAGCTCGACGTTGCCACGGTCCTACAGGTTGCTGACCTGGCTCGTAATCCGCCAGAAGACCCCTACCAAGGGTTAAAGATCGCTTGCTGGCAGATTTTGGCCAATCCGATAACGTGAGGATAAAGAAGCTGCTCGAGGAAAAACGGTTAACCGGTCAGAAACCCTCCATGTTCCTCCGGGAGATGCAACAGCTAGCCGGAGAAAAAGTCCCCGAAGTGATGCTCAGCACTTTATGGCTTCGCGGACTACCGGAGGGCATGCAAGCTGCTTTAGCCGCCACGGAGCACACCGATGTGACGAAGCTGGCGCGAATAGCGGACAAGATCGCCGAGTTACAGCCCTCCGGAACCCTATCATGGCTAGCCATGCATTTGCCCCGCAACCTAGACCAGGACCTTCTACTCTCGGACCGAGCGATGTTGGAGAGGCGATAATTCGGCTGACCGCAGAGGTAGCTGCGCTTAAGGCGCAGATGGGGCTAGGCCAGGTCGGCAAAGAAATAGGACGCCCAGCAGAGGTCGTAGGCACAGGAGTAAAAGTGGTCGGCGGCTTTGCTTTTACCACGAACGGTTTAGGGGAAAAGTGTCGTCAATCCTGGGACTGGAAGCCGGCTGGGGCGTTAAACTAGTCGCAGTGACGAACGAGGCGGTTTCAGTCGCTGAGATCTCCAACCGCTGACTTTTCATTGCCGACAAGAAGTCCGGAGTCAGATATCTGGTGGATACTGGAGCCACCTTATCTGTCTTCCTGGTGAAGACTCGTAGAGCTAAGCCTTCGCAGGACTATAGGCTTTATGCGGCCAACGGTACGCCCATTCCGTCATATGGGACCATTGTCCTAAACCTCGACCTGGGGCTCCGTAGGAAGATGTCGTGGAGGTTTGTGGTGGCCGAAGTGAGTCACCCTATCATCGGCGCAGATCTACTTTATCATTATAATGTGATGGTAGATCTGGCCGGATGCCAGCTAGTAGACCAGCGAACGGGACTCACAAAGCGTGGAAGGTTAGCGAAGGTGCCAGCGCCCACAGTGTGTTTGTTCCCCGCCGGGGAGTAGTCCAGTACCTTGTTGCGCAAATACCCCGGCGTGACCCAACCGGCATCCTTCGTTAAGCAGCCCAAGCATGACGTGGTTCACCAAATAGAGACAACTGGAGCCCCAGTCACGGAGAAAGCACGCTGCCTGCCACCGGATGGGTACAACGCCGCCAAGAAGGAATTTATGCAGATGATGGAAGAAGGGATCTGCAGGCCCTCTAACAGCCCGTGGACCAGCCCACTGACATTGTGGAGAAGAAGGATGGCGGCATAAGGCCCTGTGAAGACTACAGGCAACTCAATGCAATGACGGTCCCCGACAGATATGCAGTCCCTAACTTGGGTGAATTTAATGTTAATATGCATGGGAAAAAGATCATTACAACCTTGACCTCAACCGTGCATATTACCAAATTCCGGTGGCTGAGGAAGACATCCCGAAGACGGCTGTGATTTCACCCTTCGGGTATTTCGAGTTCCTCCGCATGTGTTTTGGTCTGAGGAACGCATCACAAACCTTTCAACGATTTCTAAATCGGGTGCTGGGAGATGTGGATTACGCGTGGTGGTACCTCGATGATATAATCATCGGCTCAAGAGACGAAGAGGAGCACATAACACATGTGGAGGAAATTCTGCGTCGCCTCGAGGACAATGGCCTCACTGTGAACCTTGCGATGTGCGTGTTTGCTCGGCAGGAAGTCGAATTTTTGGGCCACACAGTGGACGCATCTGGTGTCAGCACTCTTCCTTCGAAGGTGGAAGCCATTGCTTCCTATTCCAGGCCGGATACAATATGAATAACAATTGAATATGATTTGGATATGGTGAATGTCATTGGTAGAAAGATATAAATACTCGGAAACCAGAGTTATGAACTTGTGCTCTGTGAGTGACGCCACTTCCGGTAGTTTAAATGTCAAATAACTCTCACCTTTTAGAAAAATGGTTTTAATTATGAGTGTGATAAGTGCAGAAACTTTTTAATTTTTAGTGAAAATGTAATCATATTGTATAAGTAAGATGCTACGACGCTTTTATTTGCAGGTTGTAATTTTTTTTTTATTTATAAAAGGGGGGTATTTCCTGTCTTCAATTTTACCAAAGAATATAATTGTTCTAATGATGGATAGAATTGGTCAGGGGGTGCAGTCAAAGGTAACACAAAATAAGAAGAACTTATTTTTTAATTGTGCTAACGTTTTAGGCCATCTTCAGGGCAAACAACGGGTGTGGTGGCTTGTCAAACTAACAGTTGTCAACTGGATGTTGACAGATATTACATCACTATGATATTGTTTATATAATAGAGAAATTTTTAATGAAGGTAGCTTTAAATCGATTTTTTTTTAAATAAAATTTTAGTTGATCTCAAGCATTATTTCAATATTTTTGTTGTAAAAAATTATTTCGATCGGAAAGAACATCCTTAAGAAGGTATATTGAACAATAATATAAACACAGCAATGTAGACTTAGAATCACAAAGACGATTTATGAGCATTCAGAGAAATTTAAAGAGCTACTAAAAAGAGAAAAAAGATCATTTTTTTCAATAGAATAGATGGTAATAAACTGATTAAGAAAATATTCACCTATTTTGATAATTGAAAAATCAAATCTAAATGCTTCACAGAAGTGAAAATCTTGAAAGTTTAGGAACAACAGAACATACAATAAATGGCACAGTCAAATTTCAAAAGTTTATGTACAGTAGAAGACTTTTAAGAAATATATATGTATGTATCCAATCCGGATTAAATAGTGATAGAATAATAAAAATTATTCAATAAATAAAATAGTTATTTATTACAAAAAATATAATAATTATTCAAACGTAATCCCTTGACGCCCTGAACAAGGAAAACAAACAATTAATTAAAAAATAGGCTTTATTCATGTCATATTCCGTTTGACATATTCATAAGTCATATTATTATTCCATGCATGTGTGTATAACTACCATCTTAATAATAAAAATAATATGTTACTCTTCTGTAATAAATAAACAGCTGTTAACATAAAATGAAGATTACTGAACTTACCTTATACTCGTGACTAGCAAATCACTCCAATATAAGTTATACTGCCTAATACCGTCTGCCAACTAAAGAAGTAATAAAACAATTTAGAAATTTAACATTATTTACATGCCTTTCATTGTAATTGTTTTCATTTGACAGGTGTGGATAAATATATTACGAGAAAAAAAAAAACATTATTTGAATAAACCTTGGAATTCTACTTTTAGCGTAAATTAAAATATTCAAATACACATGTATTTTTGAATAATTACGCTATAATTTTAGCGTTATTAAATTAAATTATAATCCCAAGGTTTATTCAAATGGTGTTTAATTTCTAAATTGTTTCATTACTTCTTTAGTTGTCAGTCGGTATTATTAATTATTGATCCAATAAAAACTTTTAGTTTGTGTAATTTAGATGTTTAAAAACAGAATATTTTACTAATCGACATTACTGTACTTACTAGTGGGTGCTACGGTCCTACAAGTCAGTCGTTCCTGTCCCTTGCTCCTTCCCTCCGTCTCCTTACTCCAAGGAACCTGAGGTCTTCCTCAACATCATTCAACCATCTCATCCTAGGCCTTCCTCTGAGTCATTAGGCCCCCCAATGCTTCCTTATAGCAGGCGTCTTGGCATCCTTGTTTCTGGCATCCGTTCCACGGCGGTATTTTCTTACAAACGATACCACGTCTGGTTTTCCATATTTTGTGCGGATCTCACGATTCTTCCTTGATCGTCACGTACCGTTCGCTCTTATTGTCCCATATATTTCCTGAGTTTTTTCCTTTCCCAGACTTTGAGTTTCCTTTTACTTTCGTCTGTCAATACCCAGGGTTCATTGCCATATGTAACTATGGGTCTCAAGATAGTCTCATATTTAGCTTATTTACATAGAACTTTAAAGTTTAAATTTTTTTGCAGGACATGGAGGGACTTGTTACCTGCATTCACTTCTTCATACATTTTTGTTATCTGTTATGACTGTTACTAATCGATCTACTTTCTCATTTTCCGTGCCCAGTGCAGAAGTAGGTTCATCCAGAAGTAGTATCTTCAGACTCCTGAGGACAGCTCTGGCAATTTCAATTCTTTGCTTCTGTCCCGTGGATAATTTTGAACCACTTTCTCCTACTGTAGTGTCATAAGCCTGATATTTAAGTAAAGCATATAAAAATATATTCATTACTAATAATGCATAATATACGAAAAAGCGATAACATGAAAAAATGGAAACATAATTCAAGGATTATAAGTTTGTAAACTGTGAAATTCATCACAAAAATTAAGTTTGTAATACAGCACGGAAACCATAACTTCCATTTGACATACATTGGAATAAGCTTTAACAAAAAAAAGAGGAGGGAAATTTCTATGAAAAGCCACTTGCTCATAATATCACCCTTAGGAATATAATATTGGAAACAACAAAGTCAAACGTCTTCTTATTATTTTAAGGACTACAGGGAGGTGCTACTAAGGTTATTAGACCAATTATCGATGACTGGTCATTTTCCTGGCATTAATTTCTGATGTTTCCTCGACAAGAAAAAATTCCTGACATTCAATGGAGTGGATAAGAAAATAAAATACATTAGAGTGTCAATTGTCCAAACTGGCTTGGCTTTGCCGAAAAGCAATACAAGGAGGGATTGACATTGTCATTGGAAGAGTATTTTCTTTAAAATTTCATTTCCTATGATTTAATTCTTACTACCTTACATTAAAAAAATAGAAACTTATCTGCCATGAAGAGAAAGTCAAGATTGAAGCAAACTTATTGCAACTTTATTTGTTTAACTTGCATTCTAAACTATAGTTTAAAGAGTTTTTGTATTCAAACGTGTATAGTGTTTGGTATTTTCCTTTTTTTTAAATGAATTTCGATTATCATAATCACACCTGATGGCATTAGTTCAAACCCACATTAGTTCATATAAATTGGTAAACCATAAATAAACAGACAAGCAAGACCAGGAACAGTGCGATTTTTAGAATTTTAAGAGGCTATTAAGTATTTGTGGTTTTTCAAAATTGTCTTTGACAATTAAAAAATAAACCAAAATTAAATATTCTAGGAATAATATATGGCAGGATACTATAATCTATAACATCTGGTGATTGATATTTTGGCCATGGCTTGGACAAAATAATACAGCAGAATCTATCTGTACTTCATTTCTATCTGTCTATAATATTAGTGTTTGATATGATGGAAACAGCAGTGTTATGTAATAAGAGTTTTTTGTTTTACCCATAATCCATACCTATTTCATGATAATTTATTTAAGCAATAATTAGTTGAATAATTAAAAGTTAAAACGTAATTTATTTACAAAAACATTCTTATTATCTCATTTTAAGCATTGTTTTTAAAAAATCAAGGCAAAATTCATTGTTCTAGGATACCAGCACATAAACATGTAACACTGGTTAGTCTAGGGACTGTCAAACAAGAATCAAAGCTCGGCCGAAATCGGCTCCCTTGTAGAAGTGGTTAACCGTATAGTGATCGAAGCCAAGTTGATTTGACTCCTCCGTCTTGCATGATTTCCAGCAATCAGTATAAATTGTAGAGCCTTCCCTCACATACTCCACGATTTTAGTACTCAAGGTGTGAAAGGATCTATCCGGCACTTCTCCTAAAAACATTCTCGTGTTTCATGGCTAAAACCTCCAAGAACCCACTTTGGCAGTAATACACGACCAACATTGTTTTTTTTTGTATACAAACTTTCATCAAGCTCAACAATCATATTTCTCCCTCCTATTTTCACATCTTCATTGTCTTTAAAAGCGACTGCGCACAGCTTCCTTAAACACATTTTCAATTTTATGAATGTTCCTTTTGACATTTCAAGTTCTTCACGGCAAAATTTAACCAACGTCATTTCTTTACTCCATCCGATCTCATTTTTCTTAGAGTACCCAAGAGTCGACTTCATTGACAAATATTCCATCAGATACTGACAGCAAAGGTGCCGGCATCACCTTTTACCTAGTCCTTATCTACCCTATTGAATGCACCTTGAACTCGGTTAAATTTTGCCGTGAAGAACTTAAAATGTCAAAAGGAACATTCATAAAATTGAAAATATGTTTAATTTTAAACAAGGGAGATGTGCGCAGTCGCTTTTAAAGATAACGGAGATGTGAAAATAGGAGGGAGAAATTGTTGAGGTTGATGAAAGTTTGAATACAAAAAGAAAAAACAATGTTGGTCGTGTATTACCGCCACAGTGGGTTCTTGGAGGTATTTGCCGTGAAACACGAGAATGCTTTTTAGTGGAAGTGCCGGACATAAACCCTGAAAACGGTGTTCATACTCAAAGTGTAGCGACAATGTGTGGCAGTGTAAAGTGGAGGAACAAAAAAGAAAGAGGAACGAAGAGAGAATATTTGGAATCGTATTTGATCGAGTTCATGTTCCGAGAAAGGAATAAAAAAAAGAACATATTTAATGAAATACTAAAAGTTATATCATTCAACTGGCCTGTAGATATGTAAATTACCATTGCATTATTCGGTTAATTATCACCATTTTCCTGTTTTTAAAAATGACTATTGCCTTTTTTAAAAATTATTATTGTATTATTGTGTTCAATATGACTATGTTTTTTTTTTTAATATACTACTGTATTATTATGATGTTAATTATATATTTCATTATGTTAATGATTCTATATTTTATTTTGTTATTAATTTTATAGGTTGTTATTAATTGTTTTTTATTGATTGTTTATTTTCTTATACTAATTTATGTTGTATCGTTTTATTTTTCAGGAATTATATATAAATATAAAAGTGGAGGGTATGTTAGCGAAGTCTATAATCCTGACGACAAGGAAGCATTTCCATACTTCCTGGGATTCTATAACCTATATGATACACTAGGTCAGCATGTTATATTTCCTAGCTCACGGGCTAATCAGTTAACTAGTCAAATCTGCGAAATTCGAGTTGTTTCATGTTCTCGAACGTATAGGCCAGCGGCCAGGTGTTTAAAGGTCGCAAACAATTGAAGGCAGCTGCTTTTTTGATGTGTTGTAAAGGCATATCATAGTAGTGTAAATCCAAGTTTGCAACCGAAAAAACGGTTGGTAAAACTTTTTGTGGCCAAAAAACTTCGAAATTTTCGAAGTTATTTCATTTTTTGGACTGCATCTCCTCATCGGTGCGTTTTTGAAAAAAAAAAAAAAGAGTAACGATTTTTAAAGTAGATTAAATTTGCTACAATTTGAACCCAACCGCAGCTTTATAGATTAAACAGATTCTGTGTTACGCCCTCTTGAAAATTGATAAATTTCCCTAAAAGTCGAAATTTTAAGTTTTTGCCAACTTTCGTGAAGAACACCGGTCGAAGGAGTGAAAGTCAAGTGAAATGGGGTTGTAGTAAATTTAATTAGCTTTGATATAAGCACAGAACGAGGCCTGTAGGTGTTATACTTCTCTTGTTAATTAAAAAAAGGTAAGTCGGGGAAAGTTGGTGTTTTAAGAAAATGACATTGTACGCCACGAATTGATCTAAAACAGATAGTTTATTGTAAAGTATCTAATACAAAACAATTATTTGTACAATTACAGCAAAACAATTACTTGTAAATTACATATACAAAAAATAATGGTAGTACTAGTAGGTACTACTAAGTAGGGGGGAACACCCAGTCTCCCCGAGATTTTTCGGCCACCAAAAGTTTTTCCATCTTCCTTTTCGGTTGCAAACATGGATTTGCACTACTCAGTCACGCCCTTACAACATATCAAAAATACAACTCTTCAATTTTTTGCGATCTTCAAACACCTGACCGTTGGCCTATATTTGGACTATTTGGAAAAATGACCAAGGGGCGTAACTCAGATTCAATGAGACCTACAGGCCTCGGTCTGTAGTAAAATTAAAGCTAATTAAATTTACTATAAATTCATTCCTCATGACTTTCATCGTAGGATCACTCTTTCGGCCGGTGATCCTCACGAAAGTCGCCCAAAACTTAACATTTGGACTTTTTGCTATCAGGGAGGAAGATATGGAGAGAGTGATAGAAAAAATCAAGACCGACAAAGCTTTAGGATATGATCGTATTTCACCGGAAATGATTAAGGACAGGAGATGATAAAAGTCTTACAGGCCCTATTTCAGAAAGTATGGAACAACAAAAAGATACCGAAGGATTGAGAAATAAATGTCATAGTCCCAAAACACAAGAAAGGGAAGCAAAGTGACTGTAGCAACTATAGACCAATATGTCTCTCCTCAGCAGTGTATAAAATGTACACTTCAATCCTTCAGTGTAGGCATAGAGAGCTGGTGGAGAATCATTTAGAAGAGGAACAAGCTGGCTTCCGTTCTGAGAGGCAAACTCAGGAAAATATCTTCACTCTGAGAAATATATTGGAAAAGTCGATGGTATGACCATTTACCTTACAATCTTATACCTGAAATCCACTTTTTATTCCGCTAGGAAATATATAAGGGAAGCCCTGCAAGCAAAGAAAGTCCCAAAAAGCCTTGTAGAAGCTATTAAATCGACGTACCAAGACCCAAAAGGGGTAGTACGTACAAATGGGCAAGCATTTAAGCCATTCTTTATGGAACAAGGAGTGAAGAAAGGAGATAGCCTTAGCCCACTACTCTCCATTACACTAATAGATAAAGTCCATAGAATTTGCAAAAGGAGGATAGCCTGGACATCGTTGGGGAAGTGGAATCTAAGGGCAACCCTCACGTTCCACTTGCTACCTGTTCGCTGATGACATTGTGCTTCTTGCCGATACTAAAGAAAAGTTGCAAAAGCAATAGTTGAGTGGCAGGAGGAGCTTCTGCGTAAAGGAATGAAAATTAACTCTACCAAGAGTAAAGTACTCGTAGTATCTACAGACACAATGGAAACAGACGTACATTTTTACTGCAATGGAGAAAAATTAGAGCGCACTAATGACTATACTTACCTGGGAACAATTATTATCAAATCGGGAAGGATAGACCAAGATATTTACAACAGAATAATAAAAGCTTAGCAGGTCTATTATCAGATTTGCAACACAATTATGGGCATACGAGAGGTAAGTAAAAAAGTAAAACTCCATATTTATAACCGGTATTTCTCCCTACCTCGATGTACGGATGTGAGAGTAGGGTCGCAATGGACAAACACATAAGCCGAATCACTGCAGTGTAAATGAAATACCTCCGCAGAGTCGCTGGGAAAATTAGAAGAGACCGGGTGAGAAATTCAAGAATAAGGGAAGACCTGCGAATCCCTGGGTTAAAAGATTCCTTGCAGAAACGGCTGCTGAGGTGGTTTAGACATATTTGCCGAATGACTCAAGGGAGATGTTCGAAGCTAGATCTACAGGCACAAGACCGCGAGGAAGGCCACGGATTTCGCATAGAGAATATATTGGTAAGTTGGGACAGGAAAGGGGTAAAACTCTGGAACAGATGATGATGTTGGCCCGGGACCGACTGGACTTGCACAGTTGGGTTGAGGCTCCTCCACACTGAAAGGTATACGGAGTAAGGGAAAGTAGAAGAAGAAGAAGATGTTTTTGTGTTGCCACTCTGAGAGCAAATATCATCCAAACAGGGTCAGAGGTGAAGAGTAAAAGTCTTTTCTTTTTTGTCATGACGAAAACCACTCTCCTTTTTCGTACCTTGATAATCTCGAATCTTAAGTACCATTTTCTGCTTGTATTAACTAATATATGGATTACAAGTGATCGTTTCTTTACGTTTACTTGTAGTGATATGTTATTATTGATGAGGCAAAGTAAAATCAGACACCACCTGAATTTCTTGTATTCCTGTTAAGCTAAATCCTACGGTTCATAAAATTGTTTAATGTCAGGGGTGAATATTAAATTTAACTACTCAAACGTCATAGTTGATAAATCACTTTATCACGTCAAAAGTTTTACAAAGATTATTAAGAAATATTTTAATATAACCAGAACTTGTGGGTGGTTGCTGCAGATTTTTGCCACCTTATAAGTTAATCAAAACATAATATCCAAACAAGAGTAGTCCTTCATGAAATCAAAATCTGCGTGCATTATTGTTACAAGTATTATTAAATTATCGGTTATCACATATTACAGAATACTAGAAGTAATAGTTATGATAAGTATAGAAACTACCCGAAATGGACATTAGGGTGGCCGAAAAAACACTTTTATTTCGAAGTTGTAGTAGCGCGGAAAAGTTGCGAATTATATAGACAAAAAAAAAGAAATTATCAAAATCAGTTGACATCTTCCGATCGCGCAAAGGCCATAAAGTTTAACAAAATATGAAAAAAAACTCATTTTTTATTTATTTTTGAATTAGATGTTTTCGTAATGTAATAGTTTGTAAAGTCTTTAAATACAGCCTAAAAACATTGTGTTTTAATTTGGTTTAGATCAGTTGATATCATCGCGGTCGCGCAAGATATCAAAGCCCCAAAATTTGCCAAAATATGGAAAATTTCATATGTTTACGCATTTTTGGTATTTGATAAATAATTAGTATTTTCAATATTTTGGGGCTTATGCTCGACCGGAAGATATCAACTGATCTAAACCAAATTAAAATACAATTTTTTTAGGCTGTATTTAAAGACGTTACTAGCTATTATATTACGAAAACATCTAAGCAAAAATTAAGATTTTTTCATATTTTGTGAAATTTTAGGGCTTATGCGCGACCGGAAGATGTCAACCGATTTTGATTTTTTTTGTCTATATAATTCGCAACTTTTCCGCGATATTACAACTTCGAAATATAAAAAAAAATGTTTTTCGGCCCACCCTAATGGACATGTCCCGTGAAATATGAAATTTGAAAATTTTCACCATTGCGGTACATTCAAAATACATAATTTTTTTTAAAATTTAATTTATTGACATTTACAACTATAATATTATTATAACAATAAATCTGCTAATGTGTACATTATGACATGAATAACACTTGTGGAGAAACTACCCATCGGCAGCACTCCAATAAAGTTCTATAGATGATGGTCTCGAGGCCATCTTCTTTTCAGACGCCTCGGAGGGTTATCAGGAATAGTATGGGAAGCAAGTTGAGAGACTAGCGGATTCAAGTGTGTATGGAGCTTGTCATGGAAGGATAGGTATCTAGTTTGGGCCAAATCAGTAACATATGGAATATTAAGATCATGATGGATGAGTTTGTTTGTGACATAATAAGGAGCATTGAGGATTTCACGAAGGATTTTGGATTGTAAGGATTGGATACGAGATGAATTAGATGGTTTAGTAGAGCCCCAAAGCTCAACTCCGTATGTCCAAATAGGTCTGATAACTGTCATGTAAATGAGTCATTTGTAATTGATTGGGAGCTTAGAGCGTTTGTCCAGTAAGTGTTGAAGTAGGCGAAAACGTCGAGCAGTTTCTTGTCTTTTCAGTCTTGTATGAGGATTCCAAGTGAGACGTTTGTCCAGATGGAGTCCTAGGTAACGTATCTGTTCGACAGGGTTCAGTAGAATATTATTAAAGGATACAGTAGGGCAGGAATTCGTAGGTTTACGACGAAGGGTGAAGGTAATTTGATGGGATTTTTTAGGATTTATTTTAATTCTCCAATTTTGTGATCATTCTTGAAGGTTTGAGATATGGGATTGAAGAGATTGGGATGCAACAAATGGATCCTTATTTACTGATAACACACATGTGTCATCAGCGTACGTAGTGAGGACAGTGCTTGTATGGGTTGATATGTCAGCTGTATATATCGTGTATAGGATGGGACCCAGGATACTACCTACATAATTTAAAGCACAAATTGTCGGATTACTTGCAGGGCATATTATTATCAGCAAATTTATTAAAGAATTACGCGAAACTTCCAAAATTCACAAAAGAAATAAAAGAACAAAAATAAAAAGTGCCACAAAATACAAGACAAGAATCATAATAAAAGGGAAGTGAAAGTACAAGAGAATAAGGTCGTTATCAAGAACCAAGAGGGTTTATTATTTATTTACTCTTATCAGCTGATTTATTTAACATATTTCGGCTGTTGTCTTGTTGATTCAGTAGTTGCATTTGGGTCTTGGAGGTGGTGGGATATTTCCTTTGGTTGGTACACTTTCTCTGCATTTTGAGATTGGGATGCGCTTCATTTGTTGATTTTCTTTGCTATGGTCCTCTTGATGCACTGAAGATGTCTAAATAGGCGAAATATTGACAGGGAGTTTTGTTTTCTGTTTCTTTTTTAAAAATGTTTGGCTTCTTGTTTGTCCATTTATGTTTCAACATGTATTTTATGTATCTTTTAAGCTTTTGCTCTTTAAATAAATATATTTATGCTTATAAATGAATTAAACTACTCCTAAATTGAAGATACTAATATTTATTAACAAATTAAAAAGAATACAATAAAATTATTAAACAATTAAATTATTAACTTATGTAAATTTACAATAACAATATTCTAAAGATTATAACCTAGCCCTAACTGTTATCTAATTACTAAAATAATATACAAATAATATAAGATATAGCTAATACTAAATAACTTAACTATTTGCACAAATTTGTACAAATACAATAAAACTAAATTAGAGTCTATAACTACAAATTAACACTTACAGTCCTCTAATTAAAGTCCACCGACCTATAGATCCTCCAAAATACGTATAACTGACACACAATAGTAAACAGAAACAGTTTATTACACTTGCAGATAGTCACAGTTCACTGATACACAAGTTTACAAGTTTTACTACTGCCCACTTATCACTGACTCACTTATTACTTACTGACTGACCTATCACTGACTAATTCACCACACTGACTGCAACACTAACTCTAGTTCGCAGCGGCCGGTATTTATATAGGCAAGGTCGAACGTTTTAGACACGCAGGAGTGGGGGAGGCCGTTTCTCGGATCTTCCAGATCCTTCAAATCTGTCTTAATTCCTCCAGCCAGTCTTAATCCTTCCAGCCCGTCTTTCTCTCTCTGACCGTAAAACTGCCCCCTCCTTAAAAGTGCTCTGCCCCAGAGCATAGTCCGGAGAAATCGGGCAGTTATGAGCTTCTACCAATGGAGACGCTTTTTCTTTCCATGGGTTGAACGTGCACACCAATATGCCGACTACAGAGTTGGCGAATGTCGGTTCAATAATGTCCCTGACAACCTCCTACTCCAGGCCGTCGTATCCACAGCCCAACTAAGGGATGGCGAGCTTGGTAATACGCAGTCTCAGAAGCTTACTACGCAGGTCGTCGAGGCTTCACAGCAGTGTGTCATATGTGGGCTTATGATTAGTGGCACTAATAAAAACCACTTACCACTTACTGGTAACTAAGTAAAACAGATGTCATCCTTCTTGCGTGTGGTGGAGTGCCTTCCCGACATTTAGTCCTTGACGTTCTAGGCCCTGAGTTCCGCCGAGCTTCTTCCTGAAGACCGTTGCAATCCCTCGAGAAGTGCTCTGATCTTCGGCGACGCAATGGGCCTGAGAATAGTCCACTGGTAACGAGAAGATATCTCTGTAGATTGTCTGAGTCACTCTACGGGAACCTGGTACCTTAGGGTGTGTAACTGAAACATTATTTGTCTCAACGTTGTTGAGGTACCTGACTTGCTGGTCTTCTGTCGGGCCATGGTCTCCTTTGTATGGGGCCAGTCTATTGAAATGGACTACCTTGGGTTTTTCTTTGGGCTGCTTCCTGATCCTATAGATGACGTCGTTTATTCTCTTGGTGATCTCAAACGGGTCTTAATCCCTCCAGCCCGTCTTTCACTGACCGTTACAATATCTTATTTTATTCTATTCTTAGTTCGGGAACAAAATCGATATTACTTTAGTAATTCTTAATTTATTAAGAACTAATTATTGTTATCATTAAATAACGAATAATAATGAACCATGTTTACTAACTAAGAAGAATTCACGACGTTTAAAATACATTAAGTTTTTTTAACAATAACTTTTCCTGTAACGTTTCTTTAACGTCCAAGACGAAATGATCCTTGTATTTTCTCTTTTATCTCAATCAAGAAAGACACCAAACGTTAGTTACCAGTGCTTAGTAATGACTAACCTCTTCCCAAGGTGGCACACTTAAGCTTTAAGAGGATGTAGATATTGAATTTGTTTTGGGCCGCTTTCTTTTCGGTTTCTTCAAACATTTCTTTTCTGATGAGGTTATGTCTTAAAATGCGTTTTTGACTTGTGTATAATTTTCAAAAATTTTACACCTAAGGATTTTGTAAAATTTCTAAACAGATAGAAATCTGTTGGAGATAAGTCTGGCGAATCAGGTGGGCGTGGGAGGAGTTCGTAAACCAACTCGTTTAGTTTCTTCACTGACGTTCTGAAACATGAATTATAGCGTTGTGGTGTAAGAGTTTAGGTCCCTTCCGATTCACCAATGCAGGTTAGTTTTTGTTTCATTATGCCAATATCCTTGCAGTTGAATGTGGATGTGGTGGTTTCACCTCTGAGTAGAGAGAATTGAGTTATGCAAGAATTATCCTGTGTCGCCAGTTTCAATACCTACGATCCAAGTTTTCATAAGATAGGTCTCAGATTCATAAGATAGGTAAGCTTTATTATAATAATGATTTTTATTATAATTATAACACAGTCATCTACTTCAATTCACTCAAGATATTTTACAAACCAAAAACTTATTATTAATAAACTTAAACATATTGTTACAAACCAAAAATAAAAGTCTTATTCAGTCGTGGTTGGAACTTGAGTACAACACCCCAAACCAACTATAGCAACAATTATTTTGAATAAAATGAAGTTGAAGTAGTGATGATTATAATTATCATAATGACCAAGAATTTTACTGTTGATAACAAATAAGTGTACTTGTGTATATAATGCACGCCCGAAATAGGCCGATGTTCTACGCATGCCCAAGCAGTTACATTTTATAACAGCTACATTTCTAACAGTTACCTTGGATATTAAAGATTTGCCGCCCGGCGGCAATTCGGGCGGCAAATCTTTTCTCTTCAAAATATCCGAAGGGAGGCGATCTCAGATTCAAATCAAAATAGGAATGTAATAATATTGGAAATAAATAAATCGAAGTAATAACAATATAATTTAATATATAACATATTATAAAATAATGTACATAATGTAAATAAATATAATAACGAGATCAATAAATAGAGTAATAATAATGGAAATACATAAATCGAAGTAATAACAATATAATTTAATATATAACATATTATAAAATAATTTGGTATATAATGTAAATAAATAAAATAATGAGATCAATAAATACTCCAATATATAAACGATTTAAAATTAAAATAATTATCTAAAACTATAAGTATAATAAATAAATAATAACTATATTTAATCATAAATAATAAGTGTAGGATGTAAAATAATGCAACATATATAAAATATTTAAAATTCAAAAAATTATTTAAAAACTTAAGATTCAATCGCATTTCGGTGGAAAATGGGTTGCTATACAGTTCAACATGGATTGAAAAGAGTCTCTATTCCTACATTTCCTATTTTTCTGCAAAATGTTTTTCTCCTGGCAAAAATGAATTGCATCTTCCTCGGTTCTTGCCAAATCCCAAATAAGCATTGTCGTATAACTAAGAAACACCAAACAACAAAATATCGACATTATCTTGTATTATTAACAAAGAACAACTGAGCAACAAACACAACAACGCTCGAACAGACTAGTAAACAAACAATGATGTCTGTCAAAAATGTAAGGTTATCCAAGGTAACTGGTAGAAATGTAACTGTTATAAAATGTAACCGCTGGGGCATGCGCAGAACATTGGCCTGCTTCCGCCGTGCGTTATGTACACAAGTACCAAATATCCATTTGAAAGAAAACAAAAAAAATTAAAATTAATTAAAAAATAGCTATTGATACTCGACAATAAGCATTGTCGTATAATTATAAATCACCAAACAACAAAAAATGTACAATAAATCACCAAACAAACAACAAATGAGCAAGAAACAAAAATGAAGATACAACAAGAACTCTCGAACACACTAGTAAACAAACAATAAGGTCTGTCAAAAATGTAAGGTTATCCAAGGTAACTGTTAGAAATGTAACTGTTATAAAATGTAACTGCTTGGGCATGCCTAGAAAGTTGACCTATTTCGGGCGTGCATTATATACACAAGTACCCAAATAAGTTAGCCACCACGAATTCCGCTAGACATCACTAATGCAGCGCTGTTAACTGATAACAGGATAGTCTGAGGTGTGCTACCAACTTCAGCTTAATTTCTGAGGTATGCAATTATAATTGTAATATACTATAATTTTTATATCAATATTGTGGCATTGTTAGCTTCGAGGACAGAGGTTTGCTGAGAACAGTTAATTTGATAATATATACTTTATTGTTTACATAACATAATAACAGGTATATGAGGTTGATTCACTGCTACAAGCTGTGTAATTTTGTATAATGTTGATGTAAAATCCAGTGGTATAATAACAATATGATTGGATTCAAAAGAAATGAACCCATAATTTATTATCGTTATCAAATCACATACAACATATGTTTTGAATATAGAGTAGCATTATCTATTGAGCAGGTTGAAATAGTGGCCCCTCTTCTCCATCAGCTGCTCATGGTTCCCTTCCTCTATCACTTGACCAGACTGAAGAACAACTATCTTGTCTGCTTTGCGGATCGTTGACAGTCGATGTGCTATCACAATTGTTGTTTTACCTATTGAAGCATTCTCCAGAGCTTCTTGAACAGCCTAAATTTTTTTAATTTATTATTAACAACAAGATTCTCTTAATTACAATAAATAGTAATAAATCATTATTTATAATTTATTAGTAATAGTCAACTTAATTCAGTGAGATAGATACTTTCCATAAAGTGGGAGATTCTTCGACAGAAATTACTAAAGAAAATTGACAAAAATGATGAATTTGTATCATAACACTAATACATAAAGAACAGGAGGCAGTGAAGAACCTGGTGATGAAACTAAAGATAAATATAATAACCTATAATTTATTTTTATTAATTGTTGTTTTGATGATAATTATTTTTAAATATTTTTGTTTTGAAGAGAGCACAATCCCAGCCAGGACAAATCTTTTCTCTTCAAAACAAAAATATTTGATAATAATCTATAGTATTTGAAGACAATAAATAATAAAACTCTAATTTATTAGATACTATTAAACTGTTTATAGATAAAATTGAATTATTTCAGTTCTGAACACTGGATTGCAATATTGAAAAACTCTGGCTGATAGTAATAAAATAGATTAATTGAATTGATTAATTTGAGTCAGCAGTAAAATTACGATGGAAATAATGTTAACTTGTCCAAAATCAGTCATACAGAAGGGTTTCATTGACTTGGGAAAGCATTCTAATAAGGAACTACAACATAAAATCAGCTTGTTAAGTTTTTTAAATAAATTAAATATGTGTGCAGCAACCAAAAGTGGGGCTTTGGAAAAAGGGAAATGTGTGATAATGTTTACTTATAAGATTTCAAATTCTATTCAAATTATGTATACCTGTACACACTTGAATATGGATTACCCCAATAATCTGAGGATTGGCTGGTTGGGCCCAACACTGATTACACTGGTCAACAAAACTGAACTTTTTTTCTTTCTAAAATTAATAAGAACTAAAATAACATTTTCTAGAAGTACTTTAGTTTTCTTCGTCGGGCAGGAGTTTTGTGTGATATGCATTTGAATTTTTATAATTTTCGAAAAAAAATTGATCTAACTCAAAATTATAACTACTCATTCTGACTTACCTAGAAAGTGGTAGATAGTGATTTTCAGGCGTATTTTGCATCTGGAGCATCTCTCTTCTTGGTCCAACAGTAATCAGCCAGCATATTAGAGCTCCACTTGCCTTGGTACCTCTTTTCCATAATAGAAATTTGCTGATAAAAAAGCTCACCATGCTCATCACCGTCAGCTCCAAGATTTTCGGGTTAGTTTTCTGCTTTATGATTTCCAAGAAAATTGAAACATAAACTTTTGAAAGACTGCCAGGCTGCTTTCTCCAGTGGATTTAACAGTCCTTCGAAATGATCATCACCCATTTACGACCAGAGTTGTGGTCCTATAAAAATTCCTTCTTTCACTTTAGCATCACTGACTTTGGGGAATTTCGATTTCAAGTACAAGAATCCATCAGACTGTTTTTCCATAGCTTTGACGTAATTTTTCATTTATCTTAACTTAATATGCAATGGAGATAACTATATTTTTTCAGTATTCACTAACGGGACATATGACATATTTTTCTGGCCAGGGATAAGAGATTCACGTTGCCATGATTTTGTAACATAGTGAGACTTCCTATCTCTGCTGTCCCAGAGGCACAAAAAACAGCAAAATTTGGTGAACCCAAGCTGCAAACCAAGCAATAAAGCTATAACCTTTAAATCACCACAGAAATTCCATTAATATTTTCCATATTGTATTTTCTCTAAAATTAGTTTCATATTTTGATATGTCTCCTTCATATCAGCGGCATGTATTGATGGATGTTCATTGGCAATATGTAGCAGCACAACCTTCAAACTAACTTTAGACGAATCTATCAATATTCGCCATTCATCTGGCCGGTGTTGAAGCCCAAGAGTTTCCATAACTGAACAAATATCACTACAAAACACAATATCATTTTCTTCAGAGAAGCAGTCTTTGAAATCACTACGGCGTCCACGATAACTACATATTCTTACTTCTTTTTTGAGTCTGTAAATTAAACCTTCAGCTTCCTGTTTAGACAGATTTAAATCCCGAATCAGGTCATTGAGGTCTTTCTGATTGGGGAAGTATGGTTCTTATGAAAAGGTATTGGCTTCATATGTATCATCATTTTTATTGTCATCTGAAGCATTTTCAGTTTCAGTTAGGTCAGATCCAGAGTTATCACCTAAGGTCGTATCTGCATGTACTAGTACAGGGAACTGTTCATTGTGTAAGACAGGTCTCATTGCAGATTGCCACTTCGGATACTTAACTGTATGTTTTGTTTTAGATGTGATTCCTTTAATATTAGTTTAACAGAAATAGCAATTATTTAAATGATCCTTCGGTTCCCTCCAAATCATGGGAATTGCAAATGGCATACGATGTGTACCATTTTTCCACCCAGTCAGCAATCTATCACACAAAACACAGCATGTTTTTGGGGCACAGCTCTTATCAAAATCACCAGCCTGACAGCCAAAGTAAAGTTGATAACACTTCTTTACGAGTGAGGTCAAATTTCGCCTCTAAGACTTGAAGGTCAGCTCACCTCAAATATAGCAGAAACTGTCTACATGATTTACACACTTTCTTAGCATGATGAAAAAACAAAGCACTAAAACAATACATACACAACAAACTTCCGAAAAGAAAGGAAGGAAATATTTCACTACTGAACAAACTCAATACTGCCATATAAAAATGCCAGATGGAATCTGAGCATGTCCAAACATGAATGAACCTGCACAGCCTTGTTTGATGGTGCTTCAGCATAATATTACAAATATAATTTCCTTAAATACAGCTTGGATAAAATCGCTACATATGAGCTAAAGGTTCCTATGACAGGTAAAAAAAACGCTAAAATCAGATTTTAAAAAGTAGCTTTCACAAAAAAACTGCGCCTAATGGAAAAATTCTGACTACATGTCTGAATTCAGTATGAAAAACTGCACTAGATTCTTGTAAAGAAAACCTAGTCTACCAGTGTTATCGAGACTCAACTGTATAAATATATATATATATTTTTTTTTTGTTTATTGAAAAGATTACAAATCAAAATACTTTATTTATCAACATACCTTTTCACTCTCCGTGTCCAGTGCAGAAGTAGGTTCGTCTAGAAGAAGTATTTTCGGGTTCCGGAGTACAGCTCTGGCAATCGCAATTCTTTGCTTTTGCCCCATGGATAGTTTTGAACCTCTTTCTCCGATTGAGTTGTCATAAGCCTGAAATTATCACAAACCATTTTGATTAAGGTAAGTCGTAAACCAGGTTAAAGTAATTATAAGAAACACAAACCTGTGGAAGTTTCATTATAAAATTATGAATATTGGCTATTTTAGCTGCTTCAATGATCTTCTCCATCATAACCTCTCCTTCATAGCCATAGAGAATATTTTCCTTAATTGTCATGTTGAACAGAACTGGCTCTTGTAACACTAAACCCATTTGGCTTCTTAAATATCTCACTTTTATGTCGTTGATATCATTCCCATCAATTAGCTAAGGGAGAAAATTAATTTGATATCAAGTGAAAAAAATCTTCATTATTAAAGATAATTTTAAATAAGTGTCTTTAAAATTGGTGTATTTTGAAGCCTCATGAACTTAAATACCTATTGAGTATGTGGTAACAATATAATAGAGTTGGCTTCGATTATAATTTTAAAATATTACAATTATGCTGAAAATCAATCTCATTTTTATAATTAACACTTTTGACAAAATAGGTGTAAATTTGCAAATATAAGCATTCAATATTATAAATCCCTGAAATATAGACTTCTGGTCTTTTAAACAGTGAGAAAGAAAAAGAAAAAAAAAAGTAAGAACATTAAAATTATTAAACCATAAGCCTGCCTATAATCAATTTCTTTATTGATATATAGAAAGTTATAATCTATTACGAATAATGGTCCTCGAAGTATTCTAAAATGCTCTTAAACTATAGTTCATCTAATTCATCAAGAAAATGAAACTCACTATTTTTCCTTCATTAGGAATATAGAACCTCTCTAGAAGCGAGATGATGGTTGATTTACCACAACCTGAATCTCCTACAAGAGCTACTGTTTTTCCTGCTTCGATCTTAAGATTCAATTTCTTCAAAACTTCCAATTTGTCCTTGGTTGGATAAGAGAATGTGATATCTTGGAAAACAATATTTCCAAAAATTTCCTGAAATTGGTATACATTTAACATCCTCCCAAAATAAGCATATGTATTAGTATACTTAGTGGAATATTAAACATACCGGAGTACTTTTTTTATCTGATGATATACTAAGAGTTGATTTAGAAAATGCTATTCTGCAAAGTCGAGATATAGCTTGTCTCGCTGTAGGATATTGACTCATTAAAATCAAGGCAGGTCCAGCTAGCATGGATGTAAAACATAAGGACATGTTGATGCTGCACAAAAAACATAAAATTTTGGTACAACTTTGGACTTACTTGAGATATACATCCAACCATATTATATTATTCAATATAATAAGTAAGAACCGCTCAATGAATAATCGAAAACTGTCTATGACAGTGCGTTCCTCTATATTGCAAATATTTATTCATATCAATTCTTACCCAACGAGTGATGTTCCTCGAAAGTAACCACTTGCTATATCTTTAGCTCCAAAAATAAATGTTGTTCCCATCGACAAACGAATCACAGTCTTGGCCAAACCATAAACGATTCCGTTACAAACAATGCCCTCAAAAGCTTCTCTAGAAACATGTTACATATAGTGCATTGATCAATTTATTTCATTATTTCAATATTAAAAAAATTATAACAAAAAATCAGATTTACTTCTTAGAAAGAACAAGCATATCCCGATATTGGTTTAAGACATACATTTGACAGTTAAGTGTCTGGATTGTATCTATATTTTGAACATATTCAATTGCTATCTAAATAAACAAAGTAAATGTCAATAATAGTTGTACAAGCAAGGTTAAAGATCATTTAATGTAAACTGTATAATATTATTGATTACCTTGGTTGACCGGGTCATCATGGAGGCAGATCTACTATCAGCATCTCTTGTTCTCATTCTCAAGCAGTTAGTGATAATAACAATTAGGACAATAGGCAGATTTGCCAAGGCTATTTTTGTACTGACATAGAAGGCATAGCCGAGAGAAAATATTAAGGACAGTATAAAGATGGCAACTTGAGCGCCTTTATCTCCTGTTACCTGTAAAATTATTAAGTCATTAGAACTCGTGGAATCATGCTTCTAATATAATATAATATTCATTCTTATTTAATATATATTTTTCATATTGGAATGTATTCAATTTCATAATAGTGTATTCATATTATGATAATATGCATTAACAGTTCTTAAGGTAAAAAGTCTTACCATATCTTCTACGATTTTATTAAATACTCCTATCCTAATTAAACTTGGATAGATAAAATTTAGAGCTCCCAATGTAGCATTGTCCGATTAGACTTGGCAGCATAAAGTGACAGTAAATGAACAAAAAACAATTTATAATGATGAAATGAAGCTGAATGTGTTAGAGCGAGGAGATCCTCGTGAGACTTACTCATCTTTACGGCCAAGTAAAGGTGAGTAAAGTCTTAAGAAGAAGGAAAAATAGGAAACTTAGTTCTTTATTTGCTGACCTTGACATTGTAACCTTCATTAAACTTGGTAGACTAAGATCCCTGTCCATCTGGACAACTGTGAAATATTCTAAAATGCTGTGACCGAGGAGCTGCCCTCCACAAATCGAGTAGGGAGGCCAAGGATCAGATAGCAGGACAGCATGACCAATAATGCCAGAACTTTGCTTGGCATTTGGAAGTAGAAAGCTGCAGCAGAAGGCAGAGCTGATTGGTGGAGTCTCCTAAAGGAGGCCAAGTTTCAGTTACGGGACGTTGCACCACATATTTATGTATATATTCAGTATATTTATGCTCTATGAATTTCCTAAAGTGGTTAGATTATTATACACATCCATGTTGGTTTATAAGTAACTGGATGGATATTGGAGAGGTACAGGTAAAATGATCGAAGTATCAATGGCCAACAAACTTTAAGAATTTCTGACTTTGAGACCCATATATGCTTTCCTATCGTGTTTAGGGTCACAACATACTAATTGCGGCCATTAAAGGAGAATACAGTATAAATGTACCTTTCTATATAGACATACTAATACAACTTTCAGAATTACTATAAACAAACATGTATAAAAAAGAATATCCTAGATATTTAATATGTCTACATTAAAAATATCTGTAAAGGAGATGATGTAAATAATGAAAATTTGTATAAATGAATAGAAAAAAATGAAAATTATAAAGAGATGATGGAACTTATTATTATTAATATGAATATATGGCTGTACTCACTGATTCAATGAGAGGAGGGCTGTTGGTCATTACTTCAAGGCATTCATTAGGCGAGTTCCCGCTCCAGTCGTACCAACTTATGTCCATAGAAACTATTTTACTAAAAGATTTTTGCTGAATCTTTTTGAGCCATTGTTGAGTCGCTACAGTTGACATTGTATCCTTGAGGGGAAATATACATAAGCAGAGTAGACAATTAATTTCATAATTTAATTAATATGTAATGGTTAGCCTAAGTATCTCATGACCTATCCATCAGTTTTGAAATAAATTGGTTTATCTCGTGAATAGAAAAAAATCAGAACTAGTTTACTCTAAGGTTTAAATGCCAATGAATTCATTTAATATTATAACATTATAGTAGAATAGTTTTGAAGTAGGTTATTAAATTAAGACTTTATTAATCCTTCATTTAGCATCCAGTTTTGAGAGAAAAAAACAGGATTTACCGGAAACTGGTAAGAGGACCTTAAAAGCCATTAATTAAGATCATTCAAAATCTTTGCACCTTAGACCACCATAATTAAAATATCGTTTATTTCTACAATTTGACTAGAAATACTTACTGACAAAATTACTGAGAGAAATGAAATGGCGCCTAGACCAAAAAGAATACCGACATTGACTAGGGCTATCCTGCTTAGTTCATCCTTAGTGTGTGTGTAAGTCTGAAAGCGAAAAATTATTTCATATGGTAAAATAGATAATAAGCAAAGTTTATGGTATTTTACTAAACTGGGCTTAATAAAGAGAATAGCAATCAGAGATGAGTAAGGACCATAATAGAAACCAAGAATGAATAATAAAAGTGGAGTTGTATGTCTACATAAAAGTTACAAACATATAAATCAGTGTTAATATGATGTAAGAGACTTTACAAAGAAGAGTGAGCACAAAAACAGATGATAATAATAAATAACAGAGAGTAAAATAAAATAAATTCTATATGAGATCAATATATTCATGAGCTATGTAGGGAAAATAAATATATCTAGATTTTTATTAAATTTATTTTTTATGAGGGCAACTCAGTATCATGTAAGTTTTTATTAAATTTACTTATTTAAGTATTCATACATACATCTTTTGTAATACAGTTGCTGTAGTGAAAGTAAATCCCTTAAACATGCATTTAAAATGAAATTAAACGTGTTGAAAAAGTTCTAGCACAATATGTGTTGTTAATTTTTTTAATTATGTCTAATGACTCCTTATTACTTCTATTAACTTATTTTAACAAGAGTGGGAATGTTGAGATTCATTTTGAGTGTCCACATAAAATTTCAATGCGATCAGGTTGGATTCATACCAACCAACAGAATCGAGATTTCTAATATGGCGCCCTAACACTCTTGACTAACATGGTCCCAAAGTCTCTGCATCTACTAAAACAATACTGTCCACAACTCAATATTGTTTTGTCTGTCCTGAAAAACTAATGTCCAATTAATCTTAGAGAAATGAAAAATAATTACCTGGTAAAGCAATGTATGTACATAAAATAAAGTTGGAAGAAATGCAGAGATAATGGCAGTGAAAAAAATGGCCAGGAACCAAACAGACATCTTTTTGAGAATTTCCTTATTCAGCCTCAGTTCTTTTGTACTCTCTGATGCCTAAATAAAGAGAATGTATATAGTACAGTTACTTTAAAATTATAATACAGTAATGCAAAAGAAAGTATAATACCTCTGAATTGTTAGCTTCAACAATATCATCAGCAATATCTCCATCTATTTGTTCTTCTTTGGTAATACTTCGATGGCTATTCATATAAAGAAAAATAAATGCAATCCTAAGCATTATATATATATATATACACTCATGCGAATATCTCATACAACATATTTTAAATATTAGTCTCTTTTTTTTTCCTTTTCCCTTGTGTTCTCAATTAAATTATTTAAGAGGAAGAAAATGGTCTGTGTGAAGGTCAGAAAAAATTCTCTTTCTGGAGGATTATTTATTTTTAAAAAGATGTTTCAACCCACATTGCAGGTCTTCTTCAGAGCCTGTAATGGGGCCAAGGGTTGACAGTGGACTGGGTTGGCTTTAAAAAAAATACTTCTCCTTAATTAAGAGAATTTTTTTCTGACCTCCACACCATTTTCTTTCTCATAATTTTTTTTTTAAAATTTATTTCGTATATAATTTGCTACAATTCACAATTACCATTGGACAAATTTAAATATATCGGTACAGAATCATAATATACAATAAAAGAAAAAAATTTCAACAGATTCTCATACTTATAAGATCAACTAATATTCGAAATCTTGTATTTTTATTTTTATTACTATTTTTTTTAAATAACTTTCTGGATAAAAATATATGTTAAATTTAGAAGTATTTAATTTGTTTTCTTAGTTATAGGCTTAATTACATAAAGGCCTTTATGTAATTAATGGTTAAAAATGTTTTCTTACTTTAGTGTAATAGCTTTGTCCTTTTCCTCCACTTCTTGAGCCTTAGCTAAAGAGTAGTAATATCCTTTAAGCTCCATCAGTTCACTGTGTGAGCCTTTTTCTACCACACACCCTTCCTAAGTGCAATTTCGTTTACTTAATTTACACATTTACAATTATTTACTCAAGAATTAGGAAAAACTAAAGAAAACCTTACTCTTATAGCATAAATGACATCAGCCTTCCTCACTGTGGACATTCTGTGAGCGATGATCAAAGCTGTCCTGCCACTCATGGCATTATCAAGGGCTTCTTGTACAATGCCTTCTGAATTTATATCTAGGGCTGAAGTGGCTTCATCGAGAATTAGCAGTTTTGGCTTCCTCACCATTGCTCTTGCTATAGCAATTCTCTGCTTCTGACCTCCAGACAGTTTCATACCACTTTCACCAACAATGGTATCATAACGCTAAGAACAAAATCAAATTGAAAAATGTCTTCTGTTTATATTAATATATAAATTATGTAGGAACAAATGATATGACAGTTACTCAAGGTGTGAGAAAAACTGAAAAAGGTATCTGTTCTGCAGGTTGTCGTTTCGAGTGGAGTTACTGCTAGTTTTAATGGTTTATTTGTTTCATTTGTAATATTTTCCAAAAATATAAGTTATCATGAGCTTTAGTATGGAAAAGAGAATGCAATTATGGGAAATATGTATACTTCGGTAAACATTTCATCAAGAATTAATAGTTTCAACTGACATTTCGAAGTATAGGTGATATATGGTTTTTGAAACGTACATTTACCGAAGTATACACAATTCCCATAATTGCATTCACTTTTCCTTACTAAGCTTATAACTTTATTATCATGATAACTTATATTTTTGGAAAATATTAAAAGGAAAATGGTTGAATAAACTAAAAACAGAAGGAGTGAGTTAGCACAAGAATGTGATACTTTGTTCAGACTCAATAAACAGAATCCTCATACTGCACAGCATTTGAAGAGGGAAAGATTATGATGATGATCTATAAATCAGACGATAAGTATACATTTCAATGTCAACTTACTGATGGCAACTTATCTATGAAACCATGAATATAAGAAATTTTTGCTGCTACGATAATCTCATCCAATGTTGCATCAGTTTTTCCATATCTGATGTTTTCTTCTACAGAAGTATCAAAAAGTTTAGGTTCCTGTCCTACAACACTAATCTGATTTCTGAGCCAACTGATATTGAGTTTCCTTACATCCACTCCTCCAACAAGTATCTAGATAAAAAACAAAGATTAATTATTTAAAAGATACAATTCAAATTTTATTGGTTCACATTATTAATATCCATACCTGCCCTGAAGTGACATCATAAAGGCGCGATATGAGGCCTACGATTGTACTTTTTCCTGCACCACTCGTCCCTACAACTGCTGTGACTCTACCAGGCTCTATATTCAATGTCAGATCCTGAAGGACCTGTATTTCGGAATTTAAGTTTTTATAATTCCGTAACTTTATTAAAATAAAAAAATAAATTTAAAGAATATTATCATGTTTACTTTTGTTTGTAAGTTTGATGGATAGGAGAATTGAACATTTCTCAATGAAATATTGGCCTCAAATTGATTCGGTATGATACCTTTGTCGATAGATTCACTATAGCTTGTATCAGTGTCGAGGAACTGCAACACTCTCTGAGCTGAATCAGTGGCCATGAAGAAATCAGAAACAGTACTTAACAAGTACACACAGTAGTATAAAGCATCATTTGTTCCTGATAAAACCTAAATGTAAAGTTAAGTGTAATAAAAAAGATAAAAAATAAAATATAAAGTGATAAACATCTTTACATGACTTGATTTTAGTAGCTCATTTACTGAAACCACCACATCCACTTTCAACATTTTTGAGGAGCATGTGAAAATCATTTACAACATAAAAAAACACTAATGTTAGACAACAAATAAAAGTATTGTAATTGAATAAGATTCACAATGTGCAGCTTCCAACAGATTTTTGCTTTATATATGGTTATGGTATTTATAGGCAGTAATCTGATGTTGGTTGTTATGGAAGAAAGAGATTTCCTAACGAAGTACTTCATTCCAGTCAATCATGCATATGGATAACCGATTGTCATCGGAACTTAAATGAATGAACAGAAGAGATTCCCTCCCATGGTCAGATATTTTATGTGTCTATGTAGATGGCTTTAATAAAGCTATGTAATTATCTTTTGTTAAAGAAAATCCTCTTGTGACAACACAGTCAAGTTTACTTGAGAAAAATATTTCCCTTATAAATAAATGACACCAATTTGCAGAGACAACATCCAACTCATCAAAAATGAGCTTTATATTTCAGATTATCATTTAAATTTATGAAATATACATATATTTGAAAATGATTTATGGCTTTTTTTATATTGGTATTAAAATTTGTTAATGATTTATTCAATGTTACTTACAATCGCTATAAACGCAGGATCAAAATCATCTCCTAGGTACAACCTCATTGAATAATAATACGAAACCACATAGCAAATGCATAATAGTAAAAAATTGAATGCTTTCCCCAAAGATAAAAGTGTTGCTTGTTTTAATCTATGTTTGTTGCTCATCTTGAATACATTGTTGTACCTAAATATCAATAATAACATTTTACTAATTTTAAGATGTTTTTACAGTAATTGTATATATTTATTTATAGTAAAGAAATGTATTCTACAGCTTTAAAAAAGAAAATAATAACTCTGTAAAAGTTAATTTAAAAATACATATTTCAATTAATAATACCTTTCAATTTCTTTAAATTCACTTCCATATGCAGTTACTGTTCGAAGATTTCCCAGTACTTCGGAAATAATTTTTGTACATTTTTCATTATATTGTTGTCTCAATACTCCTACCTTCTTTGAGGACTGCAAGAAGTATTACACTACTTAGTATCAATCTGTATTTATTATCTAAATTTTGTTTTAAATTGTTATAAAGATTATGGGGATAAGGTGATTTGCTTTAAATACAACCATCCATGAAATAAATTTTAATGAATGAAATTAGTAACTTATTTCTCCCCTTAGTGTATCATGTTATTTGTTTAAATTTTATAAATAAATTCATTAAAAAATAAAACAGACTATTAAAATTATTTACAAAATTTTATCACTTTAAAATTTAAATTAAAGTAACTGGTAATTAAACTGACAATAATATAAGGAAATTACTGGAAGATATAATATATATTCGGAAATTAGACAAGACAATTAATTTCAATAATCAATCAATATAAGGAAGAAAATAGTTGGGGGTGCAGTCAAATAAAACACTAAATAAGTGGATACTTATTTAATTAAGTGCCGACGTTTCGACCCACTTTGTGGGTCATCTTCAGGGCTAAGAAAGAAAAACAGACAACATACAATGAATACAATAAAAATACATTGAGGACTAAGTATATGATAAATGAGAAAAACTATATATGTAGAGAGGTAGAAATTTAGAACAAAAGTGAGGGATATATATGAATACAAAAAATTACAGAGAAAATGTACAGAACGGTGGTGATGCCAAAAAAAGATTTTTTTTTTTTTTTTTTTTTTTTTTTTTTAACAAAGATAAAAGACGGAAGTAAACAGAAAGATATTTAAAAAAGAAAGAAAAGGTATAAACATCAGAGGTGAGAAGTAAAATTATGGAAAAGGTAGTAGAATATATATAAACTATAAAAGGTAAGATAATAGACTCCTAGGGAGTTTACATAAGTAAAATGAAAGAAGATATAACCAAAATGAAATTAAAGAGTAAATAAAGGAAAAATAACAGTAGAAAGTCAAGATATGAATATAGAGTATAACAGTTTTTAAAAATCCATACCTATAGTATGAAGTGGTATAAATATATGACATAAATATACAAGGAACGTATAGAAATATAAGTAACAATATGGTATGAGCATGGAAATAGAGTAAAATATGAAGAAATAGTGATGTTAAATGCTAATGAAATCTTAGATAATAATAACATATGATGGATGCCAAAAACTAATATGAGAAAATATGGTGTGCAATATGGAGAAGGAAAGGGTGAGGAGAAGATATGAGTATTAAAAATGTAATTACCTATAGAACGCTGTAGTGCGAGTAGACGCGGTCTAACTGACCAGAAAATACGTTATGAGGGTGTTGCCAGCGAAATCTGACGGCCAAAAATATGACTAATTTTAAATTTTGAGATATATATTTTTAAAATATATTAATAGTAATATTTTCTTGACTATTTTTCGAAATATTGACTATTTTATTATATTAAAATGTGTATCATGACTATTTTATAGAGAGCCGCGAAAATTAATGGGAAAAGGTAGGGTGATAAAACAGTAGGATTTGATGTCAAGAGGTCAAAATAAGTATTATAGGAAAGAGACTATAGTAGTAACAGAATGACAATGGGAAGGAATAACAAGGTAAAATAATTTAAGGTTTATTTAATAAGTTGAAAATTTGTGAGTAGAAAGAGGATAAGTTGTTTGAATCGATCTTGAGGTTAACAGTGGAGGAATCTAAATTTATGTGGATGGTTTCAGAGAGTATGCGTTTATCATGGTTGGGAACAGAAGCTAGGATGGATGTATTATCAAAGTCAAAATTGTGGTTAAGGGATAAGGCGTGTTCGGAGAGTTTTGATGCGGTAAGGTTATGGGAGGAAATGGAGTATTTGTGTTGGTAGATACGGTCTTTAAGGAAGTTCTTAGTTTCGCCGATGTAGGAGGCGTTGCAATTAGGAGTAGAGCAGAGGATGCGGTAGACGACATGGGAGCGTTGTTTAAGGGGGATGGGATCTTTTACTTTGGTATAAATATTGGAGAGTTTGTTGTGGGATTTAAAGGCGATGCGTAAATTGGGGATAGATGAACGTAAGGATTTTTGAATGTTATGTGAGAGGGTGGGTATATATGGCATGGATCTGTATATAGAGGTAGATGGCGGATGTGGAGATAGGGTGGTGGTGGGTGGGTTGTTATAGGCATGGATGAGTTTATTGATAACGTACGGAGGAAAATTGTTTTTTAAAAGGATTTCTTTGATTCGGTGGGTGTTAGTTTTATGGAAGCAGGGGTCAGCGAGGGATAAGCCACGGTGGATGATATTTTTGGCGACGTTAATTTTTTGGTGGTGCAGATTTTGGGAGTAGTAATTGAGGAGTCTGCCAGAATAAGTGGGTTTTGTATACCAATCTGTGGATAAGGTGTGGTTTGGATTTTTAATGATACGGAGGTCAAAAAAGGGTAGTGAATTATTCGATTCTAGTTCAAAAGTGAAATGGAGGCGGGGATGGTATGAGTTGAAGGCTGATAATAGTTCTGGAATAATGTTTGGATTTAGGATAAGGAGGAGGTCGTCCACATATTTTTTAATAATAATGATCTCGTCAAGGAACTGGGGTAGAATGGAGTCAAGAAGGTCGTTTAGAACAATATTGGAGAGGTCAGGAGCGAGGGGATTTCCCATGGCAAGTCCAGAAATTTGGTTAAAGAACTGTCCATGGAAGGTAAGGTAGCCGGATTCACAACAGAGTTTTAAGGATTGGAGGTATGAGGACCTATTGAGAGAGGTATGGGGTTCTATGATGGACCAGTTTTTATCTATTATGAGGAGGGATTTATCTAAAGGTATATTGGTAAATAGGCTTTCTACATCAAAGGAGGTGAGAACGTAATGATCAGGTATCGTGAGGGATTTTAATAAATCACGTAGTTGAAATGAGTTTTGGATATCGTATGGGTTGTTACGGCTAAGGACTTGTAATGATGGAAGTAAGAATTTACTAAGTTTTGTTGCTGGGGAATTGATGTTGGATGTAATGGGACGGAGGGGGTTGTTTTGTTTATGGATTTTGGGAAGGCCATAAAAACGAGGGGCTAAGGAATGGTAGGAAATGAGGTTTCTGTAAACTGGGTAAGTGATGAGTTTGGAATTTAAAAGGCTTTTTAGGTGGAGGTTGAATTGTTTTTGGAGAGAAGCGGTAGGATCTCGGGGTATAGGTTTATAGGTGGAAGTATCTGAAAGAAGAGAATGCATTTTGAGGTCGTAATCAGAAAGATTCATAATCACTGTAGAGTTGCCTTTATCTGCTTTGGTGACAATCAGGTCGTCATGGGATTTGAGGAAAGAACGTGTGAGTGATAGGTCCTTGAAGAACTGTGGGGAGAAATTAGAAGGGGTGGAGTGGGGGTGTTGAAGGAAATTAGAAATGATATTGGCTAGGGAGACACGTGATAGATCTAGAGGAACAGGTGAACGGTGGAGGAGGGGGTCATTGTGAATATATTCTAAGTCGGTCAAAAGATCAGGAATAATTTTTTTGAAGGAAGAGAAGGGTGCAGCAAAGTTGGGTCCTAAGGATAGAATGTTGTTGACATGGGTGGGGATGTTGGTGGTAGAGATATTGTGTACCCAGGTTTTAATGGTGTTAGTTTTCGCGGCTCTCTATAAAATAGTCATGATACACATTTTAATATAATAAAATAGTCAATATTTCGAAAAATAGTCAAGAAGAAAATATTCAACTTATCCTCTTTCTACTCACAAATTTTCAACTTACTAAATAAACCTTAAATTATTTTACCTTGTTATTCCTTCCCATTGTCATTCTGTTACTACTATAGTCTCTTTCCTATAATACTTATTTTGACCTCTTGACATCAAATCCTACTGTTTTATCACCCTACCTTTTCCCATTAATTTAGTCATTAATTTTCGCGGCTCTCTATAAAATAGTCATGATACACATTTTAATATAATAAAATAGTCAAGAAAATATTACTATTAATATATTTTTAAAATATATATCTCAAAATTTAAAATTAGTCATATTTTTGGCCGTCAGATTTCGCTGGCAACACCCTCATAACGTATTTTCTGGTCAGTTAGACCGCGTCTACTCGCACTACAGCGTTCTATAGGTAATTACATTTTTAATACTCATATCTTCTCCTCACCCTTTCCTTCTCCATATTGCACACCATATTTTCTCATATTAGTTTTTGGCATCCATCATATGTTATTATTATCTAAGATTTCATTAGCATTTAACATCACTATTTCTTCATATTTTACTCTATTTCCATGCTCATACCATATTGTTACTTATATTTCTATACGTTCCTTGTATATTTATGTCATATATTTATACCACTTCATACTATAGGTATGGATTTTTAAAAACTGTTATACTCTATATTCATATCTTGACTTTCTACTGTTATTTTTCCTTTATTTACTCTTTAATTTCATTTTGGTTATATCTTCTTTCATTTTACTTATGTAAACTCCCTAGGAGTCTATTATCTTACCTTTTATAGTTTATATATATTCTACTACCTTTTCCATAATTTTACTTCTCACCTCTGATGTTTATACCTTTTCTTTCTTTTTTAAATATCTTTCTGTTTACTTCCGTCTTTTATCTTTGTTAAAAAAAAAAAAAAAAAAAAAAAAAAAAAAATCTTTTTTTGGCATCACCACCGTTCTGTACATTTTCTCTGTAATTTTTTGTATTCATATATATCCCTCACTTTTGTTCTAAATTTCTACCTCTCTACATATATAGTTTTTCTCATTTATCATATACTTAGTCCTCAATGTATTTTTATTGTATTCATTGTATGTTGTCTGTTTTTCTTTCTTAGCCCTGAAGATGACCCACAAAGTGGGTCGAAACGTCGGCACTTAATTAAATAAGTATCCACTTATTTAGTGTTTTATTTGACTGCACCCCCAACTATTTTCTTCCTTACATCATCCAGTCAACCATTCCTCGCTTCTCATCAATCAATATATATTGTAAAAGAAAGTGTACAATGTGCGTGCCGCTAAAACACAGAAATGAGTCTCGGTACCATTAAGGAATTTATATGGTGTGGTAGCCCTCTATCTACCGTCCATGAAGAAGGTTTCAGTTTTTTCTGAATGGCGTGCTTTTGAAGATATAAGGGCTGGAAGTTTCGCCCTCTAGAACAGTCCAGAACATTCGAGAGCATTCCACAACATTCTGGAATATTCCAGAACACTCTCGAATGTTGTGGAATATTCTAGAACATTGTGGACCATTCGAAGAATTTTTTGGATGAGTGGAGCTGTGGCAGTTCCACCGATCATTTATAGCCTCTATGGACCTGAAACTATTTTGGATACGAGTCTATTTGGACCTCCGTTGACATCAGCGCGCTCAGGTGTCACTTACCTCAACTATTTGGACCATGTCAGGTTATGCTGCCTACAATGAATTTGAAATAGAAATAGCCTTTTATTATGATAGAACAGATTTTTAGGAAATGAAATAAATGAGAAACATGTGAAGACAAAATAAAACTAGAAAAAATGAAAAATTGATTACAAGCTATGTTCATTAAAAACAACAATGACTAACTAAAATATGACAATTTATTATAATTTGTTGTAAATTGTTTTAACTTTTAAATCTTTTTATTTTAAAGAGAAAAGATGATACTTGTGTACATAATGCACGCCTAAAGTTGTGCATGCAGGCCAATGTTGTGCGCATGCCCAAGCGGTTACATTATATAACAGTTACATTTCTACCAGTTACCTTGGATAACCTTACAGTTTTGCAGACATCATTGTTTGTTTACTACTGTGTTCGAGAGTTGTTGTGTTTCTTGCTCATTTGTTGTTTGTTTGGTGTTTTAATGTACTTTTTTTTTTTTGGTGTTTTATAATTATACAACACTGCTTATTTGGGTCGACTCTTTTTGAGATCATTGAACACATTGCAGATGGGAGCACTATTTATTCCGACAGTTTGAAAGGCTATCAAACAAATGCAATAGAAAAACAAGGATTCAACCATGCTAAAGTGAATCATAGGTATAACTTTATTGACCCAGAAACACGAGTACATACTCAAACAGTTGAGAGAATGTGGGGTAGTGCTAAATGGAGGAACAAAAGACATAGGGGGACAGCAAGACATCATTTGGATTCTTATTTAGCAGAACTTATATGGCAACATCAGGTGGATGGAAATAGAGACTGTTTTCAATCCATGTTGAACTGTATATCAACCCATTTTCCACCCAAATGCGATTGAATGTTATGACATTTTTTTATTTATTATATACTACATTATTTTATTATATGTTATATATTGAATTATATTATTATTACTTCGATTTATTTATTTCCATTATTATTACATTCCATGATTTATTTTAAAAGGTTATCTAAAGTAACTGGTCGAAATGTAACTGTTATAAAATGTAACCGCTTGGGCTTGCGCACAACATTGGCCTACTTTGGGCGTGCATATGTACACAAGTACCGAAAAGATTTTTTTTAAGAAAAAAAAATTAAAACAATTACATAAAAACAAATTATAAAAAATTATCATATTTTAGTTATATATTGTTCTTTTCTCTTTAAAACATGATAATATGAGAAACATGTCCACTGCTGAGGCAAAATCCATCCTCTGTTGTTTTTTCTTCTAGTATATAGACTCTCATATAATTGCAATAATCAATAACTGAAGAATGAGGCATGTTGAGCTGTTCGAACTTCGAAAATAACATCAAAAGGGTGACATCCCTCTAACTTGGTTCTCCACACGAACTCCGCCAAGTAAGAGTCTAGATATTCTCTATTGGTGCCTCTTCTCTTGTTTCTCCACTTCACTGATCCTAATAGCCTTTCTATTGTTTGGGTGTTAGCCAGAGTTATTTCATTTTATGTCCATTTGCACAACTCATTTTCTGCGGAATGGCATTCCGCTCCTGAAGAAATAAGAAGCTGATTTTTCATCAGCGACCCTGCGAAAAATCTTCTTCAAATTCTAAGTCATATTGAAAATAATCCAAAACACATTAACTTACAACTTGACACAAACAATACCAAAGCGCTTAGAAAGGTTACGATAACAGTAAGAGATAGTTAAGAAAATCGACACTTGGGGCGCTGGTGTCAACGGACGGCCAAATACACAAGCACCCTATTTTGTATTTTAATATAATATTTTAATGATTTTGCTAATTATTTCAAGCACATCTTAATGTTATATATTCACATGTTTCAAATATTGTTATCACCTTTATAGAAGGTTACAGTTGTTAACAGTCGTGTAGTTACCAAGCGTGCTCTATTGTTGTCATGTTCACTTCACGTCTGAGTCTAATTACATACATTTAAAAAAGTTCCCAAGTGTTGTTTGTGTTAAATACCTAAGTATTAAGTTGATCCAGCATCCCAGGAACAGAACTACCTATTGATAGGAGTATATGAAGCAAGGTGTGTCGTGGGTTCGAACGTTTTGGAATATTTTGGGATGTTCGAGTATATAATCTGGAATGTTGGGGATATCCCAGATCATTGTGGAACGTTCCAGAAAACTCTCGAATGTTGTGGGATATTCTGGAGTGACAACTTCAATCAAACACTCATTTGTCTAGAAGATAAATGTTTAGCGATAAAAAACCAGACCATAGTACATCTTGGGATGCCAAGATGCACCAGGACAAGATGCTTTCAGTTTGGTAAATTTCGAAAGTACAAAGGAAAACAGCTACAGCCCCGACGAACTACTTTAATACATTGTTCACAAACTAACACTTCTCAATGACAATCAAAAAAAAAATTTACAACGTTATAATGGACTGGACCAACAACATTAGCGGAATTATTTACTTGGACGGACCAGGCGGCACCGGGAAACTGTTTCTAATAAATCTATTGTTGGCATAAATACATGCCAAACAACACATCGCACTTGCACTGGGATCATATGAAATTGCTGCCACAATTATGGAAGGAGGACGAACTGCCCATTCCTCACTACAACTACCATTGAATATATCCGTAGAACTAAGTATGTATAATCTCAAGACCACCTGGACTAGGCAAACTTCTAAAACAAGCTAAAATTATCTTTTATGCCCGATGTCACATAAAAAAGCACTCAGAACATTACAATACTTGCGAGGAAACTCTGAAGTGATGAAAGGAGCTCTACTCATACTCTCAGGAGATTTTCGACACACACTTCTAGTTATACTTAAGTCAACAACAGCCGACGAAATCAATGCATGCTTTAAAAACTTATACATATATCTGGCAACACATACAAATACTGTGACGAACAAAAAATATAAGAGTTGAACTGTCGAAAGACGAAACAATAGCACATTTCGCTCAAGAACTTTTACAAATAGGCGAAGGCACATATCCTACTGACCAGACGAGCATCCTCAATGAACTCAACAGTGATTTCTGCAACATAGCCACTACTCGATTTCGAACTCATCGACCAAATTTATCCAAACATTGTTCATAACTATACCAATCCGGAGTGGATATTTCAGAGGGCAATTTTAGCAACTAAAAATAATATTCAAAAGAAAATTCCCGGTGAAGAGAGAACATACAAATCGATCTACACGGTGGTAAACGTTGAAGAAAGTGTCAACTTCCCTACAGAATTTTAAAATTCTTTGCAAGTACCAGGAATGCATTTACATTGCCTTCGACCGAAAAGTGGACCTTCGATCATACTATTCAGAAATCTCAACTCAACAAAACTATATAAAGGATTTTTACAATTAACAAAGCGCAAGGACAAACTTTAAAATATTGCGGCATCAACCTCAAAGACTCCTGCTTTTCTCACGGTCAATTTACGTAGGAAATTTGAAAAATTTATACATATATACTCCGGATGACAAAATAAAAAATGTTGTTTGTAAACAAGTATTGTAATTAGAATATATATATTTTTAAAATTGTATCACACATATTTTGAAGTTTATTATTTTATTCCAACTACCACGCAATCTCATATCAACTCCCTGAGCGAACCCGGCCACCCCAGATAGTTAGTAAATAAATTAAACAAATAAACCAAAAAATATGGAAAATCAGTGTAAATGGAGATAGAGGATACTTACTTGTACAATAAAGTACATTGTTGTCATAGTAAATGCTGTCAGTGCAATGGTTACAAATGTCACCTTCCATGATACAATAAATCCAGCCAAAAAACCGAAAAAGAAAAATGAAATTACTTCAATCAAAGATGTCATCCTACTGTCGAATAATACCTTCATATTCTGTAAGTCGCTGTAAAAAATGAAGCAGATTAAGTAAAAAATATTTGTTTATAACCTTAACAATTTATTGGAATAATCCATCATTCTATATCAGTTTTTTCATAGTCACAAGGGCTCAAGAGAGGTGATTGAATAGCATTCTTGCTGTCTAACCTTGCATTAGAATACCTCATCAAGAAGTCGGGAATCGACGTAGGACCACGAATTTTCAAAAAATCATGGAAAATCCTAGTCTACGCAGATGATCTAGATATTATAAAACTCAGTGTTTAGTTAATGAAGAATGCCTTTGCATATTTTCAAAGATAAGTTGTTTAAGTTTGATTTCCAGAGAAAGAGAAAAAACAAAGGACATGCTCTGTAATTATAACAGAGGAGTATTGAAAATAGAGGAGTTCAGCTTCAACTGTGTTGAGGAAATTATTTATCTACGTACACGATTAAACTCCAGCTTTTGGTAAGCGACCGGAGACTCAGCGTTGGATTATGACGGCCAATAGGCGCTTTTATGGACTTCTGGCCAATAGGCGCTTCTTTGTACTTCTGGTCAATAGAAGCTCCTTTTGCAGAAAAACTCTCTCCAGAAAAAAAGAAAAACGAATATAGAAAACCCTGATCAGGCCCATTCTCTTATACTCTTTGTGTATGGATAATGAGAAAAAATACTGAGCTTATGCATCGCTATATAGATCGGGATATTATGCAGTTTATAAAATCCGGACCTCTAAGATGGGCTGGGTATACTGCAAGAATAAGCGGTAATAAAATCCCCAAGAGGCTCATCGATGAAAATCTTTTTGAATGCAGAGAAGCGGGTGGACCTCGCCTATGGTAAATTAATTGTGTTGATGTAGATGTGCAGATATTGTAAAGCAGCAACACAAAACAGAGAAGACTGGCGGACGTGACACTTCAAGAGTTGGAGCCCTATCGAAGAAGAAGATCCACATACAAATTTTAGAATATATTATAATATAAACAAACTGTAACATGAAGCGGGTCTTCATGTAAACGAAGGAAACACAAACTATTTTAAAACTCCCAAGAGCCAGCAAATTGAACGCTGCAATTCGGAGATCGGGGAAAGCAATTTCGAAAGGACCGGCACTGTTAAGTATCTAGAGTCTGTCATTATATATGACAACAGAATGAAAGAAGAATTGAATCCGAGGCTGTCTGCAGGTAACAATTGCCTCCATGACCTGCAAAAAAAAATTAAACTTCTAAGCTCTATGTAAATAAGCTAGATTATTTATTTATGAAACTATCTTGAGACCCATTGTTACTCATGGGAGTGATTCCTGGATATTGACAGAAGAAAGTAAAAGGAAACAACATCTGGGAAAGGAGAATACTGAGGAAGATATAAAGTTTAAGATATCACCTGTTACAATCAAGTTGCTTAATATAATACTAAACAATACTATAATATATATTCTATGCATTTGTCCTAAGCAATTATTGACTTACTGCGACACGGTGCTTACAAACTGCCCCTGCAAATGATCATAACGGCCTATCTCTATGGAGAGCATCTTTGATAAGTAGGAAGCCTTAATTTTGGTCATTATGTTGCGAGAAACAATTTCAGAAGCCATGATCTGAAAAAAAAGTATAAGATAATTTATAAGGAAGAAAATAGTCTGGGTTGTGGTAAAAAAAAATTCTCTTAAGTAGGGAGAACTATTTATTAAAGAGCCAACGTTTCGGCCCATATTACAGGTCTTCTTCAGGGGTGTCGAGATGGGCATGGAGGGTTCCGTTGATAGACTAATTCTATTTCTGAGGAGGTAACACTAACAAAACTTTAAACTTTATTCCTAGTGGATTACAATGGTAAACATCATTGTAGACTGCCAGTTGTACCGATAACAATGTTATCCGGAAGATGTTGTTATCAACAATATGGAGGTTGTAATGAGGTTATATCCTTCTACTTCGATGGAGTCACTGATCTTATTTTTGAATTTAGGAACTTAAACAAAAATATGTATCGTATGATCTTACCTGAATGATGCCCAATACAAAATTCATCACGCCGAGTGTGTAATAATTATAGCCGCAATTCCTCAGTGTTGAAACCACTTCTGTTGAGTTGATATTCTGTAACTGCAGAAATTACAAAGTTATCCTTACATAGTTGTAACTAACTATTCGCACTGAATTAAGAATATGATTCATACTCACATGTCCTGGAGTTTCTATATCGATGAATCTTGTCATAAGCGGTGTAAAAAGAAAGACGATATTAAAGGGACCCACGAAGCCGTTGCTAATGGACGCGAGGATGGCGACAATCAGGTAGGCCGTTTCCTTCTTATCTAGGTAGCGTAACTGCAAGAAACATTATGAGGTTTATTTGGACATTGTGAGGGTAATGAAGGAAATAGAAGTCTTGAGATGTGGGGTGTGCCGTTGTATTCTCCGAAGTCCGACCACACAACGAACAGAGAATTGCTAATTAAGGTCGGAAAAGATAAAGAAATTGCAAAAGTTGCCAAATATCCTGGTCCACATGCAGGGAAAGATTGATAGTAAGAGGAAGGAGGAGGCACTCCTGGCTTCTTATTTAAGGAAATGGTTCGGTCTCATGTCTATCCAGTTACTCAAAAGTTCCACAGCAAAATTAAGGTCGCCATGTTAATAGCCAACGTAAGAAACAGATAGGCAAGGGAAAAAGAAGGGTTAAATGACTTTTGAAATTTTTCGTTTAAATAAAAATAAATGATTGTGTGTAAAATAATAAAAGATCTTGCAGCCCCGAAGGTTCGATCCCGATACCACTAATCGGCATTCACAAACCTATATCCAAGGATCATTTGAAGCAAGTCTCTGACCTAGGCGTCGACCTACTCTTGGACATCAGTCAGCACACCACTTATTAACAATTATTTTGTTGTTACTTTCTAACTGCTTTAGAAGCATATCACTCAATATTTTTCAAATATGATGCTATCACTTCAATTTTATTAAACAAGTGCATCATCTGCAATTCCGCGCTAATTTTCTAGTGAACTCGTGGTTTTTCGAATCTAACATTCTTTACAATACCTTGTTTTTTAATAACTTAAGATGCTAATCGCCACGCTTTACAGCCACATAGATCTTTTTGGAAAATATTTTAATATTCAAATTTTGGGGTGAAGAACATGAAGAAGCCGAGAAACCGGTGAAAGTGGAGCAGAGTGATGTTCAGCGGACCCTTTCAAAGACGAAGACTGGGACATCTCCGGGACCAGGTGGAATCGCTATGGAGCTCCTGATAGCTGGAAGCACACAACTGATAACCCTTTTGACGGATTTGATAAACCTTGTACTCAGGGTAGATGATATCCCGGATGACCTGAGGGCTGGGTACATATTGTCTATATACAAGAAAGGTGACCGGAAAGTGTGCCGAACCTACCGCGGAATCTGTGTACAAAGTTGTGTTGCCAGAATTATTGGTAGGCTGCACCGGGACAAATTAGATGAAGTGTACTCAGTGGATGCATATTTTTTAAATTTTATTTATGTACGTGATTTATTTGATTTCGTTTCTACGAAATATACTATAGAATAATGTTTTCAGGATTTAAACATTGTGAGTATAGTTGCCATTGTTCTTAGCTTCTTTCAGATACTTTCAGAAATTTAAGGTACAATAGAGTTATTATTAGTACCTAGCTTTTGTCCACGGCTTCGCTCGCGTGGAATTTGGTCTGCCACATAAAGTTTAGTGACAGATCATTTTAAATAAATAATTTAATTTTGTTTAACTATAAGTTACTCGTACATCCATATTCCACCTACGCATTCCATACAATCTTTGAGCCCCTAAACCCTTGGGGTGGAATTGTCCAAATTTCTTTCTTAGTGCTCATTTAAGCTATTCAAAGAACCTATCTGGGAATTTCAAGATGCTAAGTTCAGTGGTTTCTGCTGTGGGTTGACCGCTGGGTGTGTTAGTTAATCGGGTTACAGTTTTATATAATAAATAACCTGTATGGTGTGTTGATAAAGTAGCCTATGTCCTTCCCCAGGCTTGAGATTATCCATATTAATCCATATCACAGACGGACCAGCACAGCCGTGAAACATACATTGACACTGATTAACAAACGGAACGGACAGAACTTTATTGTTGTTCGTGTCAGTAAAGGATTACTTTAGTATAATGGTTTCACTTGTCGTACGGTAGCAGCGAGAAGTAAACTTTTTTTTTTTTTTTTTTAACCCCTTTGGGTTTAAAGGTTTCTAATTAGAATAGAAGATAGGATGGAGAGGTATCTCTTGGACTGTACGATGTACAGAGAAGTGAACTATGTTACTTGATTTGTTTTGTTCAGCGAAAATGTGTAAGTTTTGTAAGTAAGAAACACATGAGCAAGCATTCAAGCTTTGCTCCTCTTTTTCATCCCCTTAGGTGTAGAATTTCGGAATCCTTATCGGATGCCTATGTCATACAAAGAACACACCCTCAGTTGATCCCCCAGTCATTCAGGACAAAGCATTTTATATGTTTTTATCCATTTTATATGTTTATATGCCTTATTAACCAATTTTTAACATTGAACAATACAGAAGATTTTACGTACGCATTTCCAAATCGTCCTTAGTTTTCCAGAATCTTTCTTTCTGAAAAACCAAACAGAAAGTATATCAAGAATGATATATTTTAGATATCACTAAAAGAAAAAAACAAATTACTTAAGCCTTACATACTATTTTAATAATGAATGTTTAAAATTACTTACTTCTTCTTTTGTTGGGTTTCGTAAATTCCTCGATTCCAGTTCCAGATCTGAAAAACAAGACAAACAATTACCACTTATCTATTTACAATCAAAGCTCCAGTTAATAATATTAGGAGTTTCTTAAGAGTTAGAGGAAGACAGTTGACTGGACGATTCTGATGAAGGATAGAATTGATCAGGGGGTGCAGTTAATGATAACACAAAAATAAGAATAACTTATTTTTTATAGTGCCAACGTTTCGGCCTGCGTTGTAGGCCATCTTCAGGGCTAAGAAATAAAACAGAAAATAACACTGTTCTTTTGGTTCTTTGGTCTCAACCTGGATCTTTAGGGGAATGGCCCTCCTTTATCTTTTATGGTCTTTTATGGTGGTACCCTTTTCATTCAAATCCTTACCTGCCCCCCTTTCACCCTCAATACCCCAACTCCCCCCCCCTCCCACTCAGCCTCTATTTTGTCACTATTTTCTTCTAGGATTTGATCAGTACTCTCGAGGCTTTCGCTAAACTCACTTAGTTGGATATTCAGTTGTGCTATCATTGTTTTTGGAACAGTTCACTTTTTCTCTGTAATGTCACGACAGTGTATAAATAAGCCTGATTCCCTTTGCTATGTTTGTGGTGAAGTCACATTCAAGTCCACTCAGAAACCTCTGACTCCGCTGGTGAAGAAGGCATACGAGTTATACTTGGGATGTAAAGTAAGTGATCAGGACAAATCATGGGCTCCTAAAATATGCTGTAGTTCATGCTCACGTTCTCTGAGTGGTTGGCTAAATGGGACACATAAGTCAATGCCATTTGCAGTTCCCATGATATGGCGAGAACCTACAAATCACGTGACCGATTGCTATTTTTGCATGACCACAATCAAAGGTTTCTCGTTCAAGAGCAAAAAGAAAATTGTTTATCCCAACATCCCCTCTGCCATGAGACCAGCTCCACATGATGCCTCCATGCCCATCCCACCAAATCCGAGTAAGTTCCGTCTTAGTTCTGAGGAATGCAGCGATTCTGAAAGCGTTTCACCTCAACCTGGAACCAGTCAACAAGAAGAAATTTCAAGTTCGTCCAGCCCCTCTGAAACTCAGCCACAGCTCATAAATCAGAGCCGATTGTATGATCTTGTTCTTGATTTAGATCTCCCAAAATCAAAAGCTCAGCTGCTTGGGTCAAGGTTGGAACAATGGAATCTCTTGGAAGGAGGCGTGAATATATCTTTCTTCAGAAAACGGAAATCAGGAGTTCTATGTTTTTTCTCGATGGAAGAAAATCTTGTATTTTGCAATGATGCATTTCATTTGCTCCAGAAACTTGATCTGCCAACCAATCCAGAGGAATGGAGACTATTCATTGACAGCTCCAAGTTTAGTTTAAAAGGAGTACTCCTTCATAATGGAAACAAACACCCATCTATCCCAGTAGCTCATTCGGTCCACATGAAAGAAACCTATGACAACATGAAGATACTTCTACAAAAAATCAAGTACCATGAGTACAAATGGCGCATTTGTGCAGATCTTAAAGTGGTAGCCATGCTTACAGGACTCCAAGGAGGTTACACTAAATTTTGTTGTTTTTTGTGCGAGTGGGACAGCAGAAAGAGAGGAGACCATTATATCGTAAAAAAATGGCCAGAGCGTAAGGAAAAAGTAGGTGAAAAAAACATTGCCAATCCTCCATTAGTGGACAAAAACCAAATAATTTTACCCCCACTCCACATAAAATTGGGGCTAATGAAAAACTTCGTAAAAGCAATGGACAAGGAAGGAGAAGGTTTCATGTACTTAAAACAAAAATTTCCGGATCTCAGCGATGCTAAGATAAAGGAGGGAATTTTCGTAGGACCCCAAATTCGACATCTACTCAAGGACCTCACTTTTGAAGCAAAGTTAAATACTACTGAGAAAAAGGCTTGGATTGCTTTTCGAGAGGTATGTGCTAAGTTTTTGGGAAACAAAAAATCTAGAGACTACCGAAAAATAGTCCATGAACTGCTTACTTCATATAAAACATTGGGATGCAATATGTCCTTAAAAATACATTTCCTGCATAGTCACCTAGACTTTTTCGCCCCAAATTTGGGTGCAGTTTCGGACGAACATGGAGAACGATTCCACCAAGACATATCCAGAATGGAAAAAAGATATTCTGGCAAATGGAATGAGAAGATGCTGGCGGATTACTGCTGGACACTGCAGCTGGAGACAGAGGAGGAAGAGTACAAAAGAAAAAAAACTACTCATTGACGATGTGTGTATATTCTTTGAGTTGCGTCATATCTAGTATTATACCTGATAGCATGCAGGATTCAATTAATTATATTTTATCGTTGAAAAAGAAAAAAGATCTGTTATAATAAAGACAATAATTTTCAAATACAATTTTTCATTTTTTCTAAGTTTCACCTCTTTTCTCTCAAAATCCAGAGGGTGATAGAATTTTTCTGAGTTCGGATTCGGACTCAGCACACCTGAAAACATGAGAAACAGGCAAAATTGTTCAAGGGAGGGGAGAAAAGTTTTTTTTGCAGAACGGTGTAACTATAAAAGCATTTGGAGTACCAAGTAAGAATTACAGAATAACATACAGAGTTTTTAGATAAGTTAAGAAATACAGAGCGTTGGATAGATTATTAAGGATATTTATGAATAACAGAATATGTGTACAGAAAGGCGATAATGTAAAGAAATTAATTAATTAGTTAAGAAACTACATTAATTTTTATTAATTTAAATAATTAATTAATTTGGTTAATTATATGCTATTTAAATGCAAGTCTCCTTTTTCTTTTTCATCTATTGTTTCTTTCTTCCGACCACGGTACTTGGAAATCAGAAAGAAGTAAATTAACTCCATTATTTATGGATGAACTGGGAGAATTAAAAAAAAAAAAACAATTTATGAAGGTTTCCATTTTCACCGGCTAGGAAAATATTAATGCTTAGTATTTATCCCAGTAACTGAAGAATTATTCCAAAACTGGACAAAATGATATACATTATATTCAAGCTTAACTCAAAATAAAGACATCATATGTTTCTATCGACTGAATTAACATAATGATATGAAGTTATAAAAAAAAAAGTTAAGCCCGTTTGTGTATTTATTTAACGTTACTTTATGGTTCTAAGGCTAATCGGAACATGCTAACTATCAGGTATAGGATATGGATCTTTAATGATACCAAGCTCGGGACCACGATTTTACGTTCTTTCCGAAGGATGGCACGACCTAAAGATTTTTGGATATAGAAGGCTGTTATGCTAACTACTTCGCCACTGGTGACCCTAATATTAGAACCATAATTCAATCTCATCGCTGCAAGTAGACAATTCTAGGGGTTTGTGATTCCGATTATTTAATTACATCTTTTTTTTATGTCTAGCATTTCATTTTAGTGAACGAGAGAAAAATTCTGTCATTCTCGAATTATGTACCTGTTGTGTATCAATTGTAGTATCGATTATTTGTGATCAAGTCGCTTGTCCCGCTCTTTTCAGTATAGTGTGTATAGTTTTCTTTAATAAATTGTGTTATATGTATGTTGTTTTCTTGATTGAGTACCAATCTAGACATAACAGTACCCAAACAGAAAACTTCTGACAGACCTATTTTATATAATTATCACTAAAAAAAAAGCGAATCACCAATCTTCAACATACCCATGATAAGTTCTTGTTCTTCATTTTGGTCTCGGAGGATGGTGATATTCTGAAGGAGTCCTGAAAGAAAAATCATCTTATGATAAAAACTATCTATACTATAGTTATAAATAAAACAAATATAATGCTATGATGAAGATGCACTGGTTTGGTCCAGCTTTAGTTGGATTATTTTAGCATCCCCAAATTTAAGCTTAATGTATAGACTCATTTACATGACAGTTATCAGACCTATTTGGACATATGGAGCTGAACTTTGGGGCTCTACTAAACTATCCAATTCATCTCGTATCCAATACTTCCTAAAATCCTCAATGCCCCTTATTATGTCACAAGCAAACTCATCCATCATGATCTTAATATCTCATGTAGCTGATTTGGCCCAAATTAGATATCTATCTTTCCATGACAAGCTCTGTACACACTTGAATCCGCTAGTCTCTCAACTTGCCTCCCATACTATTCCTGATAACCCTACAAAGCGTCTGAAAAGAAGATGGCCTCAAGACATTCTACTATAGAACCTTATTGGAGTGCTACCGATGGGTAGTTTCTCCTCAAGTGTTTTTTTTTTCATGTCGTATCGTTCATATTTTCAGATTTGCTTGTTGTAATATTATAATAGATGTAAATATCAATAAATAAAAAAAAAAAGCTTAATGTAATTTTAAGAAACTTTTTAATTGGTAGTGAAAATGTAATCATATTGTAAAAGTAAGATACTATTTGCAGGGTGTAATATTTTTTAATTGATTAAAAAGTGGGTACCGCCTGTCTCCAATTTCACCGAATAATACAACTATTCATTTAATTGTACTACATAATTCTAAAAATCGAAGTTCAGTTTAGTTATTTATTACTTATTTTATACCTCCCTTGTGGGCCTATTAAAATATGAGTACCCAATTTTAAGATATTCGTTTTTTGCATAAATAAAATAATTGGATGAGGAAGAAAATGGTTCGGGTCGGGGTAAAAAAAATCTGTTAAAAAGGAAGAACCGTTTATTGGAAAGCCAACGTTTCGACCCACATTGCAGTTCTTCTTCAGAGCTAAATAAGAAAAATACAGACAAATTTTTAAGAAACAATTTTTTTTACTTCCACCCGGACCACTTTCTATAACGTCAACAAATTCGAGAAAAATATTGAATGTTTATTTTATTTTTTATTTGGCGTCTGTTTTCTATTTAAAAAAATAATAATTTGTAGTTGGTAAGATTAATGACTTAATCTTATTTCGCTGCATTATCTGTATTGTGATAACATACCGCAAATCGAAATATTTGGATAAGATGAAGCTTGTTTTATTTTATTCATTTCAATTCGAATACAGTGCTATATTGTGTATTGGCTTAAAGAAGTCATTTACAATTTAACTGACAGGACAAAAGGCATAACAAAAAGTTGTTACTCGAACCGTTGAATATTAAATCACTGTGATATTGTTTATATAATAGAGGAATTTTTAATAAAATAAAAATTAGCTACTTTTAATAAAAGTATATAGTATATAAAAAATTAGCTACTTTTAATAAAATCCGATTTTATTTTTAATTTTAAAACTTTAGTTCATCTCAAGGATTATTTCAACATTTTTTTGGTAAAAAATTATTTCAATCGGAAAAGAAAATCCTAAATAAGCCATATAGAACGATAATATATATATATATATATGTATACTGCAATATAGACTTACAATGGCAAAGAAGATTGATGGCATTAAGAGAAAACTAAAGAACTACTAAAAAAAGAGAAAGAAGGTAAACAGATTAAGAAAATATTTGCCTATTTTGATAATTAAAAAGTCAAAACTAAATTATTCACAAAGTTGAAGATCTTGAAAGTTTAGGAATCGCAAAAGGTGCAATAAATGGCAGATTTAAAGTTTACAAAGATAAAAGATAGTAGAAGACTTCCAGAAAATGAAAAATAATCCGATCCGGATAAAAAGGAATAATAAGAATAAAAATTATTCAATAAATCAAAAACTTCTATATTATAATAATTATTCAAACGTGATCCCTTGACGGCCTGAACAAAGAAAAAAGATTAATAAATAAAAAATACGCTTTATTTCATGTCATATTCCGTTTACCATACTCATAAGTCAGACCATTATCCAATAAATAAGTTTTGTTTATAGATACGATCATAATAATAATATGTTAAACTCATATTATAAACAGCTGTTAACATAAAATGAAGATTACTGAACTTACCTTTTACTCGTGAGTAGTAACTTACTCCAATATAAGTAATACTGTCTAATACCGAGAGTCAAATAAAGAAGTAATAACATAATTTAATGCTATAAAAATGATTTGAATAATCCTTGGAATTATAATTTTAGAGTAATGTATAATATTCAAATACATATTTATAACTTTAAAATTTATTTCATGAGGTTAGTGCCAGCATTGTGTTAAAATAATATCATGGATATTATAATTTATGGTTATATTATAGCCCACAATCAGTCAGCAACCCACTACCTTACGTATTGAGCTGCCCTGCTCCCTTGGTTAATTATTTATATATATATATAAGTAGGTTTCTACTTATCTTGACTGTTATGGGCGAAAATATGTTCTGATTCTTGAGTTCCAGTCAGTTTTTTGTTTTTTTTATTATTTATTTATTGATATTTACAACTATAATACAGTAATATAACAAGTAAATTGGCTGAGTGATACATAATGACATGATATAATGACAAGTAGAGAAACTACCCACTGGTTGTACAGAAATCGCATGTTCAACTAAGAAGGTCACGTGGCCATCTTCTTCTCAGACGCCTCGGAGGATTATCGGGAATTGAAGAGGAAGCTAGGTTTGAAACTAGAGGGTTTGAGTGGAAATGAAGTTTGTTATGAAAGGATAGATAGCGGGTTCGGGCCAAATCAGCAACAAATGGGACATTAAGGTCGTTATGGATGATTTTATTCTTAACAAAATAAGGAGCATTAAGGATTTTTCGAAGGATTTTGGATTGTAGGGATTGGATACGAGAGGAATTCGATGGCTTAGTGGAGCCCCAAAGCTCTACTCCGTAGGTCCAAATAGGTCGTATGATGGTCATGTAGATGAGTCTTTTGTAATTAATTGGGAGCTTAGAGCGTTTGTCTAGTAAGTGTTGAAGTAGCCTGAAATGTCGAGCGGTTTCTTGTCTTTTCAGTCTCCTATGAGGATTCCAGGTTAATCGTTAGTCAAGATTCAACCCTATGTATCGGATCTGTTCTACAGGCACCAGTGGGATATTATTAAAGGATACTGAAGGGCAGGAAGTCATTGGTTTACGACGTAAGGTAAAAGTGATTTGATGCGATTTTTGAGAGTTTATTTTAATTCTCCAGTTTTGACACCATTCTTCAAGATCAGTGATATGGGATTGGAGGCTTTGGGATGCAATAATTGGATTGGTGTTGACTGATAATAAACATGTATCATCAGCATACGTGGTAAGGACAGTATTAGGATGAGTTGGGATCTCAGCTGTATAAACTGTATAAAGGATTGGGCCAAGGATACTACCTTGAGGAACACCAGCAGATTGGGAAAAGAGGGATGAATAGAAATTATTATGATTTACTTGGAAAGTTCTGTTTGTGAGATAGGATTGAAGGATGAGAAAGTAGGTAGGGGGTAAGAATTGTCGGAGTTTGTAGAGTAATCCCGGATGCCAGACTCTTGGAACTTGAGTACAACCCCCCAAACCAACTATATCAACAATTATTTTGAATTAAATGAAGTTGAAGTAGTGATGATTATAATTATTCTAATGACCAAGAATTTTACTGTTGATAACAAATAAGTTAGCCACCACGAATTCCGCTAGACATCACTAATGCAGCGCTGTTAACTGATAACAGGACAATCTGAGTTGTGCTACCAACAATTCAGCCTAATTTCTGAGGTATGTAATTTTAATTGTAATATATTATATTTTTTATATCAATATTGTGGCATTGTTAGTTTCGGGGACAGAGGTTTCCTGAGAACAGTTAATTTGATAATACATACTTTATTGTTTACATAACATAATAACAGGTATTTGAGGTTTATTCACTGCTACAAGCTGAGTAATTTTGTATAATGTTGATGTAAAATCCAGTGGTGTAATAACAATATGATTGTATTCATTTCTTTTACTTTTATCGTTATCAAATCACATACAACATATGTTTTGAATATAGAGTAGCATTATCTATTGAGCAGGTTGAAATAGTGGCCCCTCTTCTCCATCAGCTGTTCATGGTCCCCTTCCTCTATCACTTGACCAGACTGAAGAACAACTATCTTGTCTGCTTTGCGGATCGTTGACAGTCGATGTGCTATCACAATTGTTGTTTTACCTATTGAAGCATTCTCCAGAGCTTCTTGAACAGCCTAAATTTTTTTATTTTTTTATTAACAACAAGATTCTCTGAATTACAATAAATAGTAATAAATCATTATGGTACTTGTGTATATAATGCACGCCCGAAATAGGCCAATGTTCTACGCGTTTTATAACAGTTACCTTGGATAAACTTTTCAAATATTTTTATTGGGATCTAAGTTTGGCCGAGATCAGGTCCCTTCGGATATTTTGAAGAGAAAAGATTTGACCCCGGCCACGCCGCAGGCCGCCGGCGGGCAAATCTATTCTCTTCAAAATATCCAAAGGGACCTGATCTCGGCCAAACTTAGATCCCACTTGCCCAAAACATAACATGGAATGTAATAATAATGGAAATAAATAAATCCAAGTAATAATAATTTAATTGGATATATAACATATAATAAAATAATGAAGTATATATATATATATATATATATATATATATATAGGCGGTCGATTCTTGGACTGCTCCAGCATCGACCGCCAGTAATGAAGTATATAATGTAAATAAATATAATAATGACATAAATAAATAATGCAATATATAAACAATTTAAAATTAAAATAATTATTTAAAAACATACGGTACTTGTGTACATAACGCACGGCCAAAGTAGGCCAATGCCCGAGCGGTTACATTTTATAACAGCTACATTTCTACCAGTTACCTTGGATAACCTTACATTTTGGACGGCCATCATTGTTTGTTTACTACTCTGTTCGAGCGTTGTTGTGTTTCAGTTGTTCTTTGTTAATAATACAAAATAATGTCGATATTTTGTTGTTTAGTGTTTTATAATTATACGACAATGCTTATTTGTGATTTGCCAAAAACCGAGGAAGATGCAATTTATTTTTGTCAGGAGAAAATCATTCTACAGAAAAATAGGAAATGTAGCAACTCCCATAAAATGAAGCTATACCTTGGAAATCGTAAGTTTTGGAGATAAATTCTTATTTATCAGAATTTATATGGCGACATCAGGTTGATGGAAATAGAGACTGTTTTTAATCCATTTTGAACTGTATAGCAACCCATTTTCCACCCAAATGCGATTGAATGTTATGTTTTTAAATAATTTATTGAATTTTAAATATTTGATATATGTTCCATTATTTATTAATGTCATTATTATATTTGTTTACATCCTACACTTATTATTTATGATTAAATATACTTATTATTTATTTATTATACTTTTAAATAATTATTTTAATTTTAAATCGTTTATCTATTGCAGTATTTATTGATCTCATTATTATATTTATTTACATTATATACCACATTGTTTTATAATATGTTATATATTAAATTATATTGTTATTACTTCGATTTATGTATTTCCATTATTATTACTATTTATTAATCTCATTATTATATTTATTTACATTATATACCACATTATTTTATAATATGTTATATATTAAATTACATTGTTATTACTTCGATTTATTTATTTCCAATATTATTACATTCCTATTTTTATTTGAATCTGAGATCGCCTCCCTTCGGATATTTTGAAGAGAAAAGATTTGCCACCGGGCGGCAAATCTTTTCTCTTCAAAATATCCGAAGGGAGGCGATCTCAGATTCAAATAAAAATATTTTAAAAGGTTATCTAAGGTAACTGGTAGAAATTTAACTGTTATAAAATGTAACCGCTCAGGCATGCGCAGAACATTGGCCTGCTTTGGCCGTGCGTTATGTACACAAGTACCAAACATACTATTCAATCGCATTTGGGTGGAAAATAATAACATAAATAAATAATGCAATATATAAACAATTTAAAATTAAAATAATTATTTAGAAACATACGATTCATACGATAAGCATTGTCGTATAATAATAAATCACCAAACAACAAAAAGTGTATAATGAATCACCAAACAACAAAAAGTGTATAATGAATCACCAAACAAACAACAAACGAGCAAGAAACAAAAATGAAGATACAACAACTCGCGAACTCACTAGTAAACAAACAATAATGTATGTCAAAAATGTAAGGTTATCCAAGGTAACTGTTATAAAATGTAACTGCTTGGGCATGCGTAGAACGTTGGCTTATTTCGGGCGTGCATTATATACACAAGTACCAACATTATTTATAATTTATTAGTAATAGTCAACTTAATTCAGTGGGATAGATACTTCGATAGGTGGAAGATTCTTCGACAGAAATTACTAAAGAAAACTGACCAAAATGATGAATTTGTATCATAAAACTAATACACAAAGAATAGGAGGCAGTGAAGAACCTGGTGATGAAACTAAAGATAAATATAATAACCTATAATTTATTTTTATTAATTGTTATTTTGATGATAATTATTTTTAAATATTTTTGTTTTGAAGAAAGCACTATTCTGGCCAGGACAAATCTTTTCTCTTCAAAACAAAAATATTTGATAATAAACTATAGTATTTGAAAACAATAATAAAACTCTAATTTATTAGATACTATTAAACTGTTTATAGATAAAATTGAATTATTTCAGTTCTGAACAGTGGATTGCAATATTGAAAAACTCTGGCTGATAGTAATGAAATAGATAAATTGAAATAAGTCAGCAGTAAAATTACAATGGAAATAATGTTAACTTGCCCAAAATCAGTGATACAGAAGGGTTTCATTGACTTGGGAAAGCATTCTAATAAGGAACTACATCATAAAATCAGCTTGTTAAGTTTTTTAAATAAATTAAATATGTGTGCAGCAACCAAAAGTGGGGCTTTGGAAAAAGGGAATTGTGTGATAATGTTTACTTATAAGATTTCAAATTCTATTCAAATTATGTATACCTGTACACACTAGAATATAGATTACCCCAATAATCTGAGGATTGGCTGGTTGGGCCCAACACTGATTACACTGGTCAACAAAACTGAACTTTTTTCTTTATAAAATTAATAAGAACTAAAATAACATTTTCTAGAAGTACTTTAGTTTTCTTCGTCGGGCAGGAGTTTTGTGTGATATACATTTGAATTTTTATAATTTTGGAAAAAAAATTGATCTAACTCAAAATTATAACTACTCATTCTGACTTACCTAGAAAGTGGTAGATAGTGATTTTCAGGCATATTTTGCATCTGGAGCATCTCTCTTCTTGGTCCAACAGTAGTCAGCCAGCACATTGGAGCTCCACTTGCCTTGGTACCTCTTTTCCATAGCAGAAATTTGCTGATAAAAAAGCTCACCATGCTCATCGCCAACAGCTCCAAGATTTTCGGGTTAGAAGTCTAAGTGAGAGTCCAAGAAGTGAATTGTATGATAGTTTTCTGCTTTATAATTTCCAAGAAAATTGAAACATAAACTTCTGAAATACTGCACGGCTGCTTTCTCCAGTGGATTTAACAGTCCTTCGAAATGATCATCACCCATTTACGACCGGAGTTGTGGTCCTATAAAAATTCCTTCTTTCACTTTAGCATCACTGACTTTGGAGAATTTCGAATTCAAGTACAAGAATCCATCAGACTGTTTATCCATAGCTTTGACGTAATTTTTCATTTCTCCTAACTTAATATGCAATGGAGATAACTATATTTTTTCAGTATTCACTAACGGGACATATGACATATTTTTCTGGCCAGGGATAAGAGATTCACGTTGCCATGATTTTGTAACATAGTGAGACTTCCTATCTCTGCTGTCCCAGAGGCACAAAAAACAGCAAAATTTGGAGAACCCAAGCTGCAAACCAAGCAATAAAGCTATAACCTTTAAATCACCACAGAAATTCTATTCATATTTTCCATATTGTATTTTCTCTAAAATTAGTTTCATATTTTGATATGTCTCCTTCATATCAGCCGCATGTGCTTCAGGTATTGATGGATGTTCATTGCCAATATGTAACAGCACAACCTTCAAACTAACTTTAGACGAATCTATGAATATTCGCCATTCATCTGGCCGGTGTTGAAGCCCAAGAGTTTCCATAACTGAACAAATATCACTACAAAACACAATATCATTTTCTTCAGAGAAGCAGTCTTTGAAATCACTACGGCCTCCACGATAACTACATATTCTTACTTCTTTTTGGAGTCTGGAAATTAAACCTTCAGTTTCCTGTTTAGACAGATTTAAATCCCGAATCAGGTCATTAAGGTCTTTCTGATTGGGAAAGTATGGTTCTGATGAAAAGGTATTGGCTTCATATGTATCTTCATTTTTATTGTCATCTGAAGCCTTTTCAGTTTCAGTTAGGTCAGATCCAGAGTTATCACCTAAGGTCGTATCTGCATGTACTAGTACAGGGAACTGTTCATTGTGTAAGACAGGTCTATTTGCAGATTGCCACTTTGGATACTTAACTGTATGTTTTGTTTTAGATGTGATTCCTTTAATATTTGTTAAACAGAAATAGCAATTATTTAAATGATCCTTCGGTTCCCTCCAAATCATGGGAAATACAAATGGCATACGATGTGAACCATTTTTCCACCCAGTCAGCAATCTATCACACAAAACACAGCATGTATTTGGGGCACAGCTCTTATCAAAATCACCAGCCTGACAGCCAAAGTAAAGTTGGTAACACTTCTTTACGAGTGGGGTCAAATTTCGCCTCTAAGACTTGAAGGTCAGCTCACCTCAAATATAGCAGAAACTGTCTACATGATTTACACACTTTTAGCATGATGAAAAAGCAAAGCACTAAAACAATACATACACAACAAACTTCCGAAAAGAAAGGAAGGAAATATTTCACTACTGAACAAACTCATACTGCCATATAAAAATGCCAGATGGAATCTGAGCATGTCCAAACATGAATGAACCTGCACAGCCTTGTTTGATGGTGCTTCAGCATAATATTACAAATAAAATTTCCTTAAATACAGCTTGGATAAAATCGCTACATATGAGCTAAAGGTTCCTATGACAGGTAAAAAAACCGCTAAAATCAGATTTTAAAAAGTAGCTTTCACAAAAAAACTGCGCCTGATGGAAAAATTCTGGCTACATGTCTGAATTCAGTATGAAAAACTGCACTAGATTCTTGTAAAGAAAACCTAGTCTACCAGTGTTATCGAGACTCAACTGTATAAATATATATATATTTTTTTTTGTTTATTGAAAAGATTACAAATCAAAATCCTTTATTTATCAACCTACGTTTTCACTCTCCGTGTCCAGTGCAGAAGTAGGTTCGTCTAGAAGAAGTATTTTCGGGTTCCGGAGAACAGCTCTGGCAATCGCAATTCTTTGCTTTTGCCCCATGGATAGTTTTGAACCTCTTTCTCCGATTGAAGTGTCATAAGCCTGAAATTATCACAAACCATATTGATTAAGGTAAGTCGTACACCAGGTTAAAGTAGTTATAAGAAACACGAACCTGTGGAAGTTTCATTATAAAATTATGAATATTGGCTATTTTAGCTGCTTCAATGATCTTATCCATCATAACCTCTCCTTCATAGCCATAGAGAATATTTTCCTTAATTGTCATGTTGAACAGAACTGGCTCTTGTAACACTAAACCCATTTGGCTTCTTAAATATCTCACGTTTATGTCGTTGATATCATTCCCATCAATTAGCTATGGGAGAAAATTAATTTGATATCAAGTGAAAAAAATCTTCATTATTAAAGATAATTTTAAATAAGTGTCTTTAAAATTGGTGTATTTTGAAGCCTCATGAACTTAAATACCTATTGAGTATGTGGTAACAATATAATAGAGTTGGCTTCGATTATAATTTTAAAATATTACAATTATGCTGACAATCAATCTCATTTTTATAATTAACACTTTTGACAAAATAGGAGTAAATTTACAAATATAAGCATTCAATATTATAAATCCCTGAAATATAGACTTGTGGTGTTTTAAACAGTGAGAAAGAAAAAAAAAAAAAAAAAAGTAAGAACATTAAAATTATTTGAGAAAGTCATATGAGAGAAAAGATGTTTCAGCATCTTCTAAACTTGGTGTGGAAGAATAAAGTAGTGCCAAAAGACTGGGAAATCTCTGTGATAATACCAATATTTAAGAAAGGAGACAAAAGAGATTGCCACAACCATAGAGGAATCTCCCTTCTTAGTGTACCTAGTAAAATATACTCCAGAATACTAGAAAGACGTCTTAGGAATGCAGTAGAACCAATGCTGGGGGAAGACCAATATGGATTCAGAAGGAACACAAGCACCCAAGACCTTATCTTCACACTGAGACAAATATCTGAAAAGATCATAGAAAAGAGCAAAGAAGTTTTCACCGGTTTTGTCGACCTCACAAAGGCCTTCGACAGGATTAGAAAGGAAGATATCATTAAGGCTCTCAAGGAGAAAAAGGTCAATCTGGGTCTCCAGAAAGGAATCCTAAGTCTTTTCAAAATACAGAGAAATGTGGTGAGGACATGCAATGAGACATCACAGGAATTTGTAACAACCCAGGGGATCAGGCAAGGATGTAGCCTAAGCCCATTACTTTTTATTTTGACACTGGACACGGCCCTGAAAAGAGCTAAGTCAGAAATGAGACCGTACCAACTAGGGTATAGAAACCTTAGGCCAACCCACCTCAGTATCCTCGCATTTGCCGATGACATAATTGTTTTTGGAAACAACTGCAGGAACCTCCAATTCAATTTACGCATCTTACAAGAAGAGTTGGAAGTAATAAACATGACAATTAATACAGAGAAAACCAAAATCATGAGAATAGGAAGAAAAAGCGAGCATGGGGACCGAGTCGTAAGACTAAACAACACGAGGTTAGAGCAAGTAAGGGATTTTAAATATCTCGGTGCACACCTTAACGAACACGGCTGGATAAATGGCGAAATAAAAGAACGAATAAAAGCTGCCAGCAGGTGTTTTTATTCCCTCAAAAAAGGATTCATCGGGAAAACAGAAGTGTCAAAAAACACAAAAAAAGTAGTGTATAAAAACACCTTCTTACCGATTCTCACCTATTCAAGTGAATCTTGGACTCTAGCTAAAAAGCACAAGAGCCAAATCCAAGCCATGGAGATGCGGAATATAAGAAGAATGGAAGGGAAGAGCAGAAGAGACCGAGTGCGAAACATAACAATACGGTCCAATGTGGGGCTTCGGCCAGCTGGGGACATCATCGAGTAGCATCAGCTGAGATGGTTCGGCCACGTTTCCAGAATGGCAGAAAACAGTGTGGCAAAGGCCGTTTATGAGACGAAGGTGGAAGGTACAAGACCGAAAGGAAGACTTGGGAAGGCGCAATCCAGGAGGCCTTTGACAGAAGAGGTTTGGAATGGGGAAGGAGAAGACGCTTGGTACAGGAGAGGCATTCATGGGTTAGGCTCTACAGGAGAGATCCTCACATCGTTGGCGGTAGAAGAGGAGTAGATTAAATAAATAAATAAATATTATAAATCCCTGAAATACAGACTTCTGGTGTTTTAAACAGTGAGAAAGAAAAAAAAAAAAAGTAAGAACATTAAAATTATTAAACCATAAGCCTGCCTATAATCAATTTGTTTATTGATATATAGAAATTTATAATTTATAACGAATAATGGTCCTCGAAGTATTCTAAAATGCTCTTAAACTATAGTTCATCTAATTCATCAAGAAAATGAAACTCACTATTTTTCCTTCATTAGGAATATAGAACCTCTCTAGAAGCGAGATGATGGTTGATTTACCACAACCTGAATCTCCTACAAGAGCTACTGTTTTTCCTGCTTCGATCTTAAGATTCAATTTCTTCAAAACTTCCAATTTGTCCCTGGTTGGATAAGAGAACGTGATATCTTGGAAAACAATATTTCCAAAAATTTCCTGAAATTGGTATACATTTAACATCCTCCCAAAATAAGCATATGTATTAGTATACTTAGTGGAATATTAAACATACCGGAGTACTTTTTTTATCTGATGATATACTAAGAGTTGATTTAGAAAATGCTATTCTGCAAAGTCGAGATATAGCTTGTCTCGCTGCAGGATATTGACTCATTAAAATCAAGGCAGGTCCAGCTAGCATGGATGTAAAACATAAGGAAATGTTGATGCTGCACAAAAAACATAAAATTTTGGTACAACTTTGGACTTACTTGAGATATACATGTACAGATTGGTTATTCAATATAATAAGTAAGAACCGCTCAATGAATAATCGAAAACTGTCTATGACAGTGCGTTCCTCTTTATTGCAAATATTTATTCATATCAATTCTTACCCAACGAGTGATGTTCCTCGAAAGTAACCACTTGCTATATCTTTAGCTCCAAAAATAAATGTTGTTCCCATCGACAAACGAATCACAGTCTTGGCCAAACCATAAACGATTCCGTTCCAAACAATGCCCGCAAAAGCTTCTCTAGAAACATGTTACATATAGTGCATTGATCAATTTATTTCATAATTTCAATATTAAAAAATTATAACAAAAAATCAGATTTACTTCTTAGAAAGAACAAGCATATCCCGATACTGGTTTAAGACATACATTTGACAGTTAAGTGTCTGGATTGTATCTATATTTTGAACATATTCAATAGCTATCTAAATAAACAAAGTAAATGTCAATAATAGTTATACAAGCAAGTTTAAAGATCATTTAATGTAAACTGTATAATATTATTGATTACCTTGGTTGACCGGGTCATGATGGAGGCAGATCTACTATCAGCGTCTCTTGTTCTCATTCTCAAGCAGTTAGTGATAATAACAATTAGGACAATAGGCAGATTTGCCAAGGCTATTTTTGTACTGACATAGAAGGCATAGCCGAGAGAAAATACTAAGGAAAGTATGAAGACGGCAACTTGAGCGCCTTTATCTCCTGTTACCTGTAAAATTATTGAGTCATTAGAACTCGTGGAATCATGCTTCTAATATAATATAATAATCATTCTTATTTAATATATATTTTTCATATTGGAATGTATTCAATTTCATAATAGTGTATACATATTATGATAATATGCATTAACAGTTCTTAAGGTAAAAAGTCTTACCATATCTTCTACGATTTTATTAAATACTCTCTAATAAATGGCTGGATTGATAGCCATAGAAACGTAGCCTAAAGATAATGCGACAGTAGCACAGTCTAGCAATGACTAAATGAACTAACTAGGGCCATCATTCACTCTGAAGTATTATTTGTCAATAATTACTAAATAACTTATTAGTTCGGCTGTTAGTTCGTATCTTTTCCACATCCTTCTAGGTATGGTTGGGTTCTACTCTAGTATTTCTGGGCCTTCGTTTGTCTTTGTCCCTCTGAATTGGCTGATTTCATCTATCTGCTATCCTTCTCTAGGGTTGTTGAGTAGGCTTTGATACTTTTTCATGGTATTGAGTATACAAGTATTTATAGTGATGAAGGTGCAACCTGTGGTCTAGTAGTTAGCATAACAAACTACTAAGCCTAAGATTGCGGATTCGTAGTCCGGCAGGTGGCCATAGGATTTTTTAATGGAAGTAAAAAATCCTTGGTTATGCCGTCCTTCGGAATGGACGTTAAACCTTGGGTCCAGAGCCTCTACGATGTCAGGTACTCGTTGAAAATCCCTATCCTAATTAAACTTGAATAGATAAAATTTAGAGCTCCCAATGTAGCATTGTCCAATTAGACGTAGCAGCATAAAGTGACGGTAAATAAACAAAAAAAAAATTTATAATGATGAAATAAACCTGAATGTTTTAGAGCGAGGAGATCCTCGTGATACTTACTCATCTTTACGGCCAAGTAAAGGTGAGTAAAGTCTTAAGAAGAAGGAAAAATAGGAAACTTAGTTCTTTATTTGCTGACCTTGACATTGTCACCTTCATTAAACTTGGTAGACTAAGATCCCTGTCCATCTGGACAACAGTGAAATATTCTAAAATGTTGTGACCGAGGAGCTGCCCTCCACAAATCGAGTAGGGAGGCCAAGGATCAGATAGCTGGACAGCATGACCAATGATGCCAGAACTTTGCTTGGCATTTGGAAGTAGAAAGCTGCAGCAGAAGGCAGAGCTGATTGGTGGAGGCTCCTAAAGGAGGCCAAGTTTCAGTGACGGGACGTTGCACCACATATTTATGTATATATTTAGTATATTTATGCTCTAAGAATTTCCTAAAATGGTTAGATTATTATACACATCCATGTTGGTATATAAGTATCTGGATGGATATTGGTGAGGTACAGGTAAAATGATCGAAGTATCAATGGCCAACAAACTTTAAGAATATCTGACTTTGATACCCATATATGGTGTTTTCTATAGTGTTTAGGGTCACAACATACTAATTGCGGCCATTTAAAGAGAATACAGTATAAATGTACCTTTCTATATAGACATACTCGATACAACTTTCAGAATTACTATAAACAAACATGTATGAAAAAGAATATCTAGATATTTAATATGTCTCCATTAAAAATATCTGTTGATGATGTAAATAATGACAATTTTTATAAATAAATAGAAAAAAATGAAAATTATGAAGAGATGATGGAACTTATTATTATTAATATGTATATAAGGTTGTACTCACTGATTCAATTAGAGGAGGGCTGTTGGTCATTACTTCAAGGCATTCATTAGGTGAGTTCCCGCTCCAGTCATACCAACTTATGTCCATAGAAACTATTTTACTAAAAGATTTTTGCTGAATCTTTTTGAGCCATTGTTGAGTCGCTACAGTTGACATTGTACCCTTGAGGGGAAATATACATAAGCAGAGTAGACAATTGATTTCATAATTTAATTAATATGTAATGGTTAGCCTAAATATCTCATGACCTATCCATTAGTTTTGAAATAAAATGGTTTATCTCGTGAATAGAACAAAATCAGAACTAGTTTAGTCTAAGGTTTAAATGCCAATGAATTAATTTAATATTATAACATTATAGTTGAATAGTTTTGAAGTCGGTTATTAAATTAAGACTTTATTAATCCTTCATTTAGCATCCAGTTGTTAGAGAAAAAAACAGGATTTACCGCAAACTGGTAAGAGCACCTTAAAAGCCATTAATTAAGATCATTCAAAATCTTTGCACCTTAGACCACCATAATTAAAATATCGTTTATTTCTACAATTTGACTAGAAATACTTACTGACAAAATTACTGAGACAAATGAAACGGCGCCTAGACCAAAAAGAATACCAACATTGACTAGGGCTATCCTGCTTAGTTCATCCTTAGTGTGTGTGTAAGACTGTAAGCGAAAAATTGGATTAAATACTAATATATTTAATAAGTAATATTTATGGTATTTTTCGAAACTGGGCTTAATAAAGAGAATAGCAATCAGAGATGAGTAAGGAGCATGATAGAGACCAAGAATGAATAATAAAAGTGGAGTTGTATGTCTCTATAAAAGTTACAAACATATAAATCAGTGTTAATTACCTGGTAAAGCAATGTATGTACATAAAATAAAGTTGGAAGAAATGCAGAGATAATGGCAGTGAAAAAAATGGCCAGGAACCAAACAGACATCTTTTTGAGATTTTCCTTATTCAGCCTCAGTTCTTTTGTAATCTCTGGTGCCTAAATAAAGAAAATGTATATAGTACAGTTACTTTAAAATTATAATACAGTGATGCAAAAGAAAGTATAGTACCTCTAAAATGTTAGCTTCAACAATATCATCACCAATATCTCCATCCATTTGTTCTTCTTTAGTAATACTTCGATGGCTATTCATATAAAGAAAAGTAAATGCAATCCTAAGCATTATATATATATACACTCATGCGAATATCAGATACAACATATTTTAAATATTAGTCTTTTTTTTTCCTTTTCCCTCGTGTTCTCAATTAATTTATTTAAGAGGATGAAAATGGTCCGTGTGAAGGTCAGAAAAAATACTCTTTCTGGAGGATTATTTATTTTAAAACCAATGTTTCAACCCACATTGCAGGTCTTCTTCAGAGCCTGTTATTTATTAAAATAAATAGTTCTCCTTATTCAAGATAATTTTTTTCTGACCTCCACACCATTTTCTTTCTCATACTTTTTTTTAAAATATTTATTTCTTATTAATTTGCTACAATTCACAATTACCATGGGACAAATTTAACAATCACTGTATACAATAAAAGAAAAAAATGTCCACAGATTCTCATACTTATAAGATCAACTAATATTCGAAATGTTGTATTTTTATTTGTATTACTATTTTTTTAAATAACTTTCGGGATAAAAATATATGTTAAATTTAAAAGTATTTAATTTGTTTTCTTAGTTATAGGCTTAATTACAAAAAGCCCTTTATGTAATTAATGGCTAGAAACGTTTTCTTACTTTAGTGAAATAGCTTTGTCCTTTTCCTCCACTTCTTGAGCCTTAGCTAAAGAGTAGTAATATCCTTTAAGCTCCATCAGTTCACTGTGTGATCCTTTTTCTACCACACACCCTTCCTAAGTGCAATTCCGTTTACTTAATTTACACATTTACAATTATTTACTCAAGAATTAGGAAAAACTAAAGAAAACCTTACTCTTATAGCATAAATGACATCAGCCTTCCTCACTGTGGACATTCTGTGAGCGATGATCAAAGCTGTCCTGCCACTCATGGCATTATCGAGGGCTTCTTGTACAATGCCTTCTGAATTTAGATCTAGGGCTGAAGTAGCTTCATCGAGAATTAGCAGTTTTGGCTTCCTCACCATTGCTCTTGCTATAGCAATTCTCTGCTTCTGACCTCCAGACAGTTTCATACCACTTTCACCAACAATGGTATCATAACGCTAAGAACAAAATCAAATTGAAAAATGTCCTCTGTTTATATTAATATCTAAACTGTGTAGGAACAAATGATATGACAGTTACTCAAGGTGTGAGAAAAACGGAAAAGGTATCTGTTCTGCAGGTTGTCGTTTCGAGTAGAGTTACTGCTAGTTTTAATGGTTTATTTGTTTCATTTGTAATATTTTCCAAAAATATAAGTTATCATGAGCTTTAGTATGGAAAAGAGAATGCAATTATGGGAAATGTGTATACTTCGGTAAACATTTCATCAAGAAATAATAGTTTCAACTGACATTTCGAAGTATAGGTGATATATGGTTTTTGAAACATTCATTTACCGAAGTATACACATTTCCCATAATTGGATTTACTTTTCCTTACTAAGCTAATAGCTTTATTATCATGATAACTTATATTTTTGGAAAATATTAAAAGGGAAATGGTTGAATAGAATAAAAACAGAAGGAGTGAGTTAGCACAAAAATGTGATACTTTGTTCAGACTCTATAAACAGAATCCTCATACTGCACAGCATTTGAAGAGGGAAAGATTATGGTGATGATCTATAACTTAGACGATAAGTATACATTTCAATGTCAACTTACTGATGGCAACTTATCTATGAAACCATGAATATAAGAAATTTTTGCTGCTACGATAATCTCATCCAATGTTGCATCAGTTTTTCCATATCTGATGTTTTCTTCTACAGAAGTATCAAAAAGTTTAGGTTCCTGTCCTACAACACTAATCTGATTTCTCAGCCAACTGATATTGAATTTCCTAACGTCCACTCCTCCAATAAGTATCTAGATAAAAAAGAATGATTAATTATTTAAAAGATATAATTCAAATTTTATTGATTGACATTATTAATATCCATACCTGCCCTGAAGTGACATCATAAAGGCGCGATATGAGGCCTACGATTGTACTTTTTCCTGCACCACTCGTCCCTACAACTGCTGTGACTTTACCAGGCTCTATATTCAATGTCAGATCCTGAAGGACCTGTATTTCGGAATTCAAGTTTTTATAATTCTGTAACTTTATTAAAATAAAAAAAAATAAATCTAAAAAATATTATCATGTTTACCTTTGTTTGTAAGTTTGATGGATAGGAGAATTGGACATTTCTAAACGAAATATTGGCCTCAAATTGATTTGGTATGATACCTTTGTCTATAGATTCACTATAGCTTGTATCAGTGTCAAGGAACTGCAACACTCTCTGAGCTGAATCAGTCGCCATGAAGAAATCAGAAACGGTACTTAGCAAGTACACACAGTGGTATAAAGCATCATTTGTTCCAGATAAAACCTAAATGTAACGTTAAGTGTCATAAAAAAGATAAAAATAAAATGTACTGTGATAAACATCTTTACATGATTTTATTTTAGTAGCCCATTTACAGAAACCACCACATCTTTTTGAGGAGCATGTGAAAATCATTTACAACATAACAAAACACTAATGTTAGACTACAAATAAAAGTATTGTAATTGAATAATATTCACATTGTGGAGCTTCCAACATATTTTTGCTATATATATGGTTATGGTATTTATAGACAGTAATCTGATGTTGGTTGTTATGAAAGAAAGAGATTTCCTAACGAAGTAGTTCATTCCAGTCAATCATGCATATAGATAACCGATTGTCATCGGAACATATATACATATATTAATATATTATTTTAAATATATTATATTATGTATAATATCGTATCATATGTATGTATACATATGTCTATATTATACAGTGTACGTGTATAATACGCAATTGATTGATTATATGTATATGTAAGTATATATCTCTTTTGCCATTCTACTGAATACATCCAGCAGCACACAGATCCAAAAAATTCACGTTTTATCATTAAATCGATCAACGACTAGAGCTTTTGTCTGAAAACACGTGCCGTGATGCCATGTCCATCTACGGGTGATTGTCCAGGAAGTAACAGCTGCCGTATTTCGTCCCAAGCAGGATTGCAAGTAAACGTAATAAATAAATCTGGACGTCCGTAATGACGAACATATGCCATCGCATCTTGAGCATATTCCTGCATGTGACGTGGACTGCCTATGTATGAAGATGGCAAAATAGTTAGCTTTCCAACGTTGGTTGTATTATTTTATTACCGTCATTTACTACTGCATCCCGTAAATGAATATATTCTTCGGAGCGGAGTTTGGTCTGATTCAAACGCAGGAATAGTAAACGTTCCATTTCAATTTTCGCATACATATCCACAATGTACTGGTGAAACAACTGACGGTATTTTAAAAGACAATTATCCTCGTCCTTTCGTATCATTAAGCGAAAAGTTCATTGCACTGCACTTTTTATTGATTTCTGCACCATTAGCTGGATTTATCATCTTCACGTTGAAATGATAACCATCGGCACCATCCCAGAAAATAAGTGGATATTGCAGAGCATCGTAACATCGGTGAGTTTCTGCGAGGTTTATCAGTTGATTGTTCCTTCCATGAAGAACAATATCTCTGGGTTGGAACTGATCTCCGACTATGGCAATTGCTACTTCATCTATAGTTGGAGCATTATATCTTCGAACATGTTCTCCAGCAGGCGTTTTGTCTGCGTGGATGGCAATCTTGTGAGTATCTGATGGCATCATATCAACTGCCGTTTTAAAAAAACGCACCTAATTGTTATTTTCGTGAAGGACCTTTTGCAGTTGCGATATGATGGATCTTCGTAGCGATGTATCTATTCTGCAACGTGCATCGATTTCATCTCTATCATCGTCGATTACAGGAATTTATGGTTACTATCTTGGAACGGGAGTAGTGGTCCAGCTTTGTGATATATTTGCCCTTTGATTTTAAAACTTGGCATGAATTGAGCAGTCACAATTTCTACACCAAAAGAAGTCATTCGGAAGCATGAGTTATATTTCCTGATTTTCGATACAAAATGCTTCGATTCAACGGTAGATCCAGCAAGTAGAGTTTTCAATGGCTCTGGTGGTGCTTCAAGTTGAGGCAATTTGAAGCTCTGGTGGTGCTTCAATTTGATTTGTCCGCCAGCGCAACACATCCCTTTTGTTTCGTTATTGAACCTCAGAGCCTGGCAATAGGTACAGACTTGACTCATCTGGCCAATGACATCATGCTGACTTGAACTATAATCAACAGCTGGATCGTACCGGAATGCAAGACGATTGTATTGCATATTCAGATCTGCTGTTCTTTGGATTCGTGTTTATTAGCTGTTCTCACCCTATCACTTTCATTCCGTTGAGAACGAACCAAATCTGTTGCTGCAGCACGCGACTGCCGTGCTCGCAATCGTGCATCCTCACGCATAGCTGCTCGTCTTTCTGCTGGTTCCGCGTTACGCGTCTGGCTGGTGCTAAGTCTGTTCCTCTCTTGTACAGTTGCTCGCTCTTTCCCAGTCATATTCGATTTTCACTGGAATTGAAGAAAGAGATAAGATTACAACCCAAAAACCAACGACCTCGATTTTTTCTTTGGATTATCACCTGTTTCATTTATAAATAAAACTGTTTAATTATAAAAAATAATAAAATACGTAAAAAATGTTGGCCGATTAATTTATATTAAAAACAATTTTTATCTCACTTTAATTGCGTTTAATGGGGAAAATGTGTATAAACACTTTTGTTTGTCTCGGCGAGCTGAAAAAAATGACACCTCGAATGTGTCGATAAGACAAAGTTGATAAATTCAGCGTATATATATATGCACAGTTAGGGTTATGTTAGTAACGTGAAAAATAGATAAAAACAATCGTTGGAGCGTGTTGTACATCATATTAAAATTTTAGCTGAATCGATGCAGAACATTTTGAGTTTTTGAAGCATACACAAACGAACTTAACATTTTATATATATAGATACATATATTTGAAAATGATTCATGTTTTGTAACAGCTTTTTTATATTGGTATTAAAATGTGTTAATGATTTATTTAATTTTAAATGAGTTACTTACAATCACTATAAACGCAGGATCAAAATCGTCTCCTAGGTACAACCTCACTGAATAATAATAAGAAACCATATAGCAAATGCATAATAGTAAAAAATTGAATCCTTTCCCCAAAGATAAAAGTGTTGCTTGTTTTAATCCATGTTTGTTGCTCATCTTGAATACATCGTTGTACCTAAATATCAATAATAACATTTTACTAATTTTAAGATGTTTTTACAGTAATTGTATATATTTATTTATAGTAAAGTAATGTATTATACAGGTTTAAAAAAGAAAATAATAACTCCGTAAAAGTTAATTTAGAAATACATATTTCAATTAATAATACCTTTCAATTTCTTTAAATTCACTCCCATATGCAGTTACTGTTCGAAGATTTCCCAGTATTTCGGAAACAACTTTTGTACATTTTTCATTATACTGTTGTCTCAATACTCCTACTTTCTTTGAGGTCTGGAAGAAGTATTCCACTACTTAGTATCAATCTATATTTATTATCTAAATTTTGTTTAAAATTAAGGTAAGGAAGAAAATAGTTGGGGGGTGCAGTCAAATAAAAACACTAAATAAGTGGGTACTTATTTAATTATGTGCCGACGTTTTGACCCACTTTGTGGGTCATCTTCAGGGCTAAGAAAGAAAAACAGACAAAATAACAGAACTATAAAAATACATTGCGATACTAAGTATATGATAAAATAAAAACATATATATATGTAGAGAGATAGAAATTTTGAACAAAAAGTAAGGGATATATATGAATATCCAATTTTGTTTAAAATTGTTATAAAGCTTATAGAGATAAGGTTATTTGCTTTAAACACAACCATCCATGAAATAAAATTTAATGAATGCAATTTGTAACTTATTTCTCCCCTTAGTGCATGATGATTTGTTTGAATTTTATTAATAAATTCATCAAAAAATAAAACAGACTATTAAAATTATTTACAAAATTTTATCACTTTAAAATTTAAATTAAAGTAACTGGTATTTAAACTGACAATAATATAATGAAATTACTGGAAGATATAACATATATTCGAAAATTAGGCAAGACAATTGTGATGTAAATGAAGGACGAATGATTTACCCTTAGAAAGGTTTTTATTAGCTTATAACAACAACTGTACAAGAATAGAGAATTTACAAAGATATAACTGGTTATCTGCCAGGTTAGACAATAGTAGGGAAAGTTTCCCACACATTAGTGGGATTAAAAATCACCACATTCCCCTGAGTTTCTCTTAAGAACATTTGGCATAATTTAAGTACAATATATGAGATACATAGAAAGATTTAAGAAAACATTTGGCAAAATTTAAGTACAATATTTGAGATACAAAAGAAAGATTTAAAACTTCATTCAAGATTTGTAACACCAGGATTAGTTTTCAATTAGTAACTTAGTCTTTTGAGGTAAGATAGAGCCTTGGTCACCCATTGAGGTCTTGAGGGGCACACCGGGATTCCAATTTCATTAGAGAGAGAGCCATGAACAGATGGAGTGGCAGAGGGCGCATTCTTGCGAGTTAGGGCGTACTGTGGGTTAGCTTCAAGTAATTCCACTTCCTCGACAGGGTCTTCATATTTGCTGATTCGCACGTTACTTTTGGTGAGCACTGGACCAGGGGTTAACCAAGACGGCAAGGAGACTCCATTGGCTGTACGGCGAGGATGAGTGAAAAATCGTTCATGAGGAGTGGAGTTAGTTGCTGTGCAAAGTACAGATCGAATAGCGTGGAGGGATTCCTGTAGGACCATTTCCCAGTTCTCCGTCCGCAGTCCTAGAGTCTTCAAAGAGGGACAAATGGTTTTCCACAGAGTTCCATTGAGGCATTCAATTTGCCCGTTTCCTGCCGGATTGTATGGTGTTGTTCTGCTGGTAGCTACACCATTTGAATGGAGGAAATCCTTGACTTCCCTAGACATAAAGGAAGGTCCCCGGTCTGAGTGGACATAGGCTGGCATTCCAAACAAACAGAAGAGATTTTTGAGACCCTCAACCACAGTGCCAGCAGAAACACGGCAGGCGTATGCGAAAGGGAAGCGAGAATACTCGTCAATGATGGTAAGGAGGTAGAAGTTCTGTGACCTGGAAGGGAGAGGGGCCTTAAAATCTATGTTGATGCGTTCAAATGGAGAGATGGCCTTAAATAAGGTTCCTGATGTTTTCAAGTACCTAGGTTTTACTTCAGCACAGATGGTACAGCTTGAAGTCATCTTCTTCACATCTTCAAGTGAATAGGGAATGTTCTTACATTTGAGCCAATGGTACATACATGTAACACCAGGGTGGCACAAAGATTGGTGAAGTTGGACCAAGTCAGTAGAAGTGGACGCATTACAGACACGGGAGAGTGTGTCTGCCTTGGTGTTGTCCTCACCGGGACGGTAAGATATGTCATAAACCAACGGAGCTAGCTCTATTCGCCATCTAGTGATCTTCTCATTTTTAACCTTACTCCCATGTTTTCGGTCAAAAATGAAAGGCAGAGCTTCTTGATCAGTTATGAGGTGAATATTCTTGCCAAGGAGGAATGATCTCCAATGTTTCAAGGATTCAACAATTGCCGCAGCCTCCTTTTCGATTGGCGGATGTCCACTGATTTCAGATCTGCTAAGTGATCGTGAGAAAAATGCAACTGGCCGTCCATCTTGACTAAGAGTAGCTGCCAGTGAAAGCTTAGAGGCATCGGTTTCTACTGCAAGCGGGTGAGATTCATCGATGGTTGTGACGACTGAGTTGGCAATATCCTTTTTTAGATTTTCGAAAGCAGAAGCAGCAAATGGATTCAGCGGAAATGATGTGGCATCAATCAAGACACGGATTTTATCTGAAAATTTAGGTATCCACTTCAGGTAATGGGCAAAGAAACCAAGAGCCCGCTTCAGTGATTCAGAGCTTGTGGCAGTGGCATATTAAGCAACGGAGCAAGCCTTGCTGGGTTTGGCTTGATTGATTGGAATGAAACAAGATGTCCCAGAAATTTGACGTTTGTGTAGTCAAATTTACTTTTCTCTTTGTTGATTTCAATGCCGAGCTTATCGAGTGTCAATATAAGCTTGTTTAGATTTATGACATGGTCGTGTGGCTGAATGGCGTGCTTTTTAAGATATAAGGGCTGGAAGTTTCGCCCTCTAGAAATTTCTAGAACAGTCCAGAACATTCGAGACCATCCCAGATCATTGTGGAATATTCCAGAACACACTTGCACTGGGATCATATGAAATTGCTGCCACACTTATGGAAGGAGGAACTGCTCATTCCTCGCTACAACTACCATTGAATATATCCGTAGAACTTTTCCCAGTATGTATAATCGCAAGAACATCTGGACGAGGTGAACTTCTAAAACAAGCTAAAATTCTCTTCTGTGACGAATGCACGATAGCACATAAAAAAGCGCTCTGAACATTACAATACTTGCGAGGAAACTTTGAAGTGATGGAAGGAGCTCTACTCATACTCTCAGGAGATTTTCGACAGACGCTTCTAGTTATCCTTAAGTCAACAACAGCCGACGAAATCAATGCATGCTTTAAAAAATTATACATATATCTGGCAACACATACAAATACTGCGACGAACAAAAAATATAAGAGTTGAACTGTCGAAAGACGAAACAATAGCACATTTCGCTCAAGAACTTTTACAAATAGGCGAAGGAAAATTTCCTACTGACCAGACGACCATCCTCACTGAACTCAACAGTGATTTCTGCAACATAGCCACTACTCGATTTCGAACTCATCGACCAAATGTATCCAAACATTGTTCATAACTATACCAATCCGGAGTGGCTATTACAGAGTGCAATTTTAGCAACTAAAAATAATATTGAAAAGAAAATTCCCGGTGAAGAGAGAACATACAAATCGATCTACACGGTGGTAAACGTTGAAGAAAGTGTCAACTTCCCTACAGAAATTTTTAATTCTTTGCAAGTACCAGGATTGCATTTACATTGCCTTCGACCGAAAAGTGGATCTTCGATCATACTATTCAGAAATCTCAACTCAACAAAACTATGTAATGGATTTTTACAATTAACAAAGCGCAAGGACAAACTTTAAAATATTGCGGCATTAACCTCAAAGACTCCTGCTTTTCTCACGGTCAATTAACGTAGCTTGCTCTCGAGTAGGAAATTCGAAAAATGTATACATATATACTACGGATAACAAAATGAAAAATGTTGTTTGTAAACAAGTATTGTAATTAGAATATATATATTTTTATAATTGTATCACACATATTTTGAAGTTTATTCTTTTATTCCAACTACCACACACACAATCTCATATAAACTCCCTGAGCGAAGCCGGGCACTCCAGATAGTCACTAAATAAATTAAACAAATAAACCAAAAAATGTGGAAAATCAGTGTAAATGGAGATAAGGGATACTTACTTGTATAATAAAGTACATTGTTGTCATAGAAAATGCTGTCAGTGCAATGGTTACAAATGTCACCTTCCATGATACAATAAATCCAGCCAAACAACCGAAAAAGAAAAATGAAATTACTTCAATCAATGATGTCATCCTACTGTCGAATAATACCTTCATATTCTGTAAGTCGCTGTAAAAAATAAAGCAGATTAAGTAAAACATATTTGTTTATAACCTTTAAAAATTTATTGGTATAATCTATCATTCTATATAGAGTTGGATACAAATTTTAGAATATATTATAATATAAATAAACTGTAACATGAAGCGGGTCTTCATGTAAACGAAGGAAGCACAAAATATTTTAAAACTCCCAAGAGCCAGCAAATTGAACACTGCAATTCGGAGATTGGGGAAAGCAATTTCGAAAGGACCGGCACTGTTAAGTACCTAAAGACTGTCATTACATATGACAACAGAATGAAGGAAGAATTGAATCCGAGACTGTCTGCAGGTAACAATTGCCTCCATGCCCTGGAAACAAAAATTAAACTTTAAAGCTCTATGTAAATAAGCTAAATTTTTTATTTATGAAACTATCTTGAGACCCATTGTTACTTATGGGAGTGATTCCTGGATATTGACAGAAGAAAGTAAAAGTAAACTCAACATCTGGGAAAGGAGAATACTCCGGAAGATATAAAGTTTAATGAAGTTTAAGATATCACCTGTTACAATCAAGTTGCTTAATATAATACTAAACAATACTATAATATATATTCTATGCATTTGTCCTATGCAATTATTGACTTACTGCGACACACTGCTTACAAATTGCCCCTGCAAATGATCATAACGGCCTATCTCTATGGAGAGCATCTTTGATAAGTAGGAAGCCTTAATTTTGGTCATGATGTTGCGAGAAACTATTTCAGAAGCCACGATCTGGAAAAAAAAGGATAAGCTAATTTATAAGGAAGAAAATAATCTGGGTGGTGGTAAAAAAAATTCTCTTAAGTAGGGAGAACTATTTATTAAAGAACCAACGTTTCGGCCCATATTACAGGTCTTCTTCAGGGGTGTCGAGATGGGCCTGGAGGGTTCCGTTGATAGACTAATTCTATTTCTGAGGGGGTAACACTAACAAAACTTTAAACTTTATTCCTAGTGGATTACAATGGTAAACATCATTGTAGACTGGCAGTTGTACCGATAACAATGTTATCCGGAAGATATTGTTATCAACAATATGGAGGTTGTAATGAGGTTATATCCTTCTACTTCGATGGAGTCACTGATCTCATTTTTGAATTTAGGAATTTAAACAAAAATATGTATTCGTATGATCTTACCTGAAGGATGCCCAATACAAAATTCATCACGCCGAGTATGTAATAATTATAGCCGCAATTCCTCAGTGTTGAAACCACTTCAGTTGAGTTGATATTCTGTAACTGCAGAAATTACAAAGTTATCGTTACATAGTTGTAACTAACTATTCGCACTGAATTAAGAATATGATTCATACTCACATGTCCTGGAGTTTCTATATCGACGAATATTGTCATAAGCGGTGTAAGAAGAAAGACGATGTTAAAGGGAGCCACGAAGCCGTTGCCAATGGACGCGAGGATGGCGACAATCAGGTAGGCCGCTTCCTTCTTATCTAGGTAGTGTAACTGCAAGAAACATTTTGAGGATTATTTGGACATTGTGAGGGTAAACGTACACTAATGAAGGAAATAAAAGTGTTGAGATGAGGGGTGTGCCGCTGCATTCTCCGAAGTACGACCACACAACGAACAGAGAATTGCTAATTAAGGTCGGAAAAGATAAAGAAATTGCAAAAGTTGCCAAATATCCTGGTCCACATGCAGGGAAAGATTGATAGTAAGAGGAAGGAGGAGGCACTCCTGGCTGCATATTTAAGGAAATGTTTCGGTCTCATGTCTATCCAGTTATTCAATAGTTCCACAGCAAAATTAAGGTCGCCATGTTAATAGCCATCGTCAGAAACAGAAGAAGGGTTAAATGACTTTTGAAATGTACAAACAAGGTGGTTTTCAACAATCGTTTCAATGAAATCTATCAACCTTAAAAAATGGGCTACCGCTAATTTTATTGGAAAAATATTTTTTATCATGAAATTTTTTATTTCGAAAATTTTCTGTTTGAATTTCGCGCTAAAACAGTCAGTTTTGATAAGACATATTGTTACGTAATAGAAGATAGGATGGAGAGGTATCTCTTGGACTGTACGATGTACAGAGAAGTGAACTATGTTACTTGATTTGTTTTGTTCAGCGAAAATGTGTAAATTGTAATGTAAAAAAATGTAAGAAACAGGTTTAAGATTATCCATATTAATCCATATCACAGACGGATCAGCACAGCCGTGAAATATACATTGACACTGATTAACAAACGGAACGGACAGAAGTTTATAGTTGTTCGTGTCAGTAAAGGATTACTTTTGTATAACGGTTTCACTTGTCGTACGGTAGCAGCGAGAAGTGAATTATGTTACTTGATTTGTTTTGTTCAGCGAAAATATGTAGATTTTGCGAGTAAGAAACACGTGAGCAAGCATATAAACTTTGCTCCTCTTTTTCACCTACTTAGGGGTAGAATTTCGAAAAATCCTTTCTTATCGGATGCCTATGTCATACAAAGAACACACCCTCCAAGTTTCAGGTCTCTACGATCAGCGGTTTAGGCTGTGCGTTGATCCCTCAGTCATTCAGGACAAAACATTTTATATGTTTTTATCCATTTTATATGTTTATATGCCTTATTAACCAATTTTTAACATTGAACAATACAAATTATTTTACGTACGCATTTCCAAATCGTCCTTAGTTTTCCAGAATCTTTCTTTCTGAAAAACAAAACAGAAAGTATATCAAGAATGATATATTTTAGATATCACTGAAAGAAAAAAACAAATTACTTAAGTCTTACATAGTATTTTTTTTTTTTAATTATTTTATTGAACTGTAATATATACATCTAGTACAAATGCTGTATGAATAAATAAATACATGAAAGGACATGTAGAGGCACTACCCATTGGCAGCACTCTAATTATATTTCTATTATAGATGGTCCCGAGGCCATCTTCTCTTCAGACGCCTAGGAGGATTGTCCGGGATGGTATTGGATGCAAGGATGGAAACTAGTCGGTTTGGATGGGCCTGGTGTTTATTATGGAATGATAGGTATCTGGAATGGGCCATAGTATTTTAATAATGAATGTTTAAAATTACTTACTTCTTCTTTTGTTGGGTTTCGTAAATTGCTCGATTCCAGTTCCAGATCTGAAAAACAAGACAAACAATTACCACTTATATATTTACAATCAAAGCTCCAGTTAATAATATTTGGAGTTTCTTAATTTTATTAAGAGTTAGAGGAAGCCAGTTGACTGGACGATTCTGATGAAGGATAGAATTGGTCAGGAGGTGCAGTTAATGATAACACAAAAATAAGAATAACTTATTTTTTATAGTGCCAACGGTTCGGCCTGCGTTGTAGGCCATCTTCAGGGCTAAAAAAGAAAACAGAAAATAACTATAAAAGCATTGGAGTACCAAGTAAGAATTACAGAATAACATATAGAGTTTTTAAATAAGTTAAAAAATACAGAGCGTTGGATAGATTATTAAGGATATTTATGAATAACAGAATATGTCTACAGAAAGGCGATAATGTAAAGAAATTAATTAATTACTTAAGAAACTACATTAATTTTTATTAATTTAAATAATTAATTAATTTGGTTAATTATATGCTATTTAAATGCAAGTCTCCTTTTTCTTTTTCATCTATTGTTTCTTACTTCCGACCACGGTACTTGGAAATCAGAAAGAAGTAAATTAATTCCATTATTTATGGATGAACTGGGAGAATTAAAAAAAAAAAAACAATTTATGAAGGTTTCCATTTTCACCGGCTAGGAAAATATTAATAATCAGTATTTATCCCAGTAACTGAAGAATTATTCCAAAACTGGACAAAATGATATACATTATATTCAAGCTTAACTCAAAATAAAGACATCATATGTTTCTATCGACTGAATTAACATAATGATATGAAGTTATAAAAAAAAAAGTTAAGCCCGTGTGTGTATTTGTTTAACGTTACTTTATGGTTCTAAGGCTAATCGGAACATGCTAACTATCAGGTATAGGATATGGATCTTTATTGATACCAAGCTCGGGACCACGATTTTACGTTCTTTCCGAAGGATGGCACAACCTAAAGATTTTTGGATATAGAAGGATGTTATGCTAACTACTTCGCCACAGGTGACCCTAATATTAGAACCATAATTCAATCTCATCGCTGCAAGTAGACAATTCTAGGGGTTTGTGGTTCCGATTATTTAATTACATCTTTTTTTTATGTCTAGCATTTCATTTTAGTGGACGAGACAAAAATTCTGTCATTCTCGAATTATGTACCTGTTGTGCATCAATTGTAGTACCGATTATTTTTGATCAAGTCGCTTGTCCCGCTCTTTTCCGTATAGTGTGATTAGTTTTCTTTAATAAATTGTGTTATATGTATGTTGTTTTCTTGATTGAGTACCAATCTAGACATAACAGTACCCAAACAGAAAACTTCTGACAGACCTATTTTATATAATTATCACTAAACAAAAAGCGAATCACCAATATTCAACATACCCATAATAAGTTCTTGTTCTTCATTTTGGTCTCGGAGGATGGTGATATTCTGGAGGAATCCTGAAAGAAAAATCATCTTATGATAAAAACTATCTATACATCAGTTATAAATAAAACAAATATAATGCTATGATGAAGATGCACTGGTTTGATCCAGCTTTAGTTGGATTATTTTATCATTCCCAAATATAAGCTTAATGTATAGACTCATTTACATGACAGTTATCAGACCTATTTGGACATACGGAGTTGAACTTTGGGGCTCTACTAAACTATTCAATTCATCTCGTATCCAATCCTTCGTAAAATGCTCTTTATTATGTCACAAGCAAACTCATCCATCATGATCTTAATATCCCATGTTGCTGATTTGGCCCAAATTAGATATCTATCTTTCCATGTCAAGCTCTATACACACTTGAATCCGCTAGTCTCTCAACTTGCTTCCCATACTATTCCTAGTAACCCTCCGAGCCGTCTGAAAAGAAGATGGCCTCAAGACATTCTACTATAGAACTTTATTGGAGTGCTACCGATAGGTAGTTTCTCCTCAAGTGTTTTTTTTTTCATGTCATATCGTTCATATTAGCAGATTTGCTTGTTGTAATATTATAATAGTTGTGAATATCAATAAATTAAAAAAAAAAAAAGCTTAATGTAATTTTAAGAAACTTTTTAATTGGTAGTGAAAATGTAATCATATTGTAAAAGTAAGATATTATTTGCAGGGTGTAATATTTTTTAATTTATTAAAAAGTGGGTACCCCCTGTCTCCAATTTCACCGAATAATAAAACTATTCATTTAATTGTACTACATAATTCTAAAAATCGAAGTTCACTTTCTTCCTCATATCTATAACGTCAACAAATTCGAGAAAAATATTGAATGTTTATTTTATTTTTTATTTGGCGTCTGTTTTCTATTTTAAAAAATAATAATTTGTAGTTGGTAAGATTAATGACTTAATCTTATTTCGCTGCATTATCTGTATTGTGATAACATACCTCAAATCGAAATATTTGGATAATATGAAGCTTGTTTTATTTTATTCATTTCAATTCGATAACAGTGCTTTAATGTGTATTGGCTTAAAGAAGTCATTTACAATTCAACTGACAGGACAAAAGGCATAACAAAAAGTTGTTACTCGAACCGTTGAATATTAAATCACTGTGATATTGTTTATATAATAGAGGAATTTTTAATAAAATAAAAATTAGCTACTTTTAATAAAAGTATATAGTATATAAAAAATTAGCTACTTTTAATAAAATCCGATTTTATTTTTAATTTTAAAACTTTAGTTCATTCCAAGGATTATTTCAATATTTTTTTTGTAAAAAATTATTTCAATTGGAAAAGAAAATCCTAAATAAGCCATATAGAAAGATAATATATATACTGCAATATAGACTTAAAATGGCAAAGAAGATTGATGAGCATTAAGAGAAAACTAAAGAACTACTAAAAAAGAGAAAAAAGGTAAACAGATTAAGAAAATATTTACCTATTTTGATAATTAAAAAATCAAAACTAAATTATTCACAAAGTTGAAGATCTTGAAAGTTTAGGAATCGCAAAAGGTGCAATAAATGGCAGATTTAAAGTTTACAAAGATAAAAGAAAGTAGAAGACTTCCAGAAAATGAAAAATAATCCGATCCGGATAAAAAGGAATAATAAGAATAAAAATTATTCAATAAATCAAAAACTTATTTATTATAATAATTATTCAAACGTGATCCCCCGACGGCCTGAACAAAGAAAAAAGATTAATAAATAAAAAATACGCTTTATTTCATGTCATATTCCGTTTACCATACTAATAAGTCAGACCATTATTCAATAAATAAGTTTTGTTTATAGATACGATCATAATAATAATATGTTAAACTCATATTATAAACAGCTGTTAACATAAAATGAAGATTACTGAACTTACCTTATACTCGTGAGTAGTAACTTACTCCAATATAAGTAATACTGTGTAACACCGAGTGTCAAATAAAGAAGTAATAACATAATTTAATGCTTTAAAATTATTTGAATAATCCTTGGAATTATAACTTTAGCGTAATGTATAATATTCAAATACATATTTATAACTTTATAATTTATTTCATGAGGTTAGGGTCATTGTGTTAAAATAATATCATGGAAAATATAATCTATGGTTATAAGTTTCTAGTAAAAAAAAATTAAATTGCACATTAAAATAAATATAGGATAGCTCAAGTGGCAGAGCTCCAGGCTAGTGACCTGGGCGACCCGGGTTCGAGTCCCGGTCCTGGACATATCTTTTCTTTTCAAATAAAAATATTTATAAAATAAATATATATATAAATTTTCTTTAATTTTACTTATGTAAACTCCCTAGGAGTCTGTTAACTTACATTTTATATTTTATCTATATTCTACTAGCTTTTCCATAATTTTACATCTCACCTCTGATGTTTATATTTTTTCTTTTTGTAAACTTTCCGTTTACTTCCTTCTTTTATCTTTGTAAGTTTTTACATCACCACCTTTCTGTACATTTACTCTGTAATATTTTTATTCATATATATCCCTCACTTTTTTGTTCTAAATTTCTATTACTCTACATATATATATATTTTTTATATATTATCATTTACTTGGTACTGCAATGTATTTTTATAGTTTTGTCGGTTTTTCTTTCTTAGCCCTGAAGATGAACCACAAAGTGGGTCGAAACGTCGGCACAAAATAAAATAAGTACCCACTTATTTAGTGTTTAATATGACTGCACCCCCAACTATTTCTTTCCTTATTCAGAAACTAATATGATTTATATACATATATATAAAGTGTTATTTTCTGTTATTTTGGTAGGCTATAATATATTTTTTTCATTTATTTTATTTTATTTTTATTATTTTATTTCTACTGTATTCAAGAGTTTCCGAGGACTGTTCGGAAACTGGCGAGGGTGAGTTATGATTAGTAGTAGGACATTATTAGTCATAATACCATGGATGTAAATATAAACATAATGAAACATATAAAAGCAGGATTAGAAGAGAGAATAAAGTTTTCAGAAGTCTAACTGTTGTGTTAGTATGTTCTTACCAACATTTTATCCTTTTTTTGTCATTTTACGTGTCACATCCCTCAACTTGTACATATAATATAAAAGCCGTTTATAGCATATTTTTAGTCCTACCTTAGCCGGAAACGGGTAGTATTCTACTGTTGCATTAATAAATCGTGCAAATTATATATCAGAATTATACTATAATACCATAATACCGCAAGGGTTAATGAGATTAAAAAATAGGGGTAATTACTACCTTTATGGCATTTAATTATTTATATGTATCTTTTTTTTATTACCGATTCCCATGTTTTTTACTAGAACAAAGAGCAATACAATTGTTATGTCAATACCCCTACTCGTTAATACTCAAATTTGAATTTAATTACCCTATTTGATACTTAAGTTTAATTACCTATATTATGTAACTCAAGTATCTGGTATGGATAGCACATTTCCTTTTAAATCTACTAAATTACATATCGGTAGCTCAACATCAGGTTAAAATCTGCGTATATCAACTCAAACCCCCCTTCGGGTCTTTTTCGTTTAATGCACAATTTGAGGTTATATTGGAAGATATCGCTTCATTTTGGAAATTAGAATAAACCATATCATTTGTGTTAACAATTATAGTTACTTTATATTAATCACGTGTTACTTTTTAATAACAGTTACTTTTTTTAATAACCGAATTGTGCATTAAACGAAAAAGACCCCCTGCTTCCATCCGCCACGCTTCTTCACTGACATATTTATATTCTTGGTTTTCCAACATCTCGAAATGGTGCTCTCTAACCAGGTCAATCATCTGCTTAAATAAATCAGTATTGAATAATCGATATCGTTGCCTATGTATTTATGTTTAATTTTCCTTAAGAAAATATAGACTATGTAAAGACTTTATTGCATGCTTTCCCATTCATTTATTTTATTTAGTAACTGTTGTTATAAATATATTTATTCTCTACAATTGGTTAAAATATTGTCGTTTCGTACTTTTGAGTTATTTCATTTCTATTTTTATATTTCTCATGTTTTTGTCACTTTTAAATACTTCATGATCTGTATTATTATGTACCCTTCTGGCCAGATATATATTTATATATCTTTATTTATATATACTTATTTTTCTGTTCATGTTTGTTATTCTAAAGGGACTTGGTCCCAGAATAAAGTTTGTTTTTGTTTTCTATTCTATTCTATAACATCAAATACTACTAAATTATCAAATGAGAAGCGAGGGGATGGTTGACTGGAAGTTAGAGTAAGGAAGAATATAGTTGGGGTGCAGTCAAATAAAAACACTAAATAAGTGGGTACTTATTTAATTATGTGCCGACGTTCATAGTCTAGCTTCAGCTTCCCATAGCCCTGAAGATGGCCCACAAAGTGGGTCGAAACGTCGGCACCTAATTAAATAAGTACCAACTTATTTAGTGTTTTTATTTGACTGCACCCCCAACTATTTTCTTATTTAAATTATCAAATGACAACTTATTAAAGAATATGGTCAAATAAATATTAAAAAAAAAAAAAGAAGCCATTATTATTTTGGAAAAATCTGGATAGATTTTTTTTTTAACACTCTTTTATTCTTCCTCCTTATTCAATCTCCATAAACAGCCTAGGACGGATCAGGAGGTGTCTGCTGACCCTTATGGATTTGTATTTGTATACGGTTATTGTTCACGTGAAATATATCTAGATGGCAGAGAACAAAAAATATCTGGTCGGGAAACTGGCAACCCCACGAAGTGCCCCAGTCGATTGTCACACGTAATGAGAGTTAGTGGCAGTCATCTTAAAGTGTTGTGAGTAAGTCCAGGACTACCCAGACTGAAGAATGGGGAGCAGAAGAGAATCGGCCAAGGAAATGCCTTGAAAACGAAAACCACCTCAACCTCCAGCCATGTAGCATGTATAATTTAATTTTCTTTCATTAATCTGTTTATTTCATGGCCAAAACCAGTGTAAATTAGTTCAATAAAAGTTATGTTTTAAGTTTCGTACAGTCCACCACATGTCATCATACAGTCCACTAAATTCTTTTAATACAGAACCGGCATTCACACAATCTACGATAATATCCCCATCTTAAAGGGAATGCCTAGATTGTACAATTATCATAACTTAAAATTTAGTTTATAATAAATGGGGTAATAAATATATAAATGATAAAAATAATGTAGGCATTATTCTTTTACCAAAAAGTAAATAATTAAAACCTTACATACAGTCAAGGTGAAGTTCAGAAGTAATAAAAATAAATATTTTTGTTCTGAAGAGAAAAGATTTGCCCTGGCCGGGATTCAAACCCTTTAAGTGCTCTAAGCCATTGACCTAGCAGGGGTTGTATCCAAGTCAGGCAAATCCTTTCTCTTCACCCATCCTATATCCTCCTGTTATCGCAATGTTTGCGATGTTTACACGGGGAAGAATGTACATTGAACATTTTTTCTCTTCAAAACAAATATATTTAAAAATGATCACCATCAAAATAACAATTAATAATAAATAATATATTGACTGAAGTCGACAAGATCCTGATTAAAGTAATGTTCAATGAGCATTCTTCCCCTTGTAGACATCGGAAAAATTGCGAGAATACGGGGATATAGGATCGGTGAAGAGATCGGATTTGGCTGACTTGGATACGACCCCTGGTAGCTCAGTGGCTTAGAGCACTGCTAAGGAGAAGCAGACGAGCCGGGTTCAATTCAAACAAAAATATTTAAAAATAATTACCATAAAAATAACAATTAATAAAAATCATTTATAAATAAAAATAAACATTTACCTAATTATTTGAGGTTTTCTGATAAGCTGATGGGACAGTACACGTGAAAGGTGTTTACTTTAGTAAACTTGATATTTACTAGCAACTACTATGTTTCTTCATTTCCGTTATAAAGGGTGTTTTTTTAAGCTAGATAGAACTTTAAATTGTAAAAAGTAACACAAAAAATTAAATTGTAATCAAAAATTTTTTTTTATTTGTTTCAGTATACTCTGACATTTCGTATACTTCTTTCGCCGATTGGGCTCTAGAGCAGTTGGCAACTGACCCGTTGTTTTATCGCAAAATTGTGTTCAGCGATGAGGCGCATTTTTGGTTGATTTCGAGAAATGGACCTGTCAATTGGCCTCCAAGGTCGTGCTGTGGGGCTACGTGAAGTCACTGGTTTATGCTGATAAACCAGCAACAATTGACGCCTTGGAAGCCAGCATTGTTCGTGTTATTCGTGACATACGGCCAGCAGTGCTCGAAAAAGTGGCCCAAAATTGGACGTCCAGAATGCGCTTCGTCAAGAACAGCCGCGGTGCCCATATGCCCGAAATCATTTTCAAATGTTAATGTCACGTATTGATCTTTCGAATAAAAAAAAATTTTGATTACAATTTAATTTTTTGTGTTACTTTTTACAATTTAAAGTTCTATCTAGCTTAAAAAAACACCCTATATAAGCGTTTTAATTTAAATGCGAACAGACGTATAGCATTATAAAAATAATTAAATAAAATATATCTTAAAGTCTTGAATACGGACTCATGTTTGAAGTTTAAGGTAATCATCCAATACCACGTGACCGACATCTAGCAACCATCAATTTATTTACTGTTGTATAAAATTTCACTCACAGTATCACAATATCCGTAAGTATTTAAGTGTTTAAGAGCTCACATTTAATAAAGTTCAAGAGCTGGATTTTCAATAATATGTGTTGGAGACTGAGGAATACATGTTGGAACAGTAATAGCAACCACTGTGCTTTGTACTAACTCTATTTATAAAATGCATATGTAAAACTATTAGGATAGCATTAGTATGCAATAGATAGATCATATATTTTTAGTTAACTGTTAATAATCGATACCCCCATCGACATTAAGGTCGACAAAACTCGTAAATTTTAAAATTGACTAAAAATATTCATTTTTATTTAATTACATTAACTCAGAGGCACAGCTAAAGGAATAGGCTAAATGATTGACGGCATTGGGCGCCAAATTTTCAGCATGCAAAGAAGTTACTAATAATTCACCATCTTCCACTTACCGTGAAAAAGTCCATATTTTCCATTTTTGTCCCACGTGAGGATGAAGAAGTGTTCTTTTTACTGTTTGGAGATACATCTTCTGGCTGCTTCGCAGGAATCCTGAAAAAGGACATTAAGAAACTTCTTATGAATCTATTCAGACTATATATCTGCAGCCGCGGTAAATAAGTGGTTTAACCAAAATTTGTCAAGATACTCACCCACTCAGTGAACGGCGCTACAGTCATTGAAGGACCAGAGCCTCCTCCGACAGCCTACTCTAATTTTCAATGTATTTGGCCTTCTGTGTACATCGCCGCACTCCACATCATCCAGCCATCTTAGGCTACACCTACATTGGATCCGGTGTGATACGATGAGACGTCGCTAGCAAACCAAATGACTGAAATATATCGAGAGTTATAACATTTGGTTCTTTAAATTTATAAAATTAAGATTTATTTATTAATTATTTTTAATACATTTTTATTTTACTATAATGTATAGTAAAATATGTATAATGTATACACCCCAGCATCGTATGTGATAGAATCACGTCGCACCGAATCGGATCCAATGTAGGTGTAGCCTTAAGCGTGGCTTCCCTCCTTTCCTGCCCTCACCTGGATTGCCATAAATCAGTTGCTTAGGGAGTCTAAACTGTTTCATACTTCCTACATGACCATGCCAAGCTAGCCTTCTCTTTTTTATGAAGGCAATAATGTCGGGCTCTGCAAAGAACTCCATTAGCTCGATATTTTTCCTTATTCTTATGCGTTCACCATCATTGACTGATCCATAAACTTTTCGTAGTTAACTTGTCAAATTACAGTTAAATGTATTGATGGAAGCGGAATCGAATCATTCTCGTAGTTTTTGGTTTGAAATGGAGTTTGTATTATAAGAAATAACTCCTTTCCAAGCCAATGTCTTATTCACTACGTCTTAGTCCCCTTATTCACTATGAAAATAACACAGTTCCGCTTTTATAAATTCAAGAAATTGGAGAAAATTCGACTTAACCACTTCTTCATCATGGCTGTAAAGACAAATTTTCATACAAATAAGTGAGAGTACTACCTATATACCTGTATAAGTTCAATCTATGCGCTTTTAGTAAATTACTTTTTTTAATTACTAGAATGTATCTAGTGAAGATAAGACAAATATTTGTTGTACGGTGGTGTGCGAGAAACTAAGAATGGTCGCTGCCATCATCCTTCCTAGAGGAATTAATGGTAGGGCACATTCTATCATGGCGGGTGTAGAATGCAAGAGGCTCTAAGCTGACTTGGTTAAGTATGGACCCGAACATTTTAAGTAACTCGGAATACTTGAGAGATAGGGTAGATCCAAATACTGAAGGATCCAAGTAGTGTGTGAGTCAATCAGTATGGAACCTTAGGTATCCCACCACTATGATTATTTATGAAGGCATAGTGGATTGTGAGATTCCAGTGGATGCGTACACCGCTTCTCGCAATGGACTTTCACCTCGACTAAAAAATAGCCCAGTATTCCACCCTAAGACAGTTCTGTTTCCTGTTGCCAAATTATATAGTCCCCTTTTCCCTGAAGTGATACCTCTTAACCTCCTCCTGTGAAAGAAGCGAGCTTATAGGAGGGTACTCTTACAAACACTTCGGAGAATCTACAGGTGAAGGTTGTTAAAACCTTAATTTATAAATAAATAATTACGGAAGTTGCAATAAAGGAATGGAATTGCCATTTCATGGCGACCCAGAAAGTGATTACCACAAGAAAATATTTTTTACCGTCGAATTTACTCTACTTGCAAAATGGTTCATCGGTACCCTCGGGTTTCAAAATTTCTTGTAGAGCCTCCTCCTCCCGAGTCAAAGGATGTAGCCTTGTTAAAGAAATTTATAAAAATGCACATGTGGAGTTCCGGAAACTATTGAACACACGGTCAACACCTGCAATGCATTTATACAGTTAATTACAGCGATGGCGAGAACCACAAGAACTTCCGCCCTCACTTCGGAGTAGTTTCTTCAGCTCGTGAGGAAGGAGAACTCCCATTCATTTGATATTCATAAATCCATTATTCGAGCTTTGGCATTCCTCACACGGATTTGGAAGCTTTTTCCGTTTGCTTTGTCATCCTTGACGGAGCGTTCCACAGAGGATAATCATCTGAGAAGTCAAGGCCGGTAATAAATCCAAAGAAAAGAATAAATTCCACAGAGATTTTGATATAGATTTTTTTTAAAAGAAGTTAAAATTGAGTTGGTTGCCTGAGTGAACAATGTAGATATATTCTTTTTAATGAGGTTATATTGTTTGCTCACATAATGTCACTTCATGCTCCTATGGCTAATCGGATCGTAGCTATTGGGTCGTAACGGATGAAATGTCAGTTTCGTTTATTTACAGTTTTCTTTTCACTAGGGATTAGATTATTTGTACACAAACAATTATGTTATGTATACCGTTTGAAAGATCATTTAATCCCTTTTCATAATCAGTATTACTTTTCCTTTTGAAAGTGAAGCAACGTGTTGAAAATAAATAAGAATAAAATTATGTCTTCCGCGGAAATTCGTATAATTTTTCGCTACGAATTTAAACTTAGCCATAGCGTCACGGAGGCGTTCCGAAACATTAATATCGTTTACGGTGAAGAGACAGTGAGAGAAAGAAAAGTCTTTCGTTGATTTAAAACATTTTGGGTTGGGGATTATGACCTTACCAACTAAGAAAGTGGTAGGCCGAAGACTAAGTTGAAGAACGAAAATTTGAAAGAGCTGGTCGAAGCGCGGGCCCTTCCCAAACCACTCGTGAATTAGGTTCACAACTTGGAGCAAGTGCCATGACTGTTTCCAGGCACCTTAAGGAGCTTGGTAAGACAAAAAAGCTGGAAATATGGGTACCACATGAATCAACCGATTGGAAACGTGAAACACATTCCTCACCCACCGTATTCTCCGGACCTTTCTCACATTTCTTTACATTTTCCGTTGTTTGGATAATTTTTTAAGAAATAAAAATTTGACAACGAAAATGTCCTGAAATCAGCCTTCCAAGACTTCGCTTCTTCCTTGACACCTAATTTCTACAGAGCGTGGATAGAAATGCTTGTTTCACGTTGGGAGAAGTGTATTGAAAGTGAAGGATCCTATTTTGATTAATATAATTATTGTTTAATAATTTAATTTACACCTTCACTGACATTTCATATGTTACAACCCAATACAATGGGAACCCTAAATTTTGCCAATAATGAGGAAACGGATCTTAAACGGATACCTGACCCCGCACGGGTTAGGAACCGCATTTAGAAGTATGCCATAACTAGGGATTTTTTAGTTACTTTCTCAAAATCTTAAGGATACCTTTCCGGTAGTGAGCCATGGAAGGTCGCCATGCGAATCACTACATTTCAGGTGACACCTAGATGACTTTGTAAAAACTTTAAAATCAATCTATCAGTTTTCCTTAGTTGGTTCTTTTATGCCATTTTCCGTCTTACAGAACGGTTCTATAAACTAGTTGTTTTTTTGGAAGGTTTGTTTCAACTATTTCTCTATCTCCCAATAATAAATTATAAAGGTTAGTCTTTGACATTATTAAGACAAAGGTTTAAGCAACGAAACTGGATGAAGATGTTTTCTGGTTAAGGGAGAGCTTAAATGGAAATGGCGTCATTCTTCTCAACACGACTTGGTTTTCGAAGCACTTCTAGTTAGTTCTATATTGTGTTATATGTACCTGGTGTAGTCGCCCAGCTGATCGCTAGCTCTTGAGATGTTGAGCATGATGATGTTGAAGATGGAGAGCTGTTGACTTCAGTAGACTTGTTGCTTAAAAAATAATCCTCTGATGGTAACTGCAGACTGAGCCAATCCCAACTGATAAAACATTTGCTTTTTTGGTGGACCAATATCTTTACCATATTACTTTTCAGATAAGATTACAGTGTTGTAACCTTCAGTATTATCATTTATGATTTATAAATAGTAATTAACTACATAGTTTATCTGATAACAAAATGTAAATAATATTTTAGTGAGATATCCTAATGTTAATAGGATTGCCGTACCTTCTCCAAGCGTCTGAATCACCTTCGTCACCTGTTCCCTTTTGAAACCCGTAGACTTCTAGTTATCCCTTAATTTTCCCTCATTTAGACTATTGCTGTACAGTGTATGGGGGTATCTCTGGGGAATTCGAAGCAAAATTAAAACGGTTACTTAATTGGTTCGTTTGTTTCATCTTTGGGATCCCGAGAGATGCCCCGGTAACCCGATATTACGAAGAGTTGAAGTGGCTATACCCTTCCTATCGCCGTAAGTACTTCCTAGCATCCTACCTTTACTAAGTTGTCCAATCCCGCCGACCATCATACATCTTCGATCTCCTTCATTTCAAAACGACAATCTACCCGTTCTCGGTCCTCAGATCAATATACAGTATCCCACCGAACAGTAGCTTTTGACAGAGCTTTCCTAATCCGATCCTCATCTCTTTGGAACTCAATACCTTCTTCTATTCGTCATTCCAATAACCTTTCAACCTTTAAATCCCGTATATTCAATCACCTAATTACGTTAGAATCCCCAAAAAGCCGGAAATAGTACGTTTAGTTTTGAGATTAAGGTTTTCTAAATGATGGATGAATGATTTATTTTATATATGTGTGTGTATCTGCATAATCGTATATGTGAATACGCCTGTGATTAAGGTCTGCATATATATACATTTGCTTTCTCTGATAATTTGGCTGTTCACACTTCCAGACACATATCTTTATATTTACTTATTTATAATAGCTTTAATAGTTATGATAGTATTGTTTATATTTTCCTTTCATTGTTTTATTCCTTGTTTTGTTGTTATCTTGTTTTTCAAAAAACTGTATATATATATATGACTATCAATTGCTTCTATCTCTATAATCATTGTTATCTTATTGCTATTTTCTTTATCCTTTATAGGATATAGTTTTCTTTAAATATTGTTTTATGAGGTAATTGATAATTTTTTTCAATTATTTTTTTATTTATTCCTCATTTATTAATTTAATTGTGATTAATTAACTAAATGTAATATATTTTACTCTAAGACATTTTGGTTATACATTATTCCTGTAATGTTATTCTGAAGGGACTTGTCCCAGAATAAATAAAGCCTATATTATTATTATTATTATTATTATTATTAATATGATGTGGCTTAACACACTTGGATGTGGGGGGCTAGGAATTTTAAAGAACGAAACATTTTCTTCAAACTTATTTGTAAGTATATAAAAATGTACCTCATTTGACCACAAATAAATATAAATTGTGTAATAATAGAGGGAATGAGATACAGAGTTGTATTTAGGTTTAGAAAAATAGGTGCCCTTAATCAGGGAAAAAAACCTAGCGGTTGAGTTTGATCGGATCAAACACCTTCCTGAGCAACCATTGTCCTAGAACAGTGCAGTCTCTATCTTGTACTGAACCCAAGACCCTTCATGGGTTGTAGTGGTACAGGTAAAGAATAGGTAATAGATAACGCTGGTGGATGGTACTTCTTTGAGTGAAGCGATTTGTAAAAATTTGTTAAAAATTGAACGTATATTTGCAATTTAACAGAGCTTATAAAATTTAAAAACTAAAATGGAAAATACAACATCTTGGAGCTTTGAGTAAGTTTCTAAAATTCAGAGCTCATCCATGGTAAATCCTGGATGGAAACAAACTGACCTTATCTTCATTTACTTTGGTGATTTATGATGATAGATTCCATCAACTGTCTGAGTCGATAGACAGACAAAACCGCATTAAAACTACCATAATATTAAATACTCTTTCAAGTTTCCACGGCCACTATTTATACAAAAAACTTCAGTTGTTTCTTCTGGTTGGGATCGAGTATGGGATCGCCATTAAGTCCACTCGTCGCGGAACTGTTTATTGAGAATTTAGAACAAGAAACATTAAAAACTTCATGCTTAAAGCCGTCTCACTGGTTCCGATACGTGGACGACACTTTCGTAATTTGGCCACATGGGATGGAAACTTTAAATGATTGCTTGAACCACATAAACGGGAGACACAGGAACATTCAATTCACTATGGAAGTTGAAGCTGAAGAAAGCATCCCGTTCCTAGATGTAAAAGTTGAAAAGAAAGATGACCGTTTGGGATACTCGGTATACAGAAAACCGACACACACTGACCGATACTTGAATGCAGGGTCACATCACCACCCTGCCCAGAAACATGGGGTCATTAGAACTTTGATTACTAGAGCCATTAGGATTTCAGAGCCGGTGGGTTTGAAGAAAGAGCAAAGACATTTAAAGAAAGCTCTCATGAAAAATGGTTATCAAGAAGAAATAATAAAGAGAGAATTAAAAAAGCCCAAAAGGCAGGCCCATGCACAACAGAAGAAAGAAGAGAAGAAATTAAGTGAACAGCGATCCCATATGTAAAAGGCACAACAGAGAAAATAGCTAAAGTACTGAAGAAGTTTAATATAGGAACGATATACACCACAGACAGGAAGATAGGTCAGATTTTGCCGAATCCAAAAGACAACTTAGGACTCAGAACACCGGGGATATACAGCATTCCATGCTCCTGTGGTAAGGAATACATTGAATCACGAGTGGACCCGAGTGGCTACTATATAACGCCGCGGGTTAGCTGGACATCTTCAGTCTCAATTAAGTCTTGAGGAAGTCAGCAGCATGTCTGCCGAAACGTTGGCAGAAAATTCACCAACACGGTCTAAACCAGAAGAAACAACTGAAGTTTTTTGTATACCATAATATTATTTATGTTAATATCAACAACCAGCGAAAATACCATTATAATTAAATTATTGCTATAATAATGTCTGACAACATTAACTTGAAAAAAGTTTGACTTTATGATCTAGGAATTTAACAAATTGGATTTTGTTAGCAATTAAACTCATATGGCTTCTCATATGTTGCGAAGATGATAATTAGTTTGTTTAACCAGTATAGCTGTGTTTTCGAAAGCTATGTGGTGGTTAGTGTTGTGGAAGTGTTCTGCTACAGCCGATTTTTCTGTCTTGAAGTTCTTGATTATATGCTCCTTTATCCTTCTTTCGATAGTCCTTACTGTTTGTCCTATGTAGACCTTGCCACAGGAACAGGGTATTCTATAAATGCCTGGGGTATGTAGTCCTAACTTGTCTTTGGGGTTTGGTAGGATGTGAGCTATGGTTTTGTCAGTGAAGAATGTGGTCTTGATGTCGTGGTTCTTTAGAATCCTGGCGATCTTTTCTGAGGTACCTTTGATGTAAGGAATAGTTGTCTGGGTTATAGGTTTTTTAGGTTTTTAGAAGAAGCTCACAGCACGATGAGAGGAAGCTTGGCAACCAACACCAACACTACATGGTCCATCCCGGAAGAAGAACATATACATAATATCAAAGACCGTGGAAGCCTACGTAAACATACAATTTTACAGTTGAATTCAAAGCTTTTAGTAATCACGAATTCCACCAGATAACACTAGTGCAGGCAGCACGATAACGTGAGGGCAAGTGAACTACTAATGTGCAGTAATCAGTAGTTATGTTAACCTTCCAGTTTAAGCAAATATGTTGTTATTCCCAAGCATACAGCTGCCTCAATCTATGGAATTTATGTTGAGTTTGGAAACTTAATCTCACTTAAAATGAATGTAGATCTACTTTATCAGTTAATTAAAATATGTATTTACGTATCAATTATTACAAAAATATGGCAAGTCATTAGGTTGAACATCTTTCAAATATATTTGCTCCAATAATTGTTAGAGGGTCAATTATAAATATCCATACTTAGACAGTATAATAAATTAGAATGTAGAATACTCATACTTTAATTAAATAAAAAAAAATAATTCTGAGTATTCTCTGTAAAGAAGGGATCATACCACTATTGTAATGCTAAAATTTCATAAATTAAGAAAATATAATATTTACAATATGTCCAATCAAACTATATACAATGAGTTTCCTTTTAAAACATTAAACACATCATTTATTAAGAAGGCTGTAATAATAGTCTCTCTTATTCATCAGCTGTTCATGGTTTCCTTCTTCTATCACTTCACCATTCTGAAGAACTATTATCTTGTCTGCGTTGCGGATTGTAGACAGTCGATGTGCTACCACAATATTCGTCCTACCAGCTGAAGCATTGTCCAAGGCTTCTTGTACAATCTATAAAGTAATAAAAAACTAAATAAGATACAGTGAAACATCTGTATTAAATAAAGGTTGTAACAGTTTTTGGTTTTGTTGAAATGTTGTATCAGATAAGGTTCCTTTCTTTATCAATTACTGTATGTTTTAGAGACTAGTGTACCTTCTCATTCTCTGTATCCAGAGCAGAAGTAGCCTCATCCAGTAGTAATATCTTAGGGTTCCTAAGGACAGCTCTGGCAGTTGCAATTCTCTGTTTCTGTCCTCCAGATAATTTTGAGCCTCTGTCTCCAACCATAGTGTCATAAGCCTAAAAACTTTCTTTTTAGAACTTTATGAAATACATGTTGATGAACTCATAGAAAAATTCACATCAAAAGGCTCAAGGCCACCTGATTTCACAATGAAAAAAGTATTAATTTATGTAAGAATACAAAATATGTAGATTTATTATTATTAATTTTTCCTTAAAAGATGTGAATGTTAGAATTCTGTTTTTGTATAGTTTGGTATTATTTTGTTTATTTCAAGAAATTCAAGCTATTCTTATTACTAACGATATTTTATATTCATGATAGCCCTCCTAGGCCTCGCCCAGCCTCTACAAAGTGGGTATCCTTAATAGGGGTAAAATCTAGGTTTCAGTGTGATCACATAAAAATCATTTCCCTGCAGAACCATTGTCCTACAAACAGTCTCTACTTCACAATGAACCCAAAACCCTTCATAGCTTGTAGTCATAGAGATTATAATAGATACAGTACCAATTTACAACTTTTAACACCAATGTCATTTAACTTAGGTATTTTATAATAATATTATAATACTTAATGATATACTATAAACTTTGAAGTTAATCCACATCACAAAGTTTATAATATATCATTATGATTAATTAAAGTTTTAACAATTAAACATACCTGTGGTAATTTCATTATAAAGTTGTGAATATTTGCAATTTTTGCAGCATGGATAATCTTATCCATTACAACCTCTTCTCCTAAACCATAAATAATATTTTCTTTTATTGTCGTATCAAACAAAACTGGCTCCTGTGAAACGAGACCTATTTGGCTCCTCAAATATCTCACATCTATTTCATTGATGTCCTTACCGTCAATCAACTGAAATATTAAGCATGGAAATAAATTATAAATATTATGCTCAAATTTTCCTAGACAATATATTTCTTTTTCTATCTCTAGTAAAATTAATATAGGTAATGCTTCAGAAACAATACTTTTGTTTTATACTGGAGTATTCCCTAATATTCTTTGTTTACTTAATAAAACCCATAAATTAGTCGTGTATTACAACAATAGTCCAATACAACAATAAATAATAAACTGTCTGAATATTAGCACGAACTTTTTCAAAACTGGTCTAAGTCCATCTCCAAGTATGGTCCTTTGTAATTTCCAAACAGATTTTGCTTTTGGTGGTGGTTCTTAGACTGAGGTTTCTAAGCATAAATTAGTGGTGACATCGAGCCTTGGGGTTCACTAAGTCTTATTATTATTTGTTTATTTAATTTATTAATTATGTTTGAATTATACTTGAAAGGTACAGATGCATTAATAGAAAAATCAGTCAAGCAGGAACTTTTATTTGTCATATAGTTGAACCTATAATTCTATCAATTTTTAAATATTTTTATTTGAAAATTAATAAAATCAATAACTAATAAAATAAAATAAATTATAATAATATATAATTCTATCATTCTTCTGAAGAAAAACTTTTGTGTTTTTGTGCTCTTGTGAAAAACTTTTGTGTGTATAGTGCTCCATTCCATTTCATTCATTAAAAGACCTCATTATACCTAACCCTTATTTATTTATTATTGTTTAGTCACTATAATCCTCTAAATGAGTTTAGATCTCTTAGTCTATATTTTACAGAGCTTCGTCATCAATAAATTATTTAGTAAGCATAAAATATTTTTTAGTAAAAACTAAGTACCCTGAAATATTGTCCAAAACTCTTATGGGGGAGAAGATGAAGACCTCCATTCTTTGCCCTTAAAGAATTTTATTTTTTTGACAGCAACTAAATATAAATTTTCAAAAGAAAAAGTAAAAAAAAAAATTTTTTACTGATCTCTTAGTCGTTTGTTGCTTTCATGTTTTGGGAAACCTCTCAGATAAAACTTTTGCCAGTGAATTTTTTTAAATTTATTAATTATGTATATTTATTACTATAGTTTGATTTGAATCAATATCTCAAAATTAATTGTACTAAACTTACTATTGTCCCTTCATTAGGAAGATAGAATCTCTCTAGAAGTGAGATAATAGTGGATTTTCCGCACCCGGAGTCCCCTACAAGAGCTACCGTTGTTCCTGCTTCGATCTCAATATTCAGCTTCTTGAGAACTTGAACTTTGTCCCTGGCAGGATAAGAGAATGTAATATCTCGGAAAACAACGTTCCCATTAATTTTCTGAAATATAAAATTCAAATAATCACCTAGAAGTAATATAAACATTGATAATTTATGAAGGTTAGAATTGGTCAGGAGGTGCCGTCAATAATAACACAAAAATAAGAAAAACTTATTTTTTAATAGTGCCAACGTTTCAGCCTACGGTGTAGGCCATCTTCGGGGGAAATATAAGAAGATACGCTGTGTGACGATTTATAGTTTGACAATTCACACAGCCGTATCTCCTTCTATTTGCCCTGAAGATGGCCTACACCTTAGGCCGTAACGTTGGCACTATTAAAAATAAGGTTTTCTTATTTTTGTGTTGTTATTGACCGCAACCCCTGACCAATTCTATCCTTCATTAGAATCTTCCAGTCAACTATTTTCCTCTCAAACATTAATAATTTATATTTAATTAAACCTACTGGTTTTGCTTTATGATCTGATAAGACATCGAGAGATATTTTAGTGTTGGCGATTCTGTAGAGTCGCTTTATCGCCTGCTGTGCTGCAGGATACTGACTCGTCAAAATCAAGGCAGGCCCAGCCAAAGTAGATGCTGTCGTTATAGCATGCACAACACTAAACAAAAATATTCTTCTCAGGGGTAATAGTTAATAAAAGTTAATAAATATATAAAATCAGTTGTTAACAAAATAATCCATAAAATAAAAATCATAATAGAACATAGAAAAAATAACATACGATAAGGAAAAGAAGACTGATGTTTTTTTAACATTTATACAGAATGGATGACAACAGGCTGTCAAAACAGATCTTTAAGTATCTCTGGGAAAATAAATTAATTACAGTCTGGATCTGAGCTGTTGAAATTTGAAATTTAATATTTGGGATTAATATGACATGTAGTTGTTAATTTATCTTTTCTTTCACCAAATGTTAACTTAAGTGGTACATTACTTAAACCGTATAATAGATTTTCATCAAATTTTGTATTAAAATATAATGGAAAACTTATCAAATGTGGTTATAGAATAAAATAGAAAAGTAACTTTATTCTATGACTGTGTTTCTTTTGAATAATAAATGTTAATAAAAACAAAATCTGTTTAGAGATCATCTGTTTAGAAAATGAGGGTATGCTGGAATATCAAATGCTTAAATGAGGATAGAGAAGAAGAATGACGGATATTGGGAGGGATCGAGTTCTAGATGGTATTGGAGCTGGGGAGTAATAGCTCCCTTTAATAGCTCTACCAATTATTTTTCTTATTTTTGTTGTATCAATAATTGTTGATGTGGTTCACACAGATGTTAATTTCGAATAGATTCAGAACCACTTTTCGAACCATCGATTTATAGATTATGTTTAATAATCACTAGGTGTCCACGTCAATTTTTAAAAAATTAAGAAATTGAGAATTACAAGAAGGTCAATTGTGAAGAGAGCCTGTTCTAGGATAACAGGACTTGACAGTTTAATAGTAATTAACTATACATGAATTTCTTTTTTCTAAATACCTATTCAAGTTTATTCTTACCCAATAAGAAATGTCCCTCTGAGATCACCAGTTGCAATAGTGTTGGCTCCATAAATAAATGAAATGCCCATTGCCCACCGCATAAATGTCTTAGAGAAACTAAAAACAGCTGCATACCAAATAATGCTTCTAAATGCCTCCCTAAATAAAATTCACATGCAATACAAAGTTCTGTAGAATTTCATACATTAAAAAAAAAAAAATTAGCAAATTATCCTCACTTCTTTGAACGTACAAGCTTATCCTGATATTGGTTAACTACAAACTTTTGACAGTTAAGTATTTGGATCGTTTTGATATTTTGAACATATTCGGTAGCTTCCTAAAGAAAATATAAATTTTAATAACAATAATTAGGATTTATTAATATTGATTTGTATTAAATTATATTTTGTTACCTTGGTTGACTTAGTTATTAGAGCTGCAGATCGAGCATCAGCGTCTTTTGATCTCATTCTTAAGGCATTGATAATTAAGAAGATTAGTAAAACTGGTAAATTTGCTAATGTTACACTTGGACTGATGAAATACGAATAGACATAAGAAAAAATTAATGAAAGTACAAAGATGGCAACATGAGCTGCTCTGTCTCCTGTCACCTACACAATTATTTTTATATTAATAAAATGACTTTGAACAGTCTTAATACAAAAAATATTTAGAAAATATAAATAGAATTTATATATTTCTGGTTAGAAATATCTCTAGGATAAATGATTATATTTAAAAGATTTTTTCATATGCAAGATAACCCTATACTTGTCAAGAAGTTAACGGTTTCAGCAAAATACATAAAACACTCGTTTAAGATCTCTGAGGACTGACCAGCATATTTTGCCCTTTGATTGGGCTGAAAATTCTTAAACCATTCAGATCGAGTGTTAACCAGCTTTTCAGACACTCAAAATATTGGTACAACTTCACCCTAGTAGATATAGGCATAAGTATGGATAGAAAAACCTTGAACACCTTAGTGAATAGACAAACCTAAGTAATCAATGTGAAGCCAAGGTAATAATGGCATCTTTGCTGTATTACATTTACTTTATTATGTATTGACCACTGGCTTAACTAACTGGGACGAGGAAAAAGAATAGGTTAATTTCACTTAGGGCTAAAATACATTTTTAGTTACTCATCTCCTTCTTTCTGCCATAACCTATTGTTATTCTACTAGAGACACATGAATTAAGGAACAAACTATAATTATTCTTCCCAACAGAAAGGCATAATATCCCAACAACATTTTATATATACACATCGGTGTCACTTTGTAAAACTCAAAGAATCTTAGTCTTAGTTTTCACATATAGGTTTTATAAGTAGCATTCGCTTCAATTCAAAGTTCTGTTAATAGCCACTGAGTGTTATTATGTTTAAAACTTAAAGAATCTAATCAGACACTTTCCCCCTCTGGTTAGAATAGGTTGGTAACTTAGGGTTTGTTTCAATTGCTTAAAACTTTGCCTTGATTAGAGTTAGTATAATTATTTAACAAGAAAACAGAAGCCTGCAGGTGTCTTCTGAAGCTTCCTGTATACTTTTCTCACCGGTTATTTGATTATTTTCAAAAGAAAATTAAAGCATAAGCAAGACATTTTAATACCATACATGGTATAGAATTATTCTTGTTAATGAATGGCACATAAAAGTTATGAGTATTAGGAAATAAACTCTTAAGTTTATATCATCACTTAAACAAACTTTTCTATAACTCCAGAATAATGCCACATTATAAATTCATGGTCATTGGAATAATTAAAATCAGTACTGCTTTTAATTTAAAATTATCATCGCTCCTGACTCCCATTTTTTACAACTACTTAAGAGATAAATAAAACCCATTGGATCTTTCAAGTCTATGCTGCATCATAACTCTAATTTAACTTATTATTGTTTAAGGTATATCTTCTAGTCAACACCAGCAATGCTTTTAATAATTGCAGTTAATAAAAATTTTACAATTCAATACAAAGCTAACTGAAAACCTGGCAGTATTCTAGAACTTTTAATATTTTTTTACGAGAATACTTACTGATTCTATGAGTTTTGGGCTATTTGTCAATACCTCAAGGCATTCCTTAGGAGAATTTCCGCTACCATCAAACCAACCTATGTCCATGGAGACTAATTTATTGAAAGCCTTTTTCTGCACTTTTTCCAACCACAGTTGAGTTGCAATTGTTGACATGGCAAACTTTAAAAAATTTTAATCAAAATATAAATTTTTATTTTCATCCAGTATTTAGATTAAAATATTAAGACCTAGGACTGAATTTATTTGGTGAATGTAATTACTATGTATACTTACACTTATGACCACTGAGAAAAATAAAATAATCCCCAGTCCAAAAAGGTAAGCTACGTCGATCAAGGCTAAATCACTCAGTTCATCTTTAGAGTATGTGAAAGACTAAAAGCACAATGGTCAATAGAAGCCATATTACAAAATTGAACTGGTGAAGATTTAAAAAAAATTACCTGGCAAAGCAAACTAAATATGTAGTAAAAAGCAGGAAGAAATGTTGATGTAAAAATAATGAACAAAATGGCCAGTATCCACACAACAATTGTTTTCAGTTTTTCCATATTCAGCCCGAGTTCTTTTTTATTCTCTGGCACCTAAAAGAGAAAACTATAACTTTGTTTATGTACAATTAATATTAATATAATTATATTTATATAGGCATATAATATGTATATTATGTATTATGTTATATAGACTATACTGGATATATCATAGTTAAGGAAATTATATCTTACCTCCAAAATGTCTTTAATAATTGGTTTGTCTTCTTCAAATAATTCCTCTCTAGGAAAAAATCCTTGGCTAAAAAAAAATAATTATTTCTAACAAAATAAATATTAAAAAAAGCTAAGTACTAAAAAAAATGAAATAAAATAAATCATATATATATATATATATATATATATATATATATATATATATATATATATATATATATGTAAAGGGTGTCCCAAAATTAAATTTGTCGCCATTTGTGCAGTAAAGTGTTGGCAACCCTAAAAAAAAAAAATTCAACAGCTGACAGTTTAGGGTTAGTAAAAATGGAGCGTTACACGATAGAAAAACGAAAAATATGGTCGGAATAATGTTTTAACTTTGTCAACTGTGAAGAGATTAATTGAAAAATTCAGGAAGACTGGACCGTTGGAGACGCCAAACACACTGGTCATCCAAAAACAAGCCGTTAAAATGTCAATATCGAAGCAGTGCTTGAGAGGCTGGTCAAGCAGTGATTGTTACTGGTGCTCGATATCGCGACATGATAAAACAGTTCTTTCTGCCGAAATTGGATGATATTGATGTGGCCTATATGTGGTTTCAATAGGACGGTGCCACATGCCATATAGCCCTTGAAACAATTCAATTACTGCATGAGACATTTCCAGGTCGTGTACTCTCTCGTTTTGGTGATCAGAATTGGCCCCCCAGATCGTGTGATTTAACACCATTAGATTTTTTTTAATGGGATTATTTGAAATCACAGGTCTATGTAAACAAGCCCACACCCACCCGTGCATTAAAGGAGGAGATTCAACACTGCATCAACAAAATTCAGCCAAATTTATGCAAAAAGATCATGGAAAATTTCGACAAACGAGTGCGTATGTGCATGCTAAGCCGTGGAGACCATTTGCCTGATGTGTTATTCCATAAATAACCCTATCCTATGTACTTTATGATTCAATAAAAAAATAACAATCAAAAGACTAAAAACTGTGTTTTCTATTTAATTCAAATCTTGCATTAATTTTGGGACACCCTTTATATATATATATTTATATCAATATCAAAATCAAAACCATCCCAGTAGTAGACAGAAGTAGACAGAAGAAAGAAGGAGGGCCTTAGGGAAAACAAGGAGAACCCTAACAATAACTGTAATCACCTGCTTATCATTTTATATTTCTATTTAGGAAAAATTGCTATTAGTAATAACATATTGTATGTATAGGATTTTTATTTTTAAAAAATATATATTTTCTTACTTCTCACAAAGGTCCAAAAAATATTAAAAATATGTTTATGTAATTATACAAGAAATTTGGAAAGGACTGGAGATTACGCAAGGAAGGATGAAGATTCCATCCCAAAGAAGGTAATTTTAGAATAACCAAATAAGCCCAAGTATAAATAATAATAAAAAGTGTGTTGGCAAGGAGCTCTCTCACATAACATTTCGGAGTCCAGAGTATGATAGTCACTGCATAAGCTGATTGTGGAGATGTTGACTCAGAAATTAGGGGTGAGATCGTTGATTGATAGACCGAACTTCAAATTTTACTTTTTTCTACTAGAGCATGAGAACACCCACACACGCCTGATTAATTTGTTCCAGAAATTCTAATTTAAAAAAAAATCTAAAATCCAGGAATGTATGACACTGTCAGTTCATTAATAAAGGAAGTAGTAAGGTCCAAAAGTTTCCGGCCTGGGATAGAAGGAAAGGTGAAAGATAGAAGGAAAGGTGAAAGATAGAAGGAAAGGTGAAAGATAGAAGGTGAAAGAAAAAAAAATGGTCTTAGCGTTTTTCAATATATTCTCATCTAAGTTCAACACACTTAATACAACGGTTTGGTAACATTTCTATACCATGAAAAAAATAATTTTCTTCTTTGTTAAAAAAATGTTCTTCTACTGCTGCTTGGAGCTCTTTGTCAATGTTAATTTGCCAAAATTCATTGCAGCAGTGAACTCGTTCCTGTTTTTGAGCAGCTGAAAGAAAACCCATCTTGCACTAACCTTGTTCATATGCAAATGTTCTTTGATGATCCTCAAAACACTTGTTTTTGAAAGCCCCAACCTCAATGCTGTTTCCTAGGTTTTCAGTCGTCGGTCAGACAGCAATTGCAGATTCCACAAGTTGGATTGTTTCAGAAGTGACAGCTTCCAATGGGCGACCGGGACGCGGGTTATCTTCTAGACGTTTTCTCCCTAACTTAAATAATTTTTTCCCATTCTTTCACTGTGGAATAGGAGGGGGAGGACCCTCTTTACAAAAGAATTAAATAACCGCACAGTACTCGAGTTTGAAAATTATAAAAATGGGGAGTTTCCTTCAAGGCTGGACACTGACTGACAGGACTGAGGAAGTGTGGGCGATGGGTATAGAGTGAGCAGGCATGGACCTGCATAGGCGTGCAGGTCCCGGCACGTTTGAAGGAGGGGAAGCAGGACAGGCCGGAAACTTATGGACCTTACTATATTATAATATGGAAAAAAAAAGTTAATAATATTTTCTTACGTTAGAGTAAGAACTTAGTCCTTTTCTTCAAGTATTAATACTCTTGTTGCCTCTTTTTTTATTGATAAATATTGATTCTTGGAAGAGGGTATAAAATGTCTTTCAAGGATTATTTTTGTTCTTCTTCATCTTGTTTATTCATTTAACATCACTTTAGGCTGCTATGGCCAATTGGACGATCCTACAGTGATGAAATTAAAATCCCTTTCCTTTTCCAACAGTTCCATACTCTGGGTCCAAGCTTTCCTCTCGGATAGAAATCAAGGGGTCTTATATCTATAGTTTCCTACAGTTCTAATCCTCTATCCAATCCCAGGGCACTAGATCTCCCCTTTCCGACCTTTATTCCCGTTCCCACAGAACCAAAACTTTTGAGCGCTCCTTTCTCGCTCGGTCTACCTCTCTTTGGAACTCACTCCCACCCGATATCCGTCATGCATCTTCTTTATCCACATTCAAATCCAAACTATTCCTACATCTCCTTAATTCCCTAACAGATGCTCTCTAATAAATAAAATAAATAGCTATGTTAAACAAAATAGATTGAGAAAATGCTGGAAATATTCCACACTCATAGTAGATACTATTATTCATATTATTAGATGTTATTATCAACTTTTTTATTCTTCCATTAGCCGATTTATGTTTATTTTAAATTTGTATTCTATTATTTTATTTTATTTTTGTATATTTTTATGTATATATTTTTTTTATTCTCTATCAAAACATACATTTTAGTTCATTTTTAATTGCAGTATTCCAATAATGTAGCTGTCTGGCCAGATATATTTCTATTAATTTCTGTACAATATTGTTATTCTGAAGGGACCTGGTCCCATAATAAAATTATTTTTCTATTCTACAGTGGGATTCCCAGATTTTGTTTATCATAGTATAATTAGGATAGGGATGCTTAGCGAGTACCTTACACCGCACAGGTTGTATTTTTATTTTGATTCATTCTGTTTTTTAAAGAACATATAAATTAAGAATTGTGAAACTTCATTCAAAAATTATAACCTTTAGCAATACTTTAAAAAAATCTATAAAAATATTTATTGTTAATATGGCTTAAGAAATTATGTCAACGTGGCCATGCTGTTTTAGATTGACCAGTTTTAGCCTGTAGCTAAAGTCTTATTTGTCCAAATTTTCTAACAATGTTTAAGGTTTTTCCAAGAAAATTCTAATTCCATGCATATATTAATAAAGTATATGAAAAAAAGTTAATAATATTTTCTTACGCTAGTGTAAGAACTTTGTCCTTTTCATCAAGTTCTTGAGTGCTAGCTAAAGAATAGTAATATCCTTTAAGATCCATCAGTTCACTATGTGAGCCTTTTTCTATGACACGCCCTTCCTACACGGAATACCAACATTAATATTTCCTCTAAGGATCAAAATTTAAAAATCTGAAGGAGTCACTCACTTTTACAGCATATATAACATCAGCTTTTCTTACAGTCAACATTCTATGAGTAATGATCAAGGTTGTCCTCTCATGCATTGCATTATCTAGGGCTTCTTGTACAATGCCTTCTGAATGAACATCTAGGGCAGAAGTCGCTTCATCGAGAAGCAGCAGTTTTGGCTTCCTTACAAGGGCTCTTGCAATAGCAATCATCTGTTTCTGACCTCCTGACAGTTTTGTACCTGTTTCTCCAACTACTGAAGCATAGCCCTAAGTACATAAAAATCATTTTGTACGTACTGTTCATAATTGTGATTAATATTTAGAAAAGAACAAATTCAAATAGAATGAGGAGGTGGGGACTGTAGTAAAAATGCTGGTTAGGGTTAAAACAAGTCGACATGATAATATTGTCCAGAAAAAACTGTAACAGAAAAACTTTTACAGTATAAGGAGAAATAAATAGCCTTTTAAGTTGAATCAGTTTAAATTTTCAATGAATAAGATTACTGATTCTAGCTTTGTTGATTGTTTAGAATATGCACAGTTTTCCTAGATTTACCAGCTTCTTAGACATTTCTTACTCAATCAATATAAATATATATGCAATTAAATAATCTCCAACACTAAATCACTTTTAAAAAAGTAACTTTATTGAATAATGACAATGATATAGTAACTAGTCTAATTGCTAACTAATAATTAATCAACAGCTGGGGTCATTATGCTAGGGATTTATATGGATAGAGCAGGAAATGAGTCAGAGCTGATGTTAGCATTGCACTAGCGTGGGACCTTAACTGTTATATATATATATATATATATATATATATATATATATATATATATATATATATATATATATATGTATGTATATATATATATATATATGTGTGTGTGTGTGTGTGTGTGTGTGTGTGTGTGTGTGTGTGTGTGTGTGTGTGTATGTGCATTTAAAAATTTGAGATCAAATCTAACATGTTTTTATTCAAATTCTGCCAACGGCTTTCCAAATTTTCTATCCCAGATTTGCAAAACGTTGAGTCACGTGATGAAAGGAATTCAGAAAATGCATTTTCTGGTAATAAATTGGTAAATAGTTTTCCTGACAAAAAAAAAAGTATTCCAAACTCCAAAAAAAGTGGTAGTCTGTAGGGGATAGATCAGGGGAAAATGGGGGGTGTGGTAAGACTTCATAGCCCAACTCCTTTTATTTATTCATTGTCTGTATTGAAACATGAGGTCAGGCGTTATCATGAAGGAGCTTGTGTGGGACCCAGGAATCAAGCTTTTTTGCCTTTCTGATCAATTTTAAATGCCTGGAAACTGTTGTACGACTTGTGCCTAGCTCTGGCGCATTGACGGTGCATTTAAGTAAAACAAGATCTTTTAAATCACTCATGCTTTGAAATGTTTCTTTCCCCGCCCTGTAGATGGCCTTCATCTTAGGCCGAAACGTTGGCACAGTAAAATAAGTTTTGCTTATTTTGTGTTTTCGTTGACTTGCCCCCTCACCAATTTAATCTATTACCTAACTTTTTGTTGTAAAAAAAATGTTTATCAGACTTACTGAGGGTAATTTCTCTATAAATCTGTGAGCATGAGACATTTTTGCTGCTTCGATGATTTCCTCCATAGTGGCTGTATTTTTGCCAAATCTGATGTTATCTTCTATTGAAGTATCAAAGAGCATAGGTTCTTGTCCTACTACACCAATTTGGTTTCTCAGCCAACTGACATTGAGTTTCCTGATGTCCACTCCTCCTATGAGGATCTGAACAGAAGTGTTTTGTTTAAATATTAAGTATTTAAAAAAGCTATTTTTATAATTATATTTCTGGATTAAAATGATTTAATTTTCAATCCGTACCTGTCCATCAGTAACATCATAAAGGCGTGAAATAAGATTTACAATCGTACTTTTTCCAGCTCCGCTAGTTCCTACAATTGCTGTAACCTTACCGGGTTCTATGTCCAATGTTAGATCTTGGAGCACCTGGAATTTAAGTATGTAGAGTTTCTAACTTTAATTAAAATAAATACAAAACAATATAATCCTAATTGCTATTATTGAATTAAAGCATATACCTTTGTGTACACATTTGTCGAATAGAAGAATTGAACATTTCTGAAAGAGATATCAGGGTTAAAAGTGACAGGTTCAATACCTTGTTCAATAGATTTACCATAGCTTGTCTCAGTATTGAGAAACTTCATTACTCTATACGCTGAATCTGTTGCCATGTCTATGTCAGAAATAATATTCATCATGAATGTAAAGCTGTATATAACATTGATTTGTCCTGCTAAAATCTAGAAAATAAGAAATTAAATTAATCTAGTTATATCAATAAAATAGAGCCAAAACTCAAAACGAAACATTAACATTTATTAGAATGCAAATGAAAAAAAACCACAAGCAAAGCCTTATGTTTTAAATCTGGAGTAAAAACAAACCATTACCAGTCGACGTTTTGCCTATTCAGGCATTATCAAGACACAAAAAAAAAAGAGTAAGATCAATCACATCTCAAAGAAGAAGTGCAATATATCCCAACAAATAACCGCTAAAATAGGCTCATAACCTGAGACCGCACCTCCACCCCAAGATGTTCAACCCAAAACTCATTTTTGACTTTTGACTTTTCAACCCAACTTCTTTGAGATGTGATTGATCTTACTCTTTTTTTGTGTGTATTGATAATGCCTGAATAGGCGAAACGTCGACTGGTAATTGTTTGTTTTTACTCCAGATTTGAAACATAAGGCTTTGCTTGTGGTTTTTTCCATTTGCATTCTAATTAATCTAGTTATAATTCCTGCACATGGTTGAATCAACCCTGACAATTAATTGTCTTATATTAGCATTCTTTGATATGTTTTAGTAGCACGAATACATTATGATAGATAAAATATTTGTTGATACTGATTAGAATAAAGCAATAATCAATATTACCTAAATGAATGTACCTATGATCTATTTAGTTTAATCAAATAAAAATAATTAGAATTTAACTTACGACCATGATGTCACTAGGATTAAAATCTCCTATGAGATACAACCTTACAGAAAAGTAATAGGCAGCCATATAACAAGCACACAATAGGAAATAGTTCAATGCCACTCCTGCAGCTAAAATTGTTGTGAATTTTAATCCATACTTATTGGCCATCATTAATGTACGGTTGTACCTAAACAGGGAACATATGGAATAAATATCTTTGATAAGTTTCATTACATTGTTGTAATGAAACTTATCATTACATTGGGACCTAGAGCTCAGTAACCTACCACCCTATGTATTGAGCTTTCCACCTTTAAAAAAGATGCAAAAATATAAATTAATTAATTATACCATTTAACTTTGTAATATATTACTATACAATACTTAAAGGCTAGTGTTTTAGATTCTATTGTGTTGCAGATGTTGATTATATTAAAACTCTTACCTTGAAACCTCATTTATACATTGTAAAAACGTTTTTTACTTTCTTATCTATAATAACCAGTTTTTTTATCACAAAAAAAATTAAAATGTAATGTTTCAACAGATAAAGAAAAAAAGTCATAACTTTATTCTAGTTTGTAGTTTTTAATGTTGATTTATTTCCCCCCAATTAAGTGTAAAATATTTCACAATAACATTTTCTGCATTTATATTTGAATAAATAGTACCTTTCTATTTCTTTATATTCACCACCATATGCAGTGACGGTACGGATATTTCCTAGCACTTCAGAAGTTATTTTTATGCATCTGCTAGTATACTGTTCTCTTTTCTTAGCTTTCTTTTTTGACATCTGGAAAAAAAGATAATGTGATTTTTATATTAGAATGATTTTGTCTAAGTTTTAAATAAAATGAAATATGAAGAAAGTAAAATAGAATTTCATTTCTTCTTAAAACTGGTTATAAAATTAAATTTTACAATAAATGTAGTTAAGTGATTCAGTAGCACAAGAATATTCGTTTCTTTTACTTAATAATAGGAGCATTGTCATCTCTCCAATTGATCAGACAGTATCACAAGCGTCAATGTAAAGAAATAGTCATTGTATTGTTTTGTAATAGCTCATTATCTTCAAGAATTTAAATGTAATTGAGATTTGCTTTTTAATCTGTTATAATATTTCTCCTTAAACTATCGATAGCTTTAAATTTTTTTTAAAGTGTTCTTCCCATCTACATTGCCTTAAATCAGCTTATTGATCCACCATTAAATCCTTGGTTGGATTATTATAATTGTTATTATTGGTTCAGCACAACACGTTGACCCTTCCAGACCTCTTCAATCAGCTTCCGCCAGTAGTCCCTATTGAGTGCTGCAGCCATCCAGTTGCGAACTCCCAGGATCCTGGCGTCTTCAGCCACAAAATCAATCCACCTGAGTTGCGGTCGGCCGACTCTCCTCCGTCAGCACATGCCTTGGGACTTCCTCCTCGCTCATCCTCGCAACATGTCCAGCCCTTCTTAATCTGGACCGCTTTATAACTCTGACCACGCTAGGCTCACCAAAGAGATCGTACACCTCCTCATTTTTCCTTCGCCTCCATCTTCCATCAACACAGACCAGCCCAAATATTCTTCGGAGGACCCTGCGCTCGAAGAAAAGCAAATTGCAGTACGCATCTTTTGTTATTGTCCATGTTTCCACTCCATGCGTAAGCACTTGGCGAATAAGGTTTTTGTATAGGATAATTTTTGTTTTCCTAGTTATAACCCTACTTGCTAGGTGTTGCCTCAGCCCGAAATAGGAACGGTAAAATGGACAGTATTCTTCTCCTCGTGTCTACTCCCATGGCGTTAGTATACGAGACTTGGGATCCAAGATAAGTGAATTCTGAGACCCACTCAAAAAGGTAAGTTCCGAATTCCACCTTGGCTCAGGAGTGTCTTGGGTGCTTTTCAACTACCATGTATTTGGTCTTGTCCTGGTTGGATAAGTGTTTTAAGTGTTCTCTTGCTGTGCTGCAGTCACCCTTATCATTGTTGCTATAAGTTACCCTCAGTCACTGATATATCGTAAAAACAATAATACCAATGTAATAGTGTACATATTGTTCAACCGTTCTTAACAAACCAATGTCTTTCTTATACAATCACTATTGGGCTCTACAGTCCTTGAAGGACCTGTGCCTCTGCCACCATTCTTCTCCATTTCTCGCAGTCTCCAGTGAGGCTCCTCCAATTTTTTACCCCTATGCTTCTCAAATCTTCCATCCACCAACGCCTGGGCCTGCCTCTTTTTCTTACCGTTGCACCATTCAACATAATTTTAGGCAGCCTGTAGAACTGCATTATTTCCACGTGCCCTAACCATCTTAGCCTGCTCTTCTTAATAGCACAGAGGATATCAGGCTCACCATACAATTCCATTAATTCGGTATTGTTTCTAATTCTCCACCTGTGCTCTTCTTTGACAGGTCCAAATATTTTTCTCAGGACTCTTCTCTCCCAAGAACGAGAAGAAATCTTCTATTTTCCTTGGTCAGAGTCCACGTTTCACAGCCGTACATTACCATTGGCCGAACTATTGTTTTGTACAACAAAAGCTTTGCTTTCCTGGAAAGACTTTTGTATCGGATAGCTTTTTTCAGGGCATAGAAACATTTGTTCCTGCTACCATACTGCCCTTAATTTAAACTTCCAAATCATTACTCTCCGTCACTACTCCTCCCAGATGCCCAGATGCACTACACCTGTGAAACCGGTTTTCGCCCAAGTCAACAATATCTCTTCTCTTTCAGGTCTGTCTCGAGGTTTTCAAATATTTAGTCTTTTTCGCATTTATTCCTCGTCCCAAGTCTAGTGCTGCTCTCTTGAATTCTTCTACAGCTCCGGCCAATGCTTCTCTGGTTCTCCCTGTGATGACTACATCGTCAGCATACGCTGTGTGAGTCGATTGTAAATGGCGCCATGAAGGTTTGTCCTTATGCTCCTAATGGCAACCTCTAGTGCGAGGTTGAATAGTACTGGTGATAATGGGTCTCCCTGTCTAAAGCCACTGTCGACCTGAAAGCTATTTGAGATCCCCTCTCTAGTTATAATGTCTTTATAACTATCAAAAGCCACAGGGACTTTTACCATTAGGAAAATAGTGATATTTTCCATCCTGATTTGGCCAAACCACTTGAACTGGCCAGTCTCAAGAACTTTTTTCAAAGGATCCCTAGTTCCTCCTTTTACCAATACATAACTGATACAGTCCCTTCTTGTTCTCAGCAATTATTGAGAAGAACTTCAAGTCATCTCTCCTGTTTATCCATTAATATTCAGCCTTTTGCAGATTGCTTATATTCTGTCTATGTATCATAGCATGCAGTGATTTGCTTTGCCTTTTACCTTGTTTAAATCCTCCCTTCCCCAAAAAGCTATGTTATAATGCCTAGATTCTTATTCCTTGACTCCATTATTTTTGGATGTGGTAATAGCTTTTACCAGATTAAATGTTTTTAACTTCCACCTCACTGCTCGAGATTATGGGAACTGGGCGTAGTCTATTCATTAACCCTTTGGTTTTAACTTATACATCTCATTATTTAATAATCTATCATTCTTTTATATGGTTACCTATTTGAATGTTCTATAACAAATTATTGCATTAAAGTAAATTGTCATCATATATAGCTTTCTAACTTTCTGGTAATCATATGATTAATTCTGAAACAACTTATTTTAGTTCTGTTACTCCATTAAATTCCTAAAACAAATTTTCTAATATTCAATTCTTTTTTTTTTTTTAAGTTTCAATTTGCAATTATCGGATTCTTTTAATTGGCATAACCATAATACATTATATTTTAACAAATGACAATATTCAAGAAATGAACTCTAATGATACTTACCTCCAGTATATACCAAATGACCGTCATAGCCATTAGCATCATTACTAGTGCCAAAAGCGCAACCTTCCAAGAAGCGACAAAGCCAGAAAGGATACCAAAAAGGAGCATTGAACAAATATCAGCTATAGTTGTCATACCACTGTCAAACAACCGCATCATCTTCTGTAAGTCACTGTAATATATGAATACAAGTTTAAAATAGGTAAAGAGTATCTCAATTACTAATTTAAATGCATATAACTATTTTTATTATTATTTATTGATATTTTATAGCGAAATCAACTAATTGGATAGAAAGCCGAGGAGCAATGTGATCTGCCATCCCAGACATTTAAATTAAATATACTTAAAAAGATATAAGGTAAGTACCTAATCCATAGGAACGATTGCTAGTATTAAATCGCCTTACAAGTTTTGTATTTAAATTGTTATAATAATTTATTAATGCTAGAGTCATCTGTGATGTAGTGGTTAGGGTCGTGGGTTCGCATCCCCACAGGTGACCTTAGAACTTTTTTAAAGGGTAAAAAATACTTAGTTATGCCGTCAATTGGAGAGGACGTAACATGGCAGTCCCAAGTCTGTACAATGTCAGCTAATTGTTAAAGACCCCTATCTTAATTAAAACTTAATAAAAAAAATCTAGCCAATAGGCCGAGAAGCAATCATGGAAAGATGGAGAGAACATTTCATGGATTTACTTGAAGGCGAAGATACACTCCCATCACTAGAAGAGGACCATGAAGAAGAAGGGGAAGAAGATGATTATATTTCGGAGGATGAACTCGAGGAGGCTATTTCTACAATGAAGCTTGGAAAGGCAGCAGGACAAGACGATATAACCCCAGAAATGCTTAAGTATATGGGAGAAAGAGGTAAGGAGATACTGCTTCACCTGCTAAATCTGGTTTGGAAAAATAAGAGGATCCCAAAGGACTGGGAAGTGGCAACTTTATTCCCTATATTCAAAAAAGGTGACAATAAAGAATGTCGGAATCATCGGGGCATTTCTCTCTTAAGCATTCCTAGTAAAATATACTCCAAGATCTTGGAGAGAAGGCTAAGGCAAAAAGTGGACCCACAGCTCCAGGAGGAACAATATGGTTTTAGAGAAAACAGGAGCACACAAGATTTGATCTTCTCCATGAGACAGATCACAGAAAAAGTAATAGAAAAATGCAAGGAGTTAACCGTGTGCTTCGTAGACCTCACAAAAGCATTTGACAAAATAAAGAAAGAGGACATCCGCAAGGCTTTGACAGAGAGAGGCATTAACAAAGGACTAATGCTGGCAATAATGAGCCTCTATAGGAACACTCGAAATGTAGTGAGGACATCCAACTGTTACTCCAAAGAATTCACAACCAAACTTGGTATAAGGCAGGGTTGCAGCTTGAGCCCACTTCTCTTTATTCTTGTCCTTGATTCTTCTATATCTCAGGCCAAAGCCCGGATGAGTAGTTTCCATCTGGGATTTAGATACTTGAATAAAATTACCTACTCCTTGATGGCCTTTGCTGATGATATGGTAGTCCTTGCCAACAACGATAGAGACCTAATATACAATATCAGGGTTCTTCAAGATGAACTAGAGAAGATCAATATGGAAATAAACCAAGGTTATGAGAATTGGCAGGATGCCTCACCGAAAAATGAGAGTCATAAGAATTAAGGACAAGCCCATCGAACAGGTGAGAACCTTTAAATATCTGGGAGCACACCTTGATGAGAATGGAGTCATGGACAATGAAATCCGGGAGAGGGTCAACTTAGCTGGTAAATTGTTCCATGCACTAAATAAAAGGTTCCTGAATAAAAGAGAAGTATCCAAGGACACAAAGTTGAGGGTATATAAATCTACTTTTCTCCCCATATTAACATACTCCTCAGAATCTTGGGCGTTGACCACTAAACATAAAAGTAGGATCCAGGCTTCAGAAATGAGATTCCTAAGGAAGATAGAGGGAAAAACAAGACGAGACCGAATTCGCAACTCGATCATTAGATCAAGCCTCGGAGTGGACCCTGGGGAAAAAGCCATTGAAGAAAACAGTCTAAGATGGTTTGGACATGTTTTAAGAATGGAAAATAACAGGCTGGCCAAGATGACATCCGAGGCTAAGGTTGAAGAAAGAAGGTCCAGAGGAAGACCCCGACGTACCTGGGAAGATGACATTAAGGAAAGCTTCGCAAAGAGAAGTCTGGAATGGAATAGAAGGAGAGATTCGTACGGTGTGATCCGGGCTATACAGAAAGAAACCTCACACTGCAGAGCGGTAGAGAGTAACGACTATGATAATAAAAAAAATTTAGGACCCCTATTGAAGCATCAGCCTATCAGCCATAACGGGTAAAGTGACTTTAATAAATAAATAAAAAACACAGCCTTCAGAACTTAAATAAGCCTGGACAATTCTTAACAAATATTTAGCTAGCTAATCCAAATAGCGATATTTATTCTAGTGCACTTGGATCCTTGACATTTTATGATGTATTATGTTTATTATTAATATCATCGATATTTAATTTACCTACTTTGACACAGTGTTGACAAACTGCTCTTGTGACTCGTCATACCAGCTAACCTCTATGGAGAGCATCTTAGATAAGTAGGCTGTTTTGATTTTCGTCACTATGTTACGTGCAGTTGTTTCTACAGCCATTATCTAAAAAATTAAGTAATTATAATTATAATTTTAGACAAGTAATACCTGAAAAGAGGAAAAAAAAAACTAATAGTCTGAAGAATAATCATTTTGAATTATGCCTTGCAATGGCCAGGAAAGGATCACTCAGGAAGCTGGAGTTTAAAGAGACTAGAGTCCTGATGAGGGTATCAGGGCCAGTTAGAGACAAAATATGTACTTACAGAATCCGTCAAAATGAGAAGCTGTACAAATATCAGGAGGGTAGGTCACGTGAATAATGAAAAAGATACTTTATGGACACCTGACTCTTCTGGACTCCGAAAGACTTACTAACAGGATCTTTAGAGTGGCAGGTAGAGACAAGGTTTCAATAAACAAATGAATCACATCAGTCAGGTCAGAAATGGAACAACTAGAGATCCCGCTGGAGAAGATTCACAACCGACTGCAGTTTTGAAAAGCCATCCAACAGGGAGTTTTCCTAGTGTCCCTCACCAGTTAGAAAACTACCGGAACTAAGTGGACAGAGGAGGGGAAACTGGATTACTGTAGGAGTATGAAGGAGATTTGTAAGTGTAGAGCAACTGCACGAAGAGCAGAGACTACCCCTTAGGTCAGCAGTAGGCCCAAACGATGAAACAAACATTTTGAGATACAGAATTCCTTTTTTATCCCCAATTGATTGTGGATGGAAGAGTAAATGGATCTCTAGTGGCTTTGATTATGTGTGTTTTCTAGGAGATTCAGTACCAATCTCCTTGTCCAATCCAATGATATCCTATTCCTTGAATATATCTATTACTATCCGACACCTGGTTAGACTTGTTTGTCATTGATTCACGGGAGAAACTCCTTTCTTCCTCTCAATTACCCGCTCCATTTCTGTCTTCTCATGATCGTATCCAAATTTCATACAATATCCAAACTCCAGATATTCTACCTAAAACCATAACCTTTAGCAACCTAGATCCACTCACTCCAGAGAACATCTCACCTCCCCTTGAAACCTTCGATTGGAGAGAGATTTATTCCTGTTCCACTATTGATTACATGGTTGACATACTTACTTCCAATCTCAAATATATCTTTGAAATCCATGCCCCACTGAAAACCTCAATCTTCCGTCACCTCTCTGGATGTGTCAAAAATTAAATATCTTCAAAGAAAACGTGATGCTTCCCGAAGACGCTTTAGACGCACAAGGCTAATTGATGACTATCAAGCGTTCAGGGCATTCCGCAATTTGACACAGTCTACAATCAGGCAGGCAAAAACCAAATATTTCCACGAAGCCCTTTCATCTGCTCCCGATCCTAAATCTAAATGGCATCTCCTTTGAAAGCTTTCTCTCTTTAACTCATCTTATCCTAGATCCTTTCCAGCCTCTCTCGATGAAATAAACACGTATTTTTTGTCCACCTCTGTTAATACTTCAAAATCATCCTCTCCCGTCTTTTCTCTAACGCCATCTTTCAACCCCGACAACTTTTACTTCTCGGACATTTCACCCACCGACATTATTTCTTCTGGTCTGAAATCCCACTCCAGCTGTACAGGCTTTGACGAGATCCCCGCCAAACTGCTAACATTATGCCTTATCGATATTCTACCTATCCTACTCTTCATATATAATTTTTCATTACAAAACACAATATTTCTTACATCTTGGAAAAAACCTGTAGTCTATCCTATAACCAAAACCTCTAACCCGGTATCTCTCAAAGACTACCGCCCCAATCTCAATTCTCTCCAACTTTTCCAAAGCTCTAGAAAGGATAGTCCAGTCACAAATGTCAAATTTTCTCGAACAGTCCAAACTCCTTGATCCACTTCAATCAGGTTTCCCTCCCGGTCTCTCCACACAATCTGCCCTTACCTAAATCACCAATGACATACATACCGCTATGGACGACAAAAAACTAACTGTGCTTATCCTACTTGACTTTTCTAAAGCTTTTGATTCCTTGGACCATTCTACCCTTTTCACTAAACTAAAATCATTGTCTTTTTCTAACAGTTCCATCCGATGGTTCCAATCTTTCCTCTCTGAGAGATCACAAGCAGTTTCCATACCTAATCAACCCTTTTCCACTTTCCCCACTCTGTTCTAAGGAGTGGCACAGGGCTCAAGCATCTCTCCTCTTCTTTTCAACTGCTACATCAATGATCTTCCTAAATCGGTCCACCATTGTTCCTACCATCTATATGCTGACAACTTCCAAATTTGTCCTTTCCTCCTTCTGAGCTATTTACTGCGTTCACCAGGATCCAGTAAAACCTAGATAGGACAAGTGCCTGGGCAAAATCACTTAGTTTAACACTAGAGTAAGTCAGTAGAAAAGTAATTATTATTATTATTTGCGTAACAACTCGTCATCGAGTCCAGGCCGCCTCCAACACTTTTCGCCAATCGGCTTTATCTTGCGCATATAATCTCCATTTTCTGATACTCACCAGGAACTGGTCGCCCTACTCTTCGTGGACCATAGATTCCTTCCAGTCTGACCATGTTGGGATTCTGGTGGTTTTCCATTTATACTATATGGCCTGTCCATCGCAGTGATTCTTACTAAATCGCAGCCGCATATGCTGCTAACCACACTTAATACATCTGAAGCACATAAGAGATCAAACTGTTCTGGAGTATGATTTTTCCACTTTTTTGTGTCGAAAGATCCTCCTCAGAACGATACCCACCAAAAAAGGTTTATACTGGACCTATATTATATTAAACTTATTATGGACATAACACTCCTTGTCCTGAACACACGGTATTGATCTTCAACAGCCACATAATTGTTTCTTTTAAAATAAATTTGCATCTTCCTCATAATTATTCACTCAATTCAATTCAGTTTTTTTTATCATTTTTACCACTTTTAATCACGTTACAACATTATTTTTCTTCTACTGGAGTTTTCACTGTATCCAATATTCCTTCATGCATTCACTGACACGTTTCTTTTGCTCCTTTGTTCTGCTTCGTCCAACCATATCTGCTCTTTCTCCATCCTGAAGCTCTTCCAGATTTTTCCGTCTGCTTCTAAATTCACTAACTTCTAGCATGTGAGTTTCTGTAATGTACCTTTGCCAAATCCATCTTTACTTCTTTATTCTACATTGTTGTGGTTTCTTTCCAAAAACTAGTCAAATATTTGCTCGGTAAATCTATGCTTGTTCATTCTATACAGTATTTGAGATTCTTTCCCGTTTACAGAAGATTTTACTATTATGAAGAGGCATTCCGTTTTTACGACAGTGTTGTAGCGTCTTATTTTGGCATTTCAGAAGATGTACTTCTTGTTGTAGATATTCTTTGTTATCCATAAGGACTTTCCATTTTTATAATCTGATCTCCAACTGTTGCTTTCTTTAATCCATTATCCTATATGTATAGTCCCTCTCCCAGATATCTGCATTTTGTGACGCTTTTAAGTCCGACCTATTTCCTACTCAATTCAGATTGTTAAATAACTCCTATAGTTGATTTAAGTTATTGTGAAACACTCATAATGAATAATACAAAAACAAATTATATAACATCAGGGGTTTCTTACCTGGAATAACCCAATGAACAAGCTAATCACTCCCGTAAGGAAAATATCATAGGCGTAACGGTTCAGCATGGAAGTCACTGAAGTCATGCTTACGTTAAATGGCTGCAATTAAAAAAAAATGTATTTGATTATAATTTTTTTGCGAATAATAGTCTTTTATGGAGAATAAATTCAGAAACTCACATCTCCTGGTGTTTCCGCTCGAATGAATTCGGTTAAAGCAGGTTCCATGAAGAAGTACACGTTGAATGGTGTAAAGATTCCAGAAATTATGGCACAGATAATGCTCAAGATCAGCATAGTAATGTCTCTCTTGCTCGCATAGTGTAACTGTTATTTTACAAAAAAATAATATTATTTTGGACGTTACATGTTATGATGTTATAGTAAGGATTATAAAAGTGTTAATGGTCACATAAGTTATTTCATGAGTGGGATTAATATAATTGATATAATTTTATAATCGTAATACAAATTGAGTGATTCGGTATAATTTTAGGGCCTGTGAGACTGCTCCTATTTTTTTGTCTAACGCATTAGTTCTCAATATTGTCCTCTTCTACTCTTACATGTTCGACCGGTTGTCCTGGCAGTCTTTGTCATACGTCATTTGCTTCTCTAAGTGTGTCCGGTTCGGACCACACTTTGATCAGGATCTAGCTTTGTCGAAGGCGTATCTAGAAAATAGAAGACCAATTGGAAAGATAGAGGTGCAAGCAAAAGAAAAATACTCAGGACCTAGTCCAACTTGGAGTACCATTGCGTTGAAGAAAGGCAGAACCATAAGATAAAATAATTGAGGAAATCACTACACCCCCACATATGGTTTTGGATCCAGTACGTGATAGAGACTGTAATCTTTCTTGGATAATGGTTGTGCAGGGAGGTGATTTGTCCTAGATCACACTCAACTGCTAGATTTTCCCTCCTATTTTATGTACTCACTCGATAGAAGCTGGGTGAACCCCATGAGGAACCTAGATCCCATGGGATCCATCTCCGGCTGCTAACAGATTAAATAAAATTCTCCGAAGAGGCGGGATCTGAACCTATGACCATTTGCATGTTAAGTCAACCACTGAGCCACTCCGCTTCCTTATACAATATTATACAATTTATAAATACAATAAAAGTCCTCTGCTTAGTCAAAGATGATCGTTATTCGTAGGAAAACTATTCAGCTGTCAGAACAAAGAAAGAAAGGTTAAGAAAATCAGTAAATGGAAAACCCCTAAATGAAAGATAACAAACCATTGAGAACAACCTCCAAACCAGAATTTTGCGAATCCTACTCAAACACTGCGAAAAAAATTATATTAAGCGAGAAACAAGCAAATAGAAGGGAAATTTCACAAAATGACAGAACCAAAGGGAAAGATATTAATCATCTGGAAAGAACATTTCCAGCATCTCCTCAACCAATAGAACCCAAAAATGAACTCGAGATGGACCATATTGCCTGACTTGATAGTGAAGTAGCAAAGCGTTAATTGGTTTGTACTTAAATTCAGTTCAGATAATTAATTTTTGTTGTCCTATCGTGAAAGATATAGAAGGCTTCCTTACCGATGTAAACACAGTCCTCCATTTTCCTGGTTCTCTTGTTCTGAAACAATAGAGATAAATATTAAGTGAAAAAAATTTAATTGTAACAAAAGAAGTAACAGATTCCATGTAGCACTACTCTATTATGCTATTCTAGTAATAAAATATTAAAATTACTGACTTGCTCTTTTGTTCGATATGGTATATGGTTCGATTCTTGTTCCAAATCTGAAACAGAAAACATAAATAAATAAAGGAAAAGATATTTTCAATCAGAGAACATTTTTGGTCAACCATATCTTGGATTTTCCTATGTAGAGTTACCTAAAATAATTCTTTTTAATTATTATCTTGTATTGCTGAGTTATACATGTCATCCAACTAAAATTGTAGGGATTTGTGGAATAAAATTGTCCGGGTGGAGGTCAATAAAGTTCTCTTAGATAGGGAGAAATGTTTATTAAATAGCCAACGTTTCGACCCAATTTGCAGGTCTTCTTCAGGGATAAATATGCAAAATACAGACAATTGTTAAAAATTAATAAATATGGTAAATATTAAAATTAAAATACATAAGTATTAAGGTATCTGAGTGGTAGAAAATAAAATAAAAACGGGAGGACCTGATATGTATATACAGGGCAAGATTAATCATTATAGAATATTAATAACAAAGTAACAAGGAAGGTAATAATAAAAGATGATAAACAATACACTAAGTAATAAATCAAGTAATAAAAATTGAGACAAACGGTAATAAAAATGTAAAATGATAATGAGAAATACTGATGATAAGTAATAAAAATGAGAAATACAGTTAACTAATAATGGCAACGATAATGCATACAAATTGTTAATGAAATATTATAACGGATAGTTGTAGCACAGTATGTAATAAATCCTAAGAAATGATAAGAAAGGAGAACATAGTTAATAGTAGAGTATTGATAACAAAGGGACAAGGAAGGTAACTATAAAATAATATTTTATAGAGGCTGGGTGAGCCCCAGGAGGGTCCTAGATCCCATATGGTCCATCCCCTGCTGCAAACAGACTAAATAAAATAAAAGTAACTGCCTGCAGCGGGATTTGAAACAGGATTTCCGGCATGGCTACTCAGTGCTCTACCACTGAGCCACTCCGCTCCCTAATGTATATATTGTGTCAGTTATACAATAGTATAAATGAAAAAAGACAATGATTGTGTTGTTAAGTAACAATTATAAGATAGTAAGTTGAGATGAAAACTGATGAATGCCAAATTAGTGATCTTAATATGATAAATAAAGGTGAAAAATAAATGAACGCCCTACAAAAATTGTAGGAATGCAATATTGTATAAGTGATGGTTTTGAATATGTTTGTGCAATGTTAATGGGTATGAGGGAAAGAAAATAAAATGGAGAAAAGAGGAAGGGAGGATGAGTAAATTAGTGAAGATAATAAAATAAATTACCTGCTGAGGATAATAATAAAATAAAATACCTGGGGGCGGGGTGCCCTGTATCACAAATTCACATGGTACATCAGGAATCAACCAATTGATGGAAGAAGATGTGAGAGCAGGTAAAGACTCCCCTCTTTTTTCACTTGGTATAAAAACAGCCTTTACAATAAGGGACGAATGTACATAATACATGACACTCTCGGACTACCGACGGTGACAGATTTTATATCTCGGAGGCATATCAAATTCTTTGATAGCCTCCAGCACTGCACTAACCCGCTATTTAGCACTTTGAGACCAGCAAGCCGGCCACAGCGCTGGCAAGAGTATGTAAGTTCCCTCAGTCTCGACTGAGGTGTATTATTATTACCCTTAGGTTAAGTTTAGTTTTAAGTTTTAGTTTTTAAGTTTTTTTATATTTCAAACAACCAGTGAGCCCCATCACTGGATATCCGATCCCAGTTAACCCCTAACCTCAATCCTTTAAACTTCCTTAAAATCCTCTTAAAATGCACCCGGTGCAGGAAAAGAGTAGTATATATGTACATATATAAATTTATTAATATACGTTAGTATTTAAGTCTGTTTCAGGTAATCGTCTTTCCAGGGGCTTGGGGAAAAAAAAAATAAAAAAAATAAAAAAAAAATAAATAAATAAAAAATAAAAAGGGACGAATGTACACGATAAAATTAGGGGAAAATAGATGAAAGGAATAAGCTAAAAGTGTAGAGGCATGCTGTAAATTAATTAAATATAATAAATAACGTTATTAATTACATTTATTAATAAATCATGTAATTATTAAATAGAATTATGATTTATTTGTAAATAATGGTAAAATGGAAAAATAATAGCAAAAGTGTTTGAACCTAAAGAATATGAGTAAAAAGGTGATATGAATAAAAAAAAAAAATATGATGGAGTAAAGAAGGGGGTATTAAAATCCTTTGACAGGTAAAGTATTAGCAAGGGGGGGGGGAGGTTAACTCTTTTTGAAGAGTTCTATTATGTGTCTGTAAACCATGGAGATGTCTGTTTGTTGTTTATTCATTTAACATCACTTTATGCTGCTATAACTAATCGGACGATGCTACATTAGGAGCTCTAAAATTTGCCTATCCAGGTTTAATTAGGATAGGGATTTTAAACGAGTACCTGTCATCATACAGGCTCGGGACCCCCGTTTAACGTCCCTTCCGAAGGACGGCGTAACTAAGGAATTTTTTACTCCCTTAAAAAAATCCTAGGGCCACCTGCCGGGCTACGAACCCGTGATCTTGGGCTTTGTTGTTTGTTACGCTAACCACTAGACCACAGGTCGCCCTACCATATGATTGGTGCCAGTTTTGAGGTTTAATGGGTTATTTTCAAGGTCAATGTAGATAGATTCGGCAATGAATCTTTTGCTGTAATTGGGGACCGTGGCGAGAACAGAGGATCGGTAAAAGTCAAATCATTTTCATTTTTACTACCATATGCCTTCATTTTTATTACTTAGTATATAATTTGTTATCTTTTATTGTTACCTTCCTTGTCACTTTGTTATCAATACTGTACAATGATTAACCCATGATTTTACAATGATTAACTATGCTCTACTTTCTTATCATGTCTTACTCGTTAATGTGCTACAACTATCCTTTTTAATATTTCATTAACAATTAGTAGACATTGTCATCCCTATTATCAGTGAACTGTATTTCTCATTTTTATTACTTATCATCATTATTCATTTTATTACCGTATGCCTCAATTTTTATTACTTGATTTATTACTTACTGTATTCTTTGTCATCTTTTATTATTACGTTCCTTGTCACTTTGTTATTAATACTCTATAATAATAATAATAATAATGTCTTTAATTGTTCTGGGACAAGTCCCTTTAGAATAACAATACAGGTATTTAATCTATTATCTCATTATTTATTCATACAGCCCTTGTACTAGATGTATATATTACAGTTGTACAATTCAATAAAATAATTTAAAAAAATAAAAAAATCTGTTATGCCTTAGAGTATAAAAATAATTACAATTAATTAATTATCACAAATAATTTAGTAAGTGAGAAAGAGTAAAAAAACAAAAAAAAATAATAATGCAAAAAAAAATCCAAATTACCCCCAATAACAATATTTTAAAAACAGATTAGAAGAAGAGAAAGAAAAAAAATTGAAATAAGTTAACAATGATTACATAGGAGAAACAATTAATAGTTACATATATAACACTGTCGGTAATTTACACTTAATTCCTTCATTTCTCCTTCTTTAAAATGTATAACTAAATGATACAATACATTTGTGCGTGGTTTATATCCCACACACTAATATATATATATATATATATATATATATATATATATATATATATATATATATATATATATATACATAATCACAAATTGATGAGTACATTAAAAAACATCATTCATATATCGAATAAGAGAATTTTATCTCAAAATTGATCATACTATTTCCGATTTTTTTGAAATTGTAGGAATATTAGGTGATGGAATATGGGCGGATTTGAAGGTTGGAAGATTATTGGAACGACGAATAGAAGAAGGTATAGAGTTCCAAAGGGAGGAGGATCGGATAAGGAAAGCTCTTTCAAAAGCTGCTGTTCGGTGGGATGCTGTATATAGATCAGAGAGCCGAGAACGGGTGTTACGGGAGAGGACTGTGGTTTTGAATTGAAGGAGATCGAAAATGTATGATGGTCGGCGGAAGTGGACAACTTGGTAAAGAAAGGATGCTAGGAAGTACTTACGGCCATAGGAGGGTAAAGCCACTTCAGCTCTTCTTAAAATTGGGTGATCGGGGCATCTCTCGGGATCCCAAAGATGAATCGAACGAAGCAATTAAGCAACCGTTTTAATTTTGCCTCGAGATCCCCAGAGATACCCCCATACACTGTACAGCAATAGTCCAAATGAGGTAAAATTAAGGAAATGACTAGAAGTCTACGGGTTTCAAAAGGGAACAGGAGACGAAGGTAATTCAGACGCTTTAAGGTGGAGAAGGTACGACGGGAAATTTCAGAGACGTGGTTTTTCCAGGAGAGGGTTTGGTCAAAGATAATTCCAAGGTTTTTGACGGTTGGGTAGAATTTGATAGGATTATTGTTTAGAAAGAGGATTGGATTATTGGGAATAGTTTTAAGGAAGTGGCTGGAGCCTATTACTATTGCCTTGGTTTTGTCCACGTTCAACTTCAGCTTATTATCCATTGCCCATCGACTTATTCTATTCAGATCATCCTGGAGTTTTTCTGTGGCTAGTAATAGATCGGAAGGCAAAAATGATAGGTATATTTGAAAATCATCAGCGTAGGCCTGATACTGAGAATGTTGGATAAGAAGCGGAAGGTCGTTATTTAAATGGCAAATAAGGTGGGGGATAGTGATGAACCCTGTGGGACACCACAGGACAGAGGAAGGTTTATTGAAGGAGGCTGGCCAGGGAACAGAGCATATTGGGAGCGATCTGAGAGGAAATACTTGAACCATCCTAGAACACTGTTGGATAGAGGTAAGTTACGAAGCTTGGCGAGGAGGATATTGTGGTCTACTGTGTCAAAGGCTTTGGATAAGTCCAGAAGGATCAGAATTGTTAATTTTTGTTGTTCAATTGCAGTATGGAGATAATGGATGATTTTGAGGAGAGCGGATTGACTTGAATAGCATGGTCGAAACCCGGATTGGAGACGGTTAATGAGGGAATGTTCTTCTAGAAAATTTGAAATTTGGTTTTGAACTAGGCGTTCTAATGGTTTTGAGAGGTTAGAGAGAAGGGAGATAGGGCGGAAGTCATTTTGAGAGGAGGGATTTTCAATTTTATTTAGCGGGCGCACTTACGCGCTTCTCCAAGGAATGGGAAATACGGAGTTTTGTAGCGAGAAATTATAAATATGATGTAATACGGGCATTATGACCGGAAGGGAGGGTTTTAGTAGCTTTAAAGGAATATTGTTGGGACCATAGTCATTGGTTCGGGATTTCAGAATGGTCTTTAATAGGTCGTCATATGATACATGGAAGAAAAATAAGTTATGAGGATTAAAGTTTATATCATCAATGTCGGTAGCGGATGAGGATTTAGGAGATGTATTGGGAACGAAGTGGTTATTGAGATCGTCTGGCGTAGTTGGAAAGGAACAGAGTTTACCCGATACAGATGGTGATAATTGTCTGATTATTTTCCATTTGGATTTGGAATCGGTTCCATTGAAGAGGATGAAATGGACGTGGTTTGATTTTGCACGACACATTGCAGGTTGGGTTTCATTGCGAAGTAGTTTGAAACATGCATAAACCACTGAAAGACATGTGCGACGAAAGTTTCTCCTTGCTGCTTCTCATTTCTTCATCATTTCTTTTATTTCAGGAGTTAGCCAAGGTGCAGTTGGACGACGTAAGGTTCGGGTTTTTAACAGAGCATGGATGTCTAATATGGATTAGAGATTGGAAGTCAAGGTAGAAACCATCTGATCGATGGAACTATAGGAGTAAATGACGTCCCAGTTGATGGAACTTAAGTCGGATTGAAGAGATTGGAAGGAAAGGAGGTCCAAATTGTGATAGGACACCGTTTTGGGAGTAAAGGATTTGACTGGTAGTTCATATGAAATTTGGATGAGATCATGTGATGAAAGAAACGGAACAGGATGTTGAGACGAGGAGAGGATTTTAAGAGGTGAATCAGAAATATAAAGGTTCAACCAGGTATCCGAAAATTTGGTGTGATGGGTAGGAGAGTAGGTAACAAGGTAAAGATTGAGAGAGAATATCGAGTTTGTGAAAAAGGATTCATTGCTCGAATGCGAAAGGATATTAATGTTTAAGTCACCACATATAATTATATTGGTGTAGGTAGAGACTAGTTGGAAAAGGGAGGATTCGAAGTGGTTGTCGAATGGAACAAGAGGAGGTCGGTATACTACAGCATATAGAAGAGGAGAGGATAAAGTTGAGATTTCAACAAATATGTATTCTAGGTGAGGAAAGCTAGAGTAGGAGATTAGAAGAAGGATTTTAGCTTTACATAATGATTAACCTTGCTATATATATATCCCAGGCCCCCCCCTCCATTTTTATTTTGATATTTACCATATTTATTATTTTCAACATATTAGTAATTTCCAATTGTCTGTATTTTACATATTTAGCCCTGAAGAAGACCTGCAAATTTGGTTGAAACGTTGGCTATTTAATAAACATTTCTCCCTATTTAAGAGAAATTTATTGACATCCACCCAGAAGATTTTCTTCCACATATACAATCATGGTCAACTATTAGCATTCAAAATATTGCAGGGATTGTTTGTTACAAGAAGTCTTAAACTTGGATTTCATTTTTTAGCGTATATTTAGAAATTCAACTGTTTTAAGCTGGGAGATAAGTAGAAATTGAATACTGAGAATGCGCTTGTTATAGATATCTTACTAATTATTTTACTTTGAAAAGCCACCAATTGCAGATTTGGTTCTTATCCTATACGAATCATTTTCCCTTCCAATGAATCCTGTTCCAACCATTTTCCTCCAACTGTATCATATTTTAAACATTATGTTATTATGTTAATATTCCACTTACTCTAAATATGATATTTTCCTTCATTTCAGCTGGGAGGATGATGTTGCAGAAAGATCTTATTCTGCAATACTGGATCTGTAACCCTGAAAAATAAATGTGTGAGTCCCTCTATCTTTAAATAATAAACTCTATATGATTTTATAATATTAGAAATATAATGATATAAATAATTTTTAACAACTATAAATTCCAGATATGAATGATTGGATCAATGCACCACATTTAAATACTCCATTAGAATAAGCTGGTCATCTCTTGTCTTTTCAACCCAATGCCAATCAATTATCAATCAATTTTTTTTTTTTTTGTAGGGACTTACATATCCTCTGTAAACAGTTATCCTCTTAGAGCTGCATATTACGAATATGGAGCTAGCAAGATACCTACGAATCATTATCAGAAGTGGAATAGTTGTTATTGAACTCTTTTCAAGAATTTCAATTTCGATGATGTACGTTCCGTCGTGGTATGAAAAATAATACCACCGTCAAACCGGTGATAGTGTACGGAATGGAATCCGCTTCCCTCCCCAGCCTAACGAAAATGTTAGGGATAGAAAGAAGAATTTACGGCCCAAAGAAGACACAGGAGGGCTACAGATTGAGACTAATAAGGAAATATAAATGAAAGAAGTAAATGATTTGGAAACGAACATAAGAATAAGAAGATTGAGGTTCTACGGACATATGGTGAGGATGCACCCAAAGAGATTAAATAGAGCAATTTTCTATAAAATGAGAGTATACAAGAGTGCTGGGGGATACATCAAATAGATGAAGGAAGAAACTGAGAGACTGACCAAGACTGTTTAACGCATCAAGTTTGGGAAGTTATAATCGTCGATTTTTCATAATAAAACAAACATGAAAATCATTTGTATTTTTACCTTTTTTTGTATACGAAATGAAAACACAATACCTTGAGCTGGAAACCGATTTCTCCGTATAACATTCACTATACGTGCACATCGATTTCGTTTTTATCGGCCATCATTATACATATTGACGAACCATCAATTAAAAAAGGACCCCGATTCGGTAGATTGCAACAAAGCCATAATTTGAACTTTATTTAACTTTTCTGCTTTGAAAGTGTAAAAAATAAAATAAAATTATGTGTAATTAATTAATTAACACTGACTCTACAACCTAGCACAGGTCTTGGCCGCATCAAGACCTCTTCTCTGTCCTGCGCCAAGGTCCTCCAAGCTCTGGATCCAATGATACTACCTGCATCACTCTCAACTTCATCTGCCCATCGTGGACTCCCACGTTTGTTTTTCCACCAACGAACCCAAACAGCAGTCTTTTCAGGGTAGGGTTGTCATCCATTCTGGCCCCATGTATGTAAGGATGATCCATGCACACTTAAAGTACTAGCGCGCTTTCGAATTGTTAGGTTCGGATTGTTAAACACTAATAAGATTAACATTACCTACGTTTGTAACTGACCTTAATGACCTTGGCCGCCCTGATTTTGGTTTTTCCAATGTTGAACCATACTCTTTAAACTTTTAGACCCATTTTTTAATCAGAGGAATGATTGGTGGATCATTTAAGTGGCGAAAACCTCGAATACTGCAGAATCTTCTACGCGCTACAGTCGCCGAACTACCGTTTGTGACAGCTGTAGTATATGGTGTGATGCTTCACCTCCAAAATGCCTGATCCCGTCCATCTCATCTCATGGATCGCTGTTATATCTAGCTCATACTTAGACATCTCATCCAATAGCACCTTTAAAGATCCTGGCCTACATAATGATCGTACATTCCATGTGGCTAGTTTAAAATCTTTGAGTGCGCCGGGTCGATTCCTTGAATAAAGTGAAAATCCGAGGCTAATTCCTTGATGTTTCACAGCATTACATGTTTTCTCAGGGTGGGGTACCCCCTCCGCTCAACCCCCAACCTGAACGACCAGTACCTGATTGCGACCCTAGGGCCGGGCGATGGGGTCGCTTCTTCCCTACGCCATAATAATAATTCATTAAAACCAAAAATATGGCATTATTTGTCATTAGAAAAAAACGGCTTATTTTTTTAAGAATTAGGAACAGTTAGGGAAGCAGATTTTTCAAATGTTTATTTATTAGTTAAAACCTATACCATTACAACACATTATTATTACAGTTTCAGTATATAGTAGGATCGTACTCTTTCCTTCAGTTGTTCCTAAGTAAGTTCTTAAGTTATAGAAGGAGGTAATTTGGTATGTGCCAAGCTTCCCCGTAATTAAAGGTACCCAGTTATAGAGGTCGGTTAAGCCCCTGGATCGTCTATAGATCTCACAGAATCGATTCGCGACTGTTAAGATATCTCTCAGTCCTTCGGACTCTTATTTTTCCATTTCATTTTAAGTAACAGAAGGAGTGAGGTAATAATTAATTATTAATTTAATTTAAAAACCAATTAATTAATTGGGCCATTTTTTTAATAGGGAATAAGTTCCCTATTCAAAAAAGGGGCCAAGGATGTATTTTAATAACTATGGGTATTCGCAATCCTTTTTCCATGCTGTAAAATATTGCAATTAATTGTAATTACTCTTGGCTGCTGTTAGGTGTTACCTATAAATTTGTTATTGTCGCTGACAAATTGAATAAACTCAAACTAAAGAATTTGCTAAGCATGTAAATAAAATAAAATACCAAAATTAAAATTTACGAGATGAAATTTCTTCGAATAAATTTAGAGCTCCAAACATTTTTAATTGCCATTTTTTATTGCTGATAAAAAACCAATAGATGTAACAATAATTTTTTTTTATGAAAAAGAAACAAACAAAAAATACTTAATTAATAGGGTAAGAGATATAAAGATAGACGTATATAAAGATAGCGATATTACCATAAAATCCCGTTATTTTTTACCTTTATAAAATCGTCACGCGAGAAGCTGAAAACTGTGAGGTGTCAAGAGTTTTTTATTTTCAAAAATGTTCAAGAGAATTTATTCTCAATATTATTCGAAACAAAAAAAAAAATGAACTCTTTGGTAATTATTGACGTCCATTGGTCACACCCTGCAAATAGTTGTCCAGAATAACATTATTGAAATTTTCATTATGTGTTGTAAATTTTTTGGAAATGATTAATTATTTGCCACCATATCATATGCCATTTATGCCATTCGGATTTCTAAATGCTTCTAGTAATTTCCAAAGATATATAAGTCAGACAATAAATTTGGACTTAGCATTTGCAACTCTCGTATTATTATCACCAAATAATGCACATAGTTCGTTAGTGCATTTGAAGCATGAACATAGTTCATTATAAACAATATCAATAAGTACGTCTTAACTATTATCGTTATACTCTAATTTTGCTCTACTGATGCGCGATGTGGAGATCCTCATGACTCCATGGCTACCTGAAAGGCATAGTTAATAAACCAGAAGTGGATCTATTAACTTCAAATGCTATGGTACGTAAATAAATCGTGATAAAAATGATTCGTGTTAAAAATGATGAATATCCAGAATTTTCTTCAGTAATTTTACTTGTAATTTTGTATATATATTTTCCAGTATTCTGTAATAAGTAAACCTGTAACCACTACGACCCGTGAACGAGTCTGGGCTTCAGTGCATAGTAGAGACTGTACTATTTCATGGACAACGGTTCTGCAAGGAGATGACTTGTCTTACGTCACGCTCAACCGCCAGTTTCCCCCCCTTATTATGGGTACCCTATTTTTATAATATTTTATAGAGGCTGGGTGAACCCCAGGAGGGTCCTAGATCCCATATGATCCATCTCCCACCGCAAACAGACTAAATAAAAGTAACTGCCTGCAGCGGGATTTGAACCAGGATTTCCGGCAGGCATGGCTACTCAGTGCTCTACCACTGAGCCACTGCTAATATAATAAGTAGGAATAATTAATTAATTAGGTTACTTAGTAATAATTAAATTCTTGGTTTTTCACCGATTTTAATTTTATTCAAGATAATTTTTTGTGCCACCAAATTATTTTTGAGGAAGTTACTAATTTCGAGGAAAGGAAAAAGAAGGAGTGTATATCGGGTATTTTTGTCCGCATAATAAATTATATAATAATAAATTAACATAATCCTTGGTTGTAATTATTATAAAGAACGGGGTTCAGTTTCAGTAAATTTAATATTCGAAGGGTACTCAAAAATACTTGTCCGTTGGTTTCTCTATGGTTGAATCATGGATAAAAGAAATGAAATACACGACGATTATTGTTCGTTTCTACTAGTATCAATATAAGAGTTCAAACTCAAGAAAAAAGATTTTTGGTTAGCATTAGCAAATAATGCAATATTAGAATTGTTGTGTCCGTTTGAATAAAAATCCTTGCCACATTGCATAAGATTTTAATTTAATTTGATTTTACTATTTACGACAATGGTGTCCTTTTTCGTAAAATAAATGATGAAACAGTAATTGTGTCATCTCACTATTATTTAGAGGAAATTAATGTTTCTCACGCCAAGGAAGGCAACAATCAAATTCCACATCATTTAATGATCAACATTATGATAAAAAATTTCATTAGGTAGTTTCTGTTTGTGCTGTCAAAAAATTTAGCAGCACGTGATCTCACAAATTCCTTAATATTTAAAAAACAAAACAATAGATTGTCCAAATTACGTCACATATGGTTTAGTTAGTCAAAAGTTTGAATAATCAAAATTTACATGAAATAAGGATAACGCCAAATAATCACCACGCCAATTCATAAAAGCAATCTTTATTTTATGGTTTATTACGCTGTAAAAATATGTTTGTGTAAAGTTTTGATATTACTTCCTATTCATAGCAGCTGTATCTGATTCTTTTAAATGCATTGGTAAGCATTAAATAGTTTCAGGAAATCAAACTTTAGGAGAAAATATCTGCAACATTATTTTCTAATTATGGTATTGTCGATCGTTCCTTGTATCTTATCTGCAAAGCCTGTTCGGATAATCGACTATAGCAGACGAGGACATTTGTATTCATAACAAAACATTTTTCAAACCTTTATAATCTTAGTTATATCTATACATATTATAAAACAAAGTCCTCAGCCGCGTTTGTTCGCGGTAAACTCAATAACTACTGCACGGATTTTCATGCGGTTTTCACCAATAGATAAAGTGATTCACTGGGAAAGTTTAAGTATATAATTTATCGAGGTTTTGTGTAAATGTGTTGGAATATAACGATAATTGTCGGAAATGTTGGAAAAAGTATAGCCTCCTGGGAGGTTTCATCGAAGGTGCTGCCTAATGCCTTTGTCATATAACGAAACAATGCATGGTGGAATATTCTTTCTCTTTTAATCCTCTTTTATTGATCTATAAAAAAGTCGGTGATAGCATATATCTATATTTTAAGGAAAGCTTACTGTAGGTACCCATTTTATCCTTTTAAAAAATTGATAACGTACAATGCGGTATTTGGAAGGCTATTTAGATGAGTACAGTATTAATCCTTATCAACTTATATACTTTAGTTACCTTAAGCATTTCATCCGCATTATTAGAATATTTTATACCATCTAATTTAAATGAGTATCTTATGGTTTATCGCAAAAACTTAACGCGCAAGAAAATAGATTCGTATATAAAGAAATATTTTGTTTTGTTTTATTTTTTTATCATCTACATAATAAAGTATATTAGACAGACAAAACCTGTGGGCATAATATGTCTTACTACCCCTGCAAAGCTGGGGCCTGCGAACAAAATAAATAGAAACAAGATGTCGATTTTTTGTAGGATCATTTCAGAATAAATGTCCGGATTTTAGTTGTCCTCTAGGTTTATAGATTATTAAGTCTAGAGAGTTTAATGAAGTTTTTATTTTTATTTTTCTCAGTCTTATATAGTAAAACATTGTCACGTTATCAAATATCACGGTTATAACACGCTTTCTATTGAACAAAATTATTAATAAGAACGAGCAGCTCATAATGAAACATCATTAAGAAGCTAGAAGTTAAGATTTCCAATTCGTACCTTAACGAGACCTGATTATGGTAATATTAGTGTATTATTGAGTAATAATTATAATTTCCATATTTATTCTATTAATAAAAAATGACAATTACAATAAACAATAAAAGTTTTAGTGTATCCGAAAACCCATGTCAGTGATACCAATCGACACTTTCCGCTCACTGATCACCGCCAAAATTTATATCTGTAATATTACTCTTAACGCATTTCTCCCACCTACGCTTCGGCCTATCGGGCTATAGTAACACTCATGAAAAGTATTTAAGTTTCATAATGCTGAGGAATAAAATATGTAAGTCTTCTCCTCTTGGTAGCAACTGCCTCAAACTCCATACCACACTTTTATGTTTATACCATCAAAAATTTTCCATAACATCTGCAAATGAAGAATACCACCACTTAATTGCTTGCAGGATTCTTTCTTCATTGGCTAATGATTTTTGTTGTAATGCTTCTCATATATGAGAATATTACATTATATTCCAAATTGGAAAAGTCTGTTTACTTTATTTGAAGAAATAGATTTTAGAAAAGATTATTCTCATCTTGCTCACTGGATGATCCATTAGATAAAATCAATATCGTTATTGTCTGTTTCTTTCCTGAAGATGGCCTACATCTTACGCCGAAATGTCAACAATCAAATGAGTTATAATTATTTTGCTTTATTATTGACTGCACCCTCAGACTAATTCAATTCATCAGATGAAATCTTCGGTAAATTAAGGAAACGGTGGTTCGTAAATTAGCTTCATCTATTTTTCTCTTTGGGAGAATTTTTTATTTCTGACAAGTAAATTTTAGAAATAAATAATCCAGAAATGACGATCCATTTTCGGAGATTTTATATATATTTAGTTTTATATGAAATTTAATAGATTGATTAGAAGGCGAAATCTTTAGACAAATTCCATCAAAATTATTAGAGAAGAAAATTATATTGGTGCCACGTTTCGCATTTTTTTTCTGTTATTATCAGCCGACAGTGCACACAATATACCAGAATAAGTATACTTTTTTTAAAAATATATCACATATATACCAAAACGAATAATATTAATACAATGAGACCAATGGGTGAAAAGTGTTTTTGTCTTTTTTTTAAATATCCGAACTTAAAATTTTCTTATTTTCTATGAACTTACCTCGTCCGATCGTAAACGTTAACTGAAATATGAGTTTCAGTTTTCCTTAACGATTCCAAGTAAATACATAGGTTAATCGAGGTTATTAATCGATTTTTTTCACGTTGAGTAACTAAGGTCATGGGAAATGTCGATTTCTATTCAAAATTTTAATTTTTAATTTCCTACTCTCTAGGGATTTTATTTATTTGAAAAACTTCTGATTGTCATTCAGTGTTAAAGGACTTTGTATAAATATGAATAATTGTGAAAAAAAATTAATATAATAATAATAAATTCTTGCTCGTGGAATAAATTAACCATTCCACAAGGTTAGGTACAGATTTTGATAACAAAAATTTCCGATACCATTTTGTTTAAAACAAAACTATTGTCATAGGAAATGATTACTTTTGCTATAATTCATATTATATTCAAGTTAAATCATATATAATCTTAGTGTTTAACAAAACGAAAAAATCACTATCTTACAATAGGCATGCCATAGTCATTCCCATGGCAACATATTTATATTAAATGACCATGTGACTATTTGGGGTAAGTTTCTCTAATTGTACTGTATAAATTTTTTCAAAATTTCCTATTTTCATATAACTAACAAAGTTTTTTTTTCTTCTTTTCGATGAGTCCTAGCAGAGACCACTTCCATTAATTCTTCCCTGTTTTCTCTTCCGTTCTTTTCAATATTCTTTCATCCTTTCACTGTGATACTTCTTTCTGTCCTCAGACTACATAATCCTAAGCATCTTACTCACTCTTCCCAGGAATTCCTCCTGACTAAATATCCTAAAAATCTCTCATCAATCAAATCAAAATCATCATCTCCTATACTCTTTCTTTCTAAATCTGAAATACGAATATTCTTTTCGTTAATCTGGAATCATCCATTCTGAAAGTATGTCAAAAAAGAACAATATTTTTTTTTTTTATTGTTTCCTGTATATTAAATTTTAATCTTACGATCTCATCATTAGATCTTAGTTTCCATAGGTCTTTTGTTTTCATTGGGTCTAAGATATTTCTCATCGTCATTATTTCCAGTACTTCAAGTTTATTTAATCTATAGTTTATTACTAGGCATTCCGGTTTCACTGCTACAGTGTAGTGTCTTATTTTTTAACAAGCACCTTTTCTTGCTAAAGTTCTTAATAATACCAACTGATCTTTCCAGTTCGTGGATAGCCTACCTTCTATTGCCGAATTTTCTAAGCCAATATTCTTCGATTTCTAAACTTTTTCTGAATATTTGAATTTCTTTACTTTCTCTACTCGGCCAATTTCCTATGTCGAATATTTTGGAGCGTTTTTAATGTTTGTTATAAATTTTATTTTTTCTACGGTGATTCTCGAACTTGTTTTGCAGACTATTTATTCCACGAGATTGATTTGTATTGCTGCCTGACAGTATTTCGAAATCGTCTGCAAATCCTCGGCAGTTAAATGCAATCCATTTATTTTTTTCTCCCTAAATTTAACGGCCTTTTAATTTTAAACTCCAAACTCTTATAATTTACTCTAGAATAAAAAGTTGATTTGTTTCCATTATTAAGTTGGCCAATTAGGATTTCACAAAGTTTGTTTTGTTTATAATGATTATTTTTTCCTACTCAGATTATAAGTACCTTAAAACTTGGTCCACCCTGTTTTGTGGAATATTTACTTCCGCTTAAAAATATTGAAAGGAGTATTATTACGATCATGTAAAACGTTTCCTTACGATCATGGAAAATTCCGAATAGGAATATTCATCTAAAAGAAATTCTTCTGAGTCCAAATAAATTGAGGTCGCAAAAAGAATTATATAAAATTATTAACCGTATCTCATTGTTAATTTAATAAAACATGCGACAGATTTGAATTAATAAGGTATTTAATAAGAAGAAAAAAGAAATAATAGAATTATTTTCCCGGAAATAAAAAAAGGATATATACAAGTATGATACCTTGGAAAGCTATAATAAAAATTAAGCGATGAAGGTAAAACTGGTTAGAGTGAATTAATATTTGCATTTGATAATTAACATTTTTTTATTATTTAGTGGGATATAATTGTTCCCAACAAATTAAAATGGAATTTCAATGTAAACTAATTTTAATAACATCATTTTAGGAATATTCATCTAAAATAAATTCTTCTGAGTCCAAATAAATTGAGGTCGCAAAAAGAATTATATAAAATTATTAACCGTATCTCATTGTTAATTTAATAAAACATGCGACAGATTTGAATTAATAAGGTATTTAATAACAAGAAAAAAGAAATAATAGAATTATTTTCCCGGAAATAAAAAAAGGATATATACAAGTATGATATGATAATAAACAAACAATATATGATAATAAACAATAATGATATGATAATAAACAAGTATGAATATGATAACATCCTAATAATAATGACAGGCTTATCAGACAGGATCTCTATACCACCAATCCCTGTTTACAATCTTCCTTCCACCGATTAACACCCACACCCAAATCCGTAAGATCATGGTTAAGGGAATCCTCCCACCAACGCCTTGGACATCTCCCAGTCGGCTCAGAGCTTATTAACGTTTTGGGAATTCACTCGTCAGTAAACCCAAAAACTTATTATGGGGTCCATCTCAATCTCCCTGATGGTATCACTTCAACTATCTTAATCGGATCCATACTCTGTTATTCCGCGTTGCGTAAGCAAGAGAATATAGGATATTCTCCAGTGTAATCAGGTACGTGGGACAGTACGAATATTTGGTACAGAATGTACTTCTGCCTCCTAAATATCATAATTCAATTGAGGAATCCTTGCTTTCAAAGACGGAAAATGTTTCAGATCCTTTCTTTTCAGTGGATCTATCACAAGTTGCAATTTACTGTTGAATGCGTTTATTCCACTAATATACTCAATAATAGTTTTTCTTTTACCTTGAAGCTCCAAGCTAAAGTTGTTTAAATGGATTGTGATGTCTGTCAAAAATGCCAAATCAGTCAGCCATTTTCAGTATTTCAGCATCTGAATGACATCATCTCTTTCGTCCAGAAAAGCTTTTATTTCGGGCAAAAGTTCTTGAAACCCTTCTAGGAATTTTCTGCGACTCAACCACCTGACGTCCGTGTGAAGAACTAAATCAGTGTGTTCAGCTGACTCACTATCTTCCAACTACAATTTAAACAGCCGTTGTTGCAAGCTATGTCCACGTAGGAATTCACAATTTTTATTGCAATGCCCATGATCTCCTCCATGTTTAGAACTTTTGAACACAAAACTCGTTGATGTATTATGCAATGGAAAGAGAAAAACGAAGGGAAATCGTCAATACTCAATGCCATGAAACCGTTTTTGTTTCCAGTCATTGTTGCTGCTCCATCGGTTGTAAAACATACCAGTTTGTATATTTATAGCTTGTAGTTTGTTACGTATTTGAAGAAAACGTCATACATATCTTCGCCTCGGGGCTTACTTTCAGAGAAATCATTGTCAAAAACTCTTCCTTAGCCGACATGTCATTGAATACCATTCGAGTAAAAATACACAGCTGGGCAGTGTTTGTCATTTCGGTGGATACATTGAACTGTAAAGAAAAGTATGTACATTTCATGACATCATGTTTTAGTTTATCTGTCATGTCCTGACCCGTGACTTCAACACGCCTTGTGACAGTCGGACGAGATAACTGAAGTTCTCTAATAGCAGACATAATCTCTGTTTTATTTTTAAAATCTCCAAATAAAGTATCTCCCAGTTCAATAAATGCTTCCTTTACAACCGATCCATCTTCAAATGATCTCTTGTGTTTCGTCAATACATGAGACATTTTAAATGATGCGGTCGTTGCAGCTTTTGATTGTTTGGCTGGTCTTGTGAACGTGGTTTGTTCTTTTTTCAAATAAGTTATCAAATGACGTAATTTTCGTTTTCTTAATTCACTCTGTGACGGAAAATCCTTTTCATAGTTTTTATGAACCGTTTTATGATGCCTCTCTAAGTTCGCTTAGGTATTCCTATACCTACCCCACAAAAAAATTCTGGATCTGCCCTGGGATACCTCATTCATGTCGAAAGGATGAAAGCATATAAATTATATCCGGTAATAATTTTGAATTGGGTATATAATTACGAATTTAAAACTTCTTAGTTATCGTAAATTCCAATAGATAGTGATGTGCCATGAATTGATAAGCCAGTGCCATCCTGGAGTTGAGACCAAATAAAGTTTAAAACAAAATCTACAACCAATAAAAGTTCTAATAGCACTAAGAGTGATTTGTGGATATGTTATTGCAATACTTCAATACATCAAACATTTCCCTTCCAGAGTAATGCAAACACATCAATTTCAAACCTTCTATGTTTCCGAAATTTATTACTGTGGGAGTGAAATCAAAGATTTTTGACCAATCAACAACATAGTTCACAAGTTATAAATTTGTAAACTTAAAACTATAAAATTATTTAAAGGTTTTTTAAACTATAAACTTAGTAGTAATTGTTTTGACTACTTAATAATAAAATCTTATTATGAAAAGTTGCTATCAAGTTTTATGTTTCTTATTATTACATAAACTATTTGTCTATTCCTATACAGTTGTAACTATAAATTAATACTTTTTTTAAATTAAAGAAAAACATAATTTTAACAATTTAAAAGCAAAAACAGGAAAGTATGATAACTTCTATCAGATGGTTTACATAAAGATAAATGATTATTCAATAAATACTGTTAGAATAAAATTAATCATTAATTAATTGTAATACATTGCCTGAAAGACTTTTCATAATAATGTATTATATTTTCACTAAATGAAAGTATAGTTTCAGAATTATGGCATACAAAAATATAGATAACTATTTTTTTTAGTTTACTGAAATTAGATTACCTAACATATTAAAATATTTACATTATGTACAAAAAAATGATATACAATTGTTTTAAGATGGAAGATAAACTATCGATTTAGTAGATTGAAATAGTAGCCTCCATCAGCTCATTCATGGTTCCATTCCTCTATCACTTGCCCAGACTGGAAAACTATAATCTTGTCTGCTTTAGGAATCTTAGAGAGTCAATGTGCTATCACAATATTTGTTCTACCAGTCCAACCATTTTCCAAAGCTTCCTGCACAACCTATAAAATTATTTATTATTTCAAAAATGCATATTGTTACGGTCAGAGAGGGAAGAAGGACTGGCTGGGAGGATAAGACAAACAATGGGATTAAGCGGAAGGGATTATAGAATGGCGTAGATCCTTGTGGATCGGTCTAGGCGGTTCTCGGTCTTCTTCCGAGAAATCCCCACCCCGACCGGCCTTGCCTATATAAAAAGGACAGCTGTTCTGGCCGGCAGTGAGTAATAAGAAGAGTCAGTAATAAGACGAGTTAGTAATAAGCCAGTGAGTAGTAGTCGTTAACTAGTGGCAGTGTGTGTGAGTTAGTTAGTATTAGTATCAGTCTGTAATAAGTGCTTAGTGAGCAACAGTGACAATTAGTGGCCGTGTAATAAGTGTAATAAACTGTGAGGCAGTTTGTCATATTCGGAGAGTCTTACGGTCGGTGGACTTTAGTTAGCGAACTGTAAGTGTTAATTTGTAATTGTAAACTATAGTGTAATATTATTGTATTTGTACAAATTTATATAAATAGTTTAGTTACTTAGTATAAACAATATCTTATATTATTTGTATATTATCTTAGAAATTAGATAACATTTAGTAGAATATTATTATTGTAAATTGATATTAGTTTAATAATTTAACTGTTTTAAATAATCTCATTGTATTCTTTTTAATTTGTTAATAAATATTAGATTCTTGAATTAAGTAATAGTTTAGTCCATTTTACACCCAGTAGCCCGTAACAAATTGGTGTCAGAAGTGGGATCTTGTGTAATTGTTATTTTGTCTTGCATTTTGTACTAATTGGGCTACTGTTTGAAAAATGGCTTCTCAAAGTCTTAAATTGATGGATTTAAAAGTTGCGGATTTAAAACGGGAATTAGAAGAACGTGATCTGGATTCTTCCGGAAATAAAAGTGTACTGCAACATCGCTTGCGTCAATTTTTTGTAGAGTTAGGGGAAAATCCAGATGACCTTCTGTTTGAAACTGATTTAAGCAAGTTGTCTGCAACTTTTAAAAATGAATTAGGTACTGTTAAGAATGAGTTAAGCAATGTAGAAAATAAGCTAGGTAATGAATTAAGCAGTGTTAAAAATGAACTAGGCAATGTAGAAAATAGGCTAGAGTCTAAATTAGGCACATTAGAAACTAAGTTAATGGAAAATGTAGATAATAAAGTAGCTGATGTAGAATCTAGGATAGGAGAAAAATTGAATTCAATTGAAAGCAAACTTAGGCAAAGAGTAGAGGCTCTAGAGGGACGTATGAGCAACCCACCGACGAACGACACCGACCGTTCCCCCGAGGTCAGTCTTCATAAAACCATTCTGCCCGCCAATAATGGGACGCCACCAGCTCACAACACCATTCCAGTATTCGACGGAAAGACGCCGTGGGAGGACTACATGACTCTCTTCGAGACAGCGGCTTCGATCCACGGGTGGTCACAGGAGACCCAAGCTTCAGCGTTGTGTCTGGCCCTGCGTGGAGACGCCTTGGGAGTACTGCAGGGGATACCCATGTCGGAGCGGTCCAACTACGGGGAGCTGATCAGAAGACTGGAGATGCGTTTCGGCCACCGCCACATGGACCAGCTGTATCGCTCACAGCTGAGAAGCAGGGTCCAGAAGACAAACGAGACTTTACAGGAATTTGAAGCGGATATTGCCCGGCTGGTGAGGAACGCCTACCCATCGGTCACCGACGAAGTCTACGAAAGCTTGGCTGTCGACAAATTCCTGGATGGACTTCGGGACCCAGAGACACAACAAGCAGTGAAGCTCGCCCGGCCGAAAACTTTGGGAGACGCATTATCCCAGGCCATGGAGTTCGAGGCTGTTAGACAGTCCGTACGGGGCCATGCGCGAGTACGAGCAGCAGAAGCGGAGCCAAATGTAGTCCCCAGCTTCGAGGACCTAGTGACGAAAGTTTTAGAGGCTCTCAGGACCCGTAAGAAGGAGATACGCTGTTGGAGCTGCGGCCAACTTGGACACCCTAGAAGCAAGTGTCCATCGAAGAAGCAAGAAAAGCTACAGGAAAACTAAATAGGGTTGATGGGAAGGGGCAACTGTCAACCCGTAACGTCAAAGGCCCCAGGAAGACCATCAGGGTCGCGTCAATAGGAAGCAGAACGAACAGTTGCTACGTTGATGGGATGGTGAACGGACAGCTGCAAAGTCTGCTAATAGATACCGGCGCAACCATGACAATCTTGAACTCGAAAACACTTCCAGCTGAGAAGATCTCACCAACAACTTGGGCATTACGGACTGCCACGGGACAGCCAGCCAAGGTCTACGGGGAGACAGTTGCCACCTTCATCATCGGCGGTCAACATCTGAAGCACCGCGCTCTCGTGGCAGAGATCGATGAAGATGTCATATTGGGCATGGACTTCATGATGGCATACGGGATCAAGCTGGACATGTCGAGAGGTGTGCTGACGATGGGAGACGAGGAAGTCATCCTTCGGCAGGGAAAGGATCTCAACGCACGAGTGCTCTTACTAGAAGACACCACTTTACCTGCACGGAGCCAAATCGTAACACATGGGACGGTCGAAGGACATCTACCGGAGGGTCAATGTGTACTAGTTGAACCCGGAAGGCACGAAGAACAAGAGGTTGGACGCGGCGTACTGGTTGCTAGGTCTCTCGTCAAGATCGGACCTACCACTCCAATTCGGCTAATGAACCTGAACAGCTTCCCGGTAACGCTGAAGAAAGGAACACCGGTCGGGGAGTGTACCAGCGCTACCTCAGTGGTTCGTCAACTGCAACGTCATCCCACCGAGCTTCGAGGGCTCCCAGAGGAACTTAAAGGATTTGTGGACGAATCATGTCGCGACCTTTCGCCTGAACAGAGCGAGGAAGTAAAAGACATGATTACCCGATGGCATGACGTATTCGAGATCGGCCCAGGACCACGGGGTAGAACGGATATCGTCCAGCACAGGATTGACACCGGGGATGCGAGGCCCATCCGACAGGTCCCGCGGAGGCTACCGTTGGCCAAACGGGAGGACGCCGAGGAGATTATTAAGGAGATGGCAGCTGATGGTGTCATTGAGCCTTCGAGTAGCCCCTGGATGTCTCCTGTCGTATTAGTGAAGAAGAAAGACGGCACAACGAGGTTCTGCGTGGACTACCGCCTTCTAAACAACGTCACCAAGAAAGACAGTTATCCGCTTCCGAGGATTGACGATACGCTGGACACCCTGGAGGGGTGTAAACTCTTCTCTACCTTGGATCTCCGCAGTGGATATTAGCAGGTTGGATTGGCACCTGAAGATAAAGAGAAGACGGCGTTTTCAATTGGCACTGGGCTCTGGCAGTTTACAGTAATGCCGTTCGGGCTTTGCAATGCTCCTGCCACATTCGAGAGGCTGATGGAAAACGTGTTAAGAGGTCTCTCTTGGGAGGTATGCCTGGTGTACCTAGACGACATCATTGTGCTGGGAAAGTCCTTCGCTCACCATCTGAAGAATCTGGAGAAGGTCTTCGAACGACTGCGTGCAGCGAACCTAAAGTTGAACCCGAAGAAGTGTAATCTCTTCCGAAGGCAAGTCAACTACCTGGAGCATATTGTGTCAGACAACGGAGTTGCTGTTGACCCAGAGAAGATAGCAGCGATCACCAACTGGCCAGTACCTCGAGATAAGCACCAGGTGAGAAGTTTTCTCGGGCTCTGCACCTATTACCGGAGATACGTGAAAGGATTTGCTAACATCGCAAAACCTCTTACCAGGCTAACCGAGGAGAAAAGGACTTTCCATTGGGATCACGAGTGCCAGGCATCCTTCGAGGAGCTGAAGAGCAAATTGAGTAGTTCTCCTATTCTGAGCTATCCACGTCCCGAGGGCAAGTTCATACTTGACACAGATGCCAGCAACATCGCCATTGGAAGTGTCCTCTCTCAGCTCCAAGACGGAGAAGAAAGGGTGATTGGATATTTCAGCAAAGTACTCTCAGCTCCGGAACGCAACTACTGTGTCACAAGGAAAGAGCTTCTGGCAGTAGTAAAATCCATAGAGCACTTCCATAAATATCTATACGGAAGAAGGTTCCTGCTGAGAACGGACCACGCGGCTCTAATGTGGCTGCTGCGATTCAAGTCACCGGAGGGACAAGTGGCGAGGTGGATCGAGCGCCTTCAAGAGTACGACTTTGAATCTGCTCATCGTTCTGGAACGAGCAACAGGAATGCGGATGCTTTGTCAAGAAGACCTTGTGATGAAGGCTGCAACCATTGTTATCGACAAGAAGAGAAGCAGGCAGCGGTGTTGAGGACTACAGTTGTCATCGACAGTTGGCAAGATGCAGAGGTGTCAAAGGAACAGGACGAGGACCCGGACTTGAAACAAATAAAGGAATGGAAAATATCGGGGCGAGGTAGACCGACCTGGCAAGATGTTGCTCCAATGTCGAAGAATGTAAAAACGTACTGGGCCCAATGGAACTCCATTTTAGTGGACAACGGGCTGCTGAAACGGGCATTGGAGAACACGGAAGGAGATCAGCGTAGGCTACAGCTCATCGTTCCAAGGAATAAAGTGCCCGAAGTGCTTAGGGAACTACATGACGGAGTAACGGGCGGTCATCTTGGAGTTCACCGTACATTGGAAAAAGTTCGTGAACGCTTTTACTGGGCAAACCTTAAGGACGATGTGTTAGACTGGTGCAGGCGTTGTGCGACTTGTGCGGCTTCTAACGGACCTACAAGAAGAAAGAGGGCCCCTATGAAGAAGTACAACGTGGGAGCACCGTTCGAGAGGATAGCGATCGACATCGCTGGCCCTTTCCCTGTGACGGACGAAGGTAACCGATATATTCTCGTGGTTATGGACTATTTTTCTAAGTGGGTGGAAGCTTATGCCCTTCCGAATCAAGAGGCAGTCACCGTTGCAGACGTACTTGTGAAGCAGCTCGTCAGCCGGTTTGGAGTACCCATGGAACTTCACGCTGACCAGGGAAGAAACTTTGAGTCTGCAGTCTTCTCCGGGATGTGCGAAGCACTGGGAATACGGAAAACCAGGACGACACCTCTTCACCCTCAATCGGATGGCATGGTGGAGCGCATGAACAGGACAATGGGTCGATATTTGTCTAAAGTGGTTTCCGACCATCAGCGAGACTGGGACCAGTATCTTCACTTGTTCTTGTTAGCCTACCGGAGTTCAGTCCATGAAGCAACGGGGCAGACCCCCGCAAATGTGGTGTTCGGCCGAGAACTTCGTTTGCCTTGTGATCTGAAATTCGGGTTCAAGCCTAATGAGGAAGTGGCCGGAGAGGAGTACGTCACGAATCTACGGAAGCGGATGGATAACATCCACGAGAAGGTTCGTGTAAACATCCAGGGAGCCAGTGACAGAATGAAGGAGCGTTACGACATCAGGGCAGAGAAAGGTGGATTCCAACCTGGAGATTTGGTCTGGCTACATGATCCTCGAAGAAGGCGAGGCTACTCACCTAAACTTCAGAACTCCTGGGATGGCCCGTTTGAGATCATCAATAGGATAAACGACGTCATCTATAGGATCAGAAAGCAGCCAAAAGGAAAACCCAGGGTAGTCCATTTTAATAGACTGGCCCCATACAAAGGAGACCATGGCCCGACAAAAGACCAGCAAGTCAGGAACCTCAACAACGTGGAGACCAGTAAGGTATCAGTTGCACAACCTAAGGTACAAGGTTTCCGTGGAGTAACTCAGGCAGTATACAGAGATATCTTCTCGTTACCCGCGGACTATTCTCTGGCCCATTGTGTAGCCGAAGATCTGAGGACTTCCCGAGGGATTGCAACGGTCTTCAGGAAGAAGTTTGCTGGAACTGAGGAACTGGAACGCCAAGGACCACGCGTCGGGAAAGCACTCCACCATACGCACGAAGGACGACACCTGTTCTACTTAGTTACCAAGTGTGCTACTGATCAGAAGCCCACATATGACGCACTGCGGCGAAGCCTCGACGACCTGCGGAGTAAGCTTCTGAGACTGCGTGTCACCAAGCTCGCGATCCCTAAGTTGGGCTGTGGATATGACGGCCTGGAGTGGAAGGTTGTCAGGAACATGCTTGAACAGATATTCGCCAACTCTGGAGTCGCCATATTGGTGTGCACATTCAACCCCTGGAAAGGAAATGCGTTTCCATCGAGGGAAGCTCATAACCGCCCGATTTCTCCGGACTATGCTCTGGGGCAGAGCACTTTTAAGGAGGGGGCAGTGTTACGGTCAGAGAGGGAAGAAGGACTGGCTGGGAGGATAAGACAAACAATGGGATTAAGCGGAAGGGATTATAGAATGGCGTAGATCCTTGTGGGTCGGTCTAGGCGGTTCTCGGTCTTCTTCCGATAAATCCCCACCCCGACCGGCCTTGCCTATATAAAAAGGACAGCTGTTCTGGCCGGCAGTGAGTAATAAGAAGAGTCAGTAATAAGACGAGTTAGTAATAAGCCAGTGAGTAGTAGTCGTTAACTAGTGGCAGTGTGTGTGAGTTAGTTAGTATTAGTATCAGTCTGTAATAATAGGCTTAGTGAGCAACAGTGACAATTAGTGGCCGTGTAATAAGTGTAATAAACTGTGAGGCAGTTTGTCATATTCGGAGAGTCTTACGGTCGGTGGACTTTAGTTAGCGAACTGTAAGTGTTAATTTGTAATTGTAAACTATAGTGTAATGTTATTGTATTTGTACAAATTTATATAAATAGTTTAGTTACTTAGTATAAACAATATCTTATATTATTTGTATATTATCTTAGAAATTAGATAACATTTAGTAGAATATTATTATTGTAAATTGATATTAGTTTAATAATTTAACTGTTTTAAATAATCTCATTGTATTCTTTTTAATTTGTTAATAAATATTAGATTCTTGAATTAAGTAATAGTTTAGTCCATTTTACACCCAGTAGCCCGTAACAATATGATATAGTAAAATATCTTATTTAAATAAAGATAGAAATGATTTTTGGCTTGGTTGAAATGTATAAGGTAATCTTCCATCAATCAGTTACTTTTGACTATACATTAGTGATGGGCTAAACAGTGAAATCTTAATAACTGCTACCATATAATAACTTCTTACTTGAACACGTTATTTGAGTAACGTTTTATTTCATTGAAGAAAATAATATACCTAATAAATAAATTTTTATGAGAATTGAAACACATGTAGCCCATAATAGCTCATTACAAAAAAACAAAACAAAACAAATTGATATAGATCATAAAATTGCTTCATAGACTTCATTCAACTTCTTATTATTTTTATTTCTAGTCAATTATTTTACAATTCAACCTTATCTTCATCATAAGTATTTCATTCTTTTCATTTTATCACCCTCTTCCCTTATTAAATATTAAACACAAGCAAACAAATAATCATATTTTCAACAACGTATTTATATTTAATTTTTTTAATTTTTTGAAGTGGCTCTATCTACGTTATCAGACTGTTATTGAACTAATAAAACGTTATTGGCTTAGTTTGCTATTTTTGGCGAATATAGAACGATTTCATTCACGATTAATGATTTAAAAATTAACAAAAAATTAAACTTTGCTAATTCGCACAATAAGATGGAAAAAATATTAAATTAAATATGTTTCATAAGCATAAAACTGCCTTAGACGTTATTCAAGTGACTCTATCTACGTTATCAGACCGTTAGAGAACTATTGTACTAATATGAAATAATGAATGAATTAACATAAACAATAATTTAACACCTAGAGCTTTGATTGATTATACTTAAATAGTCGTAAATAGTAGAAGATAGCAAGCATAAGTGGCACTGTAATCTAAATATATTCACTTCGAATGAAAGTCAAAAATTCTATTACACAAAGCAATAAATGTTTAAAATTGTAATACAATTAAATTTTTTTCCAATTTATTGATGGCTTATTTGTATTCCTCTTATTAAATTTGATTGTATAAATTGTTAATTCTCCTTTAGCCCAGTTGCTGTGTTTTTTATAGAAATATTTAAATTTACACTGAAAATGTCTAATTTTCAGTATAAATTTAAATATTGATTAATGGAGGTGCGGTTTACATGTCTAAGAAATATTTAAATTTATACTACCATGCACTTCGGCCTAAAGAGGCCCCTAAAGGGGTCTTGGCTTCTGAGATATATTAGATAATCTTTAAATCTCAGTTCTTGAAGTTCCTCCTGCCCTCCAGGGCCAAGGTCTAATCTCCTCTGTCGACATAGTGCATTACATTCAAAGAAAACGTGCCAGGGGGTTTCGTCCTCCTCTGTGCACCATCTGCACCGAAGATCTTGTTCAATGTGAAGTCGATGCATATGCTTCCTGAGTTTACAGTGCCCAGTAATGGCTTCGACCATACTTTTCTCGACATGTAAGCGGCTTCTTTCTCGATTTTCTCAGAAATTTTGTCATTGGACCCATTATAAAAAGTTTAGTGTTCCTTATCTTGGCTCTATCTTCCTCTTGGTTAGTTTGTTAATTGTATCCTTAGCCAGGGAAAGGGGAACCCCGCAACATGGTTCTGGTCCTATTGGAGCAATTCCTGCTCCTTTCTTTGCCAATATATTAAATATAAAAATAATAGGGTAGCACAAATAAGGGGGAAAACCTGGCAATTGAGCATGAACTAGGAAAAGTCAACTCCTTGCAGAACCGTTGTCCATGAAACAGTACAGTCTCTACCATGTACTGAGCCCCAGACTCGTTCACGGGTCGTAGTGGTTACAGTTTTTTATTTTAGTAAATTTTATACTTATAAAATATTTTTCTGAACTTTAAAAACAAGTCTTTGAACTTAAAAACATTAAAAAGAATATTTTCTGACATCTACCCAGACGATTTCCTTAAATCATAAATAAAATCAACTAATACTATTAAACATCTATTTATAAAACAGATATTTATCTAGTCCCAGAGCGCAAATACCGTATGGAACCGCACAGTCGCCCACGCAAGGAAATATACCAGTCTCTATGCTCGGATTCTCTTGATTCTCTCAAATTACAAAGAGGTATTACATGAATAAATAGAAGGAATATCCAACAGCGATTGGAATGGACGCTTGAAATGAACTCAGCGGTAATCCGAGCTTATTTAGGCAAGATATCTGGAAACCAATAAAATATAAAATAGGATACAGATCAAGGATTGCTTCAGTTTGGAATGAGCGGACTGGAATATCAGGAGCTCAGCGAGGAGTTGCAGCATCTTTATAGGCTGGTGAAGGTTGAAGTACTACCAATTTTAGTTTCTACTAATGGCCTAATTTCTGAGGAAACAATAAAATCCTTGATCCATGAAGGAATAAGGACCACTACAAAAAGCAGTGTTATTAGGAACTGGGAACATAGTACGAAAATTATTAAGTATAGCGAGTGAACTCTTAACAAATCACCTTCTAAAAACTATGTACCTTACCTCGGACTATACTCACCGAGTGGGCTAGAATAGTGTTTAGAGTGCTCTGTTGCCATGTTGAAAGTTCCGGGTGCAAATCCTGCTATGACAGATAAATTATTTATTCCTTAACATCCATAGACGGTCCTTGTTGGATCTACAGACCCTCCTGGACTTCACTCGGCTTATATAAACTGAATTAGAGGAAAAACCTGGCGGTAGAACGTGGTCTCAGGCGAATCACCTCCTGCCCAACCTTTGTCCATGAAGCAGTACAGTCTCTATCATCTAATGAACCCAAAACCCTTCATGGGCTGTAGTGGTACAATTATTTATTTTTTTTTTTAATATAAAATTACTTCTTCTGTACTTCGCTGCATCTACATATTATACATATAGACTTCTTTCCGGATTCAAATCCATATGGACATAACAATAAAGATGTTATTTTTAAATACAATTTATTAGCTATAATTTGTGTTTTAAACAAATTTATAACGGATGTTTTTGTTCTTAAATAAATAAGTTTATAAAGAAAAGGGTGAAGAAAGAAAATACACTCATTAGCAAACTGAAATATCGTTCTTAATTATTATTAATTTAAATCACTTACAGCATGAAATGAAATAAGTTTAAATTGTTAGTGTAATCACAATAATATGCTTGTTCTCCTCTTGCTATCCTTTGGATTGGTTTAATGATTGAAGTTTACAAAACAGGTTTACTGACGATGAATGTAAGTTTAGAGTCATTTCATAATTGCCGGCTGGCGTATACACACACTCATAAGGGGCCTATACACGATACGGGCTATAAATTATGGACTGGTTGCACAAGCAATGGGTACGTTGTATGGGTAAACCCTATTAAGGACTTGCTCTAGGAATTATGAAGGAAAGGTATGGTTATGTCTTATGCTGATAGACTACTGCCTGAAACACCCTACAGATTCTATTTTGATAATTTATTCACTAGTCCTGAGCTCTTGGTGGATCTAAAAAGCAGAGGCATTGAGGCAATGGGGACAATTCGAGAGAACAGATTAGGAAAAGGATCACCTCTAACAGATGCAAAAACATTTATGAAAAAAGAAAAAAGGGGAGCGTACGAAGTTTTTTCGGATCCCACAGCAGCTAAGATATTCATACAGATATTTTATTTCTGACTTTTTAAAAATTGTATTCGTTATGGTTCTTATGAAACTGCTTTCATTGCAGCTTTGTCAGTGGTTCGCTGGAATGATAACAATGCAGTGACTTTGGGTACGAATTATGCTGGTGTTCGACCCAACAAATCTGTGAACAGATTTTCTAGGGAGAGAAAAAAAAGAATGAATGTTCAGCAACAAGCTCTTTTTGCTTCTTATAATAGACATATGGGTGGGGTCGACCGTGCAGACCAGAATATTTCACATTATAGAGCATCTATTAGAGGTAAAAAGTGGTATTTCCCTATAATAGTGCACCTGATAGATGTAGCAGAGCAAAATGCCTGGATTCTGCATAAGAATGCTGGTGGTAAATTAGACCACTTAGCTTTTTGTCGCAGAGTTGCTACTTCCATATTAGAGTCAAATAAGCGTATTATACGCAGCCAAGTGAGGCCCTCTAAGCGGGATAAAACTGATTCTAGATATGACAGGTTTGATCATTTTATAACAAGTTTGCCAATTGGACCTTCGGAGAAAAAGTTGCAACATCACTGTAGTTTGTGCAAAAAAAAAAACGACCACAAAATGTTTGAAATGTGAAATTCCTTTACATGTGGATTGTTTTTTACCATTTCACACGAAACCTTAGAAGACCCTAAAATTAATTAATCACTTAACTTTTATGTTATTACAGCTATGTACAATGCCAATTTACTACTTATACACATAAATAAATATTGTTTTCATTTTAAATATTTTTATTTTGAAGATAAAAGATATGCCCCGGGATACGAACACGGGTCCTCTGTCTTACCGTGAAAGGACTCTACCAACTAAGCTACCAGAGTCGATACCACCCAGGGACAAATATACACGAGAACAAATATTCTTTGAACATTACTTAATTTTAGGAACTTGTTGACATACGTCATATTACTATTTTTAATTTTTTATAATTCATTTGTTAGTTGTTTTCCTTTTAAATATTTTTATTTTGAAGAGAAAAGATATGACCCCGGCCGGGATAATTTATAGCCCGTGTCGTGTATGGATGCAATTATGAAATGACTCTAAACTTACAGTCATCGTCAGTAAACCTGCTTCTTAAACTTCAGTCATTAAACCAATCCAAAGGATAGCAAGCACTAATAGTCCCGGCCGGGGGCATATCTTTTCTTTTCAAAATAAAAATGTTTTCAATTTAATTCTATTGATGCTCCTTATTCCTGACGTCCTTCCAGAAGTATGTCTTTTTTTTTTTAAATAGCAATATTTTGAGGACCTAAAATATTTTTTATATGTTATTCTGAAAATATTTAGGCATATAAAAGGCAATTTGGGGAAATTAAAAGAAAAAAAATCAGGATTACCTTGGTTAAGCAGTGAATGTATAGGGGCCCATACAGGGTCAATATTACTGACAGTATTGGAATGACGAAAATACTGAGGGATCGCCCTTCAGTATTTTTACACCATACACGATCTATATTACTTTCAGTATTTAACTCGTTTTCCATATTTTGATGTAGCGTCGACTTAGGGCTATATTTTTGAATTTATCTTCATTACAATGTTTAGTAGTATTATTATCTACTTTATTTTTATGTATGTTTACAATTCTGTTATTTTTATGTACTATTTTTTTTTGTAAAACTTCTAATTAAACTCTCTCTTTATTTTACTGATGTAAAAATCAGAAATAAATAAATTTAAAAAAAACTCAGTTCACAGTTAGCTCGCGATAAGAATAGCCACCTTTTTTTCACGCAGATTTATAACTATTTTTTTAATGGATAGAGAATGCTTAGCAATTGTGATCGCCATGGCATTGGAAAAAAAAGAGGAAAAGGCGCTTGTGGGTGAAGGATTGTCTATGGGACAGGGATAAGTTCACCCATTTAAACTTTATCAACGAGATTTCAGTAAAGGAACAATCAGATTACTATAATTATTTTCGGATGAATGAAAACGTATTCAATAATTTATTAAATATGGTTTCTCCTCATATTAAAAAACAAGATACAAATATGAGGGAAAGTATATGCCCAAAACAGCGGTTACCCTACGCTTTTAGCAACAGGCCGAAATTTTGATGACTTAAAGTTTTCAACGCTAAGTTCTCCATTAGCCGGATTGTGATAGAAACCTGTGAAGCTCTCATTTAGACACTAGGAAAAATATAATTAGTTTCCATATACAATACACAATTTTAGGTATAAAATTAACTTCCATCCTGTTATTATAAGAAATAAATGAAGTTTTAAGAAAAACATTACATAAATCATTTATAACTTTTGAAAAATGTTGCTATGTTTTCATTGTTGCATCGGATATCAGTCGATGCGTCGCACTCAACAGCTACAAAATACTGAGGAATGAAAGAAACGATCAGCAAAAAGTAAGTCAGTTGGGCTTTCCTGAAAAGTAAGGAACAAAATACATACTATAACTATTTATAGGATTTGTAATAATTTTACTATAATTTTGGAAATAAATAAATACCTCTAATAAATTGTTTGCACCCATTTTTTCCGTAATATGGTACCATTGACTCATCTTCCTAGTGATTTATTTCATGAGGGGCAAACTTAATCAATTTTTTATTCATTAGTCTCAGCAATGGCCTTACATTAGAAAATCTGTCTCTCCTATCCAAATGGTCATTATAGCATTTGACATAATAAAAATAAACCTGTCTGTTGAGAGCGCTCCAGCTGCTACAGACGCTAGCTCATTATCAGTGTCCTTATCTTTTTGCCACTACATTACTCTCCTTCTCATTTCATTGTATCCACTCAGGCGTAATATCCCAATGAATGATAGCATTTCATTTCTAGAGCAATCACCTAACAAGTTTTTCTTGGCGGCATACTGATTTGTGAATACTACTAGGAGATTCAATAGTTCCTCGTTAAAGAAATGTAAGAAATACTGAAGAGGGGATTTTTCTTGTTCCGGGGCACCCTGCATTTCAGGCCAAGACGATTCCGATAAACATAATTCTCCCTTTTGCCAAATGTACTATTTTTTTTTTCAATTCTAGGACGCTTAGTAACACCATTGGTACTTTTAGGTCTTGGTGACGGGGATGATCTTGGGGATGAAAGAAAAGGGGGCGTATTCTTTCTAGTTATTTTAGGAACCTCTGATCTAATGGCCGGAATCTCTTTATCCGCCACTGATTTTTCTTTGTCGCATGGTGATGACAATGAATATTTATTTACTATATCAAATAAAGCCGGATCTCTTACCTCCACACAACTATTCAACTGGCTTGCAGGTAAATTTACTAAATAAGGTTCATCTTCTGCTGCTGAATCCTCATCTGTAATATCTTCAACAGCATTTGTTGGAAGAAATATAGTTATACTAAACCCTGCATCGGGGATTTCACTCCGGTCACAACTTTCAAAAAGTTCTAATAGTTCATTTAGGGAGAGTTGTTTCCTAAAAAAGAAAAGATGGTCTATATTACTAACGTCCTTCCAGAAGGATAGCTAAAAGTGCAACCTCCCTATATCTAAACCATTGAAATGTAAATAGCATTAATATCTTAAATATTGAGTCTTATTATTCTAGTTGTAAGAAAAAATAATAATTAGTAAAACAAAAATAGTTATGTATATTTTTTACTTACCCGTCAACAACAATATCAGTAAGTTCAACCATTCTGATTCACTCCTCACTTTGAACATGGGTTTGGAAAATATAAACTGAGCCTACAGATGTAACCGTCCAATAACATAACCATACAACACAGAGGAACAAAATGATGCAGTCCAGAGCACTATCTAATCTATTTGGGCTGGCTCAGAAAAGATTTTCAAAAAAGTTGTAAACATCCTTCTAGAAGGACGTCATCTGGATTATCTTGGTTAACTGAACTCGTCTTGGTCTAATGACATGGATCCCAAGGCGCATGCGCGCACTGTCGGTAGTTGTTTACATTACAATTTTCAACATAAATTACAATAGCTATTCTTATTATTACAGCGTCGCCTACAATTTGTTTTTCCAATATTTATTTTGCATGAATGACATAAATCTGCCTTGACACCATTATCCCCACTTGAGGTTAGTTTAATTTTCTTAATTGGCTTACCCTGTGCATGGCAGTGAGAGCATGTATATAGAACTCGATCTTGAGGGATCACATCAGTAGTGATATGTTTGCATATAAAACTGTCGTACATTAACGTTATTCGGTGATTTGTCCATTCGTATTTCGTAGGTTGTTTCTAATTTTAGTAGAATAATCTCATATTTTCTTATTCTATGAGGAATACAAAATCTTTGTTGATTTGAACGAACTAGCGCAAGCGCACTTAAGGTTATCGGAAGAAAGAGATTTAAGAAAATTTATAAAGCTCAACTTTTAGCAGTGCTTTCTCCCAAAATAAGGTTCCTGAAACCAAGCAAATAGAATTGGTCTTCTGTCAGCAACCAGGTATATCTAAACAAAACATATATCCTTGATCGTCGCTTTAGTTATACAGGTCGAATATATGTTTATCATTCGGACTTATGTTTAAATGTGGCATTCGTGTAAAAACTGTAGTAATTGTGCTTATTTCTAGTGCTTTACTAAAATTTCCAACTCCTGATTATTTCTGACGCGCCGTACACCCTTGTCACAAATCGGACCAAAAATAAATTCAATTTTTCAAACTTAGAAATTCATTTTATAATTTCTACAATTTAATTGTATATCAGTATTTACTTAACGTTATTTAGTAGAAGAACCCCGAAATTGTTACAGAAATTGAAGTTCAGTTTGGTACGAATTTTTAAAATATGAGTACCCACTTAGTATTTTTTTGAGATATTGAGTAATTTGCATCAAATAGTTTAACAATTTTTTTTATCCAAGATTTGTTTTATCGAAATAAAAAGTGTACTTCTTCTTCTTTAACTTTATCTTTCAGCGTAGCGTCCTTGATCCAACCCAAGATCTCCACCTCTCTCTGTCTCTCGCAAGAGTTGTCAACTCTTGCAGCGACATTCCTCTTGCTTGACCCAACATGGATAAACAAGTGTACTTTAATTGCAAAAATGTCGTCTTATTTCACTTACTCTGTGTATTGAAATGACTTGATTCGATTTCCTATAGATCATGAATTAGTATCGTACAACTTCGACAAAAACTAATAATAAAAAAAAGAACGGAAACCCGTTTTCATTCGGAAAATTTTGATTTAGATAAATTTAAGAACCCTTCAATTAATACTCAATTCGCGTTAGGGATCAAGAATAGGTTTGAAGCTTTAGGTACATTAGACGATGACGACGAATAATAGAAAAATTGTGGGTAGAGATTAGGGATAAAATTAAAGAAGTTGGTAACTTGTGTATTGGGAAAAAGGACAGTAAAAAGAATAAACCATGGTTCGACGATGAATGTCAAAATGTGTGAAAAAAGAAAAGCCGCAAAAATGAAAGTTCTTAATAATCGCGTCGATAACTATGTAGTCAATTTCCGAAACATTAAAAATGAAACGTCAAAACTCCTTAAAAATAAAAAAGAGAATATCTTAAAAAGAAATTAGTAGAGCTAGAAACTAATAGCATCGAAAGTAACATAAGGGACATGTACACGGGTATAAAAACAGATCGCGTAAACGGTATGTTCCTGCAATGACTGCAGTTAGAGACGAAAATAACAATATCTTAGCTGATCCTACGGACATTTTGAGTAAGTTTAAAAATCACTTTGATAGTGTTTTGAATACCGGCATAAATAATCAAATCCCCGTTTCAGAATATCAAAGTGCCGAACCATTTATAGCAGGGCCGAGTAAGGAGGAAGTCGAAATAGCCATCGGAAAATTGAAATCGTACAAAGCGGCTGGGGTCGATAATATTCCTAGTGAACTGATAAAAGCATGCGGGGTAATAGGAGTCTCGAAGATTCACGTTTTGGTTACAAAGATATCGGAACATGAAGAAATGCCCGAAGAATGGAAAGAATCTATACTTATTCCGATACACAAAAGGGGCCGAGGACGGACTGCAATAACTACCGCGGAATCTCGCTCCTACCGACTTGCTATCAAATATTCTCATTAATCCTAACTAGTAGAATTACGGAATACACCGAGGAAATTATCGGGGATCATCAGTGCCGTTTTAGACGAAACCGATCAACTATCGATCAAATATTTTCCTTACGCCAAATACTAGAGAAACAATTAGAATACAATAGTGTCGTTCATCAGCTTTATATCGATTTTGAATCGACAGGAAATAAATTCGGATAAGACTAAAGTATATGGTCAGTAGAAGGAAAGGGCGAAATTTTGGTGATTTTGTTGTAGGAGGAAATAAGTTCGAACATATGAAGATGTTTATGTACTTAGGGTCAATGGTAACTGGAATAAAGGCGGGAAATGCTTGTTACTATTCGGTCTCGAAGTTACTAAGCTCGCGTCATTTGTCCAGAAATCTAAAAATCAGAATTTATAAAACAATTATCGCTCCATCTCTTCTCTATGGATGTGAAACTTGGCCACTAACGCTGAAGGATGAACGTCTTCAGGTATTCGAAAATAAGGTGTTACGTAGAATATTCGGTCCAAAAAAGGATGAGACCACTGGGGAATATAGGAGATTAGAAAAGCTAAATTATAAATATTTTTAAAAATTGGCAAATCACAATTCCATTGTTCCTGACTTCTTTATGCCGTTTCACACAATGTAGCATTGTTCTTGAATTCAAATAGAAAAAAATGGAATGCATCGATTTAAAAAATAAAACAAGCTACGTATTATTACAATATTTCGATTTTAGGACCGTTGTTTCAATTCAGAGGAATGTAATTTAGATATTTTTCTGATAAACTATAATTTTTTTTTCTCAAATAATAAAACATTTCGAGATTTTATTAAGTGCAAAATATTCATATTTTAATAGGCTCGATAAGGAAGGTATCGAATAAGTGAACTTCGATTTTCTGAATAAAGTCGTAGTAGCTCTACTAAAACGTTAAGTAACGACCGTGGCCAGCTCAGATAATTTACGCTCTACTAATTTATTAATTTAGAAATAATTTGTTAAAATATTCCATTCTTAAACAATAGTAACACTAAATTATAACCGTTAATTACTTTATTTGATTTCATAGAAGTGAAAATTAGAAAACATTTATTAGAAAACAATGCATTCATATTTTCATTGAATGAGTTGATTATGAGTAATTCTTATGCAAATATATACAGTTGAAATGGACTCGGGGTGGTTAAAAAATAAAGAATTGATCATAATATTGTTCATATGTTTATAGGATGATGATGATGATTATACACGTTGGCCTGATGATTGCTGTGGCTCACCTCGTCTTGGGCCTGAAACTTTGGCTTCGAGTACGAAAGTTATATTCATATCCTCAACAATTTGGTTTTCCTATTTTAGGAAATCTCTATTACTTCTACAAAACACTAGGTTTATTGACTATGGACGGTATGTATGTTTCTAAAACTATATTAAAATAAATAATATATTTATAATTTATGAGAAGCGAGGAGATGGTTGACTGAAGATCTGAGTACGGTAGGAAATATTTAGAGGTGCAGTCAATTAAAACACTAAATAAGTGTGTACTTATTTATTATGTGCCGACGTTTCGACCCACTTTGTGGGTCATCTTCAGGGCTAAGAAAGAAAACCAACAAAACTATAAAAAAACAATGCAGTACCAAGTATATGATAATATATAAAAATATATATGTAGAGTAATAGAAATTTAGAACAAAAAAGTGAGGGATATATATGAATAAAGATATTACAGAGTAAATGTACAGAAAGGTGGTGATGTAAAAATTTACAAAGGTAAAAGTAGGAAGTAAACAGAAAGTTTATAAAAAGAAAAAGTATAAGCATCAGAGGTAAGATGTAAAATTATGGAAAAGATAGTCGAATATAGATAAAATATAAAATGAATGATAGTAGACTCCTTGGAAGTTTACATAAGTAAAATGAAAGAAAATATAACAAAAATTATATCAAAGAGTAAATAAAGGAAAAAGAAAAGTAGAAAGTAAAGATATAAATCTGGAGTATAACAAGTAAAAAAGTAAACTGAACATGGAAAGTAGAAAATATAAGTAAGGGAAGGTTTAAAATGTATACACATAGAATGAAGTGGTATAAATATAACTATGATGTAAATATACAAGGAACGTATAGAAATATAAGTAAAAATATGGTTAGAGAATGGAGATAGAATATAAAATGATGAAATAGTGATGTTAAATGATAATGAAATCTTAAATAATAACATATGATGGATGCCAAAAAAGCTAATAGGAGAAAAAGGTGTGCAGAATGGAGAAGGAAAGGGGTGAAGAGAAGATATGAATATTAAAAATGTACTGACCTAGTGGTAGTGGTAAACTTCGCAGTCTAAAATAACGTGTTATTGGAAAATAACGGTTACTGTGATAACGTGTAACCAAAATGAGCCCGTTATTGGAATAACTCCTTCATCATTTCACTCGCCAATAACGAAATAGCGCTTCCACATGTTATTGATATCAGATGAAGGCCGAGGCGTTATCACAGTTAGCGAGATAACTGTGTTCTGAAAAAAAAATTAATTGGCTTAGTTTGCTATTATTTGGAAATATAGAATGATTTAAAAATTAAAAAAATATATAAAATTTGCGAATTCGCACAAAAATATGGAAAAAATGTCAATTAAATATGTTTTAAAAGCATAAAACTGCCTCAGGCGTTATTGAAGTGGCTCTATCTTCGTTATCAGACTGTTATTGAACTAATTAAACGTTATTGGCTTAGTTTGCTATTTTTGGGGAATATAGAACGATTTCATTCACGATTAATGATTTAAAAATTAACAAAAAATATAAAATTTGCGAATTCGCACAAAAAGATGGAAAAAAATATCAATTAAATATGTTTTAAAAGCATAAAACTGCCTCAGGCGTTATTGAAGTGGCTCTATCTACGTTATCAGACTGTTATTGAACTAATAAAACGTTATTGGCTTAGTTTGCTATTTTTAGAGGAATATAGAACGATTTCATTCACGATTAATGATTTAAAAATTAAAAAAATATATAAAATTTGCGAATTCGCACAAAAATATGGAAAAAATGTCAATTAAATATGTTTTAAAAGCATAAAACTGCCTCAGGCGTTATTGAAGTGGCTCTATCTTCGTTATCAGACTGTTATTGAACTAATTAAACGTTATTGGCTTAGTTTGCTATTTTTGGGGAATATAGAACGATTTCATTCACGATTAATGATTTAAAAATTAACAAAAAATATAAAATTTGCGAATTCGCACAAAAAGATGGAAAAAAATATCAATTAAATATGTTTTAAAAGCATAAAACTGCCTCAGGCGTTATTGAAGTGGCTCTATCTACGTTATCAGACTGTTATTGAACTAATAAAACGTTATTGGCTTAGTTTGCTATTTTTAGAGGAATATAGAACGATTTCATTCACGATTAATGATCTAAAAATTAACAAAAAATATAAACTTTGCGAATTCGCACAAAAAGATGGAAAAAAATATCAATTAAATATGTTTTAAAAGCATAAAACTGCCTCAGACTTTATTCAAGTTGCTCTATCTACGTTCTCAGACTGTTATTGAACTAATAAAACGTTATTGGCTTAGTTTGATATTTTTGGGGAACACATGATATAAAAGTTGTATTTTCTCCACAAAATATATTATAATACGAGAATGGATCCAGAACTTGGACAATCAACTACCGCTAAATAATAAAAAGTTTAATTAAAGGGACAAAAACATTTAATTAAACTGAATGACAGAAAAATTTAATCATCACAAATAATTTTCATTGCAGGGAGGACTTGAATCTAGTAAATCTATATTGAAAATTAATACCTTGAACATATTTCATCCTTGGTTAGGTTTCTCCTGATTAGCTTTTGGTGATAATTAAATAATGGAATGAATTAACATAACACCTAAAGCTTTGATTAGTAACACTTAAATAGTCGTAAATAGTAGAAGACAGCAAGTATAAGAGGCACTGTAATCTAAATATATTCACTTCGAATGAAAGCTAAAAATTCTATTAAGATTCTCTGGAACACAGAATAAGACTGCATAGAGCAATGAAGGCACAGGGTTGACATACTAGAGTATTTCTGAGATGCTTTTTACAGGGACATTTAAAAACAAGAATAACAAATTCAAGGCAATCTTGTAGGTTTGGTACTAGGCTAGGACCTATACAGTTTCTAAACCAAGCAAAGAAGTTTTATTTGATAAATTCCCTGCTAGGTTTTTCTTCAATCAAGGGCACCTACTTAACTGGATGAATAGATGGATTAATCAGATTTATAGCCAGTCAAAAAAAATTATTGGTCATAGTCCACTCTTAAACCAAAGACCATTAGATCAGTAGTTAACAATCAGATTTAAAAAAAAAAAATTAAGCTTATTCAACTAACGATATTACCATTTTAGCCACTCTACTTTCAAAAACCTAACTTATTTTTAAGTAAATACAAAGTTTCTCTTTAAGTGCTTTTCACTTTCTCTTAAATAGATTATTACAACTATACAAAACTAAAATAAATAAATACTTAAATAACTATCCAGTAGACAGAATAAAAAGGAAGCATAAGTTCATCTTCATGATTCATTTAATACAAGACTGTTGCTGCAGACATTACTTGCCATTACATCATGTAAACTGTGGTAGGAGCACTTGAAGAGTTAGTGCAGTGCACTCTGATCTAATTTGAAGAAAATCATAGGGTAAATTAAAATGTTATTAATACTTTTTAATTGAACTAAATTTTTATATACACAATAAACTATCGTTAAAAATCTGTTTAATAGTATTAGTTGATTTTATTTATGAATTAAGGAAATGGTCTGGATAGATGTCGGAAAATATTCTTTTTAATTTCAAACACTTGTTTTTAAACTTCAGAAAAATAGTTTATAAGTATAAATATAATTAATATTTAATTTTTACTAAAATAAAAAAAAATAAAAAAACTTGTAACCACTACGACCCGTGAACGCGTCTGGGGTTCAGTACATGGTAGAGACTGTACTGTTTCATGGACAACGGTTCTGCAAGGAGGTGACTTTTCCTAGGTCGCTCAACTGCCAGGTTTTTCATCCTTATTTGGGGTACCCTATTATTTTTATAATAGTTTATAAAGGCTGGGTGAGCCTCAGGAAGGTCCTAGATCCCATATGATCCATCTCCGGCCGCAAACAGACTAAATAAAAGTAACTGCCTGCAGCGGGATTCGAACCAGGATTTCCGGCATGGCTACTCCGTGCTCTACCACTGAGCCACTCCGCTCCCCCTAACTAAAATAAACTGCTTAAACAACACTTGTAGTACTGCGCATGAAAAAAAATGAAAGCCAAGTTTTTCCCTTCTAAAATTGTAATACTTTGAAAGTCTTTTTTTCCCTTCCTTTTCTTTTTTTCTTTCTTTCCTTTATTTTTTATTAAAACAATCAAGAGAAGAACTTTACATAATAAGAATAATTCAAATATAAGAATAATTTCAAAATCAAGAAATTATTAGGCAGTCTACAGAGAAGTTTTAGTTCCCAAAATTGGATTTTGACAGAAAGAAAGGTAAACAATTGTTTTTATTTTAAAACTTAATTATTAAATTTGTTGTTATATTTACTTTAGTAAAAATTAATTATTAATTATATTTATACATATAAACTATTTTTCTGAAGTTTAAAAACAAGCGTTTGAAATTAAAAACATTAAAAAGAATATTTTCCGACATCTATCCAGACCATTTCCTTTATTCATAAATAAAATCAACTAATACTATTAAACAGATTTTTAAAGATAGTTTATGCTGTATATAAAAATTAAGTTAAAATAAAAGGTATTAATAACATTTTAATTTAACCTTTGATATTCTTCAAATTCAATCAGAGTACTAACTCTTCAAGTGCTCCTACTACAGTTTACATGATGTAATCGCAAGTAATGTAGTAATCGCAAAAACACAAAAACAAAACCTCAAGTCTCTAAACTACTGGAAAATAACTAACCTCATTCCAAAGCCTAAATCAAATCCTTGATAAGAGAGTATTTGATTAACGCATTGGAGTAAGTTTGCTGTCTCTGATGAATCTATTTGTACTGTCGATTTGCGATGTACCGCATTTTATCATCTTAGATATAGAATGTTTTGTGTAAAGGTATAATGTTGATTAATGAATTGGTGAAAGTCGGGGTTTATGTTTTTGAGTGTGCGTATTGCATTCTAGTAATTATTTTAAGCTTCATTTTCATTTAAAACAGGTTTTTATATTATTATTTCACCATATATTTGAAAAAATAATCAATCACTTTTAAAATAAAGCATCTTTGATTTTTCGAACAAATAATATAATTCACATATAAGTTTTACTTAACAATTCATCATATATATAATCTTTTGTGATGTTTTGATCTTCTTCAAAACTGAAATCCTAAGTTACCGTATACAATCCTAACAACAAATGTGCTCTCAGGTGCGACTGGTCAACGTCCAGGGAGTAGATTGAGACTAGGATTTTTGAAGGGATTATAAAATCCTTGGTTGTGCCTTCCTTCGGAAGGGACCTAATATTATACCAGGCAAAGGACGTAAAATTATCCAGTTTTTCATTTTTGTAATAATGCTAGGTAAAGTGATACCTGCTTTCCCAGGTCATTACCGTCCAAAATCATGCGTCAAAATCACATCATTAGTTCATTATTATTATGAATATTTATGATACACGTGTTATAAGAGTCTAGATCTAAATTTTGCATATAAAGTTTTTTAATAAGTGGATATAACTTGTTACAAACTGCAGAATTATAAACTATAAGCTCCATGGCTTGTATGATATGCCGAAAATATGTAAATAATATGAATGGAATTGTAAATCGATTAGCAAAGAAGGTTTTAACAAATTATAAGGTAATTGTATGTAGGCCAAATTAGCTTGATATTTCTCAGTAGTTTTAGTAATGAAATAATTTTTCTTAAAAAAAAAAACTTGCTAATTTTACGACTAGAAGCTAAAATATATTACATGTATGGTAAATAAGAAATATTTCTTGTTAAGGTATGTACAATTATATGCTCGAAATAGCCAACAAATATGGAAACAATGGGTTGTGCTTCCATTGGATATATGGTTACAGGGTGTCAGTGGTTGTTTCAAGCCCTCAGATTGTCAAGGTAATATATTTTTATTAATACTTTTTTTTATAATAAAATTATTTTCATATTTTAAAATGTGTAATGCTATACCGCATATTTTATTCTGCCTTGGTTAATCGCTAATACAAATGTAAGTATAAATACAATTGCTCGCCTTGTTCAGAAGATCCTGTTTAAACTAATTCAGAAATGTCACTAATTATTTCTCAATGTTTTGTATACAGGTCAACAATGTTGGAGTCAATTTATTACTCTATAACTATTTAACCTAAATAATTTTATTCCTAAAATTGTGCTATTTATTTTGATTGTTAAGGAAAGGATAGTTCTGATGTGGATAGGACATGATATACTTATTCACAGATTAAATATATTATACTAATATTTTTATTTTGAAGAGAAAAGATTTGTCTTGGCCGGGATTCGAACCCGGGTTGCCCGCGTGCGATGCTCTAACCACTGAGCTAGCAAGGCACGCATCCAAGCCAGACAAATCTATTCTCTTCACCGATCCTATACGCGGGCGACCCGGGTTCGAATCCAGGTCAAGACAAATATTTTCTCTTCAAAATAAAAATATTTTAAAATATTCACCATCAAAAGAACAATATAAAAAATAAATTATTATATTAATATAAACATATCAAACTATCAATTCCTTAAAAATTTGATTTTGAATCAATAAACTGTGGGCTGCCTCTCTCTCCAAAATTTATGTCCCATCCTCCACTTCCACCTGATTCTTGTTCTCCCCCCTTTCTTATATATATATATATATATATATATATATATATATATATATATATATATATATATATATATATATATATAACTGGTATTAATATTTTTATTTAGGAATTAGCATTTCACCCAAAAATGCTCGATAAACCCGATGCAATGTACGGAGGTTTGGCAACTTATGGCGATGGACCTTTTACAAATTGCCGTAAGTATAGCACCTAGATCTTTCATGATAGTTGGAATTATTTTTATTTTTAAATTTAGAAAATTATTTTCATCACATACGTTATTTTATTAATATATCATATAGATATAAGTTCGAAGTAAATAAATATAAATAACTAACGTAATGGCAATGCAACCAGTTAACATGCAATGGACGAATGTAAGAATGAAATAGATTTACTGAGATATTGAAGATAACTAACGAATATGCAAGGCGACTTCTCTGATACGGACTAACAAGGTGGGTTATTTACTATTGACTAATATTATCACTTATTGACTACTCTCTTACATACTATAGACTAACTACTACACCTCCTCTCTACTCTCTACTAAATTACCTTCTAATCTCTCTAATCTTAGTGCTAGTACAGATACATGTAAAACAAGAGGGGAGCTCAAGGAAGTTTACATTGCTGGCAACATGGAAGCATTGATGAAGCTTCTTTGTTGCAAAAACATTTTAGTAAACAATTTACCTTATGTCATTGTCCGGTAAATAGCCGATGCAGCGCATTTAGGAGAATAATCATTGAGCAGAGAGCGTATTGGAAACATTTTAAAAATAAAATAAAAGCTTAAGAAATTTTTTTTGAGGTGAAACTTTGAAAGTTTAAGCACTTAGCAGATTTTTTATGTGAAACATCTAATGGCGCGTTTGGTGAGCGAGAGCAACTGTTGATTCCGTGATGCGAAAACTTCGAGCAGCCCCGTGGCTGTGCTTCTCGTTAAATTTATTATTTAATTGAACATTAAATGTGCTCAAATTTAAGTTATTTAAAATTAAGCTTTAAAATTATAATATTAAACATTTATTTAATATTAATAAAATTATTATCCTTATAAAATTACGCTTTAAGTGCTTCAATGCCTCGTTAAATGTACTTCTCAAAATTACAATAGATGATGGGAGACAGATACTCATAGTTGTTGATATCATCTCATTTTTACACCGCAGTTTACTTCCGTACAGTATAAGTTGTTCAAGAATTTTAAACGAAAATTTAGATGAGTTTTGATTTATTTAAATTTGAAAATTTAGATGAACCAATGATTTTAGCAGGTTACATTAAAGTAAATTTCGCAAAAGATGAGTGAGCACCTACAATCTACAACAAGATATGGCACAACAATAGATGCAGTATTTACAAGGCACCTCCATAACTTAAAAGTAATAGTTTCATTGCTTTTTATAGTTACCATCGGTCTATTGTAACTTTGATACCATCAGAAACATCATCGAGTGTTAATATTACAGAAATAACTGATGATATTGAATTGTAATATTTTATTTGGATTATAATGGTCTTTTATGTATATTTTTTAATGAAAATAATATTATTTTTATCACATAAATCTAAAAAAATTCTGTATTCCCTTTCATTACATCCTTTTCTGACACTTAAATAATTAATTCTTTCCCAATAACACCCAACTTCTATGTTTCACTTCTACCAGGTGTCCCGCGACGGCTTATTTTTTTTATACAGCCACTTAAGACCTATTACTTTCCTCACAGTTGCCTTGGCATGGTAATACAATATTTACATATAACGTACAATATGACTATTTACTTATCACAAAATTGGCTACTATCTATAGTGTTGTAACATACTGATCACACTAATGTTTACAATAATATCTATTCAAACTACATCAATTGAAAAAAAATCTCTCTGCTATCGCTATCTTATAAAATAAAATACATTACAAAATATTTTCATCCTAATAAGTATAGTATCTATTATTATGTTACAGCATCGGATGATTTATGGAAAGTTAAAAGGAAGGAGTATAATATTTTTCTAAAAAGGTCACATGTAAACAATAACTATTACAATAATTTCATCAAATGCGGCAATAAATTGGTGGAGTTGATGTTGGCTTCACCTTCAGCTGTGGATGTACATCATAATACAATTTCTGTGATTCAAGATGTAACTTCAGGTATATTATTATGGGTTCATATATATATATTTACAAAGTTTTTACAGGATTTGGTGTATCCTGCATCTGTATTCAAGTACTTCATCCAATTACTTTTCTTTATTTGCACCTGCATCTTTAATATTTATTTCACCAAAGTGTTCTTTTTACCATGGAATTATTACACATGCCAATTCAGACACCGACTCCAAGAAACACTTAAATGCATTCTAGCAGATCTCAATAACCTTCTTGATAGGCTTGATAAGTTGCTGTATTCTTCACCTTAGAGGGATAGCCTTTGTATGGATTGATTTAGTGTGAAGTTCTTAATTACTAATTTTTTTTCCTGCCAAGTCCATCTTTAGTAGCAGGTGATCACTAACTTTTTTGAATCTTCCTCTAACTCTAACATCCATTGTATCCAGGGTAAACTTTAATATGAGGAAATATTCTATTATGGACTTCTCTTTGTTCCCAGAATATAATACAATTTCTTCTCGAATGCTTGTGACAGTATTTACAGGATTTAGTGATTCAATCAAGAAATGCAATATTGTATATTTATTGCTTCAACTACATAACTACAGTAGGTAACTACTGTTTGCATCAGTAGAACCTATATTAGGATAGGATATTTACCAGCAAACATAGAATGGGAAGGGAAGAATTACAACCTGAGGTGAAAATTCATACAGAGCTATTCATACATAGCCTGAAAAGAACTCACCAAATGAGGAGGAAAGAGCTCTAATATATTCCTAGAGCTTAATTCAGGGATATTTATATATCAAAGAAAACAAATAAGAAAATTTTTATAATTATAATTGTTATTATTATAACAATAGATCAAAGGTAGCTAATGTTCATTTCTATATGAGATGATTTTGTGGCTATAAACTAGCGCTATCTAAGCTAGTGAGTTTGAAATACATCAACTTAAATCTTAGATACTGTCAGGTGGCAATAGTGTAAAATAGGTCATAGTTAGCTGCTGCAGGTGCATTAATGTCATCATAAATCCTTCAGGCTGTTTCTTAATTCATCTGTAGAAATAATCTGTTGGCTCTTTATTCAATGCTGACATCACTGATGATCTATCGATTCCAGAAACTATTTGGGTCGATGGACGAATGGATATAATCACTTTGCAATGTCCAAGTTGTTATTTATGTTTTTAAAATCAACAATTCAATTGACAAGGAGTCTGTTTTCAGGCACATCCTAAGAGTGGTGTATATGCCTATTTATTCCACAAAAATTCAGCTCTGACCTAACAGGAGTAGAAAAAAACATTGGTGACAGGATCATGATTGTCGAGCTGACATAGGTGAATTGGGTTTATGCAATATTCTTTGTGTATGGTCCTGACGATAACGTACCTTCAAAAGACACCTTGAAACTCTACAGTAGGAATGGATGATGATTAGGGAATTCTGATCATTATGGGAGATATTGTAAAGGATTGTAAGGGGTTGTAAGGAATTACTTCTCTCAAGAGTTTTAAATATTAATGAAGTACCAATTGATTTGATCACAATTTTATAATGAAATTGACTAATTATGGGTATCTTTTTCAGAAACCCTCATAGGTGTAGAAACCAGCATGACAAAGGTTATCGACTTTGCTTTAAAGTAAGATATAAAATTTATATTTCAAGTAAATAAAATTAAATATCGTGGTAAGAGTTATGTTTAAGTAAGGCTAGTTCAGTAGGTGATATATCTCAGTTCTGAAGTTTCTGAAAGCCTCTAGCCACTAGTCTCACTTTCTTTGCACCTTTTTGCTTTGTGGTAAATACCCATTTTGTGTATAGATGATCACTTCAAATGATGACCAAGGGCAGTGCCTTTAAGGAGTGAGTGAAGCTCTGGGATCGCAAGTACTTAAACTGAAATAGAAGTCTTCACCTAGTTTTGTGGAGATGAATATTTTTAGTTAATCTTGTTCTCTCACTATTAGCTGTGTTGGTGTTTTAAGAAAATAAAATAGTGGACGAATTAAGTGGAGGCTATTGCATCAGATTGGATGAAAATTGTGGCACCTAATAAGTTACATAAACACTAATACTAAATAATGTATTCCAACCATTTATATTGTATAACACTTGGTTAAAGTTACATTTTGTTTCATTATGAATTTTTATTTATTTTTGTTCTGTTATAGAACAAACCCTATCAATGGCAATTGCATCAAGGATTACAAAATATAAGCAAAGTAAAAAGAAATTAGAAAATTCGATGCATGAAGTGTTCCTAACTGTATGTATTAAGATTTTCATATTAATAATGTATAAAAAAACAATATATCAGTTTCTAGATCAACATATCCATCCACATTTTAATGAAATCTGCATGGCTTTACTCAAAACCTACTTACTATATAATTTTTACAATTACTTCAAAGATTCTTTGACACATTGGTCTTTTACAATGTGACAAATTCTAGTTGACAATATATATATTGATTCCTTTTTTTTAACTAATAGATTAAGAGGATTCCCTGCAAGTAATATTTGTCCATGATTAATCACAAATAATTTATTTGTCTGTTCAAGTATTGTGATTTATTTACTTTCTATTTATTTACCATGAATTTCCTCTTTATTTCTTTGTTTTATGGTATATTAAACCATAGTATATCATTCAGGATGTAAACTGTCTCTGTGATTGACCATGATATTATAGGGAGGAGTGTTGTGTGTTGTAATTAATAAATATTTGTGAGGATCAAGATTAAGATACTATTTTACCAATTATAAATTAATACATCCTTCTTAAATGCACATGTAATTTTTTTTTCAGGCTTCGCACACTGTTACTGTGGCATTATCAAATTCGATCATTTTTACCTGACATCCAAGAAAAAGCTTGGCAAGAGCAATTTGAAATATTTGGTAACAATGTCAGAGAGCCAACTATGGATGATTTAGAGCATATGAAATACCTAGACAGGTATATTATATATTTAAAGAAATTTTAAATCATCATTTTATAGGTTTGGAATATATTATTATAACAATGAAATATATCTTTGTATGTATAATTAATTATACATGATATCAAACTATTTCAAATGTTTCATCAGATGTTGGTAATGGACTTTTGAAACTTTGCATAACTTAAATTTTTAAATAGACAAAATATATTATTATTAAATGGTTATAATATTCAAATAGGATATAAATGTGATATAAATTTTTAAAAGTAGGTATCAAGTGTATAATTGAATTGAATGAATACAATAATACAATAAAGTAGTAATAAATAAATAAATATATATATATAACTATATATATATATATATATATATATATATATATATATATATATATATATATATATATATATATATATAACTTAAGAGCTTCCGGACACAGAATGTAAAAAAAATGAAGAAGTTGGGTTAGAAATAACTCTCACGAAGGCTGTTTAAACACTGACTTTATGTGTCTATTAATCCTCTATATATACTATTTACAATGTGTGTTTACAATGGCATTAGTGGCATTAGTGGATATACAGGTATTAGTCTCATCTTAACTCCCCCCTGCCAGTTTACGAACATCTTCGTAAACTCTAAAAAATACAATTAAAAAAAAGAAACAAAAATTTTTCTTACAACAACATAGTATAAGCTAAACTGAACCAACAATACCAAAAAGAAACAATTTTTTTTTTTCACTTACAAAACCAACTTAATACTAGCTTAATCTATATCACTGGATATACACAATATAAGTCTTATACCTAAACTTTATTTACAATGACAACAAAACAAAACCAAACACAAAACAAAACCAAAAATTATACTTCTACATATCGATATATATAAAAAAGCAGTATCCAATAACAAAATGAAATACATACAATTTCAAGATCGGGCCTCCCCTGCCGGAACCTTCAGTTGCTCGATATGAACAGTTCTCCGCTTCCTGGGCTCAACCAGACTCTGAATAGTGACAAGATTGTGCTCCCTAATCGTAATCACTTTGAATGGACCCTCGTAACTAAGGACCTCCTTCGCGCGATTCGACACGATCTTCCTATAAACAATCGTTCCTATTCTGATCGTCCCCATGACATCCTTCACCCCCGCATTCTCACGCGCTACTCTCCTACTCTTTTCCGCGGTCATTCGTCCATGGGCTTTACCCCAACGTCTTTCGAGCTCTAATCTGTTTATATTTAGTTGTTCGGCCATGACCTCGTCCACCACCGTATCTCCCTCGTTTCTCCTTCGTGGGCGTAAACCAAAAATAGCTTCAAAAGGGGAAAACCCGGTCGCCATGTGGATGGAGTGGTTGTATGCCGCTATTGCTCGAGGCATCGCTTCATCCGCTTCCAACCCTTTATCTAGGTAGAATACTCGGAGATGTTCCCCCAGCGTATTATGGAGACGTTCGACCCCTCCCCTACTTTTTGGATGGCCAGGCGTGTTCCAGTGCCACTCTATTCCCAACCGTTTCATCTCCTGTCGCAGGAGCGCGTAATCAAACTCCCTGCCCCCGTCCGAGGAGATCGTGTTCGGCACTCCATAAAACTGGTACCATGTCTGTAGGGCGCCATTCACCGCCGCTGCCGAATTCTCTTTTACTGGATGGGCCATGGCCGTTTTGCTGAAGGTGTCTAATATCGTAACCCATTTGAACCCTCTCCACGTAAAGGTATCTATTTGGAGGTCTGTCAGCGGCACCGTCGGTGTCCGCGTCTCAGTCTGTAAACCTACGGGAGGGTGGTGGTCATATTTAGCCGTATGGCAAATGTGGCAGTCCCTTATTACCTCTTCCACCGTCTTCCGCATCCCCACCCAGTAGTACTTCCTTTTCAGAGCCGCCAAAGTCTCATTAATACCTCTGTAGTTGGTCTTCCCTTGGTGATATGCTGTCGTTACCTCCTTTTGCTGGTCCTGATCACGAATAGTCTCCACCATCAATAGGCATCGGATAAACATGCTATCTATCCCTATTTTCTCAAGTCGCCACAAGTTGCGAATTTTCTCCCACACCGTCGCATTGCCAACATACAAGTACTGGGTCGCTCCCGCTTTAGAGGCATCCTTCAGTGCGCGACATATTTGCTCTTCCTGAACTCCAGGTTGCGACCAAATAGTGATTATGGAGTGCTTGTCGTATTTGGAAAACTCCATTTTTACGAGCCCTGTAGTCCTTGTTTTCCAAATGACCTGCCGGGATTTGTTGTTGACTATGTCATCAACTTCCTCCATCTCAGCCGGTCTCTCGTCTCCTGACTCGTCATCCGAGGTTTCCTCATTGCCTTGGGGGTCGTCCACACGTCCTCCTTCTCCATCTGGTGTCCATTCCCTCACGAACCGTTGCAGCTCCCCCGACGCTTCGCCACCCTCCGTCTCTAGCACATAGAGCCAGGCACGAGAGAGCCAGTCAGCCACAACATTGTCTTTTCCCGGTTTATACACCACTTCCAGGTTGTACTGGCTCAGGATCTCCTTCCATCTTGTGACTCGAGCCGAAGACTCCTTCAGATTGCCCACCCAGAGCAACGGACGGTGGTCTGTATGTACCTTAAACTTCCTGCCAAATACATATGGCCGAAAATGTTGCACTGCCCATACGATCCCTAATAATTCTCGTTCGAGTTCACTGTAGCGAGATTCCGCGTCTGTGAGTCTCCTACTCGCATATGCTACGGGTCGGTCCCCCTTTTCACTATCCTGCGATAGAACCGCCCCCAGTGCATATTCGCTGGCGTCTGTGGTGATCGCAAACGGCTTAGTGAAGTCTGGGAATGCAAGGATTGGCTCAGTTTGCAACTGTAGCATGCACCTTCTGACCTTTTTTTCGATTTCTGGCGTGATCTTAACTGTTCGCCCCTTTCGCAACAGTTCATTCAAAGCCACCAAGTTCTCAGCCATCTCCGGTACAAAACGTCGATAATAGTTGAGAGTTCCTAAGAGCCGTCTGATTCCTTTAACGTCGCTTGGAACCGCCATTTTGCCGATTGCCTCGACTTTCTTACTAACCGGCCGCACACCTTCCTCTGATATCGTGTGTCCTAGAAAGTTGATCTTTCTTTGCCCTAAAATCGACTTCTCTCTTGAAAGTTTTAACCCGAACTGTTGGATTCGATTAAAAACCCGTCTCAGGTCCTCGACATGTTGTGCTTCAGTTCTAATAAAAATCAGTAGGTCGTCCATGTATACTTGGCACATATTCTCATCTAGTCCGCGTAAAAACTCGTCCATTAGTTTCTGGAACGTTATGGGCGCGTTTTTAAGACCAAAAGGCATGCGTGTAAATTCGTAGTGCCCCCTTTCGAACGTAAATGCTGTCTTGCACTGGTCTCTAGGGTGCATACGTATTTGATGGTACCCAGATTTCAAGTCCAACGTGCTAAAAATCGCCGCCCCACCTCACCTATCCAGGATATCCTCTAATCGCGGGATGGGGTACTTTTCGTCCAGCGTGTTGTCATTCAGTTGTCGATAGTCGACCACTACCCTATAGCGTCCCTCAGTCTCGCCCTCCCTGGCCTTCTTCCTTACGGCCCATAAGGGGTTATTAAAGGGCGATTTACTATCGACAATAATACCCTGTCTCTTCAACTCCTCCAGCTCCTCCCGGATGTGTGTTCTCAATGCCTGCGGGTATCTTCTTTCCTTTACGTACGTAACCTTCTCTGACTTTAGGTTGATTTCATGCAGTGTTTCTCCTGTCACGCTCAGAGATTCCCCTTCGCGAAAAAAGATTTTCGCATATTCCTCCATAACCCTTGTCCGCCACTCCCTGTCCTGGGTAATCGCCCCTGCACATCTCACATCACTCCTCACGTCCTCCACGGTTTTATATTTCTTTTTTCCGATTTTTATTAACCATTCACCCCCTGAATTACGCAATTTAGCCCCTAGTTTTCTGAGTATGTCACACCCCAGAATCTCCCCGTATTCCCGCGCCATGTTCTCTACCACATGCAAGGTTATTACCTCCCCCTTCTTTCCCCATCTATCCAATGCCCATTCTATTTCTCTCTCCGCTGTACAGGGACCACTCAAAGTGATTAATTTACACAGGCACTTCCTAAACTCTGGTTCACCCTTCCCTTTGAATATTGTTCTTAAGCTACCCCTACTTACTAAACTACACGAACTTCCCGTGTCCACCAGACATCTCCACCCCTTACAAAATTCTATTATAGGCAACCGCTCACACTTTTTCACAATAGTATTTACTCTTAAAAGGTTGCCCCTCCGTTCACACCATCCTCATTCTCTCCTTACCTCCTCGGTTCTCCTCCCTGCACTCCGCTGCCTGCTTTTTCCTCCGGGGGTTGCTCTGCCGCCAGGGTCGCTGCCTTCCGTCTCGGATCCTGAAGCCTCGGAAGCTCCAGATGATTCAGATGACCCTCTGTTCCTCCTCCATATCCTTTGCGTATTAACCTCCATCGATTCTCCCCTATCATGTTCACTCCGCCTTATGTATGGGCATTGCCGTGCCATATGCCCTTCCGTGTTACACTCGTAGCAGCGCGTGCGTGGGCACTGGGCTATCAGATGCCCTGTCTTGCCACATTCGTGACATCTCCTATCATCTTTTTTCACATTCCTCCTATCTGTGAATTGTCTCTTCTCTCTCGGTGCCCTTTCTCTCCTGCCAAAATCTCTATCTCTTCTTCTCTCCGGGTCTGGTCTGGTTCGATTCCTTCCAACTTCGTTTCTTCGATACGACACTCTGCTCCACCCTGGTTCGAACACTTCCCTTTCCTCCTCGTCTCGGGCACTTACGTCCATCATTTCCTGAGCGCATTCCACGAATGTCTTGTCCCTGGGGAGACCATCCTTTTTCCCCGTATCCCTGGCCAATTGTACTTTGAGGACTGTGGTCATGAACACCATCCAGCCCTCAACTGCGCTGGTTTCCATTATTTCCCGCAGTTTATCGTTAATTTTATTTAACTTTGCCAGGAGTCCCGCGGCGTTTTGGCCGTTCGACTGGTTCGTCCTCTTTACTTCCCTAAACATCTGAAGCATATCCTCTTCGGGGGCACATCGCCCTCCTCCATAGGTCTTCTTTAACCTCTCCTTGATCACTGGCCATGACGTCTCTTCATCGGCCTGGATTAAATTCAGGACGCTCCTTCTGACCCTAGGTGCCAGGGCCACTCGTAATCTTCTAGCGTCCGTTTCTTCTAAAAGATCCACGGCCACCTGGGATTGGATACTGTTCATTATTCCGTCCCCGCCTTTAATGAAGTGGTTCAGTTCCCCGATATCACCATTAAACTTATCCAGGTCGGAGATCTCTCTTCTGATGTCTTGCGCGTTCGCCTTCTTTAGCTTCATCTTCTCTAGTTCATTCGTTTCTTGAGCGATCCTGTTTGCCTCTTGTACGGCTATGTCCGCTCGCGCCATTGCTAAAGTAGTCGATGGATAAGGCGGGAACTCAGGGTTCGTCTGTTCCGTTTGCGCTGGCTCCAATGTCAATGTTGCCGGTCTGAGGATACTCTGTCCCTGTTCATTCATGTTAGTAGCTAACTTAGATTTTCTTTATTTTAAAAAAAAAAAAGGAAGAAGAAAAACTCGAACTGTTTTTTTTTTTCGTGAAGAACAGAGAGAAAGAAAGAAAAAAAAAATATTCTTACTGTACTGCTAAAACGTTCCCGGGTTTAGGCACCACTTAAGAGCTTCCGGACACAGAATGTAAAAAAAAAGAAGAAGTTGGGTTAGAAATAACTCTCACGAAGGCTGTTTAAACACTGACTTTATTTGTCTATTAATCCTCTATATATACTATTTACAATGTGTGTTTACAATGGTTTGGCATTAGTGGATATACAGGTATTAGTCTCATCTTAACTTATATATATATATATATATATATATATATATATATATATATATATATATATATATATATATATATATATATATATATTTAAATTTAATTAATAAAATTAAATTTATATATATTTATTAATATATTTTAATTTAAATATATATATAATGAATAAGTATTTTTCTTTTTAAAAATATGTTTATAAATGCTTTAGAAGAATAATAATGTGTGTTTCATTGAAGGTTTATAAAAGAAGCCCTGAGATTTGTGGCTCCTCCATTTGTTGGAAAGTATGCTAGTGGAGATATAAACATAAGTGAGTAAAATTCTGCTATACTTCTCAATTTTAATTATTTAAAACAAAATGAGACATGGTGCCATTTTAATTAATTATACTTGATCTCCATTGTCTTGGCATTTTCCCCTTTTTCTATAATTCTAAAATAAGGAAATACAATTGTTTACATGGAACCTCTCCACAATCTTCGAATAATTCATTAGAATGCAAATGGAAAAAAACCACAAGCAGAGCCTTATGTTTCAAATTTTTTTTTTTTTTTTATGTAAAATACAAACACTTATCAGTCGACGTTTCGCCTATTCAGGCATTATCAAGACACATTCAAAATGAAACATTAAATTTTATTAGAATGCAAATGGAAAAAAACCACAAGCAGAGCCTTATGTTTCAAAATTTAAAACATAATTTTGAAACATAAGGCTCTGCTTGTGGTTTTTTTCCATTTGCATTCTAATAAAATTTAATGTTTCATTTTGAAAAATTTTGAAACATAAGGCTCTGCTTGTGGTTTTTTTCCATTTGCATTCTAATAAAATTTAATGTTTCATTTTGAGTTTTGGCTCTATTTTATTGATTCGAATAATTCAGCTATAAAGGAGTCCTCACCAGGTGATTCATTGTTTTTTAATTTTTCAATAGACTATAGAAAATCATCCAAATATGGAGGCTCATCTTAAATGTTTGCTCTTTCACTTATGACCATTTCTTCAATGGCTGTACTGATCATTTACCATCTTCTATCGATCTTCGTATTGTCATTAGGAATATGTCTCTTTCCTTAGATCTTTGATCATCATTCTATCTCCCAGTTCTTTAAAATTATTTAATTCTTCAGGGTCTTTTAGCTTTTATAGAAGCCATAATTTCCATTTAAGTAGCTTCCCCTGTTGTAAACATCCCAGATGCTCTCTGCACTCATAAAGTGATCTGAGTCATAGTTTGGCTCTGTAGCAGCTCTATCATCTATCATGGAGGAAGAGTGTCATTTCGATATAGGTACGCGACCAATTTGATTCAAAATGCCATTTGGTGGTTTTCAGGTTTCTGTGTAGGAAACAAGTGCTTTTTATTATGATATTGTTTGCTTTTGCAAATTGGTAATGGTGCTTACCATTGTCGTTTGTCTGATCATGTAGTGAGTAAAAATCGGCCACAGTTCATGTAAAATTTTCCCTGCCCACTTGAGCATTTAGGTCACCCATTATGATTTTTGTTAATTAGATTATATATTTTCAGATGGAGTTACAATACCTCAAGGTACTGTTGTAACGATATTAATGAGGCACATCAGAATGGACTCAAAACTTTGGAAGAATCCAAATGTTTTTGACCCTGATCGCTTTCTTGAAGAAACTGATTTATTAAAACATATGTATACTCCTTTTGGAATAGGTGTTCGAAACTGCCCAGGTAAATAAATTGATTTAATGTTTGTGTGTATGAGGGGTTGAGAAACAATGAGGTACAAGTTTAAAGCATTTAAACCTTGAACATTAAGCAACAAAATACATTACTTATATTTTAAATATCTTTAATCGACATTAACTCAATGGGTTAGTAAGAGGAAACAAATCTCTTGATTCCTCACAGTCAATTCAGTTTTAGAAATGGAGGTCCATAGTATCATTATAACTTGGACCAGTCTTCAGTGAGTACAAGTGTCCTAGAGTCGAAGAAATTCTGTTAAAAAGACATAGCTTACTTCAATTGTACATTAAAAGGTATTAGGGTGAATTAAATTTTTTTAAATGGTGCGATTGCAATCAAACAATGCTTCCAATTCAATAGCAAAATTAACTTATTTGAAATAACAAATCAAACAATCTATAACCTAAAATCTATTGTTTATCAGCGCAAAATCAAACTGAGGTTTGTATTAACTCATTTGTTTTTCATACGGAATAGAGCTTTGGCGCTCCAATAGGCCATCGAATCCCTCTCGTATCCAATCGTTATAATCTAAAATGCTTCGTAAAATCCTCAATGTTCCTTACTTTGTTACGAACAAAGTCATCCATAATCACCTTAATGTCCCATTTGTTACTGATTTGGCCAGAACTGGATATCAATCCTTTCAGGAAAAACTTTATTCCCACTGAAACCCACAATTTTTGATGTTTCAATCGTCAGCTGTCGACAAAATCTATTGTAAATAAATCATTTGTGCAAAATAGTGACAGTGTATATTAGAATGAAAAACGATTATTTTCAAAAATATATAATGTCGGCCTATACGCGTGAAAAAGGCAAATCCCAATACTGCTGGAAAGGGCTTCTTAAAAGTGATCGAATGGCAACAATAACACACCGTATGACCGAGTCAAGCAGTGCAGGGAACTTAAAAGAATGAATGCGGCCGTTTCAATATGACGTTTGTCTGCTATCCATTCGGATTTAAGTGTGATATTTGTGACCTTCTATGGTTTCTGCGCTCAATGAAGCCAACAAAAGAAAAGCACTTACTGCAACTTAATAATACTTTCCTTGAAAAAACAGTAACGGACTTTAAACTGTGCGGTACCTACGTGTAAAAAATCACAGGACTCGGACAAAGTGCACACGTTGTCACAATCGAACGGATTTGTGTATCTACACAAATAGCACTCACTACACATTGCCTGCATTAGATCCGAACAGTAAACGTCTAGTTCCACCGCGACTGCCATTCATGCAGATACTTTGCGTTACAAAGGCAGCTGTGGTATCATGGGAAAAGTCATTAATGTACCCGTGGATGTAGACAAAATGGTGCAAAGTTACTGCGTCAATTAGACGATAAAATACATAAATAATAATATTTTATATTAAAAAAATTACCCGTTTCGGAAACTTATTCACGTACAACACACGGGCTGGTCGATAGCACAGCCACACCCCATTTTTTAGTTATCAAAGATGGAATTTACTTTAAAATTTCACTGCAAGTCAAAACTCAATCCCTTGAAGTTCATCAAAAGCACCACCATTTCTTTTACTAATTATATATTTCGTCTTATCCGAATTTCCTTCGAGGACTACTACGATTCTCTAGTGTATTTAGTTCTTTAGTTCCCGCGCCTTCCCCAGCGAAACCAAACCATCCATAAACCCAAGCAAGGGTATTTTATTACGTAGGTGCAGACATTTTTCCGTTTTTAGCGCCTTTATTTTCTATTCTTTGAAATACAATATAATATAATATACTAATATAACCACTTTGAAGAATTCCAATATAAATATAATATTATGACTGAAGTTGAAAACCCTACAATGCTACAAGCTGAAGAACGAATATGGTGTGTAATTTAAATTGTATTAAATATAAGTGATTATTTAATCAGTTTAGTTTAATATTTAGCTCCGTTAATTTGCACATTGTAATTTATAACTGAAATAAATATTTGTAATAATTAATTGAATTATAAGTATTTAATGCAGTTCCTTAGCTGTTTAAATTTAGTTTTAAAATCGTTAGCAAGAATAACTTATTGCCCTAAGATTTGGATTAAGTCTACACTTCGTCTATACGAAGGCATTTTTTATATTTCAAATGAATGCAGACTCTTCTCCCAAAGAGTGAATGAAGGAAGACGATCCAAACCAACAGTCACGTGCTGTAAGGATGAGGATGGTCACCTCCTCACTGAAACAGAGGGTATTTCAAAATAATAATAATAAAATATATAAAAAAATGAACACTACATATATATAACTAAGAGTAAGAGCTGATCTGGAGGGATTGGACCAACAGACTCCGACATTTATGTAGTGGAAGAGCACAGATGCCGTACGTAACCGTACGTACGGTTCTCTTGAGTCTCCCGAATTACAAAGAGATACTACACGCCGAAGAAATAAACAACAATGGATGGAATAGACGCGTGAAATGAATGCAGCGGCAATCCGAGCTTATTTCTTGGCAACAAATCTGGAAACCAATAAATTAGGATACATATCAAGGATTGCTTCAGTTTGGAATGAAAAGTTTCTTCAGCTCCAACTGTCGTCTCTACGCATTGCTGACCAGGTAAAGCAAGCACTCAGCAGAAACTTCCTATCATTGTTCGAATTAAACGACATCAAGAGAGATGTTTAACAGAAAATAAACCAAGGTTTGATATTGCCACAACCATTAGAGGTTGTACCCGTAACCCCTGTAAACGTGGAATTCCCATTATCGAATATTATGCTTAAGATAGTGAGTTCTTTTACCACCGGTGTTGCCATGAAATAGGGAAGGACAAGTGTGCAACTGTTATCATTCACTGAGGAAAGTATACAAATTCAACGGATATAGAACTTTCAACAGTGAAGTTATCAAGCAGTTAAAGATAACTGATTTATGCTTATATTTAGGTTTTACTCTGCTTCTGAAATCCAAGAAGGATTTTAAAGGAACCTTTGAGGATGAATTCAAAAACGAGTTCAGAGGCTCTTAAAATGAATTAAGTTCAGGAAATTTAATAACGGCCTTGAATACATGTGGTATCTAAGCGGTTACGTAATCCTTTGGTATAATAAAATGATCAGATACCGATCTTGAAAGGCAACGCCATCCGAACTCTTCAGTCCCGCGGCTGTATACCGCCAGAAAACATAGATGGAGAGGTCTCTATTTTTAACTAGTTTGTTAAAATCGTGCCGAGAACAGGAAACACAACTTAAGGCATATGTCAATATCAGTACTTTGCCAGTAACTGCGATTGCAAGGCATTACCACGGATAAACGGCATTAAACTTGCTTCGGCAGGAGGTAAGCGAAAACCTAACTGAACAGAGCCTTATTGCGTTTTGGGGAACAAAAACTTTTTTCTTTTTTAAATTTAAGTAGAAAAAAGTTGACAGGATAATTCGAAGAGAGGTATGAAATGGTCTGGGGGTGCAGCCAATGATTTAACAAAATAACAATAACTTATTTTATTGTGGCTACGCTTCGGCCTAAGATGTAAGCCATCTTCAGAGCAGTGAGGTGAAGAGACACACTCTAACTGACAACTGATCATCATATATTTATAACTATAAATATAATTAATATATTTGATATGTATTTTAAAGGATCCGAAAACATTTAAAGCTCTCCAAGGGCAACCAACTGTCATATTATTCTTTCTGTTTTTTTAATAAATTCTTTATTTATTCTGGGACAAGTCCCTTGAGAATAACATTACAGGTTTCTATACAAGGTGTCATTATGTCTTAGAGTGTATTAATACAGGGTAATAATATGTCTTATTAAATGAGAAAGAATTAATGAGACAAACAAGTTGCGAATTACCTTCAATGATATCATTTAAAAACAAAACAAAAAAACAGAGTACAAGAAATTAAAAATAGCAGAAATAAGATTACAATACTTATATAGAGAGAATCAATAATTAATTACATAAGTATGCAAATTACAATTTCAAGTAGAAAGCAGAAAATGAAACAAAAGTATGAACAACATCAATATAACTTGTTTTTTAAAATATCTAACTGGATGAGTGAAGGGTCAATAATATAAATATATATAAATAATGATATAAATTACTTAAATATAAAAAAAACACATCATTCATTTATCAGTTAGAAAATTTTTATTTTGTTCTGATATAAATTCTATAACTCGTCGTCTTTTTTCCACCTATTAAATACTCGCACAACTAGGCGATTAAAATAAAGTATTTTTTATAGGCATTTCTGTGGAAACACACTTCCAATGAGGATAACACATGGAGCCTGTGAGATAATTGGATAAATAAGTTTATAAAAACAATAATTTACGTCTTTTATGCCAATAAATTGTTTTTACAGGCTATTGCGCGCAATGTGTTTAGCATAACATTTGCGGTTACGTCAATGTCGAGCATTGCTGCAATGTCTTACATGGTTGATTGTAATTGAATTTTCTCTCTAATTTCAGTTCTCATTTTATATTATTTTCATAGATTTCGTTTCACATTTGTCATTTTTAAACAAATATAACGATTTTCTAGCTCCTGTTTTCTTTAATAGTTGTTTGGTTGCTCCTACCGTCTACATCTCTATGGTATTATAGGATCGGTGAAGAGAATAGATTTGTCTGGCTGGAATACGTGCCTTGGTAGCTCAGTGGTTAGAGCACCACGCTAGAGACGCGGGCGACCCGGGCTCGAATCCCGGCCAAGACAAATCTTTTCAAAATAAAAATAAACATATTTTATTATATTATACTTGTTTTGTTTTTTTCATATAACCCTTACAAATTGTATGCAAGGGGCGTGGGAGGGTTTCATTTCAACCGGGGGGGGGCGTGGAAGGTTTTGATTTGAACAAGGGGGATGTGATACAAAAAAGGTAGGGGACCACTGATCTATACCTTCGCTGACGATACAGCCAGTATTTCTTCCCACAAAGATTTTAAAATTGTCTCTATATCTCTCCAAAATCATAAATTCAATTTAAAAAAGTGGTTCTACAAATGAAAAATCAAACTAAACACCTCAAAATCGAGCCATGCAAGCTTCTCTCGACGGAAAGCTTCGTTTCCAGCATTCAAAATAGACAACTACGAATCACCTTTTAACTATAAAAATTATGTGCGTTATCTCGGACCGTACTCACTGAGTGGGCTAGATCAGTTTGTAGGGTGCTGAATTGCTTTGCTCAAGGTTTGGGATTCGAACATGGCTATGACAGATAAATTATTTATTACTAAACATCCACAGACGGACCCTGTGGGATAACAGGTCCTCCTGCGCTTCACTCGGCTTATATAAACAAGGCACTTAATTAGAGGAAAGTCCTCAGCTTAGTTTTATTTCGACAACCACTAAATTCAGTATTTGAATCAATCAACATTATATGTATATATATATAAAAGTTATAATTTGACTGAAACACAACTATAAAAATATAGGGTTTCGGGCATAGTAACGACACAGACTCAAGATAACAACTGAACTTTATTTGTCTTAGCTCTCATATATATAGTCGATAATGTTTATAACTTAATACCAACAACCTTAATCCTCTATGTACATATTATTTATGTTTAGCGTCTATTTGTCCTTATAACTCCCCCCCCCTCCAGTTCCTTCTCCTGGAGGAACTAAAAATAATAGTAACATAAAAAACAAAAATAGTAATACAAAACTGAACATAAAAGTAATCTACAATCCAATAATTAATAACAATAAAAGCAAAGTAACATACACTGGCTTATCGCTACAAAAGAACCACTTACATCACTAACAAGAAATACTTAATCACTAACCTAATTGACAAAACACTGAGAAAAGAAGGAAAAAAAAAAATTAAATGCCTTGCTTAAAGAATTTCCACTGAGATTCATATCGAACACATAATACAATCTTCATTCCTGAAGCATAGGCTCCGGCCCGAGCTGGGACACTCTACGGGGAACTCGAAGCTCTCCGAGATGTACTGTGCGGACCCGTGAGGGAAAATTGATGTCGCGAATGGTATAGAGATTGTGCTCTCGGATGGTAATAATTTTATAGGGGCCATCGTACCGTGCGGCTGTTTTATTCCGCGCTGTCCTTAATCGGCGGTATACGACCGTTCCCAGTGGCGGTGGTCCTCGAGTCCAGATATAAGTTATAAGTGGGAGTAGGATAGTATTACTTCTAATACCATAAATGTAAAACATAAACATTGTAGAAGATATATGACGTGTTTGTAAGTTTTGTTATTATTAAAACATATATGGATTCAGTCTAAAATAAACATCAGTATGTTTTCAGAAGTCGAACAGTGAGTTTTATTTTCAACCTTTTCATTCTTTTTTTTTTTATTCTTTTGTGTGGCACGTCGCTTAACTGGTGCCGAAACCCGGGACCGAGGAGAAAAAGAAGAACCGTGGTAAATTAATTTATTTTTTTTTGTTCTCTTTTTTAACTTTATCCACCAAGGAAGAAAATGCCCGACCCCGGACTAAGCGATATCCTGAGACCGGCGATGCTCACAGAGGAACCACAACCACAACCACCGCAAGAACCACAGGAGCCAATAAACCCTTTTTTCCGATCCTGCCGACGACTACACTAGCATTGACGCTTGCAGACATTGCTGCGAGGGAGGCAAATCAGCTAGAACGCATGAAACTACAAAAAAGTAATGCACGCGATTTGAGGAGGGAAATTAGTGAGCTAGAGAGGTTCAACGGGGAAGTTGGGGAGCTGAACCACTTCCTGAAAGGAGGGGACAGGATCATGTACTATATCCAGGTTCAGGTCGAGGAGAAAGATATTGAAGAATTGGATGCCACCAGACTAAGGGCAGCCTTAGCGTGCCGAGTTAAAAGAAGTATCCTCAACTTGATTCAGGCAGATGAAGATACACCATGGCACACAATCAAGGAAAGGTTAAAAAAGGCATTTGGGGGAGGTCGTTGGGCCCCAGAGGAGGACATGCTCCAAATGTTCAGGGATTTCCTCAAACCAGGGCAATTGCATGGACAATATGCGGCAGTATTATTGGGGCAGTACAATAAATTACCGAAAAACTGCGCGAAATCATGGAGACCGACCAAGTAGAGGCGAGGATGGATTTCTTGTCCAGGATACTGAAAGTCCAGTTGGCCAGAGAGACTCGAAGAAAGGATGGATTGCCAAGGGACAAAAGATTCTTGGAGTGTGTCCAGGAGATAGTGACTCGAGTGCACGAGAAGAGGAATCGAAATATAGTGAAATAGCCGAGACGGGCTGGAGTAGGGTCACTTACCGTCGGCCGGAAGTTAGCCTGAGCCGTCCGAGATGGGACATGGGAAAATGGAGAGATCCCGAAGGATATAAAAAGGAGAGACCGGCTGCACGAGATAGACGACCAGGAACAGAGAGGACAAGTGGGAGAAGAGAGGAGCGGAAGTGCCACGAGTGTGGAAAGACGGGGCATCTAGTGGCCGAATTTCCCAGCATCAGGTGCTTTGAATGTGGAGGGGAAGGACACATGGTCCGGCAATGCCCGTACTTATACAGGAGGAGCCAACTACCAAAACCTGAACCCAAGGAGGTAAATACGCAAAAGCTGCGGAGAGGGTCGGGAGTAGTGAGGAGAAGCGATTCATCCGGCGAGGAGACGGAGATAGCTGGAACATCGGAGACGGAAGGTGAAGAAACAGGGAGCAGTGGAGGTGAACGACTTAGGAGCCGAATAGGTGCAGAGGCGGACCTGAGCAGGGAGTAGCAGGACAGCGGCTTACTGAGGGGAGTGCCCGCAGAGAGGCGACCGCACCAGAAGAGAGGTATGTAATAACATTGATAATGATAAGTGCTTGTTGCCGATTATTGAGGTGAGGGGAGTGAAGTGTTTAATAGATACGGGGAGTTCAAATACTATATTAACCAGAGGAGCGATATAGGAAAGAGAGGGCACTCCAGACACGTGAATGGGGACGTAAATTGATCACTCTGGGTGGGCCATGTGAGGTAGATGGAGAAGTTCAGTTGGGTACCACGAGATGGGCCGGTTAGAAGGGGGTCATAAGGGTGCACGTAGTAAAAAAAATGAGCCGAGAATATCAGGCAATTGTAGGGTGTGATTTGTTAGGGCAGTTCGGAGCAAGCGTAAAACATAAACAGGGACGCTGGAATATCCGAATTGGGAAAAAACCTACAGATGCAGAGGGACATTGCAGGGGACAGAGGCAGGGGTCATAAACAGGGTAACAGATTGAAGAGAGGCAGTGAAGAAGGAATTTGCGGATATATTTTTCCGAGTAGGGGAGATATTAGGAGTAACAGGTAAAACAGTTCACGAAATTTCGCTAAAAAATGAAAGAATTTCATATGTAAAGGAGAGGAGATACCCGCAAGCGCTGCGCTGTCGTACAGCGGCAAGGGATCATTATCGATATTACCTCAATAATAGTCCTCTGTGGGCAGTGAAGAAGAAGGCAGTGGCGGGAGAGGAGAAATATAGGGTGGTCATTGATTACCAAAAGCTCGACGAAAATAAATACGGTCGATGAAAAGTACCCCATCCCGTGTTTCGAAGATATTTTGGATCGGTTGAGTGGAGCGAAAGTATTTAGTACCCTTGACCTCAAAGCCGGTTGCCACCAAATCCGGATGCACCCCCGGGATCAACCAAAGTCGGCCTTTACGTTCGAGAGAGGGCATTACGAATTTACCAGGATGCCGTTCGGTTGAAGAACGCCCTCATCATTTCAGAGGCTCATGGATGAATTCTTGAGGGGGATTGACGAGTCTATGTGCCAGGTCTTTATGTACGACCTTCTGGTTTTTAGTGGATCGGTGGATGATCATATCAAAAATTTGCGGATAGTGTTTGAAAGGGTGCGCCAATTCGGCCTAAAACTATCGGAGGAAAAATCCCTGCTAGGGCAAGGACACATCAATTTTTTAGTCCACACACTCTCTAAAGACGGAGCTAGACCAGACGCATAAAAACTGGATGCTATTATGAGGACGCAAGTGCCTAAAGACGTAAAAGGGATTCGGAGACTGCTGGGAACGCTAAATTATTATCGTAGGTTTGTCCCGGACATGGCGGAACGCCTTGTTCCTATTAACAACTTACTCAAAAAGAGAGCTCAACTCGTGGTAACGCCGGTCATGGATAATAACATCCGGAAATGCATGGAAAGTCTACAAGCGGAACCCGTGCTAGCATTCCCCAACTTCCAAAAACCTTTCGCATCAACGACGGATGCAAGCGAATACTCGTTGGGGGCGGTGCTGCCACAAGGTGAGGATGAGTGCGAGTGTCCGATAGCCTATGCAAGCAGGCGACTGACTGATGCAGAAACTAGATACAGCGCGTTGGAAAGGGAACTCCTAGCCAACGTATGGGCAGTAGATCATTTCCGGCCTTACATCTTCGGGCGGAAGTTCCGTGTACATACCGATCATCGGCCGCTTCAGTGGGTTGGAAAACTTAAAGAAACATCAGCAAGAGTGGCCAGGTGGAAGGAGTTCTTGGCACAGAATAACATGGAAGTTATTTGTTTTTTAATTTATGTATATCGATGAGGACATTAGACCGGAGGTTGATTTTCGGTCTTTATTGTTTCATTATTATTTATAAGATTTTTTTTTCCTTTCTTTCTACAGACTTTGTAGATCTTTGACCGCCTTTACCAGCCTTCTCTACCTCTGTATATCATGGGCCAGATTTCCAGTATGCTACATGTAGCTCCGCAGCATCTTTGTCGACCCTGTCCATCCATCTGGTCTTTGGCCTCCCGTGTTGTCTCTTAACAACTATTGTGGCATTCATAGTTGTGTAGAGGCGTCCTGACGGATTACTTCGAGCTACATGCCCCGCCCATCTTAACCTTCTTGCTTCCATATCCTGAGATATCACCTGACCAGTTTCCGTGAGCAATTCCTTATTGGTCCAAGAGTTTAAACTTTCATCCCATGCCGCTCCGGAAAGAAGTATTTTTCTTTCACATCTCTCGATTCTGCTTTCCAGGGTGCCGGTGAGAGCCCACGTCTCCCAGCCGTATATCAGAATCGGATTTATTACAGTATTATAAACCCTTAGTTTTAAGTTCCTAGAGATGCTTCGCGATTTATATATATTTATATTGAAGGCATAAGTGGGGTATTATTAAAGGATACTGAAGGGCAGGAAGTCATTGGTATATGACGTAAGGTAAAAGTGATTTGATGCGATTTTTGAGAATTTATTTTAATTCTCCAGTTGTGACACCATTCTTCAAGATCAGTGATATGGGATTGGAGGCTTTGGGATACAATAACTGGATTGGTGTTGACTGATAATACACATGTATCATCAGCATACGTGGTAAGTATAGTACTAGGGTGAGTTGGGATGTCAGCTGTATAAACTGTATAAAGGATTGGGCCAAGGATACTACATTGAGGACTTATAAAATTTAAAAACTAAAATGGAAAATACAACATTTTAGAGCTTTGAGTAAGTTACTAAAATTCAGAGCTCATCTATGGTAAATCATGGATGGAAACAAACTGACCTTATCTTCATTCACTATGAAATTTATGATGATAGATTCCATCAACTATCTTAGCCGACAGACAGACAAAACCGCACTAAAACTACCATATATTGTTATTTAAGTTTTTAAAATCAACACCTAGCGAAAATACCAGGATAATTAAATTATTGTCATAATAATTTCTGACAACATTGACATGAAAAAAGTTTGACTTTATAATCTAGGAATTTCACAATTTGGTTTTTGCTACCGATTAAAGTCGAGAATACTGCTATCTTCGGGTAAGGTAAAGAAATCTTATCAGTTGCGCCTATATAAGAGGAAAGTACCAAAAGTTCTTATTCATCTGATTTGTAACAATTATTACTACTTTAACTTAATATATTTTAAAATTAATGTCAATGTCAATTACCTCTGGCTGGGAAAATGTTACCTAAAGCAATAATAGTTTAATTAGAGTTAGAAAACCTTAGGTGTTTGTATTTCTCTTGAGATTGGACAAATGTTAATAAGTCATTGATAATTAGATTTTTACTTATCAATAAGGCCCCAACCTCAAATTGATAAGATCAATAGGTCTTTATTCGTAATTTGAGTGATCGTAATGATCGATAATCGATAGCAACAATTACTTAAAGTTAGTGCAGCATTATTTTTTAATAAATCCAACAAATACAATTTTACAGTTGAATTCAAAGCTTTAAGTAATCACGAATTCCACCATAATAACACTAGTACAGGCAGTACTATGACCTGAGGGCAAGTGAACTACTAATGTGCAGTAATCAGTAGTTATGATAACCTTCCACTTTAACCAAATATGTTTTTATTCCCAAGTATACAGCTGAGTCAATTTATGGAATTGATGTTGAGTTTGGAAACTTAATCTTACTTAAATGAAGGTAGATCTACTTTATCAGTTATTAAAATATGTATTTTCCAATCAATTATTACAAAAATATGGCAAGTCATTAGGCTAAACATATTTCAAATTTATTATCTCCAATAATTGTTAGAGGGTCCAACCCAATTATAAATATTCATTCATATGTTGACAGTATAATAACTTAGATGTAGAATACTCATATTTTAATTAAATCCACAAAATAATTCTGAGTATTCTCTATAAAGAATGGATCATGCAACTATTTCATAAATTAAGAAAAAATAATATTTACATTATGTATAAATATAAATATAAATATAAACAATGAGTCTCTTTTTGAAACAGAAAACATATCATTTATTAATAAGGCTGTAATAATGGCCTCTCTTCTTCATCAGCTGTTCATGGTTTCCTTCTTCTATCACTTCACCATTCTGAAGAACTATTATCTTGTCTGCTTTGCGGATCGTTGATAGTCGATGTGCTACCACAATATTCGTCCTACCAGCTGAAGCATTTTCCAAAGCTTCTTGTACAATCTATAAAGTAATAAAAAACTAAATAGGATACAGTGAAACATATGTATTAAATAGAGATTGTAACAGTTTTTGGTTTTGCCCAAATATTATATCAGATAAGGTTTCTTTCTTTATCAATTACTGTAGGTTTTAGAGACTAGCGTACCTTCTCATTCTCGGTATCCAGAGCAGAAGTAGCCTCATCCAGTAGTAATATCTTAGGGTTCCTAAGGACAGCTCTGGCAATTGCAATTCTCTGTTTCTGTCCTCCAGATAATTTTGAGCCCCTGTCTCCAACCATAGTGTCATAAGCCTAAAAACTTTCTTTTTAGAACTTTATGAAATAAATGTTGATAAACTTGTAACGGACTGAGTAAAATTAAGTTAGGTATATTAAATATTAATATTGTTAGAAGTTTCGCATCTGTATCCAGGCCGCGCTGAGTAGACAGTTCATAGGTCCAATTCGGGATTGAGGTCGGATATGACTCAGGGCTTTGCCACTTCTAGCCGACCTTAATCGAATATTTAATAACTATAATAGCAGGTTCAATATAATAGCATTTTATTTTTGCTAAATGGATGTTTTGGGTTTATTTCTTTACCAAGTTTCCCGATAGGTTCTCGACTCTACCCTGTCCACAAAGTCCATACAGTTACAAGCTTATAGAGCAATTCACATAAAAATGCTCATGGCCACCTGATTTTACAATGAAAAAAGTATTAATTTATGTAAGATTACGAAATATGTAGATTTATTATTATTAATTTTTGCTTAAAAGAAGTGAATGTTAGAATTCTGTTTTTGCATATTTTGGCATTTTTTTGGTTTACTTCAAGAAATCCAAGCTATTCTTATTACTAATGATATTTAGTATTCATGATAGCCCTCCTAGGGCTCTCCCAGCCTCTACAAAGTGGGTATTCTTAATAGGGGTAAAACCTAGGTTTCAGTGTGATCACATAAAGATCATTTCCCTGCTGAACCATTGTCCTACAAACAGTACCGTCTCTACTTCGTAATGAACCCAAAACCCTTCATAGCTTGTAGTCATAGAGATTTTAATAGATACAGTAGCAATTTACAACTTTTAACACCAATGTCATTCAATACTTAAGTATTTATAATAATATTATAATACTTAATGATATATTATAAACTTTAGAGTTATCCCACATCATAAAGTTTATAATATATCATTATGATTAATTAAAGTTTTTAAAAAGTAATAATAATTTAACATACCTGTGGTAATTTCATTATAAATTTGTGAATATTTGCAATTTTCGCAGCATGGATGATCTTATCCATTGTAACCTCTTCTAAACCATAAATAATATTTTCCTTAATTGTTGTATCAAACAAAACTGGCTCCTGGGAAACAAGACCTATTTGGCTCCTCAAATATCTCACATTTATATCATTGATGTCCTTACCGTCAATCAACTGAAAAATTAAGCATGGAAATAAATTATAAAATTGTGTTCAAATTTTCAAAAACAATACATATTTTTTTATATCTCTGGTACAATTTATGTAGGTAATGCTTCAGAGACAATACCTCTGTTTTATACGGGAGTATTCCCTAATATTTTTTTGTTTATTTAATAAAACTCATAAATTAGTCGTAGACAACATGAATAGTTCATTGAACTAAATTGATAAATAAAATTCTATCTGAATCTTATCATTGCCAAAACTGGTCTAAAGCCATCTCTAGGTATGATCCTTTGAGATTTTCAAACAGATTTTAGTTCTGGTGGTGGTCCATGGACTGAGTTTTGTAAGCAGAGATTAGTGGTGGCAACAAGCCTTTGGGTTCGCTCAGTCCTATTATTATTATTTGTTTATTTAATTTATTAATAATGTTTGAATTATATTTCTGTAACGGACTCAGATAATTTAAGTTAGAGATATTTTATTAAATGTTAATAATAATAAATCTTGTCTGTTTTGTGGCGATGCCAAGTCGTCAGTCCAATACGGAAATGAATCAGCATTTCCGTCGCCTACAAGTCGACTCTGATCGAATATTTAAAAAATTTAAATTCAATTCAAGAGATTCTAGGGATAATCATGACCACCAGGTTGCACCACCTCACGGACCACGGGATAAGAATGTTGATGCTAGCTCGAATAAGCCTTCAAATACGAGACCGTTTTCCCCCAAAAGTCAGAGTTGAACACTGGGACCAGTGAGAAGTAGAGGGGCCTGAGGAAGACAGCAGATGGAAGGTAGGAACTTGTTCTATACTGTAGTCAGGCTTCTATTCTGGGTGAAGCCCGCTTGTAGTTCAGTTGTAGCTAGAGTCACTCAATTCTGATAATTAAATATTTTCTTTGTCTTTTGTCGCGTTTCGGACACAAATCAGACACGGAATGTTTCAGTTGTAGTTATTATTAGAGCATATGATTAATATTATAGATGATGGATATGATTATTGTTGTAGGTGATGGATCGAGTTTTATTTGGAAATTATTAATTTTATAAATGGTTATGAGATAATGAGTATGATGGGAAATGTTTAAGTTGTCATTATTATTAGATCATGTGATTATTGTTATAGATGATGGATCAAGTTTGATTTGGAAATTATTAATTAGCGGTTATGAGGTAATGATTACTGATGGGAAATTTTTAAATTAGTAATCATTATTAGTGCATATGATTATTGTTATAGATTATGGAAATTGTTTTATTATTATTTTTGGTTTTAGGGATTATGATTATTGATGGATAATCTGGGATATGATTTTTGTTCGCATGTTATTAGTTAGTTTATTAATGCCTTATTAATAGTAGTTAAATGTAATTTTTATCTTAATATAATAGCGTTTATTTTTTAATAATACTTCAAATTACACAGGTAATACTTCAAAGCTACAGATGAATCGACTGATTCATAAATACTAATCCACTAATAAGTCAAACAGGAACTTTGTCATCCAGTTGAAAGTATAACTCTATCATTCTTCTGAAGAAAAACTTTTGTCTTTATAGTGCTCCATTCCATTTCATTCATTAAAAGACCTCATTATACCTAACCCTTATTTATTTATTATTGATTAGTCACTATAATCCCCTAAATGAGTTTAGATCTCATAGTCTGTATTTTACAGAGCTTCATTATCAATAAATTATTTAGTAAGCATAAAAAAATGTCTAGTAAAAATTAAGTAGCCTAAAATATCGATAAAAACTCTTATGGGGCAGAAGATGAAGGCCTCCATGAATTGAAGCTCTTGAACGTGAAATATAATAAATTCGTATATAAAGAAATATTTGGTTTTGTTTTTAATTTCTAATGTCTATATTGTTACGGTCAGAGAGGGAAGAAGGACCGGCTGAGGGGATTAGATGAGCTGTGGGATTAAGCGGAAGGGATCAAAGAACGTGTAGAGCTTTCTGGATTGGCCTGGACGGTTCTCGATCTTGTTCCGAGAAATGCCCCACCCCGACCTACCTTGCCTATATAAAAAGGCCACCTGTTTCGGCCGGATCAGTATGAGTATCAGTCTGTAATAAGTGCTAAGTTAGTATCAGTCTGTAATAAGTGCTAAGTTAGTATCAGTCTGTAATAAGTGCTAAGTGCATAACAGTGACAGTTAGTGGCTGTGTAATAAGGGTAATAAACTGTGTGTCAGTTTGTGATATTTGGAGAGTCTTACGGTCGGTGGACTTTAATTAGCGAACTGTAAGTGTTAATTTGTAGTTATAAACTATAGTGTAATTTTATTGTATTTGTACAAATTTAGGTAAATAGTTAAGTTATTTAGTATTACCAATATCCTATTGTATTTGTATATTATTTTAGTAATTAGATAACAGTAAGGCCTAGGTTATAATCTGTAGAATATTGCTATTGTAAATTTATATAAGTTTAATAAGTTAATTGTTTTAAATAATTTCCTTGTAGCCTTTTTAATTTGTTAATAAATATTAGTATCTTGAATTAAGTAATATTTTAGTTTATTTTACACCCAGTAGCCCGTAACAATATAATAAAGTCCATTAGCTGAGATGGGAAGAAAGAAAATCAAGACTCCTAAAGAAGCCTAACCAATGATATTCATGTGGTTCTTAGTGGCCGATACGTGATAAAAAAAAAATACATTACAGAGACAAATTATGTAGGGATAATACCCGAGCAAAGCTAGGGTGGGTCGCTAGTTTATTACTATAGTTACATTCAAATCAATATCTCAAAATTAATTGACTCTAAACTTACTATTGTTCCTTCATTAGGAAGATAGAATCTCTCTAGAAGTGAGATTATAGTTGATTTGCCACACCCGGAGTCCCCTACAAGAGCTACCATTGTTCCTGCTTCGATCTCAATATTCAGCTTCTTGAGAACTTGTACTTTGTCCCTGGTTGGATAAGAGAATGTAATATCTCGGAAAACAATGTTCCCATTAATTTTCTGAAATATAAAATTCAAATAATCACCTAGAAGTAATATAAACATTAATGATTTATATTTAATCAAACCTACTGGTTTTGCTTTATGATCTGATAATGTATCGAGAGATGTTTTAGTGTTGGCAATTCTGTTGAGTCGCTTTATCGCCTGCTGTGCTGCAGGATACTGACTCGTCAAAATCAAGGCAGGCCCAGCCAAAGTAGATGCTAATGTTAGAGCAATCACAACACTAAACAAAAATATTCTTATCAGGGGTAATATTTAATAATTTAATAACTATATAAAATCAGTTGTAAAATAAAAATCATAATAAAACATAGAAAAAGTAACAGAAACGATAAGGAAAAGAAGACTGGTATTTTTTAACATTTATACAGAATGGATGACAACAGGCTGTCAAAATAGATCTTTAAACATCTCTGGGAAAAGAAATTAACTACAGTCTGGATCCGAGAAATTAAAAAAAGATTTAGAAATAAACAATATAAAAGCAGAAGCAGCAGCACAGAGAGATGCTTTCAGAAAGATAGTGTTAAACAAGTTCAACACTATCTTTCTGAAGGATCCCAAGTTTGGGATTCCAATGCAGCAATAAAAGAACAGGCATGGCTGAAAAGAGAGCAAAAAATGTGAAGGAATTGAAATTGGCACGTGGTTCCATAGTTGGCTAAAACGAAGGGGGGGGGGTTCATAATAGATCATTTTGGCTGAAATGAAAATTTTCAGTTTTAATATTTCAATGGAAATATTCATTTTCACCACCACAAAATCTATTTTGATTAGTTTTGTAGTGATGTCTATATGCTATGTCCATTTGTCCTGTGCATAATTCAAAAACATTTAGCTGTAGAAATTTGAAATTTTATACTTGGGATTAATATTACATGTAGTTGTGCATTTATCTTTCCTTTCATTAAATGTTAACTGAAGTGGTACATTACTTAAACCATATAATAGATCACCATCAAATTTTGTATTAAAATATAATGGAAAACTAATCAAATGTGGTAATAGAATAAAATAGAAAAGTAACTTCATTCTGGTACTGTGTTTCTTTAGAATAATAAATGTTAATATGCTGGAAAATCAAGGGCTTAAATTAGGATAGAGAAGAAGAATGACGGATATTAGGAGGGATTGAGCTCTAGATGGTATTGGAGCTGGGGAGTATTGGAAGCTTACTAAAAATAATCTATAAAGATTTTTCTTTAATAGCTCTACCAATTATTTTTCACATATTAATAAATGCTAATCCAACAATTGTTGATGTGGTTCTTCTTTCTTGCATGGCTCTACAGCCCATCAATGAGCCTTGGCCTCCTCGGTACTTTTCCGTCAGTCCCCCCTGTCCAGTGCAGCTGCTTTCCAGTGTTGGACGTTTAATAGACTCCTGGAGTCCTCACTGACTCCATCCAGCCTTCCCAGCTTAGGATGGAGGTGGAATGGAGGTTCACACTGATGTTAATTTTAGTTTGATTTATTTATAGATAATGTCTAATAATCACTTGATGTCCACTTCATTTTTTTTTTAAATTAAGTAATTAGGCATTCATTACAAGGTCAATTGTGAAGAGAGCCTGTTCTAGGATAACAGGACCTGACAGTTTAATAGTAATTAACTATACATGGATTTATTTTTTCTAAATACCTATTCAAGTTTATTCTTACCCAATAAGAAATGTCCCTCTGACATCACCAGTTGCAATAGTGTTGGCTCCATAAATAAATGAAATGCCCATTGCCCACCGCATAAATGTCTTCGAGAAACTATAAACAGCTGCAAACCAAATAATGCTTCTAAATGCTTCCCTAAATAAAATTCACATTTTAACATTTAAACACACAAACAAAGTTCTGTAGAATTTCATACATTAAAAAAAAAATTTTATAAAATTTATAAAAATTTAGCAAATTATCCTCACTTCTTTGAACGTACAAGCTTATCCTGATATTGGTTAACTACAAACTTTTGACAGTTAAGTATTTGGATCGTTTTGATATTTTGAACATATTCGGTAGCTTCCTAAAGAAAATATAAATTTTAATAACAATAATTAGGATTTATCAATATTGATTTATATTAAATTATATTTTGTTACCTTGGTTGACTTAGTTATTAGAGCTGCAGATCGAGCATCAGCGTCTTTTGATCTCATTCTTAAGCCATTGATAATTAAGAAGATTAGCAAAACTGGTGAATTTGCTAATGTTACACTTGGACTGATGAAGTACGAATAGACATAACAAAACATTAATGAAAGTATGAAGATGGCAACATGAGCTGCTCTGTCTCCTGTCACCTACACAATTATTTTTATATTAATAAAATGACTTTTAACAGTTTTAATACAAAAAATATTTAGAAAATAGAAATAGAATGTATATATTTCTGGTTAGAAATATCTCTAGGATAAATGATTCTATTTAAAAGAATTTTTCATATGCAAGATAACCCTATACTTGTCAAGAAGTTAACGGTTTCAGCAAAATACATAAAACACTCGTTTAAGCTCTCTGAGGACTGCACAGCATATTCTGGCCTTTGATTGGGCTGAAAATTCTTATACATTTCAGATGGAGTGTTGAAAAGTTATCACCAACCAACTTTTCAGACAATCAAAATCTTGATATAACAATTTCACTCTAGTAGATGTAGGCATAAACTCCGCCTGTGAAAGTAGCGAAGCTAGGACTACAGCCGGTCCCAAGCCCGTACAAAGGAGGAGGGTTGAGGGGCAGGGTTGACTACCCACCCATCATAAAAAATCCTTAGGTTACCACTACTAAATCATACCTCGGATATTGGACTGCTAAACAGCATTGACATGAAACTAGGAAAAGGACACTACTTCTTGGAACATGGAATGTACGGACACTATACAGGCCGGGAGCGCTGATAGAACTAACGGACCAGCTATCAAGGTGCAGGATGGACATAGCAGCTCTACAAGAGGTTCGATGGACTGGTAAAGGGCACATCAAGTGAAAATACTACGATATCTTTTACTACAGAAATGTGGATAAGCACATATTCGGAATGGGCTTTAAGATTGCTAAACGATTCCACAACTCAGTTGTCGACTTCCAACTGATTAGTGACAGGATCTGCAAAATAAGAATTAGGAATGGGTCAAGGAACATCACCATAGTGAATATCCACGCACCGACAGAAGATAAATGCAAAGAGGATAAAGATGCACTCTACCTCAGCTTAGAGCCAATCCTTTCCTAAATTCCTCACATGATATAAAAATTGGTATGGGTGATTTTAATGTGCAAGTCGGTAAAGAAAAGGCCTTCTGGCCGAACGTTGGTAATGAAAGTCTACATCATACTTCAAACGACAATGAGGAAAGAATGATCGATTTCACTACAGCTAATGCATTAGTCGTAATGAGTACAATCTTCCCTCACAATGATAAACCCAAGCATACATGAAGAGCCCCAAACGGAGCCTATAGTCAAATAGACCATATTCTGGTGTCATCCCAACACTTTAATTGGGTGAATGACGTGAGATCATATAAAGGTCCAGACGTAGACTCCGATCACTTTCTGGTAGTAATGAAAGTGAAATTAAGGTATCACCAGTATAGTGATAATGTAAGAATCAAAAAGAAGAAATGGTGCACAGAAAGTCTAAAGACATCAGACCGGAAAGCGAGGAGGCTGTAAAAATACGTAATAACAAACGGGCCATACTTCTTATTCATGATACTCGCTAAACAAGGAAGGAACTCACAGAAGCTCGGACACAGGCAAAGAAAATCTGCAGGAACAAAAAATTAGGAATCTTGAAACATCTCGGGACCCCTACGCTGAAAGGCACTATAGGGGGAAGCAAAAGAAGAAGAAAAATCTCGGGCCAAGAATGAGACCAGAAAGTTTCATTCTTCAGAAAGAAAGGCAAATAGAATTATTCTTGTTTATGAAAGGCACATAAAAGTTATGAGTAATCAGAAATAAACTCTTAAGTTTATATCATCACTTAAACAAACTTTTCTACAACTCCAGAATAATGCCACATTATAAATTCAATGTCATTGGAATTTAAAATTATCATTGCTGCTGACTCCCATTTTTTACAACTGCTTAAGAGATAAATAAAACCCATTGGATCTTTTAAGGCTGCATCATAACTCTAATTTAACTTATTATTGTTTAAGCTATATCTTCTAGCCAACACCAGCAATGCTTTTAATAATTGCAATTCATAAAAATTTTACAATTCAATACAAAGCTGACTGAAAACCTGGCAGTATTCTAAAACTTTTAATATTTTTTTACAAGAATACTTACTGATTCTATGAGTTTTGGGCTATTTGTCAATACCTCAAGGCATTCCTTAGGAGAATTTCCGCTACTATCAAACCAACCTATGTCCATGGAGACTAATTTATTGAAAGCCTTTTTCTGCACTTTTTCCAACCACAGTTGAGTTGCAATTGTTGACATGGCAAACTTTAAACATTTTTAATCAAAATATAAATTTTTATTTTCATCAAGTACTTAGATTAAAATATTAAGACTTAGGACTGAATTTATTTGGTGAATATAATTACTATGTATACTTACACTTATGACCACTGAGAAAAATAAAATAATCCCCAGTCCAAAAAGGTAAGCTACATTGATCAAGGCTAAATCACTCAGCTCATCTTTAGCGTATGTGAAAGACTAAAAGAACAATGGTCAATAAAAGTCATATTACAAAATTGAACTGGTGAAGATTTAAAAAAATTACCTGGCAAAGCAAACTAAATATGTAGTAAAAACCAGGAAGAAATATTGATGAAAAATTAAGGAACAAAATGGCCAGTATCCACACAACAATAGTTTTCAGTTTTTCCATATTCAGCCCGAGTTATTTTTTATTCTCTGCCACCTAAAAAGAGAAAACTATAACTTTGTTTATGTACAATCAATATAATTATATTTATATAGGCATATAATATTGTTAGGTTACCTTTAGTTTCCTGACCATTAATTATTATTTGTCATGAAAAACCTAACTCTAAAATACTCTACTTCAAATAATTATAAGTTAAATATTAATTTCGGGCGCCAATAAATAAATACTTAATTTATTAATACTTTTTATAATATGACAAATAAACTTATAATAGAATAGACGAAGATTTGCATTTTTATAAAAATAACATAAATCGGGTTTTACCCACTCATTTGACATAAACACTTTCAAATGCTAAATTATATCCTAATCCCCACTTTATAGCACTTCACTTAAGAACATATAAGAATTACAGTACCTTTGTCACTTTGACGTATATGTCAACCAAATGTCCGCTTCTCTTATTCCTTTGTTCTCCAGGCTTCAGCTGGCTTCTCTCCTGCTTCCTTCCACTTCCGTCTCCAGATTCATAAGACCCCACTCTCCCTCCACTTGCTCCCCCACCACCTTTTCATCCCTTCTCCATATTTCGTCGATCTTACAATCAATCTTTTGCAATTTTGACTTTTACATATTTACACAGTTTAACAATTATACATCCAATGTGATGTTCAAAAGAATGTTTAATTTATAATCACATCTATAACTTATTAATTTATAATAGTACAACATAATATTTACAAGTTACATCATAACCTTTATACATCACTTAACCTATTATAACCTATTACAATTTACAATCATCCAAATGCAAATTTTCGTCTTTATCTAATCATGTATATACAATATATATATATATATATATATATATATATATATATATATATATATATATATATATATATATATATATATATATATATATATATATATATATATATATATATATATATATATATATATATATATATATATATTTTGTTTAATAATTATTTTAATACCTTACAATATATATTATGTATTATAATATATGGGCAATACTGGATATATCATAGTTAAGGAAATTATATGTTACCTCCAAAATGTCTTTAATAATTGGTTTGGCTTTATCAAATAATTCCTCTCTAGGAGCAAATCCTTGGCTAAAAAAAAAATATAATTATTTCTAACAAAATAAATATTTAAAAAAACCGAAGTACTAAAAAAAAATAAATCATATATATACAGGGTGTTTCGGAATTGCATGGCACTATTTTAGGTATGTGTTCTCTAACACAAAATAATCAAAAAAGTTCATATTAGCATATATCTCAAACTCATTTATTAAACAGATATCAAAGATTAAAGATTTATTATTTATTTACTACATTAAGACTGACTGTACAAAGTTTAGCGTGTTTAATTCTATTACAGGTTTCAACCACCTGATAAACAAAAGAACGATAAGCAATGACAGTATTTCCTAACCGAAGAATACCAAATCTTAAAACGTTTGAGGCCATTGAAAGACGCCTTAGGGATAATGGCACGCTAAAACCTATACGAGTAAACGCCGGTCAACAAAGATTTCGGCGGACTGCAAACGTTGAAGAAGAAATAGTCGATGCTGTTCAGTTATCTCCTAACACTAGTACCAGAAGATTGTCATGTTGTTTAGATGTTTCCCCTACCAGCGTATGCCGAACTTTACGTGAACAACAATTGTATCCATTTCACGTATTGAGTAGGCAAGATTTATTACCACAAGATTTATAACAAGCGTAGAAATATCTCCCAGTGGTTAATTCGACACTGCACACGAGATCCTAACTTCCTGAACTGCATTTTGGTTACTGATGAATCTTGCTTTACAAGAAACGGGATTCTTAATTTTCGAAATACACATACTTGGGCTGAAGAAAACCCTCATACGACCAACATACCTGTTCTTTAAATGTCTGGTGTGGTATTCTAGGCGATAACATCATCAGCCCCTTCTTTTTGCCACCTAGGCTGTCAGGTATATCTTACTTGCATTGTTTGCAAAATAATCTTCATGAACTCCTAGAAGATATTCTGCTAGGCATTAGGCAAAGGCTGTGGTTTATGCATGACAGTGCTCCAGCTCACTTTTCTCATAGTGTCACTGATTATTTAAATGCAACTTATGGAGACCGATGGGTTGGTCGAAACGGACTTGTTAAATGGCCACCACGATCTCCGGATTTAACGCCAATAGATTATTTTGTGTGGGGCTAGATGAAGTCTATGGTTTATTCTCCAGCAGTTGGCACGGATGAAGAGCTAAGAAATCGGATCGTGGAAGCCGCAGTAACTATCAAGCACCATCCTGATGCTATACCAAGAGCCAGAGAAGCATGGATTCGTCGTGCTGAATGTTGCATTCAACAAAATGGAGGCCCTTTGAACATTTACTTTAAATCTTGTAATAATAATACATAAATAATAATAATAAATAATAAATCTTTAACCTTTGATATCTGTTTAATAAATGAGTTTGAGATATATGTTAATATGAACTTTTTTTGTGTTAGAGAACACATACCTAAAATAGTGCCATGCAATTCCGAAACATCCCGTGTGTGTATATATATATATATATATATATCAAAATCAGAACCATCCCAATTAAAGTAGACAGAAGAAAGAAGAAGGGCCTTAGGGAAAACAAGGAGAACCCTAACAATAACTGAAATCGCCTGCTTATCATTTTTTATTTCAGGAAAAGTTGCTAATAGTAATAATACATTTTATATATAGGATTTTTATTTTTTTTAAATATATATATATTTTCTTACTTCTCACAAAAGTCAAAAAGATATTAAAAATATATGCTATAGATATATAAAAATAACCTTTAGCATTACTTCAAAAAAATCTATAAAAATGTATATTGTAAATATGGCTTAAGAAATTATGCCAATGTGGCCATGCTGTTTTAGATTGACCTGTATTAGTCTGTAGCCAAAGTCTTATTAGTCCAAATTTTCAAACAATGTTTAAGGTTTTTCCAAAAAAATTCTAATTCCATGCATATATTAATAAAGTATAAGAAAACAATTTTATTTTATTAGTTATTGATTTTATTAATTTTTAAATATTTTTATTTGAAAAGAAAAGATATGTCACTCCTGGACATATCTTTGCTTTCCAAATAAAAATATATGAAAAAAAGTTAATAATATTTTCTTACGCTAGTGTAAGAACTTTGTCCTTTTCATCAAGTTCTTGAGTGCTAGCTAAAGAATAGTAATATCCTTTAAGATCCATCAGTTCACTATGTGAGCCTTTTTCTATGACACGCCCTTCCTACACGGAATACCAACATTAATATTTCCTCTAAGGATCAAAATTTAAAAATATGAATGAGTCACTCACTTTTATAGCATATATAACATCAGCTTTTCTTACAGTCAACATTCTATGAGTAATGATCAAGGTTGTCCTCTCATGCATTGCATTATCTAGGGCTTCTTGTACAATGCCTTCTGAATGAACATCTAGGGCAGAAGTGGCTTCATCGAGAAGCAGCAGTTTTGGCTTCCTTACAAGGGCTCTTGCAATAGCAATCATCTGTTTCTGACCTCCTGACAGTTTTATACCTGTTTCTCCAACTACTGAAGCATAGCCCTATGTACATAAAAATCATTTTGTAAGTACTATTCATAATTATGATTAATGTTTAGAAAGGGACATATTCAAATGGAATGAGGCGGTGGGGACTGTAGTAAAGATGCTGGTTAGGGTTAAAACAAGTCGACATGATACTATTGTCCAGAAAAAACTGTAAGAGAAAAACTTATGCAGTAAAAGGAGAAATAAATAGCCTTTTAAGTTGAATCAATTTAAATTTTCAATGAATAAGATTACTGATTCTAGCTTTGTTGATTGTTTAGAATATGCACATTTTTCCTAGATTTACCAGCTTCTTAGACATTCCTTGCTTATAAATATTATATAATATTATATTCGTGTGTGTGTGTGTGCATTTAAAAGTAGCTGCATTTAGGTATAACAAAATATTTAAAATCACTCATGCTTTGAAACATTTCTTTCCCCGCCCTGTAGATGGCCTACATCTTAGGCCGAAACTTTGACACAGTAAAATAAGTTTTGCTTATTTTGTGTTATCGTTGAGTAAACCTCCTGACCAATTTAATCTATTACCTAACTTTTTGTTGTAAAAAAAATGTTTATTAGACTTACTGATGGTAATTTCTCTATAAATCTGTGACCATGAGAAATGTTTGCTGCTTCGATGATTTCCTCCATTTATGTAGGAAATCATTGGCTGTATTTTTGCCAAATCTACGTTATCTTCTATTGAAGTATCAAAGAGCATAGGTTCTTGTCCTACTTCACCAATTTTGTTTCTCAGCCAAGTGACATTCTTCTTCTTCTTTGACTTCCTCTTATCCCATTGCTAGCGTCGAGGAGCCTCCAGCCATGCCTCGCGGTCCTTACTCAGCCTCCTCTTTTCCTGGAGGGTCTTGCCTCTCTCCCCTCCAATGTGCTGGATATATTCCTGATAAGAAACTCTGGGACGGCCTCTTCCCAGTGGGTCTAGCTTCCATGGCCTTCCTTGGCTCTCTCTCTCTCTTCCTCCATCTGACAGACGTGGCCAAACCACTTTAGCTGCCGGTTTTTATGGAATCTTTCAGCTCCTCTCTGATTCTTTAATTCCTGATGCAGTCCGTCCTGGTCTTTCCAACAATTCTCCACAGGAATTTTATCTCCGCCGCTGTCACTCGGCTAGCTTGTTTGTCCAGCATAACCCAGCTTTCACTTCCATTAATGAGGGTTTGGAGGTAAACTGATTTGTAGATGTGCATTTTGTTTTCTTTTCAACCTCCCTATACCCAACTATACTGTTGCAAATAGGGTAGTAAGTAAGGTAAGGGTAGTAAGTAAGGTAGTAGGGTAGTAAACCTGGTTGGCTTTGGATATTCTATTAGCTAGTTCTGGGTCAATTCTTCCCCTGCTGCTGATGACTGTCCCCAAGGAGGTGTACTCTTCCACAACTTCAAGTGCCTCCCTAACCACCCCTAACCATTACAGATCAGCTGGACGTCCTCTTGTTCCTCTCTTGATACCACTAGTACTTTGCTTTTATTGCCATTTATTGTCATTCCTTTTGCGGATGAGTTCGTCTTCCTATTCTATCAGGGCCTGCTGCAACTTGTCTTTTGTGTCGGCAATCAATACTATGTCATCGGCATACAACAGGCTTTGAAATTTCTTAAGTTCCACTTGCCGATGACCATCCAGGCAGTACGGAGCTTACCGATTTTATGGATTTCATCCATAAATAATATAAATAGACGAGGACTCAAGCTGTCGCCCTGCCTTACACCTCTCTCTATGGAAAAAGACTTAGCCTCCCTTCCGTTGATCCTCCCTACTCCTTTTGCTGCCTCATATGCTGATTTAATTGCAGTGATGAGATCTTCTGGCACATTTTTTGCTGCCAAAGCATCCCATATTTCTTGTCGAGAGAGAGAGTCGAATGCTGCTTTTAGATCAAGGAAAGCTATGTATACATTTGTATTTCTGTCCCATGCTTTTTCTGCGATGCTTCGTAATACGAAAATATGATCTTGAGTCTGTCTCCCTGGGCAAAATCGCGCTTGTTCCCTCTCTATTTGGTTCTCAACTGCAAGCCTTAGTTTCCTTTCTAGGATTGAGGTGTATAGCTTGTATGCCACCAAAAGCAAGCTTATTGGTCTATAGTTCTCGCATTCAGTGGAGCTACCTTTTTTGTGAATCGGGATAATAATGCTAAACTCCCAATCCTTTGGGACTAATTTTTTATTCCATATTTCTTGGAGGATTTGTTGCAGAAATTCTTTAAGCTCTTGACCTCCAAATTACAGTAATTCTGGAGCTATGCCATTTCTTCCTGCTGCTTAGCCTGTTTTAATTTTTCCGATGGTATATTCAACCTCATCCTCCTCGATGACTTCCAGACTCTCCAGGATATTATTTCCTATCAGATGTTCTCCTGTGTTAATAGCTTCTCTGTCAGAAAAGTGCATCTCATAGAACTGTCTCCATCGTTCCACTATTTTCTCCTCTTCTGTAATAATCTTCCCGCTTGAGTCTTTGACATGTCTCACTGGCTTATTTCTTTTCCCTCTCAGTGTCTTCATTTTACGCCAGATTCTTAATGCTTTCACGGTGGTCTTCGTCGAGGCTTTTTCCTAACCTCTCCCATGCCACTTTTGTTGCTTGATGAACCACTCCTTTGCAATTGTTTTTGGCTAGGCGATATTGACTGAAGTTTTCGGGAGATTTATTCTGAAGATATGCTTTCCACGCTTTCTTCTTTATCTGTACGCTTTTGTCCACCTGAAGTTCTGCGCAAGCCACAAACTTCTCTTGCTGTTTCGAGGAGACGTGATTTCAACCGACACCATTGTTGCTCTACATCACTGTCTTGACTTATATGTCTTAATTTTTCTTCAATTTTATTTGTATAGGAGGTTCTCTTTTCTGGATCATCTAGAGCTCTTATGTTCAACGCTTGATAGCTCTTTTGCTTTCTTTGTCGCTTTTGTGGGATTTTGTATTGGCTATTAATAGCAGATGATCACTACCGATTTCTGCTCCTCTTATAACTTTGATGTCAGCAAAGTATTGCCTAATGCCCCGGTTATATATAAAATAGTCTATGATGCTGTTTCTTTCCAGACTCGAGAAAGTTATCTTGTGTATCCTTTTGTGGGGAAAGAAGGAATTGCCCACGAGCATATCATAAATCAACACAGAAATCGATGAGGCATTGACCGTTTCCATACCTTACACTCTCTCCCCGATGCAGTCCAAGGGCACCAAAAGCAGCAGAGGGATCACAACCTTTTCTACCATTGAAGTCTCCGCTCAGTATTGCAAAACGCCTTTGAATAAAATTACTTGCCATGGGGGTTATTAGCCCAGCAACGGAGGCCCCGTATCCTCGGGACAACTGGTCTCCTGAATATAAATATTCAGGAGAAAAGGTGACTAGGCTATACCCCCTGGTATTAGGTTTCCTCCAGCCTGGAGGACAGTGGCTGATTGCAATCAGATGACTGGGCAATGGGGCCGCCAACTCCCTACGCCACAACTGTCATTGATTTTCCTTATGTTTTGAAACATTTCTTTCCCCGCCCTGTAGATGGCCTACATCTTAGGCCGAAACGTTGTCACAGTAAAATAAGTTTTGCTTATTTTATTTTATCGTTGACTAAACCTCCTTAACAATTTAATCTATTACCTAACTTTTTGTTGTAAAAAAAATGTTTATCAGGCTTACTGAGGGTAATTTCTCTATAAATCTGTGGGCATGAGAAATTTTTGCTGCTTCGATGATTTCCTCCATAGTGGCTGTATTTTTGCCAAATCTGATGTTATCTTCTATTGAAGTATCAAAGAGCATAGGTTCTTGTCCTACTACACCAATTTGGTTTCTCAGCCAACTGACATTGAGTTTCCTTATGTCCACTCCTCCTATAAGGATCTGAACAGAAGTGTTTTGTTTATATATTAAGTATTTAAAAAAAATATTTTAATTTTTATATTTTTGGATTAAAATGATTTAATTTTCAATCCATACCTGTCCACCAGTAACATCATAAAGGCGTGAAATAAGATTTACAATCGTACTTTTTCCAGCTCCACTAGTTCCTACAATTGCTGTAACCTTACCGGGTTCTATGTCCAATGTTAGATCTTGGAGGACCTTGAATTTTAGTATGTAGAATTTCTTACTTTAATTAAAATAAATACAAAACAATATAATCCTAATTGCTATAATTGAATTAAAGCATATACCTTTGTGTGCACATTTGTCGAATAGAAGAATTGAACATTTCTGAAAGAGATATCAGGGTTAAAAGTGACAGGTTCAATACCTTCTTCAATAGATTTACCATAGCTTGTCTCAGTATTAAGAAACCTCATTACCCTATACGCTGAATCTGTTGCCATGTCTATCTCAGAAATAATATTCATCAAGAATGTAAAGTTGTATAAAACAGCATTGATTTGTCCTGCTAAAAGCTAGAAAATAAGAAATTAAAATAATCAAGTTATAATTCCTGAACATGGCTGGAGCAACCCTGACAATTAATTGTCTTATATTAGCATTCTTTAATATATTTTAGTATCATGAAAATATTATAATAGATAAAAATATTTCTTGATACTGATTACCTAAATTATATTACCTATGATCTGTTTCAATTTATATTTTTAGTTCAATCTAATGAAAATAATATTAAAAAAATTATAATTTTACTTACGACGATGATGTCACTAGGATTAAAATCTCCTATGAGATACAACCTTACAGAAAAGTAATAGGAAGCCATATAACAAACACACAATAGGAAATAGTTCAATCCCACTCCTGTAGCTAAAATTGTTGTGTATTTTAATCCATACTTATTGGCCATCATTAATGTACGGTTGTACCTAAACAGGGAACATATGGAATAAATACATTTGATAAGTTTCATTACATTCTTTGTAATGAAATTTATAATTACATTGTTTGTAATGAAACTTATAATTACATTATTTGTAATGAAACTTATAATTACATTGTTTGTAATGAAACTTATAATTACATTGTTTGTAATGAAACTTATAATTACATTGTTTGTAATGAAACTTATAATTACATTGTTTGTAATGAAACTTATAATTACATTGTTTGTAATGAAACTTATAATTACATTGTTTGTAATGAAACTTATAATTACATTGTTTGTAATGGAACTTATCATTATATTGGGACCTAGAGCTCAGTAACCTTTCACCCTATGTATTGAGCTTTTTACCTTTCAAAGACATCCAAAAATTTAAATTAATTAATTATACCATTTTAGTTTGTAATATATTATTATACAATAGTTAAAGGTTAGTATTTTAGATTCTATTGTGTTGCAGATGTTGATTACCGTCAACCTTGTCCACTTTTAAATTTCTATTAAAAAATTTGTGTACTTCTCTATCAGTAGGAGAGGGGAAACTAATTTCTAATACTTGGGGAAGGCTTATAGATTTAATTTATGGTGTTAGGAAATATTTCCATATCTTTCCCTTTCGTCAATAATTATAAAACTTGGTGGGCAAAGTTATCTAGATAACAGGGGTAACTTTGCCCACCAGATGTTAACCTTTACAGGGGGTAAAATGAACCAACATAAACAAACCAACAGTTGAAAAAAATTGTATTTATTATAGATTATTATTTTCATAAATTATAATTATACTAGGCAATCCTTAAATTGACAGATTATTATTACCTATAAAATTTCAGTAGAAAACTATGAGCACATTAATAAAACAACAATACATGTAGGTAATAGTTCTAAAACTGTTTGAAAAATGTGGAGATATCTAAAAAGAAAAAGTATTTTCCGTGGCGTTCCCTTGGAGATGGAGTTTTGAACACAACGTCTATCAGAGAAATGCTGGATTCATCCAGTTTTTCTGGAAACGTGAATGATTTCCAAAATGCTTGCTTTCAGTTACTTTACAAATTGGTTAGTTTCACACGGATAAGCTATCACTAAGTAGAAAAACTCTTGCCTAGATCTTGTCAACAGTATAAATAACAGACCTGATTATTTGCAGAACACTCAGTGGCCATTTTAGTAACCACTGTTTGGCGCCGTAACTTTTTTTTTTTAAATGGACAAAAATACCCCGGTGGGTAAAGTAACCCCGGTTGACGGTATATTAAAACTCTACCTTGAAACCTCATTTATACATTGTAAAAACGTTTTTTACTTTCTTATTTATATTAACCAGTTTTTTTATCACACAAAAAGTTTAAAATGTAATGTTTCAACAGATGAAGAAAAAAATCATAAGTTTATTCTAGCTTGTAATTTTTAATGTTGATTTATTATTCCCCAATTAAGTGTAAAATATTTCACAATAACATTTTCTGCATTAATATTTGAATAAATAGTACCTTTCTATTTCTTTATATTCACCACCATATGCAGTGATGGTGCGAACATTTCCTAGCACTTCAGAAGTTATTTTTGTGCATCTGCTAGTATACTGTTCTCTTTTCTTAGCTTTATTTTTTGACATCTGAAAAAAAGATAATGTGATTTTTATATTACACTGATTTCGTCAAAGTTTTAGTTATAAGTAAAATATAATTTTGTTTCCTCTTAAAAATATTTATAAAATTAAATTTAACTATAAATGCAGTTAAGTGATTCATTAGCAAAAGAATATTTATTTCTTTTACTTAATAATAGGAGCATTGTCATCTCTCCAATTGATCAGACAGTATCACAAGCGTCAATGTAAAGAAATAGTCATTGTATTGTTTTGTAATAGCTCATTATCTTCAAGAATTTAAATCTGATTGAGATTTGCTCTTCACTCTGTTATAATATTTTTCCTTTAACTATCGACAGTTTTAAATTTTTTTTTAAAGTGTTCCTCCTATTTACATTACCTTAAATCAGCTTATTGATCCAGCATTAAATCCTTGGTTGGATTATTATGATTATTGTTATTATTGGTTCGGCACAACAACACGTTGACGCGTCCAGACCTCCTCAATCAGCTTCCGCCAGTTGAGTGCTGCTGCCATCCAGTTGCGGACTCCCAAGTTCGTGGGGCCTTCAGCCACACAATCAATCCACTGCAGTCGCGGTCGGCCGACCCTCCTCCGTCCATGGATGACCTCCGTCAGCACCACTTTGGGATTTCCTCCTCGCTCATCCTCGCCACATCTCCAGCCTATCTTAATCTGGATCGGTTAATCAACTCCATCTTCCATCAACACAGACTGGCCCAAATATTCTTCAGAGGACCCTGCGCTGGGGGTAGCGGGTAGATACTTCCTTATGAACCCAGTCAGGAACAGATCTACTTCCGAGACCAAGCAACCCTGCCCACGTCAGCTCTTGTTCTCCCCTATTCCCATATCCCAAGGGAAACATGACCGTTTCCTATATCCCATTCATCATAAGTACATCCTGACTTATCCTTACTTCCACCTCACCTCCTCGGGAACAGGGAGCCAGTTATCCTAAGGTAACGGGGTCTCCTTTACTGGGCTATACAAGGTCGATATACTAGGAATCAGCAAAGTGAGCAAGATAGGTAGTGGAGAGATGAAACTAGATAATGACCACGTTATCTTACTCATTTACTCTGGCGTCCCAAAAGGAAGTTTTGCAAAAGAAGGTATTGGCATAATTATGAAGAGTGAAATGTATAGCCAAGTAGAGGACTGGAAACCCATTTCCCCAAGATTAATAATGGCAGACATACTACTATCAGTTGGAAAATCAGCATTGAGACAGGCCTATGCACCAACAGAAAATGCATGTGCATTGGATAAAGAATTGTTTTATACCGACTTGGAGAGAACATTAAATCAATGCTGTGATAAAAGCAGGAACATCATCCTGATCGGCGACTTCAATGCCAGAACTGGGTGGGACCACAGAGGTGCACATGGTGTAATGGGTCTGCATGGTGAGGAAAGGACATTGAATAATAATGGCCAACTGATCGAATTTTGCATGATTGCATTTCACTGGAAATGATTAAGTATGGAGGAAAGTATGGGACAACAAAAAGATACCTAAGGATTGGGAAATAAATGTCATAGTCCCAATATACAAGAAAGGGGAGCAAAGTGACTGTAGCAACTATAGCCCACTTTGACTCTCCTCGGTAGTCTATAAAAAGTACAAATCAATGCTTCAGTATAGGCTCAGAGAACTGGTGGAGAAACAGTTGGAAGAGGAACAGGGTGGCTTCCATCCTGGGAGGCTAACTCAGGATAATATCTTCATTCTAAGAAAATGTCTTGGTTGGATAAGTGTTGCTCTTGCTGTGCTGCAGTCACCCTCCTTATCATTGTTGATATGAGTTACCCTCAGGGACGGATATGTCATAAAAACAATAATACCAATGTAATAATGTACGTATTGTTCAATCGCTCTTAACATACCAATGTCGTTCTCACTTACTCACTATTGGGTGCTACAGTCCTTGCAGGACCTGGGCCTCTGCCACCATTCTTCTCCATTCCTCGTGGTCTCCAGTGAGGCTCCTCCAATTTTTTACCCCTATCTTTCCCAAATTTTCCTCCAAATCATCCATCCACCAACGCCTGGGCCTGCCATTTTTTCTTTTTCCTCCCTGTGCAACATTCTTTCGGCGTGCCCTAACTATCTTAGCCTGCTCTTCTAAATAGTACAGAGGATATCAGGTTCACCATACAATTTCATTAATTCGGTATTGTTTCTAATCCTCCACCTCTTCTTTGCTCTTCTAAAGATTTTCCTCAGGACTCATCCCTCCCAAACCAGAAGAGATCTTCTGTTTTCCTTGGTCAGAGTCCACGTTTCACTGCCGTACATTCCCACTGGCCAAACTATTGTTTTGTACAACAAAAGCTTTGCCTTCCTGGAAAGACTTTTGTATCGGAGAGCTTTTTTCAGGGCATAGAAACATTTCAACTTCCAAATCGTTGCTCTCCGTCACTACTCCTCCCAGATACCCAGATGCACTACACCTGTGGAACGTGTTTTTGCCCAAGTCAACAATATCCCTTCTCTTTCTGGTCTGTCGAGGTTTTCAAATATATAGCCTTCAAATATATTTATTCTTCGTCCCAAGTCTAGTGCTGCTCTCTTGAATTCTTCTACAGCTCCGGCCAATGCCTTTTAGGTTCTCCCTGTGATGACAACATCATCAGCATACGCCATGTGCTGTGTGAGTCGATTGTAAATGGTCCCATATAGGTTTGTCCTTATGCTCCTAATGGCAACCTCTACTGCGAGGTTGAATAGTAATGGTGGTAATGGGCCCTCCTCATCTCTCATTCTTTTATATGATTACATATTTGAATGTTCTATAACAAATTATTCTAATAAAGTAAATTGTCCTCATATATAGCTTTATACCAGGGCAAACAAATCCCTTCTCTTCACCGATCCTATATCCCCAGTTCTCGCAATTTTTACGATGTATACACGGGGACAAATGTTCATTGAACATTACTTTATTTTTTTTTTTTATTATTTGTTTTTTTAATATGGATCTTGTTGACGTACATCAAATTTTATATTTATTAATTATATTTTATTTATTTTTATTTGCTGGAGATTATTTAAATATTTTTATTTTGAAGAGAAAAGATTTGTCCGGAGCCGGAATCCTGGCCAGGACAAATCTGTTTTCTTCAAAATAAAAATACATAATATGTTATATTTCAACAAATGACAATACTCAAGAAATGAACACTAATGATACTTACCTCCAGTATATAGAAAATGACCATCATAACCATTAACATCATTACTAGTCCCAAAAGCGCAACCTTCCAAGAAACGAGAAAGCCAGAAAGGATACCAAAAACGAGAATTGAAAAAAGATCTACTATAGTTGTCATACCACTGTCAAACAACCGCATCATCTTCTGTAAGTCACTGTAATATATGAATAAAAATTTAAAATAGGTAAAGAGTATCTCAATTACTAATTTAAATGTATATAACAATTATTATTATTACATTTATGCACACCTACTTTTGATATTTTTAGATAGCGAAATCAACTAGTTGGATAGAAAACCAAGGAGCTGCGTAATCTGCCATTTCACACATTGATGCCTTAGTTCACATATGTGTTAAGTGCCGTAAACAAGATTTTACAGGAGTCAAATTTGATAATAATTTAATTCAAGAAATACAGTTCAAGTTTAAGCACACAATATATTTTTGTAACCTTCACAGCTTCTCTATTAATTTTATATCAACATATGACTTCCTGATCACAACTTTACAATATTATTTGTTATATAACAAAACCCATTTTTGAAAAATTTGCACTTAACACATTTGTGAACTAAGGCATTGACATTTAAGTTAAAAATGCTTAAAAAGTTATGAGGTAAGTAGATAGATAGATTGATAGATATAAATTCTCTTTTATTAATAAACTATTTACAGTGTTTTTATTTATTTTTTATTTACAACTTTAGCAACCACAGCATGGTACCCTATACCGTCTGCCAGGAGTTATATTGAACTAATAAATAATAACAAAACTTAATATAAATTAAATTTCCTTTTGACATTATTCCTATCGACCTGCATTTCTTACAAAATTAAATAAACCTATTAAATCCTCCCCATTCAGAATATCTATTAGTTTTTGTTATGAGATCAGCTCATGTTGTAAGTTTTTTTTCTATCCGATTTTAAGACGGGGCATACTGCCAGGTAATGAAAACTATTTTCAATTTCGTTCAAATTACAAAGTAAGCATAGCTGTAAACTTTGCGAATCAAATGGTTTGTAATTTAGATTCAGAAGTTCCCCATTACATTTCATAACTAAGCTAATTTTTTTTTCTACTTTCAAATGTCTATGGTAATCTATTGTTTTATATAAAGAGCTATAGAGCCCTTTGTGTGTGTTCTCTGATGCTTTTGCATGGCAAACTTGAATAAAATAATCACTGTACAGTTCTAACATTTTGGACTTTTCTCCCTCTCAAGTACCTACGGAGTTTAAAGTTATATTTAATTTATAATTTATTATGTTTGCAATTTCCCCCCACTCTTTTAAACCATGACATATTTTGTTTTATTATTTCTCTTGCCATAACTGTACATTATCTATTTTCTTTATAATCTAGTATTTTTAAAATATAATAATTGCAATTTTAGTGTGTACATGTAGACTAATTTTCTACTAATTTCTAGGTATACAAAGTAATTTGGGGTATTAACCGGTAATTTAAAATTTTTTAAAATGAAATGTCTTTCAACTTTTTCTATTTCCTCATAGTATTTGTGGCCCCAAACTTGACACCCGTAGGTTATGACATTTTTAATTGTAGACTCGAATACTTTGAATTTTGACTCTAATGGCACTTCTGGATTATTGAATAGTTCTCTCCACATCATATTAATCCCTACTTTTGCCTTACTTTTTCTTTAATGTCATATTTCATTTTTAAGTTATTGCACATCACCACCCCTAGATATATGTATGATTTCACACATTCAATTTGTTCATTATTTAGGAACCATTTCTCTTTTTTTGTACACATTTTGCCTCTATTATTTTTCATAAATACTATAATTTTTGATTTGTCCAGATTTACAAACAAATTCCATGTTTTACAGTAGATTTCTAATTTGCCTATCATGTACTGCAAACCAACCGGATTATATGATATTAGGACAATATCCTCAGCATAGGCCAACATGTTCACTTTCTTAAGACCCAACTATGACTCCTCCCCCGAGATTCTCCATTAAATAGTTTATGAAACGAGTAAACAGTAGGGACTCAGTACACAACCCTGCTAGACCCCCATCTCTGTCCTCCATAATTCTATCTTTAGTCCAGACCACTGCCTCCGTGTTTCCGTAAAGACTTTTTATAGCGTTAATGAACTTAGTTGACAAACCCATTTTGTACATTTTATAAATTAACACATTTTCTGTCCACAGAGTCAAATGCTGCCTTAATGTCGACAAAAAAACAATAAATTTTATTTTTCCCTAATTTCCACATGTACTCTATTAAATTGTTTAAAATTAACTAATTGTCAACAACTGAGCGACCCGTTCTGAAACCGGCTTGGCCTTCTATCAATACTTTTTTCTCTTCCAACCAGTTTTACCAGTAAGTCTTACTGCTAGCATGCCAGAATTTATCTTCGAAATGGAACCTAAAAAAGAAATACCCCTGTAATTTGTCACTCCGCCAACCTCACCTTTTTTATGGAGAGGGAAGACGATTGATTTTCCAAAACCCTCTGGAACTTTACCTTCATCGAAACAGAAATTGAAGATCTACAACAGACCTTTCGTAAAGCATTCGGGAGATTTTTTTTTTTAATTCACTTGGTATTCGGTCAAGACCAGGTGCTTTATTGTCTTTTAACTTATTTATGGCTGTGATCACTTCATCATAACTGAACTGATTATCTAAATACCCATCCTTTACCTAAGGAGCCGCATATGAAAAAAGTTCAGTACAAAGGTGAAGGTTGTACTGTTTTTTAAAATGCTCTTTCCATTTCAGTGGCTGAATATTTCCAATTCGGAAGTAATTTATTTGCTTAAATTTATTAGTCAAGTCCCAGAAATCCTTGGAATCCCTCGCCCTCTCAAACTTGTCATCTATCTCCCTGAAGTAGTTTTCTTTTTTCCCCTTACAGAGTTCCTTATAATTTTTTACATTATTTAATATGCCTTTCTGATCAAGTGGGGGAGGAGTGGCTCAGTGGTAGAGTACTGAGTTACCATGCCGGAAATCCTGGTTCAATTCCCGCTGCAGGCCATGATTTTTATTTAGTCTGTTTGCAGCAGGAGATGGATCATATAGGATCTAGGACCCTCCAGGGGCCAACCCAGCCTCTATAAAATATTATAAAAATAGGGTACCCAAAATAAGGGGGAAAAATCTGGCGGTCGAGCTTGACCTAGGACAAGTCACCTCCTTGCAGAACCGTTGTCCATTAAACAGTACAGTCTCTACCATGTACTGAACCCCAGACCCTTCATGGGTTGTAGTGGTACAGGTTTTTTTTTTTTTTTTTTCCTGATCAAGTAGGAGTTGGTATTTCTGTACAAGTTTAACAGTTTAAAGATTCTTTTCCTCTTATTATGACACTCGTATTCATTCCAAGGTTGTTTTTTATTAATCTGAAAGTCACCCCTAATTCTTATTACATAGCATTTATTAATTAGCCCCTTCATCTCCTCAAAGTCTGCCAGCCCTATTAGCTTTCTTTCTTTCAAAAATGTTTCTGTTTCTTTTTCTAACTTTTCCTATACTCCGCTGACCTCTTCGGGATCAGCTGACGGGAATTGTTCATCCTTTCTTGCCGCTTTAATTCCAATGCTCATTACTCCTGGCATATGGACTGAAAATATTTGTTTTCCTACTTTGAAATCCTTTACTATTTCTTTAACCCCTATGGAAACTATACCTAAATCTATTGTGGAACAACTGGCATTACTGATGTATGTAAATTCTCCCTCTCTGCCCCCCTCTGAACTCCTATTCAGTATAATTAGCTCATTATCCTCACACAGTTCCAACAGTTTTCTTCCATCCTTACTTACTTTCTTGTCTTTTGATTTTCTATTTTTTACTAATCCTCCTTCTCAGTTATTATCCTCCCGGTATGAACTCTGTCTTTCTCCTATCCTCGCATTTACAACCCCCACCAACAGGTATTGTAGTTTATCCTTACTAAAAATTAAATTTTGTAGCCTTTCAAATTCTTCTACCCAACATCTAGCATTAATATATAGTGGAACAATGCGTACTGATTCCTTGCCCGTTTCTAACTGTATTAGATTCTGATTTTCTACCGTTACATATTTACATAATTTTTCCCCCTTTAGAACTCTACTGGCTGGCTCGCAGTACAAAGAGTAATAAAAAAAAAAATTCTCAATGTGCATGTTACAATTATCAATTTCTAAATGGGTTTCAAACAGGCAAAATATGTCATAATTACATATAAAATTGAAAAAAGCTATGTTATTTATTTCATTTTTTATCCCTGCTAATAGTTTAATCGTTTTATTAGATTCAATAGGCTTGTGGTTAAATTAGCATTTACCCAGTAGGAATATTCCTATTTACTAAGTGCTGTCTTCACATCTTCTCTGTTCGCTTGTTGATTGGCCTACCCCTCTGGTGTACAGCAGCATGACCACAGTTCTTCACCCAGTAGACCCCTCAAGTAGTTAATGTCTTCTTCTCCTGTAACATCACTTTCATCATCCCACCTATATTCTTTTCCATTCAGAATCAGAGTGTCCTTTCCGACCAGTGTTCACCCTTTCTCGTGATTTCTTTTCTGATCCATAACATCCTGCTTCTTATATTTCTTACATTCCAGGTAATCTCTATCTATGTAAAAGCCGGTCCCCTTTAGTTTCCTCATATTCCTTAATATGTCTGCAACTACTCTTCTGGTGGTAAACAATACCTTCTTGGCTGTACGTCCTTTCCTGGTGTAAAGGTGTCCTCTATCTTCCCTTCAACACTCAGCACTTCAACATTCAGCACTTCTTTACAAAAGGTTGTTATTTCTTTAACATTTTCTTTTCTGTCAAATCCTTTAAATATTAAATTGTTTCTTCTCAACTAGTTTTCTATTGCTTCTAGCCTCTTATCATTTTCCTGATTTTTGGTCTTCATTTGCTCCAGTTCGGTCTTCAAATTTAAATTTTCGTCTTAATGGTTTAATTTCTGTGAAGAGCTGTGATATGTCTTTTTTTGTTGCCAGCCCCTTTGAGGCTCTCATCGCTGAAAAATGTTTCATCCATTTCTCCATAATCCATTTTATTAATTTCTTCTCCCATTTCTGATGACATTGTCTCTTCTGTTTTACTTATTTTGGTTCTCCCTAAAACTTCCGGCGACGATTGACTTCTCTTGACATTTTCTCTTTTTTGTATTGGCGTTGACAATTCTTTTCTATCCACTGTATAATTTTTAATTGATTTTGGAATTTATTTTATTCTGTTAAAAGAAAACCTTCTTTTGTCTTGATTTATAGAATGTTTAATATTTGTATTTCCTTGTGATTGTTCTGGTTAGGGTTTGTTATGGTTAGTCATTTATATTCTATCTTTCAAGAATTAAGAATTTGCTTGTGTACTCTGAGGGATTATGACTCACCAGCCTATGCAGTTTATCTGCAGTTTACCATTTACGTTCGCGGCCAGTTGCTTTAGTTAAGATGTTTTCACCATATTTTTTGGAAATCCGCTCGGTGGAAATTCTCATTTTTTACGTAGAATTATAACAGGTACTATATTTTATAACTGTTGAAATTTTTATCTCCATACACTCACTTTTATCCACTTTTTAAAAAAACTTTTGCATGACACGATGCTCACTCTATGAATGATATAAGAATCAAACTCATAAGGTAAGTACCTAATCCATAGGAACGATTACTAGTATTTAATCGCCTTACAAGTTTTGTATTTAAATTGTTATAATAATTTATTAATGCTACAGTCATCTGTGATGTAGTGGTTAGGGTCAAGGGTTCGCATCCCCACAGGTGACCTTAGAACTTTTTTAAAGGGTAAAAAATACTTAGTTATGCCGTCATTTGGAGAGGATGTAACATGGCAGTCCCAAGTCTGTACAGTCTCAGCTAATCGTTAAAGATCCCTATCTTAATTAAAACTTGATAAAAAAAATCTAGGACTCCTACTGAAGCATCATCCTATCAGTCATAACGGGGTAAAGCGACTTTAATAAATAAATACAAAGCACAGCCTTCAGAACTTAAATAAGCCTGGAGAATTCTTAACAAATATTTAGCTAGCTAATCCAAATAGCGATATTTATTCTAGTGTACTTGGATCCTTGACATTTTATAATGTATTATGTTTATTATTAATATCATTGATATTTAATTTACCTACTTTGACACAGTGTTGACAAACTGCTCTTGTGACTCGTCATACCAGCTAACCTCTATGGAGAGCATCTTAGATAAGTAGGCTGTTTTGATTTTCGTCACTATGTTACGTGCAGTTGTTTCTACAGCCAATATCTAAAAAATTAAATAACTATTAATGATATGTTGGAATTTTAGGCAAGTAATACCTGAAGATGAAAAAGAAACCAATTGTCTGAAGAATAATCATTTTGAATAATGCCTAATATATGCCTTGCAATGGCCAGGAAAGGATCACTCGGGAAGCTGGAGTTTAAAGAGACTAGAGTCCTGATGAGGGTATCAGGGCCAGTTAGAGAGAAAATATGTACTTACAGAATCCGTCCATTTATACTACATGGCCTGTCCATCACAGTGATTCTTACTAAATCGCACCCGCATATCCTGCTAACCGCACTTACTACATCTGAAGCACATAAGAGGTCAAACTGTTCTGGAGTATGATTTTTCCAATTTTTTGTGTCTAAAGATCCTCCTCAGAACGATACCCACCAAAAAAGGTTTATACTGGACCTATATTATATAAACTTATTTTGGACATAACACTCCTCGTCCTGAACACAAGTTATTGATCTTCAACAGCCATACAATTGTTTTGTTTCTTTTAAAGTCAATTTGTATCTTCCTTGTTATTCACTCAATTCAGATATATATTTTTTTTATCATATTGAACACTTTGAATCATGTTGAACGCTATTTTCCTTCTGTTAGCGAGGAGATAGTTGATTGGAAGATCTGAGTAAGGAAGGAAATAGTTGGGGGTGCAGTCAAATTAAACACTAAATAAGTGGGTACTTATTTTATTTTGTGCCAACGTTTCGACCCACTTTGTGGGTTTTTCTTCTGCTGGAGCTTTCACTGTATTCAATATTTCTTCATACATTCACTGACACGTTTCTTTTGCTCCTTTGTACTGCTTCGTCCAACCATCTCTCTTCTTTCTTCATCCTGAATTTGAGATTCTTTCCAGTTTATAGTAGATTTTACTGTTATGAAGAGGCATTCCGTTTTTACGACAGTGTTGTAGCGTCTTATTTTGGCATTTCAGAAGATGAACTTCTTGTTGTAAATATTCTTTGTTATCCATAAGGCCTTTCCATTTTTATAATACGATATCCAAATGTTGCTTTCTTTAATCCATTATCCTATATGTATAGTCCCTCTCCCAGATATCTGCATTTTGTGACGCTTTTAAGTCCGACCTATTTCCTACTCAGTTCAGATTGTTAAATAACTCCTATAGTTGATTTAAGTTATTGTGAAACACTCATAATGAATAATACAAAAACAAATTATATAACATCAGGGGTTTCTTACCTGGAATAACGCAATGAAAAAGCTAATCACTCCCGTAAGGAAAATATCATAGCCGTAACGTTTCAGCGCCGAAGTCACTGAAGCCATGCTTACGTTAAATGGCTGCAATTAAAAAAAATGTATTTAATCATAATTTTGTTTGCATATAATAGTATTTTATGAAGATAAAATTCAGAAACTCACATCTCCTGGTGTTTCCATTCGAATGAATTCGGTTAAAGGAGGTCTAATAAAGAAGTACAAGGTGAATGGTGTAAAGAATCCAGAAATTATGGCACAGATAATGCTCAAGATCAGCATAGTAATGTCTCTCTTGCTTGCATAGCGTAACTGTTATTAAAAAAAAATGATGTTATTTTGGGCGTTACATGTTATGATGTTATAAGACCTTTACACGTTATAATGTTATAGTAAGAATTACAAAAGGGTTAATTGTCACATAAGTTATTTCACGAGTGGGATAAATATAATTGATATAATTTTACAATCGTAATACAAATTGAGTGATTCGGGATAATTTTAGGGCCCGCAAGACTTGTCTAACACATAAGTTTACAGCATTGTCCTCTCCTACTCTCCCAGGAGCAACCTAGATCACATAAGATCCATCTCCGGCTGCTAACAGATTAAATAAATTCTGCCAAAATGCAGGATTTGAACCTGGGACCATCTGCATTGTAAGTCAACCACTGAGCCACTCCATTTCCTTATACAATTTATAAATACAATAAAAGTCCTCTTCTTAGCAAAAGATGATCGTTATTCGTAGGAAAACTATTCAGCTGTCAGAACAAAGAGAGACAGGATAAGAAATGCAGTAAACGGAGATCCCCTAAATGAAAGATAACAAACCATTGAGAACAACTTCCAAACCGGAATTTTGCAAATCCTACACAAACACTGAGAAAAAAATTATATTAAGCAAGAAACAAGCAAATAGAAGGAAAATTTCGCAAAATGACAGCCCCAAAGGGAAAGATATTAATCATCTGGAAAGAACATTTCCAGCATCTTCTCAACCAATAGAACCAAAAAATGAACTTGAGATGGACCATATTGCCTGACTTGATAGTGAATTAGCAAAGCGTTAATTGGTTTGTTACTTAAATTCAGTTCAGATAATTAATTAAGTGAAGGCTTCCTTACCGATGTAAACACAGTCCTCCATTTTCCTGGTTCTCTTGTTCTGAAACAATAGAGATAAATATTAAGTGAAACAAATTTAATTGTAACAAAAGAAGTAACAGATTCCATGTAGCACTACTCTATTATGCTATTCTAGTAATAAAATATTAAAATTACTGACTTGCTCTTTTGTTTGATATGGTAGATAGTTCGATTCTTGTTCCAAATCTGAAACACAAAACATAAATAAATGAAGGAAAAGATATTTTCAATCAGAGAACATTTTTGGTCAACCATATCTTGGATTTTCCTATGAAGAGTTACCTAAAATAATTCTTTTTAATTAGTATCTTGTATTGCTGAGTTATACATGTCATCCAACTAAAATTGTAGGGATTTGTGGAAGAAAATTGTCCGGGTGGAGGTCAATAAATTTCTCTTAGATAGGGAGAAATGTTTATTAAATAGCCACCGTTTCGACCTACTTTGCAGGTCTTATTCAGGACTAAATATGTAAAATAAAGACAATTGTTAAAAATTAATAAATATGGTAAATATTAAAATTAAAATACATAAGTATTAAGTATATTCATTTGAAAAGAAAAATTAGTAACAACTAAAATAAAATAAATTAACATAAGTATTAAGGTATCTGAGTGGTAGAAAATAAAATAAAAACGGGAGGACCTGAGATATATATACAGAGCAAGATTAATCATTATAGAGTACTAATAACAAAGTGTCAAGGAAGGTTATAATAAAAGATGATAAACAATACACTAAGTAATAAATCAAGTAATAAAAATTGAGGCATACGGTAATAAAAATGAAAAATGATGATAAGTAATAAAAATGAGAAATACAGTTAACTAATAATGGCGACGGTAATGCACACAAATTGTAAATGAAATATTATAACGGATAGTTGTAGCACAGTATGTAATAAATCCTAAGAAATGATAAGAAAGGAGAGCATAGTTAACAGTACACTATTGATAACAAAGGGACAAGGAAGGTAACAATAAAATATAATGCACTATATACTAAGTAATAAATCAAGTAATAAAAATTAAGGCATGTAGTAGTAAAAATGAAAATGATAATAAGAAATAACGATCATAAGTAATGAACTGAGAAATACAGTTAACTAATTATTTATACAAATTGTTAATAAAATATTATATAGGATTTTATGTAATAACTAGTGAGGTATAATAAGAAAGGAGAACATAGTTGATATGATTAAAAAAAAAATTAAATAGTAAAGAAAAAAAACTAACCTCTACGGCCCGTGAACGAGTCTGGAGCTCAGTACATGGTAGACTGTACTGTTTCATGGACAACGGTTCTGCAAGGAGATGACTTGTCCTAGGTCGCGCACAACCGCCAGGTTTTTCCCCCTTATTTTGGGTACCCTATTTTTATATTTTATAGAGGCTGGGTGAGCCCCAGGAGGGTCCTAGATCCCATATGATCCATCCCCCGCTGCAAACAGACTAAATAAAATAAAAGTAACTGCCTGCAGCAGGATTTGAACCAGGATTTCCGGTATGGCTACTCAGTGCTCTACCACTGAGCCTCACCGCTCCCTAATGTATATGTTGTTTCAGTTATACAATAGTATAAATGAAAAAGGACAATGATTGTGTTGTTAAGTAACAATTATAAGATAGTAAGTTGAGATGAAATCTGATGAATGCCAAATTAGTGATCTTAATATGATAAATAGAGGTGAAAAATAAATGAACGCCCTACAAAATGCAATATTGTATAAGTGATGGTTTTGAATATGTTTGTGCAATGCTGATGGGTATGAGGGAAAGAAAATAAAAGGGAGAAAAGAGGAAGGGAGGATGAGTAAATTAGTGAAGATAATAAAATAAATTACCTGTTGAGGAAGGGGGCGGGGTGCCCTGTATCACAAATTCACATGGTACATCAGGAATCAACCGATTGATGGAAGAAGATGTGAGAGCAGGTAAAGACTCCCCTCTTTTTTCACTTGGTATAAAAACAGCCTTTACAATAAGGGACGAATGTACAGGATAAAATTAGGGGAAAATGGATGAAAGGAATAAGCTAAAAGTGTAGAGGCATGCTGTAAATTAATTAAATATTATAAATAACGTTATTAATTCCATTTATTAATAAATCATTTAATTATTAAATAGAATTATGATTTATTTGTAAATAATGGTAAAATGGAAAAATAATAGCAAAAGTGTTTGAACTTAAAGAATATGAGTAAAAAGGAAGTATGAATAAAATAAAAAAAATATGATGGAGTAAAGAAGGGGGTATTAAAATCCGTTGACAGGTAAAGTATTAGCAATGGGGGGGGGGGAGGTTAACTCTTTTTGAAGAGTTCTATTATGTGTCTGTAAACCATGGAGATGTTTGTTTGTTGTTTGTTCATTTAACGTCACTTTATGCTGCTATGGCTAATCGGACGATGCTACATTGGGAGGTCTAAAATTTGCCTATCCAGGTTTAATTAGGATAGGGATTTTAAACGAAAACCTGACATCGTACATGCTCGGGACCCCCGTTTAACGTCCCTTCCGAAGGACGGCGTAAATAAGGAATTTTTTACTCCCTTTAAAAAATCCTAGGGCCACCTGCCGGGCTACGAACCCGGGATCTTGGGCTCAGTTGTTTGTTACGCTAACCACTAGACCACAGGTCGCCCTACCATAGAGAAGTGATTGGTGCCAGCTTTGACGTTAAATGGGTTATTTTCAAGGTCAATGTAGATAGATTCGGCAATGAGTCTTTTGCTGTTATTGGGGACCGTGGCGAGAACAAAGGATCGGTCAAAGTCAAATCATTTTCATTTTTACTACCATAAGCCTTAATTTTTATTACTTGATTACTTAGTATATAGTGTATTATCTTTTATTGATGCCTTCCTTGTCACTTTGTTATCAATACTCTACAATGATTAACTATGCTCTCCTTTCTTATCATGTCTTACTCGTTATTACATATGTTATAACTATCCTTTATAATATTTCATTAACAATTTGTATACATTATCGTCCCTATTATTAGTTAACTGTACTTCTCATTTTTATTACTTATCATTAAAGACCAGATTCACGTGCAATTGCAACTTTTTATCGCTTTCTCAGAATTCAATGAAAATTCGATTCTTATCCGAATCAAGGAAAGGAGATTAAAATAATATAAATTCTATATTTCACGAAATTGCAAATTTTGGGGGTCACTGCATAAATTTTAGGTTTTCAGGGTACGAAAGCGCACTTTTTGATATTTCATTAAAAATATTTATTTTTGAAAAAGGGAAAGGTCAACAGAGACATTAAACAAATGTTAATACATTAGTGGAAAAATTCCAACTAAAAACCTTAAGTCTCTAAACTAAAACAGGGAATTGAAAATACCTGTCCAATTTCATGCATAAAATGCATTTTCATGTGTAATGCAATGCAATTTCATGGATAAATACTCCAGAATTTGAAACATCAATATACAGTCACCAAACCCCAAAAAACCCAACAGGAAAACAAAATGAAATAAATAATAGTAACAAACAACACAAGAACAGCAATTTCCAGTTTTAGTTTAGAGACTTGAGGTTTTTAGTTGGAATCATTCCACTAATGTATTAACATTTGTTTAATGTCTCTGTTGACCTTTCCCTTTTTCATTATACATTTTGTGGAATAACCATAAGTCCACTGGTTTTTTATAAATTCTCTTTTTTTCTTGCACTTTTACTTTCATTTTTTCATATGGTTTTTTATCTTCTGTTCTTGTGTTGTTTGTTACTATTATTTATTTCATTTTGTGTTTTTTGGGGGTTTGGTGAGTGTATATTGATGTTTCAAATTCTGGAGTATTTATCAGCTGTTTTTATCTAACCTTAGCCATCTGGGAATTTAGTAACCTTCCCTATGATTCAGTAGTTGCATTTGAGCCTTAGAGGTGGTGGGATGTGTGTTTTTTGGGTCCATTATTCATGTTTTGCTGTGCTGTTATTCTCTTTCTGCCCTGAGGATGCCTGAATAGGCGAATTATTGGACAGGTGTTTTCAATTTCCTGTTTTAGTTTAGAGACTTAAGGTTTTTAGTTGGAATTTGTCCACTAATATATTAATATTGATTTTTCTTTTTAATTTTTCCTATATAGAATAGTTGTGATTTATTTTGAAACCATCAACAATAATATTCACCTACTTAATTTTCAAGAAAGAAAAAATGACTCATGATTTCAAAACATTTCGAACTCGTTAAGGAAATGGTATAATGTCGAACAACGTTTCCTTTGTATTAACTTTCTTAGAAATTCTAATTTGATTTGGCTCAACTTTACAACTTCTTTTATTTTCATTTGATTCAGAAGTTGAGTTTAGTTCGGTAAATAAGTACAATAGTGAAAATGCTTAAAGTGACAGCCAGCCAATCTTCAAAAATCAATATTTGAATTAATGGATTAAATCATGATTTATCTTACGCCATGGTCGCTTCCAATATTCCATTCAATAAACTCCAGTCCAAGCCCTTTGAGTCTTTTTTGCAAAAATACACAAAACAAAAAGTTCCTGACGAGAACACCCTAAGAAAAAAATTATCTCAAAAACTATTGTGAACATTCTCTTGAAGAGATGCGAAAACTAATTGAAAACAATTATATTTACATCATGGTAGATGAAACAACAGACCCACGGGGAATTTACATTTGCAGTTTAATTGTTGGAATCCTACACCCGGAGATTGAACCCAAACCATCCATTCATGCAGGCAGCTTCCAAAAACGAATACGAAACTGTCTCTCGATTTGCGAACAAGGACAGTTGTATGAAACGCGGTTGAGAAATTAATAAAAATATTTAATTGAGATACGTTACGACTCGGTAAGTCGTCCTCGGACAATTTGCCAATAAAGAAAGGAACTTAAATGAAAGTGGCTTACCTAAATCTTGTCAGAGCTTCCTCTCTTCATTGACGTCTCGCAGGTGAGCTCACCGTAGCGTACGTCAAAAAATGCCGTTCCTCTCAATTCGGAAAAGAGATATTTTCAAATAAGGGGTTATAAAATGCGGGATAACTGACTTAATGAGGTTCAGACAACGTTCACACTTATAAACATAGTAATAAAACATATGACTGTATATTTTTGTAAGCGGTTAACAAAACAACTAATTTAGGATGCAGTGTACAAATCACCCGGAATTATATACAAAAAGAAATCATAGAAAATCCAATATCGAACTAAACATACCGCCCACCCAAAATTGATAGCAATTTTGTAATTAGGTAACAATAAACTTTAGAACAGAAGAAGCGAACTTGCAATGTAAAATATGTACAAAAAAAAACTAACAAAACAGAAACATGATATATGAAAGGTAAAGTAAAGTTTAGTTTATTGGAAGGGGAACTAATTTATTGGTAGGCCGTGTAATTGAACCGGAGGTGGTTCGTAGTTGCACCACCCGTACTACTCCATCACGACTAGGTAGAAGTTTTTCAATTCTTCCCAGGGGCCATTGCAAAGGCTTGGTGTTCTGCCCAACAATCATAACCACATCGCCTATGGCAGGATTCGGGGAATTTTGGGTCCATTTAGGTCGACTGATCATAGTCTGGAGGTACTCATGACTCCACCTCTTCCAGAAGCTCTGGAGCGATTGTTGGAGAACTTGCCAGCGGGATAAGCGGTGGAGATTGGTGTCTGTCAAGTCTTCTTCCGGCGCAGCCAATAGTGGTCCTCCAATGAGGAAGTGTCCAGGGCTCAAATAGTCGACATCGTCGTTGGGGTCGGACGAAATAGCGCAAAGCGGACGGCTGTTAAGAACGGCTTCGATGCGGGTGATCAGTGTGGTGAATTCTTCAAAGGTTAGTGTCCGACTTTCCATAACGCGAACTAGGTGGCGCTTCACGGATTTGACACCAGCTTCCCAAATGCCACCAAAATTAGGAGCCCCGGGCGGATTAAAATGCCAAATAATCTCACGTTTGGCTAAATTATCGTGAATATCTTCAGCGTGTCTCTGGAGAAATTTATGAACTTCCTTTAGTGCGCGGGACGCGCCGAGAAAGTTTGTACCGCAGTCACTGTAGATATTCGAACATAATCCACGACGGGCGATAAAGCGGTCCAACGCAGCAAGGAATGCACTGGTGCTAAGATCGGAGACGACTTCCAAGTGGATCGCCTTAGTGGCCATACAGACGATGAGGCAAATGTAACCCTTAGAAATCACAGCCTTCCGGCGGTTACTTTCCTTAATCTGGAAAGGACCAGCAAAATCAACCCCAATATTGGTGAAAGCGCGGACCTGGGAAAATCTGGAAGGTGGTAAATCTGCCATTAAAGGTTGGTTTGCCTTGGCCTTGAGTTTGTAGCATGGTAGACACCTAAATATGCGCATCCTGATTAGTTGACGAAGTCCTGGTATCCAAAATTTTCTTTGAATGAACGCCTGCATTACGCGAGGGCCTCCGTGGATAGTGGTCTGATGATACCAGTCACATATGAGGGTTGCTAAATGCGATTTTTTATGCAAAATGAGGGGGTGCTTGGCATCATACGTGAGATCTGAATGCCTCAGCCTACCGCCCACCCTGAGAAAACCCAGCTTGTCAATAAAAGGTGATAACGGTTTGATAGCTTGAGACATTTGTTCAGGGGACGTAGTCTTAAGATCATAATGGAAGTATTGTTCCTGGGATAGACGGACACATAAATTCATGCTATCTCGCAGTTCTGAAACCGACAGTACACCGGTTTTACGATGAGGCTTTGCGCTGCGGCAGTTGTTAACAAATCGGAGAACATAGGCGATGACATTTTTGAGGCGTTGGAGCGATGAAAAAGAGCTAATGGTGGTAACAAGTTCGTTCGGTTCGGCGGTGGCTACCATCACAGTAGTCTCATCTTTGATTTCAGGAATTTCTTCTAGCCGATCAAAGTGAGAATCTGGCCAGCAGTTTAGGGGTAATTGCAAAAATGAAGGTCCTTCCCACCACTGAGAAAACTGCATCAGGGTGCGGGGCATCAGACCTCGGGATCCACAATCAGCTGGATTGTCTTGACTGCAACAGTGGCTCCACAGGTCAGGTGGGGCGATCTCTACAATGGCGGTTACCCTATTGGCGATGAATGTTTTCAATCGGTGTGGCGTAGTATGGATCCAGGAGAGAGCGACTGTGGAGTCCGTAAATAAATGCGTCGCTGTGATGGTAATGGCGGTTCGGAACTCTTCGAGGGATTCAATAAGGCGGGCTAACAGCAAACATGCGCAGAGTTCCAATCTGGGAATAGTAAGGCTTGGTTTAAGGGGAGCGACTCTACTTTTAGCCTTAATTAAATGAACCTTGGTATTCTCACCAGACCGTTCTAAAAGGTACACTACCGCGCAGTACCCTTTCTCAGATGCGTCGCCAAAGCCGATTAAATAAAATAGCGGGTTTTCGAGAACTTTGATAAGTCGTGGGACCTTAATGTCTGAGAGTGCAGGAAGTTCTTGCAAAAATGAATTCCAAACTTTGTGGTGCTCTGCTGACAAGGGATTGTCCCAATCTTGCTCAGCCTTCCACAACAACTGCATAAATCGCTTCGCCCAAAAAATGGTGGGGGTTAGCCAGCCCATAGGGTCAAACAACCTCGCTATGACAGAGAGGACGTGTCGTTTGTTTGTAGGACCTGTAGTCTCGGTGATGGCATACGAAAATAAGTCCTCTTGTGGTAGCCATTGGAGACCAAGAATTTTCAGCGAACAGCTATCTTCTTGTTGTATGGTTAGCGCTTGCTCCCGGTGTTCAGGAGGAATTGTAGCTAACACCTTCTCGCTGTTGCTAGACCATTTGCGCAGTAGGAATTTAGCTGCACCTAACAATTGCTCCAGCTGATGGCGTAATGTAAGAGCCTCCTCTTCTGTACCAGCTCCCCCTACTATGTCGTCCATATAAGTTTGATGTAGAAGTGCGTGCGCTGCGAGCGGCCATTTTCCACCTTCGTCTTCAACTAGTTGTTTCATGACGCGCTGCGCGAGGAATGGAGATGTAGAGAGACCATATGTGACCGTGTTGAGCTCGAACTCTCTCACGGGTTCGGCAGACGAAGCACGCCAGAATATGTGTTGAAAACAACGGTCCTTTTCGTCGATTAAGATACCCCTGTACATCATCTTAACGTCGGCGCAAACAGCAACACGATAGAGTCGGAAACTAGAAATTATATTGGTCAAATCTCGCTGAAGCTTCGGCCCGGTGTATAAGCGGTCATTCAATGATAATCCAAGGGAATCCTTGGCCGAAGCGTCGAAAACTACGCGTAGTTTCTTAGTAGAGCTGGTGCCTTTTACCACAGCGTGATGTGGGATGATATATGCTGAGGGTTGGCAAGCTAATTTCATGTGTGACATGTCCAAATACTCCTGAAGGAAGGCGTTATATTGAGGTTCTAAATTTGTCCGCTTAAGCCGGCTCTCCATGTTCACGAATCGTTTATGAGCGTTTTCGCGGTTATTTCCCAGCATTGGAGCCTCGGTGTTTTTAAAAGGAAGAGAAACTATGTATTGGCCAGAGGGTGTTCTGCGGTGGGTGTTCAAAAAATGTAGCTCACATAATTCGTCTTCCGGGTTCTGTGGTGCTACAGATGCGACCTCTTCAGTCTTCCAGAAACGTTGAAGTGCAATTTCAAGAGGCGAGGTGCAACCAAAAAGCGTTACGGCTCTATTTTCTGCTGGTTCGGTAATTTTCCCCAATAAAATCCACCCAAAGGAAGTTTTCACAGCTGACGGATTACCCCTGATGACGGAATTATTGTCGTCGGAAAGGATTTCGGAATAGAGATCCGCGCCCAGAAGAAAATCTATTTTCCCTTTTACGTGGAAAGCCGGGTCGGCCAATAACATGGAGGAAAATCGATTTTTTAATTCATTTGAGAGCGTCGTAACCGGTAAATCTGCACAAATTTCATGGAGAACAACGGCTTCTGCGGATATAGAATTGCCTCGAGTGTGTTTAGGGGTCAGAGTGCAAGAAACCATTTTCGTCTTGCTAGTCGTAGCATGGTTGCCGATGCCTGTGATGTTCAGTGGGCAATTGTTGAGCTTTAAATTTAACCGTTGGGCCATTTCCCTGGTTATGCACGACACCTGAGAACCAGGATCCACAACTAGACGTATAGGAACCTTCCTACCATCCGAAGCTGTAAGAAAAGCCTCTGCTGTGCCCAGCAATACGGTGGAGTACGCAGTACTGGATGGGGGAGTATGGGCACTGCAAGATAGTGCTTGCGTAGGAGGCGGATTTTCAAGTGACTCCCTAGGTGGGGCTGTGAAAGTAGAGCGGTGTAAATGCGAATGATGTTTCGAGGATCCACATGAGATGCATTTACCTTTGGAGTTACATTTTGACAACATGTGGTTTCCGAGGCAATTAAAACATTTTCTCAAAGTTTTCACAGTCTCCCAGCGGGCATCTACACTTTCCTTCAGAAATGTTTCACAATGATGTAACTTATGTGAAGATGAGCAAAGCGGGCAGACAATATGAGCGGTGGAACATTCAGTGGAAGCAGAGTTATTTGGCGGTGAAGAAGTTCGACTGTGATGCGGGTTGGTCGTGATCAAAGCGGTTTTTCGTGGGAAATTTGCACGTTGGATTGGATTAGACTCAGTCCTAGTTGGAGAACTCAGTTCGAGAATTTTGAGACGTTCAGTTAAAAAATCCGAAAATTGTTTATATGTTGGATATTGAACCCCTGAATACTTGGCTTCGAATAATTTTTTGCTTTCCAAATCCAAGCAACGAAGACCGAAATGAAGCAGAAGTGTATCAGATAAGTCTGGTAGGTTCAAGGCCTTGAGTGCAGCAACATTGGTTAGGAAAACGTCAGATAACCTTTCCAAATTTTGAAGATTTTCTTGGGAAAGCGGTTTAAAATTCGTAATTTTTTCCAAGTAAAAATTAGCCAACAGCCGGTCGTTTTGGTACCGATCAACTAAAGTTTCAAATGCAATCTGATAGTTATCATCGGACAAATGAATCGATTCGATTAATTTTAAAGGCGGGCCTCTCAAAAATGAGCGTAAATAGTAAAATTTCTCAGATGAGGCCATTTGTCGATTTTCATGAATCAGGGAACGAAACAGAGAGTAAAAATTGGGCCACTCTTGAAGATCGCCGGAAAATATTTGTAAATTGATTTTTGGAAGTTTCGCGTGTCCTATATCGGGTCTCTCATTTTTCGTAGACAGGCTAGTACTAGTAGCTGGCTTAGCATACTGCGAGGCTACTGCCTTTGCTGAATAGTATAACTCGTCGCAGGCTTGAGATCTAGCAGCCGTGTCGAAATTTTCGAGAGATTCTGTTTTAGAAGCAAATTCCATAATTTGATCTTGAATTTCATCAAATGATTGGTAATCCATGTCAATTTGTTCCATTCGGGATAAAAAAATGGGAAAATTTTCCTTTGTAAGATTTTTCGATAAGTCATAAGCCGTTTGAATTTTATGAAAATATTTTTCCCTCTTTTTAATTAAAAACTTAATTTTATCTTCCGCCATCTTGAAATAATTTAAAATAAAAGTGAGACAAAACTGTACAGAAAAATATTCAGGAAAAACAAAGTTTAACTTTGTTCAAATATCAACTAATTTAATTTTACTATTTTCTGGAGAGAAAAAATGAATTTGCTAAATTGTACCAAATGTATATAAAAATTGCAGTTCGCTTCTTTCCGAAACTGAACGAAGTCGTAATAGTTGGGAGAAGCAGCGTGAGGTGAGGTTAGAAGAGGCGTAAGAAAGTCTATCTGAACGGCCTCGTGGTTGCTATGCGACATATAAAAAAAATGAAAAATTAAATTTTGTTTGGTTAAGTTCCGAATTGAGAAAATAATTAACTAATTTTCTTAATTAATTAATCCGGCCCCGGAGGACCATAAATTTTGTATGAAACGCGGTTGAGAAATTAATAAAAATATTTAATTGAGATACGTTACGACTCGGTAAGTCGTCCTCGGACAATTTGCCAATAAAGAAAGGAACTTAAATGAAAGTGGCTTACCTAAATCTTGTCAGAGCTTCCTCTCTTCATTGACGTCTCGCAGGTGAGCTCACCGTAGCGTACGTCAAAAAATGCCGTTCCTCTCAATTCGGAAAAGAGATATTTTCAAATAAGGGGTTATAAAATGCGGGATAACTGACTTAATGAGGTTCAGACAACGTTCACACTTATAAACATAGTAATAAAACATATGACTGTATATTTTTGTAAGCGGTTAACAAAACAACTAATTTAGGATGCAGTGTACAAATCACCCGGAATTATATACAAAAAGAAATCATAGAAAATCCAATATCGAACTAAACAACAGTTAAGCAAATTTTTTCTGTCAAACATCCTAACAAGATAAAATTCTTTTATTTGTTAGCGATCCCGATCAGTATATGGTACAAGCTGGAGAAGCATTAAAAGTTTTTGATTCAAATATGGTGCATGTAACTTGTGTGGCGCATGATTTAAACCGCGTAGATGAAAAAGCGAGGGAAATTTTCCCATATGTCAACAAACTTGTTAATAATGGGAAAAAATATTTTTAAAAGCTCCTCACCGCGTGACAGCTCATAGAAATAGTATGGACCACCCCCTTCCCCCAGAGCCTGTGATAACTAGATGGGAACATGGATTCAAGCAGCCCTATTTTATTCAGATCATTCTAATAATTTCAAAGAGTTTGTTTCTACTCTTGAAGATGACGCAGTATCTGTAAAAAAAATAAAAACTGTTTTAAATTTAGCATCTGTTGCATCAGATCTAGCATTTATAAGATCCCATTTATCGGTTCTACCTTCGGAAATAAAAACGCTTGAAGAGAAAAACTAAACGTTGACATCACAGATTAATATTATAGAGAAAGTTGGAGATGAATTAGAAAAAATCGAAAACGAAAAGGGAAAACAATTTTTGATAAATTTAAATTAGTTATAGAAAAAAACACGGGTTACAAAAATTTACAAATTTACAACAAAGCTCAACGGAGAAGACACAGATGTGGAGCTGGATCCAGTAATATTGATTAGCTACAAAAGATGTCCCATCACAAGTGTTAATGTGGAGCGCATGTTTTCACAGTTGAAACACATATTAGATGACCGACAGTATAACTTTACGGAACATGATCTGGAAATTTACATAATTGTAAATTTTAATAAAAATTTCTATTTGATAAATTAATATAGTTAGTAGAAAATTACGAAAATTTATGTTTTACTATATATGTATTTTATTAATTTTGTTTAATTATCATACCTAGCAAACAAATTTGTTTGTAGTTTTTGTAAGCACATATTTATACTATGTAAGTTTGAATATTCACGGCAAACTTAACAGACGTGAAGATAACCTTTAGGGACAGATGTGAGGTAGGTTATGATATCAATATCTGCTTACTGAGAGACTCGCTGAAGTGAACATTTGTTAAATTAATATTATTTGTGTTATTACGGAATATTGACAATTGTGTTGATTCAAGTTTGTACTTAAAGATACCTGGAGTTATTTAGTTATTTATAAGTTAGTAAATATGTTTTTTTTATTACAGTTCTTCACTGCATCCACAGAGTTTTATTCCATTCACCTCTTTGGTTAAATCGTTGAATTCACGACTTACAACTATAATAATTATATAGAAATGTTAACTTAATATTTGATTTTTTTAAAATACACATCACCTCTTCACACATTAGAAGGTTGAATTGCACATTTGTCAGTGTATTTTATTTTTATTGCACGTTAGGCTAATTTTTAGTGAACGTTTTTAAAATTTTTACTGCACGAAATCCGGCCTTTACTTAACGTCATTATTTCTTATAATCATTTTCGTTTTTATTACCGTATGCCTCAATTTGTTTTACTTGATTTATTACTTAGTGTATTGTTTATCATCTTTTATTATTACCTTCCTTGTCACTTTGTTTTTGTTGTTGTTGTTGTTTTATTTTAAGGGCAAACAACTACAAATGGTTATTATTGCCCTCACTACTGGAGAATATAAATATTTATAGTATCTACATAATTGCCACTAGAGAATATACTTGTCACTTTGTTATTAATATTCTATAATGATAATCTAGCTCTGTATATATATCTCAGTTCCCCCCCCCCCTATTTTTAATTTATTTTCTACCACTCATATACCTTAATATTTATGTATTTTAATTTTAATATTTACCATCTTTATTATTTTTAACAATTTCGTAATTTCCAATTGTATGCATTTTACATATTTAGCCCTGAAGAAGACCTGCAAAGTGGGTCGAAACGTTGGCTATTTAATGAACATTTCTCCCTGTCTAAGAGAAATTTATTGACCCCCACCCAGACGATTTTCTTCCACATATACAATCAAGATCAACTATTAACATACAAGATATTGTAGAGATTGTTTGGTACAAGAAGTCGAAAACTTGGATTTCATTTTTTAACGTAGATTTAGAAATTCAACTGCTTTAAGCTGGCAGGTAAGTGGAAATTGGATACTGAGAATGCACTTGTTATAGATAGCTCACCAATTATTTTAATTTGATAAGCCACCAATTGCAGATTTGCTTCTTATCCTATAGGAATCATTTTCCCTTCCCATGAATCCTGTTCCAACCATTTTCCTCCAACTGCACCATATTTTAAACATTATGTTAATATTCTACTTACTCTAAATATGATATTGTCCTTCATTTCGGATGGATCTGAAGTGTTGCAGAAAGATCTATTATGCAATACTGGATCTGGAACCCTGAAAAAAAAAATGTGTGAGTCTCTCTTTCATTAAAAAATAAACTCTATATGATTTTATAATATCAGAAATATAATGGTAGGTATAAATAATTTTAATAACTATAAATTTCAGAGAATAATGATTGGATCAATGCACCACGTATAAATGCACAATAAGAAAAAAATATGTGTGTCTGCTCCAACGCACGACTGGAGTTTACTCCTTAAGAACTATTATTCTGCAGTTTTTTATTTAATATTTATTTTTATTTTTATTTTGAAGAGAAAAGATTTGCCCCCGGCCGGCATTCGAACCCGGGTCGTTCCCCTCACCGTGGCAACGCTATAACCATTTGAGCTACCGGGGTCGCCCCCCACCTAAGACAAATCTGTTCTCTTCTCCGATCCTATATGCCCCGTGTTCTCGCAATTTTGCGATGTATACACGAGGAAGAATGGAATAATGCACTTTTACTATCATTTTTTCATATGGTCTTTTTGTCTTCTGTTGTTACTATTATTTATTTTATTTTGTTTTCCTGTTGTGTTTTTTGGGGTTTGGTGAGTGAATATTGATGTTTCAAATTCTGGAGTATTTATCAGCTGTTTTTATCTAACCTTAGCCAGCTGGGAATCTACTAACTTTCCCTATGATTCAGTAGTTGCATTTGAGCCTTGGAGGTGGTGGGATGTGTTTTTGGGTGCATTATTCATGTTTTGCTTTGCTGTTATTCTCTTTCTGCCTTGAGGATGCCTGAATAGCCAAAATATTGGACAGGTATTTTCAATTCCCTGTTTTAGTTTAGAGACTTAAGGTTTTTAGTTGGAATTTTTCCACTAATGTATTAAGGTATAGGATATTTCCACGTGGGAGTCTTTTAGGTTTTGATTCCAATGAACTACAATATACCAGCCAAAGAAGAACTCCTTGGTAGATCAATCTCGCAGTATTAAAAACGTTGCTCAATTGGAGAGGAATGAGCTAGGAAAAATGGTCACGGAAGATAAACACATCCTGGATGTATGGAGGAGACATTATGAAAAATAATTGAAAAGAGAACATATGTATCCTGTGAATAGTCAGGATGGGAGCGTGAATGAGGCTGAGTTCGATTAGATCATAGAGGAGGACGAAGTCGAGCTAGCAATTAAAAAGATAAAAACAGGAAAAAAAATTTTCTTAGCCCCTTGGCTCTTATTAATTTTTGACAATAACATATTAATATGATACATGCCATCTCTTGTACTGCACCAGGTGCATTTTAAGAGATGATAGTGCATTGAATTTTCTTGAGATTATTTAGATGGTTGGAGTGGGGGTCTTGTGATAGGGCTCGCTAGTTCTTTCTAAAAACAGGAAAAGCTCCAGGACGGGATAATATAGTTGGATAATTTGTTAAATATGGTGGGATGGAGACAGTTAGGTCTCTCCAAATACTTTTTCACAACGCCTGGGATCTTTATCTTCGTTCGTTGATATTCGGCCTTGTATTTTTTCTGTTTATCATTCGCCATTACTTCCTCTTTATTGAATACTTTGGTAGCTCGAATGTTCCATTTCAATGTTGAAATTATCTCATTTTTCGGTCCCATGTATCATAAACTACTTGCCTAGTGACAGAAGCGAAGCTTATCCCACGTACACAGTGCTATAGTTATGCTTATCACAAATTGTATAAAATTAAAGTGAACTATTATCGTGCAAAGTCAAAATTGTTGTATTTGATATATATGCACTAATTAAGAATTTATTTATTTTAGTTTAACATTCCAAAGCCGAGAATAATTTTTTTGAAAAATATTTGATTTTTTTTTTACATTTTTCTATCCTTACAGCGATACAGAATTCGAGAAAAATAATTTTAAAAATTTGCACTAAAATGACTGTCAGCGCCCCTTGCAGACAGATGCAATGGTAATTCACCCTTAACAATAATAAAAGAGAAAGTGGAATGGGAAACCCGGCCTACTTTCTACTGTGTCATAAACGTCACACTAGGCTTTGGAGGGTTGGACATTGAAAAATTGGAACTTGGCTGCACGTCTTTATTACATATGCAATGAATCTCAGATATTTATAACAGCCAAAATTAATTCTAAATATTTTTAAGATATATTTAATCTGTGTAGTTCTGTTATGAGTTGTCTGAGTTAGCCCACTTGTATGAGGGAATTTATATTGTATGTCCCCATGTACTATTTTTTGGTCCGATTTGAAATTTAGTTTTTGGTCCTTCGGGTGCTCCGATTCACCACCTCTCTGCTTCTCACTGTCGGGGCCCCTGGAATCCGATCGCTCGACTTTGTCATCAGGGGAGTCGTTTTCGTGTGAAGCTCCTTTCATTGTTTGTTTATTTTTTGGGTCAGGGTTCACCCAGAGACAGAGTACAACTAAAGAAGTTAGCCCTAGTTAGTTTCGTTTTAGTTCCTCTATTCCTAGCCTTTCATTGGAATAGAGTCATCCAGCCGCGCCACATGAAGGCACGCATTCCTTAGGAGTTTTAGATAGAAAGAAAAAGCGCTCCTAAGGATACCGAAACATTAACGGCCTAAACGCCATTTTGAGAAGAAAAAACTTTTTTCGTTTTTTTCTTAGTACTCGCTCCCATTTTAGACAAAACGTTCTACAATCAATTTAGATAAGTATTAAATTTTATGAAAGTGTTTAAGTACCATTACTGAATATTCGTTAAAGCTATTGAGATACAAAATCGAATATCTTCATAAATTTAACAAAAAATATTTAACAAGTTAGTTGTCAGTGGCTTTGACTATGTAACTAATTTGTAATGTAGTTTAATGCCAAATAAAAATTCTACAGCGTTAAATATCCTAAAAAATCCAAAGAATATATTGCTATTTCTTATGAAAAATATTTAGAATTAATGGTATGGAAAGCATCCATTTTGGCGCTGCAAGAGACAAGATTCACTGATACAGAGGTAATGGACTTTGAATATTCAAGGGGAGGCCAGGGAGAAGGGTCATGAAAAATGTTGCCCAGCTTGGGACAGCTTTCCCATGGTTATCAATGGTAGATAAAAGATTTTTAGGCACAGTAGTTGATTTCAGGAGCACCAGTCCTAGACTTTCAATTCACATTTAAGGCAATCAACAAGAATTACACGATAATTGAGGCATATGCGCCCATAAATGATGATAACAGAAAAGACCCGGAAAAGGTGGACGACTTCTGGAGAGGCTTGGATGAAGAGATAAGCAAGATACCGCAAAATAACATAAAGATACTGTTGTGGGATTTCAACGTGCAAGTGGGGAAGGAAAGAAAGTTTAGGAAAATTCACTTTCCTAAACTACCAGCACATAATAGGACAAACAGGGACGGGGGAAATATATTTCTTTATAGTTTCTTAAATTTAGTTCGATTACGAACTATGCCAAAGCGCAGGTATAAAATTAATGACCACACATTTTTAAAAAAAAGCAAGTATGAAAAAGACATGGGTATCTCCAATTACTATTGTGGGAGAATTTAAACTAGTCCATGTGACAATCTCTAAAAGATACCATAGAGAAATACAGAATGTAAGGGTAAAGAGAGCACCACATAACTGGGAGGAGGCTACAAAGAATATGGTGGAACTTGCAGAAAGTTTAGCCCCCAAAGGGACAAACAAGAGGAAGGAATGGTGGGATGCGGAGTGCGAAGAAGCAATAAGGAATAGATTGAAAGTATGGAAGGACTGGAACCAAAACAAAGCAGCAGAAAGATACCAGAAATATGCTTTAGATAGAAAAATACCACAAGACTATTCTACAAAGCCTTCAAACAAAGAATAAAAGGGTACACCCCCACTGTAGTACTGAAAAGGGAAGATGGGACACTGGCACAAACTAGTGAAGGAAACAGTAATGTCTTAGCCGAATATTTTGAGAAACTACGAGGTGATTTCAAAAAAAGAATCACGGAACTAATGATTGATATTTGGTAGAAGAAAAAATCCAAAAAGAATGGAAAACGCTCTAATACATCCCATGCATAAAAAAGGATCAAAGATGTATTAACCAACAATTACAGAGGAATTTTCCTGCTATCTGTCAGTTATAAGATTTTCTCTAAAGCGCTACTTAACAGGCTGAACCCACAAATAGGAGGATATCATGGAGGCTTCAGGAAAAGTAGATCGTGTCCCGAGCAAATTCTGAGCTTAAAACTGTTAATAAATTACTACAAATCAAAAGCAAAGAAAAACCTCTACATCTCTTTGGTTTACTTCAAAAAAGCATATGACTCGTTAGACAGAAAAACACTGCTGGAAGTGTTGGAGGAGTATGGAGTGGATGGGAAGACTAGAAGACTGATAGAACTGACACTGAATCAAGGGTCAAGTTTCAGGGTCAGTTAACCCTTCCAAATAAGAACAGGACTCAGACAAGGGGATAGCCTCTCCCGATACTGTTTAACGTAGTGGTAGGCAAAACCATGAAGGAAATGTGGAAGAGCAACGATGCTGGTGCAACGATAGGGACTAAAAACAAGAACATCATAGTAAGATGCCTGGCATCTTCGGAGCATCTCCGGTGACTGAAAGCTAAGTAATAGAGCAGTTGGGTACTTTAAAGGAAATAGCTGAAAAGGCAGATTTACAGATATCTTTTGAGAAAACAGAATTAATGACAACAGATAGAAACTTTCAATAGAAAATAGTAGAGACAAAGCGCGGGAGAATTGCGGGAGTACAAAATAAATTCAAGTACCTGGGGGAAATTATATGTAGCAATGGGTCGGAGAAGGAAAGCATAAAAGAGAAAATACTTAAATTGGAAAGACTAAGCTTCGCGACAAGCAATTTATATAATAAAAGGAGTGTGGTGATTTTTAATCCCACTCATGTGTGGGAAACTTTCCCTACTATTGTCTAACCTGGCAGATAACCAGTTATATGTTTGTAAACTCACTATTCTTCTACAGTTGTTGTTTTAAGCTAATAAAATTGTGATGAAAACGGAGGAAGAATGAATTACCCTTAGAAAGGTTTTTATTAGCTTTCCGACATACACGGGCATAGTGGCCCTTGATTTTGCAATTGGCACACTCTGATTCAAGAGCAGGACAAGCCGAGCGCGGATGGCGACTAAATCCACAAAAGAAACAATGGCTGCCCCTCTTCTGACTTGTTGCAGCACAAAGATCGTGATCGTTCCGATCATATGATCTGGGGTTAGCGGATCGTGCACTAGGGCGGGAGGTACCAGGAATTGAAAGTGATGAATTCGAATCACTGCCAATTCCCGCGCAAGAGAAATCATTTGCACCGTTTAAGTATCCTTCAGCTTGTTTATGGGCCAGCTCGAGAGCTTGGGCTCGTTGGATGACGTAGTCAGTAGAAGTGGACGCATTACAGACACGGGAGAGTGTGTCTGCCTTGGTGTTGTCCTCCCCGGGACGGTAAGATATGTCATAAACGAACGGAGCTAGCTCTATTCGCCATCTAGTGATCTTCTCATTTTTTACCTTACTCCCATGTTTTGGGCAGCCATTGTTTCTTTTGTGGATTTAGTCGCCATCCGCGCTCGGCTTGTCCTGCTCTTGAATCAGAGTGTGCCAATTGCAAAATCAAGGGCCACTATGCCCGTGTATGTCGGAAAGCTAATAAAAACCTTTCTAAGGGTAATTCATTCTTCCTCCGTTTTCATCACAATTTTATTAGCTTAAAACAACAACTGTAGAAGAATAGTGAGTTTACAAACATATAACTGGTTATCTGCCAGGTTAGACAATAGTAGGGAAAGTTCCCCACACATGAGTGGGATTAAAAATCACCACATTCACCCTGAGTTTTTTCTTAAAACATTTGGCATAATTTAAGTACAATATATGAGATACATAGAAAGATTTAAGAAAACATTTGGCAAAATTTCAGAACAATATTTGAGGCAAAAAAGAAAGATTTAAACTTCATTCAAGATTTGTAACACCAGGATTGGTTTTCAATTAGTAACATAGTCTTTGAGGTAAGATGGAGCCTTGGTCACCCGTTGAGGTCTTGAGGGGCACACTGGGATTCCAATTTCATTAGAGAGAGAGCCATGAACAGATGGAGTGGCAGAGGGTTCTTCCGGATGTACCATGTTAGAGGGCTCTAATATTGGAGCGGGTTCATCACCATCAGGGCAAGGTTTCTCCAACATCTCATGAGTTCCTTTAGGTGCTAATTGTCTCAGGGACACGGTTGATTCTGATCCATCCTTCTTGCGAATTAGGGCGTACTGTGGGTTAGCTTCAAGTAATTCTACTTCCTCGACAGGGTCTTCATATTTGCTGATTCGCACGTTCCTTTTGGCAAGCACAGGACCAGGGGTTAACCAAGACGGCAAGGAGACTCCATTGGCTGTACGGCGAGGATGAGTGAAAAATCGTTCATGAGGAGTGGAGTTAGTTGCTGTGCAAAGTAGAGATCGAATAGAGTGGAGGGATTCCTGTAGCTGTAGTTCTGGTAGCTTTGTCAGCCTTGACTTTGTCTCTGAACACAACATTCAAGTTATGCCTCAGGAGGGACGAGTATCAATGGCATCTACGTCGTTATGGACCAAAGTTGAAGGATTTATTCTTGTAAAGCTAGAAATAGCGGAACACACTTACACTAAATGTAAGTTGACTGTTCTGAAAGAACTCTGTTCCGATATTCTCATTGGACATGACATACTCAAAGCACACTCAAATATTCTGCTAAAATTTGGCGGTGACAAGGCACCTCTCACAATCTGTTCGCATACTGTAGCTAAGATTGACCCTGTACGTCTCTTTGATCATCTCTCCCCTAAGTGTCATCCAATTGCCATGAGGTCCCGCAAATACTGTAATGAAGACAATCAGTTTATTAAGACAGAAATCACCCGGTTGCTTTCCGAAGGAGTAATTGAGCCCAGCAATTCACCATGGAGAGCTCAGGTATTGGTTGTAAATAACAACGAAAAAAAGAGAAAAGTAAATTTGACCTCACAAACGTAAAACTTCTGGGACATCTTGTTTCATTCCAATCAATCAAGCCAGACCCAGCAAGGCTTGCCCCGTTGCTTAATATGCCACTGCCACATAACTCTGAATCACTGAAGCGGGCTCTTGGTTTCTTTGCCCATTACTCGAAGTGGATACATAAATTTTCAGATAAAATCCGTGTCTTGATTGATGCCACATCATTTCCGCTGAATCCATCTGCTGCTTCTGCTTTCGAAAATCTAAAAAAGGATATTGCCAACTCAGTCATCACAATTTTATTAGCTTAAAACTTTCGTTCGTCATGTCATTTAAAATTTTAAATTTCGGTTCGGAGATTCAATCACGGGAGTGCCGTTGTTATATTTATTTCGTGGATGTGAATTGTTTTTAACCATTAACAAAACTCTTGTAATCCACGATGGACAAGTATTTAAAGCCCGACAAATTCTGCGCAAGTCCAGATTCACCATCTAGTGGAAAGGAGTTCTCACATTGGCTTAAAACATTCGAAAATGTCATCTCATTATCTACTGAACCATTGGAAGACGTTGACAAATTGAAGGTACTCCAAAATTTTCTTTCATTCAGTGTTTATGATCTGATTTCAGAGACCACAACATATGTTGAAGCAGTTGAAACCCTGACTAAAATCTATGTTAAGGAAAAGGGGGAAATATTTGCACGTCACATTTTGGCTATACGTAAACAACAGCAAAACGAAAGTGTTGACCAATACGTTCAGGCTCTAAGGCTGTTAGCAAAGGATTGCAATTTTAAGGCTGTTTCTGCTGAAGATAATAGAAATCAGTACATTCGCGATTCTCTTATTAACGGACTACTGTCTTCTCAAATCCGCCAACGAATACTTGAAGAGTCTAAAACATTGAGCCTCGATGACGTCATCCAACGAGCCCAAGCTCTCGAGCTGGCCCATAAACAAGCTGAAGGATACTTAAACGGTGCAAATGATTTCTCTTGCGCGGGAATTGGCAGTGATTCGAATTCATCACTTTCAATTCCTGGTACCTCCCGCCCTAGTGCACGATCCGCTAACCCCAGATCATATGATCGGAACGATCACGATCTTTGTGCTGCAACAAGTCAGAAGAGGGGCAGCCATTGTTTCTTTTGTGGATTTAGTCGCCATCCGCGCTCGGCTTGTCCTGCTCTTGAATCAGAGTGTGCCAATTGCAAAATCAAGGGCCACTATGCCCGTGTATGTCGGAAAGCTAATAAAAACCTTTCTAAGGGTAATTCATTCTTCCTCCGTTTTCATCACAATGAGCCTATCAACAAAAGCGAAGATAAGACACTACAATACGGTCGTCGAACCGGTGATACTGTACGGAATGAAAACCGCTTTCCTCCCCAGCCTAAGGAAAATGTTAGGGATAGAAAGAAGAATACTAAGAAGAATTTACGGCCCAAAGAAGACACAGGAAGGCTACAGGTTGAGACTAATAGGGAAATATACAAAGAAGTAAATGATTTGGAAACGCACATAAGAATAAGAAGATAAGGTTCTACGGACATATGGTGAGGATGCACCCAAAGAGATTAAATTGAGGAATTTTCTACAAAATGAGAGTATACAAGAGTGCTGGGGGATACATCAAACAGATGAAGGGAGAAACTGAGAGAGTGAAAATTACAGCCCAAGACTGTTTCGATAGGGATGACTATGAGAAAAGACTAAAAGAAATTAAGGTCCTTGTGGGAAAGAGAGATGGGAGAAAATGACTATTCCTTCTCTTCCACGCTATCTTAGACCGATGAAAGAAGGAAAGAACAATCTTAAAGAATGAGGAAAAGGTGGGAAGAAAGAAGGAAGGAAAAATAGAAATTTTCCGAGGAACTGAAATAATCTTTATTTATTCCCAATTCAAAAAAAGGGGCCAAGGATGTATTGTAATAACTAACGGGGAACCACAATCCTTCTTCCACGCTGTAAAAAATTGTAATTAACTGTAATTAGTCTTGGCTGCTGATAGGTATTATATAATAAATTATCTCAGGCAAATTTAATATACTCAAAATAAAGTATTTGCTAACCATGTAAATACACTAAAATAAAATACAATACAAAAATTAAAATTTACGAGATGAAGTTTCTTCGAATAAATTCAGAGCTCCAAAACTGTTGAGATGCCGTTTATTTTTGCTGAAAAAAAAATGATGTTTCGATAATTTTTGCTGGAAAAAAATGATGTTTCGATAATTTTAATTATTTAATCGATAATTAAAAAACGAAAACTACTTAATGAATATGCTTGGAGATACAAACATGGACCTACATCGAATCGACAGTTTTTCAAAAATAAAATCCCATTATTTTGTATCTTTATAAAATCGTCACATCATTCAAGCCAGAAGCTGAAAACTGTGAGGTGTCAAGAGTTTATTATTTTCAAAAATGTTCAAGAGAATTTATTCGCCATATTATTCGAAACAAAAAAAGTTAACTATTTGGTAATTATCGACGTCCAGTGGTCTCACCCTTCCAGATTGTTACACTATTCTGCAATTATGTGTTCAGAATACCCTTATTGAAATCTTCATTATCTGTTTTATGCGATGCCATTGATGGAAGGAAATAATTTGCAATCATAGTTTCCTTTCGGGTCTCTGAGTTAGCGTAATTCCATTCGGATTTATAAATGCTCCAAGTAATTTCCAAAGATATGTAAATCAAACAATAAGTTTTAACTTTGCATATGCAACTATCGTCTTATTATCAATAAATAAATAATAACGAACTATGTGGATTTGAAGCATGCTGCACATTGTCAATAAGTTCGTCTTAACTATTATCATTATTATCCAATTTCTCTCTACTGCTGCGCGATGAGGAGATCCTCATGACTCTATGACTACCTGAAAGGTATATTTAATAAACCAGAAGTGGAATTATAAACTTCGAATGCTATGGGAGGTAAATAAATGGTGCTAAAAATGATATATCCAGATTTTTTTTAGTAATTTTGCATATATATTTTCCAGTATTCTCTTATAAGTATGAATTATAAATCTAGTTAAATTCATGTGCACACACCGATTTTAATTGTATTCAAGATCACTTTTTGTGACACCGAATTATTTTTGAAGAAGTCACCAATGTCATGAAAACTAAGTAGAAGGAAGCCTGTATCGGATATTTGACCGCATAATAAATTATCTAATAATGTATTATCATGATCCTTGGTTGCATACATAATGAGGAACGCGATTCAGTTTCTGTAAATTTAATATTTGAAGGGTACTCAAAAATACTTGTCCATTGGTTTCTCTTCAAGACTCTTTTATCGTTGAATCATGGATAAAAGAAATGAAATATAGGACGATTATTGATCATTTCTATTAGTATAAACATAAGAGTTCAAATCTAATATCCTGAAATCAAGAAAAAGATTTTGTTGGCATTAGCAAATAATGCAAGTTTGGAATGGTTGTATCCGTTTCAATAAAGATCCTTGCCACATTGCATAAGATTTTAATTTTTTTTTTTTTTTTTTAAATTTATTTATTGATATTTACAACTGTATAATAAAAATACATCTAGTAAATGTGCTAAGCGATACATAATGACATGTGAAAATGACAAGTAGAGAAACTACCCACTGGCAGTACTCAAATCATAAGTTCAACTAAGAAGTCACGGGGCCATCTTCTTTTCAGACGCCTCGGAGGATTATCGGGAATCGAATAGGAAGCTAGGTTTGAAACTAGAGGGTTTGAGTGGAAATGAAGTTTGCTATGAAAGGATAGATAGCGGGTTAGGGCCAAATGGCCAAATCAGCAACAAATGGGACATTAAGGTCGTTGTGGATGATTTTATTCTTAACAAAATAAGGAGCATTAAGGATTTTACGAAGGATTTTGGATTGTAGGGATTGGATACGAGAGGAATTCGATGGCTTAGTGGAGCCCCAAAGCTCTACTCCGTAGGTCCAAATAGGTCGTATGATGGTCATGTAGATGAGTCTTTTGTAATAAATTGGGAGCTTAGAGCGTTTGTCTAGTAAGTGTTGAAGTAGCCTGAAACGTCGAGCGGTTTCTTGTCTTTTCAGTCTCGTATGAGGATTCCAGGTTAATCGTTTGTCAAGATGCAACCCTAAGTATCGGATCTGTTCTACAGGCACCAGTGGGATATTATTAAAGGATACTGAAGGGCAGGAAGTCATTGGTTTACGACGTAAGGTAAAAGTGATTTGATGCGATTTTTGAGAGTTTATTTTAATTCTCCAGTTTTGACACCATTCTTCAAGATCAGTGATATGGGATTGGAGGCTTTGGGGTGCAATAATTGGATTGGTGTTGACAGATAATACACATGTATCATCAGCATTGATTTTAATTTAATTTGATTTTACGATTTACGGAAAAGGTGTGCTTTTTTAGTAAAATAACAGTAATTGTGTCGTCTCATAATTATTTAGGGGAAATTAATGTTTCTCACGCCAAGGAAGGAAACATTAATTTGTTAACGTGATCTCACTAATGCCGTAATATTTTTAAAAAACAAACAATAGATTGTCCAAATAATTTCGTCGGATGTGGTTCAGATAGTCCAAAATTCGAATAATTGAAATTTACATAAAATAAGGAAAACAACAAACAATATCCACGCCAATTTATAAAAGCAATTTTTATTTTAAATATTTTTATTTGAAAAGAAAAGATATGTCCATGACCGGGAATCGAACCAGAGTCGTCCAGATCGCTAGTCTGGAACTCTACTAATTGAGCTATCCTGGCTCAGTCAGGCTCGCTCCCCGGTAATGGCCATATCCTATCTTTTCACTGATCCCAGGTCCCCCCCGTTCTCGCAATTTGCGATGTATATGTGTATGCAATGTAGGGGAAGAATGTTCTTTGAACATTTATTTAATTTGGATCTTGTTGACTTACGTCATTATATATCATTAAAATTTATTTTATTGTAATAGTTATTGATTTTATTAATTTTTAAATATTCTTATTTGAAAAGAAAAGATATATAAGGAGCGAGCATTATTGAGCCAGGATAGCTCAATTGGTACAGTTTCAGACTAGCGATCTTGGCAATCCGGGTTCAAGTCCCGGTTCTTGACATTTCTTTTCTTTTCAAATAAAAATATTAAAAAAGCAATAACTATTAAAATAAAATAAATTATAATAATATATGATTACGTAAGTCAACAAGATCCGAATTAAATAAATGTTCAAAGAACATTCTTCCCCTCGTATACATCGCAAATTGCGAGAACGGCGGGACATGGGATCAGTGAAAAGAAAAGATATGGCCATGACCGGGGAACGAGCCTGATTGAGCCAGGATAGCTCAATTGGTAGAGTTCCAGACTAGCGATCTGGGGGCCCCGGGTTCGAGTCCCGGTCTTGGACATATCTTTTCTTTTCAAATAAAAATATTTAAAAATTAATAAAATCAATAACTAATAAAATAAAATAAATTATAATCTTTATTTTATTTTGTATTACGCTATAAAAATATGTTTGAGTAAAGTTTTGCTATTACTTCCTGTTCATCCCAGCTGTCTCTGGATCTTTTGAATACATTAGGAAGCATTAAATAGTTTCAGGAAATCAAACTTTAGGAGAAAATACTCTGCAATATTATTTTCCAAGTATGGTATTGTCCATCGTTTCTTGTATCTTGTCTGCGAAGCCTGTTCGGATAATCGACTATAGCAGACGAGAACATTTTTATTCATAACAAAGCCACATTTTTCAAACCTTTACTATCTTAGTTATATACAGCTATATACAAAAGCTTCACTGCAAACAGAATAAATAGAAACTAAATGTCGGTTTTTTGTATGATCATATCAGAATAAATGTCCAATTTTAGTTGCCCTATCTGTTTATAGATTATTAAGTCTTCTTCTGTTTTCCCTTCCTCCGTATACCTTTCAGAGTGGAGGAGCCTCTACCCAACTGTACCACTCCTGTCGGTCCTGTGCCAACATCATCATCTGCTCCAAGGTTTTACCTTTTTCCTCTCCCAACTTGCGAACATATTCTCTATACGAAGTTCGTGGTCTTCCTCGCGGTCTTGTGCCTGTAGGTTTAGCTTCGAACACCTTCCTTGGGTCTCGATCGTAACTCATTCGACAAATGTGTCCAAACCACCCCAGCTGCTGTTTCTGCAAGGAATCTTTTAATGCCGGGATTCCCAATTCTTCCCTAATTATTAGATTTCTCACCCGATCTCTTCTTGTTTTGCCAGCGACTCTGCGGAGGTATTTCATTTCTACTGCGGTAATTCGGCTTATATGCTTCTCCGTTGTGACCCAACTCTCACATCCGTACATAAAGGTAGGGGATTATTAAGTCTAGAGAGTTGAATGAAATTTTTATTTTTATTTTTCTCAGTCTTATATAGTAAAACATTATCACGTTATCAAATATCACGGTTATAACACGCTTTCTACTGAACAAAATTATTAATAAGAACGAGCAGCTCATAATGAAATATCATTAAGAAGCTAGAAGTTACGATTTCCAATTGGATCCATAACGAGACCTGATTATGCTAATATTAATGTATTATTTAGTAATAATTATAATTCCCATAGTTATTCTATTAATAAAAAATTACAATTACAATAAACAATAAAAGTTTTAGTGTATCCGAAAACCGATGCCAGTGACACCAATTGACACTTACAAAATTCCGCTCACGGGTCACCGCCAAAATTCATGTCCGTAATATTACTCTTAACACATTTCTCCCACCTACGCTTCGGCCTACCCTTTGGACGTTTACCGTTCGGGTAACAGGAATATATAAATACGTAAAAGATAATAAAAACCCTGGAATTTCAGTTTCTAAATAACGCGATCAATGATGGAACGATCAAGAAAATGTATGTTAGTTATGACACTACAACTATTCCTGATATTTTTCGTAATAATGAAAGCATTTGTGAAGTAACATGATTAGTTTGTGGTAGTGCCAACAGAAAGTTTGTTTTAATTAATTTATAAACATTAAAATGTTTTTGAGCTGGTAGTAACACTCATGAAAAGTATTTAAAGTTCCATGATTCTGAGGAATAAAATATGTAAATCTTCTCTTCTTGGTAGCAACTGCCTCAAACTACATTTTTATGTTGATCTCGTGATATCGCCACTTAATTGCTTGCAGGATTCTTTCTTCATTGGCAGAGGAAGAAATATTTGGGGGTGCAGTCAAATAAAAACACTAAATAAGTGGTTACTTATTTAATTATGTGCCGACGTTTCATGAGTGTTACTACCAGCTCAAAAACATTTTAATGTTTATAAATTAATTAAAACAAACTTTCTGTTAGCACTACCACTCAGTCTTGTTCCAGCCTCCTGCTGCTACAGCCCTGAAGATGACCCACAAAGTGGGTCGAAACGTCGGCACATAATTAAATAAGTAACCACTTATTTAGTATTTTTATTTGACTGCAGCTCCAACTATTTTCTTCCTTGAGAATATTTCACTATATTCCAAATTGGCAAAGGCTCTTTACTTTATTTGAAGAAATAAATTTTAGAAAAGATTATTCTGGATGATCCATTAGATAAAATCAATATCGTTATTGTCTGTTTCTTTCCTGAAGATGGCCTACATCTTACGCCGAAATGTCAACAATCAAATGAGTTATAATTATTTTGCTTTATTATTGACTGCACCCTCTGACTAATTCAATCCATCAGATAAAATCTTCGGTAAGTTAAGGAAACGGTGGTTCGTAAATTAGCTTCATCCATTTTTCTCTTTGGGAGAATTTTTAACTTCTGACAAGTAAATTTTAGAAATAAATAATCTAGAAATGACGATCCATTTTCGAAGATTTTATATATATTTAGTTTTATATGAAATTTAATAGATTGATTAGAAGGCGAAATCTTTAGGCAAACTCCATCAAAATTATTAGAGAACTAAATTATTTTTTGTGCCATGTTTCGCATTTTTTTTGTTTTTGTTATAATCAGCCGATAGTGCACACAATATGCCAGAATAAGTATATATTTTTTTAAAATATATTACACATATACCAAAAAGAATAATATTAGTACAATGAGAAAAATGGGTGAAAAAGTTTTCTTTTTTTATAAAAAGATATGCAATTAAAATTTTCTTACTTTCTATGAACTTACCTCGTCCGATCGTAAACGTTAACTAAATATGAGTTACAGTTTTCCTCAACGATTCCAAGTTCATAAATAGGTTAATTGAGCTCATAAATAGATGTTTTTCACTCTAAGGTCATGGGAAATGTCGATTTATATTAAATATTTTCCTTTTAATTATTCTACTCTCTAGGGATTTAATTTATTTGAAAAACTTCTGATTGTCAGCCAGTATTAAAGGATTTTGAATAAATATGAATGATTGTGAACAAAATTAATATAATAATAATAAATTCTTCCACGTGGAATAAATTAATCATTGAACAAGGTTAGAGGTTTGGTACCGATTTAAAAAAAAATTCCGATAGCATTTTGTTTAAAACAAAACTATTATCATAGGAAATGATTACTTTTGCTGTAATCATATTATATTCAAATTTAACTCATATATCGTTCCTGCCATTTCCAACTATCCAATGTGAAAAATCTGGTTTTTCAGATTTGATACTCTCCCATTGCACTAGGACGCGATATGCCTTGTTGCAAACTGCCGAAACTCTAACCTCATATATATATATATATATATATATATATATATATATATATATATATATATATTTAAATATCTTTAGTAAACTAAGCACTTTTTAAAAAGAACTTTTATTCAAGTTAAACATGTACATTAAAATGGAGAGACTAAAAACTAACAACGTAACGAGCTACAGAAATAATAAGAGAGGGCTCCTCCTGGTCACAGGTCCTACATAGGTTTTTACACTGCTGATTCTAATTCGTGGTATTGTTTACTAGTAAGCCAGCAGCAACTTGCACCTGCACAACAGTTCCTAGAATTGTTTATGATCACATATTTGGTTTCCAGATTTACCTCATTTAACTCCTCCAGGGGGAAGATCTGAAGCTACTCCTGGAGCTGTGTAGTATTTTGAAATTGTTTTATATCTAACCGTAGGTTCATGTGTAAGCTGCCGTTGTACAGCTAGTTCATGTAATTCAGGTGCTGTAGGTATAATTTACGGTATACATAATAATTTATACCTACAATGCTGATTGTGACTCTGATCACTTTCTAGTTAAAGTAAATTATCGTTTCAGAGTAGCCGTAAAACGCAACGGAAAAGCATGAAAACGGCAAGATATGCAACTGAAAGGCTAAAAGAGGAAGATGCGGCAGCTCTCTTCAAAGAAAAAGTGAGCAGCGTTATGAGAGAAGAGCACGGAAATAAGGAATGTCTAAATAAGAATTGGGATACTCTCTAAGAAGGCAGTTAAATGTGCAGCAGAAGAGGCCCTAGGGAAATATGAAAGCCCGACCCGAAACAATTGGTTTGATAAGGAATATGTCAAAGTCATTAAGAAGCGAGAAATGAGGCCAGATTAAAAGTGCTTAATTGAAAAACAAGAGCAAGCAGAGAGGAATATGTGACAAAAAAAAAGAAGGGAAAAGCTTGTCTGTAAAAGGAAATAAGAGCTCGTGAAAATGACGAAATTGAGAAACTGCAAGAAAAACATGAAACGAAGCAAACCAGACAGTTTTACAAGGGTATACAAGAACTAAAGAAGGGTTTTCAGGCCAGAACAAATATATGCAAACAGGAAAATGGAAAGCTCGCAGTGGATCCTTCCGCCGTCTTGGAAAGGTGGAGGCAGAATTTCTGCAATCTCTTGAATTCAGGTGAGGAGTGTCATGTAATAGGTACAGATGCCGCGGATGCAGGAGGAGTTGAAGAGCCCCTAGAAAAAGAGGAAGTGGAGGAGGTTGTAGGCAGCCTAAGAAACTAAAAGTCCCCCAGGCCAGATGAAATATGTGCTCAATTCCTGAAATGTAGTGGTGAGGAACTTCGGGAAGAACAGTATCAGTTAATGTGGGATGTTTGGACGGAAGAGACGACCCGGGTTCGAATCCCGGCCAGGACAAATCTTTTCTCTTCAAAACAAAAATATTTAAAAATAATCATCATCAAAATAACAATTAATAAAAATAAATTATAAATAATATATTGACGTAAGCCAACATGATCCTAATTAAAGTAATGTTCAATGAACATTCTTCCCTGTGTATACATGAGAACACGAGCATATAGGATCGGTGAAGAGAAAAGATTTGTCTGACTTGGATACCACCCCTGGTAGCTCAATGGCTTAGAGCACTGCACCGGAGACTCAGACGACCGGATCCCGGCCAGGACAAATCTTTTCTCTTCAAAACAAAAAAATAAAAAAGTTATTTAATAATAATTATACAATAACAGATTTTCAGAAAAAGTAGTAGAAAACAAAACTATAAACAGAGCTAAGTAACTAGACAATTTTTAAATAATACCTATTGTTCAGTTTCTATGTAGTTCAGTTGTTATACTGTAATGTATTGCTGATAACCGAACCAAAATTACCCACTCATAACCTTAAAATTACCTTTCGGGTAATTACCTTTCAGCACCACCTCGAGCCCATGTTGAACCGTGTGGAATCGTGACCCAGGCGCCCTCTAGTACGTTTTACAAGAACGGCAAATCCCCTAAGGAGGTGAATGTGCCCATGTAACTAAACAAATTTTGGTCTGGGATCAACATGAAATGAAATTGTTTGAGACCATAAGACGCCTTGAGATCCGGCGCCCGTGTGCCCTGCACACCCTGCACATGAGGTAAAGCAGGCCCTGTTAACTGTTAAGAGCAGTTTCATTATTTGGTATTCACTTCAAATTAATCCATTCTTTACTGTTATTTTTTTTGTGTGAAATAATGAAAACATCATGTACGATTAGCCATGGGTAAAAGAATGAATAGCAATGAATTATTCACAAAATATGAGAATATTATTTTTTTTATAATTATTTTATTGAATTGTACAACTGTAAAATATACATCTAGTACAAGGGCTATATGACTAACTAAATACATGACAGGACATGTAGAGGCACTACACACTGGCAGCACTCTAATAACATTTCTATAATAGTGTTTTATGAATAATAACTTACAACAAGAAATGATCCAGTAGCCATCTTCGTAACCTCCCCGCCTCGTAGCCTTCTATTAATCCTCCTGAACATATGATATATGACTCCTTGATAACAAATATCTACTATTATTTATATAACAAATAGAAGGTCCCGAGGCCATCTTCAGAATATTAATTAAAATATTAATGAGTTATTTCAAGGCCTTAACATTTTTTTTTCTAAATCTCCAGGCTAACAATTGAAGGGTTTGCAGTTGTTGTTGCCCACTTTGTAGCCTCCTACACTCTCCTTTAGACTATTCTTTTTCTAACTGAATATTCTGCATTAGGTCATATTTACCACTACCTTAAGAGTTAAAGGCAACATTTCATACTTATGTAGACCATTCATATAGTTGGAAGGATGATAGTTTTATATATTAATTAATATATATTTTTGTAATATACTTTTATATGTATTATAGTTGTAAATATCATTGAAATAAATAAATAAAAAAAAAAAACTTTTATATTGTTACGATCAGAGGGGCAGAGGGGCCGGCTGAAGGGATTAAGATAAGCCGGAAGGGATCAAAGGTAGACTAGACTCATCGGGATTTGCGTGGAATGTTCTAGGTGTCCCCACCCCAATCTCCCTTGCCTATATAAAAAGGCGAGCTGTTTTGGCCGGACCAGTCAGTAATAAGCAGTCGTTAACTAGTGACAGTGCGTGTGAGTTACAGTGAGTGAGTATTAGTCTGTAGTAAGTGAGTTAGCATCAGTCTGTTATAAGTGCTTAGTGAGCAACAGTGACAATTAGTGGCCGTGTAATAAGTGTAATAAATTGTGTGTCAGTTTTCCATATTTGGAGAGTCTTACGGTCGGTGGACTTTAGTTAGCGAACTGTAAGTGTTAATTTGTAATTGTAAACTATAGTGTAATATTATTGTATTTGTACAAATTTATATATAAATAGTTTAGTTCTTTAGTATTAGCAATATCTTATTATCTTAGAAATTAGATAACATTTAGTAGAATATTGTTATTGTAAATTGATATTAGTTTAATAATTTAATTGTGTTAAATAATCTCATTGTATTCTTTTTAATTTGTTAATAAATATTAGATTCTTGAATTAAGTAATAGTTTAGTTCATTCTACACCCAGTAGCCCGTAACAATATATTAAGTTTAAAAGAGCTAGGGAGGTGGGGAAAGGGAGTGGCTTTCCTAAGTGTGGCCTGCCCGAGGCGACTTCTGCACAGGATGTTTACAAAATGATCAGACTTTATAGCATATTATTCTATGATTTTATAGCATATTAACAATAAAATAAAAAAAACTTATATGTAAAACTTGACACAACATCTAGGAGGGTATATGCTAATAGACCTCCAAGTTTTGTCAACTTTCGACCAGAGACCAAAAGAAAAATACATGAATGACACCAGGTAGGCTGTAAATTCAATTCTTTATTTTAATATTTTGGCTTTTAAACTAATGATGAACCAATTTTTTTAATACATAATTTTTACATGGTTCTTTAAAAAAAATTTACATTGGTAAAAATTTCGGATTTTTGGAACTTCGAATCACATTGAGAAGTATCCTTACATCTTTAATTTAATTTCTTAGTCAATTAGCAGAAAATTCTCACCATTTTTTTACTTTGAAAACTGTGGTACTTATTTTTTTATTAGTCATTGCCTATCTGTGAGCAATCACAAATAATTCACATGAGGAAGAGTGAAGATATGGGGTAGGAGTTATTTTTTAAATTTTAAATTAGACTCTATTGCTGTTAGTACAAATGATAATACATATAAAATGTTTATTAAAAGCTAGATTACTACATTCCAGAAATAAAAAGTTTAGTCATAACATTAGTATGGTCCAAATTTAAACATTTTATGCACTTAAATACTGTCTTAAATTGCCACGGTCAATATTTTTAATCCATTCACCAGGTGTTTCTTCTGGTTTCGACTGTGTTGTCAAATTCCTTGCCGACATTTTGCTGGCAAAATCCACAAGGAAGGGACACCTCTTCGCCCCATAGTAAATTCCATTGACTCAGCCACATACGAGCCAGCAAAATATATAGGAAAAAACCTAAACAACATGTAGGGAAGACTGAATACCACAAAGAAGATTCCAGTGAATTTGTGAAGAAAATCTCTGCCATAAAAATCAATCCACAAGACATACTAGTCAGCTTCGATGTGAAATCTTTATTCACAAAAATACCAACCAAAGAAACGATTACCATGATAGAAAAGGTACTCTCAGAAGCAAATTGTGGCTCCAAAACATACCAGTGACCAAAAACAAACCAAAAAACTTGAAAGAAAAGGAAAACCAATCGGAAGTCAGCCAGTTTAGATCCGACCGATCAGAGGCCACGCGGTCGGAAGCCAGCCAATCAGATGATTGGAGGAATAGTCTCCACCCACGGACCCAGAAGCTTTAAATACCAAAGTAGAAGAAGAACATTTTCAATCTCAGATTAAGGCCTGAGGAAGCTTGCAGTATGGCCAGCAAACCGTTGGCAAAGAATTTGATTACACGGTCGAAACCAGAAGAAACACCTGCTGAATAGATTAAAAATTGTATGTACTTGTTTATTTGCTAAGTTGAGGGTATGATAAGCAATGGATTTAAGTTTAATGATTGGTTGAAATTTCAATAGTCAATCAATTGTTAACCTAATGATGAAAATCTTTGGCATTTAGTGTAATATTAAAATTGTTACAATATTTTTACATTATGTTCAAACAAAGTATATAAAATAAATATTGTTTTGACTCAGAAGATAAATTATCTATTTAGCAGGTTGAAATAGTGGCCCCTCTTCTCCATCAGCTGTTCATGGTTCCCTTCCTCTATCACTACACCAGATTGAAGAACAACTATCTTGTCTGCTTTGCGGATCGTTGACAGTCGATGTGCTATCACAATTGTTGTTTTGCCTATGGAAGCATTCTCCAGAGCTTCCTGCACAACCTGTAAAATAAAAACAAACTTCACAGTAAAATATTAAAATTGCATTTATTAATTATCTAAAGTTGAATTATGTTCGATGAGGTTTTTCATTGACCAATTACTGGTGCTATTGCATACTCCAATACCTTCTCATTCTCTGTATCCAGTGCAGAAGTAGCTTCATCCAGAAGTAATATCTTAGGATTCCTGAGGACAGCTCTAGCAATAGCGATTCTCTGCTTCTGTCCCCCTGATAATTTCGAACCCTTTTTTCCTACTGTAGTGTCATACGCCTAAAACATTTTTTGAGGTCTATATATATATTATATATATATATATATATATATATATATATATATATATATATATATATTATATATATATAAAATTTAAAATAAGTAAAAAATATGGGTTACAAATAAATTACCAAAAATCGAAAATAATTACAAATACAAGAGAACAGTATATCACAATAGGAGAACATACAACAGAATGCTCAAAGCAATTCATATATTTAGGGCAGGAAATTTCTTTAGAAAAGAAAAATAGTAAAGAACTGGACAGAAGAATAAAAATAGGATGGCACAAGTAATGGTCCTTGAAAAATATCTTTAAAGGTAACTTCACAACTGAATTAAAAGCAAAAGTCCTACAGTCCTGTATCTACCCCTCAATCTTGTATGGTGCTCAGGCTTGGGTATTAACAAAAAAGGAACAGGCGAAACTGGACTCCTTGGAAATGAAACTTTTAAGGAGTATGATGGGAATCCGAAGAATTAAGAAACTTAAGAACCGAGATATTCTAACACGTGTAAAAGTTAATGGTCTCAGCAAGGAGGCCCGAAATGGAGGTGGGCTGGACAACTACCCAGAGTCGAGGACGAGAGATGGTCGAAAAGCAGCACCGAGTGGACTCGGATCGGCCAAACGAGAAGCAGGGAAGACAGTACATGAGGTGGAGGGATGAAATTACCCGAAGAAGGGAACTAACTGGATGAAAGTGGCCAGGGACAGAGACTGTTGGTCTAGAATTGTGAAGAGTCTATAAAAGGGAAAAGCTTTGTTTTGTTTTTGTGGTTTGTAGTGATTGTTGTTTTATAGTGAAAGTGGTAGTAATATAGTTTTATTGTTTATTTATAATTATTTTTAAAATAACGTTTTAGTTTTGTTTTTTATAGTAATGATTAATGAATGATGTTTATTTTATTTTATAACTATCTATTTATATTTGTTCTAAAAGAGTGGTTTTTTTTTTTTTTTGTAATCTGTGACGAGTATTGGTTATTTTATTTTATATTGTCACAAAAAATTATATTTATAATATAATAAAATTATATTTTGGAGCTGAACTCCATTTCACCTCCTAAGGGAGAGGCTTTTGTCATAATTTGGTGTCCATAAAGCATTATTATTATTATTCATATTTTGTATTTCTCGGCTTGTACCGGATAACTACACCAACCCGGACCAAGGTCAAGGGTATGGTTCATTTAAAAGTTAAATGGGAATATTTAAAAATTTTCTAACGATGCCGGCAGTTCCCAACATAACCGCTTTCTGTACTTCTTCCAGTCCCCTAATTATTTCCAACGTCTTCATTGATGCAATCGTTTCCTGAGGAATTAAACCATTGCTGGATACAATGATCGGGAGTACTTTTACATCCACCAGTCGGTAGAGATGCCTTAATTCCTCGCAGAGCTCTTGGTACTTCCGAATTTTTTCGCTCAATGTTTTAGAAACGTTATCATCAGCTGGAACCCCAACTTCGATGATGATGGCCTTATTAATTTTTTTGTCTACGAGTAGTATGTCTGGTCTGTTGTGGGGTATATTATGGTCAGTGATCATAGTTTGATCCCAATAGAGTTTAATGTCATTTTTTTCTAATATTGCCTGTGGCTGGTATTTGTAAAATGGGTGATGACTGTTTATTAAATTATATTTTTGAGCGAGTGCCTGGTCTACGATCTTTGCAGCATTGTTGTGCCTAGTTAGATTTATTTTCTATTTAATGTTTTCCTTCTCAGCATTGCTGGTTGATATGTCTTAACCGGACCATGGTCAAGGTCAAGCTTAATCGTCTTATTTATCGATATTTAGAAATTTTTGTACAATACTAGCAGTTCCCAACAACACTGCTTTTTGTAGTATTTCAACTTCCTTGTTCAATTCAAGGATTTTCAAGGATCTCATTGTTTCCTCTGGGATAAGTCCATTCGTAGACACTGCAATTGGCAGTACTTCAACCCTCACCAGTCCACAAAGATGCTTCAACTCTTCGCTAAGCTCCTGATATTTATTTCATCCGCTGTTGGTTATTTCTTCGGCGTGTTATATCTCTTTGTAAAGCGGGAGACTGAAGAGAGATTTATTATTATTATTATATTATATATTATTATTTATATATATATAATATTTAAAATATGTGTGCATCTAGTAGTCATTGGAAATTTAAGGCATGAAGGATTGATAGAAAATACTAATTTCCAGTTTTCATAAATCATTTCCTTGAAAGCACTTTCTAATTTTTAAATTTATTTTTTTAATATTTTATATAGTCAATTTATTTTTTGTGTAGTTTTCCTACTACTACACTATTTTGGGGAAAAATTTTGACAACTGATTTCTCTAGTACTGTAATTTTTATTTTTATTCTAAAGAAGAATTGATTGTATCCTGTTATAACATGAATAATACAAAGAACTCTTTGTTTCAATATCATGGAAATGATTAAAAATAATGGTAGTCACGTGTTTTCTAACATCTTTCTTATTAATATATTTTAAATAGCAAAAAATAAAAATGTAACATACCTGGGGAAGCTTCATTATGAAGTTGTGAATATTTGCAATTTTAGCTGCTTCAATGATCTTATCCATTGTGACCTCTTCTTCAAAACCATAAATGATATTTTCCTTTATTGTCGTATCAAACAAAACTGGCTCCTGTGAAACGAGACCTATTTGCCTCCTCAAATATCTCACATCTATTTCATTGATGTCCTTACCGTCAATCAACTGAAATATTAAGCATAATATATTTAGGGAAAATATAAAGTTATAAATTCTGAAGCATAATAGTAATTTAATACTAGCATCTAATAAACTTTTAGTGTTTAATGATAAGTGTATTCTTACTGTGCTGTTGTTCACTCTACTGAACTACTAGAGAATGAACTATTGTGGAAATAGTAAGAAGATTGTGTAAAGGTACCACCAATCGCTTGAGATCCATCAATTTGCTCACCCAAAATTTTTCTTACTGTTATTTTTCTTTAATACACAGACTTACATATGTATAGCTATGTCTCTTTATCTATGTATATAAAAGAGTTCGTCCTGACTGAAAAGACCATCGCAGAGCCAGCACGGCATAAGCTATAGACATGAAATTTGGACAGTAGCTACATTTCATAAGGCCGACGCACACTAAGAAAGGATTTTTGAAAATTTGTCCCCCAAGAGGGTGAAAGTCTTTAGTGATGCCAAAAAATGAGAGTGCAAGTAAAATCAATTGTATGCCTCTAGGGGCATTCAAAGGCGTGCACTGTCCGACAGAATGTTAGAATACTTTAAATCCATTTGGTCTGTCAGCACATAATCTTTTCATAATGTAGGGGCACCTTTAATGCTACTTAAAAATGTATAACCTCCAAAATTGTGAAATAGGAATAGACTGCAGGTAAAAGTTTTGCAACAAAATATAGAAGCTACAGTAATTACAGGATGTGGTCGAGAAGAAACTGTTTTTATCTCAAGAATATCACTAATACCACCCGAGTATACATTATAATTCAAGAGATTATAGTTTTGGATATTACATATTGGATTTGAATCAAAAGTATTTAAGCCAATTAATATTTAATAGGACATTTTATTAACATCGATCAACAAAGGGATAAGAATTGGTAGGCTGGCTGAATTCACCATTGCCTTAAGCCTTTGTGAATAATATGGAGTTCAAAATTCACTCCCCGTTTAAACTCAATGTAGGTTTTTATTAAAAATCAACGCGGACGAAGTCGCGGGCAAAACCTAGTATTTATATATAAGGTATGAAAAGAAGACTTAACACAGGTACTGTTCGGCGGATCAGTGTCCAAAAGGAGTACATACCATAAATACTCAGTAACTTTAAATAATTTGTGCAATAAAACTTCCAGGAGTATTGTTGTTTAGATCAACCTGTGATTTGTGGAGTAGTTCCAAGATTGAATCCACAAAGTGTAAGTGATGAGTTAAGACAGAAAGGAATAACTATTACAGATGTAGGGCGTAATCCGACGGAAGTGGAATTACTGATTGGTGCCGATGAGGCTTGTGAAATATTTACTGGCAACAAATATAAATTAAGATGTGGCCTATTAGCTGCTGAAACAACATTAGGCTGGATATTGGTGGGAAAGATCCCAAGATAAGGAAAACAAAAAAATAGCTCTGCCTCAATGCTCATGCGTAGTAACAACTCAACAGAATTTTGGAGTCTCGAAACTATTGGAGTTACCGATCCGGCTGAGAGTAAGACTAGGCAGGAAAGAGAAGAAGCTAGAGCCATCGTTACTCAAAGAGGCAGAAGAGTTTAACTTCAATCTAGATGTTTCGATTAAACCCTTTTAATCGAAAGGTGGGAGTATGTTGGAAGTCATATGGACATATGTTATATTATTGGTGTTGTGAGTGTGAAAACATAAGGAAAATTGTTTTTTGTTTAGATGTGGAAAATATAAACTCTGAATATATTTGGAGGATTATAAATTAATTCAATTTATCAGAATCCCAACACATGCATCTAGTAAATATTATTTAAGTGATAGCATCGCAAAAATTAAGATAGGCTTGTAAAGTTGCTGGGCTTGGTAAGGAATGAATTCCTAAGATGCTAATAAGCGCTGTACAGACTGGGAAGCATCCTTGGCGTAGATGGGAGGATTTAAGAGTGAACTGCCGGATTTGGGTTTGGGTAGTGGTCCATGGACAGAAGTTAGTAAGCAATGGTGCTATCGGCTTCGAGCCTTCGGGTTTGCTAAGCCTTATTATTATATTGTATTGGTGGAAGTTCACAGAAGCGGGGGGGAAAAAAATCGTAGTGAGTGAATCCCATCTCATTTGGACATAAGTTTACTGTTTAAAATACTTTATCAAATTAATAATTCATAATGAAAAGACAAAATAAGGTATGAAAAAAGATAATTTCAGTTTATCACTATAGTACGATTAAAAAGTAACAGTCTACAGAACATTCTATAAATAAAATTGCCATTATTACTTTAAATCACTAAGTTCAGTTTTTGCACAGAAACCTAAGGAGTTGTACTGGGGCAGAATTATGGTTTTACTAAAAACGTGGAAAAAGGACAATAATCAAAATTGTACATATTTCAAGGAACACTGTTTTGAAATTTACTTTAAGAACCATGACAAAAACTGGAATTTCTTTTTTCACAGCCCGTATATATGTACACATATTTTAATGGCACTTGAATTTACTACAATAATTAAATATATGAAAAATATATTATATGAAAATCACTATTTTTCCTTCATTTGGAAAATAGAACCTCTCTAGAAGCGAGACGATGGTTGTTTTCCCACTGCCGGAGTCCCCTACCAGAGCTACCATCTTTCCTGCTTCGATCTTAAGATTCAGCTTCTTAAGAACTTGAACATTTTTTCTGGTTGGATAAGAGAACACCACATCATGGAAGACAATGTTTCCAATTATTTCCTGAAAAATAAATCTCAAATATTCATCCTGACGTAACATGTATTTATGCATACTTTATTTATATTTACATAGTTTATATTTAATCAAACCTACTGGTTTCGCTTTTCGAGCTGACAATATGTTGAGAGATGTTTTAGTATTGGCGATTCTGTAGAGTTGCTTTATTGCCTGCCTAGCTGCAGGATACTGACTTGTCAAGATCAAGGCAGGTCCAGCCAACACAGAAGTCATGCTTAGAGCATTCACAACACTAGAAAAAATATAATCTTATAATTAAAACATCATGAATAAATATGAATATAAAGAGTTATTTGACACTAGGCTGGGCTTTACACTCTCAACCACTGATCTCTATGGTATTTCTATTTGAAGCATCATCATGAAGACTTATCAAACCAACAGCAATAGAGTTTCAGCACTCACAGCTGTTTTGTGGTCTTTGACTAATTATCATATTTTAATAGAATATTACAGTATATAAATTAAGTACCTTTTTATAAATAATTATATCTATATATAGATATATATACCTACTTACCTAATAATTGATGTTCCTAGAACGTTACCACTTGCAATAAGATTAGCTCCATAAATTAAACATACGCCAGTCAATGATCGTAAATATATTTTAGAAAAACCAAAAACAGCTGCATACCAAACATTGCCTACAATTGCTTCCCTAAATATTTTTTTTTATTATTACAAATAAGTTATTGGTAATTTCAAATATAGCATAAAAACAAAAAAAAAAAAAAAAAAAAGACTCACTTCTTGGAGGATATCAGCATACCCTGATACTTGTTTATTACATAGTTTTGACAGTTAAGTATTTGTATTGTTTTGACATTCTGAACATATTCAGTAGCTGCCTAAATGGTTAAATAAGTATTAACCATCTTAAATTTTTATAAAAAATATATTCAAATATTTCTTTTTCTACCTTAGTTGAACTGGTTATGAATGAGGCAGATCGAGCATCAGTCTCTCGTGCTTTAATCCTCATAAAGTTAATGATTATGAAGATTAAGAAAGTAGGTAAAAATGGGAGTGTCACACTTGAACTGACGGACAAGGAATAGGCGATAGAGAATAATAACGAAAGTATGAAGATGGCAAATTGAGCTGCCCTGTCTCCTGTTACCTATACAATTGTTTTTATATTAATAGAATGATTTAGGGAAGTCTTAATCGATATAAAATTATTTGATTTGGGTGAAATGGAGTCGGGGTGGCCGAGCAGGTTAATAATTTTAAAATTATTTTATCACAGTACTTACTGACTCTATGAGTGGTGGGCTATTGGTCAATATCTCAAGGCATTGATTAGGAGAATTTCTACTTTTGTCGAACCAGCCTATGTCCATAGAGACTATTTTATTAAAAACTTTTTTCTGCAGTTTTTCCAACCATAGCTGTGTTGCAAATGTTGACATCACACCCTTTAAAGTTATTGTTCATATCATAATATTATCTATAAATATTCTATTTAAAATATTGATACCATAGATGCAATATGTAAAAATAATATTCCTTTAGTTAAAAACTGATAGGAACTTAGAAAAATTTAAGCTATTACTAACATACTAAGAAGAGATGATACTAAGGCCTATTACAGTAGTTTTATCATACAACATATTTTTTTGGTGAATGTGACTTGCAATACTTACAGACAAAACCACTGAGAAAAATATTATGGCGCCCAGTCCGAGAAGACAATTAACATAAATCAAGGCTAATCGATTTATTTCATCTTTTGTGTATGTGTAAGACTGAAAACAAAGTGGATCGTTAAAACTATATTTAAAAAAAAAACAGCCTGATCAGATTGCAACAATTACAAATGATTACTTGGAATATTAGACCAAATATGTAGAAAAAAGTAGGAAGAAATGCAGACGTAATTATGGTGAAAAAAATGGCTAGAAACCACACAACAATTGTTTTGAGGTTTTTCATATTCAACGACAATTTTTTTCTTTTCTCTGGCACCTGGATTGAGAAAACAATAATTTTATCTTACTTTCATTGATTACTATGTAATTTAAGAAAAATATAAATTAAAAAAATATACTACACTACCTCAATATTGTCCTCATATATTGGTGTGACTTCTTCATTTAACTGTTCTCTTGAAACACTTGTTTGGCTGTATAGAAAAAAAAGTTAATATAAAATAGTCTTGGAACATTTACGATTTTTCTAATTTTGTTAAATAATCAGCACATGTCTCTCAATGATGAAATTTTACTAAAATAGTTTCATCTTAACAGACAATGAAATATGAATATAGTAAAAATAGTGCTACATACCAAATGATAGTTAATAGTGACCATCGTTTTCTTTTCTTTATTTTTATTCAAAAGTTTTTAAAAATGTATGAAAAAAAAAGTCAATAATATTCCTTACTTGAATATAAGAACTTTGTCCTTTTCTTCGTGTTCTTGAATCTTAGCTAAAGAATAGTAATAACCTTTAAGTTTCATAAGTTCATCGTGTGATCCTTTTTCTACAATACGTCCTTCCTAAATGGAATTCCGATATTAATATTTACTTTTAAGTTAAATTGTTTAGAAATCCAACACTGATATGTAGGAGTATAACATCCACTTGGCAAGGAACAATAAACATGTACAATGTAAGTTCCATTTTCGTATATATTATAATTTTATTTTTATGAGTTATTTATATTTTCAGAAAATATTGGAGTATTGAGCTAGTGATCTTAAGATCCCATGTTCAGGACAATACGTAGCAGATAAATTATTATTCTGTTAAAAGCCGTAAATTGACTTAGTAGGATCTAACCCAGCCTCTACAAAGTGGGTAAAATTTAGAAACTGCTAGTAGCAATCTGGCAGTTAAATATGATCTCGGCTAAATCATCTTAATGCTCAACCATTGTCTAAGAAACAGTAAAACTATCTATTGAACCCAATATATCTTTTTATCTACATTGCCTTTGATACTAACATTTATTGATAGTAAAAAATAAAACTTTTTTTACATTCCATTATAAAACATCTGACCTCTTTATAAGTCTGAATAAGTTGACCTTATTTTAAAAAACCAAAGAATCACTTACTTTTATGGCATATATAACATCAGCTTTTCTCACTGTCGACATTCTGTGAGTGATGATCAAGGTTGTCCTGTCACACATGGCATTATTGAGGGCTTCTTGCACAATTCTTTCTGAAAGTACATCAAGTGCAGAAGTAGCTTCATCGAGAAGGAGAAGTTTTGGCTTTCCGACAATTGCTCTTGCAATCGCAATCCTCTGTTTCTGCCCTCCTGACAGTTTCGTTCCACTTTCTCCAATTATTGTGCCATATCCCTAAGCATAAAATAATGTATACAATATGTAGGGCCATCATCAGGCAAAAACAGGGGGGCAAAATCCCAGTGGTAGGAGCCTGGGGCAGTCTCAGTAAGAGTTGATTAAAACATTTAAACAGTTAAAAAGTTTGTTTAACCAATTTAATATTTTAAGAATAAACAAAAGAGAAAATAAAGGGTTTTGTTCTACACCAATATAGGATATTTTGGTGGAAAGATAATCTAGGAGAAAATAATAAGATAAGGGAGAACCGTGAAGGATTTAAACTTGCAAAAGATTTAGTTACTATTATTTCAAACAACTTGTACCATTAGTTACAATTACCACACTTACATTAGGTAATTTTTCTATAAATTCATTTGCATATGAAATTTTTGCTGCTTCAATGATATCTTCCATAGTTGACGTAGTTTTGCCAAATCTGATGTTCTCTTCTATTGAAGTATCAAAGAGCATAGGTTCCTGTCCTACGACACTAATTTGATTCCTCAGCCAACTGACATTGAGTTTCTTTATATCCACTCCTCCAATAAGAATCTGACCAAAAATAAAAATTAATTATTTTGAAAAACTATTTTTATTTTCATACTTTTGCTAACAAATTATTTTACTACCCCTACTTGCCCAGAAGTGACATCATAAAGGCGTGAAATTAGGTTTACAATTGTACTTTTTCCTGCTCCACTTGTTCCAACAACTGCTGTGACTTTACCTCTCTCTATATCTAATGTCAGATCTTGGAGCACCTAAATTTTGATATTTAAATATGTACATATTGTTTTTTATAACCATAAAAGAAATTTAATAATTTAAAAAATAATCCAACTTGCTAAAATTGAAATAAAATACCTTTGTATGTAAGTTTGTCGGATAAGAGAATTGAACATTTCTGAAAGAGATGTCAGCCTTAAATTTTTCAGGTACAATGCCTTGTTCGATAGATTTGCCGTAGGTGGTCTCGGTATCTAGGAACCTCATGACCCTATAAGCTGAATCTGTCGCAGTATAGAGATCAGAAATAGTACTTATCATGTGTGTGATGTTGAACATAGCCATAAGTTGTCCTCCTAAAATCTAGACGATAAAATTGGTACTTCAAGCTTCTTGATGTAATTAAAAAAAAAAAGATTTAATAAAAAAAACAATTACATAATAAAATTTTCCTTCCTGTCACCCCCAATATAATGTTACTAATACAATTTTTATGTTGTTAAAAATATAGACATGGTAATATGTTGACTTTTTGACCATTTTCATTCTATAATAGTTATATACATATATTACACTTCAAATAATTTGGCAACTAAACATAAAATCAATTTAGTAGAAAAAAAAATTTCATGTAGGACACAGTTCACCACAGCTAAAAGGTCAATCTAGTGGTAACCTACCTAACAGTTTATAAATATATTAAAACAAATATAAAATCTTCTGTAAAAAGTGATTACAATCAGTCAAGATTCATTTGATTGTTTTTTCTGTACACAATTCAAACCTGAAATAAATAATTTAATCAAAATTACTTTTTTAACTAAAATCTTCATGTAATTCATTACTGCAATACAGCTGCCACATTAATCTAAAATGGTCTAACTTAGTACCTTCTGTAAGGAACGTTTGTTACTAAATTGTAAGTTATGTTATTTATTACATCATCTATTGATTCTGATTAAAATAAATTAGCACTCAATCATCTAAGTTATGTTTACTTTAAATCTAGTGAATTGAATCAATGTGAAAATAATTATAATTTTACTTACAACAATTATGTCACCAGGATTAAAATCATCTAAGAGGTACAATCTTACAGCAAAGTAGTAGGCGACTAAATAACAAATGCACACTAGGAAATAGTTGAATGCTATTCCTGTCGCAATGACTGTTGTATGTTTTAACCCACACTTATTGGCCATTCTTAAAGCACTATTGTACCTAAATTTGTGGGTACATATATGTATTTTGATAATTTTGATTACATACAATATTTTTTCAATACCTGTGCTATATCTTAGACTAATTATAGGTGCTTAGAATTAAACATTACCTTTCAATTTCTTTATTTCCGCCACCATATGCAGCAACAATACGGATGTTTCCAACCAGCTCTGAGGTAATTTTGGTGCATTTTCTAATATAATGTTGACGATATTTTCCCTTCTTTTTGGAAGCCTGGAGAAATAAATAAAAACATATATTAAATGAATTTCCAAAAATAGAACATTGATGATTACAGCAAAATGTTTAAAATTAAGGAATAAACAGTTGTCTAAATTTTTTTGTTAATGGATGGCCTTCATTAAAAATTTTAACTCCATGGACATTGTTGTTTTTGAGATGCAGTGATTAATCATTAGTTCTTTTCTAAATACTATTATAGTCATGGTTTAGATGACTTTGTTTTTGTTTGGAGAAAAGTAATAACATTTCAAATGAGTATAAACCAGAAGGTATATATTTTTTAAGTTATTCAAAATCAACTTTTTTTTAATTTTTAGATTTTTTTTTCAACTACTTAGTGGGGGAATTTTAACAAACCTAACCTTATTACACATATAAAAAATGAGGGGGGCCTACACAAATATTCAGCTTCCTAGGCATTATTTTAGAGATGCAGTGATTACTCATTAGTTTTTTTCTAAATACTTGTATTGTTTTGATGATTTTGTTTTTGTTTAGAGGAAAGTTACTAATCTTTCAAATGAGTATATACCAGAAGGTATATTTTTTGAATATGAGGTATATTTTTCAAGTTATTTTTACAAACTTAACCTTATCACACATATACAAAATGAGAGGGGCCAGCATAACGATTCAGCTTCCAGGCATTGTTTTAGAGATAATTTTCTGTATATTAGTGATATATTTTTTATTGATATTGAAAAAGTGATATAATTTTATTGATATAGATAAAACATTAATACAATCAATCAATAACGAATTTCATCAATTTCAGTTTTTTATCTTAACAAATTTTTATGTTCTATTGGTTGATTTTGTCTGGATTAGCTCTTCACAGCAATATTTCCCTACTTCTTTTAAAGGCCCAAGTTAGTCTATTTGATTTTAATTTTTCGCTGTATTAAAGTGAAAAGGCTAATTAAACGTTTTTCCAACATTTGGGCTCTTCAATAATTTTAAGCAAATTTCTATGATTAACCTAGCAAGAATGTGAAATATCCATAATTAAGGTCTGATCATTAATGATACTTACTTGCACTATATAGTATATGATCGTTACAACAACTAGCATCATTGCAAGGGTTACAAGGGCCACTTTCCAAGAAACAAAGAAGCCACATATGGCACCAATGAAGAATAATGAAATAACATCTACTGTATTTGTCATTGCACTATCAAATAACATCTTCATCTTCTCTAAGTCGCTGTAATAAAATAATAAAAAGTTAAAAAATATAATTATTTTTTCAATTGTCAATTTATATTGATATTAATGTCCTTATGTTTAATCTTGAATTTTAAAGAATTTTTTGAAACTTTTTACAAGGCATTCTTACAAGCTTTTTTTTTTTAAATTCTTATAATTTATTTCATATAGGTATATATATTTATAGGATTATGGTTACAAATGAACTTGCCCATTATTTAAAAAAATATATATTTCTATTCACATAAATACAACAATACATATTAATATAATATCGTAAAAAAAAATTTAATAAGTTAGAAGGAGGAAGGTTCCTGCACAGTTATTTTTATAAATGCCTAAGGACCCATGTAAGGTGCCCGAAACATGGCATAGAAAATCCGTTTGAAGATTTTAATGTACGAATTGGCAAAGAATCTTAGCTTAGCTCAGCCATATACTTCAGAAATGTAGAAATGGTGATAGCCAGAGACTGATTAGTTATGCTACTTTAAATTAGTTCGAGTACTTTCTTATGCAGAAAAGATAATAAATTCTTCAAAAATATGCTTAACTGTAAGAACAGTGTTACAATATTGGCATGAAGGAGATGGCAGTTTTCCAATAATGTATGGATGAGCCGAGTGTGGCCCAGTCTCACTGGGTAAGGCTAATCTCCTCCCTTCTGCTGCTGCGGTAGGACCTACACCATGTTCTTACTATTATTTATAAACTTTTTACTTTATTAGGATGGTTTTCTTCCCACATGGCTTGCCACACCTTTGCAGTTTCCATTTTCAGAGGTCTACTGATGGAGTTATGATGAAGTAAGAACAGCGTTGCCTCCACCGTAAGTAGTTAAGTACTTCATGGGCTGCCTGATCTGCGAGCTCATTACCACACCCACATGACAATGTGACCAGGGATTCATATAAAATATATCAACCCACTCAGATTGTTATTACGATTACCCAAATTGACCATCAGCTGATTATTGCATAATATAAATCAAACTGTGCGTAAGACCTTGTTGAGGATGAAATATGGATTCAGTGTGTTGTTAATATTTATCTAACAACAAACGTGGAGAAGACATAGTTCTGGCAAGATTAAGAACGAAGGCTATATTGCAATCTATCGATATTTTCTAGTTAATATTCAATGGAATTTACAACTCTATTATACCAAAACAACAAGCAGATAGGATGAATGGTACATATTGGAATGAATAAAGACAAGTAGAGAAACTACCCAGTGGTAGTACTCAAAATAAAAGTTCAACTTAGATGGTGACGAGGCCATCTTCTTTTCAGACGCCTCGGAGGATTATCAGGAATTAAAGAGGTTGCTAGGTTTGAAACTAGTGGGTTTAAGTGGAAATAAAGTTTGTAATGAAAAGATTGATATCAGATTCGGCCCAAATCAGCAGCTAATGGGACATTATGGTCATTATGGATTACTTTGTTCGTAACGAAGTAAGGGGAATTGAGGATTTGACGAGGAGTTTGAATTGTAAGGATTGAATACAAGAGGAATTCGATGCCTTAGCGGTCCCCAAAGCTCTACTCCGTAAGTCCAGATGGGTCTAATGATTTTCATGTATATTAGTCTTTTGTAATTAATTTGGAGCTTAGAGCGTTTGTCTAGTTAATGCTGAAGTAGCCTGAAACGGCGAGCTGTTTCTTGTTTCAGACTAGTATGAGGATTCCAAGTTAAGCCAAGGTGTAGTCCTAAGTACCGTACCTGTTCTATAGGAATCAGTGGGATGTCATTAAACGATGAGGACAGGAAGTCGTTGGTTTACGACGGAGGGTATAGGTGATTTGATGGGAATTTATTTTAATCCTCCAGTTTCGACTCCACTTTTCAAGGTCAGTTACATGGCATTAAAGAGTTTGGGATGCTATAACTGGACCAGTGTTGACTGATGATAGACATGTGCCATCCGCAGACGTGGTAAGGATAGTATTAAGATGAGTTGAGGTGTCAGGTGTACAAACTGTAGAGGTGTATGAAGTCTGAAAAACGTCTCTAATCGTCCATAAGCACAAGCAAGCATGCACAAACCTGAATTCGCCATCTATACTCGTTCACGTGGACTCTCTCCATCGTTCGCCAAAGGGATATAATAACTTTAATATAAGTGTGGGTACTTACTGTGTCACAGTACCGACAAACTGCTCTTGTGACTCGTCATACCAGCTAACCTCTATAGATAGCATCTTCGATAAGTAGGCCGTTTTAATTTTCGTGACTATGCTACGTGCAGCTATTTCCGCACCCAATATCTGAAAAATTAAATGGCGGTTAGGTTAAGGTTGGTAATGCTTTAGGAAAGAGATAAAATAGAACATATTGTTATGAGAAAATTCATTGCTTTACAGCTACTCTATAATTTAATGTATAAATGCTACGCTTATGTCTATACATGTATAAGTTTATAACTGGAAACTTATAATAATTGACTGACGCGATTCTAATATGAACTATTATATATGGCTTGTTTCATAATGTGAGAAATTTTTTCAAATTAATTTTCGAAACGAACCTATCTTGACTTAAACCATTCGGAGAATAAGAGGTTAATAAAACAAAAATGTTTTAAAGATAAATGATTTTTAACCTGAACAAAGGCAGAGAAAAAGGTAACTGCTCCAAGAATCAAAAATTGGTTGGCGAAACCATACAACACTGGAATCTGTGAAGTTACGTTGACGTGTCCCGCCTGCAATTTGTTAAAAATTTAAGTAATAAAAATATTTTATCTAGTTCTTAAAATCTAACAATAATTTGTGAATACTATTCGTTCTATACTTGTATTTTATTTTCAATAATCACAGTTACTTCAAATTAAGTAAAAATTTTCCAAAGAAAAGTTCTCAGGCGAGTCTTCGGTCCCATTAATATAAGAGAAAAATTTGATTCATTTGAATATTTTATTTTGAAAGTAACTGTGATTATTGATAGAAACTGGCGGGTATTAAACAGAAAATACAATGTATGTTTTTGTAAAGAAGATGTTCTGAACTCACATTTCCTGTTGACTCTGCTTCGATGAACACAGCCAGAAGAGGTGCTACGATGAAACAGACGCTGAATGGAATGACGGATCCGTTCAAAAATGCACAGAGGATTGAGAATCCTAAGACGATCACATCCTTCCTGTTCGCGTATCGTAACTGTTGAAGGATACAATTACAATTTTTGATTTCTTATATTTTTCATCAAGTTTATATTTAATATTTTATAATTGATCATAGTTAACACGGGGGAATCTCAGTGGTAGATCTAAGCTTCCATGCTGAAGGTTTAATCCGGCTGTGACCATAAGCATAAGCACAAGCATAAACATGCTTATGGTATTATAAGATAAATATTTAATCTTAAGACCCTGTAGGATATGCAGACCCTCTTTGGGCTCACACTGCCTTTGTGAAATGGTAAAGTGGGTATCCTAAATTGAGGGGGGGGCTGGGGGTCGAGCGTGATCTTGGGCAAATAATCTCCCTGCGCAGTCGTCCGTGAAACAGCACAGTCTCTACCTTGTACTGAACCCAAGACCCTTCACCGGTTTTAGTGGTATAATTTTTTTAATTTATTTTATAGTTAACATAGTTTATATTTAATTTTTATATTAAATGTGCCAACTGATTCCTGACAGATTTTGGGAGAAAACGTGAATATGAAATGTTGATTATCGAAAAAAGTATCAAAATATATTTTATCGATATTTCGAAATATCAGACTTTAATAGTAGTTTTATAAAGGGGGGATTATCGACATATTTTTAATTACATCTTGAGAACATCACGTACCAATAAAGTACTGTTATTTTTTACCTTTAGAAGGCTTACACCGAATTGAATGTAAAAGTCCATCTAAAAAAGTGAAACTCAATACTTTGAAGGCGTCAAGGATAACGCAATGTTTAAATTAAAAATATACAGATGAAAAATTTGAAAACAAATTGAACATGATCCAGGAAACAACAGTACTTAAATCGTTATGATGGCCGACTAAAGTTAAAACTCAACATCATAACTTCGTTATTGTTTGTTTATTTATTTTACGACACATTATGCTGCTATGGTTAATCGGTCGATGATATGTGGAAGTCCTAAATTTAGGATAATTAGGATACAAATCCAGAAACGAGTATCTGGGACCTTTCATGCATAAGACCACCACTTTATGGCCCCTCCGAAGGTTAGCCTAATCATGGATTTTCTACTATACCTAAAAAAAGCTAAGGCCACCTCCCGGGATGCGAACACCTTAGCCATGAATGTTGTTATGCTAAACACTACACCACAGGTAACCCCGAAAGTTTGTTTTTTCTTTGTTTTTCAAAACCCTAAATGGCAATACCGATACAGGAAAACTCGGAAAAAATATCGATATATTACACTAATACTAATCGTTATATTACACTAAGTACTTCTATTGAATTATTAAGGCACTGTGCAATAATTGTTCATCTGTTGAAATTTAAAAATAAAAAATATTGGGATTACAATCCTTCAATTATCAGAATGATTGCAATGAGAACAATCATTTGGCATAATAATCATGTGCTCAGAGGTACTATTAACCTGAAAAAATATGTGAGAATTATTGTTTTTGTCAGTAACATTGACAAACTTCATCAATCGTTGAATGATCCAACCTGTTTAGTATTTTTCCCACAATTTAATAATCATTTTTTTCTGTCTTAATGTAATTAATTAAATGTTAACTAAATAAATGTTATTATATTAACATTTAATTTAATTAAGTTTAAACTGTTTATTTTTTTATTTAATTAAGATAATTATGATTATGCTTACCACAAAACTGAAGAGAAGAATGTACGATCAATAAAGATCAATCAATAAAGATCACGCGAAAGATTCATATAACAAAATAAATATTTTACTAAATTCAAAATTAAGATATCACAGGACTGTGGTGAGACCTGCCATCTTGTATTGCATAAAGACTACAATCATAGCTGGAATGGAGAGCTTACTCAAGATAGACAGAAAGATGCAGGAAAGATATAGATTGAGGTCGAACAAAGAACTCTATGGTAAAATTAAGGTCCTTTATGTAACAGTTATAAAGCAAAGATTAAGTTTCTTTAATTAACAAATTGTTAGTAAAATATAAGACATTTGGTGGATATGTTGGACGAATAAAGGAGGAGATATAGAAATTCAATATCATAGAAGAAGAATGCATGGATCGGGAGGATTACAAAAAGAAGATATCCGAACTGACGATCCTTGTGGGCGAAGGGTGAAATCTCATTGGAGGAGAAAACGAAGAAGCAATAAGAGAGATGAAGAAGATTTGAAGGAAGAAGAGGGAACCCACGAGATGTTTTTGTGGTCTCAATAGGCCTGTTATCGATAACAAAAATAGAAGAAAGTACGTACCGATTTTAAAATAGTTCTTAATTTTCCAGGTTCACTTTTTCTGTAACAAAATAAAAAAAAGATTTAGTCAAAAATGATGCATTGTGTTATAAACAAAAAATAATTACTTATATCAATTTATATTGATCCAATCTGCTATTTGATTAATAATGACATAATAATTTCACTGACTTGTTCTTGTGTTCAATTTGGTAGATTCCTCGACTTCTGTTAAAAATCTGAAACAAGATAAAAACAGCATATTATAGTTCTCTATTCCCTAAAAGTTGGAGATTAGTAATAGTTCTTTAATAGACTTGTTTCGTGCAGCGCTCAGTAAAGTATGATTGGCTGTTATAATCGCCAACATCCAAAGAGGATAGGCACTTTTAGAAGAAGATTTACAAACTCAAATCCAATAAAGATCCCTGTACTGACGTAATATTTAAAGAAAGGATTGTCAGCCAGCAATCTTTAACTTACCTTCAATAAGTTTACGTCCTTCATTTTAGCTTCGGAGGACAGTAATGCAGAAGACTTTGCTCAGAGCTGGAACGCTAAAACAAAGAAGGTTTATTTATCATTAACTTATAAACTCTGTATTTTATTTGTATAAAACAAAAGTTAAATTATAACTTTGGAGTACTGGCACTGGCCAGATTCCCCACTCACGACCTGTGTGTCAGATGTCATGCGCCCTTAACCAGCTTCCATTGGCGTTTAATGCCAGTGATGCGGCAAGGGAAAGGGCCGGAAAGGGCGTAGGGGCCTCCCGGACTCCTGCTTTTCCCTCATTCCTGGGGAAAAGCTTAGTTCGGGGACCCCAGGCAAATTGTAAATATTTTAATTATGGTATGAATGTGAGCAATTATTTCAGAATCCGTAATAGTTGCACTACTAATATTAAGTTCTTTAGTACAAAATTTCGTAGTAGTGTATCCCTGTGTCCAGCAATATATAAATAAAAGATCTTTACTTGAAGGTAGTCTTGATTCTTGGAACCACGTATTTGAGAATAAACCCTTGGAAGTTCTGCAATTTCTCACGTAGCAAACCGACTTTTTTTTTGTTTATATTTCAATTTCACATTGTGTCACTCCCTAAGGGGAAGGCCTACATAAATTAACAGAAAAAAAACTCATAATATTGTAAATATTTTAAATAGCATCTGAAGTAAAAAGTATTATAATCAGTAAAATCTTGTTCATTTTTTCTAATAAAAGGCTTTATTCATTCATCATAAAGTTATCTTTATTTAACGTTTATTCTTTTTGTGTAACGGGTTAAAGAATTCTGGAACAGTGCCTTTGTGATTTTTCAATACAAAATATTTGAAGTTGAACTGATCGAGCACAAAAAAAAGTAGTTATTCGATCCGTTGCTAGGGAACGCCTATAAAGTATTGCGTCATTAAATGTTTTTTTTATATAAGAGAGAGATGATACACCAGAATCATTAATCTGTCAAACTTAATGTTAAGGATTGAGAAAAAAAATTCATTTAAATTTAGCTATACCCTATGAGCTTAGTCACTTACCTTTACCGGTCGTGAATCCGAACTAAAGCCAAGTCGCCAAATAATAAGAAGTTGTTATAAACGTAAATTATCTTTTTTCGATGAATAAAAAAAAGGTCATGAGAACATGAGAGGCCATCTTATATATAAACAAATATTTTCAAAACCTTTTTTTATGATATACATGAGTAAAAAGCCTGTGTAATTATCTAAGGATGGTATTCAAAATAAATATTCATTAAACAATTACTATTGTATTAGTATAACCATGTTGATTGTTTTATTCATTAAAGAAATTATGTTAAAAGATGTTATATGTAGATATATGTATGAACAGTGCGGGTTAATAAATGGTTAAGTCGAATGTGGTCCAGAATGAGTTTATTATTCTATTTCCTGAGGCCATTTTTGTATTTTTGGCATGGAATGGATTTATAATATAAGCAATAACTCCATTTCAACCCATATTATAGCCACTTACGCTCTACAAGGATGAAACTATCCCGCTTCCATTTGGACAAAATTAGGCTTAGCCACTTATTCACCGGTGCTGTAGATAAATACACTTATGTGTATATAGGCATAATATTTTATTTAGAGGGAGGTTAGGAATGCTAGGTTATAATGTTATCTACACTTTAAGTTCTTTTCTAATAAATTCTCAAAAATCCCATCAAATCACTTTTACCTTACGTCGTAAACCAATGGCTTCCTGCCCTTCAGTATCCTATAATAATATCCCACTTGTGCCTGTAGAACAGATCCGATACTTAGGGTTGCATCTTGACAAACGATTAGCTTGGAATCCTCATACAAGACTGAAAAGACAACAAACCGCTCGACGTTTCAGGCTACTTCTACACTTACTAGACAAACGCTCTAAGCTCCCAATTAATTACAAAAGACTCATCTACATGACCATCATACGACCTATTTGGACTTACGGAGTAGAGCTTTGGGGCTCCACTAAGCCATCGAATTCTTCTCGTTTCCAATCCCTACAAACCAAAATCCATGGTAAAATCCTCAACGCTCTTTATTTTGTTAAGAATAAAGTCATCCATAACGACCTTAATGTCCCATTTGTTGCTGATTTGGCCCGAACCCGGTATCTATCCTTTCATAACAAACTTCATTCCCACTCAAACCCTCTAGTTTCAAACCTAGCTTCTTCTTCGATTTCCGATAATCCTCCGAGGCGTCTGAGAAGAAGATGGCCACGTGACCTTCTTAGTTGAACATGCGATTTGAGTACTACCAGTGGGTAGTTTCTCTACTTGTCATTATGTATCACTTAGCCAATTTACTTGTTATATTACTGTAATATAGTTGTAAATATCAATAAATAAATAATAAAAAATAAAAAAAGTTCTTTTCTAGTCTATTTTCCGGCTTTTCCCAATCTAGGGTTACCGTCAAGTCAATTTTTTCCATAGTTCCCTACTTTCCCTGTCGTTTCTTCCTCCAATCTTTACGCCCTGTCCTTCCTAGGTGGCTCCTTTTTCTTATTGTTTCAGGTAACCAATCCCTTACTTATCCCTGCCATCGAACAGAAGTCATACACCTCAAGTGCCTGTTCCATCTCTCTGTCTTGCTCATTATTGTTTCATCGTCGGTTTTTCCCTGTTCCATTCCTTTCCTTATTAACTCATTTTTGATCCCACCCGCCTTAGCCTTCTTTAAATATCTTCTCCGATGATCCATTTCTACGGCTCTAATTTTGAAGAAAATCTTCGCAGACGTTGTCCATATTTCTCCTGCATATGTGAGGAAACTCTCAATAAGAGAATACAAGTTTATCTTTAGAAAGGGTATGGTTCCGTGTTGATGTGTAAATGAAGCATCCTTGTCGCTCCTTCTCCTTACTTCAAGTTCACACCCTCCTTCTCTAGCGAGCGTAGAACCTAAGTATTTGAAGCTTACCAAAGGCTTACATATTCAGCCACCAAACATATATCTTTCTCGTACTGTCTTATAGCTATATTTTCTGTTTTTCAAAAATTAATCTTCATAACCCGTTCTTTCTACTGCGTATTTACACTTTGGAGCTGAAGATTATATAGACTCTGTCTTGCGACTGAACAACTTAATCGACAGAGAAAAAAATACTCACCATTTAGTTAATTTGTACAAATATTTAATAGCGATTGTCCATATCTTATAATATTCTTAAATTTATTTTTATTAATTGTTATTTTTATGGTAATTATTTTTAAATATTTTTGTTTTGAAGATAAAAAATGTACCCTGTCCGGGATTCGAACCCGGGTCGTTTGCTTCTCTGTAGCAGTGCTCTAAGCCACTGAGCTACCAAGTCAGACAAATCCATTCTCTTCGCCGATCCAATTTTCTCTTCAAAACAAAAATATTCTTAAATTTATTTTGTATAATTAGCTGTTTTAGTAATTAAATAAGAAAGTACTCAGTTTGATCATTCCAATGCCTGAAAAATTATTGAACTCTTGTACAAGTTAAGAACACATAACATTAATTATTAATAAAGTTAAAATTGAAAGAAAGTAACTCGAAGTGAACTTGATAAATTTTCTTATCATAAGCGAGATAATATGAAAATCACAATTAAATATCTGTGCAATTTTACGTAATGGCTAGTATGTGTAAGTAACATTATCATCTCTTATATATAGCTTTCCTCCTAGTAAAATGTTTTACATATGAGGCGTTAAGGATTAAAATCGAAATTTTAACTGTGATGCTTCAAAAATTTACTTTTTCAGTGTATTCGCTAGTTTGTTCAAGCGATTTTATGCTCCCTGAAAACCGGGCTAAAACGATGAGAAATATGTGCCATAATAGACAAAATTGGTTGACTAAGCTAGTGAACTAAATTTTTGAAGTGTCAGAGTTATGTCAGAGCATTTCATCATGAACTCCTCATTTTCGAGTGAGTGTTTGTATGCACTGAGTATTACTATTAACTAGTAATTGCTATATATAAATTAAACCGTGTATTCTACTTCTATCAGTCCATATGATCTGCAGATGCTTTTAGTCGTCAATGCCTTCTATAATGCCATTTGTCTCTTCTGTAGATAGCTTTTCACCAGCTTCATCTGCTTATGGCACCGCTTTTCCATTAAAATTGCCCCCTGGACTCCATTAGTAAACGCTTGCACTGCCATCTCCTCATCTTGCAAATCCATCTTCTGGTGTCGTTCTCCATAAATGGCGTCTCAGGGAGCTTCACCTGTTTCTTCAACAAATCATTGACCAGGACACTCCCAGCGAAGGGATGATACACACCCCCATATTTGGCACAAAGCTATTGTAATCGTTGTTCAAGGCTCCCTGTAATCTGCGGATCTCTTTGGCATCTCGGGAATCTGCCATTCTCTAATACCTTCCACCTTATTTGACCCCCTCTCTCGAAATCGTGTGGACTAGGAAATTAGTTTGTTTCTGTACTAACCGAGATATCTCCTGGGACAACTTTAAACCGCACTGTCGCACCCTCTCAAAACCTCCTGACACAGTCGATAAACTGTCTCATCAATTAAAATCTCCTACATGAACCGTTGGAATGTGATGAGACTATTGTTTAACCCAAATGGCATTTTTGTAAATTCGTGACTTCTCGAAATTGAATGCCGTCTTGTGTTAGTTTCGTTAGTGCATTTTCATGTGATGGCAACCTGATTTCAGTTCCTAGGTACTAAAGATTCTGGACCCACTCAGTCAGTCCAGTATGTACTCAAACCAAGGGATCAGGAATATTTCGTCGGTGGTATTTTTATTTAGCTGACGATTATCTAGCTGAATCTCCCAATACCCTGTATTTTTTCTATTCCCTTTCAGAGCGGCCGTCTTCTGCATTTACCATTGGGGACTGTAGGGCGATGTGCTCTATGCGATAATGCCTTGTTTTTGGAGACTCTCTAGCTCTTCCGAGTTGTGTCTGGGGATATCTTCGACCATCATGCTTATGTTACCCTGCCTTGCTTTAGCGGGAACATAAGCACTGGATTGTGGAGTATGCACCCTGTTAATAAATCGTTAATACAGTAAACGTTTAACCCTTTTAATACAGTCTCTAATCAATATACATTATAAAAGAAAGTGTACAATGTGCGATCCGCTAAAACTCAGAAATGAGTCCCGGTACGATCATGGGAGTTATATGGTTAGGTAGCCCTCTATCTCCCGTCCATGAAGAAGGTTCCCGTTTTTACCTGAAGGGCGTGCTTTTGAAGATTTAATGCCTGGAAGTTTCGCCCTCTAGAACTATTGATACCTCAATGTTACCTTCTTCCTTCCATAGATGTCGTTTTTGTTTTGTTGTTTTGAGAATAGAATAAATACTGTATTAATGTATTATTCATAGAGATAATATATAATACACTGTATTAATTATATGTATATGCTGTAAACAGGTAGTAATAAACCCCATTAAATTATTTTTTTAATACATCTTTTGAAAAAAAAAATTATTTCATCTCTATGGCATATTGTCGTGTTTTGTTTTGTTTTTTACCTGTATTCTATAAGATAAGATGTGAATAACATTTGAAAAGTAACACATTAATTAATAAAAGAAAATTACAGAGGTAATTCATAACACTACATAAGCTACATTTTTGCAATGATTATACTAGCTGGGGTATCCGGCTTCGTTCAAGGAGCTGATATGAGATTGTGTGGTAGTTAGAATAAAAGAATAAACATCAAAATTAAATAACATACAAATTTTTTATTTAAAATATATTCAAATTAGAATACATACTTGTTTATAAACAACATTTTTCATTTTGTTATCTGGAGTATATATGCATACATTTTTTGAATTTCCTACTTGAGAGCAGGTTACGTGTAGTTGATCATGAGAAAAACAGGAGTCTTAGGGGTTGATGCCGCAATATTTTAAGTTTGTCCTAGCGATTTGTCAAATGTAAAACTGTAGGCTAATTTGGTTGGAAATTGAAGTATTTTAAATTGGAAGGGCAATTGAGTAGAGATCAGCGGTGTTCTGGTGATAAATACTGTGTATCCTTTGTCCTTCCCAGTCATAAGTTCGGCTTCGATGATGTTATTCGATAGCTGTTTGACGTTCATCCTTGTTCCATTACATAGATTTGGTGAGTTGAGATTTCTGAGTAGTATGATCGGAGATCCAATTTTCAGCCGAAGGCAATGTAATGTCATTTCTGGTACTTGCAAAGAATTTAAAAATTCTGTAGTTAAGTTAACACTTTCTTCAACGTTTGCCATCCTCCAATCAATAAACATTCCAGAATGTTCTGGAACGTTCGAACCCACGACGGATTTTTTTTATATACCCCAATCAGTAGGTAGTTCCACTCATACAAAAAAGTCTTCGAATGGTCCACAATGTTTCAGAATATTCCACAACATTCGAGAGTGTTTTGGAATGCTCCACAATGATCTGGGATATTCCCGAACATTCCACAACATTTCCAGACTTATAAAAGAGTCCAGAACATTCCAGAATGTTGTGGAATGCTCTCGAATACAAATACTTTACTAACAAATCTAAAATACTATTCCGTACGTTTTTATTTAATAAAAATGTAGTCATTGATGATTTACATAAAATTATTTTTTTTTAAATACAAATTTATATTTAAAATTAGATTTGTGTGGTACAGTCTTCTAAAAAAAAGTCATTATGTTCTTTCTTCAATTTGTAGGGCTGGAACATTATCCATTTCCATCATAATGCAACTTTTAAATTCGAGATCATTGAATCTGAAGTCTGTATCAACTGTTTTAAGTTTTAACCTTCTTAATACTTTTGACAAGGTTACTTTCACCATTGATGTAGCAAAATACATACCTGGAAAATAAAAGTATTATTTTTGTATTTTGAAATGATAACAAACGGGTCAATTACTGGTTTATCTATTCAAAATTAAACATAAAGTCAGATATAAATAAGTAACTAATACAGATTTTGACTTTAATAAATTGAAGATTCTATGAAGAAATCATAGACAACCACAGAGACAGGGAGTAAGATATTAATTCTTCAGGAAATTAAGTTATTGTTAAAACAATAAATATAAAAACAAGTGGTGTTGATGGGACCTTAAGTAAGATTTTGGAAAAGAACGATCCATGGAATGGCCGAAGATTAGAGATGTAATGTATGTCCAATCTAAAAAGAAAGGGATGTATCCACAATTTAACAATTATTGTGGTACCTAATACATACAAATACTAAAATGTATTCATTGTCCAATCCATGAAGATAAGGGATAAATTCTATTTTGACCCATGGAAGTCAAACAAACATTAATTATTAAAAAATGTAGGTAATCATTGATAAATTGATATAAATCAATCATTGATAATCAATTAATTTAAGTGATGGAACGATACAAAAGACTAATCAAAAAATTGTTCCTCGTTCCGTTGCTAGGCAACGCCGATAAAATATTACAAATCTAAAAGCTTGTTTATATAAAAGAGAGATATTGAGGTTACAATTGAAATAGAATAATATCTGACTAGGAAATACTAGTAATCTAAATAAATACTTATATATTTACAATTATATAAATAATGATATTTACCTGGACAATTTCGAATCCAAATGGCGTATAAGAATATTTTATTGTATCGTTATCATCAAAAAACCGATCTGGGTCAAATACTTTTGGGTTGATCCAATGATTGGGATCCATTCTCATGTGCCTCAGTAAGAATATCACACTAGTACCTCTAGGTATTGTTATTCCGTCTGAAATAATAAATTTTAATTTAATATTTTTTTATTTACTTAACCTCCCAGGGCTCAACCAAAGGGATTACTCTTAATCGGTGAAAAACTATAACATGATCCATTCAAATCACTTTCCTGCATAACAGTTGATTTAGTAACAACACAGCCTCTAACATATACTTACCAAACTTTATTAATCCATATTGTTGTTAATTTGACTAATTGTATGTAAGCAGGAAATCTATTTACGAGTCTTGTTAGGGGAAGTCAAATATTTAGTCCATTTCATTCATAGACATTTCATTCGTCATTTTTTTATGTCTGTTGCCTAGTTTGAGATGATTTCACTAGTTTATCATTATTGTAACCGGTATACTTCTTCAGTTAATTTTGGACTTGGGTTATACAACATAATCTTCTGATATTATAAGTTTTGTTGAAAACTTAAGTTACCGTTTCATGTATAAGATTAGTAAAATATAACAAAGTGAACACTATCATACAGAAGATAGCATCACTGTATCAATTTAAAAAACTGGTGAATGCTAATTATAATTTAATGTGACTACTAGTTGAACTCTTGTATGTTATATGTTTATAAAAATGTCACTTTCTTATAAGATATATATTTTGAAAATAATTTAGGGCTAGAAACAGATTATAAAATATTACTCACTAATATTTATGTCTCCAGTAGCTACCTTTCCAATAAACGGAGGAGCCAGAAATCTAAAAGATTCTTTTATGAACCTTAAACAAAACGGTATATATTATAAATCTTAATATAAAACTAATTAGAATTTAAACTTGTAGATAATAATACATAGTATTATTTATCGAATAAAATCATTCATTGAGCACATATCTCCAAAATTCTTAAGATCACTATCAATGCAATCTTCCCACCTGCGTTTTGGTCTGCCTTTTCAAGGCTTACATGATGGTACATAGTCTATTAGGTATTTCCCCTTACCCAAAGTTGATTACCTACTTATATCAATTCAATCCACGATTGGGTTCAGTACGCGGTAGAAACAGTAATGTGCCTAAGCTAACTGTTATGTAGTTAAGTGATTAGGCCGTTTTCCACCCATTTATGGGTACCCATTTTATAGAGGTTGAGTGTGCTCCAGGATTCCACATGGTCCAATGTAGGGCTGTAAATTTATCTTTTCGAACCCGGGACCTTCACCCGGGTTCCAGATACCAAGGCACGCATTCCAGCCAGACAAATCTATTCTCTTCACCAATTTTCGCTATGTATACACGGGGAAGAATGTTCATTGAAGATTACTTTAATTGTAAATATTTTTATTTTGAAGTGAAAAGATTTGTCTTGGCCGGGATTCGTGCCTCAAGCGTGCCTTGGTGAGCTACCAAATTACTGAAGTAGTGGTTAGAGCACCGCGCAATAGGGTATGAATCCCGGCCAAGACAAATCTTTTCTCTTCAAAATAAAAATACTTAAATAGTATTCACCATCAAAAGAACAATATTAAAAAAAATTATAACGATATAAAATTGACGAGATCCCAATTAAAGTAATGTTAAAATGAACATTCTTCCCCTTGTATATATCACAAAAATTGCGAGTACACGGGGATATATGATTGGTGAAGCGAATGGATTTATATGGCTGGAATGCGTGCATTGGTAGCTGAGTGGTTAGAGAACCGCGCTAGAGACGTGGGTGACCCGGGTTCGAATCTCGGCCTGGACAAATCTTTTCTCTTCAAAATAAAAATATTTAAAAGTTTACAATTTAAATTTGACATTTTTAATTGTTACCAAATGTTAATAATGTAATTGATCTATCGAGGTGCAATTGGTTATTGTCGGAAGCTAAATGCAATCTTTAATATACTTATAACCGACACTTTCTGGTACAACTATTCTTTCTTCATAGCTAAGCAGTTTCGAAAAACCCGTTATTTGTTTGTTTTGGTTTGACGCCTGGTGTAAAACATGTTTTCTTGCAGACATATAATGTTTTGTTGGTCAGCAGCCTGCCTGGAAGGGTCACCCAACCTCAAATTGATAAAAATGCGAACCTTAGTTCTTAAGGTGCAGCGGAATGCTGTCTTAATCTCCATAAACAGCCTCTTCGGAGGAAATTTAACAATGTCCTTCCCATCGACTTACGCTCGGGTTCAAGGATAGTGATAGATTAGTGTTAATCTAAGAATTATGGTTGTTCCTGTCCAGCAGGAGCACGAGTACCTGTATTGCACCCCACGAAGCAGATGATCCCTGAACCTTCGGTCGTTTTTCGATATTCTAGAAAACAGTGTCGATATCTGAATACGAACTCTGCAGGTTTATGGGAGGTGCACTTTTGCAAGCGCATATGTTTATAATTTATCCCGCTATCCATGCATATACACATGCACACATGGTACATTATTTAGACATAGAATTATAATAAATCAATAGAATATATACATAATGAGATACTTGTCAAGAAACTGCATCTGTTCTAAATCGTCCATAGTTGGATCTCTAGTCTCGTTACCAAATATTTCATATTGCTCTTTCTTGAATGTCAGAAAGAAGTGCTAAGAAAATTACCATGCTTGCTAATGCAGAAGTAGGAGGGTGCGTAGACTGAAAACAAAAATTATACCATTCAGATATATATATATATATATATATATACAAATAATACTAAGTGCATTCAAGCATGGTAGATATCAAAGATTCTGTATATTATTATAATATTATATTATAATATTACATACAAGTGTGTAATAAATAAGAAATTTGTCTTATAATAAACTTCCTTAGCATTCTACAGTTGAGGAAAATTTTATTTCAGATTCTACTCGTCTACTAGTTGTAGATAATTATAGATAGAATGGAAGTAGGGATTCGTGATTTGTATTTCGTTGGGATCAATACATAACTTAGATATGTAACCGTAGGTAAAAATTATTTGCAAGGAATCCTAGACGTCCATTTATTGAACTTGAAGTTTTTAATCAAAATTCTCTTTAAACACTCTTTTAAATTGCCACTGCAAATATTTTGATTCTATTCATCAAATATTTCTTCTGGTTTCGACCTTGTTGTGAAATTCTTTGCCGGTGTTTCGTTTGACATGCTGGTAGCTTCCTCAGGGCATAACCTGAGACTGAAAATGTCCCTGTATTCTTCGGTATTTAAACCTGTAGGGGTCTACGACCGGAGCCTATTTTCCAGTAATCTGAGTACCTTCTTTTCGATTAGCTGGGGTTCGTTTAGGTAGTCTCTGTTGGTTGGGACTGAAGCACTTCTAATCTTTTAATAGAGAAGATGGATATAAAATAAGAAAATTAAGACTTCCAAACATATCAATGGTTAAGAAGAAACCAATAAATCTGAAAGAGAAAATGAAAAAATCAGAAGTCGAGGATCTCAGAAGTGTAGTCATAACTTATTTTGGTTTTTAGGAATTCGTTAACTAAGCCCAACAACTTTACAAGTCTAGGTCAATCTTCGCAACTTGATTTAAATTCGCGATTTAGATTCATCTAAATCTAAGGTTGGCATGACCAAGAAGTTGAACTGGTCTATTCAATAAGGACCATACAACTATCTTTATTTCTGCATTTCTGAACGAAGTGATTGATAGCAACAAACATAGATGTTGTGACAGCATATTTTCCTATTAATTAATAAAAATATAAAAATCATGTTACATACCGTAAAGAACAATTCCTGCAACTCGTTTATTAAAGTGTTGTTACTTCCATTGTATTTCATAATTCTAGATGCCATCTGCATCGATAACAAGTGTTCTTTATAAAAGAAAAAGATAATTTAAAATGTAAAAAAATAATATTTTACAAAATGTAACTTAAAATTACACAAATGAATGAGTCAAAATATTGGAGTCTCTGTTTTCTTTAGTATGAGACGTTCAGGATCAAAAGCGGATAACTCTAAATTTCAAAACTCGACGTTTTCACATTTTTCGCTCGTTTAGTCAAGCAATACTTATGCTCACGAAACTTAAGGTTCAAAACCGGACTAAAATCATGAAAAATAAGACGGCAATGTGTTGTGTTTGACAAAATTGCTTGACTAAACAAGCTAAAAATGTTAAAAAATTAAGCTTTTTACCATATTTGGTCGGATGAATATGTTTTAATTAATGCTGTTCGTTAGGGATGCGCATGAGTAATTATTTTATGATAATTACTCAACTTATTATTAATTTTAACGCGATAATTTTATTATAAGTTGGATTCTTTTCCTGAGGTTGTACAAAATGTAACTTAATATTCTTTTCCAAAGTAATCAGCCGACTTAATACCTTATTAATTATATTAATATTGTAATAATGAATGTATGCTGTACTGGAGGCAGGCTAGGTTTAGAAGTCAATGAGTCCGAAACGAAGTACATGGTGAAAGAAAAAATTCCCAGATAATGTGAGAGAGTCGCTATCGGGGTGTATAGATTTGAATAGATTAAAGAGTTCGCCTACTTGGGATCTGTGGTCAACCAGAATAAAAACCTTGATATAGAGATAAATAGAAGAATAACAGCCGCCAACAGATGCTATTGTGGGTTGAGGAAACAGCTAAGCAGGCGGATATTTTCCAAACCGACAAGCTCCATCTTTATAAAATCTTGGTACGGTCCATACTTCTATGTGGTTCTGAGTGGAGGAAAACTTCAAGAGGAACTTCTGAGTTTTGAAAGAAAGGTTCTCCGTCGCATTTTTAGAGGTATAAAGGTTGGTGATAAGTGTAAGCGACCAATAACTGTTCAGAAGTTACCAAAATCCTGGTGTGCCAAAAGTACTCCTGACTATCCAGGTTCATGGAAAAAGAAGAAGAGGTAGACCAAAGCTGAGATGGTCAGATGGTGTGGCAGGTGATACTCGAAACACCCTCGTAGTTAAGAGGTGGATGGCTTCGGTACGAGACCGTGACGGTTGGAAAGCGGTTGGAGAAGGCAGCTATAACAATAATGATTGTATGGTGAAGGACATTTAAATAATTAAGCAAATATAATTAATAGGCATTATTTTGGACAGTATTAATTTCTTAGAATATAATATGTAAGCTATAGCGAAGGATCGGCCCTTTCCGTCCTCTGCCGCGTGCTTCTAGATCTTTCGTCTTACGACCTCCTTCCTCCGCCTTTCTTCAAGAAGTAAAATCGTGGATCCCCTCTTTCCTGTCTCTTGAACCTCCTCACCAGGGGGTCTTGCTACCTGCCTGAGTGTTCTAGTTTTTTTAACCGCCATTTTTGACTATTCATATTTCAACTTATCACTTCCAAAAACAAACAGTGCCTGTACGATATATAGCATTTGAAATATTGAGTCATTCGCGTTTGATCTTTAATTGCTACTATTTTGCCTGTGTTTCATCTAATAAATTTCTTTTTACCTCTAGTATTCCTTCAAATAGACATTGATACATTAATGAATATTTATTTATTGTAAATTATTTATTTGTAAATTTGTAAACAAATGAAAGCTCTTACCTGAAACTGGACAATCGCTAACTTCCAACGTTTTACGTGCCCCTTTTACTATCTAAAGCAATTATTTGAAGTATCAAATTATTTTTAATGTATTTACATAATAATTGATACAATTATAATGATTTGTAAAAACATAATTAATAATATCTTTACCATTTTCCTTAATTGAGCTAATTTCCCAAATATTACTGAATCTATTTTTCGCAACATAGTTAACAATATTCCTCCTGATGTAGGGTTAGCCCAAATAAATGATCCTATACTTACAACCCTGAAAAATTAATGGTTTTACAGAATATATATAATAATAATAATAATGTCTTTATTTCTTCTTGGACAAGTCCCTTTAGAATAACAATACAGGCGTTGTAAGCAATTATGTTTAGAGTGTAAAATAATTACATTTAATTAATTTTTACAAGTAATTCAATAACTGAGAAAGAATAAAAATTAATTTAAAAAATAATGAACAAAAAAATGTGAAGTACCTTAATTAACAATATTATAAAAACAGATCAGAAGAAGAAAAATAAAAAAAATAGTTAACCATAATTATCTAAGAGAAACGATTTTTGGTTACATATATATCAAATTTATGCCAAGAAAAACAAAAACCAAAAATAATGAAGAAAAATTAAACAGTACTATCAGAGATTTACATTTAATCCCTTTATGTCTTTTTTTAATTTGTTTTCCTAATATCTAACTAGATGATATTAATACATATTTACGTGGTTTAAATTTTACACACTCATATCTATATATACATACTTAATCACACACACAAGTGTACATTGAAAAACATCATTCATTTATCGAATGAAAAGAATTTTAACTCAAAACTGATCCCCCTACTATTTCCGATTATATATGTAGGTATATTATATCATATCATGCCATGTCCGAAAGGATCATGTATAAAAATAAAAACTCAAAAAAGGGTCATACACAACGAGTGTTGTACTGTCTTTTGACCAGCAGTAGTCCAAGGATTCATGATTTGGATCAGACAACGCTAAACAAAAACTTTTCCCAAACTAATGGAACACACTTCATAGAGAATGTGTGAGCCCCAAAAGGATTTCCAAAAACCACAGAGTCGATTAACGGTTTACTTTATTTACCACACCCAGTCTAGATTTTTTATTAAATTACGAATGTTTACCAATCGGTTTATTGCGTATTGCCTTTTTATGAATTTGTTAATTAAAGTCAAACAATTGTATAAGCCTGCCTTAATAAATATTCATGATGATATCACTTTAATTATAGTATTGGAGAATATATTAACAAGTTCGACACAACTATCTCCATTGTGTTTTTTGAAAATTTACATGTAAAAAACAAGAAAACAATAAATCATTGTAAACAACTCTTGTATGTAAATTACATAGAAGAAAAATATTATACATTAAAAAGAAGGTTGATTTTTTTTTAATAATAAACCAAGATGGCGTTAACCTCTCTGTCTTTTTTTTTAGATGATTACAACAAAATTCATACTTCACATTTCTTTTAATGTTAACTGTAAAGTCTGGTAAAAAAAAAAAAATATATGCTTAGAAATTTGTAATTTTTAAATCCATTCAATAGGCCTTTTATAAATCTGTCTTTGTAAAACGAATAAGTGCAAACGCTTCATATAATTTTTTTTTTCTTAAAATTTGACACAAAAAACAAAGTCAGAAAAAACAGAAAACAAGTTCCTTGAAGTCAGAAAAAACAAAGTATTCTATATAATTTAAGTCATAACTATATGATAATGATATGAATAATGTTAATATGAAAGTTATTTTTATTTATTTATTGATATTTACAACTGTATTACAATTATACAACAAGTAAATATGAAAGTTAAAGTAATTTTAAAACAACAGAATATTGTGAAATTAAAAGAAATAAATATTCTAAAACAAAATTATTCTTAAATTAATATTAATAATGATTAATTATAGGAAATTGTGTCAATATTGCAAAGGAGGTCAAACAAGGAGACAGCCTAAACCCTTTGTTATTCTTGCTGTTCGTGGTTGAAGTGTATGAGAAGACCGGACAGAACGTTCCTGGGACGTAGGAATCTTAGTCCTGTAGTGATAAAGCTTCTCATGTACATCAACGATCACAGAATACGACGGGACATGGGATCAGATAAGAGAAAAGATTTGTCCCCGCCTGGTATCAACTCCGGTAGCTTAGTTGGTAGAGTCCTGTCACGGTAAGATAGAGGACCCGGGTTCGAATCCCGGTCGGGAGCATATCTTTTCTCTTCAAAATACTATATAACATTTAATTGTAACTGGTAGAAAATAATGTACTCAAATGTTAACCGCCACGAGACAAAAACATAAACATTCATAAGCATTAAGGTTACTCTTTTAGTACTGTTAACCAGTGCCTCCATGATCGCTATACATTATTGTTGATATTTTAAATAAATAAAATATTTAAAAATAAAAAAAGAATTAGTTATCTTACATTTTCATTACTTCGATCATCTTGGAATGATGTACTAGATTGGTTTCAATGCCGAATAGAGTTTCTGAAAAAGAGGTATAAAATAAGTAAATTTATAAATATCGATATTTAGATCTCTATCCCAAAACAGTGATGAAAGCTGACTGACATGGAGGTAGGCAGTCACTAAAAGTAGATTGTAAGGTAATGCAACAAAAAACGACCTGCATTGGCTAACCAGAAGGAATCACACACTGGAGAAACTAAACAAGCGAGGCTACGAAGTCCTTCCACACCCACCTAATTTATCAAGCTTATCTCATATCTTTATTGGAAAGATTTCCATCTGTTCAGAAATTAGTAAAAAATATTTTAGGCTAAAATTTTTGTAAGTGATTTTCAAATTAAAAAAAACATTTTTAGATTTTATTACATCATAAAAACCTGAATTTTTCTGTTCAGAAATTAAAAATTTGATAACACTGTACTGAAAATGTAATACTGTCGAGTAAGCATTAGTTGGGGACTTTCGGAACAGTTTGAAATAAAAAATGGTCGAAGACAAGGAGATCCTCTTGCCCCTTTACTATTCAACATTGCCCTGCAGGCAGTTATAGAAAGAGCACGATTACTTGGAGGCAGGAATATTTTTAATCGACTAACGCAGGTACTCGCCTGTGCAGATGACGGGGTAATTATTGGAAGGACATTACCTAGTATTAAGGGTAACCTGCAAAGGGTTGAGTCGGAAGCAGAAAAGTTTGGATTAAAAATAAATGAGGAAAAAACGAAACTGATGGTACTGAGAAGAGGGAGTCAAAATCAGCAAATTCGCCGGCAACAACTCTACGTAATGGGAACGCATACCTTCGAGGCGGTGAACAGCTTCCATTACCTTGGCTCTGTTATCACGAAGCTTTGCGTAGAGAGAAGGTTACAGTGCTCGATTTTGAGGCGTTTATTCTTATTTGCCATTTATAGAACCACTTTTCTAAATCAAATAAATGATTTTGAAGAGCTATAGATGCTAAGTTTGGGTCTCTGTGAGAAGAAATAATGGCTGTATCGTCAGCGAAGGTATAGATGTTGGTGCAAGGATGCTCCGGGATATCAGAGCTGTAAACAGAATAGAGAATAGAGAATTTAAATTAAATAATTGATATTTTGTATTCCCCTTTTGCAGCCCAACATATGTTTTTATTAATAAATAAACAACATGAAAATGTGTATAATTATTGATCGGAGTGTCTATGTATATATATATGTATATATATATATATATATATATATATATATATATATATATATATATATATATATATATATATATATATGATATATACATATCATATATATATTTATGAAAACCAGACTAATATTAATAACTCAAATTTACAAATTTGAAATTTAAATAATTCAGACTGAATTGATTTTTAGATATTCAAAAAAGAACACAGTTATTCCTAAGTCTTGAGTTTTTACTTCAGTCGGTAGTCCTCATCAGGGGTGGATCCAGGATTTTTTTCTGGGGGGGGGAGCACAACGGGCAGACGGGAAAAAAAATCAACAATAACTTACAAATAAACTTGCGGTGTCAATAGAAAGATTTGAAAGGTTTATTAAAATATCAAAACAATAGTTTCACTCATGTTCTTTCTGTTATTTTAACAACTATGATCATATGATTTGCCTATAATTATGCACTATAATGGATGCTCCACAATACACAAAAAACTGTCTGGTGGCATGGGGCCACGTGGAAGGGGGGCCTGGATCCGCCCTTGGTCCTCATGACTGCCTATCTATAATTTTTTCTTGTAATACTCGTACTTACTGTCCATGGAGCCTAAGAATAATGTTTTGTAGAAGAAGTAGAGGTTTCCCAAGACAGGAAAACCTAACAGCCCTGGATAAGAATATAACTTGCGAACTCGAAGCCAAAGTATCAAGCCCAAGACGAGGTGAGCCACGATTACCATGGTGATGTATAGAATTAACTCCATTATCCTAAAAATGTTTATATAATACTTTATTGTTTAATGAAAGTGGTTACCAATATATGGATTAATAAAAAAATAGTAATGAAAATCATCCATAAAGGAGCCTTGTGACCATACTCTGCAGAGAGCAAACGTAGCCTCCACTGTTGAACGCCTACAGACTGCTAACGATTGGTTCATACTAATAAATACATTTTTTTTTTAAATGTCCTTAATGAATGATTTAAACGTAAAATACCTCTATGTTGTATAACTATAGGTACTTTGCCTTTTCTAAATTTCCTTCAATACTTACTTTTCTTTTATCAACGTTTGTATTTTAGTTTCATCGTTTCCGCGTTTTTCCCTAGGCTGAGTCAAATCATCCTCAAAACTGTTTTTGGCGATGTTGCAAACTGGTCCTTCCTTGATTTTCATGTTTAGTGGTAATTTCAATGCAGAATGTGCAGTTCGTCCACCTTCTAACAATGTTGCAGCTATTCCAGATGACGCCAACGCTAGGGCTACTTCATTTTGCGATCTGATCTTTCCCAACAGCTATGAATTTAGGAACGTTTTCCCTGCCTCTCCGGGAGCATCAAGGAATTAAATTCCACCAGATCCACTGTTCACAGCTTCCATCAAATTATCTTACGCAATTCTTTGTTGTTCATTCAATTGCGGAACACTTGAACGAACTGTTTCGGCCAATACTTCAGTATCGTATTGTTGTTCTCTTTGCAACTCGTGGTTAAAGGAAACATGTCGATATTATAATCGCAAACAATGAGCGAATTTTATATGACGGAATCCTTAGGGTACACCTACATTGGATCCAATTCGGTGCGACGCGATCCTATTTTATCACATACGATGCTTGACTGAAATTTACGAGACTGCCTACACTGAATCAGATCCGTCATGATTCTATTCTTTTCAATCCGATAGTGAACTAGTCACTGCCTTCCGAATAAAATAGTATTAATTTTATTATTTTATTTCTTATATTTTATAGTAAAATATAAATGTATTACAAATAATTAATAAATAATCTTAATTTTATAAATTTAAAGAACCAAATGTTATAACAATGAGGTAATGTTATAATATTAGAATATTTTTGTCTCGCAGTTTCACTATAAAATAAATAATTTAATTGTTTTTCGATAAAAAAAATTGTAATTATTGTTTTTTATTATTATTTCTTAGATCCCACAATCGAGGCTCCTTTCGAACTAATTCTATGAGTAATCTTTGCTTATTTTGTTGTTCATCTTTGCAAAGGAGTATAAAACATCATAAAAGCCCTTACCTCTATGTTGCTAAATGCTTAACAAATAAATTAAACATAAAGATGATAATTTTATCAAAAGTTAATGTTTCCAATTTTCTTTGACGAATTAAAATTGTATGTAAGTATATTTTTTATGGAAATTTCTGATAGATATAGTTTTATTCAACGGAAAAATAACCTTCGCTGCTATATTTAATGGTTCATGAAGTTTAGTAATAAAATATTTTAATGAGAATTGACAATATTTAATTTTGATTTATGACGGATATTTATATAATAGTTAATTATCAAATAACAATGTATATTTTTTAATAAACATTTTAGACAATAAAGGTTAAGTTGCAACACATGGTAACGGCTGGCTTATCGAATTGAAAACTAATGATTTTGAAATGTGAAAATCGTACAGAATCGCGCCGGATCCAATGTAGGCCGTCTCGATATATTTCAGTCATTTGGTTTGCTTCCAACTTCTTATCTTATCGCATCGGATCCAATGTAGGTGTACCCTTAAGCGTATTATCCCAATATGAATTGTTCTCGAGCAACTGTAGCTTTACACAGTTGCACGCCTCACGATAAATCGCACACAAATATCCATCAACTGTTCTCAGTTTTTGAAACGATGTTAGATCACAAACATTCACCAACAACAATCGAAGATAATAAGATTCATTGATATTTGGATGTACTGTGTAGATGCGACCTAGTGCGTCTGAGGCAAATACATTTTGGTGTCCTTCAACTGGTGTTCCTTGTTTCCGACGCTGAAACGATTTCGATAATGCGTGGAACATTTTCATGCTTTAAACAACAATAATTAAACTGTCGTTTTTAGCATTTTTCGTTGTATTCCAACAAAACAGGCCAAAGAGATCGGACCTCATGCTACAGCTATGAAACGGACAAATTTCTGAACCCACCTATAAATATTTGACAACCAAGTGACAATTTTTTATTTCTAAATAGACATCAAATGTTTCACAGCTAGGAAAATTTTATATTGGAAAATTAAATTGTCGTTTTTAGCATTTTCCGTTACTTATTATTTATGTTTCTCGCCGTTTAAACTTTCCCTGAACTTCCACAAAGATTTCAAGTTCAAAAATAGCCAAATCAGTTCTGTCATTCTCCAGTTTTAGCGAGACAAAAAAACAGCAATTGATTTTTATTAACAGCAGAGAGATTATAACAACAGGCAGATAAGTTGATTTCAGGTTTTCGTTAAATCCCCAAAATATTTTTCTTATGTTTCAAAAGAATATTTTTCTGTTTTAAGTTGGAAATCGTTGAAACGTTTGATATCTGTGATAACAACCTTTGGTAACTGTGGACTCATAGAAAATCTCAGTTTTCCCATATTTTTTTTTTAATTTACTTGTAATAATACAACTGTATTATAATAATACAACAAGTAAATAGGAATAAATAATAGGTAATGACCACAGATCAGATTCTTTTCAGACGCCTCGGAGGATTATCAGGTATAGAAAAGGAAGCTAGGTTTGAAACTAGTGGGTTTGAGGGAGAAAAAAGTTTGTCATGAAAGGATTGATATCGGATTCTCGACACATCAGCAACGGACTGTAAATTAAGGTCATTATGAATGATTTTTTCGTAACAAACTTAAGGAGGTTTTTAAGGATTGGATACGAGAGTAAATAGGCACAAATTTCTCTCAACATATTCTTCCAATCCGTAGTAGTTGCACTATTAATATTAAGTTCTTTAGTACAAAACTTCGTAGTTGTGTGTCCAGCAATATATAAATAAAAGAGCATTACTTCAAGGTAGTCTTGATTCTTCGAACCAGGTATTTGAGAATAAACCCTTAGAAGTTCTGCAATTTCTCACGTAGCAAACCCACTTTTTTTGTATGTACTTCAATTTCATATTGTGCCCATTATCAAACTTTTTAAATTTAGGTAAGACTCCTTTGTCTTGAAAAAAATGTAAGACATTTTCTTCTTCATTACAAAACAAAATTAAATTAATAAAATTTATCTCAGTATCCATTATACACATAAATAACCTTCTTAATAGAGTTTGTAGTTGCCATATGGTTTAATTTTTTTTTTTTAAAGATGAATTACTTTTAAAGTAATCATTTGGTTACAAAAAGTAACTGGCAGCCTTAATCTAAAAAAAGACCCCTCCATTGTGTTATGTAAGTGAGTGATTAAAAAAAAAAGAAGAAGAAGTTTTCCATCTGTCACAGTAACTAACGTGGCCTTTTTTAAAAGAAAAATGTCTTTCTACCCTCGATTTTTTTTAAGACTGTGATTAAGGTATCCCCCAAAAGTACACATAACAAGTAATCAACATTCAAACAACAGCTTTATTAGCCTCATGGATAATGACATTTTGTATGGTAACAATGTGACAGAGAATAAAAAAACATACCATGTTTTTTAAAAGAGAGGCCAAGGACACATCTATTCACTTAAAAATAATGGTAGATGTGGTTAAACTAACTTGGTGTGGACTAGCCCTTTTACTACCATTGCACTGAATCAGGTTGCCACAGGATCAATAACTAATGTGTAACTAATTGAACAAATGTTGTTTTTTTAATAAATCCTTAATCTTGAAGCAGGATTCCCCCTTTCGAATATTAAGTAGCTATATAATATATATTTCAAAGGAGAATTTATGAATGGTAAAATATAAAAGAAAGTTAATCTGCACTAAACCACTGTTTGATAATCTAGAAGTAGCTGTGGGACAGTACCTAACGGGACACAATTATGGTATCAGCTTTTCTCACTAATCAAATGAGACCATATGATATATATGCCTTAGATAGGTAGTTTATTCAGCAAATTTAGTTGTTTAGAAATAGGCAGTATTGACATAGAAATAAAGGCGAATAGGTAAGGGACAGTGATAAGGAATAATTTTTTTTTTTAATTACCCATGTGGGATTTTTGAAACCAACAGCTATTGGATAAATCAATTATTGGGAAAATTGCCCATCATCACTGGTAAGAAAATGTTTGCCTTTATAATATACCATTAGTCTCAACTCATCTCATTCCAGATCATCGGCAGGCTGATTTAATACATTGTTGAACAAAGGAATTAGCGTTTAGAGGTTTGAAAAATGGAGTTTAAAATCATAAATTAAAATAGTACCTAGAGATTAAGAAAACAAATGATTATTTTTCAGGAAGATGTGAGGTGCACAAGAAAACTTTGTACTAAATCCATAACTAAGCCATTCGAAGGAGAAATATATTAGTGATTGATTTTTAAAACTCATATAAAAAATGTATATTTGATGCTTTTCATAACTTTAATGTTTTGAAAATTAATATAGAAATTGAATGTAACAATATCAAGAAGGTCTTTTAGATAAACCCTCCTTAAAATACTCTCCTAGGGATAGAAAATATTAATACAATCAATAAATATATTAATTGCACATTTAAATAAAAAAATTATTCACAATGTTCTATGTGAATCACACAATTGGGTCATAGGTAGGTGCAGAGTGGGTGCAAGGACTCCTATTGATTAGTTAATCTCATATCTTTTGTGCAACAAACAATTTTATTGGTTTAAATTTAATTAAAAAATGTTTGTATTAAAATCAGACAACACCTTAATTTGACAATTTTACAAGGGGAGTAATGAGTATCCCACGATCTTGCATAATTAGGAAATACCAAAGAATTGAATATGGTTTGTGCAACTCCTAATAAATGGTGCCATGCACACTTAGTAACTAGTATTACACAAAAATTGAACATTAGAAAGCTCAACTTTGTTCACATTGTATGAAATAAAATTATAAACAGTATAATTCATTTTGATTCAGAAGATAAATTATCTATTAAGCAGGCTGTAATAATGGCCTTTCTTCTCCATCAGCTGTTCATGGTTTCCTTCCTCTATCACTTCACCATTCTGGATAACTACTATCTTGTCTGCATTGCGGATCGTTGACAGTCGGTGTGCAACCACAATGTTTGTCCTACCCATCAAAGCATTTTCCAAAGCTTCCTGCACAACCTCCAAAGTTAAAAAGAAATAGTTCTTGGTTTAGTTGAGATGTAAAAGATAAGATTCCTTCAACCATCAATTATTATTTGTTTTGCTTAATCTTAAATACCTTCTCGTTCTCTGTATCGAGAGCAGAGGTGGCTTCATCCAGAAGTAATATCTTGGGGTTCCTGAGGACAGCTCTAGCAATAGCGATTCTCTGCTTCTGTCCTCCAGATAATTTTGAACCTCTTTCTCCGGCCAAAGTGTCATATGCCTAGAACATTCTTAAATAATGAAGAAACATGAATGCGTAAGATAGTACAATAAATATAGATGGATTCATTCATTGTCATATAGCCAAGCCATACCATAAAGCCATCATAATAAGCCAGTTTAAATTTAAAAAGAAATTAAGAAGGAACAGAGAATGAAGAAGGCAATGGAGGAGTCATAAAAAAGATGTTTATAGATAAATTGAGAAGACAGGGTTGTGAATATACATTTAAGTTAACAATAAATTTATAAACAACTAATAAATGCACACACACATACATTTATACAAATAAAATAAAATATACAAGATAATATGGAAATACGAAATACAAAACAAAAGATATATGTATATATATATATATATATATATATATATATATATATATATATATATATATATATATATATATATATATATATCTAAGATCTTTTTAAACGTGACTTATTCAGTAAAGGTAAAGAATTAAATTACACATAAATTCAACACAAACTAAGTTAAGCTAACACTTGTACATAACCAATGAAGAAGGTTTTTAAGATGAATAATAACACACAGATGATTGAAAGATAAACACAAACAAATGATAAACAGATGATTGAAGGTAGCTCAAGTAACCTTATATATATATATATATATGTAATATATAGTGAAACATAAGTAAAAATAAAAAAAATAAGAAAAAATAAATTAAGAAATAACAATAATATAAAATAAATAATAAATGATGGTTTATTAAATTAAAACAAAATTAAGGTATGAGACCAAATAACAAATATGAGCTACAGCACCATCTGTGTGAAATGAATGTTTTGACCTCCACCATGTTATTTACAATTTCGACAAATAATTCTTCAATATTACAAATTTTATTTTAATATATATCAGTCTGACCAATATATTAAGTGATCAAAAGTTGTTTAAAAAATAAATGAAACTAATTAACTCACTTGGGGAAGCTTCATGATAAAGTTGTGAATATTTGCAACTTCAGCTGCTTCTATGATCTTATCCATTGTAACTTCTTCTTCTAAGCCATAAATAATATTTTCTTTTATCGTGGCATCAAATAAAAATGGCTCCTGTGAAACAAGGCCCATTTGGCTTCTTAAATATCTCACGTTTATATCATTGATGTCATTACCGTCTATCAACTGAAAAATTTAGTATTGAAATGGTTAGGCATGAGTTTTAATTTATCATTATTCTTGTTACTCTAATACAAATGTGCAATATGATTTTAGTATCAAATGTTTAACTTCTTATTATTATAGATCCTTCATCCATCACATCGTGTGACAGCTAGTTTAATTTTTTTAAGAAAAGCATCTGTCTCTATACTCCTCAATTATATTTCTTTCACTACATGGGTTGTCCCGGATTCCAACCCATAGCCAGTTCAGATCTTATCAACTGTCAATCCTCAATTCTAATTTTGATGAGTATAAACCTTCTTTGTCAGTTTCATTTCATTGTATATTCGACCTCCTGTTCTTTGGTGTTCTTTGTTTTATTTTTGGTTATACTGAATATAAATTAAAAAATAAAACTGAAAATAAAGAAATTTGATTTTAGTTATTTTTTATAAATAACTCTTTCTTTTTCAAAGATTATTGTTATGGTCTGAGAGAGAAAGACGGGATTATGAGATTAGAAAGATCGAATTGTGAAAAGGGATTATGCAAAAGGGATTGAGATTAGAAAGATCGAGACAATTGAAACTTTCTGGAACAACCTGGATGAAAAGAGACAACTCTTGGAACTTCCGAGAAGCCCCCCACCCCGACCAACCTTGCCTATATAAAATGCCGGCTGCTTTGAAGCCGGAGGAGTAGTAAAGTTGTTGACTTCTGTGACAGTGAACGGCGACACTCCGTGTGAGTGACAGGGACAGTTAGTGTCAGCCAGTGGCAGTGTGAACTAGTCAGTGATAAGTGATAAGTGAGTGTAATAAACTGTGTGCCAGTTTGTCATATTGGGAGAGTATTACGGTCGGTGGACTTTAATTAGAGGGCTGTAAGTGTTAATTTTTAGTTAGAAACTATAGTGTAATTTTATTGTACTTGTACAAATTTATGTAAATAGTTAAGTAATTTAGTATTATCAATATCTTATATTATTTGTATATTATTTTAGTAATTAGATAGCAGTTAGGCCTAGGTTATAATCTTTAGGAATTGTTATTGTAAATTTATATTACTTTAATAATTTAATTGTTTTTTTTAAATAATTTCATTGTATTCTTTTTAATGTGTTAATAAATATTAGTATCTTGAATTTAGTAATAGTTTAATTCATTTAACACCCAGTAGTCCGTAACATTATTTTTCACAATATTAAGGACTTTAGGGATATTAAATTATTTTATTGCAAATGGTAACTAAATATTTATTTACTAGGATAATTAGTATTGTAAATTTTTTCTAGATAAATTATATTAAGCTCACTATTTTTCCATCATTAGGAAAATAGAATCTCTCAAGAAGCGAAATGATGGTCGATTTGCCACAACCGGAATCTCCTACAAGAGCTACTGTTTTTCCTGCTTTGATCTTAAGATTCAATTTATTGAAGACTTGAATTTTATCTCTTGTTGGATAAGAGAAGACCACATCATGAAAGACAATGTTTCCACTTATTTCCTGAAATATCAATACCCATTAGTCATTGTTAAGCAAAGTATAATACAAATAAAAAATAATAAAACCTACAGGTTTTGCTCTCAGATCTGATAATATACCGAGAGATGTTTTAGTATTGGCGATTCTATGGAGTTGGTTTATTGCCTGCCTGGCTGCAGGGTACTTACTCATCAGGATCAAGGCAGGAACAGCCAACGTCGATGCCATGCTCAAGGAATTCACAACACTAGACAAAAATATGCATACAAATATCCATCAGAAATAACCATAAATATATATTTATAGGTAAACGATGCATGATCCCTACATTTTTAAAGTAGAAAAAAATCATACCACTACAACCCATGAATTATAGTGATACTGGGTGCTAGGAATTTATTATCTGCAAGTAGAGCCATCCCCTAAATTGTTTCCTTCGTAATTCCAATTTCAATCTGGGGAATAATACTTTAGGATATCATCCATTAAGCCTCAATTGACGGTCATAGATCAATTATCTGAGGTCCCAAATATAAGTTTGAAGCAACAGATAGGTTTAAAATTCTTAGTTTAATTGAAACACACAAATAATTAATTTAATTAATTGGACAACACTTTGTTTTCAAGTGATATTCATATTTTTTTCTTACCCAATAAGGATTGTTCCTTTAACTTCACCATTTGCAACAGCACTGGCTCCATAAAAAATTGATATGCCAAGTGTCCAACGTAAAAATGACTTAGATAAAGTGGAAACAACTGCATGCCAGGCGATACTTGGGACTGCTTCACTGAAGAAATTTTTCGTATCATAATTATTAAGTATATTTTTAATTTAAAAAATGGAGAAAAAAAAATATGCCTCACTTTTTAGAACGTTCTAGCATATCTTGATATTGGTTTACTACAAACTTTTGACAGTTAAGTATTTGCATTGTTTTAATATTTTGAACATATTCCGTAGCTACCTAACGGAAATATAAATATCAATAAATCATCAATGTTATTTTAAATTTTATAAATTCACAAATATCTGTAATTTTTACCTTGGTTGACCTGGTTGAGAGAGATGCTGATCTAATGTCAGCATCTCTTGACTTTATTCTCCCTAAGTTTATGATTATGAAGATTAGGAAAAGAGGTAAAGTTTTCACTGTTATATTTGAATTGACGAAGAACGAGTATGCATAGCATAATAGTACTGAAAGAAAAAAGATACCAACTTGAGCTGCCCTCTCTCCTGTCACCTGCACAATTATTTTTATATTATTAATATAACTAAGACCAGTCTTAATTAATACTGTTATAATAAAGTTTTTTTTCAATATTAATATTCCTCTACAAAGTATTTGACAAGCAAAAAATATAGTCCACCACAGGTTTAATATTTAAATGACTCAGATAAAGGTATAGAGAACAAAATCAAAGTACATTTTTTTATAATTAAATATTCAGTTTTATTTTTTTTAAACCAAATATTTGTTTATATAAAATTTATTTTAAAGTATTTTTATTAGTAGGCTTAATTCACTTACGTTTTTATTTAATTTCCATTTATATAATCACAGCCCTTACACCTACAGCTCTTGACTGTGGTAGGTTATATTTCTTCTTTAAAATGAGAACCAAAGAGAAAAAATAAATTTTATTTACACCTGTTATCAAAGCAAAATGTCGCACTGAAAAACCATATTGATCAAATGCTTCCCAATCGAAATATAAAAAAGGGTTCAAACTCATTGGATTTCCTATGTAAATAAAGCAAATAATTTTTGTTTGTCCAGCATTTTTTTTCATAAATTGATTAAGCAATTTTGAGTGTCAGACATGAGCACTGAGTGTTCTTTCTTTTGATTTTTAATTTGGCTTGGATCAGAACAATTCCTTACCTTGTTATTATAATCAGAAAATAGCATATATTATGTACTTAAAAGAAAATCATTGATTAAAGAAAATAAGAATGTTATTAAAAGTAAGTAGCCTTCCTTTATACATAATGTGATTTTGTAGTTATACCCTAAAGCTATTTAGTGGGATGAGAGAGAACTAGATGAACTCTGGCACTGTCTGGTGGAAGTTTTGTGAAGTAGGCCAACAGAATAATAACCTGAAAATAACCTCTCACATCAGTTGGAGGCTCTGAACTTCCAGCTGAATTTTTCTTTAAAAGTGCACTTTTAGTTTTACTTTTTTAAAACTACTTTACACAGTTATGTGTTTACAGTGATAGGGAACACATCATTTGTTTACGGCAGCTCCTGAGGATTAACAGGCCAGGCCTTTCTTTTATTTTCACTAACAATACTCTTATACTTAATTTTGTTCTGTTTTTCTAATAATAAATATATTTTAATTTAATTATCAACTTAGTTTTAAGTCAATCAAGCCCAGATAACAAGTTACCGCAAAATGGGCCCGGACGACCCCGGGGACAAAAAACCTCCCGATCCTATACTAAATGATACAGAAATTAAAAATTCAGCCGAAAAAATACCAGTTCAAAAACTAAAGCAGTTCGAAAATTCACCTAAATTCCTCAGAAACTTCAGAGCCCCCTATATTGTAATAGTCGAAAAAGGAGACGACAGTAAACTAGAGGCATTCCATGATATGAAAATCGCAAAGTTATTAGGTCTCAGTAATACAGAAGTGATCTCTATAAAAAGAAAAAATAGAAACCAAATCGAAATTAATTTCAGAACATATGAATACGCAAATAGATTCCTAACCAACTGTTTTATTAAAAATTATAACCTCAAAGTTTTCATTCCAAAGCAATATACAGTAAAATATGGTGTTATTAGAGGAATCCCTACTAACATAGATGAAAACGAAATTCTAGAGAACTTAGTGAGTTCGGAAAAAATATTAAGTGTACGCCGATTATTCCGTAGGGAAATCAACATGGACGACGTTTCCAAAGTACCAACTCCTTCCGTACAAATAACATTTCACTCACAGCGTTTGCCCGATGACGTCACTCTATACTTAGCTCCGCGTAAAGTTCATCCTTATGTTTTCAGACCCCTTTTTTGCGGCAATTGTTTAAATTACGGCCATCTAAAAGACAAATGCCGGGGCAAGCCTAAATGTTGTAATTGTGGTGACACTACTCACAAAACTGACGAGTGTCAAAATTGTACTAAATGCATTCATTGCAAACTACAACATATGCCAACAGAAAAAACGTGCCCGGAGAGAACGCGGCAAGAAAAAATTAAAGAAATAATGGCAATACAGCCTATTAATTACAAAGAAGCTGACAAGCTAGTAAAACCAGTATACACTATCAAATAGGTTTTCTGTTCTTGATTTTCCAGAACTGCCACAACCAGAGGCACAAAATCCATACAATGTGTACAGCATCCCTCAAGCAACAACTTCTACCATTTTTTCGACACAAAAACAAAGAGACAGAGTATTTAAAAGACCGCGTACCTCAATAACATCAGAAAATATTTGGAACTTACCCACACCTTCCTTCTCAGGGGCAACCGATCCAAATCATTCCAAACCAAAAAGTTTCAATTATCATAACCCACACAAAAGCACACCAGATTCAAAATATATTAATTTCCTCAATTCTTTAATAATTAAAATACGGAACACCACCGACGAAAAAGAAACAGTAAATATAATTGGTCAATCGTTTTACAACTTTGTTCAAGAAAACAAACAAATTATAAATAGCTTATCGCCAGATGGAGAAACAGGTACAAATAGCACAATGTAGTAGCTCAAAATTAATGAAATAGACATTCACACTTCAAACTTTCAAAATCAGATATGGATATGGGTATATGTGTATGTGTGTGTGTATGCATGTGCAGGTGTGTGTATGTGTATATGTGTGTATGTATGTGTATATATATATATATATATATATATATATATATATATATATATATATATATGTATATGTATATATATACATAATCTAATATAACAACAAAACTATGCCAAGTCAAAAAATTATTAAATGCGTCAACAATTTAAACATTATACAGTTTAATTGCCGAAGTATTAACAATAAATTTCAAGAACTAATGAATTATATAAACATAAACAAAGTTCATGTAGCTCTCCTTCAAGAAACGTGGTTTAACAAAACAAAAAAATATGAATCTAAAAACTACTCGGTGATAAAGAAATTTAGGAAAGATAACTATGGAGGGGTCGGAATTATCATCCACAATTCAATAGAATACACAAAAATCACAATTAACAACACCGGACCTATTGAAATTCTCGCCATTCAGTCTACAAACTTAGAGCCTCAGATCTGCTTTATTTCCGTATACATCCCACCCTCTGCAAAACCAAACCTCTCACACTTCTCAAAACTATTTTCAATTTCCGAAAAGCTTGACTGTCATGTAATTATGGGAGGGGATTTCAACGCCGAATCTAGATTCTATGGCAGTGTGAGCGACTCCCCAAGAGGCAATATAATAATTGAACAAATTTCCCAACAGCCCATCATACTACTAAATGAATTTGGTATAGCCACACGCGTGGGAACTCCGGGACATAAATCCTCCATCACGGATCTTACCTTTGTAAGCTCAGAACTATCCCATAGGCTGTCATGGTCAATAACTGATGAAACCCTGGGGAGCGACCATCTAATAATAATCATTTCGTTTTCATCATTTACTTTCACTGGCATAGCACGCGCTAAAAGGAACTTCAAAAAATTCAATCGCGATTTGTATGTAGCGCAACTTGAAAGTTCTAGCCTTCACATGGATTATAGCATCCAAAGTTTAACAACTCTTATAAACCAGGCAGGTGAGATAGCAATACCCAGAACGAAGTCAAACCTAGGCAAAAACTTGACCCCAAAACCTTGGTGGAATGAGGCTCTAGAAGCAGCTTATAAACGAAAGACCAACTCAATAAAACAATATCGGAAAAACATGAATATGGAGAACTATAAGGCAATGCGAACTGAAATTAACAGGGTCAAAAAGCTTACAACAAAAGCCAAAAGGGATAGCTGGAGGAACGAATTCACTGGAAAAATCGACCCTGGTAATTACAAATCGATGTGGAATAAATTGCGATGCTTTCAAGGAAAAAAATCCCCTTCATCGAAGAATCCTATTACTTCAAGCAAGACCAAGGCTGAAGCCTTTCTCAGTCTGATTGGAGACAATGCCATATCCACACCACCACAGATGCTGACAGGCACAAGTTTACCAAACAACGAGGAAAACGCAGATCATCCAATTACGGGTAAATTCAAAGAAACAGAGCTGGACGCAGCACTACATGGTAAAAAATGCACAGCACCAGGCCAAGATGAAATAAACTACGAGATGATAGCTCTTCTTCCAAGATTTTTGAAGCTTAAATTACTCAGAGCGTTCAATAACATTTGGGAAACGTCAAAGGTTCCAGCCGATTGGAGACTAGTTTTAATTATTCCAATTTCCAAACCTGGCAGAGACCCTTCTCTCCTCTCTAGCTCGAGACCTATTGCCCTCATCTCCTGTCTAGCCAAAACATTCAATATTATAGTAAAACACAGACTCGAGTGGTTTCTGGAAAAAAATCATATATTAAGTCAAAATGTTTTTGGCTTTCAAAAAAACCGTTCAACGTCAGACAGCATAATGTTTTTTATTAATGAAATATATAAAACCTTCAAAAGGAAAAATATACTCCTAGCGGTTACCCTGGACCTCCAAGACGCCTACAATAAAGTAAACATAACCAAGTTAAAAGAAATATTGAGATACATTAATATCCCAGAAGTAGTGATAAAGTGGATCTTTAATTTTTTCTCACACAGACTCTATTATTTACAAACATCCGAAGGAGAGGCTAAAATTCACTCAACCACTGGCTTGCCCCAAGGAGACCCTTTAAGCCCCATCTTATTTAATATATACACACACATGATAACCAAGCACCCTCCCGAAAATTGCGAAATTTTACAGTATGCCGACGATTTAATACTCTACACAATCTGCCCCAATATTGCCGAAGGATGTCATGTTCTAGAAAAAGGTTTTTACACACTGGAAAAGAAGCTTAATGCACTGAATGTTCGAATTAACATATCAAAATGCAAAATCATTCCGTTCACTAAAAAAAGAAAACTCAACCTAACTCAACTAACCATTTGCACGGACAGAGGTATAATAGAAACCAATAATACAATCAAATTCTTAGGGGTACATCTTGACACGAAACTCACGTTCAAAACGCACATACAAAACACATACAACAAAGCAGCAAATAGCCTAAACATTATCAAATCAATAGCAGGGGTCACCTGGGGAGCCCATCCCCACAATTTACTTACGGTATACAAAACCATGGTCAGATCGATAATAGACTATGCATCTGTAATATACAATGAGTCCAGCTCACCACTAATTAAAAAACTAGACACAGTACAAAACAACGCGTTAAGGATTTGCTTAGGAGCTTTTCGCACTAGCCCCACAAATGCGCTGCTAGCCGAAGCAGGGGAGATGCCTCTTCAATTACGAAGGGAATGGGTTACAAAAAAGTTTCTATTAAAAGTAGCTTCAAACAGTACCCACCCTCTATACGAAGCAGTTCTGAACGACGCCATACTAATTCCAAAAGCCCGCACCATAGCCCAAGAAATGAGACATATGTTTAATTCACTTTCCACCTCTGCCGGACCACTTGACTTATGCACTCCCTTTCCAAAGTCACAAACCACCATCAAAACCAACCCCAAGTTGAATCTATCAGACTCCTCGAAATCACATTATTCATCAATAGCTCTAAGACAAAAAACTCTTGCAATATTATCTGAAAAATATAAAAGCCATCATAAAATATATACCGACGCGTCAAAAGATAAAAACAAGGTTGCTATTGGAATATATGATGCAGATTCCAACCAGAAATCAACAATGAACCTCCCCACAAAATTCAGTATATACAGTGCCGAATTATATGCCGTTACTGAAGCCTTCAGGTTAGCCAATAGATCATACAAAAATACAAAAATAGTCATCTTAACAGACTCCGCTTCGGTATGCAAAACTCTTAAAAACATCCATCGACAGCACATTTCATCATACCTAATAAACGATATAATACACGTGGTCAATGGTACATCAAATAAATTCACAGTTCAGTGGGTACCTGGGCACGTTGGTCTGTACGGAAACGAATTGGCAGACAAACTCGCAAAACAGGGGATAGAAGGGCCAAAGAACGCTAAGTTACCTTTACAGGAGGTTGTTAGATGGATTAAACAACAACAAGTTAGCGAATGGCAAGATAGGTATGCCTGGGAATCGAGAACGAAAGGTAGGGACCACTACGCCATCCACCCGACCGTAAGTCTGCGCCCATGGTTCTCTAATACTACCTTCATGCTAAACAGAAAGCAAATAGCGATAATCACTAGGCTTAGAATTAACCATGGTCGCACGAATCGCGGACTTACAATGATTAAAGTAAAAAAGAACGAGAAATGTACGGAATGTAAAATTGTCGAAGACCCAATCCATGTCGTCGCCAAGTGCAAAAAATACAACGACAAACGGATCAAATATCCCGACATTCAAAATGACATGGTCTTTCAAAATAAATTCAAAATTTTGGACAGAAGCCTTTTAGAGTCCTTATGCCGGTTCTTGAACGAATGCGATATTGATTTTTAAAAGTTAAATTAACTAGGGTAGTGTCAAGTATATGAATACGGGCTGTATAGGACTTCAAAGGAAGTCTTTAGTCAACAAAAAAAAAAAAAAAAAAAAAAAAAAAAAAAAAAAAAAAAAAAAAAAAAAAATACTTTAAGGCATTTGACATCTTAATAAATATAAACCTTACAGGATTAGGCTTGCTTATAAATGAAACTAAATGTTAGAAGTATTTAAAATAAACAATAAATTTTTAATATTTTTATTATCAGTACTTACTGATTCTATGAGTGGTGGGCTGTTAGTCAATACCTCAAGGCATGCATTAGGGGAATTTCCGCTCCTGTCGAACCAACTTATGTCCATAGAAACTAGTTTACTAAAAGCTTTTTTCTGTAATTTTTCCAACCATAATTGAGTTGCAATAGTCGACATCACACCCTTGAATGTATGTTTTCATTATAAAATATTATTTATACATTTCCTATCCTAAAATTACTGATTTTTCATGTACAATATTTCATAATATTATTCCTACAGTGAAAAAACTAGAATGATTAAAGCTTATACAGAATTGCCAATAAGATACAATAAATGTTGAAGTAATTCCTTTTATGTAAATATTTATATATTAATCATTTTATTATGGATAGACAACACAGTAAAATAACATAAATTAAGATTATGTTGACATGTGCCCTTTGTTTTCTTGTTGTGTTAAAGCCATTATTCAGTTGGAGTCTGTCTTTGTGTGTATTAAGATCATTTGTGAGTAGTGTATGTCTGTCTGTATGTGTATATAGTTATGTATTTCTAATAAATCTGTGCCCATACCGTAAAAACTTGTACTTTTTTTATTTTCCCACCACTCACTTTTTACTCCCTGTTAAAAATAAATATAATCAATACAATAATTAGTTAATTAGTTATTTACAACATTGCTTAATGGAAGTTTTTTCTTTTTCATTCATTGAATTTAATTACATTACTCTTAACTAAATTAAATTAGATAACCATGAATCAGTGGAGTGCCAAGGCCTTGTTGCTACTATTTTTCTTACTCCCTTTTCAAGGGTATATAATACTCCTCCAGTCTTAAATAAAAATGGGAATAGATATTATTTTTTTGTAAATCTCTGATAACAGTGAATTAATATTAAAAAGATTAGTGATGTAATTAATTTTATTCTCCGGTTTTACACACCCTTCCAAGGTGCAAGATTCGCACTGCATAATCCAACTTCCATCTAGTCCCCACCTTGGCACACCACTGCTGTATAAATATATAAATATAAGATCAGTTCTCCTATATCCATTTTAGTTAGTAATATGTATAAGATAAAACCAAAACAAATGGATACATATTTAGACCCCTGATTGCTGTTTTTAGTCTAGAAGGATATTTATCTATATCTTTCTTAACTATAGGAACTGTTTAGCCTCGATGCGCAATGTATTAATTTATAAGTATGTCCAGCAATACTTACAGACAAAACCACTGAGAAAAATACAAGGACACCTAGCCCATAAAGATAACCAATATCGACCAGGGCTAACCAATACATTTCGTCTTCAGTTTTTGTAAAAGACTAAAAACAAAATAATAGTCTATTTAATATATATTAAACAGCCTGATTACAACAATTAAAAATTATGATTACCTCGCAAAAAAGACTAAATATGTGATAAAAAGTAGGCAAATACATTGATGTAGTTATAGTGAACAAACTGGCCACAAACCACACAGCCATCACTTTGAGGTTTTTCCTTTTCAGGCTCAATATTTTCTTTTTCTTTGGCACCTAGAAAGAGGACACAGTAACGTTGTATTTTAAACATTTAAGGCATACTCCTGATGAAGAAACAAAAGTTATTATTTTGATAAAAACTAAATTGAATACTTTGTTGGTCTTGTTGTTCAAATCCAAAAAAAATTTAAAAATGTTGGCTATGAGCATTTCTTCCCTTTATCGCTATAGATTAATTAAAGAGATTAAAATTACCTCCAAATTGTCCTCAACAATAGGAGTGGTTTCTTGAATCAATTCATCTCCAGGAACATTTTCTTGTCTGTATAGGGAATAATTAAAAATGATTATAAGTAATCTACACAAGTCAAAATAAGACATCCCATAATTTGTAAATATATCCTTACTACCCCGTACCACTACAACCCGTGAACAGGTCTGAGGTTCAGTATATGGTAGAGACTGTACTGTTTCATGGACAACGGTTCTGCAAGGAGGTGACTTGTCCTAGGTCATGCTCAACCACCAGATTTTCCCCCCTTATTTTGGGTTCCCCATTTTTATAATATTTTATAGAGGCTGGGTGAACCCCAGGACGGTCCTAGATCCCATATGATCCCTCTCCCGCTGCAAACAGACTATATAAAAGTACTGCCTGCAGCGGGATTTGAACCAGGATTTCTGGCATGGCAACTCAGTGCTCTACCACTCAGCCAATCCGCTCCCTTTATCCTTACTACCCACAGATGATAAATGAACAGTATTTAGTTATAATTTTAGAAGTATCAACATGTAGGAATTTAAAGTTGAATATATTGAACTTAGTTACAACAAATTCCAATAGACCCCACTAGTGGAGCATGATGAATAGATAAAATAACAATGATCTAAATTTTTTCCATTATTTTAAAATCTGTTACAAATATATATAATATAAATTTCATAGAATTTTTTAGAATAATAAATCATTAGCTTTAATTTTAAAAGAGGAAATAAAACGTTTATCAAAGGAATAATTAATTTTTTAATGGACCACTTTATTATAATTTATTTAAATCTACAGCATGACCTATTTTTTTGGCTGGATTTATTTTTTATACTTTTGCATTTTATTTAAGTACTACTCACTTTAATCCTATTGAACAATCAGTATTTTATGTTACTTAATGATGATATAATACTAAACTCACTTCTTATTTATTAAGCTTATATTGATGAGTAAATGTTTGGTCTCTAAAATATCTAAAATCAATTATACCAGTCAGTATTTCCTGGATGCATCTTGAAAAATGCTGAAAATGTAAATTAAATTTACACAAATATGTGCACTTATTCTATTTGTGCCAACGTTTTGGCCTAATTTTTAGGCTATCGTCAAGGCAGAGGGATGCAGAGTCTTTTTAAATATATCAATATAATTTTTAAACACTTTTTTCTCAATAAGTATTCAAAACTGATATTTTTCCTTTTTTTAAATTTTTCAAAGACGAGAAATTTGACAAACCAATAAATTTTACACAAATAAATAGATAAAAATACTATTCAGTCATCCATCTTGACAGTTGTAAGATTTTTAGTTGTTGTTCTAGATTGTTTGTGCATATTTTGTTACTGCATATTTACTTTTGTTTGAAATTTTCTGTTTATTTTTTTGAAAAGTTTTAGGAAAAAAAAGAAGCAAATAATGATTTCTTACTTTAGTGTAAGAGCTTTGTCCTTTTCTTCAAGTTCTTGAATCTTAACTAAAGAGTAATAATATCCTTTTAGTTTCATCAGTTTCCTGTGTGAGCCTTTTTCCATGACACACCCTTCCTAAATAGAAATCAAGTATTAATATTTACATTAAATATTTTAAAAAAATTAATAATAATAGTAACAAAAATATAATCATTTTTATTTTGAAGAGAAAAGATTTGCCCTGTCCGGGATTCAAACCCGACCAGGGCAAATCTTTTCTCTTCAAAATAAAAATATTTAAAATTTAAAACAATTAATAAAAAATTATAAATAATATAATGACGTAAGTCAGCAAGATCCTAATTAAAGTAATTTTCAATGAACATTTCTTCCTCGTGTATACATTGCAAAATTGTGAGAACACGGGGTATGGGATCGGTGAAGAGAACGGATTTGGTCCTGACTGTGAGGCGACCCCTGGTAGCTCAATTGGTAAGAGCGCTACCACGGAGAGGCGGACGACCAGAGCAAATCTTTTCTCTTCAAAATAAAAATATTTAAAAATTAAAACAATTAATAAAAAATTATAAATAATCATTTTTAGATTATAAGAGGGAAAATTCCAAACAAGGGGCCTCAAGTCTCTAAAATATCTAAAATCAATTATACCAGTCAGTATTTCCTCAATTTAGGCATAATCAGCAAAAAATAAAGAACATTCCCTATTAAAAAAAACATATCCATCACCATCAAGCCCTAACTGTAATTGCTGAGGCATAAGGAAGGGTATGGGGCAACAGTTGGCTAAGGTTAATTAAAAGCAGCTGGTGATAAGAGAATATAGACAAAATTGTAAAATATAAACATTTAAAAAAGTACAAAGACTTGAAACAAATCAAAAAGAAAGTATATATATAATAAATAATATAAGTAATATATATAAGAGAGAAATTCATTAACAAGAAACCATAGAGTACAGGGCTATACCACACTTGGATATGATAATATAGAAAAGAAAAAGCATGAAAGATTCAGGTAGCAATTTTTTAGGAAATGAATGAAGATATTGCAAAAAAAAAAAAAAATACTCAATTTACTAAAATAACAGAAGCAAAAATACATGTTGATATCTCAGTACTTATGGTGATGCATCAATTGACATTATATCAATAGGCAATTTTATATTCTGCTATGGATTGATGGCTTCTTATTTGGAATTTTTCCACTATGTCCTATTCATTAAAAAAAAAAAACCTGTATCACTACAAGCCATGAAGGGTCTTAGGTTCAATATATGGTAGAGACAGTACTGATTATAAGGCAGCAGTTGCGCAGGGAGGTAATTTGAACGAGATCACTATCAACCACTAGGTTTTTCCCACAATTCATGGTAGACTCTTTATAGAGGCTGGGCGAGCACTCCAGTGTCCATCCGTTGCTGCTAACAGTTTAAATAATTTATCTTGGACAGTACGATTTGAACCCTGTACCTTCGACACAGCACGGCATACACTGACCCACTCCACTCTAGATTTTCTTTATAAAATAATTAATTTTTTTTATTACTTTTCTAATAAAAGTGTTGTTACTAGCCAAAACAGGTTTTTTAAGAACTGAGCTAATCTACATCATACTAATATTAATGCCTTATTTGTATTAATATTTACCTTGATTATAAAAAAACAACAGAAGGAGTCACTTACTTTGATAGCATATATAACATCAGCTTTCTTTACAGTCGACATTCTGTGAGCAATTATCAAGGTTGTACAGTCACGCATTGCATTATCTAGGGATTCTTGGACAATGCGTTCTGAATAAACATCTAGAGACGAAGTGGCTTCATCAAGAAGGAGCAGTTTTGGCTTTCTGACAATTGCTCTTGCAATGGCAATCCTCTGTTTCTGACCTCCTGAAAGTTTTATACCACCCTCTCCAACAATTGAATCATAGCCCTATGCATAACAATTATGTTATTTCAATTTAATTATAAAAGTACTGTGCAATCATAAGTGTCTATATGGTGCAATAGAGACGTGATGTGCTGTGAAGATTTGTACTCATGTTCTGAATTTTATGAGCCTAGGCTAGGATCTAGATCCCTTTCAACAAATAAGATTCTTGAATAGACAAACTGAGAACTGGAAAATTACTATATATTTAGATAAATTGCTATAAATATACTAAACCAATAACACAATTTAGTTAAATTTTATATAATAAGAAATAGGAATCTGTTCTGAGCAAGGCAGATCAGCATAAAGTCTAATCACAATAATTGTTGAAATACCTGTGAATAGAAAAAAGGGCCACCTAAGTACGATGATGTCAAAATAATGGACGAAGAGCTGATTCATTCAATAAAAACCACACAGGGAACTAAAATAATAAAATATTCCTCTTTGAGAAGTTCTAAATTCAATTTTGGAAATTTATCATGCGCCTGAACACATAAAAACGATTAAAAGGGTCCAAAAAGTATTAACTACAAATGGTTTTTAGAAATTTTGTATTTTCAGGGTTCACCCAGAACAATTTATAGGAGACTAACATCCCACACGCTCAAAGAAAGTGAAGGGAGGGAAGCAAGGATTAAAGAGAAAGATTTTAGAAACTTGGAGACATCGGAGGTTGTATAAATTGGAATCTTGCTTGGACAAACACACTCATGATGATAAGATCTGGTAGAAGTTAACACTAAACAATGTGTCTGCTTTGGCATAGAACAAACATGTAACTGTAGAAAACTTTGTAATTCAAAATAACTCTAATATGAGAAAATATTTCTATTGTTCAATAATTTATATTTGAAATCATTTGATAAATTCTCATTCCGTACTTTAGGAAATATTATTTTTTTTCCTAATTCATTGTAGCAAACGAAATTATATGTTGACCTAAAGACATAGAAATGTTTTAATGGAGAGGCAATAAAAAAAATCCCAAAAAGTTATGCCTCATTTCTCCTAGATTCTAGTTTATAAGCTGTTTCACATTATAAATTATGTTGAAAATACACGATTCAAAATTGGGCTACTTTAGAACTTGAAATGTTTTAGGATCTTCCATAACTACCTTATATTTACATGGTAAATAGTTACCCTCAATGCTCCTTACTTTGTTACGAACAAAGTAATCCATAATGACCTTAATGTCCCGTTTATTGCTGATTTGGCCCGAATCCAATATCAATTTTTTCATGACAAGCTTCATTTCCACTTAAACCCACTAGTTTCAAACATCGCAACCTCTTCAATTTCTGATAATCCTCCGAGGCATCTGAAAGAAGAGGCCTCGTGACCTTCTAAGCTGAACTTTTTATTTGAGTACTACCACTGGGTAGTTTCCCTACTTGTCTTTTCATGTCAATGTATTCATTCATTATATTTACTTGATGTATTCTATATACAGTTGTAAATTTCAATAAATACATTTAAAAAAAATATATATATATATATAGTTACTACGCAAAGTAGATTGTACAACTGTATAAGTAACCTTAAGAAAGAAAGTATAAGTATTTACTTTTTAAGTATCAAAATTTCGATTTCATGCTTACTAAAGGTAATTTCTCAATAAATCCGTGAGCATAAGAAGCCTTCGCTGCTTCGATGATCTCGTCCATAGTTGCTGTTGTTTTTCCATATCTGATGTTCTCTTCTATTGAAGTATCAAAGAGCATAGGTTCTTGTCCTACAACACCAATCTGATTTCTCAACCAACTAACATTGAGTTTCCTTATATCCACACCTCCAACAAGGATCTGACCGAAAGTAAAAATTAATTGTTTTGAATAGCTATGTTTATTTTCATACTTTTGCACTCATATTTTTTTAAAGTATATACCTGGCCTCCTGAGGTGACGTCATAAAGGCGTGAAATTAGGCTTACAATTGTACTTTTTCCTGATCCACTAGTTCCAACAACTGCTGTAACTTTGCCAGGTTCTATGTCCAATGTCAGATCTTGCAGCACCTATATTTTTATACTTGAGTAAAGATATCTTCTTGTCTATAAGTACATAAGCAATTTAATAATTTAAGAGGTAATCCAACTTGATAAAATCAAAATAAAATACCTTTGTATGTAAGTTTGCTGGGTAGGAGAATTGAACATTTCTGAAAGAGATATGAGGCTTAAAAAAGTCAGGTTCGATTCCTTCTTCAATCGATTTACTATAGCTAGTCTCAGTATCCAGAAATCTCATTACCCTATATGCTGAATCTGTTGCCATATTGAGATCGGAAATAGTACTCATCAAGAAAGTAGAGTAGTATATTGCATTTATTTGTCCTCCTAAAAGCTACAAGATGAGCAATTTAATTTATCTACGAGCAGTTTCATATACGGATGTGTTTTAAATTAAGATGAAAATATTTGTCCCATATCCATTCCATTAGTTCATTTTAAAGGATAAAGGATTATAAATACGTTACAGATTTTATTTTAAAAAATATTTATTTAAAATACGAGGAAGAAAATGGTCCGGGTGAAGGTCAGAAAAATTCTCTTAGTAAGAAGAACTGTTTATATTTAAAGCCAACGTTTCGACCCAGATTGCAGCTCTCTTCAGGGCTAAATATACAAGATACATATAAATTAAAATAATATATGGTAAAGAATAACACAATATACAGTCAACTATAGATATAAGTGGGGGAAAAAAATGTAACCAAAAATGGGGAACCCTTTTGGTAGATCTTACAGAAAATATAAGGAATAGTTGTAGAGAATTATCAAATAAGAGATAGGGAATAACATGAATTATCTAATAAGAGAAAATGTGCAACATGAAGTAATAAAGATGTTATTAAAAGAATAACAGTGTATATATGGTATATTGATAGAATAATAACATATGAAGTAAAGAATAACGCAATATATAGTCACCTAGGGAAATGAGTGGTAAAAAAAAGAAAGATGGTATATGGTATAATGATATAGCAATATATTATGAAACCCGTTGACAGGAGCAATGGAGAATGGGTAATGAGGATTGTTGTAAGTTATTGGTAAATAAAAAGTTAAACATATATACTGTTTCCCTTCTTAAAATGTTTTATAACTCCATAAAATTTCTATACTTGTTTATAATTATGTACTATAATAGTTTTATAACTCTATTCTATTTGTTGTTCTTATTAAAAATGGTGGCAGCGGTAAACGTGGACAATAATAATTAGCGATTCAAGTGTGGACTTTCGTCTCAATCAAACAAAAAAATAACATGCCACTGTCACTTATTGGTGGAAGCCAGTACCTAGCCAACACACCAGAACCTCACGATTTCGCTTCCGACTACTCAAGATGGCTTCAACGATTCGACCGATTCCTGGATGATTGCTAGACTGCTTTCAAAAACAGGAGGAGAGCAGGTAAATGCCTTACTCTATTATATGGGGCCTAGGTCCGAAAACGTTTTTTCATCGTTCAGCCTCACACAAAGCCAAAAGTCCGATTACAATGCTGCTTGTCTAAAATTTAAAGACCATTTTTTGCCGAAGGTAAATGTTGTATATGAACGGGCCAAATTCAACCGCAGATTAGACACCGGAAACGAAACAATTGAGGAATTTGTGACCAACCTTTACAACTTTCAGAAACGTGGGATTATGGAACCTTGCGGGAAGAATTAATCCGTCACCAAATCGTAGCTGAGGTAAAAGGCCGTTCTTTAAGCGGAATTGGTCCGGGATTATGAACTAACCATAGAAAAAGCCAAAACTGTGGCTCGGCAACATGAAGATCTAAAAAAACAAAAATTAATGCTGGATGACAAACCGAGCCCATCTGTAGAGGAAAATGACAGACGCCGACCCAATCAAACTAGCGGCAGGTGCTGTAGATACGGAGAAATGCCCTATCATCCTAAAATAAGATGTCTAGCGAAGGACTATAAATGCACCAAATGCAACTTCAGAGGTCGCATGTCATCACAGTGCCGACCCACTCGTCAAAAATGACCAGAAGATCGTCAACATAAATCAAAAGACAAAAATGTGCGACAGGTTTGGGCAGGGGGTGAGGCTGACAGCGATAGCAGCGATTCGGATGACTTTATCGGAGCTATCCACGATACAAGGCGGATAGAAGACAAGAAGGGGAACATTAAGCCCTCTGTGAATGGCATGGAGGTTACTGATAAGATAGATTCGGGGGCTGATGTCACTGTCTTTCCGGCTAAGTACATGGACACACTGCAGAAGATTGACCCTCCAAACATCAAACTCTGGGCCGGGGGTCAAAAGAGCCTAGATGTTATCGGTGTGCAGACTGCTGAAATCTGCTATAAAAATATTAAACTCTTGGAAGACATATATTATGTTGATTTAAGGTCCCACTTTTAGGAAAGCCAGCTATTGAAAACTAAATGTCTGCAGCACACTGTGAAGCCTGCACCACATGCTGGAAATCTCTGAAAAATCCTAAGGAGCCTCTGATGCCAACAAGATTACCGGAAGGTCCTTGGCATACGATATCAATGGATCTCTTGATATGATGGATGTTTACTCTCGCTATTTCGAAAAAACTGCACTAAAGAATCTAACATCGTCTGAAATAATCCAAAAATGCAAATCCACCTTCTCACGTCATGGAATTCCAGCAGTTGTGATAACAGACGGGGGCTACCAATTTCAGGAATTACGGTATTCTGAGTTTCGACAATTTGCCCAAACGTATGGTTTTCAGCAAATTACCAGCAGCCCTTACTTCCCTCAATCCCATGGAGCAGTTGAAGCAGCTGTAAAGATAGCAAAAACCATCTTGAAAAAAAATGAAGACCCATACCTGGCACTGCTGATTTACCGGAATACACCTTTACCCGATCTGAAGATAAGTCCCACGAATTGTAAATGGGTCGCCGTCTCCGCCATACTGTCCCAACTCATCCTGCCTTGCTGTGGAAGAAGCACGACCAAGACTTTCTGAAGAGAAACATCCTGCGGAGACTGAGATACAAAGCCAATTATGACATGAGGCAAGCACCCGATCCTTAAAGGGATTAAAGCCAGGAGAAAAAGTGTGGATCCCGGATCTGGAAAGAGAAGGGACAATACAAAAGAAGGCTGAGGAGCCTAGATCTTACTGGGTCCATCCTGACGATGGCACGAAGACACTTAGGAGGAATCGTTATAGCCTGGTTGCTGAAAGACATTCGACTATGTCTTCTCCATTGAATAGCCAAGATAACCAGCAAGATACCCCAGAAAACAACGTCCCTCCAGAGAGAGTGTCATCACCTGGGAGTGTATCACAGATGCCCATAGAAGACATACCGGCATCAAGGCCATCTACCCAGCATCAGCGAACATCACTTCCTCCTACTCCTATGGCCGACGAAGATTCGAAACAACCAGAGGTGACTGATACTCAAACCACCCAAGCTGGAAGACTTGTTCCATCACAGCGTCTCAACTTCTAGAAAGAACTTCCTGGTTTGCGAAAGAGAATGTTTGGGCTAGAGACCTCTTTGGAAGGAAACGCACCGAGAGGGCTAGGAAGTTCAGTATGATTGGTGCGTTGTAAATTGTCACATGTTGTGTTTTCTTACCAATAAAGTGTTAACCATTCAAATTGCTGTTCTTATTAAACAGTATCTGCGTGGATTTCAAATCGTTTTCGAAAGTAGTCAGCTTCATATACCTTGGCTCTACAATAACCTCAACAAATGAGCAATTAGCTGAGATAAACTAGCGGATAACCAGTGCAAATAGAGTCTTCTTTCCTTCGAGAGCACTAAACTAAAATACCAAACAAATCCTTAGACACTTAAAATTGAGAGTGTACAATAAAGCTGTAAAGTAATAAAGCTGGTTCTGAAATACGGCTATGAGGCGTGAGCTCTCACCGTTACCCTGGAAAGCAGAATTGAGAGGTTTTGGAAGAAAAATCTTCTGGACGATAACCCGAGCGGTACGGGATCAGAGTTGAAACTCGTGGAGTAGAAAGGCCGATAAGGAATTGGTCACGGAAACTTGTCAGTCAATATCTCATGATATAAAAGGAAAGAGGTTAAGGTGGGTGAGGCATGAGGCTCGAAGTAATCAGTTAGGAAGCCTCTACACAATTATGAATGCAACAATACTTGGCAAGAGACTACGTGGGAGGCCAAAGAACAGATGGATGGACAGAAGTACTTATACAATTATTAATACTTATACAAGTATTAATTCAATTATTAATTTGTAAAATAAATATACATTCTGTTTAAATGTTTATTTTTAGCCTAATCAAATGCAAATAGTTTGAAAATAGTTGCATTTTGAAATATAGGAGAAGTATACTACTTCTAGAAATATACTTACAACTATGAGATATCCAGGAACCAATTCGCCAAAGAGGTACAACCTCGGAGAAAAATAATAGGCAACCGAGAAGCAAATGCACACCAGAAAATAACTGAACGCTTTTCCAGTAGTAAGCACTATTGTATGTTTTAATCCATAACTATTGGAGATTTTTAACGTACTATTGTACCTAAATATGATAATAAATAAGAAATAAACAATTATTAATTGTATGTGTATATAATATTATTGCATAAATAAAGTTGATTCAAGATTGTGTTTTATGCTAATTGTTTATTTATTTTTAATAGATGTATAAACCACACTACTGTATAAATTTAAATTATTTCTAAGTAAATTATTTTATTATCGGAATTATTAATATTAATGTTAATATTTAATAGTATAAATAACAAATAATTAAAAATTAATACCTATCAATTTCTTTGTGCTCCCCACAATATGCAGCAACAGTACGGGCGTTTCCAAGTACCTCAGAAGAAATTTTTGTGCATTTTTTAATATATTGTTGACGAGATTTCCCCTTCTTTTTTGAGGACTAGAAAAATAGCCAACGTTTTTACATTACATAAATATTACTTATAATATATGTAGAAGTTAACATTAGAAATGCAAAAAAACAAAACAAATACAATAATAATAACTGCCCTCGAGAAAAAATCAATGCAGGTCAGAAAAGTTAACATCGAAGTAGCCTTCCAACTAAAAAAAAAAATCTATAATAAAAAGTCCATCTCTTGGGGAAAAAAAAGGCATTATGATACGGTGTTTAAACCGGAAGCCCTCAATCCAGCGGAAACACTATCCATCCCCAATAAGGACCTAATTGAAAGGTTGGAGATATAAGTACGAAAGATATTTAGGGAAATTTTAAGCATTAAAATCTTCTTCGTCTTCTTTCGCACCATCCTTGTAGTGCCTTTCAACGTAGGGGAGCGTTTAACCAGGACTGCCACTCTTCCCTGGTCCAAGCTAGGTTAATCGCCTGGAGGATATTTTTCCCTCTTTTCCTGCACAAACGCTCGACATATTCCAGATAGGACATTCTAGGGCGGCCTCGTGGTCTTCTACCTTCAGGGACGTAGTCCATCGTCTTCAATGGGTCCCTGTAGTCCTCCATCCTCAGGACATGTCCAAACCATTTTAATTGGTGGGACTCGAGCATCTCCTTCATTGCTATGATCCTGAGTTCCTCCCTGATCGTTTCATTGCGGATACGATCTCTTCTTGTTTTCCCTGCGATCCTTCGAAGAAATTTCATTTCTGCAGCCGTGATTCTACTCTCCACCCTGTCCGTTAGTATCCAACTTTCGGCACCATACAGGAGCACAGGTACATACAGGAGCTTCACTTTTCTGCTTACTTCTCACTTCCCAACAACAGCATTACAGATCTGGTAGTAGACCAAGTTTGCTTTGTTTATCCTGTTCGAGATTTCGAAGTCTAATTTCCCATTACCGTTCATTACTGCTCCGAGGTAGGTGAAGTCCGTTGCTGCTTCCATCTCTCCTCCGTTGCAGTATGTATGGATTTTTTCCTGTGCCCTTTCTACTTGCAGGATCTTGCTCTTACCGGTGCTGATCTGCATACCTTTCCTACGGAGCTCTTCATCCCATTCAGTCATGCCTTGCAGCAACTTTTCTGTGGAGTCCGCAATGAGAACAATATCATCCGCATAAAGCAAAAGCTGAATCATTATAGGCAGAAGGTTTCTTCGCCCCAGGAACGTCTTTTAAGTTCGCCTTTTGCATATTGTTGCTATTTCATCCATATGAAGTATAAATAGCAACGGGCTTAAACTGTCCCCCTGTTTTACATTAAAGTGCCCAGACTCCTTCCAATTCAATCTAATGTTACCTTTTGGGTTTTGATATATAGACTTTACAGCATCCATCAGGCTTTTTGGAATGTTCTTAACTCTGAGTGTTTCCCATATTTCGTTTATTAGAAAAGAAGAAAATGCTGCTTTAAGATCGAGGAAGGTAAAGTACATATTCCTATCTCGGTCCCAGGATTTTTGTATGAAATTTCTGAGAGAGAATAAGTGGTCTTGAGTTTGTCTTCCTGGCCTGAAGCTGGCCTGTTCCTCTCCGATGTGCGGCTGGACTATAGGTCTTAATCTAAAATGGACGTATATAGTTTGTAGATAACTTGAGAGAGACATATGGGTCTATAATTGTAATACTCAGTCTGGCTACCCTTCTTGTGTATGGGGATTATAATATTGTATTCCCATTCTTTTGGTATCCTCTTCTTCCCCAAGCTTTTTGAAAAAAACATTTGGAAAGACCTGACTAGTTCCATGCCTCCATACTTTACAAACTCTCCAACTATATTATCCCGTCCTGGAGCTTTCCCCATCTTCATCCTTTCGATAGGGTTTTCACATTCCTGTTCGACCTCCTCCTCCTCTATCACCTCATCGAACTCTGTCTCATTGCGTTGTCCACCTTGATTATTCATATGGTTCAGGAACTCATCACTGAATTGTCTCTCATAATGTTTTCTCCAGACCTCCAGAATCCCTTTATCATCTGTGACCGTTTCGCCTTCCTCATTTTTAATATTCCTGATTTCTTTACATTTACGGCCCCTTAGTGATTTTATTTTACTCCGAAAGAGCTTTATGTTTTCACCATGATCCTGGTTAAGCTTTTCTCCAAATTCCTTCCAGGATTTCCTCTTAGCCTCCTTTACAGCTACCTTCGTCCGGTTCCTGACCATCACATATACCTGCCATTTTGCAGCAGTTTCTTCCAGGTCTTCATTTCCCTAATCTGTGCCCTCAGTTCTTCATTCCACCATGATGTACGTTTGTCTTTCTTGGTTATCTTTTTAACTCCACAGACTATTGTTGGTGACTCTAAGACACTGGTTTTTATATGTTTCCACACATCGTCTAGGCTTACATCTCCGTCTAATTCCTGTAGTCTTCCTCGAAGTTCCTCTTCATACTGGGATTTTTTAATGAATTTTTCCTAAATTTTCCTGTAACAAATTAGCGTACACACGAAATTAAACCCTTAACAAAGAAAAAATCTCCGATAAAATGAAGAAATAAAGGGTTAATTTATATGGAGATATCCTGGAAATGAATCCAAGTAGATTAGCCACTAGGATATTTGAAATCGTTAGAAATAAAAAAAATAAACCGAGATAGTTTAATGAAGCAGAGAGGTGCAGTGAACTCGGGATTACGCTCAGGGATGGCGTAGACTGCCAAGAGACAAGAGGATGCGGTTTGAGGTGAGAACTAAGCGGATGATCAAAATCTCGACGATGAGGAAAGTAAACTTAACGTAGCTTAATGTGTTGAGCGCTTAATTGCTATGCTTAAGGTCCTGGTTGCAAATCCAGCTGCGACAGATAAATTATTTAATCTGATAACTCCCACCGATAGGCCCTGAGGGATATGCTACTGGGGCTCACCAGCCTCGATAAATTGGGCACTCTGAATTGGGATAAAGCCTGGCAGTTGAGAGTAATCTGGGATATATCACCTCACTGCCGTTGTCCTTGAAACAGAACCATCCCTACTGAAACCAAGACTCTTCAACCGTTGTAATGATACTGATTTTTTTTTCCTTCAAAACAACGTAACCAGAATAAAGCAGAATATATAATAAATTTTATAACATAAGAACGAAATCACAAAAACCTCTATATAATTTAATATAACTGAGCAATGGCCATTATATATATGTAACTGAGTTACATTTTTCACTGAGCAGCCACTCCTATTGGCCCTGAAGATGACCTACAAAGAAGTCGATAGGTCGGTACAAATAAAAAATAAGTTTCCACTTAATTATTGTGTACATTTTTTACTGCACCCCCCAACTATTTCCACCCTCCATCTATATGTATATATATATATATTAATTGACAATCATGTTATCTTATATGGTAATAAATATTCATATTTACGGTATGATCATCGACACTTACTTGAATTATGAAGTATAAGATAATCACGCCAATCAATGTTATTAATAAGTTCAAAAGCGCAACCTTCCAAGAAACAGTGCAACTTAATATAAAACCAACTATGAAAAATGAAAATATGTCAACTGTACTCGCCATTGAACTGTCAAATAAAACCGCCATCTTCTGCAAATCACTGTAATAGATTAATAAATAAATAAAACATTAAAACTTCTCAATTATCAATTTTTATTTTTATTAATTCATCATTGGAGGAGTGAGGTAGCTTAGAGTGCTGAGGTGGTGTGATAAAGATCTCGGGTAGAAATCCAGCAGAGGCAGATAAACAATTTAATCTCTTATTAAGAAGTCTGAATTAGCAGACCCTCTTGGGGCTCACCTAGCCTTGATGTAGAGGGATATAACCTGGATAACCGATAATACATAATAACGTTAGTAACCAGTGGCAACTCCCCACCACACCTCCTCAGGCCCGTCTCTGATTTTGCAAAAGGTCATTTTCAACATTATCGGAGAATATAATAAAAAAATGGCTACGTACTGTGTCACAGTACTGACAAACTGCTCTTGTGATTCGTCATACCAGCTAACCTCTATGGATAGCATCTTCGATAAGTAAGCTGTTTTAATTTTCGTGACTATGTTACGTGCAGCTATTTCCCCAGCCATGATCTGAAAAAAAAAATGATTGTTGTAATGTTATTGTTTTAGGTAGTTCATAATATGCACGTAATTATATTAATATATAATATCTCTTAGGGTACTAGATTTCATGTAAAGATTAGATTATTTTCGTGTTCGATAAATAAACTCCATTGGTAAAATTATATTTTTCTGCGAATAATTCGCTTATATTTGTATAGGGAGAAGAACACACAGAGAGTTCTCTTAATGGTAAACTAGTTTGGATAATTTTCAGTAGCAATATCCCCAGGACATTGATAATAGACGAGATAATTTTATGACAATCTCGATGAAAGCTCGATCCTTGCTAACAGCCCGAACCCGAAGTTACCAAGCAACGGAGCTTGAGAAATTTGTCATATAATTATGAGGCATTTGTCACTGTCCGAGGGATATTCGGCGGAAAATTTTTTGACAAAAAATTTATAACTCAACACAACGAAACATTTATTTATTTAAAGTACAGTACAGTTCGTTTAATTCATATTCTCGTTCGCAGAAAAATTCCATAAATATTCCCCAAATATATTTGTGACTGTAGGTTGTATTTCTGGGATTTTTTTCTTTGATTAGCGCATTTATATTTTGAACATTCGCATTGCCAAAACGTGACATTTTGAAATTTATTTGGAATAAAGTTGTCAAATTCAACACGTGTTGTCATAGTAATTGATAATTGCACTGAATACTATTATCATTGTAATTGTATATTAGTTAGGTTATATTCAACTAATCCGATGAAAAAAGTGGAAATCTATTATGTTGAGACAAATATTAAAATGAAGTGCAAGTAATTTATTTCATAGGTTCTGATTACTGGAAATTACTGTTCAATTTAGTCTTCTTCTTCTCTCAACGCAAAGCTTCGTGTCCAGCAGTCAAAATTGACAACGACGAAGTACCTTCCAAAAATTATGTACCTTATCTCGGACTATACTTGGACAAAAGACTTACATGGAACGTACATACAAAATTAAAAAGACAAGAACTGACTAGACGGTACAAACAACTATCACATCTTCTGGACTACAGATCTTTACTTGCCTTACGAAACAAACTACTAATCTATAACAGTATACCAAAAACTATTTGGACATATGGAGCAGAACTTTGGGCTTCAGCAAAAAAGTCCACATACACAAGATACAAACAACACTGTCCAAAATTCTCAGAAAAATTGTTAATGCATCATGGTATATTTCGAATCACACCATACACAACGATATGAACATTCCCACTATAAAATCATATATTCATAAGAAATACATAACACTCCACTCATCGACACAATATCACCCAAACCCACTCGTTCTTCCGCTTTTCTACTCCCAGTTACCTGGACTTGATAGGAAAAGATTAAAAAGACATTGGCCATGAGACCTACTCAACTATTGATATTTGTATTCCATCATCTTATAGATGATCATGTAGAAAAACAATTGCGCAGGAGCAAATACAAATTAAATAATAAATAAACAAAATAATTCTAGCTGAGATCCATCAAAATTCTCGGTAGTTATCAATGGCATTTGTATTTTAAAAGATATTTTTAGTTCGCGATAATCATTTTTTTAAATAAACTTAAATCTATGTACAAGACTTCGCCTACTCTAATGATTCTACATTACTGCTCTTAACTCTATACATCCAGGTCCTCATAATAATAAATACTCAAACAAACAAAAAAAAGGACCACTACAATATATTAAGATGTTTAGTACATGGTAGAGACGGGTCTATTTCTTATAAAACGGTTGTGCAGGTTGGTGAATCACTATTAACGGCTGTTTCCTCACAATTAGAGGTACCCACTTCATCGATGCTGGATTAGTAGCAAGAGGGTCTCTGGATCCAACAGGGCCCTTCAGTGGTTGTTTAAATAATTTATCTATCACATCCGTATTTGAACACAGAACTATCAGCATAGAAACTCAGCGCTCTAGACAGTGTTCTACTCCGTTCTCATACCACATATATACTACTAAGAATCACTCAATAAAAATGTATAACATGGTTGATTTCTTACCTGAATGATAACAAAAACTGAATTAAGCCCTGCCATTACGAAAATGCCATAGGCGGCGTGATGAAACTTGCTAACCTCTGCAGTCATGTTAAGACTCTGTAATATGTAAAAAAAATCCATAAATTTTCAATATATATATTTGAACTCAAACAATACATAATATGTGCGTGTGTGTGTTTAAGGATAAGTTTTACACTCACATTTCCTGGAGTTTCCGATTCGATGAATATGCTGAGAACTGGCGCTACGAATAAGTACATATTGATTGGACCAATTAATCCGTTGATGATTGCTGTTATGATGCTTAAAGTCAGGACGAATATGTCCTTATTGCTTGCATAGCGTAGCTGTTGAGGAAAACATTAAATATATTAAACGGGGATTAACCACTTGTTAAAGTAATAAAAAAAATCGATATTTATCTATAAATAGTATATCTGAAAAACTTCCATGGTAACACTTGAAAATAAAAGTTCCGCTTCTAGACCAGGATACATGGTCCATTTTTGCACTTGATTAGTATCAAGCTGAATCTTCGTGAATAGCTTCGTTTCGATGAGACGCCCTACAATTTCCTGTGTGAAAATTCTCGATTGTGGTCACTAACAGAGGTAGCAAGGATAAAATATGTCGACTTGATGATTCTCAAAATTTTTTTTTTACTTCTTCTTTTTTTACTTCGTTATCAATACATATTGGAAGGAGGGGACTCTTTGATCAAACCATCCATTTTGTAGGAGAAATATTTTTTCAAATAATTTAGATAATAATCTTGAGATTTAACAAAAAAAAAAACAAACAGTTAGTAATAAATTTTTGAGAATCATCAAATCGACATATTTTATCCTTGCTACCTCTTTTAGCTACCACAATCGAGAATTTTCGCACAGACATTGTTGGGCGTCTCATCGAAACGAAGCTATTCACGAAGATTCAGCTTGATACTAATCAAGTGCAAAAATGGATCATGGATCCTGGAATATTCTTTAAAATCCAAAAAAAAATAAAAAAAAAATATGCTCACTTTTACATTACTAGCTGTATCACGAGTAGCTACTGTCTACGACCTGTTGTGATTTTTGACTTCCTTCAGAGAGAATGAAGTTTTTTTTAATGTTCAAGGTGTAGATTTAAAAATAATTGTGATGATGTACTTAAAACTTAATGGAAAGTAGTAAATATAAAACAAAAAATGTAAAGATTTGTAAAATTATAAAATCATGAAGAAAATCATAGAAGGGGTGATTATTACCTTCACTACTTGTTATTCACAAAAAAAACAAGTCATTATAGCTCAGGACAAAGAAGGCGTAGAATATATGGGAACACAACTTCTGGGAGGCTATAATCGGGGAATGCAGGTCAGCTAAAAAACGAAATACTTGGCTACTGAAGAATACGGACCTTTAGAAGTGAACGGTTTACAAATTAAAAATGTTATCAACTCCAGGTATCTAACATCTGTTTGTCCTTAAAAAAGATGGAACATCGGAAGGGGAATGTAGCATGCAGAATCACACAAAAAAAATAAATTTATTTGTTTGCTCAGCTCAGTCCTGTGGAGTAATATTATCAAAAATATTTTTAAAAATATAAAGCTATTGTAATGTCTATAATATTGTACGGCTGTGAAACATTTGGAAATGGGAGTAAAGAAAAGCTACTCGAGATGCACTTGGAAAAGGTCAGCCGGAATATCTAGGTGTGATAAGATACACAATAAAATAGTTGGAAATAATGGATGCTCAAAATACCATTCTGGAAAAAATTCTTTATCAAGCGATCAGTGTGGGTTGGACACCCTAGGAGGATGGAAGATAGACTAATACCAAAAATGGCCTTGAAGAAATAAGAATAGGACTATCTCATTGATTAACCAAGTTCAGGAAGACTTGCCAGGATATGGTCCCAATGATGAAGTTGATCTTGAAGGAAGGCCTGAAAAGAAATGCCGTCATAAAATTTGTTTGGAGAAAAGACCCCACTTTGGAGAAAATCACTATAAAAATAAACATAAAAACAAATTCATCTCGTATATCTTAAAAACTTTACACATAAGAAAATAGCTTTTCGATCACAAGGAGAATGGTCTTTTTATCATTACGAGCTGGAACATTTCAACAGTATTTTTTTGTATAACCTTCCCTTCTCTGGTATATAAATAAGTGGAAAATATAACAAGTTTTATTTCTTTGTGTAAAATTCATTGACCATTGTCAACATTGCTCAAGACACATACAGTCAATCATTTCCTCATCAGTAAGAAATCCTGTAATATCTTGTTTTTTTATGAAATCTTTCAGTTATGTCTTCATGAAACAATAAAAAAGGCTGTACGTACCGATTTAAAAATAGTTCTCAGTTTTCTAGGTTCATTGTTTCTGAAACACAATATAGAAAAAGTACATAAAAAATGATGTTTCTTTTAATTTATTGGATTTGCCTTATATACTGTTTTGTACACTATAGGATTACTAACTTCCCGTTTTTTTCAATTTCAGAAGTTGTTTTTTTTCTGTTCCAAACCTGAAAACACAAGAAAAAAATATTTTCAAATAGAAAAATTATTGATACAAATGAAGATATGAACATAATTATTTATTTTTAAGTTTGAAATGATTATATAAATAATTGCGAAACGAGGAAATTCAATTTACCATGGATAAGTTCTTGAACTTCATTGTGGCCTCGGAATGAAGTCAGATTTCGTATTGACGTACCACAGCCACAATCCTGGAGCAGAAATAAACGAGTCTTTTCAACATCGATTTTTAAAAACTAATACGTATGTTAATTAATATACAGGGTGTTTCAGAGTTAAGAAGCCAACTGAAAATGTGACTAAGGGCTTCAAAGCAAGGGGTAACATTCTAATGGAGGTATGTCCGCAAACACCTTGTTTAGGAGATATTCACGCCTAAAGATTTTTATGAATTATTTAGGCATAATAAGTAAGTAAAATTTATTTTATTTGTTCCAACTACATTATTCATTAAATGTAAACATTAACATTCGTATTAAATGTTGTTCAAAGTGATTTCCTTGAGAATTAAGACATGCTTAGCATCTTTCTTCAACAGCAGCATTGGCAGAAGAGCACTGGATATGTTTTGTTTCACAAGATTCAATTATCCTTCTTCGTAAAGAATTAAAGTAGTCAATGACCAGGCTTGCATAGACTTTTTGTTTAATGTCGCCCAAGGCAAATAATAAAAGTCATGCCTGCAGCGGAATTTGAACCAAATTTCCGGCATGGCAACTCAGTGCTTTACCACTGAGCCTACTCCACTCCTATAACAAGTATACTTATGATAAAATTTAATATAAAAGGTTGAAGTTGAAAGTAGAATATCAATTGAACAGCTTTAATTCAAATTGCAAATCAGTAATAATATTGGAAGTCAAATTTAATAGGTATATTAATTTGATTTCATTCATACTATTTAATTTAACTATAGAGCTCACACCGGGAAGAGTTTGAATTTGAATGTAGGTTCTGTTGGATGAAGATATTTAATATACAAGAAACGATATCCAAAAGCACTATCGTTGATAAATGCCAGTACTGAAATAGCACTCCGTTAAGTTGAGGGGTAAACGTCTGAAGCTATTCGAAAATAAAGTAATGCTTATATATTAATAAATTATTATATGTATTAATAAATAATCCGTCCTAAAGTGAAGGTTTTGGAAATCACACAAATGATATATATATATTTTATATTTAAATTCTCATAGACCCTATTTTGACTTACCTTGTCTGTTCCTGAACTTATACTAAGGAGTCAGCATCGATGTGATTATTATTATCACCTTAGATATTCCGCTGTCTGAATAACAAAGGTTGTGAGAACGGACAACCTATTTCAGACAATTACGGAAATGTCAAAGGATTTCCTTACTAGCGACCCACACCAGCTTTGCTCGGGTAATGTTAATTTGTAACAGTATATAAGTAACAATGTCTTATGTATATAAATTAGCAATTAACTAGATTAACAGCAATTATTTATATATATAATTATTTTAACAATTATTGTTAATCCTTATTGTAAAAATGAGTTTATAAGGCACATAGTATACTCAAGTATGTAATGTGATAAATAAACCTATCAAAAGGTTACTTTAAAAGGAAAAAAAAGGATTATCTTTATATTTATAAATTTTGTATTTTTATTGTGATATATAAATATTTTTATTTTGAAGTGAAAGAATTTGTGCTGGCCGAGATTTCTAATCAGGGTCCTCTGTGTGGTACTCTATCAAGTAAGCTACCAGGGCTCGTAACCAAGCTAGACAAATCCATTCGCCAGGATCGGTGGAGAGAATGGATTTGTCTGGCTTGGTTACAAGCCCTGCTAGCTTGTTTGGTAGAGTACCGCGCTAGAGATGCGGAGGACTCGGGTTCGAATCTCGGCCAGCACAAATCTTTTCTCTTTATAATTAAGTAAAATATCTAGTAATATAAATAATTGTTTATGAATACATATTGAACGGGTGAAATAAATTATTCATTCTGCAAGGTTAGAACAATTTTTTTAAAAATGAATTTCCCTAAGCGGCCTTCTTCGGCACTGGGTTTCTTTCAAGGCGTCATTCCCATTTACTCCACATGAGTTCCTGTGAGCTTACGATGCGCTCTAGCCTTATAGGAAATAATACAATAAGATATTTGATGTTCATGTTTTGTTCATCCATTTTTAAATTTTAAACGGAGGACCAACCCCATTCTACAAATTAAACAACTTTTCATGCAATTGCGCTACATTAGGTACTTAATGTATGAGTTAAGATAACTTCGATATTATTCTAGAAATTAAAGTTTAGTTTAGTGGTTATTTTGTTTTTCCATAGTGAGCCTATTAAAATAAGAGTACAGTGGAACGTCGATTATCCGAACTAATGTTGTCAGGGGTGGGACGGATAATCAAAAATTCGTATAATCGAAATTCACAAAAATAATTACCAACCAAAGGAACCAAAGGAAGGGATTCAGAGAAACAAATGAAATTGCCAAATTAGGTTTACAGTTCTTAGTAAACAAATACGTATTGAAGTCTAAGTTCATTGTTTTGTTATTTCCGAGAAATGATTAGGGCCCCCTTATTGAAGTTCATGGAAAAAATCATTTTATTTTTCGTCAAATTTTATTTAAAACTTTTCCCACGGCTTCGCTCCCTTGGAATTTGGTCTCCCGCATTAAGTTTTGTGACAGATCATTTTAAGTAAATAATTTTTTTTTTCAACTATAAGTTACTTGTACATCCGAAATTTCAGATGTCTAACAACAAAACTGACGGATTCCATACAATCTTTGAACCCCTATTATATTAAGGGGGAAACCCTTGGGGGTGGAATTGTCCAAATTACTTTCTTAGTGGTCATTTAAGCTATGCAAAGAACCTATCTGCGAATTTCAAGATGCTAAGTTCAGTGGTTTCTGCTGTGCGTTGACCGCTGGGTGTGTTAGTCAATCAGGTTACAATTTTATATAAACTTCACCCCTCTGGTGTGTTGATAAAAAGTAGCCTATGTCCTCCCCCAGGCTTGAGATTATCCATATCAAATTTCATCACAGACGGATCAGCACAGCCGTGAAACATACATTAACACTGATTAACAAACGGGACGGACAGAAGTTTACTGTTGTTCGTGGCAGTAAAGGATTACTATGTAATGTTATCGAATTTATTGTAAAGGATTACTTAGTATAACGGTTTCACGTACACCAGCAGCGAGAAATAAACTTTTTTTTTTCGAAACCTCCTTTATTATATGAAAGTACATTCACAAATAGTAAAAAAAAAACTACAGCTTCTATATAAATAAAATACCTTCCACTACCTTTCGGTATTTTAAGGCGTTACAAAGAAATGAACTTTTTTTTTTTTTATTCTTAGCCCCTTTGGGTTTGAAGATTTCTAAGTAGAATTGAAGATATGACGGAGAGGTATCTCTTGTACTGTACGATGTACATTTTAAGAGGAGGATGAGAAGGTGGAAGGCTCTAATTTATTCATTTCCATTTTTTAACTTTAGATTTTTCCGGTGATGGGGCTCACCGTGTCCTTTTCCTTTTGTTTGTTGATTTTATCAATTTCTCAGTTCAGGCTGAGACTTTGTACGTGATCTTGCCACGTTTGTGGCCGTCCTGCTGGGGTGAGTGTCCGAAAAAGAGGGTTAGTACAGTATTTCAGGCTGTCGAAAAATTTAATGTGTCTACTTTTAATGAAGTCTGTAACTGTCGGTATGTCGAGAGTAGGGTGTAGGAGGTCCGTTTTTGTTTTGTTTAATGTTGTGTGTCTCACTATGCGTTGCAGTACGCCATTCTGAAACTGTTGGAGCTTTTTCGCTGTTGCTGGCGTGATGTTACCTAATAGTGGTGCTCCGTAAAGGAGTGCCGGTCTTAGGATGCTCTTGTAGATGGCCAACTTGAGGCGGAGGGATAAGTTAGGAGATGTAAGCAGGTGGTTAAGTCTGTAAGACTTGGTCCTAACCGATCTGAGTTTCTTCCTACAGTGGTAGGCTAGTTTAAGGTGCCGGTCAAGGGTGACACCTAAGTAGACTATGCTGCTCGCTGGTCTGTTTTGACGTCCCGCTACCCTATAGACCTTAGGGAGAGGGCGGCGCTTTTTCCCCTGAAAGGAAAAAATTATGCAGTCCATCTTTTTAGGATTCACTGTGATGTTGAGTCCTTCTAGGTTCTGTGTGATGCTCGCACAGACCTCCTCCGCCTGCCGTAGAGCTCTCTCTGCGCTGATCGAGGTGCTGTAGATTGCTATGTCGTCGGCATAGGCAGCTACAGTAGCTTTTTTGTAGTTGGCTCCAACAGTTTCAGCTGTGTATATTGAGAAAAGTACTGGAGATAGCACAGACCCCTGAGGAACTCCGCAGGTGAATGCGATGGCTTCCGATGATGTTTCGCCGATACGAACTGCTATCGTTCGCTGTTGAAGAAACGACCGTAGGATCGAGTAGAGCTGTTCCGGAAATTCGTTGTCCTGTAGTGTCTTGAATAATAGGTTATGGGAGACTGAGTCGAACGCTTCCGTGCAGTCTATGGAGATCATAGCGGTCGCTTCGTTCTTGGCGGTGCACTGGCTCACTTCCGCATGTATCTTCGCCAGGTGATGATCCGGACAGAGGCCGACCTTGTAGGCGGTTTGCTCCGGGGGGATGAGTGCTGTCTCTGAGCAATACGGCTTGAGATAATTGAGGGCAATTTTCTCAAAGACTTTCCCCAGATGCGGAAGCAAGCTGATGGGCCTGTAGTCCGCTGGCTGTGATCCTGACTTCAACGGTTTGAGTAGAGGAAAAAGAATAGCTGTCTGGAAAATATCTTATCCTGAGGCAGGTATTATATAAATTGGTCAAGTGAGCTATTCCTCTTTTTGGCAGTTGTTTCGAAATGAACTATGTTACTTGATTTGTTTTGTTCAGCGAAAATGTTTAGATTTTGCGAGTAAGAAACTTTGCCCCCCTTTTTCACCCCCTTAGCGGTAGAATTTCGGAAAATCCTTTCCTATCGGATACCTACGCCATACAAAGAACACACCCTCCAAGTTTCAGGTCTCTACGATCAGCGGTTTAGGCTGAGGGTTGATCCTTCAGTCAGTCAGTGATTCAGGACAAAGCATTTTATATGTATAGATAGATAACAATCATTTTAACAATACAAATAAGTACCTGATTGATCTGATCAAATTAATTAAAATTGCATTTGAAAAAAAAAAACAGTTCCGTTAATTGAACACTCAGATAATCGACGCTTCACTGTACTCACTTAGTAAATATTGTTTTGAGATATTGAGTATTTTGCATAATGTAATATTTTTTATTTATTTTAGGTTTATTCTGAAGAGTAAAATACTTTATTGTTTATAAGAAAAATGTCTTAAAATTATTTCTATCTATTGAAATAACAGTCCTAAAATCGAAAGATTGGAATAAAATGTAGCTTGTTTTATTTTTTTTAAATCCATCCCATCCATTTTTTCCATTTGAACTCTGAAATAGTGTAATATTTCGTATAAAGGATAAAAGAAGTTGGGAACAATGGCTTTGTGATTTGCCAGTTTTCCTGTAAATTTCATATGCATATTTCAAAATGTTAGGTAACCATTGGATGCTCAATTTACTTCATTTCTTGAAATTATATCTTAACACTCGTTAGGAATTATGAATAAAAATATGCAACATTGTCCCAAAATTTGCAGCATATTTCGTTTTCTGTTTTCATTTACTATGGAGGGAGAAGTATTATGAAATAAAAAAGCACTGTAGATACTTTGAACATTATATTAAAGTGATAACAATTATAACACTTGAACATAAACATAAAGTAAAGGTTATCAGTATCTAAAGTAAGTCTAGCAATAGCTGGAACCTTCTGGCCAGGGCTGGTTGCCATTGATACATCCACTGTTGACACATGTATATTTTAGGAATATAACAAGAAGTAATTATTTTTAGGTAATATTTCTAATTAAAAATAGGTTGCTTTATGCATTTAGGACGTCCCGTTATTTAGTGGGAGGTTATCAGTCGCCATATTTCAGGGGCGTTGGTTTAAAATTCATAAAACAAAATACGTTCGGTTTCCGTAGTAACCGAAAAAGGATGGCAGCATTAAATTGGAATTTTACGTTAAAGTTGATTGGGTTTACGATAAACTAACGTTTAACTATAAAAAATAACAACATTAGGAAGGAAGTAGGAGTATATGTTCCTCACATACACTACATGGAAAAGAAAGCAGTATAAAAATATCAGAATAAATATAAGTGCTTTCACGAAAAATCTGTATCGATATTAGTGGAGTCACAAATCAATTTTCATATCTCAAAAAACCTAGTATTTAAAAGTAATATGTTTAATCGTAAGGATATTCATAAACGTAAACGTGAAAATCATCAGATTCAGAAAAACGAAATAAAATTAATAACGTCTTGGTACAACACAGATGACAAAAGTGGTATTATCATGAGATATAGTGTGGCAGAATGTGGACCAGATTGTGAATCAATAAGCGCGAATCTTCGGGAGAAAAATATATTTTTTAAAAAGTAAAACACGTTATTTATTGAAGAAAATGCTTTATTTTATCCGAATATTTTGACTAGATGTATCTAAGAATCCTCCAATTAAAAATCAATTCTCACTTTAGGTCAAAAATAGATTTAGATGAAGGTATATCGATACTATTAGAACTTTTATACACACATCTTCATATTTTTAATAGACATAACCGATTGTAAGACTCCCTTAAACGTTGAGTAACACTGTATAATTAAGGATGATTCTTTTTTATTTATGTATTTTAAAATGAAAAGATTTATTTACTTAAATATACTACAAAAAGAGCTTTCTAAAAAAGTCCTCTAAATTATACCCGGTAGAATAGAATAGAAAAGATTAATCATGGGAAAAAGGTTACAACGCTAAAAAGAACAGTTCTGGCGTAATTATTAAGTTATATGAATAAAATAAATCTTGATATAACAACAATAGAACCAAAAAAATCTTGTGAAATATTTGTGAAAATACAACCCTGAAAGAAAAACTGGTATCAGAATAACAATGGCATAAAACGTTATTTACATGTTATTACAGTTCATCCCCCTCAGTTTGTAATTACAAATAATTATTTATATAATTATTTTCATCACGAAAATAAGAAATATTGGTGAAAATGTGAGGAAAAAATACGTAAATAGGCAAAATTGCGGACATTGAAAGAATATTTGATATAACAGAATCGGGGCTTTGCGAAAATCGGGAAAATCAGTGAAATTTCGTTCATTGAAATAATTGCGAAAATAGTAATGAAATTATTTGTTCTATAAATTCTCTCAATTTTCTATTTCGTACCCAGAAAACAATGAATAATGCGTAAGTTTCTCTTCAGTGAAACTGGGATTGTTCTGTACAGGATGTCCTGTAATACGTTTATATGATTTTTTTTAACATTTTCTACAAAGAATAATTTAGTAATCTATCACAAGCAATTAAATTAAATTTTATTGATGTAGTAATCGAATATAAATATAAATATATATTTGTAAGGAAATATATATTTATATTATTATAAATATAAGTAAGGAAATAGTTGGGGGTGCAGTAATATTAAACACTAAATAAGTGGGTACTTATTTTATTTTATGCCGACGTTTCGACCCACTCTGTGGGTCATCTTCAATCTATTTCATCGTTTTATATTCTATCTCTATTCTCAAACCATATTTTTACTTATATTTCTATACGTTCCTTGTATTTTTAATTCATATTTTATATTTATGAATAAATCCCTTCCCTTACTTGTATTTTCTACTTTCCATGTTCATCTTACTTTTCTACCTGTTATATTCTAGATTTATATCTTTACTTTCTACTTTTCTTTTTCCTTTATTTACTTGTTGACATCATTTTTGTTATATTTTCTTTCATTTTACTTATGTAAACTCCATAGGAGTCTATTATCATACATTTTATATTTTATCTATATTCTACTATATATATATATCAATTCACCTTTCGACTCTCAACAAGTAGAAAGTTTAACATTTTCATTATCGAACGTTAAGTGAAAAACTCTCTATTTGAAAATTTTAAAAACAATTATTTCAATCTTGATTTAAAAAAAAAATTGTTTTTACAACAAAATAAAAGTTAAAAATACAAGCAAAAAACTTTATGTTCCATTTCTGGAACACTGGCAAGTAAAAGGTTGAAATACAAACATCGTGTTTTTTTTAGTTTAGAAATCATATTTTTCAATGGGAAATAGAAGTATGATTTATACAATTTCATTTCTTTAATTTAGTAAAAACAATCAAATATAGCTTCTCTAAGAACTAATTTAGCACTGGTAACTTAGACTGAACATTGTTGGAAGAGTGGTAGAGACTATGTTATAGTAAGTGGGAGTAGAAGTATTCCAGAACGTCGAAGTGTAATCTTCACCAGAAGAAAATTCTCCAAACTGTATTAATATCACTAAATATGTTGTGGCCGAAGCTATCATCTGCAAACATACCATTATTTATTATTTGTTGTTATTGTATTGTTCTATATTAAATTTATGAGATGCCATTAACAAACTATTATTGCACCTATTGGCCAAATATGCATTAGTTATCATTATTATATAGTCTACATAATATATATTTATTAGTTGCGTGCAGATTATTTTGTTTTTTCTACACTTTGGATGTTTTAGCCTTTCATGAGCCTAAATAAAAAGGACCTCCTTTACACAATATTGATTACAGAGAATATCCTTTTAAATCCAACGAAAATAAAGAAATGTTTAAGGAAAGCTTTTGTATTCAATATGTATAAAATCAGCACCACACTACAACTCATGAAGGATCTTTCAGCACTTGGTAGAGACTGTACTGTTTCTAGGATAGTTGTTGTGCAGGGAGGTGATTTGCCCTATATCACCCTCAAACGCCAGATTTTACCCTATTAATGGTACACGCCTGCAGGCTGTTAACAGCTTTTATAAATTATCTACCACACGGCGCAGGTGGATGATCTTGCGGTTGTAGTGGAGCCTAACAGCAGAGCAGGAATTAAAGCAGATACTGAGTTCATTTCCTTCCCTCACATCTGAACTTCTTTCCAGAAAATCTTGGATCTGTGAGGAATAAAGAGAACGATTCCATCAAGATATAAAAGAAATGGAGCCCAGATACCAAGGTCGATGGAATTTCAACATGATTTTGGGGGAAAATTCACAAGAACACATCCGGAAAAGTACCTAAAGAAGCTTTGATGGAAAAATAAAACGTTTTTACAAAGATTTATAATAACTTTACAATACACGTGCATCACTTTTATGCTCATTTTAGCGATTATCGTTGTTGTGTTGTTTTTTTTGCCTTTACTTTATGTTAAAATAATAAAAACAAATCCAAAATTTTCCGTTTTTTGTACTTTTTTCCAAAAACTTCCACTTTATTTTGTAGGCAAGTCTTACGCGTTAGGAAAAAAACCAATATCATTTTTGAAATCAGCCCAAAAAACTACATAAAGATCAGTTAACTAAATCAAAACAATTTTTTTTTGCAGACCTGTGTAATTTATTGGAATTTATTTTTCTTTTAATTAATTCTTAATGGAAAAAACGAAATTCAAGAGGAAATAAAGGCGCGACTAAAGGCGGGAAATGCTTGTTACTATTCGGTCTCGAAATTATTAAGCTCGCGTCTTTTGTCCAGAAATGTAAAAATCAGAATTTACAAAACAATTATCGCCCCATCTCTTCTCTATGGACGTGAAACTTGGCCACTAACGCTGAAGGATGAACAATGTCTTCAGGTATTCGAAAATAAGGTGCTAAGTAGAATATTCGGTCCAAAAAAGGATGAGACCACTGGGGATAATAAGAGATTACATAACGCGGAATTGCGAAGCATGCATCCGGCAAATATTATTCAGGTGATAGCGTCGCGAAGATTAAGATGAACATGTAAAGTTGCTGGGCTTAGTAACAAACGAATTCTAGGGATGTTAACAGGCGCTGTACCGACTGGGAAGCGTCTGAGGGATAGACCGAGGCGTAGGTGGGAGGATTGCGTCAGGAATGATCTAACGGGTTTGGGTTGTGCTCCGTGGACGGAGGTTTGTAAACATAGATTGGTGGTATCGGCATCGAGCCTTCGGGTTCGTCCAGCCTTTATTTATTTATTTAATTAATTCTTATTTTATCTTCACATGATCCATCTTATAGTTGAACTAACTTTACCCCCCGACTTCGTCCGCATTGGTTTTGAATAAAAACTTGACTTCAGTTTAAATGGAGAGTTAAATAATTAACTACTCCAACTTAAATTAAAGTTATACTCCATATTATTCACAATGACTTAAACCATTCGTGAATTCAGCCAGCCTACTAATTATTCCTTTGTTGATCGATTTTTATAAATTTTCCTATTAAATATTAAATGGCATGAATACAGAACATTCCATGTTTTTTCTATTGAAATCCACTAAGCAATATCCAAAACTGTAATCTCTTGAATTAAAATGTATACTCGGATGGTATTCGAGGTATCCGTGGGGAAAAAAGTTTCTCCTTGACCACATCCTGTAATTATAGTAGCTTCTATATTTTTGTGCAAAACTTTTACCTCCAGTCTAGTCCCATTGCACTATTATTGAGATTTTTGGAGTAGGATTACAGGTGCCCCAACTTTATATAAAAGTTTATGTGATGGCAGGCCAGATGGAAAGTATTCAAAAATTCTGAGTGCACGACTTCATCCATTTCAACTACTGAATATATTGACTTGTTTTCAATCAGCACGCCTTCGAATGCTTCTAGAAACACATCAGTGACTTTAGATGCACTCTAATTTCTATCCCTTTAATAATCCCTTATTATTATAATTTCGTCCCATAATTTAAATTTTTAGGAGTTGATTTTCGAAAAAATAAAAAAACACGTAATTCTTTATTTTAAGTGTAGAAATGATATCTAAAATTAAAAATGGCATTAATCCCATACAAACTTTCATCCCTTATTACAAGCTTCTGGGGGTTGATTTTGCAAAATCTTGAGTACCATTTTCATTATGTTTAAAAGTAAAGCCTGTTTTCTTATTTTCACATCACTGACTTAACATGTTACGATTTACCCTATTTTACAATTTTAGGGGTTGATTTTCAAAAAATAAAAAATACGTAATTTTTTATTTTAAATTTAGAAGCTAAATCTAAAATGTCATGGTGCTCGCTTCAAAAATTACGTATCTTTATTACAAAAGGTTTTCACCCTTTTCACCCTCCAAGAGGATGAATTTTCAAAAATCCTGTTTTAGTTCGCGTTGGCCTTATAAAATGTACCTACTGTCCAAATTTCAAGTCCGTTGCTTATGCCGTTTTGGTTCTGCCTGTTTATAGTTATTGCGAAGTAGACTTTGATGGGAAACTGCACTCTCTAGAATACGAATGGGTAATTTGATGGAGTTCGGGGAATCCTAGGAATAAATACAGACTCTCCTCGAGAACAACCGGTCAGTATAGTTGCTTCAATTACATTGCGTTAGGGGATGAATTTCAATAAAATAGGAAACACGTCTTCCATTAATTCTGTATTAAAAGGTTTATGCAAAATTTGAAGTAGATTGGACCAAGGAATAACGTTGTCCCAAACAAACTTTGCTCCCCTTTTTCACCCCCTTAGAGGTAGAATTTCGGATTATCGGATGCCTGTCATACAAAGAACACACCCTCCAAGTTTCAGGTCTCGGTTTAGGCTGTGCGTTGATCCATCAGTCATTCAAGACAAAGCATTTTATATGTATAGATAATAAATTACTTAGTATTTGAAAGATCATATTACAAAATTTGCATTAGTATTCTATTAATCATTCTTAACAGGTTTACCGAATGAACAAGAGTGTAGTTCAATTTAAATAAACCGCAAGCTGTAAAAACGACTTCTCTCTTCATTGTGAAGTGGACCATTAATTTTTCCTAAACAAACAAAATATATCTCATTATATTTAGATTACAATACTTAATTGTTATACTATTTAATAATAACATTATTTTATGTTTGCACTGAGAATTAAACTGTAACCTCACTGTAACCTTTTCAGAATGAATAAGAATTATGCGGAATAAAAATATAGTTTTGTGTGTTTGTTGTTCAAGTCTTGCTTCAGTTGTTATTATTAACCTAAAAATGCTGAATTAAACTATATATACATATGTGTGTTTGTACCAAATAAGCATACACATAAATAATAATAATAATAATAATTAATACATTTCGAATTATTTATTATTATTAAAATAGGAAAGATAGTTACACTGTAAAGAATTTCGTTACTTCTATCCTCTATCATGAGACGGTATAAAAGCAAATTGAACTCTTTGGCCTGAAAGAGAAAAAAAAAGTGTTTATGATTTTATTTTTTTAAATCGAATAAACTAATTATTTTTACCTTCCTTTGCCTATTAATATAAAATATATTAGAAAAATTAAGCGAAGGAGAAAGAAAAGAAGTTGAAGGTTTTTAACGTAATTGTTCAAGTGGTGTTTTCTGTTCACTCTATAAGAGAAAGTACCGTGTTGTAGATTCCAGAGTTTTTCTTTATAACCTTGAAAAAGGCAGTAATTGTTCACCTCAAATCAAGATGTATATTTATAATGCTAAACTTCAACCAAATAATTTATTTATAATCAATCACTTAAAACTGTAATTCTAGCTCTAAAGCGAATAGTTAAGCGAAAATAAAATTACATCTCTAATATAAGTATAAGCTTGAGATAGGATTGCAAATTTTTTACCACAATTATAATTTTTACAAATGGCTTTGATCAAACGAATCGTACCAATGTTAATGTAAATGCTCTTCAATAACATCTATTATAATTACTAGATGGTGTCCCAACATGAAAAAGATGTTATAATCTCTTAAACCACATGGTACACATCAGTAAATACCCCTACAGGAAAGTGGTAAAAATACGATTGCATAAATTACTTCAGAATTTATGTTAACGTTTAAACATACCTTGTCTGATATTGTAGAAAATCTATGCCCGAATCGCCATATAGTTAAGTAGGTGATAGTTAACCAACAGGCTTTGTTTATAAATTCCACTTTCCTGTTCATTAAAGGTTCATTATCGTAGAAGAGGTTTATGATTGCGTAAACCTCGCTGAAGGATATTGTAAAAATTGCTGTAAGAATGGACAAGATCTGAAATGAAAAGAAATTATTCAATCTTTCTCCAGACAGGCTCAGGCATTCGTAGCAGTAAACCATTTTTTCCGAAACCACTACAGCTTTCTTTACTTGTAATGAGACACTTCTCTGTAAAGCGTTCGTGATTGCTTGGAAACGCAGATAGAGTATAGTAAACAACCAATCAAATAGGAAATGAACCATGAACATCAAAACGTAAGAGTAATACAGAGCGAATGAGACAAAACAACGATAATGCGAATCGTAAGTAGGCAAACGAATACAAAACGATAATAATATAATTGCAATCACTAAAATGATTACTTTGCTAGGCCTAGAAGGAGACACGGGCTCACCGACCGAGAACAGGTAATAGTCGACTACCTGTATCTTCCTCACGCATTTGTTGAGGCTGTCCACATCTATCCGGCACACCAGCCACATTACAAACACGCAAAGGACAACTAAAAGGATCTGCGCAATGCCCATATAATCGTACAAGTATTTAATATTGATTGACCACTTAAAAAGGACGAGGTAAATGTTGAAAACTAGAAATGGCCAGACGGTAAAGAAACTGGAGATGAACCAATTTATTGATACTTTGAATTCACCCAAAGAATGGACTAAACTGAACAGACCGACTGCTTTAAATAAGATGGAATACTTATCAATTTCAACAAAGACGTCGTTTGGTTTCCTTAAGATCATCTTTTACATCAAATCCAAGGTCTATCTCACCAAATTAATAACAAAATGTCTCCAAATCGATCCAAACTTAAAACGGCACTAAACACTCACTTAATCCATCGCCGGACATTCATTATGGTCTCAATTACCGAAACATAATAGAGGGTGAACGATAAAGGAATAGTTAAGATCAGTTAGAATAGGCTTCGAGAAAATTGGTTTCTTAGGCATAATTCAATAAACACTATTCAATTAAGCAATAAAAAAAATTCATTTTCATAAATAATAAAATATCTGATATCGAAATATGAGTATTAAGAGTTTAGACTAAGCCTCTTTAAAATAACAAACACAAACAGAAAAAGAAGCATAATATATATATATATATATATATATATATATATATATATATATATATATATATATATATATATATATATATATATGTATATATATTTGGCAGGAAGACTACATAATACAAACCAAAAAGTGCCAAGAAAAGTAAAAAATAAATTAATTAAAAGAATGAATCATTACAAGATATTAACCAATTTAGGAGAATGAATAAATTAATAACAACAGTTAATTGCATGAGCAAGGATGCAATAATTTATTTACATACTCTATATCTTCTTTGCAATAAACAAAAACGACCTCTTCGGGGTACCAAGGACAAATCTTAGAGCAGTTCACCATTCGCTTTAATCTGTACTTTGAAAGGCTCCCGTGTACCACACTACAGTAGTCAAAGTGGGGGAAGATAAGAGATGATTTGAGGAGCTTACGGATGGGTTGCGTAAGGAAAGATGGAATAACTTCCGAGAACTTATTGACCGTCGGGATATTTGGGCGATGTGGGTTTTCCATGGGAGATTTTGGTCTTTGGACATATGTAATGCCTACGTTTTTGACAGAGGAGCTTAAAGTGATGGGATGATCGTTTAGGATTAAAGTGAGGAGGATGTGGATAGAAGTAAAAGGGGACTCATTTTGGAAGGAGTTTATGCCCCAAGAATACCACAAGAGAGCGCCAGATTGATATCAAATAAAGAGATGTAGAAAAGGACAGAGAGAATGAAAGATTATTGGAGCGGAAGAAAGGATGAGCGAAAAACAAGATATCTTCTTAGTCCTTTGTCGGCAATAAATGTACCTTAAAATAAAAATAAAAATAAATTGAAAATAAATAACCTGATGTACCCACAATAAATCAATGGTAAGAAAAAGATACCTTAAATCAAAACAAAGTCTGCGTGTACGGCATCATGTATTTTTAAATGATCTAAATTATGATTTATAACAAAATATAAGAAAAAAAATCGAAATGTATTATATCTAGGCTTATCTACGTCCAAAACAGGTCCCATCTTCACCAACATTTAAAACACTCCATACCAATTCCTACTCACAATCCAACTTGACGCTGGTTAAAGATACATGATAAATATAGTTTGTTGTAGATTATATTAACTCCTTTATTAGCAAGGAAGTCGGATATTAGCTTTATTTATTTATTTATTCGTCAAGGTTCTACGGTCTAAGATTTACTTAGCTTGGTTTCATAATTTTTGTTATAAATATGTATATATTTTTATTGCAATAACCAAGATTTGTAAAAGGTAACTTTTTTCTCTCTTTGTTCTTTTATTAATTATTCTGTAGCAGAGTTATTAAGTTATTATATCGATTAAGCATTCTACCTCTTTGGGTTATTATCAGCGACTAGACCAAAACAGCTGAAAACAATTGAGAACGATTAACAGCAATGGCGATGAATATGCCCTGCTAGTGTATTCAAAAAGATATACCAAGATAGTTCGCCAGCATCCTTTCACTTTGCTTTCGATTTTTATTTCCTCGAAATAGGTAAAAACTTCATTTATTTCATGGCGTATATCCGTAACAGGTAAATTATCCGGTTGAAGAGGAGCCAAAAAGGTAACAACTGATCACATCGCATAGAAGTTTTTTCTTCATTTAATGTCAACTTATTTTCACTATATTTCAAAATTATTTCACTTTGTTTGTTTCATTTCTCCTATGTATATAAGTATAAACGTTTTCATTTTTTTTTTTTTTTTTTTACAGTTCAATTGAATATATTATGTTAGGCAAGTAGACTGTTTTATTTCATTATTGTAGTCCTGCCCTTCTGATTTTTGTTTTTTCTAAGCCTTGTACTTACAAATGTTCCACAAAAATAATTTTCCTTTTGTTGTATTATTCATTTTGTATTTTTCCTTTCTTTTTTTGTTCTTCCAATTTATTTGTTTCCTTGATATGTAAGTCTCTATCTAAAAACGTTGATTTTTTTTTTCAATCTGATTTAGTTCTTCCAAAGGGTCGCTGTCCCATAATTATTCAGACTCCGTTGTCTCTGTAATAATGAGAATAATTTGTAGCTCAAGATAAAATTGCTATGAGTGATAAGGAAAACGTCAGGGTGCGATCAATGAATGCTAAACAAATAAGCATAAATTGTCTATTTTGTACAAACGTATTGGCCTAACTTTTAGACAATCATAAGGGGCAAGTGATGTAGTGTTTTGGGGCAACTAAGTATGTATTTATTTTTCAACATAAATACAGATTTTGCATAGAAAAAACATGTACATTCATACAGCTAAAGAACATTTAAGAATCTGAAGGTTGATAGGATCATGTAGTGTTTAACCATGTCGACTTAACTGTTATACCCTTTTTAGCATACTTGGGTTGGACAAAATGGGATAGGGATTACAATGTTTAATTTTTTGTGTAAAACTAACTAAAAAGCATAATTAACTGATAGAAAACTGTAAAACAAAATTTCCGCTTAAAAGAACAATGTCTTTAGAAGTCAGAGACTTGAAATAAGAATTTTTTATATTTGTATTTACAAAATGGGAAAGCTTTTATTTAGGCCTATAGCAGAACAAAAGGCGCATAAAAAGGTATTGTCATCTTCTTCGGCATGAGAACACGCTTCGTGAGCCCATTCTTGGCATCTAGAACATTGGATCCAACGTTCACCAGCCTTAGAGTCGACGTACAGTTCATTACAAAATATGCAGGTTTCTCCTCCCTCTGTTTCATCTTCAGACGATGAAGACATGCATTCTTGGTTGCTTGCTGAAGGTTTATTACACTTAAGGTTTATTGCTGAAGTTTATGTTTTGACTTTTAAGATGAAGATTAGGCTTTCCTTTGGATTCTTTTGTAGGCCTACTTTGGGGTAGGCCAACTTTCCCCTATATATATAGTCTTACATTTAGATTTGTTAAATCTAAATGAAATAAGAATGATACTCACGCTGTATAGAATATCGTTACTTTTATCTGCAATCATGAGACGGTAAAGAAGTGAATTGAACTCATTGGCCTGAAAGTAAATAAAAGATTTGTCATTACGTTTTTGAGGTAAAAGGAAAGAATACATATAGCTACTTTTGGCGATAGTAATAATGAAAACACCAGCAGGATGTTCATTGGAAAGATACTCCAGAAAATTTTGTAGCATTCGATGCGATGTATACGTGTGTGTGATTTTATTGACATCTGATCCATATTTGAGCAGCATAAGGCCCCGACCCCCCAAAAATGTCCAAGTCTTTCAAACGAGAAACCATTAAAATGTTGCTCCCAATGGGGCCCATGTACCCAATTTGAGAACAGCACAGAAGAAGAAATAATTTCTGATTGATATTTTTTATTAAAATGATTGTATTGTGAACTGCCATATCGTTATTCTGTAACTATTTTAAAGATTTTTTTTTAAATGATGTAAACTGGACTGAATTTATCTAATAATTCCTTCTCACAATGAAAACCTTTGTGTTTGAAGTTAAAAAGAAAATAATAAATAGGATGTTCTACATTAAAAACATAGAGAGATAACCTAACACACTATAACCTCCCAACAGTTACCTAGATATCCCTTTTCAGTCCTGTCTGATTTATATAAATTAAGAATGTATATAACTGAGAAAAATATATTAAAAATAAAATAGTGTTATTAATTTAATAAATTTTACGTATTAATTTTTAATTTTTTAATTTGATTATGGTATATTTAAATAAAAAAATTTTAGTACGTAAATATAAATCAAACATAGTATAAAATGAGACCAAAGTTTAAACTATTAAACAAAAGGACCATGGAGGATAATGGACCTCTAAGTAAAACTTTTAAAAAATGACAATAAATAATAAAAAGATATCTATACTTACTTCGATTTATGGACAGTTTTTATAAATTTGTATTTGTTATATCGCTGTTGTTGTGTTTGATAATTTACAGATATTTGTGACTTGTAACTCCTGATGCATGAAATGATACAGAAAGTTAGGTTGATTGAAAATGACATGTAGTTGTCGAAACGTTTTATGTAATAAAATTATATATCATAAATGTCTAGAGAAAGGTTTTCATTGTGAGAAGGAATTATTAGATTTTTTTTTTAAGTAATATAAAAAGGTTGTGTTTAATGTTTTCTTAATTTCTTTTATTGCTTTTTTATAGTTCTAAGCTCTTAAACAATAATGAAATTGCATCAAAAATTACATATAAATAATCCTGATCGACTTTTATTATCAAATACCCCTGTGTGCACTGGTGAGGAACTAACACATGGAAAATCGGAAAATCTTGAATAACCTCATTCTAACCTTTACTTTCTCTGCCATTGTATTGCATCATTCTAAGTATGTGCCTTTCTGCCTTACGACCACAATGCTTTACATGCATAAACTTAATTTTTTCCTTAATTTATTAATTAACGATAATAATTATTTTTCATAGGTTTATAAGATAATCTGGTTCTATTAATTTTCTTCTAAATATGTTATTTTAATAGAGTATATTTATGTTTGTAAATGTATTAGCATGATACCTAATTCTCCTACTTTATTACTTGAACCAGCCCTACATGCAGCAAGAGATTCTGGAGTAATTTTAATGGACACTTATTGTATGTATCTACTAAAATTTTCAAGGGAGAAAAAAACAACAATTCGATAGTTATGAAAAACATTTAAACATACCTTGTTTGATATAGTATAAAATCTATGACCGAATCGCCAAATGGTTAAACAGGTGATAGCTAACCAGCACAATTTGTTTATAAACTCGTCTTTCTTGTTTAATAAAGGTGCGTCATCGTAGAACAGATTTAAAAATGCGTAAACCTCGCTAAAGGAAATGGTAAAAATTGCTGTCAGGATGGACAAAATTTGAAATGAAAAGAAACTATTCAGTCTTTCTCCAGACAGACTCAGGCATTCGTAGCAGAAAACCATTTTTTCCGAAAGTAGTAACGCTTTCTTTCCTCGTAATGAGTGGCTTCTACGTAAAGCATTTGTGATAGCTTGGAAACGTTGAAAGAGTATCGTAAAAAACCAATCTAATAACAAATGAACCATGAACATCAAAATAAAAGGATGATACATAGCGAAAATGTAGAGAGAACGCTCATATGTTCCGAAAGAAGGTATGCGATAGGAATACGAGAATAATAAAATGACAATAACTAACATGCCGACATTGCTAGGTCTAGAAGGAGAGACCGGCTCGCCGACCGAGAACAGGTAATAGTCGACTACCTGTATCTTCCTCAGGCTTTTGTTGAGGCTGTCCAAATCTATCCAACACACCAGCCACATAATAATTACACAAAGGACAACTAAAATGATTTCTGCAATACCCATATAATCGTACAAGGTTTTAACTTCGATTGCAAACTTGAAAAAAGCAAGGTATAGGTTGTAAAGTAGAAATGGCCAAACAGTAAAGAAGGCCACCATGAACCAATTCCTTGATAATTTGAATTCGCCCGAAGAATGCTCTAAAATGAACAACCCGGCGGCTTTAAATATTAAGGAATATTTGTCGATTTCGGCGATCACATCGTTTGGCTTCCTTCGGACCATGTTGTCTATTAATTCGTTCGAACCCTCGGTCTAACCTAACGAAATGCCTTCAAATCGATTCAAGCTTGAAAGGGCACTTTACAATGAGCGTTTAATCCATTGTCAAACACCCATTAAGGCCTCGATTACAGAGATAATGTACAAGGTAAATGAGAAAGGAATTGCTAAGATCAATTTAGCATAAATTGAAAATCGATCCCTTTCCCATTATTAGTATTCTAGTATTCAATTATAGAAAGAAACTTTAGAATTTATATAATGAAATATCTGATGAGGCAAAACTATTTCGGTGTACACTTAATGAACTACAGATTAGAGTTTCATAAAGAGATCGCTTATTTATTTTTACAAAATATATTATTAAAAAAGTTTATAATTACAAGAAAGAGTAGGTCAAAATGTTTTCTTTACTACGTAGGTTAGGGTTAGTAGTGGTGACCTATCACCACGATTTCTATTGTTCCCTTATCATATGAAGGAAGGTTATAGGCATTTAAGGTTTCAACTAAGTATTGAGAAAGGAAGTAATAGCTCTTGAAAGGTTTTATTGAACACAATTTCACCCATATACGAACTACATTGCATGGCTTGTAAACAAGTGATAAACTTTAACCCTGAACTGAGAAGGTTATATAAAGAACATACGTGATACCAATAGATATCATAACATAGACATGGTTTACTACAAGTATCAACTATGTTAACATTTTATTTTATTTCTCCTAATGTTTTTACAACCTGAATTATAATATATACAGTATAAGGTATATCATTCGTTAACCTAGGGTATTTCAAGGCTTATTGTTTTTCATACAGTATCAAGTGTCCACATAAGGTGGTAGTTAAAAATAGCTGTTTTTTGCCTATAAACAGAAATAAGAGGAACCGTTTTAAGATACAGAAGAAAGGACTGAAACGAGTTTAGGGTGCAGATCAAGGAGCTAATAATACTATGGAGCAGATCAAGAAGCTTATAATACTATGGAGCAGATCAAGGAGATTATAATACTATGGAGTTGACATTCTCTTTGAATCGCAAAGAAAAAATAGGGCCAGGGTGAGGATGAGACTAACTTGAACGGCTATACCTCTTCAGCACAAGAGATTCGGAAATTCCGAGGGAAATTCATTTAATGTGAAGTAAAAAAATACAAAATAAAAGGAAAAAGGATGGTTTTAAACAAAATTTAACACATTTAGGTTTATTATTTCCACATATTTTATTATTTTTACATAAGTTTACATAATACTATATTTTAACAAATATTATTAACTAAATACCACTTTCATTTCCCTAAAAATAAAGTAGTTTTTAAGTTGCGCTGCCTTATAATCTGCTTCTGCAGTTTCTCTGAATACATTTTGTAGAATGATGGAGTCGAATTTTGATGTACGTATCTGCGATTAGTTTTTTAAAAATAAAAAACATGATTGTCTGACTATCCGCTAAAGGACGGCTGTTTGTCAACTCAGCATCTTATTAAATGTAAGATCCCTCAGAAGTAGCGCACCCTAGGGAGACTATGGTGAACATCATCTTGTAAATCTGAAGTTTCAGCCGAAGAGTTAATTAGGCAACTTAATTAGGTAAGTATCCTATATTTCTATAGAGACAGCTTGAATCTCCCCCTGACTTGACTGGAAAAGATGAGTTATCATTCATAAAACTTCAACGCAACATACGCTGAGTCTTAACGAACAACATTTTTATGTTTCAATTCAACTTAATCCCTCAGTTCTAGAGACTACTAACTGTCTAAGTTCCTCAACTAAATATGAAACTGCTTTAGTGAAATAAGTATTAGTACTTCCAAGTAAAAAAAATATTGTGATTAAGAAACATTGTATTGTTAAGAACGCAGGTATTGTTAACGTTGCAGACTCGTGTAACAAACAGTCGACTTTCGTAAAAAATTAGTCGAATGGGTCCACTAGGGCACAGTAGCGTACAGAGGTGTACTCTGAATATATTTACGGTAACGGGAATTAAAATACATAAGAGCTAATTCCCCCCCCTAATAATTCAGAGTTTGAAGACTGGTACTCCAGGCGAGAAGTGTCTAGATCTGACCAGAAGAAATATGAACTCATAAGGTAGGCTTATATTTTTTTTCTATATTTTGGGTGTAGCAAGACAGCAATTTAAATTGATAATAGAGCTTATGTAATTTTTTTTTGTTTTTCCTATTTTATTTTTTTTCCTATTTTGTATTACTTTTTTCTACTCTTTTATTTGTTTCCTATTTTATTTTTTTTACTTTTTTTCTATTTAATTTTATTTATTTTTTACTTCTTTCTATTTTATTTTATTTATTTTTTACTTTCTTTTTTTTTACTTCTTTTCCCCTATTTTATATTACTTTTTTTCCTATTTTTTTTCTCTTTTTAATTTTTTTTTCCTATTTTATTTTGCTTTTTTTCCCTATTTTATTTTGCTTTTTTTTTCATATTTTACTTTACTTTTTTTTTGGAATCACAATTAATAGCAGTTAAGAAATCACAGGTAAGAAATCACCTACATTTTTATTCATATTAATGGAAATTGTAATATAGAATATTTTATAATAAAATGCTTATTCTAGACCCCACTAGCCAAGTTCCTTTCCTTATACGATTGTTTTCCTTACACTTTAGATGGCAATATCTCCATTTATATCCTTGTTAAAATCTATTTGATGACTCTTTTCACATAATTTGATCTTTGAAATAAGTGAAAATCAATTAGTTCATTGCTGTTTAGAAACACATACGATATAACTACATTAAAACCTCCACTTCGTTATAAATGGAACAATTACTTGATAACTAAATTGTTACTTCAACTGTCCGCATTGTTATTTCACATTGACAAGAAAATGTGTGCCTTCTTTTTAAAAAAATATTTAATGTTCGAGATCCATGTTGTTTAACAGCTTCGTTGTTTATATTACCGCCTCAGATAAACTTCCGCTTTGATAAAACGATTGTTGAATACCATCAATAAAATTAGGTTTAGTTTAGAAAATTACCCATTGCCATATATACATTTTCACACACGATGTAGTAGTATTAAATTTACGTAATATGAAATCAATTTTTTCATTGTCAACAAAAATGAGAAGATAGGATTGAAAAGAAAATACACATCTGATAAAATCTAAACATATTATATTTAGGGTCTCTTATAAAACATACTGTAATTGTGAAGATAAACAAAAAATTAATAAATAAAGATTTACAAAACGAAACATGTCAATTCATGAATCTGGCGATCCACTGGCTAATTTTGTCTTTGGGGGGGCCATAGGGAAGCCTATGAGGGGGGGAGGGGAATATGAAATACTCCGTTTAATAATCCGTAGGAAAATATCCACTCACAAGAGGAGGATTCCGTGCTGAGAAATATTCGGGAGTTGTAACAACGTAATTGACTTGTTTAGAGGAGCAACATTTGAGTTTAGAACAGACTTGATGACAAGGGTGCCAACCTCCGAAGGAAGACGACACCCTAAGAAGAAGAAGATTGTCCAAACTGGATCATTATGACCAAGTAGGTAGTGGCCGAAGCTATTATCTGCAAAGAAACATAAAAGGATCGAATTGTGATACAATGTTTAAAAAAAGGCACGTCATAATTTGAAATCTCAACATTAAATCAATCAGGTGCTTGCTTTTTTAAAAATATTAACCATAATCCAAAGGTTAAACATATATAATTATGAGTAGCGTGAGACTTTGAGATTTCTTACATCTCTAATTTGAATTTTCATGAGTATTTTATTTTTCTAATTATTTTCCTTAACTAATCCATTATTTATTCACTGTTATTTGAAAAAAGTTAAATTTTTGTTTTCGAAATTTGTATTGATATTTAAACAGGCATAATTTTCTCTTATTAGCATTAATTAATCTGTTTACCGAATGGACGAGAGTGTAGTTCAATTGAAATAAACCACAAGCTGTGAAGACGACTTCTCTCTTCATTGTGAAATGGACCAACAATTTTCCCTGTTCAGACAAAATATTAATTATATATATAAATATAACCTCACCATTTACAGAAAATCGGTTTACATATGTATTAATATTCTTACTTTTAGGTTTATTAATTGTTTAAAATAAAAGAAAAATACTCACGCTGTAAAGAATTTCGTTATTTTTATCTGCAATCACGAGATGATAAAGAAGCGAATTGAACTCTTTGGCCTGAAAGTAAACAAAACATAAGTGTTGCAAAAGTAAGATCGAGTTAGCCCGCGACAGAATACGAGGGAAGGTTACAAGAAAATGTGCTGAGATGTATTTGAACCGCGCGTCATTGGCATTCATACATTTTTATCGTGTAATAATTTTTCTGATAATTGTTTCTCACCGTAAATATATTACATAATTGTTTAATTTGTACTTTTATTTTATTCTGTTGTGTTGGTTCCTTTTACATTTGTCAAGTCATGGTCATCAATATAATGATGATAGGTTATTGTGAAAATATAATAATCTCAGGTCGCTAGGAGAATAGTATTCATCTCCGGCTGCTAACTGACTTAATAAAAGTCTTGCTTGCAGTGGGATTTGAACCAGGATTTTCGTCATGGCAACTCAGTGCTTGAAAGGGAGAAAGGGGAAAAAAACTATCTAATAATTCCTTCTCCGAATGAAAACCTTTTTCCAGTCATTTATGAAATACAACTTTATTATGTGAAACGTTTCGACAACCACATATCATTTTCAATACATCTAAGAACTTATTTTTTTATCATTTCATCTTTTTCATCATCTTGAAAAGAGTTACAAGTCACACTTATCTTCTTATTATTTATTGTCATTTTTTTTTTCATTTTTTACTTGGAGGTCCATTATCCTCCATGGTCCTTTTGTTTCATAGTTTACATCCTTTAAAAAAAAAACTATTTGATAGTGGTGAAAAACTTTTAAACTTACCTTGTCTGATATTGTTGAAAACCTGTGACCAAATCGCCAAATCGTTAAGCAGGTAACAGTTAACCAACAAACTTTGTTTATAAACACTATTTTCTTGTTCATTAAAGGTTCACTGCCGTGGAAAAGATTCATAAGTGCATAAACCTCGCTGAAGGATATTGTAAAAACTGCTGTAAGAATGGATAAAATCTGAAACGAAAAGAAATTATTTAGGCTTTCTCCAGACAGGCTCAGCCATTCGTAGCAGAAAACCATTTTTTCCGAAAGCACTACCACTTTCTTTCCATGTAATGAGTGGCTTCTTCGTACTGCATTTGTGATAGCTTGGAAACGTTGAAAGAGTATCGTGAACAACCAATCAAATAACAAATGAACCATGAACATCAGTACGTATGGGTAATACATAACGAATGAGAAAAAACAACGTCGGTATGTTTCATAAGAAGGCAAACGATGGCAAAACAAAAATAATATAATTGAAATAACAAATATGATTGCTTTGCTAGGCCTAGAAGGAGTGACAGGCTCACCAACGGAGAACAGGTAGTAGTCGACTACCTGTATCTTCCTTACGCATTTGTTGAGGCTCTTTAAATCTATTCTGCACACCAGCCACATTACAAACACGCAAAGGACTACTAAAAGGATTTGCACAATGCCTAAATAATCGTACAAGGTTTTAACACTGATTGGAATCTCGAAAAAAGCAAGGTATGTGTTATAAAGCAGGAATGGCCAAACAGTAAAGAAGCTCAACATGAACCAATTCCTTGACAGTTTAAATTCACCCAAAGAATGCACTAAACTCAACAATCCGACTGTTTTAAATATTAAGGAATATCTGTTGATTTCGGCGAACACATCGTTTGGCTTCCTTCGGACCATGTTGTGGTTAAATTCGTTCGAACCCTCGATTTAGCCTAACAAAACGCCTCCAAATCGATTCAAACTTAAAAGGGCACTCGCTGATAAGTGTCTGATCCACTGTCAAACATCCATTAAGGTCTCTATTGGATAGATAATTTACAAACTAAATGAAAAAGGAACTGTTAAGATCAACTTAGCATTAACTTCAAGAAAATTGATCCCATCGCCATTGTCCATTAACTATTCAATTTAAAAATATTTTTGTCTTATAAACTTACTTCTACTAAAAATACTGGAACACTTAAAATCTGAGTTAACATCAAGTATTTTTTAATTGTCTAAATTACTGCTTTCTTTTTTATTATAAAAAATGGTTACTATCACAAAATATGCAGCCCATACCTAAATAGGTACCCGTTTTATCCTGGATAAATTCTTTTTAGCATGACTCCTATATATCCTTACTGTTTAGGGGTGTAGGACGCAGGAGGTTCAAGTAAAGTATTTAAAAGTTTTTCGAGAAGTACCTTCAAGTAAATTAACACTTACAGTGATCATTTACTGACCAAGAAGACAGTGGCTCGAAAAAAGTAAATAAATAAAAAACCTCAAGTATGATATTTCAAGAGAAAATTAACCGTTTTCGAGTTATGGGAGAGATCTATGAACGCATATGTAAGTCTAAAATAGTTGAAAGAGAGAATTTTCGCGATCGTGAGATTTTTATCAAGTTAATTATGTTATTGCAAAAAAGAAGACACCTCATTTTCAAAAACAAAACGGCCATACTTGAAATCGACCCCAGGTTCATAAAACTAAACCATGACCAATAAATTTTATTAAATCTAACTTCAATTTATTATACAAGATAAAAGAATCTTCACAGGCATGCTGTAAGCTGTAATCTTACATGGTTCAATTTTCCTTGAGCATAGGGGATGTTAAGTCCCCTCTCTGACAATCATTTTTTCTGCTCGGAGTCTCAATTTTAATGAAAAATAATTTTCATTGGGTAAAATGACACCAGGTGGTTTGGGCTAATAGCCAATTAAACAAAATAGGAATTTGAAGTTTTAATTCCTTCAACCCATTGGAGCTGGGAACCACATTATAGTAAAATTAAATTAATTTTTATACATGAAATATTTATGCCAAAACTATTATTTTTGATTTTTAAATAAACCGAAAAAAAGAAAAATGTTTTGCAGTCAACTAGTTATAAATAAGGTAAAACTAAAACACTTATTTGAGTCATTTAAAATATACAATTTAATAAATAAAAAACAAAAATATTTTTATAGCATATAATTACAACAATATTTACAATAACTTTAGAAATTTACTAATAATTATAAAATATTTCTGATAAAAACATACAAATTACAAACTAAAAAAAGTAATATATTAACAATAAAAACTCAAAACAAATTAAAAACTATTGACATGTATTCGATAAAATAAAAACTGATATTTACAATAAAATAATATTTTTATTTGAAAAGAAAAGATATGTCCAGGACCGGGACATGAACTCGGGTCATCCAGATCGTTACTCTGGGACTATACCAACTGAGCCATCCTGGCTGCATCAGGCTCGCTCCCCGGTCATGGTCATATCTGGACATATCTTTTCTTTTCAAATAAAAATATTTAAAAATTAATAAAATCAACAACTAATATAATACAATAAAATAATAAATTTAAAAAAAACAGTAAATAATTTACATGTTACAATATAAAATCATTTACATACTACAATTACAAAAACCTATTTACAAATTGAGCACCTCGGTATGGTATTTTTCAAAACATCCCAAACAAAATCCAGGCTCCCCATCACATTGGCGACATACAGTTCGCACCATGCGTCTTATACCCATCTGAAGACAAACCCGGCACCTCTTTTGAAGTTTGTACTTTTTATTTCTTTGTTCGGTATATTTCAAATAATGTGCCTTTCCCTTTGAGTTTGGGGGTGGTACTTCTAATGGATCCGAAACTTCAGGAACATTCAATATTTTGCTAACAGGTGTCCCTAAAAAATAAACAAAACAAAATAAGACGCATTAAATGATTTTGTTTATTTATTTAAATTAATATTCCAATATTAAGCACATTGAAAGTTGCAATTATTAACATTTCAAGTGTATATTGAATGTGCATTTAAAATTTAAAAGTTAAACTTACCATAAGAAGTTTTAATCAGAGGAGCTCTAAGAAAAGCAGTAACCGGAACCGGACAACTAATCTCGAAGGTGAAAACCCGACTGAGGGTTAGACAAAAGATTTGAAGCAAACATGATGATCGGGGCCCCCACCACGTCAACTTGAATGTGAACTGACGGGAGCATTGTTTGAAGTTGATTTAACCCTGCTTTTATGGTTTTACTTTTTTATAAAAGCAGCTGAATTAATACTTTTTAGGAGATGCCAATCATTTTTACCACTGGAAGAAGCTATCAACACCTTTGTTAATTATATTAACAGCTTCCAAGTTAGCTGGTCCTTTTTATTTATTTAAAATTTTTTCAACAGCTATTATTATTACACTTTTGGTCTATTCCAGTTTGTCTTCTCTGGGACAGTCTACCCTCCTTTATTGTATACAGTTCAACTAAGTCATATTTTTGGTTGAGACACATAGTGTTACGTAACTTCTTAATCATGGTACACAAATTTTTGTGTATACACTCTTTTATATCAACTAACCTGGCATTCAAAGAAGATATATTCGTACCAAATTTAAAGTAAAATCCACATAATTTCATCAAGAGTGAAGATTCTCAAATCGTAATATTTTAATAAACAATGGTCTGTCCATTCCTCATCTAACTAGATGCCACTGCTTTTGCCTTACTCTCCTTTGCATGTCGCGCGATTATATGTCTTCTTAAATTACACACTTGAACCACTTCATAGTCACAATGTGGACATTTGTGGGGCCTTTCAGCAGTGTGACGAGCCATTATATGAACTTTTAAACTACGTGCAATTCCTGTTACATAATCACATTGTGGGCACTTGTGAGGCTTTTCATCAGTATGACGAGCCATTATGTGCCTCTTTAAATTACCCAGCTGAACGACCTTATAATCGCAATAGGGGCATTTATGTGGCTTCTCACCAGTGTGACGAGCCATTATGTGTACTCTTAAGTTAAGTGCAACTACTGTTGCATAGTCACAATGAGGGCATTGATGAGAAGTCCCATCTGAATGTTGAGCCTTTAAATGTCTTTTTAAAGCATCTACTTCCACAGTTTTATAGTCACATAGGGGACATTCATGGGGCCTTTCACCAGTATGACGCTTCATAATATGCTTCTTTAAACTACTTTCTTTTCCTATTTTAAAGTCACAATGAGGACACTCATGAGGCTTCTCTCCTATATGACGAAACATAATATGTCTTTTTAAAGCACTTGAATCTACTGTTCTGTAATCACAATAGAAACATTTATAAAACTTATTACCTGTATGTTGGAACATAATATGCTTTTTTAAACTACTTCCTTCTGCTGTTTTGTAAACACAGTGAGGACACTCATGAGGCTTCTCGCCAGTATGGCTCGCCATAATATGCCTTTTTAAATTCCCTATTTGAACTGCTTCATATTCACAATGGGGACATTTATGAGGCCTTTCTCCTGTGTGACGGGCCATTATATGCAGTCTCAAATTACGTTCAATGACTGTAACATAATCACAATGAGGGCACTTATAAGGCTTTTCCTCAGTATGCCGGGCCATTATGTGCCTCTTTAAATTACCCATTTGAACTACATCATAGTCACAATGGGGACACTTATGAGGCTTCTCACCTGTGTGACGGGCCATTATATGCAATCTTAAATTACGTGAAGCCACTGTTATAAAATCACAATGAGGGCACTCATGAGGTCTCTCACCTTTGTGACGGATCATAATATGTTTTTTTAGCAGTTTTTTTTCTTCAACTTTATAGTCACAACGAGGGCATTGATGAAGGTTGTCAGCTGCAGGAGACTCAACACATTCTTTCATATTGATATTAACTGTAGTTTCTAAACCAGGCTGTTCCATCACCTTGGCACCTAAAACAATAACTATTTAAATAATAATTATAACATTAATTTTGCCAAGACTACTTAGAATAGAACTTCATATATAGAGGAGAGAAGGGTATTATGGAATACCATTTACATGTTTGTATGTAATTTACTGTTTTTTAGTAAAAAAAAATCCCAAAATCAGTTTAAAAAGATACTATAACTAACAAAAGTTGACTGTAACGTGATTAAAAAACAATTATTAATTTTCTTGTTTATAAAAATGTGTAAAAATAAAAAAATTACAAATGGAATATTCGGGTAATATGGAATACGAGGTTTATATAGTGGAAAAGCCAACTAGAATTTGCAATTTAGTTCAAATTTAAATTTGAAAAAACAACAACTTTAACATAATAAGCAATACAAGTCTACTTCAGGTCTATTGACAGAAATCACAAACGTACTGCCTTTTCTGCTCCTGTACAATCAAGATGAGCCCTCAAAGACCAGCTTAAACACTGAATCCAAATCTCTCCTCTCGAATCTTCGGAGAATTTTCCCTCACAGAAAATTGATTCAGTATCTTTGTTGTCCAGTTCTTTTCCTGATGGCATATAATCCTTTACAGATGACACATCAGAATGAAAAGATTCATCGTTGCTGGAATCATCTCTAGTAGGTCTAGACGCCTTAGGCCTGAGTTTAGAAGATAGGACGAAGTATAATTTTTAACAGGGGGGGGGGGGTCTTTGAGCTTCTTGTCTCTTTTGTCTTTTCAAAACTTCGAGTTCCTTTTTCTTCTGCTTTTCATCCAATTCGGTCTCTAATTATTTTTTATATGGAGAGCATGTTACTTTAGAGGAGGAGCCAGCTTTCCTGATTTATGCTTTGATTTATTTGATTTATGCTTTTTTGGAGGTAGGGGAGAAATCTCTGTAGGTAGGACAAGATTTGTTGACTTTGGCTCGTCAGGAAACATCACATCAGGAGTTTTAGAAGAACACGGTTGAAGTGAGTCATAGAGCGTTGAAGGACTTGGAATAGGGGTATATGGTGTTGGTACAATAGGTCTAGTTTCAGGCCTAGGAACTGTGAGCTTAGTAGTGATGAAATCCTCACTGCTAAAAACATTTCTATTGACAGGATAAATGCCATTCGCTTTGAAGCCATTAACTGCAATGTCCCGACACTGTAATTTTAGGTAGGCCCTGCCAAATAGCTCCATCATATCAAAAACACTCAAGGGCCTTGAACTGTGGCATAAAACGGATCTCACTTCCTCACTAAAATGGACCCATAAAGGTATTGTCCAAGGGTCGGATTTTATGTGAAGAGTGGGGCGACAGACATGATCGTAACATGATTTTCTCTAGATAAGTTGATAACGTCAATGTTGCGCTTGTGGGTTGCATCTCCATCAAGGAGAAGCAGGACAGGTTAATCAACTGAGGGTTTTGCAACATTAATGAAATGTCTAAACCATTTGGTGAAGATGGTTGTTTGTATTCAACCACTCGGGTGGCAAGAGGCTATGGTCCCTGCCAGGGCACCTTTAAGAAGCTCTTTATTCATGTTTTTGACGTGGAAATATGGCAAATCGTACGAAGTTACCTCCAGTACTCATACAAGGAACTATGGTAACTAGGGAACCTCTTTCAGCTGATGTAAGGGACCTGATTTGTCTCTTCCCTTTCAGACCCATTATACGAGGGATTTTAATTTGAACTATTGATAAACCTGTTTCGTCTACATTAAACATTCTGTTGGGATGACAGTTGTGTTTTTTTAAAACAACATCGATCAGGTCAAAAATCTTATTAACTTAGTCTTTATTAAACCCCCTGGCTCAGGCAAAGGATGTACCCATGGGTTTAAGAATTGAAAGTTTTGGATTCCTTTTCATAAAACCATAGAACCAATCTTTCCCTGCGGCTTCGTCCTTAAATGGATGGGGAATGTTATTGCGAACAGCAAGTTGGTAGGCAAGACTGCATACATCCCTTTTGGATAGTCCATCGAACATTGCCTCCATTTCAACTAAATATTTCTGTAACTTATCTTCTATTTCTTTAGAAAAAACTGGTTTTCGGCCTAGAGTAGTTGAGGCTGCTATCGTAGCATTTTTCTTATTACTGTTGACAAGCCGGAAGAGAGAAGCTCTGGGAACATGGAACTCCTTAGACGCCTTGAGGTACCCCATCTTCTTCTCCCGAACAGCTTCTATAGCTAGAGTCATCTGCTTCGTACACCAACGTTTTCGCTTCTTTCGTTCATCTTCCTTCTTCTTAGACATATCTGGCAAAACAGACAATTTAAAACTCTTATAGCTAACAAAAGGGAGGGTCAGTTTAAATAAACAAAACATATAAGAAAATGATCTACGTAGACGTCTGTTTAAATAGCATTAAAATTATTTTATATTTCCACCTCAACGGGTATACAATTTATAACAGATTAAACTTTAATTTTTAATTTGCCCTGACTTTATTTTTCATTTTTTTATAATTCTTGTTTATAATATAACAAAATTAAACAATAAGCTACTATATTAAATTATTTTTTTCAATATTGTTTATGTCGGGAAATATGGAATACTATACTTTTACGTCGGGTATTATGAAATACCTAGTATTCCATAATAACTGAAACGCCACCATGGAAAGATTACCTAAAAACTGATGAAACAAAAAGTGTCACTGAAAAATCAATCACATAACAATAAACTACAACTCTTTTAGTGAACATTATGATTAAGTCGCATTTGTAGTAGTTAGTACAACTATTTGAAAATTTACCAGGAAAAATTCATTATAAACAAGTGCCATGGGAGTCTTTTAAAGTAGTTCATGATATTCCCGATTGTTAGCAGCGCCAAACAGAGCTGAAACCTCAGTATTCCATATTTCCTGACTACTCCATAATACTCTAAATTAGCATCATATTCGAACAGATTCATTAACATTGGTACAATCTGTACATCAATACAATCTGTATATACATACAATGCATACAATCTGTACATCAATTGTACAATATCTGAAACTGACTGGTGAAAACAGAATGGGGGTTCTCTTGTCATCACTGGTCATACTATGGTAAATTATAAATCTAACATAGGCTTCGTATTGAGGATGCAACTAGAAACAATATAACAAACTTTTCATAACTGCCTGAAAAGTTCTTCTCTTTGATGAAAATCTCAATCATTGTTTTTTCTTAAGTACAAATTTTGGAGATCTAACTGTCTTATGTTCATCAATTATTTTAAAATTGTCCTTACCATAAATATTCAATAATTCCTCTTCATTGGTATCAGTCTTGAGACCTGTAACCAAAACCAATGATCAGTTTAATTGAAACATCAACAACCAATATTAATATTACAGTAGAATCCCGATAATTCGTATGGTCAAGGGACTGAGATTTGGTACGAATTATCGGGAATACCAATTATCGGGAGTACAAAATAGAAAAAATACGTATTAATACAATTTTTTGAATCTATCAAACAGTCCATCACTTGCACGAAAGTCTTCAATTCCCATTTTTCTGTGAAAATATTTTCCCTTCAAATATTACCTCCAACTGGTTTGAATTCTTTGCTTGTACGAACAGCTTTTTTAAGTTCTCTACAAGTCTGGGAAGTGATTTTGTCATTGTTCTTCACAATTGATGTGATCGTGGAACCAAAAGCTGAATAAAATTCCTAGAACTCCCCTCATTTTCTTTGAGTGAAAACAGTACGAATTACTTATGAGATTTCTAAGATAACTTGTCTGTCTCACTCGCTCTCCCGTAAAAAACGATAGGATCTACTGTGCCTCTAAACAGTACAAACATACTTGTGTATACAACCAATACAAATTGAGTGATTTCCTAGAAAGGATTTATTCTCATTCTGCTCCCTGGCATATCTGCTTCACTGTTCTCTCCCTCCCTTTCGAAAACAGTACTAAGTAACGATATTTTAAAGCTGGAAATACGAATTATATGACGTTATAAGTGACCTCGAGCATAAAAATAATACGAATTACCGAGGGGTCTGAAATGCATTGATTTTATACCATTTATCGGGGTTTTCTCTAGGGACCGGCAAATTTGTACGAATTAGCCGGAAATACGAATAATCGGGGTACGAAATATCGGGATTCCACTGTATTACAATATTTACCATGGAGCTGTGTGGTTTATACTATACTAGGAGGGTCCATCACTGGGTGTTAACAGATTACATAAATTATCTGCCTCAAAATCCAAGAACCTCGGACCTTCGGCTTATTTTTTTGTTTCAATACTTTTAAATTATAATCAAAACACAAAAACTAATAACCACACAGAAACAACATATATATTTGTACGTAATATATCAATACACATACTCGATTAACCATCTGTGCCCAAGACCACGGCAGGTTGCCCTAGGATTTTTTAAAAGGTAGTAAAATATCCTTGGTAACGCCGCCCATCGGAATAGATGTAAAACAGGGGTCCCGAGCCACTACGGTGTCAGGTACTTGTCAAAGATTCCTATCCTAATTAAACCTAGATAGGCAAAATTAAGGACTCCCATTGTAGCATTCCTCGACTAGCTGTAGCAGCAAAAATTGATGTTAAATAAACAAACAAACTATTTTTCAATTGTCAGAAACTCCCTACTAACCACATTATTAGTTTTTATGACCCATGTCACTAATTATCACAATTCCCTGTTAACCAAGATACAAAAATTAATATGTAAGGAATAAATCTAATTATAGTTCACAAAAATAAAACAAATGTTTAAAGGTAATATGCAGGAATACAATATCTATTTAAAAATAATATTTCTTACTTTCATCTGTGGCATTGAATTCTCCCTCTTGTTTTATTAAGATCAGCCCACCTGCTAACATTCAAATAATATTTTTAGCAAAACAACAAAATAAAGTATAATTACTTTAGTCAGAAAATATAATAAATAACAAGAAAACGAAATTCTTCTAAATATGAGTCAATAAATTCACTCAACTTTATTCATGTCCTAGGAAGGAACCTAAAATCACGACAAAGAAGCAAAATTGATAATGCATATAAGTGACAATGTGCTTATGCTAAATAAGGAAGAAGAAATACGAAAAAGGAATTTAAAAAAATTCAAACATTGTGGTTATCTGCTGACCAAACTTTTCAACTTTTTGAAGTTTTCAGAACTCAAACCTCCGTAGAATTGTACCAAGTCAGTGCTTTCCTTAAATGCCGTTTTAAGTGTGCTAGTACTATGCAAATCTACTATGTTCATTTGCAAATTCCTTGGTACATCATTAATATCAATTGCTAAAGGGTTTTGGAAAATTTCCATGTTAAGGTAGATCTTTTTAAAATCGGTGAATCGATTTACAAACTCAGTGTGTAGTTGTATTAGCACGTTTCTCATTGTAATATTTTGGCACTCAAAATTATCTCCAGCTTCTTCCACGGCTTTCTTGCAATTAGGATGCTTGATAAACAGTTTCAGTTTCATCTCAAATGATTTTACATCTGAATACAAATCGCAAATCAATTTGCATTTTCCCTGCAAGCATTTGTTGAGCTGATTCAGTTCCGTAGTCAAATCAGTCAAAAAACCAAGATCGATAATCCAATGCTTGTTAGTAAGCTCTTCGACTGGCTTTCCTTTCATCTCCATGAAGTTGCCAATTTCTTTCCTCAAATCAAAAAAACGTTCCAAAACGGCACTTTGACTGACCCCCCTCACTTTACAGTAGTAAACCACGTCGCCATGATCAGCTTCCAGATCTTCCAAAAACTTTTGGAACTGACGGTGTGTGAGCCCATTTATTCTAATAAAATTTACGGTGGATGTTACAGTATCCATTATTTCTTTCCAGGATATAACTTTGGAGCACAATGCCTCTTGATGGACAATAGAGTGAAAAATCTATGGCACAGTAAATTCAGATTCTTTGACTTTGCTGATAATTCTCCCAACAACATCTTTGTTTTGACTGCTCATGTTCTTGCCCCCATTGGTAGTGAACTTGTTAACTTTTCCCAGCTTAATTGCAATGAATCCAGGGCTTGTTCCAAATAATGAAATAAATCTTCTCCCGTAGTTGTACCTTTCAAACTCCACACTTTCACAAGCTCTTCGTAAACAGTAAAGTTGTCATCAATGCCGCTTAAAAATATGAGTACCTGTGCTGTATCCGACACATCCGTACATTCATCCATTGTTAAAGAGAAGCAGTGAAAAGACTGCCCCTTATCCCAGAGTTGTTCACACAAATTAGCACCCAAGTCTTCGGTATGTCGGGTGCAAGTTCTAGCAGAGAGACTAAGACTTTCAAACATTTTTTTCTGCTTCGGGGATATTTCTTCTGCGATAGCTAAGACACACTCTTTTACTAATTCACTATTGGTAAACGGAAGTCCACTTTTTGCTAGAACCTATGCTACCCTGTAGCTGACACGAACATTCGATTCCCTGTTGTCTGCCACAACCTTAAATATGTTTTGTCGATTTTTTAATGACGATTTCAAAGTGGAAATTTTCCTTTTTCGTATTTCTCCTTAAAGACAGTCAAATTTACCTTTGTGATCAGTGTCGTAATGTCGTTTCAGATTATATTCCTTTGCTACAGAAATACTCTTTTGACAAATCAAGCATAACGGTTTTCCATTAAACTCGATAAAAAAATAGGGGGCGGTTGCCGACCCCTGCTCTATACCATTCGCCATTGATAGTAACATTCTGATGATCATCATTTTTGAAGGCATATGGACCAATGACTCCGCCAGGATATAAAGCGCACCAAACAGTAATTTTCGGCCCATGTAAATGTGTTTTGACAAAACCTTGTGGATTATTCTTACTCCAAACGTACCCATGCTTATTTACGCACCAATGCAACCAAAAATGGGCTTCATTGGAGAACAAAATTTTGAATTGAACAGAACCATTACTTTGATAAAACAATTCAACAATTCGCAAGCATTGCTCTGGTCTAAGTCTATCCATAATGAAATGTCAAACCAACTAAACAAAAAGCAACTATCAGCTGTTAAATGGGTTGTCGAATAAAGCAGTGTTGCCAACTCAAAGTTGTGAACGTCTAAAAAAAACACCCATTACATAACAAGCAATAATGAAATTCATTGTGTCATTTTATTATTTCCTATATATATTTAACATTTAATAAAAAGTATGTTAATTTAAAAAAATGTTCTTACCATTTGATATTTCTCCTTCTTGTTCATCAGTTATGGGAACTGCAACAAATTTAATGGTTATTTCATTTGAAAAATCAAAATATTTTACTTGTTACATTCATTAGATTTTCACTGCAGTTACTGTGCTTAAGTTATTGGGTCTAACTGTATCATATACCCAAAGATTGTGTAAACTCCGGTATTGCTACAAAAAGACCAGTACTGTTTTGTAACTTACAACCACATTTTATCCACGTAGATTTTTATTATTCTACAGAAAAAAATTACCAATAATTTTAGTAAAGTATTCAGTATGGCAAAAGATTGTGAGAATATTTTAGTAATAAAATAATAGAAAAATAGTTTGTTGTAAATTTTGAATTCAACTTCTATTGAGATAAACATTGCTATAATCGAAAATTTAAACAATAACACTAAACTTCAAAATATTCATAATTTAAAAAAAAAAAAAAAAGTTACGATTAGTCTCAGTTTCATCAATTACAATTTTTAGGTTTAACAATATTAATTAAAACATACAATATTTCAATAAAATATACTTATAATTTAATATTATTAAACTATTTTTCAGTAGGGGCGACCTGTGGTGTAGTGTTTAGCACACCAACCATCTATGCCCAAGACCACGGCAGGTTGCCCTAGGATTTTTTAAAAGGTAGTAAAATATCCTTGGTAACGCCGCCCATCGGAATAGATGTAAAACAGGGGTCCCGAGCCACTACGGTGTCAGGTACTTGTCAAAGATTCCTATCCTAATTAAACCTAGATAGGCAAAATTAAGGACTCCCATTGTAGCATTCTTCGACTAGCTGTAGCAGCAAAAATTGATGTTAAATAAACAAACAAACTATTTTTCAATTGTCAGAAACTCCCTACTAACCACATTATTAGTTTTTATGACCCATGTCACTAATTATCACAATTCCCTGTTAACCAAGATACAAAAATTAATATGTAAGGAATAAATCTAATTATAGTTCACAAAAATAAAACAAATGTTAAAAGGTAATATGCAGGAATACAATATCTATTTAAAAATAAATATTCTTACTTTCATCTGGGACTATAAACTCTTCCTCCTCTTGTTTCACATTGATAAGCCCATCTGCCATCATAAACAAATATTTTAAAAAAATATTAAGATAACGAGAAAAGTAAGTAATAGAGAAGAAAATTTATTTTCTAAAATACTCAGGAAAAACCCCCAGAAAAAAGAGGTATGGGAGTTTAAATCAAGATATTACAGTATCAGTTCTGCAGGTTGTAGCTTTAAGTCATGTCACAACAAGTTTTTAATTTTTCATCATTAGTTAGCTTTTTAAAATTCAACAAAATAAAAATAATTTTTAACAAAACCAGTAAATAACTATATGTTCAGTCCAATAGTCTTTAAAGGTCATGGGCCTCCCTGACAAGTCTGACATTTCCAATAATTACACTCTTTTTTTTTATCATACTAAACCATAAGATTATTTTCATTTTCAAGAATAATAAAAATGAAACAAATAAAGAGTTAAAACTTGTAGCGACCTAACTCGAAGTTACAACCTGCAGAATTGATACCAGATAAACTAATACAAATGATTAAAAACAGATGATAAAACTTAAAATAACCATAATATATAATATAAAACAATCATAATATATAGTATTAAATAATCATAATATAAAATTAAAAATACTCACTAACGGTTTCCGTTTCATCTATCTCTGCTTTGATTCTTATACTAGTGCTGTTTTCATCTATAACAAAAAACAACAGGATTAATTAAGAGTTTAATAATTGAATAATTAAAGTGAAAATAAAATAAAAAAAAGTATTAGTTAGCTTGTAGTTGTTAAAAATAAGTAATTCAACTAGTGAAAAGTTAACAAATAAATCTACAATTCAACTTCAATATGCTTAAATATAGTAGATTTAACAACAAAAAAGAGGAATTTTCACATTTCGAAAACTGATTAATAATCACTTTAAAAAAACGTACATAAAACATCAATGTTAAACAAACCAATAATAGTAAAATGAAAACACTGATTAAAATTTCTTTCTTAAAAACAAAGCAGTAATTGCAAAGCAATAAGCGAACAGTATATATTCCATACTAACCAATTGGATCCATCTTTACTCAAGAAATTATTCACAATCCTAAACCTAAATCCTTTGATCTTTCAGAAAGTGAAAACGAGTGCAAATGCCCAAAATTGAGTACTACAATTCTTAATACAAACAAATTACTTATCCCAGTGATATTTTTTAAATTTATCGATTACTAAAATCCAACGAGCTAATTTTAGGAGCTGCAACGAGGAAAGTAAAGTTATCATTTGAACTTGACTACTTTAAGCAAGGTATCTGATGAATCGTGGCATTAAATGAACTTCATTTAGTTTTAAACGAACATAATTTCCTTCTGATATCAAAAGAGCAGTAAGTTCGGTTACTTTTTATAGTGAATAGCGTAAATTAAATTCCAGTAACGACAAAACTTTTGTAGCCTAATAACTAATGAATAAAAAATTAATATCATTTTACGTTTCAGAATACTATATTTTCTGAGTTATGGTATTTGTGGTGATTTTTAGTCCCACTCGTGTGAGGGAAACTTTTCCTACTATTGTCTAACCTGACAGATAACCACTTATATGTTTTGTAAACTAACTATTCTTGTATAGTTGTTGTTTTAAGCTAATAAAAACCTTTCTAAGGGTAAATCATTCGTCCTTCATTTTGATCACAGTATTCTTGTTACCTTCCATTTTTATACAGCAGAGAATAAGCACTTAGCGGGGTACGAATTATTCATCATAATTGTATTAGCTTAAAACTCCTTTCGTTCGTTTACGAGTCGTGTCATTTTAAAATTTTAAATTTCGGGTCGGAGATTCAATCACGGGAGTGTAGTTGTTAAGTTTGTTATTTCGCGGATGTGAAGTGTGTTTAAACATTTTAAAAAAACATCTTGTAATCCGCGATGGACAAGTATTTAACGCCCGACAAATTCTGCGGAAGTCCAGATTCGCCATCTAGTGGAAAGGAGTTTTCACATTGGCTTAATACTTTCAAAAATTTCATCTCCTTATCTACTGAACCATTGGAAGACATTGACAAATTGAAGATACTCCAAAATTGCCTTTCATTCAGTGTTTATGATCTGATTTCAGAGACCACAACATATGTTGAAGCAGTTGAAACCCTGACGAAAATCTATGTTAAGGAAAAGGGGAAAATATTTGCACGCCACATTTTGGCTAAACGTAAACAACAGCAAAACCAAAGTGTTGACTAATACGTTCAGGCTCTAAGGCTGTTAGCAAAGGATTGCATTTTCAAGGCTGTTTCTGCTGAAGATAATAGAAATCAGTACATTCGTGATTCTCTTAATAACGGACTACTGTCTTCTCAAATCCGCCAATGAATGATGAAGAGTCTAAAACATTCAGCCTCTATTACGTCATCCAACGAGCCCAAGCTCTCGAGCTGGCCCATAAACAAGCTGAATTATACTTAAACGCTGCAAATGCGAATTTATCTTGCGCGGGAATTGGCAGTGATTCGAATTCATCACTTTCAATATCTGGTACCTCCCACCCTAGTCCACGGATCCGTGACCACAAATCGGATGATCCGAACGATCTTTGTGCCGCAACCAGTCAGAAGAGTGACAGCCATTGTCTCTTTTGTGGATTTAGTCACCATCCGCGCTCGGCTTGTCCCGCTCTTGAATCAGAGTGTGCCAATTGCAAAATCAAGGGCCACTATGCTCGTGTATGTCGGATGTTCTCTCTCAGTTAAGCCATGCTGTTACCTTTGTTCTTGTAAATGGAATCCCAAACTGTCATCCAATTGCCACGAGGTACCGCAAATACTGTAATAAAGACAATCAGTTTATTAAGATAGAAATCACGCGGTTGCTTTCCGAAGGAGTGATTGAGCTCAGCTTAGGTATTGGTTGTAAATTACAATGAAAAAAGAGATTGGTGGTGGACGATTCTCAAACGATAAATAGGTACACTCTACTTGATGCTTACCCCTTACCATATGTTGACCAACTTGTCAGAAAACTTGCTAATTACAAACATTACAGTGTCGTGGACTAACGGCAAGCATATCGTCAGATCCAAATATGTGAGGATGAGAAGAAATATACTGGTTTTGAAGCAATGGGTAAGCTGTATCAGTTCACACGCATACCTTTCGGCGTGACTAATGGAGTAGCCTGCTTCCAACGCGCAATAGGCCAAATTATAACTGCCGAAAACCTCACCGGAGTGTATTCATACCTCGATGATATCACTGTGTGTGGGATGGATAAATCTGACCATGGCCTAAATCTAAACAAGCTTATATTGACAAAAGATAAGCTCGGCATTGAAATCAACAAAGAGAATAGTAAATTTGACCTCACAAGCGTAAAACTTCTTGTTTCATTCCACTCAATCCAGCCAGACACAGGACGGCTTGTCCCGTTGCTTATTATCCCACTGCCACATAACTCTGAATCACTGAAGCGGGCTATTGGTTTCTTTGCTCATTACTCGAAGTGGATACCTAAATTTTCAGATAAAATCCGTGTCTTGATTGATGCCACATCATGTCCGCTGAATCCATCTGCTGCATCTGCTTTCGAAAATCAAGGATATTGCCAACTCAGTCGTCACAACCATCGATGAATCTCTCCCGCTTGTATTAGAAACCTATGCCTCTAAGTTTGCACTGCCAGCTACTCTTAGTCAAGATGGACGGCCATTTGCATTTTTCTCACGATCACTAGGCAGATCTGAAATCAGTGGACATCCACCAATCGAAAGGGAGGCTGTGGCATTGTTGAATCTTTGAAACATTGGAGACCATTTCTCCTTGGCAAGCATTTTCGCCTCATAACTGATCAAGAGCTCTGTCTTTCATTTTTGACCGAAAGCATAGGAGTCAGGTAAAAAATTAGAAGATCACTAGATGGCGAATAGAGGATCACTAACTCCGTGACATATCTTATCGTCCCGGTGTGGACAACACCAGGGCAGGCACACTCTCCCGTTTCTGTAATGGGTTCACTTCTACTGATTGGTTCCAGCTTCACCAATCTTTGTGTCCCTATTCACTTGAAGATGACTTTAAGCTGTACCTTCTAATTCCTAATAAATTATGCAATATACAATAATGCCAATTTTATCATATATAAATATGATAGTGCAATATATGTGCACACGACGTAGTGTTATATTCATAGAGATTCCTTAAATTTACTAACTTTTTCTTTCAGAGCATTAAGATTTTTTAATAGATATAATTGAGAAGAATTATATCAGTGCCCGCGAATTCATCCGTGTGCAATAGTGTCTTTGGGCAGCATTTTTAATTTTTTAGGCTAATTATTTTGCAAATAAAATACATACATACATTAAAATAGGTGTTTTACTGCAAATAGTTCATTTTTACAAACAATGTTTTTTTCCCCCCATCTTTTGCCAAAACATAGAGATTTTGCGTGTTTGATATACGTGAGCATGCCAGAGTTGCCCATGGGGAAAACTTTTTTTCTAAATGAACACCTGCAACTTTTAACGTCTGACCTTGAGCTTTATTTATTGTTACTGCAAATGGTGTTTTCAGGATAACTGTAATCTTTTAAACTGAAAAGGCGAAGTAGGAATTATCGGAATATGGGGAATCAAAACATTTTCTCTTTTTGCCATTCCAGTCATGATTGTACCTTTTATAATGTATTGTCCCAGATGTGTAATTTGTACCTGTGTACCATTACAGAGCCTTGGCGCGTCAAGATTTCTCATTAATAGGACTGGAACACCAACTTTCAGCCTCAACTTATGGGAAGGCACTCCTGATAATTCTAAAGAGTTAAAAAACTCGTCAGATAGGGTGTGATGTGGCTTGTTCCGTGTCCATAACATTGTCTACTGAGAGGTATTCGAAAACATCCCCCTCCACGTCTGACATGATTAGTTCGTTTATATGGTCAACTAAGGTGCCAAAACTGCCCTTACACATTACAGCCTTTCTCGATTGCCCATATTTATTTGAAGATCAGAACAGAAATTATTTTTTAGATCATCTGTGTTATCAACAATTTGACAGAACTCACGTCTCAGTGTAATCATGTCGTTACTGTATGTTGGCATACAATTTTCTCCGATTTTTAGCATAAGAGCAACTCCATATTGTCCTGCTTGAGAATCATTGTGAAGTTTTACTCGCATATTTGTTGTGAGAGAAAACTTTTTTACCCATAATACAGATGCTTTCAAACAGGCATTTATTTCATCTGCCGGCGTACCTCTAGTAATAACCGGGAGAATCTGTCTAAAGTCACCGGATAAAAGTACCACCATCTCGCCCATGATACCCTGGTTGCCTTTGATATCTTACATTGTGCGATCTAGTGCTTCAATTGCTTTTTTATGGGACATCATACATTTATCCCTGTGGAGATAAACGCATATAGCACATATGCACATGTGAATTGTTGGGAATTTACCTCTGTATGAAACAGTTTAAGTACCTACTGGAAGGACGGGATTTCACTATTACCACTGACCACAAACCTTTAATCTACACCTTCAAGCAGAAAAATGAAAAAGCATCTCCTACACAACAGCGACAACTACAATTCATATCTGTATTTTCTACAACTGTGTTACATGTAAAAGGAAAAGACAATGTCGTTGCAGATACCTTATCACGTATCGAAGAAGTTAATCAACCTAATTTGGATTATGATTTAATTTCAGAAGCTCAGGTTAACGATTTGGAATTGAAACAACTGATAAGCCAAAACTCTCAGAACAACCTCGCATTTAAAACATATCCATTACCATCAGGAAAAATTTTGTGGTGTGATGTCTCCACCACAAATGTTCGACCATTCATTCCAAAATCGTTTCGGAAATCAGTATTTATTTCTATCCACAATTTAGCCCATCCAGGTGTTAAACCTACAGTAAAGTTGACCACCTCAAGGTTCATTTGGCCTAAAAATCGTGACGATGTAAGAAAATGGACACATGCATGTCTTAACTGCCAGAAAAGTAAAGTCCACCGACATACAAAATCAACGATTCAACACTTCAACGAGCCAGATGAAAGATTTCACACGATTCACATCGACATTGTAGGGCCACTTCCGCCATCAGAAGGTAACTCCTATTGTCTTACAATCATTGATCGCTTCACAAACTGGATGGAAGCTACCCCTTGTCATGAATTTACGACCGAAACTATTGCAAGAATGCTGTATATGCACTGGATTACTCGATTTGGAACTCCTGTGCAGATTATCACTGATCGCGGTTCACAATTCACATCATCTTTATTTTCTGGCTTAGCTAGGATGTTCGGAGTTCGCCTGCAGCATACAACGGCTTACCACCCTCAGGCGAATGGTAAAGTGGAACGTTTTCACAGAACTATGAAAGCAGCCATCCGAGCACATAATAACGTCAAATGGACAACATATCTGCCTACAATCCTCCTTGGACTAAGGAGTGCTTTGCGACCAGATACCCAGTTTACTATCAGTCAAATGGTATATGGAAAAACAGTGAGACTTCCTGGTGAATTTTTTCAGGCTCAGTCAAGTTGTGCATCACCGGAAACATTTACGTCGGACCTAATTCGACAAATGGACCTTTTGAAACCAACTAGTGCTCATCATAAAGCTAATTCATCTATCTGTGTACACCCAGATCTTCAGAAGTGCACTCATGTCTTTGTGCGAGTAGATCGTGTAAAAAAGGGATTAGAGCCACCTTATGAGGGCCTCTTCCTAGTAAAGAAACGCTATGAAAAATATTTTCAAGTCCTGATTAAGAGTGGAACAGTCAGCATCTCCATTGACAGACTGAAACCAGCCTATTTACTTTCTGAAGATGGCATTATTCTACCACAACCTAGTAAAACCTCAATCAATCAGGATGAGCCAAAACCTCAACAACCTGCTGCACCACAATCTTCAGGAGCACACAATAAAACCACAGGAAGAGGCCACCACGGTAACTCCTTGCAGTGAAATGTGAATAAGTGTTCAAATCAATTATGTAAAATGTGATGTGTCCAAGTTATTTTAATGGAAAAGTAATCAAGTATAATAGTTTAATGTAAAATGTGTTAAGATTGATAATGTTAAATCAATTAGTTATAAAAGCTCAAATTGTTCCTAAATAATGTTTCTCTGTTTCCTTATTTTGAAATGTATATATTTTGTTCCCTTGTTTACTTATTATTTTATTCCACATAATAATGTTTGTATTAAACATGCCAATTTTTGTATTCTACATACTAATATTTGTATATAATTTATTGTATCGTGACTTAGTCACTGGAAGAGGAGCAATGTTATGTTGGTAGTATTGAGAGGGGATCAAGAAAGGTAGAACAGTGTGAATTGTGTTATTGAAGTTGTAGTTTGTGAATCTGTGAGAAATAAAATGATAATTTGAACTCAGAGCCAGAGGCCAAGATTTAGTTAATTATTGTACCCAATTCAATTACATCCCAAACCAACAGCTTACACTGCTGTAACATTCTTCATCTCTCACTGCTTTTTCTAATGTTACATACTGGCATTTCCTCATGAGCTAAGTCCAATCTTAGTTTTAGAACTGAGTGCGCTGTTCCTGTCCCACCAAGTAACGTAGCAGCTTCCAGAGGAAGCTACTGCAACAGCAACTCCTTAATCTTTCCGTTTTTGGGCTAATAGTAAATTCAAAAGATAGGTTTTTGCCAGTGCCTCCTGGATCATCCAAAAAGAACAAACCGCCTTCGTCCCTGGCAACTTTTAGAATAACTGTGACAAAAACTAATCTTTGTTCTGAATTTAGAAGTAGAAGGGAGTAGTGTAAAAGCATTAAGACATGTTTATTATTTATTTCAAATTAAATCAATTATATTAAGTCATCCTCTATTTCAACCATTTTTTCGCATTAAAAAGTAGCCTATGTCCTTTCTCAGGCTCTAGACTATCTCTGTTCCAAACTTCATTTAAATCAGTTCAGTAGTTTAGGTGTGAAAGTGTAACAGACAGACAGAGTTGCTTTCGAATTTATAATATTAGTATAGGTGATAATGCAATACATATGGACACGACAAAGTGTTATATTTATAGAGATTCCTTAAATTTACTAAATTGTTCATTCAGAGTATTAAGATTTTTTAATAGTTATAATTGAGAAGAAAAAAATCATTTTAAATACGCAAGGTGTCAAAGATAATTGAGTTGGTATGACTGGTTGTTTACCTCCCTCTATGTTACAAGTTCCTGTGTTCTAACAGTTCTTTGTTATGTTCCTTGTGTTAATTAATTAACTATGAACAAATGTGTTCATTATTGTGTACTCACTATATTACTTTAAAGATAAAAGTGGGAACTAAACTTAGATATTTAACAAGGATATGGCCATAATCGGAGAGGGAGCTTGATTGACCCCAGGATGGCTCAATTGGTAGAGTTCCAGACTACCGATCTGGGTGACCCAGGTACGAGTCCCGGTCCTGGATATATCTTTTCTTTTCAAATAAAAATATTTAAAAATTAATAGAATCAATAACTAATAAAATAAAACTAATTATAATAATATATAATGACGTAAGTCAACAAGATCCAAAATAAATAGATGTTCATAGAACATTCTTCCCCTTGTATACATCGCAAATTGCAAGAGCGCAGGGACATGGGATCAGTGAAAAGAAGGCATATGGCCATGACCGGGGAGGCGAGCTTGATTGAGCCCAGGATAGCTCAATTGTTAGAGTTCCAGACTAGCGATCTGTGTGACCTGGGTTCAGGTCCCGGTCCTGGACATATCTTTTCTTTTCAAATAAAAATATTTAATAATTATAATAAAAACATACAAATTACAAACTAAAAAAGTAATATATTTACAATAAAAACTAAAAACAAATTAACAACTATTTACATGTCTTTGATAAAATAAAAACTGATATTTACAATAAAATAATAAATTAAAAAATCAGTAAATAATTTACATGTTACAATATAAAATCATTTACATACTACAATTACAAAAACCTATTTATAAATTGAGCACCTAGGTAAGGTATTTTTCAAAGCATCCCAATCAAAATCCAGGCTATCCATCACATTGGCGACATACAGTTCGCACCATGCGTCTTATACCCATCTGAAGACAAACCCTGCACCTCTTTTGAAGTTTGTACTTTTTATTTCTTTGTTCGGTATATTTCAAATAATGTCTCTTTCCCTTTTTAGTTTGGGGGTATTTCTAATGGATCCGAAACTTCAGGAACATTCAATATTTAACTAACAGGTGTCCCTAAAAAATAAACAAAACAAAATAAGACGCATTAAATGATTTCGTTTAATTAATTAAATTAATATTCCAATATTAAGCACATTGATAGTTACAATTATTAACATTTCAAGTGTATATTGAATGTGCATTTAAAATTTAAAAGTTAAACTTACCATAAGAAGTTTTAATCAGAGGAGCTCTAAGAAAAGCAGTAACCGGAACCGGACAACTACTCTTGAAGGTGAAAATCCGACTGAGGGTTAGATAAAAGATTTGAAGCAAATATGATGATCGGGGCCCCCACCACGTCAACTTGAACGCTAACTGACGGGAGCATTAAATATTTCTCTCTGACCGGTGCTAAAACTCACATAGTATTATATAACACTCTCCACATTAAAAGTGTTCGAAGTTGATTTAACCCTGCTTTTATGGTTTTACTTTTTTATAAAAGCAGCTGAATTAATACATTTTAGGAGATGCCAATCATTTTTACCACTGGAAGAAGCTATCAACACCTTTGTTAATTATATTAACAGCTTCGTTAGCTGTCCTTTTTATTTATTTAAAAAATTTTCAACAGGTGTTATTATTACACTTTTGGCCTATTCCAGTTCGTCTTCTCTGGGACAGTCTACCCTCCTTTATTGTATACAGTTCAACTAAGTCATATTTTTGGTTGAGACACATAGCGTTACGTAACTTTTTAATCATGGTACACAAATTTTTGTATATACACTCTTTTATATCAACTAACCTGGGATTCAAAGAGTATATATTCGTACCAAATTTAAAGTAAAATCCACATAATTTCATAAAGAGTAAAGATTCTCAAATTGTAATATTTTAATAAAAAAATGGTTTGTCCATTCCTCATCTAACTAGATCCCACTGCTTTTGCCTTACTCTCCTTTGCATGTCGCGCGATTATATGTCTTCTTAAATTACTCACTTGAACCACTTCATAGTCACAATGTGGACATTTATGGGGCCTTTCAGCAGTGCGATGAGCCATTAAATGAACTTTTAAATTACGTGCAATTACTGTTACCTTATCACATTGAGGGCACTTGTGAGGCTTTTCATCAGTATGACGAGCCAATATGTGCCTCTTTAAATTACCCAGCTGAACCACCTTATAATCGCAATAGGGGCATTTATGTGGCCTCTCAGCAGTTTGAGGAGCCATTATGTGTACTCTTAAGTTAACTGGAATTACTGTTGCATAGTCAGAATGAGGGCACTTATGAGAAGTCCCATCTTAATGCAGACCCTTTAAATCTTTTTTTAAAGCAGCTACTTCCACAGCTTTATAGTCACATTCATGAGGTCTTTTACCAGTATGACGGTTCTTAATATGCTTCTTTAAACTACTTTCTTTTCCTATTTTATAATCACAATGAGGAGACTTGTGAGGCTTTTCACCAGTATGCCAAGCCAATATATGCCCCTTTAAATGGCCCTTCTGAACCACCTTATAATCACAATAGGGGCATATTGTGGCTTCTCACCAGTGTGACGACCCATTATGTGTACTTTTAAGTTATGTGCCTCTACTGTTGCATAGTCACAATGAGGGCACTCATGAGGTCTCTTACCTTTGTGACGGATCATAATATGTTTTTTTAGCAGTTTTTTTTCTTCAACTTTATAGTCACAATGATGGCATTGATGAAGGTTATCAGCTGCAGGAGACTAAACTAATTCTTTTAGATTGATATTAACTGTAGTTTCTAAACCAGGCTGTTCCATCTCCTTGGCAACTTCAGTACCTAAAACAATAACTATTCCAATAAAAATTATAACATTAATCTTGCCAAGATTACTAACTTAAGTAAAAGGTTACAATTCAAATGAAATGCGATGAATCAGAAATTTATTTTCCTTACCCATTTCTGACATATGGAGATCTTTAAGTACTTAGGGTCAATGGTAAAATAGTCTGGTGACAATAGGAGGGGTTAAGAGACTCATTTTGGATATTGAAGTGTCTTTGATACGATTGAGCAAAATGCAGACCTAAAAAAGTGTTTAGATCTAATGCTAATTAAATATAGCTTTGACAAAAGATTCCGCGTTAGTACACCGGCGATTTGCAAAAGAAAAATGACTGCTTTAATCCACCCAATGGTCTAAATGTGTATACTGATGGATCCAAGGGGGAGCATGGCACCAGCTTGGGATTCTAGTTTAGGGGGATGCCGGAGCACAGGCCATTACTTAGCTCTGGGCACGAAACCCACTGCATTAGAAGCGGGAAAATGGGCAATACTCGCAGGTGCCTTCTCAATGAAGGACCACAAGAATAAGGTAATTAATTTTCTTACTGACAGTCAGGCAGCATGCACTGCATTACAAAATCCAGACTAGTGGAGGAATGCTGTATAAGTCTTGATGAATTAGCTGTACATAACAAAGTCGACATATTTTGGATCCCTGGACACAGTAATATACCAGGAAATGAAAAGGCCGTCAAATTGGGAAAGAAAGGAGCAGAAACTTCTCCAATAGGACCAGAACCATGGTGCGGGTTTCCCCTTTCCCTGGCTAAGGATACAATCAACAAACTAGCCAGGAGGAAGATAAAATCACGTTGGGATTGAGGCAAGATAAGGCATACCAAACTTTTTATAAAGGATCCCAATGTCAATCTTTCTGAGAAAATTAAGAAAGAAGCTGCTCACGTGTCAAGAACCGACCTCAAAAGTATGGTTGAAGCCATCACTGGACACTGTAAACTCAGGAGCATATGGAGGACATATGCATCGCTTGGGCATTGAACAAGAACCTCGGTGCAGATGCTGTTCAGAGGAGGACGAAACCCCTTAGTACGTATTCTTCAATTGTAAAGCACTAAGTGTAAAGAGGACATTTGACATTGGCCCTGGTGGACACAAGGAACTTCAAGAAGTGAGATTTAAAAACTATCTAAAATTTCTCAGAAGTCTAGACCTAGGATAGAGATTTTTAGGACTCGAACACAATGGGCCTCTTTAGGCCAAAGTGCATGGTAACAAATAAAAGTCATACAGTAATAATAATAATAATACATATATTTAGCTAACATTTAATAAAATGTATGTTAATTTTAAAAAAATGCCTAACCATTTGGATCATCAGTGATGGGAACTACAACAAATCTAATGGTTATTTCATTTGAAAAATCAAAATATTTTGCTTGTTACATTCATTTGATCTTCACTGTAGCCACTGTGCTCAAGTTATTGGGTCCAACTGTATCATATACCTAAAGTTTGTGTAAACTCCGAAATTGCTACAAAAAGACCAGTACTGTTTTGTAACTTACAACCACATTTTATCCACCTTGATTTTTATTATTCTACAGAAAATAAAATTACCAATAATTTTAGTAAAGTATTCAGTATGGCAAAATATTGTGAGAATATTTTTGTAATGAAAACAAATAAAATAATTGAAAAATCCCAACATAGATCAATAGTTTGTTGTAAACTTTGAATTCAACTTCTATTGAGATAAACATTGCTATAATCGAAAATTTAATCAATAGCACTAAACTTCAAAATATTCATAATTTAAAAAAAAAAGAAAGTTAAGATTAGTCTCAGTTTCATCAATTACAATTTTTAGGTTTAACAATATTAATTAAAACATACAATATTTCAATAAAATATACTTAAAAATTAATTTTCAATAGGGACGACCTGTGGTGTAGTGTTTACCATAGCAACTATCTATGCCCAAAATTGCGGGTTCGTAGCATGGCAGGTTGGCCTCGGATTTTTTAAAAGGTAGTGAAATATGCTTGGTAACGTATAGATGTAAAACAGGGGTCCTGAGCCTCTACGATGTCAGGTACTTGTCAAAGATTCCTATCCTAATTAAACCTAGATAGGCAATATTTAGGACTCCCAATGTAGCATCCTTCAATTAACCTAGCAGCAAAAATTGATGTTAAATAAACAAACAAACTATTTTTCAATTGTCAGAACTCCCTACTCGCCACATTATTGGTTTTTATGACCCTATGTGATAGTGGCAGACTAACTATCACAATTCCCTGTTAACCAAGATACAAAAATTAATATGTAAGGAATAAATCTAATTATATTTCACAAAAATAAAACAAATGTTTGAAGGTAATATGCAGGAATACAATATCTATTTAAAAATAAATATTCTTACTTTCATCTGGGACTATAAACTCTTCCTCCTCTTGTTTCACATTGATAAGCCCATCTGCCATCATAAACAAATATTTTAAAAAAATATTAAGATAACGAAAAAAGTAAATAATAAAGAAGAAAATTTATTTTCTCAAACTCTCAGAAAAAACCCCCAGAAAAAAGAGGTATGGGGGTTTAAATCAAGATATTACAGTATCAGTTCTGCAGGTTGTAGCTTTAAGTTAAGTCACAACAAGTTTTTAATTTTTCATTTGTTTGCTTTTTAAAATTCAACAAAATAAAAATAATTTTTAACAAAACCAGTAAATAACTATATAATCAGTCCAATAGTCTTTAAAGGTCGTAGGCCTCCCTGACAAGTCTGACATTTCCAATAATTACACTCTCTTTTTTTATCATACTAAAGCATAAGATTATTTTTATTTTCAAGAATAATAAAAATGAAACAAATAAAGAGTTAAAACTTGTAGCGACCTAACTCGAAGTTACAACCTGCAGAATTGATACCAGATAAACTAATACAAATTATTAAAAACAGAGGATTTAACTTAAAATAATCATAATATATAATATGAAATAATCATAATATATAACATTAAATAATCCTGTTTAAAAAATTAAAATTACTCACTAACGGTTTCCGTTTCATCTATCTCTTCTTTGATTCTTATACTAGTGCTGTTTTCATCTAAAACAAAAAACAACACAGCATTAATTAAGAGTTTAATAATTGAACAATTAAAGTAAAATTTAAAAAAATAAGTATTTGTTAGCTTGTAGGTGTTAAAAATAAGTAATTCAAATAGTGAAAGGTTTACAAATAAATCTACAATTCAACTTCAATATGCTTAAATATAGTAGATTTAATAACACAAAAGAGGAATTTTCACATTTCGAAAACTGATTAATAATCACTTTAACAGCGTAATAAAAAAACGTACATAAAACATAAATGTTAAACAAACCAATAATGGTAAAACGAAAACACTGATTAAAATTTCTTTCTTAAAAACAAATCAGTAATTGCAAAGCAATAAGCGAACATTATAGTCCAGTCGGCAGGTAGTTTCAGATAGAAAAAGGTCGGAATTTAATGAAACTTGGAGATGTTGTTCAGGGATGGGTAATTAACATATTCTCAAGTTTTGGACCTCGAGGACCCTGTGCAAAAAGAGGAGGAGGGGAGGAACTGCAAAAATCTCGACTTTCGGTCAGTTTTTCGTCAATAACTTTTTTTTCTTACATCCTGCGGCAAAAGTATCTATATATTTTTTACAGAATTTCCTACAATTTTGACTATTCAAACATGTCTGTATGTCAATTCCTTACTGAGATATAGCGCTTCGAAAAAATAACATTTTTCAAAATTCGCTAAAAAATACCGAAAAATGCAGAATTCCACCTTATTTCTTCTGTTATACCAGAATTATGATGAAATGTTGCTGTAATTATGGTTCCTGGTTACAATAACCAACTTAAACAGAAGTTGTAAATCTGTAGTTTAATAGGGTTGATTACAGATAGTTGATAAGGATGTGCTGGTAATAATCGATTTTAGAGTCAATACATCGATTTGTTCGTACCTATCTGTAGTCATAGTGATGACTATAGTAACTATCCTCTTTCATAAAAGAGAAATTAATTTAAAATTAGTATATAATATTTTAACTTTAGTAATTATTCCGCAGGCTATCGCTTGATCGAGATGAGTTACAACAAGATTTAACTGTTCATTCCTTTCCCTCTTAACATTTTCCTAAAACACAATTAATCATGAGCTTAAGTATGGACAAAGAGTTGTCCATGAAACATTACAGTCTCTACCATGTACTGAACCATATCTGTCTAAAGTCACCAGATTAAAGCACCACCATCTCGTCCATGATACCCTGGTTGCCCTTGATATCTTTCATTGTGCGATCTAGTGCTTCGATTGCTTTATTATGGGACATCATACATTCATCCCAAACCAACAGATTACACTGCTGTAACATTCTTCCTCGCTCACTGCTTTTTCTAAAGCTACATACTGGGATTTCCTCATGAGCTAAGTTCAATGGTAGTTTTAGAACTGAGTGCACTGTTCGTGTCCCACTAAGTAGTGTAGCAGCTATTCCAGAGGAAGCTACTGCAACAGCAACTCCTTTATCTTTCCGTTTTTGGGCTAATAGTAAATTCAAAAGATAGGTTTTGCCACTGCCTCCTGGATCATTCAACAAGAACAAACCTCCTTCGCCACTGGCAACTTTTTGAAAAACTGTGACAAAAACTAATCATTGTTCTGAATTTAAAAGTGGAGGGCTTCTGTTATTTGTTGCATTAAAGAAACAGTATCATAATCTAGTTCCCGCATTAAATCACTACTAACTTCTCCAATTCTTTGTGGTCTACTCATTCCAAAATCGGATACATTTATTCCAGTAATGGTAATGGTCTTCAACCTCTGTTAGCGAATCATTGTATGAAGCATTCGGATTCTGTTCTTGTAATCTGTGTAAAATATCATCCGCCATGTCATTTTTATACTTTTCCCACAATTCATGAGGGTTTGAAAGTCCACATGTTGCTATATTAATAAACAGCTCTCTCACTTTGGGCACAGATTTGCATTGATCAGCCTCTTCCAGAGTTGTATCCCCATGATCATCATTCTCTAATTGTTGAAATATTGAATATTGAATATTGAATAACTCTTGTTGAAATATTGAAAATTCTTCATTATGGTGTACACACATGGCGTAAGAGCATTAAAACATATGTTTATTATTTATTTCAAATTAAATTAAATCATCCCCTATTTCAACCATTTTTTTGCATTAAAAAGTAGCCTATGTCCTTTCTCAGGCCCTAGACTATCTCAGTACCAAAGTTCATTTAAATCGGTTCAGTAGTTAAGGCATGAGAGCGTAACAGACAGTTACTTTCGAATTTATAATATTAGTATAGATGATAATGCAATATATATCCATACAATGTAGTGTTATATTTATAGAGATTCCTTAAATTTACTAAATTGTTCATTCAGAGTATTAAGATTTTTTAATAGATATAATTGAGAAGAATTATATCAGTGCCCGCGAATTCATCCGTGTGGAATAGTGTCTCTGGGTAGCATTTTTAATTTTTTAGGATAATTATTTTGCAAATAAAATAGATACATACATTAAAATAAGTGTTTTACTGCAAATAGTTCATTTAAGTACATTTTTACAAACAACGTTTTTTGTTTTCCCATCTTCTGCCAAAACATAGAGATTTTGCAGGCTTGATATAAGTGAGCAGGCCACATAGAGTTGCCCATGGGGAAAACTTTTTTTTCTAAATGAACACCTGCAACTTTTAACGTCTGACCTTGAGCTTTATTTATTATTATTGCAAATGGTGTTTTCAGGATAACTGTACCCTTTTAAACTGAAAAGGCAAATCGGTAGGAATTATCGGAATATGGGGAATCAAAACATTTTCTCCTTTTGCCATTCCAGCCATGATTGTACCTTTTATAATGTATTGTTCTCAACGTTGAGTAATCTTCATTACACATTACTGTTAAGTTTAGGATCTTAAATTTTTAATCATCGTTAACTTAAAAAAACTTATCATTATTTTTATTTTCAAGAATAATAAAAATGAAACAAATAAAAAATTATAACTTGTAGCAACTTAACTGGAAGTTACAACCCGCAGAATCGATACCAGATAAACTAACAAAAATTATAAAAAAAGAGGATAAAACTTAAAATATGTAATATAAAAATTAACATTATTACCTGTATGTTGGAGCATAATATGCTTTTTTAAACTTCTTCTTTCTGCTGCTTCGTAGACACAGTGAGGACACTTGTGAAGCTTCTCACCAGTGTGACGAGCCATTATGTGTACTCTTAAGTTACGTGGATCTACTGTTGCATAGTCACAGTGAGGGCACTTATGAGAAGCTCCATCTGAATGTCGAGCCTTTAAATGTCTTTTTAAAACAGCTACTTCCACAGCTTTATAGTCACATAGAGGACATTTATGAGGCCTTTCACCAGTATGATGCATCATAATATGGGTCTTTAAACTACTTTCTTTTCTTATTTTATAATCACAATGAGGACATTTGTGAGGCTTTTCACCAGTATGCAGAGCCATTATGTGTCCCTTTAAATGGCTCTTATGGACTACCTTATAATCACAATAGGGGCATTTATGTGGCTTCTCACCAGTGTGACGAGCCATTATGTGTACTTTTAAGTTATATGCCCATACTGTTGCATAGTCACAATGAGGGCACTTATGGGGTCTCTTACCTTTGTGACGGATCATAATATGTTTTTTTAGCAGTATTTTTTCTTTAACTTTATAGTCACAATGAGGGCATTGATGAAGGTTGTCAGCTGCAGGAGACTCAACACATTCTTTCAGATTGATATTAACTGTAGTTTCTAAACCAGGCTGTTCCATCTCCTTGGCATCTTCAGCATCTAAAACAATAATTATCTCAATAATAATTATAACTATAATCTTGCCAAGATTACCAACTTAGAATAGAACTTCATAAATAGCATCATCAGATTTATGAACATTGGTACAAGTTGAAGCTGACTGAAAACACTGGTCATACTATTGCATACACTGTAGTGTTATATTTACAGAGATTCCTTAAATTTAATAAATTTTTCATTCAGAGTATTAAGATTTTTTAATAGTTATAATTGAGAAGAAAAAAATCATTTTAAATACGCAAGGTGTCAAAGATAATTGAGTTAGTATCACTGGTTGTTTACCTCCATCTAGGTTACAAGGTCCTGTGTTCCTACAGTTTTTTATCATGTTCATTGTGTTAATAAATTAACTATGAATAAATGTGTTTATTATTGTGTACTCACTGTATTACTTTAAAGATAAAGTTAAGAACTAAACTTAGATATTGGACAGGTTATGGGCCCAGTGTAAACGTGCGTAATAATCGAACGGCCCTTGTGTCTCGTGGTTAAAAATGTCGGTGTTTACAGTCCCTTTACTTTCATCGAATAACTTCTCAAATTGGAAGTTTAGGATCAAGGCAACACTTGAAAAGGAACAATTAGTTGAGGTAATTGAAAGTGACCTACCAACAGATGTGACAGAAAAGAAAACATTTCTTATTAATGATGCTAAAGGAAAAGCCATTATCATTCAAGGTCAGTCCGATAAACATCTTGATATTATTCAAGATTGTCAAACATCAAAACAAATGCTTCAGGTTTTGAAGGATGTATTTCCCAGATCTAGTTCTTTTTCAAATTTAACGTTATGGAAAAAACTTGTGAATTTAAAAAGTGAACGATATGCAAATTTGGAAGACCATTTTCTTAATTTTGACAAAACTATAAGAGAACTGATTGATTTAGGTTCTACATTGGACGAAAGTGACAAAATATGTAATTTGCTTCTTTCCCTTCCTGACGATTATAATACAGTGGTAACTTCTTTGGAAACAGTTGAAAACATAAAAATGGACTTTGTAAAGGCGTGTCTTTTGGACCATACATTGAAAATTAAGTGCCAAGATACTTCTGAGGCAGGTCTCAAAGCCCAAGTCTTCGAACAATCTCCCAATGTGTACTCTTAAGTTACGTGTATCTACTGTTGCATAGTCACAGTGAGGGCACTTATGAGAAGCTCCATCTGAATGTCGAGCCTTAAAAAGGCTTTTTAAAACAGCTTTATAGTCACATCATGAGACCTTTCCCAGTGAGAAGCATCATAATATGCTTCTTTAAACTACTTTCTTTTCCTATTTTATAATCACAATGAGGACATTTGTGAGGCTTTTCACCAGTATGCCGAGCCATTATGTGTCCCTTCAAATGGCTCTTATAAACCACCTTATAATAACAATAGGGGCATTTATGTGGCTTCTCACCAGCGCGACGAGCCATTATGTGTACTTATAAGTTATATATGGCCCTACTGTTGCTTAGTCACAATTAAGGTCTCTTACCTTTGTGACGGATCATAATATGTTTTTTTAGCAGTTTTTTTTCTTTAACTTTATAGTCACAATGATGGCATTGATGAAGGTGGTCAGCTGCAGGAGACTCAACACATTCTTTCAGATTGATATTAACTGTAGTTTCTAAGCCAGGCTGCTCCCTCTCCTTGGCATCTTGAGTACCTAAAACAATAACTATTTCAATAATAATTATAACATTAATCTTGCCAAGATTACTAACTAAGAATAGAACTTCAAAAATAGAACCATATCCGATCAGATTTATTAACATTGGTACAAGCTGAAACTGACTGGTGAAAACAGAATGGGGATTCTCTTATCATCCCTGGTCATACTATTGTAAATAATGAATCTAACATAGCTATAGTAGGCCAAAATGCAACTTCTGCCTTGAGCATTTCAAATATTTGTCAAACAGTTTTAAAGAACAAGGTGCTCAAGAAACAACTGGAGTTTGTCTTGATACTTGGTGCAGTGAGGATGTATATTTAGTGAGCTCCTGAGGATTAGTTATCTACCAAACAACAAGTGATAAGTAGCATCTCCCTTTTATTTAATTTGTTTTACAATTTTTTTTTATCAGAAAAGTTTTCTTTTTTTTCTTTGTTTTTTTAACTTACTAATCTCTGTAAAAACAATGGCTGAATATCCGCCCACTAAGCGGAAAAAAAGCCAAATTTAAAGAAGCATTTTCGTTAAATAACGAAAACAAACAAAATGATAACTACAAATGATTCTTAATTATTAAGAGGATCGGGACGGATAATGATGGAAATCCTTTCGATTTCAAAAAAGTTTCACCATTGTTAATAAATAAGTCTAAAAAATTTAATTGGTGACATAAAGCAACAACAAAATTAAGAGACTGTACCCTATTAGTTGAAGTTATTTCAGAAAATCAATGGAATAAATTACTAAAATGTGAAACAACTTTCCTGCCAAAGCAGAGCCGCATGGCAAGCTAAATCAATGCAAAGGAATTATATGGTGCCCTGATCTCAATTGTTGTTCCATTGACGAAATAAAGGGAAAATTGAAATCACAAAATATAGAAGACGTAAAAAGACTAACATATTACAAAAACATAACAGCCACAATAATCTCATAACCTTCAACAACCCCAACCCACCTACTGACATAAAAGTAGGTTTCTATAATACCACAGTTGAACAATTTATCTCGAACCAGTTGTTATATGTGCGTTAAGTTCGGTCATACAAAATCTGTTTTGTAAAAAAGAACTTCAAGTGCAGGTAAATTTAAACATGAAAGAGTAGAATGTAATAGTCCCATAAAGTGGGTTAACTCCCAAGGTCAACACGACTCTTTTTTGAAAAATTTCCCTACTTTCTTAAAGGAAAAAGAAATTAAAGACATACAAGAAAGTGAAACAATAACATATCTAGCTGCCAAAAAAAAAAATGAATTGCTGCACCCAGTAACAATGCAAGTGAATTTTTCCAATATTGTGAAAAATAAAGTATCGGCTAGTGTACAAACAGACAATGTAAGTGATGATCATTCTAATTTCAAAAAACCGTTAGACCCAAATACAAAACACAAACACTTACCTACTGGAGACTCAAATATGAATAATAAATTAATTTCCCCCACCTCCCACTACGCTCCCTCACCCCACCCCACTCCCGTCCCTATCCTCACCCCGGATTCCTACCCCACTTCCTCCCTTAACCCCTCCTAACCCTTCCGGGCAAAACCATGGAAAAATTCCAGGAGCCCTCATTGAACCGAAGGTTTCACCCTCATAAAAAGAAAACTGACGAAATCACGGTCACCAAGATGACCTACAGAGCGGGTGGACTGTAGTTAGAGAAAGAAGACTAAAGAGTAAGTCTCAAACCAAACCCCCCAACCGAAATACGAGCAGAGAAAAAATGGACACAAATAAAAATAAAAATAATATCTATTAATAGTTTCAATTTATATTACATCTCATTGAGAAACCAATTAATATTATCAATATCTTAAAATCATAATATTATTAATATGTACTTATTTTATTTTTTCATCTTGGTGACCGTGATTTCGTCAGTTTTCTTTTTATGAGGGTGAAACCTTCGGTTTAATGGGGTCTCCTTGAATTTTTCCATGGTTTTGCCCGGAAGGGTTAGGAGGGGTTAAGGGAGGAAGTTTCTATTTTATTAAATTATTGGTATTATCAATTTATTCTTATATAAGTCGTTCTTATACATTTTACCCACACTTTACAACATGACATTTTCAAATAATATCACCCTACGGAACTATAATAGTTCACTCAGAAAACACTTAAGAACCTACAGTTTCGACAAAGAATCAGCGAACCACAGCCAATCCATTTTGAAATTAATACTGATAATAACTATAAATCATGTAACGTACCAATAACTGAATGGGAATTCGACACGACTATATCTTCCCTAAGAATGTCCGCTATTAGTCCAGACAACATCCATAATTCCATGATCAAAAATATCCAAAAAAACCAAACAAAATACCTACTCAAATTTTACAACAAAATATGGTTGGAAGGTGGACTCTCACACACCTTCATCAACAAACGCCACTGCTTAGGTATTTTCATTGATATTGAAAAAGCCTTTGATACTGTCTGGCGACCATCCAGATTAAAACAATTATATGACTGGGGGTTGAGAGGACCCCTACCATGCTTCATCCAAAATTTCATAAGCAAAAGATTTATACAAGTGCGAATTGCAGATTATCTCTCCAAAAAACACTTGTAGTGATTGGAATTCCACAAGGAAGTGTCCATAGCGGAACACTGTTTTTAATTGCCATTAATTCAATACAAGGTCCACTCACTCATCTCAAACCAAGCCTTTTTGTCGATGACCTTGCCATCTTCATTCTATATACAGACACCAACAGAAAAAAAATGACAATACAGTCAATCTTAAACAAACTACAAACCTGGTCACAAGATATTGGCCTCACCTTCTCAACAGAAAAGACTAAATGTAATCTATTCTCCCGGAAAAAACGACCAAGCACTCCCCCGAAAATTACTTTATACAATAAAGAGTGCACCTTAGCGGAATAAGGACAGCAAAGGGAGCCTTCAGGACGAGGCTGATTCTTAGCTTATGCGCTAAATCCAATGTGCCACCCCTCACCTACCGGAGATATCAACTCGCAACTAACTACTTACGCCCCCCCCCCCAACAAACCCAGCATTTAAATACACGTTTAGACCGAAATATCAACAAATTTACAGGAATAATTCAAGAAAGCCAGCCCTTCTAACAATAAGATACAGAAGAACTATAGAACAAATAGAACAAAAAATTATACAAAGCAAAGGTACCCTCAGCCCACCCTGGACATGCGCAATTCCCAATATTAACATTACATAAATTCAGGAAGAAAGACACGCCATCATATTTAATAAATAATAAATTCCAAGAAGTACAAAAAAAAAATAGGAATGCAACATTCATCTACACAGATGGCTCCAAAATGAATGACAATATTAGGTCGGCTGTTGTCACACCTGAAGAAGCATTCAGGTACAAATTACGACCTAATTGCAGTATGTTCACAGCAGAACTAGGTCCCATAGCATATGCCCTCCACAATATGATGACAAGAGAGGGAGACAAGTACATAGTTGGTGACTCATTATCTGCGCTCCACAGTCTATTAGAATTATACAGCGATCACCCATTAGTCACAAAAATTCATAAATACCTAACTATGCTAAAATCATTAGCAATATCAAAAAGATATTGAATTCCTATGGACATCATTTATCAGTTGGCATCAAATACAATGAAACAGCCGATAAACTTGCAAAAGAAGCCGCAATCACTAATCAAAACATTGTCCCCATTTACTAAAACTGCATGGCAAAGACTGTGGGACAATAACAAATTAAACGAAATACAAACAACTGGAAGATCTGAGTGAGATTAACGACTCTTACAAGATCAAGAATTGGTCACTCAAGAGTGACTCATATTTATCTGATTACAAAAGACCCACAACCTATATGCAATAGATGCCAGACACCCATCACAATAAAACACATTATAGAAGAATGCCCAGACTACAATAAACTCATGTTGAAATACAATCTCAAAAGATCTCTTTAACAATCACTCAATGACTGTGAAGATACAATAAGTACACTACTCAAGTTCCTGAAGGAATCCAATCTACTGAAAACATTATAATATAACCACTAAAATGTAATTTAGTCACATTCAAAAATGTGTACTACGAATATCTCTACAAAAAAAAATTTTGACTTCAGAATATTAAATTCATATTTATTATTTATAATTAATATATAACAATGTAAATAATTTAAGCTTGTATTTTACTTTATTTAGGTTATCTCTGTGTATATATTTATAACTATGTAAGAGAAATACTACCAAATTCTTATTTCCTAATTTAATCATTAACACATTAATGCAGATGATTTAATTTTAAGCATTCTATCTTTATTTTGTTTTATAACTACTAAAGGTATAATTCCTAAGTTCTGATCATCTAAGTTATGAGTAGGAGCAGGACAGGATTATCAAGATACCATTCATACCATTCATCATTGTTAATACCATTCATGTAAATGTAAACACTGTAAAACAGATAAAAGCAGGATTATCAGACCAAATAATGTGTGTTTCCAGAAGTCAAACAGTGAGTTTCTTTCCAACCTTTTTATTCTTTTTTTTATTATTCTTTGTGTGACATCTCTTAAGTGGTGCCGAAACCCGGGAACCCAGGAGAAAAGAAGACCTGTGGTAAAGTAATTTTTTTTTTTCTTCTCTGTTTGACTTTGATCGCTAAGGAAGAATAATGCCTGAACCGGGATTAAGTGATATATTGAGACCTGCGATACTCACGGTGGACTCTCAACCACAACCGCCGCTAGAACCGCAGGAGCCGCGATAAACCCGGATTTTCCGATTCTACCGTCGCCCGGATGTTAGCCGGAACCGTCCGAGATGGGACATGGGAAAAAGGAGAGATCCCGAAGGACATAAAAAGGAGAGGCCAGGTGCACGGGATAGGCGACCGGGAACAGAGAGGAGAAAGAAGAGAAGAGAGGAGCGGAAATGCCACAAATGCGGGAAAACGGGGCATCTGATGGCCGAATGTCCCCGCACCAGGTGTTTCGAACGTGGAGGAGAAGGGCACATGGTGCGACAATGCCCAATGCAAATGCTCCGGTACAGGAGGAGCCAATTACCGAAGCCTGAACCCATGGAGGTAAACACACAGAGGTTGCGGAGAGAAGCGACTCTTCCGGTGAAGAGACGGAGATTTCCGGAACATCAGAAACCGAAGGCGAAGGACCAGGGAGCAGCGGGGGCGAACGGTATAGGAACCGAAAAGGCGTTCAGAGGCGGATTAGAGCAGGGGATAGCAGGACAGCGGCTTTCTGAGGGGAGTGTCTGCAGAGAGGCGACCGCACCGAGACCTGCAATAGCGTGAGAGGTAAGTCCTGCTGGTTGCCAATCATTAGATTAAGAGGGGGAGTGCAGTGCTTGGTAGACACGGGAAGTTCTAACACCATTGTAACAAAAGGGGCGTTAGAGAAGTTGTACGGGAACGAGAGGGTACTCCAGGTTCGTGAATGCAAATGTCAACTAATCACTCTTGGTGGGCCTTGCAAAGTAGAGGGAGAATCAATTATTGAGATTGATCACTGGACTGGGAAGCGCGGGAATTTGAATGTCCACGTAGTGGGTGAGATGACCCGGCATTACCGGGTAATAATAGGGTGTGACCTATTAGAGCGGGTAGGAGCGAGGGTTAGAAACAACCGAGGTAAATGGGACATTAGAATCGGATCGGGCACATACAGCTGTAGAGGGATCGAAAGGGGTCCGGAAACTCAGATAGGCGCGGTAAACAAAATCGAGGACTGGAAGGGGGACATTCAGAGGGAGTTCCGCGATATTTTTTTTAACGAGGGGGATATTTGAGGGGTAACAGGCCGGACGGTTCACGAGGTTCCCCTGAAGCAATACAGAGTTACGTACATTAAGGAACGGAGATATCCTCAAGCACTTCGGTCCCATATTCGCGAGGAATTAACGAGCCTTAAGCAACAGGGGATCATCGTTGACAGCACGTCCCCGTATAACAGTCCCTTATGGGCAGTTAGGAAGAAAAGTCGACCAGGGGGAAGGACGGGAAAGAACGGTACAGAGTGGTGGTAGACTACCGAAAACTTAACGAGAACACCATAGATGAGAGATACCCGATCCCGAGGTTCGAGGATATTTTAGATAGGCTGAGCAGAGCGACCATCTTTAGCACGCTGGACCTCAAAACAGGATATTACCAGATTAAGATGCACCCTCGTGATCAGCATAAGACTGCGTTTAGCTTCGAGAGAGGGCATTACGAGTTTACGCGTATGCCGTTTGGCCTAAAACACGCCCCAATCACCTTCCAGGGCTTGATGGACGAATTTCTCAGGGGTTTAGGAGAATCGTTCTGCCAGGTTTATATGGATGACCTCCTTGTTTTTAGTAGGACCGAGACGGAACACATTGAATATCTACAAAAAGTCTTCGCCAAGATTAGGGAGTTTGGGCTCAAGCTGTCGAAGGAAAAATCGAGTCTGGGACAGGAGCAAATAACGTTCCTAGGCCATAACATCTCTTGAGAAGGTGTAAAACCGGACGCGACGAAAGTTGAAGCGATTCGCAAGATGGCGGTGCCGCAGGATGTTAAGGGTCACCTTCTGGGAACCCTCAATTACTACAGGAGATTTGTACCGGACATGGCAGCATATTTAGTGCCTCTTAACAGTTGCTAAAAAAAGGGTCGAGGATTGTCATCACGCCGGCCATCGAGAACAACATTCGAAGATGTATGGAGAGGCTACAAGAAAAACCCGTGCTTGCGTTCCCGGATTTTCAGAAACCCTTTGCAGTAACCACGGATGCGAGTGAATATGCGTTGGGGGCGGTGTTGTCGCAGGGAGAGCCCGAGGGTGAGCGTCCGATAGCTTATGCAAGCAGACGGCTGACTGATGCGGAAACGAGGTACAGCGCGCTGGAAAGAGAACTGCTTGTGATCGTGTGGGCAGTGGAGCATTTTCGACCATATATCTTCGGAAGGCAGTTCCGTGTTCACACTGACCACAGGCCGCTCCAATGGATAGGGAAGCTCAAGGAGACCTCGGCAAGAGTGTCAAGATGGAAGGAGTTTTTGGCACAATACAACATGGAGGTTATATACAAGCCAGGGAAGGAAAACGTGGTAGCGGACTGGCTTTCTCGGGCCATTACAACAAACGCGGTAGAGGAGGTGGGCGAATCGTCACGAGACGTGCGGCAATTCCTCAGTGAATGGACACCGGAGAGAGAAGGAGGCGAAGCAACGGGAGGACCAGAACCACCATCCGACGAGAGCTCTACAGAGGACAGACCAGAGAATATGGAGGAGCTGGATGACATCATCAACGACAAGAGGCGTCAAGTGATTTGGAAAACGTGGACATCAGGGCTACTGAAGATTGATTTCGCGAAGAACGGGACGCACAGCGTTATTACGGTTTGGTCACAGCCCAGCGTTGGGGATGACCAAATTTGTTGAGTCCTCAAAGACGTGTCAAAACAGGGGAAAGTACACCACATTTGGGATAAAATCCAAAGGGTATGGAGGTCAGAGCGTATTGGGTTGGACCGCAGCTTTATTCGTTGTAAACGAATGGTGGAGACAGTCCACGAGGAGGAACGTCAAAAGGAAGTAACCCTAGCTCATCACCAGGGAAAGACGAACCATCGTGGGATTTCGGAGACGATGATGGCATTACGGCGGAGATACTTCTGGGTCAACATGAAGAAAACAGTGAGTGAGATCATTGGGACTTGCGAAGTGTGCCTACGCACAAAATACGATCGACATCCGCCGAAGGTCATGCAAGAAGAGACGGCCATAGCAGAAGCGCCTCGAATGGACTTACAAATCGACACATTTACCTGGAGGGGATATAAATGGGTGACGATGGTAGACCTTTTTAGTAAAGTAGCTATGGCATACCAGGTACAGGAAAGATCGGCGGATGCGGTGTTAGGGGCGCTACAGCGATGGTTTCAGTTTTACGGAGCCCCTGAACAGATATCATCAGACGGGGGTCGAGAGTTCAACAATGCGTCGATTAGGGAGGAGATGCGCGTTTTAGACGTTAGGTGGCACCTCAACACGCCGGGACATCCTAAAAGTGGAGGCTGTATCGAACGCCTTCATAGCACCCTAAGTGAGCACCTCCGGGTATATCAAGGGGAGAAGGGACTGGAGCCAGACGTCGCTATGACTAAAGCCATCGACTAAACCACTCGATTCATGCGGTTACGGGGTTCTCGCCATTCGAGCTACTTTTCGGCTTGAGGGAGCGTCGGAGAGATTTTAGAGGGACCACGGACGACGAGAAACAAATGATGACCAACCGCATGGAAATGCGAGCCATGTGGAAAAAGACTCGCGATAAGATTCGAGCCGAGAAAGCTAGGAGAGTGGCGTGAGAAAATCTGGCAGTGCGGGACGCGACAGGGGGAGTGGCAATCGGGACGATTGTCTACCGGAAACTGCGGACCAATAGAGGGAAGGAACCATCAAGATACGAAGGACCGTTCCGGGTGACCGTCATACGAGAGCATAATGTGGTTACCATCGAGAGCATGACCGCACCCCATAAGCGAAGGACGGTTCATATAGAGCAACTAAAGATACCAGCAGTAGAACCCCCGGTTGAGTAGCGTACTGGAGTATCCTCCCGACAGAAAACGGGTACGTATCTCGTATCGCCACCTGTAATCCCGTCGATAGGAGAGTGCAATAGGAATTTTTTTTTTTTTGTTCTGTTGTTTGTTTCGTATTCCTACAGTATATTTTGAAGTTATGTATATTGTATTATGTATGTAGATAAGATTTTCTTTCTTTAGTTTGTGGTTTTATTGTATATAGATCAGTGAAGTGTGAAGTGTCTAGAAAATTTATTTTTTTTTTTTTTTGTACAGGTTCTTTTGGTTCCTAAAATGTTACTATTCATTTCTGTTATTGTGATAAGTTATGAGATTCTATTTTTCTTTTGTAATATTATAATTTTCTCTATTTTATTTTATTATTCTGTACATAAGAGTTTCCGAGGACTGTTCGGAAACTGGCAGGGGGGAGTTATGAGTAGGAGCAGGACAGTATTATTGTTAATACCATCCATGTAAATGTAAACACTGTAAAACAGATAAAAGCAGGATTATCAGACCAAATAAAGTAGTGTGTTTCCAGAAGTCAAACAGTGAGTTTCTTTCCAACCTTTTTATTCTTTTTTTTATTATTCTTTGTGTGATATCTCTTAAGTAATATTTATAACTATGTAAGAGAAATACTACCAAATTCTTATTTCCTAATTTAATCATTAACGCATTAATGCAGATGATTTAATTTTAAGCATCCTATCTTTATTTTGTTTATTTGCTTAGACTATAAAGTTTATATTTATAACAACATAAGACGAAACATTTTGTTTTATAACTACTAAAGGTATCATTCCTAAGTTCTGATCATTATACAATTGTGTTACAATTACAGAAAAAAAAAGAGGAAGAGGAAAAAAAAAGGAAAAAGAGAGAAACATATATATCTATATTTAGGCTAAAATAATTCTTAGGTATAAACTTATAGAACATTGGGTCTAGGAGATACCAATAAATAGACAAACACCTATGGGAACAAAACGACTATCATAAAACAATAATAAGGAGTACAACAAAAAATTAGAAAATGGCGTAACAAACCGTCCAGTCAATACGCCTTAGTGAAAACCCTAACCCTCACGAGACAACTTTCTTGGAGTTGAAATTTTGCAAGGCACAACTGTTAATTTGAGATCAAATTCAGTTCCCTAATTTTCTTCGATTCCAACTTACATGGTAATTTTCAATCGGATGGGGTATAATTTTTGACTGTTCATGATAGAAAAATTTAAGTCCACAGGAAGGCCCATCCAAAAAAGGATTAAACAACATATATCTTGCGTCCAGAATTCCAAAAAAGAAAAATCGGCTGTAGCAGAACACTTCTACAACACCGACCCCCATATACACTTTGAAAACACTGCCATCCTTGTAAAAGAAGCTAATTACCATCTCCGAAACATAAGAGAAGCTATCGAAATTGTCAAAGAACCCAACAATTTCAATAAGGAAGATCTATAAGCTAGGCAAAAACTGGTGTCCGGCCATCCAACAAAAGACCTACACATTACCTCACTATCCACCAACACTGAACACTCAAGAACATACCCGAACACAACACGACCGGTACAGGCCAGCCAATGGGAAGGCTGACTTCCATCGAGACCACGTCCCCCAGGTATAAATACCCTGACTCCAACCATCCGCTCTTCATTAACTGACTAACCCTGAGGAAGATCACAGCACGATGAGCAAAAGCTTGGTTAATAGCACCGACATGACAGGGTCCATCCCGGAAGTAGAATATGAGAAGAAACTTTAATTATAGTTCACAAAAATGAATATAAACTATAAACTATAGAAACTATAAACTTCCTCCTCTTGTTTCACATTGACAAGCTCATCTACCATCATAAAAAATGATTAAGATAATGAGAAAAATAAATAATAAAGAAGAAAATTTTTTTTCTCAAATTATCACGAAAAAAAAGAGGTATGGGAGTTTAAATCAAGATATTGCAGTATCAGTTCAGCAGGTTGTAGCTTTAAGTTTAAGGTTGAAACAAATAAAAAATTATAACTTGTAGCAACTTAACTGGAAGTTACAACCTGCAGAATCGATTCCAGATAAACTAACAAAAATTATAAAAAAAGAGGATAACACTCAAAATATATAATATAAAAATTAACATTATTACCTGTATGTTGGAGCATAATATGCTTTTTTAAACTTCTTCTTTCTGCTGTTTCGTAGACACAGTGAGGACACTTGTGAGGCTTCTCACCAGTGTGACGAGCCATTATGTGTACTCTTAAGTTACGTTCATCTGCTCTTGCATATTCACAGTGAGGGCACTTGTGAGAAGCTCCATCTGAATGTCGAGCATTAAAATGTCTTCTTAAAGCACCTACTTCCACAGCTTTATAGTCACATAGGGGACATTCATGAGGCCTTTCACCAGTATGCCGAGCCATTATGTGTACCTTTAAATGGCTCTTATGAACCACCTTATAATCACAATAGGGGCATTTATGTGGCTTCTCACCAGTGTGACGACCCATTATGTGTACTCTTAAGTTACTTGCATCTACTGTTGCATAGTCACAATGAGGGCACTCATGAAGTCTCTTACCTTTGTGACGGATCATAATATGTTTTTTTAGCAGTTTTTTTTCTTCAACTTTATAGTCACAATGATGGCATTGATGAAGGTTGTCAGCTGCAGGAGACTCAACACATTCTTTCAGACTGATATTAACTGTAGTTTCTAAGCCAGGCTGTTCCATCTCCTTGGCATCTTCAGTACCTAAAACAATAAATTTTTCAATAATAATTATAACATTAATCTTGCCAAGATTACCAACTTAGAATGGAACTTCAAAAATAGCATCATATTCGATCAGATTTATTAACATTGGTACATGCTGAAACTGACTGGTGAAAACAGAATGGGGATTCTCTTATCATCGCTGGTCATAATATTGTAAATTATGAATCTAACATAGCTATAGTAGGCCAAAATGCAAATTCTGCCTTGAGCATTTTAAATATTTGTCAAACAGTTTTAAAGTACAAGGTGCTCATGAGACAACCTTCTTGAAGTTGAACTTTTGCTAGGCACAACTGTCATTGCCCTAAAGTTTCTTTTGAGATCATATTCAGTTCCATAATTTTCTTCAATTCCGACATAACTTGATAATTTTCTATCGGATAGGGTATAACTTTTGTTTGTTCATGATAGAAAAACTTAAGCCCACATTGATGTTGGAGCAGTTTTATGAAAATATCGATCTGATACTTTAAGTAAATATTAACTTACATAATCCAGTTTAAATATATTCTCAATCATCTTTTTCTTAACAGTTATTGTCTTTAAAATTGGGAGAACAATTCTCATGTTTGGTATGAATTAGATTACTATTTCTTAGAGTATAACTAATTATGTTATTTTGCATGTTTCAGTGCCATTCAAAAAGCGAAGGGATCCACCAAAATTCAAATTGATACTTGAGAAGGATTGGTAAAGGCCAGATGATTATTAAGAGATAAAAGATTATTAATTTTAATAAAAAATTAAATCATTTTTCGTAAATGAAAGAACATTTTCTTTACTTATTTATCACATTTTTATTTCAATATAATAATTATATCGTTTATTTCATAATTGTTTAGAATAATTTAATTTAAGAGGTGATTTTATTTGTTTGGTTATAAGTCTGATATTTGTCATAAGTTTGAAAACATGTTATAAAAGTGAAGAGAGAAAAACAAAAGGGAGTCGATCGGCTTTTGTTCGCTCTGTCTACATCGTGCCAAGACCTCCATTGTCTCAACATCCTCGCTCGCTGTGCCGACGAAATACTCGGTCGTCTCAACATCCAGCTCGCCGAGAATCTACTATCTAATGGAATCTACTTCGACAGACAGATAAGAGTTTTATTTTTGTTTTTATCATTTTAACTACATAACCAGATAAACATTTATTATTTCATAATAGATTTTATTTGAACATTTTATTTATTTGTAATTTAATAGAGTTAAATTTATTATCATAAGATTAAATAATAATTGTTTTATTTTTGTTATTAATTAGTTGTTTATAATTAATTAGTAACTTCATTTTCTGATTATAAAACCGTTTAAATTTTTCTTTAAATTCAATCAATTGTTTTTTTTTCTTTTACCTAAAGTAGTAGTTATTTAATTTATATAAGAGATATATGTTATTAGTTTAGTAAAAGGTTACAATTCAAATGAAATGCGATCTGGTATAATTGAATCAGAAATTAACTTGAGCCTTTGGGTTCGTTGAGCCTTTATCCTTTTAAAACGCCATCATAAAAGATTTCCCTGTTCCATCAGATATGCCACAGTTATTTTCATAAAAATGGGAAAAAAAAACAATTATACAGTCTGTATATATTCTGAATTCATTTAAATTATCAGACGTTTCGACAAATTTATGTCATTTTCAATCTTTCTAAAAACTTCTTCTGGATCAATTAACAATCATAAATAACTTAAAAAGTTAAAAGTCACAAATCTTATAAAATGCATTTTTAAAGTCATAATTTTTTTTAATATATATATAATTTTTTTGGGGGGGGGATTAGCTATCCACCATGGTCATTGTTAATATTGACAGAATTATTCTTAAAGTTTTAGAATAATAATAACAATGACAAACATATAACTACCGAAAGATGTTTTAATGCATTTATGAAATTATTATTAAAATTGGAAGGTAAGTAACCCGCAGCAATAAGCTGAAATATGATGAAAATCTCTAGCAGTATTTTTCCTTAGATACAAATTTTGGAGTTGGAACTGTCTTGTGTTAATGAATTATTTAAAAATTGTCCTTACCATCAATATTCGATAATTCCTCTTCATTGGTATCAGTCGTAAGACCTGTAACAAAAACCAATGATCAGTTTAATTGAAACATCAACAACCGATATTAATATTATTACATTATTAACCATGGAGCTGTGTGGTTTATACTTTGATAGGTGATGCATCTTCTATTCTTCTTCTGAAGGTTTCCTTGATGTATTTACCTATTATCAGTTGTTATGTCCTCCCACCACTTATATTGACAGATTACTAACTAGATAGTTTTTTAAAAATATTTACATTACTCATAACATTATAATTATTTATTGGCACTACATCCTATGTTGAGACATAGCCAGCCCCAGCATTGACTGCCAGTTTTCCCGATAAAGCGCTGCTGCCTTCCAATTTTGGACTTGTAAGAGCCTTTGCAGCAACAGGTGGGGAATCAGCTTCAAGATGGCTCATTGGATGTATAAAGCAATAGTCAGACCCGTGCAAGCCTATGGCTCAATAGCCTGGTGAAAATAGGAGGGGTTAAGAGACTCATTTTGGATATTGAAGTGTCTTTGATACGATTGAGCAAAATGCAGAGCTAAAAAAGTGTTCAGACCTAATGCTGAATAAATATAACTTTGACAAAAGATTCCGCGTTACTGCATAGGCGATTTGCAAAAGAAAATGACTGCTTTAATCCACCCAATGGTCTAAATGTGTATACTGATCGATCCAAGGGGGACCATGGCGCCAGCTAAGGATTCTTGTTTAGGGGATGCCGGAGCAAAGGCCATTACTTAGCTCTGGGCACGAAACCCACTGCATTCGAAGAGGAAATATGGGCAATACTTGCAGGTGCCTTCTCAATGAAGGACCACAAGAATAAGGTAATTAGTTTTCTTACTGACAGTCAGGCAGCATGCACTGCATTACAAAATCCAGACTAGTAGAGGAATGCTGTATTAGTCTTGATGAATTAGCTGTACATAACAGAGTCAACATATTTTGGATCCCGGGACACAGTAATATACCAGGAAATGAAAAGGCCGGCAAATTGGCAAAGAAAGGAGCAGAAATTTCTCCAATAGGACCAGAACCATGGTGCGGGGTTCCCCTTTCCCTGGCTAAGGATACAATCAACAAACTAGCCAGGAGGAAGATAAAATCACGTTGGGATAGAGCCAAGATAAGGCATACTAAACTTTTTATAAAAGATCCCAATGTCAATCTCTCTGAGAAAATTAAGAAAGAAGCTGCTCACGTGTCAAGAACCGACCTCAAAAGTATGCTTGAAGCCATCACTGGACACTGTAAACTCAGGAACATATGGAGGACATATGCATCGCTTGGGCATTGAACAAGAACCTCGGTGCAGATGGTGTTCAGAGGAGGACGAAACCCCTTAGTACGTTCTCTTCAATTGTAAAGCAATAAGTCTAAAGAGGACGTTTGACCTTGGCCCTGGTGGACACAAGGAACTTCAAGAAGTGAGATTCAAAGACTATCTAAAATTTCTCAGAAGTCTAGACCTAGGATAGAGATTTTTAGGACTCGAGCACAATGGGCCTCTTTAGGCCGAAGTGCATGGTAACAAATAAAAGTCATACAGTAATTATAATAATACATATATTTAGCTAACATTTAATAAAATGTATGTTAATTTAAAAAAATTGTCTAACCATTTGGATCATCAGTTATGGGAACTACAACAAATCTAATGGTTATTTCATTTGAAAAATCAAAATATTTTGCTTGTTACATTCATTTGATCTTCACTGTAGTCACTGTGCTCAAGTTATTGGGTCCAACTGTATCATATACCTAAAGTTTGTGTAAACTCCGAAATTGCTACAAAAATACCAGCACTGTTTTGTAACTTACAACCACATTTTATCCACCTTGATTTTTATTATTCTACAGAAAATAAAATTACCAATAATTTTAGTAAAGTATTCAGTATGGCAAAATATTGTGAGAATATTTTTGTAATAAAAACAAATAAAATAATAGAAAAATCCCAACATAGATCAATAGTTTGCTGTAAACTTTGAATTCAACTTCTATTGAGATTAACATTGCTATAATCGAAAATTTAATCAATAACACTAAACTTCAAAATATTCATAATTTAAAAAAAAAAAATTTAAGATTAGTCTCAGTTTCATCAATTACAATTTTTAGGTTTAACAATATTAATTAAAACATACAATATTTCAATATAACATACTTAAAAATTAATTTTCAATAGGGACGACCTGTGGTGTAGTGTTTAGCATACCAACCATCTATGCCCAAGATCACAGGTTCGTAGCCGGGCAGATTGGCCTAGGATTTTTTAAAAGGTAGTCAAATATCCTTGGTAACGTATAGATGTAAAACAGGGGTCCTGAGCCTCTACGATGTCAGGTACTTGTCAAAGATTCCTGTCCTAATTAAACCTAGATAGGCAATATTTAGGACTCCTAATGTAGCATCCTTCAATTAACCTAGCAGCAAAAATTGATGTTCAATAAACAAACAATTTTTCAAATGTCAGAAACTCCCTACTAACCACATTATTGGTTTTTGACCCCTGTCACAATTCCCTGTTAACCAAGATACAAAAATAATATGTAAGGAATAAATCTAATTATATTTCACAAAAATAAAACAAATGTTTGAAGGTAAAATGCAGGAATACAATATCTATTAAAAAATAAATATTCTTACTTTCATCTGGGACTATAAACTCTTCCTTCTCTTGTTTCACATTGATAAGCCCATCTGCCATCATAAAAAAATATTTTTTAAAAATATTAAGATAATGAGAAAAATAAATTATAAAAAAGAAAATTTATTTTCTCAAATTCTCAGAAAAAAAAACATAAAAAAGAGATATGAAAGCTTAAATCAAGATATTACAGTATCAGTTCTGCAGGTGTTAGCTTTAAGTTAAGTCACAACAAGTTTTTAATTTTTCATTTGTTTGCTTTTTAAAATTCAACAAAATAAAAAGAAGTTTTAACGAAACCAGTAAATAACTATATGTTCTGTCCAATAGTCTTTAAAGGTCGTAGGCCTCCCTGACAAGTCTGACTATTGCCAAAATATATAAACATTTCCAATAATTACACTCTCTTTTTTTATCATACTAAAGCATAAGATTATTTTTATTTTCAAGAATAATAAAAATGAAACGAATAAAGAGTTAAAACTTGTAGCGACCTAACTCGAAGTTACCACCTGCAGAATTGATACCAGATAAACCAATACAAATAACTAAAAAGAGAGGATATAATTTTAAAAAATCATAATATATAATATGAAATAATTATAATATAAAAATTAAAAATACTTACTAATGGTTTCCGTTTCATCTATCTCTTCTTTGATTCTTATACTAGTGCTGTTTTCATCTAAAACAAAAAACAACACAGCTTTAATTAAGAGTTTAATAGTTGAACAATTAAAGTAAAATTTAAAAAAATAAGTATTTGTTAGCTTGTAGGTGTTAAAAATAAGTAATTCAACTAGTGAAAGGTTTACAAATAAATCTACAATTCAACTTCAATATGCTTAAATATAGTAGATTTAATAACACAAAAGAGGAATTTTCACATTTCGAAAACTGATTAATAATCACTTTAACAGGCTATAAAAAAACGTACATAAAACATAAATGTTAAACACAAAGCAATAAGCAAACAGTATAGTCCAGTCGGCAGGTAGTTTCAGATAGAAAAAGGTCGGAATTTAATGAAACTTGGAGATGTTGTTCAGGGATGGTTAATTGACATATTCTCAAGTTTTGGACCTCGAGGACCCTGCGCAAAAAGAGGAGTAGTGGAGGGACTGCAAAAATCTCGACTTTCCGTCAATAACTTTTTTTTCTTACATCCTGCGGCAAAAGTGCCTATATATTTTTTGCAGAATGTTAAATTTCCTACAATTTTGACTATTCAAACATGTCTGTATGTCAATTCCTTACTAAGATATAGCGCTTCGAAAAAATAACATTTTTCAAAATTCGCTAAAAAATACCGAAAAATGCAGAATTCCGCCTTATTTCTTCTGTTATACCAGAATTATTATGAAATGTTGCTGTAATTATGGATCCTGGTTACAATAACCAACTTTGGACCCCCCCTTCTCCACCCAACCCCAATTCTCAAAACCCTATTTTCTTTTGTATTGAAAGCCAACCATATATCAAGTCGGTATTGATATTTGTTACTTTTTAGGGTCCATATTTCCCTTCCCCTCTCCGCCACTACATAACTATCCCAAGGCAGGTAAAAAAAAAGACACAGTCCTTTTGTGGACAAAATTAATGTAATTAACAATATTAAGGTATTCGCAGAGAAACGGAGCCACTACTGTAGAGAGGGAGGAATTCTTCATATAGGTACTGCAAATTTTGTTCTCCCCCAATCCATAGGGTGCTGACGTGGTATCACACCCACTCACTGCGCGGAGGAAAAGTATATCTTTAGGAGGAATGAACAGGAATTCTACAGGCGAGTAGAAGACACTTGGACCACTACCTCTTACTTTTTTTCTGAAGAAAGATGTTTTTCTTAACGTAAAAAAAACATAAAAATAATGGAAATGAAAAAGAGAGAAAGCGAAGAGAATAAATGACTACACTTTTGGGAAATGGTAGAAAGATAATAACAATAAAATTTATGTCAAAAGGTCATAACTGTCATAGGAGAGAGAATATATAAAAATAAAAATGTAACAGAATGAAAGTTGGAAGCAGTAACAAAGTAAAAGAATTTAAGGTTTATTGAGTAAATTAAAAATTTGGGAGTAGGTTAAGGATAGGTGATGGGAGTCGGTCTTGAGATTGATAGTGGAGGAATCTAAATTGATGCGGATGGTTTCAGAGAGGATGCGTTTGTTATAGTTGGGAACAGAAGCCAGGATAGAAGTATTTTCGAAGTCAAAAATGTGGTTGAAAGATAGGGCGTGTTCGGAGATTTTTGAAGCGGTTAGGTTAAGGGAGGAAATGGAGTATTTGTTTTGAGTAATACGATCTTTAAGGAAGTTTTTAGTTTCACCGATGTAGGAAGAGTAACTTATTTCAACATCAACATGATAACTTTCATCAGAGAAGAAAATTAGGTTTTTAGAATTGGGGTTGGGTGGAGAAGGGGGGGGGGTTCAAAGTTGGTTATTGTAACCAGGAACCATAATTACAACATTTCATAATAATTCTGGCCTAACAGAAGAAATAAGGTGGAATTCTGCATTTTTCGGTATTTTGTAGCGAATTTCGAAAAATGTTATTTTTTCGAAGTGCTATATCTCAGTAAGTCAAAATTGTAGGAAAATTTAACATTCTGCAAAAAATATATAGACACTTTTGCTGCTGGATGTAAGAAAAAAAGTTATTGATGAAAAACTGATGGAAAGTCGATTTTCAATGTCTGTACCTAGATTTTTCCAGTAAACATATTGGCGGGATAACTGTTTCATTTTTACAACCCCTGCATAGGTGTGATGAACTTTGTTAAGATCTGCTTGTTGTAGTGACGTTGGAACGACTACTCGTTGTCCTATAAAAATTATGCCGTTTTGCAGATAGAGTTCAGTGTTATTGTTTTCACCCTTCAAAAGGTCTGATTTAATTGTGGTTAGCTGTTCATCCCGTGAGGTGATACCCGCGGGAGCAAAGGGCTGGGAGAGGACAGGGTATAATCGAGGACACATAAGGGAAACTGGGTGAAGAAATAAACCCCAAAACATTCATCTATCAAAATAAAGTGCTATTATATTGAAATAAAAATAACATTCATCTATTCTTGATAAGGTATTAATAAAATAACAATTACAGATTCATTCATTAGTAAGGGATTAATAAAATAATTATTATATTATTGGGGCGACAGGCTCATAAAGAAGTCCTTGGCCTGCTCAACCACTCTACCCCAATCGTATGCTCGAGTGATAGAGACCTTGCTCAGCCTCAGATCTTCACAGACGGCATCCTTCCATCTAGCTTTGGGCCTTCCTCGAGGTCTTACTCCGTCCGGATTTCCTTTATACAGCTTTTTAGCTGTTCTTTCTTCGCCCATCCTATACAAGTATACAAGTGGCCCAGCCACTTGATGCGTTGAATCCTGATGAAGCTCGATATCATTAGGTCTCCATATAACTCACTTAGCTCCTTGTTCCTTCTGATCCTGAGTTGGTCGTTTTCTCGAACTGGGCCGAATATTTGCCGAAGAACTCTCCTTTCGAATCTATTCAGCTTTTCCACGCTGGATTTATTCAGTGTGAGGGTTTCACCAGCGTATGTCACTACTGGCCTAATCACGGTTTTATATATCATCAGCTTGGACTTTAGGCTAAGGAGCTTACTTCTCAGGAGCTTTGACATTCCAAAACATGCTTTATTACCTAATACTATCCTGGCTCTGATTTCCTCCTCCTCATCCAAATTATCATTTATACGGCTTCCTAAATACTGGAAACTTGATACTTGTTGGAAAGTGTGTCTTCCAAACGTGTAGCTATGAGGTGGTCGGTTTTTTTTACTTTTCTTTATTACCATTATCTTGGTTTTCTCCTCATTCACCTGTAACCCCATTTTTCCAGCTTCCACTTCCAGCCTCTCAAAAGCTTCTTTTAAGAGAATCAGCGATCTTCCTACTAGTACAAGGTCATCAGCATATGCAAGAATACCCAGACTACGGTTAAAGATGGTTCCCTCCATCAGCAATCCTGCCCTTTTAATGACACTTTGCATTACAATATTGAATAGTAGAGGTGCCAGCGAGTCTCCCTGCCTAAGTCCTGTACTAATCCCAAATTTTTCCGTGATTGAGCCATTTACCCTTACGCTGCAAACTGTGTTTTCCATCGTGCTCATTACCAAACGCACCAACTTGGATGGAATCCGCATACAATAATAAACATATGCACTAATACTAATTACAACTTAAACATTCCCCATCAATACTCATTACCTCGTAACCAGTAATAAAATTAATAATTCCCAACAAAACTCGATCCATTATCTACAACAATAATCATATCCATCATCTACAATAATACTAATTACAGCTTAAACATTCCCCATCAATACTCATTACCTCATAATCAGTAATAAAATTAATAATTTCCACATAACTCGATCCCTTGTCTACAACAATGATCATCTCCATCATCTACAATAATAAACATATGCACTAATACTAATTACAACTTAAACATTCCCCATCAATACTCATTACCTCGTAACCAGTAATAAAATTAATAATTCCCAACAAAACTCGATCCATTATCTACACATAATTCTGGGAGCACTAATGCGAAAAGAAAAGATTCCTATCTGTCTTGTGGCCAAACGCGGCGAATGAAAAATAAAATATATAACTGGCTCTATCTTCAACTGACCGCCTTCTGGCCTCATCCCAAGTCTAGTCCGATCACCGTAACGGGGAAATCTCTTACCTTCCTCTCTTCTGTTCCGGACACCCGAATCTTCCACGCCTTCAACTCATCTTCAGCCCCATCTCCAGTCAGGAGACACCCACCTTGCCTGCCGGGTAGTGGCTCTATCTCAGCCCGTCTTCACTGCTCCACTCTCCAAGAGGAAAAAACGGCTGGGTATTTGAAGGCTTATCCGAGCTAGCGTCAACATTCTTATCCGGGGATCAGTGAGGTGGTGCCATCTGGTGGTCATATTATCCCAACCACTCGCGAATTGAATTAAACTTTTTAAATATTGCCTCAGCTCGACTTGAAGGGGACGGAAATGCTGAGTCACATCTGTGTCAGACTGATGACTTGGCATCACCACAAGCAGACAAGAATCTTCTAATAAAAATTCATATTTAATAAAATATATCTAAACTAAATGTTAAGGACCTACAATGCCTTTAACCAAAACCATATACAAAGAAAAATTATGTAATTAGTCACAAGAAGAAATAACATTAGCAAATTCTGATTTGGCATGGGATAACATATACATATATATCAAAATCCTTAAAACCTAAAATCTTTCAAAAACATCTTATTGAAAAGAAGCAACTAAATGCTAATCATTCTCTAAAATACGTAAAACTAATAATAAACTTTTGACTTCAACAGATCAAAAATACTTCATTTTGATCACAAAGATTAGAGTATAATTCGTAACACAGATTCCCTTTATTCAACGTGTTCTAATAAAAAAAAAAGGCTAATTAAATATAACATTCGCTAACATTTATAGCATTGATCTAAAATCTGTAATTAATGCACATAAACTAAATTTTATTTAAATAAAAAATTTTCCTCAGCCCGTTACAGAGGTTTCTTCAGCGAGGGTTTTATAATTGAGCGTATCGTTGGAAATAGTGTAATGGTTTTATTAGAAATTAACGAGACTTCTTCTTCAATATTTTGTTCGATTTGGGACATATTTTCTTGGATAGGGGATCTTGAAAGGAAATCGGCATGTGCATTTTCTTCTGCCTTTTTATGTTCAATTTGGTAGTCAAAATTTGTGAGCCGGGTTGCGTAGGGTAGAAGCCTAGCGGACGTCATTGCTGGAAGATGTGCATTCTCGTGCAGAATGTGGGCCAGTGGCCGGTTATCAGTATAAAAGGTAAACTTTATGCCATAAATATAATAATAAAATTTATTATTTGTACCTTTTGTATCAGGGTTTAATCAATTTAATTATAATGATAAGTTATATTTCCCGAAATTTAATTTAATAAATATAATAATAAATGACCATGATTTTAGCTGGGTCTTTCAAAATTTTACCTTGTTCGAATACATAACCTAAGTATTGAATTTTGGTTTTGAATAGTCTTGGTGCCTTCATAATGGTCATGATTTTAGCTGGGTCTTTCAAAATTTTACCTTGTTCGAATACATAACCTAAGTATTGAATTTTGGTTTTGAATAGTTCACAGTTATCTCTATTGAGGTGTATATTGAACTCTTTTAGTCTGTCGAGGCAAGCAATCAAATTTTTATAGCAGTCCTCTCTTGTTTTCCCATGGACAATGATGTTGTGACCCCTTGTAGGCCTGTTAGGACTTTGTCCATGATAAGATGGAATTCATTTGGTGCGGTTTTGATGCCAAAAGAGGGTTAACAGTGTAGGTTCCTTTATGGGTAATGCTTGGTGAAATAGAAGTGGGGAAAACTTATCTGAAACTACGTAAAGTGTCTCTGCTGATTTTATGTCCTTATATTGAACCTCTACTTCTGCTACTCCAATGGGTGCGAAAATACCTGAGGTGTAAGAGTTAAATTGAATTCTGGAATCTCTAAGTTTCTTATTAAGGTTCAGGCGATTAAAATTTGATTCATTTAACAGTGTTTGTCCAGCTCCAGAATCTACTTCAAATTGTTGAATTATGTTGTTGATTTTTACTTAAACGAAATACTTCTGTGTGTCTTGATTCTGACTGTTTGTTTCATATATTGTGTATTGATCATGGAGGAATGAGCCTTCTTCTGAGTCTACTGACTGCACCCCCTTTTTTACTGACATTAATTTTTTTTGACATATCCCGACTTCTTACAGTATTGACATTTTAATTTAGTCGAAATATCTTTGCAATTTTTTTAATTGTGATTATTTCTACCACATTTTAAACAAAGCCCTTCAATTCCAAAATGTTTTAAATTAAGGTGTGTGTGTCTTGAATTTGATTTATCTCTAGGCCTTGAATTATAACTATTTTGACTCCCACTACGTAATCTCGAAAGTCAGTGTTCACTGTTATTTTCTGTGGGTATATCGAATTGTTGGCTTGCCAAGTTCGATACTTCTAAGGTTAGTGCCTTAGAGACAGCATTAGAAAATGTTTTTGAGTCATCCAAAAGAAGTTGGTGGGGTATGTCTTGGTTAGAAAGACCTCGGATAAACTAGGAGTGTAAAAAAAGATCTGCCACAGACTTTTCATATTCACATTTAAAGCTGCAAGCAGGAATGTATTTTCGTAATTGGGTGACAAAATCTTGGATAGATTGGTTAGGTGCTTGTTTTTGTGATAGAAATTTGTGTCTTTCAACTAAAATATTTTTTTTCTCGGTCAGTTGATCGTCAAGGGTCTTAATGGTTTCATCAAAGGTTAATGTATTGAGTTTTTTTGGTGCTACTGATAGCTTGAGCAACTCAAAATATTCAGTGCCAATGCTATTTAAAAGAATTGTTTTTGGTGAGGCTTTGTCTGACGCTAGTCCTTTAAGGGCAAGAAAGTAGTCAAACCGTTCTTTGTAATGTTGAAAGGATTCCGTGTTTTTATCAAAAGTATCAAATTTACTTATATTATGTTGAGGAAGTGTTGAATAAGCGCTTTGATTTAGGGACGAGAATTTTTCTAACATAGCTGAAAATTGCTGTTGCTGTTACAAAAACTGGGTGAATTAATCAGCGTCCATTGTTGTAGGTTGGCAATAAACTTTGAGATTAGAATATCACTTTTCTCTGTGTTTATCCTCGTCACCACTTTGTTATGTCTATATTGGTACTCAATCAGGAAAACAACATGCTTATAACACAATTTATTAAAGACAACTATACACACTTTCACATTGTTATTAAGTATAACACAATCGAGACGGTACTCCCGAAAAGAGCGGGACCAGGGACTTGATCACTGATAATCGATACTACAATTGAAACACAACAAGTGGGATCAGTTTCATCAATTATTTCTTCTTTAATAAAAACACAAGAGGAGTTATTTATATCTGAAATGGCAAACAAATCAATTAAAATTATTTTGTTTTATCATGGAAGCATGAAATTATAACTAGTTGAAAACTGCCTGTTTGAAAAGGTCTGAACATAATCTAAATGTTAAGAGGTTATAAAAAAAGAATATAAGTCAAGATTGTTTAGTTAAAACATAGTTGAAACGAAGTCATGATTATATAATTCAAATTTGAATTGACCTTCAAAATATATATGTATGTAAAGCACCTTTTCAAACAGGCAGTTTTCAAGTAGTTATAATTTCATGCTTCCATGATAAATTGACAACAAGATTGACAACTCCTTAAACAGAAGTTGTCAATCTGTAGTTTAATAGGGTTGATTACAGATAGTTGATTAGGATGTGCTGGTAATAATCGATTTTAGAGTCAATACATCGATTTGTTCGTACCTATCTGTAGTCATAGTGATGACTAAAGTAACTATCCTCTTTCATAAAAGAGAAATTAATTTAAAATTAGTATATATTATTTTTACTTTAGTAATTATTCCGCAGGCTATCGCTTGATCAAGATTCTTCCTCGCTCACTGCTTTTTCTAAAGCTACATACTGGCATTTCCTCATGAGCTCAGTTCAATGGTAGTTTTAGAACTGAGTGCACTGTTCGTATCCCACTAAGTAGCGTAGCAGCTATTCCAGAGAAAGCTACTGCAACAGCAACTCCTTTATCTTTCCGTTTTTGGGCTAATAGTAAATTCAAAAGATAGGTTTTGCCTCCTGGATCATTCAACAAGAACAAACCTCCTTCGCCACTGGCAACTTTTTGAAAAACTGTGACAAAAACTAATCATTGTTCTGAATTTAAAAGTGGAGGGCTTCTGTTATTTGTTGCATTAGAGAAACAGTATCTTAATCTAGTTTTCACATTAAATCACTACTAACTTCTCCAATTCTTTGTGGTCTACTCATTCCAAATTCGGAAACATTTTTTCCAGTAATAGTAATGGTCTTCAACCTCAGTTAGCGCATCATTGTATGAAGCATTCGGAATCTGTTCTTGTAATCTGTGTAAAATATCATCCGCCAGGCCATTTTTATACTTTTCCCACAATTCATGACGGTTTGAAAGTCCACATGTTGCTATATTAATAAACAGCTCTCTCACTTTTGGCGCAGATTTGCATTGATCAGCCTCTTCCAGAGTTGTATCCCCATGATCATCATTCTCTAATGACCCTCTTGTTGAAATATTGAAAATTCTTCATTATGGTGTACACACATGGTGTAAAAGCATTAAAACATATGTTTATGTCATCCCCTATTTGAACAATTTTTTGGCATTAAAAAGTAGCCTATGTCCTTTCTCAGGCTCTAGAGTATCTCTGTACCAAACTTTATTAAATCGGTTTAGTAGTTTAGGCGTGAAAGTGTAACAGACAGACAGAGTTACTTTCAAATTTATAATATTAATATAGATGATAATGCAATATATATGCATACACTGTAGTGTTATATTTATAGAGATTCCTTAAATTTACTAAATTTTTCTTTCAGAGTTTTAAGATTTTTTAATAATTATAATTGAGAAAAAAAAAATCATTTTAAATACGCAAGGTGTCAAAGATAATTAAGTTAGTATCACTGGTTGTTTACCTCCATCTAGGTTACAAGGTCCTGTGTTCCTACAGTTTTTTGTTTATGAATAAATGTGTTTATTATTGTGTACTCACTGTATTACTTTAAAGATAAAGTTAAGAACTAAACTTAGATATTGAACAGGTTATGGACCCAGTGTAAACGTGCGTAATAATCGAACGGCCCTTGTGTCTCGTGGTTAAAAATGTCGGTGTTTACAGTCCCTTTACTTTCGTCGAATAACTTCTCACATTGGAAGTTTAGGATCAAGGCAATCCTTGAAAAGGAACAATTAGTTGAGGTAATTGAAAGTGACCTACCAACAGATGCGACAGAAAAGAAAACTTTTCTTATTAATGATGCTAAAGGAAAAGCCATTATCATTCAAGGTCTGTCCTAATATAAACATCTTGATATTATTCAAGATTGTCAAACATCAAAACAAATGCTTCAGGTTTTGAAGGATGTATTTGCCAGATCTAGTTCTTTTTCAAATTTAACGTTATGGAAAAAACTTGTGAATTTAAAAAGTGAACGATATGAAAATTTGGAAGACCATTTTCTTAATTTTAATAAAACTATAAGAGAACTGATTGATTTAGGTTCTACATTGGACGAAAGTGACAAAATATGTAATTTGCTTCTTTCCCTTCCTAACGATTATAATACAGTGGTAACTGCTTTGGAAACAGTTGAAAACATAAAAATGGACTTTGTAAAGGCGTGTCTTTGGGACCATGAATTGAAAATTAAGTGTCAAGATACTTCTGAGGCAGGTCTCAAAGCCCAAGTCTTCGAACAATCTCCCAATGTGTACTCTTAAGTTACGTGTATCTACTGTTGCATAGTCACAGTGATGGCACTTATAAGAAGCTCCATCTGCATGTCGAGCCTTTAAATGTCTTTTTAAAACAGCTTTATAGTCACATAGGGGACATTCATGAGACCTTTCTCAGTGAGACGCATCATAATATGCTTCTTTAAACTACTTTCTTTTCTTATTTTATAATCACAATGAGGACATTTGTGAGGCTTCTCACCAGTGTGACGACCCATTATGTGTACTTTTAAGTAATATGCCCCTACTGTTGCTTAGTCACAATGAGGTCTCTTACCTTTGTGACGGATCATAATATGTTTTTTTAGCAGTTTTTTTTCTTCAACTTTATAGTCACAATGATGGCATTGATGAAGGTTGTCAGCTGCAGGAGACTCAACACATTCTTTCAGATTGATATTAACTGTAGTTTCTAAGCCAGGCTGCTCCCTCTCCTTGGCATCTTGAGTACCTAAAACAATAACTATTTCAATAATAATTATAACATTAATCTTGCCAAGATTACTAACTAAGAATAGAACTTCAAAAATAGAACCATATCCGATCAGATTTATTAACATTGGTACAAGCTGAAACTGACTGGTGAAAACAGAATGGGGATTCTCTTATCATCCCTGGTCATACTATTGTAAATAATGAATCTAACATAGCTATAGTAGGCCAAAATGCAACTTCTGCCTTGAGCATTTCAAATATTTGTCAAACAGTTTTAAAGAACAAGGTGCTCAAGAAACAACTGGAGTTTGTCTTGATACTTGGTGCAGTGAGGATGTATATTTAGTGAGCTCCTGAGGATTAGTTATCTACCAAACAACAAGTGATAAGTAGCATCTCCCTTTTATTTAATTTGTTTTACAATTTTTTTTTATCAGAAAAGTTTTCTTTTTTTTCTTTGTTTTTTTAACTTACTAATCTCTGTAAAAACAATGGCTGAATATCCGCCCACTAAGCGGAAAAAAAGCCAAATTTAAAGAAGCATTTTCGTTAAATAACGAAAACAAACAAAATGATAACTACAAATGATTCTTAATTATTAAGAGGATCGGGACGGATAATGATGGAAATCCTTTCGATTTCAAAAAAGTTTCACCATTGTTAATAAATAAGTCTAAAAAATTTAATTGGTGACATAAAGCAACAACAAAATTAAGAGACTGTACCCTATTAGTTGAAGTTATTTCAGAAAATCAATGGAATAAATTACTAAAATGTGAAACAACTTTCCTGCCAAAGCAGAGCCGCATGGCAAGCTAAATCAATGCAAAGGAATTATATGGTGCCCTGATCTCAATTGTTGTTCCATTGACGAAATAAAGGGAAAATTGAAATCACAAAATATAGAAGACGTAAAAAGACTAACATATTACAAAAACATAACAGCCACAATAATCTCATAACCTTCAACAACCCCAACCCACCTACTGACATAAAAGTAGGTTTCTATAATACCACAGTTGAACAATTTATCTCGAACCAGTTGTTATATGTGCGTTAAGTTCGGTCATACAAAATCTGTTTTGTAAAAAAGAACTTCAAGTGCAGGTAAATTTAAACATGAAAGAGTAGAATGTAATAGTCCCATAAAGTGGGTTAACTCCCAAGGTCAACACGACTCTTTTTTGAAAAATTTCCCTACTTTCTTAAAGGAAAAAGAAATTAAAGACATACAAGAAAGTGAAACAATAACATATCTAGCTGCCAAAAAAAAAAATGAATTGCTGCACCCAGTAACAATGCAAGTGAATTTTTCCAATATTGTGAAAAATAAAGTATCGGCTAGTGTACAAACAGACAATGTAAGTGATGATCATTCTAATTTCAAAAAACCGTTAGACCCAAATACAAAACACAAACACTTACCTACTGGAGACTCAAATATGAATAATAAATTAATTTCCCCCACCTCCCACTACGCTCCCTCACCCCACCCCACTCCCGTCCCTATCCTCACCCCGGATTCCTACCCCACTTCCTCCCTTAACCCCTCCTAACCCTTCCGGGCAAAACCATGGAAAAATTCCAGGAGCCCTCATTGAACCGAAGGTTTCACCCTCATAAAAAGAAAACTGACGAAATCACGGTCACCAAGATGACCTACAGAGCGGGTGGACTGTAGTTAGAGAAAGAAGACTAAAGAGTAAGTCTCAAACCAAACCCCCCAACCGAAATACGAGCAGAGAAAAAATGGACACAAATAAAAATAAAAATAATATCTATTAATAGTTTCAATTTATATTACATCTCATTGAGAAACCAATTAATATTATCAATATCTTAAAATCATAATATTATTAATATGTACTTATTTTATTTTTTCATCTTGGTGACCGTGATTTCGTCAGTTTTCTTTTTATGAGGGTGAAACCTTCGGTTTAATGGGGTCTCCTTGAATTTTTCCATGGTTTTGCCCGGAAGGGTTAGGAGGGGTTAAGGGAGGAAGTTTCTATTTTATTAAATTATTGGTATTATCAATTTATTCTTATATAAGTCGTTCTTATACATTTTACCCACACTTTACAACATGACATTTTCAAATAATATCACCCTACGGAACTATAATAGTTCACTCAGAAAACACTTAAGAACCTACAGTTTCGACAAAGAATCAGCGAACCACAGCCAATCCATTTTGAAATTAATACTGATAATAACTATAAATCATGTAACGTACCAATAACTGAATGGGAATTCGACACGACTATATCTTCCCTAAGAATGTCCGCTATTAGTCCAGACAACATCCATAATTCCATGATCAAAAATATCCAAAAAAACCAAAGAAAATACCTACTCAAATTTTACAACAAAATATGGTTGGAAGGTGGACTCTCACACACCTTCATCAACAAACGCCACTGCTTAGGTATTTTCATTGATATTGAAAAAGCCTTTGATACTGTCTGGCGACCATCCAGATTAAAACAATTATATGACTGGGGGTTGAGAGGACCCCTACCATGCTTCATCCAAAATTTCATAAGCAAAAGATTTATACAAGTGCGAATTGCAGATTATCTCTCCAAAAAACACTTGTAGTGATTGGAATTCCACAAGGAAGTGTCCATAGCGGAACACTGTTTTTAATTGCCATTAATTCAATACAAGGTCCACTCACTCATCTCAAACCAAGCCTTTTTGTCGATGACCTTGCCATCTTCATTCTGTATACAGACACCAACAGAAAAAAAATGACAATACAGTCAATCTTAAACAAACTACAAACCTGGTCACAAGATATTGGCCTCACCTTCTCAACAGAAAAGACTAAATGTAATCTATTCTCCCGGAAAAAACGACCAAGCACTCCCCCGAAAATTACTTTATACAATAAAGAATGCACCTTAGCGGAATAAGGACAGCAAAGGGAGCCTTCAGGACGAGGCTGATTCTTAGCTTATGCGCTAAATCCAATGTGCCACCCCTCACCTACCGGAGATATCAACTCGCAACTAACTACTTACGCCCCCCCCCCCCAACAAACCCAGCATTTAAATACACGTTTAGACCGAAATATCAACAAATTTACAGGAATAATTCAAGAAAGCCAGCCCTTCTAACAATAAGATACAGAAGAACTATAGAACAAATAGAACAAAAAATTATACAAAGCCAAGGTACCCTCAGCCCACCCTGGACATGCGCAATTCCCAATATTAACATTACATAAATTCAGGAAGAAAGACACGCCATCATATTTAATAAATAATAAATTCCAAGAAATACAAAAAAAAAATAGGAATGCAACATTCATCTACACAGATGGCTCCAAAATGAATGACAATATTAGGTCGGCTGTTGTCACACCTGAAGAAGCATTCAGGTACAAATTACGACCTAATTGCAGTATGTTCACAGCAGAACTAGGTCCCATAGCATATGCCCTCCACAATATGATGACAAGAGAGGGAGACAAGTACATAGTTGGTGACTCATTATCTGCGCTCCACAGTCTATTAGAATTATACAGCGATCACCCATTAGTCACAAAAATTCATAAATACCTAACTATGCTAAAATCATTAGCAATATCAAAAAGATATTGAATTCCTATGGACATCATTTATCAGTTGGCATCAAATACAATGAAACAGCCGATAAACTTGCAAAAGAAGCCGCAATCACTAATCAAAACATTGTCCCCATTTACTAAAACTGCATGGCAAAGACTGTGGGACAATAACAAATTAAACGAAATACAAACAACTGGAAGATCTGAGTGAGATTAACGACTCTTACAAGATCAAGAATTGGTCACTCAAGAGTGACTCATATTTATCTGATTACAAAAGACCCACAACCTATATGCAATAGATGCCAGACACCCATCACAATAAAACACATTATAGAAGAATGCCCAGACTACAATAAACTCATGTTGAAATACAATCTCAAAAGATCTCTTTAACAATCACTCAATGACTGTGAAGATACAATAAGTACACTACTCAAGTTCCTGAAGGAATCCAATCTACTGAAAACATTATAATATAACCACTACAATGTAATTTAGTCACATTCAAAAATGTGTACTACGAATATCTCTACAAAAGAAAATTTTGACTTCAGAATATTAAATTCATATTTATTATTTATAATTAATATATAAGAAAGTAAATAATTTAAGCTTGTATTTTACTTTATTTAGGTTATCTCTGTGTATATATTTATAACTATGTAAGAGAAATACTACCAAATTCTTATTTCATAATTTAATCATTAACGCATTAATGGAGATGATTTAATTTTAAGCATCCTATCATTATTTTGTTTATTTGCTTAGACTATAAAGTTTATATTTATAACAACATAAGACGAAACATTTTGTTTTATAACTACTAAAGTATCATTCCTAAGTTCTGATCATTATACAATTGTGTTACAATTACAGAAAAAAAAAAAAAAGGAAGAGGAAAAAAAAAGGAAAAAGAGAGAAAATATATATCTATATTTAGGCTAAAATAATTCTTTAGTATAAACTTATAGAACATTGGGTCTAGGAGATACCAATAAATAGACAAACACCTATGGGAACAAAACGACTATCATAAAACAATAATAAGGAGTACAACAAAAAATTAGAAAATGGCGTAACAAACCGTCCAGTCAATACGCCTTAGTGAAAACCCTAACCCTCACGAGACAACTTTCTTGGAGTTGAAATTTTGCAAGGCACAACTGTTAATTTGAGATCAAATTGAGTTCCCTAATTTTCTTTGATTCCGACTTAACATGGTAATTTTCAATCGGATGGGGTATAACTTTTGACTGTTCATGATAGAAAAATTTAAGTCCACAGGAAGGCCCATCCAAAAAAGGATTAAAGAACATATATCTTGCGTCCAGAATTCCAAAAAAGAAAAATCGGCTGTAGCAGAACACATCTACAACACCGACCCCCACATACCCTTTGAAAACACTGCCATCCTTGTAAAAGAAGCTAATTACCATCTCCGAAACATAAGAGAACCTATCGAAATTGTCAAAGAACCCAACAATTTCAATAAGGAAGATGGCTATAAGCTAGGCAAAAACTGATATCCGGCCATCCAACAAAAGACCTACACATTACCTCACTATCCACCAACACTGAACACTCAAGAACATACCCGAACACAACACGACCGGTATACAATTGTGTTACAATTACAGAAAAAAAAAAAAAAGGAAGAGGAAAAAAAAAGGAAAAAGAGAGAAAATATATATCTATATTTAGGCTAAAATAATTCTTTAGTATAAACTTATAGAACATTGGGTCTAGGAGATACCAATAAATAGACAAACACCTATGGGAACAAAACGACTATCATAAAACAATAATAAGGAGTACAACAAAAAATTAGAAAATGGCGTAACAAACCGTCCAGTCAATACGCCTTAGTGAAAACCCTAACCCTCACGAGACAACTTTCTTGGAGTTGAAATTTTGCAAGGCACAACTGTTAATTTGAGATCAAATTGAGTTCCCTAATTTTCTTTGATTCCGACTTAACATGGTAATTTTCAATCGGATGGGGTATAACTTTTGACTGTTCATGATAGAAAAATTTAAGTCCACAGGAAGGCCCATCCAAAAAAGGATTAAAGAACATATATCTTGCGTCCAGAATTCCAAAAAAGAAAAATCGGCTGTAGCAGAACACATCTACAACACCGACCCCCACATACCCTTTGAAAACACTGCCATCCTTGTAAAAGAAGCTAATTACCATCTCCGAAACATAAGAGAACCTATCGAAATTGTCAAAGAACCCAACAATTTCAATAAGGAAGATGGCTATAAGCTAGGCAAAAACTGATATCCGGCCATCCAACAAAAGACCTACACATTACCTCACTATCCACCAACACTGAACACTCAAGAACATACCCGAACACAACACGACCGGTACAGGCCAGCCAATGGGAAGGGTGACTTCCATCGAGACCACGTCCCCCAGGTATAAATACCCTAACTCCAACCATCCGCTCTTCATTAACTGACTAACCGTGAGGAAGATCACAGCACGATGAGCGAAAGCTTGGTTAATAGCACCGACATGACAGGGTTCATCGCGGAAGTAGAATATAAGAAGAAAATTTAATTATAGTTCACAAAAATGAGTATAAACTATAAAGACTATAAACTCTTCCTCCTCTTGTTTCACATTGACAAGCTCATCTACCATCATAAAAAATGTTTAAGATAATGAGAAAAATAAATAATAAAGAAGAAAATTTTTTTTCTCAAATTATCACGAAAAAAAAGGAGGTATGGGTGTTTAAATCAAGATATTGCAGTATCAGTTCAGCAGGTTGTAGCTTTAAGTTTAAGGTTGAAACAAATAAAAAATTATAACTTACGGCAACTTAACTGGAAGTTACAACCCGCAGAATCGATTCCAGATAAACTAACAAAAATTATTTAAAAAAAAGAGGATAACACTTAAAATATATAATATAAAAATTAACATTATTACCTGTATGTTGGAGCATAATATGCTTTTTTAAACTTCTTCTTTCAGCTGTTTCGTAGACACAGTGAGGGCACTTGTGAGAAGCTCCATCTGAATGTCGAGCATTTAAATGTCTTCTTAAAGCACCTACTTCCACAGCTTTATAGTCACATAGGGGACATTCATGAGGCCTTTCGCCAGTATGCCGAGCCATTATGTGTCCCTTTAAATGGCTCTTATGAACCACCTTATAATCACAATAGGGGCATTTATGTGGCTTCTCACCAGTGTGACGACCCATTATGTGTACTCTTAAGTTACGTGCATCTACTGTTGCATAGTCACAGTGAGGGCACTTACGAGAAGCTCCATTTGAATGTCGAGCCTTTAAATGCCTTTTTAAAACAGCTACTTCCACAGCATTATAGTCACGTAGAGGACATTCATGAGGCCTTTCACCCGGATGGCACATTATAATATGGTTCTTTAAACTACTTTCTTTTCCTATTTTATAATCACAATGAGGACATTTGTAAGGCTTTTCACCAGTATGCCGAGCCATTATGTGTCCCTTTAAATGGCTCTTATAAACCACCTTATAATCACAATAGGGGCATTTATGTGGCTTCTCACCAGTGTGACGACCCATTATGTGTACTCTTAAGTTACTTGTATCTACTGTTGCATAGTCACAATGAGGGCACTCATGAAGTCTCTTACCTTTGTGACGGATCATAATATGTTTTTTTAGCAGTTTTTTTTCTTCAACTTTATAGTCACAATGAGGGCATTGATGAAGGTTGTCAGCTGCAGGAGACTCAACACATTCTTTCAGATTGATATTAACTGTAGTTTCTAAGCCAGGCTGTTCCATCTCCTTGGCATCTTCAGTACCTAAAACAATAAATTTTTCAATAATAATTATAACATTAATCTTGCCAAGATTACCAACTTAGAATGGAACTTCAAAAATAGCATCATATTCGATCAGATTCATTAACATTGGTACAAGCTGAAACTGACTGGTGAAAACAGAATGGGGATTCTCTTATCATCGCTGGTGATACTATTGTAAATTATGAATCTAACATAGCTATAGTAGGCCAAAATGCAAATTCTGCCTTGAGCATTTCAAATATTTGTCAAACAGTTTTAAAGTACAAGGCGCTCAAGAGACAACCTTCTTGGAGTTGAACTTGTGCTAGGCACAACTGTTATTGCCCAAAAGTTTCTTTTGAAATCATATTCAGTTCCATAACTTTCTTCAATTCCGACATAACTTGGTAATTTACTATCGGATGGGGTATAACTTCTGACTGTTCATGATAGAAAAACTTATGTCCACAGTGATGTTGCAGCAGTTTTGTGAAAATATCGATCTGATACTTTAAGTAAATATTAACTTACATAATCCAGTTTAAATATATTCTCAATCATCATTTTCTTAACAGTTATTGTCTTTAAAATTGGGAGAACAATTCTCATGTTTGGTATGAATTAGATTACTATTTCTTAGAGTATAACTAATTATGTTATTTTGCATGTTTCAGTGCCATTCAAAAAGCGAAGGGATCCACCAAAAATCAAATTGATACTTGAGAAGGATTGGTAAATGGATTGTTAAGGCCAGATGATTATTAAGAGACAAAAAATTATTAATTTTAATCAAAATTTAAATCATTTTTCGTAAATGAAAGAACATTTTCTTTACTTATTTATCACATTTTTATTTCAATATAATAATTATATCGTTTATTTCATAATTGTTTAGAATAATTTAATTTAAAAGGTAATTTTATTTGTTTAGTTATAAGTCTGATATTTGTCATAAGTTTGAAAACATGTTATAAAAGTGAAGAGAGAAAAACAAAAGGGAGTCGATCGGTTTTTGTTTGCTCCGTCTACATTGCGCCAAGACCTCCATTGTCCCAACATCCTCACTCGCTGTGCCGACGAAATACTCTGTCGTCTGAACATCCAGCTCGCCGAGAATCTACTATCTAATGGAATCTACTTCGACAGACAGATTAGAGTTTTATTTTTGTTTATATCATTTCAACTACAAAACCAGATAAACATTTATTATTTTGTAATAGATTTTATTTGAACATTTTATTTATTTGTAATTTAATAGAGTTAGATTAATATAGAACGTAAGATTAAATAATAATTGTTTTATTTTTGTTATTAATTAGTTGTTTATAATTAATTAGTAACTTCATTTTCTGATTATAAAACCGTTTAAATTGTTCTTTTAATTCAATCAATTGTTTTTTTTTCTTTTACCTAAAGTAGTAGTTATTTAATTTATATAAGAGATATATCTTATTAGTTTAGTAAAAGGTTACAATTCAAATGAAATGCGATCTGGTATAATTGAATCAGAAATTAACTTTTCTTATCCATTTTGGACACATGGAGATGTTTAAGTACTTAGGGTCAATGGTAACTGGAAAAAACGTTATTCAAGAGGAAATAAAGGCGCGACTAAAGGCGGGAAATGCTTGTTACTATTCGGTCTCAAAATTACTAAGCTTGCGTCTTTTGTCCAGAAATCTAAAAATCAGAATTTATAAAAAAATTATCGTTCCATCTCTTTTCTATGGATGTGAAACTTGCCCACTAACGCTGAAGGATGAAGTACGTCTTCAGGTCAAAGGATGAGACCACTGGGGTATATAGGAGATTACATAACGCGGAATTGAGAAGCATGCATCCTGTAAATATTATTCAGGTGATAGCATCGTGGAGATTAAGATGTGCATATAAAGTTGCTGGGCTTAGTAACAAACAAATTCCCAAGATGTTAATAGGGGCTGTACCGACTGGGAAACGTCTGAGGGGTAGACTGAGACATAGGTGGGAGGATTGCGTTAGAAATGATCTGGCTGGTTTAGGTTTGGGTGGTGCTCCATGGGCGGAGGTTTGTAAACATAGATTGGTGGTATCGGCACTGAGCCTTTGGGTTCGTTAAGCCTTTATTTATTTTAACGTCATTTATGAATTAGGTTTCCTTTTAAAACACCATCATAAAATATTTCCCTGTTCCATCAGATATACCACAGTTATTTTCATAAAAATGGGGGGGAAAAACCAATTATACAGTCTGTATATATTCTTAATTCATTTAAATTATTAGACGTTTCAACAAATTTATGTCATTTTCAATCTTTCTAAAAACTTATTCTGGATCAATTAACAATCATAAATAACTTAAAAAATTATAAGTCACAAATCTTATAAAATGCATTTTTAATGTCATAAATTTTTTTTTAATATATAGTTAAATGTATATAAACGATCAACAGGTTTTTAAAAACTTTTATTATGAATGATTATAACAAATAAAATCAAGCTAACACTGTACAAGAGTAACTAGCCGGACAAGTGACGAAAATCAAGAGAGCGAGGAGCCTCTGCTCCAGGCTTAAATAAGATCTGTTATTGATGACGTTAATTTCTAGAATTGTATACTTGGTAGCCACCTGCCATCTGCAGCTGCATCTAAAAGTGCATAACAATTCTAGGTATTAAGTATTATTCTAAGAATTGTTTATTTGGGAGCCACTTGTAACTCCTCCCCACTTTAAGTTTTTGAACTCCGGGCAAAACAAGGAATTATTTAAATAAATATTATACATAATAAGTTGTTACAGGAATTACTAAAAGCTAGTTTTATACAATTTGCTTAACACAACATTATGATCGTTTACAATAGCAGGTGCTGTAGGTATAGTTACAATTTGTGTTGGTATATTGGTATTACATTTTCTTTTATAAATAAACATAATAATGATAGTAAAAATTACAAGGATAGTAATGAAATAATAATAATTGTAATTGTTGTTTACAAATGAAAGTATTTCAAGTGGTGGTATAGTGTAATTGTGTGTGGTTACAAGTGTAGTATTTAAAATGAAGGAATTATAAAATGGTTGTAGAATATTATTATAATTATGAACGTAAATGTTATTAAATTCAGAAAAACAATCACGTTACTAATGTTAATTAAACTTACCTCTGGTAAAAATACAGAATTATTATTACAATCTATTAGTTTAGTAATATTTACAGTTACATATTGCTTAAGGATATCTACATATCTAATTTTATTTTTATTGCTTACAATTAAGTTACAATATTTCAAGTTTCCATTATCAAGAATAGAGGAAACACATTTAGAATTAATCTTATTTAAGTTTAGACAATAAAAATTATCTATAAATATACAGTTGGCTGTATAAAAATTTGTTTTATATTTTATGTATAGATCAGATTTTAAATTAATTTCATAAATAGTTTGGTTGATCACCCTTGGTATTGGTAAAATAAAATATCCTTTATACGAGTCATCGTGGACTGGTAATTTTATAAAGGTATGAACAATGTTGTAATGTGTAGAACAAAATATTTTACTGTTAGTCCATAGGATTTCTGAATTGTTTGATATTAAATTTATATTTTTAGGCAAATTTCTGATTACATCAGTCATTAAATTGGAATGAACTATTCCCATTTTTCAAAATTCCAAAGACAAGGTTAAGCTTTTAATTTTATTTAATAAATGCATAATATGAATGTATATATCTTTCTTATAGTCTTCTATCAATCTTTGGTTAATGTTTACTGTTGTTTCAATATTATGTTCAATTTTATAGTTATTCTTTTCAACGTTTGAAATTATTTTATCATAGTATTCTTTATCGTCTGCGTCCATATTACCAGTGATCCAGCTGATAATATTACCTAATCCGTTTATTAAACCTCTCTTATGACGGTTATTAATATCTTTAAATTGAATTAATTCTAATTGTTCAATTGCATCATTTGTTAAATCAATTAATAAGTGAAACATTTTATGATTTTTGAAATTAATTAAATGTGTTTGTATGTTTGTTATTTCTACTTCTAATAGTGTCAGATTATAAAAATGATATGTTTCATAAAACTGGTTGATTACTCTAATGTTGTTTATAGAATAGTGTAGGATTCCTAGTGCCTTAGTCAGATCCATTACTTATATCGTCAGAGTCGTCTGAAGATGTATTGTCAGTAATATTAACGTCTAAAGAGTCTTCATCTGAAACAAAGTGTCGTTTCTTTCTACTTTTATTAGGTCTTCGAATATTGTCAACATGGGTTTTTAATTGTCGAGCTCCTTGAATTAGTACATTAACTTTCCTAAATTTATCTCGGTTTTTAATTTTTGCTTGGTTCCATTATTTGGTAAAGGATAGTCTGTAAGTCATCTTTTCTATTAAAAATAATTTCGTATCTTTTTTTGTTTCCAAAGGGCTTAGAAAAATTCATTTCTTCTTTATTTCCTTGTTTGATTATAATTTGATTTTTTTCTATGTTTAGGCATTTATCTGGGTCACAAATTCCAAATTGTTCTTTACTAGATTTTTGTGAGTGTATTGTTTCTAATTCCGTTTGGTTTTCTTCGTTTATTAAAGGTGTTGGTATATGTAAGTCTTCTATGACAGCGTCATACTGTAATGAGTTTTCATTTGTTTGATGTCTAACAATCCGTCAATATCCATTTCTTCATTTTCTGTGTAATTTACTTCTTTTATATTTCTTGAAAGAGCATCTGCAACATAGTTTGTCTTTCCGTTTATGTGTTTTATATCAAACTCGAACTCCTGCAATTTCCAAATCCACTTCATGATTCTGGTGTTTCCGTTTTTCATGGAAAATATCCACGTCAATGGTCTGTGGTCCGTTTGTAATAAGAATTTCGTTCCGTACAGGTAGGGTTTAAAATGTTGTGTAGCCCAAACTAGTGATAATAATTCTTTTTCAATGGTACTATAATTTATTTCTGCATTTTGTATTACTCGAGAGGCGAAGGCTACTGGATGTTCTATGTTATTTTCGTCCTTTTGTGATAATACTGCACCAAGCGCTTTATTACTAGCGTCGGTAGTTAAAATAAATGTTTTATCCCAGTCGGGATATTTTAAAATTGGTGTATTAGTCATTAATTGTTTTAATGTTGTACAGGCTTTTTTTATTTCTTCAGTTTTAAAAATTTTTGTTTTTAGTGATTCCGAAAGAGGTTTGGTAATTTTTGGATACCCTTTTATGAATTTGCGATAATAACCTGACATGCCCAAAAATCCTTTGGGTGTCGGGAAATCGTTGATCGCTTTTATTTTTTGTGGGTCTGTTTTTAAACCTTCTTTGGTAACAATATATCCCAAAAATTTTAATTCTTCTTTGAAAAATTCTGTTTTGTCTAACTGTATTGTTAGTTTGTGTTCTTTGAGTACCTTAAAAACTTGTTCTAAATCTTTTAAATGTATGTCTTTGTTTTTTGAATAAATTATAATATCGTCTACATACACTAAAGAATTTGGTATATTTCTTATGAGGATAGTCATAGCTCTTTGAAAAGTGGGTGGTGCGCAACTTAGTCCGAAAGGCATTCTTGTAAATTCAAAATGTCCGTTGTCTGTAGAAAAGGCTGTTTTTGGAATAGACTCTTCATCCATTTCAATTTGATGAAATCCCAATGTTAGGTCAATTGTCGAAAAAACGTTCGCTCCTCTAAGTCGATTCAATAAGTCCTCGATATTGGGTAGCGGGAATTTATCCTTTATTGTAACCTGATTTAACTTTCTATAATCAATAACCATACGGTATTTCCTTTCGCCTGACGCGTCCATTTTTTTTGGAACAATCCATAAAGGAGAGTTGTAGGGCGACTTACTTGGCCTGATTATACCATTTTTAAGTAGTTTATCCACTTCTTCGTGGATTAAATTTTTAAACTGCTCAGGATACCTATAGTTCCTTGTGTAAATCGGGTTATCATTTGTAGTGATGATTTTATGTTTCAACAAATTAGTTGATTTTAATTTTTCATTATTATTTTGTATTGTTTCCCCATTTTCGCTTATGAGTTTTATTAATTTTCTTTTTATCTCTGGTTTTATATGATCGCTTCTGATCATATAATTTATTTCATTATTATTTTCAATAAAATATATTTCATTTTTTAATTTATATTTTTTGTTCTTGAATTTTACCTCCATATTTTGTAAATCTATTATGGCTCCTAATTCTTTCATTGTTTCGTACCCGAACAGTATATTGAAGCGTTCACTGAAAGGGTAAACCAGGAATTTAACCTCTCGATTAATTCCTATCAGTTTTTGCAGGTTGATGATAACACCTTGTGTTCCTTCTGCACGTCCTGTAGGGGTTTTTATCATAAAGATTTCCTTGGTTAATTTCGCGTTACGCAGTATACTTTCTGGGGTAATATAATTTTTTGTTGCTCCAGTATCGATTAGCCATTTATTATTGGTATTGTCTGTAATTTGAGGTAAATTATCTCTATTACCTACTTCATCCGGTTCTAATTTTTCCTAAAATTCAGTTTTTTGTTTTTGCTCCGATTCTGAATTATTTTTATTTATTCGGGTGGTTTCCCCCCGTTCGGACCTAATTCTAAAAAATGGTTTCTTTCTTCTTCTAAAGTATTTACTCGTTCAGCTAAATCCTTTAGGTTTTCTAATTGGTTTGTTAAAAAAATTAATTTGTTCATCCTTTTCATCTTCTGTAAGATGTACTCTATTTGATACCGTTCTCATTGACACGGTGTTGGATTCTTGTGCTGGTTCTATGGGTGCTTGCTTATTTTTCCAATTTCCCGAAGGCGGTTTATTAAAAAATCTATGCTGGGATTGAGGATCCCACTGTTGGTTATGAATTGGTTTTTGATAATTATAATTTTCATGATTTTGGTGACTATAATTTTGATGATGATAAGTTGGTTTATTATAATTTGGATGACTATAATTCGGATTATTATAATGTTGATGACTATAATTCGGATTATTATAATGTTGATGACTAAAATGTTGATGATGCGGATTATTACTTTTGTATCTCGGTTCGTATTGTTTATTTGGCGTATATTTGTTAAATTTAAAATTAGGGTTGTAATGTTTACCTTTATAATTCGAATATGATTGTTGTTGATTTTTTTATTTTTTATTTGTCTGTCCGTAAATTCTATGTACTATATGTGACGCGGTATTGCGCAGTATTTCATCAATATCCTCTAATGTTTCAAATTTCATATGATATGCGAAGCCTGTTAATTGTGGGTTAAGATTATGAACCCCATGGTGGGATATTTGTCTATCGTAGCGAGGCATTTCAGATATTTTGTCGTCGATTTCGGGATCTGTGTAAATCCTCGCAAATAGGTCGCATCTTTTTTCACCTAACCTGTCAAGGTAGTCGTGGGGATTTTCATTGGAATATGATCTCGTATTGAGTATGTCGGCAATTAAATGTTCGCGAGTTCTTGTGTCCTGATATTTTCTTTTTAGAAATGTTAATATGTCTTTTACGCTATTGAATTCCTTGTCATATGTTGCAATTTTTGCTTTCCCTTTTAATTTTGTTAATAAGGTTAATATCAATTTAGAGTGATTAGTTTCCCGAAAGGAATTGTTGTCCTTACAATATAGGTCATAAATATAATTTGTATTTCTAATAAAATCTACCAATAGCAACGGGTCACCATTGTATTCTGGTATTAATTTAAAATCATGGTCTTTGATTTCCATGTTAGTCATGTTATTGTCTTCAAGTAAAAAATTATCTAAATTTTCAATAGTAAGCGGGGTAGAATTATTAATTTGGCGAAGTTGATTTAATCGTTCCGTTAAATTTGACATAAATTAAATGAATTAAAAATAGATATAAACATAAAGATAAATTATAAATTAAACTTAAATATAATTATGTTAACTTAAATTTTACTTGAATAATCTTCAGTGAAAAAAAAGTTTATCTGGAGATCTGATAGATTTAACAAAATTTGTTCAACTTGGGTTAAATATTGAAGAATATACAGAATATCATCATCCATAGATCTCCAAGGGATACTGAGGGTGGGCAGTCACTTTAGCAACAGTCTTTTGCCCAGCAATGCAAGAATTGTAATATTTCTGACTGTAATAAAACCAATATTACTTCCTCAGTTCCGATACAACATTGAACATTTATCTAATCTGCTAATTGACCATTACTGCAGAATGTATCTCCACCCCACTCCCCAACTTTTGCATTCACATCAGGAACGACATAACTGGGTTGTTTGGGATGTTTCAACTTGTGGAATTATTCCACATAATATTGTCCAGAAATGTAAAGATGGGACATACCGATATCGTTCCTCCAATTGCCAATCTCCCTCCGTTGAGATTTGAGCCAGGAAGTCCGTATGCCATTACTAGCGTAGAATATTGTGGTCGTTTCCTTTTAAAATCGTTTTAGCAGCCCAATGGCAATAGGCAAAATTCTGACATTTGTACGTTCACAAATGTTGAGCAGCGGAGTAGTATAAAAATTTGGAGCTTCACTCACCAACGCATTAATATATTGCCTCCCGATCAATCTAATATCTTGTTTCCCGACTAGAGTTGTCAATTAAACTTCTCTGAATCGATGGTTTCGTGGGAACTATCATTTACCTGGAAGATCTCTAAATATCTTTCTTTTGAATTTTTCCGCACAGACAAAAATTGGTGGGCGGTGTGTTAAGGCCAGATGAAATAGTAATCTTATAAAATATTATTAGTTTTAATCATAAAAAATTAAATCATTTTTTCGTAAAAGAAAGAACATTTTCTTTACTTATTTTTCACATTTTATTTAATATAATAATTTAAACGTTTATTTCGTATTTATTTAGAATAATTTAATTTAAAAGGTAATTTTATTTTGTTTAGATATAAGTGTAATATTTGTAAAAAGTTTGAAAACACATGTTATAAAAGTGAAGAGAGAAAAACAAAAGAGAGTCGAGCGGCTTTTGTTCGCTCCGGCTAGACCGACCAGTGTGTGTTGACGCGAGCCCTTAGCCGTGCACATCGTATGCTCTTTAGGAGCCCAAAGTTGTTTTTGTGCATTTTAAGACAGTGTTGACGCGAGCCCTTAGCCGTGCACATCGTATGCTCTCTAGGAGCCCAAGTTGTTTTTGTGCATTTTAAGACAGTGTTGACGCGAGCCCTTAGCCGTGCACATCGTATGCTCTATAGGAGCCCAAAATTGTTTTGTGTGAATTTGAAGAAGATACTAATTTGCTGCCCACCTGCAGGTGTAATTAGTTTAAACTTCGTCACAGATTCGACCAATTCGAATTGACCCAGTCGATCATCTCAACCTCTATTGTTTCACCATCTTCGCTCGCCCTGCCGACGAAAATCCTCTGTCGTCTCAACATCCAGCTCGCCCTGCCGAGAATCTACCATCTACTGAAAACTACTTCGACAGACAGATAAGAGTTTTCATTATTATATCATTGCAATCAGAAAACCGCATAAACATTCATTATTTTGTAATAGATTTATTTGTAATTTAATAGAGTTAAATTTACTGTCGTAAGATTAAATAATATTTGTTTTCTTTTGTTATTAATTAGTTGTTGATAATTTAGTTAATATTAGTAACTTCATTTCTCATTATAAAAGCGTTTAAATTGTTCTTTAATTTAATTAATTGGTTTTCATTCTCAAAATATTAGTTTTTTTAATTTATGAAAATTGATTTATGTTATTAGTTTAATAAAAGGTTACAATCAAAATGACATGCGATCTGGTATAATTGAATCAGACATTTATTTTCCTTATTCATTTCGGAGCTCTCATCGAAAGGTCCAATAACTATTTCGAGGTTGCTCAAACACATGGTCATTGTTAATATTGGCTGAATTATTCTAAAAGTTTTAAAATAATAATAATAATGACAAATATATCACTACCGTAAGATGTTTTAATGCATTCATGAAATTATTATTAAAATTGCAAGGTAAGTAACCCGCAGCAATAAGCTGAAATATGATGAAAATCTCTAGCAGTGTTTTTCCTTAGGTACAAATTTTGGAGTTGGAACTGTCTTGTGTTAATAAATTATTTTAAAATTGTCCTTACCATCAATATTCGATAATTCCTCTTCATTGGTATCAGTCGTAAGACCTGTAACAAAAACCAATGATCAGTTTAATTGAAACATCAACAACCGATATTAATATTATTACAATATTAACTATTGAGCTGTGTGGTTTATACTATGATAGGTGATGCATCTTCTATTCTTCTTCTGAAGGTTTCCTATTCTTCTGATGTATTTACCTATTATCAGTTGTTATGTCCACCCACCACTTATATTGACAGATTACTAACTAGATAGTTTTTTTAAAATATTTACATTACTCATAACATTATAATTATTTATTGGCGCTACATCTTATGTTGTGACTTGGCCAGCCATAGCATTGACTGGCAGTTTTCCCGATACAGTGCTGCTGCCTTCCAATTTTGGACTTGCAAGAGCCTTTGCAGCAACAGGTGGGGAATTAGCCCCAAGATGGCTCGTTGGATAGTCAGACCCGTGCAAACCTATGCCTCAATAGCCTGGTGAAAATAGAAGGGGTTAAGAGACTCCAACCCCAATTCTCAAAACCCTATTTTCTTTTGCATTGAAAGCCAACCATATATCAAGTCGGTATTGATATTTGTTACTTTTTAGGGTCCATATTTCCCTTCCCCTCCCCCCCTCCTCCCCACTACATAATTATCCCAAGGCAGGTAAAAAAAAAGACGCAGTCCTTTTGTGGACAAAATTAATGTAATTAACAATATTAAGGTATTCGCAGAGAAACAGAGCCACTACAGTAGAGAGGGAGGAATTCTTCATATAGGTACTGCAAATTTTGTTCTCCCCCAATCCATAGGGTGCTGACGTGGTATCACACCCACTCACTGCACGGAGGAAAAGTATATCTTTAGGAGGAATGAACAGGAACTCAGCAGGCGAGTAGAGGACACTTGGAAGACCATTTTCTTAATTTTGATAAAACTATAAGAGAACTGATTGATTTAGGTTCTACATTGGACGAAAGTGACAAAATATGTAATTTGCTTCTTTCCCTTCCTGACGATTATAATACAGTGGTAACTTCTTTGGAAACAGTTGAAAACATAAAAATGGACTTTGTAAAGGCGTGTCTTTTGGACTAAGAATTGAAAATTAAGTGTCAAGATACTTCTGAGGCAGGTCTCAAAGTTCAAGTCTTCGCACAATCTCCCAATGTGTACTCTTAAGTTACGTGTATCTACTGTTGCATAGTCACAGTGAGGGCACTTATAAGAAGCTCCATCTGAATGTCGAGCCTTTAAATGTCTTTTTAAAACAGCTTTATAGTCACATAGGGGACATTCATGAGACCTTTCCCAGTGAGACGCATCATAATATACTTCTTTAAACTACTTTCTTTTCCTATTTTATAATCACAATGAGGACATTTGTGAGGCTTTTCACCAGTATGCCGAGCCATTATGTGTCCCTTCAAATGGCTCTTATAAACCACCTTATAATAACAATAGGGGCATTTATGTGGCTTCTCACCAGTGTGACGAGCCATTATGTGTATTTTTAAGTTATATGCCCCTTCTGTTGCTTAGTCACAATGAGGTCTCTTACCTTTGTGACGGATCATAATATGTTTTTTTAGCAGTTTTTTTTCTTTAACTTTATAGTCACAATGATGGCATTGATGAAGGTTGTCAGCTGCAGGAGACTCAACACATTCTTTCAGATTGATATTAACTGTAGTTTCTAAGCTAGGCTGTTCCCTCTCCTTGGCATCTTGAGTACCTAAAACAATAACTATTTCAATAATAATTATAACATTAATCTTACCAAGATTAAATAGCTTAGAATAGAACTTCAAAAGTAGCATCATATTCGATCAGATTTATTAACATTGGTACAAGCTGAAACTGACTGGTGAAAACAGAATGGGGATTCTCTTATCATCCCTGGTCATACTATTGTAAATTATGAATCTAACATAGCTATAGTAGGCCAAAATGCAAATTCTGCCTTGAGCATTTCAAATATTTGTCAAACAGTTTTAAAGAACAAGGTGCTCAAGAAACAACTGGAGTTTGTCTTGATACTTGGTGCAGTGAGGATGTATATTTAGTGAGCTCCTGAGGATTAGTTATCTACCAAACAACAAGTGTTAAGTAGCATCTCCCTTTTATTTAATTTGTTTTACAATTTTTTTCTATCAGAAAAGTTTTCTTTTTTTTCTTTGTTACATCTTTGTTTTTTTACTTTCTTTTTAACTTACTAATCTCTGTAAGAACAATGGCTGAATATCCGCCCACTAATTGAAAAAAAGCCAAATTTAAAGAAGTATTTTCGTTAAATAACGAAAACAAACAAAATAATAACTACAAATGATTCTTAATTATTAAGAGAATCGGGATGGATAATGATGGAAATCCTTTCGATTTAAAACAAGTTTCACCATTCTTAATAAATAAGTCTAAAAAATTTAATTGGTGATATAAAGAAACAACAAAATTAAGAGACTGTACCCTATTAGTTGAAGTTATTTCAGAAAATCAATGGAATAAATTACTATAATGTGAAAACCTACTCAACAACTTTCCTGTTAAAGCAGAGCCGCATGGCAAGCTAAATCAATGCAAAGGAATTATATGGTGCCCTGATCTCAATTGTTGTTCCATTGACGAAATAAAGGGAAAATTGAAATCACAAAATATAGAAGACGTAAAAAGACTAACATATTACAAAAACATAACAGCCACAATAATCTCATAACCTTCAACAACCCCAACCCACCTACTGACATAAAAGTAGGTTTCTATAATACCACAGTTGAACAATTTATCTCGAACCAGTTGTTATATGTGCCTTAAGTTCGATCATACAAAATCTTTTTTGTAAAAAAGAACCACTGTGCAGGTAAATTTAAACATGAAAGAGTAGAATGTAATAGTCCCATAAAGTGTGTTAACTGCCAAGGTCAACACGACTCTTTTTTGAAAAATTTCCCTACTTTCTTAAAGGAAAAAGAAATTAAAGACATACAAGAAAGTGAAACAATAACATATCTAGCTGCCAAAAAAAAATATGAATTGCTGCATCCAGTAACAATGCAAGTGAATTTTTCCAATATTGTGAAAAATAAAGTATCGGCTAGTGTACAAACAGACAATGTAAGTGATGATCATTCTAATTTCAAAAAACCGTTAGACCCAAATACAAAACACAAACACTTACCTACTGGAGACTCAAATATGAATAATAAATTAATTTCCCCCACCTCCCACTACGCTCCCTTACCCCACCCCACTCCTGTCCCTATCCTCACCCCACATCACTCCCGTCCCTATCCTCACCCCGGATTCCTATCCCACTTCCTCCCTTAACCCCTCCTAACCCTTCCGGGCAAAACCATGGAAAAATTCCGGAAGCCCCCATTGAACCGAAGGTTTCACCCTCGGAAAAAGAAAACTGACGAAATCACGGTCACCAAGATAACCCACAGAGCGGGTGGACTGTAGTTAGAGAAAGAAGACCAAGGAGTAAGTCTCGAACCAAACCCCCCAACCGAAATACGAGCAGAGAATAAATGGACACAAATTAGAATAAAAATAATATCTATTAATAATTTTAATTTATATTAAATCTCATTGAGAAACCAATTAATATTATCAATATCTTAAAATCATAATATTATTAATATGTACTTATTTTATTTTTTTCTATTTTATTAAATTATTGGTATTATCAACTTATTCTTCCATAAGTCGTTCTTATACATTTTACCCACACTTTACAACATGACATTTTCAAATAAATTCACCCTACGGAACTGTAATAGTTCACTCAGAAAACACAAAGAACCTACAGTTTCGACAAAGAATCAGCGAACAACAGCCAATCCATTTTGAAATTAATACTAATAATAACTATAAATCATGTAACGTACCAATAACTGAATGGGAACTCGACACGACTATATCTTCCCTAAGAATGTCCTCTGTTGGTCCAGACAACATCCATAATTCCATGATCAAAAATATCCCAAAAAACCAAAGAAAAATACTACTCAAATTTTACAACAAAATATGGTTGGAAAGTGGACTCTCAGAAAAATGCCAAGAATCTATAGTCATACCAATCTTAAAACCAGGGAAAAACAAATTAGAGGAAAAAAATTACCACTAATAGAAAAAATTATAAACAAGTGCCTTCTATGGTACCTTGAGAAGAATATGCTACTGATGGACTTTCAATGTAGGCAAAGAAAAGTAAGGCCAAGCATAGACCATCTCGTATCACAAGAAGCCGAGATACTAAACACCTTCATCAACAAATGCCACTGCATAGGTATTTTCATTGATATTGAAAAAGCCTTTGATACTGTCTGGCGACCATCCAGATTAAAACAATTATATGACTGGGGGTTCAGAGGACCCCTACCATGCTTTATCCATTTCATAAACAAAAGATTTATACAAGTGCGAATTGCAGATTATCTCTCCAAAAAAACAGTTGTAGTGATTGGAATTCCTCAAGGAAGTGTCCATAGCGGAACACTGTTTTTAATTGCCATTAATTCAATACAAGGTCCACTCACTCATCTCAAACCAAGCCTTTTTGTCGATGACCTTGCCATCTTCATTCTATATACAGACACCAACAGAACAAAAGCTACCATACAGTCAACCTTAAACAAACTACAGACCTGGTCACAAGATATCGGCCTCACCTTCTCAACAGAAAAGACTAAATGTAATCTGTTCTCCAGGAAAAAACGACCAAGCACTCCCCCGAAAATTACTTTATACAATAAAGAGTGCACCTTAGCGGAATAAGGACAGCAAAGGGAGCCTTCAGGACGAGGCTGATTCTTAGCTTAGGCGCTAAATCCAATGTGCCACCCCTCAACTTCCGGAGATATCAACTCGCAACGAACTACTTACCCCCTCCCCCCAAACAAACCCAGCATTTAAATACACGTTTAGCATGTAATATCAACAAATTTACAGTAATAATTCAAGAAAGCCAGTCCTTCTAACAATAAGATACAGAAGAATTATAGAAGAAATAGAACAAAAAATTATACAAAGCCAAACCCTCAGCCCACCATGGACATGCGCAATTCCCAATATTAACATTACGTAAATTCAGGAAGAAAACCACGCCATCATATTTAATAAATAATAAATTCCTAAATTTTGACTTCAGATTATTAAATTCATATTTATTATTTATAATTAATATATAACAAAGTAAATAATTTAAGCTTGTATTTTACTTTATTTAGGTTATCTCTGTGTATATATTTATAACTATGTAAGAGAAATACTACCAAATTCTTATTTCCTAATTTAATCATTAACACATTAATGCAGATGATTTAATTTTAAGCATTCTATCTTTATTTTGTTTTATAACTACTAAAGGTATAATTCCTAAGTTCTGATCATTATACAATTGTGTTACAATTACAGAAAAAAAAAAGAGGAAGAGGAAAAAAAAAGGTAAAAGAGAGAAAATATATATCTATATTTAGGCTAAAATAATTCTTTAGTATAAACTTATAGAACATTGGGTCTAGGAGATACCAATAAATAGACAAACACCTATGGGAACAAAACGACTATCATAAAACAATAAAAAGGAGTACATAAACAATTAGAAAATGGCATAACAAACCGTCCAGTCAAAACGCCTTAGTGAAAACCCTAACCCTAAACCCTAAAACCAACTGTTACGAGACAACTTTCTTGGAGTTGACCTTTTGCAAGGCACAACTGTTAATTTGAGATCAAATTCAGTTCTCTAATTTTCTTCGATTCCGACTTAACATGATAATTTTCAATCAAGTGGGGTATAACTTTTGACTGTTCATGATAGAAAAATTTAAGTCCACAGGAAGGACCATCCAAAAAAGAATTAAAGAACATATATCTTGCGTCAAGAATTCCAAAAAAGAAAAATCGGCTGTAGCAGAACACTTCTACAACACCGACCCCCACATACCCTTTGAAAACACTGCCATCCTTGTAAAAGAAGCTAATTACCATCTCCGTAACATAAGAGAAGCTATCGAAATTGTCAAAGAACCCAACAATTTCAATAAGCTAGGCAAAAACTGGTACCCGGCCATCCAACAAAAGACCTACACATTACCTCACTATCCACAAACAGATGAACCCCACCCCACTGAACACTCACGAACACGAACATACCCGAACACAACACGACCGGTACAGGCCAGCCAATGGGAAGGCCGACTTCGATCGAGACCACGCCCCCCAGGTATAAATACCCCGACTCCAACCATCCGCTCTTCATTAACTGACTAACCCTGAGGAAGATCACAGCACGATGAGCGAAAGCTTGGTTAATAGCACCGACATGACAGGGTCCATCCCGGAAGTAGAATATAAGAAGAAAATTTAATTTGAAATATCTATTTAAAATAAATATTTTTACTTTCATCTGAGACTATAAACTCTTCCTCCTCTTGTTTCACATTGACAAGCCCATCTACCATCATAAAAAATGATTAAGATAATGAGAAAAATAAATAATAAAGAAGAAAATTTTTTTTCAAATGGTTAGAGCATTGCCACGGTGAGGCAGAGATCCGGGTTCGAATCCCGGCTGGGGGCAAATCTTTTCTCTTTGAAATAAAAATATTTAAAAATGGTTTTTAATTTGTTGAATTTTAAAAAGCAAACAAATGAAAATTTAGAAACTTGTTGTGACTTAACTTAAAGCTACAACCTGCTGAACTGATACTGCAATATCTTGATTTAAACTCCCATACCTCTTTATTCTGTTTGTTTTTTTGTGATAATTTGAGTAAAAAATTTTTATAAAATAGAAAAAAATAAAATAAGTACATATTAATAATATTATGATTTTAAGACATTGATAATATTAATTGGTTTCTCAATGAGATGTAATATAAATTAAAATTATTAATAGATATTATTTTTACTCTAATTTGTGTCCATTTTTTCTCTGCTTGTATTTCGGTTTGGGGGTTTGGTTCGAGACTTCCTCCTTGGTCTTCTTTCTCTAACTACAGTCCACCCGCTCTTTGGGTCATCTTGGTCACCGTGATTTCGTCAGTTTTCTTTTTCCGAAGGTGAAACCTTTGGTTTAATAGGGGCTTCCGGAATTTTTCCATGGTTTTGCCTGGAAGGGTTAGGAGGGGTTAAGGGAGGGAGTGGGGTAGGAATCCGGGGTGAGGATAGGGACAGGAGTGGGGTGGGGTGAGGGAGCGTAGTGGGAGGTGGGGGAAATTAATTTATTATTCATATTTGAGTCTCCAGTAGGTAAGTGTTTGTGTTTTGTATTTGGGTCTAACGGTTTTTTGAAAATAGAATGATCATCACTTACATTGTCTGTTTGTACACTAGCCGATACTTTATTTATCTAACCATTTGAGCCACCGGGGTCGTTCCCTATCTAGGACAAATCGGTTCTCTTCACCGATCCCATATCCCCCGTGTTCTTGCAATTTTGTGATGTATACACGAGAAAGAATCTTCATTGCACATTACTTTTAAGTTTAGGATCTTAAATTTATAATCACTGTTAACTTAAAAAAACTTAAGATTATTTTTATTTTCAAGAATAATAAAAATGAAACGAATAAAAAATTATAACTTGTAGCAACTTAACTGGAAGTTATAACCTGCAGAATCGATACCAGATAAACTAACAAAATCTATTAAAAAAAGAGGATAAAACTTAAAATATATAATATAAAAATTAACATTATTACCTGTATGTTGGAGCATAATATGCTCTTTTAAACTTCTTCTTTCTGCTGTTGCATAGTCACAGTGAGGACACTTGTGAGGCTTCTCACCAGTGTGACAAACCATTATGTGTACTCTTAAGTTACATGCATCTACGTTTGCATAGTCACAGTGAGGGCACTTATGAGAAGCTCCATCTGAATGTCGAGCATTTAAATGTCTTCTTAAAGCACCTACTTCCACAGCTTTATAGTCACATAGGGGACATTCATGAGGCCTTTCACCAGTATGCCGAGCCATTATGTGTCCCTTTAAACGGCTCTTCCGAACCACCTTATAATCACAATAGGGGCATTTATGTGGCTTCTCACCAGTGTGACGAGCCATTATGTGTACTTTTAAGTTACGTGCATTTACTGTTGCATAGTCACAGTGAGGGCACTTATGAGAAGCTCCATCTGGATGTTGTGCCTTTAAATGTCTTCTTAAAGCACCTACTTCCACAGCTTTATAGTCACATAGGGGACATTCATGAGGCCTTTCACCAGTATGCCGAGCCATTATGTGTCCCTTTAAATGGCTCTTCCGAACCACCTTATAATCACAATAGGGGCATTTATGTGGCTTCTCGCCAGTGTGACGAGCCATTATGTGTATTTTTAAGTCATGTGCCTCTAATGTTGCATAGTCACAGTGAGGGCACTTATGAGAAGCTCCATCTGAATGTCGTGCCTTTAAATGTCTTTTTAAAGCAGCTACTTCCACAGCTTTATAGTCACATAGGGGACATTCATGAGGCCTTTCACCAGTATGATGCTTCATAATATGCATCTTTAAATTATCTTTTCTTACTATTTTATAATCGCAATGAGGACATTTGTAAGGCTTTTCACCAGTATGCCGAGCCATTATGTGCCCCTTTAAACAGCCCTTCTGAACCACCTTATAATCACAATAGGGGCATTTATGTGGCTTCTCACCAGTGTGACGAGCCATTATGTGTATTTTTAAGTTATGTGACTCTAATGTTGCATAGTCACAATGAGGGCACTTATGAGGTCTCTTACCTTTGTGACGGATCATAATATGTTTTTTTAGCAGTTTTTTTTCTTCAACTTTATAGTCACAATGATGGCATTGATGAAGGTTGTCAGCTGCAGGAGACTCAACACATTCTTTCAGATTGATATTAACTGTAGTTTCTAAGCCAGGCTGTTCCCTCACCTTGCCATCTTGAGTACCTAAAACAATAACTATTTCAATAATAATTATAACATTAATATTGCCAAGATTACTAACTTAGAATAGAACTTCAAAAATAGCATCATCAGATTTATTAGCATTGGTACAAGTTAAAACTGACTGAAAACAGAATGGGGATTCTCTTATCATCGCTGGTCATACTATTGTAAATTATGAATCTAACATAGCTATAGTAGGCCAAAATGCAAATTCTGCCTTGAGCATTTCAAATATTTGTCAAACAGTTTTAAAGTACAAGGTGCTCATGAGACAACCTTCTTGGAGTTTTGCTAGGCACAACTGTTATTGCCCTAAAGTTTCTTTTGAGATCATATTCAGTTCCATAACTTTCTTCAATTCCGACATAACTTGGTAATTTACTATCGGATGGGGTATAACTTCTGACTGTTCATGATAGAAAAACTTATGTCCACAGTGATGTTGCAGCAGTTTTGTGAAAATATCGATCTGATACTTTAAGTAAATATTAACTTACATAATCCAGTTTAAATATATTCTCAATCATCATTTTCTTAACAGTTATTGTCTTTAAAATTGGGAGAACAATTCTCATGTTTGGTATGAATTAGATTACTATTTCTTAGAGTATAACTAATTATGTTATTTTGCATGTTTCAGTGCCATTCAAAAAGCGAAGGGATCCACCAAAAATCAAATTGATACTTGAGAAGGATTGGTAAATGGATTGTTAAGGCCAGATGATTATTAAGAGACAAAAAATTATTAATTTTAATCAAAATTTAAATCATTTTTCGTAAATGAAAGAACATTTTCTTTACTTATTTATCACATTTTTATTTCAATATAATAATTATATCGTTTATTTCATAATTGTTTAGAATAATTTAATTTAAAAGGTGATTTTATTTGTTTAGTTATAAGTCTGATATTTGTCATAAGTTTGAAAACATGTTATAAAAGTGAATAGAGAAAAACAAAAGGGAGTCTATCGGTTTTTGTTTGCTCCGTCTACATTGCGCCAAGACCTCCATTGTCCCAACATCCTCACTCGCTGTGCCGACGAAATACTCTGTCGTCTCAACATCCAGCTCGCCGAGAATCTACTATCTACTGGAATCTACTTCGACAGACAGATTAGAGTTTTATTTTTGTTTATATAATTTCAACTACAAAACCAGATAAATATTTATTATTTCGTAATAGATTTTATTTGAACATTTTATTTATTTGTAATTTAATAGAGTTAAATTTATTATCGTAAGATTAAATAATAATTGTTTTATTTTTGTTATTAATTAGTTGTTTATAATTAATTAGTAACTTCATTTTCTGATTATAAAACCGTTTAAATTGTTCTTTTAATTCAATCAATTGTTTTTTTTTCTTTTACCTAAAGTAGTAGTTATTTAATTTATATAAGAGATATATGTTATTAGTTTAGTAAAAGGTTACAATTCAAATGAAATGCGATCTGGTATAATTGAATCAGAAATTAACTTTCCTTATCCATTTCGGACATATGGAGATGTTTAAGTACTTAGGGTCAATGGTAACTGGAAAAAACGTTATTCAAGAGGAAATAAAGGCGCGACTAAAGGCAGGAAATGCTTGTTACTATTCGGTCTCAAAATTACTAAGCTTGCGTCTTTTGTCCAGAATTCTAAAAATCAGAATTTTACAAAACAATTATCGTTCCATCTCTTCTCTATGGATGTGAAACTTGGCCACTAATGCTGAAGGATGAAATATGTCTTCAGGTCAAAGGATGAGACCACTGGGGAATATAGGAGATTACATAACGCGGAATTGCGAAGCATGCATCCTGTAAATATTATTCAGGTGATAGCGTCGCGAAGATTAAGATGTGCATGTAAAGTTGCTGGGCTTAGTAACAAACGAATTCCCAAGATGTTAATAGGCGCTATACCGACTGGGAAACGTCTGAGGGGTAGACCGAGGCATAGGTGGGAGGATTGCGTTAGAAATGATCTAGCTGGTTTGGGTTTGGGTGGTGCTCCATGGACGGAGGTTTGTAAACATAGATTGGTGATATTGGCACTGAACCTTCGGGTTCGTTAAGCCTTTATTTATTTAAATGTCATTTATGAATTAGGTTTCCTTTTAAAACGACATCATAAAAGATTCTCCCGTTCCATCAGAAATACCAGTTATTTCCATACAAAGGGGAAAAAAAAACCAATTATACAGTCTGTATTCATTTAAATTATTAGACGTTTCGACAAATTCATGTCATTTTCAATCTTTCTAAAAACTTCTTCTGCATCAATTAACAATCATAAATAACTTAAAAAGTTATAAGTCACAAATCTTATAAAATGCATTTTTAATGTCATAAATTTTTTTAAATATATATATATATTTTTTGGGGGGGGGGATTAGCTATCCACCATGGTCATTGTTAATATTGGCTGAATTATTCTAAAAGTTTTAAAATAATAATAATAATGACAAATATATCACTACCGTAAGATGTTTTAATGCATTCATGAAATTATTATTAAAATTGGAAGGTAAGTAACCCGTAACAATTAGCTGAAATTTGATGAAAATCTCAAGCACTGTTTTTTCTTAGGTACAAATTTTAGAGTTGGAACTGTCTTGTGTTAATAAATTATTTTAAAATTGTCCTTACCATCAATATTCGATAATTCCTCTTCATTGGTATCAGTCTTGAGACCTGTAACCAAAACCAATGATCAGTTTAATTGAAACATCAACAACCGATATTAATATTATTACATTATTAACCATGGAGCTGTGTGGTTTATACTATGATAGGTGATACATCTTCTATTCTTTTTCTGGAGGTTTCCTATTCTTCTGATGTATTTACCTATTATCAGTTGTTATGTCCACCCACCACTTATATTGACAGATTACTAACTAGATAGTTTTTTAAAAATATTTACATTACTCATAACATTATAATTATTTATTGGCGCTATATCCTATGTTGAGACATAGCCAGCCACAGCTTTGTCTTTGATACGATTGAGCAAAATGCAGAGCTAAAAAAGTGTTCAGACCTAATGCTGAATAAATATAACTTTGACAAAAGATTCCGCGTTACTACACAGGCGATTTGCAAAAGAAAATGACTGCTTTAATCCACCTAATGGTCTAAATGTGTATACTGATGGATCCAAGGGGGACCATGGCGCCGGCTAAGGATTCTTCTTTAGGGGATGCCGGAGCACAGGCCATTACTTAGCTGTGGGCACGAAACCCACTGCATTCGAAGTGGAAATATGGGCAATACTTTCAGGTGCCTTCTCAATGAAGGACCACAAGAATAAGGTAATTAATTTTCTTACTGACAGTCAGGCAGCATGTACTGCATTACAAAATCCAGACTAGTGGAGGAAATGCTAGGACACAGTAATATACCAGGAAATGAAAAGGCCGACAAATAATCAGAAGTCTAGACCTAGGATAGAGATTTTTAGGACTCAAACACAATGGGCCTCTTTAGCCCGAAGTGCATGGTAACAAATACAAGTCATACAGTAATTATAATAATACATATATTTAGCTAACATTTAATAAAATGTATGTTAATTTTAAAAAATTGTCTAACCATTTGGATCATCAGTTATGGGAACTACAACAAATCTAATGGTTATTTCATTTGAAAAATCAAAATATTTTGCTTGTTACATTCATTTGATCTTCCCTGTAGTCACTGTGCTCAAGTTATTGGGTCCAACTGTATCATATACCTAAAGTTTGTGTAAACTCCGAAATTGCTACAAAAAGACCAGTACTGTTTTGTAACTTACAACCACATTTTATCCACCTTGATTTTTATTATTCTACAGAAAAAAAAACAAGAAACAGGACGGCCTGTGGTGTAGTGTTTAGCATACCAACTATCTATGCCCAAGATCGCAGGTTCATAGCCTGGCAGATTGGCTTAGGATTTTTTAAAAGGGAGTCAAATATGCTTGGTAACGTATAGATGTAAAACAGGGGTCCTGAGCCTCTACGATGTCAGGTACTTGTCAAAGATTCCTATCCAAATTAAACCTAGATAGGCAATATTTAGGACTCCTAATGTAGCATTCTTCAATTAACCATAGCAGCAAAAATTGATGTTAAATAAACAAACAAACTATTTTTCAATTGTCAGAACACCCTACTAACCACATTATTGGTTTTTATGACCCTTGTCACTAACTATCACAATTCCCTGTTAACCAAGATACAAAAATTAATATGTAAGGAATAAATCTAATTATATTTCACAAAAATAAAACAAATGTTTGAAGGTAAAATGCAGGAATACAATATCTATTTAAAAATAAATATTCTTACTTTCATCTGGGACTATAAACTCTTCCTTCTCTTGTTTCACATTGATAAGCCCATCTGACATCATAAAAAAAAATTTTTTTTAAATATTAAGATAGTGAGAAAAATAAATTATAAAAAAGAAAATTTATTTTCTCAAATTCTCAGGAAAAAAAAAACAGAAAAAAGAAATATGGGAGCTTAAATCAAGATATTACTGTATCAGTTATGCAGGTTGTAGCTTTAAGTTATGTCACAAGTTTTTAATTTTTCATTTGTTTGCTTTTTAAAATTCAACAAAATAAAAATAATTTTAAACGAAACCGGTAAACAACTATATGTTCTGTTTTATGAATAATAACTTAAAACAAGAAATGCAATTCCAGTTTTGAAACACACAAGGCAACTGTCTCGGTCTCTTGGGTCTCTCTTCCCCTCTATCTAGTTGTTGATCTCTTTTCTCCAGACCACGGCCAAATCTTTTCCGAAGATGTTTTCTGATTCTGCGGATTGTTTGTCCTGTAACTTCCTTCATCCAATACAATATACGATCGCGGGACCCCATCGTGTTTACTGCGTATATTTCCAGCATGTTTTTGGTCTTTACCAGGATACTCTATCCAGACTTTATCATTGGGATACAAATCCTCCAACAGTTGAGCTCCTCTATCGAAGTACCGCTTTGCGAGTTGCTGTTTTAGTTGTAACTTCTCGTGAACATTAAAATTTTCCATAGGGCGCAGGCTGTTACCGGTAGTTGGTAATTTCGTCCTACAGATCCGATTCATTAGCAATTGCGATGGTGACAATTTAATGTGCTTTAACGGAGTATTTCTATATTCCAACAAGGCCAGAAATTTGCCCCCCTTCTCCCTCTGATTTTATAGCCAAATTGTTAAAAACTTTAAATATATCACTTACATTATCACTACAAAGTTGTAAATCTGAAAGTTCAGCTGCACTCAGTTTCTCAGAATCAACAAATGTCTTCATTTGTGTAAGTCGGCCACGCAATACAGCTCTAAGCTTAATATCCTCCTCAGACATGTTGTTGGGAATATACCTAATTGTATTACATTATTGTAAAACAACTCAGTTTACACCTGACACCATGTTTTATGAATAATAACTTAAAACAAGAAATGCAATTCTAGTTTTGAAACACACATTATATTTTTTGGTAACCTCCCTGCTTTTCTATTAATCTTTATAAACATATGATCTATGAATCCCTAATAACAAGTATACTGTATTATTTATATAACATGTTCAGTCCAATAGTCTTTAAAGGTCGTAGGCCTCCCTGACAAGTCTGACTATTGCCGAAATATAAAAACATTTCCAATAATTACACTCTCTTTTTTTATCATACTAAAGCATATGACTATTTTCATTTTCAAGAATAATAAAAATGAAACGAATAAAGAGTTAAAACTTGTAGTGACGTAACTAGAAGTTACAACCTGGAGAATTGATACCAGATAAACTAATACAAATTATTAAAAACAGAGGATATAACTTTAAGTAATCATCATAAATAATATGAAATAATCATAATATATAATATGAAATAATCATAATATATTTATATAAAATAATCATAATATATAATATTAAATAATCATAATATAAAAATTTAAAATACTCACTAACGGTTTCCGTTTCATCTATATCTTCTTTGATTCTTATACTAGTGCTGTTTTCATCTAAAACAAAAAACAACACAGCATTAATTAAGAGTTTAATAATTGAACAATTAAAGTAAAATTAAAAAAAAAAAAAAGTATTTGCTAGCTTGTAGTTGTTAAAAATAAGTAATTCAACTAGTGAAAGGTTTCCAACTAAATCTACAATTCAACTTCAATATGCTTAAATATATTAGATTTAATAACACAAAAGAGGAATTTTCACATTTCGAAAACTGATTAATAATCACTTTAACAAGCTATAAAAAAACGTACATAAAACATAAATGTTAAACACAAAGCAATAAGCGAACAGTATAGTCCAGTTGGCAGGTAGTTTCAGATAGAAAAAGGTCGGAATTTAATGAAACTTGGAGATGTTGTTCAGGGATGGTTAATAACATATTATCAAGTTTTGGACCTCGAGGACCCTGTGCAAAAAGAGGAGGGGGGAGGGACTGCAAAAATCTCGACTTTCTGTCAGTTTTTCATCAATAACTTTTTTTCTTAAATCCAGCGGCAAAAGTGTCTATATCTTTTTTGGAGAACGTTAAATTTCCTACAATTTTGACTATTCAAACATGTCTGTATGTCAATTCCTTACTGAGATATAGCGCTTCAAAAAAATTACATTTTTCTGTTATACCAGAATTATGATGAAATGTTGTAATTATGGATCCTGGTTACAATAACCAACTTTGGACCCACCCTTCCCCAATTCTCAAAACCCTATTTTCTTTTGTATTGAAAGCCAACCATATATCATGTCGGTATTGATATTTGTTACTTTTCAGGGTCCATATTTCCTTTCCCCTCTCCCCCTCCTCCCCACTACATAATTATCCCAAGGCAGGTAAAAAAAAGACACAGTCCTTTTGTGGACAAAAATTAATGTAATTAACAATATTAAGGTATTCCTCACATAACTTTACTGCGTCAAAACTCTCCGAACACACCTTATCTTTTAACCACAATTTTGACTTCGAAAATACGTCTATCCTAGCTTCTGTTCCCAATCATGATAAACGCATGGTCTCTGAAACTATCCACATAAATTTAGATTCCTCCGCTGTTAATCACAAGACCGACTCCAATCACTTATCCTCTTTCTACTTCCAAATTTTCAACTTACTCAAAAAACCTTAAATTATTTTACCTTGTTATTGCTTCCCATTTTCATTCTGTTACTACTATATTATGTCTCCTATAATACACGTAAGTTTGAATATTGACGCCAAACTTAACAGATGTGAAGATAACCTTCAGGGACAGATGTGAGTAAGGTTATAATAGATATTGCTTACTGAGAGGCTCGCTCTAGTGAACATTGGTTAAATTTATATTGTGTGTTATTACGGAATACCGACAATTGTGTTGATTCAGGTTTGTAATTAAAGATACCTGGAGTTATTTAGTCAGTTATAAGTTTGTAAATATGTTTTTTTAATTACAGTTCTTCACTCCATTCACAAGTGTTTTATTCCATTCACCTTCTTGGTTAAATCGTTGAATTCATGACTTACAAACACATTTTGACCTCTTGACATAAATTTTACTTTTTTTATCATCCTACCTTTCCCCATTAATTTTCTTGGGCCCTCTATAAAATAGTCATGATAAACATTTAAATTAAATAAAATAGTCATTATTTCTATAAAATAGGCAATATAAAATAACAACAAAATAAAATTAGTCATTATTTTTTTGGCCATCAGATATCGCTGTCAGCACCTTCCCCTTATTTCATAACGTATTTTATTTGTCAGTTAGACCGCTTCCAGTCTAGCCTCAGCTTCCTTTGGGTTAGTACATTTTTAATATTCATATCTTCTATTCACTTCTCCTTCTCCATTCTTCACACCTTTTTCTCCCATTAGCTCTTTGGCATCCATCATATGTTATTATTTAAGAGTTCATTATTATTAAAACATCACAATTTTATAATTTTATATTCTATATCCATTCTCAAATTTATGTTCATTTTACTTTTCTACCTGTTATACTCTAGATTTCTATCTTTACTTTCTACTTTTCTTTTTCTGGTATTTACTCTTTGACATTATTTTTGTTACATTTTCTATTATTTTACTTATGTAAGCTCTCTAGGAGTCTATTATCATACATTTTATATTTTATCTATATTTAGCTTTTCCATAATTTTACATACCACTTCTCTCACTTATCTCACCTTTGATGTTTATACTTTTTCTTTTTTTAAACTTTCTGTTTACTTCCTTCTTCTATCTTTGCAATTTTTACATCATCACCTTTCTGTACATTTACTCTGTAATATTTTTATTCATGTGAGAAAGAAATAGTTGACTGTGGGTACTATAATAGGATGTTGATAGTTGGGGGTGCAGTCAAGAAAACACGCAAAAATAGGTGAAACTATTTTATTTTAAGTGCCGACGTTTCGACCTACTATGTAGGTCATCTTCAGGGCTATGAGAAAACAGACAAAAAACAGAATAGACTGTAAAAATACATAAAATAGAGGTACAGAAAAATAAACAAAAAAGTAGAGATATAAAAAAATGATATATAATGAAAGGATATATGAAGGTATATGAATATATATATACATAATATATATATATAATAATGTATATAGGTGTATGAATAAAGATGATTACATGGTAGATGGATAGAAAGGTGATAATGAAAAAAATACAAAGAGAGCAATGAAGTTAAACAGAAAAAAAATAAAATGAAAAAGATATGAATATAATGAGTATGGACAATTTAGTATAATAAAGATAGAAATGTATTGCAAAGGAAACAATAGTATGAAAATGGACTCATGGGGAGTATCATAAGTGCAATGAGAGAACATGAATTAAAAATATGATACCTAATAATACATCGAGAAGAATATATTATAGAACGTAAAGAAAAGGAATCTAAAGTATGACAGGCCGAGAAGTGAGATATAAATAAAATTTTTAAAAATATAAGTATCAGAAGTGATGTAAAGGTATAAATGTTATATAAGGGTATACACTATACATTATATAACAGATATTGTATCCAGGAATACAGATATTATATAGAGGTATACATTAGGTATGAAGTTATATAAATAAAGATGAAAGAATACAAGGAACAATACATGAGAGATATAAGAAATCAGTAAGTGAATAGAGATATATTATAAAAAATAATGATGTTCTGTGAACATGAACTCTTTAATTAAAACTATTTAATTAAAACTATGATGGATGCTAAAAGTGATGATGGGAGAAATAGGTGTGAAGGAAGGAGATGGAGAAAGATGAAGAGAAGATATAAATAATAAGAGACAGTACGAACCCGATACGAATGGCTGCTGGGACAATGAGTAACTGACGCGGAAAAAACCGTTAAACGACGGAAGCGCTGGCCGCGATCTCTGTCGGTCAAAGGTCAAAGTAGCAAAAAAAATTCAAAAAAAATAAAAATATAAAAAGTAGGGAAAGGGCAATATGGGGAAATATGGGGACGCGTAAAAAATGTGAAAAATAAATAAAAAATAAAGTTAAAGAAAAAAAAAAGGGGAGTAAAGAAATAAAATACTAGAAAAGAAAAAATATACAGAAACGGGCCGTAAAAGGAGAGAAATAAATTATGATTTGAAAATTAAGGAGTTTTTAGAAAATTAAAAATTTGGGAATAAATTGAGGATAGGTGATGTGATTATAAAAAATGATTTGAAAATTAAGGAGTTTTTAGTAAATTAAAAATTTGGGAATAAATTGAGGATAGGTGATGTGAATCGGACTTAAGGTTGACGGCGGAAGAATCTAAATTGATGTGGATGGTTTCCGAGAGAATGCGTTTTTCATAGTTGGGAAAGGAAGATAGGATAGACGTGTTATCGAAGTTGAAAATGTGGTTTAAAGATAGGGCATGGTCAGAGAGTTTGGAAGCGGTTGGGTTATTGGATGAAATGGAATATTTATGTTGGGAAATACGATCTTTAAGTAAGTTTTTAGTTTCGCCGATATAGGAAGAGTTGCAATTTGGAGTGGAGCAAGGGATACGGTAGACAACTTGTGAGCGTTGTATAACAGGAATGGGATCTTTAACACGGGTATAGATTTTGGAAAGTTTGTTATGGGATTTGAATGCTAAACGTAAGTTGGGGATAGAGGAACGTAGGGATTTTTGAATATTATTTGAGAGGGAGGGTATATATGGCAAGGATCTATATACTGGGTTAGAGGGAGGGTGTGGAGACAAGGTGGGGTTGGGGGGTTTTTTATAGTCTTGGATGAGTTTATTAATAATATGGAGAGGAAAATTGTTTTTTAAAAGTATATTTTGGATGCGGTGGATGTTAGTTTTATGGAAGCATGGGTCAGAGAGGGATAGGCCACGGCGGATAATATTTTTGGCGACGTTTATTTTTTGGTGGTGCGGATGTTGGGAGTAATAATTGAGGAGTCTGCCAGAATAGGTGGGTTTGGTATACCAATCTGTGGATAAGGTGTGGTCAGGATTTCTAATGATACGGAGGTCAAGGAATGGTAATGATTTATTGGATTCAAGTTCAACTGTGAAATGGAGGCGGGGATGGTATGAGTTAAAAGATGATAATAATTCAGGAATAATAGTGGGATTTAGGATAAGGAGGAGATCGTCCACATATTTCTTAATGAAGATAACATCGTTAAGGAATTGGGGTAGAATGGAATCCAGAAGATCGTTTAAGAAAATATTGGAGAGGTCAGGAGCGAGGGGATTTCCCATGGCAAGTCCAGAAATTTGGTTAAAGAACTGGCCATGGAAGGTAAGGTAGCCTGATTCACAACAGAGGTTTAAGGATTGGAGGTAAGAGGTGCGATTGAGAGAGGTATGGGGTTCTATGAGTGGCCAGTTGTTATCTATAATGAGGAGAGCTTTATCTAAAGGTATGTTAGTGAATAGGCTTTCTACATCAAAGGAGGTGAGAACGTAATGATCAGGTATGGTGAGGGATGTTAATAGATCACGTAGATGAAAAGAGTTTTGGATATCATATGGGTTGTTACGGCTGAGGACTTGTAAGGAAGGAAGTAAGAATTTGCTGAGTTTTGTAGATGGTGAATTGATGTTGGATGTAATAGGCCGGAGGGGGTTGTTAGGTTTGTGGATTTTGGGAAGACCATAAAAACGGGGAGCTATGGAATTGTAAGAAATAAGGTTTCTATAAATAGGGTATGTAATTAATTTGGAATTAACAAGGCTTTTTAGGTGGAGGTTGAATTTTTTTTGGAGAGAAGAGGTAGGATCTCGGGGTGTAGGTTTGTAAGTAGAAGTATCAGAAAGAAGGGAAATCATTTTAAGGTTATATTCGGAAAGATTCATGATTACTGTAGAATTACCTTTATCTGCTTTAGTGACAATCAAGTCGTCATGGGATTTGAGGAAAGAGCGTGTGAGGGAAAGGTCCTTAAAAAACTGTGGGGAGAAATTAGAAGGGGAAGAATGGGTGTGTTGAAGGAAATTGGAGATGATGTTAGCTAAGGAGACACGTGAAAGATCTTGTGGAACATGTGAACGTTGGAGTAGGGGGTCATTGTGAATAAATTCTAAGTCGGTCAAAAGATCAGGAATGATTTTATTGAAGGAAGAGGAGGGTGCAGAAAAATTTGGTCCTAAGGATAGAATGTTATAGACATGTTTAGGGATATCGGTGGAAGAAATATTGTGGACCCAGTTTTTATCTCCTTTTGGGTAGATTTTGGAGGTGAGGGATTTGTGGTAAAGGAATTTGAATTTGGAGATGAGGTGGATTTTTTTACGAGACCTGGTAGTGGTGAAGATGGATGTAACAAGAGCGGTAAGGTTATTCATGTGGTCATGGGTAAGGTGACTGGAAAATCTACCCAAAAGGAGATAAAAACTGGGTCCACAATATTTCTTCCACCGATATCCCTAAACATGTCTATAACATTCTATCCTTAGGACCAAATTTTTCTGCACCCTCCTCTTCCTTCAATAAAATCATTCCTGATCTTTTGACCGACTTAGAATTTATTCACAATGACCCCCTACTCCAACGTTCACATGTTCCACAAGATCTTTCACGTGTCTCCTTAGCTAACATCATCTCCAATTTCCTTCAACACACCCATTCTTCCCCTTCTAATTTCTCCCCACAGTTTTTTAAGGACCTTTCCCTCACACGCTCTTTCCTCAAATCCCATGACGACTTGATTGTCACTAAAGCAGATAAAGGTAATTCTACAGTAATCATGAATCTTTCCGAATATAACCTTAAAATGATTTCCCTTCTTTCTGATACTTCTACTTACAAACCTACACCCCGAGATCCTACCTCTTCTCTCCAAAAAAAATTCAACCTCCACCTAAAAAGCCTTGTTAATTCCAAATTAATTACATACCCTATTTATAGAAACCTTATTTCTTACAATTCCATAGCTCCCCGTTTTTATGGTCTTCCCAAAATCCACAAACCTAACAACCCCCTCCGGCCTATTACATCCAACATCAATTCACCATCTACAAAACTCAGCAAATTCTTACTTCCTTCCTTACAAGTCCTCAGCCGTAACAACCCATATGATATCCAAAACTCTTTTCATCTACGTGATCTATTAACATCCCTCACCATACCTGATCATTACGTTCTCACCTCCTTTGATGTAGAAAGCCTATTCACTAACATACCTTTAGATAAAGCTCTCCTCATTATAGATAACAACTGGCCACTCATAGAACCCCATACCTCTCTCAATCGCACCTCTTACCTCCAATCCTTAAACCTCTGTTGTGAATCAGGCTACCTTACCTTCCATGGCCAGTTCTTTAACCAAATTTCTGGACTTGCCATGGGAAATCCCCTCGCTCCTGACCTCTCCAATATTTTCTTAAACGATCTTCTGGATTCCATTCTACCCCAATTCCTTAACGATGTTATCTTCATTAAGAAATATGTGGACGATCTCCTCCTTATCCTAAATCCCACTATTATTCCTGAATTATTATCATCTTTTAACTCATACCATCCCCGCCTCCATTTCACAGTTGAACTTGAATCCAATAAATCATTATCATTCCTTGACCTCCGTATCATTAGAAATCCTGACCACACCTTATCCACAGATTGGTATACCAAACCCACCTATTCTGGCAGACTCCTCAATTATTACTCCCAACATCCGCACCACCAAAAAATAAACGTCGCCAAAAATATTATCCGCCGTGGCCTATCCCTCTCTGACCCATGCTTCCATAAAACTAACATCCACCGCATCCAAAATATACTTTTAAAAAACAATTTTCCTCTCCATATTATTAATAAACTCATCCAAGACTATAAAAAACCCCCCAACCCCACCTTGTCTCCACACCCTCCCTCTAACCCAGTATATAGATCCTTGCCATATATACCCTCCCTCTCAAATAATATTCAAAAATCCCTACGTTCCTCTATCCCCAACTTACGTTTAGCATTCAAATCCCATAACAAACTTTCCAAAATCTATACCCGTGTTAAAGATCCCATTCCTGTTATACAACGCTCACAAGTTGTCTACCGTATCCCTTGCTCCACTCCAAATTGCAACTCTTCCTATATCGGCGAAACTAAAAACTTACTTAAAGATCGTATTTCCCAACATAAATATTCCATTTCATCCAATAACCCAACCGCTTCCAAACTCTCTGACCATGCCCTATCTTTAAACCACATTTTCAACTTCGATAACACGTCTATCCTATCTTCCTTTCCCAACTATGAAAAACGCATTCTCTCGGAAACCATCCACATCAATTTAGATTCTTCCGCCGTCAACCTTAAGTCCGATTCACATCACCTATCCTCAATTTATTCCCAAATTTTTAATTTACTAAAAACTCCTTAATTTTCAAATCATTTTTTATAATCACATCACCTATCCTCAATTTATTCCCAAATTTTTAATTTTCTAAAAACTCCTTAATTTTCAAATCATAATTTATTTCTCTCCTTTTACGGCCCGTTTCTGTATATTTTTTCTTTTCTAGTATTTTATTTCTTTACTCCCCTTTTTTTTCTTTAACTTTATTTTTTATTTATTTTTCACATTTTTTACGCGTCCCCATATTTCCCCATATTGCCCTTTCCCTACTTTTTATATTTTTATTTTTTTTGAATTTTTTTTGCTACTTTGACCTTTGACCGACAGAGATCGCGGCCAGCGCTTCCGTCGTTTAACGGTTTTTTCCGCGTCAGTTACTCATTGTCCCAGCAGCCATTCGTATCGGGTTCGTACTGTCTCTTATTATTTATATCTTCTCTTCATCTTTCTCCATCTCCTTCCTTCACACCTATTTCTCCCATCATCACTTTTAGCATCCATCATAGTTTTAATTAAATAGTTTTAATTAAAGAGTTCATGTTCACAGAACATCATTATTTTTTATAATATATCTCTATTCACTTACTGATTTCTTATATCTCTCATGTATTGTTCCTTGTATTCTTTCATCTTTATTTATATAACTTCATACCTAATGTATACCTCTATATAATATCTGTATTCCTGGATACAATATCTGTTATATAATGTATAGTGTATACCCTTATATAACATTTATACCTTTACATCACTTCTGATACTTATATTTTTAAAAATTTTATTTATATCTCACTTCTCGGCCTGTCATACTTTAGATTCCTTTTCTTTACGTTCTATAATATATTCTTCTCGATGTATTATTAGGTATCATATTTTTAATTCATGTTCTCTCATTGCACTTATGATACTCCCCATGAGTCCATTTTCATACTATTGTTTCCTTTGCAATACATTTCTATCTTTATTATACTAAATTGTCCATACTCATTATATTCATATCTTTTTCATTTTATTTTTTTTTCTGTTTAACTTCATTGCTCTCTTTGTATTTTTTTCATTATCACCTTTCTATCCATCTACCATGTAATCATCTTTATTCATACACCTATATACATTATTATATATATATATTATGTATATATATATTCATATACCTTCATATATCCTTTCATTATATATCATTTTTTTATATCTCTACTTTTTTGTTTATTTTTCTGTACCTCTATTTTATGTATTTTTACAGTCTATTCTGTTTTTTGTCTGTTTTCTCATAGCCCTGAAGATGACCTACATAGTAGGTCGAAACGTCGGCACTTAAAATAAAATAGTTTCACCTATTTTTGCGTGTTTTCTTGACTGCACCCCCAACTATCAACATCCTATTTTTATTCATATATATCCCTCACTTTTTTGTACTAATTTTCTATTACTCAACAAATATTTTTATATTATCATATTCTTGGTACTATAATGTATTTTTATAGTTTTGTTTTGTTTTGCCTGTTTTCTTTCTTAGCCCTGAAGATGACCCACAAAGTAGATCGAAACGTTGGCACAAAATAAAATAAGTACCCACTTATTTAGTGTTTAGTTTGTCTGCACCCCCAACTATTTCCTTCCTTACTCAGATCTTCCAGTCAACTATCTCCTCGCTAACATAAAAGACCCACACATTACCTCACTATCCACATACAGATGAACTCCACCCCACCGAACACAACACGACCGGTACAGACCATCCAATGGGAAGGACGACTTCCATCAAGATCACGCCCCCCTGGTATAAATACCCCGAGTCCAACCATCCGCTCTTCATTAACTGCCTAACACTGAGGAAGATCGCAGCACGATGAACGAAAGCTTGGTTAATAGCACCGGCATGACAGGGTCCATCCCGGAAGTAGAATTTAAGAAGAAAATGTAATTATAGTTCACAAAAATGAATCAGATGTTTAAAGGTAACATCCCAGAATACAATATCTATTTAAAATAAATATTCTTACTTTTATCTGAGACTATAGACTCTTCCTTCTCTTGTTCCACATTGACAAGCCCATCTACCATCATAAAAAATTATATTAAACAAATATTAAGATAATGAGAAAAATAAATAATAAAGAAGAAACAATTTTTTCTCAAATTATCACGAAAAAACCCCCAGAATAAATAGGTATGGGAGTTTAAATCAAGATATTACAGTATCAGTTCTGCAGGTTGTAGCTTTAAGTTAAGTCACAACAAGTTTTTAACTTGTCATTTGTTTGCTTTCTAAAATTCAACAAAATAAAAACAGTTTTTAAATATGTTTATTTCGAAGAGAAAAGATTTGCCTCCAGCCTGTATTCGAGCCCAGATCTCCGCCCCACTGTGGCAACGATCTAACCATTTAAGCCAACGGGGTCGCTCCCTACCTAGGACAAATCTGTTCTCTTCACCGATCCCATATCCACCGTGTTCTCGCAATTTTGCGATGTATACACGAGGAAGAATGTTCATTGAACATTACTTTTAATTTCAGGATAGTTATGACATACGTCATTATATTATTTATAATTTATTATAATTTTTAAATCATTGCTTTAATTTTTAAATATTTTTATTTTGAAGAGAAAAGATTTGCCCCCAGCCGGGATTCAAAAACGGATCTCCACCACACCGTGGAACCGCTCAAACCATTTGAACTACCGGTATTGCTCCCTACCTAGGACAAATCTGTTCTCTTCACCGATCCCATATCCCCCGTGTTCTCGCAATTTTGCGATGTATACACGAGGAAGAATGCTTATTGCACATTACTTTTAATTTTAGGATCTTTTTGACATACGTCATTATATTATTTATAATTTATTATAATTTTTTAATCATTGTTAACTTAAAAAAACTTAAGATTATTTTTATTTTCAAGAATAATAAAAATGAAACGAATAAAAAATTATAACTTGTAGCAACTTAACTGGAAGTTATAACCTGCAGAATCGTAACCAGATAAACTAACAAAAAATATTTAAAAAAGAGGATAAAACTTAAAATATATAATATAAAAATTAACATTATTACCTGTATGTTGGAGCATAATATCCTTTTTTAAACTTCTTTTTTCAGCTGTTTCGTAGACACAGTGAGGGTTCTCACCAGTATGCCGAGTCTTTATGTGCCTCTTTAAATGGACCATCTGAACCCCCTTATAATCACAATAGGGGCATTTATGTGGCTTCTCACCAGTGTGACAAACCATTATGTGTACTCTTAGGTTACGTGCATCTGTTGCATAGTCGCAGTGAGGGCACTTACGAGAAGCTCCATCTGAATGTCGAGCCTTTAAATGTCTTTTTAAAGCAGATACTTCCACAGCTTTATAGTCACATAGGGGACATTCATAAGGCCTTTCACCAGTATGATGCATCATAATATGCTTCTTTAAACTACTTTGTCTTCCTATTTTATAATCACAATGAGGACATTTGTGAGGCTTTTCACCAGTATGCCGAGCCATTATGTGCCCCTTTAAATGGCCCTTCTGAGCCACCTTATAATCACAATAGGGGCATTTATGTGGCTTCTCACCAGTGTGACGAGCCATTATGTGCACTTTTAAGTTATGTGCCTCTATTGTTGCATAGTCACAATGAGGGCACTCATGAGGTCTATTACCTTCGTGACTGATCATAATATGTTTTTTTAGCAGTTTTTTTTCTTCGACTTTATATTCACAATGAGGGCATTGATGAAGGTGGTCAGCTGCGGGATACTCATCACATTCTTTCAGATTGATATTAACTGTAGTTTCTAAGCCAGGCTGTTCCATCTCCTTGGCATCTTTAGTACCTAAAACAATAACTATTTTAATAATAATTATAACATTAATTTTGCCAAGATTACCAACTTAGAATAGAACTTCATAAATAGCATCATATTTGATCAGATTTATTAACATTGGTACAAATTGAAACTGACTGAAAACAGAATGGGGATTCTCTTGTCATCACTGGTCATACTATTGTAAATTATGAATCTAACATAGCTTTAGTAGGCCAAAATGCAAACTCTGCCTTGAGCATTTCAAATATTTGTCAAACAGTTTTAAAGAACAAGGTGCTCAAGAAACAACTGGAGTTTGTGTTGATACTTGGTGCAGTGAGGATGTATATTTAGTGAGCTCCTGAGGATTAGTTATCTACCAAACAACAAGTGATAAGTAGCATCTCCCTTTTATTTAATTTATTTTACAATTTTTTTCTATCAGAAAAGTTTTATTTTTCTTCTTTGTTACAATTTTTTTTCTTTTTAACTTACTAATCTCTGTAAAAACAATGGTTGAATCTCCGCCCACTAAGCGGAAAAAAGCCAAATTTAAAGAAGCATTTTTGTTAAATAACGAAAACAAACAAAATAATAACTACAAATGATTCTTAATTATTAAGAGAATCGGGACGGATAATGATGGAAATCCTTTCGATTTAAAACAAGTTTCACCGTTCTTAATATATAACAGTCAAAAAAATTTAATTGGTGATGTAAAAGCAACAACAAAATTAAGAGACGGTACCCTATTAGTTGAAGTTTAGAAACTAACGCCCAAGAAGACAAGCTTCACTGACTACAAGGATTCACTCAAGAAGACTGTAATCAATATCACTGACGAAGTACCCCCAGATGAAGCCATAAGCATCCTCCAGAGTGGATTCAACTACGCCATCGCCCCAAGGCCTGTACCTGTAGAGAAGATTGTCACCAATATAGAAGCCTGTGTCAAGAACATTGACCAAGACATTAGTCATGTTCTACGCAGAGCCAAGCCACCTAGACCCAACTTCTCCAAAGAACAATACAATGCACTGATTACACTAAAGAAACGAGACGACCTTCTCGTGATTCCTGGAGACAAAGGAAACACCACAGTCATCATGAAAAAAGACCAATAATTACTCAAAATGAATGATATCCTCAATGATGGCACATAAAAGAAACTAGACAAGGCCCCAACAACTGACATTAACAAGAAAATTCACACTATCATCAATACCAGCACAACTAAGACACTGAAAACCAAATGACTCATAATATCCGACCCCACCCCACCAGGATTGTACGGACAACCCAAAATACACAAAGACGGCATTCCTATGAGACCTATAGTCCCCTACATACCATCTCTCCAAATACATCTCAGACATAATCAAAACCCACACTGTTAAAACTAAACACAATATCCGTAACTCTAAACAATTTATAGACACCATCAAGACCATCCAGATCAACGAATAGAACATCCTGGTGAGCTTTGATGTCAAGTGGCTCTTCACTAAAGTCCCTCCTGATGAAGCCTTGAAGCTCATGAAGAACCTACTAAGTAAAGAAGAGTACCAATTAGCTGAAATATGCATGAAGGAGACATATTTCCTATTCATTGGAGTTTAATACAAACAATTGGAAGCCACAGCCATGGGATCATCATTAAGCTCACCAGCAGCAGACCTGTACATGGAAAACTTTGAACAGAAGCCACTCTCTACTGCAGCCGAACAACCTGAATGCTGGTTCAGATGCGTGGATGATGCCTTCGCCATGAGGAGACACGGAAGAGAAGCATTGGACAGATTCTTGCTCCATCTCAACAGCATCCACCCTATTCCATATACAGCATCCAACCCATTCAATTCACCATGGAGTTGGAGAAACATGGCAAACTCCCCTTCCTAGATGTCCTGGTTGAAAAGAAAGGCAACTACTTAGGACATAATGCATACCGTAAACCGACCCATACAGACAGATACCTCCATGCCACTTCACATCGCCATCCCGCTCAGAAGGAAGGAATCATCAACACTCTACTCAACAGAGCCAAAACGATAACTGAATCGTCTCAGCTTCCGAAAGAGAAGAGGCACTTGAGAACAGCCTTCCTGAAGAACGGATACGACCGAGAAACCATTAATTGAGTAGACAAAAACGAAAGCATAAGGCACAAGACAAAAACCAAACAGACAATGAATCTATAACTCAGACGACCATCGCCTACATTAAAGGTACTTCAGAGAAAATTGCCAGAAACCTAAAGAACCACCACATCAAAACCACATTCTCCACAGACAAAACAATAGCCCACATCCTACAGAATCCCAAAGACTAGTTGGGGCTACGTACCCCAGGCATTTACAGTATACCCTGTTCCTGCGGCAAGGTCTACATAGGAAAAACAGGAAGGACCATCCAAAAAAGAATTAAAGAACATATATCTTGCGTCAAGAATTCCAAAAAAGAAAAATCGGCTGTAGCAGAACACTTTTACAACACCGACCACCACATACCCTTTGAAAACACTGCCATCCTTGTAAGCAGGATCAATGATTTAATTTTTAAATATTTTTATTTCGAAGAGAAAAGATATCCCCCCAGCCGGGATTCGAGCCCAGATCTCCGCTTCACCTTGGCAACGCTCTAACCATTTGAGCCACCAGGGTCGCTCCCTACCTAGGACAAATCTGTTCTCTTTACCGATCCCATATCCCCCATGTTCTCGCAATTTTGCGATATATCCACGAGGAAGAATGTTTATTGAATATTTCTTTTAATTTTAGGATCTTTTTGACATACGTCATTACATTATTTATAATTTAATATAATTTTTTAATCATTGATTTAATTTTTAAATATTTTTATTTCGAAGAGAAAAGATTTGCCCCCAGCTGGGATTTGAACCCGGATCTCCACCTCACCGTGGCAACGCTCTAATCATTTGAGCCACCGGGGTCGCTCCCTACCTAGGACAAATCTGTTCTCTTCACCGATCCCATATCCCCCGCGGTCTCCCAATTTTGCAATGTATACACGAGGAAGAATGTTTATTAAACATTACTTTTAAGTTTAGGATCTTAAATTTATAATCATTGTTAACTTAAAAAAACTTAAGATTATTTTTATTTTCAAGAATAATAAAAATGAAACGAATAAAAAATTATAACTTGTAGCAACTTAACTGGAAGTTATAACCTGCAGAATCGTAACCAGATAAACTAACAAAAATTATATAAAAAAAGGATAAAACTTAAAATATATAATATAAAAATTAACATTATTACCTGTATGTTGGAGCATAATATGCTCTTTTAAACTTCTTCTTTCTGCTGTTGCATAGTCACAGTAAGGGCACTTATGAGAAGCTCCATCTGGATGTCGAGCCTTTAAATGTCTTTTTAAAGCAGCTACTTCCACAGCTTTATAGTCACATAGGGGACATTCATAAGGCCTTTCACCAGTATGACGCATCATAATATGCATCTTTAAACTACTTTCTCTTCCTATTTTATAATCACAATGAGGACATTTATGAGGCTTTTCACCAGTATGCCGAGCCATTATGTGCGCCTTTAAACGGCCCTTCAGAACCACCTTATAATCACAATAGGGGCATTTATGCGGCTTCTCACCAGTGTGACGAGCCATTATGTGTATTTTTAAGTAATGTGCCTCTAATGTTGCAAAGTCACAATGAGGGCACTTATGGGGTCTCTTACCTTTGTGACGGATCATAATATGTTTTTTTAGCATTTTTTTGTCTTCAACTTTATAGTCACAATGATGGCATTGATGAAGGTTATCAGCTGCAGGAGACTCAACACATTCTTTCAGATTGATATTAACTGTAGTTTCTAAGCCAGGCTGTTCCATCTCTTTGGCATCTTCAGCACCTAAAACAATAACTATTTCAATAATAATTATAACATTAATATTGCCAAGATTACTAACTTAGAATAGAACTTCAAAAATAGCATCATCAGATTTATTAACATTGGTACAAGTTAAAACTGACTGAAAACAGAATGGGGATTCTCTCATCATCCCTGGTCATAGTATTGTAAATTATGAATCTAACATCGCTATAGTAGGCCAACATGCAAATTCTGCCTTGAGCATTTCAAATATTTGTCAAACAGTTTTAAAGTACAAGGTGCTCATGAGACAACCTTCTTGGAGTTGAACTTTTGCAAGGCACAACTGTTATTGCCCTAAAGTTTCTTTTGAGATCATATTCAGTTCCATAATTTTCTTCAATTCCTCTTAACTTGGTAATTTTCTATCGGATGGGATATAACTTCTGACTGTTCATGATAGAAAACCCACAGTGATGTTGCAGCAGTTTTGTGAAAATATTGATCTGATACTTTAAGTAAATATTAACTTACATAATCCAGTTTAAATATATTCTCAATCATATTTTTCTTAACAGTTATTGTCTTTAAAATTGGGAGAACAATTCTCATGTTTGGTATGAATTAGATTACTATTTCTTAGAGTATAACTAATTATGTTATTTTGCATGTTTCAGTGCCATTCAAAAAGCGAAGGAATCCAAAAATCAAATTGATACTTGAGAAGGATTGGTAAATGGATTGTTAAGGCCAGATGACGTAGTAACCTTATAAAAGATTATTAATTTTAATAAAAAATTAAATCATTTTTCGTAAAAGAAAGAACATTTTCTTTACTTATTTATCCCATTTTTTTTTCAATATAATAATTTCAACATTTATTTCATAATTGTTTAGAATAATTTAATTTAAAAGGTGATTTTATTTGTTTAGTTATAAGTCTGATATTTGTCATAAGTTTGAAAACATGTTATAAAAGTGAAGAGAGAAAAACAAAAGGGAATCGATCGGCTTTTGTTCGCTCCGTCTACATCAAGCCAGACAGTGTTGGCACGAGTCTCTTGACGTGCCAAGACCTCCATTGTCTCAACATCCTCGCTCGCTGTGCCGACAAAATCCTCTGTCGTCTCAACATCCAGCTCGCCCTGCCGAGAATCTACTATCTACTGGAATCTACTTCGACAGACAGATTAGAGTTTTATTTTTGTTTATATCATTTCAAGTACAAAACCAGATAAACATTTATTATTTCGTAATAGATTTTATTTGAACATTTTATTTATTTGTAATTTAATAGAGTTAAATTTATTATCGTTAAAATAACTTCATTTTCTGATTATTAAAACCGTTTAAATTGTTCTTTTAATTCAATCAATTGTTGTTTTTTTTCTATTACCTAAAGTAGTAGTTATTTAATTTATATATGAGATATATGTTATTAGTTTAGTAAAAGGTTACAATTCAAATGAAATGCGATCTGGTATAATTGAATCAGAAATTAACTTTCCTTATCCATTTCGGACATATGGAGATGTTTAAGTACTTAGGGTCAATGGTAACTGGAAAAAACGTAATTCAAGAGGAAATAAAGGCGCGACTAAAGGCGGGAAATGCTTGTTACTATTCGGTCTCAAAATTACTAAGCTTGCGTCTTTTGTCCAGAAATCTAAAAATCAGAATTTATGAAACAATTATCGTTCCATCTCTTCTCTATGGATGTGAAACTTGGCAACTAACGCTGAAGGATGAAATACGTCTTCAGGTATTCAAAAATAAGGTGTTATGTAGAATATTCAGTCCAAAAAAGGATGAGACCACTGGAGAATATAGATTACATAAGGCGGAATTGCGAAGCATGCATCCTGTAAATATTATTCAGGTGATAGCGTCGCGAAGATTAAGATGGGCATGTAAAGTTGCTGGGCTTAGTAACAAACGAATTCCCAAGATGCTAATAGGCGCTGTACCGACTTGGAAACGTCAGAGGGGTCGACCGGGGCATAGGTGGGAGGATTGCCTTAGAAATGATCTAGCTGGTTTAGGTTTGGATGGTGCTCCGTGGACGGAGGTTCGTAAACATAGATTGGTGGTATCAGCTTTGAGCCTTCGGATTCGTTAAGCCTTTATTTATTTAAACCCCAAGATGGCTCGTTGGATGTATAAAGCAATAGTCAGACCCGTGCAAACCTATGGCTCAATAGCCTGGTGAAAATAGGAGGGGTTAAGAGACTCATTTTGGATATTGAAGTGTCTTTGATACGATTGAGCAAAATGCAGAGCTATAAAAGTGTTCAGACCTAATGCTGAATAAATATAGCTTTGACAAAAGATTCCGCGTTATTACACAGGCGATTTGCAAAAGAAAAATTACTGCTTTAATCCACCCAATGGTCTAAATGTGTATACTGATGGATCCAAGGGGGAGCGCAATGCGCCAGCTAAGGATTCTTGTTTAAGGGGATGCCGGAGCACGGGCCATTACTTAGCTCTGGGCACGAAACCCACTGCATTCGAAGAGGAAATATGGGCAATACTTGCAGGTGCCTTCTCAATGAAGGACCACAAGAATAAGGTAATTAATTTTCTTACTGACAGTCAGGCAGCATGTACTGCATTACAAAATCCAGACTAGTGGAGGAAATGCTAGGACACAGTAATATACCAGGAAATGAAAAGGCCGACAAATAATCAGAAGTCTAGACCTAGGATAGAGATTTTTAGGACTCGAGCACAATGGGCCGCCTTTAGGCCGAAGTGCATGATAACAAATAAAAGTCATACAATTATAATAATAATACATATATTTCTAACATTTAATAAAATGTATGTTGATTTTAAAAAATTGTCTTACCATTTGGATCATCAGTTATGGGAACTACAACAAATCTAATGGTTATTTCATTTGAAAAATCAAAATATTTTGCTTGTTACATTCATTTGATCTTCCCTGTAGTTACTGTGCTCAAGTTATTGGGTCCAACTGTATCATATACCTAAAGATTAAGTAAACTCCGGTATTGCTACAAAAAGACCAGCACTGTTTTGTAACTTACAACCACATTTTATCCACCTAGATTTTTATTATTCTACAGAAAAAAATTACCAATAATTTTAGTAAAGTATTCAGTATGGCAAAATATTGTGAGAATATTTTTGTAATAAAAACAAATAAAATAATAGAAAAATCCCAACATAGATCAATAGTTTGTTGTAAACTTTGAATTCAACTTCTATTGAGATCAAAATTGCTATAATCAAAAATTTAATCAATAACACTAAACTTCAAAATATTCATAATTTTTTTTAAAAAGTTAAGATTAGTCTGTTTCATCAATTACAGTATTTAGGTTTAACAATATTAATTAAAACATACAATATTTCAATAAAATATACTTAAAAATTAATTTTCAATAGGGACGACCTGTGGTGTAGTGTTTAGTATACCAACCATCTATGCCCAAGATCGCAGGTTCGTAGCCGGGCAGATTGGCCTAGGATTTTTTACAAATATGCTTGGTAACGTATAGATGTAAAACAGGGGTCCCGAGCCTCTACGATGTCAGGTACTTGTCAAAGATTCCTATCCTAATTAAACCTAGATAGGCAATATTTAGGACTCCCAATGTAGCATCCTTCAATTAACAATAGCAGCAAAAATTGATGTTAAATAAACAAACAAACTATTTTTCAAATGTCAGAAACTCCCTACTAACCACATTATTGGTTTTTATGACCCCTGTCACTAAATATCACAATTCCTGTTAACCAAGATACAAAAATTAATATGTAAGGAATAAATCTAATTATAGTTCACAAAAATAAAACAAATGCTTAAAGGTAAAATGCAGGAATACAATATCTGTTTAAAAATAAATATTCTTACTTTTATCTGGGATTATAAACTCTTCCTCCTCTTGTTTCACATTGATAAGCCCATCTGCCATCATAAAAAAATATTTTTTTAAAATATTAAGATAATGAGAAAAATAAATAATAAAAAAGAAAATTTATTTTCTCAAATTCTCAGAAAAAAAACAGAAAAAAGAAATATGGGAGCTTAAATCAAGATATTACAGTATCAGTTCTGCAGGTTGTAGCTTTAAGTCAAGTCACAAGTTTTTAATTTTTCATTTGTTTGCTTTTTAAAATTCAACAAAATAAAAATAATTTTTAACGAAACCGGTAAACAACTATATGTTCTGTCCAATAGTCTTTAAAGGTCGTAGGCCTCCCTGACAAGCCTGACTATTGCCAAAATATATAAACATTTCCAATAATTACACTTTCTCTTTTATCATACTAAAGCATAAGACTATTTTTATTTTCAAGAATAATAAAAATGAAACGAATAAAGAGTTAAAACTTGTAGCGACCTAACTCGAAGTTACCACCTGCAGAATTGATACCAGATAAACTAATACAAATTATTAAAAACAGAAGATATAACTTAAAATAATCATAATATATAATATGAAATAATCATAATATATTTATATAAAATAATCATAATATATAATATTAAATAATCATAATACAAAAATTAAAAATACTCACTAATGGTTTCCGTTTCATCTATCTCTTCTTTGATTCTTATACTAGTGCTGTTTTCATCTAAAACAAAAAACAACACAGCATTAATTAAGAGTTTAATAGTTGAACAATTAAAGTAAAATTTAAAAAAATAAGTATTTGTTAGCTTGTAGGTGTTAAAAATAAGTAATTCAACTAGTGAAAGGTTTACAAATAAATCTACAATTCAACTTCAATATGCTTAAATATAGGAGATTTAATAACACAAAAGAGGAATTTTCACATTTCGAAAACTGATTAATAATAACTTTAACAGCGTAATAAAAAAACGTACATAAAACATAAATGTTAAAACGAAAAACTGATTAAAATTTTTTTCTTAAAAACAAAGCAGTAATTGCAAAGCAATAAGCGAACAGTATAGTTCAGTCGGCAGGTAGTTTCAGATAGAAAAAGGTCGGAATTTAATGAAACTTGGAGATGTTGTTCAGGGATGGTTAATTGACATATTCTCAAGTTTTAGACCTCGAGGACCCTGTGCAAAAAGAGGAGGAGGGGGGGGGGCCGCAAAAATCTCGACTTTCCGTCAATAACTTTTTTTTCTTACATGCTGCATGTCAATTATGTCTGTATGTCAATTCCTTACTAAGATATAGCGCTTCGAAAAAATAAAAATTTTCAAAATTCGCTAAAAAATACCGAAAAATGCAGAAGTCCACCTTATTTCTTCTGTTATACCAGAATTATGATGAAATGTTGTTGTAATTATGGATCCTGGTTACAATAACCAACTTTGGACCCCCCTTCCCCACCCAACCCCAATTCTCAAAACCCTATTTTCTTTTGTATTGAAAGCCAACCATATATCAAGTCGGTATTGATATTTGTTACTTTTTAGGGCCCATATTTCCCTTCCCCTCTCCCCCACTACATAACTATCCCAAGGCAGGTAAAAAAAAAGACACAGTCCTTTTGTGGACAAAATTAATGTAATTAACAATATTAAGGTATTCGCAGAGAAACGGAGCCACTACTGTAGAGAGGGAGGAATTCTTCATATAGGTACTGCAAATTTTGTTCTCCCCCAATCCATAGGGTGCTGACGTGGTATCACACCCACTCACTGCGCGGAGGAAAAGTATATCTTTAGGAGGAATGAACAGGAATTCTACAGGCGAGTAGAAGACACTTGGACCACTACCTCTTTTTTTTTTTCTGAAGAAAGATGTTTTTCTTAATGTAAAAAAAACATAAAAATAATGGAAATGAAAAAGAGAGAAAGCGAAGAGAATAAATGACTACACTTTTGGGAAATGGTAGAAAGATAATAACAATAAAATTTATGTCAAAAGGTCATAAGTGTCATAAGAGAGAGAATATATAAAAATAAAAATGTAACAGAATGAAAGTTGGAAGCAGTAACAAAGTAAAAGAATTTAAGGTTTATTGAGTAAATTAAAAATTTGGGAGTAGGTTAAGGATAAGTGATGGGAGTCGGTCTTGAGATTGATAGTGGAGGAATCTAAATTGATGCGGATGGTTTCAGAGAGGATGCGTTTGTTATAGTTGGGAACAGAAGCCAGGATAGAAGTATTTTCGAAGTCAAAAATGTGGTTGAAAGATAGGGCGTGTTCGGAGATTTTTGAAGTGGTTAGGTTAAGGGAGGAAATGGAGTATTTGTTTTGAGTAATACTGTTACGGTCAGAGAGGGAAGAAGGACCGGCTGAGAGGATTAGACGAGCTGTGGGATTAAGCGGAAGGGATCAAAGAACGGCGTAGACCCTTCTAGTTCGGCCTGGATGGGGCGAGGTGGTTCTCGATCTTCCGAGAATTGTCCCACACCGACCTACCTTGCCTATATAAAAAGGCCAGCTGTTTCGGCCGGACCAGTCAGTAATAAGCAGTCATTAACAAGTGATAGTGCGTGTGAGTTAGTATCAGTCTGTAGTATCAGCCAGTAATAAGCAGTAGTTAACTAGTGACAGTGCGTGTGAGTTACAGTGAGTTAGTGTCAGCCAGTGGCAGCGTGATAAGTAATTAGTGAGTGTAATAAACTGTGAGTCAGTTTGTCATATTTGGAGAGTCTTACGGTCGGTGGACTTTAATTAGCGAACTGTAAGTGTTGATTTGTAGTTATAAACTATAGTGTAATTTTATTGTATTTGTACAAATTTAGGTAAATAGTTAAGTTATTTAGTATTAGCAATATCCTATTGTATTTGTATATTATTTTAGTAATTAGATAACAATAAGGCCTAGGTTATAATCTGTAGAATATTGTTATTGTAAATTGATATTAGTTCACTAATTTAATTGTTTTTAATAATTTCCTTGTAATCTTTTTAATTAGTTAATAAATTTTAGTATCGTGAATTTAGTAATAGTTTAGTTCATTTTACACCCAGTAACCCGTAACAAATTGGTGTCAGAAGTGGGATTTTGTGTAATTGTTATTGTTTTGTCTTGCATTTTGTAATTATTGGGCTACTGTATAAAAAATGGCTTCTCAAAGTCTTAAATTAATGGATTTAAAAGTTGCGGATTTAAAACGGGAATTAGAAGAACGTGATCTGGATTCTTCCGGAAATAAAAGTGTACTGCAACATCGCTTGCGTCAATTTTTTGTAGAGTTAGGGGAAAATCCAGATGATATTCTGTTTAAAACCGATTTAAGCAAATTGTCTGCAACTTTTAAAAATGAATTAGGTACTGTTAAAAATGAGTTAGGTAATGAGTTAAGCAATATAGAAAATAAGCTAGGTAAGGAATTAGGTTCTGTTAAAAATGAGTTAAGCAATGTAGAAAATAAACTAGAGTCTAAATTAGGCACATTAGAGACTAAGTTAATGGAAAGTGTTAAGAATAAGTTAGCCGATGTAGATAATAAAGTAGCTGATGTAGAATCTAGGTTAGGAGAAAAATTGAATTCAATTGAAAGCAAACTTAGGCAAAGAGTAGAAGCTCTAGAGGGACGTATGAGCAACCCACCGACGAACGACATCAACCGTTCCCCCGAGGTCAGTCTTCATAAAACCATTCTGCCCGCCAATAATGGGACGCCACCAGCTCACAACACCATTCCAGTATTCGACGGAAAGACGCCGTGGGAGGACTACATGACTCTCTTCAAGACAGCGGCTTCGATCCACGGGTGGTCACAGGAGACCCAAGCTTCAGCATTGTGCCTGGCCTTGCGTGGAGACGCCTTGGGAGTTCTGCAGGGGATACCCATATCAGAGCGGTCCAACTACGGGGAGCTGATCAGAAGACTGGAGATGCGTTTCGGCCACCACCACATGGACCAGCTGTATCGCTCACAGCTGAGAAGCAGGGTCCAGAAGACCAACGAGACTTTGCAGGAATTTGAAGCGGATATTGCCCGGCTGGTGAGGAACGCCTACCCATCGGTCACCGACGATGTCTACGAAAGCTTGGCTGTCGACAAATTCCTGGATGGACTTCGGGACCCAGAGACACAGCAAGCAGTGAAGTTCGCCAGGCCGAAAACTTTGGGAGATGCATTATCCCAGGCCATGGAGTTCGAGGCTGTTAGGCAGTCTATACGGGGCCATGCGCGAGTACGAGCAGCAGAAGCGGAGCTAAATGCGGTCCCCAGCGTCGAGGAGTTTTGGAGGGTCTCAGGACCCGTAAGAAGGAGATACGCTGTTGGAGCTGCGGCCAACTTGGACACTCTAGAAGCAAGTGTCCATCGAAGAAGCAAGAAAAAACACAGGAAAACTAAGTAGGGTTGATGGGAAGGGGCAACTGTCAACCCGTAACGTCAATGGCCCCAGGAAGACCAGCAGAATTGCGTCAATAGGAAGCAGAACGAACAGTTTCTACGTTGATGGGATGGTGAACGGGCAGGTGCGAAGTCTGCTACTGGATACCGGCGCAACCATGACAATATTGAACTCGAAGATAGTTCCCGCTGAGAGGGTCTTACCAACCACTTGGGAATTACGGACTGCCACGGGACAGCCAGCCAAGGTCTACGGGGAGACAGTTGCCACCTTCATCATCGGGGGTCAACATCTGAAGCACCGCGCTTTCGTGGCAGAAATCGACGAAGTCCCATGTCATATTGGGCACGGACTTGATGATCGCATACGGGATCAAGTTGGATATGGCTAGAGGTGTGATGAAGCTGGGAGACGAGGAAGTCATCCTTCGGCAAGGAAAGGACCTCTACGCACGAGTGCTCTTACTAGAAGACACCACTTTACCTCCACAGAGCCAAATAGTGACGCATGGGACGGTCGAAGGACATCTACCTGCGGGTCAATGTGTACTACTCGAACCTGGAAGGCACGAAGAACAAGAGATCGGACGCGGCGTAATGGTTGCTAGGTCTCTCATCAAGGTCGGACGGACCACTCCAATCCGGCTAATGAACCTGAACAGCTTCCCAGTAACGCTGAAGAAAGGAACACTGGTCGGGGAGTGTACAACCCCTACCTCAGTGGTTCGTCAGCTGCAACGTCATCCCACCGAGCTTCGAGGGCTCCCAGAGTAACTAAAAGGATTTGTGGACGAATCATGTCGCGACCTTTCGCCTGAACAGAGCGAGGAAGTGAAAAACATGATTACCCGATGGCATGACGTCTTCGAGATCGGCCCCGGACCACGGGGCAGAACGGATATCGTCCAGCACAGGATTGACACCGGGGATGCGAAGGCCATCCGACAGGTCCTGCGGAGGCTACCGTTAGCCAAACGGGAGGACGCCGAGGAGATAATTAAGGAGATGGCGGCTGATGGTGTCATTGAGCCTTCGAGTAGCCCCTGGATGTCTCCTGTCGTATTGGTGAAGAAGAAAGACGGCACAACAAGGTTTTGCGTAGACTACCGTCTTTTAAACAACGTCACAGAAGGACAGCTATCCGCTTCTCAGGATTGACGATACACTGGACACCCTAGAGGGGTGTAAACTCTTCTCTACCTTGGATCTCCGCAGTGGATATTGGCAGGTTGGATTGGCACCTGAAGATAAAGAGAAGATGGCGTTTTCAATAGGCACTGGGCTCTGGCAGTTTACAGTAATGCCGTACGGGCTTTGCAATGCTCCTGCAACATTCGAGAGGCCGATGGAAAACGTGTTAAGAGGTCTCTCTGGGGAGGCATGCCTGGTATACCTAGACGACATTATTGTGCTGGGAAAGTCCTTCGCTCACCATTTGAAGAATCTGGAGAAGGTCTTCGAACGACTGCGTGCAGCGAACCTAAAGTTTAACCCGAAGAAGTGTAATCTCTTCCGAAGGCAAGTCAACTACCTGGGGCATATTGTGTCAGACAACGGACATTGTCTGTTTGTACACTAGCCGATACTTTATTCACCTAACCATTTGAGCCACCGAGGTCGCTTCCTATCTAGGACAAATCTGTTCTCTTCACCGATTCCATATCCCCCGCGGTCTCCCAATTTTGCGATGTATACACGAGGAAGAATGTTTATTGAACATTGCTTTTAAGTTTAGGATCTTAAATTTTTAATCATTGTTAACTTAAAAAACTTCAGATTATTTTTATTTTCAAGAATAATAAAAATGAAACGAATAAAAAATTATATCTTGTACCAACTTAAATGGAAGTTACAACCTGCAGAATTGATACCAGATAAACTAACAAAAATTATTTTAAAAAAAGGATAAAACTTAAAATATATAATATAAAAATTAACATTATTACCTGTATGTTGGAGCATAATATGCTCTTTTAAACTTCTTCTTTTTGCTGTTGCATAGTCACAGTAAGGGCACTTATGAGAAGCTCCATCTGAATGTCGAGCCTTTAAATGTCTTTTTAAAGCAGCTACTTCCACAGCTTTATAGTCACATAGGGGACATTCATAAGGCCTTTCACCAGTATGACGCTTCATAATATGCATCTTTAAATTACTTTCTCTTCCTGTTTTATAATCACAATGAGGACATTTGTAAGGCTTTTCACCAGTATGCCGAGCCATTATGTGTCCCTTTAAATGGCTCTTATGAACCACCTTATAATCACAATAGGGGCATTTATGTGGCTTCTCACCAGTATGACGAGCCATTAAGTGTGCTTTTAAGTTATATGCCGCTACTGTTGCATAGTCACAATGAGGGCACTTATGAGGTCTCTTAGCTTTGTGACGGATCATAATATGTTTTTTTAGAAGTTTTTTTTCTTCAACTATATAGTCACAATGGTGGCATTGATGAAGGTTGTTAGCTGCAGGAGACTCAACACATTCTTTCAGATTGATATTAACTGTAGTTTCTAAGCCAGGCTGTTCCATCTCCTTGGCATCTTCAGCACCTAAAACAATAGCTATTTCAATAATAATTATAACATTAATCTTGCCAAGATTACTAACTAAGAATAGAACTTCAAAAATAGCATCATATTCGATCAGATTTATTAACATTGTTCATGATAGAAAAGCTTAAGTCCACAGTGATGTTGCAGCAGTTTTGTGAAAATATTGATCTGATACTTTAAGTAAATATTAACTTACATAATCCAGTTTAAATATATTCTCAATCATATATTTCTTAACAGTTATTGTCTTTAAAATTGGGAGAACAATTCTCATGTTTGGTATGAATTAGATTACTATTTCTTAGAGTATAACTAATTATGTTATTTTGCATGTTTCAGTGCCATTCAAAAAGCGAAGGGATCCACCAAAAATCAAATTGATACTTGAGAAGGATTGGTAAATGGATTGTTAAGGCCAGATGACGTAGTAACCTTATAAAAGATTATTAATTTTAATAAAAAATTAAATCATTTTTCGTAATAGAAAGAACATTTTCTTTACTTATTTATCACATTTTTATTTTAATATAATAATTTCAAAATTTATTTCATAATTGTTTAGAATAATTTAATTTAAAAGGTGATTTTATTTTTTTAGTTATAAGTCTGATATTTGTCATAAGTTTGAAAACATGTTATAAAAGTGAAGAGAGAAAAACAAAATGGAATCGATCGGCTTTTGTTCGCTCCGTCTACATCAAGCCAGACAGTGTTGGCACGAGCCTCTTGACGTGCCAAGACCTCCATTGTCTCAACATCCTCGCTCGCTGTGCCAACAAAATCCTCTGTCGTCTCAACACTAAGCTCGCCATGCCGAGAATCTACTATCTACTGGAATCTACTTCGACAGACAGATTAGAGTTTTATTTTTGTTTATATCATTTCAACTACAAAACCAGATAAACATTTATTATTTCGTAATAGATTTTATTTGAGCATTTTATTTATTTGTAATTTATTAGAGTTAAATTTATTATCGTTAAAATAACTTCATTTTCTGATTATTAAAACCGTTTAAATTGTTCTTTTAATTCAATCAATTGTTGTTTTTTTTCTATTACCTAAAGTAGTAGTTATTTAATTTATATAAGAGATATATGTTATTAGTTTAGTAAAAGGTTACAATTCAAATGAAATGCGATCTGGTATAATTGAATCAGAAATTAACTTTCCTTATCCATTTCGGACATATGGAGATGTTTAAGTACTTAGGGTCAATGGTAACTGGAAAAAACGTAATTCAAGAGGAAATAAAGGCGCGACTAAAGGCGGGAAATGCTTGTTACTATTCGGTCTCAAAATTACTAAGCTTGCGTCTTTTGTCCAGAAATCTAAAAATCAGAATTTATGAAACAATTATCGTTCCATCTCTTCTCTATGGATGTGAAACTTGGCAACTAACGCTGAAGGATGAAATACGTCTTCAGGTATTCAAAAATAAGGTGTTATGTAGAATATTCAGTCCAAAAAAGGATGAGACCACTGGAGAATATAGATTACATAACGCGGAATTGCGAAGCATGCATCCTGTAAATATTATTCAGATGATAGCGTCGCGAAGATTAAGATGGGCATGTAAAGTTGCTGGGCTTAGTAACAAACGAATTCCCAAGATGCTAATAGGCTCTGTACCGACTTGGAAACGTCAGAGGGGTCGACCGGGGCATAGGTGGGAGGATTGCCTTAGAAATGATCTAGCTGGTTTGGGTTTGGATGGTGCTCGGTGGACGGAGGTTTGTAAACATAGATTGGTGGTATCAGCTTTGAGCCTTCGGGTTTCGTTAAGCCTTTATTTATTTAAACGTCATTTATGAATTAGTTTTCCTTTTAAAACGCCATCATGAAAGATTTCCCTGTTCCATCAGAAATACAACAGTTATTTTCATAAAAATGGGGGGGAAAAAACAATTATACAGTCTGTATATATTGTTAATTCATTCAAATTATTAGACGTTTCGACAAATTTATGTCATTTTCAATCTTTCTAAAAACTTCTTCTGCATCAATTAACAATCATAAATAACTTAAAAAGTTATAAGTCACAAATCTTATAAAATGGATTTTTAATGTCATAAATTTTGTTTTTAATATATATATATATATATATATATATATATATATATATATATATATATATATATATATATATTTTTTTTTTTTTCTTGGGGATTAACTATCCACCATGGTCTTTGTTAATATTGGCTAAATTATTCTAAAAGTTTTATAATAATAATAATATTGACAAATATATCACTACCGAAAGATGTTTTAATGCATTTATGAAATTATTATTAAAATTGGAAGGTAAGTAACCCGTAACAATTAGCTGAAATTTGATGAAAATCTCAAGCAGTGTTTTTCCTTAGGTACAAATTTTGGAGTTGGAACTGTCTTGTGTTAATAAATTATTTTAAAATTGTCCTTACCATCAATATTCGATAATTCCTCTTCATTGGTATCAGTCGTAAGACCTGTAACAAAAACCAATGATCAGTTTAATTGAAACATCAACAACCGATATTAATATTATTACAATATTAACCATTGAGCTGTGTGGTTTATACTTTGATAGATGATGCATCTTCTATTCTTCTTCTGAAGGTTTCCTTGATGTATTTACCTATTATCAGTTGTTATGTCCACCCACCACTTATATTGACAGATTACTAACTAGATAGTTTTTTTTAATATTACATAACTCATAACATTATTATTATTTATTGGCGCTACATCCAATGTTGAGACTTGGCCAGCCACAGCATTGACTGCCAGTTTTCCCAATAAAGGGCTGCTGCCTTCCAATTTTGGGTGCCAACTAGAATCCTGGCATCATAGTCTTCCCATCAAAAGTTTTGAAGGGCCAACTCTCCTAGTTCCATACATACACTCGTTCGTTTAGCACATTCTCTTGAATTTCTTTAAGGTTCATCCTTATTAAGTGAATGACCCAACATAACAACCTGGCTAGTTTAATGACCTGCATTATATCTAAATCTTTGTAATGGTTCTTGAACTCGCCATTTGTCCTTCCTTGCCATGTTTGATTAATGATCTGAATATTCTTCAGATAATATTCCTATGTAACCTTAAGAGCAACAATTCAATTTTATTTTTACATTCTTCACATTTCTCTTCTTCTTTCGCTTCCCCCTATAGTGCCTTTCAGCATAGGGGAGCGTCCAGCCAGGAGCCGAATCTATCCCGGTCTCTTGCTAGGTTTCTGGCCTGTCGGAGATCTTTTCCTCTTTTTCTGCTGAGGCATTTGATGTACTCGAGATAAGAGATCCTTGGGGGTCCTCGAGGTCTTTTTCCATCCGGCATGTAGTCCCTCGTCTAGAGAGGGTCCCGGTGATCATTCATCCTGACCACGTGGCCAAACCATTTCAGCTGTCGGGTTTCCAGGAGCTCCTTTAGCGGGGCAATCTGCAGTTCCTGACAAATCCTCTCATTGTAACACAGTCATTGCGAACACATTTCTCAACTATGAACTCAAGCCTGGGCGGACCAGGTCTTATAACTTCTAAGCTCTGTAAGTTAACGTAACAAACAGATAACATTATTACCCCAATCACTAATAAATGTTTACCTTATTGGAATACAGACTATCACCTCCCACGCATATTGACAAACTTGCATTGTCAGTTTTGATGATGTATATCTTACCTAAATAAATATTTAGTTTAAACGAATCCCAAGTACTCATTGATTTTTTACAACTAATTTTGATTCTCACGAGAAAAATCATCTCTGTATAGGTAATTTTGTTTTGTTCATAACCACAGAATTGGGATTATTAACTATATTCTCAGTAAGAACCTCTCTTACTACAGTTTACTGATAAAGGTATATCATTTTCATTATCCATAGTTGAAAGAAAAGCTAGAACCAAAACTACCTTTAGGAACGAATAACAGACCAGTTTGAACCCAACAGGACTGCATTTCTCTGATGATTATTTTCTGAAAAAGTATAGTAACAGAAAAGTAACTTTCGCCCATCACACAAGGTAGTTTGTTCAATGAATGATTCGTAGTTTTTTTTAAATGCAGAATCGTACTTCCGGCCCTTAATTTAATGAAAAAGATTCTTTATTTTAAATTAAATATTGTTTAATAGAGAAGAAAAAAACATATTCCAGTCAAATATTGTTATTTAAACTTTACAAATGATTAAAAAAAACGTTTCGACATTTATTTGTCATTTTCAATTTAAGCAATTCTTCATACAACTTCATTTAAATTTATAAGTCCAAATCATTACTTAGGGTCAAACATTATTTAAAAGTTAAAAAGTCAAAAATGTATATAAAATCCTGGAACTTGACTATCTTCCATGGTCAAATATAATAGGTATTATATTTATATTATATATTGTTTCACGCCAAGTCTTGGATTTGGTAAGTTTAGTAGAGAAAGTACTGTTTCTAAGTCAACGGTTGTGCAGGGAGGTTTTTCCCCCAATTCAGGGTAAACTAGAGGCTGGGTGAGCCCTAGGAGGATCCATCACTGGGTGTTAACAGATTACATAAAGTATCTGCCTCAGCATCCAAGAACCTCGGACCTTCAGCTTATTAGTTTTTGTTTCAATACTTTTAAATTATAATCAAAACACAAAAACTAATAACTACACAGAAACAACATATTTGTACGTAATATATCAATACACATACTCGATTAAACATAATATTTCTTACTTTCATCTGCGGCATTGAATTCTCCCTCTTGTTTTATTAAGATCAGCCCACCTGCTAACATTTAAATAATATTTTTAGCAAAACAACAAAATAAAGTATAATTAATTTTGCCAGAAAATAAAATAAATAATAAGAAAACGAAATTCTTCTAAATAAGAGTCAATAAATTCACTCTACTTTAGTCAAGTCCTAGGAAGGAACCTTAAATCACGACAAAGAATAATGCATATCAGTTACAATGTGTTTATGCTAAATAAAATGTCCATTGATGGATATATCTGATCTATTTTACTAATTTCAATGAATGTAGTGCCTTAGCACAACTTTATATTCCATTTAAATTAAACAGAAAATGTTGTATATTTTAACTTAATAAGTATGTACAAAACAACAAATTTAAAAAAAAGAAAATGCACTAGTTGAAAAAATGCATTAACAATAGTAAAGGGTGTTTTTTTTACAGTTACACAAGTTAAATCATAATCAAACAAAGAAATATATTTTTAATATCAATGAAACGGGCTTTATTGGATAGAAAATTTTATGACATTAATGTTTAAATATGATTTCGGCCATGTGACTGCCACGGCTGGCACATACAAGGAGCAATCTGAAATACCAATTTTCACAAACTTTTCGCAGCATATGGGGCCGTATTTCGCCAATATCTCTTTGAATGTTGATTTCCAGGTGTTCAATTGTCTCTGATTTATCGAGGTAGACAAGTGACTTTACATAATCCCAAAGAAAATGCTCCTATAGGGTTAAATCACGCGATCTTGGTGGCCAATTAATTGGACCATTACGTGAAATTATTCTTTCATCAAAATTTTCTTTGAGTAAATTAATTGTACGCGCGCCGTATGGCTCCATCCTGTTGGATCCACATATCAGCAAGATTAATTCCAGCTAATTAAGGTACGAAAAAAATTCTAATCATGTTCCCTATACCATTCGCCATTGACAGTAACATTCTGACGATCATAATTTTTGAAGACATATGGACCAATGACTCTGCCAGGCCATAAAGCGCACCAAATATTAATTTTCTGTTGATGTAAATGTGTTATGACAAAAGCTTGTGGATTATCCTCACTCCTAATGCGACAATTCTGCTTATTTACGTACCCATGCAACCAAAAATGGGCTTCATAGGAGAACAAAATTTTGAATTGAACTGAACCATTACTTTGATAAAATAATTCAACAATTCGCAAGCCTTGCTCTGGTCTAAGTCTATCCATAATGAAATGTCAAACCAAACTAAACATAAAGCAACTATCAGCTGTTAAATGGGTTGCCAAATAAAGCAGTGTTGCCAAATCAAAGTTGTGAACGTCTAAAAAAAACACCCATTACATAACAAGCAATAATCAAATTCATTGTGTCATTTTATTATTTCCTATATATATTTAGCTAACATTTTATAAAAAGTATGTTTATTTTTAAAAAAATTTCTTACCATTTGGTATTTCTCCTTCTTGTTCATCAGTTATGGGAACTGCAACAAATATAATGGTTATTTCATTTGAAAAATCAAAATATTTTACTTGTTACATTCATTAGATCTTCACTGTAGTCACTGTGCTCAAGTTATTGGGTCCAACTGTATCATATACCTAAAGTTCGTGTAAACTCCAAAATTACTACAAAAGGACTAGTACTGTTTGGTAACTTACAACCACATTTTATGGTACTTGTGTACATAACGCACGGCACTAGCAGGCCAATGTTCTGCGCATGCCCCAGTGGTTACATTTTATAACAGTTACATTTCTACCAGTTACCTTGGATAACCTTACATTTTTGACAGACATCATTGTTTGTTTACTAGTCTGTTCGAGCGTTGTTGTGTTTGTTGCTCAGTTGTTCTTTGTTAATAATACAAGATAATGTCGATATTTTGTTGTTTGGTGTTTCTTAGTTATACGACAATGCTTATTTGGGATTTGGCAAGAACCGAGGAAGATGCAATTCATTTTTGCCAGGAGAAAAACATTTTGCAGAAAAATAGGAAATGTAGGAATAGAGACTCTTTTCAATCCATGTAGAACTGTATAGCAACCCATTTTCCACCGAAATGCGATTGAATGTTAAGTTTTTAAATAATTTATTGAATTTTATATATGTTGCATTATTTTACATCCTACACTTATTATTTATGATTAAATATACTTATTATTTATTTATTATACTTTATACTAGTTTTAGATAATTATTTTAATTTTAAATCGTTTATATATTGGAGTATTTATTGATCTCATTATTTTATTTATTTACATTATATACCAAATTATTTTATAATATGTTATATATTAAATTATATTGTTATTACTTCCATTTATGTATTTCCATTATTATTACTCTATTTATTGATCTCGTTATTATATTTATTTACATTATAGACAACATTATTTTATAATATGTTATATATTAAATTATATTGTTATTACTTCGATTTATTTATTTCCAATATTATTACATTCCTATTTTGATTTGAATCTGAGATCGCCTCCCTTCGGATATTTTGAAGAAAAAAGATTTGCCGCCGGGCGGCAAATCTTTTCTCTTCAAAATATCCGAAGGGAGGCGATCTCAGATTCAAATCAAAATATTTTAAAAGGTTATCCAAGGTAACTGGTAGAAATGTAACTGTTATAAAATGTAACCGCTGGGGCATGCGCAGAACATTGGCCTGCTAGTGCCGTGCGTTATGTACACAAGTACCCATTTTATCCACCTTGATTTTTATTATATACTATTTATTTATTATATACCAATAATTTTAACTATGAGCATGGAACCTATTCAATAAAGTATCAGAGATAAACTGTAGAAACATTTTAAATTTTTATCAAGAGAAATAAATCCATTGATGTTATAAATAGTAAAAAATATTTATACTTGAATTGCATGTTTTATTCAGTGCTTATTCTGCTGATTTGTTTTGTAGGGGTAGTTAAAGTCCCGTTATGTTTTTTATATGTCACAAAAGCTTGTTTGAGAATGGCTAGCATAACAAGCAATGTCTAATTCAAGATGAATATTCTAAACTGGCATCACTTTCAGTTATATAAGAAGACTAATGAACATACATTATTTTTGTAATAAAAACAAATAAAATAATTGAAAAATCCCAAAATAGATCAATAGTTCGTTATAATTTTGAATTCAACTTCTATTGAGATAAACATGGCATTAATTGAAAATTTAATCAATAACACTAAACTTCAAAATATTCATAATTAAAAAATAAAAAAAGTTACAATTAGTCTCAGTTTCATCAATTACAACTTTTTTGTTTAATAATAGTAATTAAACATACAATATTTCAATAAAATATACTTAAAATTTAATATTGTTTGGTAACTTACAACCACATTAACTATTTTTCAGTAGGGGTGACCTGTGGTGTAGTCGTTAGCATACCAACGCGGGTTCGTAGCCCAGCAGGTTGCCCTAGGATTTTTCAGAAGGGAGTGAAATATCCTTGGCAACGTTGTACTTCGAAATAGATGTAAAACTTACTTGTTGTAAAACGTACTTGTCAAAGATTCCTATCCAAATTAAACCTAGATAGGCAAAATTTAGGACTCCCAATGTAGCATTCTTCAATTAACCTAGCAGCAAATGTTGATGTTAAATAAACAAACAAACTATTTTTCAATTGTCAGTAGCTCCCTACTAAACACATTATTGGTTTTTATGACCCCTGATATAACTATCACAATTCCCTGTTAACCAAGATACAAAAACCAGAATACATCTAATTATAGTTCACAAAAATAAAACAAATGTTTAAAGGTAATATGCAGGAATATATCATCTATTTAAAAAAAATATTCTTACTTTCATCTGGGACTATAAACTCTTCCTCCTCTTGTTTCACAATGATAAGGCCATCTGCCATCATACACAAATATTTTTAAAAAATATTAAAATAATGAGAAAAATAAATAATAAAGAAGAAAATTTATTTTCTCAAATACTTGGGGAAAAACCCCAGAAAAAAGAGGTAAGGGAGTTTAATGAAGATATTGCAGTATCAGTTCTGCAGGTCGTAGCTTTAAGTTAAGTCACAACAAGTTTTTAACCTTTCATTTGTTTCCTTTTAAAAATTCAACAAAAAAAAATATGTTTTTATAGATACCAGTAAATAACTGTTCAGTGCAATAGTCTTTAAAGGTCGTAGGCCTTCCTGACAAGTCTGACTATAAACATTTCCAATAATTACACTCTTTTTTTTTTTATCATACTAAAACATAAGATTATTTTTATTTTCAAGAATTATAAAAATAAAACGAATAAAAAGTTAAACCTTGTAACGACCTGACTCGAAGTTACAACCTGCAGAATTGATACCAGATAAACGAATAAAAACAGAGGATAAAACTTAAAATAATCATAATATATAGTATAAAATAATCATAATATATTATATTATATAATCATAATATAAAAATTGAAAATACTCACTAACTGTTTTTGTTTCATTTATCTCTTCTTTGATTCTTATGCTAGTGCTGTTTTCATCTAAAACAACACAGCATTAATTAAGAAATTAATAATTGAACAATTAAACTAAAAATTTAAAAAAATAAGTATTTGTTAGCTTGTAGTTGTTAAAAATAAGTAATTCAACAAGTGAAAGGTTTACAAATAAATCTACATTTCAACTTCAATATTATCAATACACAGAACAAAACTCTAAAATATAGTAGATTTAATAACATAAAAAAGGCATTTTCACATTTCGAAAACTGATTAATAATCACTTTAACAGCCTATAGAAAAACGTACATAAAACATAAATGTTAAACAAACCAATAACGGTAAAACGAAAACACTGATTAAAATTTCTTTCTTAAAAAGTAATTGCAAAGCAATAAGCGAACAGTATATATTCCATACTAACCAATTGGATCCATCTTTACTTAAGAAATTATTCACAATCCTAAACGTAAACCCTTTGATCTATCAGAAAGGGAAAACGGGTGCAAATGCCCAAAATGAGTACTACGTCTCTTCGTTAATACTAACGAAATAGTTAGGTTCAAGTGGTCATTTTTAAATTAATCGATTACTAATATCCAACGAGCTAATTTTAGGAGCTGCAACGAGGACAGTAAAGTTATCATTTGAACTTGACTACTTTAAGCAAGGTATCTGATAGTTGTGGGGTCAAAATAACGTCGCAGTCTAAAATAACGTATTATTGGAAAATAACGAATACTGCCATAACTTGTTATCAGAACGAGCCCGTTATTGGAATAACTGCATCGTTTCACTTGCCAATAACGAAATAGCGCTTCGACATGATATCAATAAGAGCTGAAGGCCGAGGCGTTATCACAGTTAGCGAGATAGGTACTTGTGTGCTAACGTAGCCGCAGTTATTGTCTCCAACTCCTTCACCTTTCCCTACCATAGCAGTTATATTTTGTAACAGTTATCTTCAATTACGTTTTTAAATCTATTTATTGGGCTTAGAATTTTAAATAATCGTCAACAATTACAAATCAAAATAATTTATTTAAAAATGGAATATATCATGAAAAAATGAAATAATGGATAATATATAATTAAATAATGGAATATATAATGAAATAATGAAAAATTAAAATAATGAACTGTGAAATGAAAATTGCATTTCCAAGAGTTTCGTTCACAAAGATAGTTTTATTTCATGCGAATTGCTACATTTCTTCTTTTTTTTTTGTAAAATATTTCGCTCCTGAAAAAAATCAATAGCTTCATCTGTTTTTGGCAAATCCCATCTTCGCATTTTCGTAGCAAGTAACAACAACAACAAATCGAATGATCACTAAATAAAATAATAACAACAAGAAATCTAGAACAAATGAGCAAAATACAATAAATCGGCAACAAACAAAACTCAGCAAACATGAACAAATATAGAACAAATCAGCTGTTAGAAATATAACTGCTCACGCATGCGAAGGAGTAGGGGAAAATAACTGCGGCTACGTTAACACACAAGTACCGCGAGATAACTATGTTCTGAACTAAAACAATTTTATTGCCCTAGGTTGGTATTTTTTGGAAATATAGAATGATTTTGTTCACATTGATAATGATTGGAAAATTAACAAAAAAAATTAAACTTTACTAATTCGCACAAAAATATAGACAAACTGTCAATTAAATATGTTTTAAAACGATAAAACTGCCTTAGACGTTATTCAAGTGGCTCTATCTATGTTATCAGACCGTTATTGAACTAATAAAACGTTATTGGCTTAGTTTGTTATTTATTGGAAATATTGAAAGTTTCGTTCACAATTAATGAATGAAAAATTGACAAAAAATTAAACTTTGCTAATTCGCACACAAACATTTAAATAGTATCAATTGAATATGTTTTAAAACAATAAAACTGCCTTAGACGTTATTCAAGTGCCTCTACCAACGTTATCAGATCATAATGGAACTATTATACTAATATGAAATATAAAATATAGATGGGACGATTCCATGGAGTTATGGAAAAGCATTGACTGCTAATAGGCATGATAGATTTATGTAAGATGGTGACTAGTTATTATAGTATGAATCCAAAGTTCCAAAATACTGTTTAAGAAATTACTGTACAATTATAAATTATAGGAAGTAATTGGTGATGAAAGGGTTTAATGAAATTAAAATACTAATATAATAATAAGCTTTCATTAGATAATTAAATACAAAAAGGATGAACAATTACTACATATTATTAATTAATAACATAGCATAAATAATTTTAAAATATAAAAGATATGTCCAGGACCGGGACTCGAACCCGGGTTACCCAGATGACCGGGGAGCGAGCTTGATTGGGCCAGGATAGCTCAGTTGGTTGAGTTCCAGACTAGCGCTCTGACTCACCCGGGTTCGAGACCCAGTCCTGGAGATATCTTTTCTTTTCAAATACAAAATTTAAAAATTAATGAAATCAATAACTAATAAAATAAAATCAATTATAATAATATATAATGACGTAAGTCAACAAGATCCAAATTAAATAAATGTTCAAAGAACATTCTTCCCCTCGTATACATCGCAAATTACGAGAACACGAGGACATGGGATCAGTGAAAAGAAAGGATATGACCGGGTAGCGAGCTTGATTGGGCCAGGATACCTCAGTTAGTAGAGTTCCGGACTAGCTATCTGGGTGACCTGGGTTCGAGTCCCGGTCCTGTACATATCTTTTCTTTTCAAATAAAAATATTTAAAATTTAATAAAATCAATAACTAATAAAATAAAAAATAAATAATTTTAGTTTTAGCAAACTTATTTCCAATAAATAGCAAAATTCTCATATAAACTTATTTATTAGATATATTATTTTCTTCAGTGAAATAAAACGTTACTTAAATAACATGTTACTGGACACGTTATTACATGGTAGCAGTTATGCCATAACGAGTTATTAAGGTTTCACTGTTTAGCCCATCACTACTTGAAAGTATAAAGCTTCCCCCCACCACCATTCAACGTAACTTACCGTTTCAACAACTACCTAGACAACAAACTTAAGAGTTCGAAATTATTTAAAATTCAAATTTCAATATCAATTGAATGATATTCAATATCAAATATCAAAACATATACAGATATATGTATCAAAATAGCCATGTTGTTGAAAATCAAATCTATGACTATGACTGTAGGTTTTTAGTTTTAGTTTATGGATATGAATGAGAACATACAAAAATTAAGAGTTCTCTACTTTATTTTAATAGCCGTTTTTGAGTTACAGAGTTCTAAATATGAGTTTAACGTAATCCAATAGTAAAATCAACCCAACGATTATGAACAAACCCTAGTACGAAATTTAATGGCTAAGAGAACACTTCGATGAAAAATGTCGTGTTTTTTTTTTCTAATTTAGTAATAATGAACTTTCTGAGCGTTGTTCTAAGGTTACAAAACGAACAAACAAATATTCCAATAGTTATGTTCTTGTCGAGAACAGTCTGTACAAGTTAGTAGTTACATATTTGATCTTGACCCACCCCCCCCTTCTTACCAGTCTCAAAGTATGAGAAAAGAAACCGAAACATCCAACTCAAGCTTTTTAATTAGACATCATATTATTCAACAAATGCTTTTGAGAGAAATATATTATTTAACAAAGTATAGATCGTTTATATTCTTTGAAATATGTGTTAAGAAATAGTAGGAATGACTTGCTCTTTCACTAGCTTGGATATATTTTTACATGTGCACTTTTGTTTTTACAAGGTTGGTAGTAGCCTTTTCTGGCTCATAACGGGGATTTTTTTTTCTGAGGTGGCCAACCGTTTTAAAATTATTTATTCTTGATTTGGTAAGTATCTTATTAACATTAATATCCATAAGTATTATTAACATTTGATTATCTTCATTCAGTAAGTATATATGTATCTTAAGGTTATAAATCAGAATGAAAAGTTATAAAGCACTGAATATGTAGAACAGAATTACTCAATAAAATTAATAATCAATGCTTGATTTTTCATAACCTTTGGATCACTCATTTTCTCCAAAATAATTTTCACAAGTCTCTAGAATTGCAAAGTTAATTAAAAGTATAACTAAGAACCAATAATTTAAAAAAAGATTATAAGCATATTGCGTTCCTATGCTGGTATTCATTTGTTAAAAACAAAACAGGAATTTTTAAAACTAAAAATTATCTCTTACTATGGTAAGTTATAAGGTCTATTAATATTGACCTATGTAAATTAATAATCCCTCTACATATACTATTTATTGGAACCTGCAATGTTGATTTTTTAAGTTCAAGTTTCGTTTTATGTTGTCGCTTCAAGTTGAGTTAAAAGTTTTATTCATTTCCTTTTTAATATTAACCAAAAATAAAAATTATCTTGAGCTTCTGTATGGAAAAAAATAATGTTATTATTGGAAATGTGTAGATTTCGGTAAAGAAACAAGAATAAACATCAAGAAACAAGCTTTTCAACTAGCATTTGAAAATATAAATGATATATTTTTGTTGAAACAATCATTTCAATATGAAATGATTACAGAAATTTACACATTTCCCATTATATCATTCTTTTTTCCATACTAAAGCTCACGATAATTTGTATTTTTGGAGAATATCAAAAAAGAAAACGAATGTATCGTTAAAACTTGTAACTCAAGTTGAAGAGACAAACTGCGGAATGATTACCAAATTCATGAATATGGTGCTGGACAGTGATAATTTCTCCTGCAATTCAGAATAAATAAGGTGAATCGAGACTGGTATCTCATCATATTTAAATCTACATATATCAAAGTTGGAAGCTTTAAAAATTGAATACATAATGATAAGAATTGAATAACTGAAATGAGAGGAATGATAAGAAGAGGTTAGAGGAAATAAGGAAGTAGGTTTCATATAGACCAGCTAGTACACAAGTACCTTTTTTCATTATTGCATAAAAAGGGGAAAACAATTCAAATCTATATCCCAGTATTTCAATTTGTTCTTCAATTTAGAATCTCTGTAACAACAATTTCCGTAACAACTTTTTCCATTAAATTTCATTGAATTTTTATTTGATTTAAATATAACTGACATTTTTGAAAAAATTTAATTTATTGATATTTACAACTATAATGCTATTATAACAAGTAAATGTGCTAATATGTACAATATGAGATGAAAACACTTGTGGAGAAACTAGCCATCGGTAGCACTCCAATATAAACTGAAATTAAGTTTTAAATTTGCTATCTTGTTCAGGCTTTAAGTTTTCAATACTATGCCTACTTTGTTTTTTTTAAACCCCCAGGATGGAAGTTTTCGATTGTTCTCTTCTGTAACGATTTCTGTCTTTATTACACCTTTTTCCTGTGTTATTTTTTTGGGCAAAATGTATTGTTCAACAATAAACTCAATTTTTTTTATAACCGGTTTTTATTATTTTACCTTATATGTAAAATAAATTATTATAAAGGTATCACTAAAAACTTTTTTATGTCAGTGTTTATAAATCATGATAATTTTTTATTATTTCAGGTGTGAAGATTTTATCATTCAATCTTGGTGAGTGTCTACAGAAATACATCTCTTCCTTTGATGCAAGCGGAATATAATAATGTTCGACAGATATTGTACTTGTAAGTCATATTCTTATACAGCCATAGTAAGGCATGAAACATCATTATCTGGTATGTATCTTACAAACCATAAAATACTAACCTCTGTGATTTTTATATTTTATGGATCAAATTAAGTTATAATTAATAAACTAATAAACTTCATTGGCAGCTTTGTTAAACTAAATGTGGGCTTCTAAGCAATGTGATTTATTTTATTTTGGAGTTCCTATCCTATTTAAAGTTTAATACATTTTTATTTCATGAACGAGACAAAGATCAAGCGATCCATAATTTTGACCCTGATTGTTTCAATACAGATTTAATAATAATCAATGGACCTTATTAGAGTGTATGTTACCTTACTCTACATCATCTTGTCTAAATTTATTTTTACTGTTTTCTCAAAAAATATTTCTAAAACAAAACTAAATTTTGAAATACTACACAAATGTTGATGAAATGATAGATAGTAGTAGCAGTCATTGAACAAATTAATTAAAATACAATACAAGAATATTCAGGATGTTCAATCACAAGTCACAAATAAGTCCTTTAGTAAATTTCTATGAAATAATTATTTCTGCCTGGTGAAATAAACTGTCATTAAAATTTACGATTGTATTGCTATATCTTTATTTAGTAATTATTACAATTCAATAACAGTTTTTTGAGAATTTAGAAGTTCAAGTAAAGTTTTCTGGAGAAATTTCGATTTAGAGTTCTTTTAAAAACTGCATAGGGTTTTTTTGTTTAATTATTTAACAGGTACGTGTTAATCGAACTAATCTGTAATGAAATTAGTAGCAATATTCAGTTTATTATAACAATAATGTATTTGCATAACTATAATATAACATTTCTACTTTCTTGTTTGTCTGTTAAATTAATCAATCTTTAATTTGTGGGTAAAATTTATGTAAATATTTTTTTAAGCTTTAATGTAACCATAAAGAATATATACATTTAATAATTTTCCTATCCCCTCTCCTCCTCGACCTTAGTACCCTCAGATCAGCCCCGGCTCTCTAACTGCGCACATTGCTGCAGTTTATAATTTAACTATTAGAACTAAAGTTAAACAATATATTCAGATAAAATAAAGTATTCTACAATAAAAATAAGGTAATGAAACAATGTTTACTACTGCAAATTAGAAATATGGTACTTTTAATATAGTTTAATAAATCGAATATCTGTTAACTAAACCATCCATTAAGTTAGGTAAATTTAACTTCATGAAATAGTTTTTATAACGTGTATAATGCAATAAAAGAATATATAAAGTTAATAATTATTCCATCCCCTCTACTCCGTGAACATTGAACCTGTACTTCGTACCTTTTAGTTAGCTTCCGGGTTCCTAACTGCGGACATCGCTGCAGTTTATAATTTAACTATTAAAACTAAAGTTAAACAATATATTCAGATAAAATAAAGTATTCTACTATTAAAATAAGGTAATAAAACAATTTTATTCTATTGCAAATAAGAAAAAAAGTACTTTTAATATAGTTTAATAAATCGAATGTCTGTCAAGTTAACCATCCAGAAGGTTAGGTAAATTTAACTTCATAAAATGTTTTTTATAATGTGTATAATGCAATAAAAGAATATATAAAGTTAATAATTATTCCATCCCCTCTACTCCGTGAACACTGAACCTGTACTTCGTACCTTTTAGTTAGCTTCCGGGTTCCTAACTGCGGACATCGCTGCAATTTATAATTTAATTATTAAAACTAAAGTTAAACAATATATTCAGATAAAATAAAGTATTCTACTATTAAAATAAGGTAATGAAACAATTTTATTCTATTACAAATAAGAAAAAAAGCACTTTTAATATAGTTTAATAAATCGAATATCTGTTAACTAAAGCATCCATTAAGTTAGGTAAATTTAACTTCATGAAATGGTTTTTATAACGTTGATAATGCAATAAAAGAATATATAAAGTTAATAATTATTCCATCCCCTCTACTCCGTGAACATTGAACCTGTACTTCGTACCTTTTAGTCTGCTCCGGGCTCCCTAACTCCGCACATCGGTGCAGTTTATAATTTAACTATTAAAACTAAAGTTAAACAATATATTCAGATAAAATAAAGTATTTTACAATTAAAATAAGGTAATGAAACAATTTTTACTATTGAAAATTAAAGATAAAGTACTTTTAAAATAGTATAATAAATCGAATGTCTGTTATATTAACCATCCATTAAGTTACGTAAATTTGCCTTCATCAAATAGGTTTTTATAATGTTGAAAATGCAATAAAGGAATAAATAAAATTAATAATTATTTCATCTCCTCTATTCCGTGAACATTGAACCTGTGCTTCGTACCCTAGCCTCCAGTCAGGTGCCAGCTCCAAAAATGTGCAGTTATCATAATTTTTATAGTTCTTCATTATTCTCCAAGTTAAGAAGGAAGATGATTTTTTATCATTTATTTTGTTATTAGATAAGTAGCGATCTCCGCAGCTATAACTTTTCTCGTATTAGAGATGTCTAATGCGCCTATCATTTATTTTTTGGTTTCCTTGCAATAGTAATTCTATGTGAAATACATAATTTGCTACTTGTGTATTAAACCCACGACCTAAAAAGGCCAATGTTGTATGCATGCGCAAGCAGTTAGATTTTATAACAGTTATATTTCTAACAGTAACAGTTACATTCTTTTACAGATTCATTGTTCTTTGTTTCTAGAGTTACTGTTGTATCCTCATTTTTGTTTGTTGTTTGTTTGGTGGTTAGGGGTGGTTTTTATTTTAAATTGTTGATGATATGTTCCATTATTTATTTCTTGTATTATATTTATTTATATTATATATTTCATTATTTCTAGAGTTGTTGTTGTATCCTCATTTTTCTTTGTTGCTGACTTGTTGTTTGGTTGGTGGTTAGGATTGGTTATGGGTGGTTTTTATTTTAAATTGTTGATGATATATTCCATTATTTATTTCTACTAGTTTTATATTTATTTATATTATATATTCATTATGTTGTTATATATTCAATTATATTATTATTTCTTCTATTTATTTATTTCCATTATTATTATATTGCATGTTATGTTATGCAAATTCTAACCCCAATGAAAATATTTAAAAGGTTATCCAAGGTAATTGTTAGAAATATAACTGTTATAAAACGTAACTGGATGGGCACAGGTGGTTGGTTTAATACACAAGTACCCATAATTTATTTATTATATACATTAAATGAATAATATACCGGTTCATTATCATTATACTTCAATTACATATAATCTATATATATAAAAGAGAGAGGCGTTAGTTACTGACCTAATAACTCAAGAACGCCTGGACCGATTTCGATGATTCGAACTATTTAGGACTGGTCGTTGGCCAAAAAAGAAGAATAATCAAGAAAAATCGAAATCGATCCAGGAGTTCTTTAGTTATAAGCGTAGTAATTATTTTATTTTTTTTTAGTTTGCCCTAAGGAGGGAGGGGTTAGTTACCAGGTAAGGATGAGTCATCCAAACTCCCACCCTATTCACTTCTTTCCCTCTACTCCCTGGCCTTTCACCTTCCCTAATAGGGGGAGGGTGAAAAGTGTGACAAACATCATTTTTCATGCGAGCACCATACAATTTTAGATTTAGCTTCTACATTAAAAATAAAGAAATGTGTTTTTATTTTTGGAAAATCGACCCCTAAAAGTGTAAAATACGAGAAATCGTAACTTGTTAAGTTAATAAGTAAGAAGGTTTTAAATTTTAACATAATAATAATTGTATTCATGATTTTGCAAAATAAAGTATTACAGTTTTTGATATTATATGGTCGATTTCAATAGAAAACATATCGATAGTTCTGTAATTATGCCATTTAATATTTAATAGGGCAGTTTTTTAAAATCTATCAACAAAGAGATACGCTTTGGTAGGCTGGCTCAATTCACAATTGCTCTAAGTCATTGTTTATAATATGGAGATCATTTATGGAATTCACTCTTCCGTTTAAACTAAACATAGATTTCTATTTCAAATCAACGCGGACGAAGTCGCGGCCAAAAGCTAATTGAATATAATATTTATTTTAATTACTGTTATTATATTTATTTTGTTTTAAATATAATTATGGAAATTTATTTTTCAGGCTCAAAATCTGAAGAATCTACTTCAGAGGTAGTTGAAGGAAGCTCAATGCTGGCGAAATAAGACATGCAGTAGCTATAAGAATTGGATTGATGTTTCACATTACTATGCTAAGGAGATGAAGAGGATGATGATGATGACCAAGTCAAGTAAGTGAATATACATTTTACTTATAAATATACGTTATTAAGTGGATAATTAAATGATTCTAATTATATATTTTTTTAAATAAGGTCAATATAGAATTAGTATTATGATTAAGTAGCTAATATTATTTAATTTAAATAAATAAAATAATTACTGTGTACCAAAAACGGTGAGAGTGATGTGATCACTTAACGCGATTATATTACCTTTAATAAAGATTTTAATAAAAATGTATTTATATTTAATTTTAAATTGTGTAATTATTATGTTTTATTTTACTAATTTTTTACAGAAAGCCCGCTTGCTATTCCGGAAGACACAAGTAAAGTTCAGAAGCTTATCCTTGGAATCTAGAAGACTGCAGCAAACTTGTACTGCAGAGGGTTTGGTATTCTGCAGAAGAACTGCGAAGTGATTTTACAATTCACTCAACGACGGAAGACTCCTTCTAGGAGGCAGAACGATTCACTCTCTCGAGGACCCGGCATCCACCTTCTGTAACTCGGCTCTTTCCCTGGCGAGTTAGTGAGGCGTTCTTGGCCTTGCAGGGCAGTCGAAAGGATGCGAGCCCAGAACTTTTGTGTTCGGCTCAGCTCGGAACAGATCCAATGCCATCGGGATCCTCCAAGTCCTCAACTTCGAGCTGACTCTTCCCCCCGGCTCTTTTCTTCTTTTTCCAGATTTTCTTGTCTTCTAGACGAACCTATCTGTCGAGGTTACTTCTACTCGTTGAGATGTTGCGTTATAACGGAAGATTCGAAGGAAGGGGAGATCGAAGTATTCCACGGTTCGTCGTGTTTGAGAGCTCGAATCGCGGCATCGAAGCGATGTCGCAACTGAGCAGTCTTCGTGTCACAATCGCACAGGAAGAAGAGTATCGCACAACTTGCCGAAGTTGGTAACAGGAAGTACTATTTCGGTGGTTGGATTTTTTTATACTATTATTTTAAGAGAATATCATTTTAGACCTAATTAGATTTCAGATAGCCTTGTCTGGGTCTAAATGTAACCTGTATGCCCCCAGTGTTTTGACATTTTCAACATAAAAATTCTCACCGACCACCATTTTAAATTCAGTGTAAATTTAGCTGCATCTGCCCGGTTTTTAGTTATAATACATAGAAATTAGCAGATGCTTTTTATAATCAATATTGTGGAAAACAATTAATATATATTTTTTACCCCCAAAATTTTAGAGCTGTTCGAAGCTCACCCAACATTGGCTTTTATTAGTTGCGGTTCAACGCCTCATTTTTTCAGGAGCTAAAGGAAATCAAACCAAGTTAGATATAGTAGAGAGATATTAAATTTGAGGGATAATTTGGTTTGATTTTTGCTGGCACCGGAGGATGGGGTTTTGTCCTATATACTAATAGTTAAAAAGCCAATGATTCTGATCACTTACATAAATAATTATGTAAGTAAACTTTAAGTTTTGACTTTTATTGGCTATAGGTTTTTAGTCACTAAATTTTATAATCGCGACCACTCGGTAAAAAAAAAATTAATTTTAAAAAATCTAAATCAGAATTCTTTTAATAAGTAATTTTCTGAGTTCCGTTTATAAATAAGTTCCGAAATTTGCAGAAAACTTTATTTAGATTCTTTAATTTCTGTTCCAACTTTAGTCAGTTGTGGGATGTTCTTCTTCTTGGGCGACCATGACACGAAAATCGCTCAGCTAGTGACATCACTTCGATAGCGCGGTTCGGATTCCCTACCCGGCGAATCGTTGAATACCTCGATGCATTCTTCTTTCGACTCTTCCGTTACAACGCAGTCGCTTTTTGAGTTGGATTGGCTTCGAGAGGAAGGGCCGGTTCGGGGGGAAGAAAATTCGGGAAAGGGGGAGAGGCGACGGTCGGAGAGGTCCGCGGAGGTTGTGGACTCGAAGGACGCCGGTGACGGTGGATCCGTTCCCAGCACGGGCCGAGTACCGGAGGGTTGGGTTCGAGTCCCTTCAACCACCCCGCGGGATCGAGAGCCTCTTGCTGCTCACGAGGGATGAGACGGGCTTCAGGAGGTGGCACGCCATGTCCTCAGGAGTGCGGATCGTTTCATCTCCAGATAGGAGTCTTCTGTCGCAGAGCGAATTGTGGAATCTCTTCGAGTAACCCCTACAGAGCATCAGGTCCTTTGTGTACAATGAACAGGGTGGAAACTACACATAGGGTGGAAGAAGACACTCGTCACGATGATAACCAGTGGAGCCTTCATGCTGAGTAAACACCCATGAAGACCTATGCTGCACAAATAAGGTAAGCTATTTACTACACAATTATAACACATTTAATCACTTTTAAATATTTTTCATATGCTGCAGTATACTTTTGATGGTTTCTTTACTAAGCATTAAATTCTATACAAATTATTTTATAATTAGCTCAGGCTGTTGATATAAAAGAGGCACGTGATATGTAGAAGAAGGCTCTGTATTGATACTATGGAATGGATATGAAGTATTGGTATCAATATTAAAATCAGTTTCGCTGATTGTCACTTCGAGGTACAAGTTTTAACTTTTATTCATTTCTTTTTTAATATTCTTCAAAAATACAAATTATCATGAACTTTTTAGTGTGGGAAAAATAATGTAATTGACTGGATAATTCTAATAATGGATTGAATTGGTGAGGGGGTCCAGTCAAGTTAACACAAAATTAGCAAAACTTATTTTTTGTTATCTTTGAAAAAATTCGTTATATTTATGTTTAATTGCATAGGCTTCTTCCCATACCAATTTCTGCATAATAATTATTTGTATGCTCAACTCTTTCGTTATATTTAAATTTTCATATTTACAAGGACCCGGAATGCTACAAGAACACGTACAGAATTACAAAGATCTTCTAGAAGCTTCTGTCGTCCTCCAAGATCATCAGCTTACTCAGGAGATCTTCCAGACGTTAATAATGACTTCGCAAGTCGGGGTTGGTCATCAGATCGACGCAGGCCATCTGGTTCGACGTAGGTCATCCGATTCCACCCAGATCTTCGTGTCAGGAGAAGGCAGTCAAAAGCGAGGTAAGAATTAGTTTTTATTCAAATATGTTTTTATGATTTTAATTGTTTGCTAACAACACTTGTTATGTTTGGATTTTCAACACTTGGGCTGTGCGCATATATTTTTACGGTCCAAGGTCCAATGAAACTAAACATATTAGATTTTTAACAAAATCCATGCTGGAAACAAACTCAGTATTGTTTGGTATAGTTTAAAAACGCTCTAGTAAAAGATTGAATAAGAACTGCAACCTAGGATTTGTTTTGGATCTTAAGGGAACAATAGCCTAAAAAAAAAAATTCACTCTATGTAGGGTCTTGGGATCTGCACATGGTAGGGACTGTACTGTTTTTAGAACAACAGTTATGCTGAGAGGTAATTTGTTCTAGACCACTCTCAACTGCCAGGTCTTTCCCCGGTTAAGGGTACCCACTTTAGTGAGGCCAAGGAGTTCCTGAAGGTTTTTTACACCAATTTTGCCCAAAATCTTTAATCCAATTTTGCCCTTAAGAATAATTGTATTGTCTATAATCTTCTCTCTCTAAGCTATTTTCAAAGTTGTTCATAATGCCTCCTACGTTTGGTCATTTCTATGGATTCTTCTTCTGAGATTGAAAAGTGTTTGGACTCACTTCTGCTTTTCGCTCGTACAGAAACTCTTATCTATACAGATTGTGTTATAACCCACCACAGAATCTCAGCCTGATTCAACAACCTCCACTGTCAGATGTTGATTGTCATAGTAGGAACCTCGCTCATTGTCATACTGTCACAGTAGGAACCTCGCTCACTGTCATACTGTCACAGTAGGGACCTCGCTCACTGCCATGTTTCTAAAATATACAGTCCTTACTGGATGTATCTATGGCAACCACAAAAACACCTGGCCAGAAGGTTTCCGCTGTTATTAGATTTTCTTTAGTTACTTAAAAACTTCATGTTCAAATGTTATGATTATTATCAATTTAATATACTGTTCAAAGTATCTACTGGTCTTTTTATTTCATAATACTCCCACAGAGATAGGATTAATATTTAATACAACAAATCTTTATACTTTAATAAAGTTATTTATGTTGATAGCTCTGTACAGATTTGAGAGCTATGTTTTCTTTCTTTTCCTCAAGACTCTTAATATCACACTAATAATATTCAAGACATATTTTTCTACAATGTCGCATCAATATTCATATTATAAAAAAGCGATCATCCCTGAACCGGATTTCAAAATAATGAGGCCTGCCAAGATTGAGGAAAACAAAATTAAGCAGTTTCACTATAATTATCCTAATGGGAAAGAGAGTAAAATTTTGCAATGAAGGAAGGAATTGTTTGACTTGTGAATTCTGTAGAAGAAACATAAAATCAAAGAAAAATAATTATTAATCGAAAAAAAACCATATTTAGTATTTTTTCTTTATATTCCTCTTCTGCCGTTTAGCGTAGAGGAGCCTCTATTCATCAGGTCCATCCTTCTTGGTTTCAGCATATCCTTTTCATTTGGGCCAGGGCTTTTCCCCTTCTTGCTCCTATTCTTTGTATGTGGTCTTGATACTGCTCTGCTCAGTGGTTGGGCTTACATTACCTTCCTAGGTTGCTGTTCTTTATCTCTGTCCGTACCACTTCAATTGTCTGTTTTGAACGGAGATCTTTAGTTTCAGGCACTTGCAGTTTGTTTCTTATTGTCTAATTCAGTCATCCTTGTTTTACTGACCAATTTGTGTAAGTACTTAATTTCTCCACTTTTAATGCAGCTTATGTGTTTGCCAATGATCCAACTTTCACTCCCATTTGTAATTGTTGGTAGGTAGACTGATTTGTGCATATGGAGCTTCATTTCAGTGTCCAACTACACTGTTGTAGATCTGGTTATATATTGCGTTTGATTCTTATTTTGATTTGTTCATCTACTTTACCAGACTTACTGATGTTTTCTTCTAGGTAGGGAATGTGGTCCACTGCTTCACGAGTCTCCCCATTGCAAAACAATGATATGTTTTCATGGTCATGTCTGGACACATTCAGTACCTTACTTCTAGGGATGTTTATTTTCATTCCATTAGATTATAGCTCCTCTTTATATTCTACCAGTATTTATTGCATCTTTTCTCTGGAATACGACAAGAGGGCATAGTCATCAGCATAGAGAAGGCTCTGAACTAAGACAGGACACATATTCCATCTACCAATTAATGTTGGTGATGTTCTCCTGTTGCATATTTTATGGATCCCATCCATAAAATATACAAGTAATAAAGACCTGGGGCTACCACCTAGCCTGATTACTTTACCCATCAGCGATGCCTTAGCCTCTCTTCCATTGATTCACTCTACTCCTTTTTATCATCAATTTATTGCATTTTATAGATCTCCTGAGACGTTTTCATTTACCAAAGCATTTCAAATCTCCTTGTGAGGATAGAAGTCAAATGCAGCCTTCAAGTCTAGAAAGGCTAACAAAATATTGCTGTCCCAGTCCCATGATCTCTCCAATACTTGAGGACAAACATGTCATCTTGCGTTTGCCTACCGTGTCTAAATCCTTTTTGTTCTTGTTCAAGCTATCCCTCCACAATTTGCCTTAGTCTACTTTTTAAAATACATATGTATAACTTGTATACCACATAAAGTAGACTGATTGGCCTATTGATTTTGCACTCAGTACGGGTGCCCTTTTTATGTATTATATTTATATATATATATAATATATATATATATATATATATATATATATATATATATATATATATATATATATATATAAAGTTATAATGAGACTGAACACTTGAACTAAAATTGTTTAATCATCTTAAGAAGTATTGAAATTCTTTCAGGAAAAATACGATTCGTCATTCGGTATTTGATCTATATATTTTTTAATAATTGATTTTATTTAACATGTAATATTGTCTTTCCTTGCAAAATAAAAAAGTTTAATATTAAAAAATCCATACAAGCAAAGTGTATGAAGTATTATATAAATTTATTATCGGTGTACAAATGAGAAAATGTTTTCCTGATGATGATTAAATATCTATGTATACTGAATTTTAATTTTGCTTTATTTAATAATATTAGGGTAAGTATTTAATTTTCAATATTATAAAGACACTCTCGCTGATAGTAAAAGACTGACTTTATTTTTAATTAGCTTCAGTATTTATAGATACATTTGTTTACATATCATAAAACCAACATAGACTTAATCCTAATATAATCACAAACAATAATCCTTCAAATATTGTCATAACATATATATATATATATATATATATATAAAACATAGAAAATAGTAATATATATAGGAGTAATATATATTTCATGGTAGGACATAAAAAAGGGGCATCCAGCGCTCCTTGTAATATCAATAATAAATCTACTTTGTCTTAACCTGTTATAATACTCTCTATTTGAACTCGACAATATCAAAAAAGATCTAGAAAAAAAATGGAAGTAACAATTCTCCTTTTTATGTTTAGTGCCAATCATAATAATTAAATATAGTTTTATTTAATGACTTATTTATTGTATTTCACAACAGTTGCTACTAATGCTACTGCAGCATTTTTTAAAAATTATCTTGGTTATATTTAATTTTTTTTTTTAATTTAATAATAAATATCACTGAATAATAAAAAGAGTTGGAATAACATTATTATCACTTACAATAGTTTTTTATTATTATTATTTTGATAAAGTTCAATTATTGTTGTCCATTATGTAATTTCGGTGTTGATAAATTTAAATGTTTGTTTTTAATTCTTGATTAGAGTAGTATAATAGCATAGTAAAGTTTTGCTAAAGTATGGCTATAATAAAAAAGCATAATATCACATCGATATAAATCTATCAGTGGTCGAGCACTGATTTGCTGTCATAATCATATTCTGTCATCCTGATCAGCCTATGAAGTGGGAGGAGGAATTCTATACAGCCCACTCCAGCTATGCTGGTCTTCCATCACCTGTGCCTTCTGTTCCACTGGAGTTCTCTTTTCTCAAAATCTTTCCTCATCTCTTCCTAGGTTGTCTTCTTCCTCGTTTTCGCTCCACTTTAGCTCAGTACGTGTCACTTGCAATTCAGTTAGGTTCCATCTGTAGGAGGTCATCTCAGTTGTATTTCTTCTATCACCTCGTTGGCTGGCTTAACATTTAGGTTTGACCTGATAGTGGTGTTCCGAACCCAGCCAGCCTCTTTTTGTTTTGCCCACAATCTTCCTTAGAAATGCCATTTCTGCAGCTTGTATTCTGTATTGGTGCTTCTTTGTCAGTGTTCATGATTCAGAGTATGTGAGGATAGGGAGGAATGTTCACCTAAATACAGCCACTTTCGATTCCTTTTCTACTCCTCTGCGGGTTAGAAATCATATCTTAACTGCTCCAAACATCCTGCCCACAGCTCCAATTCGCTCAGTCACTTTCAAATCGATCTGTCCATTTTCATTTAGGTGCGCTCCCAGGTGTTTAAAGTTCTCCACTTGTTCCAGAAGTTTATCTTTAACTTTAATGACCCTTATTATTCTCCTTGGCTTATTTTCTACCCTCCTCACTTTTGTTTAAGTAGGGTTCATGTCATTCTCCGATAAAACAACAATGTCTGTGCTCAGATTGGCATATCCTAGGTGAAATTTCCTCATTTTTATCTTGGCCTTCCGAAGAGCTAAATCCATCACCTAAATAAACAGTAGGGGACTGTGAATCCCTGCCGGATTCGAAAGGTCTCAATTTCTTGAGTGCAGTTGGAAAATCATACTACATTTCTCCTTTTCTTATATCCACTTTCAACCGCAAGTACGTATATGACCTTGATCCATCCTTTTTTCTCTTAAGGCCTGCGATATATCACTCCCCTTACACTGTCAAATGCTTTTGTGAGATCAACAAAGTACAAGGACATTTCCTTTTCCTTTTCTAAGAAAGGATTATAATTTGGGTACCCACTTTTAAGAGAATGGGTTCTAACCCAGGAGGGTTCTAGATCCTTAGGATCCATCTCTGGGCGCTAACAGATTAAAATAAATCAGCTAGTTAGCGGGATTCGAAACCAGGACCTTCGGTACAGCAACTCAGCACTTTTAATTTAACATGTTAATATTTAATTTATTGTTATTGTATTTTTTATTTATCTGTTTTTTTTTCAGGATGAAGAAGATATGCAACCGCCATTCGGAGATAGCAGCCTAGACATCGTAGATCTTCCAGAATCCGAAGCCATCACACCTTGTAGGGTGCCAAGTCAGTGGAAGAAGTTCTAAGCATGCACTGTGATCCAGTCGAACAATATTAAATTATTAAAGAATCAACTAGAAAAATGAAATTATTATTTTATTCATATTCTTTTATTTCGATTATTTTACATAAATTATAACTTGCTTATAAGTCTTACAAAATTTAAACTTTATTACATAACTTTAAATTATTACAACTTTATTGTTATAAAATATCCATAACTTCTAAAATTATTTTTGATCTGGGTCACAGTCCTGCCCACTTTGGATACTGCATGTGGATGTTGCTTTTTTCACACATATACACTCCCAAGGAACATAGCAACATAGGACACAATATTATTTTTTTTACTCAGCAATATCAATTTAACTGAAATTATTCAAATATTCATTTTAAAAATAAATTTAAATTTTTTGATTTCTTTAAATTTGTTTAGTACAAAACTTTTAGATAGATTTAAATTAAATTATTATTTGTTTATTATTGATTATTAATTATTTTCATTATTTATTTAATTGACAAAATATTTTAAAATGAGAAATTTATTATAGCATAATTATATTATTCAATATTCAAGATAGTAAACAAGTTAGGTAGGCTAGGTCACATCCTTAGTGGGCAGTATTTCTTCATGACGCATGAGCATGAGTGTGAAATATATTTTTTATATATCTACGGCAGCGACCTCCTCTCACATATTTTAAGATTCATATCATTAATTTTTTTATTTAGTGCTATTAGGTCAGATGTTTAAATATTTGATTATTATTAAATTAATTTTTTTTATTCTCATAAAAACTTCATTTAAATTTTATACCAATCACTTTCATAAAATTATTAAATTCATTCAGGAAATTAGAATTTTTTAAATTGATCAAATTTTCAATTAATTATAGATATTTAACTAGAATTATATACACCTTAACTTATTAAATTTAAAGCTTTCATTAATTTCTATAGAAGTAATAAAGTCATTTAAACTCAATTATTGTCATTAGTTATCAAATTTATTAATTGAATGTGAGAGTTGAGGATCTTCAGGATCTTCAAGACTGCAGCTGCAGACTCCTCTCTCATTACACACCTCAACACTTTTTCAACAATAGTAAATTTTTAATTAAATTTTAAATTTAGTATATAAATTTTAAAATATTCTAATTTTGAAAGTATTTGTGGATTGATAAAATTAGATTTAAATATTATTTTTCATAAAAATATAATTTTTTTAATATTTGAAAATACATTAAATTAAAATTAAAATTTCACATTGAGTAGAGTAATATTATTACATAGCTATATTTAATTTTTATCCTTAAATATATAGTAAAATTTTTACACTTTAGGTTTAGGTACATATGAGAGTTGAGAGCAAGAGCTTCGAAAAAGTGAGTACAACTATTGCATGAAGTTTTGTTTTGTTTTTATTATTATATTTATATGTGTGATATTTTATTATATCCCCAGACCACCTTCAAAATTGAAGAGATGTCTGGGGCTTCTTATTTTAAACCTACTTAGATTTAATATTTGTTTTTTTAAAAATACTTTTAGTATATAATAGAAATAATTTTATTAATCTTGCATCATCACATGTTGAATGAATTCCAAGCTGAGTTATCCCTCAAAATAATATCTCTCTACTATATCTAACTTAAGCTTAGGATTCTGCAGATATTGTGATGTTTAATATTTTTTCAATATTTTTCGGGACATCGCACCATCATTGCATGTTGAAGGCATGCCAATTTTGAGTTATCCCTCAAAAAAATCTCTCTCTACTATATCTAACTCAAGATTGGTAATCAGCAGAGATTGTGGTGTTGAAATGATTTTCCGAAAATTCTTTTAATTAGTTAAAAGATACCTTGTAACATCTAAGTAGGTTTAAAAAATATGTATTTCAGGTTAATTTATAATATGTATTTTAGGTTAATATATAATAAGTAATTTAGGTTTGTTCGTCGAAATTAGGTTTGTTTGTTGAATTTAGGTATATCCGTCGAATTTAGGTTTAGTCGTAAAATTAGATTTACTCGTCGAATTTAGGCTTATTCGTCCCGTTTCCCAGATTTTCTACTAGATCTGTTCCAACTTCTTCGAGATTTTATATCTTGAAGATTATAGGGTAGGATTGTGGACTAGGCCTAATGGGGATACCACATTAAAAAAAACGCACCCCAGCACTCTACCCCCGTGGTGGTGTGGAAAGGAGTGCATTGTTAATTTTTTATTCGTTTAATTTAGTTAATTATCTGTTTTTCAATATTTGATGAAATTTATAGGATAGGTTATAAATATACTGTGGTAAATAATATTATTATAGCGGTTGTTCCTTTTAGGAAAATGATTAAACTTGAATGTTTTTCTTTTTTGGCTCTCATCTAAATATCTCTTCATCCTCTCATAAGAACGATAATTTTTGTTTATATCCCTCTATTTTCTCCACGTGTCTGCAATATTCTTTGCTCTAACTCTTTTTCGGCATTCGGTGAGGTCTTCAAGATGTTCTATATTGAACTGTTATAAACCCCTCTGAACTTCCTGGAGTGAAAGGTACTGCAAGAAGTGTGAAAACTGTTCAGGATGCATGAAACCTATTGTTTGATGAGCATATGTTGGCTATGATGTGGAATATACCAATAAATATATTTAAAAAATTCAAAACACGTTCTCTAGATCAAGGTATGCGAAGGTCACAGATATAATCGAACTGAAAGCTTTTATGTGGCTGTGATCCATGTCTGTTTTCATGGTTAAAGCTTTCTAGTCTTAGTTAAGTTATTATTAGAGTTTATTATAAGAATAAATATTAATAAATGAAAAAAAAAAAGAGAGGTTACCAAGTAGAAAGCAAATTTATCGTTCCTGTATTTTTTTCTCTTGAATCCTAAATATAGTTAATACAAATGCTAGTTAGTTATTATTCCATTTTATTATTTTAGCCAGGCGCAAATGTCGCCAATTGAACCAAACGAGAGCAAAGTCACCAAGCAACGGAATCAAAGTCGAAAACGTTTGACTATAAACAAATATTAATGAATTTGTATACTGAGTATTTACACCAATGTCGGGATCAAAAAAATTGTATCTGTGATTGACTTTGAAATACTTTGGATCAGCTTTTTCCATTTTAGTTGTGCAGTAGCCCCTCCAGGAATTGGAATAGACGATTGACCCTTCTTGATGTAATTTTTTACCGCATCTAACAAAAATACGGTTTCATTTCATGGTTCTGATGGCACGTTGCATTCTTTACCAATATTCCTCTCTCTAGTAAAAAAAAAAGACTAGATCTTTTTCAGTTCTAGCTAAATGCCAAATTTTCATCTTTTTACAAAAATTAAGTGTGAAGAAAAAAAGGAAAACGTGCTTTAATTTTAATGAATTCAGAGAATAGAACACATGGCCCCCAAAAAACATTTCCTTTATTATTGTAAGAAATTTGTCGGATGCTACATTAATTGGTGATTTTTCCCTTGCTCCCGAGTAACGGAAAAGTACCTTGTTTTTTAACTTCCAAACCCCTTAAGTACTTAATTTCAGTATATAACCTAAAATTTCAACAAAAATGCTTATTTTCTTATTACTCAGATATATTACATATATACTTGATCGATGGATGAATTACTGTAAATATTCCTCACTCATTTTTTTCACTTATTTTTCCATAAGCCTATTTCTTTTTATTGTAAATTTGTCGGTTTTTTATTTTATTTTTGTATTAAATTTTCTGATTCTCTACCAAAACATACCTGTTGGTTATTTACTTTCAAGATATTATGTAAATATTGTTTTATTATGATGTAGTCCTTTGGCCAGATATATATTAATTTTGTTCATATCTGTTATTCTAAAGGACTTGGTCCCAGAGTAAAATAATTTTTCTATTTTTGTTCTATTCTATTCTATTTTCCTGAAAGTGATCTGTCTGATCGCCGCGACGGATCTGATGCTAAAATAACGTGTTATTGGAAAATAACGGTTACTGTGATAACGTGTTACCAGAACGAGCCCGTTATTGGAATAACTCCATCGATTCAATCGAACGATCGATTAAGATTTGCCCCCAACCGGGATTCGAAGGGAGCGACCCTGGTGGCTCAAATGATTAGAGCGCTGCCACGGTGAGGCAGATATCCGGGTTCGAATCCCGGCTAGGGGCAAATATTTTCTCTTCAAAATAAAAATATTTAAAAATTAAATCAATGATTAAAAATTATAAATATTAGTTTTAACAAACTAAGCCAACGTTTTGTTAGTTCAATAACAGTCTGATAACGTAGATAGAGCCCCTTGACAGTTTTTTGGTTTTAAAATATATTTAATTGATTTTTTTTTGTAATGAGCTTTTAAGGGCTACGTCTGTTTCAATTCTCATATAAATTTATTTATTAGATATATTATTTTCTTCAATGAAACAAAGTGTTACTCAAATAACGTGTTACTGGAACACGTTATTACATGGTAGCAGTCATGCCATAACGAGTTATTAAGATTTCACTGTTTAGTCCATCACTACTATACACACTTTCACATTGTTGTTAAGTATAACACAATCGAGAAGGTACTCCCGAAAAGAGCGAGCGGGACCAGGGACTTAATCACTGAAACACAAGTGGGATCAGTTTCATAAGTTATTTCATCTTTAATAAAACACACAAGAGGAGTTATTTACATCTGAAATGGCCTTGTTTGAAAAGGTGCTTCATATACTTATATATTTGGAAGGTCAATTCTAATTTGAATTTTATAATCATGACTTCGTTTCAACTATACAATCTTGACTTAAATTCTTGTTTTATAACCTCTTAACAATTAGATTATGTTCAGGCCTTTTCAAACTGGAAGTTTTCAACTAGTTATAATTTCATGCTTCCATGATAAAACAAAATAATTTTAATTGATTTGTTTGCCATTTCAGATATAAATAACTCCTCTTGTGTTTTTATTAAAGAAGAAATAATTGATGAAACTGATCCCACTTGTGTTTCAATTGTAGTATTGATTATTTCTACCACATTTTAATGTGGCAAATATGGGTTCATTAATGGATATATCTATACCATTAATGAACCCATAAAGTTAAGGGAATTGACATAAATGACTGAAATCGTGTCAAAAAAAAAAAATAAAAACAGCTATAGCGTGCGGCGGCGGACAGACAAATTTTGTATTACAACCCAAATTCTACATGTCTTGGAACGTGAATAGCAAAAGTTGGAGGTAGGGTTAAAATCTATTTTTTATTGTTCAAATCCATAGCTCTCAAAAAATAATTAACCAATAAAAAACATGATTTTAATCATTTGATGCCTTGTGCAGGTTAATATTTCGGCGATTAACTCTTTTTCCTTTAAAAATGACAATAACAAAAACTGATGCCCCAAGATAGACTTCTGTGTAGGATATTAGAAGAGTAAGAGTCGGGATATCTGTATTCAACTACAAAAGTATCAGTATCACTTAAATTCAAATACAGGAAAATCCAGTATCTACCCATCCCTATCTAATATGTAATAACTACATCTAATTAAGAGGGTGTCAAAGATAATTGAGTTGGTATGACTGGTTGTTTACCTCCCTCTATGTTACAAGTTCCTGTGTTCCTACAGTTCTTTGTTATGTTCCTTGTGTTAATTAATTAACTATGAACAAATGTGTTACTCACTATAGGAACTAAACTTAGATATTTAACAATTGTTTATTATTTTAAGTCCTTTTTATTTTCCTGAGCTAAATGTATTCTTTTATTTTGTTTTGATTTCGTTATTATAAAAGAAGTCAGGTATTAGCTTTATTTATTCGTCAAAGTTCAACGGTCTAAGATTTACTTATCTTGGTTTAATCATTTTTGTTATATATTTTTATTTGAAAAGAAAAGATATGTCCAGGACCGGGACGCCCAGATCGCTAGTCTGGAACTCTACCAATTGAGCTATCCTGGCTCAATCATGTTCGCTCCCCTGTCATGGCCATATCCTTTCTTTTCACTGATCCCACGTCCCCGCAATTTGCGATGTATACGCAGGGAAGAATGTTCTTTGAACATTTATTTAATTTGGATCTTGTTGACTTACGTCATTTTTGTTATAAATATATATATATTTTTATTGCAATAACCAAGATTTGTAAAGGGTATCTTTTTTTCTCTTTTATTGATTATTCTATAATAATATGTAGCATACTTATTAAATCGATTAAGCACTTTTATTTATTTATTTAAACACCCTTCCTTGCCTTATGGCAATACGGGTTTTGACAATATTAATTATCACACAATAATTGTATTGTCTATTTTCACTTTTCACTGCAATTTTCCTTGTCTCCTACTGGCCATTTCCTTGGGTTCTCCTTCCAAGATTGAAGAGTGTTATTCCCAATCTCTTTGAAGTACGGTTAATTAACTGAGGGAATTCATTCTCGGTGAGGACGTAAAGCCAGCAATTTGGATCTTAGTGAATCAAAGGCGGTGCAACTTGTGACAATGTGCTCAGCAGACTCCGGAACGCCGCAACTAGGACATAAAGGGTCAATATCCCTTCCATATTGATGAAGTTTAGCCCGAAACATAAAAGACCTGTAAGGAATTGGAAAATCCAGTAGTCCAGGAGAATCCATGTTGCAGCCAATTGTGACCAGACGGTGGAAAAGTGTTTCCTCCACGTAGCACCTTTTGTGGTTGTCACACACCACCGATCCCACTCATCAGTGGTGTCTTCTCGTATTATCCCTTTCCATTTTCTGGGACATTTTTTATGGATATTCCACGGTAGACCTTCTGAGCCTTCCTTTTTAAGGCTAAATGTGTATAAATCTTCATGCAGGAGAAGGCTGATAGAAACAGCTAATGGGCCAGGGTGGTATTGGGGGGGGGGAGGGGTGCCCTGTGCTCTTGGGGGCTATGGAGGCGCCACTTGTCCCACAGAGTATGTTAGCTCCGAGGATCTGGACTTTTCCATGAATATACCATTGTAAACATTGATGGATTGCACTAACGTCCCTAGTATAGTTAAATGGTTTACATGGTTTTTATCCACATCCTCATGTCCTAAATAACAATATAACCACCACATGACTTGGGTGCCTTCTGGACTTAGGGCCTGAGCATGCATCTTGCTTCATCCTTTCTTGAGCCTGAATAGGTGGGTTACAAAAGCAAGATCTAAAGCTTAATAATCAATGGCCGTTGATGACTAGATGTTCTATGTCCTCTAAACCCCAGGAAACAAACAAACAACAATATTTACAACAACTTTTTTTAAAACAACATTTACAATAAATTTAGAAATTTACTAATAATTATTATAAAATATTTATAATAAAAACATACAAATTACAAACTAAAATAAGTAATGTATTTACAATAAAAACTAAAAACAAATTAACAACTATTTACATGTCTTTGATAAAATAAAAACTGATATTTACAATAAAATATTAAATTTAAAAAAAGTAGTAAATAATTTACATGTTATAATATAAAATTATTTACATACTACAATTACAAAAACCTATTTACAAACTGAGCACCTCGGTATGGTACTCCCCATCATTGGCGACATACAGTTCCCACCATGCGTCTTATACCCATCTGAAGACCAACCCTGCACCTCTTTTGAAGTTTGTACTTTTGATTTCTTTGTTCGGTATATTTCAAATAATGTGCCTTTCCCTTCGAGTTTGGGGGTATTTCTAATGGATCCGAAACTTCAGGAACATTCAATATTTTACTAACAGGTCTCCCTAAAAAATGAAAAAAACAAAATAAGATGCATTAAATGATTTTGTTTATTTATTTAAATTAAGATTCCAATATTAAGCACATTGAAAGTTACAATTATTAATATTTCAAGTGTAAATTGAACATGCATTTAAAATTTAAAGGTCAAACTTACCATAAGAAGTTTCATTTATCACAGGAGCTCTAAGAAAAGCAGTAACTGGAACAAGACAATTACTCTCGATGGTGAAAACCCAACTGAGGGTTACACAAAAGATTTGAAGCAAATATGATGATCGGTGCCTCCACCACGTCAACTTGAATGTGAACTGATGGGAGCATTATATATTGCTCTCTGACCGGTGCTAAAACTCACATAGAATTATATAACACTCTCCACATTAAAAGTGTTTGAAGTTGATTTAACCCTGCTTTTATGGTTTTACTTTTTTATAAAAGCAGCTGAATTAATACTTTTTAGGAGATGCCAATCATTTTTACCACTGGAAGAAGCTATCAACACCTCTGTTGATTATATTAACAGCTTCCAAGTTAGCTGGTCCTTTTTATTTATTTAAAAAAATTTCAACAGGTATTATTATTACACTTTTGGCCTATTTCAGTTCGTCTTCTCTGAGACCGTATGCCCTCCTTTATTGTTTACAGTTCAACTAAATCATAGTTTTGGTTGAGGCACATAGCATTATTTAACTTTTTAATCATAGTACAGAAATTTTTGTGTATACACTTTTATATCAACTAACCTGGCATCCAAAGAGTGTACATTAGTATCAAATTTAAAGTCAAACCCACTTAATTCCATAAAGAGTGAAGATTCTCAAATCATAATCTTTTAATAAACAATGGTATGTCCATTCCTCACCTAACTAGATTACTCTCTTTTGCATGTCGTGTGATTATATGTCCTCTTAAATTACTCACTTGAACCACTTCATAGTCACAATGTGGACATTTATGGAGCCTTTCAGCTGGGTGACAAGCCATTATATGAACTTTTAAATTACATGCAATTACTGTTACATAATCACAATGAGGACACTTGTGAGGCTTTTCATCAGGATGCCGAGCCATTATGTGCCTCTTTAAATTACCCATCTGAACCACCTTATAATCACAATAGGGGCATTTATGTGGCCTCTCAGCAGTGTGACGAGCCATTATGTGTAATCTTAAGTTAAATGCAATTACTGTTGAATAGTCACAATGAGGGCACTTATGAGAAGCCCCATCTGAATGTCGAGCCTTTAAATGTCTTTTTAAAGCAGCTACTTCCACAGCTTTATAGTCACATAGGGGACATTCATGAGGCCTTTCACCAGTATGACACTTCATAATATGCTTCTTTAAACTACTTTCTTTTCCTATTTTATAATCACAATGAGGACACTTGTGAGGCTTTTCACCAGTATGCCGAGCCATTATGTGCCCCTTTAAATGGCCCTTCTGAACCACCTTATAATCACAATAGGGGCATTTATGTGGCTTCTCACCAGTATGCCGAGCCATTATGTGTAATCTTAAGTTACGTGCATCTACTGTTGCATAGTCACAATGAGGGCACTCATGATATCTCTCACCTTTGTGACGGCTCATAATATGCTTTTTTAGCAGTTTTTTTTCTTCAACTTTATAGTCACAATGAGGGTGTTGATGAAGGTGGTCAGCTGCAGCAGAATCAACACATTCTTTCAGATTGATATTAACTGTAGTTTCTAAACCAGGCTGTTCCATCTCTTTGGCATCTTCAGCAACTAAAACAATAACTATTTTAATAATAATTATAACATTAATTTTGCCAAGATTACCAACTTAGAATAGAACTTCATAAATAGCATCATCAGATTTATTAACATTGGTACAAGCTGAAACTGACTGGTGAAAACAGAATGGGGATTCTCTTATCATCCCTGGTCATACTACTGCAAATTATGAATCTAACATAGCTTTAGTACTCTAAAATGCAAACTCTGCCTTGAGCACTTCAAATATTTGTCAAACAGTTTTAAAGTACAAGGTGCTCAAGAAACAACTGGAGTTTGTGTTGATACTTGGTGTAGTGAGGATGTATATTTAGTGAGCCACTGAGGATTAGTTATCTACCAAACAACAAGTGATAAGTAGCATCTCCCTTTTATTTAATTTGTTTTACAATTTTTTTTTATCAGAAAAGTTTTCTTTTTTTTCTTTGTTACATCTTTGTTTTTTTTTACTTTCTTTTTAACTTACTAATCTCTGTAAGAACAATGGCTGAATATCCGCCCACTAATAGAAAAAAAGCCAAATTTAAAGAAGCATTTTCGTTAAATAACGAAAACAAACAAAATAATAACTACAAATGATTCTTAATTATTAAGAGAATCGGGATGGATAATGATGGAAATCCTTTCGATTTAAAAAAAGTTTCACCATTCTTAATTTAAAACAGTCGAAAAAATTTAATTGTGTTGTAAAAGCAACAACAAAATTAAGAGACGGTACCCTATTAGTTGAAGTCATTTCAGAAAATCAATGGAATAAATTACTATAATGTGAAAACCTACTCAACAACTTTCATGCTAAAGCAGAGCCGCATGGCAAGCTAAATCAACGCAAAGGAATTATATGGTGCCCTGATCTCAATTGTTGTTCCATTGACAAAATAAAGGGAAAATTGAAATCACAAAATATAGAAGACGTAAAAAGACTAACATATTACAAAAACAATGAAAAAGATAAGACCCACAATAATCTCATAACCTTCAACAACCCCACCATTCCTACTGAAATAAAAGTAGGTTGTTATATATGCCTTAAGTTCGGTCATACAAAACCTTTTAGTAAAAAAGAGCCACTGTGCAGATTCTGTGGTAAATTTAAACATGAAGGAGTAGAATGTAACAGTCCCATAAAGTGTGTTGAGTGCCAAGGTCAACACGACTCTTTTTTGAAAAATTGCCCTACTTTCTTAAAGGAAAAAGAAATTAAAGACATACAAAGTGAAAAAATAACATATCTAGCTGCCAAAAAAAAAAAAAAAAAAAATGAATTGCTGCACCCAGTAACAATGCAAGTGAATTTTTCCAATATTGTGAAAAATAAAGTATCGGCTAGTGTACAAACAGACAATTTAAGTGATGATCATTCTATTTTCAAAAAACCGTTAAGAGCCAAATACAAAACACAAACCCTTACCAACTGGACACTCAAATATGAATAATAAATTAATTTCCCCCACCTCCCATTACGCTCCCTCAGCCCACACCACTCCCGTCCCTATCCTCACCCCGGATTCCTACCCCACTTCCTCCCTTACTTAACCCCTCCTAACCCTTCCGGGCAAAACCATGCAAAAATTCCGGAAGCCCCCATTGACCCGAAGGAAAAAGAAACCTGATTAAATCACCTCCCCCCACGGTCACCAAGATGACCCACAGAGCGGGTGGACTGTAGTTAGAGAAAGAAGACCAAAGAGTAAGTCTCGAACCAAACCCCCCAACCGAAATATAAGCAGAGAAAAAATGGACACAAATTAGAATAAAACTAATATCTATTAATAATTTTAATTTATATTAAATCTCATTGAAAAACAAATTAATATTATCAATATCTTAAATCCTAATATTATTAATATGTACTGATTTTATTTATTTCTTTTTTTATTATTGATGCATTTTATTTCTTATTTTTTTCTATTTTATTAAATTATTGGTATTATCAATTTATTCTTATATAAGTCGTTCTTTTACATTTTACCCACACTTTACAACATGACATTTTCAAATAATATCACCCTACGGAACTGTAATACTTCACTCAGAAAACACAAAGAACCTACAGTTTCGACAAAGAATCAGCGAACAACAGCCAAACCATTTTGAAATTAATACTAATAATAACTATAAATGATGTAACGTACCAATAACTGAATGGGAACTTGACACGACTATATCTTCCCTAAAAATGTCCGCTGTTGGTCCAGACAACATCCATAATTCCATGATCAAAAATATCCCAAAAAAACAAAGAAAATACCTACTCAAATTATAACAAAATATGGTTAGAAGATGGCTTCTCAGAAAAATAGCAAGAATCAATTCAAAAGAATTACCGCCCTGTATCGCTAACAAGTGCTTATGCAAGCTAATAGAAAAAATTATAAACAAGTGCCTTCTATGGTACCTTGAGAAGAATATGCTACTGACGGACTTTCAATGTGGACAAAGAAAAGGAAGGTCAAGTATAGACCATCTCGTATCACAAGAAGCCGAGATACTAAACACCTTCATCAACAAACGCCACTGCATAGGTATTTTCATTGATATTGAAAAAGCCTTTGATACTGTCTGGCGACCATCCAGATTAAAACAATTATATGACTGGGGGTTCAAAGGACCCCTACCATGCTTCATCCAATATTTCATAAACAAAAGATTTATACAAGTGCGAATTGCAGATTATCTCTCCAAAAAAACACTTGTAGTGAATGGAATTCCACAAGGAAGTGTCCATAGCGGAACACTGTTTTTAATTGCCATTAATTCAATACAAGGTCCACTCACTCATCTCAAACCAAGCCTTTTTGTCGATGACCTTGCCATCTTCATTCACTAAACAGACACCAACAGAACAAAAGCTACCATACAGTCAATCTTAAACAAACTACAAACCTGGTCACAAGATATCGGCCTCAACTACTCAATAGAAAAGACTAAATGTATTCTATTCTCCCGGAAAAAACGACCAAGCACTCCCCCGAAAATTACATTATACAATAAAGAGTGAACCTTCTTAGGATTAATGGTTAATTCAAGACTCACTTGGAAACATCACATCACGAACCTAAAGGATAGCTGCCTACAATGCCTAAATATTATGAAAGTGTTAGCAGGCACTAGCTGGGGAGTGGACAGATCGAGGCTACTCCAAATATACCAATGCCTAATAAGATTGAAATTAGATTACACTAGCCATATATATGCCTCTGCCAGATTCAACCTACTACCACAGCTTGACACTGTCCACCATAGCGGAATAAGGATAGCGAAGGGAGCCTCAGGACGACTTCGATTCTTAGCTTATGCAATGTGCCACCTCTCACCTTCCGGAGACATGAACTAGCAACGAACTACTTACCTCCCCCCCCCCCCCAACAAACCCAGCATTTAAATACACATTTAGACAGAAATATCAACAAATTTACAGTAATAATTCAAGAAAGCCAGCACTTCTAACAATAAGATACAGAAGAACTATAGAAGAAATAGAACAAAAAATTATACAAAGCCAAGATACCCTCAGCCAACCATGGACATGCGCAATTCCCAATATTAATATTACATAAATTCAGAAAGAAAACCGCACCATCATATTTAATAAATAATAAATTCCTAAATTTTGACTTCAGAATATTAAATTCATATTTATTATTTATAATTAATATATAACAAAGTAAATAATTTAAGCTTGTATTTTACTTTATTTAGGTTATCTCTGTGTATATATTTATAACTATGTATGAGAAATACTACCAAATTCTTATTTCATAATTTAATCATTAACGCATTAATGCAGATGATTTAATTTTAAGCATCCTATCTTTATTTTGTTTATTATTTTAGTCTATAAAGTTTATATTTATAACAACATAAGACGAAACATTTTGTTTTATAACTACTAAAGGTATCATTCCTAAGTTCTGATCATTATACAATTGTGTTACAATTACAGAAAGAAAAAAAAAGAGGAAGAGGAAAAAAAAAGGAAAAAGAGAGAAAATATATATCTATATTTAGGCTAAAATAATTCTTTAGTATAAACTTATAGAACATTGGGTCTAGGAGATACCAATAAATAGACAAACACCTATGGGAACCAAACGACTATCATAAAACAATAAAAAGGAGTACAACAAAAAATTATAAAATAGCGTAACAAACCGTCCAGTCAATACGCCTTAGTGAAAACCCTAACCCTCACGAGACAACTTTCTTGGAGTTGAAATTTTGCAAGGCACAACTGTTAATTTGAGATCAAATTCAGTTCCCTAATTTTCTTCGATTCCGACTTAGCTTGGTAATTTTCAATCGGATGGGGTATAACTTTTGACTGTTCATGATAGAAAAACTTAAGTCCGCAGTGATGTTGCAGCAGTTTTGTGAAAATATCAATCTGATACTTTAAGAAAATATTGACTTACATAATCCAGTTTAAATATATTCGCAATCATCTTTTTCTTAACAGTTATTGTCTTTAAAATTGGGAGAACAATTCTCATGTTTGGTATGAATTAGATTACTATTTCTTAGAGTATAACTAATTATGTTATTTTTCATGTTTCAGTGCCATTTAAAAAAGAGAAGGGATCCAAAAATCAAATTGATACATAAGAAGGATTGGTAAATGATGGATCATTCTGACAGCGACGGGTTCATATTGAGGATGCAACTATAAACAATATAACAAACTTTTCAGAGCTGTCTGTAGCCTCATGAGTTACTCTATGTAAAACTCCAGAACAATATTTTCACCTAAACGTCATTTATGAATTAGGTTTCCTTTTAAAAAGCCACCATAAAAGATACCCCTGTTCCATCAGAAATACCACAGTTATGTAAAGAGGCAGTAAATCAAGTAATGAACACCCTAAATAGTTTAAAATGTGGTCAGGTTTGTGAATACTTCTAGCAATAGGCAAAAATGAAAAGTGTGGAGTTTTAGAATAATAATGACAAATATATCACTACCGAAAGATGTTTTAATGCATTCAAGAAATTATTATTAAAATTGGAAGGTAAGTAACTCTTAACAATCAGCTGAAATATGATAAAAATCTCAAGCACTGTTTTTTCTAAAGCAAAAATTTTGGAGTTAAAACTGTCTTATGTTAATAAATTATTTTAAAATTGTACTTACCATAAATATTCGATAATTCCTGTTCATTGGTATCAGTCTTGAGACCTGTAACCAAAACCAATGATCAGTTTAATTGAAACATCAACAACCAATATTAATATTATTACAATATTAACCATGGAGCTGTGTGGTTTATACTTTGATAGGTGATGCATCTTCTATTCTTCTTCTGAAGGTTTCCTTGATGTATTTACCTATTATCAGTTGTTATGTCCTCCCACCACTTATATTGACAGATTACTAACTAGATAGTTTTTTTAATGTTTACATTACTCATAACATTATTATTATTTATTGGCGCTACATCCTATGTTGAAACTTGGCCAGCCACAGCATTGACTGATAGTTTTACCAACAAAGGGGTGCTGCCTTCCAACTTTGAGCGCCAAGCAGAATCCTGGGATCATGGTCTTCCCATCTAAAGTTTTGAAAGGCCAACTCTCCTAGTTCCATACATACATACTCGTTCATTTAGCACATTCTCTTGAATTTCTTAAAGGTTCATCCTTATTAAGTGAATGACCCAACATAACAACCTGGCTAGTTTAATGACCTGCATTAAATCTAAATCTTTGTAATGGTTCTTTAACTCGCTATCTCTCCTCCCCTGGGCAAGGGGATTGATTAATGATCTGAATATTCTTTGGATAATTTTCCTACATAACCTTAAGAGCAACAATTCAATTTTTTTTTACATTCTCCACATTTCTGAACCATAGATAAAGTCTGGGCGGAACAGGCTCTTATAACTTTTAAGCTCTGTAAGTTAGCATAACATACAGATAACAACGAATCTCAAGTACTCATTGATTTTTTACAACTAATTATGATTCTCATGAGAAAAATCATCTCTGCATAGGTAATTTTATTTTGTTTATATCCACAGAATTGGGATTATTAACTATATTCTCAATAGAAACCTCTATTACTAAAGTTTACACGAAGGTATATCATTTTCATTATCCATAGTTGAAAGAAAAGCTAGAACCAAAACTACCTTTAGGATCGAATAACGGACCAGTTTGAACCAACAGGACTGCATCTCTCTGATGGTTATTTCCTGATAACGTATAGTAACAGAAAAGTAACTTTTGCCCATTACACGAGGTACTTTGTTCAATGAATGATTCGAAGTTTTTTTTAAATGCAGAATCGTACTTTCGGCCCTTAATTTAATGAAAAAGATTCTTTATTTAAATTAAATATTGTTTCACGCCACACACACACACACACACACACACACACCTGTACCTCTAAAACCCAGCCAAGTCTTGGGTTTGGTAACTTTAGTAGAGAACGTACTGTTTCTAAGACAACGGTTGTGCAGGGAGGTCCTAGATCATGGTCAACCTCCAGGTTTTTCCCCTAATTCAGGGTAAATAGAGGCTGGGTGAGCCCTAGGAGGGTCCATCACTGGGTGTTAACAGATTACATAAATTATCTGCCTCAGCATCCAAGAACCTCGGACCTTCGGCTTATTTTTTTTTTTTTTAAACTTTTAAATAATAATCAAAACACAAAAACTAATAACCACACAGAAACAACATAAATATTTGTACGTAATATACCAATACAAATACTCGATTAAAAATAATATTTCTTACTTTCATTTGTGGCATTGAATTCTCCCTCTTGTTTTATTAAGATCAGCCCACCTGCTAACATTTAAATAATATTTTTAGCAAAACAACAAAATAAAGTATAATTAATTTAGTCAGAAAATATAATAAATAACAAGAAAACGAAATTCTTCTAAATAAGAGTCAATAAATTCACTCAACTTTAGTCAAGTCCTAGGAAGGAACCTTAAATCACGACAAATAAGCAAAATTAATAATGCATATAAGTTACTATGTCCTTATGCTAAATAAAATGTACATTGATGGATATATCTGATCTATTTTACTGATTCCAATGATTGTACTTGTGCCTTAGCACAACTTCATATTCCATTTCAATTAAACACAAAATGTTGTATATTATAACTTAATAAGTATGTACAAAACAACTAATTTAAAATAAAAAAAAATGCACTAGTTGAAAAAACGCATTAGCAATAATACATAATAAGCAATAATCAAATTCATTGTGTCATTTTATTATTTCTTACATATATTTAGCTAATATTTAATAAAATGTATGTTAATTTAAAAAAATTGTCTTACCATTTGGTATTTCTCTTTCTTGTTCATCAGTTATGGGAACTGCAACAAATGTAATAGTAAAAAATATTTATACTTGAATAGCATGGATATACAGTAAAGTATTCAGTCTGGCAAAATATTGTGAGAACATTTTTGTAATAAAAAAAAAAAATAATATAAAAATCCCAACATAGATGAATAGTTTGTTGTAAAATTTAAATTTAACTTCTATTGAGATAAACATTGCTATAATCGAAAATTTAATCAATAACACTAAACTTCAAAATATTCATAATTTAAAAAAAAACAAAGTTACGATTAGTCTCAGTTTCATCAATTACAATTTTTAGGTTTAACAATATTAACTAAAACATACAAGATTCCAATAAAATATACTTAAAAATTAATATTGTTTCACTTCCCTTTTTTAAAAGGTAGTGAAATATCCTTGGTAATGCCGCCCTTCCGAATAGATGTAAAACAGGGGTCCCGAGCGTTTACGGTGTCAGGTACTTGTCAAAGATTCCTATCCTAATTAAACCTAGATAAGCAATATTTAGGACTCCCAATGTAGCATCCTTCGATTAACCATAGCAGCAAAAATTGATGTTAAATAAACAAACAAACTATTTTTCAATTGTCAGAAACTTCCTACTAACCACATTATTGGTTTTGATGACCCCTGCCACTAAATATCACAATTCCTGTTAACCAAGATACAAAAATTAATATGTAAGGAATAAATCTAATTATCCTCACTTGGGAACAAGCGGATTGCACCTTTCGGAAACACAATGCTACCCAAAAACGGAAATACCAGAAACTAATGGCCAAGAAGACAATTTTCACTGACTACAAAGATTCACTCAAGAAGACTGTAATCAATTTCACTAACGAAGTACTCCCAGATGAAGCCATAAGCGCTCTACAGAAGGGATTCAACTACGCCATCGCCCCAAGGCCTGTACCTGTAGAGAAGATTGTCACCAATTTAGAAGCCTTTATCAAGAACATTGACCAAGACATCAGAACACTTCTACAACACCGACCACCACTTCCCCTTTAAAAACACTACCATCCTTGTAAAAGAAGCTAACTACCATCTCCATAACATAAGAGAAGCTATCGAAATTGTCAAAGAACCCAACAATTTCAATAAGGAAGGTGGCTATAAGCTAAGCAAAAACTGGTATCAGGCCATCCAACAAAAGACCCACACATTACCTCTATCCACTATCCACATACAGATGAACCCCACCCCACTGAACACTCACGAACACAACACGACCGGTACAGCCCAGCCAATGGGAAGGCCGACTTCGATCGAGACCACGCCCCCCAGGTATAAATACCCCAACTCCAACCATCCACTCTTCATTAACTGACTAACCCTGAAGAAGCTACAGGATGAGCAAAAGCTTGGTTAATAGCACCGACATGACACGGTCCATCCCGGAAGTAGAATATAAGAAGAAAATCTAATTATAATTCACAAAAATAAATCAAATGTTTAAAGGTAATATGCCAGAATACAATATCTATTTAAAATAAATATTCTTACTTTCATCTGGGACTATAAACTCTTCCTCCTCTTGTTTCACATTGATAAGCCCACCTACCATCATAAAAAATTATTTTAAACAAATATTAAGATAATGAGAAAAATAAATAATAAAGAAGAAAAATGGTTTTCTCAAATTCTCACAAAAAAATAGAATAAAGAGGTATGGGAATTTAAATCAAGATATTGCAGTATAAGTTCTGCAGGTTGTAGCTTTAAGTTAAGTCACAAGTTTTTAACTTTTCATTTGTTTGCTTTTTAAAATTCAACAAAATAACAACAATTTTTAAATATTTTTATTTTGAAGAGAAAAGATTTGCCCCCAGCCAGGATTTGAACCCGGATCTCCGCCTCACCGTGACAACGCTCTAACCATTTGAACCACTGAGGTCGCTCCCTACCTAGGACTAATCTGTTCTCTTCACCGATCCCAGATCCCCCGTGTTCCCGCAATTTTGTGATATATACACGAGGAACAATGTTCATTGCACATTACTTTTAATTTTAGGATCTTTTTGACGTACATCATTATATTATTTATAATTTTTTAATCATTGTTGACTTAAAAAAACTTATGATTATTTTTATTTACAAGAATAATAAAAATTAAACAAATAAAAAATTATAACTTGTAGCAACTTAACTCGAAGTTACAATCTGCAGAATCGATACCAGATAAACTAAAAAAATTATAAATGTTCATGCCATTAGGCGTTCTTTGTAAAATAAATTAATTTAATTGTGAAACAAGTCGAAATCACGAATTACCCTCTATCTAGTGGATATTAGTGGCAACTAAATCTTTATTAGAGATAAGATTGGGGTCTATTTTCCCCCACCTTTCTCACTCCTGATACTATTAAGGCCTCTGTACTAGACAGTCGCCTTATTATCTTTAATGCTCAAGGCTTTTACCTTCCAAATTTTGTTCAAGGCAGTTGCCTTCCAGTTTTTTCATTTAAAAAGATTTTTATTCGCCTTTTACTTGTACTGCAAATGAGTGAAAATCAGCCAGAGGAATTCTCAGCCGATTGGCTCACCACTCATAAACCCCCTAACTTTCTCTGGTCAGACAAATGCATTAGGAGGCCCAGGGAGGTTTTGCCTGCTCAACTTAATGATCTACGACCATGGTGAGTCAATTTTATTTAATTGGTTTAGATTTCTTCTGACTATTATTTTTTTTTCTCTCTACAATTGCGAACCTTATTCAAATTCTATTATATACAGTCCTACTCAGAGCGTAATTGTTATTCAAACAAGGTTATGCTTCGTTACGAATTACAAAGTTAACCTACTTTGACTCAACAATAGAAAAAGAGGATAAAACTTAAAATATATAATATAAAAGTTATCATTATTACCTGTATGTTGGAGCATAATATGCTTTTTTAAACTTCTTCTTTCTGCTGTTTCGTAGACACAGTGAGGACACTTGTGAGGCTTTTCACCAGTATGCCGAGCCATTATGTGCCTCTTTAAATGGCCGATCTGAACCCCCTTATAGTCACAATAGGGGCATTTATGTGGCTTTTCACCAGTGTGACGAGCCATTATGTGTACTCTTAAGTTACGTGCATCTACTGTTGCATAGTCACAGTGAGGGCACTTATGAGAAGCTCCATCTGAATGTCGAGCATTTAAATGTCTTTTTAAAGCAGCTACTTCCACAGCTTTATAGTCACATAGGGGACATTCATGGGGCCTTTCACCAGTATGACGCTTTATAATATGCTTCTTTAAACTACTTTCTTTTCCTATTTTATAATCACAATGAGGACAGTTGTGAGGCTTTTCACCAGTATGCCGAGCCATTATGTGCCCCTTTAAATGGCCCTTCTGAACCACCTTATAATCACAATAGGGGCATTTATGTGGCTTCTCACCAGTGTGACGAGCCATTATGTGTACTCTTAAGTTACGTGCATCTACTGTTGCATAGTCACAATGAGGGCACTCATGAGGTCTCTTACCTTTGTGACGGATCATAATATGTTTTTTTAGCAGTTTTTTTTCTTCAACTTTATAGTCACAATGATGGCATTGATGAAGGTGGTCAGCTGCAGGAGACTCAACACATTCTTTCAGATTGATATTAACTGTAGTTTCTAAGCTAGGCTGTTCCATCTCCTTGGCATCTTTAGTACCTAAAACAATAACTATTTCAATAATAATTATAACATTAATCTTGCCAAGATTACTAAGTTAGAATAGAACTTCAAAAATAGCATCATATCCGATCAGATTTATTAACATTGGTACAAGCTGAAACTGACAGGTGAAAACAGAATGGGGATTCTCTTATCATCGCTGGTCATACTATTGTAAATGATGAAACTAACATAGCTATAGTAGGCCAAAATGCAAATTCTGCCTTGAGCATTTCAAATATTTGTCAAACAGTTTTAAAGTACAAGGTGCTCATGATACAACCTTCTTGGAGTTGAACTTTTGCTAGGCATAACTGTTATTGCCTTAAAGTTTGTTTTGAGATTATATTCAGTTCCCTAATTTTCTTCGATTCCGACTTAGCTTGGTAATTTTCAATCGGATGGGGTATAACTTTTGACTGTTCATGATAAAAAAACTTAAGTCCACAGTGATGTTGCAGCAGTTTTGAGAAAATATTGATCTGATATTTTAAGTAAATATTAACTTACATAATCCAGTTTAAATATATTCTCAATCATCTTTTTCTTAACAGTTATTCTCTTTAAAATTGGAAGTAGAATTCTCAAGTTTGGTATGAATTAGATTACTATTTCTTAGAGTATAACTAATTATGTTATTTCGCATGATTCAGTACCATTCAAAAAAGCGAGGGGATCCAAAAATCATATTGATACATAAGAAGTATTAGTAAATGATGGATCATTCTGACAGTGACGCCTTCATATTGAGGATGCCACTATAAACAATATAACAAAGTTTTCATAGCTGCCTGTAGCCTCATGAGTTACTCTATATAAAACTCCAGAACAATATTTTCACCTAAATTTATGAATTAGTTTTCCTTTTAAAACGCCATCATGAAAGATTTCCCTGTTCCATCAGAAATACAAGTTATTTTCATAATAATGGGGGGGGGGAACCAATTATACAGTCTGTATATATTCTTAATTTATTTAAATTATTAAACGTTTCAACAAATTTATGTAACTTTTAATCTTTTTAAAAACTTCTTCTGCATCAATTAACAATCATATATAACTTAAAAAGTTATAAGTCACAAATCTTATAAAATGCATTTTTAATGTCATAAAATTTATTTTTAATATATATATATATATTTTTCTTTTTTCTTTTTTTTCTTGGGTATTATCGATCCTCCATGGTCATTGTTAATATTGGCTAAATTATTCTAAAAGTTTTAGAATAATAATAATAATGACAAATATATCACTACCGAAAGATGTTTTAATGCATTCAAGAAATTATTATTAAAATTGGAAGGTAAGTAACTCTTAACAATCAGCTGAAATATGATAAAAATCTCAAGCACTGTTTTTTCTAAAGCAAAAATTTTGGAGTTAAAACTGTCTTATGTTAATAAATTATTTTAAAATTGTACTTACCATAAATATTCGATAATTCCTGTTCATTGGTATCAGTCTTGAGACCTGTAACCAAAACCAATGATCAGTTTAATTGAAACATCAACAACCAATATTAATATTATTACAATATTAACCATGGAGCTGTGTGGTTTATACTTTGATAGGTGATGCATCTTCTATTCTTCTTCTGAAGGTTTCCTTGATGTATTTACCTATTATCAGTTGTTATGTCCTCCCACCACTTATATTGACAGATTACTAACTAGATAGTTTTTTTAATGTTTACATTACTCATAACATTATTATTATTTATTGGCGCTACATCCTATGTTGAAACTTGGCCAGCCACAGCATTGACTGATAGTTTTACCAACAAAGGGGTGCTGCCTTCCAACTTTGAGCGCCAAGCAGAATCCTGGGATCATGGTCTTCCCATCTAAAGTTTTGAAAGGCCAACTCTCCTAGTTCCATACATACATACTCGTTCATTTAGCACATTCTCTTGAATTTCTTAAAGGTTCATCCTTATTAAGTGAATGACCCAACATAACAACCTGGCTAGTTTAATGACCTGCATTAAATCTAAATCTTTGTAATGGTTCTTTAACTCGCTATCTCTCTCCTCTCCTGGGCAAGGGGATTGATTAATGATCTGAATATTCTTTGGATAATTTTCCTACATAACCTTAAGAGCAACAATTCAATTTTTTTTTACATTCTCCACATTTCTGAACCATAGATAAAGTCTGGGCAGAACAGGGTCTTATAACTTTTAAGCTCTGTAAGTTAGCATAACATACAGATAACAACGAATCTCAAGTACTCATTGATTTTTTACAACTAATTATGATTCTCATGAGAAAAATCATCTCTGCATAGGTAATTTTATTTTGTTTATATCCACAGAATTGGGATTATTAACTATATTCTCGATAGAAACCTCTATTACTAAAGTTTACACATGAAAGTATATCATTTTCATTAGCCATAGTTGAAAGAAAAGCTAGAACCAACACTACCTTTAGGATCGAATAACGGACCAGTTTGAACCCAACAGGACTGCATCTCTCTGATGGTTATTTCCTGATAACGTATAGTAACAGAAAAGTAACTTTTGCCCATTACACGAGGTACTTTGTTCAATGAATGATTCGAAGTTTTTTTTAAATGCGGTATCGTACTTTCGGCCCTTAATTTAATGAAAAAGATTCTTTATTTAAATTAAATATTGTTTCACGCCACACACAGACCTGTACCTCTACAAACCAGACAAGTCTTGGGTTTGGTAAGTTTAGTAGCAAACGTACTGTTTCTAAGACAACGGTTGTGCAGGGAAGTGATTTGTCCTAGATCATGCTCAACCTCCAGGTTTTTCCCCCAATTCAGGGTAAACCAGAGGCTGGGTGAGCCCTAGGAGGGTCCATCACTGGGTGTTAACAGATTACATAAATTATCTGCCTCAGCATCCAAGAACCTCGGACCTTCAGCTTATTTTTTTTTGTTTCAATACTTTTAAATAATAATCAAAACACAAAAACTAATAACCACACAGAAACAACATAAATATTTGTACGTAATATACCAATACAAATACTCAATTAAAAATAATATTTCTTACTTTCATCTGTGGCATTGAATTCTCCCTCTTGTTTTATTAAGATCAGCCCACCTGCTAACATTTAAGTAATATTTTTAGCAAAATAAAGTATAATTAATTTAGTCAGAAAATATAATAAAAAAAAAAATTCTTCTAAATAAAAGTCAATAAATTCACTCAACTTTAGTCAAGTCCAAGGAAGGAACCTTAAATCACGACAAATAAGCAAAATTAATAATGCATATAAGTGACAATGTTCTTATGCTAAATAAAATATCCATTGATGGATATATCTGATCTATTTTACAAATTTCAATGAATGTAGTGCCTTAGCACAACTTTATATTCCATTTCAATTAAACACAAAATGTATATTATAACTTAATAAGTATGTACAAAACAAATAATTTAAGAAAAAGAAAAAAATACACTAGTTGAAAAAACACATTAACAATAATACATAATAAGCAATAATCAAATTCATTGTGTCATTTTATTATTTCTTAAATATATTTAGCTAACATTTAATAAAATGTATGTTAATTTTTTTTAAATGTCTTACCATTTGGTATTTCTCCTTCTTGTTCATTAGTTATGGGAACTGCAACAAAGTTAATGGTTATTTCATTTGAAAAATCAAAATATTTTGCTTGTTACACTCATTTGATCTTCACTGTAGTTACTGTGCTCAAGTTATTGGGTCCAACTGTATCATATACCTAAAGTTTGTGTAAACTCCGAAATTGCTACAAAAAGACCAGCACTGTTTTGTAACTTACAACCACATTTTAACCACCTTGATTTTTGTTATTCTACAGAAAAAAATTACCAATAATTATAACTATGAACAAAGAAACTATTCCATAAAGTACCAGAGATAAACTGTAGAAACATTTTATATTTGTATCAAGAGAAATAAATCCATTTATGTTATAAATAATAAAAAATATTTATACTTGAATAGCATGTTTTATTCGGTGCTTATTCAGCTGATTTGTTTTGTAGGGGTAGTTAAAGTCCCGTTTTGTTTTTTATATGTCCCGAAAGCTTGTTTGACAATGACTAGCATAACAAGCAATTTTCACTGACTACAAAGATTCACTCAAGAAGACTGTAATCAATCTCACTGACGAAGTACTCCCAGATGAAGCCATAAGCGTTCTCCAGAAGGGATTCAACTACGCCATCGCCCCAAGGCCTGTACCTGTAGAGAAGATTGTCACCAATTTAGAAGCCTTTATCAAGAACATTGACCAAGACATTGCTGAAACTATCCGGCAGGACATTAGTCATGTCCTACGCAGAACCAAGCCACCTAGACCCAACTTCTCCAAAGAACAATACAACACACTGACTACACTAAAGAAACGAGACGACCTTCTCGTGACTCCTGCAGAGAAAGGAAACGCCACAGTCATCATGAAAAAAGACCAATACTTACTCAAAATGAATGATATCCTCAATGATGACACATAAAAGAAACTAGACAAGGACCCAACAACTGACATTAACAAAAAAAATTCACACTATTATCAAGATGCCACTCCCCTTCCTGGTTGAAAAGAAAGGCAACTACGTAGGACATAGTGTATACCGTAAACCGACCCATACAGACAGATACCTCCATGCCACTTCACATTGCCATCCCGCTCAGAAGGAAGGAATCATTAACACTCTACTCAACAGAGCCAAAACGATAGCTGAATCGTCTCAGCTTCCGAAAGAGAAGAGGCACTTGAGAACAGCCTTCCTGAAGAACGGATACGACCGAGAAACCATTAACCGGGTAGAAAACAAACGAAAGCACAAGAAACAAGACAAAAACCAAACAGACAATGAATCTATAACCCAGACGACCATTTCAATAAGGAAGATGGCTATAAGCTTAGCAAAAACTGGTATCCTGCCATCCAACAAAAGACCCACACATTACGTCTATCCACTATCCACATTAAAGGTACTTCAGAGAAAATTGCCAAAATCCTAAAGAACCACCACATAAAAACCACATTCTCCACAGACAAAACAATAGCCCACATTCTACAGAATCCCAAAGACAAGTTGGGGCTACCTACCCCAGGCATATATAGTATACCCTATTCCTGCGGCAAGGTATACATAGGACAAACAGGAAGGACCATCCAAAAAAGAATTAAAGAACATATATCTTGCATCAAGAATTCCAAAAAAGAAAAATCGGCTGTAGCAGAACACTTCTACAACACCGACCACCACATACCCTTTGAAAACACTACCATCCTTGTAAAAGAAGCTAACTACCATCTCCGTAACATAAGAGAAGCTATCGAAATTGTCAAAGAACCCAACAATTTCAATAAGGAAGGTGGCTATAAGCTAAGCAAAAACTGGTATCAGGCCATCCAACAAAAGACCCACACATTACCTCTATCCACTATCCACTATCCACATACAGATGAACCCCACCCCACTGAACACTCACGAACACGAACATACCCGAACACAACACGACCGGTACAGGCCAGCCAATGGGAAGGCCGACTTCGATCGAGACCACGCCCCCCAGGTATAAATACCCCGACTCCAACCATCCGCTCTTAATTAACTGACTAACCCTGAGGAAGATCACAGCACGATGAGCGAAAGCTTGGTTAATAGCACCGACATGACAGGGTCCATCCCGGAAGTAGAATATAAGAAGAAAATTTAATTTGAAATATCTATTTAAAATAAATATTCTTACTTTCATCTGAGACTATAAACTCTTCCTCCTCTTGTTTCACATTGACAAGCCCATCTACCATCATAAAAAATGATTAAGATAATGAGAAAAATAAATAATAAAGAAGAAAAATTGTTTTCTCAAATTCTCACAAAAAAAAATAGAATAAAGAGGTATGGGAGTTTAAATCAAGATATTGCAGTATTAGTTCTGCAGGTTGGAGCTTTAAGTTAAGTCACAACAAGTTTTTAACTTTTCATTTGTTTGCTTTTTAAAATTCAACAAAATAAAAACAATTTTTATAGAAACCAGTAAATAACTAACTGTTCAGTCCAATAGTCTTTAAAGGTCATGGGCCTCCCTGACAAGTCTGACTATTGCCGAAATATATAAACATTTCCAATAATTGCACTTTTTTTTTTTATCATACTAAAACTTTTTTTTTTTTCTCTTTACATTTTTATCTACACCTGTCAAATACAAATGTAAAAGGCTGGTAGTAAAATCATATACAATTACATGAGAGACATGAAGAAGAACGGTACCCAGCGGTACCTCTCCCTTGGCTTGATTCAATTTCCTATAGTAACAAATCCCTTATCCACGTTCTTTTTAATCTCCTCCTAGTTTTCTCTGGCATGAGAGTAGAGGCCATTCGTTCTATTAACGGGTTTGGATGTCCGTGTAGTTTTTCTTGAAAGCGTTTGTAGTTTGTTTGTATATGTTCGTCAACCGTTGGTATTTTTGAGTCAGTATGCAGAGTTTTGTTATTGACGTACCATGGTGCTTTGGTGATAAGTAAATCAAATTATTTTTGATTGAAAAGTCTGCAGTCGTTTTCTGTGAGTCTGTTTAGCGATCCCGTAAATTTGTAATGTTTATGTCCAAACTAGTTTTAGTAGGCAAGCCTACGTATTTAGTTTCTGTCTTATATCTAATTTGGAGTTTTTCCGGAATAGTGAGTACATTAAATTGAGCTTATGGTTCAGTGATTGGCGTTTCATCTTAATGTGAGGACCCCATGTCATTCTCCTATCAAACGTTAGTCCAAGGTATTGTACTTTATCTGTCTGCAGGATAGGCTAGTTGTTAAGGTAAATGGGAGGGCATGTTTCGCGTCTAAGAGTAAAAGTGGTGTGTTGTGACTTTTTGTGGTTCAGTCTTATTTTCCGTAGTTGGCACCACTCATTCAACTTTTGTAAGTTATGTAGTAAGTTTAGTGAGGCTTGCGTCGCGTCTTGATGTTTGGTGATTATCGCAGTGTCGTCAGCATAGGTTGCTGTCAGTTTATCAGGACTTTGTGGATATCGTGTGTATATGTTATTTACAATAGCGGTGCTAGTATTGGTCCCTGAGGCACGCCGGCTAAGACCGGTCTTATTGAAGATAGCTCTGACCCCTGTTGGACTGAGAAAGATCTGCCTGCAAGGAATGAGTGAAGAATTGGATAATAAGTGTGTGGTAATACAGTCTTAAGAGTAAGTAGTACAGTGTAAAGAGCAGCCCCCGGCGCCAGACCTTGTCGAATGCTTTGGCGACATCCAGAAACACTCCAGTTGCATAAAACTTCTGCTCAAGTGCTGTCAATATGTAGTCAGTTACTCTGTGTAATTGTTGAGTTGTCGAGTGTGATTTTCGAAAACCGAATTGATGGTGAGGGATTATATTTTTGTCTGTCAGTAACTTTAATAATCGGGGATAAAGTAATTTTTCAAAAAATTTGGAACAAATAGGTCTCTACGATGAAGGGTTGCTAATGTCTTGCAGAGGCCAAACTTGAATGCTATTGTTAATTTTAATATGTATTTATGAACTAGAAATTAATTTATGTAGTATGAACTAGATATTAAGAAAGCGCAGTATGTTTATTTATGCACTATCTGGCTATTCAATACGGAAACGAATTACGTATATATAACGGCAACACACCGGCTGACGGGATAATCGGCAGTGCAGAGTCCCCAGCCTACAGTTACAGTTTGTTGTGTGCAGACACTGGCTCAATTTCGGGACCGTGTCCTCATGTCATTAAACAACAGGAAGCATCTTTCCACGTTGGAACAGTCGATTTGATTCCGTTTGTTTTTTAACTCACAACAGTGATAAGTTTTTTCTTATCTATAGTTATTTTCTTTCAAATTAAAATTTACTTCATTAGCATTTTTTGCATGAAATATTGTTTCTTTTAGGTTTTAATTAATATTATTTACATCACATTACAATTTATTTTTACTAGAATTTTTTTCGTATTTAATATCATTATTGTTTATTTTTTGTTCTTTAATAAACAATAAATATATAATGTTATTTTTTATACAAAGCCTCTTCCGACACAACCAAAGACCCATCTTCTTTTCTAACAGGTGCTGACATTTCACGATGTTTTAAGAGTCTTTTGGTATGCTTCCATAAACTTCCATCGTCTGTCGAAAGGGATTTAATGTAATTGTCGTAGTTTGACCTGTTAAATTTGCTAATTTGGCGTTTCAGTTCATTATTTAGTTTGCTAAATGTACGTCTATCTGAAGGTTGTCTGTTGGTTTGGCAAATTTTATGAGATCTTCTCTTGGCTCTGATCAGATCTCTAATATTCTGTGGGTAGCTTGGAAAGTTATCTGATTTTCTGCACCTGGGTTTTGATGCTGACCACGCTGCTTCTTGTATACTTCATGTGAACATCTCCACTCCTTCCTCTAGTTCTGTCTCATTTTTTATTGAAACAGGGATTGTGAGGTCAGAGTTAAGGTAAGATCTATATAAATCAGGGAGTACTGGCTGAGTACTGTTATTCATCATACATGTTGGAACATGATGTTGTGGTGTCGACTTCGTTACATGTTGACTCCTTGTTATCTGCTGAGATCCGAAGTTGTTCTTCGGTTTTCCTAGATGGTGGTGCTGTGAAAGTTTTCGGAGAGTTGGGAATTCCTGTGGGTCCGGTGGTAACTGAATCTGTTGAGGTGGTGTAGGTCGCTGGTGGTAATTCCTTGAGCTACGCTGAATCCAGAGGTTCTTCAATGATTGACAACCTTTATAGTTGGAAGGGTATTGGCCACCACAATTTGCACAGGTAGCAGGAGTTTCTCTAGTTTTTGTACAAGAGCTGCTGTCATGATGCCCGCCACACCTTACACACCTTGGTGGGTGGTTACAGTAACCTCTGGTGTGACCATTAACCTGTTGACACCTTAAACATTGATGGATGTCTTTTTTTTTCCGCGGTTCCTCAATATTTATTTTTGTATAATATATTGATTTTATATCATAAACATTCTCTGTGAACGTTTCTTTAGTAATGTCCACAAAGAACATTGGAAGAGGTTTTTTTAATCTTGATATAACATTGGTTACATTTGAAGCTTCGTAACCTTACTGTTTCAGTGCCTCCTTGATTATGCTAACTGGCGTAGTGTGATGGAGGCCCTTAATTACTATCCTCGGGCATCTGTCCTGTGGGAGCTGAAAAGTATGAAAATCCATCTCCTCACTTCTAAGGCTTGCATTTAATTTTCAATAAGTTTCAGGTGTATCCGGATAAACAGTTACACCTTTCAGTGTAGATTTGACTCTAAAAGTCTTTGGTCCGGCTTTTTCTTCTAGGAATGTAATTAGTGCAGAGAAATTTTCTACACTATTAATATAAAGTGGGGGTGGTTTCTGGTTTAGCACTGGAAGTGGATGCTTCGCCCATAGCTGGCGGTAAAACCCGCACTTTTATCACTTTAGTCTTAAATGTATTCTGTATGATCAAAATACAACACTTTTTAAAAATAAATAGAAAGTATTAAAACACTAATTGAAGTTAAATGAGTGACACATAAAGCCAACCTGTTTAAACTACAACTTCGATCGTATGTTTTTTGTTACTAAAACTTAAGATTATTTTTATTTTCAAGAATAAAAATGAAACAAATAAAAAATTATAACTTGTAGCAACTTAACTCAAAGTTATAACCTGCAGAATCGATACCAGATAAACCAACAAAAAAAAAAAGAGGATAAAACTTAAAATATATATTATAAAAATTAACATTATTACCTGTATGTTGGACCATAATATGCTTTTTTAAACTTCTTCTTTCTGCTGTTTTGTAGACACAGTAAGGACACTTGTGAGGCTTTTCACCAGTATGCCGAGACATTATGTGCCTCTTTAAATGGCCGATCTGAACCCCCTTATAATCACAATAGGGGCATTTATGTGGCTTCTCACCAGTGTGACGAGCCATTATGTGTACTCTTAAGTTACGTGCATCTACTGTTGCATAGTCACAATGAGGGCACTCATGAGGTCTCTCACCTTTGTGACGGATCATAATATGTTTTTTTAACAGTTTTTTTTCTTCAACTTTATAGTCACAATGATGGCATTGATGAAGGTGGTCAGCTGCAGGAGACTCAACACATTCTTTCAGATTGATATTAACTGTAGTTTCTAAGCTAGGCTGTTCCATCTCCTTGGCATCTTTAGTACCTAAAACAATAACTATTTCAATAATAATACATTAATATTGCCAAGATTACTAACTTAGAAATTCAAAAATAGTATCATATTCGATCAGATTTATTAACATTGGTACAAGCTGAAACTGACTGGTGAAAACAGAATGGGGATTCTCTTATCATCGCTGGTCATACTATTGTAAGTTATGAAACTAACATAGCTATAGTAGGCCAAAATGCAAATTCTGCCATGAGGATTTCAAATATTTGCCAAACAGTTTTAAAGTATAAGGTGCTCATGAGACAACCTTCTTGGAGTTGAACTTTTGCTAGGCATAACTGTTATTGCTCTAAAGTTTGTTTTGAGATCATATTCAGTTCCATAATTTTCTTCAATTCCTACTTAACTTGGTAATTTTCTATCGGATGGGATATAACTTCTGACTGTTCATGATAGAAAACCCACAGTGATGTTGCAGCAGTTTTGTGAAAATATTGATCTGATACTTTAAGTAAATATTAACTTACATAATCCAGTTTAAATATATTCTCAATCATATTTTTCTAAACAGTTATTGTCTTTAAAATTGGGAGAACAATTCTCATGTTTGGTATGAATTAGATTACTATTTCTTAGAGTATAACTAATTATGTTATTTCGCATGTTTCAGTGCCATTCAAAAAGCGAAGGGATCCACCAAAAATCAAATTGATACTTGAGAAGGATTGGTAAATGGATTGTTAAGGCCAGATGACGTAGTAACCTTATAAAAGATTATTAATTTTAATCAAAAATTAAATCATTTTTCGTAATAGAAAGAACATTTTCTTTACTTATTTATCACATTTTTATTTCAATATAATAATTATATCGTTTATTTCATAATTGTTTAGAATAATTTAATTTAAAAGGTGATTTTATTTGTTTAGTTATAAGTCTGATATTTGTCATAAGTTTGAAAACATGTTATAAAAGTGAAGAGAGAAAAACAAAAGGGAGTCAATCGGTTTTTGTTTGCTCCGTCTACATTGCGCCAAGACCTCCATTGTCCCAACATCCTCACTCGCTGTGCCGACGAAATACTCTGTCGTCTCAACATCCAGCTCGCCGAGAATCTACTATTTACTGGAATCTACTTCGACAGACAGATAAGAGTTTTTTTTTGTTTATTTCATTTCAAGTACAAAACCAGATAAACATGTATTATTTTGTAATAGATTTTATTTGAACATTTTATTTATTTGTAATTTAATAGAGTTAAATTTATTATCTTAAGATTAAATAATAATTGTTTTCTTTTTGTTATTGATTAGTAACTTCGTTTTCTCATTATAAAAACGTTTAAATTGTTCTTTTAAGTCAATCAATTGTTTTTTTTTCTATTACCTCAAGTAGTAGTAATTAAATTTTAAAAGTGATAGACGTTATTAGTTTAATAAAAGGTTACAATTCAAATGACACACGATCTGGTATAATTTAATCAGAAATTTAATTTCCTTATCCATTTCGGAACTCTCATCGAAAGATCCAATAAATATTTTGAGGTTGCTCAAACATGGATCATTCTGACAGTGACGGGTTCATATTGAGGATGCAACTTTTAACAAACTTTTAATAACTGCCTGTGGTATCCTTATGAGTTACTCTATGTAAAATTCCAGAACAATATTTTCACCTAAATTTATGAATTAGTTTTCCTTTTAAAACACCATCATAAAAGATTCTCCTGTTCCATCAGAAATACCAGCTATTTTCATAATAATCGGGGAAAAAAACCCAATTATACAGTCTGTATATATTCTTAATTTATTTAAGTTAATAACGTTTCGACAAATTTATATAATTTTTAATCTTTCTAAAAACTTCTTCTGCATCAATTAACAATCATATATAACTTAAAAAGTTATAAGTCACAAATCTTATAAAATATTAATGTCATAAAATTTCTTTTTAATATATATGTATATATATATACATTTTCTTGGGGATTATCGATCCACCATAGTCATTGTTAATATTAGCTAAATTATTCTAAAAGTTTTATAATAATAATAATATTGACAAATATATCACTACCGAAAGATGTTTTAATGCATTCATGAAATTATTATTAAAGTAACCCTTAACAATCAGCTGAAATATGATAAAAATCTCAAGCACTGTTTTTTCTAAAGTAAAAATTTTGGAGTTAAAACTGTCTTATGTTAATAAATTATTTTAAAATTATCCTTACCATAAATATTCGATAATTCCTCTTCATTGGTATCAGTCTTGAGACCTGTAACCAAAACCAATGATCAGTTTAGTTGAAACATCAACAACCAATATTAATATTATTACAATATTAACCATGGAGCTGTGTGGTTTATACTATGATAGGTGATGCATCTTCTATTCTTCTTCTGAAGGTTTCCTTGATGTATTTACCTATTATCAATTGTTATGTCCACCCACCACTTATATTGACAGATTACTAACTAGATAGTTTTTTTTAAATATTTACTCATGACATTATTATTATTTATTGGCGCTACATCCTATGTTGAGACTTGGCCAGCCACAGCATTGACTGCCAGTTTTCCCAATAAAGGGCTGCTGCCTTCCAATTTTGGGTGCCAACTAGAATCCTGGCATCATAGTCTTCCCATCAAAAGTTTTGAAGGGCCAACTCTCCTAGTTCCATACATACACTCGTTCATTTAGCACATTCTCTTGAATTTCTTTAAGGTTCATCCTTATTAAGTGAATGACCCAACATAACAACCTGGCTAGTTTAATGACCTGCATTAAATCTAAATCTTTGTAATGGTTCTTTAACTCGCTATCTCTCTCCTCTCCTGGGCAAGGGGATTGATTAATGATCTGAATATTCTTTGGATAATTTTCCTACATAACCTTAAGAGCAACAATTCAATTTTTTTTTACATTCTCCACATTTCTGAACCATACATAAAGTCTGGGCGGAACAGGGTCTTATAACTTTTAAGCTCTGTAAGTTAGCATAACATACATTCGTTTGTTCATTTAACGTCACTTTATGCTGCTATGGCTAATCAGACGATGCTACAGTGGGAGCTCTAAATTTTGCCAATCCAGGTTTTATTAGGATAGGGATTTTTAACGAGTACCTGACATCGTACAGGCTCGGGACCCCCGTTTAACGTCCCTTCTGAAGGACGGCGTAACTAAGGATTTTTTACTCCCTTTAAAAAATCCTAGGGCCACCTGCCGGGCTACGAACCCGCTATCTTGGGTTTAGTAGTTTGTTACGCTAACCACTAGACCACAGGTCGCCCCAGCATAACATACAGATAACAACAAATCTCAAGTACTCATTGATTTTTTACAACTAATTTTGATTCTCATGAGAAAAATCATCTCTGCATAGGTAATTTTATTTTGTTTATATCCACAGAATTGGGATTATTAACTATATTCTCAAGAGAAACCTCTCTTACTAAAGTTTACACATGAAGGTATATCATTTTCATAATCCACAGATGAAAGAAAAGCTAGAACCAAAACTACTTTTAGGATCGAATAACGGACCAGTTTGAACCCAACAGGACTGCATCTCTCTGATGGTTATTTCCTGATAACGTATAGTAACAGAAAAGTAACTTTTGTCCATTACACGAGGTACTTTGTTCAATGAATGATTCGAAGTTTTTTTTAAATGCAGAATCGTACTTTCAGCCCTTAATTTAATGAAAAAGATTCTTTATTTAAATTAAATATTGTTTCACGCCACACACAGACCTGTACCTCTACAAACCAGACAAGTCTTGGGTTTGGTAAGTTTAGTAGAGAACGTACTGTTTTTAAGACAACGGTTGTGCAGGGATGTGATTTGTCCTAGATCATTGTCAACCTCCAGGTTTTCCCCCTAATTCAGGGTAAATAGAGGCTGGGTGAGCCCTAGGAGGGTCCATCACTGGGTGTTAACAGATTACATAAATTATCTGCCTCAGCATCCAAGAACCTCGGACCTTCGGCTTATTTTTTTTTTTTTCAATTCTTTTAAATTATAATCAAAACACAAAAACTAATAACCACACAGAAACAACATAAATATTTGTACGTAATATATCAATACAGATACTCGATTAAAAATAATATTTCTTACTTTCATCTGTGGCATTGAATTCTCCCTCTTGTTTTATTAAGATCAGCCCACCTGCTAACATTTAAATAATATTTTTAGCAAAACAACAAAATAAAGTATAATTAATTTAGTCAGAAAATATAATAAAAAATAAAAAAACAAAATTCTTCTAAATAAAAGTCAATAAATTCACTCAACTTTAGTCAAGTCCTAGGAAGGAACCTTAAATTGAGACAAATAAGCAAAATTAATAATGCATATAAGTGACAATGTGCTTATGCTAAATAAAATATCCATTGATGGATATATCTGATCTATTTTACAAATTTCAATGAATGTAGTGCTTTAGCACAACTTCATATTCCATTTCTATTAAACACAAAATGTATATTATAACTTAATAAGTATGTACAAAACAAATAATTTAAGAAAAAGAAAAAAATACACTAGTTGAAAAAACGTATTAACAATAATACATAATAATAAGCAATAATCAAATTCATTGTGTCATCTTATTATTTCTTACATATATTTAGCTAACATTTAATAAAATGTATGTTAATTTAAAAAAATTTTCTTACCATTTGGTATTTCTCCTTCTTGCTCATCAGTTATGGGAACTGCAACAAATTTAATTGTTATTTCATTTGAAAAATCAAAATATTTTGCTTGTTACATTCATTTGATCTTCACTGTAGTTACTGTGCTCAAGTTATTGGGTCCAACTGTATCATATACCTAAAGATTATGTAAACTCCGAAATTGCTACAAAAAGACCAGCACTGTTTTGTAACTTACAACCACATTTTATCCACCTTGATTTTTATTATTCTACAGAAAAAAATTACCAATAATTATAACTATGAACAAAGAAACTATTCCATAAAGTACCAGAGATAAACTGTAGAAACATTTTAAATTTGTATCAAGAGAAATAAATCCATTGCTGTTATAAATAATAAAAAAATATTTATACTTGAATTGCATGTTTTATTCAGTGCTTATTCCGCTGATATGTTTTGTAGGGGTAGTTAAAGCCCCATTACGTTTTTTATATGTCACAAAAGCTTGCTTGAGAATGACTAGCATAACAAGCAATGTCTAATTCAAGATGAATATTCTAAACTGGCATAATTCTCAGTTAAAAAGGGTATTTCAGGGTTAAATGGCCAAACTGAAAATTTGAACTAAGGACCACAAAACAAGAAAAATTTTCCTATGAAGGTATGTCTGCAAACACTTTGTTCAGGAGATATTCACATCTAAAGATTTCATTGTTACGAATTATTTAGGCATAGTAAATAAATAAAACTTATTTTATTTGTTCCAACTACTTTATTTATTAAATGTAAACTATTAACATTCATATTAAATGTTCAAAGTAATTTTCTTGAGCATTCAGACAGGCTCGGCATCTTTCTTCAACAGCAGCAGTGACCAAACTGAAAATATGAACTAAGGACCTTAAAACAAGAAAAAAATATGTCGTACAAAGGTATGTTTGCAAACGATTTGTTTAGGAGATAAATTTAGATAGAATACTAATATGACATTGTCTCCCTAACCGTACATAAACTATGGACTTTAGGATTAATACTGTTTGGAATAGAACATCAACAACAAATAATAATAAGAATAGAACTATCAATAACATTTATCAGTTTGTTAGAGGCTTTCACAGAGGACTCATTATGCCTTCCATTTATACTAATTCTGAATATGCCGATATGGTGTTTGTGTACGGTTTTTGCAATGGTAATGCCAATCCTACCCGTTGTAAATTTACCATGCGATTTCCAAATAGAAGATTGCCTAGTAAGTCTACCTTTAACTCTACATAGAGAAACTGGTACATTTGGTGTCGTACCACATGCTGATGGTATTTTAGCCCCTTTACGAAATGAAGAAAGGAGTGCAACCATATTACAATATTTTGATGATAATCCATCTGCCAGTGTACGAAGAGCTGGAGCAGAATTAAATGTTACACCAACTACAGTATGGAGAACTCTCATTGCAGATGGACGTCACGCATATCATTATCAACGGGTACAAAATTTATTACCACAAGATTTACGGCAAAGAAGAAATTTTTCAGATTGGTATTTAAATCAAGCTGATCACAATCCACACTTTTCAGGAGAAATTTTATGGACAGATGAAGCTACCTTCACAAGAAGAGGTATCTTCAATCAGAAAAATAATCATCTCTGGTTGCATGAAAATCCCCATGCAATTCGTCAGCATCATTTTCAGCACGAGATTCAGTGCAATGTGTGGTTCGGGATAATAGACAATATTTTAATAGGCATTTCTTACCACCTCGACACTATGCGGACACATATTCAAATTTCTTAATAATGATTACCACAATTTAGTTGAAGATATTCCACTACAACTGAGAAGGAACATGTGGTTTAAATTAGATGGTTGTCCTGCACATTAGGGAAGAGCTCCACGACAATGGCTAAATGCTAATTATCCAAATCAATGGATTGGCCGTGCAGGACCAGTGGCTTGGCCTGCTCGCACTCCAGACCTGACACCATTGGATTTTTTTGTTTGGGGTGACACTAAACAAAAAGTCTATGCAAGGCCAGTGAATGACCTTAATTCTTTACGAAGAAGGATAATTGAGTCTTCTGAAACAATAACACATAACCAGGCCCGTTCTGCTACTGCTACTGTTGAAGAAAGATGCCGAGCCTGTCTGAATGCTCAAGGAAATCACTTTGAACATTTAATATGAATGTTAATGGTTTACATTCAATAAATAAAGTAGTTGGAACAAATAAAATAAGTTTTATTTATTTACTATGCCTAAATAATTTGTAACAATGAAATCTTTAGATGTGAATATCTCCTAAACAAAGCATTTGCGGACATACCTTCATAGGAAATTTTTTTCTTGTTTTGAGGTTCTTAGTTCAAATTTTCAGTTTGGCCATTTAACCCTGAAAAACCCTGTATAAGAAGGCTAATGAACATTCATTATAAGAACGGAACTTAATGCCAATTTAAATACCAAAATAAGTACAAACTAACTAGGTTCGATATTCTAGATTATTGTTAGTAATGTATATATGTAGAAATGGCGTAATGTGATGTCACTTGGTGTTCCTTATTGGTAGGTCCAATAAGCCAATCAACCTTTTTGGGATATACAGTAAAGTATTCAGTCTGGCAAAATATTGTGAGAATACTTTTGTAATAAAATAATAGACAAATCTCAACATCGATCAATAGTTTGTTGTAAATTTTGAATTCAACTTCTATTGAGATAAACATTGCTATAATCGAAAATTTAATCAATAACACTAAACTTCAAAATATTCATAATTAAAAAAAAAAAGTTACGATTAGTCTCAGTTTCATCAATTACAATGTTTTGGTAATTACGATCAATTACGATATTTCAATAAAATATACTTAAAAATTAATATTGTTTCACTATTTTCAATAGAGACAACCTGCGGTGTAGTGGTTAGCATACCAACCATCTATGCCCGAGATCGTGGGCATCGTGGGTTCATAGCCCCGCAGGTTGCCCTAGGATTTTTTAAAAGGGAGTGAAAGATCCATGGTAGCGCCACCCTTCGGAATAGATGTAAAACAGGCTTCCCGAGCCACTACGATGTCAGGTACTTGTCAAAGATTCCTATCCAAAATTGATGTTCAATAAACAAAAAAAACTATTTTTCAACTGTCAGTAACTCCTTACTAACCACATTATTGGTTTTTATGACCCCTGTCACTAACTATCACAATTTCCTGGTAACCAAGATACAAAAATTAATATGTAAGGAATAAATCTAACTATAGTTCACAAAAATAAAACAAATGTTTAAAGGTAATATGGAGGAATGGAATATCTATTTAAAATAAATATTCTTACTTTCATCTGGGACTATAAATTCTTCCTCCTCTTGTTCCACATTGATAAGCCCATCTGCCATGTAAAAAGAGTATTTTAAACAAATATTAAGATAATGAGAAAAATAAATAATAAAGAAGAATTTTTTTTTTTAAATTCTCACGAAAAAAAAAACAGAAAAAAGAGGTATGGGAGTTTAAATCAAGATATTGCAGTATCAGTTCTGCAGGTTGTAGCTTTAAGGTAAGTCACAAGTTTTTAACTTTTCATTTGTTTGCTTTTTAAAATTCAACAAAATAAATTTTTTTTTTTATAGAAACTAGTAAATAACTTACTGTTGAGTGCAACAGTTTTTAAAGGACGTAGACCTCCCAAACAAGTCTGACTATTGCCAAAATATATAAACATTTCCAATAATTTCACTCTTTTTTTATATCATACTAAAACTTAAGATTATTTTTATTTTCAAGAATAATAAAAAATTATAACTTATAGCGACTTAACTCGTAGTTACAACCTGCAGAATCGATACCAGATAAACTAATAATAAGAGATATCAAGCGTTGAACATAAGAGCTCTAAATGATCCAGAAAAGAGAACCTCCTACACAAAAAAAATTGAAGAAAAATTAAGAAATATGAGTCAAGACGGTGGTGTAGAGCAACAATGGTGTCGCTTGATATCGTGTCTCGTCGAAACAGCAAGAGAGGTTTGTGGCTTGCGCAGAATTTCAGGTGGACAAAAGCGTACATAATGGTGGAATAATGAAGTGCGCCAAGCTGTTCAGATAAAGAAGAAAGCGTGGAAAGCATATCTTCAGAATAAAACTCCCGAAAACTTCAGTCAATATCGCCTAGCCAGAAACAATTGCAAAGAAGTGGTTCATCAAGCAAAAAAAATGGCATGGGAAAGGTTTGGAAAAAGCCCCGAGGAAGACCACCGTGAAAGCATTAAGAATTTCTAACGTAAAGTGAAGACACTGAGAGGGAAAAGAAATAAGCCAGTGAGAAACATCAAAGACTCAAGCGGCAAGATTATTAGTGAAGAGGAGAACTTATTGGAATAATGGAGACAGTTCTATCAGATGCACTTTTCTGACAGAGAAGCTATTAACTCAGGAGAACATCTGATAAGAAATAATATCCTGGAGAGTCTGGAAGTCATCGAGGAGGATGAGGTTGAATATGCCATCGGGAAAATTAAAACAGGCAAAGCAGCAGGAAGGGACAGCATAGCTCCAGAACTACTGAAATTTGGAGGTCAAGAGCTTATAAAATTTCTTTAACAATTCCTCCAAGAAATATGGAACACAAAAAAAGTCCCAAAGGATTGGGAGTTCAGCATTATTATCCCGATTCACAAAAAAGGTAGCTCCACTGAATGCGAGAACAATAGACCAATAAGCTTGCTTTCGGTAGCATACAAGCTATACACCTCAATCCTAGAAAGGAAACTAAAGCTTGCAGTTGAGAACCAAATAGAGAGGGAACAAGCGGGATTTTGCCCAGGGAGACAGACTCAAGATCACCCTCGCAGATCAGCATCGCAGAAAAAGCATGGGACAGAAATACGAATGTATATATGGCTTTTATTGATCTAAAAGCAGCATTCGACTCTGTTCCTCGAAAAGAAATATGGGATGCTTAGGCGGCTAAAAATGTGCCAGAAGAACTCATCACCACAATTAAATCAGCATATGAGGCTGCGAAAGGAGTAGTTTTTTCCATAGAGAGAGGTGGGAGGCAGGGCAACAGCTTGAGTCCTCTTCTATTTATATTATTTATGGATGAAATCCATAAAATCTGTAAGCGCCGTACTGCCTGGACGGTCATCGGCAAGTGGAACTTAAGGAATGTTATGTTTCAAAACCTACTGTATGCCGATGACATAGTATTGATTGCGGACACGAAAGACAAGCTGCAGCAAGCCCTGGTGGAATGGGAGGAAGAACTCATCCGCAAAGGAATGACAATAAATGGCAATAATCAAGAGAGGAACACGAGGACATCCAGCTGATTTGTAATGGGGAGGTACTTGAAGTTGTGGAAGAGTACACCTACTTGGGGACAATCATTAGAAGGAGGGGAAGAATTGACCCAGAAGTAGCTAATAGAATATCAAAAGCCAACCAGGTTTACTACCCTATTTGCAACAGTATAGCTGGGCATAGGGAGGTTGGAAAGGAAACCAAAATGCACATCTACAAATCAGTTTACCTCCCAACCCTCACTTATGGAAGTGAAAGCTGGGTCATGCTGGACAAACAAGCTAGCCGAGTGACAGCGGCGGAGATGACATTCCTGCGGAGAGTCGTTGGAAAGACCAGGAGGGACCGCATCAGGAATGAAATATTTAGAGAGGAGCTGAAAGTGATCTAGCTGAAAAATTCCATAAGAAACCGACAGCTAAAGTGGTTTGGCCACGTTTGTCGGATGGACAAAGAGAGAGAGAGCCAAGGAAGGCCATGGAAGCTAGACCCACTGGGAAGAGGCCGCCCCAGAGTTTCCTATCAGGAATATATCCAACGCATTGGAGGGGAGAGAGGCAAGACCCTCCAGAAAATGAGGCGGCTGAGTAAGGACCGCGAAGCATGGCTGCATTGGGTGGAGGCTCCTCGACGCAAGCAATGGCATAAGAGGAAGTCCAAGAAGAAGAAGATAAACTAATAAAAATTATTTAAAAAAAGAGGATAAAAATGATAATATATAATATAAAAATTAAAATTATTACCTGTATGTTGGAGCATAATATGCTTTTTTAAAGTACTTCTTTCTGCTGTTTTGTAGACACAGTGAGGACACTTGTGAGGCTTTTCACCAGTATGCCGAGTCTTTATGTGCCTCTTTAAATGGCCGATCTGAACCCCCTTATAATCACAATAGGGGCATTTATGTGGCTTCTCACCAGTGTGACGAGCCATTATGTGTACTCTTAAGTTACGTGCATCTACTGTTGCATAGTCACAGTGAGAGCACTTATGAGAAGTCTCATCTGAATGTCGAGCCTTTAAATGTCTTTTTAAAGAAGCTTCTTCCACAGCTTTATAATCACAATGAGGACACTTGTGAGGCTTTTCACCAGTATGCCGAGCCATTATGTGCCTCTTTAAATGGCCGATCTGAACCCCCTTATAATCACAATAGGGGCATTTATGTGGCTTCTCACCAGTGTGACGAGCCATAATGTGTACTCTTAAGTTGCGTGCATCTACTGTTGCATAGTCACAATGAGGGCACTCATGAGGTCTCTCACCTTTGTGAGGGATCATAATATATTTTTTTAGCAGGTTTTTTTCTTTAACTTGATATTCACAATTAGGGCATTCATGAAAGTTGTCAGCTGCGGGATACTCATCACATTCTTTCAGTTTGATATTAACTGTAGTTTCTAACCCTGGCTGTTCCATCTCCTTGGCATCTTCAGCACCTAAAACAATAACTATTTCAATAATAATTATAACATTAATCTTGCCAAGATTACCAACTTAGAATAGAACTTCAAAAATAGCATCATATTCGATCAGATTTATTAACATTGGTACAAGCTGAAACTGACTGGTGAAAACAGAATGGGGATTCTCTTATCACCGCCGGTCATACTATTGTAAATTATGAATCTAACATAGCTATAGTAGGCCAAAATGCAAATTCTGCCTTGAACATTTCAAATATTTGTCAAACAGTTTTAAAGTACAAGGTGCTCGTGAGACAACCTTCTTGGAGTTGAACTTTTGCTAGGCATAACTGTTATTGCCCTAAAGTTTGTTTTGAGATCATATTCAGTTCCATAATTTTCTTCAATTTCGACTTAACTTAGTAATTTTCAATCGGATGGGGTATAACTTTTGACTGTTCATGATAAAAAAACTTAAGTCCGCAGTGATGTTGCAGCAGTTTTGAGAAAATATTGATCTGATATTTTAAGTAAATATTAACTTACATAATCCAGTTTAAATGTATTCTCAATCATATTTTTCTCAGCAGTTATTCTCTTTAAAATTGGGAGTAGAATTCTCAAGTTTGGTACGAATTAGATTACTATTTCTTAGAGTATAACTAATTATGTTATTTCGCATGATTCAGTACCATTAAAAAAAGCGAGGGGATCCAAAAATCATATTGATACATAAAAAGGATTGGTAAATGATGGATCATTCTGACAGTGACGGCTTCATATTGAGGATGCCACTATAAACAATATAACAAACTTTTCATAGCTGTCTGTAGCCTTATGAGTTACTCTATGTAAAACTCCAGAACAATATTTTCACCTTAACGTCATTTATGAATTAGGTTTCCCCTTAAAAAGCCATCATAAAAGATTCCCCTGTTCCATCAGAAATACCACAGTTATATAAAGAGGCAGTAAATCAAGTAGTGAATCAGCTGAAATTTAATGAAAATCTCGAGCAATGTTTTTTCCTAAGTAAAAATTTTGGAGTTGGAACTTTCTTATGTAATTAAATTATTTTAAAATTGTCCTTACCATAAATATTCGATAATTTCTCTTCATTGGGATCAGTCTTGAGACCTGTAACCAAAACCAATTATCAGTTTAATTGATACATCAACAACCAATATTAATATTAATACAATATTCACCATGGAGCTGTGTGGTTTATACTTTGATAGATGATGCATCTTCTATTCTTCTTCTGAAGGTTTCCTTGATGTATTTACCTATTATCAGTTGTTATGTCCACCCACCACTTATATTGACAGATTACTAACTAGATAGTTTTTTTTAATATTACATAACTCATAACATTATTATTATTTATTGGCGCTACATCCAATGTTGAGACTTGGCCAGCCACAGCATTGACTGCCAGTTTTCCCAATAAAGGGCTGCTGCCTTCCAATTTTGGGTGCCAACTAGAATCCTGGCATCATAGTCTTCCCATCAAAAGTTTTGAAGGGCCAACTCTCCTAGTTCCATACATACACTCGTTCGTTTAGCACATTCTCTTGAATTTCTTTAAGGTTCATCCTTATTAAGTGAATTACCCAACATAACAACCTGGCTAGTTTAATGACCTGCATTATATCTAAATCTTTGTAATGGTTCTTGAACTCGCCATTTGTCCTTCCTTGCCATGTTTTATTAATGATCTGAATATTCTTCAGATAATTTTCCTATGTAACCTTAAGAGCAACAATTCAATTTTATTTTTACATTCTTCACATTTCTCTTCTTCTTTCGCTTCCCCCTATAGTGCCTTTCAGCATAGGGGAGCGTCCAGCCAGGAGCCGAATCTATCCCGGTCTCTTGCTAGGTTTCTGGCCTGTCTGAGATCTTTTCCTCTTTTTCTGCTGAGGCATTTGATGTACTCGAGATAAGAGATCCTTGGGGGTCCTCGAGGTCTTTTTCCATCCGGCATGTAGTCCCTCGTCTAGAGAGGGTCCCGGTGATCATTCATCCTGACCACGTGGCCAAACCATTTCATCTGTCGGGTTTCCAGGAGCTCCTTTAGCGGGGCAATCTGCAGTTCCTGACAAATCCTCTCATTGTAACACAGTCATTGCGAACACATTTCTCAACTATGAACTCAAGCCTGGGCGGACCAGGTCTTATAACTTCTAAGCTCTGTAAGTTAACGTAACAAACAGATAACATTATTACCCCAATCACTAATAAATGTTTACCTCATTGGAATACAGACTATCACCTCCCACGCATATTGACAAACTTGCATTGTCAGTTTTGATGATGTATATCTTACCTAAATAAATATTTAGTTTAAACGAATCCCAAGTACTCATTGATTTTTTACAACTAATTTTGATTCTCATGAGAAAAATCATCTCTGTATAGGTAATTTTGTTTTGTTCATAACCACAGAATTGGGATTATTAACTATATTCTCAGTAAGAACCTCTCTTACTAAAGTTTACTGATAAAGGTATATCATTTTCATTATCCATAGTTGAAAGAAAAGCTAGAACCAAAACTACCTTTAGGAACGAATAACAGACCAGTTTGAACCCAACAGGACTGCATCATGGTCCAACTGCATTATATACCTAAAGTTTGTGTAAACTCCGAAATTGGTACAAAAAGACTGGTACTGTTTTGTAACTTACAACCATCGGTGCTTATTTCGCTGATATGTTTTGTAGGGGTAGTTAAAGCCCCATTATGTTTTTTATATGTCACAAAAGCTTGTTTGAGAATGACTAGCATAACCAGCAATGTCTAATTCAAGATGAATATTCTAAACTGGCATAGTTTTCAGTTATATAAGATGGCTAATGAGCATTCATTATACGAACGGAACTTAATGCCAATTCTAATATCAAAATAAGAACAAACTAACTAGGTTCGATATTCTAGATTATTGTTTCATACTTATTTATTGGGATATAATGGTGGGGGACACCACTAATATAAATAAGATATTAATTCACTAAAACTTCAAAACTCCAAATTAATTAATTCAATAAACTTCAAAATATTCATAATTTAAAAAAAAAACTAAGTTAAGATTAGTCTCAGTTTCATCAATTACAATTTTTAGGTTTAACAATATTAATTAAAACATACGATATTTCAATAAAATATACTTAAAAATTAATTTTCAATAGGGACGACCTGTGGTGTAGTGTTTACCATAGCAACTATCTATGCCCAAAATTGCGGGTTCGTAGCATGGCAGGTTGGCCTCGGATTTTTTAAAAGGTAGTGAAATATGCTTGGTAACGTATAGATGTAAAACAGGGGTCCTGAGCCTCTACGATGTCAGGTACTTGTCAAAGATTCCTATCCTAATTAAACCTAGATAGGCAATATTTAGGACTCCCAATGTAGCATATTAGCATAATATTAGCATCCTTCAATTAACCTAGCAGCAAAAATTGATGTTAAATAAACAAACAAACTATTTTTCAATTGTCAGAACTCCCTACTCGCCACATTATTGGTTTTTATGACCCTATGTGATAGTGGCAGACTAACTATCACAATTCCCTGTTAACCAAGATACAAAAATTAATATGTTAGGAATAAATCTAATTATATTTCACAAAAATAAAACAAATGTTTGAAGGTAATATGCAGGAATACAATATCTATTTAAAAATAAATATTCTTACTTTCATCTGGGACTATAAACTCTTCCTCCTCTTGTTTCACATTGATAAGCCCATCTGCCATCATAAACAAATATTTTAAAAAAATATTAAGATAACGAAAAAAGTAAATAATAAAGAAGAAAATTTATTTTCTCAAATTCTCAGAAAAAAACCCCAGAAAAAAGAGGTATGGGGGTTTAAATCAAGATATTACAGTATCAGTTCTGCAGGTTGTAGCTTTAAGTTAAGTCACAAGTTTTTAACTTTTCATTTCTTTGCTTTTTAAAATTCAACAAAATAACAATAATTTTTATAGAAACCAGTAAATAAAAAAGAGTCAATCCATTTCAAATTAACCAGTCACTGTTGCTCAACATTTCTGATTTTTCTGATTCTTTTATCATGGATTCCCTATGAGTAGACATTAACAAAACACCAATTGCAAAAAAAAATATTTTTTAGCATATTTTTAAATTGCCACGTTCAGGATGAAATGATCTTCAAAACGACTATATATTGTTTTCCCTATCATGCAAGAAAGTCAGTCAAACTCTTTCTCTAAAAGCTCGCAAAAAATTTAAAAATTGTTAATTTTTAAGACTATAAATTTTTAGGTAGGAAAAGAGACTCACTAATAATATTTTATTTCTGTGTTGAGTACTCATAATACTACCAGCAGCATAAGTTTTAGTCTTGAGAATGAACTCCTTTTTTTTCTACAGATTTTCAAAAATGACTAAAAGCACATTAATGCCAATTTTCATCTGTCAATATCTGAAAAGGGACTAAATGGAAACACTACAAGTGAAAATTGTACATAACATCCTTTATACTAATAAGAATATCTCACAAAAAATTATGACTGAAACAACTACATTTTGAGTTATAGAGATGTGAATTTCAATAAAAACGCTACCTTTTTATTACACTCCTGAAATGCTATATTAGCAACTATAGGCTTAAGATTATCTTAATTGACAAATTTAAATGATGCTTCAATCTATAAAGTATTATTTCGAGTTTTAAAATAAGTAACTTAGTCTATATTTAAATGCAACAAAAAAGTGACGCTGTTATAAACTGTCTTAAAGAGTTTTACAAAGATGACGAAAATAGTTGCATATGCCCTGGTAAAAAGAAATATGTTTCAACTGTAATTGATAATGTCAAGGTGCAGAAACAGAAAAGATTAATTCTTCTCTCACTAAATGAACTCTACAGCATATATAAAAAGAAATACCCAGATCACAAAATTGGTTGCTCTATGTTTTGCACTCTACAACCAAAGTGGTGTGTTCTTCTGAGTTCATCAGAAACTGTATTGTTAATTTAGTGATTGAAGCATCATTTAAATTTGTTAATTAAGATAATTTTAAGCCTATAGTTGCTAATTTAGCATTGCAGGAGTGTAATAAAAAGGTAGCGTTTTTATTGAAAATCACAGCTCTATAACTCAAAATGTAGTTGAGTCTCAGTCATAATTTTTTTGAGAGATATTTTTATTAGTATAAAGGATGTTATGTACAATTTTCACTTGTTTCCATTTAGTTCCTTTTCAGATATTGACAGAGATAAAATTGGCATTAACTTGCTTCTAGTCACTTTTGAAAATCTGTAGAAAAAAAAGGAGTTCATTCTCAAGACTAAAACTTATGCTGCTGGTAGTATTATGAGTACTCAACACAGAAATAAAATATTATTAGTGAGTCTCTTTTCCTACCTAAAAATTTATAGTCTTAAAAATTAACAATTTTTAAATTGTTTGCGAGCTTTTAGAGAAAGAGTTTGACTGACTTTCTTCCATGATATGGAAAACAATATATAGTCGTTTTGAAGATCATTTCATGCTGAGCGCACTGGTTTTTAAATTATTCTGACATCTTGAAAAATGGCTTGGCAATGTAATTTTCCTCGAACCCCACTTCTTTATCGAATTCTCTAAATAGCCATTTTAAAAATGGCTGCCAATTAAAAAATATGCCTTGTAAATTTTGTTCAATTGTAGTTTTGTAAATGTCTACCTCTGTAAGGAAACCATGATAAAAGAATCAGGAAAATTAAAAATGTTCAGCAACAAATTATATTTATATTGGGTGATTTAAAATGGATTGACCCCTGACTGTTCAGTGCAACAGTCTTTGAAGGACATAGGCCTCCCTGACAAGTCTGACTATTGCCGAAATATATAAACATTTCCAATAATTACACTATTTTATTTTTATCATACTAAAACTTAAGATTATTTTTACTTCGAATAACAAGTTAAAACTTGTAGCGACCTTACTCAAAGTTACAGCCTGCAGAATCGATACAGATAAACTAATAAAAATTATTTTTAAAAAGAGGATAAAACTTAAAATATACAATATAAAATAATCATAATATAAAAATTTAAAAAACTCACTAACGGATTCCGTTTCATCTATCTCTTCTTTGATTCTTATACTAGTGCTGTTTTCGTCTAAAACAAAAAACAACACAGGATTAATTAAGGTTTAATACTTATTAAACTCCGGTGTTGAAGCCCAAGAGTTTCCATAACTGAACAAATATCACAACAAAACACAATACCATTTTCTTCAGAGAAGCAGTCCTTGAAATCACTATGGTGGCCACGATAACTACATATTCTTACTTCTTTTTTGAGTAGATTCCGGAGTCGGGAAGTTAAACCTTCAGCTTGCTGTTTGGACAGATTTAAATCCCGAATCAGGTCATTAAGGTCTTTCTGGTAGGGAAAGTATGGTACTGATGAACAGGTATTGGCTTCATATGTAGGATCATTTTTATTGTCATCTGAAGCATTTTCAGTTTCCGTAAGGTCAGATTCGGAGTTATCAGCTAAGGTCGTATCTGCATATACTGGTACAGGGAATTGTTCATTGTGTAAGACAGGTCTTATTCCAGATTGCAAATTCAGATACTTAACTATGTTTTGTTTTAGATCTGATTCCTTTAATATATGTCAGACAGAAATAACAATCACTTAAATGATCCTTCGGTTCCCTCCAAATCTTAGGAATTGCAAATGGCATACGATGTGCACCATTTTTCCACCCAGTCAACAATTTAACACACGAAACACAACATGTATTTGGGGCCCAGCTCTTATCAAAATCACCAGCCTGACACCCAAAGTAAAGTTGATAACACATCTTCACGAGTGGGGTCAAATTTCGCCTCTGGGACTTGAAGGTCAGTTCACCACAAATATCGCAGAAACTGTCTACATGATTTACACACTTTCTTGGCATGATGAAAAAACAAAGCACTAACACTACATACACAATACACTTCCGAAAAGAAAGGAAGGAAATATTTCACAACTGAACAAACTGTCAGCTCGATTCTGACACATCTACAAATACAATTTCCTTAAATACAGCTTGGATAAAATCGCTACATATGAAGCAAAGGTTCATATGACACGTAAAATAAACACTAAAATCAGATTTTAAAAAGTAGCTGTCACAAAAAAACTGCCTGATGGAAAAATTCTGACTACAAATCCGAATTCAGTATGAAAAACTGCACTAGATTCAATAATCAGATTTCTTGTGAAGAAAATCTTGTCGACCAGTGTAATTGAACAATTAATGTAAACATTAATAAAAATAAGTATTTGTTAGCCAGTCATAGTTAAAAATTAGTAATTCAACTAGTTTAAGGTTTAAAAATAAATCTACAATTCAACTTCAATAAGATTAATACACAGAACAAAACTCTTAAATATAGTACATTTTATAACATAAAAGAGGCATTTACACATTTCGTAAACTGATTAATAATCACTTTAACAGCCTGTAAAAAACGTACATACAACATAAATGTTTAACAAACCAATAATTGTAAAACGAAAACACTGATTAAAATGTCTTTATTAAAACAAAGCAGTAATTGCAAAGCAATAAGCGAAGAGTATAGATTCCATACTAACCAATTGGATCCATCTTTACTCAAGAAATAATTCACAATCCTAAGCGTAACTCTTTGGTCTATCAGAAAGTGATAACGGGAGAAAATACCCAAAATTGAGTACTACAATTCTTAATACAAACAAATTAGTTGTCCCAGTGATAATTTTTAAATTAATCGATTGGTAAAATCCAACGAGGTAATATTAAGACCTGCAACGAGGAAGAGTAAAGTTATCATTTGAACTTGACTACTTTAAGCAAGGTATCTGACTAATCATGGCATTAAATGATCTTTGTTTAATTTTAAACGAACGGAATTTCCTTCTGATATCAAAAGAACAGTAAGTTCACTTACTGTTTATAGTGAATATCGTAAATTAAATTCAAGTAACGACTGAACTTTTGTAGGTTAATAACTAACGAGTAAAAAATTAATATTTTACGTTTTAGAATGCTTTATTTTCTGAGTTATGGTATTCTTGTTACCTTCTATTTTAGTACAGCAGAGAATAAGGACTTAGCGACGTATGAATTATTTTTCGGGAGGAAGGAGAACATTGGTAAGAAGATGTGTGGAAGAAAATGGTCCGGGTAGAGGTCAATAAATTTCTCTGAAGTAGGTCGAAACGTTGGCTACTGAATAAATATTTCTAGATATTCAGAGAAATTTATTGACCTCTACCCGGACCATTTTCTTCCACATATTTCATCAAGGTCAACTATGTTCATTCAAATTGGTAAGAAGATGAATTGTCACCTAGTAAAAAGTGTTTATAATTGCTAAAATGTAAAATTTGAATTGAGCTTCAAAGTATATAAGTATGTAAAAGCACCTATGCTTAAATAAAATAATCTATTAGATACATCAAAATCTTGTATTAAAAAGCAGGGTCAAAAAACAAGAGCAATAAATGTAAAAAGTTATTGAAGCAATAACCAATGCTGAAACTGACCAATTGTTTCCATTGGTACCTAAGAAATATTTTACTAAGTTCAATAGAACTTGAGCATAAAGAAAACTTGTCAATCTGTAGTTTAATAGGGTTGCTGTTTATTTGTTCATTTAACGTCACTTTATGCTGCTATGGCTAATCGGACGATGCTACAGTGGGAGCTCTAAATTTTGCCTACCAAGGTTTAATTAGGATAGGGATTTTTAACGAGTACCTGACATTGTACAGGCTCGGGACCCCCGTTTAACGTCACTTCCGAAGGACGGCGTAACTAATAATAGGGTTTATTACAGATAGTTGATAAGGATGTGCTGGTAATAATCGATTTTAGTGCCGATACATCGATTTGTACGATCTGTAGTCATAGTGATAACTAAGGCCCGGATTTTTATGAATTTGCATATTTGTTTCTATGCTTTGTACGTGGCGTTAAAGGTTTTTAAAACGTGTTTTGGGCCAAAAGTATTCGATTAGGGTAACTTTCATTTTGCATGTATGTGCATATTTGAAGGAAAATGCATATTTAATCGTTTTGCATATGTTTAATCCATTTTGTTCTATTTTAGGTTTTATGAGTTGTCAGAAGTTTTTAGGTAATTTTTAAAAACGATGAACCAATAAAAACATTCAATTCAATAACAGGAAACAATTAAGAATTCAAACCCTCCATGTATAAGATTTCTTTTTCTAGGAAGATTGGCCCTTCCCCTTCCTATGTTAAAATTCTTAGAATCCATTTCCAATCTTGGTTCTGCTTTTGTTAGGTTCGAAATATTGCACCGTTAACATGCCGAAAGTTAAGGCTAAAGCTAGTGAACTTGTAATCAAATATTTACCCGAATTCCCTGACGAAACTTTTCGCAGTGATTGGGGCGTTTTATTTTGTAAGAGTTGTGACATAGTGGTTTCGACATCCCGAAGGTCGTTAGTAACGCACCATATCGAAACAACGAAACATAAAGAAAACCTACAAAGAAAAACAATTCATCTAGACTTTATTTTATTTTAGTTGTTATTAATTTTTAAATATATTCATTTGGAAAGAAAAGATATGTCCAGGACCGGGACTCGAACCCGGGTCTTCCAGATCACTAGTCTGGGACTCTACCATTTGAGCTATCCTGGGCCCTAATGAAGTACGCTTCTCGGCCATGGTCATATCCTTTCTTTTTGATCCTAAGTCCCCGCGTTCTTGCATTTTGCGAAGTATACGAGAGGAAGAATGTTCTTTGAACATTATTTTAATTTGGATCTAGTTGACTTACGTCATTATAATTATTATAATTTATTTTATTTTAGTTGTTATTAATTTTTAAATATATTCATTTGAAAAGAAAAGATATGTCCAGGACCGGGACTCGAACCCGGGTCTTCCAGATCACTAGTCTGGGACTCTACCATTTGAGCTATCCTGGGCCCTAATGAAGTACGCTTCTCGGCCATGGTCATATCCTTTCTTTTTGATCCTAAGTCCCCGCGTTCTTGCATTTTGCGAAGTATACGAGAGGAAGAATGTTCTTTGAACATTATTTTAATTTGGATCTAGTTGACTTACGTCATTATAATTATTATAATTTATTTTATTTTAGTTGTTATTAATTTTTAAATATATTCATTTGAAAAGAAATATTTCTTTTCAAATGAATTCATCTAGACATTTATTTCTACATCAACTTCGACTTCCAGTAAGTCACAAACAATTTTTCACTGATATGACTCGTGCTTTTATAAGCACAGATATTCCAATTTATAAGATCAATAATTCTGAATTAAAAGATTTTTTTGAAAAGTATACCTGACTCAAAATGCCAGACGAAAGCACTATTCGAAAAAATTATCTCCCTGATATTTACCAGGAGACCATGAATAAAATACGCAACCACATAAAAGACGTACCAATTTGGGTGTCCGCAGATGAGACGACTGATTCTCTGGGAAGGTACGTGGCCAATATTATTCTCGGAAACTGTCAGAAGACTTATCAAAACCCTTTCTTCTAAACATGCAGTTGTTGGACAAATGTAACTACGAAACCATAGCTAGCTTTTTTAATGATTCCAAGAATTTTCTCTGGCCAAATGGAACTCTACACGAACAATAAAAAGACTTGAAAATCGAATTTGCTTTTATCAGAAAGCCTGAAAATAGTAGATGATTCCATACAAAAACTAAAAAGTGTCCATGGAACATTTGCACCAAAAATCACAAAAAGTTCAACAAGTGTTCTAAAACAACACTGGGCTAAAACAGTTACGATTCATTTGCGACATTCTAGAAGGAAACTTTGGAGAAAAAAATATGTCATTCAGCCGTAGTGAAGCATCATGTTTTAAAAGAGCTCCCGTTACATCAGTCGACGTGAAAGATCATTTAGAAGGTACAACAAAATATTGCGACCTGATCGTCAGAGCTTCACATTCGATAATCTAAGGATGTACACAATTTCAAATATTAATTTGAAAGAGGAATAAGCGTTTTGTAACTATTTTTCATATCATAAAGATGTAATATTAGAAATTAAAAAGTACGTAATACATATTTTATTTTGTTTAGCCTGCATATTTCTCAAAAATAAATGCATATTATATGTACATATTTAAGGATTTTTATTGCATATAAATCCGGGCCCGAGTGATAACCATAGTAACTATCCTCTCTCACTAAAGAGAAATTAAATTAAAATTAGTTTATATTATTTTTTCTTTAGTAATTATTCCGCAGACTATCGCTTGATCGAGATGAGTTAGTACAAGTTTTAACTGTTCATTTCATCTTAATATTTTCCTAAAACAATTTTTCATGAGCTTAGGTGTGGAAAACCGGTTACCATGAAGGAGTACAGTCTCTACCATGTACTGAACCCTAGACCCGTAGACGGTTGTAGTGCTACATGCTTTTTTAGTGTGGAAAAGAGATTGTGATTATGGGAAACGTATTCACTTCAGTAATCATTTCATCTAGAAATGAACGTTTCAACAAATATACATCAATACTTCGAAATGTTAGTTGAACCTTTTATTTATTGATGAAACGATTACTGAAATATGCTGATTGCTCATAATTGCATTCTCTTTCATTAATAAAGCTCACGATAAGTTGGTACTTGTACCTAACTCAACTTCAAGCGACATATACGGACATATCCGGAACAGATACCATATTTTTATACCTGCAATTATGTCAATTTAAAAAAAAAGTATAATTTTGAAGGTACCCATAACCCTCCTTTACAATTCCTAATAAATTATGCAATCTACAATAATGTCAATTTTATCATATATAAATATGATAATGCAATATATATGCAAACAAAGTAGTCTTATATTCCTAGAGATTCCTTAAATTTACCAACTTTTTCATTCAGGGTTTAAGATGGTTTAGTAGATATAATTGAGAAGAAAAATCATTTTATATACGCAAGGATTCACTGAATCGGAAGTACTTAATCAACAATTCATATAAAATATTTCTGTGATTGTTTGATTTCTTTAACATAACTTTTTCACATAAATCATCCAGGCGACCTAGGCTTGGCAGACTCGAACATGGAAGACCACTTCTGCCAGTTATTGACTCTTGTCTTCACAGCTTGAAGCCACCCCATGCTCTGCAATCTCCCCCTTTTATTGAAATATTTAATCAATTAACTAAATACCAACAGAACATATACTTAATAATATAATTTAAAGTATATTATATTTAAAAAGAAACATATTTTTCAAATGTCACTTATAAAATGATCTTCTGGAGGAAATCTTCGGACTATACTATTAGTACATTGAATTTTAAGCATCGCGAATTAATCTAAAATGTTTATAGTAGCTTTTAGTAAAAACCCGACATTGTCATAATGGATACTGGATATCATACTTCTTATAATTCATATAAATTTGTTTTCCTTTCTATTATATAAAAAAGTTATTATTGATCTTGATTACCTTGTAATATTTTCTTTTCTTGACAATTAATTTAATTTTTGCGATACATATATATTATTCTATGTTATACATAAAATTTGAACTAATTTTTTACTTTCAATAATCAGAAAAATATACAATATATCCATTGTACAACAATGGGAGTACGAGTGATTTGAACAATTATAACAAAGGGCATGGATGGGCCGCTAGTTACACAGGGGGGTCCCACCTTAATAAATATTTTTAAAAACCTGGGTGTGCCCAAGGAGGGTCTGGAGATTCCACAGGTCTGTAGCTGTGACAAATCAAATAATTGATTCGCTACAACTGAATTTGAACCCGGAACCTTCAGCAAGGCAACTCATTGAGCTAGCTCTAAAAAAAATTAATGAGTGATATTATAGAAAATCAAAAGCTCAATACATAAAATTATTGATATTACATAAATGGATGTTACATACAATAAGCTTTACGTCTCATAAATGCCAGAAAGAAGAAATTCCTGTTGACATTTCACTAATGCAGGCAACATCAGTACAGAAATTGAATAGATGAAATTAAAGACGGGTATATAAAAAATAATGCGATAAATTATATCCCAAACTCACCGTCCACTAATAAAATCAACCAGAGACAGTATCTTATAATAACACTGTTCTGCACGAAAATCCTCCTTCAAACCAAAACATGCTTTCTTACTGTTATCAGATGTGGTGAACACGAATTTGAAGTCAGAGTTTCCTGAGAAATTCTAGTTTTTTATCCAAAAGGGTGAGTTTTTTGTGGATTTGACGAATTTTTTTTCGGCATTAAAACATAGTGAAAAAAATTCAAAAGCCCGATGATTTTGAGCGCAATGAAGTATATTTGAACGAAAAAAATTTGATGGGAATATTACAAGTGGTTAAAGAAATATGGCTAAAAGTGTTTTTTCAGTTTTTCAAGGATCTCACTTTTGAAGCAAAGTTAAATACTACTGAGAAAAAGGCTTGGATTGCTTTTCGAGAGGTATGTGCTAAGTTTTTGGGAAACAAAAAATCTAGAGACTACCGAAAAATAGTCCAAGAACTGCTTACTTCATATAAAACATTGGGATGCAAATGTCCTTAAAAATACATTTCCTGCATAGTCACCTAGACTTTTTCGCCCCAAATTTGGGTGCAGTTTTGGACAAACATGGAGAACGATTCCACCAAGACATATCCAGAATGGAAAAAAGATATTCTGACAGATGGAATGAGAAGATGCTGGCGGATTACTCCTGGACACTGCAGCGGGAGACAGAGGAGGAAGAGTACAAAAGAAAAAAAACTACTCATTGACGATGTGTGTATATTTTTTGAGTTGTGTCATATCTAGTATTATACCTGATAGCATGCAGGATTCAATTAATTATATTTTATTGTTGAAAAAGAAAAAAAATCTGTTCTAATAAAGACAATATTTTCAAATACAATTTTTCATTTTTTCCAATTTTCACCTCTTTTCTCTCAAAATCAGAGGGTGATAGAATTTTTCTGAGTTCGGATTCGGACTCAGCACACCTGAAAACATGAGAAACAGGCAAAATTGTTCAAGGGAGGGGAGACAAGTTTTTTTTTGCAGAACAGTGTAATCAAGACCTAAGTGCAATTTCAGAAGGATTAGGAAGGTTACAGGACAACAGCTGGAAAAGGTTAAGTAAACAGCTGATGATGGTAAAAATAATTATTAAAAACTTCTTGCATAGAACTTTTATACCCGTTTCTATATGGGTTATAACATATTATCCTCGTACATGTTAGACTGATATGGGCACTTATACTTTTATATCGGCTGAAAATTTATTTAATTTCCATGTGACCCATGTTCATCTGACCCCATGGCGTTCGCACCAATATTATCTCCTACCCCTGAATCCGTCCTTGACCCTATTTGACGGCAGGGTGTGTAAATGGGCTTTTGTGATATAGTGAAAGTTATAAAGCAATTCTAAAATGTTACATTAATTTATTTGAAATAAATAAAGCATAAATAAACGAGACATGGAATACTAAAATATAACATTAGGTAAACTTGGAGTGAATAAAATTTCTGAAGCATTTGTGGTGATTACCCAATTTTTCACCGACGAGTAGACATATGTGGAACTAAAAAAAAAACCCCCAAAAAACAACTTTATTTGCAATTTTACATATACAAGCAGCATAAGTGTGAATACATGTTCCGGACTACCTTTACATGTTTTAATTAATTACAGTTACCTTTTATAAAGAAGTTTTACGATAGCAGGAAAAATGTTGAAAAAACCCGCTTAAAAAAATAAACTAATAATATAATAAATAAATACAAATGATAATAATAAAGTAAATAAATATAATAATAATTAAATAGAAAATAAATAAACAATTAAAAAGAACTATAAAATAAATACAGATAACTAGATTACAATACCTGCAAATAGTGATTTATTAAGAAAGAAGCATATGTTTTGTTCTTTTGTGCGTGTAGCGTCGTAGCGATATCATAGTTCCCGATTTCTCGGATTAATGTGTTTTCGGAAGCTGGAGTTTTTTCGAAGTATGTTTTTGTTTGGGCTGAAACATATTGTTTAATAGTGGGAAGTTCAAGATATCTAAGCATAGTCGATATTTTCGTGTAGCGGGGGTAATTATTGATATGGAACTATAAAAGTGACTCTACATCAACGAAAATCTTAAATAATTTAATCTTATCCTATCTCCAATAAAGGACAATTTAAATTAGCATTTAAGCTCTAACATTTTCTAAGATAAACTTAACGATTCTAAAGATTTGAACCAGGGTCGATTTGTTTCTTCTAAACCCAATCTGGTATTCACCTACTTCCCTCTCAGTATACGGCAGAAATCTGGCATGAGAAGATCTTGACTGAGTAGTTAATTAGAGAAATCTTCGAGTAATTATCACGGTTGAGCTGATCTCCTTTCTTATCGATATACAGCATACTTCTAAGAGTCAGACCTCTCACCACTAATCATATCTAAAAATATTCCTCTCAGTTCTTTTGTAAGATTCTCTTCACCGTATTTAAGTTACTGCAGATGTTTATTCCCAATAGCAATCAGTACATCTTTGTTTAATTATTTGATAGCTGTAAAACGTAACTTCATTCCATATGTTAATCTAATTGTTCAGACTATGTATCAGTGTGAACAGGAAAGTAAATCATTACAAAACCATTTTGTAATGATTTACTGATTTTTAAACTTAATATTCATACAGTGAATTGATAATATCTAAAAATGAGACATTTTTTTCCGCCAGCCTGCTATCTCGCGGCTGAAAGCGAAAACATAAGCTAAGGGTGGTTTATATTGGGGCGCGTTGATGGTGAAGTCCTCAGTCACGGGCTTCATTCATCGAGGCAACATGTGCGTATCGTAATATTATTTCTTATTCATGATTGTTATATATTATTCAAAATACATATATTGTTCTCAAGTGTATTTCAAGTTTATTTTATCTTATATTTTTCTCTATTATATAAAAAAGTGTTTAGTGCTGTAATATTTTATCTGCGTCGCCTACCAACTATTTTTTGTTTAGTATTTTATCTTCCACGATTGCAGTGATTTTGAATTTCAATGGGATGCATCGATTTAAAAATTAAAACAAGCTACATCTTATTCTCTTAAATTGCCACGGCCAATATTTTTAATCCATTCAGCAGGTGTTCTGCTCAGCCAGTCTCAGATTAAGCCCTGAGGAAGCTTGGAGTATGGCAAGTATTTGTCAACACGGTCGAAACCAGAAGAAACACCTGCTGAATGGATTAAAGCTACATCTTATTCTAATATAGAGAATGCAGTGAAATAAGATGAAAACATTTTTCTAATAAACTACAAATTATTTTTTTATCTACAAAACAACCCTAAAAAAAAACTTTCATTATTTTATTTAATGCAAAATACTCAATATCTTAAACATTCCTAAGTGGGTTGGTAACCATATTTTAATAGGTTCACTAGGGGGTACAATATAAGTACTCAACTGAACTCTGACTTCTAGAAGGATATCCAATCCACTACTGAAATGTTAATTAACTACTGTAGAAAAATTAAATGAATTGTTGTATAATTTATAAAGCGTGGTTTGGTCCGCCGTTAGGCTGACAAGTGGTATACCTTGGCCTAGGCTTAGTATGATATAAAATTATTAAATGAATCATGAAGATATCTATACAGGTAGTATGATTTATTTAAGCATAGAACTTGTATAAATGCACAATCCTCCCGTTTTTTTAAAATTCAGGTTAATAAACATTTGTCATAATCACATATTTATGTCTCATTGATGACAAAAAAAATACCACTATTTTGATTATGACTCGATGTGATTTACTATCTCTTTGGAATTCTAGTGCCGACTATATGATGATGAATTACTCCAATTTCCAATATTCCCTGAGAGAGCCTGTACTTTATTCAAATACCTATGGAAGGATTCTATCTTCCACTTCTGATACCATTTTCCTATTTCAGATTAAAGATGGAGTGGTACAACGTAGCATTGATTTTGCTGGCAGTATCTTCAGTAGCAGCAGAAAATGATGAAGCCTGCGAAACACTTCCGTCCGAGATCCACATAGTTAAAGGTATTTCTTCTAAATGGTCATTGTTCCTTCCCGGATCAAAATGATCCCAGGTTCAACCCAGTGTCCTCCCATTAGGATTTTTTCAATGCCGAGAATGTTTTCATATTCAACCCAGATATAAGTTGTTTTCCTTGTTGGGTTAAAAAATAAACTAATATTTGTTCTGTTAATGATTATAATTATGAAATAGTTATATCTCTGTTTCCTTAAGATAGTCTTATATTGTATTATTATTATGTATCAAGTTCATAATAAGACTTTACTGGGCATATTCATGAAACTTGAATCTTCAAATCAAAAACCAGGCTCTGTCTATGAAACATTTAAAAATTTGTTGACAATGCTGACAGTTCATATTAGCAAGATTTATTATTATTGTACTTTTCCAGAGGAATTCGACGAACTTGGCCGCCTCCAGAGGACGTGCAGCGGTGACATCGCGGTCAACAAGTGTGAAGGAGCCTGCAACTCCCAGGTTCAACCCAGTGTCATCACCCCGACCGGCTTCTTGAAGGTTTGTTATAAACAGAAAGGTGCAATTGGAACCCTTCAAAACGAAGCTTCGATGCTCTTAAACAGCAATAAAAAAGTACCATTTCTGATAACCATTTACCCAAAAAAAGGAAGGGCACAACTCCAACTCTATATACAAAATTTTAATTTTGTTTAAATTACGCGAGAGCCAAAATAACGTACGTACATACGTATGATCGAATGTAGTCAAACAGGTATGATGGGTTTAACCTTTGAATTCACAAAAATCGGAATTCAATTAAATCTATTAATACATAAGTGGAAAAATTCCAACTAAAAACCTTAAGTCTCTATAAGTCCATGGACAGGTATTTTTAATTTCCTGTTTTAGTTTAGAGACTTAAGGTTTTTAGTTGGAATTTTTCCACTTATGTATTAACATTAATTTGATGTCTTTGTTGAGCGTTCCCTTTTTCAATATTAAATCTATTCTTTTCAAATGTTCCATACGGGTTTGAAACTTGGCCTCTTAACTTTGAAGGATGAAAAACTCATTATTATATTCCAAAATAAGATTTTACATATATTAGAGAATACAGAATGTTACGGAACGTGGAATTGCAGAGCATGTATCTCTTTAATAAAATTGGGTGACAGAATCGCGAATGTTAATGAGCTTGTAAATTTGTTCGGTTGAGTAACGAACGAATTCCTGAAGAGATAACAAGGGCGGGGAGGACTGGTAAACGTCCCAGAGATAGGCCGAACATATGTGGGAGGATTGTATTCAGTGCGAGGATTTGGATTTTGGAGGTTATCCGCGGACGCTATTTGTAAACAGCGATCGAGCCTTTTGAATTGGTAAAGTATTCATTATTATTATTCAGTTTTGATCGGCCAAATAAGGTGATAAATGTCTTTTCTAGGAGTGCTACTGCTGCAGAGAAAGCTTCCTCCGAGAAAGGACTGTCCGGTTGGAACACTGTTACGACCCTGATGGCCTCCGATTGTCTCACAACATGGGTGTTATGGATGTAAGGCTGAGAGAACCCGCTGACTGCAAGTGCTACAAGTGTTCCGACTACACTCGTTGAGGCTTTCATGTATTACATAAAACTGTCGGATAAATATATGTACATAGTTACCGAATTCATGTAACTGTTAAATATATATGTACACGGACTGATGTGTATATACTGATGTATACGTACCTTTGGGAAAAGAGATAAGTTGCTTTTGCCTCTAATATGCGATTCCATATTTTTAACTGGAAATATTTTATTTTACAGCATTGAATAAATAGATCAAATAAAGATCTGAGATTAAGTTTATTTTTTTGTTATGCCTGTTCCTTTGTCGATATGCATCCAATTATATTATGTAAAATCTATGCTCATATAATTTTTTCTCAGCTAACCCAACCATTATATCTCCTTGTTTTTATTACTGAGAAGGTAAAAAAAAATCCTTATTGTGATATTACTTAATTATAAAACGGATAGTAAAAATTTAAATCAATTTTATCCTGAAACATTAATAATTTTAAATGATCTTCCTGGTTTTTACACAAGCATATATGTTTGTTCTCCATGTTATTGGTTGTTTTTTTTTTTGTAATTTCTGCTGATCAGCTGTTTTTAAAAACCTCTCCAGCTGTTCCTGCATTACCTTCCATTACATGATTTTAGACATTTGTAAACCAAATGGTTTTGGAAATACTACTAAAATGATTCGTAAATATTCTAATCAAGTGCAATATTCTAATTACGCCAAAAATAAAACTATGTACGAAATAAATATTCAAGGTCCTTTATAATCAAATTTTTGCAATTAAAGGTTTAGTTTTCTCTCAGGTTATCTCTTTCATAGAAAACGCAATATTGCCAAAACTCTTCAGTTTAAAGTTTGTTAGTTAATAAAACAGCCATTATTATAAAACAATGAAAGATACCAAATGCTTCACAAAATTAAAAAAGTTGCATGATTGGTTCCAACAATAGACTGAACCATCGAAGGAAAAGCTGTACACAACCCATTACTTTTGCTAATAGACATTAAAAGCGTCCTTCCATTAACCTAAATAACTCACTCATGCGATATGCATACACAGAACACTACCTAGGACTAGTAATTTGTCTTCATTCTGTGAAAAAACACCATTCACTGAATTTAAAACAAGCAAAAAGTAAGAACTTAAAAACAGTTTAGAACTATAAGCTGCAAATTTATCATATCACTAAACAGTATTACAGAAACTACTACAAACAATTTATAACTAAGACACATCAAAAAAGTACAATGTTACTTAAATAGCAATGATCGTTGAACACAAACAAAATTACTGTTAATGATTTCCACACAGACACCCAAAGTTAATGACAGAGAATTAATGGCCTCCACTCTCATGTAAGAGAACACGAGTAGGAATCTAAAAAGAAAGTGGATGAGAGATCTGTTATCGTGAAAAATTAAATTAAGCCAATAGAAAGGTACTGTTCTTCTTCATGCCTCTCATTTAATTTTATTAGTTCATTCGTTTTATAGGTTCAAATATGTTTTATATTATAAAAGCAATCATGAAAACATAGCTACAGTAGGTGGCACTCTAAGATAACTGAGTGCGATGTTAAAATATTATGCAAATATACTTATGGGAGCGGAGTGGTAGAGCACTGAGTTGCCATGTCGGAAATCATGGCTCAAATCCCGCTGCAGGCAAGACTTTTATTTAGTCTGTTTGCAACCGTAGATGGATCATATGGGATCTAAGACCCTCCTGGGGTCACCCAGCCTCTATAAAATGTAATAAAAATAGGGTACCCAAAAAAAAAGGGGAAAACCTGTTGGTTGAGCGTAATCTAGGACAAATCGCCTCCCTGCAGAACTGTCGGTATGAAACAGTACAGTCTCTACCATAAACTGAACCCCAGACCCATTCAGAGGTTTTTTTATACTTGTAAATGATCATGTCACTTGGCAAACTCTAAACTTGAATACTTGCTTTACTTAAGTAACTCCCCACGAGTCTATATTCATACAATTTTTTCTACAATACAATTCTACCTTTATTAAACTAAGTTTTCCATACTTATATATCTCACTCATTATATTTATATCTTTTTTCATTTTATAATTTTCTGTTTAACTTGATTTCTCTCTTTGTATTTTGTTTTCATTATCACCTTTCTATACATTTATTATGTAATCATCTTATTCATATATCCTTCACTTTTTTCGCTCAATTTTTCTATATCTCTATATTTTGTTATGTTTTCTGTATCTCTATGTTATGTATTTGTACAGTCAATTCTGGTTTTTGTCTGTTTTTTCTCATAGCCCTGAAGATGACCTACACAGTAGGTCGAAACGTCGGCACACATAAAATATAATAGGTTTATACTTATTTGTTGTGTAATTTTTGACTGCACTCCCAACTATTTCCATCCTACATTGAATACTTGCTGTTAACCTAGGTCACCATGTAAATGGGCATTTCTTTAGTGCCCTGTTACCTCTTCCTACAAGCATAATTTAAAAAAAACTGTATTGTTTCTAAGACAACGGTTGTGCTTAGGAGGAGTCTGTGATCATACTCAACCACCAGGTTTTCCTCCAATTAAGTGTACATACTATACAGAGACTGGGTGAACCCAGGAGAGTCTCCGGATCCCACAGGATCCATCCCTAGCTGTTAACAAATTAAACTCATCTGCCAAAACAGGATTTGAACTGAGTACCTTTGGTACGGCAGCTCAGCGCTCTACCACTGAGCTACCCCGCTCCCCTATAAGTAATGAAGCAAGAATGAAATTTCAACTTGGACTAATAGAGAATCTACTGTTTTCTTTTAAAATTGAACCACCACATCAGTCGATCTAATGATTGCGAATTTCATAAATAATGTGAAGATGTATAAATAAAGAAGATAAGATCATAAAATAAAATAACAGCCCTAAACATAATTTTCAAGAACATTCAGGGAATAATTTATTATAAAATATTATTTTGAAACATTTATTAAAAAATTCAATTTTTAACATATAAATATTTCTATATTACAACTCTAGTAAGTCAAAAATACTATACATTAATAAAATGAGATCAAAACAGAAAATTATTTATTAATATTAGAATAAAAAAACTCAATTGATATAATGAAAAAATAAAATTAAAAAAAAAGAAGCAAAGATAACTACATTAGTGACGAACTATAAATGATATAATGGTCCAAAGATATTTACAAACAAAATAATAAAAGCTAAAGTTACAATATATACAAACCTTTTATCAAGATCAGGAAGGTGGATACAATCTTGAAATAATCGATAAAAGAAATAAGAAAGGATCTTTGGAAGCCTCCATCCTCCGCCTGAAGAGGAACTCGACTATACTAATCTGAGTATAGTCTTTTTCCTGAAAGAGCCTTTCGAAGAGGGCCCATAATGATGTTACCATTGGATTGTCTGGATCTGGTGAGGTTTCGACTCCAAGGCCCCAAACGACCTCAAGATATTTCAGGCCAACGTCACCAAGAATCTCGAGAAGAGTTGAATTCTGAAAGTGGAGGACGGTTCCTGTATCTATATTGTCAGCAATAGCTGTAACCAGATCATCTCGGGTCCAATTCTCTGGTAGCACTCTGAAGAAAACATTCTTCATGTTATGACGTTCAACACCACCAATGATGTGTAAGCCAGTAGGAGTAGAGAACTCTTCTATTTCGACAACTTCTCCAACTCCACCTATACTGGATATCTCATCACTGAAATATTCAGAAGACAGCTTATGGCATTTCTTGTATAATAATGGTACGACTGGAGTCGGCTCAATAAGATCCATTTCATGTTGGCAGAGAAGTTCGGGATAGTTCCGGGCCCAGCAATACAGAATAAGAATGACATCCTTCAAGCGAACCTGGCGAATGTCTTCAAACCAAGTACCCTGTCTCACAGCCCTTTGTGCGGAACAGCTTGAGCATCGCCACTCTACACCATCAAGTGAGTCTTCCACATCTACCAGGACCTGCAATGTCAATAAGAAAAATTTGATTTAAGGTAGTAGTAAGTTTAACAAATCAATTCTACATATGAAAAAACAAACTCATAATACGTTTTGGGTTATACACAAATCAAATTTTCTTGCTACCATATCTGGTTTATCTGCATTTAAACTTTGGTTTATTACATATGAGGATGTGAAAAGCCAAAGGAGACAAGTTGTTTTTTTCCCAAAGAGTTTATAGATACATAGTATTTCTCAACAGCTATATTGCAAAAGCTGTAGATACATAGTATTTCTTAACAGCTATATTGCTAAAGCTGTAGATACATAGTATTTCTCAACAGCTATATTGCTAAAGCTGTAGATACATAGTATTTCTCAACAGCTATATTGCTAAATATACAAGGGGTACACACTAGAGCAGGGGTGGCCAACCCAAATGACTTTATGGGCAACTTTGGAAATCCATCATAACTCCGCGAGATGCAATTTAAATTATATATCTCTATATTACATTTAGACCTCCTATAACAAGTGAAAACTTGAAACATAATGGGTTATTATTATTGTGTACACTACTGTTCTTATATGTAAACATTGAAAATATAATAAACACTATACAATATAGATAATATAATCATTAAAATGATTTGATCTCATAATTTCGACCATTCAAATTTTAATTTATACTCGTATAAACGGATGAAGAAATAATCCATGTTTCTAATAAAACATATCGTCCCTGCCATGTCCAACTATTGAATGTGATAAAATCTGGTTTTTCACATCATCGCATGCTGGACACCCCTGCACTAAAGCCATAAAATACAAGAAATCAGCTTAAAATGCAACAAAATATTAGAATATGCCACAAACTTAAAACATATAAGTTTTAACAAAATGCTTAAACTTTTAAACACATTTTCACAAGATTACTCGTCACCTGTATTCTTTGGCTTCTAAACTGAAGTTTTTAGAACATAGATGAGTTGAGTTGCTAGTGAAAAATCATATATTAGGAGGCGATCTCGGGAAATGTTATTTCAACCACACTTTACTGTTGACTAATTTCATAGTTTATTTTCATTTCTACATATGTGATAAGTGACTAATTACAGATTATATTGATAATAAGTGAAAACTTGTTCACTATTATTTTTACTTATTTATTTATTAATACTAAGGGCAGATGCGGCAAAATTGGTCTTTCGCCGGTAATCAAATCAGGGGAGCTTAAATCAGTGGTTGACTATTGCTTATTATTTATTTATTTATTATCAAAAGCACCGTGATTAATAGTAGATAATAATTTTTTTTAAATCCGTGAGACGATGTAATTTTATTGCCAAAATGTAGGGATGGGTAAGGTTGTATTAATTGATACAAAAGTATCAGGTACATTTCGACTGTATCTGATACTTCTATTAACTACTTTTTAGTATCAGATTGATATAACCTATGTGGAATTGAAAATGTTATGTAATGGAATTAAACCGGAATTGTATACCAAAAGTCAGGTTAGTAATCCTAGGTATGTATGGATCAACAGCCAGTCTGCATAATTTTCATATCTTCTTGAGAGCTCAAATAATTTGGTTAATACAATCCAAAATGTTGCTGACAGCTGTGACCTTAAAGTTGTTAAGTCTTCTTCCTCTAAATTTGTGGAAACTAGGCCCCCTTGGTTTAATAAAGAATGTAAAATAATAAAAATAACATTAAGTAAAACCATTAAAAGAGTTAAAGCTCAGACTTACCCTACCATAGCATTAGATCAATATTTCAAACTAAAATCTCAGTAAAGATATTTAATAAAATCCACAAAAAACAATTATATTAAAACTATACTTCTCCAGCTAGCTAATGTTAAAAATACTAAATACTTTTGGCTCACTATAAATAAGTATAGGCTAAAATATAATTATAAAAATCCGATACCTATAATACAATGGGAAGAGTTTTATGAACATCTCAATAGGGAAATTAATTTTCTAGAAACCTCTAGTCAACCTACAGCCGATATAACTCTACAAGACCTCCAATATGCAATAAATAGGCAAATCACCCGGATCAGAAATGAATTTGACAAATCATTTCCGGCAAATTGGGAACATAATGTATTTACTTAACCTATTTAATAAGGTTCTGGAAGTGGATTCAATGCCAACAGCTTGGTCAGAAGTTGAACTACGCTTAGTTCATAAAAAAGGTGATAAGGATAACCCTGCTAATTATTGTGGCATCACCCTATGTGTTGTACATTACTAAAATTGTTTACACAAATTTTAGCAGAAAGAATCTGAACTTGGACTGAAGAAGAGCAAATCATTCCGCAGAAACAGTCAGGCTTTAGGAAGGAAAGCGGCTGCTCTAACAACATATATGTAATTCAAGCAGTCATAAGTTATTAGCTATATAAAAGGAGACCAATCTACACGATATTTGTGGATTTCCAAAGAGCGTTCGATTCCGTTAACCATGACCTATTGCGGAGAAAGTTAAATTCATTGGGCTTAAAGGTGTTCCTTTAATCCACATTATTAAAACTGTCCATGATAAGGCTAAGATGGTCATTAATGTAGATGGAAATAAATCAAAGGAGCTTGATATAAGGGAGGGTTTGCTTCAGGGTGAGACATTGAGGTCTAAATTTGAAAAAGTGCTCAGGATTTATTAATGGTTTTATTTACTGATGACTTATTATCTTATCAGAATCTTGGAGCTATGCTCAAATATCTATGAGCATTCTCAGGGATTATTGCCCAGAAAATAGCTTAGCTGTAAATATATGTTTGTATTATAATAACACAAATATAGAATATGTTAACTCTTTTTCATATCTTAAGGTACTCACTTTTTTCATCCACCGGAAAAAATTTTCATGCAAGCGAACATTTTATTTCAAGGGCTAATATGTCTATTGCCAACCTTAGGAAAATATTAACTGCTTCATGGGAGACTAAGAACCAATTATTCAATGCAATTGTTAAAGCCAATCTTTTATACTGTTCAGAAATTTGGGCTCTACCCTACATGGAAAAGGCTGAAGTGGTTTTAACAAATATCATTAAAAATATTCTTCTGCGGCCTCGATCTACGCCTAACTATTTTGTTAGATTGGAGACAGGAATGGAACCAATTAAGCCAAGTATTTTTATAAGGAGAGTGAGATTTTAGAACCGCCTGCTTTCACTTTCAGATGAAAACTATGAAAAACAGTGTCATAAACCTACTAAATACGTTTAGTAATGAGAAGCCAACTGTTTATAATTGGTTAGCTTACTTAAAATTAATTTTGATATCAACAGGCGAGGGTCATTTAATTGAAGCGGGAACCCAATCTTTTCCAAACAATGTCATTGAAAACTTGATAGAAACATATTCCAACCACCTTACCTCAAAAGATAAAGATTTTGCATAAAAGTGTAAATATAACCTGGTTTTTAGGCATATTAATAACTTCGTTGGAATTCAAAATTACTTTTCATTTAGAATTGCTATTGATAAATTGCGATTAATAAGCCAAATTAGAATAACAAGAATTAATGACTTAAGGCTGATGTATAAAGGTTTTAGATATGTCATAAATGGATTTGAGCTATGCTCTATTTGTAACCAAAAGGAACCAGAAAATCTGATTCATATTCTGTTTGAATGTCCTATTTATAATAATTTATGTACTAAATTAATCAAGAAATATTGTTCTCACAATAGTAGTGTGGACAATCTAATAGACTTACTGAATATCATATCTCTTGAGCAATTAAATTATATGACATTATGTATAAAGTTGCGAATGTTTATAATTGAAGAATAAGTGTTATTTTAAACATCAAGAATATATATTTCAGTGTACACCAAAGAAAGTTATCTATACATACATATGGATGGCTGGACGTGTGTACTGTTGGACTGTCAAGGCATTATCTGTGCTAACGATTTTTTTCCCCCATCATTTTGTGTATTAAAGATTTAGTACAGGTATAGTTTAGTTTATAATTGAGTAATATAGATATTATATTGTATTTATTATTATTAATATTATTTTTGTTTTTTAAAAATATAAAATCTGTGTTAGTTAATTGTGAATTATTTAATATTGAAATTAATGTTATGTTGCCAACTCCATCTGTAGCGAAGTTTATTTTGTACACATTACAAAACAAACAAAAAAATTGAGAAAAGTGTAAAATGATTTATAAAGCAACATATTTCGGAAGATAATTGAAGGAAAAAAGATGTTGCAACATTTTGTAGACAAACAAACTATAATATCCAATTTCATTAGAAACCTAGGCAGTTTATTAGTACAAAAAAACATCACTTGCATACCATTTTGCGAAACCTACAGTAAACTCGAGGGAACAAACAATTTTAAATGAAAACTAAACCAAAAAAATCAAATAAACAACTCTAATTAAAAGGGTATACTATGTCCACATTTTAACCTCTAGTTTATAGTATAAAAAATCAACAAGTATGATACAAAAATTCAAGTGTTTAGTCCCGAGACGCAATGATTTTTAATTTTTCAAGAAACCCGGAAAAAAAAATTATCAAGAATTGTCTGTGCAATAACTGTTATTGATTTATGTGAAATGGAGAAGTCAACACATATGTTTTGATTTATATAAACAATGTCATTATAATGAGGATGCATTGGATCTCATCCCACTCCTAGATGTTATGTGATAACTGAGTTTAATCTATCAAATCTACCATAAAACACTTAAATGTTATATTACATTATAGAAACTATTACATCTGAACTGTGGTTGGATGTCAGCATTATTTTAATTATATTAACAAGTTTGTTTGTAATAAAGTCAGTAAAAAATTTGTCACTACTTTCTGGATTTAGTTTATATATTCAAAGAGTACATTCAAAATGAAATTAACATCATACAGAACTGGCAGAAAATAATGGAATTATAGGGTATCAGTTCCGCTGGTTGTTGTTTTGAGTCAAATTTTAACTTTCAATTTTTATCCTTTCTTAGGTATTCTCGAAAATATAGATAATTTTATTGCTGATTGTATCCAGATTAAAGAACCGACTTACGCACATTTTTTAGGTTATATCATCATCTATACATCAAAATGTTTGTCGGAATGCTCTTGATGATTACTTGATTGAATCAATAAAAATTATAAAAATATACAGATTTCCCAGAATTACACTACTTTTTTCATATTAAAATTCATGAATGAAAAGTTAAAACTTGTTGTGACCGAACTAGAGGTGACCCTGGGGAACTGATACAATGGAAGTTATTATTTAGTAATTATGTACAATTAAGGTTAATTTGTATATATTACCATTGAAACGGAGCATTTTGAACAAACTGGAGATGTCGCTATCACACCGACTTGTTGACAACATTCGATGAATTCAATATCTCTTATTTGGGTTTTTTCAAGTAACATACGAAATGTTGTAGGCCCACTGGATGTGTAATCGGAGCCACCATAGTCACTGTCTTTATCAGACTAAAAAACAAAGTATTATAAAACATTGTTCATATTTTGTCCAAGCCAAGAAGACAATGAAAAACAAATTAATGATAAAAACTTATGATTATTATAAAACGCATCTATTTCAATGTTAACATAAATTTGAAAAATAAAAAAGTTTCTTACAAAATGATAAAGTTTATTAGCAGCTAATGTTTTAGAAGGCATCAATTCAAATTAATGAACTTTGTGCAGAAGAGAAGAGAACTAAATCACTAACCATTCAGGCAAAGGTAAACATGAGAAGCTTGTTTTTTTCCAGGAATTGACTAGAAACTATAATAACTTTCATTATAAAAAGAAGGGAGCCTAAACTTTACCTCTGGTTTCCAATGATATTCGTCTTCTTTCAACATTCCTTCTTGTCTGGCCTTTTCCATGAGAGAGTCAAAATTTTCTTCGTTCATGATTGAGAACTCGTCTTTCAATAAATAAACAAAAATAAAAACTAGTGAAATACTAAAATAAGGTCATGAAGATATTCATAAACATAACCTTCACTAACATTCCTTTAGTGACCAATTATTCACTCTTATTTGAGAACTATTTATATACTTTGAAGTATATATTTTAAGAATAAAAATCACGAAATAAAACTGGAATAACGGATTATTTCATTCGTGACTGAAAGTTAAAATAGTAAAAGACGCCTTTGGCGGCCGGTTGCCCAGTGCGTGTTTGTATAGTGTGCTTACTGGAAGGTTGTCCTAGCTGGCATTAACGAAGAAAGACTCTTATAGTATTTTAATTTAAATTATTATATTAAAAAAATGTCCGATGCAGGTGGAGAAACTGGCGAAACAACTGACTATTCCAAAATGAAGGTAAATACAGTTGTTAATTTCAGTACACACTACGTGTTGTAGCTCGGCGGGTATAACCTATACAAGTCAATATATACTTTTCTGGTTCTTTCTGTAGGTGAACGATTTGAAGAAAATATTAAAAAATAGGGGATTGCCAATGACTGGGAACAAGCAAGAATTGGTTGAGAGATTGCAGTCGATAGAAGCACCTTCAGGTAAATTTGTTTGAAGTTTAAATGAGAGTCCAGTTTAGGTGGGAAAAGTTCGGTGTCTATTTTAATTTGCAATTTCGTTCGTTTTAGAAGATCTCCTGGACGGTAGTGATGGTGAAGACGTCTTAGAAGATGGTGATCTTGAGGTAATGTTTAAATAATTATTCAAGTTTTATTAACAGTATTTATTTCTAGTTTTAAGAGCTCTTATATATTGAGTTTTATTTATTGTTTATAGAGGGAGTTAGACGAATCTTGCTTGATGGGGGATGATACAGTTATGGAAAAAAACGAAAACAAAACAGAAAGTACTGAAAAAGAAGTTAAAAATGAGGTAATATTTTATATGTATATAATTCTGTAAGGTATTGATTGCCTTGTCATTTTACTTCTTTTGCTCTAGTTGTTTATTTATTATTATGTTTACTTTGACTCAATTATTATCCTGATAACTGTGCTTGTTTTTATTTACCAGTTTCTGCTATTTGTGTTTACATGTGTGTAAGATGTTTTCTCATTCAATAGAAATCTTTATATCCGATATAAAAGTTAGTAATCTATAATGGAGTGAACGGTTTTAATTTCTTTCCCCATGTACTCATTTATCGCTATAGTAGATTATAAATCGCTTTATTTGTCAGTGAGTCGTATCCGTATCGTGCGGTTAAGTAACATAGTTATTACTCGGTTTTTTACATAAAGGTTCCTGTTTAACGCTTAACCATATTCTGTATTTGTTTCTCCCGAAATCTGAAATACTGTCATTATGTTATTATTACCATAATTTCAACACTCAAGGTTTATGTTATAACTGAAGTATGGTAATTATTCCGCACGTTGTCGCTTCGACTTGAGTCATAACAAGTGTTAACTTTTCATTTGTTTCCCTTTTAATATTTTCTAAAAATAAAAGTTATGAGCTTTAGTATGGAAAAAGGAACATAATTATGGGAAATGTTTATACATCGGTAATCATTTAATCAATAAACAAAAGTTTCAACTAACATTTTGAAGTATAGATGATATATGTTTGTTGAAACTTTTATTTATTGATGAAATTATTACCAAAATCTACTCATTGCACATAATTACATTCTCTTTTCCATATAAAACTCATGATAAATTGTATTTTTGGAAAATATTATAAATGAAACGAATATACAGTTAAAACTTGTTGTTTCTCAACTCGAAGCAACTTCCTGCAAAACAGATACCATTGTTTATGTGCATTGCCTGTATAAGTTTCCGCTACTTTTGTTTACATGTATTTGAGATGTTTTTTGATACAATGGGGTTCTTTAATTAGTCTCTATCATGCAGTGACCGATGTAAATTTCTCTCCCCATATACCTATTAATGACTGCAGTAGATTATAAAACGCTTTATTTGTGAGTGAGTCATATCCCGTGTAATATTGTTGTCTTACAGTTTTCTTACACATAGGTTTTAGTTTAACGCTTAATTATATTCTGCATTCGATTCTCCCAAAAACTGACATAGCTAATCTTATAATTAAAAATATGATTATTGTTTTTCTGGTAAGAGAATGAATAAAATAATTGTGTTGTTGATTGAATCACCATGGTTCCTTGTTGCTGTGAAAAACTCATATTCATTAAAATTATTAAAATGATTACTGCTTTAAGCATCTATTAAAATTATATTTGCTTTGGACTTGCACTCGTTGCAGTCACTCTAAAGATAAACTAAACGCAGCAGATTCTTTCAGTTGAGTACTTGTCCTAACTCTAATTTCAATTATCACTGCCCTATGTGAATTACCAGAACAGTGGAAGTTACAACAATATTAAATAATTATCAAATTGAAGCAGTAATAATTTTGATAATTCCAATCAATAAACATGAAAAAAAAAGTTAATACCAAAAATTGCTTTAGACAATGATATTATTGTGTCCCCTAATGATAATACCATTATTTTCTGAAGTTGTTATATTATTATATCATTTTATTGATTTAGGAAAAAGAAGAAGCAGCTAGCTCTTCACCCGTAAAAGCTCAGACCACCGAGATAACCAAAACCCCTGAAGACAACCCGACGAATGGAACATCTAACGAGGAAGTTGAAGTACCAAACACGACACAACAAAAGGTAAGTTGCATAAATTAGATTCTAATAATTGTTTTAGGTAGTATAAAATTGTTAATTTTTTTGCAATAGATTTTTATTATAACATGATAAAAATTTTGCGACTAAAATATATTTCAACACTAATAGCAATGAGAAAGAAGTCTCATGATTAAGCTAATTTATTTTAGTTCATTATTTATATGTACTAAATTAAAGGGTTTCTCTGGTTTATTTAAATTTTGCATTGAGTTTTTGTCTTCTGAATTTAATGTAAATGATTCCATAAATATTTTTCATTTCTTTTTCTTCCTTGTAATATGCTATAAAATTATTTAAAGACTCAACAATAATTGTCGTTATGATATTGAGATTATTATTAGACTTACATCATAATTTACCAAAGAGCCAATTACCAAGAACCTATCGCTGACATTGTATGGGGGGGGGAGGAGTCCTCTGTTCTAAATTAAATTAAGACTAATTAATAAGTGTGGATTTATTAAAAAGTTACACTATTTAAATTAAATTGTTTTTGGTATCTGATGCTTGTTTATAGATTAGCTTCATATTTTTACCTATATCATTTTCTTTTATTAAATTAATTTGAATAAATGAGTATAATAATGGTATTTTCTCATATTAGGAAAGAGGGAAATAATAGTTTAACTCTTTTCTTCAAATTCTTTTCAGAAAAGAAATAATGTTTTTTCCTCATATTTGGTATTCATTGTTTACATACAAGGCATTTACACTGTTTTTTGCCGAACTGTAGACGTTTCGATTTATTTTTCTTAGAGCTAAAATAAAAAAAAATTATTCTGTAGTGATTTATATGGTATTTCTCCTTTGCCTTTATATGCTTATTTTTTAACTTGGTTAATTTTTAGCTTGACTTGTTTATTAGGAATTATAATAATAATAAAAGAAAAAGGCTTAGCCGACCTGAAGACTCAATATATCCAGTCTTCGCTTATGAATTTCCATCCACGGTTTTGTACCCAAATGCCAATCATCATTTTGATGATCGTTTATGCTATCCTCTCACCCATGGCTTCAATTGCATTAGCCAGGTACATATTCTGCAATTCCAGATTGTATAATATCTTAAATTTTCTTGTGGACTCCTTATTCAAACCAAATATTCTGCTCAATATATTACTTTTCGAATACCTTAAGACTTTAATGACCATGTTTCACATCCAGTAATTAATTCACTAATCAGAATACAGAACATTATCTTCAAGAAATTGTGTTTCAATTTATTTTTATAAGTAAGTAAACAAGAAGTTGGTTGTGATCAAAGATTATAGTTGTCTTTAAATGTTATTTTTGTTTGTTTCAGCGGAAAATATCTTTGAAAGTGGGTGGCGGTGATACTTCTGAGGTCGATAAGAAAAAATTAAGGGCAGAGAGATTTGGTGGTGGTGCTGATGTAAGATAATTTATTTATTATTATTGGCATTACACAGGAGAGAATATTATAGAAATAAAAACAGCAAGCCATAAAGAAAGAGAAAAAATCTTTTTCTACTTGACTTCTTGTTAACCCTGAGCGAGCTTGTCAAATACTCTATTTTTTAATTTTTTATTTTAGTTTGTTTTAAAATTTCTTTCATCTCGACTTTTATTAAATTAGATTCATATTAATATGTTTGATAATCTATTATAATTACTCATTAATTTAATTTTGCATGTGTTAGTTCATGATCTGGATTTATTGATGACAAAATATAAAAATTTAACTTAGCCAGGCTGGTAAATTATGACTTTCCAATAACCATTTTATCTTTACTTGAAATATCAGCTCTCATTTGAAAAAAATAGATTGTAAGGTCTATTGGTTCTATGAAGTAAGAATTTTCTATTTGATTGTACTATAAATTTTTAAAAAGATGTCAATGAAAGCTTTACGTATTGATGAAAAGAATTATTGAGATAATAGATTACAAAAAATTTTTTTTTTCCGAATTGATCATGAAATTTGTATTTGTCATCATCATCATCATCATAATCTTTCCCTCTTCTTCCAAGGTGCAGTGTGAGAATCCTGTTAATAGAGCCTGGAGCAAGTATCTCTCTCCTAAGCTAGCTCTTTCCTTCTGTTCTAGTCCATTCCTCCCCTCCTGAAAGCACCCCTTAAGCTGTCCTACCAGGAGATGTGAGGCCTTCCTCTACCCTTCTTCCTTCCATGCAGGTCTTGTAAGTCTTCCTGGCAATTCTGTCTGGTTCCATCCTAAGAAGGTGTCCGAACCACCTTAATTTGTGTTCCTCTAAGATGGTCTCAGCTGATTTAACGCGCCTATTTAAGATTAGCCCCTATGGTTGCGTTCCATATCCTATCTCTCTGAATTTTGTTTCCTATTTTTACCAGATATCTCATTTCAATAGCTTGTATTTGAATTGAGTGCTTTGAGGTCATGGTCCATGATTCCGAAGAGTAGGATATGATGGAAGGATGGTTGATTTATAGACGGGCAGTTTGGTCTGCCTTACCACCTCTCTTCTTCCAAGGAAACCCAGTGGGACCATATTTTCGTCAATGTATCCGCAATCATTGAAATTAACACCTAGATATTTAAAACATTCAACTTGCACTAATCTCTGTCCTCCAACCCTCAGTACTCTCTTATCCTTCAGGGATTCTTCCCTATTAACATGCATTTTGTCTTCTCCGGGTTAATTTTCATGTTTATTGTCATTAATTCCTCTTGGAGTACGTTTATACTATGTTGGAGGACTCCGTCATAAATTGGTCAGTAAGACGAGGTCGCCAGCGATGGCCAACAAGGAAAATTTGGGTGAAAGTTTCTGTGTCCTATATGGAATTTCCTCATGATCATTTAGTTTTATTTGCAATAAAATTGCGACTTCAATCCATATACTATTTGTTGATTTAGATTAATATTTTCAGACAGATTTTCTTTGTGATTATTACTTCATCAGCCTGTTCTTCTGATTCTTGTGTTTCATGGGGCTTAAAGTAAAAAAAAAAAAAATGTTTGCCTTTTATAAGAACAAGCAATAAATTTAGGCTGAAACTTTGGCCTTCAGAATAATAAGTTTACATTGATTGCACTCTGTCTGTTTTCTCTTTTAAATAATTTTACATTTTATTTCAGAACTTCTATTACATTTTTTTGTTTCTGTGCATGATATTGTATTACTTGCGATTTTATTTTTCAATTGAAAATATATTGTATTCTGTGTATTGAAGGGTTCTTCGACCAAGGCAGATGCTCTTGTCAAAAGAGCGGAACGCTTTGCTGCTAACAGCACTACAACCAGTACAGCCACCTCCGACAAAACAAAAGTTAGTAAACTATATAAGCACATCTTCAAAATTTTGCTAACATAATTGTATCAATAAATTTCATTTATTTAGATAAATAAACTAACTGGGACACTGCATTTATAAGTATTGAAATATACATGTTTTGGAATTGCACGTTTTGTAGTAATTACACAAGTTGGGCTCAATATCACATTTTTTAAATTAAAAAAAAAATTAATCTTATAAATTGACCAAAAATGCTTCCAATTTTACAACAGTTGACGTCCTTGATGAAGTCTTGAATTTTTCCATACTACATCACTGGACACCCTATTGTTGAAACCAGTTAAAATCTTTTTGATTTTTTTTTAGTTCAATAAATTTAACTTGATATTATATTTTTTAGATTTCTGTGAACGAATCATTAAAAAAACGTGCTGAGAGATTTGGCATTCTTTCCCCTGCAGAGATGAAGGTAACATTAGAAATATTTTTCTGCTGATATCATCAAATTTTGTTTTTCAATATTAATACAATATCGATCTAAATTTTTTTCATTTGATTGTTTGCACTAATCGATTCACTTTGATGTTCCTTGATGCATAAAATTTTTTAATTTTTTAAAACTATTTTTAGATTAATCATTACCACTAATAGTAGTATTTTGCAATTGCTTGTGCACAATTCCTGCTTAAAATAATTTCAGTTACTTAAAAGCATTAATTCAAATATTTTAAATTTGCAGAAGCAGCATTTGGAAAAATTGCAGAAGAGGAAGTTACGGTTTGGAAATGCCCCTGCTACGACAACTGTTACCACAAAAGTTACGGCAGCTATAACCGCCGAGAAGTCTACAGCACCCGTAACGCTTCCAGCAGGAGTGAAGCCTTCTCAACTTAGCGCTGAAGAGAGGAAGAAACTTAGGGCTGAGAGGTTCAAGTTAAATTAAATGAAATACATCTTGACTCTGAGCTTTATTTTATAATTAATAAACCCTGTATATTTCATATGTTACAAGCGATCTACCTGTAGTTTTGTTTTTCATTTTTAATAAGATTTTGTTTTTAAGTTATTGTACATATTTGTCTGATGTATGTTGTGATGAATATATTAGTCATTAGATAGTCTGTTTCTTTTTGCACTCAATTTTTGATTAAATCGTTATAAAACGAACATATTGTTCGAAATCACTGATATTATCTAATGTTTCCTCAACTACAATCATACCCAATTATAAACAGATATAGCTTAAATTTTGTAATCATTTTCAGGATACCACAAGACAAGTGTTTTAATTCCCTATTCTATTATCATCTCTCATATCCTGAGTACCCTTGTACCACCATCTATAGCTTCGCTGACGAAACAGTCATTCTTTCGTCCAACAAAGATCCTTGCATAGCCTTCTATAGCTCTCTCTCTCTCTCTCTCTCTAAAATCGCCTATTTGATTTAGAAAAGTGGTTATACAAATGGTAAGTAAACACTGCAAAATCGACTGTCGTTAGCTTCTCCCTATCAAAATTGAAGACTTGGTACCTTCGAAAAAACTAAATACATGGAATATACTTACAAAATTAAAAGACAAGATGCTACAAATAACTATCACATCTTCTGGACTTCAGATCTTTGCTAGTTTCAAAAATAAACGACTAATCTACAATACTATACCAAGACCTGTTAAGCATTTAGAGCATGACGTAGAGGAAAACACATCCATATAACCTAGATACAAACAACACAGTCCGAAATTCTTACAAATATTATTGCAATCTTACATTATTACTATAAGAAAAATTGTAATTGCTCTTTGGTTTGTACGTTGTGGTATTTTGTATCAAACTAAACACAACATGAACATGCTCAGTACAACAAATACACTATATTTCCCTCCTCAACACATCACCCAAATCCTTTTGTTCTTTCTGTAAAATGTATTTGTTTTAGAGTTGGAACTTACTAAGGATTCTTTTTTAAATTTACATCTGTATTAAATAATACAAGTAAATATTATGAATGATATTTTATGACCAATAAGGACAAGAAGAAAAACTACCCACCTGTAGTATTCAATAACTGATTTAAGTTATAAGATCTCGAGGCCATCTTCTTTTTAGATGCCTTGGAGGATTATCGGGAATTGAAGGCGAAGCTAGGTTTGAAAGTAGTGGGAATAAAGTTTGTCATGAAAGGACTGGTATCAGGTATCGATTAAAGTTGGATCGGTAGGACATTAAGGTCACTTTGGATGATTTTATCCGTGAAAAAGTAAGGAGCATTGAGGGTTGTAAGAATTGGATACAAGAGGAATCTATGGCTTAGTGGCGCCCCAAAGCTCTCCTCCATAAATCCAAATAATAGGTCTTATAATAATCTTGTATATGAGTCTTTTTTAATAAATCAGGAACTTAATTGTCAAGTAAGTGTTGAAGTAGCCTGGAACACCGAGCAGTTTCTCATCGTTGGAGTCAAGAATTAGGGATTAAAAATCCATTTTAGTACTAATTAAAATGAGTTGATCAAATAATCCATACTTCCAATATTTTGAAGTATAAAAGTTTATCAGTTATTAAACAACATCTATCGAACCACTTAGTATTTCAGATACACATTACACTTATTTATTTTTGAAGAAATGTATTTTACCTACTAAATACTCTATTTTTTAATGCTAAGGTTAGATAGTTACATAATCTTGAAAAATGGCTTAATAAAATTCAAAATAATACCTAATTATTTGTATAACGATGCAAAAGCCACAGATCAAATTCAACTCCTTAAAAGTTATTTTGAGTTTTAAGTTAAAAAACAAAAAGTTATTTTTTTCTTTGATAGTGTGACTTTAGAGGTAGGGTAAAATTGCATAATTAAAAGTCTTATATCAAGGTTTAATTTGATTTCATTTGGTATTTTAAAATTTATTATCGGTTATTATTATGCTTAATGTCCTTGAGCGAATCTCGTAACATACTGGGCCCTGCTAAGTTTTATTAAACATAAAATTTTTTTAAAGAATGAATAACAGGTTAGGAAATTAATTAAAACTGATAAATTATTAATGTTTTAAATCAGCTGTTCTTTATTAATCATTTCACCAACTATCTTATGGTTTTCTTTAAGTGTGTAAACAACCACTACCACAGCTTCTCGACTCTTGAACAACCCTCCTAAAACTACTATCGATACAGAAACTGGTTTGTAAATAAGCTATACGTACCAAAAGTCACATTTTCTATATTTTAAAGCAATTTTATTACTTGTGTGTTGTGTAAGATTTGAAAAAAGTTTTACACAATGGATGATTTCAAAAATAAACTTTGAAGAATAAACTTAGATAATAGTTGACCTTGTATATTAAGTGAAAGAAAATAGTCCGGGTGGAGCTCAATAAATTTCTCAAAAGTAGGAAGAAATTTATATTCAAGAGCCAACCTTTCGACCCACTTTGCAGGTCTTCTTCAGGGATTAATATGAAAAATACAAATGAAAATTACTGAATTATGGTAAATATTAATGAGACTAAATAAATTATGGGTAAAAAAAAATGAAGTTCAATTATATAAAATTCTTATATAATTGTTAGAATTGGTTTCATTGGTTCAGACATTTTATTTAGAATTTGAAATTTGAAATATTTCATGAATAAAGTATTTATGATGTTGATGAGAGTGCCTCCACATTTCATTATTTTATTCAGAAGACATCATAATATATCATAATTAATTTTACAATTCATGACAAGCCTTGTTGGTTGTATAAAAAAAGTATTTATTTATGGTTTGTAGAATATATTTTATTTTAAGATGTATGTTTCTTACAACTATCATTAGGTACAACTTAGAGTATAAAATATTATGTACAAAATACATATACAAATTAATTTACAAAAAATACTGTTTCTTACTAGGAAAAAAAAAACATTGTACATTGTTTTGAGGGGAAAAAGGTTTTAACAATTTATAAATATAATTTCATTATATGAATCTTGTGAGACTTCATTGAATCAAAGGCTTCTAAAATCCAAGATGAAGATTTTAAAACACCAATTTTTAATCATGGCTAAATGAATTGATTAAAAATATCGGAAGTCATGCTACAGACAAGGAGCCATTGTTTCTATGTAGATTATTAAATTGTTAAATTCATTTAATTTTGATTATAAGAGGTAAACATAATTGTAAAAAGATTGGGGTCTTTTCCTTAAGGGTTTAAATAAACTAGGTGTTACAGAACAAAAAAAATATGGTAAAAAATTTTATTTTATAATTATGAAACAAAGTACAGAAAAATCTGTGAAAAACAGGTAGTAAGGTATGATGAAGCAAGAATTTGGTTGTATGTTATGTACATTATATATTAGCTAATAATAATTGGCTAAGTTAAACTGCCATGGATTTTCACATGGAGAAAGTTTGAAAAAAAAATTACAAAATTTAAACTTATTGTATCCTAAGATAAATCTGTTTACAAGTTCATACATCAGAAATAATTTTCAGTTTATTTCAATTTGTAAATTTTTTCTTTTCTAATTGGTGAACAAATCAAACTAATTGATAAATTCATAACTTCAAGAGATAATTCATAATTTTTAAAAAATCTCAGAAGGGGATATATCGATTTTTGATCATTTTTTGCCGGTGTGACATGTTTTGTGTTGTAACTCCTCCAATACAACAAATATACTTTTAGCTATGAAGGGAAAAAATGTGTGGCTGGATTCGGCCAACACTGTGCTAACTTTGGCCTCAAACTTTTTTGCTTATTCCTGGTTTAGCCCACATCCATGAAATCTACCTCCTTGACTAGAGGGGTCTAGAATTAGTATTTTATCATTGCATTTTGTATATTTCAATTTCTATGCTTATGAATATGAAGGTATTTGTTATCAGTGTTCAGCTTATACAAAATGACTTATAACAGTCCCTGGAGACTGGCTTGTACAGAAGTACCCTTTTTTGATATCCAGATATACTTGCTTATTTTTTTATGTATCGCCATATTCATTAAGCAATTTTAAAACTTCCAAATGTCCTCTAGCTTTTGCTATATCCTTTGGTGTATCGTTCCCAACTGTTTTAGCATTGGGATCTGCTCCCTTGTCCAAGAGAAGTTTGCAAACCTCATAACGACCCCAATATGCTGCCTCATACAATGGAGTCTTATTGTCTTTGTTTCTAAGATCCACATCAATGTCTAATGCAATTAATTGTTTAACAATACCAATATTTCCCATTGCGGAGGCGGTATGCAATGCCGTCCAACTATCAGCTTTTGTTTTAGCAAGAACATCCACCCCTTTGGAAATCAGAATCTTGACTACTTCATCACGTCCCCAATAGGACGCTTCGAACAATGGAGTTCTATCATCAGTATTTTTGGCATTTATATTCGCTCCATTATCTAACAAGAGCTTGACAACACCGGCATGGCCTCTCGCCGAGGCGGTATGTATGGCTTCCCATCCATTATCGATTGTCTTGGCGTTCACATCGGCTTCTTTTGCGGTCAATAATCTCACTACTTCATCGCGACCCCAATAAGATGCTTCAAACAGAGGAGTTTTCCCTTCACGGTTTTTCGCGTCGACTGGTGTACCAGAGTCTAGTAACATTTTCACAATATCTACGTGGCCTTGTCCTGCAGCTCCATGGATAGCATACCACCCGTCTCTTTTTGTTTTTGCATTAACGTTTGCACCTCTTTGGATCAATGTTTGTACAACACTTTTATAGCCACTATACGACGTCTCGATCAAAGGAGTTTTGTCATCCAAACTTTTCGCATCAACGTCCGCACCACTATCAAGAAGGATTTTCACGACTTCTCCATGACCTCTATGAGCCGCTGCGTGCAATGGCACCCAACCGTCAGCTTTCGTCTTGGCATTTACTTTTGCTCCTTTTGCAAGAAGTTCCTTAACTACTTCGACACGCCCCCAGTACGATGCTTCATATAGAGGAGTCCTATCGTCATTATTATTGATATCTACGTATATTCCTTGTTCTAATAATATTTTGACGATTCCAGTATGACCTTGTGACGCAGCTGTATGAAGAGCATACCACCCACCGTTTTTGGTTTTAATGTTTACTCCTGCTCCTCTCTCAATCAAAATGTTGACGATATTTCCATGTCCCCAATACGATGCTTCGAACAACGGTGTTCTATCATCAAAATTTTTTACATTTACATCCGTACCGCTATCTAGGAGGAACTTGACGATTTCCAAATGACCTCTTTGGGCCGCAACGTGGAGTGGAACCCAGCCATCACCTTTTGTTTTCACATTTACATCAGCTCCGTTTTTAATAAGGTACTTAACTAATTCCACCCTTCCCCAGTATGATGCTTCGAACAGGGGAGTTCGATAATCCTTGTTCTTAACATCTACGTTTGATCCATGTTCTAATAATATTTTGACAATTCCTGCATGACCTTGTGATGCAGCAGTATGGATAGCATACCAGCCATCATTTTTGGTTTTTATATTTATTCCTGCTCCTCTATCTATCAAAATTTTAACAATATTTTCATGCCCCCAGTACGACGCTTCGAATAAAGGTGTTCTGTCATCAAAATTTTTCGCATTTACGTCCGTACCATTATCAAGGAGAATCTTCACGATATCTACATGCCCTCTTTGTGCTGCAGCGTGCAATGGCACCCAACCATCACCTTTTGTTTTCACATTCACATCAGCTCCATTCTTAATAAGGTCCTTAACGATTTCAACACGACCCCAGTACGATGCTTCGAATAATGGAGTTCGAAAATCGTTGTTCTTAACATCTGCTTGTGCACCTTTTTCCAACAACATTTTAACAATATTGCGATGACCCTGTGACGCAGCTGTATGAAGAGCAAACCATCCATCTTTTTTTGTCTTGATGTTTATATCTGATTCTTTTTCAAGTAAAATTCTGACGATATTTTCATGTCCCGCGTATGACGCTTCGAACAGTGGCGTTCTATCGTCAAAATTTTTTTCATTTACGTTCGCACCTTTGTCCAGGAGAACCTTCAAAACTTCTGAATGCCCCCTTTGAGCAGCTGCGTGCAAAGGCACCCAACCATCACCTTTTGTTCGTGCATTAATGTCAGCTCCATTTTTAATAAGCTCGTTGACCATTTCCAAATGTCCCGAATACGATGCCTCGAAGAGTGGAGTTCTATCATCATAGTTTTTTACATCTACTGCAATTCCTTTATCTAGTAGCAGATTCGCAACTTGTACATGACCTCTTTGCGCAGCGGCGTGCAATGGATACCAACCGTCTCTTTTCGTTCTCGAGTTTATTTCAGCTCCTTTCTGAAGAAGTGCTTTCACAACAGCAGTTCTTCCCCAATACGATGCTTCAAACAATGAAGTTCGGTCGTCGTAGTTTTTCACATTGACATCGACACCAAAATTCACAAACATGTTTACAATTGACACGTGCCCTTGTGCAGCAGCGGTATGTATGGCTTGCCATCCATCAGCCTTTGTCTTAGCGTGTATATCAGCTTCATTACTTATCAACAACTTGACGACATCTTCATGCCCCCAATAGGATGCTTCAAACAACGGAGTTCTATCGTCATTGTTCTTTGTATCTACCTTTGCTCCTTGATCTAACAATATTTTAACGATATTTTTATGTCCTTGTGCTGCTGCTGTATGGATCGAAGACCATCCATCTTTTTTCGTTTTGATATTTATATTTGCTCCTATCTCGATCAAAATCCGGGCAACATCTTCTTGGCCCCAATAGGACGCTTCGAACAAAGGTGTCCTATCATCAAAATTTCTCGTATCGACGTCTGAACCTTTATCCACGAGCATCTTGACTATCTCACCATGACCTCTTTGAGCTGCCGCGTGCAATGGCACCCATCCGTCACCTTTCGTTCTGGTATTTACGTTTGCTCCTTTTGCAAGAAGTTCCTTAACTATTTCGACACGTCCCCAGTACGACGCTTCAAATAAAGGAGTTCTGTCGTCATTATTCTTTGCATTTACATCTGAACCTTTATCAAGTAACATATTTACTATTTTCAGATGATCTCGACCAGCCGCAGTGTGTAGAGGCGACCAACCATCTTTCGTTCTTAAACTGACGTTTGCACCTCTGTCCAGTAAAAGTTGAACGATATCATCTCGACCCCAATATGAAGCTTCGAACAATGGAGTGTTGTAATTGAGACTTACGGCGTTCACATCGGCTCCGGCATCTAACAACATGGCAGCTACTGGGTAATGTCCGCGTGCTGAAGCGGAATGTAGAGGGAAAAAACCTGTTGACTTCGTCTTTATTTTGAAATCGGCTCCTCGTGCAAGAAGAATATCGACAACACCTCCTTGCCCCCAATATGATGCTTCATGCAGTGGTGTTCTACTATCGTTATTTTCCATGTTTATTTCTGCTCCTTTATCGAGTAGCATGACTACGATGGATTCATGCCCTCTTCCTGCTGCTGCGTTCAAAGGTGCCCAACCATCTGTCTTGGTTCTCGCGTTGGGGTCAGCTCCTTTTTCCAAAAGCAGTTTGACGATGTCCTCATGTCCCCAGTAACAAGCTTCGAAAAGTGCAGTCTTGTCATCGCCATCCTTGACGTTAATATCGTCGCCTTCATCGAGCAACGCATGCACGATTTTTATGTGACCTCTCACAGCTGCAGCGTGCAGTGGTACCCACTTGTCTGCCTTCGTTTTTAAGCTTTTGTTTGCGCCTCTTTCGAGAAGCAATTTTGCGACATCATATTGCCCCCAATAAGCAGCTTCGAACAGAGGGGTTTTATCATCGTAGCTATTGACGTTTACTTGCATTCCAATATCTAATAAGTACTTAACAACCGATGTTTTTCCTGCAGCAGCTGCCAAATGCATTGCTGTCCATCCAGCTTCTTTTGTCTTAGAATAGAGGAAAGCTCCTCTGTTCAACAGTTCGGTGACTACTGGCAAATGACCGGCAGATGACGCTAAGTGCAAAGGCGTCCTGTGATCATCATCGATTGAATCGATATTTACATTGCATTTTAATAAGTATTTGACAACGATCAAATGCCCTTCAGAAGCAGCTGCATGAAGCGCTGTCCTTCCATTGCCAGTTTGGACACTACAATTGGCTCCTTTATCAATCAAATACTTAGTAACGACCTCGTTTCCAGCTTCAGAACTTAAATACAAAGGAGTTCTCTTCTGAGAATCATGAGCGTTTATGTCAGCACCCTTGTCCAATAGAAAATAGACAGCATTGATTTTTCCTAACTTGGCAGCTTCGTGTAAAGGAGTATCATTATTCATGGTTTTAGAATCTACCTTAGCTCCGTGGCTGACTAAGAGATTGCTTATAACCGTATCTTCTTTCTCTGTAGCTACGTGTAAAGCAGTATAACCATCTTTATTTTTGGCATTTACGTCGACATTTAGGTTCAACAAAAATCTTACCGCTTCGGCTTTCCCTTCCTTCACAGCATTAAATAATAATGTCTCTCCTTTAAGATTAGTTGCAGATTTGTTTGCACCTATGTTGAGCATAATTTTTGAAAGTTTTTCATCTCCCTTATCAATAGTAAGTGCCAACAAACTTGTCTTGAGAGATTCACCAATTGAAGGCTTCTCACCATATCCTAATAAGAGATCCGCAATTTGTGATATTGTCGTAAGTGCTTCCAGATTTGTGTGGTTTAATGCATCTGTATTATTATCGTTAAGTAGAATTGTTGAAATTATGAGATTGAGTTCTTCACTTTCCGAATTGGATATTGTGTAATTATCTTTTAGTAAATTTTCTACCACACCCACGATCACCATTTGTTCGGCTATGTGCAAGGGTGTCATTCCATAGATGTTTTTCTTGCTAATAATGGTTCCAGATTCGATTAATGACTTGGCTATGTGCAAATTTCCATTTTTTACAGCAGTATGGAGAGGAGTATCACCCAAAGTTGTTTCTATATTTGGATTTCCTCCTTTTTGTAAAAGTATCTCAACGGTATCCAAATCATTATTTTCTACAGCCCTGTGCAATGGCGTGAATCCTTCCGAATCCACAACGTCTATTTTCGCACCTTTTTCTAAAAGTGATTTAACTGTTTCTGGCATTTTCAGTTCAGCGGTAACGTGAAGAAGGGTTTCTTTTCTGTCGTTAGTCAATTTTACCATTTCACTATTGACTTCCTTGATAGCGCCATTGAGAATTAACAGTTTTACAATCTCCTCGTTATTACTTTCCCATGCTGCTTGAAAAGCTTCACCGAATTTGAAGTTTTTCTCGGTTTTCAGAAGCCAAGAGAATATTTCAGAATCCCCTCTCTTGCATGCTTCTGTCATTAGTTGTGTCTTGTTAGCCATGAGAAGAATGTCGTTCACTATCGGCGCGGGTATCTTTACTAATCCTTTATCTTTCCACTTTACAACAGAATCGATTACTTTGTACATTTTGTCTGGAGGGAAGTTAATCTTGGACCTCACCCAATCGCTCACTATCGGTCCTTGATTCGTTTTCATAGACATGGCTAATTCCAAAAGCTGATTGGTATGCACCGTATCGTTTCCACTGAGAGATGAAAGAATTTGCAAAAATGTGTACTCGTCAGTTTGCATATTTGAAAGAAACTCACCAGAGTCTATTTTGATATATGATAGAATCTCGTCCGTTGCTGGGCCAACTTTATTCACCAGCGAGGTTATAATATTTGCCATAAACTGTTCATGCACTGTGAAGGCATTTAAGTATTGTTGTTTATCATTAGTAGAATAGACTGTCCATCCATCTTGAACCTGGAACATAAATATTTGTTTAATAATACAAAAATATCAGATAAATAAGTTCAAATCCCGCTGCGGACTTGAATTTAGTCTGTTTGCAGCCGGTGATGGATCATATAGGATTTAGGAGCTCACCCAGCCTCTGTAAAATATTATAAAAGTAGGGTACCCAAAATAAGGGGGGAAATCTGGTGGTTCAGCGTGACCTAGGACAAGTCACATCCTTGCATCTGTCCATAAAACAATACAGTCTCTACCATGTACTGAACCCTAGACCCGTTCACGGGTTGCATTGGTACAGGGTTTTTTTCTAATTATACCATGAAGTATTTAAAAGTAAGTTGTTCATATCACAGCAATAATTTACTGAAAACAAATACAATTTCATGGCGTCTATAAAGTGCATGCTGCAAAATTTTCAATTCTGAAATTCATTCTAATTTAGGGTTTCTTCTACAGTGCGCCCTTGTGTAAGGGTCTTTTAAATACAATATGAAAAGGTTTGCTAAAACGGAATATATATATTTTTCCTAGGTTTTAAAATTCAATTAACCTACAGTTTGTTTATTTATTAAACGTCACTTTATGCTACTATGGCTCATTGGATCATAGTGATCTTAAATGAGTGCCTGACACCACACAGGCTCAGGACTGCCTCATCATCTCCGATAAGCAGCATGATCAAGGATTTTTACTCCCTTTAATCTTTGGTATAGAAAGTTTTTTTGCTAACCACTACATCACAGGTGACCTACCTCATAATTAACCTACTTTAACAAAGGCTATACTTTCAGAGGACGAAATAGACCTTAATAACATCCGCTTATCATAAGCGGTTACCAGACTATAAATTTCTAGCAGTATTTAAATAAATACTTGGTTATGCCGTCGTTAGATAAAATGGAACTCTTGAGCCTGGTATCAGATACTCTTTAAAGATCTTTTTGGTCATTATACCTGGGTAGGCAAAATTTAGGACTTCCAATGTGAATTATCGTCAGACTTGATAAGCAGCTTAAAGTGACGTTAAATGAATACAGAACTATCAACGGAAATTACTATTTTTATTTAGATCAAGACCATTGGAACTCCTTTGGAGTACTTAAAATCTTAGGATACCAATATTACTATTGTATTCTAAGCAGTTAGCATAAATGGCACAGGACAGGGATCGTATTGTGTTAGCTTCTGATAAGGATACGGTATTATTCCTGGTTAGGATACTATATCCTTATACTCTTGGATAATAACAATAAGGCTTAGTAAACCCGATACCACCAATCTCTGCTTACAAACTTCTGTTCACGAACAACTACCCACACCAACATCCGCCAGATCACTCTTAACCCAATCTTCCCAGCTACGCCTTGGTCTACCCCTCAGTCGCTTCCCAGTCGGACAAGCGCTTATAAACATCTTAGGAATTAGTTCGTCACTAAGACCAGAAAATTTACAGGGCCATCTTAATCTTCGCGATGCTATCACCTGAATAATATTATTGGGGAGAGTTGGTGGAAATTCCCTGGAACTTTTCCCACAGAGAAGTTATAAGTCCGATGGACTCGCTGACCAACAATGAAATAGGCCCCAGGTTTGCTGGAGGGATGTGACGTAGGTTAGAACACCCTACTCACGTTATGTTTTAGTTCACAAAATACCACTAATAGTCTTGGATTATACTAAATGGATTAAGTAGAGAGTAAAAATAATGACAATTAAGTATAATTTGAAACTTATACTCACAGCCGCTGAAGCGTGGAGGAGCAATGGGACCGTGAAGGAGATCCAAACCTTCAACATCATAACCCACGACTAGCAGATGTTGAAATTATCTTGTTCTGAAAAATAAAAAATACACATCTGATGATACAATAATTGCCTTGGTTTTATTGGAGTATAAGGCTCTTAAACTTAATAGGAACTCCTGTTAAGGAAAAAATGGACTGGCTTGGACAGTGTTACCAACTTTTTTAACCAGAGTGTGCAAACCGCGATTGATTACGTTGGTCTGCAACTAAATAACTTATTTTCAACCTCATTAAAACAACTGGCAACATTTAATTATTAAAACATTTATTTCACAACACATAAGGAATATAATTATGAACAACAATAGAAGCCATAACTGAAGTAAGATGGCGTCCCAATGCCTTCTCAGGGACATAGATTAACCTGTTAACCGGGCGAGACGTTTTATTACGTCAAACGTAATTTTGTATTTTCCTTTGTGATATATATATATATATATATATATATATATATATAAATTTCGTATTATTATTTTTTTAAATTAATGCTTAAAATAAATGAAAATAATATGAAATATATAGGTTTTCGTTTATTGATATGTATAGCACATATGAAAATACAAAATTACGTTTGACGTATTTATCAATGTTTTCATGACAGACTTTATTTCCACTCTAACGCACTAGTTTCAATTCTAGCAACCTCTTCAATTCCTGATAGTCCTCCAAGGTATCTGAAAAGAAGATTGCCTCGTGACCTTCTAAGTTGAACTTTTTATTTGAGTACTACCACTGGGTAATTTCTGGACCTGTCTTTATCCATGCCAAAATTTTCCTTTCTTTCTATTTACTTGTATTAGTATAATAAAGTTGTAAATTTCATTGAATAATAAAAAACAAAGGAAGAGAAATTGTGTTATTCTCGTTGTGGCTGTCTAAATCAGACATTGGCTTGAAATTGAGATGTTATTGCTTATACTATAACTCTGTTGGATTATAATAAAAAACCATAAGAATGACACAATTCGACTTCCCTCAGTACAATTACGTCTCTCTGGACAAAATTCGACTTAACCCCTTATTCACCAGGCCTGCACATTTATACATTTTATTTTACAATCAAATTTTAAAGCATGGTGAATTTAAAAACACGAATTGATAATAATTATAAAATAATATCTACTTCAAAAGAAGTGGCTTCCGAGAAAGAAGGAAAACACTTCATGATTAGATAACTAATCGGCTCTCCGTCAAAGCATCTACAAATATAAACACAAAACAAAAAAATCTTGTGGTTTTCCGAATAGGATAATAAGTGACTATTTTTTTTATTAATTTTTTTTTATTTTGAAGAGAAAAGATTTGCGACCAGCCGGGATTTGAACCCGGATCTCCGTCTCACCGTGGCAACGCTCTAACCATTTGAGCCACCGGGGTCGCTCCTTACCTAGGATTTTGCTTTAAAAATTAAAACAATGATTAAAAAGTTATAATGAATTTTTTTTGTATATTCTTTAAAATATATAAATTTACATATAGTTTAGCCCTTTAGGTAGTTTAAACGCGCTGTAGAATATATGAATCCAAACAAAAAGGAACATCAAAGTATTGGTGATAAGATATTTGTTATTCAGAGCTTCATATAGCGTAAACCTATATATAGGGGGAATATATATAGATTTAGAAAGGATAATACAGAAGCTTGAATAAGTCGAGAAGTTTAGGCACTTGAGGTTTCTGATAACTAGAAAAAAAGAAATTCAAATGGCCATAAAGTGATCGATGCCAATACCATCAATTGCCGTCCACTGATTACCGTCACTGATTACCGCTCAATCCAAATTCCGAAAGTAATGTTCCCACCTACGCCTCGGATAATTATCAGTTAGCTCAACGCTTATTATAAAAATTGAAACTTTTATTTCTTGATGAAATGATTACCGAAATCTACTAATTAATCATTTGCTTCTCCTTACTAAAGCTCACAACTCCTTTAACTGGGAAATATTAAAATGACATGAATAATCAGTTAAAACTTGTAATTCAACTCGAAGCAACAACCTGTGAAAAAGATACCGAAAAATATATTGTTTTACTCCATTCTCTGTATTGAAATAACAGTCCTAAAATTGAAATATTGGGATAAGATTTAGCTCGCATTATTTTTTAAATCGATGGATTGCATTTTTTTTCATTAAAATGAAAAGTAGTGCTGTCATTTGTATAACGGCTAAATAAATCAGGAACAGTGGCTTTGTGATTAGGATTTTTTTAAAAGATTTATAATTTAACTTAGTTAGACAAAAGACTAAAGAAAAAGAAGTTCTCCTACCCGTTGCTAGGCAACGTCAATATAATATTACATTATTAGAATTTTTTTAACATAATAAAGAGACACAAGTGTTTTTAATATTGTTTATTATAGCCTAATCCCTACAAATAATATTATAAATGCGAAAGTAACTCTGTCTGTCTGTGTGTCTCTTACGCTTTCACGTCTAAACTACTGAACCGATTTTTTTTAAAAATTTATTTATTGATATTTACAACTGTACTACAATAATACATCAAGTAAATAGGCTATGTGATACATAATGACTAGTTCCACTAGGAAGGTCACGTGCCCATCTTCTTTTCAGACGCCTCGGAGGACTATCGGGAATCGAAGAGGAAGCAAGGTTTGAAACTAGAGGGTTTGAGTGGGAATGAAGTTTGTTATAAAACGATAGATACCGGGTTCGGGCCAAATCAGCAACAAATGGGACATTAAGGTCGTCATCGATTACTCTATTCTTAACAAAATAAGGAGCGTTGAGGATTTTACGAAGGATTTTGGATTGTAGGGATTGGATAGGAGAGGAATTCGATGGCTTAGTGGAGCCCCAAAGCTCTACTCACTGAACCGATTTAAATGGAATTTGGTACAGAGATAGTCTAGAGCCTGAGAAAGGACATAGGCTACTTTTCATTGCGTAAAATAGGGTTGTAAGGGGTTGAAATAGGGGATGAAAGTTTGTATGGAAGATTACAATTTATTTTACACATGTTAATTTATTTACGTTTATTCACACATGTTATAAGGGGCCACCCTATAATGCACGATGTTAATTGTAAATAAAACAAAAAGTTACCAGAGAATTATGTTAATGCTTTTTTATTATGATAGAATGATCTATGGCAATTATGTGTGAAGCAAAATATCGGGACAATGGTCGCCTTTTATACTTCTATCCGATGGCCCATATTTTCAATGACTCTGAGACATAATTGTCATTCATTTAACTAATGTTTATATTTTATCAGTTAAGAACTTTGTATATTATATACTATACTTATATATCGATGCCTTAGTTCACACATGTGTTAAGTGCCGAAAACAAGATTTTACATGAGACAACTTTGATAATAATTTAACAAAAGAAATACAGTACAAGTTTAAGCACACAATATATTTTTGTGTATATTTAATATACTTCTCTATTAATTATATATTAACATATGATCTATGACTTCCTGATCACAACATTATTACAATATTATTTATATAACAAAACCCATTTTTGAAAAATTTATTAATAATAATAAAATGTTAATTTAGTTTAATTACAATAAATCATTAAAATCAAAGTATATATTTGATTTGAAAGCATCAAGAGGAGTAGGTTTTCGGTTTCTATAAAAGATTTTGTGGTTATTACATGACCTCATTTAAGTTATGCAAAACATGTAGTTTTCCTCTTTCTTTGAATATAATTCATCAAATAGTTGGAATGAAAATGTGAGGTTAAAATTACAAAAATAAATGTATTTGACAGTGTATTACAAATAGAGACAATTCATTGCCATAGAACCAAAAAATATTTTAGTAAAACTTAATTTATCAAATACGTGTGTAATGAGAAAATAAAGTTATAATACGGCCATTATAAAAAAATAAGATGTGTAATTATATAATATACTAAATAATTAATATTATTAATTATAATATTAATCATTAAGACATTAAAATTAGAGTTGTTTATTTATTTATGATATAATTGGTCAGATGTAGTAGAAGGCTATTCCATTATTATAATACATATCAAAATATTATATAACTCTACTGATATCAAACAAATGAATATCTAATATTAAATCGATAAATTTTAATAAATAAATTTAAAATATAATCTAAAATTAAAATTAAATCCACCAAAAAAAATATCGAAGAAAAGAATATTTATTTCTGTTCTGTGGAGTAAGGACGTCATGGTATCAACAAAAAAGAGACTCTGCAATTCATTTCATGTAAGTACCGCCCTGTATGCCTCAGGAACCTGGTCCGTTTCAACTGATTCGGCAAGAAAACTGCTTTCAATGGAGATGGATTTTTGTAGACGTAGTTGCAGGATATCAAGACTACAACACGTTCCGAATGACAGAATTAGGGAAGCAGTAAACAGACCATTCAACATCCTGAACTCGGTTGAAACGAAAAAACTGAGCTGGTTTGGTCATGTTATGAATATGCCGGATGGATGACCGATAGCCTAAAAAAGTACTGAAACATGTAGCATCGGAAAGGGGGAAGAGAGGTCAGAAATGAGGTGGATGGAAGGGATCCCGGAGGCAATAGCGGTAAGAGGACTTAGAGAGGAAGACTGCTAAGATAAAAAGAAATGGCTTGTATGAATTAGGGTACGACATATGATGCATTGTTGTAATAAAATCGTTCTATATGATATATATATATATATATATATATATATATATATATATATATATAAAATATAATCAAGAAGTTCTATGTAATCAATTCTAAACTTAATTTAGAATTAATACGGTTCGATCATTTGCAAGTGGTTTATTAAACGGTCATTAATACAATCAATATTTGATTAATTCTTTCTCAGTTTTATCAATGTTATTCCTAATTTCCATATTATTCTAACGTAATAATAATAATATAATTAAAATAGGAGTACCTTCAGATGATAACTTCCACAAGGAATCGACGAAAAAATTAGAAAATATACTTGGCAGAGGAATTGGAGCAATTAAATATTAATTGAAATTATATATGTTATGGTAAAAGTAGATATTGCGGCAAATGTACACATTTTCCGGTAAATGTGCACATTTGCCTCCTCGTTTGGGTAATGTCCATTTAACTAACATTAACAATTTCAAAGAAGGGAAATGTACATTGAATTCACAATGACCATGTCGTTTTGGTAAATGTGAGCATACAAAATACGAAATTATAGGAATGCAGTCGCTTACTGGTGGACAAGGTTTTAAAAGATGCATCTGTAAAGGAACATGTTCCTCAAAAAAATGCTGTAATATTATGTAATTCCAAGTGCCACAATAGCAATTCTTGCTCAAATAAATAAAACTTTTTTCATTATGAAATTTCTATATGTTCCTTTAGAGTTTTATAAAATTTAACTGTTATGATAAAGAAAAGTATGTTATTATTATTTGTTTGATTCCCATCGTATCGGTCCTCAAAAACTAGGACGAAAATTGTATTTATGAATATTGGGATGATAACCTACGACATATTATATAATATGCAAAGAAAAGTATGGTTTGATTGTCATTTATATTTTTTAATTCAAATCATTTTCGTTATTAAAGCCTTGTGTATTATGTTTATTGAAATAAATATTTTTTTACTGCAACAACATTTTTAATTTATTTGTATTCCAACTTTTCTTAAAACATGAAGGTAAGAGTATACATTTACCAAAACGTGAAGGCAAGAGTACACATTTTTCGGGAAATGTACATACACATTATATTCAGTTCACATATACCTAATTTTTTGGGAAATGTACACATTTTATGGTAAAAGTGTACATTTCCCAAGAGTGTAATTTTACCGTAACATGTATAAGCTTCATAAAGCAAATGTTTACCCGTTGGTCATATCCAATGAATGGCGATGAACAGAATAAAAAACGAAAGCAGTATTACTCGGAACTGCGAGTATCATTCAAAAAGTTAAGAATAATAATAATTAATTTTTCTAGCCTCATCCTTGACTTATGTCCGGGTAAGTAGGAACCGAGAAAAAGAACGAAAATCCCGAAAACCGAAGGCCCGATGCAACAAACTCCATACACAGATACCAAGTACGAAAGATCATGCTTTAAGTAATACTCCCACCTACGCTTTATATGATATCCCAAAAAGTTTACTTTAATTCACTACATTAATTTAGAAATATTTACTACATTATAGTATAGAGTGTCATATATATGACTCACACTCTCCTATTGTATATATATGTATATGTTTGTGTGTGTGAGTGTGCTTGAGAAGGCATTATGTGGCCATTTACCTTTAGTAATGGAGTCTATCATTCAATCAGAGTCTATTATTTGTTGATACTTACATAGCAATGATTGTAAAATAAATATTTAATAATTAAGTATGTCATCGTGTGGTGGATGTTGTCTCCTCTGCATTGGAGCGTAGATTGTACTGCACGGGAGCCTTTCTCGATGTAGAGCAGGCTTTTGATCGAGTCTGGCACCCAGGTCTCCTTTACAAAATCCAACAATTCCTTCCTCCTACATACTTTTTAATCATTCACTCCTTTCTAACTGGCAGAACATTTAAAGTAAATCATAATGGTTCCTACTCTTCTCTCTATTCCCAGTCTGCTGGTGTTCATCAAGGTAGCATCCTCGGTCCTATCCTCTACACAGTATATACAGCTGACATTCCAACCCATCCTAACACCTTTATCTCCACGAATGCTGATGACACAAGTGTGTTATCAGTTAATAACGACCCATATATTGCATCCCAATCCCTCCATTCACATTTATCAAGCCTCGAAGAATGGTGTCGGAATTGGAGAATTAAAATCAATTCCAACAAGTCCCATAAAATTACCTTTACCCTTCGCCGAAAACCCATGACTTCCTGTCCTATTGTATCCTTTAATAGTACTCCACTTATCCCTGTTGAACAGATTCGCTACCTAGGACTCAACTTAGACAAACTTCTTACTTGGAACCCTCACACAAGACTGAAAAGACAAAAAACAGCTAGACGCTTCCGACTATTTCAACACATACTAGACAAACGCTCAAAGCTTTAGATCAATTACAAAAGACTTATTTATATGACTGTTATAAGACCTATATGGGCTTACGGAATTGAACTATGGGGCTCCCCCAAACCAACAAATTCCTCTCGTATTCAATCCTTGCGATCCAAAATCCTTCGGAAAATCCCAAACGCTCCTTATTTTGTCACAAATAAAACCATCCATAAAGAACTTAACATTCCATACATTACCGATTTAGCCCATTCCAAATACCTATCATTCTATAATAAATTCCAGTCCCATCCAAACCCACTAGTTTCCACCCTTGCATCCAATTCCATCCCGGACAATCCTCCTAGGCGTCTGAAGAGAAGATGGCTTCGGGACCTTATATTATAGAAATGTTATTGGAGTGCTGCCGGTGGGTAGTGCTTCTACATGTCCTTTCATGTATCTAGTTAGTCATATAGCCCTTGTACTAGATGTATATATTACAGTTGTACAATTCAATAAAATAATTAAAAAAAAAATAAAATAAAATAATTAAGTGACCAATCGAGTTACTCTCGTATCCAATCCTTGCAATCCAAAATCCTTCGTAAAAAACTCAATATTCCTTACTTTGCTATGAATAAAGTCATCTCTAATGACCTCAATATACCATTTGTTGCTAAATCGGACCCTTCCCGAAATCAATCCTTTCATGAAAAACTTCAAACATGGCCACTTCTTCAATTCCCGTTAATCCTGAAAAGAAGATGGCCACTAGACATTCTAAGTTGAATTTGTTATTTGAGCACTAGCAGAGGTTAGTTTCTCAACTTGCCTTTATCCATGCCATTATGTATCATTCACTATACTTACAGTTGTAAATTTCGATAAATAAATTTAAAATAGAATAAGTAATAAAGTTGTTTTAATGAGGTTAATACGGTTAATGTGGTTAAGGTTGTTAACCGTATTTCCTAGTTTATCTTTCAGAAGAAATAACCTCTAACCAACGTCTTCCATCTGAATTGTTTTGTTTTTCATTTTATAAGAAGAGGGTGAAGAGTGGATATAATAATTGATTCGAGGTAACCTTTAGTCAATTGTTTTCCTTATAATAATATTCACTAATAAACTGTTATTTTCGTATGCAGCCAAATTACACTTCGGTATCTTCTTAAAATTATATACTGAGACCTTTAGATGCCCAAGGTAGTCTAATTTTCATTACATCCTCTAGAAGGAAATTTAGAAGAAAATTTATTCTTTAAAAGGATGCAGACTCCTGAAGAATCATATATGGACTTCGTAAATTGTGTCACTATCATCAACCTACCATCATGATTTTTAGCATTTTCAAAATAAGAACTGTGAAGGAGAATTGTAAATCACGATGCATTTTAAAGAACTAAATATTAAGGTTTAACTTCCTTCAATAATAAAAAAAAAATTAAGATAACAATTGTAGTGGATAAACATCGCCACATTTGAATAAAAGGTGTATAAAGTCCCAACCAAGCAACAGGTGAGAATAGATATATTTATATTGATGATTACTTTTGCATTAAGTTTTTATCGAAATTTGTATAAAAAGTGTATCCATGATTTTCATGATAATTTTGTCACTAAGACCCGTAATGGGTTGTAGTGCCAGTGATGATGATGTATATATATATACAATGAAATGACTTTAAACACACACAAGCAATGTCTTATTATTCTTTAAATACGAAGGAAAAATATTCCATTTCACGATTTCTGGGAAAAGTAAGAGGTAATGTAGAAGCTACAATGGCTCAAATAATAGAAATTAATGAATTGTTACAATCACAAATGAAAATTCTCTGAATGAGGGAATTTCCTCAAATAAAAAAACACTTTCCACTTATTTAAAACGAAATATTAGTTCCAAATAGGTAAAATTATTTTTAACGTAATTTCCCTTCAAGAATTAACATGTAATTATGTAAATAACTGCATATATACTTACGTAGAGTACGTTATGGATACTTTTAAATTAATATCATTCTCCAATAATAATTCAATAATAATAATTTGTATATATATTTTTTTCTTTGCTACTACAACCCATGAAGGTTCTTAGATTCAGTACATAGTAGACTGTACTGTATCTAGGACAACGGTTGTACAGGGAAGTAATTTTCTCGGTTTCACGCTTAACACCCAGGTATTCGACCCAATTAAGAGTACCCAGTTTATAGAGGCTGGGTGAGGCTTATGAGGGTCTTTATAACCCACAGGTTGCATCTGTGGGTATCAACACACAAAATAATTTATCGGACATAGCCAGACTGTAACCTTAGCCCTCTACTAGCCGTCCCCCTAGAGCTATTTCTGAACTAATGATCAGTCAATTTAGTTCTGAAAACTTAAGTTGGTAGTTGGCAGTAATGTGCATATGGAATTAATGTTTTTGCCCATTTTTGAGGAGTTAAAAGTATTTGGATTTGAATACAGAGGATCTTAAAACGTGTATTTTCGTTGAAAACTAGCAATTGAAAAATGTTATAATAGTGATAGTTTTTCTCTTTTTATAATGTAACAGAGGCTGAGGATGCCGAATTTAAAGCTTCATCTTAGCAATCTAGTAACTGCTGTGGTGTCGGTTCAGATCCGGCCTGAGCGGGTTAATTCATTACTTTTGACCTTACCACCATGCTTAGAAATGTTGGTAATGTTTAGTAATAGCCTCTTCTATTCGCCTTAAAGGACATTAAACTCCAATAATATTTATTGAAAGAAAATTACATTATTTTATACATAATGTCATTGCATTTGCAATTAAATATCCACTTGAGAACATCTAAATGTATGAATTTGTTTTTAAAATCTTAGAAATCAAGCTTAATTATTTTAAACTTGAATATAAATATAATATTATAACTATATTTTTATCATAGTCAATAAGTCTTATTCGAATGCTATTGTATATGTATCGTGTCGATTTTCGCAATAAATAAAATCATATACATATTATTTAATTTATATTATAAATCAAGAACATATGACTTGATAATTAAAAAAATATAAAAATGATCTCTAGTGTTTCGTATTTGTTCTTCAGAAAATTTTCAACAACACAACAAAATGTTTCAGATATAAATTATTCCTAATGGAGTTGTTCAAATGTTGTCTATATATTGTAGTTATTTATCTACAATAACTTAATTACAATGAAATACACACTTCCCTACCCATATCCTTACATTTGTAAAATATTAGTAATTAAAAAAAATATTTTTAGGATATGATTCATTGCTAATGATTACCACACATAATTTAATTTATTGTTAAATATTTTTATTTTGAAGAGAAAAGATTTGTCCTGGCCGGGACCTCTTCAAAGTAAAAATACTTAAAAATAATCACCATCACAAGAACAATAAATAAAAATAAATTATAAATAAGTGAATTTAGTATTATTCCATTTTCTTATTTATCAAATCTATACCAACCAACTTACTCTGCTAAGTGGCTTTTTATCTGTCGATTTTATAATATCTTTAGGTGTACTGTACTATTTTGTAATTATAAATTATAACTAGGCCATTGAAAATGATTACATTACATACGTTCAACTAGAAACTTATAATCACAAACGACAAAAAAAACATTCTAGTGATACGAGGAAAATTTTATACAGAAATATGCGGTTTACAAAATAATAGAATCAAGCAGCATATTTGTAAAAACAGAAAATAACATCAATGATTTTCTCCATCATAATATATGTAAAAGTAGACTAGGATATTATACAAGGAAAAAATATATATAACAATTGAATTTATTATGCAATTAATTTTAAAACAAATGCACTTTAATAACTAAGCATTTTTGATAAATAATGAATGAAGTGATTATAAAAGTGTTTTAAAATTTAAAAAAATAGTGCATTATTGATTTACAGTAGATTAATTACATAAAAATAAAAACCATATTTATGTATACAACTTTTTCCTATGTATGTAATTTTAGTCCCTTTTATTAAATCCCGTACAATTTACTTTCCTGTCAAATATTTTTATATTATCTTTTGAACTACTCAAATATTTTTCTAGTATTTTGAGATTACATGATCCTAGTTGTTTTGTTTAGTCATAGCTTACTGTGTTCTATTTCATATAGTACATTATATTCGTAATAGTATATCGATTTGAAATATAATAACTACATAATATTTATTTTTAAAGCGTTTATATAGTTTATAGTTTATAGTTAGAAATTGATATGCTAGCATAATTAACCATTAAAAATAATTATTGTAAAATTATACATACTGACATGTAAGGGAATTTGTATTCTGAAGGTATTTGTAATATCAACTACTGCGGTATGTTGAGAAGCTATGCATAATTATATTAAGAATAATTTGTATTTATAACATCGTTCGATGTATTGAAATGTGCAACCTGAAGACGAAGAACTTAGAAATGTCTATGGCTGCTTCGAAATGTTTATCCAATAATAACGGAAAAACGGTAATATAACTTTGATTAACTAACAAAAGATTTAGAATCGACTTGACACCACTTAATCATTAAAATAATAACTCATAAAATTCCCTCATGTTGTAATATTGTACGATAAAAACAAATGCTACTCACCAAGAACGGATCCAATGGAAGAAGACCGTGCTGTTTATTCCTGATAAAGAGAACGACTGATGGCGAAAACTCGCGCAGCAGGTTATGAAGGTTATGAATGATGACGTAGGGTCGGGTCAGGAAACTCGGAACTGTTTTCTACATGATCCAGTCACAGTTTACATGACCTAGGGGAATTTTGTCTGACGTCGAGCTCGTTTAGTGAGTGGGGTATGAGGCAGACATGATGTACTTCTTAGCCATGATGCTCGTTTTGTAGGAAATGTATTACCTTCCAGAACTATTTATGTATTATCTTACTCGAAGTATTATAATCTTGATATCATTAGCAGTTGGAGGAAGTCAATGTTAATATTCAAATAGTAAGTAAATATTGGAAACGAAAATTTCGATCCATATTGCAGGTCTGGTTCATGGCTGAACAAATAAGATACACAAAATAATATTTATTCAACCAACCAATAGTTATTATATCTACAGCCTCGGTGAATAATTGGTTAAGTCGAATTTTTTCCAAAATGACTTTCTTGGACTTGTTAAGAATTATTTAAGTAGTGAATAAGTGGCTAACTCAGCCTCTTGTTTGAAAAATGGAGAATTTCTAACCAAAAATTACGAAAATTTTTGCTATTTAACTTTCCATTAGAGATGGCAGTGAGGAGATCTACAGTGTATGTGGGAGGCACCATTATCAACAAGAATACACAAATCCTGGGCTTTGCTGACGATGTAGATATTATAGGTAGATCATTTGTAGTCATGAGGGAGGTTTTTATTGCCCTTAAAAAAGCCGCAGCAAATATTGGTCTGCTTGTAAACCAGGATAAAAAAAAATACATGATGGCGGGGTGTCGAGGCGCAGCGAGCTCCACAACGAACAGATTCATGGGACAAGACCAGTTGGACGTCCCAAATTGCGTTGGGCAGACGGCGTCGCTGCCGATGCAAGGTCTATCCTTGGAATAAGGAATTGGAAGGCGCCTGCTCTGAACAGGGATGACTGGTGGCGTCTGTTGCAGGAGGCCTTGACCTCCCCCGGGTTGTAGTGCCATTGAAGAAGAAGAAGTGGCTAACTCAGGCTCTTGTTTGAAATATGGATTTTTTGGCTATGAATAATTATCTTTATTTAACATAAGAGTTTCTAACTATTTTACAACATCAATTGATTTATTTACTTTCTTACTAAGAATCGTAAAGATAACGCAATATCTCAAAAGTGCAATTGAGCTTATCAATATATAAATTAATTTCATGTAGATATTTTTGATTTATGACTCATTAGATAAGATTAAATGAGTTTCAAGAAAAATGCTTAAATTAGACTACAAATAATTTAAGTTCTTTCTGTGTTTTAAGAATGGAATGATAGATGTCATATTTATTGAAATTAATTAATTTACAATAGACATATGATCGATAGAAAAAGCAAATCACCTTAAAATTTTATCGATAATTTGAATATTTATAATACTTCTTTTCGGATTAGCTTTTCAGAGCCAAAAGCTAGCCTATGCACACTTATTTTTGGAATTTGTTTACTCTTCAAGCCTCTTATTACTGCAGAGATATTAGTTCAAATTATCGATAAAATTTTAAGTTGATTTGCTTTTTCTATCGATCATATGTCTATTGTAAATTAATTAATTTCAATAAATATGACATCTATCATTCCATTCTTAAAACACAGATAGAACTTAAATTATTTGTAGTTTAATTTAACCCTTCTAAAAATTATGTACGTTATCTCGGATTATACTTGGACAAAAGACTTACATGGAACGTACATACAAAATTAAAAAGACAAGAACAGACTAGACGGTACAAACAACTATCACATCTATTGGACTACAGATCTTCACCTGACTTACGGAACAAACGGCTTATCTATAATAGTACCCTACACCTATTTGGACATATGGAGCAGAACTTTGGGGTTCAGCAAAAGTCTACATAGACAAGATACAAACAACACAGTCCAAAATTCTCAGAAAAATTGTTAATGCACCATGGTATATTTCGAATCACACCATACACAACGACATGAACATTCGCACTATAAAATCATATATTCATAACAAATACATGCCATTCCACTCATCGACACAATATCACCCAAACCCACTCGTTCTTCCGCTTTCCTACTCCCAGTTACCTGGACTTGATAGAAAAAGATTAAAAAGACATTGGCCAAGAGACCTACTCACCTATTGATATTTTTACCCCATCATCATATCACAACATTAGGATCAAATTTGCTGAATGAGCAATTGCGCAGGTGTAAATGAAAATTAAATAATAAATAATAATAATTAATTTACGAAGTTAAACTTTAAGGATTACGATTGATTTATAAATGGTAGAAGTAAATGCGTAATTTAATAAAGGCATACAATTATTAAGTAAATGGAGGACAAATATATTGAAAAATATGTAAAAAAACATAAATAGATATAAAGACAGAATAAAATCAATTAAAAAATTAAGGAAAGAAAAACATCTGGTAGCCTTCCCGTATCACACAAGTTTCATTTGTTTTCTATTTAATTTCCATGGAAAAGTAAATTCCCATTAAACAATACAAAATTATAAAAACAAAACAATCACTTAATCCAAGTGTTTGTCTTCACTCTTCTCCATATCTGCATTCTTTAGTTTTCCAATGAAATATCAAGAGTTTATAACACTTATTCCCGTTAAGGAAAATAAATCTATTTATCTTACTTATCAAATTCATTTTTTTTTTATATTTATTTATTTTTCATGACTAATAACTATTACGAACGGTCATATATTTAAATTAATATAAAAAATAAATGTTCATTAAAAATATTTCATAAACACATGTTGGACCTAACTAATTCCAAGATGATGTTTTAAATTTTAAGAGATAAATAATGACCGTGTACAATTAACATTTTTTTAAGGTACAACATGATTAAATGAATATTTATGCAATATTTCTACAATGAATGATTTGGCTAAACTACAAAACTCAACCATTATTTCTATAATTATGAAATACATTAAAGTTTCTTTTCTGTTTTGCGAATCTATCTCTTATACTTTTGTAAACAAACGAAATTGAATAAGTTATTTCTAAAATGTTTCTCAAAGCTGATGGAATACAATAGAATTAGATTTGGCAAAACCGGTTTTGGAAATAATTGTACGCTACCTTGCGTTATTTTAATTGATGGAAGTGTAACGGAGCTACAATAGGGAATAAACAAATAGAAGTAACGCATACCTAACAAAAATAAATTAATATAATATATAATATAATAGAATAAAAATAAATTTAAACAAAACGTGAAATACAAATGTTTAAAATTACAGTAGAACTTCGATTATCCGTCAGGGTATGAGACCATTTTCTCTAAATCGTTTTCTTAAAAGTACGTATAATAATGTCGGAAAAAAGACGAAGAAGAATTTAGATCTCGCTACTAAGTTTGAAATTGTAAAACGTTTGTAAAATATTAGTTCGTTAATTTTTAAAGATTGTAATTAAAAAAAATATTTTTAAGGATATGATTCATTGCTAATGATTACCAGACATAAGTGAAATTATTTTTAAATATTTTTATTTTGAAGAGAAAAGATTTGTCCTGGCCGGGACCTCTTCAAAATAAAAATACTTAAAAATAATCACCATCACAAAAACAATAAATAAAAATAAATCATAAATATAAAATTGACGAAAGGCAACAAGATCCTAATTAAAGTTATGTTCAATGAACATTCTTCACCGTGTATACATTGCAAAGTTGCGAGAACACGGGGATATAGGAACGGTGAAGAGAATGGATTTGTCTGGCCTGGTTACGACCCCTGGTAGCTCAGATGGTTAGAGCACCGCGCTAGAGATGCTGACGACCCGCGTTCGAATCCTGGCCAGGGCAAATCTTTTCTCTTCAAAATAAATATATTTAAAAATAATATCCACCAAAAGAACTTAAAAGATAATTTTAATATAATTAACATTTAGTTCCAAAAAATTAAACCAAAATATAGTAATATAAGATAAACTCAACCACCAAGATTATCAAAATCGGACATTTCATGCGCGACAACTCAATACGATTTTCTAGACAATGGATTTTTTATGTACCGCACATATCTTCTTCTAAACATAAGTTCCTGGATATGTATTACATAACATTTCGAATATGATTACCTAACTACCTATTTCCGGTACATGGAAGGATACATTAACTTTCCTGTTATTCCTGGAAGTATCTTTTCACAACATAAGGACATTTCATTAGATCATTGTACTCTTTGGTAATGCGTCAACCTGTTTGTTTTTTGCGATTTATTTTCTTAAACATTTAGTTAATTGAACGGATTAGGTTTACAAATATAACAGAACACTTATTTAAGCAATAATATGATTCCTATGTTCCTACGCAATATACGTTTTCAGATTACAACACAATTTTGTTTCGTCTTGACCTTTGTACTCTTGTATTTAACACTTCCAATAGTTAGTGTGTTGTGTAGGAAGTTAAACATTCGTATTTAGGATATGAGTAACACATGTTCTACAGGAAGTCGCATTTTACTTAAATGTCTTAACAGATTTTCATATACAGTAAAGCTTATGGTAAATAATAATATATTATCATCAAGAGGGTAAACTCAGCGGGTTGGGTACTGAGCTCCTGTGCTAAAGATACCGGGTTCAAATACAGCGTTGGCAGATAGATTCTTATATATTCTTATCTTTCATAAGAGATAATCTAATGATCTTCCTGGGTCTCAACCAGTATCTATAATCTGGGTACCCTAAATAAGAGGGACACCTGATGATTGAGCGTGATCTCGGATAAATCAACTCCTTACACAACCGTTGTACTAGAAACAGTACAGTCTATAGCCCGTTCTGATCCAAAGACCCCTTCATGGTCTGTAATGGTTCAGATTTTTACAGGAAATGAATCTGAAGCAATATTTTACTAGAAGTATCAAACGATAGGGATACGAGACTTAAATTATAAACAGTTGCACGGAAATAATACACCATTACGGATGAAGAAAATGCAGCCAGGTCTGAAAGAATGAAGGAGTTTTGGGAACAGAAAAGGATAAACCATCAAAAATAATATTTTGAAGACTATAATGTACATAATGGATTGAATTGGTCAGGGTTTGGAGTCAAAGATAACATACAGAATAACTTATTTTTTAATTGTCCCAACGTTTCGGCCTAACATGTAGGCCATCTTCAGGGCAACAAAATAGTGGATCCCGAGTCTGCGGTGAGTGTCAAACTGGAAACGTTGGCTCAATTAAAATATAAGTTCTGCTTATTTTGTTTTATGTTTGACCCCCTGAACAACTCAATCCTTCATTAGAATTATCCAGTCAACTATTTTCCACTCAAATATAACGTACATGGATTGTGCTTCAATCTGGGCGCAAACTTTGTGAAAAAATAATTAAATTTAAATTTATTATTTGACAGCTTTATATCAATAAACATAACTTGATGTAGTTGAACCATTACATAAAAAACTCTTAACTGCTTTTTACTTCCCATCACATGTTAATGGAGGTATGAGAATCGTGCTAAAATTCACGAATTGCTTCTTTATCGATTGTTAATTAACGTATTGCTTCTTTATCGATTGTTAAAATTCACCTATTGCTTCTTTATCGATTGTTAATTCACCTATTTAGTAGTATCACACATTTTTATATAAGCCAAACTATAACGGATGTTACTATGGACTACTACAGCATTCTACAGAATAATACTTTCTTAAGCTATTGTTAAAGTATTTTATTGTGTAGATATTATAAACATAAGAACTAAATGAAATATTTCATTATATACGAATTTATTTTCATGCGCGTTAATTTTTTTTTGATAATCCCAAAGATACTCATATTTAAATTATATGGTATAAAATTTCCATATAAAAATAATATTCATGAAAAGCTTAAGGTAACTAAAGTATTTAAGTTGATAAAGATTAATACTGTATCCGTCTAAATACCGCATTGTACGAAACTAATTGTTTTAGAAGATATAATAGGTATAGAAAGCTAGCCTTAAAAGATAGATATATCCTATCTAGTACTTTTTTGTAGATCTATATAAGAGAAATATTCTACCTTGCATTGTTTCTTCATAACTCAAAGGGATTAGGAAGCGTCATCGATTAAAGCTCCAAGGCAGTTATACTTTTTCCAACAATTATCGTTACATTCCAACCAATTTACACAAAACATTGACAAATTATATACCTAAATCCTCATGAATCACTCTATCTATTGATGAAAACCGCATGAAAATCCGTGCAGTAGTTTTTGAGTCTATCAAGAACAGACAGACAGACGCGGTGGAGGACTTTGTTTTATATGCAAGGGCGGATCAAAGGGGGTTTTATTTATTGCTAAGGGGGGGGCACGTGCTCCCCCCACGGGTTTTTTTTTGTACCTACTGTGGAGATTCCATTACAGTGCATAGTTATAGGCAAATCACATGATCATAGTTGTTAAAATATATTAATAAAATAACAGAAAGAACATGAGTGAAACTCTTATCCATTTCTGGCTGAAGTTGCGAAATTTGTTCGTTGCGTCTCTTTCACGCACTTGCAAATAGCAAATCACTGCCGAGCGATCTTTCTCCACCTTACGCCGATTAAAATCATATATTCACAGCGGGATAACAGAAGAGCGTTAAAATGATTTGGCTTTAATGCATATCCATCAAGACATTGCGACAAAAATGAACGCTAATGAAGTCCTGGACATCTTCAGCAGGAAACATAAAAGAAAACTGTCTTTATTATGTAATTTTTCTATTGTTTTGATATTTTAATAAACCTTTGAAACCTTTCTATAAATACTACAAGTTTATTTCTAACAGTTAATGTTGATTTTTTTGCCCGTCTCCCCGTTGTGGCCCTCCCAGATAAAAAGCCTGGACCCGCCCTTGATAATATGAATGAATAATACATGTAAATAGTATAAGACGAATTTTGTCAAAAGTTAGTTTCTTGTACTTATGGAAGCGGATTCGTGTTATTTTCGTAGTGAATAAGGAGCTGAGTCAGACAATAGCTTCTTTCTTTTTTTTTAATTTAATTTATTGATATTTACAACTATAATAAGATTATAACTAGTAAATCTGCTGATATGTACATTATGACATGAAAAACACACGTGGAGTAACTACCCATCGGCAGCACTCCAATAAAGTTCTATAGTAGATGGTCTCGAGGCCATCTTCTTTTCAGACGCCACGGAGGGTTATCAGGAATAGTATGGGAAGCAAGTTGAGAGACTAGAGGATTCGAGTGTGTATGGAGCTTGTCATGGAAGGATAGGTATCTAGTTTGGGCCAAATCAGTAACATATGGGATATTAAGATCATGATGGATGAGTTTGTTTGTGTCATAATAGGGAGCATTGAGGATTTTACGAAGGATTTTGGATTGTAAGGATTGGATACGAGATGAATTGGATGGCTTAGTAGAGCCCCAAAGCTCAACTCCGTATGTCCAAATAGGCCTGATAACTGTCATGTAAATGAGTCTTTTGTAATTAATTGGGAGCTTAGAGCGTTTGTCCAGTAAGTGTTGAAGTAGGCGAAAACGTCGAGCAGTTTCTTGTCTTTTCAGTCTTGTATGAGGATTCCAAGTGAGACGTTTGTCCAGATGGAGTCCTAGGTAACGTATCTGTTCGACAGGGTTCAGTGGAATATTATTAAAGGATACAGTAGGGCAGGAATTCGTAGGTTTATGACGAAGGGTGAAGGTAATTTGATGGGATTTGTTAGGATTTATGACAAGACATTAGCTTAAAATGGAGATTTTTATTCCATTTCAAGCCCAAAACTACGAGCATGACATGTTTCAGCTTTTATAGGTACAGTTAGTTCACTCTGGTCAAAACTCGACTTAATCACTACACCGGTGCTGTATACATTTGGTAAAGGGAAGTAGAAAAACTGGTAGACCTCACATCTTAGAAAAATAATATTGTATAGGACCGGTTTGCCCTGGAGCTTGAGTTAACAGCGAACCTATAAGATGTTGAACTAAGAGTTCAAGAAAAGGATTTTAGTCCTTTTAACTTTTTTTCTGGGAATGCACTTTTCCTTCTTGAATCTCTCCAATGTATGCTGGACAGTTAAACGGGTTTTAAAATAATTTCGGCTATTCCAGTTAAAGATTTCCCGTCATTAAAATGCTTAATAACCAACTCACGTTCAATTAACGTTGTGTGTGCACCCATTTTCGTAAAAATTAAAAAAAAACGTCAGATTTTCTCTAACTTGAAAAGAGCCAAACACTTTCGACACTAGAGTTTAACTAAAGTAAAATAGTTTTAATTGTGAGATAAGTAAACCTACACAAATGTGTTTTATTTTTATTATTAAATCCTTGTTTATTTTAAAATTATTTTATTGAATTGTACAACTGTAATATATACATCTAGTACAAGGGCTATAAGAATAAATGAATACATGACGGGACATGTAGAGGCACTACCCACTGGCAGCACTCTAATAATATTTCTATAATATAAGGCCCCGAGGCCATCTTCTCTTCAGACGCCTAGGAGGATTGTCCGGGTTGGAATTGGATGCAAGGATGGAAACTAGTGGGTTTGGATGGGCCTGGAGTTTATTATGGAATGACAGGTATCAGGAATGGGCTAAATCGGTAACATATTAAAGTCTTTATGGATGGTTTTATTTGCGAAAAAATAAGGAGCGTTTAGGATTTTGCGAAAGATTTTGGATTGCAAGGATTGAATACGAGAGGAATTCGATGGTTTGGCGGAGCCCCATAGTTGTTTATTTTTAAATGTTTTTATTAATAAATACAAACTTCTAGGATGTTCAGTGATTACAATAAATTATTGTTTTTAATGTAATATAATTTGAACTATTTATTTATTCAAAGACATCTATAAATATCCTGGTGTATCATTTTGACTGGGAGCCACTATATGATGGAAAGAACAATGTTTCAAAATGTCATACATAACAAAGATTTAGGAGTCTTGGGGTTTTAAATAAGCATTAAAATGCCTTCTTCGCTGACGAATTAAGTGTAAACAGAGAACTGGATATCTATAAGGAAAAGATCTGTTCAATATAATATAGATTTATTTTCGTATAATTATCAACGGCAAAGGTTATCCAATGATATTAAAGTCAAGGTTTTTCCAAATTGATTGTTTTGGGAAATCATTAGGGAGATTAGTAAAGAAATTAATGTATTACTATCACTTCAAGTAGACCGCAACGCTATCTGTAATTGCATAGCGACATTTTCTGTTATAAAATAGAAATTGTATCATTGTTTTGAAGTGAACAAATATCGATGGTTTTGTTGATTCTGATTTATAATCTTCAAAAGTCAACGTTTCGGTCCATAATTGGGCCCCATCATCTGGGCTAATGGGTATGGGGTCAAAATAGCTGCCATTTTGGTTCGAATTATCCGAATCAACCTTCTACTACACTCTTTACCTGCCTACATCAAAGTTGTTCGATTTATTTATTAATATATTGATAATGCAAGAACTGCATACAGTCATTTAAAACATCCAACAACTTCCAATTGTGTTTATTTAATATAAATAAGTCATCAAATAAAAAAATAACGAGGGATTTGCGAATCAGCTACATTAATATATATATATATATATATACACAAGTAAGTAAGGAAATAGTTGGGGGTGCAGTCAAATTAAACACTAAATAAGTGGGTACTTATTTTATTTTGTGCCAACGTTTCGACCCACTTTGTGGGTCATCTTCAGGGCTAATGGAAGCTGAGGCTAGACTAGAAGCGGTCTTACTGCATTTAGTTAGACTGCAAATCCAGTCTATATATATACTCTATTAATAATATTATATTATAAATACTCATTGGCTTTTAAAATTAACAAAATTATAAATTTAATTGTTATAATTTATATTACACGTATAATAAAAATATTTATGTATTTCTATTATATATACAGTGGCTTACAGTAAAATTGATACATCACGAAGAAAGAATAAGCAAAAAAGCAAAATGATTACGGGAAACAAAACCAGAAACTCTTCAACGCATTTAGTTAAAATATCAATTATACTTTTTAATACTATTAATTCATAACCTTTTTATTTATTAATTTAGTTCAATACTATGTAGGTTTTAGTTTGTTGGGTGCACTCAAACGTTGATCTGTTTTATTTCACTGACGATCCAAATCTCATCCCTATCACTTAAATATTTTCTTGCACTCTTAACTTTTTTTCTGGCTATGCGGTTTTCCTTTTTGAAGCTCTCAACTGTATTCTGAACAGTTTAACTGCTGTTTTAAGAATTTTAGACTATTTTATTGAAAGGTCGAATGGCCAACTCATGTTTTTCTAAAAAAAAATTCAAATATGCGGTAAATTTTGAAAAGGATCTAAAATTTTGGGCACAAGAGTTTAACTAAAGGAAAATATTGAGAAAAACAAAGGTGAATCATTTTCACTGTGAGAGTGGTTATCATAAACGCACGTGTTTTATTATTATTATTAAAACCTTGTTTATTGTAATATATTAATACAGGTAGAAAATATTACTTAAAATATTTCCCAAGTGAAATTAATTTATAATGCAGCAGTGTAGTGTATTATAAAGGTCCAATGTAGGAAAGGAATATTGTACTATGCTAAGTTTACAATTGTCGGGCAGGGAAGTTTGCCAAATTATAGGCAAACGATAAAATAAAAAAAGGTGTTTTAAAAAAGGGGAAAATTTGAAGTGTGAAAAAAAAATCATTTTGAAACTTTAAAAAAAATGTCCAAAATTGTGTGGTAACAACCTAAAAACCATATTTGATTGAAGAAGAACGCTAAGAGTTTTGTGAAAGAATGGTTTTTTTATTTAATTCCACTTTATGCAGCTAAGAATAATAGTACAATACTACAGTAGGAGTCCTAAATTTAGCCTATTTTAATATAATTTAAAGATGGATCTTAAGAGGACGAGCAGATGACATCACACTTGCTAAGTACCGACATTTTACGTTCTCTCTGAAGGACGGACATATAACTTCTTTAAAAAAATCCCAAGACAGAAAAAGGTTGTTTTGCTAATTACTACACCTAATTTGCTAATTACTCGAAGTTCGGGGGATTTGAAGAATCATAGAATTGGGACAATTGAGGTTGGTCAGTGGACTTCCTTCTTAGTTATCATTATTAATCGATTTAGGAAAGAAATATTAATCGATTTGTTGTAACGATTCTAAAAGTAACCAAATCTAATGTCAATCTTTGGCTGCCGCCATTATTATTAGTAATTACCGCCATAGCTAGTGAATATTATACTATTTATAAAGCTTCGAGGTATTATAAAGTAAATCATATTAGGAGATATAAAATAAAAATACGATTTCAAACTAAAAATGTTTATTTCATTCATAGAAAAAATTATTAAGTATAATAAGGCAATCTGTGACGGTAGATGTTCTATGGAATTGGTAAGCTATATACAGGCCAATGAATAAGTGGTTAAGTCGAATTTTCTACACAATGAGTTTCTTGTACACGGGGAACTGGGATTATGTTATTTCGTAGTGAATAAGGAGCTTACCCCATAATTTGACTTGAAATAGTGATTCTGCTTCTCTCGATACAATTAACTCTCTCTCTGAACGAAATTCGACTGAACCACTTTTTAATCTGGGATGCAGAAATAGCTTCTCACAGTTGTTTTAAAAAAATAATATTCGTAATATTAGTTTCCACTGACCAACTTCAAAATATCTGAGTACCCTCTAGATTTTGCAACGTCTTGTATCGTCTCTCCCAGTGATGTTTTAGCATTAACTTCGGCCCCATTCTTCATCAAGAACTTGCACATTTCATATTGTCCCTTGAAGGCGGCTTCGTAAAGAGGACTTCTGTCATATAAAGCCTTTGCGTTGACGTCCTCACCTTTGTCCAGCAAGGCAAGGACAACTTGGATGTGACCTCTAGCCGAAGCTATATGAATGGGACGCTTACCGTCGGATTTTGTTTTTATTTTGAAGTCAGCATCCCTTCTCAGCAACCATATTACAATGTCACAATTACCTCCGTAAGAAGCTTCGTATAACGGTGTCCTGTCGTCAAAACCCTTGACATCGATATATTCACCTTTATCGACCAAAATACGAACAACGTTGAGGTGCCCCCTCGACGCTGCTATATGGATCGGTAGCCAGCGGTATGCTTTTGTTTTCCTGCTGTAGTCCGCTCCCTTCTCCAGCAACAGTTGAACAACCCGATCGTGCCCCCAGAAGGACGCTTCATACATCGGAGTCCTATCGTCATACCCTTTGACGTTGACGTCTTCTCCCCTGTCAAGCAGAGTCCGGAGAATGTCTGTGTACCCTTTCGATGCAGCAATGTGTATCGGCAACCACCCTTCCGCTTTGGTCTTCATTCTATAATCAGCTCCTTGTTTCAATAACAATTCGATCACTTCACCCTTTCCCCAGTAGGCGGCTTCATATAACGGAGTCCTGTCATCATAACCCTTCGCGTTCACGTTATCACCTTTGGCGACCAACATGCACACAACTTTTTTATGTCCTTGTGCAGAAGCGATGTGTATAGGATACCAACCTTCCGATTTAGTTCTTATTCTGAAATCAGCATTCCTTTCAAACAATACCTGAACGATTTCATCGTTCCCCCAGTAAGATGCTTCGTATAATGGAGTCTTGCCGTCAAAATTTCTAACGTTCACATCTTCTCCTTTCTCAATAAGAGCTCGCAGGATTTCTTTGTGTCCCCTCGATGATGCAATGTGAATAGGATACCAACCGTCTATTTTTGTAGTAATTTTGTAATCGGCGCCCCTTCCCAAAAGCATATGGACTATATCAATATAGCCCCAGTACGAGGCTTCGAACAAGGGAGTCCTGTCGTCATGGCCTTTTAAGTCGATATCCTCGCCTTTATTGAGCAAAGCACGGACTATTTTCTCGTGCCCTCTTGCAGACGCTGTATGTATTGGATACCAGCCTTCCGCTTTAGTTCTATCCCTGAAGTCCGCACCCTTTTCAAGTAAAAACTGAACGATTTCGTGATGCCCCCAGTAGGATGCTTCATACAACGGAGTTCTTTCATCGAATCCCTTAACGCCGACTTTTTCACCCCTATCGAGCAAAATACGAACTACTGCTAAGTGGCCTTTTGCTGATGCTACATGAATCGGCAGCCAGCCGTCTGCTTTTGATCGCAGTGAAAAGTTGGCTCCCCTGTCGAGTAACAACTTAACGACTTCATCGTGACCCCAGAAGGATGCTTCATATAAAGGAGTTCTGTCATCGAAACCTTTCGAGTTGACGTCTTCGCCTTTATTTAGAAGTGCTAATACGATCTTCGGATGCCCTCTTCCTGCCGCTATATGAATCTGTTTCGATCCGTCAGCTTTTGTTCTGGCTTTGAAATCAGCCCCTTTTTCGAACAACAGTTGAACGATATCATCGTAGCCCCAGTAAGACGCTTCGTAGATCGGAGTTCTGTCATCAAAGCCTCTCCTGTTAACATCCTCACCTCTGTCCAGGAAAGCACGGACGATCTCTATATTCCCTCTCGATGCCGCTACGTGAATGGGATACCATCCGTCCCTCTTCGATCTTATTCTAAAGTCAGCCCCCTTTTCCAAGAGCAGGTTTACTATGTTGATGTGACCCCAGTATGAGGCCTCGTACAGTGGAGTCCTGTCGTCGGAATTTTTTTCGTTTACGTTCGCGCCTTTATCAATTAAGATATTGACAATTCCTATGTGCCCACGTGATGTAGCGATGTGCAAGGGAGTCCATCCGTCTGGTTTCGTCTTCAATTTAAAGTCAGCTCCTCTTTCTAAAAGCATCTTCACAATGTCTTCGTGGCCCCAATGAGAAGCTTCATAAAGTGGCGTCCTATAATCGGACGTTTTAATATCGATATTCGTTCCTTTTTGGAGTAAAGCATACACTATTTTTATATGTCCTCTTTCCGACGCTGCATGTAGTGGGACCGATTTGTATTTTTTCGTTCTCAAATCCAAACTCGCACCTCTTTCGAGAAGTAAATTGACGACGTCAGCTTGTCCCCAGTAGGAAGCGACGAACAATGGGGTTTTATCTTCGTAACTATTCACATTCACTTCCATATCTTTGTCCAATAAATATTTAACAATGGAAGTTTCTCCACGAGCAGCTGCCACGTGCATAGCCGTGCATCCATCTTCTTTTGTCTTCGAGTACAGGAACGCACCCTTGTTCACGAGCTCCGTGACTACCACCAAATGTCCATGAGCCGCAGCTAAGTGCAAAGGTGTCTTGTGGTCATGTCTGATTGAATCGATACGTATTCCACGGCTTAATAAAAGTTTAACAATGCCTAAATGACCCCCCGAAGCAGCCGCATGAAGCGGTGTTTCTCCAGTATTTGTTTCGATAGTACAGTCTGCACCTTTTTCGATCAGAAATTTCGTAACTGGTTCGTGCCCAGAAAATGAGCTTAAATATACAGGAGTTTTTTTATCAGAGTTTTCCGAGTTAATACGAGCTCCTTTTGCTACAAATAATTTGACGGCTTCAATTAATCCTAAACTTGCAGCTTCGTGCAATGGAGTATTATTATTCGCTGCTGTAGCATGTAGGTCGGCACCGTAGTTAATTAAAAGTTTCATTATAAATAAATTCTCGTTCTTTGTCGCTATATGCAATGCCGTATAACCGTCATTGTTTTTCGAATCTATGTCTATATCGAGATTTAACATGAATATAATGGCGTCTGGATTACCCTCATTAACAGCGTCGAATAAGAGATTTTCTCCTTTTTGGTTCGTCGTTGCTTTGTTAGCTCCTAAATTGAGCATCAGTCTTGATAGTTTCACGTCACCTTTTTTGACTGTTAAGGCTAGTAGGCTGGACTTGAGACTGTCTCCGATCGAGGAGTTTCCTCCGTACCCGAGAAGTAGATCGGCGATTTGAGATACAGTAGATAGAGAGTGAGAATAAATTTTGTTATTCGTTTTTGATTGATCAATATTGAGGAATATGGTCGACATTATGAGAGTAAGCTCTTGGCTTTCTGAGTCAGATAGCAACGTATTGTTGTGCTTCAGTAAGTCCTCTACCAAGCCTATTACAACTAACTGTTCTGCAACGTGTAATGGAGTAAGTCCCAACTTGTTTTTCTTTTCCATTAGGCTACCGGACCTTATCAATATCCTAGCTATCGCCAAGTGTCCATTTTTCGCGGCAAAGTGTAGCGGTATCTCACCTGACAATGTTTCAGCATTGATGTTCGCACCGTATCGAAGAAGTGCTTGTACAGTCAACAAATCGTTGTTCTCGACCGCCCTATGAAGTGGCGTGTATCCATCCGAGTCTGTTGCGTTCACATTCGAACCTCTGATCAAAAGCAATTTAACAGTTTCCGGCATTTTTAATTCACAAGTAATATGAAGAGGGATTTCTTTTCTCTTATTAGTGAGGTTTAACATTTCACTTTTGACGTCAATGAGAGCTCCGTTAAGAATCAGGTGTTTTACGATTTCTCTTGCTTCATTTCTCCAAGCAACCTGAAATATTTCTTCCATGCTAACTACATTTCCTTTTTTGAACAACCAAGAAAATACTTTACTATCTCCTTTCTCGCATGTCTCGATTAGCAATTGTGTTTTGTTTGCCATCAAAAGTATATCACTCACTATGTTCATCGGAACATTGACTAAACCTTTGTTCTTCCAATTCACGACGGCATCCGTCACGAAGTACATTTTTTCGACAGGGAAGTTGAATTTAGACCTCGCCCAATCGCTGACGATAGGCCCTTGGTTCGTTTTTATCGCTGAAGCCATTTCCAAAAGTTGATTAGTATGTGACGTGTCGTTTCCACTGAGTGAGTAAAGAACGTGCAGGAAGGTATATTCGTCTTGATCAATGTTTGAGAGGAGTTGATCTGGTTCGATCGAGCAATAATATAATAACTTTTCGGTGGTTGATTTGACTTTATTAGCCAGCAATGAAAAGAAGCTGGCCATGAATTGATCGTGTGATGCGAAGCCATCGAGTAAATTTGTTTGACGTTCGGTAGTGAACATTGACAGTCCTTGTTGTACCTGCAAACAGATTTAGAGAGTTCATTGTTTGAGAATTGATTAAGATAAAAAAATGTATCATACCACCATCATCATATCATATCACCATCATACACACCAGCGGAAATCAAATGATATTTCATCTAAGTCGATGGAAAATAGATATTTTTGCATCAGTTTGCTATTCTGTCAGTAGACAATGAGGGTTCCGCAAATAAATATAAAAAGATTGCTTGGATCCCCCTAAACGGCCTAACGTCAAGAGAATGCGACATAATAAGGAGGCTGAAAATTGGACATACAGGACCAAATCATTTCCTTCTAGTTTTAGGGCTGTATCAAGAAACCTGCCACAGCTGTGATAATACAGATGTTACTGTGAAGGGTCTATTTGAAGGTAAAAAGTATCAAATAGAAAGAATAAATTTGAATATTGAAACATGTTTACTGTTAAAAGAAAATAATCTATACATATAAAATGCTTTGCCCTGAATGACTGACTGACGGATCAACGTACAGCCTAAACCGCTGATCGTAGAGACCTGAAACTTGGTGGGTGTGTTCTTTGTATGACGTAGGTATACGTTAAGAAAGGAATTTCCGAAATTCTACCCCTAATGGGTTAAAAACGGAGCAAAGTTTGTATGCTTGCTCACGTGTTTCTTACCCCCAAAATCTACATATTTTCGCTGAACAAAACAAATCAAGTAACATAGTTCACTTCTCGCTGCTGCCGTACGACAAGTGAAACCTTTATACTAAGTAATCCTTTTCAATAACATTACATACTAATCCTTTATTGACACGAACAACAGTAAACTTCTGTCCGTCCCGTTTGTTAATCAGTGTCAATGTATGTTTCACGGCTGTGCTGATCCATCTGTGATGAAATTTGATATGGATAATCTCAAGCCAAGGTAAGTACATACGCTACTTTTTATCAACACAGCACACAGGCGAAGTTTATATAAAACTGTAACCTGATTAACTAACACACCCAGCGGTCAACGCAAAGCAGAAACCACTGAAATTAGCATCTTGAAATTCGCAGATAGGTTCTTTGTATAGCTTAAATGGGCAATAAACTGATCGAAACTGAAAAAAAAATAACAAATTGAAAAAATCAACAGGTCATCCGGCCAGACAGCTATTATCATCATACTGAAATTTCTGAACTCCTTTCGACTGAAGTTGCTTTAAAACTATGACCGTACAAAGCCGAATCCGTACTGTCATAAGTTTCTGAGCTTGATTTTTTTAAGGAAAGGTCTTGCAATAGTTTTGTTTTAACAGAATTGGCGGTTACTTTCAAACCTGACATCTCAATATGTCATATTCAATGTCCATAATCATCGGTTCGAAACAACTTGGTAATACAGCAAGAACAATTGTTCCCACCCATTCATCACTCACAGTGAGACAAATTGACGTCAACTTATGTGCTGTTGTAATAATCCGGTTGATGTATTCTTCTACCGAACTACAGTCTTCCAACTAGGTAGTTACAAGAATTCAAAGAAAAACAACTCATCTCGTCAATCCGTCGTCCTGAAAAGCTTTGGTTAGGTTTTCTCATGCCTCTTTGGCGGTGGTCGTGTGTTGAATGTAAGGATAATTCACCGGTTCAACTTGGATCGGCATTTCGTTTCTTTTTTCTTGTCGGGATCAGTTTCAGTATACAATTCCTACTGCTCAAAATCTTCCAGGTGGGCCTGAACAGATGGTTGGCATAGATACTCAAATCAATTATCCGGCATAACATACAGTTTATCAATAGTGATTGAGTAAAAAACATGTTTCTCATATATAGATATGTTTCAAAATTTCTGACCTTGAATTTAATTCCATCTTCAGTTCTAGGAAAAGGAATAAAAACCATATTTTATTATTAATTTCTCTAATTTTATATATATATATTTTTAAATACTACCGATACTGCAACTACCATGTTGTAACTAACTAACCTTTTACCAACTGCAGTGGCAATTGACTGAGAAAACATTTTTCTCATAAATCGATATGTATCGATAATTTCTGTACTTGAAATTGATTCTAAATATCATTTTTTCGTTATTCAGTTCTGGGTTTAGGAATAAAACCCATATTCTATAAATATTTTTGAATTACGTATTAAGATTTTTTTTTCTAATGAGTTGCCTTTGTTAAAGTTAGCATGATATCAGCTGTTCTTTTAACGTACTATTCAATCAGCTGTTCTAAAATCTATCATTATTTTAACTGGCAGTTTTTTTTTTTAGGTTTACTGTCAGAACATAGAAAAGTAAATGTCTGCACTATCTCACTGCCATGACAGTATTATCAGATTGTGTTTTAATATTTATTGATTACCGAGTTAAGGAGGACATAAATTATGAAATTCGATAATCTTCTAAAGACCTATTTTATCTTAATTACTATATTTTTTTCTGTATTAACAGAAAAAAAGGTTAAAACAATAATATATTAGGGCATATAAAAAAAGACCGTTTTTTCAAAGGACTCTAAATATTTTAATCCTACTTAACATTAGCCAATACTTTTGAACATTCTCTTGCTTAATCCCATTCGGCTTCTTAGAAAAAAACCTCAGTTTCGTTATTTTATTTAAAGACGAAACATGACAGTGTCCTAGGAAATTCTCGTAATTTTAAAAGTTCTGAAAAATTTAGCAGTGGAGATACGACGTTGGAAAGGAAGAAGGGCTCCGGGCGACCATTAATGGATATTGATGAGGTTCTGAAGGAAGCTGTTGAGTCAAATCCGTCCACAAGTACTCGCGAACTTGCCAGGGAGTGTGGTGTGTCGAAAGATACTGTTATTCACCTTCTACGCTCCATCGGGAAGGTGAAAAAGTGCTGTAGACTGGTCCCTCACGAACTTACTCCTCAGCAATCAGCTAAGAGGTTTGAAATTTGTGAAAACTTGTTGAAAAACCCTTCTGAAGGGAGATTTTACCAGAAGAACCAGGGGGATACTCTATGAATTCTGGACTCTACTGCGAATAACTTAAAGCATTGTACACAAAGTTGTCAGAGCGTTATCCTGATTTGATCAACCGAAAAGGGGGTTTATTCCAACAAGGTAATGCTCATCCTCGCACTTCCCGTCGAACCAAAGTTTAAAGTACACACTTCATTAGTTCGAACTCCTGCCTCATTCACCATATAGTCTAAGCCTAGCACCATCGGATTGTTACTTGTTTCGATCCATGACCCATTTTCTTCAAGGGAAAAATTTGATAATCTTGCGGAAGTTGAAAATGCGGCCCAAGAATTCTTTGAGAGCCATTCCAAGAATTGGTATCAGCGGGGATCGAGCAATTGGCTAGCAGATGGCTAATGACAGTAGATAATAATGGACTATACTTTGAGTATTAATTCTATTATTTTATATCAAGTAACAATACAAATATTTGGTTGGAAAACTGTCTTTTGCTTTTTATACACCCTATTAAAAAAACTATTGATCTCACTTACAGTCATTGAAGGTAGCAGGAGCGAAAAAAAGAAATTCAATATCCACAACATCTCGTGTTATTAAAAATGTAGGTTGTGTTTATTTCCTGAAAAATGTATTCAAATATATTATTTATATATATATATATATATTATCTATATACACAATTAATCCATAGCTATGATCATGTATACTAATGGGCAATTACATTGAGAAATATTATAACAATGGTATGTTCAATGTGATATAGTAGGTATGGTGGTATTTTTTACACAAATGGCTTTCCTTAATTTTCTCTGTAAATGTAAATAAGAATAAAAAAAATTTTTTTTTCTCACAACATAAAAATTAGGATTTTTTTTAGCAATGTTAATCTATTAATTTTAAATCTTATTTATTCGGAATTTTTTTCATTCGGGGAATCTTTTGTTTACATTATAACTTTCGATTCGACCATGCTTCTAAAAACAGCTGATTAACAAAAACGTCATTATATTATATTTTTAGAAATAACTCTTCTTAATTTATAAAAAAATTAATATTCAAACTCCTGGAATATTCTGAAATAAAAAGTTTTAATGCCACGAAGGTAAATTATGAACAATGATCCGCATTTATTTTTACAATATTTATACAGCCAAATGTTATATTGAATACAAAATATTTTGGGGTATCAGTTCAGCAGGTTGTCGTCTCGAGTTTTGTAATAACAAGTTTTAAGCTTTCATTCATTTCCTTTTTAATAGTTTGGAAAATGTGCATATTTCGATAATCATTTTATGAACTGAACTTGAATTGAAGAAATGAACTTTTCAAGGGCAGTTGTAAGTTTTACTTATTTAGTGTTATTACTGACCTCACCTCCAGGCTAATTGTATCCTTCATAAGATCTTCCAGTCAACTATTTTCATCTCTAACATTTCGAATTATAGATGACATGATACAACTTTAATAGTATGGGTAAGTCGGTTCTGTAATTTATATTCGTGACTATTAAAAAGGAGACGAAAATGTTAAAACTAGTGACTTATTTCGAGGCGACAAACAGCGGAACTGATACCATATTTTGTGTTTTTACTCGTTTTATTCAAAATATTTACCTGATCAATTAAATTTAAAAAAGGTGTAGTTCCAATATATGATTTGATAGCCATATGCCTGATAGATTCGATATCATTCCAGTATGCTAACTGAGCAGGAATAAAGACGAAGGAATATATAATATTTCTAGTACATACAACACTTCAATTTCTTCACTAAATGTTCATGTAGACTATGTATATCCTCCAATCGGCGTTGATAAACTGACTAAAGCCTTGACAGAGGTTACGAACGATGACGTTTGTAGAAACAAGGAAAAAATGCCGAGAGGAATGGAGAGGGTAACGTTGATTTTTTCGTCTTTGTTATTGGTTAATCCTGAACTTGTAAACATCCGGAGAGTAGTGGGAGACGTAATTGGGAAGATGGCAACGAGGTCTTTGTGGTTTGTGCCTCCTGGGCAGATATCCAAGGATGGAAATTAGTCAGCGCCTATTGGTGGTATCGGCCTGAGCTTTCAGTTTTACCCATTCTTATATCACAAAAGTCAATTTTTTTCTTTTTTGGATCTAGTGATTTTTTTTTTTTTTTTTTCAAAGAGTATAGAGTATCGGAGGATGGAATTAGTTGGGGGGTGCAGTCATAAATTAACACCAAATGAATGAAAACTAATTTTTTATTAGTGCCGACGTTTCGACCTACATAACAATATAGAGTTACAGAAAAGTAAAATCAATAGTGATGGATATATGTTATTAAGGATATATGATACATTACTTTAAGGATATTCCAATAGATTACTTTCTACAAATTTCTTCTGTATTTATTCTTTAACATCATATTTTGTATTAATTTTCATACATTTTTACTTATGCAACACTCTACGAGTCAATTATCCTACATTTTACATTTTATCTATAATTAAACTAGGTTTTCTGTTATCTGTAATTTAACTAGGTTTTCCATAGTTTTATAACTCCCCTTTTTATATTTATACTTTTTCATTTTGTATCTTACTGTTTACCTTCTCCTTTTTCTTTCTCTTTGTATTTTTTATTTTTTTGCATTATCACCCTTCTATTCTGTAATTTTTTTTATACATATATCCTTAATAATATCGACCCTAGCACATTTCATATTCGGATAGTTGGAAATTGTAGGGACGATATATCCATCACTATTTTTTTTACTTTTCTATAACTCTATGTGTTATTATATTCTTGGTATTGTAATGGTTTTTATAGTTATTTTGGTCTTGTTTGTTTTTCTCTTATAGCCCTGAAGATGACCTAAAACGTAGGTCGAAACGTCGGCACTAATAAGAAATAAGTTTTCACTTATTTGGTGTTAATTTATGACTGCACCCCCCCCCCCCCACCCCCCAACTGATTCCATCCTCCATTAGATCTTCCAGTCAACTATTTTCCTCTCTTACATAGTATAGAGTATCCTATTGTGAATATTATTAATTTGAAATCATTGTCATTAAAATTATAATAATTTATATAAATCTAATATAAAGAAATTGGCTTCCTAAAGTGTAGAGAAAACAAAATATTTCCTATTTGATTATTTTTATATCATTTATAATTGTTTTGTCTTTATATTTAATGTTTATATATATTAGGTATTTATTCTGTTTTGAGAGTTTTTCAGAATTTGACAACTAACCCTACCATGGCCACATTCAGATCTAATTCAAAGGTGTCAATTAATATTTGCATGCAAAATGGAAATAAATTTTAATTTTATTCACCATCTATATTTTAGTTTTATTGATTCTTTAAATGTCATTAGCTATTTTTTCACCTCAATTATTAATAACTGATATTGTTTCTCATATTATCTCATCTATGTATTCACATCTCTCAAAAATGGGTTATATTTGGTACTTTGATTACACACAAAACATATTTTAATAATTAGAAATTCAAAAAATTACTGAAGAATATTTCTTCAGGATAATATTGAAACCTTCTACTTAAGAAAAGAAAAAAAAGTAGACATCAGAAGAATCAAGGTCAGAGCAAGAGCTATTTTAATGAACACTTATACACTGTATAGTTATCTCCAGGATCTACATATATAATTTTTACCTCATGCTTATCTTGTAGTCTCGGGAAAACTTTATATTAAGTATAGAAACAAAAATGACAGTAATTTGTATTTCCTTTTATACTATAGGTAAAAGTCTTATAAAAAAACAAAAACAAATGAATATATGTATATATATATTTTCATCTCTCAGTCTTTAAAAGTTTAAGCACTCTGCTACCTCCCTCAATCTATTCTTAGATATCCCCCAAGAAATAAATAAAATATATGTAGTCATATAACAACTTTAAAAATTTACATTTATTCCAACTTTAAAGACCTACTCACTCTATCTTCAGGGTTTGAATTTTAGTATCTCAAATTCACATTTTAAATTTCTGTATGCCAATATTTATATTTTTATATGTAAAGTCCAAAATTTCCAATGAAACAATCGTTACAATTAAATTAAAATAGACTTATCATAAAGTTTTACTTTTATTTACTTAAGACATTAAATATAGTCCTACAAGAATGAAAATTACTAGGAGCAAATAAAATAGAAAAATTAAAGAAATATGTAATTTATTGTTAATTTTTGTTAAAGAAACAATTGAATAGTTGCCTGGAAGAAGGGTGTATGTTACATTTTTCAGTTTTCGTTTTTTTTTTTGGAACAACATCCATGTGATGGCCCCTACCACTAACGTTAGTTTTTAGTTGCCTAAACAGTCAATAGAGGTCACAAATAGAACAATCGTTGTCCATATCAGAGGACGATTGGTCTCTCAAGAGACAAAGTTCCAGTGGAAGAAAGGCGCATGTGAAGATATCCTAACCTTAATAGTGTTACAAGGACATAAGTGCAAAATCTATAAAATGGAAGATGGACCTATGTGACAGTCACCTAATTAAATTACCCGTTCTCTTATTTTGGCTCTCCCGTAAACTTTGAAAAATGTAACATGTGCCCTTCTTCCAGGGAACTATTCAATTGTCTATTTGTTATTGTCCATTATTCTTATCCCTATGGAGTAATAAAATGTATACAATATTTAGTCTTTAGTTATAGCCATTTATTCTGGTCCAGCAAGTTTCCTTCTCTATGTCTTTTCCTTTTTACTTCTATTAAGTATTTAACATACTTTTCCAGTCCATTTCCATAGGCAAATATGTCTCATCATGAGGGTTTAAATATTATTATCCAAGTTCAAATTTATAAATTGTTGTATACATTGGCGACTCAGCCCAATGTTGTAGGTTCCGATTCCCTCCTTACATCCACCCACACCCTCCCAACTTTAATCTTAAATGATCACTTAATTGCCTAAATGAAACTCCACATTACCCAACTATCAATAAGTTCCCTGAAGTTATTCTATCGTTCTCGACATCTCCTTAGGCAATTTTATTGTAAGCTCATATCATCTCTCATCTTTTTTACTACTGTAGTATGTTATATAGGGGCCTTTCAAATGTGCTTGAGGACAGATTAAAGTGAATAAGGAACTGCTCTCTAAGATTTGTCCTTGGTACCCCTAGGCAGTCTCGCACAACCCACCGTTACAATGAATTGACTCTTGTGAGACTAGTGACTCTTCCCTCCCATTCATAGGCAATATTTCCTCGGTGCATTCTTACACCAATCCTTTAACCCTCAACAACCTTCATATATCTATGTTCTCTTCCAATTCCAATCCTAAGTCCAGCACCATGAAAAAAAGATCTCGCCTTTCCGATCTCTATAATCGTTCCCACAGAACCAAAACATTTGAGCATTCCTTTCTCATCCACTCCACCACTTTGTGGGACTCAACCCCTCCTCTCATCTGTCATGCTCCCTCAGTATCCTTATTTAAATCCTTACTTTTCCAACATCACCAGGCTTCCCAAAAAGATGCTTTCATAGCAGGTTTGTAATTTGAGCTAATAAATGAATCAGCATTGAATAATTGATTTTGTTATTTAGTCATTTTTGTTTGTTTTTTGTAAAGAAGATTGTCAATAGAACTTTTTATGTAAAGAACTTATTGCATCCTAGCTCATGCATTTAACTATTGTTATTAATTTATTTATTGTTTTTAATTGCTTAATATCTTGTCATGATTCGTACTTTTTATTTACTTTTTTGGCTCTTTATGATTTGTATTATCTAGCCTTCTGGGCAGATATATTATGTTTCTTTTTCTGTTCATGTTTGTTATTCTAAAGGGACTTAGTTGGTCCCAGAATAAAATTAATTTCCTATTCTATTCTATATTTTCAAGACCATAATTCAAAATTACCATGGATACAATTATTAAGATTCAACAGCTCCTGATTTATTTTAGAAATATATATTTTATTTATTCTAAAAGTTCTTAAAAACAAACATGGTGGTTGTTAGACATTTTCCTTTTTTATCCAAACCAGAACCAAAAAAATTAGTACAGGTAATCGATGTTCTTTTGTACTTAAACAAATTTTCAGTTCAGGAGATTACTTGTGAATGAAAAAATGTAATGTTTGACCAAGAAACAAGAATGTAGGTAAGAAAGTAAAGTCCCCAATGAACACAAGCATGTAATGAATCTCTAAAGTATTAGAAAAACTATATCATAAAGAAATCATATTTATTTTCATGAAATTAGCTTGTATAAAGGTATGAAACCATTTATAGACTCAGGACTATAGTCTATACAACTTATTTGTTGTTATTATTATTATTATTAGTTAATTGATGAAAAACTGAAATTCCTAAACAAAAATTTAAATAAAAGAAACAATGTAAAAAAATTATTATATATTAATCAACAGATAATCAAAAATGCTAAATTACAAATAATAATGCTTCATGACACTAAAATAATATCAATTGTGGTTGGTTAAAATATTTAATGAATGATTAATTAAATACTGTCACTCAATCTTGGAAAATAATTATAATAGAAGCAGTCTCTATTTGTTTGATTAATTTAAAATTATTAATTGATTTTCGTTAAATTCTTCGGATTCTTTTACAAAAAGAGACTCAAAATGGTCTGAAGAGAAGAAGAAGAAGAGACATAGTGTGGTGATGAAAGGTCCTCATGATCCTCAGAATACAGAGAAAGTAAGCCTGTAGCTCTATAATGAAAGTCGGTCGTAATTCAAGCATTTTTAAAGGATCACAGTTTATTTTCATGAGAAATTGATAAAATCTAATTTGAATATTTGTTTTGAAACTTTTTAAGCTGCGTTAACAATTCATTATAATATATAATGAAAAATATTTATTTAATTGAAGCATACCCACAAACTGACTTCTCAATCACTCACTCATTGACATGTGCTGCAGTCCTAGCAGGACCAAGGCCTACTCCAATTTTCACTGTCTGCGGCCTTCTGATTCCATCACCACACTCCCATTCTTTGCAGGTTGCCCCCCACATCATCCAGCCATCTTAAGCATGACTTTCATCGTTTTCATGTCCCACCTGGCTCAATTGGTTGAGAAATCTAAACTGTTTCGTCCTCTCTAAATGACCAAGCTAAGCTAGCCTTCTCTTCTATATGAAGGCAATAATGTAGGGCTTTGCAAACAACTCCGTTAGCTTGACATTTTTTCTTATTCTTATGCGTTCGCTGGGTTCTAACTTTTTCATAGAACCTTCCTCTCCCAAACTCTAAGAGCTTCCTTATCGACTGGGACACCTATAAACAACTGATTTATCATGTTTGTCCCAAAAATCATTTCGCCAGCCCACAAGAAATCGATGAAAGCATAAACAAACTGCAGCAAACCATAGCTGAATGCTTAAAGCAGTCAACTACAAGAACATTTCGTACAAAAAGGATAACTCTCACAAGCAGTGTGCCTTGTTCCATTCTTCTTAGAATAAAGGAAAAAAATATAGCAAGGAGGAGATGGATGCAAACCAGGAATCCTCAAGACAAAAGTAAATGGAACTTTCTAAAACGCACTGTAAAAAAGGAGTCAGAGGAATTCACGATATCCACGTACAAAAACTATGTTTCCAACCTGGACCCAAGAGACCAATCATTATGGAAGGCTACAAAACGACTTTTAAATAAAAAAAGAAATATACCCCAGTCTAGTAATTAACGGAGGGTATATCTCCAGTGACTTGGATAAAGCCGAAGCCTTTGCCGATTATTTCCAGCTAACATTTTCAAATTCACAATCCGATAGAGGGTGGTCAGACGTTGAAATCGAAGAGTTTTTACGGTCACCTCTATCAACAGTACAATTGCTAGTGGAATTCACCACACCTAAAGAAATCCAGTCACTAATTAGGAAGCTCAAAACTAGAAAAAGTCCCAGACACGACTCGATACCAGCAATTGCAATAAAAAAGTTACCTAGGAAAGCAGTTGCTCTGATAACAGCAATTTTCAACAGCTGTTTAAGGATGGGATATTTTCCTGATACTTGGAAGAGAGCAGACCTGGTGGTTATAAACAAACCAGGCAAAAATGCCAAAGAATTAAGCAACTACCACCCCATTAGTCTACTGCCAATCGTAGGAAAACTGTTCGAATTAATTATCAAAATGCGCCTCTCTTCTTATCTTCAATCTATAGACATAATCCCAAACTTTCAGTTTTGTTTCCAACTCAACCATTCTACATCACACCAATTATCAGAGTTCATATTCAACGGATTTGAAATGAAAAAACACACACTAGTTACATTCCTAGACTTTCAACAATAATTTGAAAGCTAAACCAGCATTTGATAAAGCTTGGCACACCGGTCTCGATCCTCTTCAACTTTTATGTTCATGACGTCACACAGTCCCCACTTACCTCCATAGCTATGTTCGCTGACGACACAGCAGTTTCTCGGAGAGTGATGACATAATAATAGCCAGGAACACACTTCAAAGTCATCTTAATGAGTTACAACAATATTTTTCTAAATGGAAATTTGACCTCAACGTTCAAAAATGCTGTGCAAAAATTTTCACCTTATGCCCTTCAGACCCACCTGAGCTAGTGCTCAATGGCACCTCCCGGGGAATAAAGAAGCTGTAAAATATCTCAGAGTTTATTTAGATCGTCGTCTGAAACCAGCACATCAACACAGGCCTTCGCAAGACTAGGTCTACTTTATCTGATATTTAATAGAAAATCCAGATTAAAACCAGAAACAGCCTTATTAATTTATAAAACCATACTTAGACCTCTACTAATGTACAGTTGTGAAGGGTGGGGTGGAGTGTCTACAACAAAGAAGAAAAAATTGCAAACTTTCCAATATAAAATCCTACGGATCGCAGTAAACGTGCCTTGGTTTGTATGAAACAGTCAGCTTCACCGAGAGCTAAACCTAGAGTCGATTGAAGAATTTACTAAAAAGCATTACACCAGATTTAAGACCGGATTACCAGCAGTCAAAGGAGCTGTAACATTCAACATAGTCAAACCTATTTCATCTCCAAGACTAAAACCGAGACTCTTGAAAGATATTCTGATGTGATCTCAATAGGTAACGTTTCTCACCAATCGTTTTAACAACATGTAATATAATCCTGTTTTCTTTTAGTTTTCCGTTTTATAGTACTATAGTTCTGTTTATTATTACATTAATTTTAATTTTGTTTACTTACTTACATATTTTATATTTAAACTACAATCATTCTTTTATATGAAAAAACACTATTATATATTTACATCTACTCTGTAAATAATCTGATAATGTACAGTTAGGGGTGTCTCTTGAATGAGGCGAAACCCACACTTTCACCTTGTGTTAAAGTTGAAAATTCATTATTAAAAAAACCATGTAAGGCTAGGAATAGCCTATCTGGAAATAAAGAGAATAAAAAAAAAGAAAGAGCTTCCTTGGTAAGGACCCAAGTTCCACTGCAGTAAGTCTGGCCAAATTAGGCCAGATAATAGTTTTATAAATGATTTCTTTGGCCCTTCTCGAAAGGTTCTTATATTTTAAAACTTTATGTAGGGCAAATATGCATCTATTGCCAACCGCCAGCCCCGATTTAACCTTGATGGTAACGTCATAATTAAAAGAATCACATCCTGGGAAGCTGTAATCTTCGAAGTGGACTGTTCTTCTCTGAAAAACTCCATCTCTTGAGGTCTTCATATACTTAGTCTTTTCTTTGTTTATTTTTAGACCCCTACAACCCCTAGAACCTCTTTGTCTAATTTTAGATTCCCTTGATACTTCCTCAAATTCCTAGAAAGCACCTGATAATATTGCCTTTGTTCTGGCTGTACTAAGGACATCCTCTGTTTATCCTAGATGTTGTCCTTACCTTCCTTTCTGCTACTTCCAATCATAAGTTTGAACCAAATAAGGGGTCTCCCTTTCAGAGTCCTCTATTCACTTCAAACTCCTCTGAGAGACTTCCATACATTCTTACTCTGCCCTGCAAGCTGATTTCTATTACAATTAATTAATACTGTAGGCCAATACAAACTTAAATCCTAGACATAAGTCCATATTGATTAACAATTAAAATACTTAATGGATAAAGTAAAATAAAATAATATATTGCAAGAAACTTTGTAAAAATATATTTAAACACAGTTGGGAGGCAGTAGTAAATCATTAAAAAAATGTCCAAAAGACTGTTATTTCAGAGCTTATTTACCAAATATCTCTATAATTAATAATAATCATATAAACATAATTAATAATAATTTAACAAAACAATTAATATATTTTATAGATCTTTGTATTTGTTATAGACCACTAGAGGCTAAGTAAATATAATATTACTTGCAGAATTTTATAATATAAATTTTTTAATTTTTTTGGATAAACTGTTATCATGTTAATATTATTAAAAATAAATAATTTTTTATACATCTTTGTAGTTGCTATATATCACTAAAGTCTAGGTAAATACAATTTTACTTATCGAATTTATAATAATAAAATTTTAGTTTATTAAAAGTAATTATGTTGAATAAGTAATTCAATTTTTATCGAATAAGTATCATATAAGTGTAAATGTATGAATTCTGTCTTGAAAATATTCAAAATAAGAATTCAAAATGTGACTTACTACTGATTAAGATTTAATTTTAAGTTAAAGTTAAATATGATTGTATATAAATATAATATAGTTCTGTTTTAATATTTTATCAATCAAATATAAATTTATTTATAATTTGATCATCCTGTTATGGCAAACACCCTTTGGTTAGTGCTCATATCCTACACTAGATGGCGCTAAGGCCATATCACACAGCAGTCTAACTATCTAACTATCCATAATAACATATGTCGACAGAGAGGCTAAATAATTAAAAATCTCAATCAAGTAAAATATTTCTGTTATCTTATGTGAGAAAGAAATAGTTGACTGTGGGTTCTATAATAGGATGTTGATAGTTGGGGGTGCAGTCAAGAAAACACGCAAAAATAGGTGAAACTATTTTATTTTAAGTGCCTTAAAATAAAATAGTTTCACCTATTTTTGCGTGTTTTCTTGACTGCACCCCCAACTATCAACATCCTATTATTCTGTTATCTTAGTTCAATTTTGGAGAGTATAGGTAGATTCAAAGTGAATAATAGAATCACCAGTTGTAGAAAGATTATCGGCACGTTGAATTAACTTATCTATAGCTGTAATAGCTCTGGTATATAGACAGTGGCGGATTATCCGTAAGGCAAACTAGGCACGTGCCTAGGGGCGCGTAGTTACAAGGGGCGCGCGAGCTCAGAATTTTTAAATAAATAAAAAAAATAACATATCGACAAAGAAAGAAAGAACTAAATGCTGATCTATAATATAATACAAGCATGATGCTATGATGCTGACAATCAGTTAAAATTAAGATGGCCATTTATGGCCGGTACAGGGGCGCCGATAAAGTTATTGCCTAGGGCGCTCTGGACCTTTAATCCGCCACTGTATATAGAGCTAGAATAAGGAAAGGAGGGAATACACATATTTAAAGTATAATGAAATTAATTCACATTGTATTACTCAAAAGAGTACAAGAAAAAGATTTTTAAAAAGAGATAGATTTGTGGAGGGAGCCAGTCAGGGTTTCCAGGATGGAGTATGTCAATAACGGTGAAATTGGGAAAAAAAATGGAAGTAAATACAAGCATATTAATAACTATCCTAACTTTAAACCGATGAGTTCAAATCAAACACTAAATTTGACAAAGTAAAGGGAGTCAGAAAAATAAAAGAAAGCATCAGCTCTTATAAAATTCCAAAAGTAAAGTAGAAGAAAGTATGACTTCAATGGGTGGAGAAAAGAGGATAAAATGAACAGGGAGAAATGGAGGCATTGGAAGGAATTCAGTTGAGTATAACTTTACATGTGAGGAAATCCTTTTAAAAGATATGTGGATGTATAAATAAAACATATACATGTACATATATTATATTTTCAGGAAATAACCTCACTTACTATAGGGCGCTACAGTCCTTGCAGGACCTGGGCCTCTGGCACCATTCTTCTACATTCCTCGCGGTCTCCAGCGAGGCTCCTCCAATTCCTTACCCCAATCCTTCTCAAATCATCCTCCGAATCATCCATCCACCGACGCCTGGGTCTGCCCCTTTTTCTTTTTCCAGGTGCACCATTTGACATAATTTTAGGCAGGCTGTAAGGCTCCATTCTTTCCACGTGGCCTAACCATCTTAGTGTGCTCTTCTTAATATCAAAGAGGATATCCGGTTCACCATGCAGTTCCATTCATTCAGCATTGCTTCAGATTATCCACCTGTGCTCTTCTTTGATTTTTCTCTCCCAAACCAGAAGAGATCTTCTATTTTCCTTGGTCAGAGTCCACGTTTCACTGCCGTACATTACTACTGGCCGAACTATTGTTTTGCATAACAAAAGCTTTGCCTTTCTGGAAAGACTTTTGTATCAAAGAGCTTTTTGCAAGTATAAAAACATCTGCTTGCTACTACCCATTTTGCCCTTAATTTCAACTTCCAAGTCGTTGCTCTCCGTCACTACTCCCGAATACTTGAATACACAACACCTGTGGAACATGCCTCCGCCCAATTCAACAATATCTCTTCTCTCTCTGGTCTGTCTCGAAGTTTTTATATATTTAGTCTTTTAAAAATGTATTCCTAGTCCGAAGTCTAGCGTTGCTTTCTTGAATTCTTCTATAGCTCTGACCAATGCTGTTTTGGTTCTCCCTATGATCACTACATCATCAGCATACGCCATATGCTGTGTGAGACGATTGTATAAGGTGTCATGCGTGCTGCCTTTATGCTCCTAATGGCAACCTCTAGTGCGAGGTTGAATAGTTCCAGTGATAATGGATCCCCCTGTCTTAAGCCATTGTTGACCTGATAGCTATTTGAAATTGCCCACTCTAAATAGAACTTTACTACTTGTCCTTTCTTAGAATTTTCGTCAGTCTTATTAGCATACTTGGTATTCCTAGTGACTGCAGGGCCTTTTATAGCTTCCCTCTATCCACACTGTCATACGCCTGCAGGAAGTCAATAAATAGGTGTTTCAGGAAATAAAAATATCGTTTATATAGTTGTCTCTGGCAAAGAGGTTTGTTTACCACTGAGTTCAGTTCTTCAGAAGCCGAAGATCAGCTTCAATCAAAGTTGGATGCATAAAGGGTGGATGATGAAGATGCTTCCCTCCCCCAAATACCCCCCATTACAAGATATAGTTCCCTGCATTTAGCCATATATATGATGATACAGAATGCTTATTAATATTATTATTACATTATACTTATCCCTTCCACTACATACTTCCGTTCCTGGTTTCTTGGCTAATAGTAAATTCTGTCTCGTAGGATTGATATCGAGAGAATCCTTGAACCTTGGAAGGGGGTCCTCAGGATTTGTTTTTATAGTCTCTACTATTTACTGTAAACTTTGTTCCAAATCGATAGTAAAGATTTAAAAAAAAAAAAGTACGTCCAATTTTGTTTACAAATGAAGTGCAAAAAGAAGTATATTCCATACACTTTACCTTTTAATATTTTCTTCACGGCAAGAAAGCAGATTAAGGATCAAAATAGAATGAACTTATGTACCAGAATCGGTTGCAAAAAATTCGTTCTTGACTGTTGTTCGTTTAATTAATGTCACTTTTGTGCTGCTATCGACGATCCTACAGTGGAAGCTCTAAATTTTGCCTATCCAGGTTAAATTAGGATAGGGATTTTTAACGAATACCTGCAAACGTACAGGCTCGGGACCCCCGTTCTACGCCCCTTCGGAAGGACGGCTTAGTAGTTAGCTATGCTAACCACTAGACCACAGGTCGGTCTTGGACTTGTTAAAAAGCTCGATATTTGTGTTCCGAACGCTTTAAAAGAAATTAATCAAAACATCCGCTGTGATCATTACAAACGAAATGATATCGAACCTTTTTGAAACGAATTTTCACTGGTTACGAATAAGAACCTTAATAGAAAAAGATCATGGTCCAAGCATTATGAACCATAACAAACTATATCGAAAGCTGATTTAAATCAGGAAAAAACTATTAGGATGAATTACAAAGATATTCATTAGGAGCTGCTTCCAAACTGTCGCACAATCAATTCAGTGGTTAGTCGATCCGTGGGTTTAGTGGTTAGCAAAACAACCTATCAAGCCCGAGATCGCGGGTTCGTAGCCTGGTAGGTGATCGTAAGTTTTTTTAAAGGAGATAAAAAATCCTTAGTCATGTCATCCTTCGGAAGGGAGGTTAAGCGGGGGGGGGTCCCGAGGCTGTACTCGTTTACCTAATAAATCCTGTAAGGAAGAAAATAGTTGGCGGTGCAGTCAAATAAAAAGACTAAATAAGTAACCACTTATTTAGTCTTTTTATTTGACTGCACCCCCAACTATTTTCTTCCTTACGTCTATCTTCCAGTCAACCATCCCCTCGCTTCTAATAAATCCTGGATAGGCAAAATTTATGGATCCACTACAGCAATGTCCGATTAGCCCTAGCAGCATAAACTGACGTTAGATGAAGAAACGAACTTTTGAAATTGGAGAAAGAAATCGAAGAGAAAATATTAGAATAGGCACATCCTAAAGGAATCGTGTTCCACCATGCAATGCACGGCCTCCCACATCTCGTACGAACTATTGAAGTTAAGTTAGGAATTGATGAAGAATCTTCTATAAAGCAACATCGGATTATTATTTATTTCGAAGTTCCAAAAACTTCTTAAATGACAAAAACTTCGGTGATAACAATGACCTCACAATGCACTTGGTTGAGTTTTTTGTTGATAAGGACGAATTCGTTTCACAAGAAATTACTTTATTAACAAAGCTATAATAATCATATTGTATATAATTATACAATTATATTATATAATTAATTCCTAACTTACAGTAAATAATAATATAAATTTCGATGACGTGAGTGAAAGCGAATCAATCATGAATGACTGAACGGAAAGGTTGGAATTAGGTAAATTAGAAAAGATGGATTACAAAAGATGCCTAATTAGTCATTCAGGAACGATTCTGTTCTCTTTTTAGAAACCTCTCAGGATTAACGGCCGTATAAAAATAAAGTTAAGAGACCGAAATTTGTCTTAGGGCTATCTCGCTCCCTAATCTTCTCGGCCTGTACATGCTCCGAGTCACGTCCACCACTGGGCTCAAAACAGGTGGCGTCTCCCAATGACGTCACGCCCATATTTAAATAACGCTTAAGGATAACAATCAATAAATATTAATGATGTTTTGAAAGAAGAAATGACTTTTTCTTCATCTTTTAGAATTATGACTAGAACATTATTATCATCTAGAAATATATACTTCTATACACAATTATAGATGTACCTTCAATCTATTATTAAACGACACACTACAACGGAGCAGCAAACATAACTAAATTGCTACAAGAAATGGCGAAGTAATGACCTTCGTGTAGTTGTGATGGCAACTTCAAACCCGCGAAACTTAGTTGGTCATTATAACTTGTTGTTTATTTTATTTTTATTCTCAAAAACGTTTAAATAATTCGTCATTCTGTTCCTAGGAACTTAAAATGTCTGGATCCATATCGTTCGATCTTCTTATTAGTTTGTAATTTTAAAGGATATTATTTAATATTGGTATAATCTAACTTTTCTAGTCTTGATTCGTAAGATGATGTCAAAAGACTTTTTTTTACGTATTATCTATTGTTTTTTATATACGGGGGGAGCTCAGGACGTAGGGTGCACGACAGCCTTGAATTAACTGTAGGATCTGAAGATCCTACTGGGGCTCACCCAGCCTCAATAAACTGGCTTGGAAACAGTCCTGTCCCTTCCATTTATTGAATCTAAGAGTCTTCATGGGTTATGGTGTACATGTGTCGTCCTTTTTTATTATCTTTTATAATATAGCTACCGCTAAATGAAGCAGTTTCATTTCTATAAAGGATTTATTTTTGTATAAAAATAGTGTTTATGTATACTTTACAATAAAAAATAAATAAAAACTTGTACCATTACTGCCCATGAATGGTCTTGGATTTAGTACGTGGTCTCTCTACCAATCTTAACTGAAACAAATGTTATTTTTAAATATTGATTTTAATTATGTTCATCATCGCAACCTTTCTACAAATTAAAATGTAAAAAATGTACTATTCTCCATTATTTACTTATTTAAAAAAAAAATTGTACAAATACGACCCACGAAGAGTACGTGTTCATTCATTCATTGGGTTCAGTACGTGGTGGAGACTGTAATGTTATATTTACAGTTTTATAATATGTTAATATTTACAGTTCCGATTTCAGTTATATTCTAAAATAACTCCTAAGTTCTAAAAAGAAAAAGTATATATATATAAAAGAGAAACAAAATGTCTCTGAGACCCAACTGTTCGTGGGTGGTTTGTAGAAGGTTGGATTATTAAAATATTCTTCCTATCTCCTGAATAGAAATAATTATAGAGCAACTGGTTTTCTTTTCGGAAGATAGTTTTCTCTTTCTTCACGGGAAAGGATTCTGATGAATTTGTTAATGTAAATACTATACAAAAATGGAAAGAACTGATAGGAACTGTTTCCTGATTAACTTCGACACCGCAGGATAGCATTTGCAGCCCGACAGGTAGCTTTGAGATTTTTTAAAGGATGTCAAAAATTCTTAGTTACGTAGTCTTTCGGAGGGGCCTTAAAATGGTGATCCTCAACCTGTGCGATGTCAGGTACTCGCTAATGATCCTATCCTAATCATGCCTGGATAGGCAAAATTTAGAGCTCCCACTGTAGCATCGTCCGATTAGCCATAGCAGCAGAAAGTGACGTTAAATGAACCAACAACTAAAGGATGTTGTTTTTTGGGTATTGTAATAGTTGTGGTTAAGTAATTAATTGAAGAATCTAGACTATTTAATTAAATCTCTCTAAGTCATTGTTTTTATATTATTCTTACAGTTAAAAGAGCGGATAAAAGTGAAAGAACTGGTAGCGATGATGTGTTCATCAGTGAAACGAGGTTTATTTATCAAGAATATTACAATCGGAATGTTCTTGTTGTGTATTGTATGATTCGAAATAAACAAAAAAATTATAACTTGGGAAAGTATTGGTTGTATTGAAGGAGTAGTGTAGCCCAGTTCTATGATGTTGATCCTGAGTTCAAATCCAGCTTTCTTAGATAAATTATTTAATCTGTTAAAAGGCATATATTGATCATGTGGGATTTACAAGACTCTCCTTTGTAAGGAGGGTATCCTTATTAGGAGTAAAATCTGACGCTTGAGGATATTATCGGTCAAATCACCTCACTGCACTACTCTGTAACACTGTCCGATCAGCCATAGCTGCAGGGAGTGAGGTTAAATGAACTAACAATAATCAAACGAAGTCTTTTGCTAGGATGCTCAAATGCGGCGCGAATTCTTAAGGCAGTTCCACGCAATTGTTCTCATGTAGACAGTTTTACAAACTGTAAAAAAAAAATATTAAAAAATCCCGGAGTGAGATAACTTTTACATCTCACAATTCTGTTTATCAGAAGGTAAGCAATGCTCTTGAATATCTTCTTCAACACATAGATGGGGTGGTTTGTTCTACTGTCTTACATTACTTTAACTTTCTTCATAGTTTCATAGGTCATCTATAGTGTAGTGATTATCATAACAACCGCAATGGTTCGCATTCCCGCAGGTGGCCTAAGAATTGGTTGTGCCGTCTTTTGGAAGGGACGTAAAATGGAGTTGCCACATGTGGTGTTAATTATTCGTCAAAGATCCCTATTCTAATTGTACCGAAATGAGCAAAATATAGCGCCCGGGTCTGTTCCGGAAAACGCTTGCATATTATTTTTTTAGATAACTGTTATTTATGCTATAAAATAAAATACTCATAACAAAACATGTGTATATTTATAAATGACCTCAAAACAAAACAATTGCAATTAAATTTGTTGATAAAAATAAGCATTGCTTTCTAAAATCTAAGTAAACAAGCATTATTTTTCGTACGTTCTCCTCCATATGAATTCGCATAAATATGAATCCAACATATTTCTAATCGTTCCACATTCGGTTTTGTTTCTTCGTTAGACTGAAGCCCAAAGTGATTCCACCCTCTGGGTATCAGCACCTGTGTTTAAATCAACAAATTTTTTAAAAATTGTTAACAACGTAATGTTTAAACCTTATGCCTTCAATTTTCTTTATTCCCTTATAGTCCTTCCAGAAATCAGAGTATATTGCTGTCTCAGGTCATATTGCAGCTTTAATGCAAGAAGTCAGCATTTCAGCTGTTCTACATGGGACAGGATATAGGAAACACTCCCTAGTTTCTCTGCATACGCCTACGAACGCCAATTTATGCGGGTATATCCTCCCCACATTATATTCGGTTTTTAGAAGCAGGACTTATCGATTTCGACACTAAGACCTTCTCCTTCAATCATTATAGGCTTTCTTAATATATCATTTGCACATACTTCTCATTACATGTTAACTTTCTCAAACATATGGAGTTACTTCATGTAAGTAATCATGATTATCGAATAAGTAATCTGCATGCGTTTTCCGAAACAGACCCTAGTGCCCCACTGTAGCATTGTCATATTAGCCATAATAGCAAAAAACGACGTTAAATGAACAAATAATGAAGTATATGAATAAATAATTAAGTCTGCTATTATATATTATGTTTAATGATTTATTGTTTATCCCTTCTTTTAAGTACCGCCCTATAAGTATGCCTAAGAAACCTGGTCCGTTTCAACTGACTCGGCAAGAAAACCGTCAACTGCTTTCAATAGAGATGGATTTTTGGAGGCGTAGTTTTAGGATATCAAGACTACAACACGTTCCGAATGACAGAATTAGGTAAGCAGTAAACAGACCTCTTAACATCCTGAACTCAGTTGAAACGAAATAACTGAGTTGGTTTGGTCATGTTATTAGGATGGCGGACGACCGATGGTACTGAAACATATACCACCGGAAAGGAGGAAGAGAGGTCGGCCAGAGAAGAGATGGGTGGAAGGGACGTCGGAGGCAATAGCGGTAAGAAGACTTAGAGAGGAAGACTGCTACGATAAAAATAAATGGCGGCAGGTCTTGTATGAATTAGGCTACGACATATGACATATTGTTAAAATAAAGTCGTTTTATATGTATGTTGTTTTCCCCATTATTTAGTCTATTGACAAGTATCTGCATTGGGTTGGTTTATGTCAAGTTTAAATTTATAATTTGTTTTGTTTTTTTCTTTTAAAATTAATAAACTTGTACGATTTTATTTTCGAAATGAATAGATAAAGTTTCGAATAGTCGGTTTTTAGAGTTATGTACGGTGTCGTGGAATCAAAAGATTGGTTTATGGATATGGTAAACTATGTCAATTTTGAAGAAAATTTGCCTTGTACAATAAATAAAAGCGATATTAACTATTTATTTAGATCAATATACAGTCAAGATATTTTTTAATTACTAACAAAACAGCTGATCAATTTTTTATATATTAATTGTTTTCCGAGTTCCATAGAAATACCACCTGCTCATTGCATCAGTCCACTTTACGTGAGCAGAAGTTCTAATTCGTTGTTCGCTGTATTATCTTCCTTGTCTTTTATTCTCGGCAAGTACTGAGTAATATGTCCAATGAACGAATTGCACTTCGTGCAAATCAGTTCTGTGTAAATAAAAAAAAGGTAAACCTTGTTACCTCCAACATACTTTTTTATAATCTTAAACTTCCTCAAGATCTCTATCTTTCCATAACTCTTGGTAATCTTTTCATATCCGAATATTTAAATGTCCCAAAAGCAATGAGATGCTTATAGATTACTTCCCAACTTTGTAAACACTTTATTTTATTTCAATTCTTTATAGAAGAAACATCGTATGCAGGATTTGTCCCCACTAACTATAATTTAACTGTTAATCAGTGGTTCAAAGTGATACTTTGTTTGTTCATTTAACGTCACTTTATGCTGCTATGGCTAATCGGACGATGCTACAGTGGGAGCTCTAAGTTTTGCCTATCCAGGTTTAATTAGGATAGGGATTTTTAATGAGTACCTGACATCGTACAGGCTCGGGACCCCCGTTTAATGTCCCTTCTGAAGGACGGCGTAACTAAGGATTTTTTACTCCCTTTAAAAGATCCTAGGGTCACCTGCCGGGCTACGAACCCGCGATCTTGGGCTTAGTAGTTTGTTACGCTAACCACTAGACCACAGGTCACCCTCAAAGTGATACTAAATCAAATTCTGGGATCTTCACACCCTTCTTGGGCTCCCCCAGCCTCTATAAAGTGGGTACCCTTAATAGAGGTAAATCTAGCGGTTGAGCGTGATTTCGAAGGAAAGCTGTCATGAACAGTAGTGATTTACCGTGCACATTTGTCCTGACAACCGTCCAGTCTCTATCATGTACCGAAACGAATACCTTCGTGGTTTGTACACTCCCGGGGAATAAAAGTGTATAGCTGATTTTTTCCCATAGATTAAATACTTCATTATAATTTTTAACAATGTATTATGACATTAAGTGCATACATCCTTTGTTTGATGGACGTTAACACAGAAGTTGACGTTAATACAAAGGATTAATCATGAAAGGGAACCTTTATTTATATTTTAATAGCAACGGATAAATAATATTACTGATCACAATTAATAGTCTCTTTTATCACCTTTCATTTCTATTACTTACATTCATAGAAAGGGAAAGATTTTTCAAAATATTTGGCTCTTTCAGAGTTACGAATCTCGCTGCCTACTGGACGCCATCCCTCAGATCTGCCTCGGAATTATAGGCCATCTGGGTTTAGGATTTGGCTTAGCATTATCCGAGAGATATTTCCAAAAGTTCTGGATTGGGTTTAGGTCTGGGAAAAGAGAGGACCATTCCAACTGCCTGATTCTCCTCTCATGGAATCAATCTAGTTTTACCTTTGATTTGTGAAGGTGTGCATTAACTTGAAGATAATAAAATGTAGAGATGTCTTTTGAGTGTGCATTAATTTAGGCGATAGTGTCACCAACGGATGTTGGGCCAATTCCTGGTGCTCATCGCGTATCTCTCTAGCTGTAGGAGACGCTTGACCAAATTCGAAATAAAATTTGAAATAGTTTCAGGTATTGATCGGCCATCTAACACTCAGAGCCCAATAAACTAGTTGCTTTTGGGACTTATTTATTAGGTCGTATGGTGATTTATTGTTACCATTCGATTGCTTTTGATAGGCCCTTTCCAACCGTACATAATATCTGTATTTGGATTTTGCTTTTCGACGCGTATAGACCGACCGATGGTACATATTAGCATGAATAAAGACAAGTAGAGATACTACCCCGAGGTAGTACTCAAATAAAAAGTTCAACTTTGAAGATCACGAGGCCATCTTCTTTTCAAACGCTTCGGAGGATTATCAGGATTTGAAGATGTTGCTAGGTTTGAAACTAGTGGGTTTGAGTGGGAATAAAGTTTGTCATGAAAAGATCGATATCGGATTCGAATTGGTGAAATCAGCAACAAATGGGATATTTCTTGTGTTCGTAACAAAGTAAGGAGTATTGAGGATTTTAGATTGTAAGGATTGAATACGAGAGGAATTCGATGGGTTAGTGGAGCCCTAAAGCCCTACTCTGTAACTCCAGATGGGTCTAATGATCGTCATGAATTTGAGTCTTTTGTAATTATTTGGAAGCTTAGAGCGTTTGCCTAATAAATGTTGAAGTACCCTGAAACGGCGAGTTGTTGTCTTGTCGTTTCAATCTGTTATGAGGATTCCAAGTACCGGTTCGTTAAAAATTATAATAAAATAACTGGCTAGCCTCCAATGTACAATTCTAGTTCAGTATGTATTTAAAGTTTTAGTAGAGGTACCAAGGTATTATCCTAGAAATTTATTTTTACATTGATATAAAAAGCATAATCAAAACCATATTTGTTATATTCATAAGTCATATTTGGAAAAAATACAAAAACTAAATAAAAGTAGGGGAGCCTAACGGTGGAGCAACACTCATTTTACAAATTATACAACTTTTATGTTGAATAATAGTAGAATATAATAGAATAGAAAAATAATTTTATTCCGGGACCAGGTTCCTTAAGAATAACAATATTATACAGAAATTAATAGAAACTGTCTGGCCAAACAACTACATTATTGGAATACTACAATTAAATATGAACTAAAAAAATGTATAAATATATAAAACAAACAAAAAAAGATATATAAAATAAAATAATAGAATACAAATTTACAATAAACAGAAATTGGCTAATGGAAGCATAAAAAAAGTAGATAAGAAAATGTAATAATGTGAATAACAATATCATAGTGAGTGTGGAATATTTACAATCTTTAATAATAATAATATTATATACACATACACACACACACACACATACATACATACGAACACTATGCAGCGCAAATCGGAAGAAGGCTCAGAATACAAAAGCGAGAAAGGAGAGGCCAAGTTCTGGCTAATCCGACATAAGTTGTCCAAAGAAGAAATAGGCACATAGCCCTTCTGCCACCCCACGAAGTAATGCTTGACGGCTGTTCCGTGGGACAGAAAAAGGAGAATTGGGAGGTGGTTTTTTAGTGAGTAGGAATCTCACACTGTTGTGTTATTACACTTCGTCTTATGAAAGATTTTTCCCCTACCCAGAAAAAAAAAAAAAAAAAAAAAATACATACGAACATTCATATATTAATTATTTACATATAAGAAATAAATTTAACAACAAAATAAAATAAAATAATAGAATAAAAATTTACAATAGGCAGAATTAGGCTTATGGGAAGATAGGAAAGTAATAGTAGTTGACCTTGTGTACATATGAGGAAGAAAATGGTCCGGGTCCGGGTGAAGTTGAAGAAAATTCTCTTACATAAGGAGGACTGTTTATTTGGAAGCCGACGCTTCGACCCACATTGCAGGTCTTCTTCAGGGCTAAATATACAAGATACAACAGGTTTGTCGTAAGTACTATAAATACGAACCAGAGGGGATTGAATTAATTAACAATATTGAAGTACTACATAGTATATATGAAAAAAAACCCTCTTAAATATGGAGAACTGTAATATATAACACCTCTTTGTTTTTATAGGGGAGGGGACTGGCTTAGTAGTAAAGCACTGAGTTACCATGCCGGAAATTCTGGTTCAAATCCTCCAGCGGGCAAGGCTTTTATTTAGTCTGTTCGCACCCGGGAATTGATCAAATTTGATCTAGGACCCTCCTGGAGCCCACCCAGCCTCTATAAAATATTATAACAATAGGGTGCCCAAAAGAAGGGGGAAAAGTCTGGCGGTTGAGCATGACCTAGGACAAGTCACCTCCTTGCAGAATCGTTGTCCATGAAACAGTACAGTCTATACCATGCATTGTACCCCACACCGTTCACGGGTTGTAGGGTTTTTTCTTTGTTTTTATATAATTCAATCTTATTTATCGTACTTACTACATATAATATTACTCTATCAATATATTACATATATGCCACTCTTTACCATATACTATTTTAATTTATTTGTATCTTGTATGTTTAGCCCTGTAGAAGACCTCCAATGTGGGTCGAAACGTCGGCTTCCAAATAAACAGTTCTCCCTATATAAGAGAATTCTCATAGAAGTACTCCGATATTATTCTAGAAATCGAAGTTGAGTTCAGTCCTTTATTTGTAATCCTGCCTAGTGTTGCTATTAAAATATGAGTACCCAGTTAGTATTAATTTGATATAATACGTATCATATATTATATATATATATATATATATATATATATATATATATATATATATATATATATATATGTAATACTTAAGAAAATGTATTATTTTCACAGTTTCCAATTATTTCCTTCTTATCCTGAGCCTCGCATGGTGATCCGAAGCCAACTGACGGGTGTCGAAAGAAGGAGGCAGGACAACAGGTTAATTGGATAATAAGCTGCACGTTAACGGAGGCCTATTAGAGAAATTGTGAATGACGTAGAAGAGAAACAAACAGAAAAGGAGTCGGAAGATCTATTAATAGATATAGCTAGGTGGTAACGGTCCAGGTGGAATACCACGTGTCCTTTCACTATATAGTCCTCCGCGTCTTGTCCTTCTTCCAGTTCTGTCATGGCTCTCGTCCTGATCTTGTCTCTCTTTGCCGTCATTCCGGGAGCGCTGCTTCAGGAGACCTATCTCCGTGAGTCTTCGTCGTAAAACTTAGGATGTTTAAAATCGATTATTATTATAGTCCATTTTACTTTTCGCTAACAAAAATAAATAATCAATAAGTAATAATTAAATAGTAAAAAAAAATATCTTACTACAAAAAAACTGACCCGGTGCCTTAAGCAATTTTCTCTTTCTCTGCTTAAAATAAAATTTAATATTTTACAATAATTAGCTAAAATAATCTGGTTCAGTTAAATTATAAATATTATTAAAAATTGACGAATCACAAAGTTACTGTTCTTGATTCCTTTCAGCCGTTAAATAAAATAAATTACTTATAATTTATTTTTATTAATTGTTATTTTGACGGTGATTATTTTTAAATATTTTGTTTTGAAGAGAAAAGATTTGTCCTGGCCGGGATTCGAACCCGGGTCGTCTGCATCTCCGTTGCAGTGCTCTAAACCTCTGAGCCACCAGAGGTCGTGTCAAGTCAGACAACGTAGAAAACGAATTTTCTCTTCTAAACAAAAATATTTAAAAATAAATTACTCTTTTTTAATTTAATTACAAAAATAGAGTGGAATTTATTACTGTTATTTCAATACTGAGACATTTTAAACATTACATTATTTTATTAAATACTAAGTGGTTACATATTGTATTGTAGAGTGGTACAAAATAACTACTGAGTTGAAATTCAATATCATAAAAAAGAATAATTTTGAAGTACCTCTACTAAAAGATTTAGTACCTACTGTAGTATAAATAAAAGAAAAGTTGTATAATTCGTAAAATGGGGGTTATTATATCATTGGGTCTAATATATATATATATATATATATATACACATGAGTATTATATAAATAAATTTAAAAAATATATAAATATATATATATATTTATATTTATATAATTTATCTACAATCCATTATGTGCCATTCATTATATTTAGTGGTTTTATTGTTTCAATACAGTTGTAAATTTAAATACATAAGTTACTTTTATGATTTTTTATTGTAAATAACATTTTTATGTTAATTGAACCTAATAATGTTAAATTATATTTTTTTAAATTTTATTTTAGCGAAGACATGGAAGGTCTGCAGGAAATCTGATCCAAACTTAAATCAGTGCCTGAAGACCGCAATATCATTTGCAGTGAAAGAACTCACAAAAGGTATATCCATTGAAATTAAAATGATTAATGTCTAAACTATGATAATAAAATTTAAAATTGATCCAACATTTTCATTTTAGAATTAATATATAATTCGGCACTATATGTAGAAAAAATATCAACGTTATACCGTCAGGTTTTTATTTCCAAAACTTTTTACTAAATATGCTACAAAAAACTTTGTGTTCATTGGTTTTAATAAAAATAAAATATAAAAATATTTGTATAAAATTAAAATATATAAGTTTTACAGCTAACAAAATTCTACAACTCTGGAGAATAAGTGGTTAAGTCGAATATTTTCCAAAATTTTCTTAACTCTAAAAAATCACACGACTTTATAAAAATTACGATTCTCTCCCCTACACCTCAGTCCACTCTTTCAACGTACACCGAACATCTCAGGACTTTTTATGAAGTATTCCAATACTTAGCACAACGGCGTTATAAACCGATCTCTACCTTAACAGAACCTTATTGGTGGCATTGCCTATGATTTTAGCATTGTTAACTTGTTGTTGATTGCAGGAGACCAAAGGTTGGAGGTGCCCGCCATCGACCCGATGCACTTCCGTTCCATCACTGTAGACCAGGGGACTGGTCCCGTCGGGATAACTCTTAAGTTCTCCAACCTCAACATCCACGGCCTCTCAAGGACAGTCATCGATGATGCCAGGTATGCGACTGCTACGATATCCTAGCATATTGAACATTGTGCCATAATTGCTACTTCGTTTATTCATGTAATGCCTCTTTGTGTTGCCATGACTAACAGAGGATGCTACAGACTCTTTTTACTTCTTGTCCGATGGTTGGCATTACTAAGGATTTTTTACTCCCTTTTAAAAAATCTGAAGTCCACCAGCCAGGCAGCGAACGCGCGGTCTTTGGCATAGTAGGTGGTTATCCTAATTACACCACGGGGGACCCTAAAATACTACATAATGTGATTCTATATAAATCTAAATGTTGTAAATACTATATTAATAATAATAATACAAATTAAAAACAATGGTTTTGGGAGATTATTACATGATAGAAACTGTACTGTTCTTATGTTAACGGTTGTGCAGTGAGGTGATTTGGCCGATAATACGCTCAACCGTCCACTTCATTTCACTCTTAATAAGGATACCCACCTTACAAAGGATCAGTACAAGGAGAATCTTGTAAATCCCACATGATCAATCTATGTCTTTTAACAGATTAAATAATTTATCTAAGAAAGCTGGATTTGAACTCAGGATCAACATCATAGAACTGGGCTACACTACTCCTTCAATACAACCAATACTTTCCCAAGTTATAATTTTTTTGTTTATTTCGAATCGTACTATACACAACAAGAATATTCCGATTGCTATATTCTTGATAAATAAAAACCACGTTTCACTGATTAACACATCATCATTACCACTTATTTCACTTTTATCCGCTCTTTTAACTGTAAGAATAATATAAAAACAATGACTTAGAGTGATGGAATTAAATAGTCTAGATTCTTCAAATAATTACTTAACCACAACTATTACAATAACATAAAAACAACATCCTGTAGTTGTTGGTTCATTTAACGTCACTTTATGCTGCTATGGCTAATCGAACGATGCTACCATATTTAGAGCTCCCACAATTTTGCCTATCCAGGCTTAATTAGGATAACGATTTTTAAAGAGTACCTGAAATCGTACAGGTTCGGGCACCCCATTTAACGTCCCTTCCAAAGGACGGCATAACCAAGGAATTTTTACTTCCTTTAAAAAATCCTAGGGTCAACTGCCGGGCTACGAACGCGCGATCTTGGGCTTAGTAGTTTGTTACGCTAACCACTAGACCACAAGCCACCCTCAAAGTGATACTAAATCAAATTCTGGGATCTACAGACCCACCTAGGGCTCACCCAGCCTCTATAAAGTGGGTAAATTTAGCGGTTGAGCATGATTTCGGAGGACAACTGTTATCGGAGGACAGCTGTTACGAATAGTAGTGATTTGTCCTGACAACCGTCCAGTCTCTATCATGTACCGAACCGAAAACCTTCATAGTTTGTACACATGCTAACCATTAGACCACAGGTCGCCCCTCAACATCTTGTAGTTCTTTCACTTTAGTCTTCTCTATTGTCCGGTCAACCAGGATGAAGGTTAAGAAGAAAACATCCTTGAGATCCGCTAATTGTCTATTCATTAATTATATTAATCTAAAATGATTTTACATAACGATTCCTTTTTGTTTAAAGTCACTTTACGCTAGCTAACATGGCTCATCGGATGATGCTACAGTGAGTTTATTCAGGTATAATTCGGATCTTTTGCGAGTATCTTACACCCCAAAGGCTCAGGACCACCGAAGGACGGCATAATCATGGATTTTAGTCCCTTTTAAAATAAAATAATAACCCTAAGTACCCCTTTCACGATTCGTTCTTACTTGTGATAATTTTATTTCTTTATTTTTATTTCCTTCAGGGTCGACTACTCCAACTACAAGTACGACATTGATTTCCACGTGGAAGGGAAGCTCAGGATCTCGGGAGACTACTCCTCATACGGAAAGGTTCTCGTAATACCAATCCGGGGAGACGGCAAGTGCAACATGACCTTTGGTAAGTCTTGAATATAAAAAAAAACTATGGAGTACTGAAATCAATATAACTGGTCGTAGAATTTCATTAACGGTAATTAATCGATATATTCTATTCAATACATTGGAGGTATCAAATAATTGGTTTAAGTAGGTTATCATCAGGTTATATGAGTTTCGCATCTTATGTCTCGAAAGCAGATAGTCATAATTTATATGAAGGAAAAGTGTGCCTATCGATTATATTGCACCTTTCGAGCTTCCATTAAGTGAGGAATGACGAGTATAGCTGTAACAAGAGAAGAAGTGTATACAAAATAATGTGGGCAGTGATTAAAAATTTCACCCTCTTTTCGAAACAAGAAATCCGATACTCACTAACCTACTTGAGGTTAATATACCATTAATGTATTGATAAGAAAGAATCGATTATTTGGAGAACTATTATTATTATTAAGAATTTTAATATCTTAATAAGGACTATATTTTTAAAAACTTTAAACTTTCGTCATACTTGAATGAAACGATAAGAATCAACACGGCGTTTCAGGATACTTCAAAATTTGCTAGACAAACGCTCTAGGCTCCCAATTAATTACAAAAGACTCATCTACATGACAATCACTAGACCCATCTGGACTTACGGAATAGAGCTTTGGGGCTCCACTAAACCATCGAATTCCTCTCGTATCCAATCCTAACAATCCATAATACTCAATGTTCCTCCCTTTGTTACGAAAAAGTCATCTGTAACGACCTTAATGTTCCATTTTTTACAACAATCCTTCCATGACAAACTTTATTCCCACTCAAACACACTTGTTTCAAACCTAGTAACGTCCACAATTAACGATAATCCTCTGGTGGCGTCCGAAAAAGAAGGCCTCAAAGCATACATTCTTACTTGAATCTGTTTTATGAGTACTACCAGTGGGTAGCTTCTCTAGTTGCCTTTAGTTACACGTCGGTGTATATAATTTATAATATGTACTTGTTGTATTATTTAATACAGTTATATTAATTCAATAAATAAATTAAATAAGATAATGAAGGTTTGCAAAAGGTAAGGTTGACTTATTTTCGTTACAGATAACTTCTCAGGAAGGATAAGCATGAGAGGGCGAGAACTGAGCCGGAACGGGGAGAAGTACGTCCAGATCTACAAGACAGACATTGCCATCGAGACGACGAGGCTTTTCCTCAGCTTCAGAAGACCACACCAAGAGAGTATAAGTAAGTCATCAACTCGCCATAAAAGGCTGACCCCATCCGATAACGCTCAATGCCTTTATTGAGATTATTTACATGAATATATTCATCCAAGGATTAACCAAATCCGAATTCCTAAGATCATCATTAACATAATCAGTTACTTTTAAGAGCTGGATAAGCCCATCTTGAATATCACATAGCACGATTTTATGTTTAAATATCGTTACTTTTAAGTGTGCTAAGTGATAATGGTTGAGCTATGAGATATCAAAGTCCTGGTCTCGATCCTAAACAAATATTTCAATATTTATATGATACCTAAGTTTTGACCCTGTTCCAAGTTTTTATCAAGGATTACAATCCGAAGAAATGTTAAGATTGAAATTGTTTTATTTTGAAGAGAAATGATTTTTCCAGGGCCGGGATTCGAACCCGGATCTCCCACGTACCCGTCGTGGTGCTCTGCCACCTGAGCTAGCCTGGCTCGTGCCTCGGTCAGACAAATCCATTCTATTCATCGATCCCAGGTGGCAGAGCACCATGACGGGTACGTAGGAGACCCGGGTTCGAATCCCGGCCCTGGAGAAATCTTTTCTCTTCAAAATATTCAAAAACTATAACAATTAATAAAACAAAAGAATAAAATAAGTTAAGATTTAAAGTTTGTTTGCACTCAAATGTCTTTTATTAATAAATATTTTTCGCTATAGGATACATAGTCCTGATGAAAAACTGTGGAGTTTGCCGAAACTATATCATCAAATAAATAATATTATATTTAGTCCTGTTACTGACCATCCAGACATCTTTTAATTGAAATTTTTTTTCAGAAATTCTTAAATATATTTATATACATTGGTTAAAATATACCTGTACCAATACAATCATTGAAGGGTCTTGGGTTATGTACATCGTGGAGTATGATGAGTTTCTGGAACAACATTTATGCGTGGGGATGAATCAGCCGTGATGATGTACAACCGCATGGCCTTTCCCTCAATTGAGGGTACCCAATTTGTAGAGCCTAGTTGAATTCTATGGGGTCTACACATTCCACAAGTTTCATCCGTGGCTGTTTGACAGATAAACTAATTTATCTGCTACAGTTGGATTTGAACCCAGGACCTTGCGCACAGTGCAAACTAATCTACCCCAACCCCTCGCATACAGAATACGTAGTTACAAATAAATAAAATAAAATTAACAAACTCCATTGGAAATTCCTTATTTAGAGCCCCTGAAGGTTACAAATTCGGCAATACGCCTAAAACTAGATTCAGGTTACTCGAACTATTCTTAATTTTGACATTTTAAACTTTCTAGAATTTAAATGAGGTAAATTAGGTTACTTGTGACACCTTGTATTTTTTTTAGTTCAGATGAGAGTTTTCAAATATTTATTTTAATATTTTTATTTCTATGGTAATTATTTTTTAGATATTTTTGTTTTGAAGAGAAAAGATTTGCCATGGGCGGGATTCGAACCCGGGTCGTCTGCTTCTCCATAGCAGTGCTCTAAACCACTGAGCTACAAGGAGTCGTATCCCAGTCATCCAAATCCGTTCTCTCCCCCGATCCTATACTCCTATGTTATAGCAATTTTTGCGGTGTATACAGAAAACGGGGATATAGGATCGGTGAACAGAACGGATTTGTCTGACTCGGATACGACCTCTGATAGCTCAGTGGTTAAGAGCATTCCTACAATCCCGGCCATGGAAAATCTTTTCTCTTCAAAACGAAATTAAAAAAAAAATAATTACCATCAAAACAACAATTAATAAAAATAAATAATGAATAATATATTGACGTATATCAACAAGATCCTAATTAAAATAATGTTCAATGAACATTCTTCCCCGTGTATACATCACAAAAATTGCGAGATCACGGGGATATAGGATCGGTGAAGAGAACGGATTTAACTGCCTGGGATACGACCCCTGGTAGCTCAGTGGTTTAGAGCACTGCTATGGAGAACCAGACGATCCGGGTTCGAATCCAGGCCAGGGCAAATCTTTTCTCTTCAAAACAAAAACATCTATTTTAATATGTTCATATAAAAAGAAGTTAGGTTATAACTCAAAACTATTTCCTTTTCTTGAGATGTTAAGACTTATAGTTCCAAGGAGCAACATTTTTAATTCTATGACGCAACCTTTTCAGGTAAACTCCTCAACAGGTTCATGAACGACAATTGGAAACAGATCCTCAACGACATGAAGCCCGCCATATCACAGAGCTTCGGGGCCAACATCCAAGAAGTAGCTAACAAAGTCTTTAACAAGATACCCGTCAGTCTTATCGCACCACCTTGAAGAACGCAAGAAGTTCATCGAGTTCTGTTGAAATACCTCTTTTCCCACATCCTTCATCGTCAACCCCCAGAAAAAAAATACATTGGACCTCCTATTTATTTGTTAAAACGGAAGTCTTCCTGAAGGTGCCAAACACCAGTATTAGTTTTAAGATATAATATCAAAGCTTTAAAACTATCTTTAGCTTAGGACAAAAAAAACAAAAAAACTATTTATTTATTTCTGTAAAATTAACAAAACGAATAAAACTTTTGTTATTAATTTATTTATTTTTCGTTTAGCATCCCTGTTTTATTTATCAAAATCATTAAAGAAGCAGTAGACTAATTTAAATTGTATAAAAGTGCTAAAAAGAACTTAAGAGTTTAGATCTTATTTTTTAAACGATAATCACATTGATTGTGTCAAATCATATTAGAACTATCTAATAACTTAATTCTTGTTAACATATAAAATATACACTCATTACAACCTCTATTTATATAAGAAACTAATTTAATAAGAACACAGAATCACGGTGTGAACCTACTTATGTTTCTACAGTAAACAAAACAATGCAACACACTGCAACCTCCACCATCGATATATTAAATGACAGTGTTGCCACACAGGGGAGAAGTTCTAAAAACTAAACATAGATATATTTTTATCCGTTTTTAAATTCACAGTACTAATAAAAATAATTAAATCTAATATAAGACTAATTAAAAAAACATGAAAATTAAACAGTGAATAACAAACACACTCTTCACTAAGGCTAAGAACAAGGAAAAAAAGAAAATTAAATTTAGAATAGACAAATTTATCAATAGCATAATAATTAAAATGTATAACATAATACAGTACAGGCAAATTTAGACTTAAACTTATTAAAACTCGCCACGATTATTAAGGTTTAAGATTCGTCTTTCGAGATATTCTTATAATATTGTCCACGTTCCTGGAAAGGTCTATTTGATAGCTGATACTCTACACAGGCAACCTATTGAACCATCTGCTGATGAAGAACGGTTTCCTGAAGCTTAAGAAATCTATACATCAATATATATATACATTAATCTATTATTTTCATCTTTTCCAGCATCATATGCCAAACTTCTAAATGAGCAGCAAGCTGATGAGGATTTCCTGGTACTAGTTAACTATATATTAGAGGGCTGGCCTGTCCGTGAAGAAGTTAATTCACAAGGCGTTCAATATTGGCCAGAATGAAATATTTCCTAAGTAATGGGTTTCTTAGGAATGGAAACAGGGTGTTAATCCCTAAAAGCCTAAATAACGAAATTCTTAATAGGTTCCATGATGGACATCAGGGGATAACTAAGACCAGAAGACGTGCTCAAGACTCTGTATGGTGCCCGGGAATAAGCAAACAAATTGAGGAACTGGTGAAATGTTGCCAACAATGTATTGAGCACCCTCCACCACCAAGAAATTAACCACTTCAACCTAGCAATTTTCCCGAAAGACCATGGGAACGTATAGCGGCTGAAATACTATATCATAAAGGTAAAATAGTTCTCTTATCGACTACTATTCAGGTTTTTTAGAAGTTGAGTACATACCGAATATGAAATTGAATACCGTGATAGGAAAATTTAGAGCCATATTTGCACGTCATAGTGTCCCTGAAGAATTAAGAACTGATTGTGGCAGTCATTAAACTAGACTCTGTTGCAAAAGAATATGGGTTTAACCATGTAATGAGTTCTCCCAGGTTCTCTCCGAGTAATGGGGAAGCAGAAGCGGGAGTGAAAATTGTAAAAAAGATTTTATCTAAATCAGATGATTTGTTCAGAGGACTTCTTGCATGTAATTCCACACCAAGACATAATGAACTGCGTAATGAAAGAAACTGCGTACCACTTTGCCTATGCATCCAGATAAGCTGGATAGTAGTGTTCCAGATCAGGAAAATCTTAGAAATAAGGAATTCATCGACAAAGAAAATCAAAAATATTATTACAACAGACATCATGGTACTAGGGAATTAAAACCTCTTTCTTTAAGTTCTAAAGTGTGAAATTCAAATACATGAAAGATTCAAGATCATAAGAGGCATGGTAAAGTAGTTTCGTCTGATGAAGACCGTCGTGCTTATGAGATCGACACTGGAAATAAAATTTTGAGACCCAATCGTTGGGCTCTTACACCAGTGCCACAGGAGTTGGACTATGATAGTCATAACAGAAGACAACCTACTCCAGTCCATATAGAAGATGTTGAGGGTAATCGACCTTCTAGTTCAACACCACCTTCAGGTGATATTGTCAGGTCACCTAGTACTCAAGTTATGGCTTCACCAAGGCAACAATTAAGATTGCCTAAGACTACTGTTTGCACTCCGGCAACTTCTAAAACTACTCAGCTAGTTGATAAAACTCCTTATAAAATATCAAGATATAGAAGAGAAAATAGAAAACCTAGACGACTTGATTGGTAATGTTGTGTAGTGCTTTAAGTTTTAATAAGTTTAAGTCTAAATTTGTCTGTACTGTATTAAGTTATAAAATTTAATTAGTATGCTATTGCTAAATTTGTCTTTTCTAAATTTAATTTTCTTTTTTTCCTTGATCATAGCCTTAGTGAAGAGTTTTTTTGTTATTGAGTGTTTAATTTTCATAATGTTCTTTTTTTAATTAGTCTGATATTAGATTTAATTTTTTTTTTGTTAAAACTTATTTTTTATTAGTACTGTGAATTTAAAGAGGGGGATGTTGTATGTATCTATGTTCAGTTTTTATAACTTCTCCCCTGTGTGGCAACACTGTCATTTAATATATCGATTACAACTGTGTTGCATTGTTTTGTTTACTCTGGAAACATAATTAGGTTCACACCGTGATTCTGTGTTCTTTTTTAATTTGTTTAAGCTTCCTTAAAACAATTTTCTCGTTTTGAAATATTTCAAATTGATTTATAAACAATATGGAGTTGTTATTCATTTGGTCAATTATTCAATAGCAACACATAGTAAAGTCTGTGTTCCACGTTAGTAGTTACTCTCGACTGCCATGATAGTATTACTAGACTACTGTACTGTCGGTAACTACTATCATAAATAAATATTCGATCAAATAGAGGCTGGTAACCATGGCTACTATCAGGTTAACACATTAACTTTCATACTTTTTCTGCTTATCAACATAACCTTATCTACTTGAATTTCGCATTGATTCAATTTTGTATTTATATAATTTTGTAGGAAGAATAAATACAAATAATTGTTTTTTTAGGCTTTATTAAACTATATAATTACTATTTGGAGGCAATATTCTAGATTTTTTTTTCCAGCTATCACAAAAATATTCTTCTGCATATAAACAAGATCATACTTCTCTATACTCTTGAACAGTACTCATGAAAATAATACGTGCACAGTAATCGCCATCGTTTAAAATACTATTTACTTTTTAAGTCTTGGGTGAAAAATAGAATTATTTTTTTAAACACTCACTATTATGTAGTAAAATTTAATTTAAAGAAAGTAAAATAATTAAATAAAACAAAATAATAAGATAATTTAGCAAATATTAGTTATATCATAGTACAAGCATGACCATGAATCACCTGGATGGTGTCGACCAAAATCACGACATATTTTAAGTAGTCATAGGTTAGAAAAAGGTATTCGGATACAAAATTAAAAACGTTTTTAAGATTGTGCTTAAAAGAATGTTCACGGAATGTCATACCGTGAATACGTTCCTACCTGTGTTGAGACCCTGTTCGGGAAGCCGCCGACAAAGATCAAAGCCCGTGTCATCATACCGGAATCGAAAACTTTCAACCAGGACAATGGGCATTGTAAGTGGTGCGAGAAACATGAAACGCAAAGGGAAATACCGTATCTGCAAGAGGATTTCAAATATAACTGTGCAATGAACTGTCCAGATTGCCGAAAACCAATCAAGAAAGATAACGGGATGAGATACCATGAAGGATACAGATTCGAAGATGAAAGAGTTGATCACTCTCCTTATGATTGCTATTGCTCTATTCAATACGACTGCACCGACGAAGAACACTACCCTGAAGAAATAAATAGAACGAGGCATAATACATCTAAAAACAAAACCTGCTGTTCGGGACCGTCCGGAAGTAGAGATTCACCAGATCAGGCTGACAGCGGTCGTTTCTGCAGCGTATGCCACCTGTGGGTAAGCACTGACTCCAAAGAACAACAAGACGAATACTCGAGTAAGAAGTATGAGGACCGAGAGCGAATCGTAGATAACACGAATACGAAAACAGATCCTTGCTGCAAAGGATATCAATTCGTCCTGGAATCTTGTGAGGTTTGTGGAAATCGTCGAAATGGAACGAACGAGTCCGCCACAAAGGGAGAAGAGCATTGTCAAGGATTGCAGGGGGCCATTCAATCCAAAGAAATCCGTGACTTCTTCGAAATAAAACAAACAGCTGTCGGATCCACTGAAAAAGAAAGAGATTCTTGTGAAGAAATTTACGAACTGTTTGCTGAAGAAATAAGAGCCTTGGATCGCTTTCCTGATACACCCGGAGATGAAGATTTAATTGAAACCAATCGCCAGGAAGTTGTTTTGGAAACGAAGAAATACCCGCCAAAAACGACCAGTCGCGACTTCAAAAAGGCTCATTCCACTACCGAGATTAGCAATATAGGAAAACGGAACAAGAATGCCAATGAGAATCCAGAAGGTTTAAATGATCAAGTTCCCACTGAAGTGAAATGGAAATATGGAGAAAAATCGCCTCAAAACACCGAATTCCGTAGTTGTAACTGCGAATATGCTCGTAGGGATTGGAAGGCAGAGAGACCGAATAAACCTGAGCGGGATAAAAGTGAAATAAAGTTATTAAAGAAGAAATGTGATGAAGCTTTAGGGCAGCTTGAGTTGTTCAAGAAAGATATTGTAGAAAGTAAAAAAAGAAAGTGCCATTGTGATATGGAATTCACCATGCGTGTCATCAAAGAATGCAGAAATAAATGTGCTCAGTTAGAAAAACAAGTGGTATATTTGCAACACTGTATAGATGGGAACACTCGTACTAAGCTAGAGAATACAACAGGTAATTGGGAGATTCGGCAGGCTAAACTAGTAAGAGAAAAACACAAGAAACAAGAGCATAGGGATTTAAGCAACAGTCGAAAACAAAATCAAGAAAAAGAAATGGTGACGAAAAATACCAAAGTGGCGAGGAAGCCCAGAAGCACCTGTTCTCCAGTTCGGGTGCGGAATATCAGATGCCACCACATGAAATGCTTCCCTCCGGAGCAGATTCCTGATATACCTTCCTTCAAGACGTGCCCAGGTTACGCAGAGAATTTGCAGCAAGTTTCAAAGAAGAGGTAGCAAATATTTTTATATGTACTTCAGAAATAATTGTTCTCTAGGAGGTTGTTGTACCCTGAATCTTTTGTTAATACCGATGTGGTTTATTTAACCTCCAGAATACTGGTAGAAGAGGATTGCTATACAATAAACTGATTAATGACATAAAGTTGCTTTTTATTAACTATATTGTAGTTTAGCAGTTTTAACAATTCTTTAATATAATAGTAATAATGTTTATTAAGAAATTAGAATATAGAAGGTGAATAATGTAGAACAAGGCTAACCATGTGTTATAATTCAGTCAACACTGGAGTAAAACGTTTGATACATTAATTGCATTATTACCGTATGTGACCAAAGCATTGTTACGAATAATATATAGTTAATTTATTGTGAATTAAAAGTAACCTTTCTATACAGTAAAATATAATTAAAAATTTTTTTAAATATATTCATTTGAAAAGAAAAGATATGTCCAGGACCGGGACTCGAACCCGGGTCTTCCAGATCACTAGTCTGGGACTCTACCATTTGAGCTATCCTGGGCCCTAATGAAGCAGGCTTCTCGGCCATGGTCATATCTTTTCTTTTTTCTGATCCTAAGTCCCCGCGTTCTTGCATTTTGCGAAGTATACGAGAGGAAGAATGTTCTTTGAACATTATTTAATTTGGATCTAGTTGACTTACGTCATTATAATTATTATAATTAATTTTATTTTAGTTGTAACTAATTTTTAAATATATTCATTATACTAAAATAAAATTAATTATAAAAAAAAATTTACTTTGGGATTAGGTCCTTTTAGAATAACAAACATGAACAGAAAAAAAAAAAATAAGCATCTGGCCAAAATACTACTTAATAAAAATCACAAGGTATTTACAAATCAACCAAAAAAGTAAAGAAAAATATATACAATAAATACATTTCGTGAAAAATGAAAAACAAAACTACGCAAATAAAAAACTGTTTCTATTATAATGCTCTCTGTATTTAAATATACTTTACGTTTTGGGGATAACTTCCTCATCTTTAGAACAATTATTATGGTTTTACTTTTATCTCATGCTAGTTTCGCCCTAAAAATACAACTTTTTATCTAAAAATAACATCCTCTTTTTCAGGAAATCTAGGTCATTGACTAAACAATTTTAGGATATATTTCAATAGTGATTGAACACGCACTTATTTGTAACCTTAACAATTTATAACCTATTCTATGAATGATAAGAATTGTAAATTAAAAGACAAAATATATATAAGAGACGAGACATTTTAAAAATATCTAATTTATAATACGTTTATTACAGAAAGATTTGGACATGTGTATGTTATATCAAGAATATAATCGGAGATTGGAATGATTAATTAAGATTTTATTTTGACTTAACTAAAATAAAACTTTTAATTAAGTCACCGACCTAATAGTCGGTATTATATAAAACTTAAAAGTATTGCGGTATCTGTTCCACAGGTTGTCGCTTCAAATTGAGTTACAAGTTTTAACTTATATAACTTATTTTAACTAATAGTATAAGTTATGGTGAGTTTTTTTTTTTGGAAAAGAAAATGTAATTATGTAATTATAAAACCATCAAATTCCTCTCGTATTCAATCCTTGCAATCCAAAATCCTTCGCAAAATCCTAAACGCTCCTTATTTTGTCACAAATAAAACCATCCATAATGACCTGAACGTTCCATATGTTACCGATTTAGCCCATTCCAGATACCTATCATTCCATAATAAACTCCAGGCCCATCCAAACCCACTAGTTTCCATCCTTGGTTCCAATTCCATCCCGGACAATCCTCCTAGGCGTCTGAAGAGAAGATGGCCTCGAGACCTTCTATAATAGAAATGTAATTAGAGTGCTGCCAATGGGTAGTGCCTCTACACGTCCTTTCATGCATTTATTTATTCATACAGCCTTTGTACTAGATGTATATATTACAGTTGTACAATTCAATAAAATAATTTTAAAAAAATAAATAAATTATGGGTAATCATTTCATCAAGAAAAAAATTTATTAACAACCATTTGGAAGTATAGATGATATATGTATGTTGATTGAAACGTTCATTTCTTGATAAAATGATTACCGAAGTATACACATTTCCCATAATTACATTCTCTGTCCCTTAATAAAGTTCATGATAACTTATAGTTTTGGAAAATATTATAACGGAAGTGAACGAAAAGTTAAAACTTGTTGTGACTCAATTCGTAGCGACAACCTATTAATAATTATAAGTATTATCAATGGGATAAAAAAAAAAGACCATGCGCTGTTAAAATGTCTATATTAAATAAATAGAAAATAAATTATTAAATATTACACTTATTTACATTCGATTAAAAAAATATGGATTCATGTGGGTCTGTAGGCCCTGTAGGGAAGGTCCAAGGACCTCTTCCGATGAGAGTGTCCTGCGGGAACTTGAACCACCTGGTACGACTCTTCATGGTCATCTCCTCCCAGCAACTTCTTGAGGCCCACGATGGCCGCCAGTGCAAGAGCCAGCTTGGAGATTATGAGGGCCTTCCCCGCCAGGAGCGCTAGTGCTCCCAACTTCAAGGGCAACATCATGCTCGCCATCGTCAGCATCATCATCAGCAGTGAGTTCACTCCGCGCCTGTGCTTCTTTCCTCGACCTGCGCAAAACGGTTAATGATGAGTCAGAAAATGTTGGAAGACAAGTCAAAGATCTTAAAATAATTATCAGTTCATATGGTACTTGTGACTTAGCCGGTACCCATGAAATCTACCCCATGATCTCGTCCAACCTCTTATCACTCGCCTCATTGGGTTATTTGTGTGTGCGTTAGTAAATTTGTTTATTAAATTTAATTTCATGTTTTTCTCTTTGTCCTTTTATTTGTTATCGTGCTACAGTGGGAGTCCTAAATTTTGCCTATCCATCAAGGGACTTTAACGATTACCTGACGTAGGACAGCCCCAGAACCCCAATTTTACGTCCCTTCCGAAGGATGACATAACCATGGTTTTTTACCAGCCTTTAAAAATCCTAGGGTCAAGTGCCAGGCTGCGAACCCGCGATCTTAAGTCTGGTTTTCACAGGCCCAGTAGCTGGAGGTCAGTGAAGGACGGTTACTGTCTGGCAGCTACCGGGTCCGTGAAAACAAAGTTGAGCTAGTACTAAATTAAAAGACAACTGACCGATCAGTTGCTGACGGACAACTAATTCAAAATTTGTTGATTTTACTGACCACTGATCTTCCCCCACTCCCACAAGGACAGCTACTGGGTCGTCACTCGCTCCATAGGAACGCAATTAGACAGTGGCCGGTCAGTGCTGAAGGACAGTGGACGCCTGGACAGTCAGTTTTTTTTCTCAAAACTTGGCGGTGGCAGGGCGTTGGAGTGATGCTGATAATATAAAATTCCTCAATTTTAACAGGTATAGAGAAATGTTGTGGAATTTCTTTTATACAGAATGTAGAGATGGAAATATTCGCAAAGCGTCGTTACAGGACATTGTTTGTGAAATGGGAATACCTGATTTTATAGAAAAGGAAGTAATGAAAAAAATAAAAAGTCTTCGGTCTGCTTATAATCAGGAAGTTTCAAAATTCCAGAAAAGCAAATGTAGTGGAGCTGCAACGATAATATTTACAAAGCAAAAGTCAAATGGTTCGATATCATAGACTTCATTATGAAGAGGACAAACATTAAAGACAAGGAAACTGAAGGCAATTTGGTAAGTACACCTTATATAAGGTCCTTTTGAAATAAATTCAAATACAAATAAATTCATGTTCATCATGATTGCGCAGTTCTGTCATGATCATAGCTCCAAGTTGCTCCAAAATTTTACCTCTGTAACCAACACCTTGTCCATATTTTTTTCTTTTTTCTCTTTTGGCTTTTGAGAATTTCCATCAAATTTTCACCAAAGAGTAATGCCACTAGTCGTATATTTTTTTTCGAGTTATATCGCACTGATCAGCCATTTTGCTGGCCTCGTGAAAACTCAATGGGTCAGAAACCCAAGCCAGAACTAGTAACGCAGGAGCCCTGTACTGCTGTCTCCCAATGCAGACCCAGTAGTGAGAACACGTCAGGAACTGTATAGACATCAGAATGTACAGATGCTGTCTACTAGGGGGTCAGTACCTGGGCCTGTGAAAAACAGGCTTTAGGCCTAGAAGGCTGTTATGTTAACCACTATACTACAGGTGACCCCTTATTCCCTTTGTAATTGCCCAATTCAAACGGACAGAAAAACACTTTGGGAATACCCATCTTTAAAAGACGCTTTAAAAAAAAAACATCTTTACATAATTCTAAAGACGGAATTACGTGAAAAATATCATCAAATGGATTTTGACAAGGGATGGAGATGTTATCGTCGAAAGTGTAGGGAAAACATTTACACAGTAGCGACGTCGAATATAGAACATCGATAAATCGAAGTGATATATGAACAATATAATAACAATAAGATAACCTTCACATATTGTTTAACATATTGAAGTAGTTTATTATTGAACACCACTGTAAGTAATAAACTTATTGTATTGTACAAAAATTTACTTTGTTTTACTTTCATAATAAATAAAGTGTTTCGACCCTCAACAAAGATCCTTCACTACTCCTATAAAATCTTAACAACATAAAAAGAAGGACGTGGCTAGAGAGTATAGAATTTGAATTTTATTATGACGTTTTGTTTATGTCTATTTCCATTAATATAAACAAGAATGTAGATATTATGAGAATCAGAATTATTAGTGCTCAGGTTATAAACAGTAGCGGACAACAGTCCCTTCATATCAGCCACAAATGAGGTTTATACTTCTAAGATAATGTTTATTTCATTATAAGCTGTTAGTTATCTACAGGATCGCCATGTTTGAAATAAATATTTTATAAGTTTCTCTCTTGAGAACTGTCCCAGTTTCCACGACAGTCATCAACGTCATGTATTCGTACAAGACCGTATCCAATCGAGAAGAATAGCCACTTAGACTTGATTTTTCGGTCAGGTTTCTTCCATTATAGAGAAGTAGCCACCATTATAGAAAGATTTATATCTGTGTGTATTTCTATTAATAAATTAATATTACCACTACAATCTGCATGAGGGGCCTTGGATTTATTATGTGGTTCAGAGTATACAGTTTCCAGGGCAACGGTTGTGAAAGGAGGTGAATTTTCCTAGATCACGCTCAACCGCCAGATTTTCCCCCATTTTGAGTACCCACTTTATAGAGGCTGAATGACCCCCAAGAGGCCCCAGATACCAAAAGATCCACCCCCGGTTGTAAACGGATTAAATACAATCTCCCACTGCCCGATTTGGACCCAGGACCTTCGGCAAGTTAACTCCGCTCCCATTTATTGTTGTTATATAGCATTGTGCATTAATATCAATATTTTCTCTAAATATTCATCTGCGGTGTAAAGGTCTGCATAAAAACCTGTCAACCCCAAGGGAATTAAAAGTTCTTGGCTATGCCGTCACTCGGAGGTGGCGTAAAATGGCCGTTAGGTACTCGTTAAAGGTCGCTATTCTAATTATACCTGTATAGGCAATATTTAGGACTCCCACTGTAGCATCCTACGATTTACCTTGCCTGAAAAAGTTACATTAAATCAAATATTCCTCATCAGACCAATATGATTCTAAAATTCTTATTTTTATGTTTCCTCCTCTTAGTGGTATGTACAGACTACAGACTCTCATGGGGCTCTCCGAGATTCTAAAGTGTGTACACCCACTGGGGGGAAAAACATGTAAGTTGAGCACAATCTCGGACAAATCAACTCCCTGCACAACCGTTATCCAATAAATATCACAACGGTAATAGTCTCTACCATGTACTGAACCTAATAATCTTCATGGGTTGTAGTGATACTATGCTTTGTATTTCATCTTCAAAAAATAAATAATTAAAAAATAAATAAATACAATAAAATAAGATATCACATAAGATCACAATGAAATAAGAATATTCTATCAAAATACTGTTTAAAAACACGATGATGGGGAAAATATTACTGTCAATCATTATCAATTGTGTGAGCCTTGAGCGCCTCCATTCATCCACCTTGTTCAGGCCACCGTAGAAATTCCATTAGCTCACTATACCTGAAGCTTTCTTCTCTTTTAACAAAAACACTTTAACATTGCTAATATTGTAATAGTGTTATACAAAAATGTTTATATCGGATTAAAATAAAAAAACACTTTTAAATTTAGTATTTTGTATGCATAAGCAATTTTGAGATAGGAAGGTTATGGACGACTGAAACAAAAAACCCTTATTACTATAACCCATGAAGGGTCTTTTAAGGTTTAGTTAATTTGAATTTATTTAAATTTAATTTTTGATTTGTACTGTTTCTAGAACAACGCTTGTGCTGGGAGGAGATATGACCGGGATCACGCTCAACCGTCAGGCCCCCCCCCCCCATGAAAAGTGCCCACTATATGGGGGCTTGATGAGTCTCCAGTCCCCGCGGGGTCCATCCGTGGCTGTTAAGATATTAAAAAAATTACTGTCTCCGAAGGATTTGGACCCGTGGCACAGTCTTGGATGACTCATGGCAAACATTAATCCTTTGGATAGTGAAATAAAATGTTTTAATGATAGGGGGATACCTCCGAATCGTTTACAGATTCTCGATACATGGAAAATGGACAAAATGAAATGATTGTTTTGATCTTTATTGAAAATATATCGCATCATAAAAATGGGACCTGCAATATATGCTTCTAGCTGCCCATAAATCAGGGGAAACGGAGTACATGTCCTTTAATTCTCCGTGCACGTCATTGTCGATAGAAGATTGGACTCTAGCTCGCAGCAAGGACTTCAAGCACTTAGGTGTCTTATAAATGTGAGATTCGACAAGGATATAGAAATGAAGATATCCCGAGGAAGGAAAATCATTAGGATCCTCAACTCAGTCCTTGGATTAAAGAGGTCTCGTTAGAAATGAAAAAGAAAATATATCATTCTTTTCTTGTGAAAAATTTATAGTAAAAAGAATAATAATGGATATATTTAGTCGAGTTACTTAAAAAAGTTAATAAAAAATAATAACAACAATAGTAACTTCTGGATTACGTTTGAACTCGATGAATAAAGTATTGCAAAAAATATAACTTTCTCTTGTGTCATTTTCACTATTAAAAAATGAGATCTAAAAGCCATTATCCTGTCTATAAATAAAAATCAATTACTTCTCTACAAATTCACGACTGTAAATAAAAAATAATAACGAATTGTAAAAACCCTACAGCTTTCGATACGGTAACTCCGATTCCTAGTACAAAAATGCGACATACAAAATCACAGACTTCAGCATGTTTTTTCTTTAATTCCTACACTTTCACATCCATTAGTCAATACCTGATCTCAGCTATTCGTCTCGGCAATTCGAAGAAAACTATTGGTTTATTTTTCTCAATAATAAATCTTTGTATTTCTTATTATAATTGTAATTTGTGTAATGTCTTAAATTTTCCAGTGGACACGTTTTGTTCGAGTTGGAATTCTTGGCAAATTCCTTATTTTCAAAAACCTTCCTTAAAAAGCATCAGCCATGTTTCACTTTATAGGATAATTTAAAGGACAATAGATGTAGTTGGGATAATAGAACACTTTTTAGGGATAATTTAATTTTAAAATGTCTTCTCTAACATATGCTTTAGTGTATTTTATCCTCATCTAACATAGAAAATCCTGAAGTGTTATGCATTCACGTTAAAAAATCAGCAACTTCGTCTACCTTTCATACCTTAACCACTTGAATTATAATAAATGAACATCGAATTTCCGACGCAATACCATATAGTTTTATTTGGGTATTAGTATTAGTACCCTCAGTGGTACCTCTACTAAAAGTACATGCTGAACTAGAATTGGTACATTGGAGGCTAGCAAGCTATTATATTATAATTTTTAACAACGTATTATGAAATTAAATGTATACATCCGTCGTAAACCAACCGGTACTTAGGACTACTTCTTGACAAACACTTAACTTGGAATCCTCATACTAGACTGAAACGACAAGAAACAGCTCACCGTTTTAGACTACTTCAACATTCACTAGACAAACGCTCTAAGCTCCCAATTAATTACAAAAGACCCATATACATGACAATCATTAGATCCATCTGGAGTTACGGAGTAGAGCTTGGGAGCTCCACTAAGCCATCGAATTCCTCTCGTATTCAATCCTTACAATCCAAAATCCTTCGTAAAATCTTCACTGCTCCTTACTTTGTTACGAACAAAGTAATCCATAATGGCCGTAATGGCCCGTTTGTTGGTGATTTGGCCCGAATCTGATATCAATCTTTTCATGGCAAACATCATTTCCACTCAAACCCACTAGTTTCAAACCTCGCAACCTTTTCAATTCCTGATAATCCTCCGAGGCGTCTGAAAAGAAGATGGCTTCGTGAACTAAGTTGAACTTTTTATTTGAGTACTGCCACTGGGTAGTTTCTCTACTTGCCTTTATCTCGGGACACGATTTATCTTTCATTATATTTACTTGATTTATTCATAAACAGGAATTAGAGGAGGAAGAAGATGATGTATTCAGTATACATTTGTAAATTTAATTAAATAAATACGTTAAAACAAAAGTATTAGGAGACTCTATGAATCTCTTATATTCTCATATCGAAGAGTATAATTATCTCTTATACTCCACAATGGTAACTTTTATACCACCTTGAGGAATTTAGAAGCGACAAAATAAACAGTTTAGAGATGGAAAATGTTTTTTTTAAAGGAAAAACTGTAGTGAACAGACTCCATTGTTCGATTTGCATCGGATGGAAAGCGTACGTGACACTGAACTAGTTTCCCGACGTTTCACGTAAGTGGACGTCATGGGTGTTTTGGACTGAGGTCAGTAGTACGTCCGAGTGAGTGCATGTGAACATTCTGCCACTTCCTGCATATATGTGTGTGTGTACATATATATAAACATTAACTGTTTACATGGATGAAAAGGAAAAATATATACAAAACATTATTATTATTTAAATAGACCTTAAGATAAGATCACCCTGATTACAAAGACCGTTTGAATAAATGGTTAAGTTTTATTTTGTTCAGAGAGAGTTAACTGCTTTCAGATAAACGAAATCGTATCATTCTCGCATTTTTTGGCTTTAAATGGAGTTGTAATGTAAACAATAACTTCTTGCGGCGTTACCAAGGATATTTCACTCCTTTTTAAAAATTCCTAGGGCCACCTGCCGGAGTACGAACCCGCGATCTCGGGCTTAGTCTACACCTACATTGGATCCGATTCGACGTGATTCTATCACATACGATGCTGGGGTCTATACATTATACACATTTTACTATACATTATAGTAAAATATAAATGTATTATAAATAATCTTAATTTTATAAATTTAAAGAACCAAATGTTATAACTCTCGATATATTTCAGTCATTTGGTTTGCTAGCGACGTCACATCGTATCACACCAGATCCAATGTAGGTGTAGCCTTAGTGTTAACCACTAGACTACAGGTCGCCCCTATGTCTAACAGTTCATCCAAAAAGAAAAATTAGATCAGAAATCAATAAAATGCACTGGACTTTTATTTACTGGCGCTAAAAATAGCGCGATGTATTTTTTTTTGAGAATGAGAAATTTTTAATGATTATTTGTATAATCAAAGTTATACGTATAATTTTCGAGTTACGAACAGATTCAATATTACGTTTTCCTTCTTACCCCAGACGATCTAGTTCACACAAGGATAGTCTAAGGAGAAGACTTTAGCTAAGTTTCTTTAAAATATTCTTATCTCTTACAGTGCTGTACTGTTCAAAATAGCAACTTTCCAATCACTACATAGGTGAATCTTATTATTGTTAAACTATCTGGTAAGCATGAATATAATGTTAAAATTAAATAAGGATTAAATAATTAAACTTACGCCCACGATGTGGACATTAGAAAGAGGATTGCCTCAGTTAATTGATGCTACTTTGGTCTAGCTAGAGCTAGAGCAGCAAGAGAACATTCTCAAGAAAGACCAAGCCTCACCTCTATAAAACCTTAGTGCGCCCCGTACTCCTGTATGGTTCAGAATGTTGGACAGCATCCAAGGTAGCCGATAAAGAGCTCACGATTTTTGAAAGAAAAGTTCTACGACGAATTTTCGGAGGTGTAAAAGCTGGGAAGAATTGAAACGCCGGACAAATCAGGAGATGTAAGCGGCCTTTGGTGAGGCCGAAATTGTTACAACAATGAAATTAAGGCGGCTAGTGTATGCTGGGAATATTGTCAGAATGGCCTATGGGGATATGGCAAGGGTATTGTTGACCCAACCAATCCATGGAACAAGGAGGAGAGGAAGACCACAGCTGAGGTGGTCGGATGGTGTCTCTACAGATGCTAGAAGCATGCTGGGAGTGAGGAACTGGATCGCATCAGTACATGATTTGGAGGAAGCGGTTGGAGGAGGCCAAGACCTGTCACCGGGTTGTAGCGCCGTAATAAAAAAAAAATATTAAACTTACAATTGATTCAAAAGTTTTCTCGGTTAATGATTAGAAACAAATAACTTCTGTATTATTATTATTAGCGAATGTCCACTAAACGGAGGCGATTTCAATCTTTCTTAGAGTTCTTCTTGTTTCCCCAACATTTCTTCATCCTCTCACCGAAGGCTTTTCTGCTATCTTGTGTCCATTTTGGTCGATATGGTTTTGATTTCACTATTTGGAGTAAATTTCCACTTATTAATCTTATTTCTGACGTATCTTTATCCAGATATGCTTCTGCTTCAATTTCAACTAACCAGGCTTATTTGAAGAGAAATCAAATAGTCCAAAAGACGTTTTGTCAATCTGTTTCTATACTATACTTGGGGTACCTGCCGGGCTGCGAACCCACAATCTTGGGAATAGAAGGTTGTTACGGTAACCACTACACCACAGGTGATCTCACGTACAGTTATATATTGGCAGATGAAGGATATTGGATGGTACGGAATGTAGTCAAAATAAACTGTAAAATATTAAGACCCTTATATAAAGAAACAAAAATTTAGTTCTACATTGCAAGACTGAATAATTGAGAAAAAAAAACCTTTACCAGTACGACCCATGAAGGTTCTTGGGTTCATTACATGAGACTGTACTATTTCTTGGACAACGATTGTGCAAGGTTGTGATTTGTTTGAGATAACTCTCATTTCCCAGGTTTTACCCCTATTAAGAGTAAAAATCCTAATCACCCAGTTTATAGAGTCACAAAAGGGCCTGTGGATGTCACACGTTCCATCTGTTGCTGTGAAGATATTAAATAATTGATTTGCCACAGCCGAATTTAAACTCGGAACTTGCAGCATAGCAGCTCTGCTACCCTACTCCCCGCATTTAATAGAGCTTGGAAAATACTTGGTAGTTAATAGCGTAGTAAATAAATAGTTAATTTAGTAAATTAACAACGTTTATGTTAAATTATTCGATAAAGTATGACATGAAATATAATATTAGGTAGCCGGATATTGTTCCCTTTGTTCCGACACAGGCTGTGGTATATAACATATTTATTCTTTTACAACCTGCGAGGAGAGCCTCCAGGATCTATAAGTTTAGTCTTAAAGATTTGGAGACCCTCCTGGTGATCACCCAGCCTTGATGAATGTGGTACCCTTAAATGCGGAAAAAACTTTTCAGTTGTGAATGATCTCAGCCAAATCACCTCACTGCACAACCGTTGAATTAGTGCTGTCATGTGATGGATCCAAAAACTGTCTGCGGGTTATAATAGTATATTTTTTAAAAGTATTATGAAATCAACGAGGTTTTGATATTGTATAAATCAACTTCCTATTCGCGTGATATTAAATACTTTGCTTAAGTATGAAATGAGATTTAATAACTTTATTAAACGCTCATTGAAAGAGATATTAGCAATGAACGTGTTTTTAAATTTTTTTACTTATATTTTTAATTTTGTCCTGTATGACAATAAATCAATAAATGAAAAATAAAAAACTGTTCCACTAAACTTCAAGAAGTGTCTTGGGTTCAGTACGTGGTAGAGACTGTACTGTTTCTTTGACAACGGTTGTGCAGTGAGATGGCCTAGAACGCTCAACCGGTATCGTAGGATACTCCCTTTATAGAGGCTGGATGAGTCCAGGAAAGGTCCTGGATCCCTTCGAATCCATCTCTGGCTGCTAATAAATTAAATAAAAGTCTGCAAGCACCGGGGTTTGAAACAAGGACCTTCAGCACGGCAACTCAGTGCTCTACCACTATTTTTTTTGTAATAAAAAATATTAGATTAGTTTACCTTCTTCGTTCGGTTGAGTGAGATCTATCCTCAGGTAGCGGCCGTCAAAGATGGAAGCCACCTTGTCCGCAATCATGGAGTCCAGAGCGGATTCCTTGTCGTCCGACCTGCTGGAGGCGAGGCTGTCCAGAAGAGCTGCCTCCGAAACGGGAGCTGGAGTCGGCGAAGTCGCCGGATCCCGGAGTACGGCCAACCCGGGGGCAATTTCCAGCCTCTGGAGGCGGGCTACCCTATCCAGACTGCCGACGAGACGGGCCTTCAAGCAGACTGTCAGGTCATCCGAACAGTCCGCCAGGATGCCACCTTCTTGGGCGCCGACCGCGACGAAGAAGAGGACTAGAGTACAGAGTAATGCTCCTGCCATTGCTGAAGTGGTTCTGCAGTGCCGCCTCCTCGGACCATTCCTTTTTATAGTCTACCGCTCTCTCCCGCCCCACTGTCGCTTCGGACATCTTCCACTAGGTTTAGCAGAGTATATCCCACAATATCATTAATATATTATATGGCATTATATAATATATCAGCTATTTTTATTTATAAATAAATACAAAATTCGTTAATTTAGGATTAAACCTAATCTAATATATTATACTAAATATAAATATATAAAAGCATCTATGTCCAGAATAAAAAGCAATCCGTAAAATCCTGAAGTACATAAATTTAAAAATTGGAGGAATAATTTTTTACGTATTTTCATTTAATGTTTAATCCTTCAGTTACATTAATAAGCTAATATTAAATGAAATTTTATAGTTTAAATACGCAATATTCTTCTTTTAGCAAGTTAATCCATAATTTTATACTAATAAACTAATTATTCTAATTGTTTGAAGATACATCACTCCTTCTATTAAGTAATTCTATCCTGATTATAAAGCTTCGTGTATTCAGTTTTATTATACCTAATTTTAAAGTTGTTTAGTTCAATATTGGATTTTTTATGATTTATTTTTGTATATAATTCCGGGTGTTTTTTACACTGCATCCTAAATTAGTTGTTTTGTTAACCGCTTACAAAAATATACAGTCATATGTTTTTATTACTATGTTGATATGTGTGAACGTTGTCTGAACCTCATTAAGTCAGTTATCCCGCATTTTATAACCCCTTCTTTGAAAATATCTCTTTTCCGAATTGAGAGGACCGGCATTTTTTGACGTACGCTACGGTGAGCTCACCTGCGAGACGTCAATGAAGAAAGGAAGCTCTGACAAGATTTAGGTAAGCCACTTTCATTTAAGTTCCTTTCTTTATTGGCAAATTGTCCGAGGACGACTTACCGAGTCGTACCGTATCTCAATTAAATATTTTATTAATTTCTCAACCGCGTTTCATACAAAATTTATGGTCCTCCGGGGCCGGATTAATTAATTAAGAAAATTAGTTAATTATTTTCTCAATTCGGAACTTAACCAAACAAAATTTAATTTTTCATTTTTTTTTTATGTCGCATAGCAACCACTAGGCCGTTCACAGAGACTTGCTTACGCCTCTTCTAACCTCACCTCACGCTGCTTCTCCCAACTATTACGATTTCGTTCAGTTTCGGAAAGAAGCGAACTGCAATTTTTATATACATTTGGTACAATTTAGCAAATTCATTTTTTCTCTCCAGAAAATAGTACAATTAAATTAGTTGATATTTGAACAAAGTTAAACTTTGTTTTTCCTGAATATTTTTCTGTACAGTTTTGTCTCACTTTTATTTTAAATTATTTCAAGATGGCGGAAGATAAAATTAAGTTTTTAATTAAAAAGAGGGAAAAATATTTTCATAAAATTCAAATTGTTTATGACTTATCGAAAAATCTTACAAAGGAAAATTTTCCCATTTTTTTATCCCGAATGGAACAAATTGACATGGATTATCAATCATTTGATGAAATTCAAGATCAAATTATGGAATTTGCTTCTAAAACAAATTTTCCCGAAAATTTCGACACGGCTGCTAGATCTCAAGCCTGCGACGAGTTATACTATTCAGCAAAGGCAGTAACCTCGCAGTATGCTAAGCCAGCTACTAGTACTAGCCTGTCTACGAAAAATGAGAGGCCCAATATAGGACATGCAAAACTTCCAAAAATCAATTTACAAATATTTTCCGGTGATCTTCAGGAGTGGCCCAATTTTTACTGTCTGTTTCGGTCCCTTATTCATGAAAATCGACAAATGGCCTCATCTGAGAAATTTTACTATTTACGCTCATTTTTGAGAGGCCAACCTTTAAAATTAATCGAATCGATTCATTTGTCCGATGATAACTATCAGATTGCATTTGAAACTTTAGTTAATCGGTACCAAAACAACAGGCTATTGGCTAATTTTTACTTGGAAAAAATTACGAATTTTAAACCGCTTTCCCAAGAAAATCTTCAAAATTTGGAAATGTTATCTGACGTTTTCCTAACCAATGTTGCTGCACTCAAGGCCTTGAACCTACCAGACTTATCTGATACACTTCTGCTTCATTTCGGTCTTCGTTGCTTGGATTTGGAAAGCAAAAAATTATTCGAAGCCAAGTATTCAGGGGTTCAATATCCAACATATAAACAATTTTCGGATTTTCTATCTGAACGTCTCAAAATTCTCGAACTGAGTTCTCCAACTAGGACTGAGTCTAATCCAATCCAACGTGCAAATTTCCCACGAAAAACCGCTTTGATCACGACCAACCCGCATCACAATAGAACTTCTTCTTCACCGCCAAATAAATCTTCTTCCACCGAATGTTCCACCGCTCATATTGTATGCCCGCTTTGCTCATCTTCACATAAGTTACATCATTGTGAAACATTTCTGAAGCAAAGTGTAGATGCCCGCTGGGAGACTGTGAAAACTTTGAGAAAATGTTTTAATTGCCTCGGAAACCACATGTTGTCAAAATGTAACTCCAAAGGTAAATGCATCTCATGTGGATCCTCGAAACATCATTCGCATTTACACCGATCTACTTTCACAGCCCCACCTAGGGAGTCACTTGAAAATCCGCCTCCTACGCAAGCACTATCTTGCAGTGCCCATACTCCCCCATCCAGTACTGCGTACTCCACCGTATTGCTGGGCACAGCAGAGGCTTTTCTTACAGCTTCGGATGGTAGGAAGGTTCCTATACGTCTAGTTGTGGATCCTGGTTCTCAAGTGTCGTGCATAACCAGGGAAATGGCCCAACGGTTAAATTTAAAGCTCAACAATTGCCCACTGAACATCACAGGCATCGGCAACCATGCTACGACTAGCAAGACGAAAATGGTTTCTTGCACTCTGACCCCTAAACACACTCGAAACAATTCTATATCCGCAGAAGCCGTTGTTCTTCATGAAATTTGTGCAGATTTACCCGTCACGACGCTCTCAAATGAATTCAAAAAACGATTTTCCTCCATGTTATTGGCCGACCCGGCTTTTCACGTAAAAGGGAAAATAGATTTTCTTCTGGGTGCGGACCTCTATTCCGAAATCCTTTCCGACGACAATAATTCCGTCATCAGGGGTAATCCGTCAGCTGTGAAAACTTCCTTTGGGTGGATTTTATTGGGGAAAATTACCAAACCAGCAGAAAAAAGGGTCGTATCGCTTTTAGGTTGCACCTCGCCACGTGACATTGCACTTCAACGTTTCTGGAAGACTGAAGAGGTCGCATCAGTAACACCGCAGGACCCGGAAGACGAATTGTGTGAGCTACATTTTATGAACACCCACCGAAGAACACCCTCTAGCCAATGCATAGCTTCTCTTCCTTTTAGAAACACCAAGGCTCCAATGCTGGGAAATTACCGCGAAACCACTCATAAACGACTTCTGAACATGGAGAGCAGGCTCAAGCGGGCAGATTTAGAACCTCAAAATAACGCCTTATCCCAGGAGTATTTGGACATGCCACACTTGAAATTAGCTTGCCAACCCTCACCATATGTCATCCCATATCATGCTGTGGTAAAAAGTACCACCTCTAATACGAAACTCCACGTAATTTTCGACGCTCCGGCCAAGGATACCCTTGGATTATCATTGAATGACCGCTTATACACCAAGCTTCAGCTTGACTTGGCGAATATAAAAATTAAGGCTAAACATAGAGTCGGACCCCTTAAACCAAGCCTTACAAGTCCCAGTTTGGAACTCTGTGCATCTTTGCTGTTAGCCCGCCTTATTGAATCCCTCGAAGTGTTCCGAACCGCCATTACCATCACAGCGACGCATTTATTTATGGACTCCACAGTCGTTCTCTGCTGGATCCACACTCCGCCGCACCGATTGAAAACATTCATCGCCAATAGGGTAACCGCCATTGTAGAGATCGCCCCACCTGACCTGTGGAGCCACTGTTGCAGTCAAGACAATCCAGCTGATTGTGGATCCCGAGGTCTGATGCCCCGCACCCTGATGCAGTTTTCTCAGTGGTGGGAAGGACCTTCATTTTTGCAATTACCCCTAAACTGCTGGCCAGATTCTCACTTTGATCGGCTAGAAGAAATTCCTGAAATCAAAGATGAGACTACTGTGATGGTAGCCACCGCCGAACCGAACGAACTTGTTACCACCATTAGCTCCTTTTCATCGCTCCAATGCCTCAAAAATGTCATCGCCTATGTTCTCCGATTTGTCAAACCTCATCGTAAAACCGGTGTACTGTCGGTTTCAGAACTGCGAGATAGCATGAATTTATGTGTCCGTCTATCCCAGGAACAATACTTCTATTATGATCTTAAGACTACGTCCCCTGAACAAATGTCTCAAGCTATGAAACCGTTATCACCTTTTATTGACAAGCTGGGTTTTCTCAGGGTGGGCGGTAGGCTGAGGCATTCAGATCTCACGTATGATGCCAAGCACCCCCTCATTTTGCATAAAAAATCGCATTTAGCAACCCTCATATGTGACTGGTATCATCAGACCACTATCCACGGAGGCCCTCGCGTAATGCAGGCGTTCATTCAAAGAAAATTTCGGATACCAGGACTTCGTCAACTAATCAGGATGCGCATATTTAGGTGTCTACCATGCTACAAACTCAAGGCCAAGGCAAACCAACCTTTAATGGCAGATTTACCACCTTCCAGATTTTCCCAGGTCCGCGCTTTCACCAATATTGGGATTGATTTTGCTGGTCCTTTCCAGATTAAGGAAAGTAACCGCCGGAAGGCTGTCATTTCTAAGGGTTACATTTGCCTCATCGTCTGTATGGCCACTAAGGCGATCCACTTGGAAGTCGTCTCCGATCTTAGCACCAGTGCATTCCTTGCTGCGTTGGACCGCTTTATCGCCCGTCGTGGATTATGTTCGAATATTTACAGTGACTGCGGTACAAACTTTCTCGGCGCGTCCCGCGCACTAAAGGAAGTTCATAAATTTCTCCAGAGACACGCTGGAGATATTCACGACAATTTAGCCAAACGTGAGATTATTTGGCATTTTAATCCGCCCGCGGCTCCTAATTTTGGTGGCATTTGGGAAGCTGGTGTCAAATCCGTGAAGCGCCACCTAGTTCGCGTTATGGAAAGTCGGACACTAACTTTTGAAGAATTCACCACGCTGATCACCCGCATCGAAGCCGTTCTTAACAGCCGTCCGCTTTGCGCTATTTCGTCAGACCCCAACGACGATGTCGACTATTTGAGCCCTGGACACTTCCTCATTGGAGGACCACTATTGGCTGCGCCGGAAGAAGACTTGACAGACACCAATCTACACCGCTTATCCCGCTGGCAAGTTCTCCAACAATCGCTCCAGAGCTTCTGGAAGAGGTGGAGTCATGAGTACCTCCAGACTATGATCAGTCGACCTAAATGGACCCAACATTCCCCGAATCCTGCCATAGGCGATGTGGTTATGATTGTTGGGCAGAACACCAAGCCTTTGCAATGGCCCCTGGGAAGAATTGAAAAACTTCTACCTAGTCGTGATGGAGTAGTACGGGTGGTGCAACTACGAACCACCTCCGGTTCAATTACACGGCCTACCAATAAATTAGTTCCCCTTCCAATAAACTAAACTTTACTTTACCTTTCATATATCATGTTTTTGTTTTGTTAGTTCTTTTTTGTACATATTTTACATTGCAAGTTCGCTTCTTCTGCTCTAAAGTTTATTGTTACCTAATTACAAAATTGCTATCAATTTTGGGTGGGCGGTATGTTTAGTTCAATATTGGATTTTTTATGATTTCTTTTTGTATATAATTCCGGGTGTTTTTTACACTGCATCCTAAATTAGTTGTTTTGTTAACCGCTTACAAAAATATACAGTCATATGTTTTTATTACTATGTTGATATGTGTGAACGTTGTCTGAACCTCATTAAGTCAGTTATCCCGCATTTTATAACCCCTTCTTTGAAAATATCTCTTTTCCGAATTGAGAGGACCGGCATTTTTTGACGTACGCTACGGTGAGCTCACCTGCGAGACGTCAATGAAGAAAGGAAGCTCTGACAAGATTTAGGTAAGCCACTTTCATTTAAGTTCCTTTCTTTATTGGCAAATTGTCCGAGGACGACTTACCGAGTCGTACCGTATCTCAATTAAATATTTTATTAATTTCTCAACCGCGTTTCATACAAAAGTACAACTAGAATATGTCTCCTACAGCTTTCGTAACATGTATTCGGCATCCTCATGGTCTTCAGCGACAAATACCTGGTCATCGACGAACAGTAGGTAATGGAGATGACTGTTACCTATTTCCACTCCCATTTTATTACATTTATCATTCCTATACCGCTGTTCCAATGAAAAAAATATATAACGAGGGTGACATACAGCAACCTTGCAGTATCCTACCTATTTCAATTTGACACTGATTGTTAATATACATTCTTTCATATAGTCAATCAGTGGTCTGTAACATACCATTCTTTTGAGTGTTACCGTAATACTTTAAAGGGCAGTATATCGAATGATTTATCTTCGGTAATCTGACTAATCTCTTTCGGTTTCATTTCGCATTTTCTGTGCGAATTTCTGTAATGCGAACTGCGAAAATGTGATCCACATATGATCTTTCATTACCGAATTTATAACGCAATTCCCTTTGTAGTTTGAGAAATCTTTTCGCTTTTTTTAAAATTAAAGTTTAATTCACTACTTATGGAATTCCCAGTTAGCACAGCCATGGAGACTACAAAAAATAGGGAGGGGTTAATAATTAATTAAAATAGAGGATGAATAGTAAGAATTATTTATTTTTTATTATTTTTTTTTTTTATTTAATTCAATGATATTTACAACTATAATGGTATTATATCAAGTAAATGTGCAAAAATGTAGAATATGACATGAAAACACTTGTGGAGAAACTACCCATCGATAGCACTCCAATAAAGTTCTATAGTAGATGATCTCGAGGCCATCTTCTTTTCAGGCGCCTCGGAGGGTTATCAGGAATAGTACTGCTAAATTTAGTTCTAAAAATTAACGCAGTAGGTTAATTTTTATCGTACTCGAAGTACAAATATTCCGAGTTTCTTATAAATATTATAAGTTTTTATCTTGAAGAAATAAGCTTGAAAATTAAAAAAAAATTTAGCCTAATAATAATTTTGTTATTTTTATACAGCAATTGCAATTGTAATTGTAAAATTGGCCGGTACACTTTTTTATTTATTTTATTTTTATCAATTGTTGTTTTGATGGTGATTATTTTATAAATTTAATATAATATGAAAGCGAAAGAAATATCTATAATTGTTTTATTATGATATTTTTGTTTTTGAGAGATAAGATTTGCCCTTACCGGGGTTCGAACCCGGGTTGTCTGCATCTTCGGTGCTCTATACCACTGGGAAGATTAGTTAATTGCGAGAACAGGGGGACATAGGATCGGCGAAGAGAACGGATTTGTCTGAGTTGGATACGACCCCTGGTAGCTGATTGGTTTGGTGCACTGGTCCGTATATGCAGACGACCCGGGTTCGGATTCCGGCCTGGACAAATATTTTCCCTTCAAGACAAAAATATTTAAAAAACACAATTTTATTTTCTCAACTGTTTTTAAACCTAAAATATGGAGGAGTGGCTTTAAAATATATAATAATAATAAAAATGACATTTGGCACATATTTTATATGCGATCTTCTTTTGAAAACCTCCCCCAAGGGATTCTTGTGGAAGAGTGCTTGGAGAAACCTCCCATTGAAGATACTCAATCATACTAAGTATTAGCTTGTTTCGTGTCTCTGTAGTAGATCACTGCTCCACAGATGTTTCAGTCCCGTTTTCGGATTCTGTCGGTAATGATTGTACCAGTATGGATGTCCAGCAAGTGATCATGCATTTGTTTTTTGTAGTATTTCTTGATTGTGTCAATGACGAGTGGTATGATGAGATCTTTGTGTAATGTTTTATTGGTAATGTAAAAGGGACAATGTGTAATATAACGAAGGAATTTTGATTGAAAGATTTGAATGGCCAGTGAGATTTTTTCCATGAGCCCCAGACGTTCTTTAAAATATAAAAAATAAAAATGGTCAGGCAACCTCTCTCAGATCAGACCTTACCGTTCGTAACACCAACAATGTGATGTTTAGCCTGAATTATTTTAGACGTATCTTTGTAAAAATTGTTTAGTTTAATTATTTTTATACTATATATAATTATTTTTAAGTTGGCAAAGTTTGTTAGAAGTAACCTAGGTGCAACCTCTTTTTTATATCCTTCTGATAAGAAATGCTAACGCATAAACTGACCAATGGTATCAAAAGGTATGCGTAATTATGTTGCTAATGATCTGTATGTAGAGTTTTGTACTATTTAAAAACACATTAAGGCTACATTATTGATTTTATTCCGAACCTCCAGACAAAATAAAACTATCATAATAACACAAATATAGACATTTCTTGTGCTTTCATTTAATATTAAATTTGTTGATTCGATACTTAACGATGAAAAGAAGTTTCATCGATTTCAGTTTCTCGAGAATAGAGAAAACAAACAAAACAAAAGCCTGTCTAGTGGGTTAGTATACGATCTTCACAATTCCTGCATCAGGTATATTGAAAAAATATCAATCGAACGGTACAGTTTTTTGCGATTTATAGTAATACCAATACTTACCAATACTTTTATAGTAGTGACAACTGATTTTTTTTTTTTTAAATAATAAAAAATAGGAAGACGTCAGGTTCGATAAAGAAAAAAAATAGTGTGTTGTTTAGTCATGTTGCAGCCTATAGTGTTAAAATTAGCCATCTTAAAAATGTTAGTTATTTTTATTCTTCTCGGCACTTTATTCAGTCCCATATTCAGATTTTTTTATATTCATTTATTTTTATTCCATGAAAAACCGTGTTGTTCTGTGCAATCCTACAGTTTTCAGTTATTGACTGCACCCCCCTTCCATTTTCTGCATTGCCTAAGACACGTCCAGCCTACCTCACGTACATTACCTCAGCAACCTTCTATAGTTATAGCCAATTGTCTAATAGCCAATTGATAAATAGCATTTTATGTATGTTATTTTACCTTAAAAAAGTATCTTCTTTTTTAGCACAGAATAATGAAAACGGTCTATATAGGGAGCCTGATCCAATATAACAGCGGGTATTGAAGCTACACGGGCTACGGCTCAAGTAAGTAGTGGTTTTCACCTCAAGGTAACCATGGTAACCAAGGTAACCGAGGTAAACATGGTCTTTTCGATGCGCGCTTTTGTTTTTTACTTTTTACTAATTTCTCTTCTATTCACTCAATTTACCCTAACATTTATTGTTATAATATTTTTCTATTTGTCTTTATTATTTTTTATTTATACTACTTACGCCTTATTGTATTTATTGCACGATATTGTAATTATTGATGTATTTAGGTATATCTATTATATTATTTATTGTTATTATAAATAAAGATACCAATATATATATATATATATATATATATATATATATATATATATATATATATATATATATATATATATATATATAAATATATATAATATAATGGCTTACTAATTGGATAATAGTTGACTGGATAATGCTAATTTTTTTTAATAGACATTTTTTTTTTTTACACGTATACAACCTCCGATATTTGAGATCTTGTTTGATTTAGTTGCATGGCCCTCGACCCTGAAGATGGCCTACATCTTAGGCCGAAATGTTGGCACAATATAATAAGATTTCCTTATTTTCTGTAATTATTTACTGCACCCGCTGACCATTTCATACCATTATATATTTACTTTTTTTTTTTTTTTAATTATAATAATTTTTAAATATTTTTATTTTGAAGAGAATAGATTTTTCCACGACCGGGATTCGAACCCGGGTCTCCCACGCATCCGTCGTGGTACACTGCCAGTTGAGCTGTTCTGGCACTTACCTCGGTCAGACAAATCTTTTCTCTTTACCGATCCCATATCCCCGTGTTCCCGCTATTTGCGATGTATACAAGGGGAAGAATGTTCATTGAACATTACATTAATTACGATCTTGTTGACTTTCGTTATCATATTATTTATAATTTATTTTATTTTATTTTTTTATAATTAGTATAATTTTAAAATATTCTTATTTTGAAGAGAAAACATTTGTCAAGGACCGGGATTCGAACCCGGGTCTCCCACGCATCCGTCGTGGTAATCTGCCACTTGAGCTATCCAGGCATGTACCTCGGTCCGATTCATACAGACAGATATTTAAACATTATAATAATTATAAAAAAATAAAATAATATAATGATGTAAGTCAACAAAATCCTAACTAAAGTAGTGCTCAGTGAACATTCATCACCTTGTATACAAAAATAAAGAAACAACCTGTACTACTAAAATTCATGTAGAGTATTGGGCATTAGACATGGTAATTACTGTATTATTTCGAAGTCAACGGTTGTGTAGGTAGACGACTTGCCCGAGACCACACTTAACGCCAGGTTATGTCCCCAATAGAGACTGTGTGACCCCAGGAGGGTTTCCCAGATGCCACAGCGTCGAAGTATCTCTACTAAAACGTTATTTAACTAGTCTAGAAGGACTGCTACGAAAAGACTAAGTGCGTAGGTAAGTGCACTTGAATAGAATTGAATGAACAAAGTATATAATTTTTATAATTATATAAAGAGGGCACCTTTATAATAACTGTTCCAAATTAGTTCTTTGGATTTCAAACAATAACATGGAAGGCTAAGTGGCGGTCTACACTCCACTGACTGACCATTAGGTCACTGGAGTGTAGACCTTCCCAAGAGTGACGACAATGGCCATACTTTCACATACAGAGGTTTCTCGCATTCCTCTTTGGATCCTCTTTGTCGCCGATGTCTTTGCATATCTTAGCGTAGAGACTAAACTCTTCTGTATGTAGTGGCATGAAGTGAACTGCCTCCATGGGACTAGTTTTATTGCTCCACATTGCAGCTGGATTAGAACGTTTTGTCACAATCCATATTATGTATAAATGACACTGCATTTAATCAGACCAACAAATTTTTATGAAATAAATTTATAATTTTTGTTTTTTGTGTTCATCCTTGGTGCTGCAATGTTTTATATAGTTAATTATGTTTCTTTCCTAGACCTGAAGCTGGCCTACATCTTAGGCCGAAACGTAGGCACAATAAAATAAGTTATGCATATTATGTGTTGTCATTGACTCAACCCCTTGTTTAATTATAGTGCCCTTAACACGTTAAACGTCTTTCCCTACTACTAGCAAACAGGTTAAAGCAAAGAGGTACCTATACTGGAAGTACTCACCTTAATCTTTCTAACCACAGTGGAATAGTCAGTGATGATTAGTCAGTGAATCCACCAGGAAATTCAACCCAGCCAGCCGGCGTAGAAGCTGCAAGGTTACTAAAGTATGACACTTAGACGACCTTGGACAGACACGGATGAACCTTGTGGGATCTATACAATTAAGTGGCTCACCCATCTACTATAATGTGGATACCTTTAATAAGGGAAAAACAAATCATCCCTCTGCAAAACCGTTGCCTTAGAAACTGTACAGTCCATACCAAGTACTAGACCCTTCAAGGGTTGTAGTGGTACAGATTATTTTTTATTTACATTCATATTATATTTATATTCCTTATATGTATAATACAAAATTATATTTACATTTATAATTATTTTATTTTATTTTTTTATTAATTGTTATAATTTTAAATATTTTTATGTCCAGGGCCGGGATTCGAATCATGGTGCTCTACCAACTGAGCTATCCTGGTTCGTACCTCAGTCAGACATGTCCATTCTCTTCACTATCACAAGGGGAAGAATGTTCATTGAACATTACTTTAATTAGGATCTTGTTGAGTTACGCCATTATATATTATTATAATTGAATAACACGGGGATATGGGATCAGTGAAGAGAGTGGATATGTCTTACCGAGGTACGAACCAGACTAGCTCAGGTGGTAGAGCACCACGACGAGAATGTGGGAGACCTGGTTTCGAATCCCGGCTCTGGACATATCTTTTCTCTTAAAAATAAAAATATATTACTTTTACTGTCTATAAACTTTGTTTACAGGCAGAGAAATATTTTTCCTCATTTTCTCTTTTCTTAGTTTAAGATTATATTATATCATTAAATTAATTTTTCATTACAACTGACGATGAGGGACTTTTAATGTTTTTACTACGAGGATACAATCTAGCGGGTATTAAAGGCCATATAAATTACACTTCGTCTCTTTCGAAAAAAAAACTGTAACATTTTTACCACCAATGATTTAAAGGAGGCATTTATGATTATCGTCTTTTGTTGAAAAAGATTATAATAGTAATAAATAATATCGTAGGCATATTATTATTCTTTTTTTCACGAAAATACCACGCGAATGTCATAACTAATGCTTCTTCTTCATCCGTTTCCTCTTTTCCAAGATGTCCCTCATGAGCTTTGCGTGCCTAAGTTTTCTCTCCTCAGACCGCGCATGACCCTTTTGGGGGCGTTTTTTCCCACAAGAACCTTTATTCCCTTGAGGTTCCTTCTGTATTCATCTCAGTCAAAACAATCTTGGTCTGTTAGCACCACTTGGTCCAGATCATCCTTAAGTTGTTTGAAATATCCTGCTGAATTTTCTTGACAGTGGATTCGGTGAAAAATTTTATGGTTCAGTCTTTCAGGATTCATCCTCATCATGTGTCCATAGAACCTTAGCCTTCCCACCCTAACGACAGTTTCTAAGTCTGTTTTTGGCATATAATTATTATATTATACAACCCTAACTGGTAATTTCAATTGCTTACGTTACGATCTTCAGCTACACCACACAAATAGCCGCACCGACTATTTTGAAATTCATAGTCATTTTTTTTCGTCGAAGACTCAGATGCATTTCTTTTTATGATTATAATACTTACTCTTGGTACGTATATTGTTTCGATTATTTTAAAAACTTTTTTTGAAATTTAAATATGTACAAACAAATCTTACGAATCATAAAGGCAAGTCAGTTGAAGATACATAACTACCTATAGGTAGTACTTGAATAACAGATTTAAGTTTCAAGGCCATTGAAGAGGTTGATGGGTTTGAAACTAAAGGATTTGAGTGGAAATAAAGTTTGTCATGAAAAGATTGATATTGGATTCGGGTCAAATCAGCAACAAATGGGACATTTAGGCCATTATGGATGATTTTATTCGTAACAAAGGAGCATTGAGGATTTTATGAAGAATTTCGGATTGTAAGGATTGAATAAGAGAATTCGATGGCTTAGTGGAGGCTCTAAAGCTGTAGTTCGTAAGTCCAAATAGGTCTTATAGTAGTCATGTACGTGAGTCTTTCGTAATTAATCAAGTAATTTAGAGTTTAGAGCGATCTTCTGCTAAGTGTAGAAGTAGCCTGTCCAATTTAATTTAATTCCTACCTACAGTATTGATTAATTTTAAATTGTGTAGACTTTAAAATTGTTTTTGAATCATCTTTATTTTGTTTTAATACTTTTATATAATTAATAAAAATAAATGAATGTCTTCTTCTAAATGTACCATCAACCTAAAATCCTCAAACCATTATCATTGTGAACTAGATTGATTTCTTTTTACACTACAGGTGTCACAATTCTTATAACTGTACAAAATATTTTTCGTACAGTCGTTCGCTTCATGACGTGACTTCCAGACCAGAAGCGGCTTTGAAAATTGACTCGTTCCTGATTGACGACCGTGAAACTCTCTTGGAGCTAATAATGTGAGATTTTATACTGAACATGGGAAACACATCCTCCTAGTTCTTTGTAGACTGTAATTTACTTTCTAGCAATAGCACTATGGTAATATTCTTAAAAACTTAATGGATTAATGAGAAAAACATATGTCTTGGTAACAATCAGAAATAATATATGAACTATAAAATTTATAATAATAGAAAAATGCTTTTTTTTCTTTATACAGCAGCCTTATATTTTTAGAGAACTATGAATCTGTGATTATGCTAGTAATGTAGTAACAGTGTTGTGATGATGATGTGTCGTTCAAACAAACTTAACTTACTGAAATTGAAGTAAAACCTTGAAACCCGTCCTCACAGCGGGGGTAGTTTTCTGTTAGCCGGGCACAAATGTTTGGGGCCATGTATTCTATTCTCTGAATTAATTCTAAACTATTTTTTAAAATTTATTTATTGATATTTACAACTCTATAACAATAATACATCAAGTAAATAGGCTATGTGATACATAATGACATGAGTTAATGGCAAGTTGAGAAACTACCCACTGGTAGTACTCAAATCACTAGTTCAACTAAGAATACAAATATTACTGTGAAGAATCTATTTCGATGTAAAAAGTATCAAATAGAAAGAATAAATTTGACTTATGAAACGTCTCTATCTTTTGAAGAAAGTATTAAAATATAGAATGCGCTGACGTATTTAAAAATTACGAAACTACTTCAAGAAATTTAAGAAGAGCATTGCTAACGGCCTTAGCTTAGTTAAACAAAATCATATTTTAAAAAGTTAAACCCATTATAATTATTTATTGTTTTTTTATGTGTTTAAATTGTTGCAATATTATTAAATTTATCTACAGCTAATGACCTAAGGCATCTTTAAACTTCATAACAACCAACCTCTACGCGCTATACCAAGAGAGAGATCCTGAACACCCGTATCCCAGAAGCCCCATTGATCGCCGAAGAGAGCTCCCCGGACGAAGAGGTTGAGGGTGCCGAGGTAGAAAGCTCCGCAGGCGTCCTATTCTTCATGGTTGTCCTCTCGCTTTCTGTACTCCGCCATTATCCAATTCTCTATCCCACGCCAGAAAAAAATGACAGCCCCCGCTAACACAGATAGCCCTGGGAAAGTGCGACCTTCGTTCCCTTTGGTGCGTTCTCTGTGGCTAGTGGGTGGCTAGGAAGTGAGAGATCTTTAGGCAATGCTTGGCGGACCCGAAAGTTCGATTCCGACTTTACCATCAAGCTATCCTTTTATGTCTCATTCGACATCCCCTACGACCAATAACTTCAGACGTTCCGGCTAATTAATTTTAAAACAAAATACAAATAAATAACATACATCTATAATAATCAATCTAATATAACCACTATTGCCATTAATTGACAGAAGATTATCGAGGAATTCGGAAGAAAGCTGGACTACACCGAAATTGAGGAATTCGTTTCACTTTTACCGACATAATTCTCCTGGTTACCTTCTTATGAAAACGAAAAGACTGTAAAGAATAGGGCAAGTGTTTTTTTCTTCGATTATGTACAATATTGCATGACAGGAGATATTGATTGAATTACTTCAAGTGAATGAGTAAGTGTAAAATAAACGTACTAAAAATTTAATTTAAATCATGCTAAAAGCTTTATTTTCTATGTCTATAACTACCTTTTCAGCAAGCATGGTATCGATCATAGTAGAAAGAATGTATCGATCGCAATCGTATGCTATAAACAACATCAATTACATACATTATTTCATCATATCTGATTTTAAAAATGTTCTACCTAAAACTAATAAAATATATCTACTTATCGGTTACAAAAAAAATAAGTCATTTGCCTGTAACATTACTGCGTGCTCTCCAGGTTAATAGCAGTAGGAATTCACTTTTTTTTTTTAAATATATTTATTGAAATTTACAACTGTATACAGAATACATCAAGTAAATATAATGAAAGATAAATCATGTGCAGCGACATAGACAAGTAGAGAAACTACCCAGTGGTAGTACTCAAATAAAAAGTTCAGCTTAGAAGGTCACGAGGCTTCTTCAGATCTTCTTTTCAGATGCCTCGGAGGATTATCAGGAATTGAAGAGGTTGCGAGGTTTGAAACTAGTGGGTTTGGGTGGAAATGAAGTTTGTCATGAAAAGATTGATATCGGATTCGGGCCAAATCAGAAATAAACGGGACGTTAAGGTCATTATGGATTACTTTGTTCGTAACAAAGTAAGGAGCATTGAGGATTTTCCGAAGGATTTTGGATTGTAAAGATTGGTTGCGGGAGGAATTCGATGGCTTAGTGGAGCCCCAAAGCTCTATTCCGTAAGTCCAGATGGGTCTAATGATTGTCATATATATGAGTCTCTTGTAATTAATTGGGAGCTTAGAGCGTTTATCTAGTAAATGTTGAAGTAGCCTGAAACGGCGAGCTGTTTCTTGTCATTTCAGTCTAGTATGAGGATTCCAAGTTAAGTGTTTGTCAAGGTGTAGTCCTAAGTACCGTATCTGTTCTACAGGGCTTAGGGGTGTGTTATTAAACGATACAGGGGGGCAGGAAGTCGCTGGTTTACGACGGAGGGTAAAGGTGATTTGATGAGATTTGTAGGAATTTATTTTAATCCTCCAGTTTTGACACCAATTTTCTAGGTCAGTGATGTGGGATTGAAGAGTACGGGATGCTATAACTGGATCAGTGTTGACAGATAATAGACATGTATCATCCGCATACGTGGTAAGGATAGTATTAGGATGAGTTGGGATGTACAGCTGTATAAACTGTGTAGAGAATTGGGCCGAGGATACTGCCTTGAGGAACGCCGGCAGATTGAGGAAAGAGGGGTGAGTAGACATTATTATGATTTACTGTGAATAACCTGTAGGAGAGATAGGATTGGATAATGAGAAAGTATGTAGGAGGTAGGAATTTACGGAGTTTGTAAAGCAACCCGGGGTGCCAGACTCTGTCGAAAGCCTGTTCGACATCAAGGAAGACCGCGGGACAATACAATCCACGTTCCAAAGCTGAGGAAACAACATCCACCATACGATGGCATTGCTGGATAGAGGAGTGGGATGTTCTGAATTCAAACTGGTGATCTGGGATAATGTGATTTGCATTCAGGATGGGATACAGTCGTTTCAGGATGAGCTTTTCCAGGATTTTACCCATTGATGGTAAAAGTGAGATAGGGCGGTAAGAGAAAGGGTAAGGAATACACTTTAAACCCTAAAATACATATTACAGTATTCAGTCATATCTTCTGACGGAAGTGGCTAAATGTGTAGTGCGCGTAGTTGCTATTCTGGAGGCTTGGGTCCGAAATCGGCTATGGCAGATAAATTATTCCATCTGTTAACAAGCACTAGCAATTGATGTGATTTAGGCCAAATTACTCCCTTGCACAACAATTTGTTTGGATAGAGTGCAGTGTCTACCATATACAGAACCCAATACTTCTCGTAAAGACAATATTTGATCTAGTTAGCCCCTAGGTGTAGAATTTTGCCAGCTCAAGATATATAAAAAAAAACTACCATAAAATAACATAGAAAGTTAGAGATCGGACCCAACAGTAATTTCCATCATTATTTATTTTTGTAAATACTTCCCAAGGCCAATGGAAGTGGGCATAAATAATAACTTCACTACTTACAACGAAGACGAAATTCACAACTTAATGTAAAGCAGATAGCTACCACGAATCCCGCTAGATAGCACTAATGGGGCAGTTACAACCTGGTGAAGAAGGAATTACTTAAAGGATAATAATAATGAGCGTATCTTCTTCTTATTATTAAAGACTTCAAAAATAAAACGTTCTAGATAAGATAATGGAAACCCTGTAAAGCAAGCATTCAAGACTTAAAGACTGCGCTTTCGTGGAAATAATTGAACTTGATAATAATCTAGCTCATACAGAAAGGCTCCCACCCGCTACGAAGTGAAACCAACTACTTCTAGACGTTTGATCCGGACGGCGTTTTCTCCCGTGTACTGGAGTTGACAGGGATATCTGCCACAATGGCGATACACTTTCGACCATTAGGTCTTCTAGGTCCGGGTCCCATTTTTCTGCGTCTGGAATTGGCGAAATCTAGTGCTTCATTGATGTACTAAAAGTTATACATAATATCAATATTAGAGTGTTGGACTTTTAGTTATAAAAACAAACAAACACGGATATCAAATTTCGAATTTGAATTTTGATTTTGAATATACATAAACAAGAAGAAACCTTTCTGACGTTTCTGGCTACTTACTACACAAAAGCTCTAAGCTCCCGATTAATTAAAAAATGCATTTACATAACTATTATTAGATCTAGTTTATTTTTATTGCATGTTATTTTATGGTAATTTTTATTATTAGATCTATTTGGAGTTGCGGAGTAGAACTTTTGGGCTTCAATAAACCTTCGAATTTCTCTCGTATCCTATCCTTACAATTCAATATCCTCATGAGCTTACTATCATATTTGTTGCTGATTTGACCCGAACCCGATATCAGTCGATCCATGAAAAACTTTATTCCCATTGAAACCCACTAGTTACAAAGCTTCGATTCCTAATAATTCTTCATGGAGTCTGAAAAGAAGATGACATAGTGACCTTCGCAGTTGAATATGTCATTTGAATATTGCCAGCGGGTAATTTCTTTACTTAGCTTAATGCCGTGCTATTATATTTCATTGATAATATTTACTTGTATTATTGTACACTGTTGTTAATTTCAATTAAAAAAATAATTATGGAGAAATATGGAGTGCTTGGTAGTTTTAGATGGAATTCTTATTTCGTATAAATATCTTTTTTACAAATCAACGTTTCGGCCCTCATTGCAAGTATTTCTTCTTTAGGGAATAATACTCACAAATATGGGGGGAAACTAAAAGGGGCATAAAACATAGATTTTTTTTTGCTACTTACATATTTACTATTGGTTGATAGGAATGAAGAAAAAATCATGATATATAGAAATAATAAATGTATATCACTTATTTATTAAAAATAAATAAATTAGGATAACATACCCTCAATTAAGGGTTCCCATTTTGCAGAGGATTGTTGAGCCCCACGAGATCATCAGGTCCCATTGGGTCTATTCAAGCTTGTTAACAGAATAAATAATTTATTTGCCGCAGACGGATTTGGACCCGGTATTTTCATCAGCACATCAACACTCAACTATCCCGCCCCCAATTGATTGAACTCCACTTAGTTATTTAATAAACAGTAAATATATGATTCATTGAACATCAGACTGATTTCTTCATTTACTTCATTATATATATTTTGTCTAAATTAAAAAAGAATAAAAACTCTATGAAGTAGGAAAACTCAAAGGATTTCTCATCCTCCTATTCGCTTGCTGCCGGTAGGTGATCGTTCTTTTACTTTTTATAAATGTTTTCTTTCATTAAAATGAAAGTGAGCGATGTCTGGCGGCTTTCAATCGAACTACTTGTCTTCGCCCCTGACACTTCGGATTTAGTTTTTCTGAAGTAAAAGTGAAAATGAATAACGTTTTCGTCGTTCTTACAGGCTCTACTTTTCAAATGAATTGTCTGTCAATTTCTTATTTTATGTCAAGTATCACGGAATTATAGATATAAGAATAATATCAGAAAAGGAAAAACAATATAATTCTTAAATTATTACATTTACAAGGGATAGTTTAATACGATTTAATGTCTTGGTTTCATTTATTGATGTATAAGTGCAGTGCTCTAACCACTGAGCTACCAGGGGTCGTTTCCAAGTCAGACAAATCCATTCCGTTCACCTATCCCGTTCTCGCAATTTTAGCGATGTATGTAACAAAAGAACAATAAATAAAAATTAATTTTAGATATAAAATAGACCTAAGTCAACAAGATCAAAATTTTAGTTATGTTCAATGAACATTCTTCCCCGTTTATACATCGCAAAAATTGCGAGAACTCGGGGATATAGGGTCGGTGACGAGAATGGATTTGTCTGGGTTCGATACGACCCCTGGTAGCTCAGTGGTTAGAGCACTGATCCAAGAAATGCAGACGACCCGGGTTCGAATCCCGGGCAAGACAAATATTTTCTCTTCAAAATATAAATATTTAAAATATATATAAAATATTTATTATTGTAGTACCATTTGAAAGGTTATAATAAAGTATAATTATAAGAAGTTAAAAATGTTTAATAATTAGCAGAGGTTACCCGCTGCCCGCCTAACGACGGACCAGCCTCCAATTTACAAATTATACGGCTGTTCATTTAATTGTACTACCAAAAGTACTTAACGTTTAAGTTGACGTAGACATTTATTATTTTAAAAATTGAAATCCACTTTAGGACAATCCCCATATAGAATTGATTCTAGATATTGAGTGTTTTGCATATAATGCTAAAATTAAAATGTGGTTTTTTATTATAGGTGTGTTTTAAAGATAAAAATTTTATAATTTATAAGAAAAATGTCTTTCGTTGTATTGACATAATGGTACTAAAATCGAAATACTGGAATAAGATGTAACTTGTTTAATTATTTTAATCAATGCATTATATTTTTCTATTTATTTATTATTTAATTTTCATTTGCACCTGCGCAAACGCGCATTCAGCAAATTTGATTCTAGTGTTTTTCACTTTGCTTTTCTACATCATTTTCTATATGATTATTATATTATTGGCGCGACAGACTCATAAAGAAGTCCTTGGCCTGCTCAACCGCTCTACCCCAATCGTCCCGATTGCATGCTCGAGGGATGGAGACCTTGCTCAGCCTCAGATCTTCACAGACGGCATCCTTCCATCTAGCTTTGGGCCTTCCTCGAGGTCTTACTCCATCCGGATTTCCTTTATACAGCTTTTTAGCTGTTCTTTCTTCGCCCATCCTATATAAGTGGCCCAGCCACTTGATGCGTTGAATCCTGATGAAGCTCGACATTATTAGGTCTCCATATAACTCACTTAGCTCCTTGTTCCTTCTGATCCTGAGTTGGTCGTTTTCTCGAACTGGGCCGAATATTTGCCGAAGAACTCTCCTTTCGAATCTATTCAGCTTTTCCACGCTGGATTTATTCAGTGTGAGGGTTTCACCAGCGTATGTCACTACTGGCCTAATCACGGTTTTATATATCATCAGCTTGGACTTTAGGCTAAGGAGCTTACTTCTCAGGAGCTTTGATATTCCAAAACATGCTTTATTACCTAATACTATCCTGGCTCTGATTTCATCCTCCTCATCCAAATTCTCATTTATACGGCTTCCTAAATACTGGAAACTTGACACTCGTTGGAAAGTGTGTCTTCCAAACGTGTAGCTATGAGGTGGTCGGTTTTGCTTACTATTCTTTATTACCATTATCTTGGTTTTCTCCTCATTCACCTGTAACCCCAGTTTTACAGCTTCCACTTCCAGCCTCTCAAGAGCTTCTTTTAAGATAATCAGCGATCTTCCTACTAATACAAGGTCATCAGCATATGCAAGAATACCCAGACTACGGTTAAAGATGGTTCCCTCCATCAGTAATCCTGCCCTTTTAATGACACTTTGCATTACAATATTGAATAGTAGAGGTGCCAGCGAGTCTCCCTGCCTAAGTCCTGTACTAATCCCAAATTTTTCCGTGATTGAGCCATTTACCCTTACGCTGCAAACTGTGTTTTCCATCGTGCTCATTACCAGACGCACCAACTTGGATGGAATCCGCATTTCGCTCATAGCTCTGAAAAGCTCATTCCTGGATATAAGCCGTCCTGAATCTATGAACAGCATCCACAATGTATTGTTGTACTCCTTCATTTTTTCACACATCTGTTTGAGGGAAAAAATCTGATCTATAGCAGATCTGTTAGGTCTAAAGCCTCCTTGGTATTCTCCAATATTTCTCTCAACATAGGGCAGTAGGCTACAGAGCTATCGAGAATATCTTATAGGCAGTATTCAGTAGGCTTATCCCTCTGTAATTTTTACATTCTGTAGAGTCTCCTTTCTTCTTGTAGACAGGCACTATAATAGACTCTGTAAAGTCTTTCGGGATCTGTTCCTCTTCCCATATTTGAGCAATTAGTTCCTGCAGCTCTTTAGTTAGAGCATTGCCAGCTGCCTTCAGGAACTCAGCAGGGATGCCATCTGATCCTGGTGACTTGTTATTTCTTAGCTTCATAACAATATCTTCTACACCCTCCATCTGGTGGTACTGCTTCGTCTTGGCTGTCATACGAGTCACATTCCAAAACACTTATTTGTTCCTCTGTCTGGCTTAGTAGTCCTTGGAAATAACTCCTCCATCTCACTTGGACGTCCGTCTCCAGCACCATTAGTTTCCCCTCCTCATTTTTCACCATGCTCCTTCTAGAGCAGTAACTGGTTTTACACGACTCCACTCCTTTAAAAATTTTTTTGGTATCGTTGCTCCTTCTTGCGTTTTCGATATCTTTTACCTTATTGTATAAAGCTTTCCTTTTCTTCCCTTTCTATATGATGATGGAGTAAAAATATCAATAGGTGAGTAGGTCTCTTGGCCAATGCCTTTTTAATCTTTTTCTATCAAGTCCAGGTAACAGGGAGTAGGAAAGCGGAAGAACGAGTGGGTTTGGGTGATATTGTGTCGATGAGTGGAATGTCATGTATTTGTTATGAATAGATGATTTTATAGTGGGAATGTTCATGTCGTTGTGTATGGTGTGGTTCGAAATATACCATGGTGCATTAACAATTTTTCTGAGAATTTTGGACTGTGTTGTTTGTATCTTGTGTACGTGGACTTTTTTTTCTGAACCCCAAAGTTTTGCTCCATATGTCCAAATAGGTTTTAGTATACTATTATAGATAAGTCGTTTGTTCCGTAAGTCAAGTGAATATCTGTAGTCCAGTAGATGTGATAGTTGTTTGTACCGTCTAGTCAGTTCTTGTCTTTTTAATTTTGTATGTACATTCCATGTAAGTCTTTTGTCCAAGTATAGTCCGAGATAACGTACATCATTTTTGGAAGGTACTTCGTCGTTGTCAATTTTGACTGCTGGACACGTAGCTTTGCGTAGAAAAAAGGTTACATGGCTCGATTTTGAGGCGTTTATTCTGATTTGCCATTTATAGAACCACTTTTCTAAATCAAATAAATGATTTTGAAGAGCTATAGATGCTAGGTTTGGGTCTCTGTGAGAAGAAATAATGGTTGTATCGTCAGCGAAGGTATAGATGTTGGTGCAAGGATGCTCCGGGATATCAGAGGTGTAAACAGAATAGAGAATGGGGCTTAAAACACTGCCTTGCGATACACCCCTGTATTGAGGAAAGAAGGAGGAAATCGAAGAGTCAACGGAAGTACATCAATTTTTTATTTAAATTTTAAAAAACAGTACTATATTTTATGTTACGGTTTAAACAAGTCATGAAATGTGGCTTTGTGGTTTACCAAGTTTTAAAAATGTTTACAAATATACTGATCTCGAATGATAAAAGACTAAACAAAATGTAGTTCCTGGATCCGTTGCTAGGCAACGCCGATAAAATATATAGAACTTATACAGAAACTTTTTCGTATAATAGAGAGATTATTATTTACACTACAGTTTATTATATATTTACTAATTTATTCTCTATTGTATCTTAATTATTTGTATGTATTCTTCTTAAATACAATTATCATTGTCAAAATGGTTATCCCAACTTATTTCACCATAGATTACCGTGGAAACGTAAACCCGTAAGATCACCTTAAAGCAATCCTCCCACCAACGCCTCGGTTACTAATTTAGAAAATCGTTAGTAATCTATCGATTCGGGTTTTATTTATCGAGCTAAAATTGCCCCTTAATATTCGTTTTGATCCGCTTTTTAATGGAAAAGATGTTCTACTAACCGCTTATCAAAAAACAAAAAATTGATAATTCGTTTGTTTTTTGCTTTAAAACTGATCGAAAATTTATTTTCTGAGCCACATTAAAAAAAAATTGTGTTTAACGCTATATTTTCTATAAAATTTCTGCTTGTAATCGTAGAAACCGTGTGGAGATGTTCAAAAAACAATGATCGGCATTTTTCAAACCAATTTTTTAGCTCATTCTACTCTAAAATGTGTGATTTACCAGATCTAAAGAAAAAAGGTGTATTCTTTTTTCGCCATAAGAGTTATACATTTAGTTATAGAAAGCGGATCTTCCACTTTTCGTTTCGGTTTGTCACCGAATTTCCTAAAGAGTTGTATGTAAGAATTTTTTTTGGAGAAAAATAAATCATTTAGTTATATTTTTCGGAGGAACATATGAAAGCCAGAGAGGTTTACGATTAATATTTCTATGGCCCAAAGTACACAGAGATAGGAAAACATATCGATTATTTCTTCATGAGATAGGCTTTCGATCTGAAGAGACCACACATACAGAAGCTGTGTCGAATCTGTCACGTAGTTGGCTTTGTGACTGACATGTTCCTGGCCCAGATACATTAGGCACCCAGCACCTTCTACACGTTAACTTTAAAATATATTATAATTGTTATAATATATATTATATGAGCCCTCTTTGAATAGGAAAAATTATTAGCTGAGGTAAAAAAGTGAAAAATCAATTGCGCAAGATTCACTCTTGTGTCTGAGCTAATTTCTAAAAAATTTAAGTATCACACTCAAAAATATTATTATCAATTGACATTTAATAAGAAGCACTATGATGTGTATCTCAGTAGGTTTTTTTTTATCCTGTACCACTTCAGCACATAATGGGTCCTGGGTTATGGTAGGACTATATCTGTTTCGTATAGGACTGTTTCAGGAACAACTTTTGTAGAGAGAGGTCACTTGTCCGAAATTATACTCAATGTTTTCCTACAATTAAAAGCCCAACTTTATTTAGGCTGAGTGAGCCCCAGGTCTGTAGATCCCATAGGGTCCATCCTTGGCTGTTAGCAGATTTTACCTCCCGCAGCTGGATTTGAACCCTAGACCTTCAACACAGCAACTTAGTGCTCTCCTCTTATAATAATCTCTAAAGTATTAAATATTTGTAATGATCAACACTTTCTTAATAACCCATTATTTGACATGTAAATACCCATCACCCACCAATTGCTGAACATTACAGTACGTTAAATTTTTCTTAGCCTATCTGGTTAAGTAAGTTTAACTGCTTTTCTCCTATGTGGAAGATGCTCATTTTTTTTCTTTAAAAAAACTTTTGATTAGATACTCTGAAGGCATTGATTGTTTATATAGATATGATTCAAAGAGACTTTCACTAGATGGTGCAATCAAACATACAGATAATTACAAACCTTTTTTAAATGTGTGTAGCGATTTTGGCTGTAGTTCTGGCCTTCTTCAAAGCATCGAATCCACACAATTTGAGCTGGTTGTGCTCGCAAATGTTTACTTACTTTCCTCCTTGGCATATGATAAGTTCTCAGAAAGAAATCTATGTTCTACTGGTTGGAATGAATTCATTTAGTTTTTGCCCTAATAAAGACCTACACATCTGCCAGAAACATTGTCACATAACAAACATATTTATACTTATCAGTGAGTCATCTTCTTAGATAGAACCTTTCAATCAACTTCTTTAGTTATTTTTAAGTGACATTGAAATTAAAATTTATAATAACACAAGAAAATACAACGCATTTCCAATTTTTTTTTTCTTCTTGATTATTTAGATACTTGAACATGAAATAAACTATATAGTAAAATTTAAGAAATTGGTAAATTATTTTAACATATTCAATTCTCAAAGATTACTACATTATCATATATTTCTTTGAAAGCATAAAATCAACAGACAGGTTAAGAAAAAAAAAATGTAGTCAAAGTTGTTAAAAATATTTTCATTATACAAACTTAATAAATACATTGCACAATCACTTAAGTACCATACAAACATTCAAACTATATAAATATATTTATAACAATTATACAACAGCTCCACACATCTTTTGTTTGTACAATAATATACAAAATTAATAATTAGCCGAAGTTTTCGAAATGATGAATAAAGTATGGTAACTTTCTTCCTTTATTTACCTAAAACAAAATAATTTTATGAACTAAATTAATAAACAAATGCTATGTTTTATAAGATTTAAATAAATAAATTTAATCAAAGCTAAATTTTATATTTTTTTATTTATAGTAATTTAGTGAAAAAGTAGAATTTCGGTTAAATTTTGAATTAAATAATATTTGGTAATATTTAGAGATATTGATATATTATTAACAATACAACTCGCCAACAGCAAAAATAAATAAAAAATATAAGATACTTTATAAAATAAACATACTTCTTCACAAGCAGTCAATATGCTCTTGGTGAGTGGCCTAGGTCCGCAACTGAATACTCCGATTTTACTAACCTGCATGAGAAAACAAAATTTATATTAGCTTTAAAATTATATCTTTTTTTTTTTGGCGCCTGAACATTTTTGATGACAAAATACTAACATAACTATGCTTCTTTTGTACAAATTTGAGGAAAGAAGACATATCAGGACGCCCAAAGTGGTTCACTGCTTTCAGTCCCGTGAACATGCTTGTTTTGGACAGCCTCTGGAAGTGGTTCTCGCAAATGTACTGCAAAAAAATTATATCAAAATTTTAATTTTTTTTAAAAACTTTATGAACTATAACATGTATATAAGTCTTAAGTACTGTATATAAATCCTAAAAGTTGACTAATTAATATCAAATAAAAAATTGTAGGTGAACTTCACAATGCCCAAAAACTAGAAGAATATATTATAGTTTAAATATAAATCCCATATAAGGGATTTAAATGTAGGGAACTAAAAAATATTTGGTAAATAAAATGTTTGTATCTACTTGTATTAAAGAGATAGTAGACCTGAGGCAGTCTCAATATTGAGTGTTCGCTTATTGAAGAATATGAACAATTAAGTTAGAAAAAATATAGCTAAATTCCTGAAATTAGTGCAACATGTGTATACTTCTCATTATTGAAAGCAAATTTAATTTATATTATTTTCTCGAAGGACTAGTATAAAATTATGAAGCTTTCTAAAAAGAATCGTGTAGAGAGTATATAGACTATTTGTATGACACTTCCTGGACTAACAAAATTGTTTAAAATGGATATGATTATTTCACAAAAAGTATAACTTACTAGCATTGTAGTTCTCAGATCAAACTTATGAAAGAACTGCGTAATGAAAATATGTATTTCAAGAACATTAGTCACATCTTTCTTTTCGACATCTCTTAATACTTCTATGAACCACTCGAAATGTCTATGAGATGGACAAATCCATAGAAAATAGACCTTAAAAATAAAAACCAAAATTTTAATTAATAAACATATCAAAAATGTGTGATTAGCATAAAGAGTCACAACAATGTAAAACAAAAGTGTTATCTTATCAACTAATATCTGAGCAACTCCTTTAATTATTCTTTATTACCTTTTTACAGGCAACACCACTGTAACGATTTGTAGACGTTCCGAAGACCAAATCATTTAAAATGGAAGCATAAGGTGTAACACCAATACCACCTCCAACCATCACGGCAACTTCAAACTTGTACCAATCTTGGTTGCCACCTCCGTACGGACCTTCAAGACGAATCTGTGAAGTCAAATTTTTATATTTTAATTCTCATCCTTTTCATTGTCTCTGTTAGATTCAATTCATTACGCTACCAATATGACCAAAAAATTAAAAAATCTTTGTAGGTTAATTTTACATAATTCACTATCGCACTATAAACCTTAAACTATATGAAAAGATATATAAAAAATTATAATATTATATGAACCTTTGGTTGTTCAACATCAGCATTAAAATTACAAGGATCGAAGTAGTTCCTGAGCTTCCATGTCCATGGACCTTGTGCTTTAATATGGCAAGAAAGGAAATTCTCGTGTGGCGCCGAAGTCAATGTGAATGAATGATACTCATCAGAGAAGGAAGTGCATGCTAATCGAACCCAATGACCTGAAAATAAAGTTTAAAAGATACATTTTAACTGAAATACACGGCACTGAAATTAAAAAAAAAATTACTTTTAATTTAGTCATGGAAATCCAACACTTCAGGGTCAGAACTGGACTAAAACCATGAGAAATAAGAAAATTGCTTGACTAAGCTAGCAAAAAATGTGCATAAGTAAATTTTTGAAAGTTCGAAGCTATCTTCTTTGATTCTGAACGCCTCATATACAAGAATTTATTTTTTTTATTTTAAAATTAAAATATTATTACCTGATAAATATTTAAAGTTTGGAGGCCTGTAGAACTTGATCTTGATCACATCAGATGGAAGAAGCTCTGTTTCCAAAACATCCAGAGCCATATATCTCGTTCGAACAGAAACTACCTATAGAATGTTTACATATTGTGAAACTATATGGTTTGTTTTCTTACAACATTGTCACATATTTTTGAAAAATATTTACTAACCTTATCGAGTGTAAAAATCATTCCTGGCCCAATAAAAAAGAGCCAGAATCGTGGAGGTCCAGTTAGTCTTGCAAGACCATGAATCAAACAAAGAGCATATAAAACAACATAAAGGCTGTGCGTAGACCAGAAGAAGTTGTAAGCTCTTTTACGAATTGTTGGATGAGCAAAAACAAATATTATTGTCATGACTACAAACAGCAGTACTCCAGTAATTCCTATAACATCACAATATATGTTATACATCTGAGAATAAACAAAACTTTACAAATATACAATGATATAGTAATAATGCTGTACAATAATAAAGTTATAGTGATGATATAGTACTATCTAGTGACAATAAATTAGCATAAAATCAGTTCTGTTCTATTGAATCTATTTAACCAAAATATTGAATAATATTTATATATAAATATCAATTATTAATAATAAAACAAATACCAGTAACTGTTTGGAAAAGCCAGAAAGTTATGCCAGGCCTGTAATCAGAGGGAAAGTGCATTTCTGACGTAAGACAGTGAAGATGCTCCAGAGGCTGTGTGCTAACATGGTAGAAGTTAACGATGTGGCCGATGGTGTGCAGCAGTGAAAAGAACAAAGCAGTACATGCAGCTATCTTGTGGAATACGATGTGAGAGTCTACAAGAAAGAAGTAACATAAAATTAAAAAAAACAACTATAGAGTTAATGATATATTCACAACCCAAATGCAATGGAAAATACAGTAATTAGCAAATACTCTACATAGAAACCTCTTTCCGATGGATAATTTTTAAACATTCCGGCCTGAAAGTAATACAGTAAATATTTCTTATCTGTATTACAAGATGTTCAAGAATTAAAACAATATATTTAATTTAAAGGAACTATAGTAAGATAGTAATACAAAGTAGTAGTAGTTTTCTGTTTATTTATGTAATATACTCATCAATATTGTCTCAAGTGCCAGAATACCTCATTGCCTGTCTAAATTACTTTTACCATTCTTTATATAAATTGGTGTTATAGGTTATCAGGTCAAAATATATTATAATAACACATTTGTATTGATAATTGGCTAATAGTGTAGTACCCAAAGGAATATATTGTTGAATAGGAAATTCCTTAAGTTTTGTAAGCAGATTTCTGGACATTGTCAGCAGAACAAGCGAATAGCAGAAGGAAAGCGATGCGGCAGATCCTCTTGTGATGGCAATCCCAACACCCATTATGTGGCGCAAATCTGTATGCTCTGTCATGAAGGAGTAATCTAGAAGGAAAAAAAAGTTAGTAGTATTAACACTACATTCAAGGCATTGTTCTGCCTGACGTTCAAGGAAAATATCGCTAATTTTTACAATTTTGTTAAAAACATGCTTTAATTGAAATTAAAAATTATTAATATGATGCTTATTCAATATTATTTTAAAATTTAAATTTAATTAGGAATACAAACAAGAAATACAAATTAATAATGGTAATAACATAATCAATAATGTCTATATGGAAAAAACAAAATTACTATTTATTTGTTATATATTATGATTGAGGATGAGAACATACTGCAACTGTCTGCAAGGTTTTTTTTATTTTATTTTTTTTTAAATTCTTCTTACAACAAAAATCTAACCAAGAAACGATACAAAACGATAACAAAAGGAATAATTAAAATCAAATTATTATTGCAAATTATAACAAGTGAAAGAAATATAATTCATATTATGAATAAACTATATGCAAAAACCTTTTATCAGAAAAAAAAAATTGTAATATCTCCTGTTCACTCAGGATAAGCAAGAAAACTGGATAAAATAAAATAAATAAAAGTTTGAATTTAAACAGCAATTATATTTGAGTTTTATCCAATTAGTTGACAAATACACTTAAAATTTTCTCACTAATTACCAAACAACTTAGCACATTTAAATCCCTAAAGTTACCCCCATACAGAAAAAACACTATTTAAATTTATAGTCATTCCAGGAGTTGTACAATGTTCATCTGCATCCAACACTCAATAAGATTGTGGGTAGTATTTACCCGATAAGTTTTTTAGAAAAACTGTTTAAATTTAATTTTACTTATGGAAATTAATTTAAACTTGTGAACACTTTTGTCTCTTTAAGTGATATGAAACTACAAAAAGGTTGGAAAGGCATTGCAATTATAAACAATTAAATAAAACATATGTAAAATATGTGAACTCACGTATAAACCTTTCGACAAAGAGAGCAATGGTGATAACATAAAAGAGAAACAGATAAAATATATTTTGTCGATTTTCTTCCAAGAATGTGATTATTCCGTCACACTTAAGTCTCAACCAATGTTTTTCATCATCCAGTATAGGTTCGATGTGAAAACTTGTCATCCTAGTAAAAAATAAAAACAAAGCGTAATGAAAATAACTAATCCTAAATTAAAAATATAAAAATGTATAACAATTATTATAATTAATAAATAGGATGGTAACTAGATAGAAGAAGCATGTAACAGCAAGTGTGCCTAGCTTAAATTACTAATTTTAATGTGGCTTAAAATTGGCATTTTTTTATTTTGTTTTTGTTTCTTGTATTAAGTTCTTACTAAAATATACTACTCAGAACAGTATTATCAAATAGAATATTATAATATAACATTATTATATAATTATTAATATTATATGAATTTATTTTTTCTATGCTAGAAAAATCAATAAAAATTACCTAGCAACATTAGTAGAAGTATCAAGAAAATTCTGCTTAGCTCCTTTGCAATCAAGTCCAATAGCAACAAAGTCGCCTTTGTATTCTTTCATCATGTGTTTAAAATCATTATATGTAAGGAAGTCTTTTTCTTGTAGTCCTGCATTCTAAAATTAATAATACAATTTAAATAACTAATGTTGATATCAACTTTGAACTGTTGTTTATATATAAGTTAAAAATTAAGTGGCGGTAGGCTCAAATTTACTATATTTAAAAAAAAAAGAAGAAAAAATGGTTTATTCAACACCTACATTACTACTATTATTTCTGGAACTTTGATTTTAACATCATACAATATTTCTTCCTTTTCTCTTTCGGCTACTTACCAAATTCCTTTGTAGCTCAGATTTGTCCATTTTTATTAATTAATTAATGTGAGATCATTATTAGTTTTAAATAAGCAACATTAAAGGTATTTTAGAAGAAGAGATTTAGAAAATTTGGCATTCGAACCCTGTAGTATATTTATAAATCTTTCTATATTATACTAAAAAAAGTTTGTAATATAGTATGTAAAAAATATAAAATTAAATGACATTTATTTTATTAATAAAGATTTCTAAATATCAATAAACATGTTTTTACCTGGAACATGCCTTCAATAAGGTCAGTAACATGTTGATCTGACAGAGAAGTCGTCCTAGCGATTTCAACAAGTGAGCGCAACATTTCTGAAAGCTCACCCTTGTCAATAACTCCATTTCGATCATTGTCACACATATCAAATATGATACGCAGTTTATCCTCAGTTTTACCTCGAGAAAATAATACCACCGTATCGAGAAATTCCTGAAAATGTAATGATGTTTATGATTATTATGTTAAACAAGCAGAATCTATGATAACTGATTCTTTAGATAAATATCAAACTACTTAAAAGCATAATTAAGATAAAAATGGTAAGAACAAGGAAATCAACAATAGCAAATAAAAGAATTAATTTATCTTTCAGGCAGATTTTATTGTTAATATAGACCAGAAGTGTTATATTATGAAAATAAACAGTAAAAGTATATAGTAATTTAAGATATAATAAAAAAATTTATAAGTACCTGAAAAGAGATTCTTCCATCACCATCTTTATCCACGATATTGAACATCATTCGTACGAATACATCATCTGCTTTCATGCCAAGAGCATTAGCGAATTCAGCCCTAAAATATTGTGAAATGATAATCCAAACAAAATTTTATTAGACTATTCTAATTTCAAGTAACTTACTCCTTTTTTATCAATTGTTTTTTTTTTATTTCATGAAGTAACTATAATATAATACAATTTATTTTTATATTGTGGTTGGAAAGCTAGTCATTGAGATTAACAGCCTTAATATTAAATTTGATTAATTTTTAAAAAACCTGTCAGCTTAACATACTACCGGTCAGCTAGCATACCATCAGCTATGCTTATAATTTTTTTTAAAAAAATTTGTTTACAAAATCTTCAAGATATAGGTCAACTGTACTTTTAATATAATAGTTTTTGTTTATTTTAATTATGAATAATATAAGATGAAATGAGAAAACTAATTCAACCATATATTGAGGTTTAATTTAATTAAAATATTCTAAAAATATTTTGAAATATTAGATTTTAACGAACAAAAACTACTTTGATGAACAATAGACAGTTGGTCGTAACCATTTTTCATACATCGTTAAACCTCAAATGGAATTGCTAAGTAAGATTTACTTCTTGTGAAATTTTAATTTTGCCCTGTTATGTTTCCTTATCCTAGTTATCTGCCATTAATTAGTAATTTTAGTGCTTCAGTAACATCAAGATCTACAATATCGTAATACAGTACATTTATACAACAATATCAATATCAGAATATATACCATTATAGAATCCTTTACAATTCTCGAACAAGCATACCATAAAAAGAAGTCAATTGGGATATTAATAAATTGTTTTAAGGTTGACAAAAGAAACAAATATCTTTGAATAGTTATTAGTAGGACCTAGCCATTTAATATTTTCATATAAATAAACAGATGCTTTACCTGCTCAAAGATGTCCTCATGACTACTTCACCATCAGCTGCTGGACCAGATGACCTCCTCTCACCCGGTTTAAGACCAAAAGTCAAGGAATAAGCTTCACGGAAGAAGTGCTCAAGCCGCTTCTGTCTTCTTTCCTTTGTCTCTGCTTTTGAAAGCAATGCCTCACGAGCAGCCTTAATAATAAGTTGCAACATTATTAAGATTATAAGAAGGTTTTATTCAATTTATTAATTTTCAAGAGTTTTTAGCAATTTAATCTTATAAATAAAATAGATATAAAACATTTTTATTTATTTTGAAAAATGAGATTTCATGGTTTTTTTAATATGTGTGATTTTTTAATTAATTTAATTGTGTGCTAGCCCGGAAAACAATTAAAAATCTTTTAATAATGAGCATTAGTCAATTAATTTTATTTAATTATTACCTCCAAAATAACAAGATGTTTTTTCTGTGAAGTAAGGAAAGCATCCAACTTGTTAATGAACTTGCGTCGAGCTGACAATGTGTCGAATTCTAAAACAAGATCATGATCTCGAGGAATTCTGATGAGTACCATTGGCCGTTTCTTTTTCCCTCGTTCTGGTGCCTGAATAAGATAAATGATAAGTTTTTATTCAATAATAAAAAACAGTATTATAGTATCTTAAATAAAAGTTTTAGTTTAACAACTTACAATTGTCTCTTCAACAGTAACAGTATCAGTGTTCTTGAAGTTGACGGATCTTAGCTTCTCTCCTTTTCTGTCGACAGTGTGAAGGAACGATTCAGGACCGAACCTCACCTTAACAACTCTTCTATGATTTGCATGCAGCCATTCTCTGAAGACAATAGTACCATAATAATTAAACAACAACTAAATCATAATAACTAAACAACAATAGATTAAATATTAGGTAAATAATAACAAGAAAACAATAAAATAATTTTAATATTTTTATTTTGAAGAGAAAAGATTTTTCCTGCCAGGGATTTGAACCCGCATCCTCCGCATCTCTACCAACTAAGCTACCAGGACTTGTAACTAGGCAAGACAAATCTATTCTCTTCACCGATCCCACATCCCCAGCACTCGCAATTTTTGCGACATATAAATACTGCATGCGACATTTCTAAAGGCTGCACTAGAGATGCGGAGGACCCGGGTTCGAATCCCGGCCAGGACAAATCTTTTCTCTTAAAAAAAAGAATTAAATAATCACAATAAAAAAAATAAAAAGAATTTTAGATATTGATAGCAAACTTAAATTACTTACAAAAATTGTTAATAAATAATAAATATTATTTTACAATAACCCATTGGGATAATAATTAATTAATCTAGTATGGTTCACCGACTTGGATTGGTAATAAAATTATTATTATGAATTTAAGATAAAATATTAGTATAAAAATTAAATTTGTAGGGAATCAAGGATAGTGACACTGCATTTATATTTTAATTTTATTTATTAAAACTGATCCAATATTTGTCTTGTTTTTTGTTGTGATATTTAGCTTAATATTGTTGAAACTTGGAAATTAGCAAAAATAATTCATTCACCATGCAAAATAAGGTTAATGTTGACTGTTAAGGTTAATATTTTTTTTATAATAATAAAAAAAAATTAATTAAAAAAACTGTACCACTAAACCCTTAAAGGGTCTTGGGTTAAGTACACGGCAGGGACTGTAGTGTTTTTAAGATAATAGTTAGGTAGGTGGCTATTTGTCCAAGATCACACTCGACTGCCAGATTTTGAACCTAATTAAGAGGTTGGCTAAAGCTCAGGAGCGCGTGCAGATCTGAAAGGGTTTGCCCGCGGGTTTTTGATTAAATAATTTATCAGCCACAACCGGATTTGAACCTGGGACCTTCAGCACAAACACTCAGTACTCTATACACTACCTGCTCCCTGATAACCAGTAAAAAAAAAAAATAATAATAACTAAACTAAAACATTACCTAACAGCCATTTTGTCAACAGTTGTTGGTGAAGCTTTGTTCCCAGACTTGATTTCTTCTTGTCTCATCCGTAGCTGCCTCCTTCGCCGGTTTTGAAGTTTAACGACACCATATCCAGCACCTGCAGTCACCAGTGGAACAAGTCCAAGGAATACGCAAGCGTACACATAAGCAAGTTCACTTCCCTAAGAGCATAAGTCCGTTAAAATAATTTTTAAATCTCATTAATTTATTCTGAAACAATTTACTCCAAAGAGATGATTTGATAAAGGAAGAGATCAAGTTCTTCAACGGAAAGGATACTGTATAATATGTTTACGGCTTTCTAATGCATTCTTAACGACCCTATCACTACGTACTCCTGAAGTTGCATTCGATATAGTTGAGAAGTAATAAAATCGTGGATAATAAAAATAAATTTTTGTTTACTTATAAATTAAATTTTTTTTCATAACTAGTTCTTGCCAAATTTAATCTTTAAACTATAATCTTCCTGTAATAAAGAATTATTTAATAATTAAAAAATATGAATCAATCATACTATTATTAACTGCCATTTTAGTCTTTCCTTCCGAAACTGTATTAAAATTAAGTTGATTCATCTGATAATTACAAAGCATAACCTTATAAATACAAAAAATATTGAAGAAAAAATTCATTCCAAACATCATAACCGGGAAACCGAATTTTTATTGTAATTGTTCATTTAATCATATCAATAACTTTTAAAAGTACTTAATAGTCATAAAGTAATCACCTCAAAGTAGTCATACTCTCTAAGAAACGAGCAAGGCTCAAGCATTGAGGTGTTCAACTGCTGCGGTTGAGGGCAAGGATCTCCTTCCGTCCAAAAGAATACGTTTTCTTGAAGTTGGTCAGGTTCGATATCGGTACCATTTACAATTACATCGTACAGTGTTACCTTGCGTAGTTCATCTATTTCACTTTTTGTGAAAATTCTGAAAGAAGAAAAAAAACTACCATAAGAAAATAAATTATTCTAATTATAATTCTAGTGCATAAAATATAACAGACACGATAGCTAAAATAAAGATTAGCAGTATTAACTGGATAGTTGTGTATTAGCCGGTCAGCATGAAACCTACCTCTGTATGTTGTGTAAAATCTCCTTATCACTCCTCTTTTTTGTTTGTGCCTGATTTAATTGTTTTTGTCTTATTCCTTTTGTTATAGCCTATTTAAAATGAACAAAATAACACTTTGGGAATATCGTTAAAATAAGAAGCTGTGAAATCCTTCCAGAAGTTCGGAATAATTCAAATAATCAAATTATGTGAAAAAGGTCATCAAATGGATTTTTACTAGGATAGAAATGGAGAATTTGTCAAAAGTGTAGGATAAGCTTATATAAGAAGAGGAACGTGGCTCTGGAGGGGTCTAGAATTTATATGAATAAGAAGATTGGTGTTATCAGTATCAGAATTCAGGTTATAAACAATGACGGATAACAGTCCTTGGAGACTGGCTAATACACAAGTACCATTAACTGCATTGAAATGATTAACTTAAAAACTGGTTGAGAGGAAATAAAACATATCAAAGAGCTTTAAGAAAAAAATTCATTAAAATTACCCATTTTCCAGATTCTCAAACCAAAATCTATCGGCATCCCTCAGCCTTGTGAACTGGTCAAGAATAATCTCTGAGAAGAGCTCTCCTGGTCCGCCATCTGATTCTAGCATACCTCCTGTTCAAGTAAATAATATTTTTAATATATAAAACAATGCAACAATAATTTAACATACAAAAGATTGATGTAAATTTAAAGTTATACAAGGTTTTATTTATTAAACATTAATTAAAATAAAACCATTTTTGTGTAATTGTTGTAAAATAATGCAGCTTCTGTATTCCAAGCAATGTTATCAGACATTCATTTAATCATTTGTTATACAAAATATATATGACATACTTTATGGCTAAAATTAGTAGTATTTAAAATTACCAATATATAAGTCAATATTATCTATTGTTCCATAAGCTTTTTGTAACCTCAGTTCGAGATCTGGATCTTTCTCAAACATTTTTGGATTGATGTCGGAAAACTTTTTGTGTCTTGGTAGCCTAAAGTAAGACCGCACCTAGATTAATAGAAAATGATCAACTTTTTAATTTTTATTTATTTGATAAATTATCAAATAATAAATTTAGATACTGAATAAACAAATTTAAATCTATTAAAAAATAGATACCGTGTTATAATCGGGTACACCATTGTCTCTGCCTCTCATAATGTTGAGTGCACCCAAGTCCCTCCTGGAGAACTCATTTGGACCGAAAAGACGATCTCTGACATCGGAGCAAAGTGTCGTGTCTTCTCGCTCGGCTAGCTGAGAGCACATACCAAGGAGCATCTCTTCAAGGCTGTTTTCTTCCGCAAATAAATCCTGTTTTAGACATAAATATTGGTAAGACCATATTTTAAGTCATTAAGAAAAATTTTCATAGTTAAGAAAAATAATTATTTAATTTATTATAAGAATTAGTTCTATTTGGTCCATTTCCAGAGAACTAGAAAAAAATTAATTTATTTCGCTTGGCATTTTAATTTTTTTTTTTTTTTACCAGACCAAAGTTTAAACCATTTAACAAAAGATGACCATGGAGGACAATTGACCTCTAAGTAAAACATTTTTAAAGATTAATAATGACAATACTGAAAAAAAGGTATCTATACTTATTTCTATTTTTGGACATATTTTATAAATTTGTATTTATTATATTACTATTGTTGTATTTTGATAATTTACAGATTTTATGACTTGTAACTTTTTCAAGTTATTAACTAAGATGAAAGGATACAAGAATTTTTTATATAAATAATTGAAAATGACATTTAATGTCGAAACTTCTTATTAAAAGCATACTTGACTGGATGAAGGTTTTTTATAGTGTTAATAAAATATTAGATAGAATTTTTGGTTTTTGGATCCCTGTCTTATGAGTGTCCATTGTTTTTTCTTAGCTACATTGATTGGCAGTCATTTATTTATTTTTATTTTTTAAGACGAAGTTTCTTGCATTAATAGGAATGTATAGAATAGAATAGAAAACAAACTTTATTCTGGGACCAAGTCCCTTTAGAATAACAATAAGGAACAAGTAAAATAAACATAATATTCATCTGGCCAGGAGGCACATAATGATACAAATCAAGAAGTAATCATGAGTGACAAAACATAATAGAAATAGAGAAAGAAAAAAAATAAAATAAAATAAATAACTGATTAAAAAGTAATAGACTTTACAGGAATTTAACTAATTTTCTAGAAAAATAAAAATAAAAATAAAACATATATATATAAAGGTTTGATATTAACAAAATAATAATAAATAACATTAATATAATAGTTAATAACGGAATTGCTAAATAAAGCAAATAAATTGCATAGCATGCAATAAAGTATTTACAAAGTTTGTATCTTCTTTGTTGTTGGAAAAATAAACTAACACGTAGGTAACGAGATCGAGTATTCGACACACATTAATTCAAGCGGAAGATTGGCCTGCCTGGAGAGCATTTTTTTGGGATGCCAAGAGATGATGGAAAAGCAGGGATTTAAATGAGGCCAGTGAAGATGAATGGCGGATGAAAGGAGGGATAGAGTTCCACACAGTGGTGGAACGGGCGAGGAATGAACGGTTGAATGCCTTAGTTCTATGGGATGGAATGTAGAGATCGGAGAGGCAGGATCTTGTTTGATGGTGTTGGACAGTGGATTTAAATTGAAGGAGACTATAGATGTATGAAGGGTGTTGCGAGTTAATGGATTGGTATAGAAAAACACTAAGGAAATAATGTCTACGAATGGGTGGGAAGAGCCACTTTAACTCATCATAATGATGTGACACCCGGGAACGCCTCGGAGTACCAAGGACAAATCTTAAAGCGCAGTTCATAATTCTTTTTAAGCGATCCTCTAGCAATTTCGAGAGGCCCCCGTATACCACACAACAGTAGTCAAAGTGGGGGAAGATAAGGGAAGATACAAGAAGCTTCCGGGTAGATTGTGTAAGGAGATGCCGGGATCGATGGAATAATTTCAGGGAACTAATTGATCGTCGGGATATTTGGGCGACATGTGGTTTCCAAGAGAGGTTTTTGTCCATGGTAATGCCTAGGTTTTTAACGGAGGAGTTGAAACTGATAGGGTTGTCGTTTAGGATCAATGTTGGGAGGGTGGGGATAGTTGCAAGAAGGGAATTGGAACCTAGAACAATGGCCTGGGTTTTCATTGCGTTCAATTCAAATTTGTTCAGCTTTGCCCAGGCACTGATCCTATCGAGGTCTTGCTGAATACTGGCGAACGCGAATGATAGCTCAGAAGGAGGAAAGGATAAATAGATTTGGAAGTCGTCAGCATATAGATGATAGGAACAGTGGTGAACGGATTTAGGAAGATCGTTGATGTAACAGTTAAAAAGGATAGGAGAGATGCTTGAGCCCTGTGCCACGCCTGAGGATAGGGCTAGGAAAGAGGAAAGGGGTTGGTTGGGCATAGAAACCGCTTGGGACCTGCCAGAGAGGAAGGACTGGAACCATAGTATAGAGCTGTTGGAAAAGGACAATGACTTTAGTTTGGAAAAAAGGATAGAATGGTCCAAGGAATCAAAAGCTTTGGAAAAATCTAATAGGATTAGCACGGTTAGTTGTTTGTTGTCCATGGCTTTATGTATGTCCGTAGTGATTTTGGTAAGGGCAGATTGAGTGGAAAAACCAGGACGAAAACCAGATTGCAGCGGATCCAGGAGTTTGGACTGTTTGAGAAAATTTGATATTTGCGACTGGACTATTCTTTCGAAAGGTTTGGAAAGGTTGGAAAGTATGGAGATTGGCCGGTAGTCTTTGGGAGAAAAGGGGGTAGAGGTTTTATTTATAGGATGGACTAGGGCTTTTTTCCAAGAAGTTGGGAATATTGCGTTTTGTAGTGAGAAATTATAAATGAAAAGAAGGACAGGTAGGATATCGATGAGGCATAGTTTGAGTAGTTTGACGGGAATCTCATCAAAGCCAATAGAACTGGAGGAGGATTTGAGAACGGAGGAAATAATGTCGGTAGGTGAAATGTCAGAGAAAAAAAAAATTGTCGGGGTTGAAAGATGGAGTTAGTGAGAAGACGGAGGGTGATGATATTGATGTGTTAGTTGAGGTAGACAAAAAATACGAATTCATTTCATCTGGCGAAGCAGGAAAGGCTCTGGAATATGTTGGATTGCAGAGGGAGAGTTTTCGGAGGAGTTGCCATTTAGATTTAGGATCGGGAGCCGAGGAAAGGGCTTCGTGGAAATATTTGGACTTTGCTTGTCTGATTGTAGACTGTGTCAAACTGTGAAGAGCCCTGAACGCTTGATAGTCATCAGTAAGCCTAGTGCGTCTAAAGCGTCTACGGGCAGCATCACGTTTCCTTTGCAGGTCTTTAATTTGTTGACACATCCAAGGAGCAGGATGGTGACGGAAGGTTAAAGTTTTGACTGGGGCATGGGTATCCAGGATGCTTTTGAGATTGGCCGTGAGTATGTCGACCATTGAATCGACGGTGGTACAGGAGTAGATTTGGTTCCAATTCAGGATTTCGAGGGAAGGAGATATAGATTCAGTGGTGAGTCCATCTAGGTTGCGGAACGTTAATGTTTTCGATAGGATTACTGGAGTTTGGATTTTGTATGAAATTTGGATTAAATCATGAGAGGACAAGAATGGAGCGGGTAATTGTGTGGAAGAAAGAAGTCTCTGCGATGAGTCAATGATGAACAAATCTAACCAGGTGTCAGATAGAAGAGTGTGATGGGTGGGAGAGAATGGAACAATGGAGAGGTGTAGAGAGTAAAAAGATTTTCAAGGTACAGTTTATCATTGGATTGGACTAGGAGATTGGTATTAAAGTCGCCGGAGATTATGATGTGGTTGTAGAGAGGAACATGGTTGTAAAGGACCGATTCAAAGATAGGATCAAAAGGGACCAAAGGAGGGCGATACACTACGACGTATAGGAGAGGATTTGATTTGCAAGAAATTTCGACGAAAAGGAATTCTATGTGAGGGAAATTGGACGCTGGTGAAGAATACAGAATGCGTGATTTTAGGGAGTTGTGGACATAAAGACCTACACCTCCACCAGTCCGGTCAACTCGGTCGTGGCGGAGGAAGGAATAGTCAGGTAAGGAAACAGAGGAGGACGGGATAAGGGGGTTTTAGCCATGTTTCTGAGATTCCAATAGTGTGGAAAAAATTCTGGGTAAAATATTGATGAAATTCATCAAAGTGAGCGGGCAAGGATTGGGAGTTGATGTGACAGGAGGTTAGAACACTAGACATAATGGGGAAGCAGAAGAGAAGCTCTCAGTCTCAGAGGAGAGGAGCTAAGAGGAGTAAATCTTATTGGCAGAGCTAATTGAAAAGTTTGATAGTGCCGAGCAAAGATAATCAGTGGCGAGCTATTGCTATTACTAAAATCCGCTATAAATTTTGATCCCAAAGAATAGATAATAAAATTAACGAATAACGAAAGGAAGAATGATACGTAAATAATGAAATAGATTAAACAATAAACAAAAAGAAGAAGATAAAAGTGCGAACAAAAAATAACAGTTAATTTTATATGAAAAAGAAAAAATAATTTCGCGACATATTTCATAGGAAAAAATAAAAAATTTAAGAAACACTTGAGGTTATTAGAGTAATACAAGATGAACGCGTGAGCACCGTTGTGAGAGCGAAGGTTATTAACGCAACTAGAAGGCATACCGGTCTTCAGTAGTCAGCCGAATACATCCAGGTCTTGAGCTTGATCAATGAAGACCACTTGGTGCCCATCTTCTTTTCTGCATCGAACTCTACCTCCCGAAAACCAAACATATTTTATTTTTCCTGTTGCCCTCTTCTGTCGTGCGAGCCAGCAGAGGTGCCTGTTGGTCGCGGTCATCTCCTCGCTAAGATAGATGCGATGGCAGTCGTTTTCTTGCCAGCCAATATCTCGCGTAGAGAAATCTCTCCTGACTTTTCTCTTTTGAATCAGTTCATCCCTCACTGATTGCCTAGTGAACCGTGCGATGATTGGTGGGGGTCGCGGGTCGTCATTCTTCGCTCTGCGACACTGCACCGTGTCCAGGTCCTCGATGTTCAATTTTAGTCCCAGGCCTGCACCAATGCTCGCAACTAGGCCAGAAGGAGTCTCCCCGGCTCGTATTGGGATTCCTCGTATCTCTAGGGACTTGGATAATAAGCCCTGTTCGCTTTTGTTTACCCGTACTTCCAAATTCACCACACGTGCCTTGAGCGCTTTATTTTCTGCAACTATCTCCTCGATATATTTAGTTTGGCCCTCTAAGTGTTTTTTGATGGAGGTTAGCCTCTCATTCATTTCGAATGAGAAATCCCCATATTTATCGATTGCGACCTTGATCTTTTTTATCTCCTCTTGGACGTGTTGATCAGAGTGCTTTATAGCCGCTAAAATTTCCATTAGAGAGGGTTGCGAAAATTTATCGGAAGTTTGTCTGTCCCCCGCTTCACTGTTTTTTTTTGGCCTGCTCGCACTTAGTGCACAGCCATTGCGTTTTTGAAAATTTGAGGCCCTCTATCTCCTTTTCACTAAGAGTACTGCACCGCCCGTGATAAATTAGATGACATTTTGAGCAAGATAAATTGTATTTATCATCGCGAGCGATGACGTTATTGCATTTTGAGCAAAGAGCCATGGTGCCAACGTAAATAAATAAATGTTACTCACAGAGAAAGTTTGTTATGGACGGCAGCTGCTGTTAATCCTGAAGGGCTTAAGAGATAGTCTATTGTTGTAGCTCGGACTGCTACTGTTTGATTTTAATTTCAAATGTCCCTTCTCTACACTTTACCGGCAGTAGAAATAAGTATGTATATATTTTCACGTATATATGATATGTCTATAATATATTTATCCTGTTAGTATAAATTCTATGCAAAGTACACTACACAACTTAAATGGACGATTTAAAAAGACGATGCGCACTGGTTGCTGTCCCTGGCCAGACTGAATGTACATTAACTTATAATGCAACTGGTGCAAACCAGAGTAATTAGGTTAATGAAACAATAAGCACTTTATTTAGGAAATGACAGCAAGATTATCCATTAAATATATTCAAAATCCACTTCAAAATTAAGATCTAGATTAGAACATTTTTTTAAGGCTTATAACACCAAAACAATTCTAGTTTGGCTAATATTTGGAGAAGATGAAAGAAGTACTTATGTTTCCTGTACTTAAAAATATACCAACCCTAGAATAACTGTCTTTAAAAATAACAACTTTCCAAAAAATAAAAACTAATTAAAAAAAAATTTAAGTTGATGCCTTATATCTATGGCTTATTTCTATATGATCCATAAGTAGTAAGGTGTTGAATATTAATGTAAATCAATGTAGTGTTCTGAAAACTCAATACTAAAAAAGTTAAATATTAAAATACTACTGTCTAAATGATTAATAAATGGCTAAAACTCACACTAGAATCCCACCAGTGAGCACACAGTCGAAGAGCTGGATGGCCCATTGATTTCTTGAAATGGCACTGACCATCTCGCATGTATATGCCAGGAGGAATAAGCGTATGTCCAAATCTAAAAGCAGCTGATTGAAAAACATGAGATATCCCCGGGTGTGTGTCCAGTCTGTAGCCTTTATATGGAGGTAACTGCCTATTAGTAAAAGCTGGCAAGTACTCATATGCTATTATATTCTGAAACAGCAATGATATTAATGACCATTTGAAATAATATGTTTTTATATATATATAATATATACTTATAGGTAGCATTACTTTTAAAACTAGAAACATATTATTCAATTAATATAGAAGAGGGATGGCATAAAATTGTATATAAAATAATTGTTAGAATGTAAATATAAAGATTCAAAAACAAAATCTAAGAAGTAAAGAAAAACGACAAATTTCTCTATGAACAAAGAAATCATTTTTTTGTAAAAACTTCCATTTATAACAATAATACTCTTTTTGTTCAGTATTTTGTACTGTTAGTTGATTTTGTAAGAAACTGTATTTGCTTTAATGGTCTAATTTCCTGATTATTGGGCTCTGAATGTTTTTTTTGTTTTATTTATTTTTTATATTTAAAACATTTTTTTATTTGTAAATACGATTGAAATTCAGAGAAACTTCCAAGAACTGAAAGGAAATAGCAATGATTAAGCAATGATGCTGCCAAAAAACACAATATTTCAAATAACCAACTTCAAATAACTTCAACCCAATTAAAATATCTCTACTTGTAGATTAGCGATGACTATCCTTCTAGCTCTGTGAAATACTTCCTCATCTGGCCAATCTGGGTGTTCTTCCTGGACTTTGGCAGCCACAGTGTTATGCCAGCGGAACCACAAGAGAGAAAATGCAAGCAAAGCAGGATTTTGATTGGAACGTGGATCTCCCAATACTGAAAAATATAAGATAATAAGTTATATTCAAGAAATTTAGACAATATTCACACCTTGTTATTACTGCATTAGCATTTAAAAAATATGAAATTGAGTTTGTATAAATATATAAAATTAATACATATTAAAGAATAAAGCAAACTCAATTCATTAATAAGTTGCCTTGAATTACTTACAGAACAACCTCTCAGGACTTAGAGTTCTTAATGCATGAGGAACTGGCTGGTTGAACAACGGAACTCTCATTGTATTCTTCACAGGAGACTTGCCGCTGGGTGTTGTTAGCAGAGTGCCATTCTTGTACGATCTCATTGTGCTTAGCCAGGCTTCACTGGTAGAATAAATAAAGCTTCCATCAATCCAACTTGTCACCCTATTTATCTAAACAATTAATCATTTAAATAAATAAGATTATATAATTATAAAAAAAAAAAATTTAAAAAACCTGAACTACTACAACCCGTGAACGGGTCTTGGGTTCAGTACATGGTAGAGACTGCACTATTTCATGGACTACGGTTCTGCAAGGAGGTGAATTGTCCTAGGTAACTCTCAACCGCCAGATTTTTTCCCCTTATTTTGGGTACCCTATTTTTATAACATTTTATAGAAGCTGGGCGAGCCCCAAGAGGGCACTAGATCCCATATGATCCATCTCCGGGCGCAGACTAAATAAAAGTCTTGCCTGCAGCGGGATTTGAACCAGGATTTCCGGGATGCCAACTCAGTGCTTTACCACTGAGCCACTCCTCTCCCTCACAATTATAATATACAAAGAATAATTATAATGAAGAAATTGTATTCTTTGGTTATACATAATGAAACTGGCACTTAGTAAGAAGAATGGAATATCATTCTTCAATAGAAAACAAGTATTATTTTTATTAACTTAACGATTATTAATAATCTATCTTTTTTTAATAACAACTAAATACAAACATTTCACAAACAATTTTGGTATAAAATTATTGCATGCTTAAAATTGTAAATAAATTATTTTGTATTTAGTTTTTTAAAAAAATTTAAAATTTTGAATCTAGTAAAAATGATATAGAATTATTCCAAAAAAACAAACAAAAAAATGATCTCATAAACATTGCACATGATCGAGTAATCACCCTTAGTTAATTCAGGACTGAAAAACAGATATTGGATCTCACCCCAACAGCTTAGATACAAAGACTATCACTCCAAAACATTTTATATAGATTGTAATAAAACTGTGTTAAAATGAAATTCCAATATATTTTATGTAATAATAGTATTTTAAAAGGTAAAAAAATAGGAATTTAAAGTGGACGTTGATCTAAATTGGTATAATTGAAACGTGATCAAAGTATTCATTCCCATCTAATTTAGAGTATATTCATATTTTCATTGAGAGAAAATGTATTATTTTCACAAATGACAATAAAACTAGACAGCGACAGTGAATTAAAATTCCTCAGAGAAGATTCGGAGGTGATATTAAAGTGAACTAGGTACTAATTTTAAAGTCAATAATAAATGATCAATCTGATATAAATTAAAATGTATTAGATTTCATATGAATAAATAAACAAAGGCAAGAAGTTAGAAATTAATATTTGAATATTAATTAGCTATTTGAGAAGAGGCACTTATAATTTTTAAGTTTTGTAGTAAAATTTTTGTTCTTAAAAATAGGAAACAATGTTCTTTTATATTTTTTCATTTTCATGAAATTTCTAGATTAGGAAATTCCAAACAAAGGTAAAGGTTAAATTTAACACTTTAAGCTTTATATAATCCTCTTAGATAAATAATAGCTATTCATAAAAAATTGATCAATTATATAATTTTTTTTATTAATTAATTTTTCTCCTCAAATTACTAACCTGCTCCCGAGGACTGTTGGGGCTCTGACCTGTCGAAGGGTCATAGCTGGCTCTATGGAAAGGGATCGATCTTCCACCCTTCCCTTCTGGGTCATACATCTCGTCTCCTGGGTCAATCGGGATCTGATGAACTTCGATTGGGCAGCCTGACTCAGAAGCCATCACCACCTCGGAAGACACTACCTGCCCTACAACAGACATCTTCTATTAATTAGTCACCAAATATAAAAGGTATGGCATAAGTATCTGATAGATTTCAAGGCTAAAGAAAAACTAAACTAAGAATATTCTTCTTCTTCCTAAACGACCTTGTCTACAGCACCAAGGTCATCCTAGGTCTTCCACTATTTCAACCTCCAACAGTTCCATGTTTCAAACTCACATGTTGCACTTGCGGCTTATTCCCCAGACATACTAAGATATGATTGATCTGTCTGAAGCGTTGTTCTACATTAAAATTATTCTTACATCTAAGCTGGTAACAACGCTATTAACTTTACAGACATTATCTTCGAAACAAATGTAGTTATATTCCTCTTATCTTGTAACCTTTAGGCGTATGTTAGTGATTTTGTATGTTTTCTGTTTGCCATTTTTTTGTTTTACATTTATAAAAGATTATGCCAATGTGGGATTCTATGAAAACAGATGCGCAATCACGATTCCAAGAAAAAGAAATATCGTCATGGAAGAAGTGTTGTAAAGAAGGTCAGAACATGAAATGTTTAAATGACTTGGAGGTGTTATTTGAGAAGTTGTAGAAGTACGCCCGGTTTAGGTTTTGAAACCTGGCTTGATTCTAGAAAATTATCATTAGTTAATGCTGAAAGATTCATTTAGTTATGATAATGAAATCTATTAAATTTTGTTCAGAAGAAATAAACATGTCAAAAAAGACGTTCACGGGGTGGAAAATGTATTGCGGGCGTTTTGTGCATTGAAACAAAAGGGAGATGGAAAGAAGAAGCAGGGAGTAAGATACCCCAAGTCGATGAAACTTAATATTCAAAAATGCATATCTTAGTGATGTATTCTGTAACGCCAAAACTCCTAAACAGAGGCGCCAGCGTCGGAATATAAGCTTAAGCTATGTTATCAGTGGCACCTGCGGTATAAGAGGGATTTTTTTACTTTATCAATGAGTCCCCTCTGTTAGAATGATCATGACATCAGCTGTTCATTTAATGTAGAGTTAAGTCAGCTGTTCTACATCCGCTATTTGTCAGGTTGACACGAGGTTAACTTAGTATGTACGGCAACACTGAGTCGTCCACGACCAAAAAAAAACTCCGTTTAAATGTGGCTTAATCGATATGCACCTCCACACTATGTATTCTTGGGTTAGAATGTAACCGCTTCAATTGATACTATAAAAACAAGGGCCATATCAAAGTGAAGGTTTTGGAGTCGCTATAGGTCATTTCTCCCTCTATAGTCATTCTCTCCAATGCATTCATTTATTCATTGCTCTAAGCGCTAATCAAAGATTTCATCATATACCGGGGGAGGGCAGCCTATTCAAATCGTAATATCATTGCGAGGGTTTGTATTAATGATTAACCAAGATAGACACTCGAAGGTCCTTTAACGAAGTAGTTATTAAATTGTTTCTAAAGTCGTTTGAAGTTGGGCATTTTAGCATTAAGATCCTAACCTCTAGCAGTACGCCAGTTAGCTAGTTAGCTTGAGGCACTGGAAATAAAATCTATTAAATTGTGTGTGATAAAATGGCAAAACTGATAGGAGGCGCTGAGCACTGCTTCTACTTTGGTAAAAAATAAAATCCCCCTATTATAGGAGGAAAAAAGGTAATATTTGCCATTTAACCTAACTCAGCACCATATCCCTGAAAGGGATCTAGTTAAACACATTTAATCCATTTTAATTATATTGATTGAATACAAGTAAAACAAAACCTATACCACTAAGATCGGTGGAAGTTACTCCCAGAATCAGATCGCAAGGGTCTATCTTTGACTTTTAACAGATTGCCCGATTTATCACCACAGGCAGCTACAGGTGAACCTCTAAATGTCCAAAACTATAATATTTAACAAATTGGATTTTCACTTATTTATTTTTAGATTCAGAAAGAAAAAAATATATGCATATACATTTATTTTTAAGTTCGATATGCTTTTATTTGTTTACTTAAAGTAGTAAACAAATAAAGAGTTAAAGAGTGCTTTTCGAATCTCTAAGTCATTTTTCTCAGTATTAGTTTACAACTAAGGCCTTCTGCTGAACCACTGGTTCGCACCCACACAGCCCAGCAGGTAGCCTCAGTTATGAGAAAAACCCTTGGTTATGCTGTACTTCCGAAAAAACGTGAAATGGGGCCTCGAGGCTTCTGCGGTGTCAGGTACTCGTTAAAGGCCCATATCCTAATTACCTGGATAGGCAAAATTTAGAACTCTGTTTGTAGCATCTTCTGATTAACTATAATAGCATAAAGGGACGCTACATGAATAAACAAACAAAAGACAAATTTACAGTATTCCATAGCTCCCGAAATCTCCCAGGTAGTCCCCCTCTAAAAGCTCTCAATATCGTTTCGCCCAGGGACCTACACAGTCCAGATTCCCTGCTGCATATAATTTAGCCCTGACATACTACATAAATGGACGACATAGTTGATTGTCTCGCCGTGCATAGACCTCCCACTGCAGTCTGTAATTACGCCCCATAGCATCGCATGATTACATACTGCAAGTGAAAGCAAGATCAGAACTAATCACAAATGATCAGATATGGCGAACTCAATTATGGCTTTCCATCATGAACGGTATCTAGTTTGTTTTCCAAGTTCAAATGAATAGAACCTGAATGAAAGAATCACAGAGCTACAAATTATTTCACAGTAGTTATTAATCATATTTCTTAGAATTACCAAAGCACTAAGGAACAACAACATAGCTGATTTGGAGGTAGAAAAACTGGTAAAAAGCGGACTCAGGAATCTAAACGAATTTAATGCAAATTAGCCATCTTAAAAACTTTAGACATTATTTGTTATTCTTGCCTGCTTATTGAACACATCCATTTAAATTATAATGGTTCCAAATTGCTAAATTCTTAAAATTCTCTAGAGAAGTTCTTTTAGCTTTTAAAATCTCTGAAGTATTGACTTTCAGGGTTTTCAAATTAAAAACACCGCTATGTAAACTATTTAAAGGTAAAAAATTATGATATTTTATTGTTATATTCGATTTATTTCGACATAGATCGAACTAAGGCAATGATATATGAAAATATCTATGTTTATATCCTTAAGTTTATGTTATCTATGTTATATCCTTTTATTCTACAAAAAAAAAAGTATATCAGGGACCAAAATATCAATATTTTTTTTAAATTTTGGACTACTATTCCGATATATTTGAAGATAGAAGTGATCGGCGCAATTTAAAGAAAAATGGGGTTTATTGCTTTCTAGGATTTACGCTTCATTATCATAAAAAATGCAAAATTATCAATAACACTTATTCATCAACAACATCTAATAATTATTGATGACCACCATTTTATGAACATTGAAGTTGAACCCATTTAGGTTCTGACAGTCAGAAAGGAATAAACCTCAAGTTAGCACAAACATTATGGTGATTACAGATATCTTATAAACAACTTTAGTCTTATCAAATAATCTCCCATCTACCCCTTGTTCTATCATAGTTTATTATCGAATATGTCTAGGTAGCTTACCGAAGAAGGCGAGGAGTGCAGTCCTGTTGGACAGCGAAGGAAGACCATCTTTCCCCTTCATAAATGTGGTCGAGAGGTTTCTTGCAGAAGGTCTGTCTTCGCCGGCCATCATGTAGACACCGTCCCAATAGGCAGCAGGAGTCTTCCGTGTCATCTGCGATTCTGCAAAAAGAAACAAAATGGTTGATAGTAAACTGTTTGCAAAAGCATAAAGGATAAAACTTCAGGATAAAAATATAAAATAGAAGTACTGTTGCAATATCACGAATTTTAAGCTTCAATATCTATACAGATCACCACAGTTTAAAAACGTCCTTCCACGGATTAACCCAGGTCCGTACGATCACCTATAAAGGAATCCTCCCACCTACATCTTGGTCGACACCTTGGACGTTTATCGCGGTAATAAACATTTCAGAGGTTTGTTAGTCACAAAGTCTTACATCTTTATAACCCAATCTTCACGATACTCTCACACAAATTATTTTGATTATACCAATTATACTTTACGAGTAGACTTGTCCTTTTTCGGACTAAATATTCTACACAGTACTCTATTTTCGAAGATCTTAAGATGTTGTTCATCTTACAAAATGTACGATGTAGCTAAATTAAGTAATGAGACTGACTTTTTTATAATTTTTATATTAAAATAAAATTACACAGTTTCCTTCAAAGTAACTACCATTAGTTGCGAAGCCACAGAGCGCTGGATGTGCATCTTTTTTTTAATCTTAGCGGTGCTGGAACTCGAAAATCGGAATAACCTTCAGTTGGTTGGTTATTGCTGTTCGAGTATTCTCCAATGTCCCAAATTGTTGTTCTTTGAGATGATTTTTTTATCTTGGGAACAGAATAAAGTCACATAGGCTCAAGTCGGGCGATTAAGAAGGCAGAGGAGCTACAGGAATGTTTTTGCTGGTCAAAAACTCATTAATCGCAAGAAGGATTGTTGTGATGCAACACCCACAACACAAGGATTGAAAATTTTGTGATAAATGCCGGTAGAGTGGAAGTAAGAAGTCATGCGGTTTCCACATCCGGTCGTTTATTTATTATCGAAAACTCCAACTCAACATATTCTCAAAATTAACATGATCGGGTTTATAATGTATTCAATCGTTTTGAGACGATGCAGTAATTAAAACGATCGATGTGATTTTATAACAATGGAATAGGCGCGCCTATTAACAAAGAATCTGGGTCATAGATGGATGGGTTTGTGACATCAGAGCGAGGGAAACTTCGTGAAGGTTGCAAACGCTAAGTAATGTAAAAGTGCGTTCACACGTTGCAAATCGGCCGTAAAAAGCAGTTTAGAGTATCATTTTTCTATCATCAAATATATTTCAATTTTAATATGTTATATGCATTTATATAAAACTGATTATGAATTTTAAGATTGTTTATTTTTCAAAATGAGATAAGTTTTCTGTATTAAAACCTTCAAGAGCAACTAGCAACAGTCGCAGATCATGAGTTAGCATTTGTGTTTGGCGTTTGACTTGATTAGGCTTTGCAAAGGTGTGAACTAGAAAGGTAGGTATCTGAACTTAGCGGTCACGTATCAACTGCGTCGTCTTCTTGTAAATCGATATAAATGAATTCATCGACTGTTAGTGTCGATGGGCAAGTGAGGATAACTTCATTACAACCTTACTCTTCTTATTTATGTTTTTAAAAATAGCCGCTGGATATCGAAATTATTCGTGCAATCGAGTAACAAGAAATGTCTGCCTTTGTGTTATAGCAATTGTTTTCGGCCAATGGACATCGTTATGCGTTAAAATTAGAGACCACATATTTGATTCAAGAGGAAGATCATAAAGGCAAACAATTTTAGTGACTCGCTTGTACAAATAATTTAGATACCCAGTAACGGTGGGTTTTAAAAAATATGTAGGTTGTAATGAGGTTATGATCATCTGCCCAACCACCCAAACGATTGATAAATCGATGAGATATATTTCATTTTAGCGTTGAATAAAATAGGTGGTTACCACAAACGAGTTTAGAAAAGGCCTTATAGATTGACAATTTCAATAAGAGATAATTATTAATTACCATGCCAGCTAGCCATTCCTCAAAATATTATTTTATTTTAGATCAATTATATTTAATCTTAATTTTGTAAAAGTAGCTCTTTGGATGGCAAATATCGATAATGGGTCGTTACTGATCTAATTATTTACGTAGATTTCGGTATTTCCAAGAGTATTTTATAAGACCTGGTACTGTTATCGAATTTGTCATTGTTGGTGAACGATGTCATTTGTTTCGTGACGCTGCTGTCACCAAGAAATGGGTTAACGAGTCCATCAAAGTCCTGGCCTTAATTATCGGGGCTAAGAATTGCCAATTCCAGATTGAAACATCTGCAAAGCTATTAAGACATTGAATGTCAAAGTACTTTTTAGGATTTCAGTATAATAAGCCAATCCTACTTAATCACAATAATATATTAAAAGTTCTTAATATAATAAGCAGTAAAATGTTTACTCTTAATTGTTATGATAAATTCCAAATCGAAAGATTCTTTTAGTTTTGAATTACGAGTAGATACAGGGGTCTTATTTCATGGACATGGTAGAATAAAGTATGATATCATTTTAAGAATGGCGTTAGAATTTTAAATACACGTATGTCTAAATACTCTTACCAGATTCCTAAGATAATTTACAAAGAGCTATATGGACTCTATATCACGTGAAAAAGTTATAATTTCAAAATATCCAAAATTAAAACCAAACCTATGACATTCAATGGTAAAGTACACCAAAAGAAATAATATAAATTGACGATGAGTCACTAGAACAAATAAACACCTTTAAATACTTGAGATGTGGCGTTTCTTACGCTTAATAACACGACCTGGGAGAAAAATAACAAAAATTCCAACAGTTCAATAAAAAGCACACTTTTGAAAAATACGGTTCCCAGACTTGACTTTTACAAACGAATATAATAGAACAACCGTAACGAGACTTTCAAAGCTGCTAGCCGGATAAATACCAAGATAGAAAAAGAAGCTTAGAAATTCAAGAATTGGGCGTTAGAAAAATAATTGAGATGACAGAAGAAAAAAGAATACGGTATGAGAACATTTTGAGAACGGAAGATGGTAGAATTCCTAAAGCAATTCTTGATAACAAGCCACAAGGTAGATGAAATTTTGGCCGCCTTATAAAACTGTGGAGAGATCAGATACAACCGAATGAAATCTAAACCGGCAAAACTGCATATACCGAAATTGGATACGATGATTATCTAGTAATATTATTGAATGCTTATAAAAAATTTCTTGCAAGTGATCTCGTTACGTCTAAGTTACTAACGGAAATTACGAGCTATCTCAGTTTAGATGTTCGTTTATCGGGTTATATATCTGTTAGGGGCAAGGAACCTGGAAGGCTGAAACACGTCATGAAGCGGAAATTTTTTGATTAATGAAGCATACAATGCGTGTAGGCGAAGGTTTGGGAGTTTCCAGTGCATTGCATCCGGTTTATCGTGTGGGTGTCTAGCGATACGCTTGCGGAGTTCTCTCGACATATCTTCCACATATCAAGGATATGTATGATTAAATAGCATACGGTCGTGTTAAAACGAAGGGCTGGATTCATATTTAATGCGATACAATATTTAATGCATCTGTCCACGATGTAGAACGAAAGTTATGTATCCTTTATCGTTTAGCATACTTTTGCATATGTAGTGATAAATAAATGCATTTGAATATTTGAATTTCTCTTCTAAAGAAATTATTACATTGACCTAATAAGTACGATCCTTATGTTAAATATTAAACATGTTTTGTTTTTTACCGTGACATGAATATTCAATTATTAGTAAATACGATACTCAATTATACAGTTATATTTCGTTATTGCTGTAAAATGTATTTAGTTTGTATACAGTAAATGGAAAGGAAAATTTGAGAGTATGATTTAATTATATTATATATAATCTCACTCAATTATATTACAACTACATAAAGGCGTAGAAACTTAGAAAAACGTACGAATACAGAGCTATATACAAGTTATATTGAGCTTAAGTATGGAAAATAGAATGTAATTATGGGCAATGAGTAGATTTGGGTAATCATTTCATCAAGAAATAAAACTGCAACTTATATTTCGAAGTATAAATGATATATATTTGTTGAAAAGTCCATTCATAGATGAAATAATTACCGAAGTATAGACATTTCCCATAATTACATTGTCTTTTCCGTACTACATGATAACTTGTACTCTTGGAAAATATTAAAAGCGAAACGAACGAATTGTTGAAACTTGTTACGACTCAACTCGAAGAGACAACCTGCGGAATAATTACCGGATAATCTTTTGAGTCCATTTAGAGTAAGCCTTTTCAATTTTTTTGCACCAACTTCAAACAATACCGGTCTTGATGAGCCCTATCCTTTATCAGTAGACTACATGCAATCAGTCAGCGTACAATCGAGCTGATCTATCTTGGAATGAACTAAATGTTCTTTGACGAAACGTTGTCATATGCGCTTATGGTAATGCGGAGGCGACCCAGTTATTGTCAATGGTCGCTGAGTCAGGTGACAATAGAAATGTAACAATCTCTAAATATGGTTGTGGATTTGTGATGGCGGCACACCATATGCACAAAAATATCTTTCACATCTTTATGTGCCCGGTGATGGCGGCGAAACGATGTGGCCATATACTTTATGGTTCCATTTGCTCAGTTATGTCATGTAAGGCCGCATAAATAACTTTCATTTCTTTATTTTATTTTTCGCAAAATTTCGAAATGTGACTGCAACTCATGCAGAACCCCATTTTAGGAATATCTAGGCACGGTTATCGTACTTAAAAGTTGAAGAAATATTGAGAAGGTATGACTCAAATCATAGGTCATACAAAATTATTATGGAATGATAAAAAAATACACTTTTTTTGGCAAAAGAGATCGATTAGAATAGAATAGAAAACAAACTTTATTCTGGGACCAAGTCCCTTTAGAATAACAATAAAGAACAAGTAAAATAAACATAATATTCATCTGGCCAGAAGGCTACATAATGTTACAAATCATGAAGTAATCATGAGTGACAAAACATAATAGAAATAGAGAAAGAAAAAAAAGAAAATAATAATAACTGATTAAAAAGTAAGAGACTTTACAGGAATTTAACTAATTTTCTAGAAAAATAAAAATAAAAATAAAAAATATATATATAAAGGTTTGATATTAACAAAATAATAATAAATAACATTAATATAATAGTTAATAACGGGATTGCTAAATAAAGCAAATCAATTGCATAGCATGCGATAAAGTATTTACAAAGTTTGTATCTTCTTTGTTGTTGGAAAAATAAACAAACACGTAGGTAACGAGATCGAGTATTCGACACACATTAGTTCAAGCGGAAGATTGGCCTACCTGGAGAGCATTTTTTTGGGATACCAAGAGATGATGGAAAAGCAGGGATTTAAATGAGGCCAGTGAAGATGAATGGCGGATGAAAGGAGGGATTGAGTTCCACACAGTGGTGGAACGGGCGATTATTATTATCTAAAACTTTATATTTTATGACTCTGACTACATGAGCAGTGTAGTGAGTAAATATGAGTGTTTTAGGTTAGAGAATGGCTGTGCCAGATAAATTATATATCATATTATCAGATGATGGGCGTCAGATGTTATGGAGATCTTATTTCTTCTTAATATCTCCTCCTTATCTAATGCAAGAATATCTGTTCGGAGAGCAAGAATTCATGCTAGGTATTTCACATAATACGATACTGGCCTTAATTAAAAGTATTTAAATATACTTTGATTGGTCTTTTAGAAAAAAGTTGATAAAATAACCAAAACTGCAATGGACCTTTGATCATCATGTACTGTTAATGTACTGCAATGAACCCTTGACTGTACTATAGATGTCTAAGCTCCCGATAAATTACAAAAGACTCATATACATGACAATCATTAGACCCATCTGGTCTTACGGAATAGAGCTTTGGGGCTACACTAAATCATCAAATTCCTCTTGTATTCAATCTTTACAATCCAAAATCCTTCGTAAAATCCTCAATGCTCCTTACATTGTTATTATTAAGTAATCCATAATGACCTTAATGTACCATCTGTTGTTGATCTGGCCCGAATCCAATATGAATCTTTTCATGACAAACTTTATTCCCACTCAAACCCGCTAGTTTCAAACCTTTTCAATCCCTGATAATCCTCCGAGGCGTCTGAAAAGAGATGGCCTCTTGACCTCTTAAGTTGAACTTTATATTTGAGTACTGCCACTGGGTAGTTTCTCTATTTGTCTTTATTTATGCTAATACGTACCATTGACTCTATTTACTTGCATTAGTAAAATTACAATTGTAAATTTCATTGAATAAAAAAACATATTTAGAGGTGTTGAAGACAATAAAAACAGGTTCGAATGGCGAGACTGGCGAGATGAAATTTATTAAGTAGCCTAGACAAAGACTTGAAAAGTTGGTTGAAAAGACCGATTATTATCTAAAACTTTATATTTTATGTCTCTGACTAAATGAGTAGTGTAGTGAGTAAATATTAGGGTTTTTGGTTAGAGAATGGCTGTGGCAGATAAATTATTTATTATATTATCAGATGATGGGCGTAAGATGTCACAACTGTATGATAAAAATACTTTGAGTTAATAGAATGAACTATATAAGATAGCATGAGTAGAGAAACTACCACGTTTTAGTGCTCGAATAACAAACTCAACTTAGGAGGTCACGAGACCATCTTCTTTTTAAGTAAGTGGATTATCATGAATTGAAGAAGTTGCCAAATTTGAGTGGGAATAAAGTTTTTCATGAAAGGATTGATATCGGGTTTGGGTCAAATCAGCAACAAATAGGACATTAACCAAGTATGGAGCATTGAGGATTTTACGAAGGATTTTGGACTGTAAGAATTCCATAACTTAGTGGAAACTCCGTAAGCCCAGATGAGTTTTAAAAATAGTCATGTAAATGAGTCTTTTGTAATTGATTGGGGGCTTAGAACATTTGTCTAGTTAACGTTGGAGTAGCCTGAAGCGGCATATAATTTTACTTCGTTAGATTTGTCTTTGTCATTAGAAAAGATTATTATTTATTTTATTTTATTTTTTATTTTTCAGGTTTTGCTCGTCATCATGAAATGCGATGAAGAGATGACGAATTGGCCAATTGGGACGAGTACAATAGCGAAGGAGGAAGTTGGGAAAGGCTAAGACACGGAGGTAGAAAGGAGGATAGATGATGGGCAGCGAGGTAGTGATTGATGCACATCTAACAACCTCTCCCTCGGCTCCTTATCTACCTCCTTGCTCCTGTCCGCTCCTTCATTAGTTTTATCTCCATCTGTCTCTTCTCTACTCGTCGGTAGTTCCTATTTATAATACAACTAATTAGAATTAAGGTAAACTGTATTTTACTTTAAATTTATTATTACTGATTGCTCGTAGGCAGAAACTGGAAATTTGTTGGTATATATTAAATAAAACAATATGAAAACCGATTGTTGTTTGTTCATTTAACGTCACTTTATGCTGCTATGGATGATGGGACGATGCTATAGTACGAGTTATAAATTTTGCCATTCTAGGTTTATTAGGATAGGGATTTTTAACAAGTACCTGACATCATACAGGTTCGGAGCCCCCGTTTAACGTCCTTTCCGGATAACCTAGAATTGTTTACCCTTTAAAAATCCTCGGGCCATCTGCCGAGCTACAAACCCGCAATCTTGGAATAGTCCTAGACCACAGGTCGCCTCTACTACAACCCATAAAGGTACCTGCTAATAAAGTAGCTAAGGTTGAGATGGGCTTATAAAGATATTGGACTAAGTAATAAATGAATTTCTAAAAAGTTATTAAGCGCTGAGTGGTGTACGCCCAAGAAGCAGGTCGAGTCGTAGGTGGGAAGATTGAATTTCACGGATTTGGATTGACTGTCGACGGGACTTTGTAAGCCGTTGGTGGTATTGGCATAGAGACTTCGGATTCGTTAAGGCTTATTATTATTATTAAGAAGAAATAAATGTGCAGTTAAAAAAATGAATAAAATAAATAAAAAACAAAATGTTTAACTATTTTATCGTTACACTTTTCCAAGATAGAAGGTTTCAAATTACGATTTCCACCGTCATACATATCTAGCACAAAACTACTCAAAGGATTACTAATGAAAGTCGGCAACAGGTTAAGTAACAAAAAAGAAATGAAACAAAAAAATAACGACCCCATAAGAAGAATGTAATGTCATATTAATGCCGGGTCGATGGACGCGATCGTGATAGCAACTAACTTGCGTGAAAGTTGACAGATCGTCCTTAAGTTCTAAGGACACGAGTAATGAGTCCACCCACAGCGAAGGATCCTGAGGACCACTCCTTCCTTTCCCTTGCTCAACCCTGATCCAGGACACTCGCCGGTGGGGACTTGATCTCCAGGCTAAGTGCAGGTATTGAGGTGTGGGCATCGTAACTTAGCAAGGTTTTCACCTCGCAAAAGGCTAATAATTTTGCGATCCTATACAAATTTTATCTCGAGTTATTCTCTAATTATTTCTTCTAATTATTTCTCCAAACTCTTAGCACAATCCTCTCACCTACGCCTAGGTCTTCTTTGCCATCTTTACCATCTCATATAATCCCATCTCAATGACAATATATGGTAACAATCTTAACTTTTTTATGTCCTCTGTTTATTGTTGAGTTGATAAGGCATGATGTAGTTTATTAGATAGAGATCATTATGTGCGACAGTTCTCATTCATGGTTGATATAAGTAACATTTATTGTGGCGGTAGCTGTTATTTTCAAAATAGTTACTCACACCTATGACATACAACTTCATATTTGGAAAGAACTGTCATCGCAGTTAACTCTCGCAAGACTGCACCTGTCATGGCAATGTCCACTGTTGCTACTAATTAGCTGTCATGCATAATTAATTCCGAACAGTAAAATGGAACAATGTATTTAGAAGGATTGTATACGAGACTTTAATGTTTTATGTTATGAATGATGTATCCTCCACTAATATTAATTAGTTATGTATTATTAAATTTTATAATGTACTATTAAATTTTTCAGTTTATTGTACAAAACTGGAGGAGGATAGCGCAGGATCGCGGAGATTGGTTGGCTGTGGTGGTTGAGCCCGGGGTATCCAGGACCGTAGTGCCAAATAATAATAATGGAGGATGGCAATTGTTGGGGGGTGCAGTCAAAATATACACACAAATAAGTGGAAACTTATTTGCAGACTTTGAGATATATCTCACATTTTATATTTATACTTTTTCATTTTGAAACTTTCTGTTTAACATTTTTTTCTCTCTTTGTATTTTGTTTGCATTATCACCTTTATTCTGCAATTTTTTATTTTATTTATATATCCTTTCATAATATATCCCTCACTATTTCGTTCAACTTTTCTATATCTCAATATTATTATTATAATTTTATTGTATTTTATTATATTCTTAGTATTTTTATAGTCAATTTTTTGTATCTGTTTTTTCTCATAGCCCTGAAGATGACATACAAAGTATTTAGTAGGCACAAATAAAAAATAAGTTTCCACTTATTTGTGTGTATACTTTGACTGGACCCCCCCCCCAACAATTTCCACCCTCTATTAGTTCTTCCAGTCAACTATTTCCTCTCTAACGTGAATAATAATGTATTATTAAAGAAGTATATTGAATTAGTAATATAATATTAAAAAGTAAATAATTATTAATAATAATTAAGACTCACCAACTGAACCCCAATCGGGGTGGGCCAGGTTATTGTACCAGCCATCGTAGCGCTGTATCTCTGTGTAGCTCTCTCTTCGGTCTGCAACAGAAAACAATATCGATATAAATACAAAAAAAATAATGAGCTATATAAATAATTAGTCATTTTTTTTATTATATTCACACATTTTATAATATACAACGTTGCAATGCCTCGAAATCTTCGAAAATGAGGTATTACGTAGGATATTCGGTTCGAAAAAGAATGACAACTCTGGATAATATAGAAGATCTCACGATTTGTGTAACATAGTGATATAGGTATAAGAGAGGGGTCCCTGTGGTGTAGTGGTTAGCATAACAAAGTCCTAGCCCTGGGTAGCGGGAGTAAAAAATTCTTAATAATACAGTCCTTCGGAAGCGACTTAAAATAAAAGTGTACAGTGTCAGGTACTCATTAAAGTTCCATATCCTAATCATACCTGCATAGGAAAAATTTAGAACTCCCAAAGTAGTATCGTCGAATTAACCATAGCAGCATAATATGACGCTTTATGTATAAAACAATAAAGAGGGAACTGGTTAGTAAAGAGTAGAACCTGCCTAAAAGTTTAAATGCTTAGCATCTACGATATCTAAAAAAAAAATTTCAAAATTTTATAAAAGCCCAGTTAAATGGGGGAAATGGGTGTTATTTTTTCGTCTCGACATTACTTAGTTCGCTCACTTTGTTTGCGAAAAATAAAAAATAATTTAAAAAAACTTAAATGTTTTAATATTATTCTGATTTCTATGTGGATTGAAACCGCTAACCTTTAAGGATGAACTACAGGTTAAGGTCTTCGAGAATAAAGTATTGGATAGCAATGTAAAGGTTAAGATGTACTTATAAAGTTGTTGAACTTAGCAAGAAATTCCTAAAATCTTAATAAGAGCTGAGTCGACTGGTTCTATGGCCGTCGGTTAGACCGAGGCGTATTTGGGAGGATTGCGTTAAGAGTGATCCTACGAGTCTGGGTTTGGATAGTCAGTGGAGGGAAGTTGGTAAGGAGAAATGGGTTGTATCGGCATCGAGCTTTCGGGTTCGATAAGCCTTTTATTAATTATATTATTATTATATAAATAGTTTATATAGTATTATAGTGCACATTTACTATATAATTCTTGACTAGAAAGACAACTATAATTCTTGATTAAACCCACCCACTTCTGATACAGTAATTACCCACTTAAATCGAGCATTTAATCATAACAAGAACATTTTATTTTTTCACTTTTAAACGAAACACTAGATATTTTATAACGTGCCTACCATGAGACTTTCACTTGTTTTTTATGGCATATCTGATTTCAGATTATTTGAGGTTACACGTCAATGTGATCCGAGTAATTAAAATGGAACTAATATCCCTATTATTTTTACAAAGTTTCCACTTGTAAATTTTTTTCATTTTATTGTTTATTTTACCAAACTTAAAAATAAGGATCACCTGTTGTCGAATGTTTAGCATGACAATCTACTATGACAAAGATAGCGGGTTCGCAGCCCAGCAGGTGGCCCTTAAAAGGAGGAAAACAATCTTTGGTAATGCTGTCCTTCGGAAGGGACCAAGGATTTTTCACTCCCTTCAAAGGGCTACCTCCCGGGCTACGAATCCGCGATCTTGGGCTTAGTAGGTTGTTAAACTAACCACTAGACCACAGGTCGTCCACCAGGTACTCGTTAAAAATCCTTATTCTAATTAAATCTGGATAGGCAAAATCTAGATCTTCCACTGTAGCCTTATCACCATCTAATGACGTAAAATTAACGCCTTTAAGATCCAAGAGACACAGTAAACATGTTTCAAAATATAACAGATATTCAATTTACCACCCAATCTGACTTACGTTATCGATTTGGATAGGGAAGATTAAAAAAATAAAAATAAATTGTATTACATGTCAGCCTGATAAGCTGAATTTTGCCGGAATGCGATGTTTGACAAGCTTAGGTTCCTAAAATAAAACAAAGAAAATACATGAATAATGTATAAATAAGCTGAAATGAAGTATTAATGTGAACAAACAAAAAAAAAATAATCAAGGGTAATATGATAACTCACAGTCTAAGAAGCCAACAAAATCGTACATTAATAATTAAAGCAAAAATACATAATATTGTAATTGTAAATTTAATATGGTAAATAAAAGGAAATTTAATTTGGTAAATCATTCACCTTAACAAAAAAATAGAACTTAACTTCGACAAAGTTTATCATTCAAAAATGTCAATATATATTTAAAATTTCCATAAACCAAAAATATTTTCATGTTAATTGAAAGTTTGAATTAGTGGATCATTGTATGTCTAATGGCTATTATGTTGGCCTTTATACAATTTTATGATTTCAAACGAAATAAACTATTATCAATAATTTCATAAGAATCATGTACATAATAAGATTCTTCAAATGAAAGAAAACAAGAATTGTTATTCTGATTTAATTTTATGCGCATAAAATAATAATAAAATTCGTAATTATATTCGTACGAACCCATGGGTTGATGCAATTAGCGGTACCAAGATGGCGAGAATCCCTTTTTTGTGTAGAACGGTTGAGTTGACCAATCCAGTCTTCCAGCCGCGTCTTCAATGAGCGGAGAAATCCAGTTGAGTGGAAGTTCATAAAAGGGACAAAATGATTCCGTAGGAAAATCATTGTAGTGTGATTTGTCATACATTATAATGTATTTTAATTGTAAAATTCACTAGTACTCGTTAGAGCGATATAAAAAAGGTACCGAGCCGGCCGGCTGTTAGCACTGAACAGTAGTGAACTCAACAGTGCGAGAGTTGTAACAGGACGGTTCAAATCATAGTTGTTGAAAGTAAACATGGACTCCAATCCTCGGAACGTAAACAGAACACGTCGATAATCCTTCATTCTTCCTTCTCTATTACTGTTGTTATTACTGTATTAATTGAAATTAAAAAATCTTTCACAAAATAAACCTAAATGTAACCTTACATAAAATAAATGTAAACATTAAAAAAAAATCTCAAATGTGACCCAATTAAAATAATGCGATTCGGGCCCGAACTTTGAAAATTTTTAAAAATTGAAGTCTTATCAAAGGTAACTGTGGTTTTGGCATTTGGTTAAAAAGAATATAAAATGTACTAAAATGGCGTTTAGAGGAGAAAGATTATCGAACTTAGTATACTTGTAATGGGTTTGTATTGATTAAACTGGATTTATACAAACAAACTGAAGGACAACGAAGTCTTATCACGCCAATACAATACAAGCCCTCGAAGGCCAATACAAGTGTCAAACGCTTGACACCCTCTCTCTTCATCGAAAGTGGCCCGAAGCACTTCATCATCCGGTGTCCTTAAGATCCTTTTCCAGGACATCTCGAGGACTGACAAGGTGAATTAATAGCGGCCAGGATAGCCGACAAAACCCACAAACAGGAGTTTCGAAAGGCTCAGGAGGTAATAACCCATATCTGTCAGCTATCAAGAGAGTCATCGATCAAGGGCCGCTTTTGATCTTGGCGTATCATTAATGACGTTTCAGCAATTTACAGCCTTCGTAATGTTTTTCATGTTTGTCTTTTTTGATTTACCCTATATATATAATATCAGAAAGTATTGGTTTCTTTTTTCTGAAATGATTGCGAAAGTCCGGTATTATCTTCTCTATAAATAAATAAAATTTTAAAACGTTTTCCATAAAATTACATAAAGAATGATGGAATACTTTAATGAAGCCTTGAATGGTTAAAGTACAATAATAAAAAGCATAATGGATGTTAAAACTAGATCACAAGAGGGACAGCTCAGAATGCCGAAGTGCTATGCTGACGGCTATGGGTTCAAATCCGGCTGTGACAGATAAATTATTTAATCAGTTAAAGGCCGGGGATGGACCGAGTGGGATCAACAGACACTCATGTGGCACACCCAGTCTCTATAAAGTGGGTATCCTGTATTGAGTGAAACAATCAGCCATCTTAAGCCTAAAGTGAGCTACCGCGCGCATGGGACTGGTTATTAATGAAAATAAATGTACACAGGAGGAGTCAGACCTCAAGAAAACAGGTTGTCGTAGGAAGCTGTGCCTTTGAGAGAGTGGAGGAGTTCAGTTACCTTGGATCTCATGGTTCACAACAACAAATAACGTTTCCATTGAAATAATGTGACGGAGCATAGAGGCTAACCGATGCTATTTTAGTCTGTCCATTTATATAAAACTCTGATCAGGCATGTGTTAACATACGCCTCTCAGACATGGACACTACTCACACAGGATAGAAATAATCGCCCGGCCTTCGAGAGGAAGATCCTTCGAAGAGTCTATGGGCCAGTAAGGGACGAGGAAGGCTGGAGAAGAATAAGAAATAAGGATCTCTATGAGCTGCTCCAGGATATAGATGTTGTGATCTTTATTAGCCTGGGACGCCTTGGGTGGGCAGGGCATGTTGGACGGACGACCGGGGTTCGGATCCCGGCCAGGGCAAATATTTTCTCTTCAAAATAAAAATATTTAAAAATCAAAACAATGCAAAATTGCGATAACACGGGGATATGGGATCGGTGAAGAGAACCGATTTGTCCTGACTGTGAGGCGACCCCTGGTAGCTCAATCGGTAAGAGCGCTGACACAGAGAGGGGGACCCGTGTTCGAATCCCGGCCAGGGCAACTCTTTTCTCTCCAAAATAAAAATATTTAAAAATTAAAACAACTAATCAAATATCACGTATATTATATTTAGGTAAATAGTGATAGCATTTTTTGGAATGTACGAGTAAACATTTTCTTGAAATACATTAGTAAGGTTACGACTCGTTTATCATGAGGTGACTTTAACGCACATTCTAATACTTTGAAATAAAATAAAATTCAATTTTGTTTAATGTATATATATATATATATATATATATATATATATATATATATATATATATATATATATATATATATATATATATATGTCGTCTCTCCCTTTTATATTTTTATTTTTTTATGGTTGATGCCAAGGATATATATATATATATATATATATATATATATATATATATATATATATATATATATATATATATATATATATAAACCTGTAACACAAGAACCCGTGAACGGGTCTGGGTTTAATTACATGGTAGAGGCTGTACTGTTTCAAGAACAACGATAGGAGGAGAATCGTCCTAGATCACGCTCAACCGCCAGGTTTCTCCCTTATTATGGGTGCCCGCATTATAGACGCTGGACGGGCATGGAAGGGTCCTAGACCCTATATGATCTATCTCCGGCTAACAGACTAAATAAAAGTCTTGCCTGTAGCGGGATTTGAACCAGGACTTTCAGCATGGGAACCCAGTGCTTTACCACTTAGCCACTCCGCTCTCAAAGGATAAATATAGTACCATTAATTTTGGAGCCTCTAAAGTCTTCGTAAATATGCAAGGTAAATCTTGGCTGCACATGCCAATAATCGATAGAACATCGATTATAGCCTACGTTAACCTCTATAATTAGAGAGTGACCTAATCAAACTGATCAGGCGTGGGAAGAATCCCATACCCAGTGTCCGTCACTTAGTAACCGAATACCGAGTAACTGCTATTGCATTAGCAACAGTAACTGCTATTGCATTAACAGTTATTGTGACAGAGTTAAATAGTAGCAGTTAGTGACACTAATGGGTTCTGTAATAACTCCTATATCATCCTGCGATTACTTTTTACTCTGGAAGTGATTTATTTCAAGACATTAGTAATTCACAGCTGTTAGGATCCATTTGTGGATGGAAAATTATTGACTGTGTATTTGATGGACGCAATAATTAATAACATTTCTCCCCCCTTTTTTTTTTTTTCTTATTTTATGCTACTATTTCAACTTACTAACTTACAGTTATTAACAAAATAAGGTGTTTAGAGTGTAATTTTTAAAAGTAATATAAAGTTATTTTTACTTCAATTTACAGTTTAGACAAGATTGCTTGGGATCCATGAAGGAAAATATACACGTCAGAAATGTCAGTTAATTATGTGTATAATGTTCTGTTTAGAAAAAATATTATGTAACAAATGTATCCGTTGCAGGTAATTGAGTTTGAAAAAACAAAGACATGTAACATAAATGGACGTAAAAACATGTTGCAGCCGACATGGCTATGGCTAAAAGAACAAGACTAAATAGGAGCTGGATGAAAGATCTCATTCCTTAACTAACGAAGCTAGGATAATAAAGCACAAGAAAGAAATACTGTTTGGTATTTATCCTTCCTAACGGCCGACTTGGTATTAGACCATTTGCAGATTGTTGACTTACTGTTAACATGTGTAAAAAGATACTTGTAAACAAAAAACAGTTGTTACACTATTTCCAGATACGAAATTTTAATTTAATGCAATTGTTTTTTGAGTTTAGTGAGAGACGATACATTTGTCTAGACCTCAAAATCTGTATAGACTAAACATAAAAAGGTCAAGGATTTCGACTTAGGGATCACGAGAGACGCTACTGTTACCCGATTTTAAAAAGAGTGCCGAAGTTATCTTAGCTCGCAGTCCATCGTAAATCTGGGATCTTCTTGAAATCAAAACCTCGCTCCACATCCGCAATAATCGTTGAGCTTTAGATAGATTATTCCTTATCCGACCCTCGTGCCTGCAACTCTATCTCTTCTTCCATTTTTTGCCTACATAAACCTTCAAATCCTAAGAATTCAATAACTTCATCGAACATACATTCCGGAGGGCTCTCCTGTTTCTTGGTCTATCCGTGGCAGTTAACGTACTAAATAATTTATCAACCATGCCGGATTGGAACCCGAGACCTTCGGTATAGCTACACTAAGCGAATGCACTGCTCCCAATTTATAGTTGTACCAGTTATTATTATGATGGTACATTATAGATGAAATGAACTTCATAAGCTGTACTGTCCGGAATGTTAAAATAAATAAAGACAAATTTAAGTATAAAGGTGTGTTTTTATCATCAATAAAAAAAAGTATTATTTATGCAAATTTGAAAACATAACTTCAATAAAAACAATGAAATGTTATTGTTTGAAATTTACAATGCTGGTTCAACAGGGTCCATGGTTAGTTTTAATCATAATTACAATTTTTACTGATCTTTCCTTATCCGATCCTCATTCCTGTGGAACTCTATGCCTTTTTCCATACGTCGCTTTCATAATCTTCAAATCCCAAGTATTCAATTATTTTATTAAGCACACATCCAAGAGGGTTTTGATCAACCACAGCTCATTTGAACCCGAGATCTTCCGTACAGTATCTCTTCTCTCTTCACCCTGAACTCCTATGTATAAGAACGGGTTTTAGAATGGTCTAAAAATTTCCTATGTCCAGATAAAGGCAATTGTTTAGCCTCAACAGACATGAGATCCTATCTCACGGTTGCGAAATAGACTGGCCCCTTCTATGAAATATGTGATGCGGTCATAAGAGTTGCACACCTTATCCCTCCTTAGGCTATGATTTATATTCGCAGGTGAGCAGGCACCCGCTAAAGTGATTTACTATCGCTTACAGGAGAGGAAACGGACAATTCGGCTCGCGGAGGATATGTAATTCCGTCCTTACAAGAAGTCTTTCGCAATGGGACGATGGCGGCGGTGTCGACACCATTCCAGCTCACGGGATCGAAAATTCCTTCTTGAGGTATGCTAATGGAAATGGCCGGTGGCTGGGGATAACTAGGGGTTGCGAAAGGATATAATTCGGTAATGGCCGCCGGCCCATCCTCAGCAGGACTAAGAAGTCCTTCCGCGGCTCGCCAAGTGAGAGCCAAGGTCATCATGAGGATACTAGAGGTGATATCTTGTCCTAAAGATACCACAATACTGCAACTATCTCGTCTGATTCTAAAACCCTAAATTTATTGAAATTTAAATAAAAAATTGTTAAATTAAATACCATAATGCCATTATTACTTCTTTGTACAAACACTTGACTTGCAATCCTGAGTAAAGCTACAGTTTATCACTTTACTACAATTTACCTATGAATTCATTATTTTTTTGCAACAATAAATGATCCAAACTAATTAATCTATAAACTTTAATGTTCAATTCATAAATAAATTTAATAATTTTTCTGAAGAATTCTTACTTTATTTAATTTATGCCTGTGCCGTGGCAAGGAAAATTTGTATATCATTCTGGATAGTTTGAAGTATCCTATCGGATATTCATTTTTACAATAAAATAAGCCTCTTTAGATTAATAATACACAAAATAAATATGAGCTTTAGTGTTTTAGAATTAAATATAAAGAATAATAGAATTCACATTGTAATTGAATAAACTTAAATACATCATTTGTACATAGAATTTAATAATTTTCACAAATTAATTTTACTATAAAACTAATTACATAATTTAATTGATTAACACAATAAATTATATTATAAATTAACTGCTAAAACAAAGAGAGAAATGAAAATTAATTAACCATAATATTAATGAAGGAAAAGATAATAAATATTTACATTGTACAAATCTTATGAAGAAAAAATTAAACATCTATTAACGAATATTCATTTTTTTTTAAACGATACAACTAAATGTATGATAGTCGAAATGGGAATAGATCAATGAGCTACAATGCCGAAGGTCTGATGTTTAAATCCGGATGAGAGATAAATTCTTTAACCTGTTAACAGCCGTGGTTGGGCCCTATGATACCTGACGACCCACCTGAGGCTCACCTAGTATCAATTTGGTACCCCTAATTAGAAGAAAACCCAGGGGTTGAAAGGGATCTCGGACAAATCACCTCCCTCCAAAACTGTTGTCCTAGAAACAGTTGGGTACCATCAGGACATAAACCAAAAAATATTTACTAATCTGACTTTAAGACTTTAAAGGCTTTAAAGACTTGGGCTGCTGCAGTGTGATACATATTTCGAAATGGATTCACCTTCAATACGGTTCTAGTACTTAAAGCGGTTAAAAAAAAAGGAAAATCAAATGAAAAATCGACACGAAGAAGAAGTAGATCGATACAATTGAGCATCAGAAGTTGAAAGATCCAACTACATATTCAATAGTTAGAAATAGTAATAATTTTCTATGGTGAGATTAGACCGTAGCAAACTCTTGCGGCTGATTTGTGAAACATCACTGTTAAGACAGCATACTCCAAAAAGGCACTTAAAAATTCAGGATAATCAAGCACTTATCCCGAAAAAGCACTTGCTCCACATCACCCTAATTACAATTGACAATTATATAATTAAATTTGATCCTTTATCACAATGATAATCATGGATAATTTACCTCCGATGGAATATATATATATATATATATATATAGAATTCATCATCATCACATGGGGCTATAGTCCATGGAGGACCTTGGCCTCCTCAACAATTTTCCTCTAATTTGAACGATCTCCCGCTGCTATTCTCCATGTTCTTACCCCCAGGAGCTTAAGGTCTGCTTCCACATCGTCCAGCCATCGCATTCTAGGCCTTCCTCTCCTTCTTTCTCCATCTGGAAGAAGGCCTTCCTCTCCTTCTTTCTCCATCTGGACGTCCCTCCAGAATCAGCTTTGGGAGCCTTTTTTAGTCCATTCTGTGAACGTGCCCCAACCATCTCAATCTTGCTTTTTTAATATAAGAAACTATGTCAGGTTCTCCATATAAGTCTTTAAGTTCTGGGTTCCTTTTCATGCGGAAACAAATTCCTTCCTTGGTTGGGCCTACATGACATTTATAAAAATCGACGAAACATATAAGAGAAAAAAAAGAAGTAATTATAGTGATTTGATAAACAGATAAAGTCAACCTAGAGCCGGCGATGCTAAGAGGTACGATAACAGCAAAGAGGTCATAAGTTGTGACAGATGATAGGCAGTGAGGAAGCCGTAATTCGGTCACGAGTTGTACTAAGGGTCAGTGCTAGAGGTGGGTTTCACAACTATACAATGTAACCTCTCTCATCTCTGAGGGTGGGAACCTTATAAATAACAAATGTAACTCTAGAACATTAACGATTCATTTCGAAAGTAATATTTTTTTCCGGGTCTTCAGTAAATAGCAACTTTTTCATTGAGATCATATCCTGTCACATCTTCCTTATTTTGATCTATTCATGATGTTTTGGTCGGCATCTTCTTCATTCTTCATGGCAACAGTACAGGATCATTTTTGGTATTCTTTTATCTTTACGCCCTCAGTAGGTTTCCAAACCGAACTTCTGTTTCGGGTATTCTGTTCCCTTCCCCAGAAGTCCGTCTCCGAAAAGATTACTTTTCTTTGCTCCCCTTTCTCAATTTCCATGCTATATTAAAGCCATTACAATAACATGACAAATTTTGCTTGTGTGTTTTTAGGATGGTAATACTCCACAGTAGTAATTTGAGCATTCTTCTAAGGAAGTTAATAATTTTTATTTTGAAAACCCTTCACTACCAATGGCACCTCCTCCTCAGTATCTAAGTATTCAGTTTTTCGAATTTCGCATTCATTATTATATTTGTCTCCCCAACCATTATTAAATATTCCAGAAGTTTTGTACACATGTTTATTGGATGTATTCTGCGTATTTTTTGCCGTATAAATACTTGGTGTTCTGCGAATAACAGGTGCTGAAGGTAGAAATTCTCCTCGATCCTTCTATAATTCCTCGAATATTGATTCGTAGCATCTTGTGAAAGTATTTTGAATACAATTATTAAATAAATTTCGATGGGTCTTTTTCATTCTTTGCCCGCCGCTACTCTCTCTAACTAATATTTTTTTAAAATAACGACAATAAAAATAATATTTGAATAAAAAAATGTATATTTAATAGATACGAGGTAGCTGAGTATGTAGATCATTGAGCTGCTGTGCTAAGGTCTCAGGTTCAATTCCGGCTATGGCAGATAAATTATTTAATCTGATAACTTTGATTATGAAGACCCTTCTGGGGCTCAGCCAGCCTTTATAAATACAGGATTCAGTGTTTATTTTCTGCGTTGTAAAATCTAAATTATTTTTGAAACTAAATATTCTACTCATTAAAATATTTTAAAATTATATAATATATTATATATTAATACATTAGGGGAAAAATTCCAACTAAAAACCTTAAGTCTCTAAACTAAAACAGGAAATTGAAAATTGGTTCCAACTAAGTTTTTAGTTGGAATTTTTCCACTAATGTATTAACATTTGTTTAATGTCTCTGTTGACCTTTCCCTTTTTCAATATATTATATATTATATTAGAATATTAGAATACCTTAAGATGTTGTTCATACTTTAGCATTTGTGGACTTGATTCTCACCCATAAGGAACGGTTGGAAGGACTGGGGTTGAAATAATTTTTAAATTTTGGGACAGTATTTCGAGACCGAAAGGTATTGTTTTTTTTGTTATTTTACAACTTTATTTTAAGTCTTATTTTTACCTGCTTTCATCAATTTTGCATATAGTTTTATGATTTCCAGGAAGAACCATAACTTTCATACAAACTATAACTGATATTCTAGAACCCTAGCCCAAAACGTTTTATCACGGTAATTAAATATAAGATTAAGTTTTTCCAAAGAATCAATTCGCTAGCAATCGACGAATCCCTATATCAGTATTCAGTAAATCCAGCGAGCTATAAACGATAAATTTGTATAAGTAATTGGAGGTTGGTCAATAATGGAGGCAGTGGAATAGGGCTCAGCCTGAGGGTAACATGACCCAGTGGACGCTGCCACAGCCACTGCGATCTTGTGCAACTGCCCGGGTCGTTAGTTGTCTCGGATTAAGTCTCAGTTACTTGATAGTAGTTTTTTTCCTGATATTTTTACGACAGTTGGTCAAGAATGAAGGATGAAGACAAGGCAGTGTTCGTTTACACGATGGAAGTAAACTTTTTTGTTAGTTGAAAAAATTACGAATGTAAAACATCTGATTGAATATCAGCGATTTGTATGGCACTCCGGATTAATTTCTTTGTTTTAATTATTTTATTTTCACTTTATGCAAATTTTATTTCTTCATATTAATCATAACATATCTTAATAATACAATAGTGATTACACCAATTGATCCATTACTTATTAAGAGCAACAATACTACAAGCCCCATTTAACCTTTGCAATGCTATATGTTATGATAGTATGATAGATGAGTAATTTAAGTGATACTAATCTTACAACCTTCAATTCATCTTCAGGTCAATTCATAGTAAATGTCCTTTTTTTTTTATTTCAAAAATTCAAGGTGAAATTAGTTGACTTCTATTGTCTACTACGGTTGTGTTGACATATTGTAATCACCTATTATTGCCACTCTCTTTATTGATAACATTAACTATCACGACAATTGAACGAACATTGTTTAGTATGCATTCAAATATGACCATGGAAACACGCAATTTTCGTGTAATATTTTTGTTTGGTTTAAATTTGGACACTCGGCATCTCAAGCTGCAAGAACATAACCACACCCATAGGGAAAGGAAGCTTTACCGAACGGACTATTCGCCAAGGAAGTTAGAATAAAAACATATATTGGTTATATATATATATATATATATATATATATATATATATATATATATATATATAAAAATATATATCGTACTACAGGAATACTGACAAAATCCAAGAAAAAATTATCAAAAAAAACCTGTATTGGTCAATCGGAAGAGGTCTATACTCTTAAACAACAACGTCAGTTCTCATGTTTCACGACTGACAGTGAAGAAACTTAACGAACTGCGTTACGAAGTCCTACCACACCCACCTCATTTGCCAAACTCATCTGCAACAGATTTCCATCTTTTCAGAAATCTTTCATTTCATCTCAAAAACTGGAATTTTTCAGTTCTGGGATTGAAATGTTGATAACACGCGGGGAAAATGTTTTGAAGAAAAATATTTGGATTTCATAAAGTTGTGTTACTAAATGACCTTTTCTTTGAAAACGGACATTCCGTATGAAACCATCCAATACATTTGTGTCACTAATGCATAAATCTCCCATATGAAGGCATATCATTGAACCTCATAAGTATACAAGGTTAGGTTGATAAGTAGATATGGTATAAGAGCTGTAAACAGTGAACCTCGTGGTAACCATAGGTTCCAGAGACTATCAGATCTAGTCTGATGATAGTACAATAGAGGCTATAGTAACTACCATCTCGTAACTGAGCCTTATATCTTCCCCATATCGATTCTACAATCGGATGGCTCTGTATCGATATATACGCCGTGGTCAGCCTGCCCTATTGAGACACCCCCGACTTTCACAATAGCCTCTGTTAATACTTCTCCTCTAGTTAGAGCTGGCTGCAGCGGACTTAAACCATTGCGAAATCATTCCTCCTTCGTCACATCTCGCCAATTAAAGGGTAAATTCGATTCGATATAAATCGAACGCCGACATCGGCTGAATACCTTTCATCCTTTATGGAGCTCATTATAATGTGAAAAAATATTCGATAAAGTGGGCTGTGGCTTGTTAATTGTGTGTGCGAACTCTGGCGGGTGCTGCTTAAACTACCAATTTCGTTTTAAATCGCTCCTTTTTTTCTCTCTCAACCCTTTTTGAAAGTTGTCAGGAATGTTCGATTTCTTCATTTACAAAGGATTAGGCTTTGTTAGGCGTAGTGCGTACAACCTAATAGTTCTGCACAAGTTCTCTAAATTGTAGGCATTACCAGTTGCCCGTCAAGAAATCGGTGGAGTTGATCTATAATCATAAATTACTGACTATGGTCTATTCAACAATCAGCTATTAGTAATATATAATAATGTAGTTTTTTTGTTTTTTTAAACATTCTATATTGGGCAATCATAAGTACCGAAACAGAGATCAACCCGAAGAAATCCTTCTAATATAATATTTAGATATGGCAACCGTACATTCATTATTTCGTAAAAAATATTGAAATTTTAAAATATTATTAATATCCATATTTAAGTATTATGAATAAAAAACATCCTATTTATCACAATGGTCAAAACAAAGTAGCCGATTTATCCCGAACCAGATATCACTCTTTTCATAAGAAGCTTTATTCCCATTTAAACCCACAAGTTTTAAATCTACCTTCCTCATCAACTTCCGCTAATCACCCCAGGTGTTTGAAAAGAAGACGACTTCCTAACCTTCTAATATAAATATGTTATTTGGACACTACCACTGGGTAATATTCCAAGAAATTCTCGCACCCGTCATAATATTATCGTCCAATTTCATTATTTCAAAATCGCATGGAATCCATGAAATTGTATCTGTAAGTGATTAAAATGAGATATGTGTTGTTATTTGATGTAAGAATTGGATATATCTATATACGTTGCAATCAAATTTATCAAGTGCTATCGATTTTAATAAAAATCGATAGATCTATAGAATTAATCGATAGATCGAACCCACTCCTTTGACTACACTAACCTACATAGCCATTCATGATCTGATCTCAACTGCACCTTTTACATATAATACCTCTTTATGAAACCGCCGTCTGAATGTCGATTACAGCCTCTGAATGATTCATATTTAATGAGCGCCTCTAGGTATCTAGGGCACTCCGTTTTCCAGGATCACTTATAGAGTATCCTTCGTCCTTGCCCTACATAGGGGAAGACTTGAGAGGAAGACGTAGAAGCTTACCAGGCGGATCCTTTCAAACCAAATAGGTTGGAAATCCTTGATGGTAGCTCTTGGGATACATCTGAGTCGGAATTATTCTATGAATTAGCAAGGCCTAAGAACATTACGTCATCGCTGAAGTTGTAAAGAATTTGAAACAGGAAAAATTTAAAACTTAGATCGCCATGAAATGTACCATTAATCCATATTCAGCACATGGTAGGACTGTATAGCTTTCAACGGTTTTGCAAGTAACGATTTAGCTAAGTTCACTCATAACCTCACTATAGTTTCCCGTCTATTGAAGAAATTCCTCTTCACAGAGACCAGTGAGTCTCTAGTGTCGCGGCCGTTAAATAAACTGCCCAAAAATGAATATTGGTATCACTAATTTTGTTGTATTTACTTTACCTAGCAATTAAATATTATTTGTATTATAAAAAACATTAGTAGTTAATAGAAATTATACTACATTGAATGTTAATGTAGTTATTAAATATAAAATAAATGCTAGGTAAATTACTCGTATGTACCATAAAATTAGCAACATTTTTGCGCTATATATGTTATCACAGCCTTTTAGGAAATCATACTTAAAAGGAAATAAGCGCTGAACCGATTAATTTAGATCCAGAAGGGAAGACCGATGGATTGCTGGAAAGATTGCGTTAAGTGTGGATTTGGATTCAGTTAATAACTGGTGCTCGAATATTGGGTTACTTTGAACATTTGGGTTAGTTCCACCGGTCAAATATCTAAATAATAATAAAGCTTGGCGAACCCGAAGGCTCGATGCCGATACTACTAAGCTCTGTTTAAAAACGTCTTTCCAGGAACCACCACCCAAACCCAAATCCGCCAGACCATTCTTAGCACAATCCTCCCACCTACGCCTCGGTCTACCCCTCAGACGCTTCCCATTCGACACAGCGCTTATTAGCGTCGCCAAGTTTCACATCCGTAAATAAGAGTTGGAAGGACGGTGTTTTTATAAATTCTGATTTTTAGATTTCGGGACAAAAGACGAGAGGTTAGTAATGGTAAATATCTACAGCTGTAAATATCTAAATATCAGAAAATTTTTCTTCTGGTAGCGAAATAAATTGCCATCATTATAGCCACTCCTTTGGCCAGTGCAGCAAGTGAATCGAACCAAGGCAGCCAAAAGTCAAGATAATTGCTCGAGGCTAGGTTAGGCGCGCACCCTTAGAAAGTTCCCCACGATTTCAAGCTTATGTCAGGAGATAGGGGGATCATCATGGCATGTGTGGAGGATCATGATATCATTAATATGTCGGCTTCTGAGTGATTAGATATCGAATGAGACACCATCCGGCTAGGCCGTGCTCGTCATTGTTATGTTAAATTGTAGCGCAGTTGATTTCGTTTTAGGCTACACCTACATTGGATCCGGTGTGATACGATGAGACGTCGCTGGCAAACCAAATGACTGAAATATATCGAGAGTTATAACATTTGGTTCTTTAAATTTATAAAATTAAGATTATTTATTAATTATTTTTAATACAATTATATTTTAATATAATGTATAGTAAAATATGTATAATGTATACATCCCAGCATCGTATGTGATAGAATCACATCGCACCGAATAGGATCGAATGTAGGTGTAGCCTAAGAATGAAATTTAAATTTAAAGTGACAAGTCTAATAAAAACACTAATAGGCTAATTAGAAAAATAAATCACTTGCAAATGCATATAAACAATCCTATTTAATTTATTAAACGTCATAAGGTTTTCGAAAATAATGGGTTGAATAAAATATTCGGTCCAAGGAGATCGCACAACGCGGAATTGCGAAGCATGCTCCCAGTTAATATTATTAAAGTGATAGCGTCGGGAAGATTGAAACGGGCCGTAAAGTTGATGGAGTTAGTAACGAACGAATTTCTAAAAACTTGATAAGCGCAGTGCAGACTTGGAAGCTTCTGATTGGTAGACCGAAGCACAGTTGTGAGGATTGCGCCAAGAGTGATCTCGCGGATTTGGGTTTGGTTAGCGAAAGTTTGTCTGCAGAGACTGGAGGTTTTAAATTTTAAGTACGTTATATATCGATATTTCTTCGATACATACATTCCTATTTTGTAGTGTCCTCCGAGGGCTAACCTTCTTGGATTACAAACGAGAAGTATTCCACAGGTTATGATGGATTTTAATATAAAATAAAATTATAAGGCTAATTTATAAGGCTTCGATTGTTACAATGGAAGGTATAATTTAATATAATACACTTTAAAAATTAATAAAATTCCTGAAATAAATATTTAAATTAAATACTGTACTCTCAAGATCCGGTACGTGGGCAGATCGAGAGGGTGAGAGTGGGGGGAATTAATAGCTAATGGAAAGTGAGATCATCTTGTCAAGGTCCTCGTTGAAGTTCGCTTTCTTCGAGTTCCTGGAATCTTAAGCGTTCATCAGGATCCTGTATGTGTCATTTATTTTTATATATGAAAGGATGATACAGGAATAATAAATATTTATTCAATTTATTCGATACAGGAATGATGGAAGTCGATTTTTTTTGCATCTTATCAAGCCCGGGTAACAGGGAATAGGAAAGCAAAAGAACGAGTGGATTTTGTGTGGATGAGTGGAATGTTATGTATTTGTGATGAATATATGATTTCATAGTAGGAATGCTCATGTCATTGGGTATTGTGTGATTCGAAATATAACAAAGAGCATTAACAATTTTTCTTAGAATTTTGGACTGTATTGTTTGTATCTTGTGTACGTGGACTTGTTTTGCTGAGCCCCAAATTTTTACTCCATATGTCCAAATAGGTCTTAGTATACTATTGTAGATTAGTCTTTTGTTTCGAAAGCCAAGTAAAGCTCCTATAGTCTAGAAAATGTGATAGTTGATTGTACCGTCTTGTCAGTCCTTGTCTTTTTTAATTTTGTATGTACATTCCATGTAAGTCTTTTATCCGAGTATAGTCCGAGATAACGTCCATAGTTTTTTTTAGATACTTCAGCGTTGTCAATTTTGACTGCTGGACAAGAAGCTTTCCGTAGGGAGAAGTTTACATGGGTCGATTTTGAGACGTTTATTCTGATTTGACATGTTTATAACCACTTTTCTAAATCAAAAAAATGATTTTGAAGAGCTATAGAAGCTAGGTTTAGATCTCTGTGGGAAGAAATAATAGCCGTATCGTCAGCGAAGGTATATATATATATATATATAGGTGGTGGATGGGTGCTCCCGAATATTGGAGGTGTAAAGGGAATAGAGAACAGGACTTAAAACACTGCCTTGAAATAAGATTGGAGAATTAAAAAGTAAGTAGGAGGTAAGTGGGGTTTTATTTTCCAAATATGACACTTGTGCCAGACAGTATTAAAATTTGGATACAAAAATAGATATTTTTTTCTTAAATACAATATATATTTAAGATTATGAGGTGTTCAGGGTAAAAATATGATAACTCCTGTTTCGAAAACTGACTAGTTAAGTATTGCTTAACTAAACTCTATGCTCCCGAAACTTCAGGTGTGGATGTACGAGTCCTGTGATATCTACAGATCCTACTCGGGCTCATCCAGTCTTTTTAAAGTGAGTACTCTTAATTGGGGAGCAACCTAATGGTTGAGGAGGATCTCGCGCAAATCACCTCCCTGTGCAACCGTTATTCTAAAAACAGTTCAATGCTCTACCATGCGCACCTCCATGGTTTGTAGTGGTACAGACTGTTTTATTATTATTATGAATTAGGTTTCATTACTTGGACATGACGAGATGTTTAAGTACTTAAGTTCCGGTGATAACTAGAATAAATAAAAGAGCAGTTTAAGGTAGGAACTCATTTTTATTTTTCAGTATTGGTTTTATTAAGCTCGTGTCTTTTGTACCAATGTTCTTAATGGATGTAAAACATGGGCGTTAATATTGAAGGATGAACAACGTCTTAAGGTATTCGAAAACAAGGTGTTAAGTAGAACAATGAGTCAGAAAAAAGAATGAGATCACGGGAGGATTGAGGGGATTATACAGAATTGTAGAGAATAGAAAAAATGCCCAAATATTTAGGGGGAATAATTGTAACAGATTCTTGAATATATATTGCATAACCAACTTTTATTTATTGATAAAATAAATGCCATCACCTAAAGAGACGTGTTTTGAGTGGAAGAAGTTATGTCTGAGAGGAATAGGTTATGAAATATTCATAGCGGCGGTTGTATGGCCGCTAACGGACGCCTTCAGTTAGTGGGTTAGTTGGGTCAGTGTTCGTTATGTTGCTTTGTAACCTGATGGGAGGTTGAAATGTCTTCTCATTGGATCATTCAACACGGATCGGTGGCTCAACATTTACCAATATAAGGAAGTGGAGTAACTCAGGATGTTGAGTGTTGAGTTGTCGTTCTGAAGGTTCTGAGTTCAAATCCGGCTGTGGCAGGTAAATTATTGTTAATAGCCACGGATGGAATCTGTGGGGTCCACAGACCCTCCTGGGGTTCAACCAGTCTCTATATGTGTTTGAATGTGATTTCTGACTAAACACCTCCCTGCACAGATGTTTTCTTAGAATTAATACAGTCTCTACCATGAATTGAACCCAAGACCATTCATGGATAATAGAATAGTATATATATTCATATTCTAGTCGAATAAATGTAACTTGTATTTGTTATTTATTTAGACGTTGTTTATCCTTCGTTGCCAAGTATCACACCGTAACAGAGTTTCAATTATAAATTTTACTATGTGGCAAAGGCTAACACTAAATAATTTCGAAATCGAAAATAATAAGCAATCCTGGGGCGACCTGTGGTCTAGTCGTTAGCGTACCAAACTACTAAGCCCAAGATCTTGGGTACGTAGCCCGGCAGGTGGCCCTAGAATTTTTTAAAGGGAGTAAAAATCCTTAGTTACGCCGTCCTTCGGAAGGGACGTTAAACGGGGGTTCCGAGTCTGTACGAAGTCAGGTACTCGTTAAAAATCCCTATCCTAATTAAACCTGGATAGGCCAAATTTAGAGCTCCCACGGTAGCATCGTCCGATTAGCCATAGTAGGATAAAGTGACGTTAAATGAACAAACAACAACATGCATTCCTAGTTTTTAAACCCTTTATTTAGTTTTTATTGCAACATAATATAAAACCCTAACTAAGTACTTTAACTTTTTGACATGTTCAAACTAAGGCAAGCTATCCTTAGCTCCATAAACAGTCCCTTAGGAGCCGATTCACCACAGTTCTCCATCGTCAATGTGCAATTGGCTTCAAGGATTCTGATTTACATTAATCAAGGACCGATAGTAATAAGTCGGTTTAGATCCATGGATTATAGCTGTTTGGGGTCAGCAGGCGTACAAAGACCTATATATAATTCCCTTCGGACAGTTATTGACATACTGGAAAACCACAACACGATTCCCAATGTGTGGTATATCATCATATTAACGTGCTGTCAAATATTTTGGTTTCCTCTATAACTAGTAGACAAATTAAACTTTAGAAATCAACTCATATTATTTCGCCGTATGAACTTATTTCCTCGCCACCTTCGCAATATATGGCCTCTAAGTTGAAATTTTCTTTTTACTTACTTAGCTATAATAAAAAATCCAGAATTTGAAACATCAATATACACTCATCCAAAAAACACAACAGGAAAACAAAATAAAATAAATAATAGTAACAAACAACACAAGAACAGAAGAAAAAAACCATGTGAAAAAAGTGAAAACCAGAGGACTTATGGTTATTCCACAAAATATATATTGATAAAGGGAAAGGTCAACAGAGACATTAAATAAATGTTAATACATTAGTGGAAAAATTCCAACTAAAAACCTTAAGTCTCTAAACTAAAACAGGGAATTGAAAATACCTGTCCAATATTTCGCCTATTCAGGAATCCTCAGGGCAGAAAGAGAATAACAGCAAAGCAAAACATGAATAATTCACCCAAAAAACACATCCCACAACCTCCAAGGCTCAAATGCATTTACTGAACCATACTAGTAACCTTCCCTATGATTCAGTAGATATAATACTACCACAGTCTGGCCAGAGACACCGTCCTGTACGCATCGTTAAATCTCCTAATTTCTTCTGCTCTTTGTTCCGTGTTTTTGTAGTGTTGTTTTTAGTTTTGTCTCTTTTCTTCTCTCTATATATTTATCGGTTATTATTTATTATTTATTATACTATAAACTTATTCAAAAAAAGCAGAGAGAAGATTTTCATTCGATAAATTAAGCTAAGCTCGACGACCGTGAAGACGGTGAAGCATTCGGTCCTAATACCAACAGGATTAGGCATTATCCCTAACTTACAAACAACTGTGAGTTATTTATTTACTTACGTAATTACTTTTACTCTTTCTTATCCATTATGGTTCACTGCACTATTTGCAATAGCGTCATTACCCGAGATGACAAAATCAATATAAGTTGCTCTAAATGCAATCTCATATTTCACGGGCGATGCATTAATCTCACTGATAAAGATTTAGAGGCCCTTAAATCTGTCAAAAAAAATCTGTGGTTATGTTCTCAATGTGACCAGGCGAAAAAGAATACGGCGACGGGAGAAAAACTTAAAGCTGAACTCTCATTATCAGATGTTCTAACGGCCGTGAAACAAATAGACACCAGTATTAAAGATGAAATTAAAAACATCAAAACAGCCATTGATAAACAAGGGGACCTCACCTTTGAGTTTAGTGATAAACTAACCACAATAGAAAAACATCTAGAGGGCCAATCAAAATTTATAGAAGAGATATTGGCGGAAAATAAAGCTCTAAAGGCCCGGGTAGGAGATCTCGAAGTGCGGGTGAACAAAAGTGAGCAGGGCCTGTTATCTAACTCCCTGGAGATCCGGGGGATCCCAGTCCGAGCCGGTGAGACCCCTTCCGGCCTATTAACTAGTATCGGTGCGGGCCTAGGCATAAAATTAAATCTAGAGGACCTGGACACAGTGCAACGACGGAGAGCAAGAAATGATGACCCGCGACCCCCACCTATCATAGCACGCTTCGTGAGGAAATCAGTGAGGGATGACTTGATACATAAAAGAAAAGTCAAAAGAGATTTCTCTACGCGAGATTTAGGGTGGCAGGAAAATGACTGCCACCGCATCTATCTGAGCGAGGAGATGACAAAAACTAACAAGCACCTCTACTGGTTAGCCCGTCAGAAGAAGGCAGCGGGAAAGATAAAGTATGTGTGGTTCTCTGGGGGCAGAGTGCGATGTAGAAAAGAAGATGGTCACCAGGTGGTCTTCATAGATCAGGCCCAAGATCTAGACGTCTTCGGGTGACTACTAAAGTTTTGTTTCCCCGCTACCTATGGCGCTCACCACGGAATTTTGGATTTTGCCCATGCCCTCTCTATACAGTTAATTTCTTTTTATTGGTCCATATTTTTAGTTCTTAGGATCTTATGTTCTATATTTTTAAGTTTGTGCATGTTCAAGCAGCTATATATATTCTATTACTTTACTTCTCTCATTATTAATTCATTATTTTCTCTTTTTACATATTTTAACAGTATTATCATTTCTATACTATTAATATTCTTATCTGTTATTTGTTTTATCTTGCATGTCTTCAACTATCTGGAACATTTCATAGCTTTTTACCTAATCTACCTGCTAAAATTAATTGCACACAGCATCTTATCCTCTTATACTGAGATCTTCTCTCCTACCTCACCATCATGTCCAGTATCCTGACATCCTGTCACGTCAACACCCAATCCTTGCCTGCCCATTTTGACGAATTCCTTCAATATTTTACCCAAAACTTTTATCATACCATTGGAATTTCCGAAACATGGCTAAAACCCCACATCCCCTCCTCTGCAATAGCCCTACCAGACTATTCATTCCTCCGCCACGACCGGGTAGACCGGACTGGTGGAGGAGTAGGTCTCTACGTACACAACTCCCTAAAATCACGTATCCTTGATTCCTCACCTGCAACCGGTTATCCTCACACAGAATTCCTACTGGTTGAAATCTCTTTTAACCCAAACCCTCTCCTGTATGTCGTAGTATATCGCCCTCCTTTGGCCCCTCTTGATTCAATTTTTGAATCTACCCTTTACGACTACATTCCGCTCTATAACCATATCATTATCTCCGGTGATTTTAATGCCAATCTCCTTGTCCAATCCTACGATCAACTATACCTGGAAAATCTCTTTTACTCTCTACACCTTTCCATTGTCCCATTTTCTCCCACCCATCACACCTTTCAATCCGACACATGGTTAGACCTGTTTGTCATTGATTCACGGCAGAACCTCCTTTCTTCCTCTCAATTACCCGTTCCATTTCTGTCCTCTCATGATCTCATCCATATTTCATACAATATCCAAACTCCTGTTATACTACCTAAAACCGTAACCTTTCGCAACTTAGATGCTCTCACCCCAGAGAACATCTCACCCTCTCTTGAAGCCCTGGATTGGAGAGAGATTTATTCTTGTGCCTCTATTGATTCGATGGTGGACATACTTACTTCCAATCTCAAATATATCCTTGACACCCATGCCCCACTGAAAACCTCAACCTTCCGCCACCAGCCTGCTCCCTGGTTGTGTCAAAAAATTAAAGATCTTCAAAGGAAGCGTGATGCGGCCCGAAGGCGCTTTAGACGGACAAGGTTAACTGACGACTATCAAGCGTTTAGGGCTCTCCGCAATCTGACACAGTCGACAATCAGGCAGGCAAAAACCAAATACTTCCACGAAGCCCTTTCATCTGCTCCCGATTCTAAATCCAAATGGCATCTCCTTCGAAAGCTTTCTCTTCTTAATTCATCTTGTTCTAGGCCCTTTCCAGCCTCTCCCAATGAAATAAACTCATATTTTTTGTCCACCTCAGTTAATACTTCTAAATCATCCTCTCCCGTATATTCCCTACCACCATCTTTCAACCCTGACAACTTTTACTTTGCTGACATTTCACCCAACGACATTATTTCCTCTGTTCTGAAATCCCACTCCAACTCCACAGGCTTCGATGGGATTCCTGTCAAACTGCTAAAATCCTGCCTTATCGATATTATACCTGTCCTACTCTTTATATACAATTTTTCACTGCAAAACGGAGTATTCCCAGCCTCCTGGAAAAAAGCCATAGTCCATCCTATTAATAAATCCTCTAACCCTGTCTCACTCAAAGACTACCGCCCAATCTCAATCCTCTCCAACCTTTCCAAGCCTCTAGAAAGAATAGTCCAGTCACAAATGTCAAATTTCCTCGAACAGTCCAACCTCCTTGACCCACTTCAATCTGGTTTCCGTCCCGGTTTCTCCACACAATCGGCACTTACCAAAATCACCAATGACATACATACCGCTATGGACGACAAAAAACTAACTGTCCTTATCCTTCTTGATTTTACTAAAGCTTTTGATTCCTTGGACCATTCTATCCTTTTTAGCAAACTCAAATCAATGTCCTTTTCCAACAGTTCCATCCGATGGTTCCAATCCTTCCTCTCTGATAGATCTCAAGCAGTTTCTATACCTAATCACCCCCTTTCCTCTTTCCTCACTCTTTCCTCAGGCGTGGCACAGGGCTCAAGTATCTCTCCTCTTCTTTTCAACTGCTATATCAATGATCTCCCTAAATCTGTTCACCACTGTTCCCATCATCTATATGCTGACGATTTCCAAATATATCTGTCCTTTCCCCCTTCCGAGCTATTTTTTGCGTTCGCTAGTATTCAGGAAGACCTAGATAGGATCTGTGCCTGGGCAAAGCTGAACAAACTGGAATTGAACGCATTGAAAACTCAGGCCATTGTTTTAGGTTCCAATTCCCTCCTTACATCCATCCACACCCTCCCAACATTACTCCTAAACGATAATCCTATCACGATTACCTCATCGGTGAAAAACCTAGGCATCACCATCGACCAAAACCTTTCCTGGAAATCCCACATCGCCCAAATATCCCGACGGACAATTAGTTCCCTGAAGTTGTTCCATCGTTCTCGTCATCTCCTTACACAATCTTCCCGCAAGCTTCTCGTATCTTCTCTCATCTTCCCCCACTTTGACTATTGTAGCGTGGTATATGGAGGCCTCTCTAAAATGCTTGAAGACAGATTAAAGAGAATAATGAACTGCTCTCTAAGATTTGTGCTTGGTACTCCGAAGCGATCGCGCGTCTCCCACCTCTATGATGGGTTAAAGTGGCTCTTCCCTCCCTTCCGAAGACAATATTTCCTCTGTTCATTCTTATACCAATCCATTCACTCTAAACACCCTTCATATATCTACAGTCTACTCCAATTCAAATCATCAGTTCAACACCATAAAACAAGATCCCGCCTTTCTGATCTCTATATACGTTCACACAGAACTAAAGCATTCGAACGTTCCTTTCTCGCCCGCTCCACCACAATGTGGAACTCAATCCCCCCTAATATCCGTCATACTCCCTCTCTATCATTATTCAAATCCTTGCTGTATCAACATCTATTAGCTTCCCAAAAGGATAGTCTCTAGGTAGGTTAGTCATTTGCTTAGAATACAATGTATATAATAACTCATTGTGTTATCTAGTTCTTTTAATTCTGCTCTTTGAAAAGCTGTACATCATGTAAACAAATTATTGAATGCTAGCTCATGCATTCAATTTTAAAAGCTATGGTTTTTATCTACTCTCTGTAATTGCTTAATATCCTGTCAAGATCTGTACTATTTATTTACTTAGTATTATTTTTGTTTATATATTTCTTTTTAAATTGTTTTCTGTCATGTTTTCACGCTTTATGATTTGTAACATTTAGCCTTCTGGCCAGATATATATATATTATGTTTTTATTCCTGTTCATATCTGTTATTCTAAAGGGACTTTGTCCCAGAATAAAGTTACTTTTCTATTCTATTCTATTCTATTCTAATAAATAATTTTAGGAAAAAATACTTCAGTAGAAAATTAAACCTATCTTTCCAAATCTTTATACTATTTGAGAGGGCTTATTTTTACAACCGCCATGAGAGTCCTTGCCATAGAGATCTGATAAAATGTAATAATTTTGAAATGATCACTTAGCAATCGACAATCGCAGACCAATTATCTACTTTGTTCGAAATGAGGAGGCTGTTGAGAAAGCCCTCGTGACCTAACGATCAGATAGTAAGCTCTTACTCGCCATGTAAGGGGCCATAAACGTCACACAAAATAGTTAAATAACTTAAAACTAGGTAAAAATAAATAATAAGATGTGTTAGGCGATTTAATGGAACTTTTTTCATTTGTTTTTTTTTTCATCTGTTTTAAATTTTCATTTTATGAAAAAAATGTTCCTCGCCTCTTGCAAGGTTAAAATACTGGGCTGAAATCAATTTTAAACGTTAAAATGAGGGAGCACTTGCTTAGTTTGTTGAGTGATGATTTACTGTGCAGAAGGTTCCGGGTTCAAATCCGTGGCAGATAAATTATTTATTCTGTTAACAGAATGGAACCTTTTGGATGATCTATAGACCCCCCAACGGTTCATCCATCCTCAATAAATTGGTTGACCTTCCCCATGGAGAGAAGATGGCGACCAACAGTATCTTTCGACACACCACACTCCCTGGCAAGATCGCGAGTACTTGTGGACGGATTTGACTCAACAGCTTCCTTCAGAACCTCATCAATATCCATTAATGGTCGGCCGGAGCCCTTCCTCTTTTCCAACGTCGTATCTTCACTGCTAAATTTTTCAAACCAACGCCGTGCAGTGGACACCTTTCCCTTCATATTTAATAATTTCACGAGTTGCTTCAGTGGCTGTGACATTTTTTTTCCAGTAATGTCTTAAAATTACGAGAACTTCATAGGACGCTGTCATGTTTCTTCTTTGAAATAAATAACTAAACTGAGACTTTTTTTTGAAGAAGTCCAGTGTTAGTAAAAAACCATAGAGAATGCTCTAAAGGGATTATTAAGTTTTGGTAAATAATGAATAGCATTTAAATACTTACACACTTTTGAACTCTGGAATTTGATAAAACTGTAATTTTTTTATACGCCCCATTAAGAGGAAAATGGTGGCTAGGAGTGATCACGAACAAATCATTTTCTGCATAACCGTTGTCCTAGATACAGTACGGTATCTGCCATGTACTGAACCCAGGACACTTCATGGGTTACAGTGGTACAGGTTTTCATTTACTGTAATCACTTCAGTTTATGTCCATTGTTATCTTTTACACTTCATCGCCTGTAACGAAATAGTAATTACGTTTTATTAGTTTATCTGTCGGATATCATTTATTGCGGTAAATCAGCAAATCATGAAAAAAAAAAAACACAAGAATCTGCACCACCAAAACCACGAAGGTTATTGGGACGGTTTCTAAGCCAACGGTTGTGCAGGTTTTCCTCCCGATTTAGGGTACTCACTTTATAGAGCCTTGTTGAGCTATCCGGTTAAACCTAAAACCTACAGTTTTGTAACGCAGAGTTCTACAAACTACACTACTACGCTTCCTGAAATGAATTTAAAAAGTTTAAATTTAATTTCCGTGAAACATTTTGTTCTCATAAAATAATATCAATATTTTTTTGCACTCTCCATTTCCTCTAATAATAATAAGTGTATTGTCACAGTGAATCCATTCTCTTGGAAATCATCAGTAAACGAAAAAATGGCTGAGCAATGAAATGATTAGCAGATCTCATAATGTCGATCCATGGTTGTTAACAGAATGAAAGCTTTTGGAATTTCTTGGAGCTTCGTTTCGATGAGACGCCCAACAATTTCCTGTGCGAATATTCTCGATTGTGGTAGCTAAAAGTGGTAGCAAGGTTAAGATAAGTCGATTTGATGATTCTCGAGAATTAATTACTAACTTTTTTTTTTTTTGTAAAATCTCAAGATAATTAACTAAATTGTTTGAAAAAATATTTATCCTACAAAATGTATGGTTTGGTCAAAGAGACCCTCCTTCCAATATGTATCGATAACGAAGTCAAAAAAAGAAGAAGTAAAAAAAAAACAGCTGGTTAGCAATCATTTCGATGACCTCGTTATCGATACACGTTGGAAGGAGGGGACTCTTTGATCAAACCATAGATTTTGTAGAACAAATATTTTTTCAAATAATTTAGATAATTATATTGAGATTTAACAAATAATAACCCCAGTTAGTAATAAATCTTTGAGAATCATCAAATCGACATATTTTATCCTTGCTACCTCTGTTAGCTACCACAATCGAGAATTTTCGCACAGGAAATTGTTGCGCGTCTCATCGAACCTAAGCTATTCACGAAGATTCAGCTCGATACTAATCAGTGCAAAAATGGACCATGGATTCTGGACTAAAACTCTTTTAGCAACAAAAAACGAATCACAGACCGAACCTCGCAACTGGCGGGATTTTTGATTACATCACACATTTTCCTTACTTTCTGAATAGCCCTCTGCCAAACCCAGTTTTGGACCCGAGATCTTCATGTTAATAATATACACATGTACACCCTGCTCCCGAACCATGATAAAGCTCTTAAATCATTCAGAGAGAAAATAATCCTTATTCCAAAACATTCTTTATGTATTCATCTTTTTATATAATGACTAACAATATGTGCCCAATGGTATTTGTATTATTTCTCAAATAAATATAATGAGGTTTCACCCTTGGTGGAAATAGAGACTGAAATGCGGTTCTGAAAATACAACAGTTTATTTAAAATTCGTATTTACAATTTTAAACAAATTTACAAAACATTCATCTCACCTGAAAATACAACAGAAACGACATTAAAAGTCCTTATTTCGGTATTCCAGGTTCTTTTTGAAAATTAAACTAAAATAAAAACTTCGATCTTTAAACAAATGATTATCTCCTTCAATGTGGTTAACCTTTACTTTAATTTCTTCGCTATCACAGCTGTCCGACCTGACATCTGGCGTCTGTAGTTAGATGCTCAGCGGCGGCAAATATAAACTTAAGAAAAACATGTGTTTTCTTTACATCTCCCCCCCCCTTTTGAAAAAAAAAATAAATAAAAAAAAAAATATTGACACTGTACGTAACCGTTCATTTATCAATAATCACTGGACACAGTTTCGTAATATGGTAGAGGTTCGATTCTGCTTTCCTGTGTCCTGTATCAACTTCGTAGATTGAATTGGAGATCTTCTTCAGAATAGTATAAGGTCCAATCCTCAATTCTTCCAATTTTCTCCTATTTAATCGGTTTCCATTTTCCACGAAGACTCTGTCGCCTACTTCCATTATGTATTCTTTCCTATGTCGGTCGAATATTCTTTTATTATAATTATGTGATTTTATTGTGTTTTCAAGAGCAAGTTTCCTATCTCTTTCCAGGTCTTCTTTTGAACTTCGTGATATCAATTCCAGTGGTAGAATATTCACATTTTCGCCTTCCAAAAGATATTTTGGTGCAAACTTAGTGACTGTGTGTTCTGTTTCGTTATATCTACGCATTTCTGTGCAATAGTAGTCCACGCTGTTTTCTTATCACTTTCATTTATTTTGCATCTTATCCTATTGACTAAAGTTTGATTTAGCCTTTCGTTAAGTCCGTTTGAAAATGGCGCATCCACAGCAGTGAAAACCATTCTTATATTCTCGTTCTTCAAAAATTGTTTAAACTCTTTGGAATTTAAGCCAGGGTATTGGTCTGTTAACACCACACTAACAGTGTTATCTTGTGTGACTTTTTTCATTAGTGTTATAAAATCGCTGGAGCTTTGTGTTTTCGATGTTGTAATATAAGCGTATCTTGTGAAATGATCAACTAGGAGATGTAAGTATTTTTTTGTTGATCGTGATCCTCCAAAGCCTCCAATGGTATCAATAGATATAATTTCAAAGGGGCGTGTTGATGGACCTAAGTATGACATTAAACCATATTTTGGTTTTCTCCTTGATTTGTTTTTTAAACAAATTTCACATTCATTACAAATTTGTTTAATGTTTTTGATAATATTTTTTGATGTGTAGAATGGTGTTATTTTATTTATTACCTGGGTTCTCCCAATGTGGCAGTAAGTATTGTGGACATCCTTTATTAGAGCTTTGCTAAGTTGTTCTGATAGTACTATTTTTTTGCTTCTTTTATTCTTTTTGTAGTAAATTTCATTTTCCAATATAAGTTTTCTAGTTTGTAAGTCTAGATTTGTGTTTTGGTCATTTTTTATATCTTCTAAGTTTATTAAATTGACTACTTTCAAAAAATCTTCAGTATTTTCATAGGGTTCTAAAACCGGGTTTCGGCTTAAACAGTCTGCTTCTTGGTTCGATTTTCCCGGGTTATACTTGATTTTAAAATTATATTGAGATAAATAATACATCAAATCCCCTAGTTCTTCATCAGTTCTAGCTTTGATGTTCAAATTTTCTAATGGTTTATGATCCGAGTAGACTATAAATTCGTTTCCCATAAGCCAGTGCTGCCAATATTTCACAGCTTCCTTTATTGCCAAACACTCAAGGTATATTGCTTTTTTCTTTTTTTGTGCTTCAGTTAACTTTTTTGAAAAGTAAGCAACCGGCTTACTGTCCCCATTTTTATCTTCTTGTTTCAGCACTGCTCCCACTCCTCTAATACTAGCATCCGTGTAAATATTTATAGGTAGTTCAGGGTCAAAGATATGTAGAATTGGTTCTGAACATAGCAATGCCTTTATTTGATCAAATGATTCCTGACATTCTGTGGACCATAAGAATTTCACATCTTTCCGTAACAAATTGTGTAATGGCTCCAGGATAATTGCACTGTGTGGTACAAATTTATGATGAAAATTCACTTTTCCTAGGAATTGACGTATATTTTTTTTCGTTTCTGGAACTGGAAAGTTTTTGACAGCGGTTAAATAATCTTTCAGAGGCCTGATTGAATTGTTTTCTATTATATGACCTAAATATTTGGCATACTTATTTGCAAAAGTACACTTCGAAAATTTTAGTCTAAAACCTTCTGTTAGAATTGCCTCCAGCAATCTGGATAGATGTAGTATATGCTCTTCAAAAGTTTTTGAAAAAATTAATATATCGTCTATAAAATTTACTGCAAAATCAGAAAGTTTGTATTTTCTTATGATGTTGCTCAATATTCTTTGGAAAATAGCCGGAGCAGTCTTTAATCCAAATGGGAGACACGTCCATTGAAAGTGACCTTGTTGTGTAACAAATGCAGTTTTATATCTATCTTGAATTTTCAAAGGAATTGACCAAAATGCTGAATTTATGTCAAACCATGTCAAATCAACGGAAAAGGTTGTGATTGAGGGACGACAATTTTGTTTAATTCTCTGAAATCTATACATAGCCTTGATTTTTGTTCATCTTCTTTTTTATATGCCAGAGTTACTGGGGCAGCAAATGGGCTGTAAGATTCCTCAATCAAATTCTTCTCTAATAGTTTTGATATTTGGTTTTCTATTTGTCTTCTATCTTCCACTGTGCATCTGTATGGACGTTTATAACAGTATTTGTCCACCATCAAGTCAATATGAGCTTCATAATGTTTTACAGTACCAACGTCATATTTATCTTTGGCGAAGACCGGTTTATATTTTTCTATCAACTTGTCAATTTCTATTTTTTGGTCTAAATCTAGATGGTCTACTATAATCTCAAATTCATCTGTGTTAATATGTTCATTGAAATTGATTTCACATTTGTCCATGTGTCTAGTTTCTTGTTTTTCAGAATTTACCAAAACAAAACCTTCATTTTGTTCACCTAGTTTATCAGGAATGTAATCATTACCTGTTAAATTCGAATTGCTATTTTTTTTGTAGTTATTGTTTTTTATATCCTCTTCATTTGAGACCATTTTCTTGCTTTCTGGGTTGTTACATTGTATGATTTTTAATTCTTCATTTTGTATCAATTTGAAATGTTTGATACAATCCAAACCAATTAGAAAATCGTAGTTAAAGTTTTCATTATCGACTACAAATATATCCATAACTCTCTCTATATTGTAAATTTTTATTTTTAGTGTTATCATACCTTTTGTTTTCTTCTCACCATTGATAGTCTTCAAGTTTACTATTTTCGCATTACTTGTATATTTTTTTGGCTTTATTTTCAGTAATTTCGCATTAATTAATGACACATTCGAACCAGAATCATAAATTCCAGAAACTTTCAAAGTATCATTTAATAGTAATTTGACTTTGATCAATGGTGGCACCTCTAGTTTTTTGGATTCTTTTCATTCAGTTCAATCTCCAATTCAGAGTTATTCACAGATTTCAGAGCTACTTTTTGATTTTTCTCTTTAAACCAACAATTTTCCTCAGGATGGTAAAATCGTTTCCCTTTTTTCTCAACACAGATTCGGCATGGCTTTTTTTCTTCAATTTGTTTAAATTTTGAGTCGGGATATATAACACTTTTTTTGCTATATTTATTCTTCTCAACCAGATATTCTAATTTCCCTATTTCTTTGTATAGATCTTCCGTTCCTTTTAAAGGTTCTCTGTCAATTTTATCAGCCACATAATTAGGTAAACCGAAAGCTATAAGGTCTATACATGTCCCAGTATCAATTGATTTCCTTACTTCAAGCAATAATTTTTCCTTTTTTAGGGCATATTCAAGCAATGAGCCCCCTTGATATTTAAAGGCGAGAGCATATCTAATGGGTGACCACCCTTTGTTTGCAAAAGTCTCACAAAAATTGTTTTCCCATGTGTCCCATTCAGATTCCACTGTAAGTTTCATTAACATGCAGCTGTACCACTCCATACCCGAGTATTCCAGAAAATGTTTTAAAATTTCAATCTTCTTTTTGTCGTCGTCGATTTGGAAACGTTGACATTCTGTATTAAAAACCCCAATCCACTGGTTTGCATTTTGGCTTCTACCCGAAAATTTATCTATCATGAAATCTTTTGATATTTTACCTAAATTTTTTGTTTCAGATTTTGTTTGTTTATCAAGAAATTTCTCCAATAGTTTTTCTAGCGTTTGACCACTAGTTTTATGTTCTGTAGTATCTGATTTTTCGATATTTTCCTCTAGGTAGATATCATTAAATTGTAAATTATTTTCATTATCTAAGTATATTTTTGATAAATCCCCCGTTAAGGTTATCCATATTTTTCTTGTTTGGTGTCTTTTAGTTAATGATTTTTTTACCTTGGCATAGTTTGGAGTGTTTGTGATCTCTTGATGTAGATTTGCAGGTTGGAAATCGGGTGGTATTTCAAAAATCCGTCCATCAGGCGTAGCTATCGACGTAATGCACATAACATTTGATTTTCCATCTGCCGTTGGTTTTATAGCAAAATCAAACCTCAATTTCTCCATCTCTCCTGAATTAGTTACAGATAATGTCGTTTTATAATGAGGTTTCACCCTTGGTGGAAATAGAGACTGAAATGCGGTTCTGAAAATACAACAGTTTATTTAAAATTCGTATTTACAATTTTAAACAAATTTACAAAACATTCATCTCACCTGAAAATACAACAGAAACGACATTAAAAGTCCTTATTTCGGTATTCCAGGTTCTTTTTGAAAATTAAACTAAAATAAAAACTTCGATCTTTAAACAAATGATTATCTCCTTCAATGTGGTTAACCGTTACTTTTATTTCTTCGCTATCACAGCTGTCCGACCTGACATCTGGCGTCTGTAGTTAGATGCTCAGCGGCGGCAAATATAAACTTAAGAAAAACATGTGTTTTCTTTACATAAATATTTTTATTATTATTATTATATACCATATAATAACAAAATAATTTTTATATATTCAAATTTGGTTTTGTACATTATATCACTATTAATGTGTAGCAAGTTTATAAGAAATAATAAATATTAGTAAACTCTTAGATGCATTTGACTGTGCCCTTTTTTTTAAGCCTTCTAAATCCCTCACACTCTTTCAGTAGTGCGGATACTGTATAGTTAGCCCCTTAATGATACATAAACTGGAAATTTATGAAAATATAAAAGCGAATATTGTAAAACTACATAGATATATGTTACAGTAGAAATGCTTAATAAATGACAATACAATTATTAAATAAATAAATTATGGCTAAATTTTATGTCTTGTATTTTACGAGTGGTAACAACGATACTTGGGATATATTTTTAATGAAAATCTTCAACAAATAGACTAATTATTTATCCATCCTCTCAATAAAATCAAATAAATGATAAAATATCGATGTTATATAATCGATTATATCGATACAAGTGGTAAATCCAAAAACTATTTACAGGCGCTCCAAATCCCACGATCACTTCGATCCGAGAAACGTCACGATCATATAAGCCCATTGACTTATCGAATCTTGTTGACCCAATTCGTGGGGACATATTGACAATATTGAACACACACTGATCCCATCTCAATGTGTTCCTTTGTTGTTTAAAACTGTCATTGTCGTTTGGTGAAACATTTCGTACAATATTTGTACAGACGTAGGATTTAGCGTCCTTTATACAAGGACGCTATTGCGAATATAATGATCTTTGATATGTTGTGTGAGTTGATATGTCATATTTGTTTCATTTTTTCTCAGACTTACCGTTTTCACATACAATTAAAAGTAATATCTCTCCTAAACTTGTTAAGCGAAATCAAGACTAATTCCTTTCGCTCTCTGTTGAGTATACCTGAATAGCAACAACCAATTAAGGGTATTAGATTAAGTACAAGGTAGAGACTGTGCTGTTTCTAGTAGTGTGGTAGTTAAGAGTGCTGATTTGTCCGAAATTACGATGAGTCGCCCCCCCCCCCCAATTAAGGGTAATAACTTTATATGGGGTGAGTCCCAGGAACGTCGCAAGATACCACAGGACCCATTTGTGACTGATAAAAGATTAAATAAGTTATCTGCCACATCCGGATTTGGACTAAGTGCCTTCAACAAAGCAACTTAACCCTCTTTATACTGAGATACCCGCTCTGAGTTGAAGGTAACATAGCAAGTAAATATTATAACATTACTGAAAGTTATAGGTTCCATTTCCAAGAAAGAACCATATTGGGTTACTGATATTTATATAAATAATCTATGCAGTTAACAGCTGTAGAACATGGGGACCCTCGTAAGGCTAACCCAGTCTCTATAAAATGTGTTGAGTGTAATCAAGGACAAATCATATCCCAACATAACTTTTCCTTAGTTAGTATGAATATGTTGCTCTGGTTAATCTGATGATACTACTTAAATTTTACATATCCAGGTTATTACGATACGAGACTACATCAACAAACCTGTAGAATTTTGGCAAAATGTTCTATTTAGGGACGAGAGAAAATTTAATATATTTGGGAGTGGTGGTAGGAAGTGATTAGGCGAAAACCTAACAAAGAGTTAAAAAGACTAAATGTTCGACCAACTGTGGAACATGGAGGAGGTCATGTTATGGTTTGGGGGTCCACTTCATTTCATGGAGTTGGTAAACTTGTTCCGATTGAACACATCTTAAATGCACATGGATACGTCAACATTTTGCGACACAATCTACAGATCAGCACTCAAAAATTGGGGATTGAAAAGTCGAACATATTTCAACAGGATAATGATCCTAAGCAAAATGCGAATAAGACCAAGGAGGGGATCTTGTATAATGTACGCAGAACGCTTCTAACCCCTCCCCAAAGTCCGGACGTTAATGTCATAGAAAACTTATGGCGCATTTTATAACACATAGATTCGAAAATACGCCATTACCTCCAAAAAACGCCTGATAGAAGTTTTGCTTGAAGAGTGGGAAAAAATCGAGCCAGAGTTTTAAAAAAATCTTGTTTATTCTATGTCAAGACTTTTTCAAGCTGTTATCGATGCAAATGGATTGCACACAAAATATTGAAAAATAAAAACAAAATACATTTTATGCATTATATCATAAAAAAATTAATTTGTGCAAATACTTTTCTAGTTTTAAAGAAAGGTTCTTTTTTTATGTTGTATTTTTTTTTATTACCAAAAAAAACCTGTACTACTACGACCCATGAACGAGTCTGGGGGTTCAGTACATGGTTGAGACTGTACTGTTTCATGCACAACGGTTCTGCAAGGAGGTGACTTGTCCTAGATCACGCTCAACCGCCAGGTTTTTCCCCCTTATTATTGGTACCCTATTGTTATAATATTTTATAGAGGCTGGGTGAGGCCCAGGAGGGTCCTAGATCCTATATGATCCATCTCCAGCTGCAAACAGACTAAATAAAACTAACTGCCCAGTAACTGAACCAGGATTTCCGGCACTCCAGCCACTGAGCCACTGCGCTCCATTTTTTTTATTGATCAGTTTCATTTATCACTTTAAAGCTTGTGTAAATAAAAGATTTTTCAATGGAAAAAGTTGTGTAATTTTATTTTATTTAAATATAAATTTAGGGCCAATATTTGTGCAATTACTTTTGACTGTACCTGACACCCTCACACAGGCTCGGGAGTCTCATTTTAAGTTCCTTCCGTCGGGCAGCATTACTAAGGAGGTTTTCCTCCCTACTAAATAATCCTACAGTCAACTGCCGGGCTGCGAACCAGCGACGTTGTGGATAGAAGATTGCTGTGCTCACTACTACACAACATGTGATCCCTAATCAGTCTTTTGAGACGTTCTAATCATGCTCATATATTTGCTTCAACATAATATCCACTCCTAAATGCCTATTTACCAAATATAAACGCCTGTATTTGGAAGGTATCTATATTAACGTATCCTCACTATCTTCTTTTTCGACAAAAAAAGTATCTTTTTCTCTTCGCTTTCTGTCTTTTTCAGGTGAACACCAGAAAGTCAAAGGAATACCAGAATAGGATCCACTTCACCTAATTTATTATTACAGTCCGTTTTTTAAATATTTTCCATAATATTGTAGAAAATCAGCCAGAAGAGACATTCTTCTTCAGCAAAAGATACTATTAAGAGCTATCTACGTTCCGGAAAAGGAATACTTGATGAAGAAGTACCTATAAATCAAGTCTTCAGAGCTTAACGGCACAAGAAACCAAGGAGATCGTCAATTAGGGAAGTGAAATGGAGATACGGAGATTAATTGGAGAGTTAGCCGGGACAGGCAGCGCTGTCTATATTTCAGATCTGTCAGCTCGGAGATGCCGGCTGCATTTCTAACCAGTCCGATGCGCTATCTAGGATCCAGTTATTTAGACTCACAACTTCTAGCCATTTTCATCTGTGAAATACTCCACCATCGGAAGATTTATATATACGATGCCCCGGCTAAAGGTTTCTCAAGTACGCGAAGGTAATATATCGCATTAGTATTTAGGATCAGTCCTGTTTTATTGCCTGGCTTAGCGAAACTTCTCTCGTTTATCTAACACAATATATTAATCTGCAAGATGGGTTTTGCGGGATACGAGAGTGCATTCTGCAATTGAGAAAGGTTCCGATGTTCTCAGGTTCTCAGGGAGATAACGTCTTTATTACTATGAGTTATATTGTTATTTATGAAGCAGATCATAGTAGTTTCTACATAAAAGACTGAAAATACTGTGAAGGGAGAGTGAGAAGTCAAAACAAAAGACAGTTATGTTTAATAACAAAACATAAGATACGTAATGTTAAATTCAAGGGATACTCACAACCCTCCCATTAAGCATGCTATGGTTAGCGTGACAAACTACTATATCGTGGGTTTGCAGCCCGGCAAGTGGCCCTAAGATCTTCTAAAATGGGGTAATAGTTAAACTGTGGTTAAACCTATCTATCTTAAAACCTTTCCTTTATGTTCATTCATCAAAACTCTACGCCGCTTTATGTAACCGGAAGATGCTACGGTGGGAGTCCTTATTTTTACTTATCCAGGCAAAACTGAGATAGGGGCCTTTAACCTGCCATCGCGCTGGACCGCCATCCCCATTTTACGTCACTTCTGTGGCATAACCGCTTCTGAGGCCACTGACTACGAACCCGTGATCTCGGGCATAGAACTACACCACAGGTGATCCCCTTCATATACGTATTCATTTATCATGGGTCATCACGAGACTAAAGCGGATTAGGTTCGGATCTGGTTTGACCAACGTTACTTGTAGCAATGCCATTAAGTGCCTCATTATACAATCGTCTGAATCCGGCTTAAATTCCACGACTGTCTGTAAATCTAAGATGGCGAATATCCTCAATTACGCTGAGTCAATTCCATTTCCCATTCGTTTCAACCTCATTACCACAAATTCAGTTACAATTTCCTAAGACGCTCATTTCAAGTCAAAAAATATTAGGAGATTGCAATCTAGTTTCCCTAATTGTCATTTCCGAATGTACTGTTTGTGTATTAGGATGTGGATTCCTGAAACCAAATAAAATGGGGACCCATGTTTCAATGCATTTCTTTGGGTATAGGTTCTGACCAACAACTCAAACAAAGGGTTGTTAAAGGCCATGGAGTAATATTGATGTCTCTGATGAGTATGTTTGACCTGTCGATGTGAGATGTGCTGCAATTGGTCTTCTTTGATTTGGTGGATGTCCCATACAATGTCTGTTTCGGTGAAACATTGACTAATTATTTAGATCAAATATTAGACTTGTGATTTTTCCTCTAGCATTCTAATTAATATTTTATGTGAATTTTTGAGTTTTTGCTATTTTTTATTAGTTAAGACTTGATGAACACCCTGGGTTGAAATTTTGGTTTTCAGAACAACATTACGTAGACTACATTGAACTAACAGATATGGATAATGAAGGTTAATCCATTTGAGTAATTACAATGATAAACATGTAAATGTTTCAAACATAAACATTTACAACTATTTTCTTCCTTACATATATCATCCAGTCAACCATCCCTCGCTTCTCATAAACATTTACCCTTTTTTTTTAGAATTTTAATTTTTAAACCCTTGTTAAGACCCTAGTGATTAATAAAAGGATATAATTTAATAATAATGACATCTTCCAGTCAAAAGTCCTCAGGCAATCGCAAGTTGGTATGTCAATAACAACACTCTATATACTGACTTAAAAATACAAATGGGCAACGAAAACTTACGATCATACTGGAAACGCTTTCAATAAAAACTACACGGACACCCAAACCCATTAATAGAACAAATCGCCACGACTTCATCCCTGAGAATACTACAAGGAGACTAAAAAGAACGTGGATGAGGGATCTGATATTATAGCAATATCAAATCAAGCCACGGGAGAGGAACCGCTGGGTACTGTTCTTCTTCACGCCTCTCAAGCCATTACATTGCACCTTTACAGACAGAAAACCAGGGGATTGTCATTTAATTTGATTGACAGGAGTGGATAAATGCATAGAGGAAAAAAAATAATAATAGTTAAAGAATTATAATATAACTTGGCAGAAATATGTATTAAAATATCGATTTGAAATACTTGAATCAATTAATTGATATCGCTACGGTATCGAAAGGGATATAAGAGAACGAGTAGTATGAATACTCAAACAACAAGGTATTAAATAATTACTAATTTAAACTTAAGTTCTACCTAAACCCAATAAAATATATTTTTAAACAAGAAAATAACCGATCATTATATATTTTATTAACGTTGTCGTCCATCTTTAACTGGAGGTTTCTACTGGTTACGGCTCTCCCCACATTAGTACTAGAATACTTAGAATATTAGAATAAAGTGATGCTTTATTATCTATTCTAATAATAATTAACGAGATAAGGCACTCATTACTTTCTCTCAGTGAGACCCCCTGGTCTTTTAGACGTATCCAACTAATCATTTGTACAGATTGAATGATATACCTCTATGGAGAAAATCCTGTATCTCTTTGGAATAGATAAAGTATCCATTGAGAAACATTTTGCTTTCTCCCTGAGATAAAGAATTGAGCGCAAATTTGATGTACAGTGGATTAAACATTAATAAAACAATTGAATTTCAGTTAAATTTTGCGACCATTACAATAATTTCTTGTAAAAAAAAATATGGGTTGTATCACACAACTTTAAATAATATAATTTCGTTAATCTTCATTATCGTCTGCTGGATCGTATAACTTTCAGGTTGATATCGCTATAACCTTTAGCTTTGTAAGCTTATTTTTATTATTATCTAAATTTCATAACTTTGTTTACAGCGTAGACAAATGGTCTTCCGTAAGGTATTTATCAAATTCGGTCATTGTTTAAATCCATTTATTGCTATCCATTGTTTCATCCATTACTATGAATGAAGAACAATAGAAAATAAAAAAGTGATAAATCAGAGTTTTAGGTACCGGATTACAGTTTAGGTTTGCCGGATAATTTCAATGATGAAATCTCATGAATATTAAATTTTATATCGTTTGGCCAAAAACGTCAGAGAATAAAAGACACCATGTTCTAAAAATATAAAATGGCTAGTTATGGTGAGGATAAAGAGGTCTTTCGGAGTATTTATATTTATATTTTTTTTATATTTATAATTATAGAGTATTTATAATTTTTAACCAGCTTCCAATTTTTAATGATGATGGTGAACAAGGCAGTCCTCACCATTCGTGAATGGCTCTCAGCGGTAGGCCTCCAGCTTGCTGATCATAAAACTGAGGCAGTTTTAGTAACCAGTAGGAAAGTGAGGGAGATAATCAGTCTGACCGTCGGGGAGTTTGAAATTTTATCAAAGCCGTCTGTTAGATATCTCGGAGTTCAGATTGACGCCAGACTTCGTTTTGATGAACACTTGCACCAAGTTAGCACCAGAGGAGCGCAAGTGATTAACAAATTGGCCAGAATTATGCCGAATATCGGACCAAGGGAAAATCGAAGGAAGATTCTAGCTAATGTAGGCAATTCAATACTTTTGTACGGAGCACCGATCTGGACGGAAGCCTGCCAAGTGCAGTCTTATGCTCGTAAGGTTGTCAGTGTGTATCGAAGAAATGCTCTGCGTGTAGCTTTTCGCACTGTGTCCTATGATGCTGTGTGCGTAATAGCAGATATGCCCACGATAGATCTTTTGGCAGATGAACGCAGTCGGATTTTTCGAAGGAAACGAGAAGAGACGAATGCGCACTGGGTAACATTGGCTAAAGATGAAAGAAGTCATACCCTTGAAGGATGGCAGAGACGCTGGAATGCCTCACCTTCTGGAAGATGGACACACCGTCTGACACCCGATATATCAAAATGGATACCCCGCAAACATGGAGAGGTAGATTATTATCTCACCCAAATGCTCACAGGGCGTAGTTGCTTTAGGGCCTACTTGGCTCGCTTCGGAATAGAAGACCGAAAATCTTGTACTACTTGTGATCCCCTGGATGAAACAGTGGAACACTCGTTCTTCTGTTGTCCAGGTTTTTCTCGAGAAACGGAAGAGCTTGACATAAAATTCGGAAAGAAATCATCGCCGGAAAATATTGTCACTTTGATGATGACTAGGCTGGAGCATTGGAGTGCTGCAGCAGCTATGCAGCGCAAATCGGAAGAAGGCTCAGAATACAGGAGCGAGAAAGGAGAGGCCAAGCTCTGGCTAATCCGACATAAGTTGTCCAAAGAAGAAATAGGCACATAGCCCTTCTGCCCCCCCCACGAAGTAATGCTTGACAGCTGTTCCGTGGGATGGTAAAAGGAGAATTGGGAGGTGGTTTTTTAGTGAGTAGGAATCTCACACTGTTGTGTTATTACACTTCGTCTTATGGAAGATTTTTCCCATACCCAGAAAAAAACAAAACATTTTTTGGTTTATATTTATTAATATCCATTTTTTTATATAAATAAATGATAAGACATTTAGACATTAGAAAGAAAATTACCAATTAATAGAGCAATAAAACTATCATATTGCTCGTATTTATTACAAACCCCAGATCCTCTTTTGCACGTCTCTGCCTTTCGGGTTTAGTATTAATTACAATTACAGGTAATAAATAGATTATTACTTAAAAGTACAAATAACTATTTTAATCCATTTTAAGGCATTTTTCTACTGAAATCATATCGTGAAATCTCCTGAATTCTACATTGGATCTTTTTTTCTTTTCCAAGACTTCAAAACGTTTTATTCTTTTGTCGTAAGCGGCCATGATTTGCTTGTCATCAATAACAGTAGAAAGGACATTAGGCTTTTAAATTCTAACTTCGAAGTTTCTGAAAAGAAGGCGTGAAATAAGCAATTTTCGCAACAAAGAAAAATTACAAGTTTTTAACCTTGGAATCCTTTCCTCATTATTTTTTATTTCATTTTAGTCTATATTCCTTTAATTTGTGAATATTCTTATAAACACTACATCATTATTTAAGATTGACAATAAGCAACTATGAGAAGAAAGTGTTGAAGTTAATCTTAAGGCTTAATTAAAATTTTACATCTGAAAAATATACATTTATTTTTAATAATTGTTATATTGATGGTAATTATGTTTAAATATTTTTGTTTTGAAGAGAAAAGATTTGCCCTGGCCGGGATTCGAACTCGTGTCGTCTACTTCTCCGTAGTAGTGCTTTAAGCCATTGAGTAACCAGGGGTCGTATCCAAGTCAGACAAATCCGTTCTCTTCATAGATCCTATATCCTCTAGTTCTTGCAATTTTTGCGATCTTTGCGGCTTAGAGCACTGCTACGGAGAAGCAGACGATCCGGGTTCGAGTCCCGGCCAGGGGAAATCTTTTCCCTTCAAAACAAAAATATTTTAAAATAATTACCATCAAAATAACAATTATTAAAAATAAATTATAAATAATATATTGATGTAAGTCGACAAGATACTAATTAAAGTAATGTTCAATGAACGTTCTTCCCCGCGTAGGATACACACAAGCGTTAGCCATGTTTAAGCAGCAACAAACTAAATATCAAAATAGAATGCGAATCGTGATTTAGTAAGATATTACAAAATACGTTACCACTTACGATGAGGAGTTCACAACATCAAAACCAAGTGGAGGTACTTACCTGAAAAAAAAATTGTATATAAATAAAAGAACGTAAAATAAATTGTTACATTCACAAAACATAAAGTACATACATTTCAAAGTGTTTTAAATTGTATTTAAGTAGAATATTTGTTTTAGGAACGATTCGTATGATAAAAATATATGTAAAATATTAGAAATACACGACAAACAATTTTAAATTATGGCAATTGGTCTGGTTAATTCTCTTTTTTGGGTGTTATTAATATTTTACAAGTTAATAGTGAGATTGAGTTGAAAAATGATATTTTATTTTTGATATATTATGAATAAAAAAAGGCCTGTACCAAAACAATCTTGGGTTTAGTGCGAAGAATAGGCATTATTTTATCTAACATAACAGTTGCGCAGGTAGGTGATTTGTCTGAGATCGCGCTCAACCACCACATTTCCCCCCAACTTAGGGTATCCACTTTATAACGCCTAGGTGAGCCTCAGAAGTATCCGTTGCTGCCCACTGGGTCCATCCCCGGCTATTAGAACATAAATTAATATATCTGCAACGGCCTGGATCGAACCAGGAAAATTAACACAGCAAATCAGCTCACAATACACACAGAGATACTCCGCTCCCTATTATCATTGTTATAATTATAATATAGATATAAACATTTATGAATAATTATATAAATGTACAAAAATAATATATTGGATTTCTTGAAAACATTAGTCTAAGCAATTGTCATTGGCAATCGAAGTTTTAAATAATATTGTATATATTTTTTTAAATTAACTACAACAACCCAAGATTGTGTTCAGTGCACGATTGGGGACTGCACTTTGTCTACGCTAACGATTGTGCAAGGAGGTGATTCGGCTACGATATCGCCCGATCGCCAGATTACCCCTCTTATGAAGAGTAACAACGTTATAAACCTGGGTGAGCCCCAGGACTGTTTTCAGATTCACATAATCTTTATACGGCCGATCTGAATAGATCAAATGAATAATTAAACATGATGAGGAAAATGAACATAATGAGGAAGTGATGCCAACGTATGAAATAACTTGCCCTTAATACGGTAACAGTTGGTAAGACTGTGATTAAGTGGATGGAGAAGACGGAACCAGAAATGGCGGAACAGTTTCATAAAGTCAAGGCCTGAGGTGACCTTCACCTGTCCCAGCCATCTCCGATCTGCTCGCTCCCGGTATGCGGTTTGTAGTTGTCACTCCGTATCCCAAATATGAACATACTTCCTCGCTATTTACAAGGCGATCAGGACAACGCCTATTGTACATGGGTGTTCTACAAATATACATATTTATTATTGTAGAGTGTACAGGGTATTCTCATTATTCGTATTGCACTCTTTAGTAAAATTGTATTATGCAGCGGGGGAGCCCATTGGTAGAGCGTTGTACTGGTTTGCTGGAGCTTCCGGGTTCAAATCCGGTTGTGGTAGATAAATTATGTATTCTTTTAAAAGCCTTGGACCCAGTAGGACCCTCCTGGGGTTAACCCAGCCTCTCGAATTGGGTACCATTAATTTATCAGAAGTTTTTATTAGTTAATCAGTCATAAAATGTCACGAGTAACTTCAATATTATCAAGAAACATACAAATGAATTGTGAAATCATGACTAAATGAGAGATTTCATCCAGAATAAGATTCAGGATACAAGAAAATTTATTTTATTTTATTTTTATTTTAAATGAAATTTTAAGTATTATACTAAAACAAGTAAATATAATGAATGGTACATATTGGCATGAATAAAAACTAGTAGAGAAACTACCCAGTGGTAGTACTCAAATAGCAAATCCAACTTAAAAGGTAACGAGGCCATCTTCTTTTCAGGCGCCTCGGAGGATTATCAGGAATTGAAGAGTTTGCTAGGTTTAAATCTAGTGGGTTTGAGGGGAAATGAAGTTTGTCATGAAAGGATTGAAAAATCAGCAACAAATGGGGCGTTATGGAATACTTTGTTCGTAACAAAGCAAGGAGCATTGAGGATTTTACGAAGTATTTTGGATTGTAAGGATTGGATACGAGATGAATTCGATGGCTCAGTGGAGCCCCAAGTCTTTTGTAATTAATTGAGAGCTTAGAGCGTTTGTCTAGTAAATTTTGAAGTATCCTCAAACGTTGTTTTTTGTCATTTCAGTCTAGTATGATTCCAATTTACGCGTTTGTCAAGGTGTAGTCCTAAGTATCGGACCTGTTCAACAGGAATCATTGGGATGTTATTAAACGATGCAGAAGGACAGGGAGTCGTTGGCTTAAGACGGAGGGGGGAAAATAATAAAAGTGAATTAATCGGTAGTTCACAACTTTGGGCCGAAATGTTTGATTTCATAATAAACAATATTTTTATTGACTGCTTTCTGATTGTTTTTTTCCACCTATAAAAACGATATGACTGTAGATATAATAATAATTTAAATGTTAAAAACTTCAATAATTTACATAAATATATTACTTTTGAAACTATACTAATGAACATTAGTACACCCTTCTGTAACGATCATTCGATATTCTGGAGTTCTAAATTATTATTGAGTTTTAATATTTTGTCATTGTTTAAGAGCTCAATAAAAAGCAGCTTAAAAATACCAGGACAAAAGTAGAAAACTATTGTGATAAAAAAAAATATATTGGGCTGCCATGTTGACTGATAGTCATATCTATGGTTTCCTTGGTAACCTAATAAAGAGAGCATGAATCATATGTTTAATTTCCATTGTACCTTAATTAAAAAAACATGGTTCCTTTAATATAACAGTTATTAAAATGGTTCGAAGACTTCTATTGCGTTTTGGCACAATTATGCGATGTAAGGTATTTCGAAGAGACACTAAGATATTGGAAAGTATTGCTTCTGTAAATATGATTTCTTTGACTGGAGCTTCGTGTTGTGATGGTTTCGTGTTCTCGTACGCAGTAACGGTTACCTCAAACTGAGGAAATAACGAAACTATCTTTACCCGAGATAGTGTGCAACTCCATCCCTTTCACCTCTCAACGTTTAACAAAGCTTCGGGCCCCATTTCGTCATGTATAAATATTATATAACCAAATCGTACTCAAAATATTTATCATAAACTTTCCAATTCGGTTTATTTATTTATTTCACACAGCAATGTTCTTGATTTCAAAAAATAATAATCACAAACATGCTTGGATTTAAAAAATAATAATGTTAAAATTGCAATTGGAAATATCAAAAAACAAAAAAAACTAAACTATCTCACATCAACATTCCGAATAGAAACATCAATCAACGACATGAGCTTAACAAATACATTTTTAGGTATTAGAATTATGACTTTGTTTGTTCATTTAACGTCACTTTATGCTGCTATGGCTAATCGGACGATGCTACATTCGGAGCTCTAAATTTTGCCTATCCAGGTTTAGTTAGGATAGGGATTTTTAACGAGTACTTCGGGACCCCCGTTTAACGTCCCTTCCGAAAGACGGCGTAACCAGGGATTTTTTACTCCCTTTAGAAAACCCTAGGGCTACCTGCCGGTACACGAACCCGCGATCGTGGGTTTAGTAGTTTGTTATGCTAGCCACTAGACTACAGGTCGCCCATTAATAATTATGTTCCGAGACAATTTTTAAATAACGTGAGTAGAAGAAGTTCATCATAAAAAATCAATAATTAGAAAAATAAATAAATAAACAATAAAAATATCAGAGGGATAGAAAATATATAATTTAAACCAAATGAACACAATGGATACCGCAATATGTGTTTCAATGATTCAAGTAGACTTGCAATGGTTATCGAGTTAATAAGAAAAAAAAGAGTTTTTTAGTTGAAAATACTCTTTTCGAACAAAATATCGAATGTAGGGCGAATTTTACATCTGAAGCCATGGTAAATAAGTGCAAAATGAGTTAATAGTACTGAGGGAAGATCAATATCATTCTTAATTCTACCCGTGAAGGGTCTTGGGTTCAGTACATGGTAGAGACTTTACTGTTTCTAAAACAACGGTTGTGCTGAGGATGATTTGTCCGAGATCTTGATCAATCGACTTTGCTCAAAACCGGTACCCTTAGCTTGATCGAGACAGGGAGAGTCTTCACATCAGAAAAAAAAGTCTGTATTTTCTTCTCACTCACCGAGATTTTATTTACAAATAATTACAACACACCATACATCAAAAATATAATATAATATTGTTTCACTAACAACTCGCACCGGTTTTTTTGTAGTAAGCCGGCGGACTTATTTGTTGATCTAAAAAAGAGGAATATTCCACCATGCAGTTTTTTGTTATATCTCAAAGGTATTAGGAAGCGTCTTCGATGAAACCTCCCAGGCGGTTATACTTTTTCCAACACTTCCGACAATTATCGTTATATTCAAACCAATTTACACAAACAATTGACAAATTATATACCTAAACCTTCCTCATGAATCACTAAATATATTGGTGAAAACCACATGAAAATCCGAGCAGTAGTTTTTGAGTTTATCGCGAACAGACAGAAAAGACGGAGGACTTTTTATATTATATGTATAGATTTAAATGATGATTTAAGAAATTAAAATACGGATGTATCAATCCTGCTATTTAAATGCATATTTATATTAAAATTTAATTAATTTGATGCACAGATTGAAACAAGTTCATCTGTTCATGGTGGCAAAAAATACGTTTTTTACACCAGCGGAGAAATGAATTAGTTAAAAGTAATTAATCTACTTCCATCTCTTCTTATTCCCGACAATGGGCTATTAGTGCAGTCTATAAATATTGAAATTTTGTGCAACAGTGGGTCATTCTTCGTCCAAACTCTCCTCACAAAACTTTAATTTAAATTTCATATGTGCTAAATGCACAGCTGCAAGAGGTTTTCTGCATGTGAAATACACAGGTGTATGGTTCGGAAAGGAAATGCAAATAAACCGCAACGTGTAGAGGAATGCTCTCGACTACACCTTGTTTAAATATTCAGATATAACCTAACTAAGAACAAAACACGAATATGTTTAAGTATATTTGGAAGTGAATCCCTTACTTTTCGACGGATGAAGTTTGTATATTTGACATATCGGAGCGGGTTAGCTCAAAGTTTAGAGCTCTGAGTAGCTGAGCTGAAGTTCATTTATTTGAATCCGGCTGTGAAATTATTCAACATGTTAAAAGAAATAGATGGACGCTGTTGGGATATGCAGACCCTTCCGGGACTCACCAACCCCCTATAAGATGGTTACTCTTAATTAGGGGGAAAACCTAGAAGATGTAAAAGCATTACCATGTACTAAAACCTTCCCTAAGTTGTTGATGAATATTTTTATTATTATCATTGGTATTATAAGCCGTAATGGCAAAAATTACTAGAAAATTAAGGATGTAGAAGGACTTCGTGGAATCTGTAGACCCTCCTAGGGTTCACCCTGCTTCTAGAAGTACAAGGAAAACAATTGACTCTAAAACCTATTTAGACTTACGGAGTAGAGCTTTGGGTATCCACTACACCATCGATTCAGGGAGCGGAGTGGCTCAGTGATTGAGCACTGAGTAGCCATGCCGGAAATCCTGGTTCAAACCCCGCTGCGGGCAATACTTTTATTTAGTCTGTTTGCAGCCGGAGATGGGTCATATAGGATCTAGGACCCTCCTGAGGCTCACCCAGCCTCTATAAAAAATTATAAAAATAGGGTACCCATAATGAGGGGGAAGAACCTGGCGGTTGAGCGTGACCTAGGACAAGTCACCTCCTTGCAGAACCGTTGTCCATGAAACAGTACAGTCTCAACCATGTACTGAACCCCCAGACTCGTTCACGGGTCGTAGTGGTACAGGTACTACACCATCGATTCACTCTCGTATCCAATCCTTACAATCCAAATCCTCAATAATCCTTATATAAAATCGTCAATGCTCCTTACTTTGCTACGAATAATGTCACCCATTTTGAACTTAATGCCTTATTTGATGCTGATTTGACACCACACCGATACCAATCCATTGTCAAACTTTATTCCCACTAGTTTCATACCTAGCTAAGAAAATAAGATTGCCTTTTGTCCTTTTAAGTTGAATTTGTTATTCGAGTATTACCAGTGGGCAGTTTCTCTACTTGCCCACTAATCTCATGGCATTATTTATCATTCATTCTATTTTAATTTATTATTATAGTAAATTTAAGTACAGTTGTAAATTTAAATAAATAAACTTAAAAAAAGGGTTATTATTGTAGTTTCTTGTATTTGGCAACATGGCTCATATCAAATACAGTAAGTTTTCATTTTAGGTCCTCTCAATAGGTTACCTCCCTGTTCTCCTGTATGGTTCAGAGAGTTGGGTGTTAACTGACCGACACTGTAGTCGAATTATCGCTGCGGAAATGAAGTACTTGCGAAGCAAATCTGGAAAAACTAGAAGGAACCGCATAAGAAATGAACGTATTAGAGGAGAGCTCAATATGTGTTCGATCATGGAAACAACAAGGGATATTTAACGAGTACCTGACATCGTACATCGGGACTCTCATAGTATTCCCATCGGATTAAAACTCTTCTGTATATTTTACACCACCATTGAAGGATTACCCTATCGATTCTTCGTATTGGATAGCTATGGTGATGTGAGGAGTGGCCAGCCCAGTAACCCAGTTCCTGATGGTCATTAGTACCACCGTTGCTGACCTCACCGCGCCCTCAACTTCTTGCAACATCCTCTTCCTCGAATAGCTTCCACCATCTAGTGCAATAACTGTCTATGGCTATCCTTATAACCGAAATTTTAAAATCGTATCTTTCCCTCCAATCATTATAAATAAGAATAAATATATCTCATAATATGAAGACAATAATGAGAAGGAATGCAATTATCATGATATTATTCTAAAGTTCCGAACCAAAGCTTTAAGCCACGCAAACAATATTGGAAATAACTAACCCAGCAATGCAGGTATGGTTAGGGCAGAAAAAAGATCACTTAAGTACAAATCATAAATAAGTTCAAAAAATAAAATAGAGTTAGCATGATCGGCGTTGTCTTTTTAAATGTTAGCGCAACCATATTATAACAAGCTTTGAACTCCTGAGAGGTTCAAAATCTTTACAACTTATATCCAATTATATATAATGTAACGAAATGCCCCACAGATTCTCAAATTTTTACTTACTAGTAAAACCCATCAAAGGTCTGTATAAGGTTCTGAATAACCCACAAAGGATTCAGTACATGGTAGAGACTATTGCTTTCAGGAAAACGGTTGTGCACAGAGGTGATTCGTCCTAGATCATACCCAACCGGTTCTCCCCTCCCCCTAATTAAGTGTACCCACTTTTCAGTGATTGGGTGAGCCCCAGGAGGGTTTGTAAATTACACTGTGGCTGTTAAATGATTAAATAGTTTATCTGCCATAGCCGGATTTTAACCCAGAAACTTCAGCTCAGCACTCTGAGGTATCCCGCTCCCGATCGGTGACTTTACAGCTTTTATTAGTTATGATATTTCCAATAAAAGTAAATAAATTATAATACGGAGAGGTATTTTCAATTTCCTGTTTTAGTTTTGAGACTTAAGGTTTTTAGTTGGAATTTTTCCACTAATATATTAACATTTATTTAATGACCTTTCCCTTTTTCAATGTAAATTAATTACTATTATGCTCAAGAAATGTACGATCAGTTCTTGAAAAGAGCAATATCAAAACGAGCCGAAGTTTTCCAAGTTTTTGTACAAAAAAATTAAACTGGTTGAAGATAGGACTGAATCCTTTTTAAAAATTCTAACACTTTAAAATTACACTGTACTGTCTTTTATTCCTCATTTAAAAACAAATTGTAGTTTACATAATCCGCTTCATCAGTCTAAACATGGTTTGATTTTTATACAATTTAAAACAGTAAAAATGCTGCATGTTCAAGATTATTTAACATTACTCATAAATAGGCGCCATTAGTTTGCATCGTACGAAATCACAAATTGAAAAATTAAATTAAATCAAATTATAAATCAAACACAGAAAAAAATAAAGGAAACGTCAGCATATTAAAAAAAAAATGTAGATCTTTATATAATTACATATTAATATATATATTAATAATTATGTATATTTTATAGTGTATATACATATATATATATATATAAATAATTATACATTTCAAATTCCACTGTTAATTATATCTTATTATTTAAAAGGGTAATTTTTAAAATGGGATAGAGTTGACCAGTCATGAAATATTGACCCAATTCTAACGCTGGAATGCTGAGTAATGCTTTGCTAGAAGTTTTTTCGTGTCCGGTGGAGAAAAGAAAAGTATTCATTTGTCAATATAATATTTATTCTATACAACTTGTGTATTTATTTTAATTTGCATATGGAGCAACCAATTTATGAAATTAATGTATTTTAAACATTCACTTCTTGGTCCTAGGAATACATCAAGATTAGCTGATTGATTGGTTTGTTTAATTTAAACAACATTAATCAAGCCAATTCAAGGACCATTTACATTTTCAAACGAGAAAAAAAATAATTCTATAGACCAATATAAATTTCCTGATAACTTTGAAATTTTAAAAATGGTTGACAATAAATCAAAATTCATAATGTGGTTACTATCATATTTTTTTTTATCTCACCTATATTAATTAATATTCTTTTTAAGATGAAGCTAGCGTTGTAAAATTGAAATATCAGTATGGAGTTATTCTGCATTTCTTCTTGAGTATCCATTTTAAAAAATGCATATATCTAGTCGGCGTTCAAGCAAAAGTCACAAGTTAGATATTTAAAAAATATCACATTTCACCCCTTCATTTAGTGAAAAGGGTTACAAAATGAGCACAATATATAATATTGCAGGTACACCAATTTAAGATAAATAGATTAATTAATCTATGACACATATATTTTATTTTTTATTTATTGTTCTTTTGATGGTGATGATTATTTTTATTTTGAAGAGAAAAGATTTGTCTTGGCAGGGATTCGAACCCGGGTCGTCCGCATCTCAAGCGCGGTGCTCTAACCATCTGAGCTACAAAGGCTCGTAACCAAACAAATCTATTCTCTTCACCGATCCTATATCCCCGTGTTCTCGCAATTTTTGTGATGTATACACGGGGAGGAATGCTCATTGAACATTACTTTAATTAGGATCATACGTCAATTTTATATTTATAATTTATTACATTTATATAAACAAATATTTTCTCTCCAAAATAAAAATATTGAAAATATAACTAATATAAATTGTTTTTAGGATAATTATTTTATTCACATGATATTATTATTCATATAACACGAAAATCACTAATGATCTCCAGTTTAAGATAATTTGCTTTGATTTGAATATTTTTTCTTTCATACAAATTATTTCGTAATCATTTTGTTAAACAAATTAAATTAAGGCCATTTTAAACGACTAATTGAGTCTCAGAACTCAGCAATAATTGATTTGTCGAAAGCCATTGGCAGAGATACTGACGCAACCATCGTTTGATAGCCACTCACACCTTGTCAGCCAAATCAAAAACCTCAATTACTATCGATAACTAATTTATACGTTTTCGATTTAATGGCTAAACTGCACCTCAATTATATTATGAAAGAGTTATTCGTTTCAAATCGATAAGTTGTGATCCTAATGGAGTAAATTGCATGAAAATCGTTTAGACTTTTAATCGATTACGAAATGAAATTGTGACAGGATGGAACGCTAAATTATCAATTTCACTAGAAAATATATAGAGGTTGTTTCAATCATATTAATCATGGTAAAAAATACCGTTCTCCTGTAAGGTTCAGAGAGTTGGGTGTCCTAACCGACTCTGTAGTCGAATTATCACTGCAGATATGAAGTACCTGCGAAGAATATCTGGAAAAACTAGAAGGAAGCGCATAAGAAATGAACGTATTAGAGGAGAGCTCCATCATGGAAGCAATTGAAAAGAAGCTGCTAAAGTCGTTCGGGTACGCCTGTAGAATGGACATAGGGAACCTCTCAAGACAATGGAGTACCGTCCATCTGGTAGGAGACCAAGAGGACGCCCCCAGAACGATGTTTCACGATCAGGTAGAACGAATAGGGAAATTCAGGGGAAAAATCTAGCCGTTAATCGGGAGGATTGGCAAGCCTGGGAAATGCGCCCTACCCCCCTCTCCCCCCACGCTGGATGGCACTAAGGCCAGAAGAAAAAGAAAAAGTACAAAATTAAAATTACGATAGTAAAAAATAAATAAATAGGCAGTCATGAAGGACTGTTGAAAGAAGTGAAAACTCAAGAATTTGGAATGTTCTTTTTTGAATGTCTAAATCAATTATAGTCTAAATTATTTAAATTTCAAATTTATAAATTTAAACTATTAACGTTAGCCTGGTTTTCACATCTATTGACACTACGAACAACGATTATATACATTTTCAAATAGTTTATTTATTCAAAACATATGAAGAGCTGCATAAGCTCAATACAAAATATCAATAAATTAATTGAAATAATAATTAGTCTTCTTTAGCTTCCCTCTTCAAAGCCTTTCAGCGTAGAGGAGCATCCAGCCAGGAATTCCATTCTTTCCTATTTCTAGCTAAGTTCCTGGCCTATCGGAGGTTCTTCCCTCTCGTCCTACGTAGTCGATCAATGTAGTCGAGATAAGACATCCTACGGTGGCCCCTAGGTCTTCTGCCATCCGGGACATATTCCATGGTCTTTATAGGGTCTCTGTGGTCCTCCATCCTTACAACATGGCCAAAACACTTTAGCTGCCTAGTTTCTAGGAGCTGTTTCAATGGGGCTATCTCCAGTTCCTGACGAATCCTCTCATTACGAACTCGGTCTCTCCTTGTTTTACCAATCGTTCTTCACCGAAATTTCATTTGGGCAGCGGTGATTCTGCTCTCCTGTCGGTCTGTTAATATCCAACTCTCCGCTCCATACAAAAGTATGGGCAGATACGCCGTCTTGAAGATGTGGAGCTTGACATCTTTGGCTACCTCTCTCTTCCCCACCACAGTGTTACATATCAGGTAGTAAACTGCATTTGCCTTGTTAGTTCTGTTTGATATTTCTTCGTCTACCTTCCCAGATCCGTCTATCACTCTACCTACGTATGTGAAGTCTATCACCCCCTCCAATTTTTCTCCATTACAGTATATTTGGATATCTTCTTTATTCCTTCCACACTGTAGGATCTTATCATATTCCTAATACAGTCAGCACTGGGAGTATCCATGGCAACCACCCCTGGCCAGAAGATTCCAGCAGTTGTTAGACTAAGGCACAAACTTATAACCTTAATATGTTCAAGTGTAATTGTTATTAATTTAATATAATGTTCAAACATCTAAAGTGCTTTTTTTATTTCATAATAGGTCTTACTCTTGTTGAAATAATAATTAGTAAATAAATAATTATATTATTGTATTTATTTTACCTTGTATTTGTATTTTTAGATTGATTTTATTTTCATTTTTAGCATTATTATTATCATTAAGTTCAAGGATACAAAGATCATTCGTACTTCCCATTATTTCATTTAAAAAAAAGAGACATTCAACAATTACAAATAAAATCGTTGAGGGGAAACGAAAAGTTCAATCAGTTATTGACGTTTTAAGTTATTGCTTGTATCAATTGGTCAACTATTAATCGATCTTTTAGTTAAATATAATTGATCTTACATCAATGGAATTAAACCTAAGTTGTTTTAAACAAATTGTAAAACTCATCCACTAGGAGTCACTAGCATGTTGCTGACGCGAACCCACCAGTTTGTTCTATACCAAAAGTTGCTAAACATGGCTAAAGAAGTTTTCACTTAAAAAAATACAATTCTTAATGTACAGAAATTTATTCATTTTTATAGTTTAGGTTAAAATATTTGAAAAATGGTGTCACAACTGGAGGATTAAATTAAATTCTCACAAATCCCGTCAAAACGCCTTTACCCTCCGTCGTAAACCAGTGACTTCCTGTCCTCCTGTATCATTTAATAAAATCACACTGATTCCTGTATAACAGATCAGGTACCTAGGACTTCACCTTGACAAAAGATTAACTTGGAATCCTCATACTAGACTGAAACGAAAAGAAACAGCTCGGCGTTTCAGGCTACTTCAACATTTGCTAGACAAACGCTCTAAGCTCCCAATTAATTACAAAAGACTCATATACATGACAATCATTTGACCCATCTGCACGCACGGAATAGAGCTTCGGGGCTCCACTCAACCATCGAATTCCTCTCGTATTCAATCCTTACAATCCAAAATCCTCAATGCTCCATACTTTGTAACGAACAAAGTAATCCATAATGACCTTAATGTCCCTTTTGTTGCTGATTTGGCCCGAACCCGATATAAATCTTTTCATGGAAAACTTTATTCCCACTCAAACCCACTAGTTTCAAACCTAGCAACCTCTACAATTCCTGATAACCCTCCAAGTCGTTTGAAAAGAAGATTGCCTCGTGAACTTTTAAGTTAAACTTTTTATTTGAGTATTACCTCTGATTAGTTTCTCTACATGTCTTTATTCATTCCAATATGTACCACCATTATATTGTTATATTATTTTAATACAGTTGTAAATTCCATTAAATAAATTATTTAAAAAAAAAAAGGTTTAAACAGCCCATCCAAGATTTTATTATCTAAAATATTGAAAGAATTGTACAATGCTACTGAGTACTTATACCAATCAACTTATGATTCGTATTCACTAATATTGTTGTTCGGCCTCTAGTTTGTTGTGAAACAGAGACTTGGATCATATCCAATGTTGAAGAACAACACCATATATTTGAGTGGAAAGTGTTGCTCCGAATTTATGGGGAGTGTTTATGGACAATCTACGACGGAGCTATACGATTTTTATCATGAGTCGGGACATCTTGGCAAACGAAATAACTTCAAAAAAGATTCTGACTGAGCACGTTTTTGATCGTCGCAAAGTTGGCAAGTCAAATCTTGGATGAACGGACTTTTTTGACTGAAGCAGTAGACAAATTTTGAACGTGCGGAACGGAATGGCAGCCGTACAGAATAGGGACTTCTACATAGGAAGCCAGTTCCTTAATGGTACGTAAGGAAGTAGTTTGATAGTATATTTAGCGTCACTTTATCCTGCCATGGCTAATCGGACGATGCTAAAGTAGGAGCTCTAAATTTTGCCTACCCAGGTTTAATTAGGATAGGGATTTTTAACGAGTAACTGATATCGTATAGACTCGGGACCCCTGTTTAACGTATCTTCCAAAGGACGGCATATCCAAGGATTTTTTGAATCCTTTAAAAAAAACCGAAGACCACCTGCCGTGCCAAGGACCTGCGATGTTGAGCTTCGTAGTTAGTTATGCTAACCACCCGACCACGGGTTGTAGTGCTATTTAATAATAATAATTGTAATTTGTAGCCTTTTTGCCTGACGTATTTTTTTTTCCAGGACACATTATCCTAAAAGAGGTAACAATGGGATAAATATGAAGCCTAGGCCTAGAATTAAATTATTTTCCTATTTTATTATATTCTTTTTAATAATTATTTTAATAATGGAAAAAAAAAATTAAATTGCATATGATTAGTACCTTGAAGTGGCCGATAATAAAAAAGCCACTTCAACCTCTGACGACCCTCAAGATCCGAGTCTAACGTCATTATCTTTGGAGACGTGCCCCATCGCACGAACATTAGTGAAGTATGCCAACAAGTATCTATTACTGCTTTCTAAGACGAATCGATTGATGCTCAATAGAATTTCTTCATGATGGCTCGGAATAGCATGTTATTATCAACTGACACTTCGCTTATATGTATAAATATATATAAGCATATTTTCCACTTATAGTAAAAGGTTTACTAACACCTTTAGGGATTTTCATTTACCATATAACTGATAAAAACACACATATATTATACGAGATTCACATGCAGTGAAGCGGTCAGCATAACAAACAACTATACTTGAGAACGCGAGTTCGCAGCCTGGCAGGGGAACTTAAGATTTTTTAAACTCGTTGGTTATGCTTAAGGGATGTAAAATGTGGGTCCCGAGCCTGTGCGCTTTAACTCGTTATAGATCGCTATCCTAATTATACATGGATAGGCAAAATTTAGGGTTCCGACTGTAGCATCGTCCGATTAATACATAGCGGCATAAAATGACGTTATATGAATAAACAACAAACAACAGATACATTATAAGCATGATGATCGAATACATCACCATATCTGCTATTTTCAGAATTTAAGTGTAAAACTTAATGGGGTGTAGTTCAACTTCGTTGCTACGGTATTTTCTTTGGAGACTAGAAACAGTATGTAATTTCTGAATTTAATTTTTTAAGTTCCGTGTCCTCCAAGAACAAGATCAATCGCATCCTTGACCACACAGCGCCTAGATGTTCCACTTGATATTCCACTATCGAAGTTCTTGGGTCGAGATATTTTTCGGCTACCAGTACAACGTTTTCTCTCTATTTTTCCATGAATAACTTCATGTTTCGGGTTTCTCGTCACGAAGGCGAAGTACAGTGCTGTACCATTATTTCCTTGTTCATACGCTGTAAATCATTCGACCCATCCACGATATCCTCAACCTTCTTCGGTAAGCAAAATTTTTGTAGGTCTCTCTCTTGCACATTGTTTCCGTGAGAATCCCTACTTCCATTCCGTAAAGAAATATGGTGAATTTTCTCCATACTTACACAGATCCACCAATGTGATAAAAACAGGGCGTTCTAATCCATAACATCATAATTCAATTGTAAAACTTGGTCGTGTTCATCATTGTTGTGAGGTGTTAATTATTAATAACTTCCCTTACTTATATTTTCTACTTTCCATGTTCAGTTTATTTTTTTACTTGTTATACTCTAGATTTATATCTTTTTAAGTTATCAGACCTATTTGGACATACGGAGTTGAGCTCTGGGGCTCTACTAAACCATCCAATTCATCATGTATCTAATCCTTACAATCCAAAATCCTTCGTAAAATCCTTAATGCTCCTTATTATGTCACAAACAAACTCATCCATCATGATCTTAATATCCCATATGTTACTGATTTGGCCCAAACTAGATACCTATCCTTCCATAACAAGCTCCATACGCACTTGAATCCGCTAGTCTCTCAGCTTGCTTCCCATACTATTCCTGATAACCCTCCGAGGCGTCTGAAAAGAAGATGGCCTCGAGATCATCTACTATAGAACTTTATTGGAGTGCTACCGATGGGTAGTTTCTCCACAAGTGTTTTCATGTCATATTCTACATTTTTGCACATTTACTTGATTTAATACCATTATAGTTGCAAATATCATTAAATTAAATTTTAAAAAAAATCTTTGCTTTCTACTTTCTTTTTCCTTTATTTACTCTTTGATATCATTTTTGTTATATTTTCTTTCATTTTAGTTATGCAAACTCCCAAGGAGTCTATTATCATACATTTTATATTTTATCTGTATTCTACTATCTTTTCCATAATTTTACATCTCACCTCTGATGTTTATACTTTTTCTTTTTGTAAACTTTCTGTTTACTTCCTTCTTTTACCTTTGTAATTTTTACATCACCACCTTTCAGTACATTTTCTCTGTAATATCTTTATTCATATATATCCCTCACTTTTTTGTTCTAAATTTCTATTACTCTACATATATATTTTTTTTATATTATCATATGTTTGCTACTGCAATTTTTTTATTTTTTTTTATTTTTGTTGTTTTTGTCTATTTTTCATTCTCAGCCCTGAAGATGACCCACAAAGTGGGTCGAAACGTCGGCACATAATAAATAAGTACCCACTTATTTAGTGTTTTATTTGACTGGACCCCCAACTATTTTCTTCCTTACGTCTATCTTCCAGTCAACCATCTCCTCACTTCTCAGAAATCAGTAATAGTTTGGAAAAGCATTGTGTTCTCCCAAAACACGATCAGTCGGCTAAAACATACGATCATACAACAATAGTCCGTACTTAATTACACTGACCACCTAAATCACTGATAAAAAATATAGCTGCGACTCACATGTTTGAAGACACAAGGAAAAGAATAAAAATAACGTTGATGAATGATCTATTATCACAAGAAATTAAATCATTACACGATAGAGGTAAAGCTGTGTACTGTTCTTCTGCATGTCTCTCATACCAATTTGTTGTAATTTTGCTGACAGACAATCCGCATATTGCCAATTTGTTATACTAGACAGGTGTGGATAAATATTTATTTTAAAAAATTACGCAATCTAATCGAAATCTGGTGATTTAAATATTAAAAAGAAAAAACTGACATTTCACCGTTGTCAGTGCCATTAGTATTAGCAAACATACGATCTTGTAACTCAGACCTCTTTGGAACGGAAACAAAACCTTCCCATGCAATAAACGGGTCCACTAAATTTGTTTGACAAGTCCATTTTCGAAATATAAAGAAAAAAAAAATCGGTCGGCATAACAAACGAGGCAGTGACAGATGACCGATATTTTCCATTTAAGGTGTCTGCTTTCTCAGCGCTGCGTCCGACGAATGATTAATTATTTAGCAAATCGTTAATTAACAGGCAACGACGATTAGCAGATTACCAATTACTACCGAAATGCATTTTAGTCTCGGATATTTTTTCGAAAGCCTTTTCGTTTCAAAACAGTTTTTCAAAATTTGACAATTAATTAAATATCTAATTTTTTTTTAAATATATAAATTTAATATTTCTCACTTTAGAAAATCCGGAGTTCCAAACTACAATAAAAGTAGAAACATAATCATGTTTCGAAATCCCAGTGAATAAAAGTTACTTAATAATACCTTAATGAAGCATAAGAACATTTTACTTTCAGGCGCTCAGGATCAGAAGTGGAAAACAAAAATTGATGTCGATATTTTCTGCCTTACGCTTTCGAAACTTAAGGTTCAGAAGCGGACTAAAACCAAGAAGTAAGTCGTAAAAGTCTCGTGTTAGACAAAACTACTTTACTAAAATTAAAAGTATAGAAGTCTTCTATTTGGAAGATCTCATTGCAGTTCTCCTTCAGGGGTTTATAGTAGGATATAACAATATACATAAGTTATTTTTAGTTTATGTACTTTTGATCCTCAACGCCCCGATTTTAGTTGAACTTATAAATTATATGGAGGGGAATGACTGAGTAGGGATAGAAACTGAATATAATGACAAAAATTAATAGGAATATTTGGATTTTATTATTTATCTGTTAATTTTAATTAGTTTATTTAAACATAATAAAAAATTCGAATTACTATTTCCTTAAGAATAGTAAATCATTTTTTCAACAAACAACTTTTCTTGTATTTTCTCTAATTTAATCCAGTTATGTTTTCATTATGCAAGAAAAGATACCAATAACTCGAAGTTGGCATTATTATTGTTGACGAAAAGACAAATCGTTCTAAGCTAAGTTATGAATTCCTCTAAATAGCTTTGACTGAAGCGTCCATCCTAGGTTTATAATGAGCTAGCAACCCTAAAAATGCATTACGTATTCATGTATTATGAGCATTCATTTACATAGTGTTACATATATAGTGTGTGTATGTGATGTAATGTATTACATTACACAGTGTATTTAGAGCATTCATTATGACCCATACACATAGTGTCAAATTTAGAAGCCAAATTGGTCATATAATTAAAATAATGCTTGTCATTTCTAAATATTAAATACCGAAATATAATATACTTGTGTCAATATAAATTACCAAATAGAATTAATCGCCAAATACTCAAGGCGTGTCAAAGGAGTTATAAATCGATATAAAATTAATATAAATAAAGTGCTTAATTGGGCTTCATAATCTCAAACGTAAAAAACAAAAAAAAGACAATCTAATTTCCAAATAGGCTATTAATCAAAACCGAGGAAAGGACATTATTATATATTTAATATAAAGCTTTAAGTGTCACCGAGAGGTTTCGACACTCGGCTGACTGAGGGATTGCTCTGCAACTGGGTCGCATTGTGCAACCGCTCTCGATAACACGCCTCTTCGTCTAATTCCTTTATCACGGGGGTTCTCTCAGGACGCCGACAAGGATTCGGAGGAGTCGATGTCGAGGATTTCTTCATGGGGAAGGAGAATCCTGGAAAGGATTCGGGGGTAATCGAGTCATCAGGATTGCGACACATCATTTCAGCAGTGAGGAATTTGGAAAGAAGCGAGAGAAAGGAAAAAAAGATAGGTTCATTTTTAAATAAAGGAGGTTAAATTGTGAAATATCACTTCAGATAGGTTACTGTAATAAGGTTATTTGTATTTAGTTTTTTCAAACAGCTGATCGAATAAACAGCTGGTATGCATAATAAGTTTATTTAGGCGAAATCGTAGCCAAGCACGACTCACTGTTTACTGGCTAAAGAGTTTGTATTGTTTACCTAGTATTTCGTATTCAATAGAATGTGTACTACAATTATTTGTTGGAGAAATGTTTATTCCATTACGATGAATTGTAAAATATAAGATAAACAATTCAAGTTCACAGAGAATAATTATTGATTGAAATAAATAAACTGAATGGACGATAAAACTATCCTTATGAAGGTCGTAATAGATTCTCACATAGTAAGAAACTAATTAAATATTATAAACGAGCGTTCCAACCGACATTGCTAGTATATACATATATATAGCCACTACAACCCATGAAGATTCTTGGCTTCGGTACCATGATAGAGACTGTAGTGATATTACGACAACGGTTGTACTGGGAGGAGATTAGTCCTAGATCAAGCTCAACCGCCAGGTTTTCCCCTATTAAAGGTACCAACTTTATAGATATAAAGCTCCAGGAGAGTCTTTGGATCCCGCAGGGTGCTACGACGGCTGTTAACAGATTAAATAACTCATCTATAACAGCCGGATTTAATCCCGGGACTTACGACATGTTAACTTAGCGCTGTACCGCTGAGCCTCCTGCTCCATAGGAACAAAAAAGAATATAAAAACAATATAACTGCAATAAACGACAACAAAATATCATTGAGGAGTTAATTACAAGATAGAGGTCAAATAAATTCTTAAATTGTACTCGAAACTATTCATTAGAAATCAATGGAAGCAAATGGTCTGATTGGACGCCTTCAGCAGGTCTGAATGAAAAAGATAAAAAAATATAGAAATCAAAATATAAGCAGGAAGAAATATTTTGGAAGAGAAAACAATACGGGTAAAGGTTAAAATCAATTGGAATAAACTTATTTCTTTCTCCCGGTGCACCAACGAGGTTCGTAAGAATTGCATATAATGATCACCATCTGAGGCCACCAACTTCCTTTTTCAGTCGATAAAGAGACACACTATCGATAATGTCTCAATCTGTAGGATATAACCCACTTTAACCTACCTCTCTCCGCTAATGGGCTCTTTCCCGATATGTACTTTGTCGGGGGAGGGCCATTAATCGATGTATCGAATCGATATATCACTTAATGAGGGGAGTTCTAAATTACTTTAAATACCGCCTACTTCGAAGAATGTTTATTAGGCCAATTAAGTTCGTTTTTTCAGCTCTTAAATTGGTTTATTCCCTTAAGAAGAAAAATGATCAATTAGACATAGATTATTAACGACATCCATTATCCCAATTTTCATAAACAGAATATTCACTTTGTTAGTTAAATGCGAAGATGTTGAATTTAACAAATCGATAGTTTGTCTGATTTTAATAAAAATATAAGATAATTATTCCGGAGGTTGTCGCTTCGAGTTGAGTCACAACAAGATTCAACTTTTCATTCGGTTCCCTATTAATGTTTCTCAAAATACAAGTTATCATGGTCTTTAGTATGGGAAAGAGAATGTAATTATGGAAAATATGTGCATACTTCACTAATCATTTCATCTACATACTATCCCATCAAGCATATACTATCTATACTTCGAAATGTTAGTTGAAACTTTTATTTCTTGATGAAATGAATACCGAAATTCATTTCCCATAATTACATTCTATTTTCCATACTAAAGCTCAGGATAACTTGAATTTTTGGAAAATATTAAAAATAAACGATTAAATAGCTAAAAACTGTAATTCAGCTCGAAGCGACAGGCTGCGGAAAAAGATACCTTATTATTAATTACAACAAATAATTTTATTGACATGTTTTACCTGGCTCCCTGAAGGATAGCAGAGGTTTAATATTTTATTTGTATCATAAACTATACCGTATATAGAATAGAATAGAATAGAAAAGTAACTATATTCTGGGACTAAGCCTCTTTAGAATAACAGATATGAACAGGAAAAAAAACATAATATTAATCTGGCCAGAAGGCTAAATGTTACCAATCATAAAGCGTGTAAAAAATGACAGAAAACAATTTAAAAAGAAATATATAAACAAAAAATAATAGTAAATAAATAAACAGCACAGATCTTGACAGGATATTAAGCAATTAAAGAGAATAGATAAATACATAGCTTTTGTTAGATGCATGAGCTAGCATTCAATAATTTGTTTACATGATGTACAGCTTTTCAAAAAGCAAAATTAAAAGAACTAAATAACACAATGAGTTATTCTATACATTACATTCTAATCAAATGATTAACCTGCTTAGAAAGTATTCTTTTGGGAAGCTAGGAGGTGTTGAAAAAGAAAAGATTTAAATAATGATAGTGAGGGAGTATGACGGATATTAGGAGGGGTTAAGTTCCACACTGTGGTGGAGCGGGCGAGGAAGGAACGTTCGAATGCTTTAGTTCTGTGTGAACGTATATAGAGATCAGAAAGGCGGGATCTTGTTTTATGGTGTTGAACTGAGAATTTGAATTGGAGTGGACTGTAGATATATGAAGGGTGTTGAGAGTGAATTGATTGGTATAAGAATGAACAGAGGAAATATTTATATGTTGTATTTATGCATTCTTTATTGTTGCTAACGAGGAAATACTTTAAAGTTTAATCTTTCCTTATTCCTACTATTCAGGAAATATTCTACGATTCTGTTTTTAATTTTAAATAACTTTGTAGAAGACGCGACCTTAGGAATACCGGACGATCGGATCAGACATACATGAAATAATTGGCGATGAGCAACCTGGGATTGGAGATGCCCTACTCACCTTGGACAATCTCTTCCGGATCCGCGACACCAGTCCTCGTCGGATACATTCAGTGCAAGAATAATCGCTAGTGTACCAAGTCTTATTTTAAATGTATTTATTTATATCAACAACTTTATTATAATAATATAACAAGTAAACATAATTAATGATAAGTAATGGCATAAACAAGTAAAAAAACTACACAGAGGGAGTACTCAAATAACTAATTCAACTTACAAGATCACGAGGTCATTTTCTTTTCAGAAGCCTGGGAGGATTATCTGGAATCTAAGAGTTTGCCATAAAAATATTGATATCGGATTCGGGCCGAATCAACAACAAATACGACATTAAGGTAATTTCAATTTTTTCGTAACAAAGTAAGGAGCATTAAGGAATTTAAGAAGGATTTTGGATTCTGTAAGTCCGAATAGGTATTATAATAGTCATGTAAACGAGTCATTTGTAATTAATTGGTAGTTTAAAGCGTTAGTCTAGTGTGTGTTAGTCAAAGTGTTATAGTGGCCTGAAACGTGTGAGGCATCCACTTAGATAATGCAAAATAATTTAAAAACACGAAGCTAAAATGATTGATCCGTGTCATAACTTAAGGAAAATATTCACACTTGTTAATGAATCCTAATAAGAAAAGACAAAAAGAAATCAGACGGTAAACGAAGTAGAGGGCGCCTGGATGATGTCGAAGAGGACTTGAAACTGCTGGATGTACAAAACTGGAGGAGGATAGCGTAGGAAAGCAGAAATCGATTAGCTGTGGTGGTGGAGGCTCGAGTTCTTCCAGGAACGTAGAGCCAAAATAATAATATTGTAATTAGAAATTAGTATTCTTTTTTCAGTAGATCAATTTCCGGTAAGTTTTTCATATTTTTTCGTTCACATAATTTTCTTTTCTTTTCAACAAAACATCCTTTAAAGCCATACATCAACCATCATAAACCATCGTAGAATGTTCAAATTTCGCGAAATGTTAACTGGTTAATTTTTCCAGTATTTTATAGATTTTGCTTTTTGGGATAGTTCCTTTTGCATTGATAAAATTTAAAGATAATTTTTTTTTTAAACTTTCTACCCGAAGAAAAGAAGTTATTGGGACAGTAGTGGCTATAGCAAAACATGTCTTGCTAAACCGTAGTTAGAAATAATGTATGCATATTTGATGAATTTACATGAACAGAATGAAGTAGCCAATTCAGATAATTGAGTAGCAGATTGCGTGCTAATTGTAATGTTGAGGTAAATGTGCAGTCTTCCCAGAGGCCTCGACCCAGAAGCTCATCACACGTTGACGAGGAAACGGCACGAGTCTCCGCTAGAGATAATTTAAACCTTAATATAAACACTATTCAAACTTTAACAAAAAATTACTGTAAAATTTTTATTTTGGGTTTCATTCATTTATTGAAATTTACAACTATATAATTTTTTTTATGTATCAAGTAAATAGAATGAATATATGCCATGAGATAATTAATATGCCATGGTGAATTATCGAGAACCGAAGAAGTAGCTAGGTTTGAAACTATCACTTTAGTTTTTATTAAATTAATAAAAACTGGGAATAAACTTTGTCATGGTTGATACCGTGGTCACTTTATTCGTTACAAAGTAAGGATAATTGTGAATTTTACGAAGGATTTTGAACTGTAAGGATATATGATACGAGAGGAATTCGATGGATTAGTTGAGCCCCAAAGCTCCTGACGTGCCTTATGATAGTCAAGTATGCAGGTCTTTTGTAATTTATTGGGGGCTTAAAGCGTTTGTAGCCAGAAACGGCCATTTTATTAAGTTAGATTTGAACTATTCCATACTTCCAACATATCTCCCTTTTGAAAAAACTCGTGTACGCATATAGACATGAATAGCATAATACTAATAGCTAGTATGGATTCCAAATATCCCACTTCATCCGTTTGGATTGCAAATCGTTTTGCTCGGGAATCGTTCTCGACGTAGCTTTTGAACGGATCTGACACCCTCCTCCATAAAATTCCAATCCTCTCTCGCTTAAAGATCATAAAAAAATCATTATAATGTTATGTTCATATTTATGCCACTTTTCACAGGTTGTATCATCGGTCCAATCATCTGTATTAATCCAGCTGCCATCCCACCCCAACCAGACAGTAACCTCATCACATGTACTGATGATACATAATTGCATGCCAAATCACAGACTTTGACGAATGGGTAAAACTGGAGGACCTATGTAAATTCTATTAAATCATGGTGGTTCATCGTCATAAGCCTATGCCTTCCTGTGCTACAGCATCCTTTAATAATATTCCACAAGTTCCTTTAGAACACATCAGATGCTTGGAAGACTTGGACTCTATCTTGACAATCTTAGAATTTTCATTCTATAGTGAAACAATAAACTCGCCGTTTCTGGCCATTTCAACACATTCTTGAAAAATCTACAAGACATACATTTGATTACAAAAGTCGTGAGAATTATAAGACTTATGAAATTAAGATTTGCGCCTCCACTAAGCCACCAAATTCATATTGAACCCATCCTTACGGTTCAAACTCTCCAATGCTCCCTACTTCGTCTCTAGTAGGGGGGACCTAAAATGGTCTTAATGTTCGATTTGTTGCTGATTTAATTTTTAATTTGCCCGATCATTCCATTCATAGAGTTTATTCTGTCCCCCTTCATACCCACTAGTTTGAAACCAAGTTACATATAGGTTTTTATTTTTATCGGGTCATAGGCCAACTAGGACCATGCTATGCATGACAATACTATGCAATGCATTTTACTTTCCGTTCATTTCTTTTTCATCCTCTATCTCACTTCTTCCTCCGCTCTTCCGCCAATTTCTTACTCTCCTGCCTGCTCCTCTCCACTTCTAAGACTTTTTTTTCTCATAATTTCCCGGAATCCTTTTCTACCCTGGTAGTCCTCCTATCTAAAGCCAATTTGTTTCAGCACTCCATCATATATTAGTGTAGCTACACACATTGAGCTTTCACTCTTCTATATTAATTAGTCACTGGTTCGATTCTGACTAAGTCCATCCAAATAATGGCCTACGCGGATGACATAGATATAGTCAGAAGAACACTGAGGGATTTACACCAAGCGTTTCTTGCTTTGGAGAAAGCTGGGCGGCGAATGGGTCTTCATTAGAATCAGGCAAAAACCAAATATATGCCTGCTAGCATTTCAAGGCAACCAACACCCTCTATCACGTTTGGCACCTACACGTTTGAAAGTGTCGACAGTTTTGTCTACCTTGACTCTTTGGTACAAGCGGATAACTCAACTGGAGCAGAAGTTCAAAGAATAATTTTGACTGCTAATAAATGTTATTTTGGGATGGCAAAAATTTTAAGAAGTCATCTGATATCAAGAAGAGCCAAGGTGATACTTTACAAGACAATGATAAGACCTGTTTTAACTTACGGATCGGAAACCTGACCTCTGTCCAGGGCAGATGCCAATAGTTTACTGCTCTTCGAAAGAAAAATATTAAGAAGGATATATGGAGCAGTAATAGTTGGAGATCAATCTAGACTCAGGCAGAATGCAGAGATATATCGGATGTATCAGGAGCTAGATGTGGTTCAGTATATAAGAATAGCTAGGCTTAGATGGGCTGGACATGTGGCGGGAATGGAGGACAACACTACTCATAAGATACCGCTATTTGGGTACGTTGACGGAAAAAGGAAATGTGGACGGCCACGATTAAGATGGGCAGACGAAGTCAAGAAGGATGCAGGTAGCATTGTTGGATCCAGAGCTTGGAGGGACCTTGGCACAGGACAGAGAAGAGTAGAGGCGACGCATTGATGCGGCTTAGATCCGTACTAGGTTGCAGAGCCAGTGTTGATTGATTTATTGATATTAATTAGAATATAATTACGTAATCCTTCGGTGAATTTCATATATATATTATTACCTAAAACAAGTAGGTTAAGACGTACTGAGAGAGAGAGAGAGAGAGATAGAGAGACATTAATAAGATAGATAGTGGACAAGTTAGTAGAATGACCAGGAGGCTCTTGCATTAAAGATATATCTGGAGACCAGCGCTACATTTCATTGCCATCGGGAGGTGACAGCTTTATACACTTGTTGGTCAACTTGTCTCGGCCAACGCCTATTAACTTGTAGATAGTTGAGCTGCTCCCAGCTAACTTAAAACATTGGTAATTATTGAAAAATGCTATTTTAAATCATATAAATGCATTGTGAAAGGGAATATATAAATATTTATATATATATATATATATATATAATATATAAATATATATATATTTATCACCCTTGAAGTACTTAGACTATTTATTTTTATGACGTATCTATTTATGGATCTATGTTCCTCATTATCCTGCATAATTATAAAATGGTTAAAGTCAGAAAAATTAAATTTGGTATTTAAATTCAAATTTCTTCCAAATGTATATGAGTATATATAAGAAAGAGAATACTTAGGGTGGTTCTTGCTACGCTGCAAAACCAAAAGAAAAATATGTTATACTGTGAAAAAGAAATAAAAGCAATTTTACTTCGAAACTTAATTTTTTAATTGTTCAATCAATTTGTTGAGTTTATTTTCCTTCGAAAGCCTCAAATTTGAGTTGCAATACAAATAAAAGAAGCTTTAGGAGAAATGAAGCTTTAGCAAAAGCTAATGTTATGGGTTAGATTTTATTCAGGTAGACAAAGTCCCTACTACTATGAACATAACAATAACAAGTAGAACTTTTTTGTGAACATGTCCAAAAAAATTGCAGTGGAAAACTCGTGAAATTCAGCTCTAAACGTGAATTTCATCATATTTTCTGTTCCCGAACGTTCAAAAATCTTGACAATTTATGTCCTATTATAAAAAATAGTAGGCCTCCTAGTGAATTTCTAATAGAATGGAAGATGATAGAAAAACAATGAATTTTTACTTGTATAAATAAAAAGTTATAGCCACAATCAAACGTGTTATAATAAGAAAATTAAATTACAAAAGAATATATGAGCCTAAATATACATTAAAATAAAAATAATTCTTGTGAAACGTTATAATCGAAATACTAATAATCAACAAAGATAGAAAATTACCTCAAACAAAAACGTAGTCATTAATTATATAAGTTATATAATAAATATATAAGATAAGACATTTTATGATTTAATTAGGAACCTTCATAAGAAATTAAAAAAAAATATTTTTGTTTTGAAGAGAAAAGATACGGAGATCTGCTACGGAGAAGCATACGACCCAGGTTCGAATCCCGGCCAGGAATCTTTTCTCTCCAAAACAAAAATATTTAAAAATCATTAACCATAAAAATAACAATTAATAAAAATAAATTATTAAAAAAATAAATATTAGACTTTCCTTGCATTTTATACAAGTTTTTATAATTTGTATAGGCTCATACCAAACAGAGAGCTCTAAAAGGCTGTTTCTCATGATAAGGCAGCTAATGATTACAGAATCTTTCAACATATGTTCTATCATAGCGGCTTTCGTTGTGTTCGTTATAGTCAGAGGTCAAGGCTAGAGTATCGTGTGAATCTCGGTTGGTACATACTCCAGGGATATTTCTGGCAGTAGGAAATTCCAGGAAAACGTTCGATAGTAGGAAACTCCAGGAAATTTCATATGAAATTGAATTACGATTAGAAAACCATAAATATTACTCGTATTAACGAAATAAAGTTGCCAGTATAAAATAATCATTAATCGTATAAAGTTTTTTTTTTAAATTATATAAAACTCCAAACAAATGAAAACAGCAAAATGGCAATAGAAATCATATTAATAAGGAACATTGTATTATCTATTGTAAATTTTTTCAAGTAATGTCTTAAAATTACGAGAATTTCGCAGGACACTGTCATCTTTCTTCTTTGAAATAAATAACTAAACTTGGGCTTTTTTTGAAGAAGTCCAGTGTTAGTAAAAAAGCTTAGAGAATGCTCTAAAGAGATTATTAACTGTTGGTAAATAATAAATAGCATTAAAATATTTACAGACTTTTGAACTCTGGAATTTGATAAAACGGTAAATTTTTTTATACACCCCATATTGTGTTTTTTGTGTAAAAACTATGTTGGATACGCTCGGAATAAAAATAAAAATTGATCCACGCTAAATCGATCAAAGAGGTTAACAAAACCTTCTAGCCACTATAATTTTTAAATGACCGTTAACAATTTTCAGTCCTTCACCTAGATCAATAACCAAGTGTATAATCTAAATCCTTAAGGATACTAGGGCGAAAGGATGAGGCGGTGGCTACAGTCTATTCCGATCCTAACATTTCCTCGACCAATGTCCTTCGTCGGCAAATTATGGTAGTAGTACCTTCTTCGTTGAAGCCTCGGCTAAGGTTTATAACATAATGAAATTAAAATCATAAAAAGTTTTAAACATTTTTAAACTTTTTTTCTCAAAATGCGTTCTTCTTCAGTCAAATGCAATTTTGTACGACCATTTTTATTTTATAGCACTTTATTTATCTACAAATTTATAAGCTGATAGGGAGCGGAGTGGCTCAGTGATAGAGCACTGAGTTGCCATGCCGAAAGTCCAGGTTCAAATCCCACTCCAGCCAATAATTTTATTTAATCTTGTCTAGTTATTTATTAGTAGGGTTAAAATGAATAAATAAATAGTAAGGAAGGAAATAGTTGGGGTTGCATTCAAATTAAACACTAAATAAGTTGGTACTTATTTTATTTTGTGCCAACGTTTCGACCCACTTTGTGGGTCATCTTCAGGGCTAAGAAAGAAAACAGACAAAACAAGAAAACTATAAAAATGCATTACAGTATCAAGAATATGATAATATAAAAATATATGTAGAGTAATAGAAAATTAGAACAAAAAAGTGAGGGATATATATGAATAAAAATATTACAGAGTAAATGTACAGAAAGGTGGTGATGTAAAAATTACAAAGATAAAAGAAGGAAGTAAACAGAAAGTTTACAAAAAGAAAAAGTATAAACATCAGAGTTGAGATGTAAAATTATGGAAAAGCTAGTCGAATATAGATAAAATATAAAATGCATGATGATAGACTCTTAGAGAGTTTACATAAGTAAAATGAAATGTAACGAAAATGATGTCAAAGAGTAAATAAAGGAAAAAAAAAAGTAGAAAGTAAAGATATAAATCTAGAGTATAACAGGTAGAAAAGTAAAATGAACATAGAAAGTAGAAAATATAAGTAAGGGGAGTTTTAAAATGTATAAAAATAGAATGAAGTGGTATAAATATAAAATATGATGTAAATATACAATAAATCCGGCGTTGATTTTATTATTGTCGTTATAGGATGGAATAAGTACAAAAGTTTAAGTAATTAGGTAATTATGTATAATAAATGAAAAAAATATTAAATTAAAGAAGTAAAGCTTATTATTGTCAGTCTCAAATTTAATTTTTTCATTATTGGGTCCGAAAAAGAACTAATCAACTATACACTTTAAGAGGTTAAACAACGTGCAATGCAGAACATACACTGTTGATATAATTGAAGTGATGACATAACAAAGACTTAGATGGGTTCGTAAAGTTGTAAGGGTTTATTAAACATCGAATCCCTTAGAAGTAAATAAGCACTGATCTGACTGGTAAGCATCCGAGGGAGGAATGATTTGGATTTTAGTTGTAATCCGTTTGTTTATTTTAACGTCACTTTATGCTGCTGTGGCTTATAGGACAATGCTACAGTAGGAGTCCTTAACTTTGCCTATACTAGGACCTCACACCGCATAGGTTCGGGACCACTATTTATTTTCCCTCCTTAGGACGAGATAACTAAGAATATTTGAACCGCGATCTTGTGCTTTCTTATGCAATCCACTAGACCACAGGTGACCCCAAGCCGGTAATCAGTGAATGGAAGTTTGTAAGAAATAATAGAACCTTCTGGTTCACCATGCCTTTTATTATTATTACTAGTGTTACTCATATAAAAAACAAAACAAAGGCCGTGAGAACTATTAGAAACAACAAGGTTATTACATATAATTTTTTTTTTTAATTGAATATAAAAGAGAACAGCCTGTAAACTGTCAGAGATAAAAGAGGCCTATGTTAACCAAACATAGAACATATTACATTAATTTGCAAATGTAAATATCTAGGTTAGTAGTCTCTATTTGCATAGAAAACTCCTTTCTATAAATATCGCAATAGCTGTCACTAATAAACTTGCATCTCAGCTTTACAACTTATTGCCCAGTAATATCTTTTTTATAGAGCTCTAATTAGAGCAGGATATTGGGTTGTTACATAAGAATAAATAAATTTAACTGCTTAGCGAACCCGAGGGATCGATGCCGACGCCAACAATTTCCGTTTACAAACCTCCTTCCATGGAGCACCACTCAAACCCAAACACGCCAGACCATTCTTAACGCAATCCTCCCACCTACGCCTCGGCCTACCCCTCAGACGTTTCCCAGCCGGCATAGTGGCTATTAACATCTTAGGAATTCGTTCGTTTTTTTGGACCGAATATTCTACGTAACACCTTATTTTCGAATAGTTTGTTCATACTTCTGCGTAAGCGGCCAAGTTAAGAAGAGATTGTTTCATAAGAAACGCCCCTTTTTTATTATTTTTAAAATTCAAAAATTAATAAACATCCGTTGTTCACTATCTTTATGTTTACAGATTCAAATGAGCTGTTATCAATCCTTTTTTTTAATATTATTTACTATCATTACGATTGAATTTTTAAAAATTGTTTAGAATGCCAGCAGATATGATGATAGAAACAAGCAATTATCGTGTAATTGTTTTTTTTGGTGTTTAAAGGGGACACTCGGCATTGCAGTGTAGCACTTGCTACAAGAAGCATTACCACCGCGTTCGTGGAAGGGTGTTGTAACGAACGGACTCTTCGATGTTGGTTAAAAAAAATTTCACCTGGTGAAACAGATTAATTCATAAATAAATAATCAATTCATTACTTATTCATTTCTCCTTTCTACACAGAAGTGAAAAAATCCACATCGTACAGATAAAAACCTACATTGGTTAGGCGGGAATAACCAATACTCTTACACGACAAGCCCAGATCTCAGGTTTCAGGACATACAGTAAAGAAACTAAACCTAAGTCCTTCCACACTCACATTATTTGTCAGACTTCTATCCAACAAAATTTCTTCTGTTCAGATATTTGGACAACTTCCTTAAGAGCAAATTGTCAAAAACGCATTTTTAGGCTTTGTAACATCATAAAACCTTCCTCTTTTTAGTTCTGGGATCGAAAGTTGGATAGCAAGCTGAGAAAAATAGATAGAATATGATGGCAGTGACAGATATTTAAAAAATATTTATAAATAATGGGCGAATATTAGAGTAAAAAAGTAGGAAAAAATGTCTATGATGTTCAAGATGAAGGATTTTGGATTGTAAGGATTGAATAAGAGAGGGATTCGATGGTTTAGTCTCCACACTAAAGCTCTATTCCGTAAGTCCAGATGGGTCTAATGATTGTCTTGTATATGAGTCTTTTTAATTAATTGAGAGCTTCGAGCTTCTCTCTAGTAAATGTTGAAATACCCAGAACGGGCGAAAGCAGAGGTTAAGGTAATTTTAAAATACTCTATTTTTTTGTAACTGAAAGTATACATTTTTTTTTTAGTATTATCGATTATAATCCGCCTCTAGAAGAAAGCCTAATTCACAAGATTAGCAGGTAATTGCGATAAACTTGACGCTCATCGCATCAACCATTACTTGGGTAATAGCTAGTCTCTCAATAATATCTTCGCCTTCGTCATTTTGCAATATTTTTTTATATATCGTTATGGCCGAGATCTTAATCACCTGGCATTATTTTTTTTATTTTTTTGACACGTGATCTATATGCTTGGATCCAAATTACCAGGATAAATAATAATGCGATTGTTTTCTAAATGGAAATTCCGAATTTGTCTTTCAATTTATAATTGGTCATAAATACCATCTTTACAGATTCAAACACACGGCATATCCAATAATAGTAGCGACTAGGAATGTCTATATCGAAAAAAAAAATCGATACATAAATAAAATGTCATTACTTATCTCTTATGAATGAGGACATTGTTAAGTATTCGAGATGTAGGCCGAATCGTAAACTTAAAACAGCTGAAGTTGACAGCAATTGAGTTAGATACGCTATATCCAACGAGGTAGCATTTGAACAGTTCAGCGCCTTGTAACATGAAGATTTCCATCTCATCTTCAACCCTCTCCTAATCGAAGTTTGAGTTTATTTAAAATATTTAATATTTATTAAACTTTTCGAACAATATTTTTACGGTAATATCTTTTTATGGAAAGGAAAGAAATGACTGTTCAAGGAAATAAATGTCTTAATAAAAAAAGTAGGAATGTTTACATTTCTGGAACTTAATTCAGCAAACATTAAGAATGTAGACAATCTTCTGAAATACTTCCATTAAGCCTAATGACTACACAATTCTGGCAGTTGCGAGTGAGCATTAAGAAATACGGAGAATGTCGTAACATGTAAACTATGTCTTTGCAGAACATTGCGTCGTATATTATTTCCAAATATATATTCATAATAAGCCTATAATAAATCCGGACTCTTGGCGAAACCGTTCTTCAGGGCCTTCGAGGTCGAGAGCTGATTAAGAACGGAGATATACCCAATAAATCAGAAGAAACAAGTGCAGAGGAGGCGTGTTGCAGGAGCGGTGGTTCAGGTTGGGAAACGGGAGTCGTGCAGGGGAATATCTCCTCTGGATCTCTGGACACCACGGCCGACCTACTTCGGAGGAATGTCTGGATGTCGCAGTCTTCGGAGGATATAGTGAAGTACGATGTCACAGTAAAAGAGGACGTAGTGTGGTTGGATGCCACAGTATTAGAAGATTAAATTAAGCCTGCTATTCTTAATTTAAATTCTCTGATAGCTTTAATTTCGTATTTCTCATTTTGAATTATGATAGAGATACCAGTATTGTACACAACCCATGACGGGTATTGATCTGTGCATATTGGTATAGACCAAGAAGGCAATATGGCAGAGATCACATTGATCTGCGAGTTTTCCCCCCAATTAAGGGTACCCACTCTGTATAAGCTGGGTGAGCCCTAGGAAGGTCTGCAGATCCCAGAGGGTTTATAACTCTTAAAATAATGAATAATTTATCTGTTACATCCATTGTTTGTATCCGATTCCTTTAGCACACCATCATTGATCTGCGTATTTATAGTAATATTTTCAATCATTCCAACAGATGAAACCTTGTAGTACTACAACCCATGAATAGTCTTAGGTTAAGTACAGTGTAAATACTGTGCTGTTGCTAAGAAGAATGCGCAGGGAAGATATCTGACGGAGATCATGTTCAACCTTCAGGTCCTTCCCCCACTTAATAGTACCTACTCTAAATAGGCTGGGTGAGCCCAAGGAAAGTCTTCAGATCTAATACAACACTGTTAATCCAATACTAATTTATCTGCCACAACCGAATTTCATCTCGGGGACTTCAGCTCAGCAACACATCGCTCTAAACACCGCTTCCTATTGAACACTTATTAGATGCATTACATTGTTAATTCATTCTATTGATTTATAGATATGTGGAAAATGTTTTAGGAATAATATCTCAATAAATTACCAGTTATAACCGATCAATTGTTTTCTGTTTTGTTTATATAAAATTTTAAAAAACCAGTTCCACTACGATCCATGAAGGGTCTGGGGTTCAGTAGATGGTAGAGACGGTACTTTTTCTTGGACAACGGTTGTGCATGGAGGTGGTGTGTCATAGATTTGAACGTGATCCAGATTTGCCCCCTTATTTTGGGTATCCACTTTATAAAGGCTGGATGTTCACCCAGGTTCTAAGTTCACCTCCGAGGATTCATCTCATGAGGGTTCATCTCCGGCCGCTGACAGATCTAATGAAAGTCTTGCAAGCAGCGGGATTTGAGCCCAGGACCTTCGCCATGGCAACTCAGCGCTCTACCACAGAACAACTCCGCTCCCTGTTTTGTTTATAACATCCAAAAAAAACAACTAATATATCATCATTATCATGATATTGTTGCTCATTATAGATCACTATTTGTGGGACTGATTTATAGGATACAAGTATGTTTTTTAATTAACTTAATACTTTTATTTTTCAGCGTCATTGATTTTTATTTCGTTAAAAAAAATCACATAAAGCTTCGATATATAATAAACAACTATGGTTCGCTTCTGATTAAAAAAAGACATTGTAAAAGGCAATTGCTTTCTTTATAATTATATATAATATATAATTTATATATATTAAGTATTTATAATTTTTTCTTGTACTTATTTGTTATCTAGTGCATAATTGTTATAAATAGTCCATACTTATTGATTGCTTTATTTTTTATCCATTGGTTGTATTGATAGACATTGTAGTTTCTTAAACAAGAAGCCTGAATTGTGATTACCGAAGTTATGCAAAACAAACGTTTATCTGTAATGTGTATGACAAAATGGATAACAGTTATTGATTGAAAATGACATGCATCATTTCCGTTTCCGCTACTTTCCTATCTGCACATTAAAATCTCTCGGAGACTGCTGAGCCGGTAGTGCTGTTTACATATGTATGAGGGCTCCTACCTTTCTCTAAGAATCAGTATCACGGATCATGGATCTCGGCAGCTTTATGTACAAGTTGCTTCTTCTAGTCCAGTGGTTCACAACCGGGCAAATAAACCAGCGTGTGGAATATTCCGACTGAAGGAATACGTTTAAATGGCCCATTATTTATTACGGCCTATTAAAGTATAAAAAAACAACAACAAAAACTCCATTATAGGATCAATACAAGGCACCGCACTATTCAAGTACTATCTAGTGGAATTCGTGGAAACTAAGTACTTTGAATTCAACTATAAAATTTGTAGTCATTAGGATTATTTACTTAGAAATATTACTAATATTATAACTCGATATAATTTAAATTTCATTAGTGTTCTTCGAGATCGGGGGATCGGAGTGCCTAAAGGGATGAGTCGCTGTACTATTGGCCACGGGTACGAACTTTGGATGTGGCAGGTAAATTATTTGGTCCTAGAGCTCACTTTAATATAATAGCGGTGAGGTGCTTAAAGTGTGTACCCTTAATTGCAGGAAAGATCTGGCGGTTGAATGTGTCTTCAGCCAAATCATCTCCCTGCAAAACCGCCTGCTTCGAAACAGTTTAGTCCCTACTGTTTACTGAACCCAAGACTTGATGATTTTTTTTTATTACCTAATTTTAATAGTCCATGTTTTAATTAGATCGCAGGTGTCTGTTTTCCCTCACTACGTTCATTCAAGAGATATGCAAATCCCAAAAGGGTCTTTTTCAGTATAAATCGGGACTTATATATAACTTAGATTATTAAATTATTACTGCTACAAGTTCCCTAGACAAGTGGAAGCTTAAAATAACAATAATTTTAAGTAATATTCACCTTGAGGTTAATAATTCTAGCCAATATAAATTAAAATACGACACAATTCCGTAAGTGTGGCGCCTTGAATTACTATAGCGGCAATATTCTGGAATTACAGAACTAAGCTATCGTCGGAAATAAACAGGTAATAGACAGTCATTTTTTTTGTTTGATATTAAAAATGGAAAACTTAAATAGAAAACAATTATGTTACAGATTTTATTTCTTTACAAGATGTAGAAGGCCGTGGATTAAATGTCATAAACAATTACATAAAAATTATGAAACATTGGACGCGTATATTGTGTTTTGAAAAAATAATTTTTATGGTATTTTTGAAATTCTAATTATAAATATAAATTAATTTTTTAATAAACATTTATTTTATCCTAGTAAAAACCCACATTTTAATAGAGACAGTCATTTTACTATTGAAGTTTATGAAAAGTAGAACAGCTGATACAATCGATATTTGACTTAAAACAATTATTCCAACCTTTACCTAGAGCTAATGACAGAACTATACAGTCAGCAATAAAATATAATACTGACTATAACTTTTGTTGACCTAAATGTTTCTTGGCTCAGGTGAGTTATAATATCCGAATAGAGAGATAAAAAAAGTGATTTGTTGTTATAAATTTTAAAGTTACAACTTCATATGAATTCCGGCTGGCCCAGTTTTCGTGATGACGTATTCATAAAGTAACAGAACTGGTTTATCAATTAATTTAAAATAAATAAATAATATCTGTTCCAAATTAATAATGCATCAGGGGGACAAATTATTCCTCTTGGCAACTCGAGTGAGATTATAATCAACAAGAAATTATAACCCGAATAAGAAATATTATTTTTATATAAAATCGCCTTTCTCTTTAATCAAGCGATAACCTTTTAAGGCTTTCTCATTTTATTTCCGCAGCAACATAATAGATGTATTATAATTCAAGTTCCAGTCCGGAATATAATTATTCTACAAATGTTTTTAGAAATTTATAGTTCCAGTCCTGTTTAAAATAAATTAATATATAATAATAGAAAAAATAATAGAAAAAATAATAGAGGCAAATCGGTCTGTAATACAACGACTGTACTGTAACTGTACTCAATAATATAATATTAATATCTAATGTCAGGAAAATGAATAAAAAAACCTATTCTATATGATGGATGTTATGTTCATACATCCTTGGGACATTCATGTTTCCAAGGCAACTTTTAAAAACGTTCTAAATATTACAATAGAAATTTATTATATTATAGATATTAAAGGCTCTCAATATATTGGGTCGTCACGGATGAAATGTCAGTTTGTTTATTTACAGTTTTCTTTTCATTAGGGATTAGATTATTTGTACACAAACAATTATGTTATGTATACCGTTTGAAAGATCATTTAATCCTTTTTCATAATCAGTCTTACTTTTCCATTTGAAAGTGAAGCAACGTTGAAAAATAAAATTATGTCTTCCGCGGAAATTCGTATAATTTTTCTCCACGAATTTAAACTTGGCCATAGCTTCACGGAGGCGTTCCGAAACATTAATATTGTTTACGGTGAAGATACAGTGAGCGAAAGAACAATCTTCCGTTGGTTTGAAAAATTTCGGTCTGTGGATTATGACCTTACCAACAAAGAACGTGGTAGGCCGAAGACTAAGTTGGACACGAAAAGTTGAAAGAGCTGGTCTTCCATAACCACTCGTGGAGTAGGTTCACAACTTGGAGCAAGTGCCATGACTGTTTCCAGGCACCCTAAAAGCTTGGTAAGACAAAAAAGCTGGAAATATGGGTACCACATGAATTAACCTAGGCCCAGCAGCTCACCAGATTAGAAACGTGCTCCGTGCAAAAGCTCCAGGAGGTGAATATAGAGGAGCTTCCTCACCCACCATATTCTCCAGAGCTTTCTCCAACTAAATTTTACTTTTTCCATTGTTTGGATAATTTTTTAAGAAATAATAATTTGACAACGAAACCGCCCTGAAACCGGCCTTCCAAGACTTCGCTTCTTCCTTGACACCTAATTTTTACAGAGCGGGGATAGAAATGCTTGTTTCACATTGGGAGAAGTGTATTGAAAGTGAAAGATCCTATTTTGATTAATAAAAGTATTGTTTAATAATTTTTTTGCTAATAATTAAATTTACACTTTCACTGACATTTCATATGTTACAAAAAAATATTACAAATATTACATTATTACTTACAATAAGCAGCTCATTAATGATGATGATTAAGAAGCGCTTATCAGAACTAAGTGCTGGTACTTACCTGGAAAAAATCACATTGATTAACTATAGTCAACTAAATAAAATAAACATTTATCTATTATTTAAAAAAGTTTTTTTTATTGACCAGTGCTAGATCTCATATAAATATTGGTAATATCCAATTTTAAATTCTTCTCTATTATATAAAAAAGTTTTTAGTGTTCGCCGTGAAATATTTTATTTTTCATAAATGGCGGAGTAATACGAATGGATCGTAAAAAAATTAGCTTATGATGAAGGCCGGATTTAATATGTAAAATGTCAGTCTGGCTTAAGTCTGTCTCCTAGTAAGAACTGTTTTTAACAAATATTTTTTTACAATAATTTTTATTTTATAATTAATATGTATAATGTGAATTTATGATTAATGTTAGACAGATGAGAGATATAAACAATCCTAGCTTATAACAATTGGCCTGACCCACTACAGCCTATGGAAAGTCCTAGTTCAGAACAACGGTTAGACAGTACGTTCAATTGAACTAATCTATAATTTTGCTGAGATCACGCTCAACCGCAAAATTTAGGGTACCCACTTATAGAGTGTGTTATACGAGAGTCTGTAGATCCCACATGGTCGATGAGTAGCTGTTAAAAGAGTAAATGGCTTACGGCCGGATTTGAATGTGAGACCTCTGACACACTGATATACTAGAGATAAGTTAATACTATACAGCTTAGGTGGTCCTCCATTATTGGACATGATGATAAGTGCTCCAATGGTATATTCAATTATTTCTAACCTATTTGGTCGGCTAACAATCTCTTACCATATATATTTACTTCAAGTTACCAAAGAGGTAACGAAAGCAATCTAAGTCGACTAGATGTTTGAAATTTATTGATATAATTAGAGGTAGAAAAATAGTGAAGAAAAACGGTTTAAGTACGTTTAATTTTTTATTATTCAAAAATGGCGACAAACTACTAAACTCGTTTCAGACTTGCACTAGGGACATTCACTATCCTGCTTGCCATACTCAACTGCTTTAATGCTCAATTAGGGATTATGGGCACTCCATTGAAGGTAGTATCGTATCTTACTAAACACGGTGGCGCTGTCAGTGGTAAAGTGGTGTAACTATTTTAATTAACTTATTTTTTATAAAACATTTGTTTTGTTCTCAGCAGTCTTATAATTTATTTATAAAACTGATTCTTACTTTTCATTTATTTTTTAAATTCGATATACTTGTAATTAAAGCATGTAAATTGTGAAAATGGGGCAGCTAAGATTGAGATTTTAGAGGTTAAGAAACTTTTACCGCAAATTGCTAATCTCATTTCTTTGACATTCATTTTAATTCACTATTTTTATTCTCCACATTACTAAAGTACTAAAGGCGATCATATACGAGTACGAATTCATACATCTGATGTTACAGAAACTCGAAGAATGTCACAATTATTTAATCCGCAAACACACATAAGGAGCCACAAAGGATTTTTCGTCCAAAAACAATGTTTTTCCTTCTCATTAAGTATTATTACGGATATTTTGCAGGCACTATATCGCAGAAGATAGAACATAGACATCAGTGGTTGTCACTCTTAGACACAAAAGGGATAATTGCGACACAGACAGACACACCTACCTATACAGACCTACATCCAAAATGCGTTTTTCGCAACTATCCGTAAAAAACTTTGTCACCGATATTTTGACAAGATTACTTGATAAGATACTTTTCTCACCAAGAGGCTGTAGAATGTAAAAAACTAAGAAGTAGCATTGAATATAAAACAGATATTAAACAAAGTTAAATAAACATCTAAAACTCCGAGATGCATAGAGAAATATCCTTATGGTCCCTGAATTGACAAAAGTATCATGTATAGTTAGTTTAAAAAACTTGTTTGGTAATGTTATATTAAATTAGGAATATAATGATATGCAATTAAACCTACAAGAAACAAAAAACCCTAAGAAATCCCTAAAACAAAATTAATTAGGGAACAATATCGTTCCCTAACAATATCGTTCGTATTGATTGTTATCAACAAGATATCGGTAAAACGATAGTACTACAAATACAAGTTACAACATTTCTCCAGACCCTCCTCTCTCATGGCTCAGCCACCATCTATAAATTGGATGCCCTGAATTGGAGGGAAAACCTGGTGGTAAAATAGAAAATTCAGAAAACGAACATCATAATGGAAACTAATTTTTAATAAATCCATTTTTTAGAGACATTTAAAAGGAAAAGTAAATAAATAAATAAAAGGCTTAACGAACCCGAAGGCTCGATGCCGATACAACCATTCTTTTGTTACAAACCTCCGTCCACGGAGCACAACAGAAACCCAAACCCGCTAGATCATTCCCAACGCAATCCTCCCACCTACGCTTCGGTCTACCCCTCAGACGCTTCCCAGTCGGTACAGTGCAAATTAACATCTTAGGAATTCGTTCGTTCCTAAGCCCAGCAATTTACATGCCCATCTTAATCTTCGCTACGCTATCACCTGAATATTTACCGGATGCATGCTTTGCAATTCCGCGTTGTGTAATCTCCTATATTACCCAGTGGTCTGAAAGGATAAGAGGAAAAGTAAAACCGGCATGAAAAAGATTGAGACATTATCATACGTGGAGACAAAAAGATCTGATACCATAAATATCGATCTATTACACATTACTCAATCGAGTCTTATCTGAACGATCTTAATGGCGACTTACTCGAAGCACTTTCTAGATTTGGATCGAACTAATTAATATTAATCGGTCGTTGGTGTCGGTTTGGGAATTCTGAAATGTCACACGGGTGTCACTGGCAACCGACGAAATAATTTAGGGCTGTCACAAATCTGCAAGGACACATAAGGAAACCGCTTTAAGGGTTTACATGTAACCGTTATCGGTAGCAGTTATACAAGAATTGCCGGTTATGTGTATCTTAAAAAAAAAAATAGTTTGCTTTGGTAACGAGTTGTTTATATAAAATTAACAGTTATCCGATCCAATAATTTTTATATGTAGACTGTTGTCATGGTAACTTTGTAACAATCGAAAAGTGTAGACTTTCTACTAAAACTTTTAGTACGTGTGAAATTATTTTTAATGTAAAAACTACTCACAGACTAGTACTGTTGATTATTTTAATTGTACTAAAAAGGTGAAAATAAAACTTGTATTTAATTAAAAGCCTTTCAATTTTTTATTGAGCTTAAGAATTGATCGGTTGTCATAGCAGACCTTAATCCCTAATATGATAAGTAATGGCCCAGATTGTAAAGTCACGAACATTTATTTGAGCTGGATGAGGAATGGACAGGAGATCAAATGATCGAAAATATTTATGATTCGTGAAACGCGATTAAAGCCAACACACATCAGCGAACCATCTTGGTGTTCTAAGCAGCACACCTGGAACGGAGTACGTGTTTATTTTAGAGCTGCTCCTAACCTCTTTGTTTTTTCTGTACAGTTTCAGTAATTGCCCCAGCAGTAGAAAACAAGTCCTAGAGCAGTGTTCATTATATATTACTGATGATTTTGATTACTCAATTGATGAAGGTAAAGGAAAGGTTTTTTAAAATATAGGTCGAGTTAAATTAAAATTAAGCTAGTGTCCGTTTTTCCGTTGCAATGATCCATTTTAACATATGATGCAAAGTAATTATGTGGAGTAAATTTAGTAGACTAAATTTTACAGTTATTTTAGTTGGTCGTATATCGGTCCAAATTAAGTACCTATCGATAGTTAGAACCTATTAAATATCGATGAATATTCCTAATCGAGCGTTTAGTACTGTATTTAAAAATATTGACAGCTTTAATAATTGACCAATAGCCATTTTAAGCTCAAAAATAACTTTTGGAATATTGTATGTATTGTTGTATAATATTATAGTCATATGTTAAAACAAAAAAAAAGGATAAAGTAAACGAATCCATGTTCGACATATTGTCCCTGCCATCGCAAAGTATGGAATGTGAAAAAAGCACAGTTTTCGTTTTCGACTTATAGCAGTTGCTTTAGGATTGATAATTGATATGAGATGATAGAGGCATCTATCAGTCACAAAAACAATGTAAAACGAATGTCATTTGTTTGGCTATAGTCACTAATTTTTATTGAAACTTGAAACTGCTTTTTTTTAATTCTCCTCAAAAGTACCGATTTTCACATTCGATAGTTGGACATGGCAGGGACGATATGTTTACTTAAGTATAATTAATGCGTTGCCTATTATAGCTTATTTAAATTAATAAGTAACACTTATAATTTAAATGATGAAATCAATAAAAAAACTTAATTTTGCAATTTAGATCTTTTTAATTAATGAGAAGATAAAAGCTATATGCCATTTTAAGCTCTAAGATAACTTTTGTAATATTGTAAGTGTTGTATAATATTATAGTCATATGTTAAAACCATGAAAAAATGGAAAAAGAGTAAACAAATCCAAGTTTGGCATATGTTTAATCTATTATAATTAATGTGCACTGTTACAGCTTATTAAAAATTGATTATCGTAAGTAACACTTAGAATTCAAATGATTAAATCAATCAAAAAATGTAATCTTGATCGGCTATAATTTTACTAATTAGACATTTTTTAATTAATAAAAAGATAAAGATATTTTTAATAAAACAAATGTTATTAAAAAAGTATAAATAATTATTGATTAACCAGCTGTTCAAGAAAATCATAAATAAAAATTCCTTAAATATCCGAGAAGTTATCGTTCAATTAAGCTACTAAAATTGATTATCTAATAAAAACTGCTATAATTAAACCTCAGTAGTCATTTAAAAGTTAGCTCTTAAATCAATAAACCGTTCTGAAACGTACCCATTTGTCAAACATAATTAAAGTTTAAATCATGTCACTGTTTTTTTCCTAAAACAGACGATCGGCTCTGTTAATTGTAAAATATGGCAGAAAGGCAGAGAGATTAATTGATTCTCCTTCCAAGGAGGTAGATCAGCCAATCGAAAAAAAAGTATCCGTTCGATCGGGAACGAGCAATTCAGGTCACCGTATCCACCCCCTCCCGAATCTTAAAAAGCAAACATTCTAATAGATTTCTAATTAATATATCATTGCCAACTCCTTATCTGGTTTGTATACAAAGTTGTATAGCTGTCTTTAATGAGGCCTACTATTTTATATGTATCTCTAATTAAAAGTTTACTTAGACTCCCATGATTTAAGCAACCAATCAGAACTCAATGCTACATTGATAGTAATATACATTTTTATTAAAACTTGTAAATATTTTTTTCTCAATAAGTACCCTTTTAATCTAAATTATTTCAACTATAATTTATATATAGCTATAACTATATTCCAATTTAACTGTATATTTATACAGCTGTAATTGGAATGTCCAATTTATATTTTCCAGGAAAATTTCAAATTTCATCAACCGCCATGAAAATATCATGTAGTGGAAACACAGAAAAAATAAATATTTAATAACAGAAAACCATTATTCTCTGCAGCCCGACATTACGTTATATATAGCATTGACGAACGAGAGTTTGAAAATAACACAACCGATTTTTCGGTCACGACATGAAGCCAATTTAATTTTATAAAAAGACGAAAAAATAGCGTAACATTTAAAGCGTAATGACGTATTATCACTAACATTCCTTTTCTTTTCTTTCTATATTTTTCAAGTGATTTTAAGCATCATTTGAGAAACAAGTAATATCAGAGCAAGTTTATCCTCTTCCGCCGACATTACTGATGACGCCTCGACTCCGAATAAACTTTTTGAATTGATTTAATTGACAAATTCTCATTAAAGCCTTCGTGTAATTATTTACCTTTTATAAACCGACAAATACTGGATGACATAATTATTTCTGCAAATACCTGTCAACGTATACCTGGGAAGAAGTTATTTCCCTAAGTTATCAACAATATTAACTAAGCGAGTGAAAATCTTGTCAAATATGTCTTCTCTCATCTCTCTGTATTGGAAGATTAATTTAATCCATTTTAAAGCTCATCAATGGAATCAGTGTTAGGTTTTGAAACTCATCTCGAAATTCGTGATTTTAATGTGGTGGCTAAAAATATAAATTTATATTTCTCATAAAATAAATCTGAATAACCAAGCTTTAATATTTAGTTTAACTATTTTTTGTACATTTTTCGAAATATTTCTTCAGAAGAATGTTTTTCTTCTAATTTTCCAGATTAAGCATACTCTTTTTATGAAAATACATTAGTGGAAAAATTCCAACTAAAAACCTTAAGTCTCTAAACTAAAACAGGAAATTAAAAATACCTGTCCAATATTTCGCCTATTCAGGCATCCTCAGGGCAGAAAGAGAATAATAGCAAACCAAAAGATGAACAATGCACCCAAAAAACACACATCCCACCACCTCCAAGGCTCAAACGCAAGACAGGTATTTTTAATTTCCTGTTTTAGTTTAGAGACTTAATGTTTTTAGTTGGAATTTTTCCACTAATGTATTAACATTTATTTGATGTCTCTGTTGACCGTTCCCTTTTTCAATATATATTTTGTGGAATAACCATAAGTCCACTGGTTTTTTATATATTCTCTTTTTTTGCACTTTTACTTTAATTTTTTTTTTTTATATATATATAGTTTTATGTCTTCAGTTCTGTTGCTGTTTGTAACTATTATTTATGTTATTTTGTTTTCCTGTTGAGTTTGTTGGGGTTTGGTGAGTGTATAATGATGGTTCAAATCTGGAGTATTTATCACATGTTTTTATCTAACCTTAGCCAGCTGGGAATCTAGTAACCTTCCCTATGATTCAGTAGTTGCATTTGAGCCTTGGAGGTGGTGGGATGTGTGTTTTTTGGGTGCATTGTTCATCTTTTGGTTTTATTTTATTATTCTCTTTCTGCCCTGAGGATGCCTGAACAGGCGAAATATTTAAAAAAAAAAAAAAAGTACAGGTATTTTTAATTTCCTGTTTTAGTTTAGAGACTTTTTCCACTAATGTATTAACATTTATTTGATGTCTTTGTTGACCGTACCCTTTTTCAATACCGTACCCTTTTATGAAGTTTAATGTTACCTCATTTTAATACCATGTATCCATATACATTTTGTTTTCTCTTTGTCAGTTGAATATTTTCTCTACTCCATAAAAAAAAAAAATGTTATTAAACTTTATCATTCGGTATTAAGCATATAGAAAATGCTGGGTGTTTCTGAAATCGAATAGCTGATAAAATTGTTGGCTTTAAAACTGTACCGTCATATATTTGTATAACGTATTATTGTTATATTTATATATTACAAGATATCATTGATATACAGTTTTATAACTATATAAATTATTATATATAAGGCATAGAGGTATGAAGAAGGAGGATCAAAGGATCTAGCGGACTGTTTATGCAAGGCCCAGGCTGCTCTCACTTCCTCTGCAATTTCTCTCTCCAAGCGACTTTCTACTTCGGTGGGACAGCCTTCTCCCGGCTACACGTGCTCATCCCAATCATTTAATCGGAAACGAACCACTGGGCTTCGTATCCAAAATCTAGGCTTAATCTTATAAATCATCTATTTATAACTAAATAAATATAGGAAATTTTTTAACGTTTATTTATAAATTTTATGTAAGCTTTAATAAGTTTTAAAAATTATTTGTTTGTAATTGGTGTCCTTTTTGTTTGTTCCAAACTACTTCTTAGTGTTAAAATATGGACGCAATATTTCTGTAGGGAAGCTATCCCCGGCTTATTCAATGCTTCTTTTCTGTTCCAATAATAGTATTCATATATTATTAGTATTATAGATTATTAGATTTTACGCTGTTACTTAAAAACTAATTTAATAAATGAATAAAAACTTCCAAATTAATATTAAAAAGTGGAGTGCTATCGATGGGTAGTTTCTCCACAAGTGTTTTCATGTCATATTCTACATTTTTGCACATTTACTTGATATAATACCATTATAGTTGTAAATATCATTGAATTAAATAAAATAAAAAAATAAAAAATATTAAAAAGATTTGTCAGTCATACTTATGCTAATAGACTGACTAAAAAATATTCATCTATTTTGATAAAAGAAAACTAAACCAAATTGTTCAGAATACTTAAAAAAAGATCTTGAATGTTCAAGATTCAAATGAAGGACAGAGACAAATTTAAAAAAGTTAATTTTCAATACACAGTTTCCACGAAAAGAGATGCATAGTATAGAGAAGAGACATAAGGAAGAAGTCAGAATGAAAAAAAAAGTGGAAAAGATAAATTATAATTATGTAAACATGATCTTTAAATGTCTGATCTGTAAATGATTTGGTTTTAACGGGAAAAAAATGCAAAGAATCTAAGAGAAAAAAAATACTGGACTACAAACGTTAACATCTAAAACTAACCCTCAATTCTTTAAAATATAAATTTATTTGTTTCGTAACTTTAAGTACTAACGTCTCGTGGGTGTCCATATGCCTCATCCACAGAGATAACATTTTTTTTTATTAATAAATGAACTAATATATAAAGTGCTAAATAGTTAGCACAATAACCTACTACCCCCTAGATCGCGGATTCGCCATCTATAAGATGGCCATAGGATTTTTTAGGATAGATCTAAAGGGAGAAAAAATCATCGGTTATGTTAAAACTTATAAGAGCTGTCAATTACTAAATCAGTACTCAAATCACTCAATGTCTCTCTGTGCTGACGATGGCTTAACACTTGATTAGAACGAAACGTCGGCACACAATAAATTATTTGTCCAATTCAACCCATTATTAAAATTATCCAATTAAAAATAAATTATTTGTTCTCTCATTGCACATGGTCCTTTTTGATCCTTAAATTCTTTAGAAATCAAGTTGCTTAGATCTTTCTTCCAATTTAGGGTTTTATTTATGTTTATTGCATATCTCCTTATTTCTACAGTAAAAAAGAAACCTGAAATTGTATCGGAAAAAATAGCAATGAATGTATTTAAAAAGAATTGATTCCAGAGACAAGAGAAAGGTAATAATTCGAAAAGGTCACAAAGCAATAACTCTCCGATTTTGGACAATGCCCAAAAGGTCGCGACAATACTTTTCATGGATCTTTTTAGATAAAAAAGGAAGCTTTAACTTCGATAAATTGTATTGATCTAGAAGGCCTAGCTTATAGATATTATGTATATACGAGTATAGCAGTTCAAGAAGCTCAAGACTTTTAAAAGTATCACTGTCTCGGTTACTGATATCACGACATGAGAAGGAGGCCTGCCTGTGGCATATTTAGCCTGTAAACAGCCGGGAAACGGCTGAGTGGAATTTGGAGGCCTGGGGCTCACACAGCCACTGAAGTTTGTTTAAACATAAGGTAGATGTGATCTCAGCCTGATCACCTCATTACGCAACGTAGGCTTAAAAACAGTACAGTCAAAGCTAATTTTAAGGCACTAAATCATTATTAATTAATTAATGATTAATAATCATTTCTTAGCCGAGCAAACAAATTTGAACTGAGTCAATGTAGAACATATTTTGATAATGTCGATCATGATTTGATAAAATGATTTGTTTTGATGAAGGTCCATTTACTAATATCGTTGTGTTCTTTTTTTACGATTTATAGTAGATTTATCGGGAATAATGTTATTTTTTAATTGCATAGGTTATGTACAGCTTTCATCTATATTGTGAAGGTTAAAAAGTAAACTAAACACAGAATAACAGTTTCTCAATGTGATAATAAAATATGGCAAATAAATAGAACTAGGGTGGAATGTTCAGAAAAAAAAATGTTTAAAGGCGCTTCTCTTAGTTTCCTATTGCACACAAAGATTCTTGCCCTTCTCACTCTGGATAGAATAGGTTGACAATCTTCCGAATAAACCTTTCTCGTCTATATTGATTTAAATTAAACACCAAAGAATCGATAATAACATAAGGCTATTACATTATTTACGTCAATTAACGACAATTCGTAAATCGCCTCCGACGTGAGCGATCGTTACTGAACTAATGGGAAACTCAGATTACACTCCTTTCCCCAAGAGATTGATAATCAAGGGCGAAATGTTAATGGAAGCCGAGACAAATGCCGAGAGTGGTCCCTGGCTTTTAGCTTATTAACGGCCTTCTTCATCGCTACAAATTCTACATCCGAAATTGGGAAAATAATGGTAGCAGATAATATAACTTATATGAACTTGAAAGGCTAATAAAAAAAATACGTCGCTATCTTAAAAGCATGAGAACTTTCTACAGATGAACAAGATAGGAATTACCTAGAACAAAATGGAGATGATGGAACATCAAATTACATTATCATAACTCAATTAGGGAAAAGGGGTGGCTCAATACCCTTGAGGTACTGTGCTTAAGGTCCCAGGTTCAAATCCAGCAATGGCAGATAAATTATTTAATTTGTCAATAGCCATAGATGAACCATGAGGAATAAGAAGGCCCTCCTGTGGCTCATCAAGGCTCTGCAAAGCGGGTATCCTTAATTTGGGGGAAACCTGGCTGTTGAGCGTAATATCGGACTAATCACCTCCAAGCATGATGTTTGCCTTAGAAAGAGCGCAGCCTGTACCATCTACTGAACCGAAGACCCTACAAGGGTTGTAGCGACGCAGGTTTTATAGCTCAATAATATCATATCAAACATTTTTACAAACCATAACTTATATCACAGTATGACGAATCAATAATACCTAAACAAACTACATAATAATTATATCTAAACAAACTACATATTAATTAATGTGCTTATCTAATAGCTATCCTATAGGTTGTCATACTACTATTTAACACTTTTATCAATCGCTATAAACTAGAACAAGATTTGTAGGTTTCAAGCTCATAAGAAAAAATTGAGACTTGAAATAGTGAGAGGTAAGGCCGTTACTTTAGGTGTCACATTAACATGTAATTATGCAAGACAAACATTGAAGGAGGGGATTCGAGGTGGAGTGGCAAAGAGATAATTAACCCAGGGCGGGAACGGAGGTGACAGCTACAGCTCCCTTATCTCCATGGCGTGGGTTGTGATCTATATAATCGATTTCTGTAATGAATGACACAATGCATCGAATTGGGGCACCTAGCTAGCCGCGTCCCAGCAATCCATTACATCCCTGTCCTCCGCCCAATGGGGACGAAAAAAAGGGGAAAACAAGGTGAGGGGAGCTGGTGACCTAATTTAAGGTAACATGCACCTTCATAAATATATATATATACGTTAGATTTATGAGATAGGCATTTGTTATTTCAACCAAAAATATCCCTCGTTTTCAATATGAAATTATTATGCTTAGATCATTTCTGTACGTTTACACCCACTAGCAAGGCTAGCTAAAGGGATAAATAAAACGCTAAGGTCCTTTTAAGTTAAAGTTGGGGTATTACGGTTTTATTTTATAGTATTTATTACTACATTTTATTTATTGTAATAATGTTGTATACTCACCTAACGTCACTTTAAGGCTACAATGGCTACATGGGATGCTACAGTGGGAGCGCTAAATTTTGTCTATCCAGGTTAAATTAGGATAGGGATTTTTATCGAGCATCTGACAGCTGTTCGATTTCCTGAAAGGAGACATAGAAACTCTAGAAGAATCCTATTCAATAAAGATCTTGTATTAGGCATAACTTCTCTTATTGCATAAGTTAGTAGTTCGAAGTCGACGGTTTTGTTCAAGAATTGTAAATAACTTCAAATTAAAGTGGTAAACATCTCCAATGATTAGGAATTTAACTTTTATTCAAATCAGTTAGTAACCAATATTCCCACTCGATAGCTCTAGAATGGCCCCTTGAATTGATAAAACAACTCTATTATCGATTAGTTGTAGCTCCATTTCAACAAATTAATGTTCAGTTTCGTTCAATGGATATATGATACAGTAATGGAATATTGACAATAATAAAACGAAACCTTAAAATAGTACTCGAATCGTGAAATATTCCTTAGCTAATTTCGGTAGTTTACATTCAAGTCACCAATTGGAGAGCACTTTAACTCCCCACTGAAACAAGTGACTAATTCAACAATGACAATTCATTTCGAAAAGTAGCCAAGTCATCGAGTTTTGTAAAAGGTTTTTGTTATACTTCCTCTTTGTCTTAGAAAATGTGCAGACATCACCTTGTTTGTGGTTTCAACCTCTTTAGCGAATCGCAAAATCACTGTTACCATAACTCAGATCAAGCCACTTAGACTACTTTATATGGACTTCTTAAATCTATTGTGAAGTCAAAAAGCTCAATTATTAAACAGCACGTTAAAGTGTCCAGTCTTAGCACTATGTAATCGTAAGGAGAGTTTTTCCATATCCTTCAGTATATGTATATTTTTTTAAATACGACATATATCGCATCGTTAAAAAAAAAACCTGTGCCACTACAACCCGTTAAAGGGTTTGGGGTTCAGTACATGGTAGAGACTGTACTGTTTCATGGACAACTGTTCTGCAAGGAGGTGACTTGTCCTAGGTCACGCTCGACCGCCAGATTTTCCCCCTTATTTTGGGTACCCTATTTTTATAATATTTTATAGAGGTTGGTTGAGCCCCAGGAGGGTCCTAGATCTTATCCTTGGTCCTAGATCAGGCTGCGAACAGACTAAATAAAAGTCTTGCCCGCAGCGGGAATCGAACCAGGATTTCGCGCATGTCAACTCAGTCCTATACCACTGAGCCATTCCGCTCCCTTATATCGCATCGTTAGTTATGGAATACATAATCCTAGTAGTACGATAGATCGAATAGAAATAGAAATATTTCGATATTTCAAACTTCTAAGTTTTATTTTACAACCTCCAGGTAATGCCTTAAGGGTCCTAAAAATACCGTTTAATATTGTCTACACTAAGTACCATAAAATTAATATTTTGATTGATTTATTTATTATTTCTATCGACTAATGTTAATAAGTTAATCAATTTTTTTATAATAGTCTATCCTTTAGTTCAGAATAAAAATTAAAAAATACAATATTTCTTCTGCTTCAAAATATTCATATTTTCTTAATATATATCCAAATGCTATTTCGGTTTACTGAAAACTCTCGATAAGGTATGTGTCTATATTCATTTCTACAAACGCATCCCTGATCAGAAACCGATAAAAAATGGCTATAAAGTATAAAAAATAAAGAAGGGAATCTATGTTTTCTTCCGAGTAAAGTCTAAATAACACCATGAATTCAATAAATAAAACCACATAAATGAATACCTGTTTTTATAAAAATTAATTATTCCGTTACTTACTGCATAAGCAATTACGCTACATGACTGACCAACCATTCTTAAAATTATTTCTGTTATGTAATATAACTGACTGGCCATTCATAATGAAATCCAACTTATTTAACTATTAATACACCAGGGACGAAATGAAATGAATAGTTACACAACCGACCACTGAGGTTTATGAAAAACCTAACTACACCAACAGATATAAGTACGTTAGAGTATACATATTTAGAAAAGTGTTTAATTGCAGGAATATAAGAGGCATAAAATTAAAATAAAACGAGTTTAAACTTAAAGGGACTTGCAACAGAATGTTATTTTACTTGCAGTTTGTGAATTAGGAAAGGATAGTTCACTTATGAATAATTCATTATTATTCAAACATTTTATTAAAGACATAGTGTATTGAACAAACTATTTACTGATTTCATCATTAATGGGGATCAATTTACTGTTTGTAGACAAAGTTTACTTACTATGAACAAATTTAGAAATTTAAGGACTTAGGGTCTATACTTTCAAGAAAAAAACATTGTTTGTAATAATTCGATCTCTACATTACTTGTTCCTTCCGTCGGAAATTAAACAATTAGAATTTATAGATCACATATCCCACCTAAGGTCCTTAATAAAATAGGTGTGAAACTTACCCACTTAAATTGAAGGAAGAACAAATTATTTCAAACAAGACACTGCGCAAAATATTCGCCCTGAAATATCATAATTATTCAAAAATGAGTTTAAAAGATTAGTGATTTTATTACACCATAAGGTTATACAGTTATTTACTTAAACTTCTTACAATTACAACTACATTGCATACAGTTTCAAATCTTTGCTGTTTAGTGAAGTTACCGGGTTGAATCCGATTATACAGTCTAATTTCAACAAGAATGCGAATAATAAAGGCTAAAAGTAATTTCCAACTAACTGTGTTGATACAGGCATCATTAAAGAGTCAACTAAACGATTTGAGAAAATATTCTACCCGACAATTTGAAAAGATAACGTAATTATAGGTCTAAGCTAAGTTTGCTAGAAAAATATCCCAGCAATTATGTTTTAATCAAACAAGATATCTATAAGGCAACATTTGACTAATGACCCGTTCAAAATTATTAAATTATAGGTCCTTAATGGAGGATTCATTGACTACCCAAATACTTTCACACATCTCTCCGCTATGAAGCATTGGTTTAATAACATTAAACAAACGAAAAATACATTAACTGACCTCCACTAAATGTTACAGATTTATTCTAAAAACAAAAAAATATATAGAACAGAATATAATTAGAAAATTGATTGCACACTTCTGAACATCGTTCTTGAACGATACAAAGGCTAAGTTGAACAGGCATAGAACTAAATGAACAACCTTAACATTTTTTTTTTTTTATTATTAAGATTGCATGAAAAGAGAATACAAGGTCAAAACGAATTAGAGTGAATAGATTTCAACACTCTAAATAAAAACTCTGATTTTCTTTAAATGTCTCGGTTTCAACAATATGTTTCAAGAAATACATTTTAAAATATTTTGTAATCAAACTGGAATCAGTACATTTTGTTTGTTTCCTCCGAATATTACCATTGAACATCTTTCATATGATAAAAATATATTATACAAATATAAAAGTTATTGAATGATACTATTGCGAACTAAAGTTTATTTACACGGAGATAGTTTATATAGCTACTAGGGTTCCGTGATATGCTTGGAAAATATAAATACTGTTGCAGCTTATGCTGTAATCATCCTAACTTATCCTTCTTATCAACTAGCAGGTTACGTTAAGATTATTTCTGAACTGAAAGTGATTCGTATCCAACGTTATCGGAGTTCTTAAATACGTGAAGGAGGAATAGAACTATTAATTAAACTAACCACTAAATTAGTTTTATGGTGACCTATAAATCGCTACTGTCCAGTCAGCAATTTAGTACAAGCAAACTAAATCCAGCTTTTTATTTTTTCTCGAAGCTCATTTCCTTCAAATTATTACTTTAATTATTAGTTTATGAGTTATTGAGTGATATAATGAGTTTCTTAGGGTTGGTTTACACGCTAACCTTACCAACTACGATTTTATTAACTACCATGTGATGTGCCTTCAATATATATGTAAACACAAAATTCAATATCGATATTTATAGTTCATTCAAATATAAAGTTTATCTACTGTAAAATCTCTGAGTATATAATATAACTAAATATCAAGTATAAAACTTGGTTGTTCTGATGCTTAAAAATAAGTATAATGGAATCATACTCTTATTAGTTATTACGTAAATGGCAATATATGTTTCTTTTTGGCTATTTCTACTTGTATTTATATTATATATTTTTACATATCGATTAGAGTAAGAAAATAGCATTCAGTAATCGTAATTGGTTTCTTATATTGGGAGTAAGGGAAGAAATTAAATGATAGAAAAACTTATTATCAATTTATTTTTGTATTTGTAAGCCGGTTAATAGCCTTAAAAATAATTGTATTGCAATCTTTATACTCATAGTAATATTTTTTCTATCTGTTTTCCTAGTTTCATTTTGGTTTTCACTTTTAAAAAAGGAAATCGACAAATCACTATTGTTTTTCCAAGAATAAAAAGCACTTACAATAAACAATTGCTTAGAAAAAAATGTTCAAAGTACTACATAAAATCAATTTTTGCAATCTTATAAGCAGTAAAGTACTGTAAATTCTATTTTCAGATTTACGGCTATACGTGTACGTTCAACGTTTATTCGTTACTCCCATAACTCAAAAACAGATATTGAAGTTGAAATTTTGTATTTTTTTTCTATTTCTTCTTCAGTAATCGTACCTATAATTTTGTATGTAACAAGTTCAGTTATTTTCATATTTTATACAGTATAATTTAATTAGATTCAGCATCGTTTTTTGACCCACCCATTTTATAATTAACAGGTGTGCAAGAAAATTAAGCGGTCGTCAATTAAGATATTTTATGTTAAATAAATCAAAGCAACATTAATCAGCAACTTCTAACCTCTGACTAATTAATACAGGTTCGACATTGAAGAAGATCGATTTCGACAGCCGTGAAGATTTTATCTCAACCAAAATTCCATTCACCCATCATTATTTTTCGGTCATGAGCAATTTCGTCATAGTACAATTATGTGAAATTTGACCAAGAGAGATTAACATATTTCTTTGATATGTTCAGACAGGCGTAGTAACATAGAAGGTGTGTTAGTATTAGTAAACACGTGTATGGTTGCTTAAGACATGAATGATTCAATCTTATTTGTACAGTTTTGTGTAGTTTAAAAACTGTCTCTGACTTTTTTGTTTATCATGCTGAATATTGAACAACTTTTTCAATCTAAAGAAAACAAAATTCAAACACTCTCCAAATTTGATTGATGCAAGCAGCTCAACTTTATCATCCGAAATTGGTTTTTTAAAATGTTGCAGATTTTCAACATAGAAGTGTCATTAATTTTTTGATCCATTTCATCGAATCCAAAATAAAGTTATCTTTTGTCTCTCTCTCTCTCTCTCTCTCTCTCCTTATATTTTTATCCACACTCGTCAAATAAAAATAATTTAAAATCAGCAGGTTGGCTAACAGGAAAATAATAAAGGACGACATGAAATGCATGAAGAATAGAACAACCTTCCGGTACCTCCCCTTGGCTTGATTTAAATGAAAAAACTTAGCATGAAATTAATCTGTGCAATAGTTACGCGTGTCCTTGGGCCTCTGCATCATTAACAAACTTGACATTCCATAAAGCGTCGATCACGTTTGGTGATAGCACAATCACTTAATTCACAATCGACTTTGAACTTGAAATATCGATTACTAATTCAAAATTCAAAAACTTTGCAATCTTGTCACAAAATATTTTACAAGCTCAAACATTTTTAAGTAGATGGCTTTAAAAGGACGGATCCAGGATTTTTTGTCTTTTCACTTTTGATAACTCTATAATTATTCACCCACAGTTTATACATTTAACTGTTTTTCGATTACTGGCACAATTGAAGCCAACACCGATACCTTCTGTAACCATGGAAACCTAGATGAAGCTGCAGTTCAGTGCGCAAAATAATCAGCTGGTTTTAATATCGAGGGATGTAATTATCTCATTGGTTAGCCGGATGGGAGCCATAGCACGGCCTTACAACATTTCGAAAAGAGTAAACAATAATATTCGAGAAAGCGTGTTCCCACTAGTTCGGCGGCTTCGTGCCACTGTGTCGATTCAGGTATCGAATCGTTAATTTCAAAATCGATATAGTGGACATAAGTAAACAGCAAAGATATCAACAGAGCTCTTTCGTACTTATATTAGTATTAAATGGAAACCTTTCAGGTCGTCCGAAATAAAAATTATTTTGGTGTTATGTTTCGGTAAGGAGAGTTATTAATAAATAACAATAAGTAATTTCTAAAGGTTTTTAAAATTACAGAAAGGAAAGGCGTGTTACTGATCCAAGAACAGAGAAAATAAACTTTATTTCCGAGAAAGCAAGTGTTTTTCCTGATGTGCTATTGTTTACCTACAACATGACACTAACAATTAAATTTAAAAATAATTTGAAAAAGGGAAAGGTCAACAGAGACATTAAATAAATGTTAATACCTTAGTGGAAAAATTCCAACTAAAAACCTTAAGTCTCTAAAACTAAAACAGGAAATTAAAAATACCTGTCCTTTCTCTACAGATAGGACTCCTGTTTTAGTTTAGAGACTTGAGGTTTTTAGTTGGAATTTTTCCACTAATGTATTTAAAAATAATTTTAATAGAAAACATAATATTAAATACTTTTATAAATTTAGTTTTTTTTTCACTATATATGGTATGATATACATATACGCTATCAGTAGTTCTGTTTGATACGGGCCATGCTTCATCCTTCAAAGACATCCGGCATTCCATGACGACAAAATCACTGAACTCAACACATACTAAAATATATCGAACTAAAAAAAGTGGGACTGTGAATATAGCAAAAATATGCTATTCAATAAAAATAAAAATTTCACAAAACAAATACCTGAAATTATTCATGAGAGCAAAATTAAATGAATAAAAAGTTAAAACTAGTTGTAGCCCAACCTGAAACGACAACCTGCGGTACAGATACCATAACATATAATTTGAAATTTAAATTTTCAAGATATGTTTAATTTAAACTACATCTTAACCAGGTGACTAGATGTAAGTATGAGTCAATAAATAACATTCCCATTTTCTCCTTCTTCACACACGACATCATTGTGTAAAAGAGTGCGAGAAAGTGGAGTCATATTCTAGATTTCCAATTATTTTCATGTTTAATTAAATTCCTTGTCAAAATTTGTGCAATAGGTTCAATAACCTATAATTATTTATAACTTTCAAGATTGCGCCAAAGTCCAACAAAAGTAAAAGATAAACTATAGATTTTCAAATCATAAGAAAATATTTTAACTAACGCTGACTTTTATTAATTTTTTTTTAATTTGAGCCCATCGAATCTCATATTTTATTATTACTTACAAGAACTGTAATTTCTAAAATATTTCATATATAAGTATGAAACAGCAGATACAATAATCAAAGAGATAACCTCACAAATTCGATGGTAATTATCCTAAAGGGTACTTACGAGACAAAGAGGAAGAAACGAGTAGAGCAGAGAGGACGGCGATGTAAGATGACAGCAGACCTGAGGACATCCTGCCTAAGACACTATCTCGGGAGCATACTCTCCAGCACTGGAGTGGTGAAAGCGGATGTCCTGTTTCGGCCATGCTCGGTAACCTTCGCCGTTTCTCGGTTGGCTATCTCCCACCAGCTCCTGGAGAATTGCAATCTCCTATTGTTATAGACAAACTGATGCCATACACTTAGACAGGGAGACTAACCGAAATAAAAAAATTTTTATAAATTTATTTTATAATTTTTCTCGTTTATCCTCTACTTTTTTAAAGTGTTGATCTATTTTGAAGGTTCAAATGATTTTGCAGCTTTATAGAGATTTTACTGTTACGAAAATAATGAGAACATTTTCCAACTTATCATTCGCTTTTCCTTACCTCCTTAGAAAGCGGAATCTCTAAGAGTTTCTAATTCCTAATAATTTTGTCAATGAACTGTGAAATTGATAGTGGTATGAGATTTCATTAAATGATATCAGAAACACTAAATACGAAATATTATTCACTCTGAAGTTATTTGATTCGGTTAAATACATATAGTTTCATTAATTCGGCTCTTGTTACTTCAATTAGTGTGTTTGTAATTTGCATTTCGCGATCACACAATCATTCCTTAAAAAGTTAATAGCAAAATTAGAACAAATGGATCCTGAATCTTATGAATCGATTAGAACATGAGCGGAATGGAACGAAACTTTAGTACGCTCCGACACCCGAAAAATAGAGGGAGAAAGAAGAATTGTCTTTGATTTAATTCATTCTAGGATGTTAAAAAAAACTTTAATTTTTCAAAATATGAAACAAAACTATCTTCTACTCACCTGCGCACCTACTAGTGCGTATATACATCTCCTTCATAAAGTTACACAGTTACACGAATTACAACTAAAACTTACTCCATGATTCCTGGAGTTAGTTATGTCAATAATGGTCTTGACTTTACTTGTTATTTTATGTTATATTCTCATTTTTTTTTTTGCAATATAAGTTGATAAATAAAGTTTTAAAGCTTATTTTTTCAAATATTAAAGCATTGTATGGTGCATTAAATATTATCTTCAGTAACTTTAAATAAGCAAATTTATAGTACAATCATTTTCTTGAAGAAAAAATAGAAAAGGAAATACATCACTATCATTCTCACCGGTTCTTATCAGTGATTCCGGTAAGTCATGCTAGTAATATCAAAGATTAATCAGTTATTTCAAATTTTGTTTAGTTATTCTTTGTTCGCATTAAGTTTTTTTTATTATTATTATGGCTTATGGAAGATGAAGTGAATTATAAATGAAATTCACTTATCATAAATGAATCAACCAGCAAAATATGCAAGAATGAGTTTGAAATGGTTTTTAATTCATTAGTGGTTTCTGTTTAAAAAGCAATGAGAACTATCACTCGGTTCAGGAATTTCATGGAAAATGTTTTTACTTAACCAAAATGAAACAAAGTATATAACATTCTCAATGGAACAAATACAAAGTTTTCATGTTCTGGAATAAAATTAAGTTTGGAATACAAGAATAAACTTATTAGAAAACCTCAAAACTTTTCAAATTGATGTAGTTTTAAGTTTTCAAAACATTCCTAACGAGGGTTGTACCTTTCTCGAAAATACCGTCCAATTAGAGCTCTTGCTAGTTACAACTCCATTACCTACCTGCTACTTGCGACGTCTTAAAAAATTTATAAAAAGTTTTAGGGGTTATTTTATTTCAAATATTTGATTTTAAAAAGAGTTAAGAAAACGTAAATTTTAATAAACAAAAGTCAATTAATTATAAAGAATTAGCAAACTTCTTTTAGTAGCTAAAAGCCTTTCCTTAATGCAAATATCATCGTTTACAAACCTCCTTCTACCAACTACCATCAGTAAAATCACACTTAACTCAATCCACTACAAATTGGGGCATCTGCAGGTCACCAAAGCGCTTATATTTTTTTAAGAGAATTAATCGTTAATGAGCCCATAAACTTTACAAGCCCAATTTGACTGATGCATATTTCAACTCTAGCGACAGGAAACATGGTCCGTAACTTTGTGTTATGCAACACCCTGAACTGTCTCAAGTGTTCATCCTTTTTTGGACCAAATATTCTACGTAACACCTGATTCTTGGCTATGAATATAGTTTTAGACTGGTCAGGGTATCATTGGTTCAGTATAAAATCAAAACGCTGCTTGAAATTTTGAATTTGGAGTACATTTTTACTTGTTATACCTATCTATATTTTCTATTTACTAATCAAACCTGAAGCTTTCCTACCTTTGGTAGAAAAGAGGGGAAAATAAACTGAACACGAATTTAATAGTGATTATTGAAAGCAATAGTGATCAGCAATAAAACTAATAAAATATTTCAAATTCACTTTCAAGGAACAAGAGACAGAGAAAATCCAATATAGGTATCCAAATTATTTAGATGAACGTGTTTATTAATTAATTGCGAGAACTTCTGACACAACTGATTTTTTCAAACTTTGTTTATTGATCTCAGATACAATATTTAAATTTGACAAGAAAAAAAGATCCATGCGATGTAGGTCTTGTCATGATGACCAAACTTTACAGTATATTCTTATTACATCTTAATGTGTACGATTGTTCCACATAATATCTAAGAGAACATCTTTGATTTTCAATTTACATCTTTACACAAATGAGTCGTATTCTTCTACCTCTATGGTTCGATTGTTTATTCCCGCCAGTGGGAAGAATTCAACTTCATTGGGAGTCGAATTAGTTCAAAGATTTATCAGTTTCACTTTTCAGTTAGAGTTTATTTACTATCAATTTATAAGATCATTTCTGTGTAAGTTTCTTCTCCTCTGTTAACTGTTGTCATTCAGCCTTTTTTTTAATTTATGCTTTAATATAAGTTCACAAAATATCACTGAAGTATCTCCCACTAAATATTCCCAGACTTAAATACAGGTTTTTCATTTTTTTTTTGTTTAATCAATTTTATTTCCTATTTTAATCTCAATGAAATACAATTTTATCAATCTACTATGGTGAGTAAATATTCAGGCAGATCAATTTCAAATTTTGAGCGGATCACGTTTGATACATTATGGATTTTTGGAGTAAATTGTCAATTGGATTTGAGATTTTTCTCTTCTATCTGGGGATGAAGTGGGAGCTGGATAAAGCACCCTCTTACTTACTTCAATACATAGCTTATTTATCTAGTGATCTGTGGGTCTTGAGTTCAAAGAAATTTATAATTTGGCAGGTAAATTATTTATAATGTTAACAGCCTTGAATCCATTGAAATTATACTGTTGACTTAAAAGCAGTACAGTCCCTAACATTTGGACAGGTTTATCTCTGAAATTGGTTTATGATCAGAGTACATCTATCAACTATTACATAATTCGTTTTACTTGTTCATTGTTCACTCAACAGTGATGTGGATTCTATTGGAGCTTGTGTGTAATTATAGTTTCTAGTAATGCATTTGGTACAGTCACTTGGATAGAGCCTCTAAGTCTTTGTTTTTAAAGTAGGCTAGAGGACTATTTATTATGAATCTTATTAAAAACCAGATCAATTGAAAAAGCTATAGGATACCCCATGAAGAGTCTTATATTAGTAATTTTTTATGACTAAACTGTTTCATGTTCAGCGACTGTGCAAGGAAGTTATTCTGTCAAAATCATACTCAACTTACAGGTTCTTCCTTCTATTAAGGGTAACCATTTTATAGAGCTTAAGAGAGCTCCGAGAGGGTAAATCCAAGGCTGATAACAGAATAGATAATTATCTGATTTATCGTATTTTGTTATCATATTTTATTGTTAAATCAATATATTTAATACCATATTCTGTGGTTGCAGAAAAGAAAAACAAGAATAATGGCTCATTCAATACGTGCCTCCATCAGCAAACTTGAGGTGATTAGTTATCATATTAATATTTTAATAACAATAGTATCTTGATCCCTTATGTTGTAAAACTCAAATGCTTATATTACATTATTATTATTTCAGTTTTTAATAAAGCAGCATTATAATCTCATTGTGAATCTTATATACAATATCTATAGGCAGCAACTAAACCAATATTATATAATTATTTGGGTTTTGTCCAACCTATTCATTAATACAAATAAATATTCCATTTGTTATGGATTTATTTTATGTATATGTAAAACAATTTAATCCATACCAATCTATTTTATTTTAGAATATTATTTGATATTTTATACTCACTGACCATATTAATTTTTGTTACCCACTCATTAGAGAATTCTGAATACAAAAATCTACCAATTTCAAAACATAATATTTCATAGGCTATCAAGTTTAAATAAATTATATAGTATATTGTGGGAAAGTAAAAGTTGTATGTTTTAGTTTTTTTATGAGGCTAGTAGCCTGATTCTTATATAAGTTAAAGACATATGGTCAATAAAAATAATTTTTGTATTTTACTTAATTGTTCTCTTGTTAGTTATCTTTAGTGGTTTCAAACCTTTTTTTTTATGGTTTTATTGTTTTCTAGGGAGAAACATTGGATGAATCAGTACTGACTGAAATTCAAAATATTTCCATTAAAGATGAGGATAATGAAGTAATAGACAAAAATGGCAAATCTTATTTTGATGAAAATGGTTTCCCTTCTTCTAATTATCACAATCTCGAATCAGGTGAAAGAGTTATTAGCCCATTTGAAAAGGCACTACAAGACAAAAACAGAGCTTTGATTGAGTCTGCGATCTACTCAATGATAGATATAAATGGTAAGACTTACAATAATGAAACTATGTTGCATGTTGCTGCCTCTTACGAAGATGAAGAAACTGTCGCGTTACTCGCTCAGCATGGCGCTGATGTGAATAGCACTAACGGCCGTGGGGAAACACCCTTGTTTATAGCTGCTGCGAAGAAAAGTCTACTGGTATTAGATAAATTAATAAGAGCAGGAGCAGAAGTGAATTTTACATCGGATGATGGTGACACACCTTTACACAGAGCAGTATCTGAAAGAATTTTCAAAAATGTACTGTTGCTTTTAGAAAAAGGTGCTGATGTAAAAGCAAAAAACAAACTGGGCTTAACTCCTTTACATGTGACCATATGCTCACGCTCGATAAAGGAATTAATCTCTAGAGGTGCTGATATTAATGCAAAATCGATTAAAGGAGATACCCCTACTCATTCTTTTGTTTATAAGGACTCCTTAGAAGGCATCAAACTTTTGATCAAAGCAAACGCAGAAATGAATTTACCAAACAATAATGGTTTGACTCCACTATGTACTGCTGCTTTAACTGGTAACTCTAGCATTATCAGATTCCTAGTATCCCGTGCTAAAGTCCCTGTTGACGGAAAAGACCTTTTGGGCAATGCTCCTCTCCATTATGCGACATGGAAGGGTTGGTTGGATACAGTAGAACAATTACTGGTGAAAAGAGCTGATCCGAATGTTAGAGGAGAGCACGGCTATACCCCCCTTCATATTGCAGCGATATTCGGCCACTTAGCTATAATCGATTTGCTGCTAGAAAATGGTGCTGATGTTTTAGCAGAAGATGTAAATGGTAACACACCTGTCAAGTTAGCCAAAGCTTACAATCGAAAAGTCATTGTTAAAGCCCTGAATTCCTACATTGAAGACTTAAACAATAAAAATGAAGATGAGAATATTAGAAATGAATAAAAAATAGCAAAACTGAAAAACAGAAAAAAATGAAACTTCTTAATTATTTTCTATAGCCATGTAAATAAATCAGATTAATTGTAATAAAGGGAATATTTTTTTATGTTTTGTTTTATTATGAAATTGTAACTTATAGTACCTAAATCTTACTGATAATTCGGATTGACTTTATCTTCCTTTAAATAAAACATTCTTATAATTGAAGGGTTTAATTGATGAAAAGAAGACCAGGTATGTGAGAGCTGGGGCAGGAGGAGAGATAGCAGACCCATGATGATGGGTCATTCACTTTCCAGGATGTCAACTAATTTGTGCCTATAGTCACTTCTAGGAACGGTATCTCCAGGGAAACCAGTCAGCATCTCACCCAACCTAATGGGTGCTATTTTGGCCTAAGAAGCTCCAACCTCACAGAGGGCCTCTTGTACAAGACCCTTATTAGGCCAGCCCTAGATTTCCTTGTAGATGTGGACTCTTACTTGTAATGAGAAGATAGATTCTCATATTTAATACGAAGATCCTTTAACAAATATTTGAGCCTGTTAGTGGCTGATATTAAATAGGTAAATGTACTAACTTTAAGGTGAGGTATGTTAAGCTGGGAAAACTGCTGAGCAGGCCATGTAGCCATGCTGAAGGAGGAATTACCCAAGAAGCTGCTGGATGGTAGGCCAAGGATGATGATAATGGACAAAAAAATAACAGCAAGTATTTTTGAACTTATTTAATAAAATATTCACAGCTTCATCTTTTAAATATTGCTATTCTCAAAGTGTTATTCTGTTTGTTTTAAATAGCCAATGACAAAAATTTAATTTAATAAACACATGAGATAGGAGTGATAAGAAGAGGTTACATGAGATAAGGAATTAGGTTTTATGCAGACCAGCTAATACACAAGTTCCCATATTTTACATAAAACCTATCTCTAGCGTTATATTTATTTCAGTTAGTTTTTAACAATGTTCTAGAGTCAATGACCTTTGCCTTGAGTAACTGTATCATTTCTTTTCTCATAAAGATTGATTCATGATCGCAGTACTGCCGATATTTCGTAACGATTGAACGAAGCTCGGAAGTGTAAGTCTTGGTGGACACTTGGTTTTTTTTTAATGATTTGAAAATTGTATTTAGTTACAAAACCCTGGCTAACAAAACTGCATGAAGTCTCTTTGTCTACCAGAGAACGTTTTAGATAATTATTATTATATTTAAAGAATCTGATAAAACTTTGAACTATTTAGTTATATTTTTTCAGAAAACATCAAGTCACTGATTTATTTTACTTTTTGTTGTTAATACATAAAATGTTTCGTTGAGAGAGGCCAAGATAGACCTACTACAATTATATTACCAAGTTGGGACAGCAAGAGGGCAGAGCTTAAAGGCAGCTATAAACATAATTATAGGTCATACCAAAATTTGTAAAATACAAAACATAAGTCTACAGCTGTTTTTACTCAGAAGTCGACTAAAGCTTCATCCACCGTGTATGGTAGACTTCGAATATTGTAGACAACATTTGTTACCATAAATGTTCCTAACTTCGGTGATAATACGGTTTGCAGAAGAAGCTCCGCATCACGAAACATGTGTGGTGATTTTTAATCCCACTCGTGTGTGGAAAACATTCCCTACTATTGTCTAACCTGGCAAATAACCAGTTATATGTTTGTAAACTCACTACTCTTCTACAGTTGTTGTTTTAAGCTAATAAAAACCTTTCTAAGGGTAAATCATTCGTCCTTCCTTTTTATCACAACATGTTTTATGAATATTTTTATCGATATACTTTAAAGCCGATTTTATAACAGGATTGGCAAAATTCCCAACAATTATTAGCAATATTTAGTCTCATTAAAGAGCAACAACTTAGGCGTCCTTCTTCAATATCTGCTTACAGCCTGCCATAAATTTTGGTGATAATTGATAAAATTGAATAAATATTTCGGATTCTCTTTCGTATTCTGGAACAAGCTGAAGAGATATGTAAAGCACAACATGGATATTCGATTTACTTAGAACTATTACTAATGAATGATACTAACTCCTAAGACTAATGCTGTTTTGGAACTTCACACTATATAATCCAATTGATGATCTTATATGCACAAGATCGTGAGTTCGCAGTCTAGTAGGTGGCGTTTGGATTTTTTAAAGGGAGTAAAATTCCTTGGTTTTGCCGTCCTTCAGAGGGGACATAAAATGCCGGCCTCGAGCCTCTACGGTGTCAGGTAATTGTTGAATATCTGGAAAAATTATATCTGGATAGGCAAGTTTACAACCCCACTGTAGAATAGTCCGACTTGGTATAAAAACATAAAGTGACCTTAATATGTAAGCATTAAACAACAAGCCATGATTATCATTTCTTTGGTTCATTAGGCAATTGGCATAATTTAATTTTGAATTGCTGTTTAAATTTACGGTGTTTTCATATTGATTCTATTTTTTCATTATTTTTTAAGTACTTACACTTATTTAGTCTTTTACTTCCCCAGGGAGATAATTAGTTGAACTTTCAATCGAATTTCTAGCTTTGTAATTCATCTGAGTGACTAAAAACGTAAATACAAAATCTTTCAGAAATGAATAAATTAGTGATTTATGGGTAAAAAAACAACAACTTTAGTCAAGGCAACGCAGACCTTGAGATCTTATAAAAGATAACATGAAAAATAATGTTTCTACCTCACCCATCACAAAAACGTCAATTTTGTAGATACGTTTTTGTGGCAAGAAGGCGACGAATTTCTGTAATGATGTTCGATGGTTTCAAAAAATGTTAGGGATCGTTATATTATATTTAATGACCATTATAGATATCGAACGATTTTATGTTTTCATTGTTCACAACCGAATCGTATTCTTCGACTTCTTTGGTCCATTGTCAATTCCCGCCAGTGGAAAATTTAAAAAAATTTCTGGAATGGACTTAGATAGTTCAAAGTTTATATTTAATTTGTTTCACTTTACAATGGGAGGCCAATAAACTTACGTGTTTAGGATTATGTCAATGTAAGTTTCTTCAACTCTCCATACTTTTGTCAATCAACATTTCTATATTTATATTTAGAACATCCTCATAAACAAAATGTAATAAAATTTAGATAGCTGTTAACCATGGAGTTCTTGTACATTCATTTGATTTTTTAAACAGTTTTCAGAGACATAAATTAAACTAAATCAGCTATTATATTTTGTGTGCATGTATTTATTACTCGATAAAACTACTATGTGCTGGCACTAATGTGCTTTGAAGGATATTCAGTTCACAAAATATAACTAAGGAAGCTCGTATTATAATTTTTAGAGAGCATGAAGCCATGTCTTCCATGAAAAATTATATTACCAGGTTTAAATAAAATGCAAGTAAATATCTCATGACATTCTTCGTAACAATGATAATGTCCAAAAATTTTTCAGCTCTTACATTGTCCTTTTTTAATTTCACTTTCATTTAAAAATTATTAATATTCTATAATTTGTGTACATTTTATTTAAATACATTAAAATTGTGATACAAGTCTAAAGTCCTTGGGTTTTATATGACCATTTTAGAAACAAAATAGTCTAATTTTTTTTTATACTGGGTTCGTGTACTTCAACTTTTAATTTAGCAATCAATAAATTTGTTAACCAAATGTTAATATTACTAATAGCGACATCCTTTTTAAAACATGAATTTATACAAAAAATAGAGTAGATCTCTCATAAAGCTCACATTTCAACATAAACAAATCAAGCTTCATTTGTCTTTTTTTTTGTTTATTTTGCGAAGAGTTGTGCCTATTGTTCTGTATTATTCTTGGTTGGGGTGTAAGTTAATGTGAAATTGTTAATTATGTGATCATCTTTCGATTAGATGTTTGAATACTTAAATCTTTATGGATTATTACTTTACTTTAATACAATCATGCATATTATTTTATTTAGATAAATTTTAAATTGTAGGTGTATCATCTGTAATTTTAAGTAGATTTTTAGATTAAAGTGTCAATTGGATTTAAGTAATATTCAATTTTTTGTTTTAGAATTAAACGTTCTTTAAAAAGAATAAGAAAAAAGTAGCAATTTTTCTTTCTAATTGCACTGTTTTGTATCTATCCTAATTATATGTGGTAATTATAAGGACATATAATTACCCAAAATACTGAACTAGTGATCTCTAGGAATTTAATTCAATTTATAATTTGGTACATAAATTATTTATCCGCCCCTGTGGAATTAGCATACCCTCCTGCGGTATATACAGCTTTTGTAGAGTGGGAACTCATTGAAGCTGGAGGTTAAGCATAATTTCAGCAAAGCGGTACACTCCCTGGTATGTCCTACATACCAATTTGCTTCATGGGTCCATCTTTTTTCTTCCTTAATTTTATTTACAAGATAATTTACTGTGTTCATCTCTGAGTAAACCTAACAATTATTGGATTATTGTTTCCTTCTTCCTTGTTTCCTCAAAAGTGATGAGGAGTCTATTAGAGTTTGGATATAATTAAATTTTCAGTAATGTATTTAATGTTGTCGCTTGGATAGTATTGATAGAGCATCCAAGTCTTTTTTCGAAAGTGGGCTAGAGAAATATTAATTATGAATTAATTTTTTTTTTAAACTTTAAAAAAACTACATCACAATCAAGGAAGGGTCTTAGATCATGTAGTCACGGTAAGGACTATCCTGTTTCTAGGCTAAAGATTTTACAATCCGTCATAAACCAATGACTTCCTGTCCTCCTGTATTGTTTAATAACATCCCACTGGTTCCTGTAGAACAGGCCCGGTACTTAGGACTACACCTTGGCAAACGCCTAATTTGGAATCCTCATACTAGACTGAAACGACGAGAATCAGCTCGCTGCTTCAGGCTACTTTAATATTTACTAGACAAATGCTCTAAGCTCCCAATTAATTACAAAAGACTCATATACATGACAATCATTAGACCCATCTGGACTTACGGAATAGAGTTTTGGGGCTCCACTAAGGCATTGAATTCCTCTTGTATTCAATCCTTACAATCCAAAACCCTTCGTAAAATCCTCAATGCTCCTTACTTTGTTACGAACAAAGTAATCCATAATGGCCTTAATGTCCCATTTGTTGCAGACTTGGGCCTAATCTGATATCAATCTTTTTATGGCAAACATCATTTCCACTCAAACCCACTATTTTCAAACCTCGCAACCTCTTCAGTTCCTGATAATCCTCCGAGGCGTCTGAAAAGAACATGGCCTCGTGACCTTCTAAGTTGAAGTTTTTATTTGAGTACTACATAGTAAGGTCCAAAAGTTTCCGGCCTGGGGCAGAAGGAAAGGTGAAAGAAAAAAACTAGTCTTACTGTTTTTCAATATATTCTCCTGTAAGTTCAACACACTTAATACAACGCTTTGGCAACATTTCTATTCCATGAAAAAAATAATTTTCTTCTTTGTTAAAAAAATGTTCTTCCACTGCTGCTTGGAGCTCTTCGTCGGTGTTAAATCGCCAAAATTCATTGCAGCAGTGAACTCGTTCCTGTTTTTGAGCAGCTGAAACAATTTTTGGAACCATCTTGCACTAACCTTGTTCATATGTAAATGTTCTTTGATCCTATGTTGATGATCCTGAAAACACTTGTTTTAGAAAGCCTCAACCTCACTGTTATTTCCTTGGTTTTCAGTCGCCGGTCAGACAGCAATTCCAGATTCCACAAGTTGGATTGTTTCAGAAGTGACAGCTTCCAATGGGCGACCAGGACACGGGTCATCTTCTAGACATTCTCTCCCTAACTTAAATAATTTTGCCCATTCTTTCACTGTGGAATACGAGGGGGAGGACTGCCCTTAGACACAATCCAAGCGCTCTTTAATTTGCGCAGGAGTAAGACCCTCTTCGCAAAAGAATTTAATAACAGCACGGTACTCGAGTTTGAACATTGTAAAAATGTGGAGTTTCCTTCAAGGCTGGACACTGACTGACAGGACTGAGGAAGTGCGGGCGATGGGTATGGAGTGAGCAGGCATGGACTCGCATAGGTGTGCAGGTCCCGGCACGTTTGAAGGAGAGAAAGCAGGACAGGCCGGAAACTTATGGACCTTACAACGTTCCACTGAGTAGTTTCTCTACTTGCCTTTATCTCGGGACATGATTTATCTTTCATTATGTTTACTTGATGTATTCAGTATACAGTACAACAGCCAAAATCATGCTCACAGGTTTTTCCTCCAATTAGGGATAACCTCTTTTTACAGGCTGGATGAGGGCCTCAGTGGGTGGAAACAGAATGATAATTATTTAATACTGTTGTTCTTGATCTACAAAAGGAGCGACACAGTGTGTAATGACCCTTATTGTAATTAATTGTTTAAGTACTTTTGGGAATGGTTGAAATTTGTAACAATCTTTTTGAATTTGGTCATAATTATATTTTAGAATTTAATTAAACATTTTTTCAAACTTTCAAATTTATTGAAAGTTTTTATTTCTTTTATATTTATTGTTATTGTTTCAGTTCTTTTATCGTTATTGTTTCTATTCATAAAGGGATATATGTATATTTAATATCACATTCTCTGGTTGCAGATCACTAAAGTAAGAAAGATGGCTCATTCTATACATGCCTCCGTCACCAAACTTGAGGTAATTAAATTGATTTGAGATTTTAAGTTACATTTTAATACTAATAATAATAGTATTTTGATTACTGATCCTGGAAAACTCCAATGCATGCATTTTACAAAAACCAATTTTTATCACAAAATATTTATCTTTGACCAAACCGAATTACATCCCCGACTTTGTAAGAACTTGATTGCTACTGTTGATTTTATATCAACGCAATCTTCCTTGTTATCTATTATAATATAGAATATTCTTATGTGTCTTCTCAATGACAACTTCCGCAATGAACTGTGGGCCTAGTTAATTTTTATTTTATTTTTTTATCGCCTCTTTGGAAATTCTGATTACAGAAATTTAACAATTTCATTATATAATATTCCATTTACTATCAAGTGAATATACGAGTTAGATGGAAAATTAAAAGTTGATTGTTTTGATTTGATTTGATAAAGTATCCTCATTTCTGCATAAGCAAAAGATATAAGGTCAGGAATAATATTTTATTTTTTTTATTTTCTCATCCTAGTTATGATTTAGTTTCTAACTTGGTGGTTTTATTGTTTTCTAGAGAGAAACATTGAAGATATTGGAAGAATCAGTAACGACTGAAATTCAAAAAATTTCCATCAAAGAAAAGGTTAACGAAGTAATAGACAAAAATGGTAAATCGTATTTTGATGAAAATGGTTTCCCTGCTTCTGACTATCACAATGTCGAATTAGGTGAGAGAATTACAAGCCCATTTGAAAAAGCAGTACAAGTCAAATGCAGAGCTATGATTGAGACTATAACAAACTCAATAAAAAATATAAATGGTAAGACTTACAATAATGAAACTATGTTGCATGTTGCTGCCTCTTATGAAGATGAAGAAACTGTCGCATTACTTATACAATGCGGTGCTGATGTGAATAGCACTAACGCCCGAGGGGAAACACCCTTGTTTATAGCCGCTGCGAAGGAAAATCTAATGATATTGTGTAAATTAATTAGCGCAGGGGCTGAAGTGAATTTTACATCAGATGATGGTGACACACCTTTGCACAGAGCAGTGTTTGAAAGAATGTTCAAAAATGTACTGTTGCTTGTTTTAAAAGGTGCTGATGTAAAAGCAAAAAACAAACTGGGCTTGACTCCATTACATGTAGCTATATGCTCACGTGCGATAAAGGAATTAATCTCTAGAGGTGCTGATATTAATGCAAAATCGATTAAAGGAGATACCCCTACTCATTCTTTTGTTTATAAGGACTCCTTAGAAGGCATCAAACTTTTGATCAAAGCAAAGGCAAAAATGAATTTACCAAACAATAATGGTTTGACTCCACTATGTACTGCTGCTTTAACTGGTAACTCTAGCATTGTTAGATTCTTAGTATCCCGAGCTAAAGTCCCTGTAGATGGAAAAGACCTTTTGGGCAATGCTCCTCTACATTATGCGACAATGAAGGGTTGGTTGGATACTGTAAAACGATTGCTTCTGAAAAGAGCAGATCCGAATGTTAGAGGAGAGCACGGCTATACCCCCCTTCATATTGCAGCGATATTCGGGCACTTAACTGTAATTGATTTGCTCCTAAAAAAGGGTGCTGATGTCACAGCTGAGGATGAAAGTGGTAACACACCTATCGAGTTAGCTAAAGCTCACAAACAAAAAGATATTTTCAAAGCTCTAAAATCCTACATTGAAGACTTTAAAACTAAAATTGATGAAAAAAAATATTGAGAATTAAGAAAAACATGACCAAAATGAAGAAAAAGTGTATCAAGACTGAAGAACAGAAAAATAATAAAATATAATATAATAAATAATAAAATTTTTTAATTATTTTGTATAAATATGTTAATAATCCAATTTAAATAGTGTATAAAAATTGTTTTGTTATGTATATTTTATTGTAATTTTATTAGGAAATTATTGCTAGTGATGCTACTAATGCTTACTGATGATTCAGATTGACTTTAACTTCCCTTACATAAACCATTCTTATTATTGAGTGGTTGAAGTAAATAAGAGGAAATATGTTCTGAAATATTTAGCCTTAAAGCGTAACTGTGTTACTTTTTTTAATTAATGATTATTTTTTAACTTCTTACTGAAATGTACTATTCCTGATAAATAAAAACTTAGTACGGATTTTTGTTTTAATGAGTTAAAAAAATTAAATATATATATATTTTAGGTAATATCTGTCACTAACATTATTTTTATTTTTTATTTTCAATTATGAACCTTTGTTTTCAATTAAATGAAAAGCATCATAATGCTATTTTCTAAAAATTTAGGTTTTATGTTTCAAAATTTGTTATTCCATAAGTTAAATTAAATCCTAATCTAGAAGACAGGTGTTGTTGTTTTTTTTGCACCTATGTAAGTCACTTGGCATCTCACCTAGATCATCAGGCAAAAAGAACCAGGTTCCATTTTGTTTCAAAATGACAACTGATAGGAAATTTAATATATCTGTAATTTGAACACTATGTAACAAAATACATATATATATTTTTTTTTAAATCATTACACCAGTGGTCTTAAAACAAAAATATTTTCTAGGAGAGCATTATTGGTTCAAATTCATTCTGAGCTGATTAAAAGATATTTCATGGCAGACATATTGATAATTGAAATAAAAATAATGATTGAATATTGATAATTCCTTTCTTCAGATAAAACTGTAACCTGAACTGTCTGCAAAACAGGAGCAGGAATGAATGCTAAGATTAAAATAAAAATAAAAAAAGGTTAGTAGGTCTGAAGATTTGGTAATAGTTCACAAATCTTCATCTGAAGATAATAATGGAAGCATCACTAGCTCTAAAATTCATTACATGAGATTTACAGAGTATTAGTACTTTTATCAGTACTGCTGTTCTATTATTGCTACCACTATCACAAATGGGTGAGTTTCATCAATAATTGTCAAAACTGATTTGGCCATTTCTTTTTTTTAATGATCATATTCAGTTCAAGTAATGGGGAATGCGATGAAGCAGCTTGTCGAAAATCGAGAGACCAAGTGTTCAAGAAACTCAAACCATTATAAATCACATTGACTTTGTACTACATTAAGAATAATGCGATAATTTTTTCCATCACACCTTGAAAGCAAGCTCCATTTGTCACACCAAACGTTATAAACTGAAATTGTTTGCACATCTCTTGGATACAAGTGAGTTTATCTTCCTAATGGATTGAGATCTTATGCTTAGCATTTTAAAAGTCAATTACAGTGAAAAATCAATAACATGCTAATTTTCTAACCCATCAATAATATGAAATGGTTGAACATCCAACAGCGGGTATTTGTTTCTGGTCTAGATTCTAATTTGTAACAATAGGCATTTTATGCTTCCCATCTACAACCATAGCCTGTGCTCTCAATGAAGAGTTGCTGTTAAATTATTAATTAATTTAATTTATCAGAATCCCAATAGCCGGGCTGCGAACTCGCGACCTTAGGCATAGAAGGTTCTATTCTTAACCATTACACCCCCAGAAAGTATTGATTGCCATCTTTTTGTCGCTGTCACCTAATGACTAGCAAATGGCCTGAAATATTCCTCTTTTGGGCTTTACATACAAGTTTTTATAGTATAATTTATTGTTTTACGATATAAACAACATTGGAATAGTATAATAAACAAGTTTACTTCTATTAATTAAATGGTAATCATTATAGGAGAGAAAAAATACAAGTTTTTGAGCATCTCTCTGCAGAGATACAACCAAGTTTTCAAAAGTAGTTATTATATTTATATGAATTTCATCATCAACATTTCTTTCTTAGTAACAGAAATTAAAAATAAATTTTGTACTTCTTTGGGGAAAAGTTGATCGTATATGTTTCAGAGGTAATACAAGTAACGTAATATTTGATTTTGTTGACGTTGATTGGACATCATTAATCAAAAAGAAAATTTAAAAATCGAATAAGCTACATTAAAGGATATTCAGACTAAATTTAAATGTACATTGTTTATTATCATCAAGTGAACACAACACTGTAAGTATGAAAGAATGTTCCCGCCAAGTTGTGATAAGAATGTTATGGTGATAAGGATATACAACTTTCATTCATTATGTGTAACAGTCCATCTAACCATGGATTATTTAATAATTTTTTTCAATATTACACGAAGATGAAGTTCAGCAGAGGAAGTATCGTTCGAATCCATTTGAAGGATTTTCTGTAAGTACCTTTGTAATTTAAACATAATTTTCAGTTGCTGTTAAGCCTCAACAAATTTTCTTAATTTTTTAGGACCTTTGATGAGATTGAGATGTCACCAAAAAACAAATTAAACCTAGTCATTGGACCTAATGGTGCAGGAAAATCTACATTTGTTTGTGCAATAGTGTTGGGACTGGGTGGGAAGCCTAATGTTATCGGTAGATCTCCTAATGTATGTGTTCGCATTTACTCCTTTTAGATACTTATAGATACAAGAAAGATATGTTTATGACCTTAACATTTTATTATGTTAATGCTTAGGTTTCAGACTACATAAAACATGGCTGTGAAAAAGCTGAAATTGAATTGGAACTGTACAATCCAGATGGTGCTAATTTTGTTATATCTAGGCATATTACGTCTAACTCATCTTCTTGGTTCCTGCAAGGAAAACCTACCAGTTTGAAAAAGGTAACTGTTTGGTTATTTTAAAATGATGTATCATATTGTCAATTCAGTTGTTTGACATTGAAATACCAATTTGTTTTTGTTTACTTCAATCAAAAACATAAAAGTGATTTCATTTGTAAACCATTGTGTTTTAAATCATGTCTTGATACTTATTAATTAGTAATTGGTTGCGCCTTATTTCCCTTATAAACGGAATATATTAAGTCTGGGTGGTTTAAGGTGGAAAAATGCAATGTTTGTACTTTGGACTACACTCAAATAATATTACAGAAATTTCAGCTAGTTTATGAAAGAACGTAAAGTAATATTATGGACCTCGTAACTGAAAATGTTATTACAAACTGCCCAACAATAATGGAAGATCGTTTTGTAATTTCTTGTTCACAAAAGATTATATTTTAACACAGACTTATTTATTATATATTTTTTAATGATATAATAAAATACGCTTTCCTACATAACAAATTTTTTGTTAAATATATTAGTTTATATTTTTACCTCTATGGTATAAAATGTCAATGACCACACTATGGCATGGTTAGATTGAGTCAGCCTTAAAATTGGATAATAAATTATTGTGTTCTGACATGGTGGTTTCATTAGAATGGAGAACTAATGAATTTGACTCTCAGGTTTATTGAATTAAATATCTCCTGTTTTTCCTAATTACATTACTATTGATAATGTTTAATTTTTCAGATTGAGAGTTTAACCCAGGAACTAAACATTCAAATCAACAACTTATGCCAAATATTACCACAAGATCGAGTCCAGGACTTTGCCAAAATGGACCAGAAACAGTTGCTGGAAAATACTCAGAAGGCCATTGGTTTGTCAATTGTTTAAAATCTATCAGTTGAAAGAACAATTATTTACTGGAAAAAGGACAGTAATTTTTATTGAATATAAGCTTGTATAACTGAAGTTTAATTTTAGATTGTTTTCTATTTTTTTATTCAAGGTTTAAATATTTTATCATATTTGTAGAAGAATTTTAATCATAACTTTCTTGTTTTAGATCAGGAATTGAGTGAACAGTTTGAGGAGTTGAAATCAATCCGTACGTCTATTGTTAAGAGGGAAGAAATGCTTGCTGATTTGTTATTAAAATTTGATAATGAAAAGCAGAAAAGCAAAAGGTATATTTTAACAACTAATTAAACATATCAGTAAGCCTAATGATATTTGGTTCATAATGAAAGAAATGGTCAGAATGCAGTCAAGATATTTTAATTTTTTATTTTTTATATGCCTACTTTTCAGCCTAAACTTAAAAGAGATTATCAGGATTGGAATTAAATTGAATATATAATAAATATTTTATAATATTAACTAAATAACTAATTCGGCCGAACAACCCAGTGATGAGTTCTGGCGTCCACCAGCAACTTCCGCCAATCGTCGCGGCTCTGAGTAGCTGCCATCCAGTTGCGTACTCGAAGGATGTTTTTTGCATCAGCCACTAATCCGTCACTCCACCTAAGCCTGGGTCTTATTGTCCTGTATAGAGCCTTTGTCAGCAGCTTCCTGTGGGCAAATCAATAGCCACACAGCCCACCCGCAATCGGCCCAATTTTATGACCTTTACAATATTCAGTTCTTTGAATACTTCATATAGCTACTGGTTCTTGCGTCTCCTCCAGTTTCCATCCACCAGCACTCCTCCAAGTATCCTGCGAAGGATTTTCTGCTCAAAAAGGAGGAGATCTTGTTCACAGGCCTTGGTTGTTGTCCAAATTACCGAGCCTTACATCAGGACAGGACGAATGATGGCCTTGTATAGGTGCAACTTCGTTTGCCAAGAGAGTATGCGGCCACCAAGCTGTTTCCTCAGACCAAAGTAGCAATGGTTGGCAGACCGGAGTAACCAACATCTCCTTGTTTACTCTGGGTCACCATTGAGCATAAATATATAAATTCGGAGACCTGTTCAAACATGTATTCCCCAAAGGCCATCATCTCACCCCACCTGGGTGTCTCTTCTGTCACCAAGTATTTGCTCTTTGCCTGGTTCCTATTGAGCCCATTTTGGAATATTAGATGTAAATATTGAACGGAAGACAACTTGGTTATAAAGGGAAAAATAATAATGTAATACAAGGTCAAATAAAGTAAAAATACTGTTGATTTCACGTGGACATATAATTATTTATTTTATTTTTTAAAAATTTAATTTAATGATATTTACAACTATTTATAACAAGTAAATGTACTAATATGTACAATATAACGTGAAAAACACTTGTGGAGAAACTACCTATCGGTAGCACTCCATTAAAGTTCTGTAGTAGATGATCTCGAGGCCATCTTCTTTTCAGACTCCTCGGAGGGTTATCAGGAGTAGTATGGGAACCAAGTTGAGAGACTAGGGAGTTCAAGTGTGTATGGAGCTTGTCATCGAAGCATAGGTATCTAGTTTGGGCCAAATCAGTAACATATTGGTTAGTAAGATCATGATGGATGAGTTTGTTTGTGACATAATAAGGAGCATTGAGGATTTTACGAAGGATTTTGGATTGTAAGGATTGGATACGAGATGAATTGGATGGTTTAGTAGAGCCCCAAAGCTCAACTCCGTATGTCCAAATAGGTCTGACAACTGTCACGTAAATGAGTCTTTTGTAATTAATTGGGAGCTCAGACCGTTTGTCCAGTAAATGTTGAAGTAGGCAAAAATGTCGAGCAGTTTCTTGTCTTTTCAGTCTTGTATGAGGATTCCAAGTGAGACGTGGATAGTCAGATGGAGTCCTAGGTAACGTATCTGTTCGACAGGGTTCATTTATTTATTTTAAATTAGTATGTTTTACTATTTACCATTTTTAATTTGACTTGCCCATATTTTGAAATAATGAGTAGAAGTATTGTAATCGTGAAGTTGGTAAGTTGGGGAGTTGTTTAATTAAATAATTATTTATTGATATTTTCTTTTTCACCTTCCCCCTTTGTTTCTTGTGGTTGAATAAATTTATAATTATTTTACATATGATCACTAGGATGGAAGCAGATGTTAAAAGTTACAAAGAGAAACAGGATATCATGGAAAAGATATCATTGATTAAGAAAAAACTTCAATGGCTCCAGTATGAAGAGAAAAATGAGTTAAGGAAAAAGGTAATATTTAACATTCATGACTATTCATCAATTTATTTCACAGTTGCTTTGTATCTGCCAACACTTTTTTTTATAGTGACCAAAGACTATAAATAAATCTATTTATTACTAATGATATTTTGTTTACTTGCCTTCTTAATTAGAATAATAAAATACTAGAAATTACTTAAATAAGCTAATTGTTACGTGTTTTGATTGCTGGTTATTAGAAAAATAATTGTTATTTTATTTAGATGCAAGTAACTTATGAAACAGTGAAACAGCATTATGAAGATCTAAAGAAATGTTTAGAGCCACTTTTGAAGCAGATCAAAGAAGTTGAATTAGAACGAGAAAACTTAAAGAAGAATTCAAAAAATGAGGTAAATTATTTTATTTGATTGCTATAAAATGTTGTGTCTGCATTTATAGGTGTTTGACTGATATGCCTGCTACTGTTATCATCCCCTCGAACTTTATCACAAGGTTCTAGTTATAATAACTATTTATTTATTTAGCGTCAGGGGAACTGGACTACAATTATATTATTTTTTTTCTGGGGTTCAGGGTGTAAGTCCAAAATTCATTAAAATTCATATATTTAGAGGTTTCAACCCCAAAAATGGTCATTTTCAATACATAACTATCCCATCAGTCAACAAGTATAAAATTTATCTGCAAAAACTTAAAAATGAAAAAATTCAACAATTAGAAACTCAATATTACAAAAACAATCATACAAATATAACAATTTTGGCACTTTAAGTAATTACAAATTAAACAAGGTGCTATAAAACTATATTTTATAAACATTATACTTAATATATCATAAATGACAATAATTATAACATTTTTGAAATATAGTTTTATAGCACCTTGTATAATTTGTATTTACTTAAAGTGCCAAAATTGTTATATCTGTATGACCATTTTTTGGGCCGAAACTTCTTAATAGATGAAATGAAATAAATTTTGGACTTAAAGGTTTTTTTCACACCCCAGAAAAAATTTACTTTCATTTATTTTTACTTTAATAAAAATTAAATTATTGGAATTTATTTTATGGGATTAAAAATAAGATTTTAAATTTCATTTCTATAATCCCTTTTAGAGAAAGAGATAAAATGAAACTGTATGGGAAAATTAACTTTTAGTCTCACCCTTAACTCTTTATAGAGCCCTCAAGATAACAATTGCTCACAGAGTTCCGTTGTATTTTATGTATCTGATGATATCTGCTAGTCAGAGCTACATTGTTGTTAATAAAGGGATGAGTATTAACTCCTACTTGTGTATGTCATTAGACAGGTGACAATTCCCCAAATTAGATTTAAAACTGGTTAGTACATTATCCTTGTTTGGATTTATAGATTATTTGGTTCTTTTGGGCGAAGATGTGGGTCCAATAAAACTACATAATGAATAGGCCTCGAAGTAAATTTTGATAAAACGAAGTAAGTGCCTAGTAGCAGATTTGAGTGGTGGGGAATTTGGTTTTATAAATACAGGAAGGAAGAAAGTTTGATCTTGTCTAGAAGTTTATTTAAGTTCTATAAAAAAATGAAATAACGGCAAGAAAGCTTGCTATTTTTCAGTAGCGAGAGTCCTTAGCTTGTTTTTGTCAGCAGCAGCAGCATTTTGTCCTGAAAATCAAAATTTGAATTTATAAAACTATTGTCTTAGTTTGAATTGTAACTATCGTCATAGTTGTTAGGATTGTATCAAGTGTCATATGTTATGGATTTGGGTAAGTTGGTAATCTGTACACAGGAGTTTGTAAACATGATTAGTTGTATCATCCCCAATGAACCTTGGGGTTCAACAAGCATTTAATAATAACATATTATTGTTATGCAATCACCTTTTCAATATAAATTTGTTGATTTTTTAGGAAGATAATAATAATAAGATTAGCCACAGCCTACAAGAATTGCTTCGTAATCATCTTCGATTTAAAGACAAGATTGTCAAAATAAAAGATGACTTAAAATCTAAGCTGGATGCAGAAGCTCAAAAAGATTTCACTATTCAAGAAATTCAAAAACAAGTCAGAGAGATCGAAAACAGCTTACCGCAAGTCAATGGTAAGTATATTATTTTTTAGAAATTATATATTTTACCTTAGCTATGAAATAGTGTTGCACGTTGGAAGGGATGATGATGCCCAGTGCAACACTAATAGTTATCTTGATCAACTTATTTAATTTATTTATTTGTGATTTTATTTATGACAAAACGTACTTGTTATTATTGTAATAATTTAAATTTATACTTTTTAACCTCTATTTCAGAGGCCACTCTGCTCCACGATATAAGGAAGTGTGATGTAGAAATCGATCTAATGTTGAAGAAAGTTGGGCAGGCTAGAAATAAAGAAAGAGAATTACAGGACCAAAAATCTTCTGTAAACAATATTGTAAGAGGTATATCATGGTTTTTCATGTATTTTTTCAATTATAAAACACAATTCTAAATGAGTAAAACTATCATGAATGAACAGAAAATAGTTGCAAATTGCTCATTATCTTTTACGAAAAAAATAAAAAATCATCTGGAACAAAGATTTAGTCAATTACTGAAATTAAGAATAGCTGAGAATATTTTTTTTTTTATATAATAGAGAGACATTTTAAATTGAGTATAATTATTATTTATATTTATGTATAAAGCATAGTTCATTATAGAAACAGTTGTGACTGTGCGATATAAATTGACGGATTAATTTTTTTAAATAAATTTATTGTGTTTTACCTTTCTCTGAGTTATTCAAAGAACTTAGAGGTTAGATCAGGCAAATAAAATAGAAAAGATAGAATCTATATTTTATATAATATCTTTAGGTCTTCAATACAAGCTGGATCAGCTGAATAGCGTTGCTGAGAAAAAGTTGGGATTATTAACGTCGAGATTCGAAGATGTAGCAAAAGCACACCAGTGGGTTTTAGAAAATCAAGATCAGTTTGAAAAGAAAGTCTACGCTCCAATATTTTTAGAGGTGGTTTTTATTAAGTTTTAAATAGTATACTCTTTTTATGTATTTTAAAAATTAAATTGAATATATTTTAAGAAATTTTGTAATTCAACTGTATATATATACATATTAGTATACTAATATAATACTGTATATACTCTTGCATATATTAGTTATTTAATTAAATTATTAAATATTTTTATATTCATAGATGTTTCTGTTTGAACTACTCCAGTGACTAGCATACAACAGTTATTTTAAAGGAAAGATTATTTATTATAGCAAATTTATGGAAATTGAAATATTTACCCTCAGTTTCTATACTTTTTTCCAACGTATTTTCATTCACAGAACTAAAAAATTCAGACGGTTTAGTGATGAAAAAAGTCTAAAAATTCGTTTTTGACTTTAGAATCGTTATAAAAAATTTTACCCTTAAGGAAGTTATCCGAATTTTAGAACAGATGGAAATCTGTTGGAAGTTAGTCTGGTAAATGAGATGGGTGTGGGAAGACTTCGCAACCCAGCTTGTTTTCTTATTATTAACAATAATTTTAAGATGCCTGAAGAACCCACCCCATATTTATGGGTTGAAATATACCAGAAAGTCTTGTCAATTTCTAAGTAATTAAGAATTTTATCCTTTGATTCTCTACAGATGTACAATACAATTAATTATTAAACTATTTGATACAATTAAACTAAATCCTATTTTAATTGATATGTTTCATTTAAATAAGTATTTTCAATATTTATATTTAAATTATAATTTAATGTATTATCAATTTTTAGGTGAATGTTCCTGATACAGCCCATGCTCGGTATTTTGAACACATCATTTCGAATAAAGATTTGATTGCGTTTGTGTGTGAAGATCCTAGGGTAAGGAGAAGATTCCAAAATTTTTATCAATTTATTTATTTACTATATAGAAGACATTTCGTAAATTAATATACATTTTGAAATGCATGGTTATTTAGATCGAAACAGCCATTTATGTTGTACATAAATTTATATTTGCACTTTATCTATCGGGCAAGGCACTCATTAAGATTGACTTATATGTATGAATTCTATTAGACAAAAATTATTTACAATAAAAAAACTGATTAACAGAGAAGGCTGTCAGTCAATAAAAACAGCAATGGAAAATACTATTATCTTCAATGATAATAGTTGACCTTATTATAACAGTGGAAGAAAATGGTCCAGGTGGAGGTCAATAATTTCTTCAAAAGTAGGGAGAAATGCTTATTAAAGAGCCAACATTTCGACCCACATTGCAGCTCTTCTTCTGGGCTAAATATGCAAAATAAAGACATTTAAAAATTTCTGAATTATTGTAAATATTAAAGTTAAAAAGTATAAGCATGAAGAGTATTAATTAATAACAAAGTGACATAAAGGTATTATAAAAAGTAATAAAGCATAAAATAATACTTTAGTAATGTAATAGTTATACTTTTTGTATTACCTTCCTGTCACTTTGTTATTAATACTCTTGATGTTTATACATTTTTCTTTCACCGAAAATATTATTAATTAACTACTTGCTAATAAAATATTTATCCCTTAACTCCTAATGTAAGTGCAATTTACAGAGAATGCAGAAATAATTTCTGATACTAAGAAAAAGACTTATGGCGTTCTTAATGATTAATTAGTATGTGTTCCTTGAAGAACGATTTGAAAACGAAAATTCTTTAGAACTGCCTTATATGATATATTTCTTTTCTCTATTTATTTTAATTTTTTTAAAGTTTTTTTGGCAGCTATAAAAGTTATTTAAATAAGAAATTATTAAAAAAAAATTAGTATAATATAAATGTAATTTTATTATTATTATTATTAACTAATCAATTTTGTTGTTTACAGGATATGACTAAGCTGTTAAGAATCTTAAGGGATGGAAAAAATTTAAAAATAAATGCTATCACATCTACTCCACTTCAATGCAGTCTTCAGAAAATGTTTCAGCCTCGAGTTCCTATGTCATCATTGCAGTTAGTATACTCTTATATATTAAAAGATATATTATATATTAAGACATTTACATTCTCTCAATCACTCACTGATTGGTGCTACAGTCCATAAAAGACCAAGGCCTCTGCTAACAGCCTGTCCCACTCTTCTTTGTCTCCCATGATTATCCTCCAGCAACAGACACCTATCACACTCAAGTCTGCCTCTCCTTCTTTTGCCTCCAGCTTTGCCATGCATAAGTTTTCTTGGGAGTCTCTCCATTCTTTTCACATGTCCAAACCGTTTGAACACTCTCAATCAGATGAAGAAAATAATATCTGGCTCACCAAATAAACCCTGCATTTCCTGATTCTTCCTCATGTACCATGTGTCATCAATTTTGATCGGGCAAACAATTTTCTCGATGATTTCCATATTAGTAATTATTCTCCTTTGTCAGAACCCATGTTTCGCATCCATAAATCACGGTTGGCCTGATGATAGTTTTGTAAATATGTAACTAACCTGCTATATGCGACTCTATATGGAACATTAGGAGTAGCGAAGTAAATAGGGCAAGGGGCATCCAGCAGGTAATTTAAATGTCCCTTAGGACATTATTCTTTGAACAAAAGGCCAGCAGATTTAGGCAAGAAGCGATCAACTCAGCATGTAGACTGTCACATTTAGCGAATGAAGTCCTCCTTTTCTTTCTTTGTAAGTAGATTTATTATTTATTTAGAGAGGGATATTTCTCTTATTCATTAATGATATACAATTACCATATACTAAGTATTATGATCTCAGGGGGCATCCCATTTTATTATTTAAATATTATCCAGATCACAGGATCTGACTTTTCCTTGAGATCATTGCTTGGGCGGTGAAGCCAATATAGCAAACCGTTTTTGTGTTTAACAGAAGGATGATCTTAGGAATAAATACAAATAAAGTTGTCACATAAAAATGGATATTCTGTTGAAATATAATGAAACGTATTACTGAGCTGAATTTTTGATAATCAAATTATTTCTTAGGATTAATTTTTTTTTTCACTCAAATTTAGGGTACACTGGATTAATCATCAGCACTTATTCTGCGACTGTATCTCTTCATCCTCTCTGATCTCCTATTCCCTTCCTCATCGGATATTTTTATCGTCCCCTTTGTTCTTGTCTAAAACCTCATCCTCTTGTCTCGGGTTATGCTCTTGGCATTTCCATCCCTAAGCATATCCTCTGAAATCCCAAGTTCTGTCACGTCCCTCTCAGCTTCCTTTAACCAGTTTGGTTTAGTTTTTTATTTCTAAGGAATTCAATTATTCTTTCCCTTTGACTATTTCTTTTTTTTTTTAACAACAATGATTATTAAAAAATTTTATACTGTTCTGTAATGACTTTTTTTTCCTTCCATAGACGCTTAGGTTTCAAAAACTACCTTTTAGACCTGATTGAAGGACCTGATGTAATTCTGAAGTATTTGTGCAGCTCGTACAACCTCCATAACATTCCATTAGGCTCTAATCGAGTTGAGGATTGCCTGGACCATATTCCGAAGGAAATAAGAGCGTTCTTCACTGGTAAATTATTATCTACTTATTTTGTCATCTTATTATTACTATTTACATCGAATGATCTTTCAAAAACTTGAACATGTATTATTATGTAATTAGGATACATGGTATCGTATTTAAGATTCAGTAATTTGGATTACTTGGATCCCGAACAAAAAATAAAAGTTTCAACTCTTAAATGGTCAGTTGTCAGATTTGTTTTTATTTATCCTAAAGCAGAAATTATACGTTCAAAATAGTTTGGTTATTTTCCACTAGATGTCATTAGCTACTAAAAAATATGTTTGAAGAACGATTTGTTTGTCAGCGAGCAGTAGCCTCGTTTTATTCATGGTGAGACATATATGGCCAATGTCTATTTGAGGAACTAGCATCAATTTTACAAAAGTTTAATTTAGTTGAACGGTTTTCAGTTTTTCCTTGCCAGAATGAATTCTTTTAAATATTCTTAATATTAAAATAAATATAATATATTATATTACTTATTAAAAAAAGTATGACATATTAATGTTATTTCACGTTAAAATGGCATTAGTGATTATGAGAAGAATGTCATGGAATAGATACATTACAGTAAATTTTATCTCACTTATTTTAACCATAATTTTTTATTTGAGAGGAAAATAGTTGACTGGATAATTCTAATGATGGGTCGAATTGGTGAGGGGGTGCAAAGATAACACAAGATAAGCAGAACTTTTTTTTTAATTGTGCCGTTTCGGCCTATGATGTGTAGGCCATCTTCAGGGCAAATTGCGGGTGTTGTGACTAGTCAAACTAACACTTGTAACTGAGCAGCACGTGTAGTGACTTGTCGAACTAACACTTGTCAACATTGGCACAATTAAAAAATAAGTTCTCCTTATTTTGTGTTATCTTTAACTGCAACCCCTGACAAATTCAATCCATCATAAATTTTTATTATTTATCATTTATTATTTTTTGTGTTGTATAATTTTTTCACAGTACGAATATACCAATTTCTATCAAAATTTGTTACAGAAACATCTTTTCATAAAGTAAATATATCAAAATATACTGGAGAGAAGATACAGACTGTTGGAGAAGTTGGTGGAGCATACTTTCTTTCCTTTACACTCAATAAAGATTTGATTTCGGCGTCCAGTCAGGAGTAAGTTGTCTAATTACCAGGTATTATATTTTTTTCTCTTCCATATTTAGTCATTATTAAGAACGTTTATTAGGACGTTTTATCAAGGTCTTATAAAATGGATGTAATAGAAACATCCAATTTTGAAAAAAAAAATGTCAGTCTATCTGTGCCCCTACGGCCCTGTTTAAACCCAGGCTTCCTCTACGAACTTTCGCCATGTAGCTCTGTGTAGTGTGGTTGCTCGCCAATTGGGGGTTTCTCCAAAAAAATTTACAATAGGGAATGTAGAGGATTAAATGCCCTTTAGTTTAAATTAGTGCATATTGATGAAATTAAGGAAAGAATGATAAAGTTTGGTGTGAAGTCTTCTACAGATCTTTGCATTTCAGAATTCTTTTCAACCCAAAAACACTTTCAGCCTGTGTTTGTTTGTCTGTTCAACCAATATCTCTTGAATGAATGGATCAATTATTCTAATTTTAACTTTTTTTTTAGATTGCAAAGGAAGTTTGAGGAATGTAAAGGGGTTGAAATTCAGCTAAAAGAAGTGGCTGAGATCAGGCAAAGCCTTGATGTAGAAGTCAATACGGCCAGAAATAAAAAACGTGAATTCTCTCGACAACTGGAGTACCTTAAAGCATCAAGTGTTCGTTTGCGGGTCAAAAGAGAAGAATTAGATGAAATGTTGAAGAAGAAAATTGATCCGGCTGTGGAAGAAGCTAAAGCAAAACATGCCATAGAAGTAAACTATAATATTTATATTTATATAATATTATATTACACATATTATATATATTCTTATTTTTAATTATTATTGATTGCGAAGAATGTATCAAAACATTACCGCTGATGAATGGTATGAAATAATTTATCCTCTTATTGTAACTTATTAATTTATTTGGAAGGACAAAAATAATATATATATATATATTTTTTTTTTTAAGTTGTCTATGAGCACTAAAGTTTATTCTTGAGTTCCTCGTGATTGCTAAAAATTAAGGGATTACTTACTGATGGGCACTACATTCCTACAAGGACTTAGGCTTCCTCAAGAACCTTAAGCTAGTCATTCCTGTCTTTTGCTCATTCTCTCCATCTCCCCTCTCCAAGAAACTTGATGTCTTCCACAGCATCCTTCAACCTTCTCATTCTAGGTCTTCAGCTAAATCGTTTCCCTCCAATTCTTCAATATAGCAGGCGTCTCTGCATCCTTGTTTCTGGCATCTATTCCAGCCAACTGAAGCGGGATTTTCTCACTTATTGTACTAGGTCTGATTGTTCAGAGCTCACGATTCTTCCTTGATCACCACGTACCAACATACATCTCTCTTATTGGCCCATATATATTCTGGAGTATTTTCCTTTCCCAGGCATCGAGTTTCCTTTTACTTTCGTCTGTCAATACCCAGGATTCACTGTCATTAGTAACTATGGGTTTCAAGGTAGTTTCATAAATAGCTGTTTTAGCTTGTACACATAGAGCTTTGAAGTTTAAAGTTTCTTGGAGGGCAAGGAGGCACTTGTTACCCACAGACAGTAAGAATCGCATTCACTTCTTACATTCTGTTGTCATCTGTTTTGACAGAATTGTAGTGTTCCATTTGCTGGCTCTTTTTTAAATATTTTGTTTTTCCTTAAGGGATTACTTATTTAATTAAAATTAATTACCATACATCAGGAACCGTTATTCAAACCCAACATTTTCAGTTCCACAAATTTTCAGATGTAATCCACTTGGATTCCAAAAATATTTGGAATGAAGATAGTAGAAAAGCTTTAGTTGATAAATTAATTTTTTTAGGGATGTATTAAAGAAGTAATTACTAATGAAGCAGAAACAGTTAAAGTAATCTCATCTTACATGAAATCAAAAGCAACAAGTGAACTGTTAGGATTACAACTACAACAGACGAGCGCTCTTGTCAAAAAGAAGGAAAATGAGTCAAAAGAAAAGGAGACTGCTGCCGTCGCTGCAAGAGTAAGAAATATATTAATTTTCCTAAATATTTTTTTATTGAATTATAGCAATTGTTCCATTATTGTGGCTCCTTTAGCAATGAGTGTAACATACTGTCAGATATTCATTTAGATTTTTTTTTTTTTTTTTTTTTTTATTTAATTCAATGATATTTACAACTATAATGGTATTATATCAAGTAAATGTGCAAAAATGTATAATATGACATGAAAACACTTGTGGAGAAACTACCCATCGATAGCACTCCAATATTTAGATTTAAAATTATAATTTGCACATTTATTTTTAATTGTAGATGAACTAAAATTAGTAACAGTTTGTAATTTGTCCAGATCCCCTATAAATATTGTCTGATGCTTAGTAACTATATTCATAACTATATATAGTACAAAATGATTAGAATAAATGATTATTCATTTATTTTAATGTTAAATTATTCTTGTTCTAGCAATTTTTTTTTTTTAAGATAAATATTATTTTTTTCCTATGTATCCTACTAGATATTTTTTTGTTTGTCGTTTATTGTTCCAAATAAAAATTCATATTTAGAAAGTTTAAAGTTTATTTACTATATGATATGTCCTATATTTAAGCTTAACAGACCTTAAGTTATTCTATGGAGACTATACCTCCGCATAAAGTCCTTTTGTTTTTCATTCTACTCTGAAAATTTCCTATTTATTTAATTTACATACATTTTATTCATACATACATTTTACAATTTACATACATTATAACATTAATTCGTAGGATGTTAATATTAAGGAAAAGATAATTTATTATTTATCAAGATTTGTTTCAAAGGATGAAGCTGAGAGAATCAAAGCTGAATGTATTCGTATCAAGACGGAATTAAAAGTTATTCACCAAAAAGCAAAAGAAATGACTGATGGCTTGGATGCCAATGACCCTGCCTTTATAGAAAAATACAACCCCCTGTTCCGCAACTTACCAGGAGACAGGAGCTTACTTCAAGAACATCTCATCGAAACAGAAGCGATGGCCAAGTGTCTTCAAGGGATAGTTGGTAGTAACGTGAGTCTTTTGGTTATTTCTCATTTTATTTTTATTTAACCAGAATCATCAATGAGATATCTAAGTGCATACTTTTGGGTAGTTTAATATGAGATGTCCGTGCTTGGGTTTGCGGACAATTTGTTACTGTTGGGTGAAGACGCGAAAACTATAAAACTAAATACACAAATGTTAATGAATGCTGGTAAGGCAATAGGGCTGGAAATCAATTTGGATAAAGTATATGGTTATTAGCAGAAAAGGGTGAAGTTTTAGTGATATTGTTGTAGGAGGGAATAAGTTCGAAGAAGTGGAGATGTTTAAGTACTTAGAGTCTATGGTAACTAGAAAAAACAATATTCAAGAGGAAATTAAGGCGCAATTAAAAGCGGAAAATGCTTGTTATTATTTGGTCTAGAAATTACTAACTTATTTTGTCTTTTGTCCTGAAATCTAAAAATCAGAATTTATAAAACAATTATCCTTCCATCTCTTCTTTACGGATGTGAAACTTGACCGCTAACCCTGAAGGATTAACCATGTCTTAAGGTATTCGAGAATAAGGTGTTGCGTAGAATATTCGGTCCAAAAAAGGATGAACCACTGGGGAATATTGGAGATTACATAATGAGAAATTGCGAATCATGCATCCGGTAAATATTATTCAGGTGATAGCGTCGCGAAGATTAAGAAGTTCCTAAAGGAAAGGTAACTTTCCTCACAGCCTAGGCTCCTGAGTGTTCATGTCTAAACTCATAATATTAAAAAAATCCACAAAAATTGAGTATATATTTTGATACTATACTAAATAATATTAGTTTAATTTTAGTGATAGTAAATATAATAAAAAAGTGAGGATTAATAACACCTCATTACAATCCGTAAACATAAACATAGTAAAAAACAGAAGTCGACTAATTCCACTTTGATTTTAGATATAAATAATAAAAACGAACATTTCATATAAAACGACCCAATAGATGGGGTCCATGATTGTACCCGTCTTCAACTTAAATTGACCCTTAAAGTATGTTATAACTTATTAGATAATAACGTACTATGTTATTCAGTTTCATTGTTGCTGAAATTTTCAAGGTAGAAGGTCATAAAAATGACAATAAATTTTAATTACTTTATTATTTTTTGTTTTACGGGCTACTGGGTGTAAAATGAATTAAACGATTACTAAATTCAAGATACTAAAATTTATTAACAATTTAAAAAGACTACTAGGAAATTATTTAAAACAATTAAATTATTAAACTAATATCAATTTACAATAACAATATTCTACAGATTATAACCTAGGCCTAACTGTTATCTAATTACTTGAATAATATACAAATAATATAAGATATTGCTAATACTAAATAACTAAACTATTTATATAAATTTGTACAAATACAGTAATATTACACTATAGTTAACAACTACAATTTAACACTTACAGTTCGCTAATTAAAGTCCACAGACCGTAAAACTCTCCAAATATGACAAACTGACACACAGTTTATTACACTTATCACACGGCCACTAACTGTCACTGTCACTGTCACTCACACGGACTGTCACAACATTACTACCTTATTACTCACTGACTCCGCCGAAACAGCTGGCCTTTTATATAGGCAAGGTACGGTCGTGGTGGGGGGGTCTCGGCCATTCCACGCCCATCACGAAGTTTCTAGACTATGCTTTGATCCCTTCCAGCTTATCTTAATCCCTACAGCCGTTCCCTCTGTCCCTCTGATCGTAACAGTATAACATAAGTTTTTAAAATTTTGACCATATTTCACCTCAATCATGGCTTTTTGATTTTTTTAATAATAATTATGTTTGTATTTACCACATGTCTATAGATTTTGGGTATTTTTAGGTTATTGAGGAATATGAAGCCAGCTTGAAACAGATGGCACAATTAGAAAAGGAAGTGACAAAGTTAAAAGCGAATCATTCTGGGATTGTATCCAAAGCATCCGAATTGCTTTCAACTTGGTTGCCCAAGTTGCAAAATCTTATAGAAGACATCAATGATAAATTTGGAGCATTTTTTGCAGCGATGGGATGTGCTGGTATCGTTCAGCTCGATCAAGGTTCTGACCCTGTAAGTTTATTTTGGTTAATTTTTAGTTTACACTATAGATATTCACAAGTTGTTCTTTGTTTTTCTAATAATCCAGTCAATTATTAAAAAGATACACAGGGTCTTATATTTTTGATATGTAAATATATGTTGTTCTCTTCTGTTATTACAAATATCTATATTAAGGGACAGCTCAAAATGTAAATTTATTCAAGCTATCGGAATAATTTTTCTGTATGGATCAATGAGGATGGGAAATGAAATAAAAAAATACAAATGTTCCATTAAATGAATGTAATAGTTACTTAAATATAAAGTATTTTGGATTATTTAATTTATGTTTTACATGGTTATTAATTACTACTTGATATGCTTGTATACACTTTTGTCTTTTGTTGTAATAACAATTGATATTAATACCAATGAATAATTAATACTTTAACAACATAATTAAATATGTTATTAGCTTTTTTATTTTTTTCCTTTGAAAGAAAAATTCTCAAATTTGGATTAATTCTTGATATAATAATAAATATGAAATTCCAAATTTTCTTGATTGGAAATTTTTTTTTTATGCTTAGCTATTTCTTATGTTTTAACAGTCACACTTTGAAAATTATGGGCTAATGATAAAAGTGAAGTTTCGAAATGAATACGATCTTCAGGCATTAGATGCGTACACTCAGAGCGGTGGCGAGAGGGCACTTACAACAGCAGTATTCCTCTTGTCACTACAGACCATTAGCAAGGTGCCTTTTAGATGCGTTGACGAAATCAATCAGGTAAGTCGTCTATTTTCAATAACCTTTGATAAAGTTACAATAATGCAGTTTAGTTTATTCCTCCTGATAACACTGTTTTTTTTTTGCCCTTGGAAAATTATCACTGTATTCTATGTTTTCAATGATGCTGAATCCAAATCTAGAATCAGAAAAATTCTAGCACATACATTTTTTTCAGAGAAATCAATGTATTCACAACAAAAAATGAGGTTTTCATAATAAGAAGGTGCTTAACTTACTTACATGATTTATTCACTTATGTAAATAAAGTATAAAATTCAAAATAGGGCGTTCTGATAATACAATCAGTACAAACATCAGTGGTAGAGTACTGAGTTCCCATGCCGGAAATCCTGGTTCAATTCCCGCTGCAGGCCATGATTTTTATTTAGTCTGTTTGCAGCGGGAGATGGATCATATAGGATCAAGGACCCTCCTGGGGCCCACCCAGCCTCTATAAAATATTATAAAAATAGGGTACCCAAAATAAGGGGGAAAAATCTAGCGGTCGAGCGTGACCTAGGACAAGTCATCTCCTTGCAGAACCGTTGTCCATGAAACAGTACAGTCTCTACCATGCGCTGAACCCCAGACCCTTCATGGGTTGTAGTGGTACAGGATAATACAATATGTTTAATACATAAACCGTAAAATTAGAATTTTTACCTAATGTGTAGTTTTCTTCCTTTTGTAGACCTCTTGAAGTGTTTCTTGCTGTAGACTCCAGCAGTAATCCGCGAGCATTTTTTCATTCCATTTTCCACTATACCTACTTTCCATTTTGGCAATATTCTGATGGAACTGTTCCCCGTATTCATCAGATACAGCTCCAAGATTGTGGGGAAAAAAGTTTAAGTGGGAATGGAGAAAATGGATTTTTAAGGAAATGTTACAGCCAAGTACTTGGTAGGCTCATAACAGTTCAGTCACAATTTTTTCATGGTCATCCGATCTTACATTTCCCAAAAAGTTGGTGCATACTTCTTTAAATAAAACCCATGCTCTTCTTTCTGGAGTTGTCAATTTTTTTAAGAAGTCCAGGTCTTTTACTAGTGATTTTATCTGTGGACCAACAAAACTTCCCTCTTTAATTTTTGCATCACTAAGTTTATGAAACTTAAATTTAAGGTGAGCAAATCCTCCCCCGTCTTTGTCCATTGCTTTAACAAATTTTTCATCAGGCCCAGTTTGATATTAAGTGGTGTTAAAAGATTTTTTGATTTGACAATCAAAGCAGGATAAGCAATGTTTTTCTGTCCGGGCACATTCGTTTTTCGAGAAGGCCTCTCTTTCACTGTGTAATGACTTTGTCTTGATCTGCTGTCCCATTCACACATAGAAAGCAACAGTACTTTTTGTAACCTGCTTGAAGACCTGTAAGCATGTCTATTACTTTCTGATCAGCACATACGTCCTACTTATTTGCTATCATTAGTATTTTAATGTTCTCATAAATTTCTTTCTTTTTTACTGCATACGCAACTGGGATTGAGGGGTAATTGTTTCCAATATGAAGGAGAACACTTTGATTTTTCAATATTACCTCATCACAGATTTAACAGAAACTGTTCTCTGGATTTTTGCACTCGCGAGGCATGTTCAGAATATAGGTCTTCTCTCTCTGGTGCTTAAGGATCAACTAACCAGTCAAGGGTCCCCTCCCAGGTATCTGGGTCCCTTCTCTGCTAATTGTGTCCCTCTACCTATCAAAGGGAAGTCATGAGGGGTCCAGCAGGTAGTTTTGTCAAGCCTTCCTGGTCAGAGAAGTAGACAGTTCCATTTAATTGGGATTAGATTACTATAAGAGCAAAATAAAATATGTGGACTGTCATACCATCAACTACATGCTTCTACCTAACTTAAAACATGGGTTAAAAATAAAAATAAAATCTGCTATTATGCATAGGCTAAAATCATCCAAAATCCTCATTTTCCCTAGAAAAATTGTGACTTTTACAGAAAAATGTATGTGTTTAAGAATTTTAGACATCAGATTCGTGTTCAGCCCACCAAAAAATATAAGGAAACACCGTTATTTTTCCAGGACAGATTTTGGTGCAGAACAGTATTATTAAAACCTGAAAATCTGATGGCCATTTCGAATATGGGAAATAACAGTTAAACCTCTCCTTTTGAATATCAAAGTACTGAACTGTTGATGGAAAATAATTTGTATTCATGGATACTATTTAATGTAGCAGTAGATTAAGTTATCAGAAAGTTTGGATATGGAAATAAGGCTTTTCCACTTCAATCATGTTGATATGATTGAAGTGATGACATTGAGCCATGAGATGAGATGTTTGGTCTAAAAACAAATGAATCCAGTGATTAGCGGCATCAGCATCCAACCTTTTTATTCTCTAAGCTTTTTATAATTATTATTCGTTAATCTTGCAGTAGGCAAATGGAAAGGAACTGACATTATTTTCCTAAAATCATCTTAGGCGGAACATTGTTATAAATGGGAGTGTTGTAACAAAATGTTAATGTATTAGTCACTTTTTTATGGGTTATAATCTTGCTATATTTCCTATTTTTCCAGGGTATGGATGAGATAAACGAGAAGAGGGTATATCATCTCATAATGAATTCCATTTCAACCTGTGATACGGCACAATACTTTCTTGTCACACCAACAGTAAGCTATACAGTTTTTATTTTTTATTTTTTTAAATAATAAACATTTACTTGTGTTGATTACTTACCAATACAGAACTCACGTGTGAGTAGTAATGGTAATATTTACTTTTATGTTCTACTAATGTGTAAGATACGAATCATTTCCTATTTTTTAGTCTTGTTTTGTGTTTAAATGTTTTCTTATAAGAATGATAAAGTAATCTTCAATTATTTTTTTATTTTAGTTGCTTCCAGGTGTGACATACCCTGACAGCACTGCAGTACATTGTGTGCATTCGACTAAGGAACAAGTTGCATCTGAAGATATTCACTGGAACAAAGAGAGGTACTTCCAACGACTAGGAATACACGAAGAATAGAATTTTCATTCTCATTGTTCATTCAGTATTTTGTATAGTATTTTTTTATAAATTATTATTTTTACTTCCTTGTTAATAAAATCTTCTAAGTAAATGTATTTTTTATCTTCATTGGTCATCATGTTTAAGCATGGAACTTCACTCTTCATCCTTTTATTTTAATTGACTCTTCCAGGGACTCCTGAGATAATTTCTATAGCCACCTTTGATTTGAGGGATTGCACCCTGGCTGTTTGATAACAAAACAACATAATATGGAAACAAGAATTGAAATAGCAAGTTGCTTACACGTTTTTTGTTTATCTTTCCCAAAGATATAGACTATGTAAAGACTTTATTGCATGCTATCCTAATCATTTATTTTATTTAGAGTCATTCCATATCGAATCACCCAATATTTTGATGAAATGTCACCAACCATCTCTGATTTGAATGAAACTTTGCACATTTTTGTATACTTATGCCATAAGAAGACCTGTGGAGTTTTATTGTTCTAGGAAGTATACTTTTTTCTTATTAGAATTTTAAAAATATGAATATTGCGATCATTTGGTTCCGCGGATTCGCTTGCGGGAAATGAGTAATATTTACATAAACTATAACATTTCAGGTATTAATAAAGAATTTGATCTGGAAATTTTTCCATAGTTTACGAAAATGCATTCATTTAAGTAGCCATAGAATTAAAAATATATATAAAATTCATATTGCATGACATTGAAAACATAGCATATGTCTGTTCAGGTGTGATAAAGGATCTATGCTTAAAATTTCATAACAATCAGTTCAGTAATTTTTTGTTTAGTAGTTAACAATAATGCCTCCAAAGGAAGCTGTAGGCTTGCAGCAACTTGCTCTGCATACACAGACATGAAAACTGGTGGTTTGGAAGGTTACAAAAGATGAGTCTTTTTTGTATGTGTAAATTTATTTCATACTAACTTTGTCTTTTTCTCCTGGTAACATGCGACTGAAACCATCATGTTGATAAATATCAATAACGAATTTTACAATGTTATCAGATATTCTTTTACCTTTCTTTGGTTCTGGTAAAATGCCCTTTTCATTTTTCAGCTTTCTTCCCTGACGACCTATATGTTCAGTGACGTTAAATTAGGACATGATTTTTTCTTTCGACTAGGGCGGAGCCAGAGTTTTAGCTCAATTTACATTAGCCACTTTGTCTTTCATTCCTCAGAGGAGTTCCACACAAATAATGGAGTGTGGCAGGGAGATGCACTTGCATGCCTGCTCTTCAACCTAGCCGCAGAAGGAGCTGTAAGGAAGTCAGGTTGGTGGGACCCTGTTCAACAGACTGGTGCAGCTGCTGGGTTATGCTGACGACTTTGACATAGTGGCCGGATCCAAACGAGCCTTAAGGGAGGCATTTCTTGCCCTCGAGGAGGCAGCAAGAAGGTTTTGGATTAAAAGTAAACCAGCAAAAAACTAAGTATATGTAGGTTGGAGCGCTAGGAAGCCACGATGCGTACTTTGAGGTTGGACAGCATAGATTCCAGGTGGTCAACAACTTTATCTACATGGGAAGCGAAATAAACTACCAAAACGATATCACCCAAGAAATTAAGCATAGGATAATAACCGCTAACAGGTGCTACTAAAGCTTATCAAGAAACTTCAGGAGCCGATATCTGTCAAGGAAGACAAAAATCAAGATATATAAAGCAATAGTCCGCCCAGTACTAATTTATGGCTCGGAGGCATGGGCTATTAAGAAGGCAGATGAAAAACAGCTCTTGGTGTTCGAAAGGGGGATACTAAGGAGGGTATATGGACCCATCAAAGTAGGCGAGACATGGAGGAGACAAAAAAACCTGGAATTAAATGAACTCTTTGAAGATAACGAGATATCCAAAATCATAAAATTGGGAAGACTTCTATGGGCTGCCCTTCTAGCCAGAATGAATGATGGCGAGATTCCGAAGAAAGTGGCCACAGAAGAGATCTTTGGAACAAGGAGAGTTGGACGACCGAGCGTGAGATGGATGGATGGTGTGACTGAGGACGCTAGGACTCTTCTCGGCGTGCGGGACTGGAGGACTGCTGCACAGGATAGAGACAACTGTCGGAGGCTACTTGAGGCGGCCTGGACTCGGTGACGAGTTGCTGTGCCGGTTATTGTATTGTATTGTAATTTGTCTTTCATTAACATTATCATGGCATACAAATTTTGTGCCTTCTTTATCATTTCTGTATCCATATTCATATTACCCTCAGCAATATCGAAATCTTTAACTTCACCGTAATCTAATGCATGGTATACTTTTTCTTTCAAAACGCGAATTACCTTTTCCAATTTTCGTTGTCCATACCGTGATTAGGAAGCTCATGAAGCTTTAATGGAGAGCATCCCAAATCTTCTAAAGTTTTATTAGCATCTTCAATACTTTGATTTTTTATTTGCACTGGAATAAATTCCATGTCTGGATCTTCTTTGTCACTGTTCCACCGTTCTCATTTTCTTCAGTTTTTTCCCCTCATAAGTTCCGACATGTTGGGCATAATTTTTGTCCTAGTTTTATGTTTATTCCTCTACCGGTTAATGATTTTTCCAAAGCCAAACTTACTAGCTTCAAGGATTTGTTGATAGATTTTTTTTGTATTTTATAAGGATCATAGCAAGTTCTTTGATGATGAAATCTTTAAATAGTATTAACTGTGATGTCCACATATAGTATTTTCTTGACCCTCGATAAGGGTTATACTTTACCAAAGCAATATTAAATCTTCTAGATTTCTATTAGATTTCTAGTTAAGGTGTACATTAAGTAGCATGGGGTCTCGAATAATATTCCAAAAGTAAATAAATTCAAATTTTCCATTATGACACAAGATGAAAAAAAGTTGTAAATACTATTGTTAAAAAAAAACAACATTGAATAAACACTACATTTTATAATTTAATTTAATGCGCTGAAATGAAAAAATCGTACCGTTTGAGCAATTGGTACCAAGCTTTACACAATTTTATTGAAAATGGCATTATTTAAAAATGTACCCACAAAAACGCCAATTGATGTTTTATATTAATAAAAAGCTCATAATCTTAGGTTTAATTTGGAACCTTTTCCAGCTGCTCAGCTGTTTAGAGAAAAAAGTTACAAGCGTTTCTGTAAACCCTTGTTTTAGTTTCGGAAACCACAATAATGTCATGCAATATGAATTTTATAATTTTTTTTTAATACTATGGCTACTTAAATGAATGCATTTTCGTAAACTGTGTACTTCTAATAGACTGTGGAAAAATTTCCAGATCAAGATCTTTATTAATACCTGAAATGTTATAGTTTTTGTAAATATTACTCATTTCCCGCAAGCGATTCCGCGGAACCAAATTATTGCAATATTCATATTTTTAAATTTCTATTAAGAAAAAAGTATACATCCTAGAACAATAACACTCCACAGGTCTTCTTATGGCATAAGTATAAAGGAATGTGCAAAGTTTCATGCAAATCTAAAATAGTGGGTGGCATGACCTGGGTGATTTCACATGGAATAACCCTTTAGTAACTGTTGTTAATAATATATTTATTCTCTACAACAGGTTAAAATCATGTTAAGATTCATACTTTTTAGTATTTCATTTCTATTTTTATTTTTCTTATGTTTTTGTCACCTTTTAAATACTTCATGATATGTATGTTGACATGATTAGTATTATTCTGGCCAGATATATATTATGTTTATCTTTCTGTTCATGTTTGTTATTCTAAAGGGACCTGGTCCCAGAATAAAGTTTGTTTTCTATTCTATTCTATAAATTTGAAATTCTTGATGGTATGGGGCTGGTTCTTTTAATCAGATATTTCCTTTAAATGGAATTCAGTTATCATATAATTCAGTCAGTTTTGGGAGGCTGAAAATTGAGAAAATGATATAACAGTTCACAAAAAAATAAAAAGGAAACATGTTTTTTCTTTGATAAGCAATAGGCATTCACATCACCAGGTATCTTGAAATATTTTGGGTGAAAGGATACCTCTTTGACACTAGTGATGGGCCAGAAATCACGAACTGTTACTTTTTCACTGTTACTCAAAAGTCACAGGTCTACCTGTGATCACAAATTCATCAGTAACAGTTCTAAACTGTTCTTCACAGTGATTGGCGATAGAACCGAACAGAATTGAAGCGTGATTGTTATTGCGACTACAGTAACAGTTCTAAACTGTTCTTCACTGTGATTGGCGATAGAACTGAACGGACTTAAAGCGTGATTGTTATTGTGACTACAGTAACAGTTCTAACTTTTCTTCGCATATGGGCGACTGGTCGTCGGCGAACGGAATTGAAGCGTGTTTGTGACTACTATTACTACCTTAATTTGACTTAATTAATTTTACTGTAGAAAATTAAGGTACTTGTGTACAAATCACACGGTGGGAGTGGGGGCAATGGCCGAGCGGTTACATTTTATAACAGTTACATTTCTACCAGTTACCTTGGATAACCTTACATTTTGGAAGGCCATCCTTGTTTGTTTACTACTCTGTTCGAGCGTTGTTGTGTTTCAGTTGTTCTTTGTTAATACAAAATAATGTCGATATTTTGTTGTTTAGTGTTCTTTAGTTACAGCACAATGCTTATTTGGGATTTGCCAAGAACTGAGGAAGATGCTATTCGTTTTTGTCAGGAAAAAAACATTTTACAGAAAAATAGGAAATGTAGCAACTCCCATCAAATGAAATTATACCTTCGAAATCGTAAGTTTTGGAGATAAATTCTTATTTATCAGAATTTATATGGCAACAACATCAGGTTGATGGAAATAGAGACTGTTTTTAATCCATGTTGAACTGTATAGCAACCCATTTTCCACCCAAATGCGATTGAATGTTATGTTTTTAAATAATTTATTGAATTTTAAATATTTTATATGTTCCATTATTTATTAATGTCATTATTATATTTGTTTACATCCTACACTTATTATTTATGATTAAATACACTTATTATTTATTTATTATACTTATACTTCTAAATAATTATTTTAATTTTAAATCGTTTATCTATTGCAGTATTTATTGATCTCATTATTATATTTATTTACATTATATACCACATTATTTTATAATATGTTATATAATAAATTATATTGTTATTACTTCGATTTATTTATTTCCAATATTATTACATTCCTATTTTTATTTGAATCTGAGATCGCCTCCCTTCGGATATTTTGAAGAGAAAAGATTTGCCACCGGGCGGCAAATCTTTTCTCTTCAAAATATCCGAAGGGAGGCGATCTCAGATTCAAATAAAAATATTTTAAAAGGTTATCCAAGGTAACTGGTAGAAATGTAACTGTTATAAAATGTAACCGCTCGGGCATGCGCAGAACATTGCCCCCACTCCCACCGTGTGATATGTACACAAGTACCAAAATTAACTGCGCAGTAGTAAATTTAAATTATTAATATAATTTAAATTATATATAAATAAATTAAAAGGGAAAGTCAGATATTTATTTACAGCTTGTTTATTGTAAAGTATTAATATTCACTTGTAAATTACCTATACAAAAAATAATGCTAGTATTAGTAGGTACTACTATGTGGGGGGCACGTGCCTTTTATTGTATCGCCTGAATAAGATCATAAATCACTTATTGAATTATGATTGATTTCTTACACTATTTGTTTATTCGAATAATAAAAATCTTTATTTGAGGATTTAGTTTTTGTTCTATTTTTTACCCATAAAAGTCTATGATACTTCTCTTCATTATCTTGTTACAACTTAACCCATTTGAGACCGATTCCACACCGTGTTTGCAATAACAGTAATGTGCAATTATCAGTTATTCTGAGTAAACAAGTCGTTGAAATAAGATTTTTCTTGAACTAAGGAAATCTGTAAAGTACAGGAAAACAAAATTTTGCATTGGTATTACTGTGTACCAAAAAATCTAAAAACCTATTTTTTTAAACTTTTTAAAAACTTTCTTTGCATTATATTCTGTTCTTTATCATTGAAAACAAAATAGCGATTTTATATGATCTAACTATTTTTGAAATAAATGTTTATAAGTTTTTTAATGATGTATTTTCATTTTACCTTACATTCCACACTTGGTAAAAATTTTAATAAACATTCCCGAGGAGCAAGCTGCATACCCAGTGTGCAATGATCTTATTTAAGAGAATTCACTTACGAATTGGGTGATTTCCATAGTAAACATGTTTTTTTATTTAAAATGAATAATATAAAGACAAAAAATTTTCCCTTCTGGGGACCGTGTTCGAAAAAAATCGTCGTCTTGAATGGGTTAAACCATAAGAGGAAAATTTACGTTATATAGGATATTGAAAATAATTCCATCTGTATGTATATTGATAGGATTATGGTGAATTATACTAGTGTCAAAGGATACTTGTTTAAAAGGGTACTGTTTAGTTCAATATTGGATTTTTTATGATTTCTTTTTGTATATAATTCCGGGTGTTTTTTACACTGCATCCTAAATTAGTTGTTTTGTTAACCGCTTACAAAAATATACAGTCATATGTTTTATTTTATGATTATATGTGTGAACGTTGTCTGAACCTCATTAAGTCAGTTATCCCGCATTTTATAACCCCTTATTTGAAAATATCTCTTTTCCGAATTGAGAGGACCGGCATTTTTTGACGTACGCTACGGTGAGCTCACCTGCGAGACGTCAATGAAGAGAGGAAGCTCTAACAAGTTTTAGGTAAGCCACTTTCATTTAAGTTCCTTTCTTTATTGGCAAATTGTCCGAGGACGACTTACCGAGTCGTAACGTATCTCAATTAAATATTTTTATTAATTTCTCAACCGCGTTTTATACAAAATTTATGGTCCTCCGGGGCCGGATTAATTAATTAAGAAAATTAGTTAATTATTTTCTCAATTCGGAACTTAACCAAACAAAATTTAATTTTTCATTTTTTTTATATGTCGCTTAGCAACCACGAGGCCGTTCAGATAGACTTGCTTACGCCTCTTCTAACCTCACCTCACGCTGCTTCTCCCAACTATTACGACTTCGTTCAGTTTCGGAAAGAAGCGAACTGCAATTTTTATATACATTTGGTACAATTTAGCAAATTCATTTTTTCTCTCCAGAAAATAGTACAATTAAATTAGTTGATATTTGAACAAAGTTAAACTTTGTTTTTCCTGAATATTTTTCTGTACAGTTTGGTCTCACTTTTATTTTAAATTATTTCAAGATGGCGGAAGATAAAATTAAGTTTTTAATTAAAAAGAGGGAAAAATATTTTCATAAAATTCAAACGGCTTATGACTTATCGAAAAATCTTACAAAGGAAAATGTTCCCATTTTTTTATCCCGAATGGAACAAATTGACATGGATTACCAATCATTTGATGAAATTCAAGATCAAATTATGGAATTTGCTTCTAAAACAGAATCTCCCGAAAATTTCGACACGGCTGCTAGATCTCAAGCCTGCGACGAGTTATACTATTCAGCAAAGGCAGTAGCCTCGCAGTATGCTAAGCCAGCTACTAGTACTAGCCTGTCTACGAAAAATGAGAGACCCGATATAGGACATGCGAAACTTCCAAAAATTAATTTACAAATATTTTCCGGCGATCTTCAAGAGTGGCCCAATTTTTACTCTCTGTTTCGGTCCCTTATTCATGAAAATCGACAAATGGCCTCATCTGAGAAATTTTACTATTTACGCTCATTTTTGAGAGGCCCGCCTTTAAAATTAATCGAATCGATTCATTTGTCCGATGATAACTATCAGATTGCATTTGAAACTTTAGTTAATCGGTACCAAAACAACAGGCTATTGGCTAATTTTTACTTGGAAAAAATTACGAATTTTAAACCGCTTTCCCAAGAAAATCTTCAAAATTTGGAAAGGTTATCTGACGTTTTCCTAACCAATGTTGCTGCACTCAAGGCCTTGAACCTACCAGACTTATCTGATACACTTCTGCTTCATTTCGGTCTTCGTTGCTTGGATTTGGAAAGCAAAAAATTATTCGAAGCCAAGTATTCAGGGGTTCAATATCCAACATACAAACAATTTTCGGATTTTCTAACTGAACGTCTCAAAATTCTCGAACTGAGTTATCCAACTAGGACTGAGTCTAATCCAATCCAACGTGCAAATTTCCTACGAAAAACCGCTTTGATCACGACCAACCCGCATCACAATCGAACTTCTTCTTCACCGCCAAATAAATCTTCTTCCACCGAATGTTCCACCGCTCATATTGTATGCCCGCTTTGCTCATCTTCACATAAGTTACATTATTGTGAAACATTTCTGAAGCAAAGTGTAGATGCCCGCTGGGAGACTGTGAAAACTTTGAGAAAATGTTTTAATTGCCTCGGAAACCACATGTTGTCAAAATGTAACTCCAAAGGTAAATGCATCTCATGTGGATCCTCGAAACATCATTCGCATTTACACCGCTCTACTTTCACAGCCCCACCTAGGGAGTCACTTGAAAATCCGCCTCCTACGCAAGCTCTATCTTGCAGTGCCCATACTCCCCCATCCAGTACTGCGTACTCCACCGTATTGCTGGGCACAGCAGAGGCTTTTCTTACAGCTTCGGGTGGTAGGAAGGTTCCTATACGTCTAGTTGTGGATCCTGGTTCTCAGGTGTCGTGCATAACCAGGGAAATGGCCCAACGGTTAAATTTAAAGCTCAAGAATTGCCCACTGAACATCACAGGCATCGGCAACCATGCTACGACTAGCAAGACGAAAATGGTTTCTTGCACTCTGACCCCTAAACACACTCGAGGCAATTCTATATCCGCAGAAGCCGTTGTTCTCTATGAAATTTGTGCAGATTTACCGGTTACGACGCTCTCAAATGAATTAAAAAATCGATTTTCCTCCATGTTATTGGCCGACCCGGCTTTCCACGTAAAAGGGAAAATAGATTTTCTTCTGGGCGCGGATCTCTATTCCGAAATCCTTTCCGTCGACAATAATTCCGTCATCAGGGGTAATCCGTCAGCTGTGAAAACTTCCTTTGGGTGGATTTTATTGGGGAAAATTACCGAACCAGCAGAAAATAGAGCCGTAACGCTTTTTGGTTGCACCTCGCCACTTGAAATTGCACTTCAACGTTTCTGGAAGACTGAAGAGGTCGCATCTGTAGCACCACAGAACCCGGAAGACGAATTATGTGAGCTACATTTTTTGAACACCCACCGCAGAACACCCTCTGGCCAATACATAGTTTCTCTTCCTTTTAAAAACACCGAGGCTCCAATTCTGGGAAATAACCGCGAACACGCTCATAAACGATTCGTGAACATGGAGAGCCGGCTTAAGCGGACAAATTTAGAACCTCAATATAACGCCTTCCTCCAGGAGTATTTGGACATGTCACACATGAAATTAGCTTGCCAACCCTCAGCATATATCATCCCACATCACGCTGTGGTAAAAAGCACCAGCTCTACTAAGAAACTACGCGTAGTTTTCGACGCTTCGGCCAAGGATTCCCTTGGATTATCATTGAATGACCGCTTATACACCGGGCCGAAGCTTCAGCGAGATTTGACCAATATAATTTCTAGTTTCCGGCTCTATCGTGTTGCTGTTTGCGCCGACGTTAAGATGATGTACAGGGGTATCTTAATCGACGAAAAGGACCGTTGTTTTCAACACATATTCTGGCGTGCTTCGTCTGCCGAACCCGTGAGAGAGTTCGAGCTCAACACGGTCACATATGGTCTCTCTACATCTCCATTCCTCGCGCAGCGCGTCATGAAACAACTAGTTGAAGACGAAGGTGGAAAATGGCCGCTCGCAGCGCACGCACTTCTACATCAAACTTATATGGATGACATAGTAGGGGGAGCTGGTACAGAAGAGGAGGCTCTTATATTACGCCATCAGCTGGAGCAATTGTTAGGTGCAGCTAAATTCCTACTGCGCAAATGGTCTAGCAACAGCGAAAAGGTGTTAGCTACAATTCCTCCTGAACACCGGGAGCAAGCGCTAACCATACAACAAGAAGATAGCTGTACGCTGAAAATTCTTGGTCTCCAATGGCTACCACAAGAGGACTTATTTTCGTATGCCATCACCGAGACTACAGGTCCTACAAACAAACGACACGTCCTCTCTGTCATAGCGAGGTTGTTTGACCCTATGGGCTGGCTAACCCCCACTATTTTTTGGGCGAAGCGATTTATGCAGTTGTTGTGGAAGGCTGAGCAAGATTGGGACAATCCCTTGTCAGCAGAGCACCACAAAGTTTGGAATTCATTTTTGCAAGAACTTCCTGCACTCTCAGACATTAAGATCCCGCGACTTATCAAAATTCTCGAAAACCCGCTATTTTATTTAATCGGCTTTGGCGACGCATCTGAGAAAGGGTACTGCGCGGTAGTGTACCTTTTAGAACGGTCTGATGAGAATACCAAGGTTCATTTAATTAAGGCTAAAAGTAGAGTCGCACCCCTTAAACCAAGCCTTACTATTCCCAGATTGGAACTCTGCGCATGTTTGCTGTTAGCCCGCCTTATTGAATCCCTCGAAGAGTTCCGAACCGCCATTACCATCACAGCGACGCATTTATTTACGGACTCCACAGTCGCTCTCTCCTGGATCCATACTACGCCACACCGATTGAAAACATTCATCGCCAATAGGGTAACCGCCATTGTAGAGATCGCCCCACCTGACCTGTGGAGCCACTGTTGCAGTCAAGACAATCCAGCTGATTGTTGATCCCGAGGTCTGATGCCCCGCACCCTGATGCAGTTTTCTCAGTGGTGGGAAGGACCTTCATTTTTGCAATTACCCCTAAACTGCTGGCCAGATTCTCACTTTGATCGGCTAGAAGAAATTCCTGAAATCAAAGATGAGACTACTGTGATGGTAGCCACCGCCGAACCGAACGAACTTGTTACCACCATTAGCTCTTTTTCATCGCTCCAACGCCTCAAAAATGTCATCGCCTATGTTCTCCGATTTGTTAACAACTGCCGCAGCGCAAAACCTCATCGTAAAACCGGTGTACTGTCGGTTTCAGAACTGCGGGATAGCATGAATTTATGTGTCCGTCTATCCCAGGAACAATACTTCCATTATGATCTTAAGACTACGTCCCCTGAACAAATGTCTCAAGCTATCAAACCGTTATCACCTTTTATTGACAAGCTGGGTTTTCTCAGGGTGGGCGGTAGGCTGAGGCATTCAGATCTCACGTATGATGCCAAGCACCCCCTCATTTTGCATAAAAAATCGCATTTAGCAACCCTCATATGTGACTGGTATCATCAGACCACTATCCACGGAGGCCCTCGCGTAATGCAGGCGTTCATTCAAAGAAAATTTTGGATACCAGGACTTCGTCAACTAATCAGGATGCGCATATTTAGGTGTCTACCATGCTACAAACTCAAGGCCAAGGCAAACCAACCTTTAATGGCAGATTTACCACCTTCCAGATTTTCCCAGGTCCGCGCTTTCACCAATATTGGGGTTGATTTTGCTGGTCCTTTCCAGATTAAGGAAAGTAACCGCCGGAAGGCTGTGATTTCTAAGGGTTACATTTGCCTCATCGTCTGTATGGCCACTAAGGCGATCCACTTGGAAGTCGTCTCCGATCTTACCACCAGTGCATTCCTTGCTGCGTTGGACCGCTTTATCGCCCGTCGTGGATTATGTTTGAATATCTACAGTGACTGCGGTACAAACTTTCTCGGCGCGTCCCGCGCACTAAAGGAAGTTCATAAATTTCTCCAGAGACACGCTGAAGATATTCACGATAATTTAGCCAAACGTGAGATTATTTGGCATTTTAATCCACCCGCGGCTCCTAATTTTGGTGGCATTTGGGAAGCTGGTGTCAAATCCGTGAAGCGCCACCTAGTTCGCGTTATGGAAAGTCGGACACTAACTTTTGAAGAATTCACCACACTGATCACCCGCATCGAAGCCGTTCTTAACAGCCGTCCGCTTTGCGCTATTTCGTCCGACCCCAACGACGATGTCGACTATTTGAGCCCTGGACACTTCCTCATTGGAGGACCACTATTGGCTGCGCCGGAAGAAGACTTGACAGACACCAATCTACACCGCTTATCCCGCTGGCAAGTTCTCCAACAATCGCTCCAGAGCTTCTGGAAGAGGTGGAGTCATGAGTACCTCCAGACTATGATCAGTCGACCTAAATGGACCCAAAATTCCCCGAATCCTGCCATAGGCGATGTGGTTATGATTGTTGGGCAGAACACCAAGCCTTTGCAATGGCCCCTGGGAAGAATTGAAAAACTTCTACCTAGTCGTGATGGAGTAGTACGGGTGGTGCAACTACGAACCACCTCCGGTTCAATTACACGGCCTACCAATAAATTAGTTCCCCTTCCAATAAACTAAACTTTACTTTACCTTTCATATATCATGTTTTTGTTTTGTTAGTTCTTTTTTGTACATATTTTACATTGCAAGTTCGCTTCTTCTGTTCTAAAGTTTATTGTTACCTAATTACAAAATTGCTATCAATTTTGGGTGGGCGGTATGTTTGGTTCAATATTGGATTTTTTATGATTTCTTTTTGTATATAATTCCGGGTGTTTTTTACACTGCATCCTAAATTAGTTGTTTTGTTAACCGCTTACAAAAATATACAGTCATATGTTTTATTTTATGATTATATGTGTGAACGTTGTCTGAACCTCATTAAGTCAGTTATCCCGCATTTTATAACCCCTTATTTGAAAATATCTCTTTTCCGAATTGAGAGGACCGGCATTTTTTGACGTACGCTACGGTGAGCTCACCTGCGAGACGTCAATGAAGAGAGGAAGCTCTAACAAGTTTTAGGTAAGCCACTTTCATTTAAGTTCCTTTCTTTATTGGCAAATTGTCCGAGGACGACTTACCGAGTCGTAACGTATCTCAATTAAATATTTTTATTAATTTCTCAACCGCGTTTTATACAGGTACCATATTTTGCTTTTAAGTTATAAAAAAAATTATTATTATTAATGAAAATATTACTTTGAGGAAAAACATTATTTGTAGCATATCCTAAAGAATGAATATCCATGTCTTATCTTACAATTTTAGTTTTATATACAATTTTTCAAATTATTAAAATGATGTTCCTTCAGAGGACTTTGGAACTCAAGCAAGGATGAGTTATGATAAGACATATGATATTAAGAAGCCTAGGAATATATCTTAATAATATGGTAACCTGTACAAAAAATCCTCAAGATTTTTTATCTTTTGGCTAATATAGATGGAGCCCCCATAAGACTTAGTCAGATTTCATTATTATTAGGCTCTTACTCTGTCAATTTATGTACCTTTGTTAGTTGTGTTTGTTCTTCTCAATAAAAGTTTCTTTATAAAAAACGCCTATCTGATTTGCCGACATTTATCTATATATATATATATTGGTTTCTACTTATCTTGACTGTTGTGAAAATATATTGTTTATGGTTCTCGAGTTTCAGTCAGTTATTTCAACTTCTTAGGCGATGTTTCGAGACTAGGTTAGTCTCATATTCATGCCCTGACAGTGAAAAAATTATCTTTTAGTGAAAACATTAAATAACACAGTAAAATTAATGTAAAATGACACGTGTAAGGTGTAATAGGATAGGGTGTACTTACAAGTTCCAAAGAATTGATCAATTTATCATCAATCACTTACTTCGCAATATATCATAGAATGTTTATATTGCATTAGCTATGATCAACGAATAAGTAATCGATTTTTAGGAACAGCAGTTTTATTTAATTGTTGAATCATATTAGTCTATTTATTATTATATCACCAAGAATTAATTAAATTTGCATAACACGAGCTTAGACCTTGAACATCCGATTTTTTGTTTACAGCGCGATTTTTATATTTCTCTATAGTTATCATTTCCTTTATATTTCGTTTGAAGCTATTTTTCTCTTGGTGTATCACTTTAGGTGCGTCAAATTTAAATTTATGTTGAGTATTTCTAAAATGTGTAGTGAGGGCTGTTTGATCTGGTTTATTAGGGTTTTTTATTATTGAATCACAACTATATTTGTGTTGGTACACTCTTTGTTTTAAGTATTGCTCCGATGTTCCGAAATAGGATTTGCCGCATTTATCTTCACATTTTATTTCGTACACGACATTTGATTTTAACTCTAATTTATCCGAATCCTTAGTTTTAGTAAATAGTCTTGACACAGTGGCTGTGTTTTTTTAAGTAATCGCGGAATCAATGTTACTTTTATTACCGGTGAGTGTTTTTGCTAGTCTTTCTGAAAGTGTTGGTACATAGGGTATAGTATAGTATTTTTTTTGGATTGGTTTCATTTGGGTTGTTTTGCTTAGAAAGTGTTTTTGTTGTTTTTAGTAAATTACGAAGGAGGCTGTGTGGATAACCATTCTTTAATAAGAGGTCCACTACGTTGTTTTCGGCTGTTTTTTGGTGTATTGGGGATGATCATTTTCTCGCGCGATTTATTAGGTTTTTAGCCGTATTTATTTTATATCTTTTTGGGCATTGGCTTGTGTAGTGTATGTATCGACCAGAGTGAATAGGTTTTTGCCACCATTTAGTTTCTATTTCCCCGTTTGATTTTCTGATTAAGAGAACGTCTAAAAATGGTATTTTATTATCATTTTCAAATTCAATAATAAAGTTTAATCGAGTGGAATATTTTCTTTTTAGTGAAATTATTCTTTATTCATTTGTTATATTCTGCTAAGCAACATAGGTTTTCGATATTAATTTAACTCTCGCAAATGTTTTTTTACATCAAGCCTTTAAAATGGGAATTTCGAGGCCACAACTTAATTCTGTAGAACTGTATATTCTATTATTATATTGTATATATGTAAAGGATGTAAATATTTGTTCAATGAAAAGAGATTTGAAACAAAACACAACTTAATTCAATAAACCAAATTTAAATCAAAATTAATCGACACTTCCATTTTTTTTTCCAAAAAAAATCCTCACATATATCGATGCGTTATTTCACAAATGTGTAAGTGCAAATGTTTTAAAAATGGCTTTCGTTATGTAAATAATATTGTAAATTTTTTACCAGGAGGTCTTATATCATTTCGCGGGTCCGAAAGTATAATGATAAAACTCCGAAAAACAAAAGTACAAACCAACAACAGAACCATGAATCGTTATTCAGGCGGAGGGAAAGGCAAATAAGCATTACAAGGTTATAACGACCGACCTTCCCTCCAATGGCGAATTTCCTAAGTACAATTATGTATGTCGATTTACAAACATCTAGTAAATGCATCAAAGTAATCAATGCATAAAAGTCATTTCCGGAGCAGATCATTATACTTCCGGAGCAGCGATTTGTTGTGTTAAATTATTGTAAAGTTGACTTAGGTAAAATCTTGTTTTCGGCACTTTACACATGTGTGTGAACTGACTCACCGATTAATGAATGATGTGTCATATGTCACTCTATCACAAGAATCATCTGATGAACAAATTTGGAATGCAGAAAAAGAAAATCCTAAAAACATTGAAAAACATCAACTTATTATAAATAGAAGTGAAAGAAAATCATCAAAATTTGAAAAACTATTTGGCAATTAGGCAACAACAGATTGGTATCCAATACATCGCACCGTCAGAATAGAGAGTTCTTAGCCAGGTACTGTATGTCTGTTTGCGCCAATACTTTTAAGACTCATCATTTTTCTATACATTGGACTAACGCTAAGATTTGTATCCAATACCTCGCACCGTCAGAATAGAGAGTTCCTAGCCAGGTACAGTATGTCTGTTTGCGCCAATACTTTTAAGACTCATCATTTTTCTATCGTCAGAATAGAGAGTTCCTAGCCAGGTACTGTATGTCTGTTTGCGCCAATACTTTTAAGACTCATCATTTATCTATACATTGGGCTAACGCTAAGATTATTATCCAATACCTCGCACCGCCAGAATAGAGAGTTCCTAGCCAGGTACAGTATGTCTGCGCCAATACTTTTAAGACTCATCATTTTTCTATCGTCAGAATAGAGAGTTCCTAGCCAGGTACAGTATGTCTGTTTGCGCCAATACTTTTAAGACTCATCATTTATCTATACATTGGGCTAACGCTAAGATTATTATCCAATACCTCGCACCGTCAGAATAGAGAGTTCCTAGCCAGGTACAGTATGTCTGCGTCAATACTTTTAAGACTCATCATTTTTCTATCGTCAGAATAGAGAGTTCCTAGCCAGGTACAGTATGTCTGTTTGCGCCAATACTTTTAAGACTCATCATTTATCTATCTATACATTGGGCTAATGCTAAGATTATTATCCAATACCTCGCACCGCCAGAATAGAGAGTTCCTAGCCAGGTACAGTATGTCTGTTTGCGCCAATACTTTTGAGACTCATCATTTTTCTATCGTCAGAATAGAGAGTTCCTAGCCAGGTACAAGACTCGTAATTTATCTATACATTGGGCTAACGCTAAGATTATTATCCAATACCTCGCACCGCCAGAATAGAGAGTTCCTAGCCAGGTACAGTATGTCTGCGCCAATACTTTTAAGACTCATCATTTTTCTATCGTCAGAATAGAGAGTTCCTAGCCAGGTACAGTATGTCTGTTTGCGCCAATACTTTTAAGACTCATCATTTTTCTATACATCGGGCTAACGTTGTTATTATTATCTAATAGCTCGCACCGCCAGAATAGAGAGTTCCTAGCCAGGCACAGTATGTCTGCGCCAATACTTTTAAGACTCATCATTTTTCTATCGTCAAAATAGAGAGTTCCTAGCCAGGTACAGTATGTCTGTTTGCGCCAATACTTTTAAGACTCATCATTTTTCTATACATCGGGCTAACGTTGTTATTATTATCTAATACCTCGCACCGCCAGAATAGAGAGTTCCTAGCCAGGCACAGTATGTCTGCGCCAATACTTTTAAGACTCATCATTTATCTATACATTGGGCTAACGCTAAGATTATTATCCAATACCTCGCACCGTCAGAATAGAGAGTTCCTAGCCAGGTACAGTATGTCTGTTTGCGCCAATACTTTTAAGACTCATCATTTATCTATACATTGGGCTAACGCTAAGTTTGGTATCCAATACATTGCACCGTCAGAATAGTGGCCTTAACGTCCCATTTGTTGCTGATTTGAACCGAATCCGAAATCAATCTTTTTATGACAAAGTTCATTCCCTCAAACCTAGTAACCTTCTCAATTCCTGATAACACAATGCTGCATTTATTGAATTTTTGATCGATGTTTAAAACTGAAATTGTGTTTTCAAGAAAAGAAGCAGGACGTGTGAGCCGGCAGTAAAGGTTTTGTGGTTTCATAGGGCTTCACTAATTTCATTAGCAGGGAGCCATTCCTGCTACTGGATTCAGTGAAGCGAACCATCCACTATAAAAAATGGGTAACGAAACCACAGGCAGAACCTCTTGGGTGGTTTGGAATCCTGCCTATCTCATAGGTAAGTGTTTTCTTCTTCTTTTACTTCCTCCAAGTTCCATTCTGCTTCGAGTTGTTCTGGAGTCTTCCCAATAACCAATCGATACACTTGCTGTTATTCCCTTACATATTTATTTTTTATATTCATAAATATGATGAAGAGCAGAGGGCTCAGACTGTCTCCTTTGCCCATCGAGAAGTACACTGTCACTTTTAAAATTCTCTTACTTAAATAAGCTATTAAATACTGGTTTTTATTTTGTAATTTATAAATAAATATAATTTTTATAATTTTAATTACGGGTTTATAATTTAATATTATTCAAGATTCGACTCATCACTCTTAATTATTCGTCTTAGTATGATTGTGTTATTTGCCACTTTCGTTTAATTTGCAACCTTCATCTGTCCATGCCAGCCACGCATCCCGGTTCCTGGCCAGGGACTTCATGGCAAAAGGTGGCATGACCTGGGTGATTTCACATGGAATAACCCTTTAGTAACTGTTGTTAATAATATGTTTATTCTCTACAACAGGTTAAAATCCTGTTAAGATTCATAATTTTTAGTATTTCATTTCTATTTTTATTTTTCTTATGTTTTTGTCACCTTTTAAATACTTCATGATATGTATGTTGACATGGTTTGTATTATTCTGGCCAGATATATATTATGTTTATCTTTCTGTTCATGTTTGTTATTCTAAAGGGACCTGGTCCCAGAATAAAGTTTGTTTTCTATTCTATTCTATAAATTTGAAATTCTTGATGGTATGGGGCTGGTTCTTTTAATCAGATATTTCCTTTAAATGGAATTCAGTTATCATATAATTCAGTCAGTTTTTGGAGGCTGAAAATTGAGTAAATGATACAACAGTTCACAAAAAAATAAAAAGGAAACATGTTTTTTCTTTGATAAGCAATAGGCATTCACATCACCAGGTATCTTGAAATATTTTGGGTGAAAGGATACCTCTTTGACATTAGTGATGGGCCAGAAATCACGAACTGTTACTTTTTCACTGTTACTCAAAAGTCACAGGTCTACCTGTGATCACAAATTCATCAGTAACAGTTCTAAACTGTTCTTCAAAGTGATTGGCGATAGAACCGAACAGAATTGAATGAAACGTGATTGTTATTGCGACTACAGTAACAGTTCTAAACTGTTCTTCACTGTGATTGGCGATAGAACTGAACGGAATTAAAGCGTGATTGTTATTGTGACTACAGTAACAGTTCTAACTGTTCTTCGCATATGGGCGACTGGTCGTCGGCGAACGGAATTGAAGCGTGTTTGTGACTACTATTACTACCTTAATTTGACTTAATTAATTTTACTGTAATAATTTATTTTATTTTAGTTGTTATTAATTTTTAAATTTATTCATTTGAAAAGAAAAGATATGTCCAGGACCGGGACTCGAACCCGGGTCTTCCAGATCACTAGTCTGGGACTCTACCATTTGAGCTATCCTGGGCCCTAATGAAGTACGCTTCTCGGCCATGGTCATATCTTTTCTTTTTGATCCTAAGTCCCCTCGTTCTTGCATTTTGCGAAGTATACGAGAGGAAGAATGTTCTTTGAACATTATTTTAATTTGGATCTAGTTGACTTACGTCATTATAATTATTATAATTTATTTTATTTTAGTTGTTACTAATTTTTAAATTTATTCATTTGAAAAGAAACCATGGTCGAGAAGCGTACTTCATTAGGGCCCAGGATAGCTCAAATGGTAGAGTCCCAGACTAGTGATCTGGAAGACCCGGGTTCGAGTCCCGGTCCTGGACATATCTTTTCTTTTCAAATGAATAAATTTAAAAATTAATAACAACTAAAATAAAATAAATTATAATAATTATAATGACGTAAGTCAACTAGATCCAAATTAAAATAATGTTCAAAGAACATTCTTCCTCTCGTATACTTCGCAAAATGCAAGAACGCGGGGACTTAGGATCAAAAAGAAAAGATATGACCATGGCCGAGAAGCGTACTTCATTAGGGCCCAGGATAGCTCAAATGGTAGAGTCCCAGACTAGTGATCTGGAAGACCCGGGTTCGAGTCCCGGTCCTGGACATATCTTTTCTTTTCAAATGAATAATTTTACTGTAGAAAATTAACTGCGCAGTAGTAAATTTAAATTATTAATATAATTTAAATTATATATAAATAAATTAAAAGGGAAAGTCAGATAGTTATTTACAGCTTGTTTATTGTAAAGTATTAATATTCACTTGTAAATTACCTATACAAAAAATAATGATAGTATTAGTAGGTACTACTATGTGGGGGGCACGTGCCTTTTATTGTATCGCCTGAATAAGATCATAAATCACTTATTGAATTATGATTGATTTCTTACACTATTTGTTTATTCGAATAATAAAAATCTTTATTTGAGGATTTAGTTTTTGTTCTATTTTTTACCCATAAAAGTCTATGATACATCTCTTCATTATCTTGTTACAACTTAACCCATTTGAGACCGATTCCACACCGTGTTTGCAATAACAGTAATGTGCAATTATCAGTTATTCTGAGTAAACAAGTCGTTGAAATAAGATTTTTCTTGAACTAAGGAAATGTGTAAAGTACAGGAAAACAAAATTTTGCATTGGTATTACTGTGTACCAAAAAATCTAAAAACCTCTTTTTTTAAACTTTTTAAAAACTTTCTTTGCATTATATTCTGTTCTTTATCATTGAAAACAAAATAGCGATTTTATATGATCTAACTATTTTTGAAATAAATGTTTATAAGTTTTTTAATGATGTATTTTCATTTTACCTTACATTCCACACTTGGTAAAAATTTTAATAAACATTCCCGAGGAGCAAGCTGCATACCCAGTGTGCAATGATCTTATTTAAGAGAATTCACTTACGAATTGGGTGATTTCCATTGTAAACATGTTTTTTTATTTAAAATGAATAATATAAAGACAAAAAAATTTCCCTTCTGGAGACCGTGTTCGAAAAAAATCGTCGTCTTGAATGGGTTAAGCCATAAGAGGAAAATTTACGTTATATAGGATATTGAAAATAATTCCATCTGTATGTATATTGATAGGATTATGGTGAATTATACAAGTGTCAAAGTAATTATTATCCTTATAATGTGTATTCTGTGATCGTTGTATTCAAGATGTGGAATTAAGTACGCCGACGGAATCACGAATCACAGTTAGTAGCAGTTAAGCAATCACTGTTCGTAGCAATTCGACAGAATATCGAATAACAGTTAGTAGCAGTTAAGAAATCACAGTAACAGTTAGAACTGTTACTGAAAAGTAGCAGTTATGCCCATCACTATTTGACACAAGGAATTTGACATAGGGTTGGTTGCTTAAAATTTATGGATCTAGTCCTTTCCTTGACCACAGATATTTATTTAGTTTACCAGGGTAGTTTTTTACATTGTGGGTTTTGCCTTTAATATTTCTTTATGGAAAATGAGGGGATTTAAAATTAAAATTAAAATGTTTGCTAATTCGACCTCTTTAATTCACATTGTCTATTGAACACTACAATGAGGAATGATCATCAGTTGTTTCAATCTTTTTTAGTTTCTATTCAAATATACTTACAGCTAGAATAGTTAGATTATTTTGTTTTAAGCATTTCACTATTTGCGCATGTTATAATTTAAATAAAAATTCAAATTTTCGCTGAATCTGGCCCTTCAAATAAAGAAAATTACAAATAAAAATTCAAATTCACGTTATCTTTTGAGCGCTGCATTCAGGACTGATCATTAGTCGTTTCAGCCTTTTCTATTTCCAATTCAAATACATTTACAGTTGATAGAATATTTTTTTATAATTATTTATGTGTGATGTTTTAATTTACATTTCAGAGTGCTGTAGTATTTATATAGATAGATTAGTTTCCTCATTATTACTAATGAACGTTATTCATAAAACAGATTTGAAAAGCAGAAAGATTAAGAAGCGTCATAGTAGTTTCAATGGAGTTACAGAAGAAGAAATTTTAACGAAAACACTGCCAGATTTGTTAGCTCCAAACTTGGATATTGTCATAATTGGAATTAATCCTGGACTGAACTCAGCTTATAGAGGCCATCACTATGCAGGGCCAAGCAATCACTTCTGGAAGTGCCTTAACATGTCTGGGCTAACACCTGAAGAAATGACTTACAAGGATGACTTTAAACTGGTTGAATTCGGGATAGGGTTTACAAATGTTGTTGAAAGAACCAGTAAGAGTAGTGTTGATTTGAGTAAACATGAAATTGTCGAGGGATCGAAAACTCTATTGAAGAAAATACAAACCTATAGACCGAAAATAGCAGTGTTTAATGGGAAATTAATATATGAAATATTCTCTGGTAAAAAACATTTTAACTATGGCGTTCAGCATGAATTTATCGAAGGAACCAATACCTATATTTGGGTAATGCCTTCATCAAGTGCTAGATCTGCATGTTATCCTAGCCCATCAGACAAGTTACCATTTTATATTGGTCTGAATAAATTACGTGATCACCTGAAAGGAGCAGTTACAGAATTTAACTATAAAGACTTTATTTTTCCATTAAAATCGAATAGCTTAGTTTTAATGGGTGCCAAAGAAGAGGTTGAATCGAAATATTTTTTGAATTCCACCAATAGTTCTGCTACAATTGAATCCAGTGAACTGAATATTATTGAAGGCAATAAGTCATTTAAAAATAGTGAACAAGAAGGAGCTGAAAAAGTTTTAAACTTATTGCGGTTGATTTGTCATAGGAATACTGACAGCTAGGGGACTAAATTATTTTTACAATGCCATATCGATTTGTGTATTATCTCTTTAATTCTTAATACTGAGTTAAAGAAAAGTACAGAACAATGAAACATTATTGATTTAATGTACTCCTATTTCCAATTTTATTATCTATCCTATACCAAATTAAAAGGGATTCTGATTCATATTTCTAATTTTTGTTTGCATATTAGATACGAAATTTGAAGAGTTTTTAATGCTAATAAGTCTAAAGTTTAGATATTGCGAATGGAATAAATGGAAGACCTTTTAATTTATTCAATTCTAATTTAGTATAAATCACATTATATCGTAGCACAGCAGTATTGTATTTGCCTCATGAATTGGTAATGAAAACTATCACCTTTTTTGTTATAACTATAAAAAAAATAGCCATTGTTGATATATAAATATTGTAAATTATTTATTTATGAATCACATGTAGCATTATTATTTTCCATGTTAATTTAGAAAAATATATTTATTTTATTTTAGTTACGAGAATATTACTGATGAACTAACACATCCTTTATTTTATTTTATAATTTCTCAGACGTAATTTATTTCAGAAATTTTTATAGCAATATTCTTTATTTTATTAAAGTTACTAAGTGGGTAATTATTAGTTGAGTGTTTAATATACTGGAAAATGGTCGAGGTGGAAGTCAAAAAAAAATTCTTTAAATGGTGGTCGGCTATCCCTTAGAAACTGACATTTTGACCCATTTGACAGGTTTTTCTTCAGGACTGAATAAACAACATAAAAAACATATAAAACTTCTATAATTAAAATAATCAACAAAACAGTACTTACAATTGAAATAATAGGACAAGCTGCAAAAATAATTTTTAATTTTAAATATATATATATTGCATCCCAATCCCTTCAATCACATTTATCAAGCCTCGAAGAATGGTGTCGGAATTGGAGAATTAAAATCAATTCCAACAAGTCCCATCAAATTACCTTTACCCTTCGCCGCAAACCCATGACTTCCTGTCCTACTGTATCCTTTAATAGTACTCCACTTATCCCTGTTAAACAGATTCGCTACCTAGGACTCAACTTAGACAAACGTCTTACTTGGAACCCTTACACAAGACTGAAAAGACAAGTAACAGCTAGACGCTTCCAACTACTTCAACACATATTAGACAAACGCTCAAAGCTTCAGATCAATTACAAAAGACTTATTTATGTGACTGTTATAAGACCTATATGGACTTATGGAATTGAACTATGGGGCTCCACCAAACCATCGAATTCCTCTCGTATTCAATCCTTGCAATCCAAAATCCTAAACGCTCCTTATTTTGTCACAAATAAAACCATCCATAAAGACTTAACGTTCCATATGTTACCGATTTAGCCCATTCCAGATACCTATCATTCCATAATAAACTCCAGCCCCATCAAAACCCACTAGTTTATATCCTTGCATCCAATTCCATCCCGGACAAGAGAAGATGACCTCGGGACCTTATATTATAGAAATGTTATTAGGGTGCTGCCAGTGGGTAGTGCCTCTATCTAGTTAGTCATATAGCCCTTGTACTAGATGTATATATTACAGTTGTACAATTTAATAAAATAATTAAAAAAAAAAAATTAAATGTAAAATAAAATAATTTTTTTTTTAATTTGATTTTTTTAAAACTAAAACAATAGAATATAAGTTAATAACAATAATGATTAAAATAATGTGTAGGTAAAATAATTAGAACAATCTAATCATTCATAGTTAAAATAAAATAATGACAATGATAGTTACAACACATTTTCCTTGTTACTATGATGGTAAGTTTATTTATATAGTAAGATTTTTTTATTTGAGTGGAAAATAGTTGACTGGAAATTATAGTGATGGGTTGAATTGGTCAGGGGGTGCAGTCAAAGATAACACAAAATAAGTAGAACTTATTATATGTAATGCCAACTTATATAAAAATGCCAATATACATTTTTCCTGCTATTGTAAAACTTGTTTATAAAAGATAACTTTATTTAATTAAAATCGCTCTTCTTTAAACATGTATTCACACTTATGCTGCTTGTATATGGAAAATGCCAAATAAAGTTTCTTTCTTTCTGTGCCAACATTTCAGCCATCTTCAGGGCAAATAGTGGATCCCGAGTCTGCGATAACTGTTAAACCAACAACTGCGGTCGTTTCTTTGCCCTGAAGATGGCATATATCGTAGGCCGAAACGTTGGTACAATTAAAAAATAAGTTCTGCTTATTTTGTGTTATCTTCGACTGCACCCCCTAACCAATTCAATCCATCATAAGGTTTTTTAGTTTGGATATTTTCTGTTAATTCTAAAATTTTGTTTTTGTTACTGTTTTTTCTGCTTATTTCACCTACAAATTTATTTTTACAATTTTTAATGCACCCTCTAAAATATTTCCTTTAGCTTTCCTTATGTAGGTATTTTTTTCTTCTTCTTATTTTGACTACAGTCAGCTACTGATCTTCCAGCTTGTGGGGAACTGCACACTGACTCAAATACAATACACTAATTGAGTATACTATAACACTCCCAGACTACAGACAAAGGTAGAGTACAGTACATACCCTAAGGTCGCATATTTTAGGAAAAAGCCTTGGATAGGGAATTGGTCAGGAGGCATCCCTCCACCAGGATCAGAGGACATTGGTCTGTTAATCTAACTCTTCCTAAATCTTATTCATCAGGAAAGCACCATCAAGTTTAACCGGACTGGAATAGAGGAAACATCCAACTGACAATTGTCTCTTAGAATATTTTATTACTTTACAGACCTGGACCGCTCCAAGTGCTGGATACTTTTGACAACTAGCCCATTGACCTAGCTATCATCCAAGAAATTAGGAGGACAGAGCAGAGTGCCTTTAACAAAGGAGCATGTACCATCTATTTCATCTGGGATGACAGTCTCCATATTTTTACCCCTGGATTCATTGTAGCACAGAAGCTTTCTTAATATCATTTAAACCAATTAACTAATCCTAAGATACGTACACTACTGATAAAAGAAAAGTTCCATCGTCAATAAAACAAGAAATAGAATTTCAAACACTCAAATGCACCATTGATGTGTGTGATGAAAAATGAGGGACGAATGGTTTACCCTTAGAAAGGTTTTTATTAGCTTAAAACAACAACTGTAGAAGAATAGTGAGTTTACAAACATATAACTGGTTATCTGCCAGGTTAGACAATAGTAGGGAAAGTTTCCCACACATGAGTGGGATTAAAAATCACCACAATGTGGAACAACTAGATATGATAATAGAAATCTAAAGGAGCCTGAAGTAAAGCAAACTATCTCTCCCACTCTAGATGTAAAGCTTACAGAAATAAACGATTTCCTTAGAGACAAAAGATGAAACATGGAGTAGTATTTAGAATTGTGGTTATTAAAGAAAATCCCTAACCACACGGGATGAAATCCTCAATAAAGAAAATTGTTGTTTCTCGGAAAGAAAGCCAAAGTTTAAATAAACATCTTTAGTACCAAAGACGACTTAATCGTTGTTAAAAGTACTCAGAAATTGATTGCTTAAAGGTTCTGGTATAGTTGTGTAGAAATATATCTACAAATTGATCAATGAGGAAAAAATTGAAACGCCTGGACAACCTTGAGTTAGTAGTCAAATATTTCCTTGAATGTTTCGTTCTGTAACGGCATCTGGCGGGATTCCCTCGAACAGTGACATCAATGCTAAGAACCAGTTTGTTTCTGCTGCAGGATGTGGTAGTACGGTTGGTGTCAACAAAATTGAAGGTATTGGCTTTTACGTATTAGTTTTCCTAACGTTTTAATGATACGTATGCTTATAAAACTTAATGATAATTCATAAAAAAATGGCTTTGAATATCTCTTATTGTTTATTATAAAATTATAAGTAAGATTTTAACCCGAGAAGTCTTGTACGAAATAACTGGAAACTCTAAAATTATTATATTTTTTTATACATACGCTTGTATATTTCTATCTAATTATTGTCATTACCAATAACTTTCAACTCAGTGTGAGAAGTCCATCGTTAAGTGTTGATTTCTTTATTAAGAATTTTATATGGAAACTGTATGCTGTTTTGTTGTGCCTTGATAATGAAAACGTTGTATCCTCTTTTTTAAGGTATTATTTTTTAAACATTAAAACTCAATCCATAGATTTACATTATTCTAAATAAGTACTGGTTGTTTTGTGTTTAATATTGAATTAGCATGATAGAAATATTTTTCTATATCAATAATTACTATCTCTGTTAATTAATTCAATTTATTAATCATAATTTCAATAATATTAAAATGTACATGTTCATAATAATTATAAAATATAGCTCTATAAATTTATTCAAGTAATTTTCATGAAAAGATTTTGAGTTTAAAATTTTAGTTTAATAAAGTTTTAATTTTGTTATACGAAAATAGTCTCCTTGGTTAAATTGGTATAACCCTTCGCTGGAACCCACAAAGTGATTTTAAATATATATATACAAAATATTTGTTTTCTCGCTTGTTTATTACAAACGTTTTCAGGTATGTACTGACAAAATATAAGTTTGTTATGTAGAAAATTTAGACGGAATAGGTAGTTTTAAATTTCAAGACAAAAAGGTGCCAGCAAAAAAATGCTGGGTCCAAAAATAAAAGGTATTTCCAGCCTTTTAAAGTGTCATTATTTCTTCTTGAATTTCTTATTTAATTATTTATTTTTTTCAAGTTTCCTTAGACCTTAACTTCTTCAAGCTCTCGACATGTTTAAACTTACAGGATGATAATGAAGCAGTTACTGGCACTCATCGACATAGTGTTCAGTTTTTTAGTTTATGGGTCTTAACTTTATGCACTTTGTTATTAAAATAAAATATGAATATGCATCACATAATAGTTATTATGAATGTAGACAGATTACCTCACTGTATCTTCTTTTGGTTTGTTTAAATTAGCCAGGTTTCTTATCTTTGAGACATTATTACTTACTTTGGAGTTATTTTCTACAGAATGTCACTTAAGATCTTCATCACTTCACCATCAAATTCAAAGCCAGCTCGTCGTTTAACCTTCTGGCATATTTATTATAAGCCATATAATTTTAAATTATCTTGTCGATTTATTAATAACGTTATCATATATTAAATAATCTCATTGAGGAAAGAAATGGAAATACAGTTCAAGATCTGCGATGACCTCCAAGCTCGGGTTTCACAAAAATCGAGCAATCATTACTAATAATACCCAGACTTTTTTTTTTAATCGTGTAATAATAATAGAAGTAAATCGATTTCCTGGAGTGTTATAGTTTTGTTTGATCACTGATACACTAAAAGTAAAAATTAAAAAAAAAAAATAGAATATGACAAACTATACATTTTATTTATTCAGTATTCATAAAATAAGTTTAGTAAAATAAAAATAAATACACTAATTGTATTTATGAATTACATGAAAATTAATTTATATACATGAAAATAAAAGTTGTCAAGGTTTGCCACAATGTAGGTACTCACGAAAATGAACATACAACTACTTTACAAAAACTATTTACTTCTATTGTAACAATATTTAGCTCTAGAACACAGTTATGAATGTCTAAAACATTATACGGTACTTGTGCATTAGCTGGTCTCCAGGGATGTTATCCACTAGTGTTGATAACCTCAACACTGATAATTCTCATACTGATAACTCCCCTTCCTTCTTATTCATATTAATGGAAATTGAAATTTATAAAATATAAAATAATAAAATGCTAATTCTACACTCCTCTAGCCACATTTCTCTTCCTACAGACGAAAACATCTCCATTTCTATCCTTGTAAAAATCCATTTGATGACCTTTTTCACATAGTTTGATCATTGGAATCGTACTGAACTTCTGTAAGTATTTCACACCTTCTTCTTTTAAAGAAGGCTATTCCTAAAGTGTTATTCTGTTCATTTTAAATAGTCAATAACAAAAGGATTCAGATAAAAACACAAAATTGAATATAATAAACAATACAGAAATTTAAATAGACAATAAACAAAATTAACTAGACAAAAACAATTATGACGCACATGGAAATAACTCAAATGAGATGAGTGATAATAAGAGGTTACACGAGGAGCGGAGGTAGGTTTCATGAAGACTTGCCAATACACAAGTGTCCATTTTACATTGGAAGGCAAGCAATAATATTTTTCTCACTATTATTTTATTTATAATAATCTTAAAGTAAGTTTAGTGAAAAAAAACAGTCACCCTTATCTTACTACAGAAAGCATAATTTTATTTAGGATGATACAATGAAACGTCAAACAGGATTTATAATCTGTAACGTATGTTCTGTAAGATTGATTGTAAAAACTATATCAGGGTTTTTACAGAAACTAATATAATGATGTAGCTTATTTCATTGTTAGCAAACTCGAGCTTTTTGTTGAACGTCTTGGAGTGAGGTAGCACTATAAGTCCAAGGGCGGATTTAAGGGGGGTGCGTTTTTTTTTGTACTGTGGAGAATCCATTGCAACACATACTTATAGGTAGACACAAGGATTCATAGCATTAACGATATTTTCGCGAATTAAAGCGATAAATGGGGTTTTTAGCGATAAATACGTTAAAACGCGAAATATTTGTTTTTGTCAAATATTTCTGTTAGTAAAAATATTTTATAATTTATTTTATTTGTTATTGATTGTATTAATTGTAGATATTTAAAAATATTTTTGTTTGCAAATAAAACTAAAATGGCCTTCATTAATGCTCCAAAGATGAAAAGTGCGTACATATATTTCTTAAAACAGAATTATCCTGAAATGAAAGCAAAACTTTTTCCTAGCCCTGTCAAAACTAGATGGAACACGTGGTTTCATACCGTATGAAGGAATATGAACACAAAAACTCGAGTATTGATTACATTTTAGAGCAGTTTGCATTTAAGCAACTTTGATTCGTTTTTATTCGACATTTGTTGACGAAGTGTGTGGCCAATTTGAGAAATTGCTAAATGTTTTAGAAGGGTCAAAATATCCATACGCTCATTTGCTTTGGGAGGACTCGGTGTCCCTAGACCTTACTATAAAATAATTGAGTGATGGTGTTTTCCGTGCATCTCTGATGACTGTCTGGGCCCCTGTGAATATTGTTGACGCAGAAAGATTTTTTAGTCGCTATATCGTAGAACGAACATGACACACTCTACTGTAAAAACATCTGTCATCTTGGCTTTCTATCAATAATACAATGAACATCTTTCAGGTGATTTTGCTAATTTAATTGTTTTTCCCCTCTTGCCGACTCCCATTCCTTGAGATTATCCTATTTAGCTATAAACGCAAAATAAAAGCTATTTTTTCAATAATTGATGCTGCACTTTTTAAAATTTAAAGCTATGAATCAGTGTCTCTATTTATAGGCAAATCACATGATCATGTTAAAATATATGAATAAAATAACAGAATGAACATGATTGAAACTATTGTTTTGATATTTTAATAAACCTTTGAGACCTACAAGTTTATTTCTAAGTTATTGATTTTTTTGCCAATCTGCCCATTGTGCCCCCCCCCCCCCAGAAAAAAATCCTGAATCCGCCATGGATAAGTCTGTTTGGACTGTCGATGTGAGAAGTGATACATTTCGTCTATATTGATGTGAATTTTATTTTGGTGCATGTCCCGATGATGCCTTAATTGGGGAAACGTTGACTGGCTATGCTTTTCCCAGTAATTTCCGATTTCATTCTAATTATTAATTTATCTCTTTTTGAGTATCATCGCATTTTTTTAAAACATCTTTTAAACATACAATTTTAGTGATCTCAAATCTTAATAAAATTAAAGTTTACCACATCTAATAGAAATAATCAAATGTTACTTATAACAAAATACAGTGAGATACATAAGGGATAATGTAAGGAAGAAAATAGTTGGGGGTGCAGTCAAATAAAAACACTAAATAAGTGGTTACTTATTTAATTATGTGCCGACGTTTCGACCCACTTTGTGGGTCATCTTCAGGGCTATAGGAGGCTGGAGCAAGACTAGCACCAGCCTCCTAGAGAATAGAATTGTATATTCAAGATAGAATTGTATTCTCTACAATACAATTCTATCTTTATTATACAAAGTTTTCCATACTCATTATATTTATACCTTTTTCATTTTATTTTTTCTGTTTAACTTCATTTCAAAAAAAATAAAAAAATAATAAATGTAGGAAAGAAATTCGTTGACTGGTAGATACTAATATCGGATGTAAATAGTTGGGGGTGCAGTCAAAAAAACACAGCAAATAAGTTGAAACTTATTATATTATATTTGTGCCGACGTTTCGACTGTGTAGGTCATCTTCAAGGCCAATAGGAGTGGCTGGTCGGTGCAGAAGGTAACTGACGGTCACTAGGTAACTGAAGGTTACTAGTCTTGCTCCAGCCTCCTATAGCCCTGAAGATGACCCACAAAGTGGGTCGAAACGTCGGCACATAATTAAATAAGTAACCACTTATTTAGTGTTTTTATTTGACTGCACCCCCAACTATTTTCTTCCTTACGTCTATCTTCCAGTCAACCATCCCCTCGCTTCTCATAAGGGATAATGATTAGGGAATAAGTGGAAAAATTCTAAACATAAACTTTCAAGTCTCCATATTAACAGAAAACAAATACTAATTACTTGATGTCTATTTTGAGCTTTAGGATGTCTCTATGTATTTTTGGAATAACCTTGTTTCCACTGCTTTCATAATAATCACCTTTTCTACTGTTCATTTATTTTCCTATTTTTTTGCTTTTTTCTTGAATGGTCATAGTTGACCATAGTAAGTTATTTTATTCTTTATTACTTTTTTTACACCTTCCTTGTCACTTTGTTAATAATTAATACTCTTGATGCTTATACATTTTAACTTCAATATTTACCATAATTTTGTCATTTTTAATAATTTAGTAATTTTTAAATGTCTTTATTTTGCATAATTAGCCCTGAAGAAGACCTGCAATGTGGATCGAAACGTTGGCTCTTTAATAAACATTTCTCCCTACTTGGGAGAAATTTCTTGACCTCCTCCCGGACCATTTTCTTCTACACATTTGTTTGCTTGTTTCATGTGTATTATTTTTATTGTTTTCATAATTTTTATTATTCTTTGCATTTCTTTGGATGTTTAGTTTGTTTCTTTTTCATTGTTATTATTACTACTTCAATCAGCTGTTTTATTTAACCTTTCCCAGCCAGCCATTTAACCTTCCTTAAGGTTTAGTGATAGCATTTGAATGGGTGAAACTTTTAATGGTTATTTTTTTCTTGTAGTTTAGAGATTTATTTTTGGATTTATCCGATTGCATGCTCATTTTTATTGACTTATTCATTCTTACTAATGAAATTAAAATAATACACATAACCTAAGCATAGTAGATATTTCATATATTGTAAATAAAATCCTAACAAGGTTAATCAATCTAGATAGAATAATAAAATAAAACTATGTATTTGCAAACAATTATTGGAGTACATTAGCCCAATCGAGGGCCAAATTAATGTGCAATTGTAAATGTGTGACTAATATTTTAAGCTTAAAAGACGAAATGTTTTCTGGATATTTTTGATCAACACAGAAAAATATTTATTGAAGTGGTAATATGTAGTTCATTCCTGGACACGGAACAAAACAATAAACAAGATGTAATTATATCATCGATGGAAGAGCGATATTTTCCATTAACGAGATATTTAGATCGTGATATTATTTTCTGATGGATCGTTCCAAAGGAACTTATAGTAAGATTTAGGTTGCAGCTGTAAATTTATTTTGCAGGTCATTGCTCGCAGGAAAACCTGCTCTGAAGATTGCTATGTCCAGGCTGCTTTTTCTTCTGGCCTTCTTCCTCTTTGGAGAATCTTTGGCGGTAAGTCTATAATATTTTAGTTAGTCTGTTAAAAAGTTTTTTTTTAAGGTATTGGGTTATATAAACAAAGATGAGATATGCCTGAATTGAAAAGTTATATAAAAAGAAAACGAAATCTACCATTACAACCGTTGTAGTGTATAGTTAAAGTAGCAGGTAGAGGCCATACTGTTTCTAAGGCAACGGTTGTCCAACAAGGAGGAAATTACTGATATCACACTCAAGAACCTGCTGTTTCTCCTGGGGGCTGGGTGAGCTTGAGGTTGGTAACCAGATTCCAATCAACATTTTTACGGAGTTTAACTGATTTAATAACTAATTTGCTACAACCAGTTTTGACCATTAAACCTTGAGAACTGCATTGTGCTCTAGCAATATTAAACTTTAGGTTTCCGAATGTTAAACAGGTTAACCTCTTGTGTTATCTTCCGAGAGTGATAACCTTCCGCTGTAATCAATCCTCTGTTGAAAGCCATGGCAGGAAATAATATTGACTTCAGAAACTTGATTTATGGCTTGACCCAAGTTTGATAGTGGAGTCACCTTTGGTATAGTGTTTAGAATGACAGCAGATTATACAAACGATATCGGCTTGTTAGTCGGCCAGTTGGCCCTAGGATTTCTTAAAACGAGTAAAAAATCCTTAAATATGCTGTCCTTTGGCGGGGACGTAAGATGGTAAAGGGTCTGAGCCTTTACGATGGGAGTTTTTCCCTAATGATATGTATCCTAGTTATACCAGGATAGACAAAATGAAGGACTACCTCTGCAGCATCGTCCGATTAGCCATAGCGGCATGAAGTGACATTAAATGAAACAAACAAGCGAGTTAATTGGCAAGAGATAGGTTCGATAAATCCGCTAGAGGAAGTAAATCTTCCCCCTGAACTCAGGATGTGACTGGCTTGATATGAATTGACATAACTATAAATCATATCATTCTTATCATTTCGACAAACATAATTAAATTTGTTGAAATCTACTTTTAAAAAAACAATAAATTGGTAAAGCGAAGTTTATAAACTTATTTTCGAGGAAAATTACGCAATGTTTATGAGGAAAATCTGCTTAAACAACAATTTTATATCTTAAATATATGTATTAATTTTGTAACATAGGTTCGTTCCATTTACAGCACATTTTCACAATATTTCAGTTTGGAAATCGAATTAGTTCTACATTTATTGTTACCACATATGTTTCCTCATCAGTTCTACAGTCTAGAATGTTGGATTTTCTTCCACATATAAATAAAAGGTCAACTCTTATCATTCATAATGTGTCGTTTATGTGTTTGCAGTTTCGTATTGTTATATAGGATATTGTTTTTTATATTTTCTTATTCACACAAAGCCGTTAAAACAAGTCCAAAATTGTGAATATTTATTCTGTAAATAAATAGTGAAGTAAATAAAAATATGTAACCTAACAATAAAACCGTAAACTTCCTCATTAAAGTGTCAACTTTGTGCCGCGTCAGTTCTCCCACGCCATGATACCTATTTGTGATTAAACTCTAAGATAATGAGTAGATTCGGTGAAGGAAGCTAAGGGGATGATATGGCAATAATTTTTTATAATAAGATGAAAAATAATAACTGAATGTAGACGAAAATAATTTAGTAGGATTAATCTATTGTCAACTATTTTGTTTTTTTAAGAAATTCAAAATATGTGAATTCAAAAAAAGATAAAAGAACCCTCGTCAACGTTCAACTAAATGTCACTTAGGCCAAAATTGTTTTTTTATTTATTTAACGACGTTTTATGCTTTGACTAGTCGGATAGTGGGAGTCCTAATTTGCTTGATTGGAATCTTGTTTTTATTTTATTGGGGGATTTCAAAGTGAGGGAAATTTCTATTATATATAGTTGTTTGTATCAGTGATATTTAAAATTAATTTGATCAATTAAAATGTTTTAGGAGATGTAGTTTTTATTTTTGATTTGTAAAAACGCTACAATTAAAAACACGAATGATTGTTTTATTTTTTCAGATAGATGTGAAGGACCTTGAACTAAACACTCCGGAGGGTGAGATACATTTGCTAGGAGGATATAATTCACACGATCAACTTGTCTCAACTGTCTTAGATCTCTTTGGAAACAAGCTTAGAAAGGCTGCTGAGATCTTCCTTCACTATTCTAAAACCGAATCTGGCAATTTCCTTTCCACTATCGATGTTAACCAGTACACTCTTATCCAAATTGTCCAGTCCCTTATATCCAATGATACTTTGCTTTCTGATCAATTGTTAGAAACTGCATCCTATTTGAAGACTAATAGTGAACCTTTAGTTGGAGATTGGCTTAAAGATAAATTTCACTTTCCGTCAGACCAAACGCGCTTGGCGCTCAATTCAATAGTAAAAAGGCAAAATAATGGCTTCAGTTTGCCTCAACCTTTCATTGAAGACGTACTTCGGATGACAAACATTTCCGAAGTCGTAATTGAGATCGCAAAGAAAGGAAACGCAGAAACACTCCAGTGGCTTTTGAGTATCGGGAAGGGATCAATGCAGGACAAAGCTTTATTGGCTGCTTGGAAACATGAAAATATGGATTCTGTCAAAATGTTAATAAGTAGCAGTGCATTAAAATCAGTAATAGACAAAAAAAGGATAGCTCGTCTTTCAAACAAGAACAATGAAACACTTCTCCATTATGCGGCTGCTGTGGGCTCAACATATTCCGTTCAAATTCTGTTGGACTCAGGTGCTATCGTGAATGCTATAGATTTCGAAGGTGCATCCCCGTTGTTTTGGGCTGTTGAAAACAATGAATATGATGTATGCCAACTTTTGATAAGTAGCAAAGCAAATGTGAACTCGGAAAATCTTGACGGGGACATTGCATTGCATAAGGCTGTTGAGAATGGGAATTTCCCTATTGTCAGATTGCTTGTCGATTCTGGAAGCATAGTCGATAAGAGAAACAATTTCGGTTTGACGCCTCTCAACATTGCCGAACAGTTTGGTCTCAATGGGGTCATAAAATGGATGAGAAAAAGGAACGTGAAAATTCCAATAGATGGTTTCGAAAGTTTGTCTTTTATGTTTTCGAATGTATTCTTTAAAGAGAAGAAAGAACAGACCGGGGAAGAAATAGATCGATTGAAATCCATTTCTATAATCACTGAATTCCTTATAAATAGCGGTGGTAAAGCTATAGTAAGTTCAGAATTTAAATCTAAACTGTTGTGGTTAGCTATGGCGGAAGGGGACGATGAAATTTCGCGAATACTTTTAAGTTTAGGTTCTAACCTATCTTATACCAACGATAAAGGAGAAACGTTGTTGTTTGTTGCAGTTCTTCGTGGGAAATATGATACGGTCAGATTTTTACTTAAAGAAGGAATACCGATAAATACCAAAGATCGAGACGGCTCTACGGCGCTCCATTTGGCCGCCAGGCAAGGCAATCTAGGCATAGTTCAACTTTTAGTGAATCGCGGGGCCGATATCAAAGAGAGAAATATTGAAAATCGAACAGCTTTGCACGAAGCAGCCAATGCAGGTGCGACTGCAGTATCTAAGTTCCTGATTTCCCGAGGTGCCGAAGTCAATGCCGCAGATTTTGAAGGGAAAACCCCTCTGAAAGAAGCTATTGACTCTGGGCAAGAATCTGTTTCCAAATTATTAATCAATAGCGGAGCAAATACTTCGAAGCCGACAAAAGTTAACTACAAAAATATCCATGACGCAGTTCAACGTGGCGACCTAAGCGAAATCATTAAGTTACTTGATAGTGGAACGAGTGTTGATTCCATCGACTCGGAATATATCACACCTCTCTTCATAGCCGCAGGGTCTGGACAAGTAGACGTAGTTAAACTTTTGTTGGACCGAGGAGCGAATATAAACGCTAGGACAAAGACTGAAGGATGGGCTGCTTTACATTTCGCAGCTAGAGAAGGCAAGATCTTAGTCGTGAAACTTCTTCTTGAAAAGGGTTCAGATGTCAATATCAAGAGTTACGATGATAAAACTCCACTATTCGAAGCAAGCTATTGGGGTAGGGACGAGGTAGTGGATACACTGCTTCAAAGAGGTGCAAATATAAGCATAAAAACTAAAGAAGGAGATTGGTTGGCAATTCATACAGCTGCTTCTCGAGGTAATAAAAAAACAGCCGAGCTACTTCTGAAAGCAGGTGCTGGCGTGGATTCAAAGAACAACGATGACAGGACTCCCTTATTCGTAGCTGCCCAAGGAGGGCATGACGAGGTTATAGAGCTTTTAGTGAAGAATGGGGCTAACATCCTCGCAAGAACGAAGGGTGAAGGATGGAGTCCAATCCATGTTGCAATTCAAAACGGCCATCTTTCAACTGTTGAGCTCCTAATCAAGAAAGGTGCTGATGTGAATTCTAAGACTTTTGATAATAGAACTCCATTGTACGAATCCGCTTTTAATGGAGCATACGAAATAACTCAACTTCTGATCGAGAAAGGGGCTGACCTCAAGCAACAGTCCACCGCTCACGGTTTTCTTCCTCTACATCTTGCGGCAGCGAGGGGGCACTTGTCTTTAGTGAAGCTGTATCTTGATAAAGGGGTGGACATTAACGTGAAAAGTTCCGATGACAAAACTCCTTTGTTCGAGGCTGCTGTTTGGGGTCAGGACGATATCGTTGAATCGCTAATAGATCTCGGGGCGGATATTAATACCAAAACAAAATCTGATGGGTGGTTTCCAATTCATGCGGCTGCTGCTAATGGCCACGATGCGACAGTCAGACTTCTAGTGAGCAAGGGCCAAATTGTCGATAGCAAAAACACCGATGACAAAACTCCATTATACGAAGCATCTTATTGGGGCCATGATAGTATTGTATTGTTTCTTATTCAAAAAGGTGCGAACATGAGGGCGAAAACAAACACAGGATCCACCGCTCTCCACATAGCAGCTTCAAGAGGACACGACTCTATTGTATCTCTTTTTCTTCAAAATGGGGCAGATGTTGATGTCATGGATTTCGAAAATAAAACACCGCTTTTCGAAGCCGTTTATTGGGGGCATGACAGTATAGTGTCTTTGTTGATCGAAAAAGGAGCGAATGTAAACCTCTTATCTAAGGACGGCTACGCTGCAATACACGTTGCTTCATCACAAGGACACGAGTCAACACTGAAACTGTTATTAAACAAAAGAGTTGATGTAAATTCCAAAACATCGACAGGGAGAACACCTGTTTTCACCGCATCTTATTGGGGTCACTTAGAAGTTGTGAAGTTGCTAGTTGATAAGGGAGCCAATGTCATGATTAAAACGAATGATGGAGGTTGGACTGCTTTGCATGTAGCTGCTTCCAGGGGCCACAAAGCCATTGTTGAATACTTAATAGAAAACGGAGCTTTAGTTGATGCCAAGACTGATGAAGGCAAAACTCCCCTCTATGAGGCTGTTTATTGGGGGCATATCGATGTTATCAGAGTTCTTATCAAGAAGGGAGCAGACATTAAAATTAAAACTAACAATGGTGACACAGTTTTAGATTTAGCAAAGTCAAGGAATCATACAGAAATAATGAAATTCCTTAGCAATTTGTAAATTTAAAAGGAGGTGATGTTCTGTGTACTGAACTTCTGTTTTAAACATTTATGTTAAAAAGATAATAATATTTTATTCCCCTTGTAACATTTTTTTAAAGTCCAAAGCGATTGGATTACAGAAGGTGTTAACATTTTTTGTAAAGTAAATCGATTATAGAAACTGACAATTATACTTTTAGAAAAGTATAATTAATTATAAATATAAATTGATGGTTTCAACCTTTTAAATTAATTATAACTATTAATTACAACTTTAAATGTGATTTTTCTGATCTTAGTCATTAAAACCCTAGGTTAACACACACCTCAAGGTTTGTCCTTTAAGACTGTATTTTTCTTTATGTTGTTTTTCTAATTAGAAGTCACAGTAACTACAAAAAATGCTGTATAACAATAATTATATTTATAAGGTATTTTTTTACTATAAAAATCAATACTTGATGTATATATAAATAAAGTTATTTCTTTAAAAAAAATTTTGTTTACGTTTCCATATCATTTATATTATAGATAAATAAATATACCATAATGATACTTTTATTAGTCATATCTTTATATGAGGAATACTAAGCAGACAGAGTTTTAATATTTTTAATGAGTAGAGTAGGTTTCTAAATTCTAGACTAGTTCTGATAATGGAATTCAGCCATGAACAGCGATTTACGTTCAGATCAGTAAGGTAATAAGGATTAATTTGATTCAAGAGGAAGAAAGGCTACTACTCTCAGTATGTAACACAAACAAAAATTAAAATTTAATTATCTATTAACGACAAAGGCTAACAATTCCTTGTCACTCACTGTTGATGTTTAATGGAATTAATAATTTAGTATAAGTAACGACTTGGATGTTGTAATAAGATTATATCTATCTCTCTATTGAACTAAATATTCGATGGGCCATTAGTGATCAGTAACATTCATCATTAAGCCATTAATCATTAAGTTTAATTGAGGTCCTATAAAAATATAAGCCTTTTTAATCGATAAAAATAAATTAATTCATTAAAGTGAAGACATTTCTATTTCAAGTTCTATATATAAATATACAGTGCCAAATATCTAGCACTGGAAGCATTTTTAAGCCGAGAGCAAATAGGATTAAGCTGAATCTAATCCATGAAAAAATGTCAAATAATAACCTTAAATACTATAATAGTTTTTTAAATATACATTAGCTGGTTCTCGATGTGAATGCTTCACTTTTTCTTTCACGTTCGTAAGATCTTGGACCAACCTGTCTTACGTTACTTGCAATTATTAAAAATAAGACTAATGCAAAGAATACAAATGAATTTGTATGAATTTAAATTCTTGAAAAAAACATTTTAAAAAAAAAAGAGCATAGAAGGTCGTTGGATAACCTACTGCTCTCGAGATTGTATTAGTGTTTTGACTTTCCCTCAAGACTTTGAATGTTTCGGTATTCATGAGCAACTAAAGGTAGTAAAACTTTTTATGATGGGGTTTGTTTGTTTATTGCATGAAAGGTTTCTTATTATTATGTTTAAATTGAAGATATCTATTGCGCTATATTTATTGTTAGATTAGAATTGTCGTTTGAACTTGAGACGATTAAGGAAGTGTTGTTATCACAAAAAGTTAGATTTTCAGTTTCCGGCGGATAGATCTATTTTGACTAGTTTCGATATGTCTGCATAATAGACTGGAAATAAAAGATATGGACTGCTTTTAAACTTAACAGTTTTATATTAATGTAAATCACATATTAAATTGTAAGCATGATAAATCTCAAAACTTCTTTTTAGCACCCACTAAATAGTTTGGTAGGTCTAGGAATTATGATGACAAATACCTGTCCAGACTTGACTTGCCTGTACACAACTATATATATTTTTAAATAGGTAGGAAAAGAAACTTAAGATAAATAAATTTTCACTTAACTCATAACTTCACGACAATGTACTATGGCTATTTTACGCAACTCTTAGAAACCAACTGCTCGTTATTTGTTTTGAACAATTAAAATTATTATATTTTTGATTTATTTGATTGATTGTAAATGCCCACTTTCGCTATTATATAAGGTGTAATGACTAAATTACAGTTAAGACTGAAATTCAACTGAAAAGGAACCCAAGAGTTTTTGTATCTCTTTGGCGAATACAACTCTATAATATTTAATATTCACGGAAAAGGTAAATCGAAGTACTTCCGCGAAACGACAAGTAGAATAAATTAATAAGCAGAAATCAACAACAGTGATAAATAAATGCAATCATATTTAGAAAAAATAAAAGTTTCCTGAGAATGTGCCCGAAAATTTAGGTCAAGTGCCTTTAACAACTGAATTGAATGAATTAAAGTTATTGAATATTCAGTCAATTACCTTTAGGCCATAAGAAATAAAGAAAAACTAATTTTTCTACATACAAATATTCCAAAAGAAATCTGTAGCCCTGCGGCCCTATTTTTGCCAGACATGGATTACTGATCTCTAAACTTTTTGAACGTTTCCTTACTGAAGCAGAACTATTGTTATTAAGTAATACTTGAACTTGAGGCTGGAGATAGTTGATAGCACTTGCGATATATCGATAATTGAAAAAAGTCACTATCGATAACGCTTTAAAAATGGAAATAGTTTAACATATCGTCGCTGTCAAAACAATACCACCTATCTACACATTGGGCGATTTTACAGATGAGAGAAAAAAAACCGTGCCATATCTTATTTTATCTTATGTATATCGGTCATCTTCAATTGCTAATTACAGCACTCCCTAGCGTTTAACCTTGAAAACTTTGTTAATTAGTGTGTAATTCTACCTGTAGAATGTACCGTTACTAACTCATTTCCACCAAGATTTGGAAATAGGCGGTATTGTTTTGACAGCGATGATATGCATTTCTGCCAATGAAAAAACGCTTAGTATTTTAAAGACACTTTTACCTTTACTAATTATTTCTTAGTTAATTTTAGAATGAAATATTATCATATTCTAATATAATATTATTAAATTAAATTTGGGGAATATCAATCTTTAAACTTAATGAATATGTACATTTCAATCTCACCCTTCCCTTTTGGTTTATTCATTAATTTAATAATATACATATACTTCTAGTATTTATTGATGGGATTTTAATTTAATAGTTATTTGTATTGAATATTAATGAAACACACTTAATTAAAATAAATCTAAGTTACTGTTTCCCCACAGATATTGCTAATTTATTTAGCAAGATGTAGCAATACTTCCACATAATTCGGTCTTATAAAAATAAAGTGTGCCAATAATAAAATAAAATAAATATTGAAAAAGGGAAAGGTCAACCGAGACATTAAATAAATAAGTGGGTACTTATTTTATTTTTTGCCGACGTTTCGACGTTTCGACCACTTTATGGGTCATCTTCAGGACTAATGGAAGCGGAGGCTAGACTAGAAGCGGTCTAACTGCTAAATAAGTACCCACTTATTTAGTGTTTAATATGACTGCACCCCCAACTATTTCCATTATTTTTCATATGTTTTTTTGTCTTCTGTTCTTGTGTTGTTTGTTACTATTATTTATTTAATTTTGTTTTCCTGTTGTGGTTTTTGGGGTTTGGTGAAAGTATATTGATGTTTCAAATTCTGGAGTATTTATCAGCTGTTTTTATCTAACCTTAGCCAGCTGGGAATCTAGTAACCTTCCCTTTGATTAAGTAGTTGCATTTGAGCCTTGGAGGTGGTGGGATGTGTTTTTGGGTGAATTATTCATGTTTTGCTTTGCTGAAATTCTCTTTCTGCCCTGAGGAAATTGGACAGGTATTTTCAATTTCTTGTTTTAGTTTAGAGACTTAAGGTTTTTAGTTGGAATTTTTCCACTAATGTATAAACATTTATTTAATGTCTCTGTTGACCTTTCCCTTTTTCAATATATATTTTGTGGAATAACCATAAGTCCACTAGTTTTTTGATAATTTTCTCTTTTTTTCTTGCACTTTTACTTTCATTTTTTCATATGGTTTTTTGTCTTCTGTTCTTGTGTTGTTTGTTACAATTATTTATTTAATTTTGTTTTCCTGTTGTGGTTTTTGGGGTTTGGTGAAAGTATATTGATGTTTCAAATTCTGGAGTATTTATCAGCTGTTTTTATCTAACCTTAGTCAGCTGGGAATCTAGTAACCTTCCCTTTGATTCAGTAGTTGCATTTGAGCCTTGGAGGTGGTGGGATGTGTTTTTGGGTGAATTATTCATGTTTTGCTTTGCTGTTATTATCTTTCTGCCCTGAGGATGCCTGAATAGGCGAAATATTGGACACATATTTTCAATTTTCTGTTTTAGTTTAGAGACTTAGGGTTTTTAGTTGGAATTTTCCACTAATGTATTAAAATAAAAATAAAGTGCCTCTTTTCCCTTTTCTTGATAAAACATTTTCTATTGGTCCTATACTTTTTATAGCTTGTAAAACTAGAACTTATGAAGAGAAATCTTGTTGAAATAAAGTTTGTTTGATTAAAAAGGGTAAGGACAATTTTTTTTCTTTTTAAGGCCAGCTCAAGAGGACAACAAATATGATTCATACAACTGTATTTTTATATTTACTTCTGCTGTCATCTATACAATGTGTAAGTAAAAAAAAATACAAACTTTCATTACTTAGAAATAACATAAATTTTAAGAAACTATTGAAAAAAATGAGTATTCATGCATAAACACAATGGGACAAAACCTTATAGAAAAATAAAAGTTAAAAACCATTTTTAGATTTACAGGAAAATGATTATAAATATAATTCTTATAGGTATATTTATAATTAATAATATCATTTTAATATACAATGAAGAATTATAATAACATATAAATATTTCATGGAACACAACAATATTTCTTTTATAAATCTAACAAAGTGTTGAAGCTGATGATAAATCACAATGAAATAAAACTTTTTCTTCCATTCTAAAGTCCTTATAATTAATCTAAATATATTCATACTTATAGAATGCTTTTAGCATTAATTAATGTACATAACTTATTTTTTTCACATCTTTTATTCTGGTTTAATATCTAGTTTTTTTTTCACATCGCCAATTGTGACAATTAATATTTATTATAGTTTATTTATTTTGGAGTTAATAGGTTTATAGTTTATTATCTTTAAATTTAATGAGTTTATTGATGAACTTAAAGTAAACAATGGTTATTTTCTCTCTAGTATTTAAATGTATTATTTGTTTGTATGTGACGTCATGGATACCAAGTGAATAGAATAATCCTTTTCTCTTAGAATTATATTCAATGAGATAAGATGGTGGCTAAGTCAGGTTTTTTGCTATTTTCAAACTAGATCAAATTCAATATTACTATTCAATTTAAATAACTATCACATATTTACGTTATATACAAAATCAGTTCTTCAATAATGACTATTATGCATATGACCTGGGCATATACAGAATCCCTCAATGGTTTTTATATTTCTTATAGTTCACAGAATAATTATTTTTTTAAATGTATTTATTGAAATTTACAACTGTATATTGAATACATCAAGTTAATATAATCAAAGATAAATAATGTCCCGAGATAAAGGCAAGTAGAGAAACTACCCAGTGGTAGTACTCAAATAAAAAGTTCAACTTAGAAGGTCACGAGGCCATATTCTTCAAATAAATTTTTAAAAAAGTTATTAAGTAAACAGAACTCGGGACCAATAATATTTTTGAATTGTGTCAAACTAAAGCAGTAATAATGTTAATAATTACAAAATTTACAGTGAAATTCAAAGTAATTAGTTACCATGAATTCTGCTAGACAGCACTTTAGTTGTTGTATTTCAAAAATACCAACGAATATGAATTTCACTCTTAAATTCAAAACAGATAGTTGCTATGGATTCTGTAAAATAGCATAGACAACATGGCTTCGTAACTCATAATCGGGTCATATTTAATATACAATGGACCATTCTATTGTTCTGGGGACAACCTGTGGTCACGCGGTTAGCTTAACAGTCTGCTAATTGCTGCTAATAATAAACCCAAAAAAAATTTCTAGTATTTTTCCTTTTCCATTCAGTTTTTAAAGGAGACTATTGTTTTTTTGTTTCCTTGTTTGTTTGTGACTTGATTGTCCCCCCTCTAGTTTCTTAACTTCGAAATAGTAAAGAGAAAAATATATGTTTTGCTCATAGCTTTGATCATACCTCAATAGTTTTATGTAGTGTATTGCTCTGAGAATAAGAGATCATAGTAAATATTCTGTACATAAAAATTATAATTAAAATATATACCTTCTTGTTCTAGATAAATATAGAATTGACTCTCAACACGTCACAGGGAGAAAGCCACTTTTTAGACGGATATGCAGCTCACGAACAATTCTTTACGGGTTTGGGTCAAGTGATTGGGAACAAAGTCAAATCTGGAACAGAAGCTATCCTCACTTATTCTAAAGTTAATGCCAGTCAGTTACTTCCAAACTTTGATGTGTCAGAATACACTTTTTTACAGCTTCTCCATTCTCTCAGTACACGTGATATCATGTTTTCTGGACAGCTTCTTGAAGCAGATATTTACATCAAGACCTACATCCAAACAACGAGAGAATGGGTAAGTACTCAGGGCGCAAATATAACCACTGCTCCAATCCTAAGTGAATGGTTGAGATCGAGCTTAGATTTTCCTCCTGACAAGATGTTCCTAGTTGCGAAATCAGTTTTAAATGCGGAAAGCTATGGATTAAAGTTCGTTCCTCAAGCAGTGGTTAATGAAATATTGGCAATTATGAATAAATCCTCTGTTTTTCTTTATGCTTCTCAGAAGGGAGATAGTGATGTTATCAAATGGATAATCAATACGGGTGCAAATTTAGATCTTTGCAAAGCTTTGGAAGATGCGTGGAAGCGGGAAATGTACGATGTTGTTACTCTCTTGATTAAAAATGGAGCCTTGTTGAATGGGATTCAATGTTTAAGTAAAACTACCTCCTTAAAAGGTGCAAGTGGAAATTTACTCCATTTGGCGGCTGATTCAAACTCACCAAAATCTGTGAGATATTTACTCAATGCCGGCATTTCGATTGACGATATTGATAAAAATGGTTCTTCGCCTCTATACATAGCTGTAAAAAACAATGATGCTGCATCTACAAAACTGCTGTTGGACAATGTAGCAGATGTAAATTTAGAAACTTCAAATGGAAACATTCCTTTACATGCAGCGACAGAAAATGGGAATAAAGATATTGTGAAGCTGTTGATCGACGCTGGTTCATCGATAGATAAAAGGAACAAACAGGGAGTGACGCCGTTATTGATTTCTGAAAAGTATGCTCTAATCAGTATAATTAATTATCTCATTGAGAAAAATATAATAATTCCAGATGACGATAACACAGAACTGATTCTCTATTCCTATATCAGTTATGGGCAAAATAGACCAAAACCGCACAAACTAGATGAACTTGAATTAAACCTATTAAAAAGTCATTCTGAAATAGTCCAACTTTTAATAAGGCGAGGAGGAAAAACTTTTTTTCCAGATAGTATAAAATCTAAACTACTAAAGCTAACGGTTAAAAAAGGAATGGGTACTTTATCGCAGTGTTTAATCAATCTCTCAACTTCTGTCACGGCAGACATCGAAGATAAGCCGGCATTATTATTTGATGCAGTTGAAGCAGAAAGCGATGAGCTTGTTACTCTCCTGCTTAATGAAGGAGTGCCAGCAAATGCGAAAAATAAAGTTGGAGATACAGCTTTATACTTGGCAGCATCCAAAGGAAATGTGGACATTTTTCATCTCTTATTGAAGAGAGGCGCAGAACTTAGTGCACGGAACACAGAAGGCTCTTCTATCTTACATGGTGCTAGTAAAGGAGGAAATGTGTGGTTAGTGAATTATGTTCTTGAAAAGAAAGTGATCGATATTAATCTAAAAGATAAAGAAGGGAAAACACCGCTATACGTTGCAGCTGATGCTGGTCATATCAAAACAGTCGATTTTCTATTGAAAAAAGGAGCAACTATTGATGCAGAGACCAATGATGGGAAAACAGCATTGTATCAAGCAGCATATATTGGTAATGGGCAAATAGTAAAATTGTTGCTTGAAAAAGGATCTAACCCGTATCACATAAGCCATTATGGCTATACAGCATTACATGCTGCAGCTACGGCAGGCCGTATTGAAATTGTGGATGTTCTCTTAGCGAAAGGTATGAATATCAACGCAAACAGTACTGACGGACTCACCCCGCTCTTTGAAGCTGCTTTTGCAGGGCATTTGGAGATGACGAAGTACCTACTTGACAAAGGGGCAGATGTCATAGCAAACAAACAGAATGGTAACACTGTGCTTCACGTTGCAGCCATAAAAGGTTTTGTAGACATTGTTAATTATTTGCTAGACAGAGGAATTAATTCGAATGTCAGAAACTACAATGAGAAAACTCCATTATTTGAGGCAGTGTATGCCGGGCAAATCTCTGTAATTAATGCTCTTCTGAAGAGAGGTGCAGATATGAATGGGAAAATCGAATTCGGATATTCGCCACTACATTCGGCTGCGATCCTAGAAAAAACTGAGATTATCAATCTTCTAATTGACAACGGAGCCGATCCCAATGTGAAAAATTACGAAGGCCACACCCCACTTTACGAGGCATCTTATTCTGGTAAATTGGACTCGGTAAAAGCCCTTGTAAACAAAGGAGCGAACATTTATGCAAAGAATAAAAATGGTTACACGGGATTACATGTTGCTGCCATGCAAGGACATCTACCGCTTGTAAAGTTCTTCATAAATCAAGATATGGATGTCAACCTTAAAACAAATTTTGGAAGTACGCCATTAGATGAAGCCACAAGCCCATGTAGAAAACCTGTGATTAATTATTTAAAGAAAATAGGTGGAGTAAATGTGGCGGTAAAAAAGGTTTGCTAAGAGATAAAAGGTTTATTGTAATTTACTATGAATACAGTTTACAGTCAATGGTGGATCCAGGAATTTTGGCACAATGTCCTTAACTTTAAGTCCTTAGCCTGTAGATGTCAGGTATTTGTTAAAAACCCCTATCTTAATTAAATCTGGATAGGCAAAATTTAGAGCTCCCACTGTAGCATCGTCCAATTAGGCATAGCAGCATAAAGTAGTGTTAAATAAACAAACAAACAACAAAGTCCTTAATGCATTAAAGTACTAATAAATGCTTTGTTAATTTGAATAAATAAATTTTAATTCAATTGTTACATCATTGACTGCCTCTGCTGTGTATGTATCAGTAAATACTATTCAAGAAAAAAAACAGTGTTTCCAACTTCGAATGGGGGCTCATCCACCCCTTCTGGACCCCAGTGATTACATTTTAATATATTTTATCTCATTATTTATTTTAGTGACTATATAACCACAAATATAACTGATTTACTCCAATTGAAGTTGTAAGAATCTGTTATCCATTGTGATATCTTGAAAAATTATATTATAATTAAAATTATTATTTGTTTTTTTTTAAATTTGAAATATATTTTTATATCTACTCATAACAAAAAAATATGAAAAATAATGATTTATTAATAATGGAAAATGGAAAATTAATGTTCATATTAAATTTAACGTAAGCTATAATTGATATTGGTTTTACTATATCACATTAAAAAATAAGAGTTGGTTTCATGTACTTTAAAGAAAATAAGGCAATATTATTTTTCAATGTTAATTTTTTTTGTTTGTTATCTTCTTTTATTCACTAATGTTAAGATGTGTATAATTATAATATATTGTATTTTATTTTACCTTTCACTCACTCATATTTGAAATAAATAGTAAGGGAAAGTTTGCAATTAAGAAATGTTTTTAATTCGAATTGTCAACAAAAATACTCATTTTAATACCCCCTGAGTCCAAATTAAACAAGTCAAACAATGATTTGTTAATAAATATGTTTTATTGATTTAAAAAAAAATAATTAACTCTCTCACATTGTTCTTAATAATAAAAACAATGAATAGCTATAAACATTAAATGAATTGATAATTAAACTAAGGAGGAATTTTTCTCAAGATCGAACAAAATAGTTAGAAATTTTTTAGAACAAATATTATAATGTTGCAAGTGTTTCGAAAGAACAATTGTTACAGCTATGTACTAAGAAGTTATTCTCGATACTCATGGTGCTTTAAACATTATTTAACAAACAACTTGTAGAAAGCAATATCAACTTAAATGATCCATAGTTATTAATTTCTGTGGTCAAACTACTAATTGGAAAATAAGTTTAAACATTTAAAATTTATTTCAAGTAGAAAGATAAGAGGAAAATGAATGAAGATGTACCGTTTTTTTTAAAATTATTTTTTATACATTTCACATTCTGTAGTGCTACAGACCGACATGGTACTTGGTCTCTTCTAGAGAAGAAGACTTTGTCATCTGTAGCCCCCTTGAATAATGGCCAAGTGGATTTTGTCCAAAATAAATTTCTTGCTCTTAAAGAAGCAGGATCTTGTATTAATTGTAAATTCATTAATACATTAGTAAAGTACTTCGGTCAGGCTTTTTCTAGAAATGGAGTTATTGCTTATATTATAAAGCCATTTCAAGCTAAAAACTACAAAAATGACATGATTCTGCTTCTCTCAATACAGTTAACTCCCTTTTGAGAAAATTCGACTTAACTACTAGAGTGTAGATATATACTCGACCATAGCCTGGTCTAAAGCCAAAAACTCTTTTTTTCAGCTTGATAACTATATATTATATATGGTTATTGATATTTATAACCATATATCGCTAAAATATAGATTATCAACCCTGGCAATCAAGAAATACATCATTTGGGTGAAATGAAAAAGGTTTCACTTCAATTTGCTTCAAGTATGTGAAACTAAAATCTAAAATTAGATTAAGGTGAATATTGTAAATAGCAGTTTATTGTTATTCATTAAAATTGTTATTTAATAAAATTCTTTAAAATATAAGCTTTATTTATTTATAAAAAAACAGTAATACCCCTCCTTATTTTTTTAAAACAGCTCAAGACCAATTTCAACGAAATTCATCAAAATCTAAGCAATCCCAAAAATTTTCTTCTCCCATTTCAAAGGCAACTGTTGGCTGAAAGGAAGTTGGACTTATTATGTCTGTGAACACAATTTTCGGATAATAATCATTCAAGGGTCTCCAAGTTTTTGTATCCATATTTCTGAAAAATCCAAAACATTTTTACGAATTCTGCCTTTTTTATAACTTACTTTTATATCTTGTTTTTTAATTTACATACCCGGTCGCAAAGGATTCCCATAAATCAAGCATTTTATCAGACACTTCAATATCAGACTTGTCTTCATTATTGTACTTATTAAGTAACCCAAAAGTGTAGAACATGTCATCACCGTGGCTAACACCTGTGAATACAATAGTAGCATCAGAATTAGCATTAGTATATGCAAATTTCCTTTTTGTAATCAAATTAAATAAATAAAATATAAAAAAAAAATGGTTTTCAAAAGAAAACAAAATTTTATGCCTGTCATTGATGAAGTGGTAAATGGATATGCAGCATGGCATGTATTGATTTCAATACTTAACATAAATAAATTCAAGCTGTATAAAAAAGAAAGAAAGAGATTTAAGGGGAACTTTCCTCTTATACAGATGCCATCACTGATAAGGGGGAGGATGCAGCAATCTTGTAACCTTTTGATATTTGTTAGTGTTTGTGTATGTTTTGTTTTTGCTGTCTTTTTTGTTTTACATTAACATGATTTAAATGAGTGTTCTTCTGAAAACAGAGATTGAAGCGGTATCATTCTTCCAAGAAAAAGAGATCTTCCCTCAGAAGGTGTGTTGTAAAGAAGGTCACAACATGAAATTATGTTTTTGATCATGAATTGATAAATGTATTCCAATTAACAATGAAGAATTAATAAGTTTTACTTGCCTAAATTTTCTGATGTACCAAATATCTCAGTCAGTGAATGCTTTCCTCTATAAGAAAAACGATATAAATAAATTGGAGACGTATAATTTTCTGCTGTAAGTTTAACAGTTTTGCTTATTCCTGCCAAAAACAACCTGTCTCCGATCATCTGAAACAGTTTATTCAAGTGAAAGGCTTGTCACTTTCAAGCATTAGTTCAATAGATTAAATTTATTAAACCAGTTTATAAAACAAATTAAATAGATTTTTAATCCTAGAATGCCATGGATGGACATTGTGGGTAATGTGGACTGGGGCTAACTCAGCTTCTATGAAATGGGTACCCTTAATTGGGGGAAAACCTGGCGGTTGAGTGCAATCTCGGACTAACTCCCTCCCAGTACAACGTCTCTACAGTCTCTACCATGTACCAAAACCAAGGCCCTTCATAGGGTAGTACAGGTTTTAATCCTAGATGAAGAAAAAATTTACCATTAATTTTGGAAGAGTCGAATCGTTTGAAAGAGGCAACTCCGGATAGTACCACAGCGGTATCTAGATATCACAAGTGTTATATCGTAATTTTCATGGCAACTCACTACTTTTAATTATACTGTAACATTTGTAATAATTAGGATTATCAATAATCTAAGCACTTTCCCAGACCAATAGAATTTGACAGCATCAATAATTTAAAATTGAATTAGTAATACTATTATTAACCTCAAAGAATAAGAATTAACAGTTAAATACAAGGAGCTAATTGCCACAAATTCAGCCAGATAGCACTAGTGCATTGCCGTGAATTGATATTGCATCAGTAATCTTACATTATATTAGGGTAGTAACCTTAGAAAACAAAAATTTTTAGTTACTCTGTCCTATTATATGAATGCTTCTTGATCTAGTAATTATTTTTTATTTATTTAAAAAAAGTAAATAACAGTTTGCCTTGCATGTAAAAACTGTATAACAAAAATTGTTGTAGATACATCAATTGTTACTTCACAAAACTATGAATAAACTGTAAACAGAACTAGAAATTAAAAAAAAAATTAATAAATGGTAAAACAGAAATGAAATTTATGAATGATTGATTTATATGCATGTTAAGACATTAGTGGAAAAATTCCAACCAAGAAGCCTTAAGTCTCTAAAATAGAAACAGTAAACAAAAATTCCAGTCAATACTTCACCCATTCATACATCTTCAGGACAGAAATATTTCAGTAGTTGTATTAGGGCCTTGGAAGTGGTGGGATGAATCCTCTGGTTACTGTCTTCCTGCTTTTTGAGGTTAGGATGCGCTTTATTCTTTCTTCTTTTTTTTCTATTAGTCTCTTTCTGTCTGAATGACATAAATCAGAAGGTATCTTCAGATACCTTCTGGGCGAAATATTAACGATAAGATATGGGCGAAAATAGATATATTTGTTTCCTGTTCCTGTTTCGTTTAGACACAAAATGCTTTTTTTTTTGGAAATTTTCCACTAATGCCTTAACAAGTATTTTGTCTCTTTTGATTTTATGCTCTTCTATAAGCATATAAATACTCAAATATATAAATGTAAAATGTAAGGTTATTAGTTGTTACATTTATCAAATTTCGAGCTCCACGGGTAGAATTTGTAATTTCGTACAAATTTTTAATTTGATGATTGACTTCAACTTTCCTCTGAGAAGAAATTGTAAAGTTAAATTCTAATATGTGTGGTAACAATTCATCCCAACGTTTCAGCAATTCATTAAACATTCCTGGTCTTGATATAAGTTCTGCAAATAAATTATAATAAAATGAATAAAAGCACAATATAATTTATTATTCAGTGATGACACTGTGCATTTTTTTTTTTTTATCTGTTGCATTTCTGCGCAGCTCACAACTTTCAGTTTCTGTTCACAAGCACCCGCTTATCCTACACTTTTCAAGATCTTGAAATATATTTGAAAGTACACAAATAGATAAAAGTTTAAACTCATCTATATTTCAATTTTTTATAACAATAAAAGAAAATAAATAAAAAATTCTTATTTATTTTCAAGATTATTTGAAGTGAGTTTAACGATTGCTCATGCAAAATCATAGTACCTCATTGCTCATTGAGAATTTTTTACCCAATTTCTTTGGCCAGTTTAAAATCACCTAGCCCCACATGATGACTAAATCTTGACACGGTTTGGTGAGTTTTTTGCAATGATTAGATTTAATTAAATGAAATAATATGAGCATTGTACTGGATATAAGTAACTGTAAACAAAAAATTAAAAATTACTAATATTTTTAAATCCAGAATCAAATAAAAAAAAATTAAATAGAAAAGTACGGCTCACCAATAGATTTTTTGAAATTTAGTAAGGTATAGAAAATTATTTATAGATACTAGTTATAAATGAAAAAGATAAAAACATAAAAAATCGAATATTTAAAATAAATTGTAAGGATGTTAATAACAGATGCTAATAAGGGTGGGACATCTGAAAATTGATAAAAGTAGTGGTAGAATTGTAAAAACATTATTACTAATGATAATCATGTGTTGTTTTTTTCTTTTGTTAGTCTAAAAAAAGGGAGGGGAGTGGCTCAGAGGTAGAGCACTGAGTTGCCATGGCGAAAATACTGGTTCTAATCCCGCTGCAAGCAAGACTTCAGTTTGTTAGCATTCGGAGATGGACCATATGGGATCTAGAACCCTCCAGGGGCTCACCCAGCCTCTATAAAGTGGGTATCCAAAATAAGCGGGAAAATCTGGCGGTTGAGCGTGATCTAGGACAAATCACGTCCCTGCACTAACGTTGTCCATGAAACAGTACTGTCTCTACCATGTACTAAACCTCAGACCGGTTCACGGATTGTAGTGGTACAGATTTTTTTTGTCTAAAAATGCTAAATGGTGAAAGTGATACTAAGTCAATTTATATTTATTACCAGAAATATCAATTTTGAATAAAATAATTTTTTTTTTCTATATATTTGTATCCACGCCTGCCAAATACAAACAATTGACAATGAGGAGCAAAATAAAACATGAGATGAGATGCATGAAGAAGAACAGTACCCTGTGGTACCACTCCCATGGCTAAATTTAAATTTAAAAGACTAATAATATTTAAACATTAAAAGAAGTTTTAATTGAAGAAAATAAAAACAGAAAGGAGTGTGGAATTGAACAGTGTATGTATTTAATCTGATGAGTATAAAAAAGGACTAAGTCGTTGGAAAGTCATAAAATAAGATAGGAAAATTAAATGTAGGTCAGAATTTCATGGGCCGATCTTAACAAACAGAAGAAATAAAGCATACCAGTTAAAATTAGTGTGAGTTTTTGTTTTCCTGAAAACAAATTTCATTATAATAAAATAAGACCTTTTTAAAAATAAAAAACCTAAAAGTTACCTTCCAATATATTATTAATTACCTGTTGCTCCACAAAGTCCTTCATCTCGGGTAAATGATAACAATAATGGAACATCTGAACCCTTCCGTTCCGTGATTATCTTAATAGGGCTTTCAGATATAAAGGCATTCGGGTGAGAGTGCTCAATAACGGGAGCAAAGAAAACTATCGGAAAGGTAGAACCCCAATACTAAAAAAAAAGAAATTAGATATTAATAATGATAATTAAAATATTTCAGAAGAATAATTCACTAGTTCTTAAATATTTAATAATAATAATACCAAAAATTGCTTTGACAATTCAACAATATGTTCGGCAGGTCTGTCTCTCAAGCAGGCTACCATTTGAAGAGAATCATTCGTAGGGCAACCAAGTTGCCCAGCGATTACCATCGCTTTTTCCTTTGAATGTTTTGCTAAAGCCCATGGGTTCAAAGCTACTCCACTCATACAAAAAGCTTGCTTAAATAATCCTATAAATAATTGTTTTAATTTGTTAAAACTATTCTTTTAGTAATTTTTTGTTCAAAAATGAATTAATTATTTCCTCAAATAAAGCTCTTACCTTATTTACTTTTATAGTTCTACCATATTACTTACATTATGGTCCCTCTAAAACCATTTATTTGATCAAAATAATAATAGAACAAATAGAACATTATTTCATAGAATTGAGTAACATTTTGGTCAAAATTTATTCATTTCGGTGTTTTTTATTTCATTTGTTGAATTATTTCATATAACTGTTGAAGTTTGTTATTTTGGAAATGTCAAAAATTACACCATTTATTCAGGATGATTTCATTTAATCAAATTTTATTAATAAAATTAAGAAATTGGTTATTTATAAAAAAACATTTTAAAATACCAATTTTTATTTATTAAAACAAGAATAATTTAATAAACTATGTAAACCTTCATTATTTCATCATCAATAATTCGTTCACTTCGAAGTAATAAATGATAAATAATGGATGTGGAATATTTCGCTAACTTGGTGATGCCTAGCACTTTTCCCGCCATTTTACTCAATCAGTGTTGCCACTGGAATATAATTAATGTGATGTAACTAATTGGACAAATATTTTTCTTAAGAATTATATCCTTAAACTTGAAGCGGGATCGTCCCTTCCAAATACTTCATAGCTCTATGTATTCCAAAAGAGAAATTATAACCATTAAAATAAATAAGAAAATTATTCAGCAATAAACCACTGTTTTAATAATTGGAAGTAACTAATGGGACACAATTATGACATTAGCTTGATGCAATTTTTCCCAGTCAGCTGAGAGCGATTTGAGCACATGCTATTAATGACTTATAAATGTAGTTTATTAAGCCAGTTTAGTTGTTTGGAAATAAGCTATTATTAGGGAGAGATGAAGATGACGGACAGTGGAAATGACGTTATTTTTTTTTAATGACCCAGGATTTCGACGGATGAAACGTTCTGACGAAAAAAAACACACCTTTTTTTCTCTATTTGTACATAAAAGTTAAAAATAAAACAAATAACTATTCGGTTAAATCACCTTTGCTAAGCGGAGATAGTAAGTGAAAATGGCAACTGGCCCCTCCAGCTGATGCACCTGCTAATGTCACATTTTTCGGATTTCCTCCGAATGCCGCTATGTTCTTCTGAATCCATTTTAAAGCAAGAAGTTGATCTTTTAAGCCATTATTTCCTGGGACAACAACATCCTCTGTGCTCAGGAAACCTACAATAAAAAAGTTAATCATTCCTTTTTAAAAGAATCTTAATATGAATATTATGGATCGTTAAGCATCATAGAAACATATTTTTGGCGTGCTAACAGAAAAAACTGTTCTTTATCCTTCATAAAGTATATCAAAGATTTTCTCATTTTAATATCTTAGTTGACTGTGGACCAGAATCGAATAGAGTAGTTTTGATTTTTTTTAAATGGAAAGGTAATTATTGGTCTATCTTCCAAGGTGATAAAAATGGTGTTGGCTGACGTCACGTTCTTATCTGTTCTAGACAGTTTCTCCCTCCATTTCTAAAGAGGTTGGCTTTGATATATAAAATTGTTACTTTGCTCTTGTACGACGCCATCACTGATAAGAGGAGATGATATAATCGTATAAGTTTTCTATATATGTATATGTTTCTACGAAATCAGAAATATCATCAAGAACCTCAAAAACAACAAAACAGATGGAGAGGAAACGATAAAAACAGAAATGATGAAACGGGCTGATCCAGAAATTCAATCATTGTTCAGCATGGGAAACAGAGAAAAATCCATAAGAGTGGAAAACAGCGTTGATTCATCCTCTCCGCATAAAGGGATGCAAACAAAACATTAGTTACTACAGAGTAGCAGCGTCCCTCCTTTCTGCTAACATGAATCTATCAAAAATTATTTTGAACAGAATAGAAGACACGTTAGGCAGTCAATTATTCTTTATTTGACATAGATTATATATGTTTTCTGTTTGTCATTTTTTTTTCATTTATAATGAAACATGATGGAAATGTTCCGAAAACAGGGATCGAAACGATATCATTCTTTACGAAAAATATAGAAATATTGCATCGATGGATTGCTGTTAAGGTCACAAGATGATACATGTTTTAAAACAATGACTTGGAGATGTCATTTGGAAAGTTGGAGAATTGCTGTTTAAGAGTTGGGACCTGGCTTCATTGGACAAGAACATCAGTTATTTGTGCCTTGAAATTAATCTATTTCTGATGGAAAGAAATTACCTTTGTTAAATTTAGTTCAGAAGAACTATACGTGCCAAAAAAAGACGTTCACAGAATATAAAATGTGTTTGAGGGAGGGCTATTGACACTTCCTCAATAACTTATTTTGTTTTATTTATTTATCCGAATCTATTCATAAATTAAAATTTATTTTTTAGTTCACTATTTTACCGTTCTTGTTTATTTATATTTTAGAAGCAAATCCATTAGTAGCCTATTCCCAGCTGTTGTTTTTCTGGCTTAGTGCAGTTTTTGTAGTATGTAGTAGTGTTTTCTCTCTTCTTTTTTTTTCCACGAAAAGGCTTTAAAGACCACGCGAATATCACAACTAATGCTTCCTCCTCACCCGCTTTTCCCATATGCCCCTCATGATCTCTGCGTGCCTAAGATTTCTCTCCTCAGACCACGCAAGACCTTTTTTCCCACAAGTGCCTTCATTCCCTTGAGCGTCCTTCTGTATTCATCTCGGTGTGTTAGCCTCACTTGGTCCATATCATCCCTAAGTTGTTTGAAATATCCCGTTGCATTTTTGTGACAGTGGATTCGGTGAAAATTTTTATGGTTCAGTCTTTCAGGATTCATCCTCATCATATGTCCATAGAACCTTAGCCTTCCCACCCTAACATCAGTTTCTAAGTCTGTTGTTTCCTAATAAATTTCTTTATTCGACCTCAACCTGTATCCTTTAGGTGTTCTTCTAGGTCCGTAGATTCTTCTGAGAGTTCTTCTTTCCATTTTCAGAAGCCTCTCTAGGCTGGGAAGACAAGAGGTTTCTGTTCTACAAAGTATAACCTGCTTTATGACTGTGTTATAATGTCGTATCCTTGCTTTAGTAGATAGGTTCTTCTTGTTGTAAAAATTACTGGTGGCAAAGCTTAATTTCTCCAATTTGGCGACTTTCACCTTAAAACCTTCTCCATCCGACCCATTGCTGCATATGATTTCTCCAAGGTATTTAAATCTTTGGAACTTAATATGGAAAACTTTAATTTTCCCGTATTTAGTTTCAACCTTTTTCTTCTTAAAACCCGAATCTGTGGTCATCAGTTCCGTTTTCTCAAAAGATATTTATAAGCTTGCTTTCCTCGCTATTTCCGAGAGGGTGTTTATTTGAGCAATTGCCTCTTCTTCTGTCTCTGCTAAAAGGGCAAGGTCGTCCGCATATTTCAGGCATTTAACTTTGACGTGATTGTTCTTAGTCCCTAGGGTTGCACCTGAATTGTTGATTTTCCTAAACTCCTTCATGATCTTGTCCAGTATCACCTTCTCTCTTCTTTTATTATATGGTTATTCTGGTTTTGACCTGGACCCTGAACAGTTATACCTTTCTTGCAATAAATATTTAAACAATTATGGTTCCATTATTTATAAGAACCTAGCACCTAAAAATAAAATCTTCATGATATATTTCCTTAAACAGAAGCTCGGGATGTAAGGTTAAAAATCTTATCAGTGGGGCCCCTACATGAGAAAATGTCCTCTGATTTAAATTGTTTGCTAATTTATTTATTTTTTGAAACTTTTCAAAATCTGTAACCCAAAATTAATAAAAACATCTACCTAATAATACTTATATTAAATGCTATGGATTTAAATATTTTACAGAGGCTTACCTAATGGCCCTAATCTATAATTGAACGTTACTAATATCAGATCTCTATCAAGAAGTAAATATGGGCTGACATCATTAGATTTTCCAGCAAAGAAAGCTCCTCCATGAATGAAAGCAATGACATCAAATGGCTTAGGCGAGTCAGCAGGCAACTAAAACCAAATTTGTTTAAATAATCTTAATTGTGAAACTCGAACTTCCTTTAGTTTTGTCAACTCAATTGTTTATACTTTTGGTGTGTACACATTTAGATATAAACAGTCTTCTGAGCCATTAGCGCCTGTCAGGTCAACTTGTAAACACTGTGGTGGAGGTTTCGTAGCATTGTATAAACCTATCCAAGGCTCCGCGGGAACTGGTTCCTGCATCAAATATAAATTAAGCATTTGTTATACCATCATTAGCATCCATCTTATTGAAGCTAAACTTCTATTAACGAACACTTCTTTATAACGGACGTTTTTAATCCCCGCTAGGTCCCGGCCTTAAAGATACAAATTTAAAACTTAAGGATGACCTGCGGTCTAGTGGTTAGCATAAAAAACTACTAAGACCAAGACCGTAGCCCGGCTGGTGGCCCTAGGAGTTTTTAAAGGGAGTAAAAAATCCTTAGTTATGCCGTCCTTCAGAAGGGACGTTAAACGGGGGTCATGAGTCTGTACGATTATTAAAAATCCCTATCCTAATTAAACCTGGACAGGCAAAGTTTATAGCTCCCAATATAGCCTCGTCCGATTAGCCATAGCAGCATAAAGTGACGTTAAATGAACAAACAAACAATCGAATTTAAAGTATTTGAACCACTCCAAGCTTTATGCGAAAGCCTTGGTTTATTCCTTTTCACTCGCCTTTAACGGTCAAAAATCCAAATATCCATGATCACTACTGTGACATAAAAAATTTTCCATCTTGTTTGTTTCCCTTCTGTAAGATCAGATTTGTATTCCCTAAACCAATATTGATTTCTGTCTTCCTCCCATACACAGTCAAGAGCGAAAGTAATTTTTTGTATTATTTTATTTATTATTAACAAGTAGGATACCTCCTGTCCGCATAACGGCGGAACAACCCTTATTTTACAATTTATAATTATTACAATATTACAATATTATTACAATTCGTTCTTCATCAGCTAAACTCAATTTTTTTTTATTCCATCTCATATGTAAAAATTCTAAAACAAAATATTATACATAGGTCACTAAATTTTTTAATATAAAATAGAGAGAAATTTTAAATTGGTTATTACCAGTAGCTGTATTTATGTATTAAGTACATTTCATTGTAAAAGCAGCAGTGACGGAGTATGTCCAGGAGTGAGGAGTCTAGTACCTATTCTTGCCCGATGAGTGCATTACAATTTTGACTGTTTGATATAAAATTGACTTGGATTAGTTGGATTATTGATTTTCTTTTAACCCAACTTAAGTTTGAGGATAGATTAATAATAAAAATGAACACAAATTTACCAGTTAAATACAATATAGTTGATACGGATTCCACCTGATAAGACCAGCGGAATTTGATAGCAACAAAAATGTTGAGTAATGTATAAGTAAAGCTGTAATAATTCCAATGAAAACTAATTTTAAAATTAAATTAAAACATAAAAGAATTAGTGTCTGAAATTTCCACAAATAACGAAGGTGTTGCTCCGTGATTTAATTTTGTTGGAGTACTGTGGAAATTTAAACAAAATCAAAAATGAAATTTTCTTTTATTTTGAAATAAATTATAATTTATTTGTTGTACTTTATAAGTTGTTCAACGGACACCTAGCTAGAACAAGAAAATGGCGATTCCTTGAGGTTTTAACAGAAGTTTCACTGGATTTCTAAATCATATAAATAAACGTTTTTAAAAAATAAAAATAATTCAAATTATTTACCTTAAACCTATACTTTCCAGACGGTGGTTTTGCAAAAGGGATTCCTTCAAAGCTCGCGAACTGTCGATTCTTGAATGTTTTAACGAACAATCCTTGAACGACACCTTGTTCTATTGACACTTGAGGTAAGTCTGTCGTTAACACTGAAACAAAACAACTTATAAAAATTATGTACAAGCGCATGTTAAGACTTTTTGACAGAGTTTGATTACTGTTATCACTTCAACAATCTTCTCCTTGTCATTTCTGTGAAATCAAGGTCAACAGTTAGATAATGACTTCTTCAAAATGAAATTATCAATTTAACTTTAATCTTTCTACTATTTTAAAAAGTTGGTAAACAAAATAATGAATGATAGTGAGGAGAAAGAAAATACAGTATTTTTCGTTTCTTGAACATTTTTACAGATATTGACAGTCCCATAACTAAATCTTTAAAAAGAAATTTATTTATTGAAATATACACCTGTATTATAATACCACAAGAAAATAGAATGAATGATATGTAATGACATGAGATTAAGGCAAGTAGAGAAACCATCCACAAGAAGTAATCAAATAGAAAATCCAACTTAGAAGGTCACGAGGCCATCTTCTTTTCAGACTCCTACGGGAATTTTCGGGAATGGAAAACCAAGAATTTTTTTTTAAATTAAAAATAAATGAATTTTTAGATTCACCATACTTTAACATTCACAAAAATATTTATTTTATTTTTAAAAGATCGTTTTTCGTCGAAAAAAATCGCGTTCGGATTATGAAAAAATGTACGCGGGAAATGAGAAACTTTTAAACGTTCATTTTGGCTTGGTGACGTCATCAGGCTTGTTTGCATTTTTGTGATAAGAAATTGATGTGATGTTTTTGCATTTTCATATAGAATATTGTGTTCATATTAAGAAATAAAACAATTGCTTATTAATTAAATTAACTTATTTAAAGTAAAGAGGTAGACTAATTTCTATTGCAATGGAGAAGAGTTAGAAAGCACTAATGACTTTACTTACCTAGGAACAATTATTTGCATGTCGGGAAGGATACACCAAGAAATTTCCAACTGAATAATAAAAGCTAACCAGGTCTATTATCAGATTTGCAAAACAATTGTTGGGAAACGAGAGATAGGTATAAAAGTAAAACTACATATTTATAAAGCGTTATTTCCCCCTACCTTGATGTACGGATGTGAGGCTTAGGTCACAACGGAGAAGCATATAAGCGGAATTACCGCAGTAGAAATGAGATACCTCCTCAGAGTCGCTGGCAAAACATGAATAGACCGGGTGAGAAATCTAAGAATAGGGAAAGAATTGGGAATCCTTGCAGAAACGGCAGCTGAGGTAGTTTGGACACATTGGCCGAATGAGTCACGAACGAGACCCAAGGAAGGTGTGCGAAGCTAGACCTACCGGCACAATACCCTGAGGAAGACCACGAACTTCGTATAGAGAATATGTTCGCGAGTTGAGAGAGGAAAAAGGTAAAACCCTGGATCAGATGATGATGTTGGCACGGAACTGACAGGCTTGGCACAGTTGGTTAGAGGCTCCTCCACACTGAAAGGTATACGGAGGAAGGGAAAGAAGAAGAAGAGGAAGTAAAAAGAATGAATGATATGTAATGACATGAGATAAAGGCAAGTAGAGAAACCATCCACAAGAAGTAATCAAATAAAAAATTCAACTTAAAAGGTCACGACGCCATCTTCTTTTCAGACTCCTAAGAGGATTATCGGTAGGTTTGAAAACAGTGGGATTGACTGGGAATAAAGTTTGTCACCAAAGGATTGATCCCAAATCAACAACAAATGGGACATTAAGACCATTAGGGGGGACTTTATTCGTTACAGAGTAAGGAGAATTATTAATTTTACGAAGGATTTTGGATTGTAAAGGATTGGGTGCGAGAGGAATTTGATTGATTGGAGCCCCAAATCTCTACTCCTTAAGTCAAAATCGGCCTCATGATATGAGTCTATTTAAAATTTAATAAGTTAATTTTTTTTTCTCTCGAAACGGCCTTTTAAGACCACGCGAATATCACTACTTTACTTTTCTCATTTTCATCATGTTAATTTTTATTTATGTAAAACTATATTAAGGTCAAAAATAACTGACAAAAAAATAAATCAAGTTTGGATAAGCCGAAAACCTAATTTCAAACTTCCGCCTATCCATTATCGCCCACACAGTTCCGTAAGATCAAACTGTACGCAAATTGATATCACAATATCAAATATTAACACAATAATCAATATTTGTGAGTATTAGTGTTGTAATGGATAAAAAAAAAAAAAACCCTGTACCACTACAACCCGTGAACGGGTTTAGGGTTCATTACATGGTAGAGGCTGTACAACAGTCTGAATCATGAAACATCATGGGCAACGGTTGTGCAAGGAGGTGATTTGTCCTGGATCACGCTCAACCACCTGATTTTTCCATTCTTTTGGGTACCCATTTTAAAGAGGCTGAGTGAGCCCCAGGAGGGTCTTAGATCCCATATGATCCATCTCCGATCGCTAACAGACTAAATACAAGTCTTGAGAGTAGCAAGATTTTCGGCATGGTAACTCAGTGCTCTAGCACTGATACACTCTGGTCTCCCATAACCGATCAATATTAAATGTTATTATCATGAATCGAATCTAAGGGATCTTCCTGGGCTCACTTGGCCTTTTTAAAGTGAGTATCTATAACGAGAAAAACCTCCCTGTTGAGCGTGATCACGACCTAATCCCCTCCTTGCACAACTGTTGGCTTGGAACCAGTCCCTACTATGTACTTAACCCAAGCAAAGATTGTGGAGGTGTAGGTTTTTTTTTTATCCAGTAACTGGCTTACAACACATAGAACTGTTGAATACTGCACATTAATAATTTATTAATTTTTAGGGAGTGTTACAGCTCAGTGTGTATAGTCGCTATGCTGAGATTTCTAGGTTCAAATCCAGGTGTGGCAGATAAATTATTTAATCTGTTAACAGCCACAGGCTAACCCTGTGGGACCTACAAACCCAACTGAGGGTCATCTAGCCTCTATAAAGTGGGTACCCTAGATTGGAAGAAAATCTAGCGGTTGAGCGTGATCTGAGACAAATCATCTCCTTGCTAAACTGTTGTCATAGATATAGCAGTACAGTCTCCATCATGTACTGATGTACCATGTACTTGGGTAAGACCTTTCATGGGTTGTAGTGATTATTTAAAAAAATTAAAGTGAATATAGTTCTCTAAACTAGCAGCGCGGTTATCTGCAGGATTTTATTCAACCTTCATAGGTAGTATCATGAAAACATGATATTATCAATATTCAATGCTATAAATAGTTCAATTGAAATATCTATATATTTAAGTAACATTTAAATTTAAGTAATAATGATATTTAATTAATAATAACATTTAGACATCATTTACAAGGCAATTTATGACTATAATATCTAAGATCTCCAGAAGTAGATCATTTACTTTTTTGGGGGAATTTTTTCTTTCCTTGAAGCATAAATTTGGTTTGGTACGATTTTTACAAGTCTATTGGTTCCTCTTTTTTATTTCTCCACTGTGCTCTTCCCCACATTCTTCCAATAGTTTGAGTAAGCAAGGTGTTTTCTGGGTTAACGAAATTGTATAGGTAGCTAACAATTTTATTATTTAACGTTGAAAATGTTGTATAAAGATAAACAACAGAGATGGCAAATAGAAAATATACATAAACACTGAAAACCCATCCCTCACATATTCAACAATTTTATTACATAATATGCAAAAATTTTTATGGATAAAAAAAAAAAAGACAGCAAACAGCCAACATGCACTAACACTACTTCTCCAAAGATGTCCAAGTGAAAGATGCACAAAAATCTGGTGAAGTTTTTGTTTAGGTTTTCAACTGATTTTCATAAAATCACACCGGTATCATTAGTATTTGAAATTTTACACATGTATTTTTACTTTGTTTATTACCACTACCAGAGATGTGTAGACAAGGAAGGTTTTAAAACCAGACAAAACTTTTATTTTTTAATAAATCTTAAAATTTCAGAGCCCCACAAGTCTGAAAAAGAAATTTTATTCCATTAGTCATTTTTTAATGCTGTAATTATCATTCTAATAGATAGACTAGAGATGAGGCATCCAATATAAGTGCTTAAAGAAAAAAACTTTAAAGATTTTGATGAAACTAGACAAAAGTTTTCTTCTTAAAACAGTTTAATTTTCCGTACAGAGCATGTTCATACATAGAAGAAGCAGGAAAAAAATTAATTTAAAAAAACAGTGTTATTTTATTTGAAAATACTCAACACAAAGTTTGGGGAAAATTCTAAATGGTACCTCGTGCATTCTAAAACCCATTTAGAAAATAATATACAATAAATAAATCCTCTACAAAAGTAAACACAGAAGACTGTAATCAGACCAACATTAGTGTAGATATAGCAAACTATTTTTGTAGTTGTTGAACTTTGTACCCAAAGCGATAAGCAGCCATTTTTTTTTCCGGAACATCAAAGCTTTCTACTAAATTTGGCTTAAAAATATACTCTGATGACTTACTTGTTTACATAATGGTGTTCAGGTAACATTATATGTTATACTTACTGTCGTGAAATTAGCATTACATTTTCTTGGAGTTGTATATCATTTATTTTTTATTTGTTTTAAACTTATGATAGCTGTTTCAAGACAGCTATTCCAAGGTAGGGTATCAGATAAAAAATATATATATATATTTTATTATTATTAATACTTTAATTATATAAATAAAATATATTATACGATTAGTGTATGGTTCAATAAAAGTTTCATTAAAGAGCTTTAAATATCTTATCTATTACATTACAAATTATTAAATTTTATGCTCAAATAGATTTATAAGACCTTAAATAGATTTCAGGATTGAAGATTATTTCAGATTTTCATCAAAACCTAAAGAATTCCAGAAACTTTCTTCTCCTAATTCGTCAACTGTCGTAACCTGAAAATTTTTTGGTCCTTTGATATCTGTAAAGACAAGCTTTGGAAGCTTTCGATTCACGGGTTCCCAGTTTTCTTCTAAAGATCTGTAATTGAATATGAGTTGTCAGTCATTTTGTGAGTTACTTAAGCACTACTGAGGATAAAATAAAATTTAGTTTACAATACCCATTTCTCATGAAGGATACAAGTACGTCAAGCATTTCTTTGGACATTTTTGAATCAGATTCAGACTCGATAAAGTTGAGATTTGAAAATGCTAAAATATAAAAGACGTCGTCACCATGGCTGACACCTAAAAAAAGAAAGTTAAAATTTTATTTTTAAAAGTAATCATGGGATGATATATTTCCCATAGAAGCTTAACAAATAAAACTTATTTCAAGTAGTCTGGTAAAGGAAAGCTGTGAGTTATCCAGATTTTTTTTTTTATTTGTATAAATAATTTCTCTCATTATCGTTTATTGTACTGAAGGTATGATGAGAAAATATATTATACAAATATACTATTAGATTGTGATAAATGAAATATATTAGTAATGTAAATGATAAAAGAATATATGATGAATAGATATAAATTATACTAATAAAAATTTTCATGCCTAAGTCTTCTTTAGTATAAATCAATTCAGTCATCGAATGCTTTCCTCTATAAGAAAATCTGTAGACGTAAAGAGGCGAAGTGTACACCGAAGCTGATAATTTCGAAATCTTACTGATCCCAGATGCAAACATACGATCTCCAATCATCTGCAACAATTAATAACTATTTACTTATTAGTAGTTGTATGTTAATCTAAAATAGAATGATAACAGTCATAAAAGCCTTCATTGATAAAATATAAAATGTTATTAACTTTATTCAGAAACAGAAACAAATGTGAAACATGGGCATTTCTAAGAATAGTGAAAATAAATGATAAATTATACTTTAAACCAACTTGTACAAAGTTCAGCAGAGATGCCATTACAAACAATAATTATATTATGAGTTGGCAAGTCCATAAAGGGAGAAGATTAAATGAATAGTGAACTAGATTAACCAGTAACGACAAAGAGATAGTATATGTAAGCCAATGGAGCTTTCATAAGATATTAAATATTGATATTAAAATGAAAGATATTATATTTCATAAAATATTAACATCTAGCTGTATGGAATAAGCCTATGCCATCCATATAGGAGAGAAAAAACAAACAAACTAGAAATGGACTAATGGTATATAAGTACTGACCTTTATAAGCATTTTATGACCTTCTGGTGTATCATCAATTTTGTACTTTTCTTTTATTTTTAGTGAAATTTCTAACCTCTTTTCAGCTGGTGCAGTGTAATTGTAATCCAATATAAAAGGGATCAACTCATCCCAGCGATTTTGCATTTCGGCAAACATGCCAGGAGTACTTAAAATCTCTAAAACATAAAATACATTAGTAGGATTTATAATTAGCAAATAAATAGATGAACTCATTATTTTAATTGTATTTTAAACAATGAAGAAAATAATATACATATTTATACTAGGATCATATATAATGATCATATTCATATAGGAATAAGAAAGCAAGTGAAAATTATCATTACTCTGCCCGCCTACTCAATACAATATCCATAAATCTAGTTTTATTCACTTACTACGCATGCATTTTGTGTATACAAAAAACAAAAACAAAAAACATCTGTACCACTACAACCTATGAAGGATCTTGGGTTTAATCCATTCATCAAGAGTTTCTTCTGGTTTCAACCGCGTAGACGAATTCTTATGTCACATTTTGCTGGCCATTTCTCAAGGCTTAAACTGAGGGTGAAAATGTTCTTCTCTACTTTGATCGTGATTCGATTATACAATAGAGACTGCACCGTTTCTATGACAACAGTTGTGGAGGAAGGTTATTTATCAGAGACCACTCTCAACTGTCAAGTTTTTCCCCCAACTGAGGGATACCCATAGAGTTTGTACTTGTATAAATAATCTGGATATTTTATAAAGGCTGGGAAAGCTCCAGGAGGGTCTGTAGATCACGCAGGTCTATCCAAGGTTGTTAATAGAATAGATAATTTATCTGTCTCAGCCGGATTGAACACAAAACTTATAGTATTCCTTACTTAGATTAATCCTATAGTGATGTTAAATCAATCTCTCTATATTATTATATAAATATACTAATTTGACAGCTGTTTATCAAGATATATAGTGCAGGAACTATTAGAAGTTTAAATAGTGTGATATTTTCTTTGCAATCAATGCTTTAATCTATTTTGAAGATATTTTTTTTAATGATAATAGTTGACCCTGATTATATACGTGGAAGAAAATGGTCCGGGCGGAGGTCAATAAATTTCTCTTTAATAGGGTGAAATGTTTAATAAAGATCCAACGTTTCGACACACATTGCAGGTTTTCTTCAGGGCTAAATATGCAAAATACAGACAATTGAAAATTACTAAATTATTAAAAATTATAAATATGAAAGTTAAAATGTATAAGTATCAAGAGTATTAATAACAAAGTGACAGGAAGATAGTACAAAAAGTAATAAATAAGCAATACAAACTAATAAAAAAAAAAGTGTTAAAAATTAAAGAATAAGTTAATAAAGGTAAAAATTAAAATTACAATTGGGAAACATTAAAATTAAAATAAAGAAGTATCAAGGTATCTGAGTGGTGGAAAATAAAAATGGGGGGGGGCATGAGATATATATACAGAGCAAGGATAATCATTGTAGAGTATTAATAACAAAGTGACAAAGAAGGTTATAATGATAAAAAATGATAATAAACGATATAGTAAGTAATAAATCAAGTAATAATTAATATAATATCAATAATAATAAATAACCTCCCTATTTAAGAGAAATTTATTGACCTCCACTTGAAGATATTTCATTTTTTTGTTTGATTTTCATTTACTCTGAGAGAAGATATTTTCAAAATATTATTTCTACTTTATTGTTCCTATGCTTAAATTTATCACAATAAATTAGTGGGACTAATTAAATACAATATATATAATCTATAAGCTTTACCTCCAGCTCCACAGAGTCCTTCATCGACTGCAAAGCCCAAGATCACTGGAACATCAGAACCACGTTTATTTTTAACAATATTCACGGGTAAATCAGAAATAAAAGCAGTCGCACTGGGTGGTTCAACGACTGGGCCGAAATATACTAGGGGAAACATATTTCCCCAATACTGAAAAATATTAATAGAATGAAAGTTATAACCGAAATATGTCAACATCCAGATATTTTAAGAGTATTTTCCTCTTTTAAATGAGTGTCATATAATTTACTGACAAGAGGGAGAGGATGTAGCAATCTTGTGATCTTTTGTTTGCCACCTTTTTTGTTTTCCATATAAAAGTTATAAAACATGATGCAAATGTGGGATATTCGGAAAAAAGATACATACCGAAGCTGTATCATGGTTCCGAGGAAAAGAGCATTGTCTTAGAAGAACTGTTATAAAGAATGTAACAACATGAAATTATGTTTTAAAGAAATGACTTGGAGGAGTCATTGAAGAAGTTGGAGAAGTTAGAACCTGGCATGACTTGACAAGATTATCATTTCCTAAGATTTATTTATTTATTGTGTAGAATATGGCATATGTTAAATTCTGTTCAGAAGAATCAAAAATGTTAAAAAAAGGCGTGATTTAAAATGGAAATTATGTTTGAGGGAGTTATTTGCTATTAGATTGAAACAAAACAAATATGGAAAAATAGGATGAATGAATAAGGATAGTGGAATTTAAGTTTCGAGAAAAAAAATAAAAGGACCTATTTAAGGAAATATTGGATATTACAGCCATATATTGGCTTGTAGGTATATATAAATGTTATTATTATTACTGTTTAAATTTAAATATATTTTTTGGTGTCAAAGCTCAGAAACAGGGGGCGCTAGCGTTGGAATGTAAGGTTATACAATCTTATCAATGGCTCTGGTATAAGAGGAAAGTATTGATAAAAGATATATAATTACCAAGAATTTCTTTTGTAATGCAACAATGTGATCGGCTGGTCTGTCTCTTAAACAGTCTATCATTACTGATGAGTCAGCTGTAAGGCATCCAAGATCATTCGCAATTACCATCGTTTTTTCTTTCGAATTTTCTGCTACTGACCATGGATTCAAAGCAACCCCACTCATACAAAAAGCTCTGTGAAATAAACCTAAAAAGAATAATATTATTTATCATACTGATTAAATAGTAACATCTTTGGTAATAAGTATTAAATGATCTTGTGTATTAGCTGGTTTGGAGGGACTGTTATCTGCCATTGTTTATAACCTGAACACTGATAACATTTACCTTCTTATTCTAATTAATTGGAATTGAAACATAGAAAATGTAATAATGAAATGCTAATTCTAGACCTCTTTGGCCACGCTCTTCTTCTTATATAAAAGTTCTCTCGATTTCTATCCTTGAAAAAAACCATTTGATGACTTTTTCACATAACTTCATCTTAGGAATTATTCCGAACTTTAGGAAGTATTTCACAGCTTATTCTTTTAACTACAGCTATTCCCAAAGTCTTATGCACATTTTAAATAGGCAATATCAAAATTAACCAGCCAAAAACACTAAAAACAATTTAATAACCCATAAACATAAACAACTCAAATTAGATAAGTGGTAAGAGGAGGTTCACGCAGATCGGCTAATACACAAGTGCCATATTAAAGAGATGGCTCATTGTAATACCTTTACTAAGTGGAGACAGTAAGTGGTAATGACAACTTGATCCACCTGCTGAGAGGCCACCGATAGTAACACTGTTTGGATTGCCACCGAATCCAGCTATGTTCTTTTGAATCCACTTCAAAGCTATAACCTGATCTTTTAAACCGTTATTTCCTGGGATAACACTATCCTCTGTACTAAGGAAACCTACAAAACAAATATTTATCACAAATTTACTAAATATTGAAGACTGATAAATAGCCCTTTAGGTGTGGTTTCAAGAAATTAAAGTATTGTTATTTCAGAAATATTTAGATTTGAGATATATATATTAAAACCATGCTTAGATACCTGGATTGAAAACAAATGTGAAGTAACTAATACTACTTTCTAATTACTCATAGTATTATCACAAATGCTGAAGAAAGATCAATAGTTCTTGTGTATTAGGATTAGAACTGAGAAGTTGATTTTAATTTTTTTTTTTCGTGATCAGCAAACAAAATTCAATTTTGAGTATTGTAAACAGATGACTTGAGTAACCTGAAAAGAAGTAAAGAATCGAATTTTGATTCCATTACCTAAAGGACCAAGCCTATAGTTGAATGTCACAAGAACCACATCCCTTTCAAGAAGTAAGGAAGGCCCATGATATCCAGATTTACCAAGAAAATAAGCTCCGCCATGAATAAAAGCTAATACATCAAGAAGCTTTGGTTCTTTTGTTTTTCCATCAGGTAACTATAAAAATAATATATCAATATTATTTCCAATAAGGTTTAAAAAACAAAAATCTGTAACACTCTAACCCATGGGTAGGACTGTACTGTTTATAAGAGAGGGTGGGGATTGGGCCAAAATCACCCTAAGGTTTTCCCCCAACGACAGGTTCCCACTTCATACAGGCAGGTTGGGCCCCAGGAGGTTCTGCAGATCCATCCGTGGATGTTAACAGACTAAATAATTTACTTGCCACAACTGGATGTTCATTGTTCATTTAACGTCACTTTTTGCTGCTATGGCTAATCGGACACAACAACTGGATGTGAACCCGGGTCCTTCTGGGTGCAACAAAGCACTTCATACAACCCCTATAATGCAGCACCCATCGAACCCCACTCCTAATAATAATTACAAATTAAATAAATTGTATTTCTAATGCATTTGTATTTAATTTGGGTATATAAAAGATAATACAAATAATTAAAAAATTAGTTGATTCTATGAGTTACTTTTAAAAATCAGTTAATTTTTATTCATAAAAAATGAGTTAGTAATGCTAATAGCTAGTTAAACGAAGCCACACAAGGGCCCCACACCCCCCTCGACAGCCCTGAAGAAGACCTGCAATGTGAGTCAAAACGTCGGCTCTTTAATAAACAGTTCTCCCTAATTAACGGAAAATTTTTTGACCTCCAACTGGACTATTTTCTTCAACAAGAATAAAAATAAGTTTCATGATAGATTTTATATATATATATATATATATATATATATATATATATATATATATATATATATATATATATATATATTTTTTCTTCTCTCCCCTGTAGCAAACCTTACCTGGTGCTTATTTTAATTTTGGCATACCCCATGATAGCAGCATACATACTGACTTACAACAAAATTACATATTTCATGACAATTATAGATTTATAGAAATATTATAGGAAAAATGGATAAATAAAAAAAAGTAAAAAAATAAACTTTAAAGAATAGCATAAAATAACAGAAATCATAGTATAAAAGAACGGTGATGCTCATTAAGAACAAATTGTCAGTGTAAAAACAGAAATTGTTAATGTTGAGTAAAAAAAATAAAAAATAAAATATATATATACACATATATATATATATATATATATATATATATATATATATATATATGTATATATATGTATGTATATGTATATATAAATATTTATATGTATTGTTTCCGTGTAGGTAGAATTTGATTGAGCTTTGTTTGCTAGTATAGGGTAAAAAAAAGTCTGTTTATCAACTATCATGCTATCAATATTTATTTCGATAGATAAAGAAATGCATAAAAAAAATGGAATGATGAAAAGTAGGCCTTTATACCTTTGGTGTATACACATTGAGATACAGACAGTCTTCTGTTCCGAGTAAACTTTTAGTTATAAACAAATCAAGCTGAAGACAAGATGGCGGTTCCTTCGTTGCATTGTATATACCTAACCATGGCCCCGCAGGAACAGGCTCCTGTTACAAAAGTAACTTGGTAAAAAAACATATCAGCTTAAAGTTAATTTTATTAAATAAATTCTAAATAACAGAAACCATAAAAGTAGCACCATTTCCTTATCACTAGCACATATACATACTCACCTTAAACCTGTGCTTTCCTACCGGTGGTTTCGCATAGGGGATACTTTCAAAACTGGCTACTTGGCGATTGCTGAAAGTTTTTGTATATAATCCTCTAACGATACCTTGTTCTATTTTTACTTCTGGAAGACTTGAAGATTTGATTAAACTAAAATTACAAACGAATAATAAACAGTTGAAACTTAAGAAATAGTACATCTTTAAGATTTGCAATACTTGGACTATTATAAATTAACAATTGAATAATCTTTATGTGTAAAATTATGAGGATATTATAATGATATCTTTTGTGATTAAGAAGTGAAATGATCTAGTTTCAGTGAAGGTCTAGGAAGTGAAGGTTTAAGATATTCTCCCCTCCAATCTAATGCTCAAGGCCATTCAAGGTATTTCAACTTCATCTTATTTAATATTACACAATATTTATAATCAATATATAAAGATCTCGTATTTATTTTACATAGTGCAGATACATAAATAACTTGTCCCATAGCATCATCAATAAAATATTTTAAATTTGATTTTGAAGATGTAAAAATTCATTACATAGATAATAATATTTCATATTAAAAAGCCATAAATATGAATTCCTCGATGCACACTAATAAATGAATTAGTTATTTAGATTTTTAAAGTAACATTAAAGTGACTTTTTTCAAAATCTTATAAATTGAGTATCTGTTAAATATTTTCGAATCACATGTTTAAAAATGACTACTGATTCTACCTTGAAACTTTAAATGCATAAAATACATATTAATCATACAATTACGGATACTTTTTATTGCAATAGAGCAAATTTTCCTGGAGGTGTAAAATTATCGGCAGGTCTTGTGAACAATTAAAAATCTTATATCATATTTTATTTAAAAGTCAGCCAATTTTAATTTATATATCCTCATTTTAAAAACTATATAGGACATTTTCATGTATATTGTAAATTATAATTTCACTAAAAATGCTTATTTTCTTTGATTTAATTTGAATACTTTGAAGTGTATTTTAACATAACTAATTGTATAAAAGTACAAAATCACAAGTTATACAAGTGAATTTTTTTTAAAACCTGTTGTCTACTTTTGGTAAATCTATCTTAACTAATAACAGATTGAATACCATCACTCCATCCATGTGGTTGTCGTATTTATATCTGCATTCCTGATGAATAGTTTTTTATTTTATATTACTTTTTTTTTATTCAATGAAATTTACAACTGTATTTTACTAATACAACACATCAATAGAATGAATGGCACATATTTGCATGAATAAGGACATATAGAGAAACTACCCAGTGGTAGTACTCAAATAAAAAGTTCAACTTAGAAGTTCACGAGGCAATCTTCTTTTCAAACGACTTTGAGGATTATCAGGAATTGGCGAGGTTGCTAGGTTTGAAACTAGTGGGCTTGAGTGGAAATAAAGTCAGCCAAATCAGCAACAAATGGGACATTGAAGTCATTATTGATCACTTTGTTCCTAACATTCGTAAGGAGCATTGAGGATTTTATGAAGGATTTTGGTTGTAAAGATTGAACACAAGAGGAATTTAATGGCTTAGTGGAGCCCCAAAGCTCTACTCCGTAACTCAAGATGGGTCTAATGATTGTCATGTGCAAGAGTCTTTTGTATTTAATTTGTAGCTTGTAGCGTTTGTCTAGTAAATGTTGAAGTAGCCTGAAACGGCAAGCAGTTTCAAATTAGTGGTTAAATCTCATTTTCTTCAGATAGAGTTAATTTTACTAAGGGGAGCAGAACCTTGCTTTGCTCATAGTTTTTGGCTTGAAAAGGAATTTATGGAGTAATATAAGCAATAACTCCATTTTCAAGCCAATGGTGGTTTCTGAACCATGGCACACCACCAGTGTTATGAGCCACTTGTTAATTTTTATTTGTTTGCTTTATCATAAGGCTCAATTTCATTAACTTTGGAAAGCCATAGCTCCTTTTTCAGTAACAATTCTACTTCTGATTTCAACACTTCCCTGGTTTTTGCAGTTAAGTTCCACTCTATTTCAAGAAAAGTGAATCGGTCAACTGCTTCAATGTGATAGATATTCTCTTTCTAAATCATGTGGTGACCTTCTTCTGATTGTGGAAGCAGATTATATTGGGTTGTCCTGAAAATAATGCAGGATTTTATGTTTTCTTTAAAATACCCCTCGAAACAGTAAACTGTTTATGTTTGTTTAGACTTTTGACTTTTATAAATGTAAACACAAAAATGTTATTTTACCTCTGTAACATTTTCCCACTTGGAAATTATTCAGTCTTTTAATAAGATGTTAAAACGTGATTTTCGCATAATTTTGTTTTACGAATTCAAACTCGGCTGGAAAGATGCCCAAGCAGGTAGAAATATCAACGGGCGAAGGAAGTATAAGTGAGCGCAATGTTAAACGGTGGTTCCAGAGATTTGGAGATGTAGCCTGGAGCCTTTGTAGAAAAAGAAGGCCGTGGAAGAAGTTCTGCCGAGTTTAAACTAATTACACCTGCAGGGGGGCAGCAAATTAGTATCTTCTTCAAATTTACAAAAAAAACAAAAACAACTTTGACCTATAGCTTGCGATGTGCACGTCTAGAGGCTCGTGCTAACACTGTCTGGCTCGGTCTAACTGGAGTGAACAAAAGCCGATCGACTCAGCTTTTGTTTTTCTCTCTTCTTTTGTAACATATGTTTTCAAACTTATTACTAAACAAATTAAATTACCTTTAAAGTTAAATTATTCTAAACAACTATGAAATAAACGTTTAAATTATTATATTAAATAAAAAATGTGAAAAATAAGTAAAGATAATATTCTTTCTTTTACGAAAAAATGATTTAATTTTTTATGATTAAAACTAATAATACTTTATAAGGTTACTACTGCATCTGGACTTAGCACATACTGTTGATGTTTTAAAAATGATGAACCTTCTGAAGAAAATAATATTAATGTAAAAATTAAATCAAAATTGATCATAGAACATAAGGAATCAAGAACAACTCGTTTTAAACTCGCTGATATGGCCGACTTGAAGGCAAACGCTAAAGATAGTAAAACGAAAACATTACATCACAAATATTTTTAGCTTCTCTGTTAAACCCGCTGTCCTCCACGTTATTTTGAAGTGTCATGTTTTTATTTTCAAATTTATTATCGGTATTATAATCTATTAGTAAAGATGTATCGATATATATTTTTTATACCACCCTATCGATATGTTACTTTTTGGCGGAATTTTCATAAATCCTGCTTCTCCCCGCTGATAACTCAGGGAAGCATTGATTCACACTCAAGTGAAGGTATGTAAAAAAAAAAAATGTTTATTTCTTTATAAATATATATAATTATAAATATTTCTTACAAATTAGCCTAATGCTACATAAGTAGAGGGTGCTGCATTTCACTTCTAAAATAGAAATGGCATGTCTTTAAGTTCATCATGATTATGAACTGGCAAATTCAGGTTTTCATTAAACTTCAAAATATGATAATAACAGGAATAAGTGCAATATTTAATTAAAAATACACGTTATCATAAAACCATCGACTCTTTTTGTTGCACTTGAGCAGGAATGAACTCCCATAAAAAAAATATTTGTAATCCAATCCTTTATATTTTATCGGACATAAATTAAGGGAAAAGAGTAGGTAACGTTGTAGAGCGCTGAGTTGATGTATTGAAGGTCCTGGGTTCAAGTCTGGTTATTGCTGATATTTAAATAGCTGGAGATGGACCCTTCTGGGTCTGCAAAAATTACTAGGGCTCACCCGGCCTATATTATGGTGTACATCCTTAGTGGTAGACTGTAATCTTGGGCAAATCACTAACCTGCACGATCTTTGGCAATTCACCAACCTGCACGATCTTTGGCTTTGAAATATTACCCTCTCTACTATCTACTGTGCCTGTTCAATGTGGAACAGTTCCCAAGACCCCTCATGGGTTATGGTGGTACAGGTTTTTTAAATTCTCTGAAGAATATTCTTACCAATTTGGATTAGTCTAGCCTGATGAGGAATGAGAAGTATTGAGTTAAAAAACCTTTACAATGATGTAGATATTGTGCAGGTCATTAAACTAGCTAGGCTAAGATGGGCTGGTTACTTAATAAGGACAAATCCTGAAGAAATTCCAGGAAAACACGGAAGGTGTTAAGTTAGCGAGTGTATGGAACTAGGATAGTTGGTCATCCAATATTGATGTGAAGATTCTGCAGCTACAGATTCCAGGATTATGCTTGCCACGCTAAATTGGAATACAGATGCACTTGATTGGGAAAACTGGCGGTCAACCTGCGACTTTGTGCCAATAGTAAATGTAAATGATAAGTTTTGTAAATAAATTTGTGTTGATTGTTTCATATGACAGTATGGCTAAAGAAATAAAATATTTTTTCTTTATATTTTACAAATGTATACAAAATATATTAAACTATTAGTTAAGGATGTGAGTATAATTAAACAACATCAAATATCTATTACATGTTTAATTTAATTTATAATATTTTTTTTCAACTCGAATTAATACAGTGCTCGAGGCTTACATTTTATTTTGAATTATTTTTGGTTTTCTTTAAGACCTAATGAGTCCCAAAAACTTTCTTCTCCTAATTCATCAGCTGTTGTCAGCTTAAAATTATTCGGACCTTTGATATCTGTAAAAGCGATCTTCGGAAGGTGTCGATTCACAGGCTCCCAGTTCTCCCCTAGAGATCTTTAATTAAAGATTAATTGTCAATAAGTTGGTAAATTATATCAGCACAAATTAGAAAAAATTAATGAATTAGCATTACCCATTTCTTAAAAAGGGTGCAAAAGTATCAAGCATTTGTTTAGACATTTCCGAGTCAGACTCGGTCTCAATTAAGTTGAGATTTAAAAATCCTAAAGTGTAAAAGATATCATCACCATGACTCACACCTGTAAAAGAAAATTTAAATTTATGTTATCGTAAAGTCTATGTACTTTTTCACTATATCAAATAATTTAATGAACAACTACAATTTCTATTGGGAAGTTATTTTGAAAGATATTACAATATAAAGCTTTTTATAATGCTGTTAAGATCATTCTTACATAGATCAGACTGGAAAGAAAATTTTTATATTTAGAACAGTCAAAGAAAAACATACTCACAGAATATCGATTATTTTAATCTTATAGTTTTCAGTATTGAACTAAGTAAACACAGTTTTCATTCCTTTTAAATAATTCGTTTCAAAACAATTTAAATTACTATGAACATTATATTTTCACAATTGTTTTACATGGCACCTGATTATAAATAATATTTATAATTCAGATTATAATTTTCTTCTACATATTTGAATGGTCAACTATCAATTGTTCAATAATTATGTTATAAAATATAAAAAATAGCCAAAGATTTGAGAGTATAATAATTATAAATTACTAACCTAAGTCTTCTTTAATATTGAAGAATTCAGAAAATGAGTGTTTTCCTCTGTAAGAAAATTTGTAAACATAAATAGGAGAAGTATATGTTGAAGCTGACAATTTTGTCATTTTACTTATTCCAGAGACAAACACACGATCTCCAATACTCTGTAAAAATTAATTATGGAATCATAAACGAATATAAATTAATTAAAAAAAATATACTCTAAAAGGTTTTGGTTCAGTAATTAACAAGGACTTATTATTTCTATAAAACTCTTGTGGAAAGAAGTGATTTGGCCCAGATAAAGCATAATGGTTGTCTTTTCACGAAATTAAGAGTATCGACTTCATAAAATTTGGGGTCTGCCAAAGGAGGCTCCCTCAAACCAAGAATTTGGTCAATTAATTTTATCAAACAGACAAGAGGGTAAAAAAACTTCAAACCATGGTCTTGGGTTCAGTTTTTAAACTGCACTGTTTCTAGGACAACGGTTGTGCGGGGATGTGATTTGTCTCCGATCACATTCAACCATAAGGTTTTTTCTACAATCAAAGGACTTTATAGAGACTGGATGACCATGAGGGTCTGCAGATTCCACAAGGTCCAACAAGAGTATAAATATTTCTAAATACAAAAGATTGAGGCAGATTTCATATAATCTAAAGCTATATAAGAGCCTGAGCCTGAGCCCCGTTGGCCTTAATAGAAGTAGGAAAGAACATTAAAGACACTTTAAAAAAAAATGGCATTTGGGTGATATACACATTGAAGAACTGTACTAATTGCAACAATTATGGTACTAACCTTCGTAAGCATCTTATGTCCTTCTGGAGTGTCATCAATTTTATATTTCTCTTTAATTTTTTGTGCGATTTCTAACTTCCTTTCAGCTGGTGCAGTGTTGTTGTAATCCAAAATATAAGGAAGCAACTCATCCCAATGATTTTGTAAATCCGCAAACAAACCAGGTTTGGTTAAAATTGCTAAAAAATTAGTACAGTTCTGAAATTTATGTTTATAAAAATAGTGAATTTTTATACAAGGTCAAATGTGAACTCTTCATCTCCATTCACCATTTTTTAATGTTGTTTACATGGACCGTTGTAATGAATATTATAATAATATTTTTCTAATTTTTCTTTAGGCAACTATTTTATAAGAAAAAATATTGGGAATAAGTTGAACAGTAATCCAATATTTTTGCTTAATTTATTCAAATAAATATGGAAGTATTAAAATTAAATAGTTTGATGGCATACCTCCGGCCGCAACTAAACCTTCATCTTGTGTAAATGAAAAAATAACTGGAACATCGGAACCACTTTTTTCTCTTATAATGTTAGCGGGTAAATCAGATATAAATGCAGATTCACTGGGTTGTTCAATAACTGGGCCGAAAAACATGATTGGGTACATATCTCCCCAATACTGAAAAGTCAATTTTAAAAAAATTAGTACATTAACATTTAAAAAAGAAACTCGAAACATTGAAATTTTATATTTGTTGAATATAGATGATTACAACGTATTTTGTAGTGACTGAAACAATGTGTTCAGCTGGTCTGTCTCTCAAACAGTTAATCATGGTTTGCGAGTCGTTTACGGGACAGCCAAGGTCGCTTGCAACCACCATTGTTTTTTCTTTTACATTTTCTGTTATAGCCCACGGATTCAAAGCTACTCCACTCATACAGATAGCTCTTTGAAATAAACCTAGAATATAATGATACAATATTAAATTAATACTGGCTTCTTCAGTGATAGATTTAAATAAATGTGTTAATTAATTGCAATCACCTTTACTTAACGGAGACAATAAGTGAAAACTGCTACTCCCTCCGCCAGCAGACTGTCCACTGATTGTCACACTCTTTGGATTGCCGCCGAATGCTGCTATGTTCTTCTGGATCCACTTTAAAGCTAGAACCTGATCCTTTAAGCCGTTATTTCCCGGTACAAGACTATCTTCTGTGCTGAGGAAACCTACAAATTATGAAACAAATCGTAAAAGAAATTCAAAATACATAATTATGTTTTTACTCTTACTTTTGAATTGAAAGATAATTAACTTTCTTTATGTTTCATTATAATTAACTTTTCCTTTTACTGTGGGTAGATAAGGTTGGTAAGAAGTAGTCATCTTCTTAATAATAATTTTCTACTATATCCATACACTTTTAATTGTTTCAATTTTTGATTTAATTGATATGTTTACTTATGTAACAGAGTATGGCAAGAAGTTTGTTTTTTCTTTGGTTAGTTTAACGCCACTTTATGCTGCTATGGCAAATCGGATGATGCTACAGTGAGAATTATAAATTTTGCAAATGTATGTTTAATTAGGATAGGGATTTTTAACGAGCACTTGACATCACATAGGTTCGGGATACCTATTTTACACCCCTTCTGAAAGACAGCATAACCAACGATTTTTTACTCCCTTAAGAAATCCTAAGGCCACCTGTCGGGCTGCGAACCCGCAATCTGGGGCCATTGTGGGTTGTTATACTAACCACAGGTGACCCCCAATATGGTTTTGTGACATCCATGATTTGAAGCAGTAACATTTTAATTATATCCGATAATTAGTTTGATTTAAATGATTTTTCTTGTAAGACTTTTTATAATCTTTTGAATAGGCACCATAAACCCTGTTTTTTGTAGGTTACCCCCTGTATTTAGAGAGCTTTAAGAAGAAGATTTTATACTGGTTTCATCAAAATCATCTACATAGAATATATAGAAAAATTAATTTTTTGGATATTGTACGTATTCTATTTGCTGAGAAATAGCTTGATTCAGTACAAAGGCATTTTGAACCTACAATTAAAAAAAAAAAAAGCACATCTAAATCTGTCCTCTCTTTTAAGAGATAATTGTGCCTTAGAGAGGCAAAGATAATTTATCGGACTCTGAGAGCTCTAAAATGTATAAATCAATGAAATATATACATCAAAGTTTTGTTCCAATTCCAAAAATTTCTATATTATTTAAATAGGAATGCAATATTGCCACATTCATATCGAATAACATAATTTATTTGAAATTTGAAATTTATAACTATAAATTGAATTCTAATTTATGACAATATTAATTATATTATATTCATATAATTATTACCTATAGGACCAACCCTGTAGTTGAACGTCACGAGTACTATGTCCTTTTGAAGTAGAATCGAGGGTCCATGATATCCTGATTTCCCAAGAATATATCCTCCGCCGTGAATAAAAGCTAATACGTCAAGAAGCTTTGGTTCTTTTGTCTTATTGTCTGGTAACTGTAAAAGAAAAAAATATCAATATTATTCCAATATTTTTTATTTTGGAAAAATTGGGCCATTGGACCTACAAGGGATATTCCCAAGTAATTTTAAAAATAAAAATTAATTTTAACAATAATTAATACTACAGATTGGTCTGGTTTACATATTTCCTTATTAAGAACCAGTGCAGAAGATTTTATCTTGTATACTCATTATTTAAATTACAATTGACATATATGTATAATAATTTAAAAAGAAAAATATTCATATTTCCATAGATACCTGCGGTGTATAGACATTGATATACAGGCAGTCTTCCGATCCATGAATAGTTTTATTTTGCAATAAGTCGAGCTGAACACAAGAAGGAGGCTCCCTTGTTGCACTGTATACGCCTAACCATGGGCTTGCTGGAATAGGCTCCTTTTAAATAAATAATTCATATATATTAGTACATAAAACATAAACTTATATAAAATCAAAAATTATATTAATTTAACATTACTATGTCATGTCAAATGATAATAAATAATAGAGAAATTAATTTCAAACTAGTACAGCTCACGAACAACTTTCAAACTACACCAAGTAATGCAGATTTTTAGGTAATGTAAGGTATTTATAAAAAATTAAGTACTATTTAATTTTAAACTATTTTAACTTAATATCTAATCAATGGAGAGTATAACATACTATAAAATTTTATTTATGATTTAATTACAAAAACATTTAGTAGTAAAAATATTTTAAAAAACATAAATAAAAATATTTCTTTAAAAAATATGGTAACATAAATAAAGATATTACCTTAAATCTATATTCTCCTATTGGCGGTTTCGCATATGGGATACTTTCGAAACTTGCTATTTGACGATTACTGAATGTTTTTTTATATAATCCTCTTACAATACCTTGTTCTATAGTTACTTCCGGAATGCTTGAAGATTTTATTAAACATAAATTACAAAGCAAAAGTAAGTAACTGACGGTTTGGTACATCTTTAATATTTATAACAATGTCCATGAACTATTATCAAATAAATATTGAAATGTCTTCGATTAATTCTTAAGAATAATATAAAGAGAGATATATTATTCAAAATTGAAACTGTGATATTTATATTTAAATAATATCCCGAGTGAAAATAAACTAGTTTGCTATGTAATATATAAGATGCCAGTCATGGAGTAGCCTCAACAGCTCTGGGTCCAGTGAAGAAGAAGAAGGTTTAATGACACCTCCCCTCCATTCTTATATTCAAGGTCATTTAAAGCATGATTCCAAATTTTCACTGATTTAAAATATTCTGTGCTATCAAAATGTTCTGTTTATCTATTAAATGTGTGTTATCAAAATGTTCTGTGTAATCTTAATTGATTATTTTATAACACGGAAAATAGTTGCATGAGAGGTCTTTGATGAATAATTGATCAATAGCTCTTAATGCCAATAGTAATTTAAATGTGCAATATGTACTAATACTAATATTGATAATTATATAATAAGTAATTATTAAAAAATACTAATCATTTGTTTTTGGTTTTTAATCAATATTGGGTATATACCATTATATTTAGTTTTATACTTTAAAACTAACTCTATTACAATAGGTGGATTTATTTTATTTTCTTGCACCAGAAATTATAATGTTTACCAGACAAAGTTTTCCGAGTTTCAGGATTTTTGTTTTCATTAAAAAATAATTGGATTTTCACATATAAATAATACAAGAATTACAGCAACTGTATATGAATTGTAGATACTGAAATATTTATGTATTCTAGGATGGAAATAAACTAAACAGTAAAAAAACCGGCGCAGCCTATTTTTTTCGATAAATATGTATTTAAATTACATTCTGAGCGTATTGTTTGTTTTGATCTGGATAGATAACGGCTAGAAAGACTTTCATATCAATAATCCCGTACAAAGTCCTTTATTGCCCTAGGAATAATAATGATATTAATTCATCTGCAGTTATTGTGTAGTTACGTTTCATTTTTACATTCACATTAATTTTCGCACTTTTTTTTTTAAGCCATTTTTTTTCTTCTGATCCTGTTTGCTGTTCAGAATGGTTTTACCCACCGAAACGGTCGCGAGGATCGTCTTGTTGGTAGAGGATGGGAGAAGCCAGCGTTATGTGGCTAGGTCCTAAGGGCTACCAAAAACCATCGTTTCCAGTCCAGAGGTACAGGAAGACTGGTATCTTAGCCAGGAGGCCAGGTTCAGGTCGGCGCAGAGCGGCTCTTCCCGCTGACGATAGATTTATTGTGATGTAGACGTTAAGAAATCACTTTCAGACAGCCGTGGAGACCAATCAAAGGCTTTGAATTGCCCGAAATATGAATATCAGTGTGGATACGGTGCGGAGGCGGCTTCATGAACTTCACCTTCTATCAAGGACCCCAGCTACGGGAGTTCAGCTCACCCCAGCACACCGGGCATCTCGTCTTATGTTTGCTTGGGAACATTTAGCGTGGATAGTAAACGACTGGACTCAAGTTCTGTTTTCAGACGAATCGAGATTTTCACTATTTGCTTCAGATCATTGGGTTAGAGTGTGGAGAAGGCCGGGACAGCTATCTCTGAAAGTGTGCCTTACGGTGGTGGGTCTTTAATGATTAAGGGTGGGATCACTTTAGTGGCGAAGACTGATCTCCATGTGTTCCAGAGAGGGAATCTAACTGCACATAGGTACATATCCGAAATTCTGGAACAGTATGTAATGCCATTCGCCCCTTTCATAGGCAATGATTTCATGTTAATACATGATAACGCACGACCACATGTTGCAAATGTGGTTACCGACTATCTTAATGAAGTCGGTATACTCACCCTACAATGGCGAGCCAGCAGCTCCGACCTTAATCTGATAGAACACCTATGGGATGAGGTAGGGAGTTGCATCCGTAGGTGACTCGTTCTTCCAATGGACCTTTAACACCTCAGAACCGCGCTAGTGGAAGAATGGGACGGCATCGAACAGGAAAGAGTTACCTGCTTGATCAGCATCCCAAGGAGAATCCAGGCTGTGATACAAGCAAGGGGAGGAATCACCCGTTATTAAAAAATAAAATAAAAATAATAACCGAAATTTAATGAAGAAAAATTGCCGAAGACATAAGTTTTTTGAATAAAAGTAAATTTGTCCTATTGTAGTGTTTTCTACATTTTCTAATTTAAAAAGTAACTAAATATAGGAAACTGTTCTTCCTATAAGAACATAAATTAGCTGTAATGGTGGCCATTGATGATCACTCCAAATGGAATGCATGGATTGAAGGTTACTGGATAACTCGATTTCACTGTTCCATTTTTTTAGTTAGGTCCACTTAATGGTACTTTTGGTACCAAAAAACCTCGAAATTTTTGGCGTTAATTCAGTTTTTGGCCTTGCTTTCCTAATCGGTGCTTTTACGCGATATATACGAGGGGTACATACTTCGTTCTGTGCTTAAATTAAAGCTAATTGAATTTACTACTACTCCATTCCTTTTGACTTTCATCGTAGGATCACTCCTTCGGCCGGTGTACCTCACAAACTTAAAATTTGGACTTTTTGGAAAAAATTACCAATTTTCAACGGGGCGTAGCTCAGAATCTATCAGAGCTGCATTTGTAACAAATTTAATCTACATTAAAAATGGACACACATGTTTTTTATCAAAAACACACCGAATACGAGATAAAGGCCAGAAACTGAATTAACTCCGAAAATTTCGAGTTTTTTTGGCCACCAAAAGTTTTCCCATCCGTTTTTTCGGTTCCAAACATAGATTTACATTACTCAGACATGCCCTTACAACATATCAAAAATCCAGCTCTCTTCAATTTTTTGCGAGCCTTCAAACACCTGGCCGCTAGCCTATTAGTATAGTTTTAAGATATTGGGTATTTTGTATTAAACATAATAATGAAATGTTTTTTTATTATTTTAAGTTTGTTTTATAAATTAGAAAAAAACTTGATATGGTATGATTTAAAAAAAAATGTCTACATCTTCTTTCTCTGCATTCTGTATTGAAATAACTGATATAAAATCGAAGTATTGAAATTAGATGCAGTTAGTTATATTTTTTAAATCGATGGATACTATTTTTTCTCTTAAAACTCAAAAACATTGCTTTGTTTTGTGTACAAATTTTAAAAAATATTTATACATAATTCAATAATGAATGAAAAAAACCTTTTTCCAGTCAAACAATTTTTGTTAACAATTTATTCGTCATTTTCAATTTTTGTTGTTCTTCACAACATCCTTTAAAAATTCACAAGTCAATTCATCACTTGAGGTCAAACAAATCTAAAATTAATTATATATAGAATCCTGGAAGTCAACCTTCTTCCATGGTCACCAAAGAAGGTTGACTTCCAGGATTCTATATATAATTAATTTTAGATTTGTTTGACCTCAAGTGATGAATTGACTTGTAAATTTTTAAAGGATGTTGTGAAGAACAACAAAAATTGAAAATGACGAATAAATTGTCGAAACGTCTTTTAATCCTTTGTTAATTTTTTAACAAAAATTGTTTGACTGGAAAAAGGTTTTTTTCATTCATTATTGAATTATATGAATCAAGAAGTTAGTCCAGTATATAAGAAATATCTTATTAAGAAAATGAATATTTATATATTAACTAATCGGCAACAGAAGGCTAAAAAAAAGTAGTTCCTCCATCCGTTGCTAGGCAACGCAGATCTTTATGTATCAAATAAAAACTGAAATAATAAATTACTTGATGGCAATCAAAATATAAACCCTCTTAAACTAAATGATGATGAAAAAAATACTTAAATACACGAATGTAATTAAATACAAGGTTTCTTATAGAAATTTCTGGGCCATAAAACATTATAAAAGAGGAATGGAACTGACGAGGTTAAGTCAGAAGCAGGAGGAAACATGTCGAACTATCAGGAACCCGTTTCGATAGTTTTATTTCTTTGTGGGTTCAACAGCACGCAACACTCATTTTCTTCTTCCTTGTTGGCAGTAATGATAGGATTGTAAGAGCGAAAAATTTTGTTATTCATTTTGTTCGTCTTTGAATCCATTTTAACTAATTTCGTAGTAAAATCTTTTAGTAAGTTCTTCTGATCGTTTTTTTTTTTAACAGTCATCGATTATATGAACTTTAGCATGTATCCGAAACTTTTAACTCGATTTTTGCCCTCTTTTAAAACATCCAATAAAATTTAAAGTTTGCAAGGACTGACGACAATACAATATTTTAATAAGTTTGTCTTGTCCTGAAAAGGAAGTCCGCTCCTTACCTAAGTCCACTTTTCTCGTGATCTAGAGTAGCTCCGCCAGGTAAATTTCAACCTCATTCACCTCGATCTAATCAACCCTCATCCGCCATCTAACGGATAAAGGCACTGCCTCACCATGATCTATCGTCACACCAGATGAACAGAAGCTGTACCACTACAGGAAATAACCGAGGAAACCGTCTCCGATCTATTTTATAGCCATTGCTTCTGCCTATTCGGCGTACCATCTAGAATTACCACAGACCAAGGCTGGATGTTCGAAGGCCCGCTATTTCGCCAGCTCACGACACTCTTAGGAGTTCACCATAATCGTACAACGGTATACCATCCTAAATCAAACGGATGCGTTGAACGATGGCATAGAACATTGAAGTTCTGATCACAGCTCATATGAACAGTACGAACTGGACCAGAGTATTGCCTACATTGCTGCTCGGTATACGTGCTAGCCTACGACACATCCTCTGAGGCATTGTCTGGATGTTTCATCAGACTTCCTGGAGAATTTCTTGAAGAACACCCCATTAAAGATCCGCACGTTTCACTCCAAGAATCAAAAGATCAAATGTCAAGGTTTCGACCAGCACAGGCACGTAGTTCTACCAGGAAAACATTTGTGCACGAAGAACTCCAAAATTGTTTACAGGTGTTTATCAGAGAAGAGTGTGTTAAACGTCCCCTGGTGCCACCATACTCAGCCACTGCGACTCCAATATATCCGTCGATCATCTGAAACCAGCATTCCTACCATCTTAAGACTCGCCTATGACTTTAACTACTCCTCAAACCAGCTCTTTAGAGCTCAGATCTGGCAAGTTAAATGAGATTACGGTCTCTAACTAAGTCAAGAGTCCAAAAAAGACATTTATTTGCCTTTTTTTGTATCATATAATTATTGTTTTGTCCAATTTTTTTATTATTATGAGTGACTCTTCTACTACCATGCACTTCGGCCTAAAGAGGCCCATTGTGCTCGAGTCCTAAAACCCCTATCGTAGGTCTAGGCTTCTGAGATATTGTAAATAGTCTTTGAATCTCAGTGCTTGAAGTTCTTCGTGTCCTTCAGGACCAAAGTCAAATGTCCTTTTACGACATAGTACTTTACATTCAAAGAGGATGTGCCAGGGATTTTCGTCCTCAGTACACCATCTGTACCGAGGTTCTTGTTCGATGCCCAGGCGGAGCATATACTTCCTGAGTTTACAGTGTCCAGTAATAACTTTTGCCATACTTTTGAGGTCAGTTCTCGACATGTGAGCGGCTTCTTTCTTGAGTTTCTCAGAAAGTTTGTCATTGGGATTCTTTATAAAAAGTTTAGTGTGCCTTATCTTGGCTCTACCCCAACGCGTATTAACAATTCCTGCTCCTTTCTTTGCCAATTTGTCGGCCCTCTCATTTCCTGGTATGTTACAGTGTCCAGGGATCGAAGTTACTATGTCCAATTTACTTTGTTTATTTTAATAAAAAAATAAGATGTTTTATTTATTTATTACTATGGACACGTAATGTAAGATCCTTCACAACCTTTATGAAATCTTAACAGTCTCATTATCCTGACAAGGATTTTCAGAATTAACAATTTTTTATGTCCGAAGAATCGGTAGTGTCTTGTGCCAAGTACTAAGATGTGTACTAAGGCATAAATACATGGTTTAATCTTTTAGAAAAGCATATGAATACTGATAGGATTAAATATTTCGTATATTTTTCAACAAAAAAAATTATATTTTTATTTGAAAAGAAAAGATATGTCCAGGACCGGAAATCGAACCCGGGTCGTCCAGATCGCTAGTCTGGAACTCTACCATTTGAGCTATCCTGTCCCCAATCAAGCACGCTTCTCGGCCGTGGTCATATCCTTTCTTTTCACTGATCCCAAGTCCCCGCGTTCTCGCATTTTTCTTTTTAAAATATTTAAAAATTAATAACAAATCAAATACAATAAATTTAAAAAAATTATAGTTTGAAAAACAAAAAAGTAAAAAATACCTTTCAATTAGTTTAAATTAAGAATTGAGAACTGAACGAAAAAACTAAAAAAGCGTAGTGCTTGATGTTAATTGTCGTCAATATTTTATTAATTGATATTGGCAGAAGTGGAGTCATAATGAAAATATCTTAAAAATAACTCTATGCTTTTTTACGAAAAAATGAATCTTTGTTCATCACTCAATTCATATTTTAAACTCATTGAAAATTATTTTCTACTTTTTAGTTTTTTTTCTGTTGAAGCGTGTTTTTTAAACCCTTTTTTATTGTATTTTGAGTTTAACATCCATTCCGCTCAAGACCGCGGGCTTGCAGCCACGGTTGGCCTTGAAAAGGAGTAAAAAATCCTTGGTTATGTGCCATCCTTCGGAAGGATCGATAAGAGAGGGTCTTAAGGCTATGCATTGGCAGGTGCTCATTAAAGATCCTTATCCAATATTTACCTGGATAGGCAAAATTTAGGATTCCCACTGTAGCATTGTGTGATTAATAACTTGCTATGATTGCTTGAAAAATAATTAATAAATCCACCTTCTCTATAAGGTCATTCAGGAAAGTTTTGATTAATACAACCTTAAGGAATGTCTGAGAAATAAAAAATAAAAAATGGTTTTCTATTTTGTTCATGTACAACTATTTCATTGTAGCTTTATATGGAAAAAATTAAGCCTTTTTAATGTCAATTCTAAATAAAAATGGTGTCTTAAAATTCATCATGTTTATGAGCTGGCAATGCTAGGTTTTCATTAAAACCCAAAGAGTCCCAGAAAGCCTCTTCACCTAATTCATCAGCTGTTATAACTTGGAAATCGCCAGGGCCTTTGATATCTGTAAAGGCAATCTTTGGTAGCTGTCGATTCACAGGTTCCCAATTTTCTCCCAGCGATCTGTAATTAAATAATAATCTTTAGATTTTTTTCTGATTTACTTTAGCTTATTTAGAGGCAAGATCGATTAGTTAACATTACCCATTTTTCATAAATGTTACAAATGCGTTAAGCATTTGTTTGGACATTTCTAAATCAGATTTATTCTCCATTAGGTTGGAAACCATTAATCCTAAAGTGTAAATTATGTCATCTCCATGGCATACACCTATAATAGGTACCAATTAAAATAATTCAATTTTGTAAATTACTGATATTTAATATTGAGTGTTCACTAGTACTATACCTAAATCTTCTTTAATTTGATAAAATTCTGTTAGGGAATGTGCCCCTCTGTAAGAAAATCTGTACACATATACAGGCGAAGTGTATACTGATGCTGAAAGTTTAGCGATCTTACTGATGCTGGCTACAAAATATCTGTCTCCAAACATCTGCAACAACATTTTTTTAAATATACTTTCTTTATAGCAATATTTATTTTTTTGGATTATCTAGGGGTGGTTTCAGACTTTTTGCAAAGGTTGAAACGAGTCTTAAAATATAAGATAAACAGACTGAAATACTAAAAGTAACCATACCAGTTTGTCTGATTTTTCAAAAAGTGTATACTAAAAAACTTGGTATCAGCTCCATAGGTTGTTACTTCCAGTTAATTCACAACAAGTTTTAATTTTTCCTTTGTTTTCTTATTAATATTCTTGAAATTAAAAATAATTGTGAGTTTTAGTATGAAAAAAATAGTGTAATTATGGGAAAAGTGTATATTTTGGTAATCATTTCATCAAGAAATAAACATTTCAAAAAACATTTAGAAGTATAGATGGTGATATAAATTAAACAGTATGTATAAGTCGCTTCTTTAATCTATACATAGTCAGTAATAATTACTAATTACAATATGTAATGAAGTTAATTTTGTTTTCGAGAATATGATAAAGGAAACAAATGAAAAGTTAAAACTGGTAACTTAGTCAAAGCGACAACCTCCGGAACTCAATTGTAGAGAACAGATGTAAGAAGGTGTGGAAGTTAATCAAAAGTAAGATAGACATTAAAAAAATATATATTCTGTGCGCAGTGTATTTATTTGTATAAATACACAGTAAAAGTATAAAAAGTATTTTAGTGATTACGTACTTAGAAAAGTATATTTAATTTATTTTTTTCAAACCTAGTATAAGTGAAATTTTGATAAGTACCTTTACAAAGTTTTTACGTCCTTCTGGTGTATCATCAACTTTATAATATTTTTTGATCTGTTGTCCAATTTCTATCATTTTCTCAGGCGGTGCAGTGTAATGATAATCTAAAAGATGAGGCAGCACCTCATCCCAGCGGTTCATCGTACTGGTATAGAGCTCAGGTTTGGTTATTATTTCTAAAATATATTCGATTTGTTATGTAAATTTATTCAAATATCTCAATCTAGTTATATAGAAAACAATTTTTTTTAAAAAATTTTATTATCAATAAATTATTAAAATAGTGTGACAAATTAATCATAAAGCATCTATACATCTTATAAAACAAAGTCCTCGGCCGCATTTGTTCGCTGTAAACTCAATAACTACTGCACGGATTTTCACCAATAGATAGAGTGATTCACCAGGAAGGTTTAGGTATATAATTTGTCAAGGTTTTGTGTGAATAGGTAGGAATATCGATGGGTTTCAACATGCAAGATAATAAATTCGTATATAAAGAAATATTTGGTTTTGTTTTTATTTTTATAATTGCTATGTAATAAAGTACATTAGCTGAGATGGGAAGAAAGAAAATCAAGACTTCCAAAGAAGCCTAACCAATGATATTCACCTGGTCCTTATATATCTTATTCTTCTCTTAATAATATTTCAATAATCAATTATCATTCGAATTCTGCTAAATTTAGATAAAAGTGTATAGAATATTTTTCTACTTTCCTTTCATCCTGGTCCCACCGTTAAGATTGCTGATATTGAGGCAATATTGCCCTATTTTTGTCAAGATTGATACCGCTTTAATCTCTGTTCTTGAAAGATCCCACATTTGTATCATGTTTTATAAATAAAAAACAAAAGAAAATGGCAAATACACAAACGTCAAAGGGTTGCAAGATTGCTGTACCCTCTCCCTCTTATAAGTGATTGCATCCATATTAGAGGAAAGTAGCAATTTTTCTTGCATTTATATATTTAACCTAAGCTGACTAAACACTATCATTGACATCTACCCTTATTATTAATTTCATTAAATATTACATTTATTTATTATTATTATGATAAATTCATGGTGATAAACGGTACAGAAATGTTAAATAATGTTTTATCTTGATTAATACAGTGGTGCCACCTATGCCATGATGGTGTAACTTTTTTTTCTAAAAAAAAATAGTTATGTTATGATACTTTTGCTTATATTTTATTGCTGATCATACTTTTTGATCGTTATAAAATGATTAAAATCAATAGAAAACCATTATTATTTACAATTTTAGAGTACAAATGTTTATTAGAACTTTTATATTGTGAAATAGAGGATGAGCTTACAGAGGGCTGTTACGAAATGTCTCCCTTTTATTACCCTTGTTTCTAATTTTAATCTTCTGTTTTTGTATATAATAACATTTTTTTTTAAATTAACTGAAGTCAATAAATAAAAACCTGCTGACAACACAACAATTTATTATGAGATCACTCTGCTAATAGCTTGCAATCAAATCTGCTATGGTTAGCCTACTATTAGGTTTGCTTTCTACTGCTTGCTATTGTTGAAACTAGGTAAATTGAAAATTAGCCTAATATAACATGCTTAACGAGTTGATTGTAAATGCCATTGTAATAATAATTAATAAATTAGAACAAAATTTAACGAACAAACCAGCATACCTAATGTTCCAACTAGTCCTTCATCGAGTGTATAAGAAAGTATAGCTGGGATGTCAGAACCACGTTTCTCTTTAATAATGTTCGTCGGTAAATCAGAAATAAAAGCAGTTGCGCTTGGCGGTTCAATTACTGGAGCAAAATTTACTAATGGGGCTGAATCTCCCCAATCCTGAAAAAAAAAATTGATTTAATACAGACCGAAATGTTTCTGTATTCTGATTATGAAATAATTTTATAACAAATTAATACCGGATACTTTGTTATTTGTGATACTATGTGCTCTGCTGGTCTATTTCTTAGACAGTTGACCATTATGAGAGAATCGTTTGTAGGACAGCCGAGGTCTGTCGCAATCATCGTTGTTTTTTCTTTTATATTTTCTGCTAGCGCCCATGGGCTCGTACTTACTCCACTCATGCATATAGCTCTGTGGAATAAACCTGTCAAATGATAATATATTGATAAATGGAAACTTTTGTCTTTATAAAAAATATCTTCTTGTAAAAATCACCTTTGCTGAGTGGGGATACTAAGTGAAAATGACAGCTTGCCCCACCAGCAGACAGCCCGCCAAGGGTCACACTATTTGGATTACCACCGAATTCTGCTATGTTCTTTTGAATCCATTTCAAAGCAAGGAGTTGATCTTTTAAACCCATATTTCCTGGCACAACACTATCCTCTGTGCTAAGAAAACCTGAAAATGTTTAATCAAATTATTTTAAAAATATGTACCTGATTTTCACACAACATTACTTCCTTGTTGCTTTGTAAACTAAAACTATATGATTAAAAAAGTGATCAAGGATGATTATATTATCACTTTATACTAAATACATTAATAACCTTTGGGGCTCTGAATGTTTGCAATTTTTTTTTTTTATTAAACAATTATTTTAATTTTTTTTTTAAATCCACCCTGCGGAAAAAGTCATTGAAGAAAACAGTCTAAGATGGTTTGGACATGTTTTAAGAATGGAAAATAACAGGCTGGCCAAGATGACATAAGAGGCTAAGGTTGAAGGAAGAAGGTCCAGAGGAAGACCCCGACGTACCTGGGAAGATGCCATTAAGGAAAGCTTCGCAAAGAGAAGTCTGGAATGGAATAGAAGGAGAGAAATGGTAGAAGATAGTACGGTGTGGTCCGGGCTATACAGAAAGAAACCTCACACTGCAGAGCGGTAGAGAGGAACGACTATGATGATGGAACATTAATCACAGATGACTAGCTGTTATATAGGCTTAGGAACTTCAAGGAGATTTGTAAGCATTTAGATAAAATAGAAGAAACAATATTTATAGAATTGGTAGTAAGACAGTAACTAGAAAAATATTCAACTATTTTTATAAAACAAAAAAACCAAACATGGAAATGGTTCACAGAAGTCTATCAAGCTCTTGAATTCTTAGGGATCATAGAAGATATAATAAAGGACAAATATAAATTTTAAAAAATAATGTATAATTGATTCTTTCCAGAGAAAGAAAAACAATCAAATCTTAATAGGAAGCAAATCTGATCTAAACAAGAAGAAAATGTTGTGGGTAGAGTTCAAAAAGTAAATATTTAATTTGTAAACTATTTATTGGAAGCGAATGTTTCGACCCACATGGCAGGTCTTCTTCAGGACTAAATAAACTACAGGACTAAAATATTTATAGATTTTTGTTTTTTATGGTTATATTTCTATTTTGATACAACAGTTTAACACAATAAATAAATAAAGGGCTTAACAAACCCGAAGGCTCGATGCCGATACCACCAATCTATGTTTACAAACCTCCGTCCACCAAAACCCAAACCCGCTAGATCATTCTTAATGGAATCCTCCTACCTACGCCTCGGTCTAACCCTCAGAGGCTTCCCTGTCGGTACAGAGCCTATTAACGTCTTAGGAATTCGTTTGTTACTAAGCCCAGCAACTTTACATGCCCATCTTAGTCTTTTCGACGCTACCACCTGAATAATATTTATCTGGAGCATGCTTCGCAATTCCGTGTTATGTAATCTATATTCCCCAGTGGTCTCATCCTTTTTTGGACCGAATATTATATGTAACACCTTATTTTTGAATACCTGAAGACGTTGTTCATCCTTGAGCATTAATGGCCAAGTTTCACATCCATATTGAAGAGATGGAAGGATGATTGTTTTATAAATTCTGATTTTTAGATTTCTGGACAGAAGAAACTAGTAATCTCGAAACCGAATAATAACAAGCATTTCCCGCCTTTATTTCCTCTTTGATTTTGTTTTTTCTAGTTACCATTGACCCTAGTACTTAAACTTCTCCACATGTTGGAACTTATTCCCTCCTACAACATCACCAAAATTTTGCCATTTCCTGTTACTAACCATATAGAATAGAATAGAAAAGTAACTTTATTCTGGGACAAAGTCCCTTTAGAATAACAGATATGAACATGAATAAAAACATAATATTTATCTGGCCAGAAGGCTAAATGTTACAAATCATAAAGCGTGAAAACATGACAGAAAACAATTAAAAAAGAAATATATAAACAAAAATAATAGTAAGTAACTAAATAGTACAGATCTTGACAGGATATTAAGCAATTACAGAGAATAGATAAATCCATAGCTTTTGAAATTGAATGCATGAGCTAGCATTCAATAATTTGTTTACATGATGTACAGCTTTTTAAAGAGCAGAATTAAAAGAACTAGATAACACAATGAGTTATTATATACATTGTATTCTAAGCAAATGACTAGCCTACCTAGAGACTATCATTTTGGAAAGCTAATAGATGTTGATACAGCAAGGATTTGAATAATGATAGAGAGGGAGTATGACGGATATTAGGAGGGATTGAGTTCCTCATTGTGGTGGAGCGGGCGAGAAAGGAACGTTCGAATGCTTTAGTTACTTATATACTTAGTCTTATCCAAATTTATTTCCAGCCCTATTTCCTTAGCAGCATTCATTAACACTTGTATATTTAGCTTTATAGTTTCTTCGTCCTCACCCAACAGTAGCAAATCGTCCGCAAACCCAAGCATGGATATTTTACTATTCATATTCAAAATTTTAACACAATATTTTATTAATTATAATTATTTCCATTGTGTAAAGAGAACATGTTGAAGTCAGGAATACATTTTTTTTTTAAATTATTCAATCCTGAAGATAACCAAATATTTAATATGACCTGATTTACATAATGATTCATTGCAATTTGTCTTCAATTATCTCAATTCCTCCTTAACACTAGATTTTTTCCCTTCTTATTGATTATCTAAAGATTATTTTTCAGAGCTACTTCAAAAAATTGAGGGGCCAGGTCCAGGGATGTATATATAAAAGAAATTGATACTTTTCTAATACATATATGAAAATAGTAGTTCAATGTATCTAAAAAATATTGGTACTTCAATCTATTAGGTTTTGATATTTTTAATCATACCACTCTCCTTTAAAAGGTTGTAGGTATATATATTCGAAAAATATTGGTATTAAAAAAGTATTTGTACGGTAATATAACTTGATATTTCTGAGTTAAATTTTTTTAAATTTTATCTTTACAACCTATGGGTCCAGTACATAGTAGGGACTGTACTATTTTTAACCCAATGATAAGAGTCAGGTAACACTAGGTTTTATTCCCAATTTAGGGTGCCCACTTTTAGAGTGGAGATACTGAGTGAGGTTAACAGAATTAATAATGTAACTGCCACAGCAGATCTCAAACACAAAACATAGAGATCGGTATCTCAGTACATATCGTAATCTATAGTACAATATAACCATGGCTGCGAAAATTAATCATTATACTGTTACCTAAAGCACCAAGCCTGTAGTTGAATGTCACTAAAATTACATCCTTTTGAAGGAGCAATGAAGGCCCATGATGTCCTGATTTTCCTAAAGCAAACGCTCCGCCATGAATAAAAGCTAATACATCAAGAAGTTCCGGGTTTGCACTTTTTCCATCAGGTAACTAAAAGTTTAAAAAAATGAAGTTCAATTAATTTCATCATAAATACCAATTGATGAGGTTAGAAGATGAATAACATTATAAGTTTATGAAACTTGGGAAGAAGTGAGATTTCTTGGAAAAAAAAAGGCAAATAAACTAAAAACTTGTTGAACATTATCTAATAGTTTTATTCAACTTTAGATTTATTTAACATCAAACCAAATAGACAATAATGCGTTATATTATTGGGTGAATCCATAAGTTTTTTGGTTTTTAAAGGGTGAAATAGAAAAAGGTTTTTTCACATAACGAATAGATTTTATTTAATAATGCATTCGCTCTTTTCATTAATGACCTTTTGCCATATTTCTAACAATTTCATTATTCTGCTCTTGGGGCTTGGAAACGAAAAACTGATCGAAGCATCCCACCTACGCCTAGGTCTACCCCTCAGATATTTACTAGTATGCTAGTAACTTTTTAAGAATTTGTTTTTTACTCAGCCCAACAACTTCACAACCCCATCTCAACCTTCACGACAATATCTCTTTAATTATATTAAAGCCGAGTGGTATATTCTTCCATGGTCTCATCGGAAAGAAAATTCTACCAAGTACCTTATTTTTGAATTCTTTAATACGTTCATCTTTCAGTAAGGAACAGTTGAAAGGATAATAGTTTTATTTTTGTTATTATAGATCATGATATGTTCTGAGAAATTTGAATTTTCGGACTGGGAAACTGATGAAAGTCTATTTACATTGTTAATTTTTCTGATAAAAGAGAGATCGATCATGTCATCGGTTGTATAACTTGATAACTTACTTAGCCTTTAAAAAATAAAGAAGGGGCAGGTTATACAGTACCTGCATTACTCAACGGTTGTGAAGGTTTATTGGGTCTAAATGACAGACACAATGGGATGGACCCAATGATTTCAACTCTATTCTACCTCATATATATATATATATATATATATATATATATATATATATATATATATATATAGGAACCCCCAACCCCACCCGGTCTCCACACCCTCCCTCTATCCCTGTATACAAAAGTCTATACATGGTGTACTTTTGAAAATAGAAGTTAAATATTCAAGTGTATTTTCAAAAAAGGTGACAAAAGGAAATGCTCAAACTATAGAGGGATTTGCGTGATAAATTCGATAATGAAAGTTTTGGGCAGATTGATCAAAAATAAATTATAAGAAGCAGTCAGACCAGAAGAAGCGCAATGTGGGTTCACTACTTAGATATCATGTGTCGATCACATTTTCACAGTTCGCCAGCTGTTGGAAAAATGTGAAATGAAATCTAAAGAAATTTGTCTGGTATTTGTAGACCTGGAAAAAGCATACGATAATGTGCCCCCGAAAATTATTATGGGAAGCACTTGAAAAGAACTCTATTAGCAGACCACTGATACACCTTATCAGAAGAATATACAGCAACCAGTGTCAAATTAAAATTGGTAGGAATGTGTCACCAGAGTTTTCGACTAGTAAAGGTTTACTGCAAAGCTGCTGTATGTCACCCTCCCTATTTAAAATCTACATTTCAACGGCTTTAAAAGAATGGGACAAAAAATGTTAGCAAATGGGAGTAACGATAGGAAACAGCCATCTCCATAATCTACTGTTCGCGGATGATCAGGTAATTGTCGCTCAAGACCATGAGGATGCAGAATACATGCTACGAAAACTGTGGGAGACATATAGTAGTTGGGGCCTAAAAATAAACTTCGGAAAAACCGAATATATGATCAGGAGGACCTCATTGTTGAAGGAAATGTCATAAAACGAGTGGATAATTTTAAATATTTGGGCTCTGTAATGGAAAAGAATGGCACATCGGAAAAAAAGATAAAACAAAGGATAATTACAATCCACAATGCGATTGGTATGCTTAACTCGGTCCTTTGGAGCAACGATTTGACAAAAGATACCAAGAAGCTAATATACAAATCCGTAACGGAAAGTATATTGCTATACGGAGCAGAGACATGGACGATAAGCTCTCCTCTAGGAAAAACCTACTTACTATTGAGATGGACTATTGGAGGAGAGCTGCCAGGGTATCCAAACTAGAAAGAAGGATTAATGCCGAAATTAGAGAAAGGATGCAAATTCAACATAACGTCCTCCAAAATATAGGGAAAAATATATTGAAATGGTTTGCCCATCTAAGAAGAATGAAGGAAGAAAGATTGCCCAACTTAATTCTCAATAGGAGTGGCGAAGGGAGGAGGCGGCGAGGAAGACCTTGAAAAAGATGGTTAGAAGGCATTGAGGAAAGTGCATACTACCAGGCCATGGTCTGAGGGAGGAAGATATACAAGACAGAAGAAAGTGGAAGCAGGAATTGAAGGAAATTTTTGGTTGAAGGAAACCCTTTGTAAAAAAAAAACATGGTGTACTTTAACGTATTATATGGTTTAAAATCAATACAAATTAAAAACAGGTAACAAACCTTTGGAGTATATACATTGATATACAGACAGTCCTCTGAACCCAAAATATTTTTCGTGAATATTGAGTCGTATTGAAGACATGAAGGAGGCTCCCTAGTGGCATTGTATACACCTAACCAAGCGCTTGCCTGTACAGGATCCTTAAAAAAATATATACATTCAAAAAATATTTAATTTCATTTAACTTTATGGAATCAGTTTGTTTTTTTTGTAAATAATTTACAAAGCCTATAATATTTCAGTAAATGCTAGAATGCAATTTTAAAAACTCGTTGCTTTAAGTCTCTGAAATAAGAGAAGATAGCTAATGAGGCAAAGTTTAACCAATTCTTCATCAGTACATTTCCTACTAATTCATATTATTGAAGCACATTCCACATCAACAGTACAGTCGCTTCAATCAGAGGCATCACTCCATAGCATCCAGTCAAATAAGTTTCATTTTACAGAGTTAAGACATTGTATTTTTTTTTCCATTTACATTTTTGCAATTATTTTATTAAAAAATTTATTATTAATATTTACCTTAAATCTGTGTTTTCCTGATGGTGGTTTTGCATAAGGGATTCCTTCAAAAGCAACAACTTCACGATCATTAATAGTTTTTATATGAAACCCTCTTACAATACCTTGCTCGATACTAACTTCTGGTTGACTCGAAGATTCAATTAAATAAATGTCAGTGATAAATAGAAAAATATATAAAATTGAACGAAAGTACATCTTTGATATTTGTTTTAAAGATGGGTTAAATTATTTCTATTTTTTTTATGAACTATTAGATGATGAACAAGAATGGTAGCTATATAAAACAATAGATTGCAATACAAAGTTTCAAATTTATCTCATCGCTATAGGATTGAATTATAGTGAAATGGGAAAATCCAAAGTGTAGACTAAACACTGAATACAATTTATTACAGAAGTGCTTGAGCTGATAAGATAGACTAATATCATTTCAAGGATATTTTATTATAAGGATATATTATTATAACCTTGATTTAAGTTGGATCATTGCCAAGATTACATTTCTTGTTAAAAAAATTACATTAAAACAAATTATGAATTTGATTAATAAATTAAATTGATTAAAGCTATTTTAAATTAAATTAATGTTTTTTAAAATGAGTTTAAATTACATTATTAATTTTAAATAAATATAAAAAACAAATTAATAGATATTCTGAATGGAGAGAATTTTATAGGTTTATATAATTTTGTAAGTAATGCAGGTCGCTATAGAAAATTTTTAATTTCAGAATTTAATTATTAATGTCAAAAAGAAATTTGATTTATTTTTTAGTTTTGTTGTTGTTTAGTAGTTTAATCAAACTCCCGGAAGACGGTATAAAGTACCATGCTGTGGTTGCTAATGTGGAAAATAAAATTAAAAAGAACAGTTGTAAATAATTTAATAATAAAGAGCATTTTATATCTATCTATCTATCTAAATATAAAAAACAAATATTGATCTATTAAAATTAGTATTATCTTAATTTTTTTTTTTTGTACTCTAATTAGTGTTCTAAATATATACCTATTTTGTATATATTTATATTTTAAAAATTAAAAGTTTCGATTAAAAAAATATTATTTAAATAGTATTGCTTTTTATGGAAGTTTAAGTCTTTTTAGATAAAATGAATAATGAGTTTATATTATAAACAAAATTTATTTTTAAAAAATATATGTTTAACAAATATTAGCTAGTATAGATTAAACAATCTATCACAGTTATGACTTCATTTTAGACAGGAATGGTAGAATAACAATCTTGAAATTTTTTCATTTTCAAATTTTGCCAAAAATAGTACATTTTGACCATGGATGAATTTGACCATTTTGACTGTTGTTTCGTAATCAAAAATGTATGTATTGTTATTTTAATTGGTAATGGGTGCTGTTCTTTTTAAAGCCTCTCATGCCATTGTATATTATTTTACTGTGAGACAATCTGCTGATTGTCATTGTTTTCATTTGACAAGTGTGGACAAATATATAAAGAGAAAAAAAATTGGTAAGAATCAATAATTGATTTAATTTAAAAATACTTGAAGCTGTGTAAGATTTTAAGGATCACCTTTTGAGCTCCTGATTATTAATTGAAACAAGGCTACCCTATCTTGTCCACATTAGAGATATTTTTAGATCATTATTTTTCTTAAAATTTAATCACTAAGATGCTTCTAATATAGTTTTTGCAAAATATGTTTTATTATTATACTCTGTTTTACGTGATTGAATGTATGAAGTATCTGCAGAGAATTTCATGGGGATCTGTACCAATAGGGATTCAAATCTATTTCGCTGGAGAAACTGATAAAAAATTATATCTTAAATGATGCTAAATGTGAACAATTTTAGTCTTGAGTTCTAATAATGTCTACTAGTAAGCAGCACTTCCTCTTGATTTATAGGTTTAAGATAAATTTACCTTCTTATTGGTCTGATGAAAATGAAAAAGTGTTACATTAAAAATTCAATAAGTTTAATGTTCTTAATGTTTGACAGGGATATGACTAAACTTCTCCCACATGATGTGCTTAAAACATCTATTTATCAACATTGAAGGTAGTGAATATAAAGAATTTCTTGAATAAGCATTCTTGCAATACATAGAATATAATATATTCTATACTTATAACATATAACATGAGACCGAATTATTGAATCTTTCCATGCCGTCAATATACAAAATTCTACCATTGAAAACACATCCTCTTCCCTCGAAAGCCACCAAGTACATAAATGTAAACATCTTTGTCCTGAAATACACTAGAACATTCCAAATGTAAGTAGTCTTCGTTGATTTATATTGTATATGGTTTATGATCACTCGAGTTAGTTATGGAACTAACATTTCCAATGAAGTTTGGATCTCTATATATACATGATATTTGGGTTTATATTTAATCTGCAAGTAAATATAAAAAAAAATTAAGTGGGTTTATATGGTGGATAGCATGCTCTAGGGTAACTATTTTATTCTTGTTTACAGCATTCTATTCGTTCTATCACTGCTTATATAATGTTTTTTTATCAATAAATAAATATTAACATTTAGTTTTGACTATATTTGATTTTCCTGTAAAATTTCATTTGTTATTCTGAGCAATTGTACAATATGTAGCCAACTCATTTTTTTTCTTTTTGTATATATTTATAATTTTATAATAGTTTACCAATATTTAGAAACAGTCAAATTTTAATTTGGATATTTGGTGGTAAACTCATATAAATGCAAGATTTAATGTTTTCAATTAAGTAAAAATAAATTAAAACAATAAAAAATTAAAGTTAAACAGTGAAGAAGAAAGTTAAGGTTACAACGCTATCTTTAATAATAGCAGAATATTTTTATTTTTTATTTTCTTGTTTTACTTCTCTTCTTGCACATTTGAATATCCCCTCTTAGTTTCAATCGTAGGCCATTAGTGGAATTCATCACTTTCTTTCTTATAAGCAGTAAATTTTTAATATTATCTAAAATCCCAAAAATAAGAATATGGTTTAGATCATGTAGTAACAAGAAATTTTTTTTTTCAATTGAAGGAGAAGTCCTAGCACTTTTTTATTTAACATTTGGTGTTTTAATTATTTTGATGTTCATTTGCTTTATTTTTATTATCATCAATTGTGATTTATTCTTTTTAAATGCAATCACAAACAATTGATTCAACGATCAGGAGGACCTCGTTGTTGAAGGAAATGTCATAAAACGAGTGGATAATTTTAAATATTTGGGCTCTGTAATGGAAAAGAATGGAACATCGGAAAAAGAGATAAAACAAAGGATAATTACAACCCGCAAAGCTATTTCTATCCTTAACTCGGTCCTTTGGTGCAACAATATGAGCGAAGATACTATACGAAGCAGAGACATGGACGATGAGCGCTGCTCTAGGAAAAAAGCTACTTGGCTACTGAGATGGACTGTTGGAGGAGAGCTGCCAGGGTATCCTGACTAGAAAGGCCTAATGCTGAAATTAGAGAAAGGATGCTAATTCAACAAAACGTCCTCAAAAATGTAGAGAAAAATATATTGAAATGGTTTGGCCATCTTAGAAGAATAAAGGAAGAAAGATTGCCCAACTTAATTCTCAATAGGAGTGCCGAAGGGAGGAGGCGGTGAGGAAAACCTTGAAAAAGATGGTTAGAAGGCATTGAGGAAAGTGCATACTACCAGGCCATGGTCTGATGGAGGAAGATATACAAGACAGAAAAAAGTGGGATTATAGGAAATTTTTGGTTGAAGGAAACTTCATTCAGAGGAAACCCTTAGGGAAATAAAATTTTATTATTTATTTTGCTGCAAACTTCGAATTTGTGTTATTTTTATTGCATACATTTTAATAAGTATTTCTTATTTTTAATATCCGGATGAGCATGGATTGCTTATTACGTTTTTAGGTTATGAAAAAAACACAATTTCAAGGTCATTTCCCATTTTTCATTCTCAATTTCCGTTTAAGGTCTGGTTTTGTAAGTTCAAAATGTAATTTTGTTGTATATTTGAATCTACCTTACGTGATTTACTACTGTGTCTTTTATGGTTTTAATACCTTTTTCTGCAGGTAAATAAAATTCTGAGCTCTGTTTATCGTGTAAGAACTTTATCTAGTGTTTCCAAAATAGGGATTGAGGAATGTATACATTATCTGTCATTAGAGACTTTCTGCTTATTATTGATAGATTTAGAGAAATAATCTGATTAGTAAACAAATTCTTTAATAAATTGGTGATTATTGTTATGGTTGTATGTTTTTTAACTTTATATATATATATATATATATATATATATATATATATATATATGCAATGAAAACAAAATATCATATCCATTTTCTATTTATGGTAAATGACAAATCGAATATAGGATTAAAACAAAACAGACTTGGAATAAAACCATCTAAGTTATTGAAATAAAACATATAGAACCGTATGCTCAATTACCACTTCTTATATTCTTTTTATAGAAAACAACAATAAAATTCTTCAAATCAATATACCTTTAGCACTCAGTTTAAGAAAAAAAAAAAGAAAGAAAAGAAAAATCTTGGTTTATAAAATTTATTTTCAAAACAGTTATTACAGTTAATACAGTTATTTCCATTGTTGAAGTACAGATTTCAGTTATGTAGACCCCTTAACTTTATCGGAATCACCTTCAGTCTGTTCTTTTACCTGAAACATATTTTTTATTATAGCAGTATTCTTTCAACAAGCTTTATAACAAATTGTTATATAGATATTATTGTATAGTGGATTCATGAAAAACATCAAGGATAAACTTTTAAAATTCATAAAATGTTTTTTAATTTAATGTTGATTACCTTTTTGAACTTATTAAGAAAATCTTCTATAATGACATAAAATGGTTATATATTATGTTCCTATGACATTTCGGACTATCAGTCCATCCTTTACATGGATTCCGTACATGGGAGAATTTATTGAGGATAGAATGACTGAACGAAATATCACACAATACTCTAAATTTAAAAAAACTGGCAAACATTTATTTTAGCAAGATTTGGTTAGGTTATATGATAAAGAAACTTCTACTTTTGTTGCAATTCCCTATACTCCTCCATCCTTCAAACATAACTCACAAGCTTGCTTAGACAATTTTTATCTTTTCTTTGATAAGTAAATCTAATTTATCGATGTTAAACCTATAAGATCCAACAATTTTTTCCACTTTGATCAAATACCTTAATTCAAAGCATAATTTTATTTCTGAATTAATAAATTATCACAAGAAATAGTTTGTTAAAATTTTCTGAAATCTAAATTTGCCACAAATAAATATTATTAATGATAAATAACTTTTTGTAACCATTTAATATTGCAAATAATAAAGTTTTGCCAGATAGATCACATTTTAATGTAATTTGAAGACTAAAGAAATGAAATTTTTAAAATGAGTTTAGTACATTTTTTTTTTATAGACCAATATACATCGAATGAATATAATGTTATATTAATGATCATTAGAGGTTAGCAATTTTATATTTTTTAAAAGTTTAGTAAATGTTCATTAAGCGTCCTTTGAGAAGTAAACATGATTATATTTCAACCAAAAAGAAGAAAATAATATTTTACCTTCCAAGGGATGTGTAAACATGTGTTCATTACCAGATGATTGATTGTCATATTTTATTTTATTTAAGTGGCCGTATAAAGTATTTTATAGGAGAAAAGGACTGTTAATCAATTTTTAATAAGTACAACGATTAATCGATTGTTAAAACCAAACATAAGATTTTGGTAACATAATATATAAATCATCAAATGAAAAATATGAAGTATAGCATACCTAGAAACAGCCCTTTCTTTGCTTGAATATTTTATACTGCCATTTAAAGAAAGTAACATATACCGTCATCTGGTTATAAAGACATGTTTACATTTATTAATAAATTTCCATTCCATAAAATGAAATCCAACTTACCATGATAGGAGAGGTGGAATATCAAACAGCTGATTGATGCCAACTAAGTCCCTGTATCTGCACTTGGAAGGGCTTGAGTGAAATTAAGCATTTCCCGAGTGGTCAAAAATTTCAATATATTCTCTATACAATCGAAATTTAAGACCACTCGCCTGCCTTCATTTTCATCTTCATGCATATATGACACAGCATGTATTTGTATGTCATTGCATTGCTTAATACACTCGCCCCTTTGTAATGCTGAGCTGATATTTTGTCCTATTATTTCATGGTATATAGGAAACATTATGCTTAACTGTGAATAAGTCAGTTCGGGTTTCCTAAACAAGGGTCTCATATTTTGCCCGATCTTTGCAAAATCTAAAACTGAATATTTATGATTCAGTTTAGTATTTTGCATTAATTCCAGCTCACTAATGCAATTAGCCATGTATAATGCTAATTCGGCATTAGCAATCTTCGGGTTTTCTTTTATTTCAGTTATTTTAAAAAAATTGTGCACAAAGTTCTTTAGGAAAATTATTTTCACTAGAACTTTGGCACAGGGAATAACTTTTAGAAATACAGCTTTTTCCAGTATTGAATGAAACCCAAGGAAGGACAAAAAATCATCATTAACATGGTCAGTGTTAGCTCCATATTCCAAGAGGATTTTGACCACAACCCAGTTGTTAAAATGGGTTACCGCTAAGTAAAGCGGAGTTTCTCCCTTCTGGGTCTCAGCATTGACATCAGCTCCTCGCGACAGAAGCTCAGGAACATACTTGGATCCTGTGGGGCTCAGCACAGCCAAGTGCAGCGCAGTCATGTTCTTCACATCTTTGGCATTTACATCAGCTCCTTTCGCTATTAGTGCTTCCACTACAGGGAGATCACAGTTCCATGTGATCGCATGCTGTAGTGAGGTTCTCCAATATTCACCTGTAACAATAACAACAATTAGATTTAAATTTTAATTTAGTGCGACTAAATAAAATAATATTTAAAATACTAGGAAACAGATGCCTAGAAATCTTCAGTTTCTAGACTTTATCTTCTAAGAAACAAGATGAAAAGGACTTACAAGCCTTTTCAGGTGCTTTCCAGATCAGAAGCTGCAACAAAGCTGAGATATTATCAATAGTGATTAGTTTGTAATGGCGGCTACCATAACCTCAATGGATAATAATTAATTGGTACTTTCCTCTTATAGGAGCCCCATCACTGATATGGGGAGAGGATATCTATTTGGGGCACTTTACATCCCAATGTATTTGATCTTAATACTATATTTATTTATTTTGTTAATTTGTAATTTAAAGGGATGTTAAATTAAAAATTAATAATTTCAATAAATACTAATCTAAAGTTAAATAATTAAAAAAAACAATTACCAAGAATTTGATAGAACTAATGCGTTTCTGTAAATTAATTAAGCAGCTGTATTTAAGTTTAAAAGTTGTATTTATTAAAATGACTACTGCTTTACCAATATTATTGGTATAATGTTACTTTAGTTTAGAGAAGTTGTATCTTATGTAATAACATTCAAGATACAGTTTGAATAGGCCCCATAGAGCTTTGTATATTTCTTAACAACTAATACACTTTTTAGTTAAAACGTTAATGCTAATATTAAAATTATAACCAATCATACAATTACCAAAGTAGTTAAATTATAATAAATAAAGTATTAATTTATGACAAAGTAATAAATATTATAAAAAAATATATATTAATAAAAAAAATATATATTTAATTTTCACATAATGAGTTGATGACAAAAAAATAACATTAAGTTGGTTTCCAGTATGTAAAAGAATATTGTACAATTTATGAAAAGAAAGAAACCTACAATGTAAAACAACTGATTTAAAATATAGATGAAATTATTTCATTTTCATATTTTGAAAAATGTCCAATAATAAGATAAAAGAGCAGATCCCATTTAGCCGAAGAGGCAGCCAACAGTGACCTTTTACAGCAAGTTCCCAATATCTTACCGCAAGAAACAGCTAACAGTAGAGACAATAAAAAAATAGAACACAATTTAGACAACATCGACAAAATCACCCAGTCTACATAGATACATCCCTCACATACACACAGGAAAATTCAAAGTAACGCAATTTTTAACAGAACACGGAAACACAAAGTATTATCTGAAACGGTTCAATATAATAAGAACAGACACGTGTGGTAAAGACGGACTAACCCACACTTTCAGGTATATACAGTATGGCTGTTCACGATACGACCTACAACGAATTAACTTGATAAAGAACATAATACTCAAACGAGAGACTTGGCCTGAGACAGACCACACAATCTTCTTTAAATTCAAAACCGATTTGCTAACATTTATAAAAGACATCAACTGTGTAACCAAAGAAGGGCAATTAACTAAGTACATAAATTAATAGTTACTTCTATTTGTGTATAAAATGCTGTTATTCGCTACATTTAAGCTTAATTCTCTATGTTTATAAATTATTTATTATTTTTTTTAGTAATTGAAATTATTGTAAAAAAACAAAACAAAAAAACTTCTTGCTGTGCTTACAATATTAATTTTATTTCATATTTTATTTATTTTTATGTTTGTTTACTTTGAATATAATTTTATTTATTCTTTTTTTTTTAATTTTTAAGTTATGATTGCAAATTTAACCTAATTTTACTTCATCTTATATATTATTAATTTGGGGTGCAGTCAAATAAAACACTAAATAAGTGGATACTTTGACTGCACCCCCAACTATTTTCTCCCTTACATCGATCATCCAGTCAACCATTCCTCGCTTCTCATGAAATATTATTAATTTAGTTCATTTGTAAATTTTTAGTTTCTTATATTGTTGCATTTTTGTATAATTCTATAAATTGATATGTAAATATAATTAGTATTTTAATAAATCTCATGTAATGACATGTAATATGCTTATTTAGCATGATGCATGTCCTAATCTAAATAAATGGCCCCTCCATGAGGTTACCATGGGGAGGGGGAAGAAAAAAAAGATAAAATGTAAGCATTGTTTTTGATTTGAAATGAAATAATAAACTTAATTAGAAAAAACATGTATTTTAATTTAAAATTAAACGTTAATTGAATTATTTATGCTAATATTTAAAACTATTCAATTAAGAAAAATCATTTATATAATAATCATATTTATCATTTATGTTTAACTTTTAGTAATAAAAGTTATAATTAAAACCAATGATTGTTCATATTAAATATTACTATTACTTAAAAAATATTTGTAACATATATATGATGTAAATTTGTTTTTATTAATATTTTAGTTTTGTACCATTTGTAATTTAAGAGAAAAATACTCAGCTCTAACAACACAATAATCTAGCAGAGCACCTTGGAACTTAAGAAGCAGTGAAGAGTTGAAGTAAGACATACAGGATTAACTATCTAGGATTATAGTTTATTACACTGAACTCTGTACTTAATAACTGAGACTTAATTCTCTTTTGTTTAATATATATTTGTATGTATGTAAATGTTTCGACAAGGTTAGAATTGGTAACGATTTTTCGGAGGAGTTTGAGGTTCATTCAGGTTTAAAACAAGGTGATTCGCTATCACCTGTATTATTTAATTTAACACTCGAGTACGTTATTAAAAAGGTGATACACAACGAAAGAGGTTTGAATTTGAACTTGTATAGTAAAATATCCGTGCTTGGGTTTGCGGACGATTTGGTACGGTTGGGTGAGGACGAAGAAACTATAAAGCTAAATACTTGGCCACTTACGCTGAAGGATGAACAACGTCTTCAGGTATACGAAAATAAGGTGTTAGGTAGAATATCTGTCCAAAAAAGGACTGGGTCTTACATAACGCGGAATTGCGAAGCATGCATCCCGTAAATATTATTCAGGTAATAGCGTCGCAAAGATTAAGATCATACAGTCTCTACCATGTACTGAACCACAGACCCTACATGGGTATTATAGTCCAGGATCCATGGTCCATTTTTTCACTTGATTAGTATCAATAGCTTCGTTTCGATGAGACGCCCAACAATTTCCCGTGCGAAAATTCTCGATTGTGGTAGCTGACAGAGGTAGCAAGGATAAAATATGTCGATTTGATGAATCTCAAAAGTTAAAAAAAAATGTATTACTCACTGGGGTTTTTTTTTTTTGTTAAATCGCAAGATAATTATCTAAATTATTTGAAAAAATATTTGTCCTACAAAATGTATGGTTTGATCAAAGAGTCCCGTCCCTCTTTGATCAAGTCAGAGACCATACAAACCATACATTTTGTAGGACAAATATTTTTTTAAATTTTTGGGAATCATCAAATCGACATATTTTATCCTTGCTACCTCTTTTAGCTACCACAATCGAGAATTTTCGCACAGGAAATTGATGGACGTCTCGTCGAAACGAAGCTATTCACGAAGATTCAGCTTGATACTAATCAAGTGAAAAAATGAACCATGGATCCTGGACTAATAATGGCACAGTAAAAATAAATATTTTTTCATCACTCTATTCTTAGTTTAAACTTATTGAAAAGTATTTCCTACATTTTAGCCTAGTTTTTTATTAAAGCTTATTTTATACAAAAAAAATTAATAATTTAACCATTGCGAAATGGATACCTTCTTCTATAAACCTAGCCTCTATAAAGTTGCTTTCCAGAATAGAGGGAAAAACCTGGCGTTTGAGCGTGATCTCGGATAAATCACCTCCCTGCACAACCGTTGTCCTAGAAACATTAAAGTCTCTACCATGTACTTAGCCCAATATTCTTAATTATTTTAATTTTAAGGGACGTCTATACATTTTCTTATTTATGTCAATATTAAAATGTTCGTAATTGAACATTTATAACTAATTGAAACGAAGCAGTATCTGTAAATAAAAAAAGCGTACCGATTTCGAAGGGTTGTGCCCGGGAAGAGAGCGGCGAAGGGAACTGGTAACGCGGCAGTATTCTGGATAAGTATTTTTTTTCATTAATTACTACTTTTAATTAAATATTCTTTACTAGGAAGAGTAGATAAATGAGCTTACCATGGCGAAGGTTGATGTCCTCCGTCCTGCATAGGATTCTCCTCACTTCCTCGATGTCCTCGTGCTGCTTCAAGGCGAGGAGCAGTTCGGAGGTGATGGGAGGTTCGCGGTTGAGCATCGTCGTGCAGAAAAAGATCTCGTCGTCGCTGGGAGGAGAATTACCCAAACTTCCTTCTGCTGCCATTATTAATAGAGTAGGAGTTGAATGTCAAACTAAGTCGAGACTTCAAGGAAGAGTGACTTCAATTCCTCCAGTCTCCTGGTTTAAGTAGCCTAAGCCCTTCTCCCCACTCCAAGGTATTGGACCAATCAGAATTTTACCCTAAAACCTAGTATGAGTTAGAAAAGTGGGTGGGAGAAGGTGCTAACACTCGGGAATCCAATATTTTTTTTTTTGTAAAAAGTTTGAAAAAATATAACAATAATCTTTAATAAAATAAATAAAAGGAAATAATTTAAATAAGTTTAAACTAAGAATATAATGATGAAAAAATAGTTTATCCTAAATTTATCCCAGACCACGCCCAAACGCCAGATTTCACCCCTTTTTTGGGTATCTACTTTATAGAGGTTGGGTGAGCTCCAGGAGGGTCCAAGATTCCAAATCCTAGATTCTATCTCCGGGCGCTAAAAGATTATTTTTACTATAAAATGAATTCATTTCTTCATAACTCTATTTTTATTTTAAACTCGTTGACAATAATTTTATACTTTCTAATTTAGCTGGCTATATTCGCGTGTTTATTAGTTGTTGTTTTTTTGACTAATATTCATTTTTTAATAATTAGTTCACCTCGCTTCAAAAGGTTCTAACTAATTTTTGTCTTACCATTATTTTTTTTGTCTAATATACGAAACTCCCCAGTTGATCTCGTCAGTAGTCTTATGCTTGTATGAAAGATTAAACCTTGTACGGTATAGTATACCCCTTAGTACTTGGCACAAGACACTACCGTGCCTTTGAATATGAAAATTCCCTAATCCTGAAGATCCTTTGTAAGGATAATTAGAAAAACTTATTAAATTATTGTATTGTCATTAATCCTTAAGAAGTGTGCAAAGTTTTAATTAAATTTGAAGTGGCCAAAAATCAATACAGACGATGCTAATAAAAGTATGTTAATATCTTTGTTTTGTAATAAATATATATATACATATATTTATATACTATTACATATTAATATATTAATATCTTATAGTAATATATTTTTTTTTATTTAATAATTTAATTTATAATTTGAATTTATTTTTAGTTAGATCACCCACCAATGCTTTTGAAATTTTTTATTATATTAGAAGGCATGCTATTGCATAATTTAATTTATATTGAAAAAATCTAAATTATCGTTAAATTATTATTATTATTTATTATGTTCTTAAGAAATCTAGCGTATCAAATTTGAATGATTGTTTTGTTTTGTGAGCATGTCTAATCCAAATTCCAAAGTAGGATGTACTGTTGTTATTTTCTCAAAATTTACTGCATGTTTGGTTTTTTTCTAAAAAATCTTGGTATTGTACAGTGTTTTCGACTCTCTCTCAGAAAATATTGGTATATTCGAAATTGTGTATACTAATAGCTTCGTTTAGTGTTTGGTTTTTTTCTGGAGTAAATAGGAACAATTTATAATTACTGAATATTTTTAAACCATTATGTCATACGGCCATTTTTGAAAATGACGGTCCCAGAAACTTACCTGCAAATATGGTACCATAAAATTTAGTACCTCATTGAAAGATTTATAAACTGGTACTTAGTACCTGATTCTGCCTTTTCCCATGAGGACACAGTACCTCTCTTAAGTGAGTCCCATCATAAACCTTTTTTTTTCTTTAATTTTATTATATTTTTGTTTTTGTTTATTTGGAAGAAAACAAACTGCAACTTTTTTCATAGTGCTTTATTATTTCTAAAAAATTTTAATTTTTAATTGTCTGGGGTGTCAATTCATTTACCATGTCTTGTATTTTTTTTTTTAATGAGATTTATTATAAATCGATTAATTATAGTAGTATTCGCAACCAGATATATTCAAATACTTTTATAACCTTCGATATACAATTTCTAAAACAGTTTACCCTTTTCTTCTGTGTTTTTAAACGACTTAATTATAGACGTGTTCAATTTTCTGTCCACTTTAAAACATACAAAAAATTTTTGCTCTGCACATTTGTTTATACAGAGATATTTTTGTGTTGGATAATCTGAAAATTATAGGGGGTGAGTAGAAAGTTTTACCTTGGTCGATTGCAAAAATAATAATCCATGTGTATTTATATTTATCTTTTGCGCTTTGTATTTCTTACTTCTCATTCTTATCACTTCTGTTTATATAACTTGTTATATTTTAGTTATTACTGCATTGTTATTATTAGTCGTAAAGCTCCCAACGTTGAAGACGCTAATTATAGATGGTTCACGTTTCGGGCCTTTTGTTCTTCTTATTTGCCCACCAGGTTTTCATTCTTTGCGAGAATTCAGCTTTTCTTTCTTCGTAGTTTTGTCTCTTGCTTAACCTCCCAATTTTTCTACATTAAGTTTGATAATGGTTCTTGTGTTTATGTCTTCATTAGTAATTCCAAATCTTTCTTAATATTTTGGAGTCTTTCCCTTCCATTAATAAGATATGGTATTTTACTATTCTTTGTTTTACTTCATTGTTAATAAAGTTATTCTCTTTTCTTTTATTCTCAGCCCTAGTGATGGGATAGAAACTAGGCCGAAACGATGGCACAAATAAAATAACTTATTTTTTGTCAAATTTATTTACTGCACCCCCGAATCATTTCAAACTCTTGTAAGTTTTTAAATAAATAAAAAGAAGAATCATATGTTCTCTTCTGTATTTATAATGATCGAAATATTATTGTATTAAATTTACTTTTTGCCACCATTTCGAAACATTGAAAAATCTTGGGACAATTGATTAAGAACTTTCTTTTTTCACATTATTTATGCATCATTATTAGACAAAGTTGAAGAAGAAAAATGTGTAAATAGTTTAGAAATTTTTCTAGGAAACCCTTTTCTAGGCCTGGTAAGAGACTAAAAGCAAAATAATGGTTTTATGGAAGGGGGGCTTTTGGCGAGTTGCCTGAACTTCCCCGAAGTACCAAGTTGCAAAGATCAGGTACCGAGCTTATAACTGTTCATATTGTTATTACTGAAGAAGCTTTTCTGCAAATTTAAGACCTTATTGAAGGATTTATGACCTGGTACTTAGTACCTGATCCAGCCTTTTTGCAATTAGGACACTGTACCTGACTAAAAGTCCTATCCCTAACTCTTTGTTTTACATTTTATTTGTTTATATATTCTATTATCGTTTACACTTCTACGAAAATTAAATAAAAAAACCTGTACCACTACAACACGTGGACGGGTCTGGGATTCAGTACATGGTAGAGACTGTACCGTTTCATGGAGAACGGTTCTGCAAGGAGGTGACTTGTCCTAGGTCATGCTCAACCGCCACATTTTTCCCTCTTATTTTAGGTACCCTATTTTTACAATATTTTATAGAGGCTGGATGAGCCCCTGGAGAGACCCAAATCCCATATGATCCATCTCCCGCTGCAAACAGACTAAATAAAAGTCATGGCCTACAGCGAGATTTCAACCAGGATTTTCGGCATGCCAACTCAGTGCTCTGCCGCTGAGCCACTCCGGTCCTACGAAAATTAAATTAATCATGGTAAATTTTACATAATGGTTTGTTATTTCTAAAAAAATATATATATATATATCTGCTTCATTATTTATATTAATAATCCAAAATAATTTGGAGTGTCTGGAAAGTGTGAAATGGTCTGGGGTGCTGTAAAAAAAAAAAAAGTTACAAGAGAAGGTAAATGATTTAACCCCAGACAATTATTCAGAAATAATACACCATTGTGTAAAAATTTGCAGAACGAAAATACAATAAATAAACAAATAAAATTAAGAATACGGTTATGAGGGGGGCACACTTAAGTGAGGCACAGTATCCTCATTGGAAAACTCAGTACCAGTTTGTAAATCTTTCAATAATGTACTAATTTTTATGTAACCATATTTGCTGGTAAGTTTCTGGGACCGTCATATGACATAATGGTTTAAAAATATTCGATAATTTTACATTGTTCCCATTTACTCCTAAAATAAAACAAACACCAAACGAAGCCAGTAGTAAAAGATTCTACACAATTTCCAATATATTACATGTGTATCCATCATAATACTCCATAAGAATTTGGAGTGTTTGGAAAATGTGAAATGGTCGGGGGTGCAGTAAAAAAATTCGATATCATCGACTTAATTACCAACCTTATAATATTGACACTATCATCGGCTTAAAAAGAATAAAATGTCAACTTTCGTACAAAATAATTAATCGTATCTATTTATAATCGACAAAAGAAGATTTAACGCGCCATCAATCCGCCATTTTTAAATATTATGAATATTTAACATAATGACAAAGAAAGTTACAAGAGAAGGTTAATGAATTGACACCCCAGATAATTATTTAGAAATAATAGACCATTGTGAATTTTCAAATAAATATAAACGAAAATACAATAAACAGACTAATATAATAAAGAATTTTACACAAAACTTAATTTATTTGAGCTAACGTATAGGCCATCACCTTGGCTGAGAATGAAAGAAAACAGAATCACAATATAACAATGCAGTACTAATGAAAATATATAGGGCTATATAACAAGAATAGGTTAGAATGTAGATAATAAGATTTTTCTTTATTTTTATATAACCTGTATTTGGCTTTTTATTATTTATTAGGAAATAAGTGGTTTATGAAGGGAGCGGAGTGGCTCAGTGGTAGAGCACTGAGTTGCCATATCGGAAATCCTGGTTCGAATCCCGCTGTGGGCAAGACTTTTATTTAGTCTGTTTGTAGCTGGAGATGGAACATATGGAATCTAGGGCTCACCTAGCCTTTATAAAATATAAAAATAGGGAACCCAAAATAAGGGGGGGGAATCTGGCGGTTGAGCGATACCTAGAACAAGCATCTCCTTGCAGAACCGTTGTCCATAAAAGAGTACAGTCTCTACCATGTACTGAACCCCAGACCCGTTCAAGGGTTGTAGCGGTACAGTTGGTTTCAAGTGGTTGATGAAGTCAAATATCCAAAATGTTTACGTTTTTTCTCATTTTTACAAAAGACCAAGTTACAGACCTATTAAATTATGTTGATTAGGTATATAGATACGATAAATTATTTTAGTGCAAACCTCAATGATATTTTTTCTATTGTGCATTATTGATTATTACCTAATTCTAAGTTTATGTTGGCTGTCTTTTGAAACATTAAATAAAAGTTTTGCACAACTGTCTAAAACTAGATACATAATACTGAAAAATAAAGCTCCATGTTAAATCATGTGAGAGGGGGGGTTTTAAATAATAAAGCAGCATAATTTGATATGAAAGTATATTTAAAAAATATATATATACACTATTAACAAAGTATATACATGAGGAAAAAATAGAATGAAAGTAACCATATTCATATATATAAATAAACCATATTTATATACAAACAAAATGAAAAAAAATTAAACAAGCAGCCAAGAGGACTGCCGAGAGAAGTGGTGACTCAAAACATAGTAATAACTGTGTTCTCTTTTGAATTTCTGAATCAATTATATTCTGAGAATTTTTAATTTCATAATTTGTAAATTTGAATTATTAAGATTAGTCTGGTTTTCACATCTATTGGCAGTCCCAGCATAGGTTATATACATTTTCAAGTAGTTTATTTATTAATCAAAACATATGATGGGCTGTATAAGCTCAATACAACTTAATTGAAATAATAATTAGTATACAAATATATTATTTATATCATCCCTATTCTTGCGTATTTTTATTCATTATCACATTACAACAATATATTTAACTATGACGACAATACAAACCTTTTAGGGAGAAACGAAAATATTAACTAGTTATTCATGTTTTTAATTATTCTTAGTAGCAATTTCGCAACTATTAAACGACTTCATAATCATCATATTCTGTCCTCTTGCAGTGTGAGGAGGAATTCTGTACAGCCTTCTCCAGCTCTGGCGGTCTTCCACCAACTGTGGTCTTCTTTTCCATTAGAGTCCTCTCTTCTCTAAATCCTTCTACACCTCTTCTTTCCACTTCTTCCTAGGTTGTCCTCTTCCTCGTTTTCTTTCCAATCTTGGTCGGAAATAATTCTGTTAGGATCCTTCAGCTGTGGACACCTCCTGTCTAAGCCAGCACAGTTTTCTCCTATTACCTCGTTGACTGGTTTAACTTATAGGTTTGACCTGATTATAGTGTTCCGGACTCGATCTCATCTTGTTTTGGCTTTAATCTTCCTTAGAAATCTTATTTCTGCTGATTGTATTTTGGAAGGGGGCTTCTTTTTCAGCGTCCATGATTGTGAAGAGTATGAGAGGATAGGGAGGATTATTGAATTGAATACAGCCTCCTTTTCTAGTTCTCTTCTGAGAATCAGTCTTCCTTACACGGTCAAACACTTTTGGTGAGATGGATAGAAAAGGGCATTTCTTCTACCTTTTCCAGGACTTCTTCAAAACTCTGTCCCATTGCAAAAATCAGGTCTTGGGTGCTAAAATTTTCACGAAAGCTATATTGTTCCTTTTGGAGCAATCCCTCGAATCGTCTTATTCTCTTTTCCAAGATTTTGGAATATATCTTGCTCGGCACACTTAAGAGAGATATGCCACTATTCTTGTAACAGTCTCTGATGTCTTATTAATGACTTTTTAGTTAAATATAATAGATTCATTTTAATATAATTGATATATTCTTATCTAAATTCTTGATGAATTCTAACCTTTAAACTAAAGTTGATTAATGCAAAAGATGTTTTCACTTCAAAAAAATATACAAACCAAAAGATAAGAGAGAAATAATACTTATTGCTATAATTGACACTAAAACAATTAAATTTCATCCATTGAAAGCTAAGGAAAAAAAAGAGATAATAATTGAAAGGAATACAGATGCATAACATGATACAAAAAAAAGGTAGCGTGAGTTAGGGTAAAAGTAAGGTTATCACAGGTTTACCAACTCCCTTCTGATAGGTTCTCCTCACTATTGCCACCTTGGTTACTAAGAAAAACTGAATAAAACAAAATGAAAGTAACCATAAACTCTATACAAAGAAAATAAAAAAAAGTTATACAAACCAAAAGATAAAAGAGAAATAATACTTATCGCTAAAATCGATACAATAACAATTAAATCCCATGCATTGAAAGCTTAGAAAAAAAAAAGATACTAATTGAAAGTAATACACATGCTTAACACGATGCAAAGGTAGCGAGAATAATGTTTAGAGTGAGATTATCCAAGTTTTCATCTGCCATCTTCGTCTCAGTGTTACCACATCGGTTACTCCTAGCTCCGCCTCAGTGTTTCCACTTTGGTTACACCTATCGTTCTTTGGGAACGTGGGACCCCTCACGCAAGCTATGATTGTAGACCTTTAGTTGAGTTGCATATTAAAGTCCAGCTGATATGCTTTCTGTTGTCATCAAGTCAACGTTAGTTGACCTTCTATGGACCATTTGGAATGGCTCTTTAAATTTCTCTTAGCCTCGTTCCGCCAGAGGAAAGAGGGTGAACTCGTCGCAGTATTAAATCTCCATTGAACGTCGCTTCTTTCCGTTGACGGTTGTAGTAGTTGCTCTGGCGGGCCTCTTGCTTCAGTTGTCTTCCGAAACTCCTTCAATCTATAGATAAATAAGCATACCAAACACTTTTTAAATTGTTTAGACTGGCGTGATATTTAAGGACTGAAACGATATCCTTACAAATAACGTAACATTCTTTTTCTGTGAGGTTGTAGCTCATCTCAGCTAGTGTAAAAAATCAACTGGCGTAGGCGATTACTTGCTCGGCTCTAGCAAACTCCTGAGTAAGAACATCTACGAGACCGGTAGGTTATGAAACTACAAGTCGTACATATAAGGAAAATCATCATCTCACTGATAAGGAGAGAGGTTATAACAATCTTGTAACCTTTCGACGTTTACTCGTGTTTATGTATGTTTTTGTTTGTCCTATTTTTAGAAGTTACTCTACTTTTTCAAGATTTACCTGTAAACCTTTCTAGTCCACTATGAAACACAAGGCACTGAATTTCATTGCATCCAAATTTGGTCTTCTCCGGATTAAGTTTGAGGCAAACTTAACTATCAGCTGAACTTATACTCCAGATTTCTACTACTTCCAACATGTCTCATCATCACTGGCACTACAACCCGGTACGGGTCTTCGCCGCATCAAGACGACGCCTCCAATCATCTCTGTCTTGTGCCAGGGTCTGCCAAGCTCTGGTGTTGAGAAGCTTCTCATCTGCCCATCTCAGTCGTGGCCGTCCTCTCCTTCTCCTCCCATCCACATACCCAAAGAGCAGCCTCTTGATAGGTGTGTCCCTGTCCATTCTTGCAACATGCCCCGCCCATCGTAGCCTTGAAATCCTTATCCCTGCAAGCTGATAGCATCTGTACGTGATAAAGGCCATGTCTCTGAGGCGTATGTCAGTACAGGTCTAATTAAAGATTTGTACAGAGCGATCTTAGACTGCTGGCAAGAAATATATTGTAGGCACAAAACAGGGTATTATAGGCTGATAATGTAACCTGTCATTCATACAGATAATTGTGTTTGGTAATTACATTAAGAAAATTCCAGTGTTAACAAATTAGAATAATCATGAAAATTACAATATATCATTTTACAATTGTATCCTTTTCTAAATGGAAGAAGAAAAATATAATTGGACGACTCAATCATTAAATTTACTGCCAGACTTAATAAATCTAACTAATATTAATATAATACAAAACAAAAGAAACAAAACATTTCATAGGAAAAAGTGAATATATATAAATTAAAATATGCTAATAATCTTTATCTACTCAATAATAAATGTAATTAACAATTTACAAAATATGATCAATAATTTAAGTATAAGTATGTATATACTGCAATTAAGAATTTATTTACTTGCTCATTTAGATTAAATTTAATTGAGAATGATTGAATAGGTAGATAGAAAAATTGAAAATTAATAATTCAATTATATTCCTCCTAAAAAATTATTAACAGTTAAAATAACATAAAATTGTTCCATAAAAAATAATAATAATATATAATAATAATAAGAATAGTAATATTCTTATATCATTAACAGTAATTCAATAAGACTTAAATAATTCAATTCAAAACGGCTGTGACTATGAATGAGATTGTAACAAGATATGTATAGCCTTCTAAGTATGTAGTATACATATTTTATTTACTATATCTTAACATTATTTTCTGTTGGCTGCTTTATTTACTTCTAGACCCCATGTTAGGTCTCATTTATAAATAAATAAATAAAAGGCTTAACGAACCCGAAGGCTCGATGCCGATACCACCAATCTATGTGAACAAACCTCCGTCCACGGAGCACCACCCAAACCCAAACCCGCTAGATCATTCCTAACGAAATCCTCCCACCTACGCCTCGGTCGCTTCCCAGTCGGTACAGCGCCTATTAACGTCTTGGGAATTCGTTTGTCACTAAGCTCAGCAACTTTACAAGCCCATCTTAATCTTTGGGACGCTATCACCTGAATAATATTTACCGGATGCATGCTTCGCAATTCCGCGTTATATAATCTTCTATATTCCCCAGTGGTCTCATCCTTTTTTGGACCGAATATTCCAAGTAATATCTTATTTCCGAATACCTGAAGACGTTGTTCATCCTTCATTGTTATTGGCCAAGTTTCACATCCATAGAGAAGATATGGAACGATAGTTGTTTCATAAATTCTGATTTTTAGATTTCTGGACAAAAGACGTGAGCTTAACAATTTCGTGACCGAATAGTAACAAGCATTTCCCGCCTTTAGTCGCGCCTTTATTTCCTCTTGAATTTCGTTTTTTCAAGTTACCATTGACCCTAAGTACTTAAACATCTCCACATGTTCGAACCTATTCCCTCCTACAACAATATCGCCAAAATTCTGCTACTGACGATATACTTAGTCTTATCCGAATTTATTTCCAGGCCTATTTCCTTAGCAGCATTCATTAACGTTTGTGTATTTAGCTTTATAGTTTCTTCGTCCTTACCCAACAGTACCAAATCGTCAGCGAACCCAAGCACGGATATTTTACTGTTCATATTCAAATTCACACCTTTTTCTTTGTGTATCACATTTTAATAACGTACTCGAGTGTTAAGTTGAATAGTACATGTGATAATGAATCACCTTGTTTTAAACCTGAGCGAACCTCAAATTTCTCCGAAAATTATTACCGACTCTATGAAAGTTGCGCTCTTACATATCCTTACCAGATTTATTAATTTCTTTGGTATACCCTCTTCAATCAATATGTTATACATCACTTGATGGTTGTTGGAATCATAAGCTTTTTTAAAATCGATAGAAAGCTGATAAATGACACCATTGTATTCTAATTTTTTCTCTCTTATTTGGCGTAAGGAAAATATTTGATCGATAGTTGGACGGTTTCGTCTAAAACCGCACTGATGATCCCCGATAATTTCCTCGGCGTATTCCGTAATTCTACTAGTTAGGATTAATGAGAATATTTTATAGCAAGTCGGTAGGAGCGAGATTCCGCGGTTGTAATTGCAGTCCGTCCTCGGCCCCTTTTTGTGTATCGGAATAAGTATAGATTCTTTCCATTTTTTGGGCATTTTTTGATGTTCCCATATCTTTGTAACCAAAATGTGAATCTTCGAGAGTCCTACTTCCCCGCATGCTTTTATCAGTTCACTAGGAATATTATCGACCCCAGCCGCTTTGTACGATTTCAATTTTCCGATGGCTATTTCGACTTCCTCCTTACTCGGCCCTGCTATAAATGGTCCGGCACTTTGATATTCTGAAACAGGGATTTGATTATTTATTCCGGAATTCAAAACACTATCAAAGTGATTTTTAAACTTAGTTAAAATGTCCGTGAGAGGAGTGGCTCAGTGGTAGAGCACTGAGTTGCCATGCCGGAAATCCTGGTTCAATTCCCGCTGCAGGCCATGATTTTTATTTAGTCTGTTTGCAGAGGGAGATGGATCATATAGGATCTAGGACCCTCCTGGGGCCCACCCAGCCTCTATAAAATATTATAAAAATAGGGGGAAAAATCCCCCCAAAATAAGGGGGAAAAATCTGGCGGTCGAGCGTGACCTAGGACAAGTCACCTCCTTGCAGAACCGTTGTCCATGAAACAGTACAGTCTCTACCATGTACTGAACCCCAGATCCTTCATGGGTTGTAGTAGTACAGGTTTTTTTTTTTTTTTTTTAAATGTCCGTAGGATCAGCTAAGATATTGTTATTTTCGTCTCTAATTGCAGTCATTGCAGGAGCATACCGTTTACGGGACCTGTTTTTATACCCATATACATGTCCCTTATGTTACTTTCGATTCTATTAGTTTTTATCTCTACTAATTTCTTTTTAAGATATTCTTTTTTTTTTTTTTAAGGAGTTTTTACGTTTCATTAGGTCTCATTTATATAAATTTATATTTTTATCATTATCAAGTTAAGTAATATAATAAATCACTATTACTTTTAGGCACCATATTATTAGCCTTATTTGTTGAATAAATCTTTCTTAATTTTTTTTAAAGATTATTACTTGAAAATTTACTAATAATTATTGGAATGTACCTTATATATACCATATCTGCCCATAAGAATCAATTTTAAAGTTCCATATGCGAGAACAGTTTTTTAAGTAATGAGGAAGCAGAATTAGGTACAGTGGCGGATTATCCGTAAGGCAAACTAGGCACGTGCCTAGGGGCGCGTAGTTAGAAGGGGCGCGCGAGCTCAGAATTTTTAAATAAATTAAAAAAATAACATATCGACAAAGAAAGAAAGAACTAAATGCTGATCTATAATATAATACAAGCATGATGCTATGATGCTGACAATCAGTTAAAATTAAGATGGCCATTTATGGCCGGTACAGGGGCGCCAATAAAGTTATTGCCTAGGGCGCTCTGGACCTTTAATTCGCCACTGATTAGGTATGTAAATCAATTTTACTAAAATATTAAGAACCTACATGCATAAGAAAGAAATGAAAATTTAAGTAACCATAAACATTATACAAACAAAATGAAAAAAAACAAACAAAAATACATTATAATAACTGAAAAGAAATTCACTTGCTTAACAAGCTACAACAAAGAGGTAGTAAAAGAGAGTCAAGGTAAAAGTTATGTTTTCCCAGGTTTTCCAGCTTTGCATCTGTTTGCTTCCCCTCAGTGTTGCCACTATGTTAACATTACTTATATAAGTATGTTTAGGATAATTATATATAGGATTGTAGTAATATTATTGTATTGTTGTAGTATGTAAAGTTGGAGAAAATGTTGGATAGGTGATTTTTGTGAGAAGGATTATGTATCTAGAAATGCATAGGTATATGGAAATTGTGATTGATCATTGTTTTTTTGTTCAAGGTTATTTTGTGTTTTGGATAAAGCATAACTTCAAATTATTTATTTATGTCATTTATTTCCCCCTTTTTTTATTATTATGTTTCACTACGAAGAACTTAAGTGATCTCGGGAAGTTTTGGCGAGCTATTTTCTCTTTTTTAATGTTTTGTTTGGTTTCGTACGTCAGAATTGCTGAGACCGAACAGGTGACAATTCTTCTACCACCAAAACTATCGTTGGCATAAATCATAGATGTGACGTGGCTCTAATGGGTTGATTCAAGAGAATAAATAGGAGGTTGAAGAAGGCATTCGGAAGAGAATGGTGGGCTTTATATATAGACGCCGAACTACCAGTAGAATGATTCGACGACAATTACTTATTTGTATTACCGAAGCAGCTGAAGGTGAAACTCCGTCGTTGGCGAGGGAATAAAGCTCCAGAACACAACGGGATACAGACTGTATTGTTGAAACACCTACCTACGAGACGTATATCTAGTTTGACGAAACTCTACAAAACCTCTTTCCAGGGCTGATGCCAACGAGAAACGGTCCCCAGCCAGCCGACAACCGACCTATTAGGTTCCTTCCGCATAGGGGAAAAGTTTTCTAGAAAATTATTCTTAATTAAATAAAAATTCAATGTTTGGAGATATCTCTAATGCGATCGGAACAGGCCGGGCTCTGCCCATATCACCATCTGATAATACGCAGAAGTCAGCCAAAACACCGTTAAGAACAAGGTAACCGCGATAATATCTATAGAAGGCGTTCGACTACCACAGTATTTTATGCAAGACGAGTTCCCCGAGCAGCTCAATACTATCTTGGTCGTTTCTGATACGTCACTCAATAAAGGTACAAGTCAGCGAAGGTATCTCCAACCTCTTTGATTTCAGGTCGTTTAAGACCACTTCTTATAGACTGAACAATTAGCTAACATAATCGAATCCGTCACTACGCAAAAAAGGGGGCATCAGGTCGACCCTTCCTTACGCAGCGCCAAGGACCGCTATATTCTTTACTGAATCTTTCAACACCACAAAGAGTCTCCAATATTTTCAAAACGCCTTACTGGGACGTGTAGTTAGACATACTGCACTACAACGGAAGATAAGCAATAGATGTCATTCAGCTCATAACAGAAACGCATGTTCAATTAGAAGAACTTAAGAAGCCCTTAGGAGTCACAATTTAGTTTCGACATTTAAATTTTTACTTTATTCAATAATGGCAATGAATGTCAAACCTCTTCGATCTCAGGTAGTTTGATACCACTTCTTATAGACTGAACAATTAGCTATCATAATCGAATCCGTCACTACGCAAAAAAGGGGGCATCAGGTCGACCCGTCCTTACGCAGCGCCAAGGATCGCTATATTCTTTACTGAATCTTTCAACACCACAAAGAGTCTCCAATATTTTCAAAACGCCTTACTGGGACGTGTAGTTAGACATAATCACTACAACGTAAAAACAACGGAAGATAAGCAATAGATGTCATTCAGCTCATAACAGAAACGCATGTTCAATTAGAAGAAGGTAAGAAGCTCTTTGGAGTTAGAATTTAGTTTCGACATTTAAATGTTTACTCTATTGAATAATGGCAATGCATTATCAACCTCTTTGATCTCAGTTCGTTTAAGGCCACTTCTTATAAACTGAACCATTTGCTAACATAATCGAATCCGTCACTACGCAAAAAAAGGGGGCATCAGGTCGACCCTTCCTTACGCAGCGCCAAGGATCGCTATATTCTTTACTGAATCTTTCAACACCACAAAGAGTTTCCAAAAGTTTCAAAACGCCCTACTGAGGCGTATAGTTAGACATACTACCCTACAACGTAATAACAACGGAAGATAAGCAATTGATGTAATTTAGCTTATAACAGAAACTCAAGTTCAATTAGAAGAAGTTAAGAAGCCCTTAGGAGTCACAATTTAGTTTCGACATTTAAATTTTTACTTTATTCAATAATGGCAATGAATGTCAAACCTCTTCGATCTCAGGTAGTTTGAGACCACTTCTTATAGACTGAACAATTAGCTAACATAATCGAATCCGTCACTACGCAAAAAAGGGGGCATCAGGTCGACCCTTCCTTACGCAGCGCCAAGGATCGCTATATTCTTTACTGAATCTTTCAACACCACAAAGAGTCTCCAATATTTTCAAAACGCCTACTGGGACGTGTAGTTAGACATACTGCACTACAACGTAAAAACAACGGAAGATAAGCAATAGATGTATTTCAGCTTATAACAGAAACGCATGTTCAATTAGAAGAACTTAAAAAGCTCTTTGGAGTCAGAATTTAGTTTCGACATTTAAATGTTTACTCTATTCAATAATGGCAATGCATTTCCAACCTCTTTGATCTCAGGTCGTTTAAGGCCACTTCTTATAAACTGAACCATTTGCTAACATAATCGAATCCGTCACTACGCAAAAAACAAGGACATATAAGACCGACCCTTCCCTACCCAGCGCCAAGGATCGCTATACTCTTTACTTCTTAGGTCATGGTAGCCGCCATTAATAACTAATCACTATTGATAATATCTCAGCTTTATTGCAGCTTCTGATCTGGAAAGCTCCTGAAAAGGCTTATAAGTCCTTTCCATCTTGTTTCTTGGAAGATAAAGTCTAGAAACTGAAGATTTCTAGGCATCTGTTTCCGAGTTTTTTTAATATTATTTTATTTAGTCACACTTTATTAAAATTTAAATCTAATTGTTGTTATTATTACAGGTGAATATTCTAGAACCTCACTACAGCATGCAATCACATGGAACTGTGATCTCCCTGTTGTGGAAGCACTCATTGAAAAAAGGAGCTGATGTAAATGCCAAAGATGTGAAGAACATGACTGCGCTGCACTTGGCTGTGCTGAGCCCCACAGGATCCAAGTATGTTCCTGAGCTTGTGTCGCGAGGAGCTGATGTCAATGCTGAGACCCAGAAGGGAGGGACTCCGCTTTACTAAGCGGTAACCCATTTTAACAACTGGGTTGTGGTCAAAATCCTCTTGGATTATGGAGCTACCACTGACCATGTTAATGATGATTTTTTGTCATCATTTTTATTCAATACTGGAAAAAGCGGTATTTCTAAAAGTTATTCCCTGTGCCAAAGTTCTAGTGAAAATAATTTTCCTTAGGAACATTGTAGACAATTTTTTAACAATAACAGATATAAAAGAAAACCTGCAGATTGCTAATGCCGAATTAGCTTTATACATGGCTAATTGCATTAGTGAGCTGGAATTAATGCAAAATTACACTTTATTAAAATTTAAATCTAATTGTTGTTATTATTACAGGTGAATATTCGAGAACCTCACTACAGCACGCAATCACATGGAACTGTGATCTCCCTGTTGTGGAAGCACTCATTGAAAAAAGGAGCTTATGTAAATGCAAAAGATGTGAAGAACATGACTGCGCTGTACTTTGCTGTGCTGAACCCCACAGGATCCAAGTATGTTCCTGAGCTTCTGTCGCGAGGAGCTGATGTCAATGCTGAGACCTAGAAGGGAGAGACTCCGCTTTACTTAGCGGTAACCCATTTTAACAACTGGGTTGTGGTCAAAATCCTCTTGGAATATGGAGTAGATACCGACCACTTTAATGATGATTTTTTGTCCTTTCTTGGGTTTCACTCAATACTGGAAAAAGCTCAATTTTTAAAAAGTTATTCCCTGTGCCAAAGTTCTAGTGTAACTAATTCTCCTTAAGAACTTTGTAGACAATTTTTTTAAAATAACCGATATAAATGAAAACCCGAAGATTGCTATTGCCGCATTAGTATCATACATGGCTAATTGCATTATTTAGCTGGAGTTAATGCAAAATACTAAACTCAATCATAAAAATTAAGTTTTAGATTTTGCAAAATTCAGGCATAATTTGAGACCCGAAGTGACTTATTTACAGTTAAGAATGATGTTTTCTATTATAGCATGATATAATTGAACAAAATATCAGCTTTCCATTGCTAAGGGAGAAGTGGATAAAACAATGCATTGGGATGTTATTATATATTTTTTCAAATAGGCATGAGACTGAATTGGAAGGCAGACGAGTGGTCTTAAATTTCGATTGTATAGAGAATATATTGAAATTTTTGACCACTGTGAAATCGTTAATTTCATCAAGCCCTTCCTAGTGCATTTTCAGGGATTTAGGAGGCATCTTTCTGCCTTTGTTACTCCACCACTCCTATCATCCTAAGTTGGATTTCATTTTAAGGAATGGAAATTTATTAATAAATGTAAACATGTGTTTATTACCAGATGAAGGTATATGTTACTTTCTTTAAATGGCAGTATAAGACATTCAAGCAAAATATGGAGCTAACACTGACCATGTTAATGATGATTTTTTGTCCTTCCTTGGGTTTCATTCAATACTGGAAAAAGCTGTATTTCTAAAAGTTATTCCCTGTGCCAAAGTTCTAGTGAAAATAATTTTCCTAAAGAACTTTGTGCACAATTTTTTTAAAATAACTGAAATAAAAGAAAACCCGAAGATTGCTAATGCCGAATTAGCTTTATACATGGCTAATTGCATTAGTGAGCTGGAATTAATGCAAAATACTTAACTGAATCATAAATATTCAGTTTTAGATTTAGCAAAGATCGGGCAAAATATGACCCCTTGTTTAGGAAACCCGAACTGACTTATTCACAGTTAAGCATAATGTTTCCTATATACCATGAAATAATAGGACAAAATATCAGCTCAGCATTACAAAGGGGCGAGTGTATTAAGCAATGCAATGACATACAAATACATGCTGTGTCATATATGCATGAAGATGAAAATGAAGGCAGGCGAGTGGTCTTAAATTTCGATTGTATAGAGAATATATTGAAATTTTTGACCACTCGGGAAATGCTTAATTTCACTCAAGTCCTTCCAAGTGCACATACAGGGACTTAGCTGGCATCAATCAGCTGTTTGATATTCCACCACTCCTATCATCGTAAGTTGCATTTCATTTTATGGAATGGAAATTTATTAATAAATGTAAACATGTCTTTATAACCAGATGACGGTATATGTTACTTTCTTTAAATGGCAGTATAAAATATTCAAGCAAAGAAAGGGCTGTTTCTAGGTTTGCTATACTTCATATTTTTTATTTGATAATTTATGTATTATTTTACCAAAAAAAAAATGTTTAGATTTATCAAACGATTAACCTTTGGATTTATAATGCCACATAAACAAACTAAAACATGACAATCAATCATGTGGTAATGAACACATGTTCCGACATCCCTTGGAAGGTAAAATATAGTTTTCACCTTCTTAGTTGAAGGCATAATAGTGTTTATTTTTCGAAGGACTCTTGATAAATACATACTAAACTTCTCTAAAATATAAGATTTAAAACTTCTTATTATCATTAATATAACATTATATTCATCCGATGAAAATTGGTCTATTTAAAACAATAAAAAAAGGACTAAACTCATTTTGAAGATTTCTGTGCTTTAGTATCCAAATTGCATTAAATATAACCTATCAGGCCAAACTTGTTAATTGATCAGCCAAAGTTTGAGCTGAAGTGTAGTTATTTGAACAATTGTCATAAAACAATAATTATGTTATATATAACCTTCTTATTAGCATAAGATGAAGTGATCATTAACAATGGAACATAACCAACCCTAGAACATTAAATTAATTAAAATTTTGTTCATTTAAGGAACTGAAATATTCATTGATATGATTTTAATATATCTATTTTCAATTATAATAATGATTATTATTATTATGAATGGAGAAGAAGAATTATTATTATGGAGAAGAAAAAATAATGTGGAGCTGATAGAGCTGAATGGAGAGCCTGATATGGCGTTGATTAAGAAAGCCAGAATAAGATGGATAAGACATGTAGAAAGAATGCCAGACCATAGAGTACTGAAGAGAATTCTTTGTGAGAAACCAGATGGCAAACGATGCAGAGGACGCCCTCAGATCAGATGGCTGGAGTGTAGGAGGACTTGAATCTCCTGGGAGTGCAAGATTGGAAGAGAAAAGCGCTACATCGCAGAGATTGGTTGGCTGTGGTGGTGGAGGCTCTTGGAGGACCATAAAGACACATTAATAATAATGATAATTGTTATTATTATGAAATAATATAATAATAACATCTAATAATAAGTTGGTAAATGTATTATATGTTTTGCAAGAATACTTATTCATCTAATTCTTTATATACACTACCTGAAATGATGATGAATAGGTTTTTCAAGCAAAGTAAGAAAAGTTTAATTTTATTCCTGTCAAACGGGTTTTTTATTTATTTAATGTTTATCTACTCTTAGTTTATCTTCCAAATTATCGTTCTTATCCGACCAATAATAAGATACATATTTCGGTACTTGTGTATTAGTTGGTCTGCGGGGGATGTTATCCTACATTGGTTATAACCAGAACGCTGATAATAGCTACCTTGTTACTCATATTAATCGAAATACGATGAACATGGAAATATTGTATCAAACAACTTTTATTTCACAACATTTTAATTATTTTTGAGGTTCAAATAGCTTAAAAAACCAGCCATAAATAAACTTTAAAGCCGTTAAAATTGTTCTAGACTGCTCTAGCCACGTTTCATTTCTTATAGCAAGTTTTCCATATATTTTTGACGATAACATCCCGGTTTCACGTTCTTGTCAAAATCCATTTCGTGAACTTTTTGTCATAATTTCATCCTCCAAAAAAAATTAACAAGGCAAAAACAATTTAAAAACGCACACAGGAATAACTCAAATGAGACGAGCTTATGAAGAGGATATAGGAAATAAGATATGATGATATGATAAGAAATGATTTCTTGCAGAACGGCTAATACACAAATACCTACATTTCTTACATCTATAAATTTCGTGGGAGTGCCGCTCTCTGGTATACACAGGAAGGCCTTCTCCTAAGGTTCGAGAGGAAAATTTTGAGGAGAATTTATGGCCCAGTTTGCACCAATGGGATATGGAGGATAAGGACGAACGCTGAGCTAGCAAGACTCTACAAGAGCCCAGATATTTTAAGGGTAATAAAAGTAGGCCGGCTTCGATGGGCAGGTCATATAATTAGAATGACCCAGGATGAGATTCCAAAAATGGTCCTAGACGAAAGGATTTATGGGACAAGAAGAGTGGGAAGACCTCGGCTCCGATGGATCGATGGAGTGGCGGCGGATGCCAGGTCCATCTTGGGAATCCGCAATGGGAGAGCAGTGGCAACCAATAGAGAAGACTGGGGAACCAAGCTGCAGGAGGCCTTGAGTCTACAGGAGTTGTAGCACCACGAATGATGATGATGAATCTAGTTCATTAAAATACCAGTTTATATTTTACTACTTTTTCAATTGAAATTACTTACTTGTAACACACTTCTTATACTTAACAGTTATAAATAACCTATTACTAAATTAATAGTAAAAAGTCGTGAACTTTAAATCGCACACTAGTCTGCGCATGTATAGTAAGGCAATTGGGAATTTTTTGTTTCAGGTATACCATTTTTTTAATTACCAGTTACTTTTACTAGGTAGTTAAAAAGTAACCGTTTTTAATTATTTAACAATCTGTTTATACAGATCTGTAATAATTTCTCAAAATAAATTTGATGGACTTATATTCGTTAATTCAAAACAAAAAAAGTCCCAGAGACGTTCTAATAAGCAAAGGGAATATTAACAGAAAATGTCCGTTGCAGAGAGATTAAAAGAACGTGGAACATGAAACATAAAAAATTAATTTTATCTGCAATTATTTTTATTACAAATATATTGCTTTAAAAAACCTATTCACATATCTCATAATATCATATATATACTAACCATTAGCGATCTCTATAGTGATTTAAAAGTAACTGATAATTTAATTTAATTTTAAAATTAACTGGTGAATCTAAAGCAAAACTGGCACACAATAAGGTGGTTAAATTGTTCATTAAACTGGTGTAAGGCTCGAGGTGCATTAATCCTAGTTTGTTTTTATAAATTAAACGCGATACTTAATAGAAAATATTAAATCATAGATAAAAGAAATGTTAAGACCTTACTGGAAGTCAAGAAGGACCTGTTCTGTGAGTGAAGTTCCACCTTGCCAATCCAGATGAGTTAGAAAAAAACTACGTCCGTTCAAGTCTCACTTCTCTTCAGTAAAGTGGTAATATTTATCGAAAAGAGAAATTATTAATCAGAATATATTGATATATTAGTTAGTTATATTTCTCTTGACACGTTCCCAACGACTGGTAAGAGAGAACTGTCCAAGAATAAAGTCGGCCGAGAACAGAGCTGCTAAACAACTGGTTGTACCTTGTCAATGCTTAATACCACTAAGGTCTCTGTTTTGATCAAGTCGAACTATTAAAGTTACAAAGGTGACTTTAGATACTCTTAATTCAATGTTTTGACAGGAAAGAACAAAGCATAATTCAGTTAGATAACAAATTAATTTATAAAAATTAGATTTACATCTGGCTTTATGGCAAACAAATTTAGTTATTCTTTTTTTTTTTTTTTATCAGCTGGCTAAATTTGTAAAAGTCGTAACAGCTGTTTTTGTTATTTTTGTGTAGTGAAGATGATAATTTTATTACTATTTATTTATTTATTATTTTGTACCGTTTTAGGAAAAAGGAGTGTACAATGATAGCATCTACCAGAAGGAAGATATTCCAATAGATTATTGGTTTTCCTAACTTTCAGTTTCTTGTTCTGCGTTAGATTTCCGGTTTAATATACCGTCTCAAAAAAAGGGCATTCCATTTTAAATTTCGAAGCGTATATTATTATATTACCTAAAAATTTAAACAGTAATGTTGTATTAAAAAGAATTTCGGAAGTAACAGTGTCTAATACTTCTTACAAATAATTACCTAATTCTAATTTAAAAATTAAACCGTGAACAATATTATTTAAATCCATTTAAAATGATTTATTTTTTATTCCTTCAACAGTTATTATTCCATCTATAAAAATAAATAGAAACGGGATATTATAAGGAATTTCGGAAATTTAGTGCTTATTCGAAAAAAATATCAGCCCGATTGAAACCGATGAGAGTAAATTTAATGCAGGAAAATCGGCTGTAATAGAAAGGAAAATAAAGTTGTAAAGTGGTCAATAGGAAAAAACCCCCAGAAAAAATCCCTCAGAAAAGAGAAAGATTTGGGTATTTATGAATTAGGTATCAGTTGCGCAGGCTATCTCCTCCAGTAAAGTTTTAACTTTTTCATTCCTTTTCTTTTTAATATTCTCAATTGTGAGCTTTCGTATGGAAAAAAAGTATATTATGGGAAATGTGTATAATTCGGTAATCATTTCATCAATAAATGAGCGTTCAACTAGCATATATCATCTATACTTCAAAATCTTAGTTGAAACGTTTATTTCTTGACGATTAGATTACCGAAATATGCATATTTCCCACAATTACTCTCTTTTTTTTATGAAAAATTTTAGTATGCTAAAACTCAGTATTATTTAAATTTTCGATATTAAAAAAAAGAATGAAAAGTTAAAACTTGCCGTGGCTTAACCTCGAAGCTAAAACCTGCGGAACTGATACCAAGTAATTTTATATATTCGAAAATAAAAAGTAGTTCTTTTGTTTTTGAAATTAAAAATAGGTAAGTTTCAAAATTTTGTGGTTTGAAAAAATCTCCCCCACTCCTATATCACTCGTTATCATTGTGATGTTATCACTAATGTAGTCTAGTTTGTGTACCTTAATGAATTTTTTTGAATATAAGGTTCATCTGGCAATCCCAGGTAATGAAGAAATTGGTTTTATCCAAATACCGACATTTCTCCAGCTTGATTACGATTATCTTAGACTAAGAGTTGCCTCCACTTTTCCAATATTGAATAATCATGATTTCAACTTGTATTGGATAGGTAAGTTTTATTTTATTTGCACATCTTAAATTTATTTCATATGGTGTAGTTTTATCTCACTCAGGATGTCTATTAAAGAGAAAAGTACTAATTGTTTAAATCAATAATTGACGACTATCTTGAATCGGAATGTTCCAAAAGGAGATTTATTGGTTATAAATCATATTTACCAATGGTTTATTCAACTTCCTTCTTCCATTAAGAAACGTTCTCATTATATAATTGGGATGAAGAATAGCAAAAATGTACTAGTTATTATACAATTATTTTGCAGAAACATTCCAAATACCTTACCGAAAACGACAATAAAGTAAAAAGTACATTTTTAAAGATAAAACAGTTTCTGATAGAACGTAAATTAACTAAATATGATCTGTTATGTTTTACTCAAGCCAAATTTATACCTATGAATGATGACTCTACAAACATACCTTTACATGTTATACCAATGTAACTTTGTGACAAAATATTACACAGCCATTAAATAAAGAAATGTAGACCAGATTTACTGGATAGTCACATAAACAAATTGAAATCCTTCTTTTATTGTTAGAAAATGTTTTTTTTCTTACTACCTAACAATTCTGTTTTAACCACAATCCGGACCTCTTATACTCCTATTAATTTTTATTTTTTTTATTTTGATTTATTGATATCTATTTTTATGTTTCTTGTTCTGTTTTCTTACATAATTTTTATGTGTATTCCAATAATATTTCTTTTTATCTATAATTGCTGATGTGCTTCGTGAAAATTCATAAGTTTAACAAATGCATAAGTCTTCCTGGGTTAACAAGTGATAGAGAAAAAATCATGTAATTTCCAATAAATTTTGGAATATGGTTATTTCTGAAGCAGGTAGATGTGCTAGTATTATTACAAAGTATTCTGTATTACCTATTTGTAGTTTTATGTATTGATTTGATTATTTCTTGAGTTTTATGTTGATTGTTTCTTCTTTTATGAATCACCATACTCTCTAAGTTGGATAATAATGATAATTCTTATTAGGCGGCTCATTAAAAATATAACACTGCTTGCAGTTCCAAAGAAAAATAAGAATTGGTCCTGGTTTAAGGGGAGTACAGACTGTAATGAAATCTATGCTGTTAAATATTTCAATAAAATCTACGTTATCTCTGCTAAAAGTAAATATTGAGTTCTGTAATACAGAGATGTTGCAAGTAAAGAAAAATTACGAATCATTCTGGAAGGGGTGATCAAGAAATGAAAAATAGAATTATTAAAAAAAAGAATAATTATTAAAAGTGAATTGAGTTTTGTTGTTAAGTTTGCCAATCAATTGTAAAATTCTTGGCACAACAATGGATGCCTGAACTAATAAAATGTTTATGCATAAGGACATTAGAACTTACAGGATTGTATTTAATGAAATAAAAGGAATCAATGTGTAATCCCTTCTTGCACTGGAAGAAATGAATAGTGCACAATGCAATAAGCTAATATCAATTATGAGCCAAAATCTCAAATCATCAGGTATTTTATTGTAATTATTTACATTAATTTATTATTCTAAACATTTTGGGTAACAAAGGTATCAACTGAAAACCGAATAATTTATCCCCAACAGCCTTTCAACAGCACATGTTAAAACGTGTGCTCTTCAGTCTACTGCAATCAATAGGTTTAGTTAATGGTATGAGCGGTACCGCTTTTAAAGGATGTCAATTTAACCAAATGGTCAATGAGTTCCGGTAGGTTCTCCGGACCCCACAGGGTTGGATCCTTGCTTGGTAACAGAAGAAATAATTTGTTCCACAGATGGTCTAAAAAAAGCTCCTTACTCGTTGAAATACTACAAAATACAATCTATACTTTATTAATAAATCATTTAATCATCAACTTTGTGGAATGTAACTAATAAAATAATATAACAATATAATATTAACTGTTATTATTAATTAATTAAACTATTTTCTCAATTTTAGATGAAGAAGGGGATAAAGTCAAAATAAATTCATATGATGATCTCGTAGCTCTACGAAATAGACCAGTCTTTCCATCTATTAGCAAGCTACATGTTACGTTGAAAGGACCACAAGGTATGTTAGCCATTTTATTGTAAAATAATTTTTATTAAAGCAATTAAATGAATAAATGTAATCAAATATTATGTATTACTTTTCAAAATATACTCATGCATTTTTATTCCTGAAAATAATATTTTTATTAAATTGATTTAATAGCTCCATTGAGAAGGGTAAACATGTTTTTGTGTTTATTGCATGATCATATATTTTATTTAAGTCTTATTTTTAATTTAATGATTTTTTCTTATTACTAAAATTAATATACATTTTCTTCTGTAGACAATATAACGAATGACGTGAACAACAGAAGTGCAGTAGATGAGGTTATGAGTATCTTAAAAGATACTAAACCAATACATATTGGATTTCATTGTGATGGTTGCCAACAAACTCCCTTACGGGGCTACAGGTACAAGTGTTTGGTATGCCCCGATTACAATTTATGTATCAATTGTGAAACATCATGCAACATCCATTCTCATCATCCTATGGCTAGGCTTCCTATGTCTTTGACTGGTGTAAGTAAACTATTATTAATTATATAAAAAATAATTGGGGGTGCACTCAAATAAAAACACTAAATAAGTGGTTACTTATTTAATTATGTGCCGACGTTTCGACCTATAGCTAGTCTTGCTCCAGCCCCCTTATAGCCCTGAAGATGACCCACAAAGTGGGTCGAAACGTCGGCACATAATTAAATAAGTAACCACTTATTTAGTGTTTTTATTTGACTGCACCCCCAACTATTTTCTTCCTTACGTCTATCTTCCAGTCAACCATCCCCTCGCTTCTTATATAAAAAATACTATGAGTATGTGTTTTATTTATATATATATATTTTAAATACATTGTTTTGCTTTATTTGATAGAAATAATTAAAAGAATACTATTGTAGGGAAAGTTACATGTGAAATGAAAAAAAATCTTACAAATACAGCTGTTTTCAATTAAACAGCTATATTTGTAAGATTTTTTTGATCCAATTGAAAACAGCTGATCTATAATGATGGTATAAAGTAAAATTTATGGAGACAAGATTTATTTTGATAAAAAGAAGCTTGTCTATGCGTTAAGATGCTTTGATTGTTAAATATGTAGTTTTATTTAACTCATTATCAAATATTTTACAGTGTACTCTTAATGAAAAAGGTTTTCTTTCTTTGTGAGTTATAATTATAAAATTGTTTGTAATTATTCCGAAAGTTGTCGCTTTGAGTTGAGTTGCAAGTTTTAACTGTTTATTTGTTTTATTTTTAATATTTTCCAAAAATACAAGTTATCATGAGGTTTAGTTTGAAAAGAGAATGTAATTATGGGAAATGTTTATACTTCGGTAATCATTTCTTATAGAAATGAACGTTTCAACAAATATATATGTAATCTATACTTCCAAATGTTAGTTGAAACCCTATTTCTTGATGAAATTATTTCCTAAATCTACTCATTAATAATGATTACATTTGGTTTTCCACACTAAAGCTCACGATAAATTGTATTTTTGGTAAATATTAAAAATAACAATTAAAACTTGTAACTCAACTCGAAGTGACTACCTGCGGAACTGATACCCAAAAGACACTCAAGAAAAAAACAAAAAATATAATCATTTTAATTTACAGCTAGTGGTGTCATTATCGTTAATTTCTTGTATTTCTCTTTTTTAAGTATCTGAAAGAGTTATGTGTTTATAATACATGCATTTTTTGTCTTTTTTCTTTTTATGCTGTTTCAGGGAAGTACCTTGGGAAAGTAATATGAAAAAATAAAACAAACATGTTACAAGTTTTTAAATAAAAGACAGCTTCTGCTGGATTGAGATAAGGAAACGTGCAACATTTGCATAGGGAAGATATATTTCAATATAAACATAATGAATAAATTTACTTCTTTTGCAAAATCTGTGAAGTTAAATTTAACACCTTATGAAATATTTTACAATTTATTTTAATAATAGTATTTCCTTTTATTTCTTGATGAAATTATAAATATTATAATTTATTTGTTATTGATTGTATTAATTTTTAAATATCTTTTCTTTTCAAATAAAAATATATAAATATTATAATTTTTATGAACCTGTAGTTTATAAACCTGGAAATTAGGATAAACAAATTTATAAACTCATGGTCCCTAATAAATAATTTATTACTATTTGAGAATAGATTTGACTTCCACCCGAATCATTTTTTGCTCCCTACAATCTCTACGGTCAACCAATAATTATTCAAAATAAAAAATATTACTTAGCCATTTTAATTTATAATTTCAAGTAATTTCATCATTGATTTATATTTATTATTTTCTTGGATTACTTGTTTGTATTAATACATGCATGTTTCGTTTTTTTAAATAAATTTTTAGTGCACTGTTTTGCATTAATAATATTTTAGGGAAATTTTTAAGGAGAGTAGTTTGAATGACTGTTATCCGCCATTGTTTATAACCTGAACATTGATAATTCTGATACTGATAACACCTACCTTCTTATTCATGTGAATGGAAATTGAAATATAGATTATGTTATAATAACGTTCCAATTCTTGAACCCTCTAGCCATGCTCATCTTCTTCCCTACACTTTTGGTAAAAAAAATCTCCATTTCTATCCTTGTAAAAATGCATTTTGTGTTTGTTTTTTTTTAAAAATAGGAAATAACTAAAGGGAATAATACATAAACACAAAATTATATTTAATAAAGAAATTTAAATAGACAATAAACAAAATTAACAATACAAAAACAATACAGATAACAATTTAATAATGCACACACAAAACTAACGCATGTAGGAAAGAAATTTGTTGACTGGTAGATACTATAATAGGATGTAAATAGTTGGGGGTGCAGTCAAGAAAACACAGCAAATAAGTGAAACTTATTGTATTTTATATGTGCCGACGTTTCGACCTACTGTGTAGGTCATCTTCAGGGCTATGGGAAAACAGACAAAAACAGAATAGACTGTAAAAATACATAAGATAGAGATACAGAAAACATAACAAAATGTAGAGATATAGAAAAATTTAGCGAAAAAAGTGAAGGATATATAATGAAAGGATATATGAATAAAGATGATTACATAGTAGATGTATAGAAGGTGATAATGCAAAACAAAATACAAAGAGAGAAATGAAGTTAAAACAGAAAAATAAAATGAAAAAGATATAAATATAGTGAGTATGGAAGACTTAGTATAATAAAGATAGAATTGTATTGCAGAGAAAAAAATAGTATGAAAATAGACTCCTGGGGAGTACCATAAGTGAAATGAAAGAACATGAATTAAAAATTATGATACCTAAGAATAAATAGAGAAGAATATTGTAGAAAATAAAGAATAGGAATCTCATGTATGACAGGCAGAGAAGTAAAATATAAATATAAATTTAAAATATAAGTATCAGATGTTATATAAAGGTATACAATAGGAATGATGTTATATTATATAAATTAAGATGTAAGTATAAAAGAAACTATAGATGAGAGGTATAAGATATCAGTTAGTGAATGGAGATATATTATAAAAAATAATGATGTTCTATGAACATGAACTCTTTGATTAAAACTATGATGGATGCTAAAGTGATGATGGGAGAAATAGGTGTGAAGGAAGGAGATGGAGAAAGATGAAGAGAAGATATAAATAATATGAAACTGTACGAACCCAATAGGAGTGGCTGCTCGGTGCAGAAGGTAACTGACAAGAAAAATACGTTATAACGACGGAAGCGCTGTCAGCGATCTCTGACGGTCAAAGATGTAACGAACGAAGAAAAAAATTTTATAAAAAAATAAAAGCGTTGGGAAAGGGCCATAAGGGTGAATATGGGGACGCGTAAATCAAGTGAAAAATAAATAAAAAATAAATTAAAGTAATGAAAAAGGGGGCAGCAAAGAAATAAATGATTAAAAAAAGGAATAATAGACAGAAACTGACCGTAAAAGGAGAGAAATTATAAGAATGCAATAGAATGAAAGAGGGACGAAGTAACAAAATATTTTAATTTAAAATTACGGTGTTTTTAGTAAATTAAAAATTTGGGAATAAATTGAAGATAGGTGATGTGAGTCGGACTTGAGATTGACGGTGGAGGAGTCTAGATTGATGTGGATGGTTTCGGAGAGAATGCGTTTTTCATAGTTGGGAACGGAAGCTAGGATAGACGTATTATCGAAGTCGAAAATGTGGTTTAAAGATAGGGCATGATCCGAGAGTTTAGATGCGGTTGGGTTATTGGATGAAATGGAATATTTATGTTGGGAAATACGATCTTTAAGTAAGTTTTTAGTTTCGCCGATGTAGGAAGAGTTGCAATTAGGAGTGGAGCAAGGGATACGGTAGACAACTTGTGAGCGTTGTATAACGGGAATGGGATCTTTGACACGGGTATAGATTTTGGAAAGTTTGTTATGGGATTTGAAGGCTAAACGTAAATTGGGGATCGAGGAACGTAGGGATTTTTGAATATTATTTGAGAGGGAGGGTATATATGGCAAGGATCTGTATACAGGGATAGAGGGAGGGTGTGGAGACCGGGTGGGGTTGGGGTTTTTTTTATAGTCATGGATGAGTTTATTAATAATATGGAGAGGAAAATTGGTTTTTAAAAGGATATTTTGGATGCGGTGGGTGTTGGTTTTATGGAAGGAAGGGTCAGCGAGGGATAGGCCACGGTGGATAATATTTTTGGCGACGTTAATTTTTTGGTGGTGCGGATGTTGGGAGTAATAATTAAGGAATCTGCCAGAATAGGTGGGTTTGGTATACCAATCTGTGGATAAGGTGTGGTCAGGATTTCTAATGATACGGAGGTAACGCAAATGAGATAAATTATAAGAAGAGGTTACATGAGATAAGGAGGTAGGTTTCATGCAGGCCAGCTAATTCACAAGTACCAAAAAATGTTATAAGTATTTAAATAAAAAAAGCTGATCTAGAATGATGGAATGGATTTGTAACATTTATAAATACAAAATACATTTTAAGTAATTAGATACTTGTTTGTATGTCCCTAGACTCTAGTGTAGAGATATGAGCGGTGCGTAGACGACGCTGGCTGTCACCGACGTCACAAAAGTAGAGGGGATCGAAGTCGTAAATCATCTAAACAAATACCCATTTTTTAAATATAAAAAAGCATGTCTATGAATTAAGCTGCTTTATTTGTAAAATATCTAATGTTTTACTTAACCCCTTACAAAATATTTTACAAGGCAATTTTAGTAAACATTTGTTCTTTTATGATTTAATTATAAAAAAATTTGCCTGTAAATAAATCTCTAAAGCAATGAGCCGACAGGTAGACGTCTGAAAGGTCGAACAAAACGTAGATGGGAGAATTGTGTTTCAGTTGATTTTAGGCGGTAATCTGTAGACCAATGTTGGTAAAAAGCACCCCAAGTCTTCGGATTCTTTTACATTTTGTTATTATTGTGGTCACTAAAACAAGCTAGTGAAATTGGATTGAGGAATGGCCAAAACAGACATTTCCGTTAAAAAAGTAAAACCTGAAATTCCATCGATTTTGGGATTTCAGTAGTTTACTGTCTTCATCCTTAGTTAGTCCAGGTGGACCCCCAGGTGGACCCCCAGGGGGCCACGGGAGATTGGACGGGGGTCTACCTTGGCTTGACAAAAAATGGTTTTAAAAATTAGAATCAGTTTGTCCTCGGTACTTTGTTTATTTCATTGCAATAATTAATTAGGTTATCCTATTCTGTTAAAAAATTCATATCTTGTTTAGTAAGACCGCCTTATGATTACTAAATCTTCACATTTTTTGTCGAGTTTTGGGAATATGGTAGAAATGTAGCTGCAGGGGGTCCACCGGAACCAGCTAAATTTTGAAGATGGTCTATGAGATAAAAAGTCTGGGAACCATTGGTCTACCTACATGAAAGTAAATGCGTATTTTTCTCAGTATAAAGGATAAATGATAGATCAAGAGTAGTATTACCTTTGGGCACAATGTCCTTCATTTTCATTGAAGGAAATTCAGTGATATCAAGAAACCAATCTTTTTGGGGAAATCTTTACTTCTTGATATCCATAAGACAATTTCCAATGTTTTATCATGCAAAATTTCTCGTATTATGTTGTAAGCCTCTGATGACAATAAAATTACTATTTGTTTTCGAAATGATGCCCTAATACTTGTACCTGTCAATAATAGAAACTGTCTTCTTTCTCATCGATACTCTGCTACAATGCCACGTCGTTCCATCAGATCCGTCGAATCCAATGCCATCTTCATCACATCCTCCATCATAGGAATATTTCCCTTCAGAAAGATCGACAATGTTCTTCATATCGATTATTTATTATTACTGTATTCTATGGTTATATCAGCTGTTCATGTTGGTATCATAATCTCTAACGTTATTTTGTGCATTTCTGTAATGTCTTATGCAAGGTTGATGTACCTTGTAGTGAGCTTTACAATAATTTGTTTAGGTCACCTGTTGCAACTTATTTATCTGATCGTTTTGTATTTGAAACGCGATATGGTCGAGGATATTTTTCGTCATTTGGGCACTCTGCAATATTATTTCCGTAAGTTAAATATAGACTTACCGAAAAAGAAAACTGAAATAATATCATTGTTCGATATTTTGGACCCTCTATATCTTACGCCAACTTACTTCTATTTGATGCGTTTTCGCATAGATATGAAGTTATGCCTGTTTTTGTCCGTAAATGTTATCAATTCTTTCGGTTGTGGGCAGTTCAACATTCTTATTAACGTTATCAGAGATATGTACGAATCAGGCAAAGAGGTATTAAAGCGACGTATCTCGCTGAATAAGTCAACGAGTGTGAAGGAAATCGTTGATGCTATTAATAAGTTATTAGTAATTAGTGATAGTATCGATTCCATTTATTCTTTCCAAATGCTCTTGACTATGTTGATATGTTTTTTATCTCTTTTGATTCATCTTTTCCTCGTTGTCCATGCGATTTTATTGAAAGAAGAATTGGGCTATCCGATTTTAGGACAATTTGCACTAATACTCTATCGTTTAATCAGCATTTGGAGATTGAACCATTTTTCAACAGAGATTTATCACAAGGTTTGTATGACTGCTAAATGATTTAATTATCTTCGTAAGTATATTAAAAGTTATAGTAGTTTAATAAGGAACGGGATGGCTCAATGTGTAGAGAGATGGGTTGCTATGTTGAAGGTTCTGGGGTAATTTCCGGCTGTGGTAGATAAATTATTTAAGCTGTTAACAGCCACTAATGGACCCTAAGATCCTCGTCGGTCTGAGCACTGGGAACAAATAAAAGTGATTGGGAAGAGAGAAAAATAATAAAAATATATAAGCACTGGGCTTAATTTTGAAGTAATGTATTGGAATTATATAACGTTTTTAGTAATCAAATGTATCTCATGGATCAAACATTTTAGCAAGTAAAAATGAAACGTATGTCTTAAAAAAGTAACAATTTAAAAGGAGTGTCTGTGGTGTAATGGTTAGCATATAACAACATTCTCCGCAGCCAGTCCGGCGGCCCCTGGAATTTATTATAGAGAGTAAAAATCCTTGGATGTGTCGTCCTTCAGAGGGGACGTAAACTGTCGGTTCAGTGGGGTGTCAGGTACTCGTTAAAGGTCCCTATCCTAATTAAACCAGGTTAGAAAACATTTAAGACTCAAACTGTATCATCATCCTAATAGCCATGGCAGCGTAAAAAAGATGTTAAATAAATAAATAATTTAACTTTTTTCAAAATATATAAACCGAGAATTCACTTATAAGTTTATAATATATAAACCTTTAATTTTGTTTTTATTCTTTTATTGTTAAAACTTATTTCGGTCTTTTTATCGATTAGTTTATTTCGCTAAATAGGTTATGTTTATCTTGAGATTATTATTGATTATTTCAATAGGAAGAAGATGTCGATTAGAAGCGCTGTCTTACCAACTCATAAAGAGCACTTCACGCTATCGATTGTAATTTCGGAATGGACGAGTAAACAGCTTGAGCTTAAACCTCTCAAACCGTTCCGCGTTTCCGAGCTCTCTGCAATGTCTGATGATGGGGCTCCTCAATACGACGCCATCTTCAAGTTCTCGACCATCATCTGCCTCTTTCCCTTCAAGACTGATGTTGGCTCAAAGCTGGCATTGAACCGATTGTTGTTGGTTGTCTCTTTCGTATTCACCAGCGTTCTGTTACTAATCGGCCTCTGTGCCATATGCGACTTCTTACCACGCTACAAAGGCAACATGTTCCTCCAAGGCTTGATATTCGCCTACATGTCATGCTACTTGTCAATATATCCTTGCCATCTATTAATCATCACCCTCCAGCACAGATGTCTAGAAAGGCTTTTTCAACGTTTCAAACAATTGTATTCCACCTTGAACAGGTCGATTCCGTGTAAGATTGATTTTTTCTCTTACATCGATATATCTGTATCCATTATCTGGTCGATTCTCTTGTGTTTTACCCGGGTTCCGGTCTTGTACGGCCTCTTCACTTGGGTCGCCGTAGGTTCTCTTCCAATCGTCTGCGGCCAGTTTAGTAACCTCGTCGATATCGTGACGGATCTCTTCGAAGCTGAAATATCGAGTTTGAAAAACATGAGACAAAAGTATTATGGAAATAACGCCAAGAACGCGGAAAAGATTATGGGTTTGGCAAACAAAATATTAACCGCCTCTGTTACTCTCAACGATTTGTTCTCCTTCCAGATGCTCCTCATCATGTCCGTGTGCTTCTGGGGGTTGTGCACGCACCTCTATCGCATTATCATTGGTGTCACTTATCCAAGTGAAAAAGTGAACATCTTCACCCTCCCTCATGTTTGCAACTTCCTGTTGTGTTCCTATTCCGTATGGAGGGTAAACCATTCAACGACGTCTGCTTCCGGTAAGGTCAGTTTCAAATATTCCAACAAGGTTATTTATTCATTACATAATTAGCTCAAATATAAATATTTACCGTCATCAAGTAACAACGATTTATAAATAATTTTCCACCTCAATGTGTCGGGTAAAACATTAATGATCATAAAAATTTTGGTATATTGTATATCGATTGTCGATTTCGTATTTTTGATTCGATGTATCGATTATGAGTGTTGAAGAGGAAAGCAATGTGATTACCGAAGGAGAACGCAGGTTATATTTGGTTTTACACACATATCTTAGTTTCTGTATTTAAATTGTGATTTTGTGATTAATAAATGTTTTTTTGAGTTAAATATAGATGTGTTTCATTCGTGTTGTTAAGACATTACAAAAATGGCAACCAATTATAACCTGCCTTCTACCCCAGTAAACACATTGCTTTCCCTCTTCTACACTCTTAATCGATACATCGAATCAAAAGTATGTAATCGACAATCGATATCCAAAATACTACAAAAATGTAGGTATTTCCCTTATATATGGATGCCTTCTTTAATAAGGGGGAGGATATAATAACCTTCTGACTTTGCGGTCATAGACTAATTATTAGATTAGATAAAATCAAACTTTCAGAAAAATTGTCAGACACCACCTCAGTCAAACAGTTTGATTATTTATATTGTATAAATTCAGGAGAATTATAAAGAAAGTAATAAATAGTATTAAATTTATGCATCATATTTTTTTTTTTTTTAGAAATAGGTAATGATGTAGTCATGTAAATATTTGTTGTAGTCCAAGGAATTCAACGCCATGCTGTACCAGGTCATGATTGAGAACAACACTAAGGAAATACTGCAAAATGTGAGTATTACCTTCACTTATTAATCTTCATAGAAAATGTTCTTAATGCATTGAAGTTTTAAAAATGAATCAATATGTGTTGGAAAAACTTCTTTTTTTTAAACAAATATTTTCCTAATACTTACCTGATACTTGATCCATTTTATAATAAATTAGAAAAAAATTGAGGTTGTCATATTGTTGAGACACTTATTAACCAGCAAAACAGCATATCAGATCAGTGGTACAATAAGATGTGTATACACACACACACACACGATATATGCTTTATGTCCATGAATATTTTTATTGTATACAAGGAGAAGCTGAGACTGCACCTTTTGATGAACAGAGAGGTAGTATTTACTGCTTATGGCTTCTTTAACCTGGACTACACCTTAGTGCATTCGGTGAGCATTAATGGCACATTACTTTTACATAATTATAGATACAAATATATATAATTACAATTCATCTTCCAGATGATCGCCTCAGCGACAACATACTTAGTTATCTTGATCCAGTTTGGCCAACCTGGAAACACCGCGATCAACGTCGGTAAAGATGTGGTGGAAACAGGATCGACTAATCTCACATCAACACAATCTCCATTCATGACTACCCACCTCTAATTAGTTCTTACAGTAAACTTCAGAGTGGGATCCATTTAGAAAATATGAGAGTAAAACACACACAAAAAAAATCATATTTCGAGAAAAAAATATATAATTATTAGAATGCAACAGGAAAACTAGTCAGCATGTATTCAGAAATGGTCAAAATGATTATATCCCTTGAAATCTGATTATAACTCTTTACTTTACTGCTTAAGAGGAAATGCAAATCAGTGAAGATCATTGATGAATCACATCAATGAAGATCATATATAATAAATCTTACTTATATACTAAATATACTAAAACACTTTATTGGCTAATAAATAGAACATCTACAATCCAATTATTTATTTATACATGCTTCAAATTATGTTCAAATAGGTATGCATTTTGAAATACAGTTGAACCTGGATAATTAGAATCTCTTGGTGACAGGATTTCAATTCCACTTAAACAAGTTTTCACTTATCCAGGTCATTGAGGTTGCATGTACCACTAAAAGAGGTTCTCAAACAACTTGTAATTTTTATAAATGTAAAAATTTATTACCTTTGTATGTAGTACAAACTTCATATATTTCATATATAAAATATATATATATATATAAATCATATATAAAAAAAAAAATATATACTTAAAGATGGCTGGGGGGGGGGGGGTTGAAATTAGAGTGTAGCAACAATAGTGAACAACAGTAGGTTTTAGTGGAGTAACAATGTGCTTACTTTTTAAACTTTAGGTAACAATCAAAATTAAACGTTTTTTTATTTTCTTAGTGTGTAGTAATGTAAATTTCACTTATAGAAGTATTCCCCTTATGCAGGTTCTACTTATTCAGGTTGGACTGTAGTTCATTTCTACATTTCTTTTTTAATTTGTTTACTTATTGCCTTATAAATACTAAATAGTAAAATTAGTATTTATTATTATAACTGCATATACTATAATTATATATTTTATGTCATCATTATTTAATTTTTAAGACAGATCATTTCTTTATTAATAGATATATAAAACTGGTCATGCTTTTATTTTAATCATAGAAAATGAATATAATTTATATTGATGTTGACTTTGCTACAAATAAAATTGCATGAAAAATTATTTTGAGAATTATTATTACTAATGCCGTATCTCTAATGTTGTACCTCTATTTTATTATACTTACCTGAAACAATTGAGGCAACAAAGTGGAAAGCCATAGTCTGAGTCCTAAAAATCATAAATGAGAAAATTTATTAGAAATTTCACAAAACTTTCCACCACACTAACTTTCTGGTCCATACAACACCTGTTTAACCAAACTTGATTGTCTCCTGACCGATGCCCAAGATGAAAAAAAACATACCAATTAGATATAAAATGTAAGGATCATTGGGTTCTGACTAAATGGAATTTAATGCTAGTCTATTTAACACAGAATTCAATGTTCTTTATGCTTCTGATGTCATACACCCATGAGTACTAAAATTTTAAAAAAATGTTGGTGCCCAAACATTTAACTCATTACTGGAATCGTACTGATCCTACACAGAATTCATTTGGGATGGCCATAGTGGATCAAATTTCTAGCTTTATTATTTATATGATCTGTCTAGCTTTATTATTTATATTATTTCTAGCTTTGTATAAATTAATTTGAACCTAAGTTTAATTTGACTTAGCTACTTTCCCCACTTATACTCTTATCTCATCATGAACTAGATTTCTGAAGAGGTATTTTGGTATCTCAAATTATTCCTTATCACCATTATATATTTTACTTTATCAGTCATTTCTGGTTTACAGGGTACAGGTAGCAGTAGTGTGCCATGTTACAAACGGGTATACATATGCCACTCCTGACAATATAAATCAAATTAACTTGTTATTCTTATTTTATATAATTTAAGGAACTTTCTCATCTCCTGTATAATTATCAGGTAGTGTCTTGTCTAATGGATTGTTTGTAGTCACATGATTTATTTGGTTGCATTTGTCAAGCATAAGTATTGAATTTTACATTGTAGAAAAAAGGGTTAAAATAAATAATATTTGTTATCATAAAAGTAAGTGCACTACAAAGGTTGGTGTTTTTTGCTATAGGAATGTTGATAAAATAAATTGAAATAAGCCTATACTTATTAAAAATGGTTTATTCAGGAACACAATTCCTTAAACTCACTAAAAGTCTAAAAATTATGAATAATATCAAAATAATACTTCATTGATTAAATACAATTTACATATACTTATATAATAAAAATAAAATTAAGTTATTTTATCGAGATGTTGGGGATTGTAGTCAAAGAAGAAAACATAAAAAAAGTATATTTGTTTTCTTCTTTCCCTGTAATCCACATTTCTTAGTTTACAGTTATTCACAGTTTTATTTCTTTGGTAAAGCATTAATATATATTTACAAAATAAATATGTTATATTCTTCGTTTAATATTAAGCCATAATCCTCCGATAGGCGTCAGAAACAAAGTCTTTGGATGATACTGTAGAGGCCTAATGGTTTTTTCATTTACTGAAATTTTGTAGCTCATCAAAATTTTGATTACTGCAATTTTAACTTCTACCTTGGCTAATCTCTGACCTGCAAGACAACATAAAAGTTAAATTTTCACATAATTATGTTCACTTTAACTTTGCATTTTTATTAACATAATTTGTTTTTTAAAATAATTTATGATCAAATTGAATGGGTGAAAATGAGAACTTTACAAGCTCAAATTTGGACAATCTTGAAATAAAGTTTTTTTTTTAATTATCTGATTTTACCAAGCAACATTATTACTCTGTTAACTAGGTGAATGTGAAAATGATGAAAAAATCGACAAAAGTTCGGAGTTTTATTGTGTCAAAAACTCTTATCACTTCATATTGATATATTATATTGTATCTATAAAACAATGCTAAAATAAAAAAAATAAAAAATATTTCATAACTTTATTTAATGCAAAGCATTCAATATTTCAAAACGACTCTAAGTGGGTATTCATATTTTAATAGGCTCATTAGTGGGATACAAAATAATTACTGAACTGATGTTGAGTAACAACTTTAGTTGATAGAATTAAATGAACAGTCCTGTAATTTGTTTGTATTGGCTTACCTATGCAGATCCTCGGGCCATCACCGAATGGTAGGTATGTTCCTTTTATTATCCTACTTTCGTCATCGAACCTACTGGGATCAAATTTTTCCGGTTCGGGAAAATATTTAGCATCGTGTTGCAGAGAGTAGATAGGTACAAAAACCATCGACCCCTTGGGTAACACAACAGAACTGTCAGGAACTTTGTAGGGCAACCTCGCTTCTCTTACGATTGCTGAAGCTGGTGGATACATTCTTAGAGTTTCTGGAATCATAAATGAGGTTATTGATAGATTGATTTTATAATGTTTAATTCAATAATGTAATTCGTGAGTAAATTTTTTTTTTATACTACATTAGTTTAGTTCATAAGTACTAGAAATTTGTTTTTGTTTTTTGGCAGAAATATGATTCAGTATTCAATAAATTAATTATGATTGTAATTTTACCTCACATAGTTGACAATTGTTGTCTTTTTATCATCAAATTTGGACAAAATTGTCTTAAATGTAATACATTGTAGTTAAATTTTCAGCTATTTAGTTTATACTATTTTATCAAGAATTATAAATGTTAAATCACTATACTGCTATTTTTACTTTTTAGTTATATTTAGTTAGATGTAATTGATAATTTGGTTTATATATTTTAGTTTATATGCTCTAATCGCTTTATTATTATTCTCCAAGTTCATTTCTCAGTGATATATTCAGGAGTATTAATTTACTTGCCTGATAATACTTTGTCGAGGTATACCATTTCTTTAACTGCTTCATGAGTTAGAACACCATCGTATTTCTTTATCTTCTCTTGTATCTCATTGTATACTTTTTCCTGTATTTCACTATTTTGTGCTAGTTCAAACAGCATAAAGCTAATCGTGGTAGCAGTGGTGTCATACCCAGCCAAGAAAAAGACAAACGCATTTGCTGTCATCAATTCTTCATCAAACTTCACTAAAAAATATAAATTATGTGTTAATAAATCATGCCATAATACTATAATTTAAGAATGTGGAACTGTTAAAATCTGTTAAAAAAAAATAATTAAAAAACAAGAAAATATATTATCATTATGTATATTTATTTATATTGTATAGTTATTATAATCATTATAGTTATTTTAAGTTGTATTACTAACAAGTTAATTTTTAACTTTTATGTTTTATCTCTATAAAAACAGAAAAAAGATTAAAGGAAAGAGAAAACCATTGTACGAAATGCAATATAAATTAATAATTGAAAGAAAATGAGATACTTCTAATTAAATATTTTTTATTTTCGGGAATAGACTTACTGTCATCTTTGCCGTTGTTTTGTAGATCCTGTTTCCTTAGTTCCATCAGGATCTGAAGAAAATCATTGCGTTTGATGTTATTCTTTTCTCGGTAGTCAACTGTATTTTTTACCAACTTGAAGAAAAATTCTTCAGTTTCCTGAAATTTTATAATTTTAGTTATGAAAATGATAATAATGATAAATTAAAATTTTCTTATAAATGTCTCATTTTAAAAAAAACACATGTCAAGCAGAGGTTTACATTGATAAAATAATATGGCGGCCAAACTCGGTCTAACATTAACCATTTTGACTTAGATACATAAATTTTGTTCTATGTTATAAGATATATTTTAATTATAATGTGATTATATTGTAATTTGTTGATCTGAACAATGTATTAAAAATCTCAAGTATTTTTTGTTTTATCTTAACAGTATAACTAGATAATATATCCATAACAAAACATTCATAAATTTTTACATTACATTAAATTTTACATACATTACAGCTTATTTTGGAAAAATAGTTTTCAGAAAAGTTGTTAAGTTATTATGTTGTTATGTAGTATTAAGAATTATCTATGATTCCTCATATTTTTTTTTTCTTCATTAGTTTATTATTCAAAATATTTGAGTTTGCAGAATAATGATAATATTTACCTTTGACAATCCTTTCCAGTTTAGGAGACGCATCAAAGTTGGAAATTGGCTGCGAAGAGCAAAGCGTAGCCTTCCCTTGAAGGTAGGTTTGAATAACTTATCTCCCATCTTACAGAACTCACACTCTGGGTCAGTGAGAGTATTTAGTGATAGTCCAAATGCGATGGATCCAATAACGAATACTGTGAATTTAGCCATAATGGCTTTGGTATCAAAGGGTTCTCCTGTTTGTTCATAACTTGATAAACGTTCAACCAGTGTGTCAGAACATTCTAAAAGCTGTTCATGGATGATTTTCATCTTGTTAGAACTGAATGCTGGAGTCAGCTTGTTTCTCAGGTTCTTCCATTGAGAGTCCTCCAAGTTGACAAGGTGGTTTGATAGAGGATCCAACTTGGTGTCGACTTTTAATCCTCGATTGTAAAAAATTGAGAAGTCTTTTATCAGAACCTGGAAACAAAAGTACGATTATTGTCAACTTTTCTATATATTATAAGATTTATTAATATATCGTCGCTGTCAAAACAATACCACCTATCCACACTTTGGGCGATTTTACAGGAGAGAGAAAAAACTGCGCCATATATTATCTTAGGAATATCGGTTATCTTTCAATTGCTAATTACAGCACTACCTTTCGTTCAACCTGTAGAATGCGTTACCGTTACTAACTCATTTTCAGCAAAAGTTGTAGATAGGCGGTATTGTTTTGACATGGACGGATAAAAGGTCAACTTATTAATAAAGTTTTAAGGGTTTAAAAATATAAAATTGTTATTTAACAAAAAATATTGTCAATTGTATTGTTGTCACTAATTGTTATTTTAGGGTGATAAGATTTACCAGAAGGCTTCCATCAACAGTGCATGTCCATCTTGGATATACAACTGCCTTAAACTGAACAAGTATCGGAGGGAGAGGGTTACCCAGTGTATAGATTGAAGATATGCTTGGCTGAAGGTCCTGAGTTCAAAACTAGCAGTGTCATATAAATTATTTAATCCGTTAACAGGGATCTACAGAACCTTAAAGGGCTCAACCAGGCCCACCCTTAATCGGGTGAAAATCTGATTCTTGAGTGTAGTCTTAGTCAATCCTACCTCCACCACTGTTCGCTTCAAAACGGTATAGTAACAAGAGGACGTTAGAGAGGGTGGTTAGTTGGTTATGAACATCTATGGTTGAATATATTCCATAACGATGTAGTTTATCTTCTCGCGACTAGATGTCGTCATTTGCCATATGTCATAGACGTGACAGCCACCAGTCTCTCTCCCCCTCTAGCTCTCTTTTTCTTACTAAATATTTAGGTTTAACACTAAACATACCATAACGGGTCAAATGACCCATTTTGAACTTTTCCATTGAAAATGCACGTATAATTTTATTGCGTCTGCACATTTGACTTCATGACTTTTTCTAAGTAATTAATGTACAGTTATAAAAATATTTTTGTTTTGTTTATTCTGAGTAATCCTTGTTGTATACCGATATCTACCACAACAGGCCATTTGACCCGGAGAGAATTTTTTTGTTTTATGAGATTATGTAGTCATATTTGTAGTCAGTAAGTTGCACATTCTTCCAAAGACTGTTGCGTAAAGTAGTTCAACGAAAATAGCTCAGAATAATTTCAAGAAAATATCAAATTTTAGATTGAAAATAGCTTTTTAGTGTAAGAAAAAGTGGCAAAAATTGAAAGTCTTGGTAAGTACCTAGCTTATATTTTATTTTGATAGCTATAGTAATACAGATCATTTTCTACCCAGAAAAATGTCGAAGCAAACAAGACAGTACAAGTTCTTAGAAGATATAAATAATATTGGCGAAGAGTTTTCAGAAATTAGTGAAGATGAATTTTCTGAAAATGAAGATATATTGGTTGCAAATAAAAATGAGTTTGATTCTACAGAAAACAATGATAAACGTTTACCTGAAACTGTTTCATATTACAATAAAACCAAATTTGGTGTAGACATGACCGATCAAATGGCGAGGAAATTTACTACAAAATCTAAGTCTTGCAGATGGCCTCTCCAAGTTTTTTTCAATATCCTTGATTTAGCTGGCATAAATGCCTGGATTTTGTACAAGCAAACGACAGGAGAAAATATCTCGAGACAAGATTTTTTACTCATGCTAGCAGAAGAACTTGGCGCCGATTTTCGAGAAGCCCGTGAACAACCAAAACAAGAAACAAATACGAAAGGATCGTTGCCTAAGTCTACTACAGATGCTTATAAACGTATGAGATGTCAAATAGGATACTGTAAAGAAAATAAAACCAACAAAATTTGCTCTAAATGTAAAAAATATGTTTGCGGAAAATGTACAATGGAAACACTTATATGTAAAAAATGCGATGAATTATGAATTAAAAGTTTTTATTTTTTGCTTTTGTAATAGAAATGCTCAACATAATATTTTGTTTAATTATAATAAATTTAATTTATATTTTTATTTCCTTCCTAACATCCATATTTCATACATTCAAGCATGAAACATAAAGTCGGGTCATTTGACCCGCTATGGTAGAAATAGGTATATATTAAGTCTTGGTATGATTAGTGATAATCTTAACTCTCCTCCCCTACCCACAGGGTCGTGAGCGACCTAGTCCAGCCCCTGCGCTCTCTTGAGTAATGTTTCAATAATTACAAGTTTTGTACTTTTTATTTTAAATCCTAAATGAATGATTTTTTAATGGCAAGATGAATTTCAAGGGATAAATGGGGTAGGGGAGGAGGGTTAATGAGGTAAAATCTTTAGGTTGGAATTATTTCAGAAAGTAAATTTTATGTATGCATTGTTTATGAAAAGTAATATTTACCAATTTCAAATCGTCATTGATCTACTTGCTGACATGAGAACAATTTTAAATACAGTGGAATCCCGATTATTCGTATTTCCGGCTAATTCGTACAAATTTCCCGGCCCCCAGAGAAAATCTCGATAAATTGTATAAAATCAATGCATTTCAGACCCCTCGATAATTCGTATTATTTTTATGCTCGAGGTCACTTACAACGTCATGTAATTCGTATTTCCAGCTTTAAAACCTCGTTACTTAGTACTGTTTTCGAAAGGGAGGGAGAGAAAAGTGTAACAGATATGCCAGGGATCAGAATGAGAATAAATGCTTTCTAGGAAATCACGCAATTTGTATTGTTTTTATACATAAGAATGTTTGTATTGTTTAGAGGCACAGTAGATCCTATTGTTTTTTACGGGAGAGCGAGTGAGGGAGACATATTTTCTAAGAAATCTCATAAGAAATTCGTACTGTTTTCACTCAAAGGAAATTAGGGGAGTAGAGAGGGGAAGTTCTAGGAATTTTATTAAGCTTTTCTTACAAACGCACTTTTATTTACAATTCAGTCTCGTTTTTGTTACCGTTAGGACACGTAATCATGGCTCCAAAATACGTTAGCCTCTCTATTGAAGAGAAACAACAAATCATAAACGCCGTGACCAGTGGCTGTAAGCTAATTGACGTATCCAAGCATTTCATCGTCCCTGGTTCCAGGATCACATCAATCCTGAAGAACAAGGACAAAATCACTTCCCAGACTTGTAGAGAACTTAAAAAAGTGGGGAAAAAGTTCGTAGAAGCAAGGAATTCAAATGCACCAGTTGGAGGTAATATTTGAAGGGAAAAAGCCCGATTTTTCACAGAAAAATGGGAATTGAAGACTTTCGTGCAAGCGATGGATGGTTCGATAGATTAAAAAAATTGCATTAATACGTTTTTTTCATTTTGTACTCCCGATAATTCGTACCAAATCATCAGTCCCTTGACCATACGAATTCTCGGGATTCTACTGTATTGGGATTGTTTTGATCGTTCATTGAATAGCGGTGGATGAATGGGCATTTTTTTTTTTTATCTGATGCTGTAATTTCTAATGACGGATCTATCGTAACATAAACAAATTAATTGCATAACGACTACACCAAGATTGCTGAGCAATTCTAACCTCTATGTGCCTACGTAATTTGCGATGCCGAGTCAAACTACAAATATAGATTATAATGTCTATTAGGTTTATTATTTTTATGAAAATAGCAAAACTGATATTACTAAAACGAAAATATTTTACAACCTCTTTGTTCCTTCCTCAATCTTTGGCAATCAACCACTTTCGTTTTTAGTTTTTATTTCCATTGTAGCTGCTGTGCCTTGTGCTTTCCTCCACTCTTCGTCAGATAAACCCTTAAATAGGAATGAGCAATAGTCGTTAGTACTATCGATTTATTAATAGGTCAAAATTATCGATAGTAATCAGGCACAGAAGGCATGAGATAACCTTAAATTATCTTCTTAGAACTAAGGTAATTAACAACTGCAATTGTGACGTTTAAAAAAAAAATCTATTTTAATGCAACCGGATTTTTCTTTTCTGTTTTTTTATCAGTTTTACTAACATAGAAGGATTTAATATTAAAATTCGGCATTCGCCAATTATACATTATTCCTTTTCTTTTGATTTCATCATATTCATCAATTTAAACCTTCTTAGAGAAAAAAAAAGAAAAGACGAAGTTTCACTTAAATAACTTTTAGGATTCCACATTTTTTAACTCCCATTTTATTTACAGAATAATTTTTTCACGTAATAATTTCACAAATATTAAAAAGTTTAATTATAAACTTGAATCCATGGGTGTGAAGTTGACGTAAAACGGGTATATACGGAAGTAGGACGCATTTTCTCTAAGCAATTAATTCAGCATTGCAGTTACATGATGTTTTGAAATCTAAATTCTTTCTCGATAAACCAACAATCTAACAATCACAACAAAAAAATAAAATCTGGCTGCCCAAGTATTGACTAATAGCGTTTATATATCACGAAATTTTTTCATCAATTAGAGATTTGTAAGAAATTAAAATAGATCTATATAATGTGTAATTATAGGTAATTCTGTAACTATAGATACTTGTAATGATGGAGTGAATTGGTCAGGGGGTGTGACCAATGATAAAACAAAAATAAGTTTTGCTTATTTTTGTGTTATCTCTGACTGCACCCCCTAACCTATCCAATCCATAATTACAATTATCAAGTCAACTATTTTCCACTCAAATGTAGATAATACTATTTCATCATTTCTATTTATATGCAACGCAAAATGCCTTTACATCATATCCTCACTGTAAACAAATATATATATATATATATATATATATATATATATATATATATATATACATAAAAAATTTTATAGTAAAATTATTACAAAACGGGATCTTCAGGGAGAAGTGACGAATTCCAATTTCGATTCTTAAATTCTCACTATGGCTGGCTTAAATATAAAAAGGCAAAAAAAAAGAGGTTTCAAAATTTGTTGCGGCAATGCTGTAACTATGGAAACGCATTTACTATGTACAAAAACTTTTTGGTGAGTGCAAAATTAATTTTAAGTATGAATGCCATTTATAGAAACTATAAACAGAAAACAGAGTAGCTTAATAAATAAATTAATAAATTGAAGATATATTTTCTATTTAGCTCGTCATACTTATTTCTTAGTATTTAGAAAAAAATGTAACACAACCACTATAGAATTATAAATATTTAGGATGTTGTCGCTTCAAGTAGAGGTACAACATGTAAAAAAATTTTATTCGTTTAATTGTTATTATTTTCCAAAAATAATTCTTTTGTATATTATGGGAAAGATGACGTAATTATGGATAATTATAGATTATATATGTTTGGTTAAAACGTTCCTTTCTAGATTAAATGATTACCGAAGTATACTCATTTCCCATAACATTCTCATTTCCATACTAAAACAAATGATTACTTCTATTTTTGTAAAATATTAACAGGGAAATTGGTAAAAGTTAAAACTTGTGATTCAACTCGAAGCGACAACCTGCGGAATAATTACCCTAATAAATATTAGTAATTTAGTAATAAACCCAAGTTAACCCGGTATTTAAAAATATATACTAATTAGTGTCTAGAAAGTTTTTGTTAAACAAGTTCATCCTATTTTTCATGAAATTAAGATTTCAAACTATAATAAAATTTTAAGACTGTTGATTTTACACATTCTAAGATCGTTATATGTTTCCTCGACTATAAATCTTTAATGCGGGGTCATAAGGGCTTAAGTCAAAATAAGTCCATAATACAGAATCAGGAATGATCAGTCAAGAAATAAATGTATGCTTCAAATAGAATTACTACTATATTGTTTGTAAATTAATACTATATTGTTTAATAAAAATAAAATTACAAATAATATCAATAATTAGATTTGACATAATGTTTTGAACTTTCCTGTTGCCCTCCTGAAAAAATTAAAATTTTGACTTAAGCCCTTTATGACCGCGCATCAAAGAAATGTAATTCTAATAATTTTTCTGGATATTTCAGAACAAAACAACAGATAAAATAAATAACAATAAGGAAAATAAATTTATTAAATATTTATGAGTAAGTGTTAATGTAATTCGCCAATTTCGAAGAATTTATAATCTGTATGATTAACAGCGCAAATAGACAAGTGACAGCACTCCTTTGTTTGATAACTTATCAACTGTCAGGTTTATTGTTGCTATGCGCGTAAAGGTGGGAATCCCACAGTGTATTTTTTTTTCAATTTAAATTTTATTTTATCAATTTTTTTCAAATATTAAAACAATATAGTGCTGATCGCTTTACACAGCTTTCATATACCAAGAGCTATAAAGTATGTTGTAGGTAAAATATTCTAATTAGTTTCTATGGAAACATTTATTTGTCTTTAAATAATATAATGCAATAGTAATAATAAAAAAACAAGTCTCTCTGTTGACTCGTTAATTATTTTCCAGCATTTTAGAAACTTGAGCCTTTATTTTGTGGAATTTTCAAATTACATTGTAGTGTTTTTTTAATGTCACTTTATGAGAATTTGCTCATTTTTATTGCTAACAATAGCAGTTATCATTTGCAACCTACAATTATCAGATTGACTTTGTATATGTGTATGTATATATATATATTTTTTATACTGTCTATATTTTTGTAGGTTCTTGAGGTTCAGTCAATAATTATAAACTTTTCGAGCAAGATTTCATAATACAATACCATCCATATTACAGTATACAACATTTTATATTTTAATTGAGGCGTGGGGGTCCAAAAGGGGATATAGCCATATTTTATAAGTTTTAATTTTTTTAACGTTTTTCACAAATTTAGCGTCCTCAATGCGGTCGTACATGGTTCACCAACAAAATAATTGTTTCAAATAAATAATCATTTTATAATAACCTAAATTATGCCTTATATTTACATCTATATTATGTTTGTGGTTCTTGAAAAAAATTTAAATTTGGATTTATCCCCTTTTGCATCTCAACGCCTCACATATTGAGCATGAACTTTTTATATCTCTAATCAAAGACATGTTGTAAGCTGTGCTTCACTCTTACTGTTTAAAGATAGTCGTAAATGACTATCAATGATTGTAAAATGAATATTTATTATATGCGATTTTATAACAAGATGAAATAGGATCTTGTATTGCAATTTAAAAAAAAAAAAAAATACGGAAAATAATGGCTGTGGTTAGGTTGTGCAAAGAATTCAACATAACCTTACCAGTCAAAACCACAAGCATTTTGATGGATAAGGATTGACTGTATGAGTATCGGAGGTCCTGAGCATTATGATAGTCATATAAATAATATTGTATATTATTTTGTCATTTATATAAAAACAATGCGTATACTTAGAAACTATTTCTTAAATCATTCTTTTAATACAATTGGTATTTATTGAGCAACTTGTATTAATAATTTAGGATGAATTATTCTTTATTATGATTCACGCAATTCATTAGCTTAATGCTCTACACACTGATACTTTAAAATCGATTTTTGATGAGAATAATTGAATTATTAGAGTCGATAACACACGCCATGTTCAGAAAACAGATTAATTGGTCACCATTGACGTCATTTGATTTTAATAGCACCTGGACCCATTTTTAAGAGTTTTATCACACTATCGCCTCATTCTTCATGAATATTAGTATAATAACGAATAATAATATGCTATTATATTTATGAAATTAAAATATTTTTATAGTTAATTCTGAAGAATGGCTTGGAACCAAACCATAAGTTGAACTCTCAGAAATTAGACTTATCTCAATAGATATAATTTAAAAAAATGCAATTTGCATTTGAAGTTTTGTAGCTTTAGATTTTGATTAATATATCATTTCTCATGTTATTTATTAGTAAAAATGAACTCAAGATTTATACATATTTAAATTTAAGTATTTATATTGCATCGATATGTTAAATAATTAAATTTGGTTCTCTCATTTTCCACTATTTGTTTAGTGTCTGTTTATAGAGATAATTTTACCTCTCGAATACAAATATGACAATCCGTGTCAATCGGAGGGGTTTCCGTTTCAAATGTGTTTAATTTAAGCGATTAAATAAATATAATGAAATATCTATTAGTTGAAAAGAAAACAAAAGTGGCATCTATTTAAATCAAAATTCCTCCCTATCCTGAAGTACTCTTCAGAACCATTGACTCTGACAAAGAAGCACCAATCCAGAATAGAAGCAGAAATGAATTTTTTCAGGAATATTTGAGACAAGACAGGAAGAGACCAAATCCGGAAGACCACTATCATGTCGAACCTAAATGTTGAGCCAGCACACGAGGTAATAGAAGAAAACCGAATGAGTTGGCTTGGACAACTCCTGCGGACGGAACCTAACAGAATTGCAAGAGAGACCTACCAAGTCAAAGTGAAGGAAAAAAGAGGAAGGCCTAGGAAGAAGAAGTTGGAAGAAGAGTTGAGGAAGGATTTCGAGATGAGAGGACTCCAATGGAACAGAACAGTTGATGGAAGACCGGCAGAGCTGGAGAAGGCTCCTCACTATGCACTATACAATCAATTTTATTACTCTCATGAAAAATCAAGGATGACCAAAGTAAGTTTGTCCGCGAAATACTAAATTAAAATGAGAATGCGGTGTACCATTACATATTAATTAATTATTAATTATGTCAATTTATTAGAAACTTTAATTTCATGGTAATTTAATGATAAACTTCGTTGTATTCTTGTATAGATCGCAGGATGAATTTATGAACTAATTAACTAATTTGATATTAAATTAAGGCACATTTATAATGAAGACATTTTTTCACCATCATTGTTTTAATTTTATTATAGCCCCTTTTGTAAATGAAGAGACCAAACGAAATCAGAAATAAATATAATTATCACATTACAAACACTCGAGCTAAGTATCGATCACGTTTCTTGTAGAAAGCAAACATGTATCGAGAAGTACATCATCAAAACACTTAATCATTTAAAAATTATAAGAATAATTTATAATATAATAAGTTTATCGGCCTCCAGATAAAATTGTCTCTCTATTATATATATTAAAAATAAAACATTCCGGTGTGTAATACATTTACAAGACTGCAGTGTTGTGAGGGTAATGCATTACAAAGCCCCGATCTAGAAAAGGAATATTGTATTTAAAAATTTTTATATATGTTAACCAAATGATTGGACCAGAAATAACCATACATAAACTAGTCTTATCCAGAATGTCCACAGGATCGGTCAAGATAGTGTATTTTTCAACTCCAGACATTGCGTATAGAATATTATCAAGCTTACGAATTTTATGCTCTACCCACGCTGCTGCTCTATTAAGAAAACAAAAATTAATTCGGGTCATTGTACGCATTGGGTAATTGTTTCAGAAATCGTTTTCAAGGTAAAACATAATTCATGCATTACTCACACTTTCATGTTACTCTACGAGTATTTGGAAGACGATATAAATAAGTGTAGTTTCTCCAAAAAATTATCTTTCACATACATATTTAATTTATAATATATAAATTTATTTAAAATTACGAGTATTAACATAGTGGTTTAATTATTTTTAATGAATTAAAGCGAAGCCCCCTGCCAAACTAACGGCGGACCAACCCCCATTCTACAAACTATACAACTGTTCATATAATTGTACTACAGTAGAGCTACAATTATTATTTAGTAGATATTATTTATCCCTCTAATGAGCCTATAAAAATATGAGTTCCTGTTTGCTATTGTTTTGAGATGTGAGAGAGAGATTTACCTCTTTAGGCATGGTTTAGATAAAGAAAACAATTTATAGTTTACAAGAAAATCTTATGTGACTGCCTCTGTATCGATATAACATTCCTTAAAGCGATAGATTGGAATAAGATGTAGCATGTTTTATTTTTTAAATCGATGCATTCCATCTTTCCTGTTTCAATTCAAACTCAGTGCAATATTTTGTGTAACGAATAAGAAACTCCAGGAACAATGGTTTACCAATTAAAAAAAAAATTATTATTAAATGATCAGGTTTAGGGGAGACCTGTGGTCTAGTGGTTAGCATAACAACCTACTAAGCCCAAGATGGCGGGTTCGTAGCCCGGCAGGTGGCACTAGGATTTTTTAAAGGGAGTAATCCTTGGTTATCCCGTCCTTCGGAAGGATTCGTGGAGTCCTGAGCCTGTTCGATGTCAGGTACTCGTTAAAAATCCCTATCCTAATTAAACCTGGATTGGCAAAATTTAGATTTCCTACTGTAGCATCGCCCGGTTAGCCATAACAGCATAAATCAACAAACAACAAATAATCAGGCCTAGCGACTGAACAGAAAGGATATCCACGATTCGTTGCTAGGCAACACTGATAAAATATTATGCCAATAAGAACTTTTTTATGTTAGCTAATTTATTTATGATTTAAATTATTTATTAAATAAAATGAATAACTATAATTTTCGTAATGAGTTTTAAACTGTGTATTACTATATTATTATAAATAATTATTAATAATTAAATATAAATAATTGTTCATTGTATTACAATTTCGGAGAAGCGACCACTGAGTATATTTTCAAATTCCAAAGAGGTATTTTATTTCTTAGCCATAAAGGTTAGACAATGGCACATTAACAGCTTCAGAAACCATTTCAAGGTCTGTACTTTACACTTTACAGCCTGGGTGGTCATTTTGAAATGTAATTATTGTTGTTTTTCAACTTTTGTTGAGATGACTCACTTTCTTCAGAAATGTGCGTTTTAAAATGGCTAAGGTAATATTCTTCTATTCCTTTCCAGACATAATTATAAGAAAATAAATAATTATGACCTCGAAATTTAGTGTTGGGACAGTAGAGTTTACACTCACATATAATACAGAAGAACATAAAATAATGCTTAAACATAAATGAAATATTCGAAAACCGAACCCTAAGGTTTTATAAATGAAAGAAAAAATAAAACTAATCGATATTTAATCAATTCTAGCATGAGAACAGAAAAATAACAAAAAGGTATACAAAGAACAAAATCTATTTTATATAACAATATAACAGCTGGGAAAGGTTAAATAAAAACACCTGATTTTAAAAACAAAATGGCAAATTCCAAACAATTAGCGTTAAGTCTAAAAAATGTTAAATTTTAACTTTTCATTCGTGTCCTTTTTAACATTCTTGAAAATAAATTCAATCTTGAGTTACAGTATGGAAAAACAGAGTGTAATTATGGGAAATGTGCACACTTCGGTAATCATTTCATCTATACTCCGAAATGTTAGTTGAAACGTTTATTTCTTGAAACGGTTACCGAAATATACACATTTCCAATAATTACACTCTTTTTTTCATGTTCAAACTCACGATTGTTCTTATTTTCGAGATTATTAAAAAGGAAATAAATAAAAACTTAAACCTTGTTGTGGCTTAACCTTAAAGCTACAACTTGCGGAACTCGTACCCTTAATTTATTCATGGAAAATGAGGTAAACATTTTAGAACTCAAATATTTTTAATATATCTATCCGCTTACTTCTACATCTAAATCGCTTTTTATCTTTTTTAAATTTGAACTATTCCATTATGCTCGTTCAAAATACGAAAGTAAACCGATATAAGTAAATATAATTGATAAGTTTACATTTATAAAAAATAAATTTAACAAGATCTTCTAACCAATGTCTTATCAGATATATATATTTTTTTATTATTTATTTATTGATATTTACAACTTTATTACAATAATGCAACAAGTAAATAGGCTAAGTGATACATAATTAGATGAGATAATGGCAAGTAGAGAAACTACCCACTGGTAGTACACAAATCACAAGTTCAACTAAGAAGGTCTCGTGGCCATTGTCTTTTCAGACGCCTCGGAGGATTATAGGGAATTGAAGAAGAAGCTAGGTTTGAAAGTAGAGGGTTTGAGTGGGAATAAAGTTTGTTATGATATATTGCTATTCTCCCAATGCGTGAGTACCAACTCCTGTTGATTGTCAATCGTAAATAATTCACTGTCTTTGTAAGTTTTTTTTTTTTTTTTTAAATTTATTTATTGATATTTACAACTGTATTAAAATAATACATCAAGTAAATGGGGTAAGCGATACATTATGACATTTGAAAATGACAAGTAGAGAAACTACCCACTGGTAGTACTCAAATCACAAGTTCAACTAAGAAGTCACGGGGCCATCTTCTTTTCTGACGCCTCGGAGGATTATCGGGAATTGAAGAGGAAGCTAGGTTTGAAACTAGAGGGTTTGAGTGGAAATGAAGTTTTTTATGAAAGGATAGATAGCGGATTCGGGCCAAATCAGCAACAAATGGGACATTAAGGTCGTTATGGATGATTTTATTCTTAATTATTTTGGATTGTAGGGATTGGATACGAGAGGAATTCGATGGCTTAGTGGAGCCCCAATGCTCTACTCCGTGTCTTTGTAAGTTGAATGTGAATTTTGTTCATGTAAACTGGAGCACCTTTGTCATGTAATGTCCTTCATACATATGGAGTGATCATTTCATCATTAATTGTAAACAAAGTTGTTTTCGTTAACGGATTGCGTTTCAAGTCCGAAATATAAAACCACATAGGCTTAGTTTAAAGGCATGTTTGAAAAAATAACAAGATTCCGTCCAATTTTTATAGTATTTTTGAAATGTTTTTTTAAAAATAATAATCAAATAATAATAATAATAACCTTACCGAACCCGAAGGTACGATACCGTTACAACCACCATCTACGCCTCAGTCAACTCCTGGATGTTTACTGTAGCTACAGCTTCTTAAATTTTTAGGTATACTTAGGTTACTAAGCCCAACAACTTTACAAGCCCCTCTTTACTATCACCATCACTTCAATTATTCAATTTCACTTCAATTCAACAGGGTGCATGGTCGAGTAAGCAAACTTTATTTGTCGTATCCCAATATCATTAATAAATTCCTGAAAACCATTTTTACCAATTGTTGGGTGGTAAACTTCACCCCTGCCCATTCCATTATTTAGAATCACACTGTACTAATTAAAAACAAATTATAAAATAATAAAACTTTGAAAAAATTGGTGCATCATCTGGAACATAACTCATGGAATGCCTTAAAATGCAATAAATTGCAGGATAAAGAAACACGATAAGAAGAAGAACCAGCGAACTACAGAACAATTTATTTAAAGGGATTTTCGAAATAAAACAATAAAAAATTCTAGATTTCATGTTTTACTTTGTGTTTACCAAGTAAAGTAAAGAAAAAAACGGTTGATGCTTATATATACATATATGTTTGTGAATATTACCTGTTCCACTAGTTCAGGATCTTTGATGAAGAAAGTGGGCCTCCGGAAGGAGTAAATACCTCCGTACCTGTTCTTGCCGAAGAAGTCGTAGTTCATCTTCTGCCTTACGATGAGAGGATGGATACCCAGAGCCGTTGTGAGGGAGTTGCCGAAGAGTGGTACGGGAGGCACGAATGGAACTCCCTTTTCTGCCCAGTAGCCATAGGTAGCGGTGGAGTACTTGTACAAGAGGAAGAGAATGGTAAGTACGACGAGGAGGATGTCCGCGTACAGAGACTCGAACAAGAGGAACATCCTGAAGACTGAATGCCGCTCGGGCGAGCGCTCTGTTTATCAAAACCTCCCACCATCGTCTGGGTCCTGGTGGGGGTATGTTTGTTTGTCCCTACATCTGGTCAAAGGTCAGCCTGTTGCGGTAGCTGCTGTCTTGATAGTGAAGTGTAACCGCGTGTTGACATGGCAGTTCTACCGTTAAGAGGGAGTACCTTTGGGACACGTTTCAAAGTTTTAAAATGTGTACTATCATCTATATTTTTAAAAATATTGAAAACATTTAAATAATCTTAATAAATTGTATTTTCACTTAAAGAATAAAAAATTGTCCTAATCTTTCCCCATTGATCGGAGTAACATTGGGACAGTGCATTAGTCTTTTAGAAACAGCAAGAAACATGGCTTTAAACCAACGTTATCCCACAATGTTAAAAAAAAAAAAAACCTAACCCCCATGAATTGGTCTGGTTCTGGGGCTCAAGGTAGAGCCTGATAGTAGTCCAAGAAACAGACAACGGTTGTGCAGGGAGGTGATTTTGGGTACCCATTTTATAGAGGCTCGGATAGCCCCAGGAAGGCTAATTATTTACATAAGAAACATAAAGGGAAATGAATGTGTATTTTTTGGTATTGGGTACTTGGAGGAATGGTACCTACCAACTATAGGATTAAATAGCAAACACGACAAAAATAATGAAAATAGACACAGAATTGTCAATTTCTCCATATCAAGTGGTCTCAGAATAATGATAACCAAGTTCTCCCATAAAGAAGCCCACGAATACATTTCTTCAGATAGTCATACAAGAAACCTAATCGAGCACGTCATTACAGACTCCAGATATGTGTCCCTTATTAATGATGTCCGAAGTTACAGCGGGGCAAATTGTTGGAGTGACAACTAGGAAGTTGTATTAGTGAAATATAAACAAAACCTGGCAATAGAGGGAAGGGAAATGAAAGGTAAATGTGTTCCCAATGGATAAAATGAAGGGCGAGGGCACAAGAACAAGATACAGGGATAAGATCAGCAAAAGCATCTACTCGTACAACCAAGTTGAGTTTGAAGAATAGGATCTGAACAACAGATGGACAAGGTTAAAAGCAATCATAAGGAATACAGCAAAAGAAGTTATGAGAATCAAAGAAAGAATAGAGAGGAATGATTGGTTCGATGGTAGAGCACTGAGTTGCTGTGCCGAAGATCCTGAGTTCAAATCTTACAGACCTTTATTTAATGCGTTAGTGCCCGGAATGGATCCTATGAGATCTAGAACATTCCAAAATTTCACACCAAAGTAAGGGGGGAAATCTAACGGTTGAGAGTGATCTAGGCCAAATCACCTCCCTGCACAACCGTTGCCCAAGAAGCAGTACTGTCTTTACCGTCTACTGAGCCCCAGACCCCTCTCGGGTTATTATAGTTTTTTTATCGATATGGCCACAACATAGATAAGAAAATAAGGTACTACTCAGTTTGTTTGGTGAATTGTTTAAACTATTTATTCAGCTGTAAATAGAATTTAGTATTTCAAAGACTGAAATGTTTTTTCCGAGATTTTTCCAATCCCATTCTAATTATTATTTATATTTTTGAATTTTTTAGTAATGTTAGTAATCTAGTTTTTAGTATAATATCCGTGCTTGGGTTTGCGGAAGATTTGGTACTGTTGGGTGAGGACGAAGAAACTATAAAGCTAAATACACAAACGTTAATGAATGCTGCTAAGGAAATAGCGTCGGATAAGACTAAGTATATCGTCAGTAGCACAATTTTGGTGGTTAGGAGGAAATAAGTTCGAACATGTGGAGAAGTTTAAGTACTTAGGGTCAATGCTAACTGGAAAAAACGAAATTCAAGAGGAAATAAAGGCGCTACCAAAGGCGGGAAATGCTTGTTATTATTCGGTCTCGAAATTACTAAGCTCGCGTCTTTTGTCCAGAAATTTAAAAATCAGAATTTATCAAACAATCATCATTCCATCTCTTCTCTACGGATGTGAAACTTGGCCGCTAACGCTGTAGGACGAAAACTATATTCAGGTATTCGAAAATAAGGCGTTACGTAGAATATTCGGTCGTAAAAAGGATGAGACCGATGAGGAATATAGGAGATTACATAATGCGGAATTGCGAAGCATGCATCCGGTAAATATTATTCAGGTGATAGCTTCGCGAAGATTAAGATGGGCCTGTAAAGTTGCTGGGCTTAGTAACCATCGAATTCCTAAGATGTTAATAGACGATGTACCGATTGGGAAGCGTCTGAGAGGCAGACCGAGGCGTAGGCGGGAGGATTGCGTTAGGAATAATCTAGCGGTTTTGGGTTTGGTTGGTGCTCCGTGGACGGAGGTTTGTAAACATAGATTGGTGGTATCGGCATCGAGCCTTCGGGTTCGTTAAGCCTTTTATTTATTTATTTTGAATTTTTACTCATTTTTATGTTTAGTTTATACAAATAGTTTATGTATAATCTCAATTTTTACTGAGGGAAGAGTAAATAATTTTTTTCTTGGACGATTTTAAAGGTTTATTATTAAAAATAAAATTTCGAAGTATAATTATTATTATATTATTTCGGAATGAAATAAATAATTAAAAGAAAAGGTCAATTATCAATTATTTATGATATTACATAATTTATCGGCTAGGCGTACTATCACCCAATTCCTAATGGGTTCGTCATTGAGGAAGCGTTGCTATAAAATATCATAACACATTTCTAAAAATTTGATTTCAACATATCTAGTACTTCTCGAAATAGTTTTTTCTATCCATCTACCCGCTAACGTCAACAGGAAAATCACTTTTTAGCAACAATTTTCCTCTTTCGTTGCTAAGGGCATTGGTCTATTTATAATTTACTTTGATATATCATTATGGTATTTAGTTATTGCAGAGTCATATAGTAATAGTTTAAGACTGATACATTTTTATTTAAATAATTTCTATTTAGTGTTTAACAAGTATGGTTGGTCTTTACAACAAATGATTTAATTACATGTGAAATTTACTATAAGAAATCCATTTTTACTAACACAAAGATGAGGGACAACTGCACTAAATGCAAGTGAAAATCCATACACTCAACACAAATGGATAAGCTCGATGGCGATACCAATCTCTACTTATACACTTCCGTCCAAGGACACCTACCCAAACCCAAATCCGCCAGATCACTCTTAACGCAATCCTTCCACCTACGCCTCGGTATACACCTCAGACGCTTCCCAGACGGAACAGTGCTTATTAACATCTTAGGAATTCGTTCGTTACTAAGCCCAGAAATTTTACAGCCAATCTTCGCGCCGCTATCCCTTGAACAAAATTTACTGGATGCATGCTTCGCAATTCCGCGTTATGTAATCTCCAATATTCCTCCTTTTCTGGACCGAATATTCTTCGCTACACCTTACTTTAGAACATCAGAAGGTGTTGTTCAGCCTTCAGTGTTAGCGGCCATGTTTCACGTCCGTACAAAAGAGTTGGAAGGAAGATGGTTTTATAAATTTTGATTTTTATATTTCGGGAAAAAAGACGCGAGTTTAGTAATGTCGAGACCTTTTTTTTTTTAGACTTTATTTTCTCTTGAATTTCGCTTTTTTTAGTTACCACAGACCTTAAGTACTTAAACTTTTCCACATTTTGGAACTTATTCCTTCCTACAGCAATATCAACAAAATTTCTTCCTTTTCTGCTACCAACCATTTAACAATCCACATATAACCAAAATTACCTCATAAAAGGTCTCAAACATTGGATCAGACATAGGAAAACGACGATTAAAACTTTATGGACAAATTAACAGACTTCCATAAACAATACTCTCCAATAAAATGGATACTTACATACAAAAAGTGTAGTCAACAACACCGTGGGCTAAAAAAAGCGAAAAAATATCGAAGTGATAGTACTGACAAAAAAGTGTATGGAAAGAAGGTAGAAGTAGAGTAGTGATAGGAACCTTTAAAGAAACAAGAAACAAAATGGACAGAGCAGAGAAAGATAAATAATGGGGAAAAGATAATGTATGTATGGGAAAAACGACATCCAGATTCTTATCACTGCTTCGCATGATCCTACCTGGGATTCGCAATAAATATATATACGTACATATATTGCGAACCACACGTCAACAAGCATGTAAACCAAGACCCTTACATAAACTCGCAAACACAGTGGATACTCAAATTGTGGAAAACGATGTCAAATCGTGTGATTTGTGTCTTACTCACTGTTCGATGTCTTACAGAATTGGTTTTATTATTTACAGTATACGCGGTACGAAAAGGATCTATAGTTATTCGAATTAGATGATTTTATGAACGATTATGACGATTGTGGCATTGAAGTAGTGTACGAGTGAATTTCACGAAAAGAATCGTTATTTTAATTTTATTTTTAAATTAAACAATTTACAAGCGTTGCTCCGGTGTGATTGTATTCATTATAAAATGACAAACCCAACTGACCACAAAACAGCGGTAAGCTGTCAAACAGTTTGTTAAATATGACAGTTTTGAGGAATTGAAAAATGCGAACCTCTTAAAAAAAAATCTAGTATCTATTAAGTCAGCTCATACGATCAATAGAATTTTTATTTTGTATTATACATTTTCATAGATTAACGAGAAAGTGTGAGTAATGCCTAAATATTCTGTTAACTTGAAAAAAAATCCTCGAACGATAATTACTCAATGTTTACAATGAGTCAGATCAAATTTTGTGCTTAACAGCAGCGTTGGCAGACCATAAAACTCGCAAACATGAGAATAATATTTACACAAAGTCTCTAGGAATAGGAGACAATAATAATATCTCTAAGATAAATATATATAACTACAGAGTTGTACGTAAGGAAGAAACTAGTTGTGGTGCAGTCAAATAAAAACACTATATAAGTGGTTATTTATTTAATTATGTGCCGACGTTTCGACCCACTTTGTGGGTCATCTTCAGGGCTAAGAAAGAAAAACAGACAAAATAACAGAACTATAAAAATACATTGCAGACTAAGCATATGATAAATGAGAAAAATATATATGTAGAGAGGTAGAAATTTAGAAAAAAGTGAGGGATATATATGAATAAAAAATTACAGAGAATATGTACAGAACGGTGGTGATGCCAAAAAGATTTTTTTACAAATATAAAAGAAGTAAGTAAACAGTAAGTTATTTAAAAAGAAGTGAGAAGTAAAATTATGGAAAAGGTTGTAGAATATATATAAAAAACTATAAAATGTAAGATAATAGACTCCTGGGGAGTTTACATAAGTAAAATGAAAGAAGGTATAGCCAAAATGATATTAAAGAGTAAATAAAGGAAAAATAACAGTAGCAGGTCAAGATATAAATATAGAGTATAACAGTTTTTAAAATGCATACATATAGTATGAAGTGGTATAAATGTATGACAAATAGACAAGGAACGTATAGAAATATAAGTAACAATATGGTATGAGCATGTAAAAATAATAAAATATGATGAAAAAGTGATGTTAAATGCTAATGAAATCTCAAATAATAATAACATATGATGGATGCAAAAAGCTAATATGAGAAAAAGGTGTGCAAAATGGAGAATTAAAGGGGTGAGGAGAAGATATGAGTGATAAAAATGTGCCTACCTGAAGCAGCAGGAGGCTGGAACAAGACTGAACGCGGTCTAACTGACAAAAAAATACATGCTCATACCATATTGTTACTTATATTTCTGTACGTTTTTTTATAGTTCTGTTATTTTGTCTGTTTTTCTTTCTTAGCCCTGAAATTGACCCACAAAGTGGGTCGAAACGTCGGCACATAATTAAATAAATAACCTCTATTTAGTGTTTTTATTTGACTGCACCCCCAACTATTTTCTTCCTTACGCCTAACTTTCAGTCAACCATCACCTCGCTTCTCATGAATTATAGAGTTGTACCGTTAAATTATGTCTCTGAATCAAACATCAGAAGTTTACCTCTAGAGGATAGGAGTCCACACACACAAAGCGGTCTGCCTCTCAACATAAATACATGATTTGCGTATTATGATCTCTCCGGGAACGATCGTGAAACTCCTTGCAATTTACACTTTAAACTTCAGACATGATTCTTACTTATGTGTAGGCAATGCATTAAATTAATAGTGTGGTGGCAACAGCTGATTCATTTTTTATATTTATATATCATTAGCGACCCGCCCCGGCTTAGTAGGGCATATTATGCCTACATGTTTTATCTGTCGTAGGGTCTATTGGTAAAAACCGCATGAAAATCCATGCAGTAGTTTTTGAGTTAATCGCGAACAGACAGACCGACGCGGCGGAGGACTATGTTGTAATATGTATAGATTGCAGCATATGAGTAATACCTCTTTGACCAAAACTAATTATTAAACAGCTGGTAGATAGACTTAAAAAATAACTTTTTCTATGCCAGTGCATTTTTCATTTTTTTGATCTCTCTACTATATGCTAAAAAGTTAGACAGTTCTTAAAAAAATATTTCGGTGTTTTGGTTCAAAGATTTCCATTAAAATGTACAATAGCCAGCTCATGTTCTTTAAACGTTATGTATACTCTCATCATTGAAGAAAGTTCAAATATGCGGTACATTTTGTTGAACTGGTTTTGTAAAAAACCTAAATTTGAGTCATATAAATTCTTTTAATTAAAAAAAAAAATTTTATGTCAGTGCAAAAGGCGGGATTCATTAATCTTATGGAAAATAACATTTAAGATTGAAAAATATGTGATTTAGTTAAATAGGAATTTTATTTGCCCTTTTTTGCTAGTTACATAAAAACACTTGGGATCGAATTCTGGGATATTAGATAATTCGATTTAGAACAAGAAAAAAATATTTTCGTTTTCAGGCGTAACAAGGAAAAGCGGATTGAAACATATAAAAAATGATACTACAGAGTATATCGACCAAAAAAAAAAAAAAAATGTGATACAGTATCTCTTCCTTACACGCCTCCAAAACTAACCAATGATCAACGTTGTTTCAAAAAATTGTTATGAAATATTTCATTGACCTAAAGGCGATACATTAATCAGATTTCAATTAATCTTCTTTTGTTTTAAACATAAAAAAAAAATTAATTATCTTTAAAATAAAATACGTTGGCTTAAAACAAGTCAGAATGGATCAATGAAACCGAAGAAATGAAATTGGAATTTACGGAAGATACGGAAAGTAGATAAAAGAGAAAAGTTGTGAAACATTCATTCAAACAAGACCACTCTCAGAACAGAATGGTCGGAGAAATACAAGAAAGAATTAAATGACGTATATAGAGAATTTGGAAAGAAAAAAACCTCATGAAAAATGAATACTAACTTAATTTCAAACGCTGTAATGATTTTTTTTTACTTTCTAAATAATAATAAATAATAAATTATATTTTTTATACTCTTATTAGCCAATAAAAAATATTTTACGAAAGGGTGTTTGATATATGTAGTACAATTTTGGTACGAGCAAGCATGCTTACCATGTCGAGGTTTTAAATATAATATTGAGGGAGCGACTCCGGGGGCTCAAATGGTTAGAGCGTTGCCACGGTGAGGCGGTGATCCGGGTTCGAATCCCGGCTGAGGGCAAATCTTTTCTCTTCAAAATCAAAATATATTTAGAATTATTTCTCCCACGATTATTCAGAATTATTTTTCATGTTATTATCGTGTTAGACGAAATCGGTTTATTAAACTAGCAAAACATGTAAAAAAAATTTGTGTGTTGTCTACTTCTGATCCTGAACGTCTCATATATTAAATTAAGAACGTTTAACATTATATTTTGATCAATAAACTAGAGCCAAAACTCAAAATGAAACATTGTGTCTTGATAATGCCTGAATGGGCGAAACGTCGACTGTTTGTATTTTACACCAGATTTGAAACATAAGGCTCTCCTTGTGGTGTTTTCCATTTGCATTATAATTATATTTTGATATAATTTTTATGGAAATTTGTTATGAACTTAATATGAAGTACCACTTTCGATAATCCTTAGGTGATCAACATAGAAGGTAAGCAATAACATGAAATAATAACACAAAATTTCAGCATTCCACGGTGAGATGTAAAAAAAAAAGTACCACTACAACCCTTCTGGAGTTCAGTACTTGGTAGAGACTGTACTATTTTTCGGACAACTGTTGCAACTCTGTGGTCTACCACCGAGCCACTCCGCTCCCTTACGGTTACCTATGGTATGTAAAAATCATTTAAAAATTTTATTGAAATTGACAACTGTATTATAATAACACATCAAATAATAGAATGAAAGATATATAATGACATGATATAAAGGAAAGTAGAGAAACTCTTTTGTACTCGAATGTCAAATAGTCATATGTTCCGGAGGCACCCTCATCTTCTTTTCAGGCGCTTCGGAGGATTATCAGGAATTGACGATATTGCTGGGTTTGAGTGTGAATGAAGTTTTTCATGAAAGGATTGATATCGGATTCGGACCAAATCGGCAACAAATTGAACATTAGGGTCGTTTTGGATGACTTTGTTCGTAACATAATAAGGAGCATTACGGGTTTTGGATTGTAAGGACTGAATACGAGAGGAGTTCGATGGCTTAGTGGAACTCTACTCAGTAAGTTCAAATAGGTCGTATAATAGTCATGCCATCATAAGACTTTTTTAATTAATTGGAAAGTAAGAGCGTTTGTCTAGTAAGTGTTGAAGTAGCCCGAAACGTCGAGCTGTTTTTGATTAAGATAATTTCCTTGTTTTGTGCACGAGTAACAAACCAGGATGATCTCAGAAGTGAGAATATATTTGTAAAAGAAGAACGAAAACAATGATACGACTATTTGAAATGAGTTGCATGACCAATATTTACAATTGAAATTAGCAATCTTCACCGCTCGCTAAACAAAAGAAAAATAAATTTGTCCTTGTGAAGATCGATTAGTGGTTAAGGAAATTTTATTTTATTGAGTAAATTATCAATATCTATGTTTAAATTACAGGAGTAATATGTTTATTAACAACATTGTTTATTAACAAGAATGTTGCTAGGCAACTTAATGATATAATAACTATTACACTTTAGGTGCTTTTTTAAATGTATATAATTAAACTCAGAACGTGGAGTGGAACAGCAATATTAAAGCACAACTGTGTAACAGTACAACAACAACTGTAACCTTCTATAAAGGTGATATTAATATTTGAAATATATGAATATATAACATTAAAATATGATTGAAATAATTGGTAAAACAATAAAAAAGAATAATAAACATCACTAAATATATGGATACATTATTTACAAAATATATGGATACATATATGTAGGATTAGGTATGGATACATACCTAAGTGATTATTTAAATAATCACAATTAAATAAATTTAAAAATATATAAATATAGATAAATAAATTATATTTATACAAAATAGCTTGTAGTCCATAGATGATCAGTGGAACAGGCACATACACCCTCCCTGGTTATAGCGGTGAGAAAACTTGCAGGGAAGTGGACGGGGCGGCCTGGTGAATTACGAGGATGTTGGGTAGAGTCCTTGTCAGCCTCGGTGTTCGGAGGTGTTTCAGGAGGTTGATGGTGTTTTGGGGACATAGATGTGGTGACGTTGTCTTCTTGAGCAAGAAGAAACAGTGGTTTAAGGCGGTCGTACACAGTAAATCCAGCCTTCTGTCAGCCCTGCAAGGTAGGTCGAAACGTCGGCACTTATAATAAATAAGTTTGTCTTATTTAGTGTTATATTGACTCCACCCCCAGACTATCTATATCCCATATTAGATCTTCCAGTCAACAATTTTCCTCTCAATCATAATATGTTCAATTTATTTACTATGCCTAAATAATTCATAGCAATGAAAAACTTAGGTACTGAAATAGCTGAAACCAAGGGTTTGAGGACATCCATCCATAGGAAAATTTTTCTTGTGTTGAGGTCTTGAGTTTTAATTTCAATTTGGATACTAAATTGTAAAACGCCGGGTATGTTTGATCAAGGGACTGTATTATACGAATGGTACAGTAATTACATAAGTACTTCTGCATGTATGTTCTGTTAAAGGGAAAAATATATATAAACATATAAAATCCATAAGAATTTAGCTGAGAGAAAACAACAAATAAATAAAAGCACGTAACATTATAATAAAAAAAATATTGTACAAGTGGGGAAAATTTACAATATTTTTTTGAATTTAGGAGAAGTTCGAAAAGCGTGGATTTGAATGTAGCTAACTAAGAAGCATGACGGATATCAGGTCGGAGTTAGTTCTAGGTATAAAGGCCTGAAAGGCGAGGTCTTGTATCCTGGGATTGGATAAAATATTTAAATTATAAGGTACTATATAGATGTAAGAGGGATGTTGTGAGTTGATGGCTTGGAATAAGAATGAAGCTAGGGTATAGAGCCTACGGATGGAGGGGAAGAGCCACTTTAACTCGCCATAGCAGTGAAAATACGTCTTAGCGAACCTGAATTGAACTGAAAACCGAAGGTTCGATGACGACACTACCAATTGCTTACTAAGGAGCAAATTATTGGTAACTAAGGAGACTAGTATGGATAGAATAAAAGTATAATTTGCTGAATCACAGCTGTTATCGGCCGATTTCCGTCTTCGTTTGTTTCTTTAGGAAATCTTATCAATTTTGTTTTAAATTCGACATTTGGTTCTTCGTATCTTGAAACTAAAGCCTTTCACTGTGTAGGAAAGAGATACAATTTTGACAAATTAATATTCTCTAATTATTTTTATATTAATGCTTGTCCCACCTTATACATCTAATGTTAAGTTTATTTAAGCTCATATTCTTAACATATTCTCTCATAACTTTATTGATGTTTCATATTCTGGAGTATTTATCAGCTGGGAATCTAGTAACCTTACCTATGATTCAGTAGTTGCATTTGAGCCTTGGAGGTGGTGGGATGTGTTTTTTGGGTGCATTGTTCATGTTTTGCTTTGCTGTTATTCTCTTTCTGCCCTGAGGATGCCTGAATAGGCGAAATATTGGACAGGTATTTCCAATTTCCTGTTTTAGTTTAGGGACTTAAGGTTTTTAGTTGGAATTTTTCCACTAATGTATTAACATTTATTTAATGTCTCTGTTGACCTTTCAATTTTTCAATATATATTTGGTGGAATAACCATAAGTCCACTGGTTTTTTGATAATTTTCTCATTTTTTCTTGCACTTTTACTTTCATTTTTTCATATGGTTTTTGTCTTCTGTTCTTGTGTTGTTTGTTACTATTATTTATTTCATTTTGTTTTCCTTTTGTGTTTTTTGGGGGTTTGGTGAGTGTATATTGATGTTTCATATTCTGGAGTATTTATCAGCTGTTTTTTTTTTTTGTTTTTTTTTTCCAACCGAAGAGTAATTTTATATGATGGTTTTGTCCACGACCAATATTATTTTTAAGACCGAAGCAAGAAGATACCTCTTGATACCTACAGATTAAGTATCAGATAAACAATAATTATAAAATTACATTAAATTAAAATGCCCCCTTTTCTCAGGTTTTTCGACTCAAACCTATCTGAGGTAATAACATAAAATTATCTTGAAAGGTATATTTATTTTAAAATCATTCATTTGGTATAAAAACAAATTTGGAATTTAATTGAACAATATAAACAAATATGGACTTTGTACAGAAATATATTGATCTTTTTTCCGGTATTGAAAATTCGAATTTTTCCTATCTTAGGTTTTAATATATTTTTTTGTCACATTTAAAACAGTCTATTAGTACAAGTGAATAGTTTTTGAGGGCAGTAAATATAAATATAAAAAAAGCACGCCCTTTCAGGCTACTTCAACATTTACAAGACAAACGCTCCAATCTCTCGATTAATTATATGACAAACAGTAGACCCATCTGGAACACGGCTTAGAGCTTAGGGGCTCCACTAAACCATCAAATTCCTCTCGTATTCAATCCTTAAATGAAGAACAGCTAAAAAGCTGTATAAAGGAAATCCGAATGGAGTAAGTCCTCGAGGAAGGCCCAAAGCTAGATGGAAGGATCCCGTCTGTGAAGATCTGAGGCTGAGGAAGGTCTCTATCACTCGAGCAGGCGATCGGGACGATTGGGGTAGAGCGGTTGAACAGGCCAAGGACTTCTTTATGAGTCTGTCGCACCAATAATTTAATGTAATGTAATTCAATCTTTACAATCCAAAATCCTTCATAAAATCCTCAAACCTCCTTACTTTGTTATGACTAAAGTAATCCATAACGAGCTTAATGTCCCATTTTTAGCTGGTTTGGCCCGAAACAGATATCAATCTTTTCATTACAAACTTTTTTCCCACTGTTTTAAAACCAACTAGCTTCAAACCTTTCAACCTCTTCAATTCCTGATAATCCTCAGAGGCGTCTGAATAGAAGATGGCCTCGTGACCTTCTAAGTTGAATCATTCTAGTATTACCAATGGGTAGTTTCTCTACTTTGTCTCTTTACATGATCTATCTTTCATTTTATTAACTTGATGTATTCAAATATACAGTTGTAAATTTCAATAAATAAATTTAAAAAAAAAAAGTCAGCGTTATTTCCAGTCTTCTGGTGTAGGCTGCCCAATATTGTCTTTACAATTCGCCTTTTTACTATTTTAAAACTTCAATCATTACGAGGAAATCATGCTTATAATTATGTAATTTCTAGTTTATTCTTGAAAATAAAATGTTTCTAAACAGGACTGTATTGAATGAGATAGGAGCTTGTCCCGATGGTACACCTCTTCGTTCCTGTGAGAGTGATAACAACTCAATAAATAAGATAATTGTAGAAAAGAGATAACAGAGCGAGTTAGAACGAGTGAAGAGGAAACGTCTAATGTTTGTACAAAGTATTGTTATCATGTTTGTACAAAGTATTGTGTTTATTTACAAGGTGTAAATACTGTGCCCTCCTAAACGACACCTATTTTATGTTTCATGATTAAATGACCAACATTTCTGTGAAACACAGTTCTCCATTCTAGGATCCTAAATTTTTTCAATACAGTAATGACTGGTTAGGTTTACCAGGATAACAAAAATTTAGACCTCCCAATGTAGCATCGTCCAATTAGCTATAGCTGCATTAAGTGACGTTAAATTATAAACAAACTCTACCCAGTTTAGAGATGCCTTCAATTGAGATTGGATAAAGTCTGCCTCTCTTGTACCAGATTTCTCCAGCTGTTTCCAGTCCATCTCTGTTGAACTCTTACCGCTTCCCTTTTTCCCAGGTGATTTCTAGTCTTCTTCTTGATCTTCTTCCTTCCGTTCTTGTATTTTATGCCATATTAGCATTTCTTTCCATATTCATCCTAAGGGGATACCCAGATCATCTTACCTAACTTTCTTCTTGAGTGGTTTGAGTGGCCTATACCTCGAGTATTGAAATTATCCCTTTCAACCATTCTCAAGTACCTCATCCCCATTGTCTGAATATGTCCCTGTGGTTAGTGGTAAGGGTCCATGACTCCTAGATGTAAAAAAGGATGGAAAGGATGAAAGGAAGTTGGCCTGTAGAAGGACATCTTTGTCAATGATATTAGTTGCCCATATAAATATTAGAGAGGAAGAAATGGCCCGATCAGAGTTTTAAAAAATCCTTAAATATTAATAGACCACAAGTATCTGCCTCCAATCATTTTTAAGAACGTTAATCAGTCCATGTAACGTGTAACTTGGGTCAATACGTTCCTTATGAATATGAGAAGAATTCCTACGTCACTTAACACTACTATGGCCAATCGGACAGTGCTACAGTGGGAGGCCTAAATTTGGCCTATCCAGGTCTAATTAGGACATAGATCTTGAACGAGTACCTGACACCATACTTCCGCCATTTCACGTCTTCACCGAAAGAATACATAACCAAGGATTTTTCCTACACTACCTTTGTTCATCGAAGGTTTTTCCTAATAATTACATAAACAAAAGAACAACTCCTGGCTGATAAAGATAATAATAACAAGAAAAACAATATAAATAGAGAACCTGTTTTATTTGGTGTTGTAAACAGTCCGTGAGAAAACTGAACAACGCATTTGAAAAATACAAGTCATTGTATCAAATTAAGTTTGAGTGGTGCAATAAAACTCAGTTTATGATTTTCATGATTATGCCTTAAATAGCCAGCGCCATTTTACTATCACCGTGTTAACAAACATCCAGCCTGATATTAAATACACTAAATAAATGTTAGCTTTTTATATAATTTCGTCTACAACTTTTCTTCTATTTTAATACTTATAATCCATGCTTCTTGTATTTTGAATTTGTTTTATAATTGCAAAACATCACAGCACCAGACTTTGTTTCATTATAATCATTTATATTAATTTTTTTTAAACATGTAACACTACAACCAATGAAGGGGCTCACCCAGTGCCTATAGAGTGGGTAACCTTATTTAGATTTAAATTTTACAACGACCTTAATGTCCCATTTGTTGCTGATTTGGCCCGAACCCGGTTTATATCCTTTCATAACAAACTTCATTCCCACTCAAACCATCAATTTTCAAACCTAGCTTCCTCTTCAATTCCCGATAATCCTCCGAGGCGTCTGAAAAGAAGACTGCCACGTGACCTTCTTAGTTGAACATGCGATTTCAGTTCTACCAGTGGGTAGTTTCTCTACTTGTCATTATATCATGTCATTATGTATCATTCAGCCAATTTACTTGTTATATTACTGTAATATAGTTGTAAATATCAATAAATAAATAATAAAAAAAATATTTACAAGGTTGAGAGTGCTAGTAGCGAAATCACCTATTTGGACAACCGTTTATATATAATCAACCATCTACTGAACCCAAAATGTTCTCCTTAGGCTGTGGTACAGTTTTTTTTAAACTATAGAATTAGCATCATTTTTTAACAAGGAACTTACGTGGCCAAGACGGCAAACCTCGGTTTTTTTTTTTAAATCTTCTTCAAGAATATAGTTAAATAAATTATGGTAAATAAAGCTTAGTGAGAAATAAGCCATGTATTTCTTCAAAGATTTTTGAACTATGATACATTCATTAATCGTTAGTCTGGTGTTTCTTATAGTCCTAGTTTTATTGTGAATGGTGGACTATAGGGTAAGGTTATATTGTATAGGTTATATTATTATAGTAACTTAGATTACTACAATAATACAATAAAACCTGTACAACTACAACCCGTGTACGGGTCTGGGGTTCAGTATATGGTAGAGACTGTACTGTTTCATGGAGAACGGTTCTGCAAGGAGGTGACCTGTCCTAGGTCACGCTCAACCGCCAGATTTTCCCCCTTATTATGGGTACCCTATTTTTATAATATTTTATAGAGGCTGGGTGGGCCCCAGGAGGGTCCTAGATCCTATATGACCCGCTGCAAACAGGCTAAATAAAAGTCATGGCCTGCAGCAGGATTTGAACCAGGATTTCTGGCATGGCAACTCAGTGCTCTACCACTGAGCCACTCCGCTCCTTCTAATGACATCAAATATATTTAAAAATTATTACAACAAAAAAATAATAGAAATAAATTATAATAATAGTTATAATAATAGTAGTGCCTAGTATTTATCAACCCCACGTAGTTCTGATAAATCATAATCGACGTTTTTCCTATTGTAATTGTTGATAATCGCTACGTCATTCATTCGTCATTCCACTTCAGATTAATTGGCCAAATTGATTCGATTCAATTTATGACTTGCCTATTTTTTTTATTAATTAGCAATACATACATTAAAAGTAAATGATAATGTCAGTAAACATTAATTAATAATTGGTAAACAATAAAATAATGGTGCAAAGTAATATTCTGATTTATTATTATTATTTTTTTTAAATTTATTTATTGAAATTTACAACTGTATACAAAATACATCTAGTAAATATAATGAGTGAATACATTGACATGAGAAGACAAGTAGAGAAACTACCCAGTGGTAGTACTCAAATTAAAAAGTTCAGTTTAGAAGGTAACGATGCCATCTTCTTTTCAGACGCCTCGAAGGATTATCAGGAATTGAAGAGGTTGTGAGGTTTGAAACTAGTGGGTTTGAGTGGAAAAGAAGTTTCTCATGAAAAGATTGATATCGGATTCGGGCCAAATCAGCAACAAACGGGACTTTAAGGTCAGTATGGATTACTTTCTTCGTAACAAAGTAAGGAGCATTGAGGATTTTACAAAGGATTTTGGATTGTAATGATTGGATACGAGAGGAATTCGATGGCTTAGTGGAGCTCCAAAGCTCTATTCCGTAAGTCCAGATGGGTCTAATTATTGTCATGTAAATGAGTCTCTTGTAGTTAATTGGGAGCTTAGAACGTTTATCTAGTAAATGCTGAAGTAGCCTGAAACGGCGAGCTGTTTCTTGTCGTTTCAGTCTAGTATGAGGATTCCAAGTTAAGCGTTTGTCAAGGTGTAGTCCTAAGTACCGGATCTGTTCTACAGGACTTATAGGGATGTTATTAAACGATACAGGGGGCAGGAAGTCGCAGGTTTACGACGGAGGGATTTATTTTTAAAAATTATATTATAAACTTTGAGAAATTTTGGATCAGGTCACAGTACTAGAGCTATACAGCGGGATCAGGATCGTCTGAATCCCACAATATTTGTCAATACATGCCAAGGCATTATTCTTTTTTAACATATCAAATTCTTTATACATCATCACAATGCACATTCTAGCAAATGAACTTTGCTCTGATCACCATGGAGTCAGCTATGACATAATGGTGGGTAGGAAACTGACTATAAACAGCAAAATAAATAGATGATTCATCAGCTGGCCTAGTATAGAAGTTTATTTTCAGACAAAGGTTTGATGAAAACAAAGTTATCAGTTTTTTATTACGAAAATAGTCACTATCTATTATTATTAACACCTAGATAGGCAAAATTTAGCCCTCCCACTGTAGCACTGTCCGATTGGCTATAGTAGTGTTGAGTGACGTAGGAATTCTTCTCATATTCATAAGGAACGTATTGACCCAAGTTACACGTCTTCATCATGGACTAATTACGTTCTTAAAAATTATTGGAGGCAGATACTTGTGGTCTATTAATAAATAGTTGCTCAATATTTCAGGCTTTTTTAAAACTCTGATCGGGCCATTTCTTCCTCTCTGATATTTATATGGGTAATTAATATTATTGACAAAGATGTCCTTCTACAGGTCAACTTCCTTTCATCCTTTCATCCTTTTTTTACATCTCGGAGTCAAGGACCCTTACCACTAACCACAGGGGCAAATTCAGACAATGGGGATGAGGTACTTGAGAATGGTTGAAAGGGATAATTTCAATACTCGAGGTACAGCTGCTGGAAACCACTTAAGAAGAAAGTTAGGTAAGATGATCTGGGTATCCCCTTAGGATGAAATGCTAATATGGCATAAAAGACAAGAACGGAAGGAAGAAGATGAAGAAGAAGGCTAGAAATCGCCTGGGGAAAAGGGATGCGGTAAGAGTTCAACAGAGATGGACTGGAAACAGCTGGAGAAATCTGGTAAAGCCTTATGGTTCAAATTTGGAGTAAAAACAAACAATTATCAGTCGACGTTTCGCCTATTATGGGATTGTCAAGACACAAAAAAGAGTAAGATCGGTCACATCTCAAAAAAGAAATGTAATACATCCCAACAAATAACCGCCCAAATAGGCTCATACCCTGAGGCAGCACATCCACCCCAAGACGTTTAACCCAAAAACTGAAAGGCTCATTTCCTTTTTTTGGGGGGGGGGGGGGTTGAACCTTTCAGTTTTTGGGTTCAACGTCTTGGGGTGGAGGTGCGATCTAAGGTTATGAGCCAATTTGGGTGGTTATTTGTTGAGATTTATTGCACTTCTTCTTTGAGATGTGATTGATCTTACTATTTTTTGTATCATGATAATCCAGATTTGAAACATAGGCTTTGCTTGTGGTTTTCCCCATTTACATTCTAATAAATGTTAATGTTTCGTTTTGAGTTTTGGCTCTATTTTATTGATAATGTTAGATGTATTTCAATAGTGTATATATTTTAGTTCTTGAGGTGGTTAATCAAGTACAATTTAAATGCCTATTTAACAGATCTACTAATCAAACGTCGGTACGAGCATGATACGTCATTCACTCAGAATAATTAATTATTTCGCTCACTTGTGATGAGATAACTTTGAAGTTGATGACAAAGCACAATATGCAATTTTTCAGACAACATTTTGAATCTCTAAAGAAACATTAATTCTCTTATCCCGCTGATAAACTGGATGAATCCTTATTAAGGTATTTAATTTAAAAATTCCATTTGTAAAAATACATGGTTTATCAAGTAGAATTTAAATGCCTATTCAACAGATCTCGTCAGAGGTCGTGGTATCTGTTCCGTAGCTTGTCGCTTCAAGTTGAGTTACAAGTTTTATGGACTTATATTATATCGTGAGTCTTAGTGTGGATAAGAGAATGTAATTATGGGTAATGAGTAGACTTCACTCATTATTTCATGAAGAAATAAAAGTTTCAATTAACATTTCGAAGTATAGATGATGTACGTTTGTTGAAACGTTCATTTCTTGATGAAATTATTACCGAAGTATACACATTTCCCATAATTACGTTGTTTTTTTCCATACTAAAGCTCATGATAACTTGTATTTTTGGATAATATTGGAAGGGGAACGAATGAAAAACTCGAAACGACAACCTGCGGAATAATTACCAAGGTTATGCAAGGCCCATGTAATAATGAAAACTATATTTATACACAATATAATAATAATTAATAACATAATGTTTTCCAGTGATGAAGACAAATGATTTGGCCTTCTTTTTATTCACCAAGGGAATCACAGAGATAGAGAGGAAATGGCTGACTAGAAGATCGTAATGAAGGATACAATTTGTCTGGGAGTGCAGTCATTAATAGCAGTAAATAAGGTTAAGTTATTTATTATAGGTGCCGACGTTTTGGCCTAAAATGTTGGCCATCTTCAGGGCTGAGAAGGAAAAACAGAAAAATCACAGAGACATCGATTCCATCTTCATATTTGGACAGATGGATTTCTGATGTACTGCAAGAAATTACAAAGTAGAGTAGAATTGAAAACATATAGACCACATTTTATACAGTAATATACTCGACACCAATATAGATGGCACATATTAATATATGTCATTCCGAGAAGAAAAAAAAAAGATGATAGAATGTTTTTAACTTATTGAGTTTTAATAGCATTCATTTAAAAACAAAAGATAAAAAATGCTCTTTCTCTGGAAAATGGAGTACGATCTTTTTTTACAATAAAAAATCCAATACATAAAAATGTAAAAAAGTTAGTTTTTTCAAGTAATCATTTATACATCAAATTAAATTATCAAAATTAAGTACTTTAAGTAGAAATACTATTGATTTTGTTTGTTAAATATTAAATTTTTTTAAATACTCAATCTTTCAAAATCCTAGATCAGTTCTTGGTATTAAAATTTAAGAAACAAAAAACATATTGAAAAAATTATACAACTTTCGATTCACTTTCTGTTTGGGATTTGAAAATCCCATATATATGTATATATACATGCATATGAAAAAAAAATGTTTTAGCCTTTCAAGCTCATGGTTTCGGGACAAGCTTAGCAAGGAGAAAAGTAATAAAGTTATGAGAGATCTCTGAATGTGCCAGTTACCTAACAGTAACTCATAGTTACTATTATCCGAAATTTAGAAAACGATCTTTTGCGAAATCGGACATCTGGAGGAAATATGGTGGGGAGTTGCCATTGGTTACCAACATTGTAATGTATTATTGGTCATCAAGGCTATGGGGGTGTCATCTGCGCCGAATTAAATTAGCTATATTTATAACCCTATATGTTGAATAATATTAGTTGAGCTTATATATCTACAGCCCCGGGGAATAAGTGGTTAAGTCGAATTTTCTCCTAAATGAAAGTGGTGTACTTAAGTAAGCGGGATCGATTTATTTTCGTAGTGAAAAGGGGCTAAAGTAAGGCAATGGCTTGAAAAGGAGTTATTGTTTATTTTACATCATTAACTCCCTCTGGACAAAATCCGACTTAACCACTTATTCACCGGGGCTGTAGATAGATAAAAAAGAAAACGGTCAGAATGGAGGTCTAAAAATATTCTCTTTTATTGGGAGATCTGTGTATTGGAAACCAGACGTTTCGACCCACATTGCAGGTCTTCTTCTGGGCTAGTCTGTTGGGGGTTATCACTAGACTGACATGAGACTAGCCCTCAAGAAGACCTGAAATGTGGGTTAAACAGTTCTCCCATATAAAATAATTTTTTTTCGACTTCCACCCGGGTCATTTTCTTCCTCTTATAACCTTTTAATATTTAATCATATAATTTACAGTCTATTATAGTATAATCCGGCAAACGATGAGGATAAATGACGAGTGATGCGAGCAAGGTAGTAGGGCAAAAGGGAATAGCTTCTCTATGCGCAGCTGGTTCGAGGCGACTTCTGCGCAGGCTAAATTTTCTAAATTTTCATATTATGGCAACTGCCTAATCGAATGAAATAGTACGGTAGTCTAGTATTACTGTCATGGCACCAGTACTCCAAGACAGATACACATACATTAACTACAGTTTGTAGTTTGTAGCATTGCCATAGTTTGTTTTTAAACCAATTCTCATTTCCACTGCCTGATTGATAATATAAGTACATTCTTTCAAAGGTGAATGCTTTGAGATTTATCGAAAGCCCTCGAAAATATTATCAACACATTTTAATCTTAGTTGTTTTTTCTAAAATTCCTTTCTTTTTTTTTCATTTTTATTTAATCAGAAATTGTCTTCATTCTAAACGATGCCTTAAATATTTTACTAAATTGATTGAAATGGCCAATTCTGAAGTAAAATGTTTTTGCAAGTACGAATAGCGACTGATAATCTGTCATGTAATTGTTGAAGTGTTTTCCTCCTTCGATCAAAATAAAAAAAAAAACAGTTGTACAAATATTACGGAAACTAGAGCCGGTTTTTGCAAAGCAGTCGTAAATTATTATTATGAAATAATCATTAATTGTTAATTTTTAATTAATAATTATTTTTATAATGATGAAATAGAACATCATTACACATTGTTTATTGAAATATAACTTATCACTAGTTTTGGACATGTAAAAGTAAGTATTTGGGGCTGTGTTTCGCTAAAAAGTCTGATTGATGGCAGTCATTTGTTAAAAAGTTTAAAAATTAAGGTAGAAAAGAAAAACAATACAAATTTAATATTGCTATTTGAATTTTCACCCCCATTATTATATTTGATCGGAAAAAAAAATTGAGGTGAAGGGACTAGTGAATCAAATTTCTTATCATTCTCAGATTTTTCCTTTAAAAAATATTCATAACCATGTAGATCAAAGGATTTAAAAAAACAAAAAAAAAAAAGGCTTTTTGTTACAAGTCCTCAAATAAAAACAGACTTTTTGTTACAAGTCCTCAACTAAAAACAGACTTTTTGTTACAAGTCCTCAACTAAGACAGTTATAGAATGGGCTCAACCAGCGAAGATATATCAACTCCTATCTCATGGTTATAACTGCTAAAAAATATATTTTTATTTTGAAGAGAAAAGATTTGTCCTGGCCGGGATTCGAATCCGGGTCGTCCGCCTCTCCTTGGCAGGCGAATATACATCGCAAAATTGCGAGAGCACGAGGACATGGGATCGGTGAAGAGAACGGATTTGTCCTGACTGAGAGGCGAACCCTGATAGCTCAAATGGTAAGAGCGCTGCAACGGAGAGGCGGACGAACCGGGTTCGTATCTCGACCAGGGAAAATCTTTTTTCTTCAAAATAAAAATATTAAAACATTTAATAAAAATCACAAAAAAGCTAAAAAATATAAGTCAAGACGTACCGATCAGAGACAAAAAAGGGTCAAAACTATACAGGAACGTACCAAAAAGGGACAAAAAATGCCAAAAATTAGATAGTAACGTGCCAAAAACTTAAAACCATTTTTGAGAAAATTATAAAACAATGAAAATCGTTAGCTTTCATTGAAAAAGTTGCAGTAATACGTACCTGTACTACTTGAAGGCTCTGGGGTTCGGTACATGGTAGAATCTGTACTGTTTCTCGGACAACCGTTGTGCAGGGAGTTTATTTGCCTGAGGTTTTTCCCCAATTAATGGTACTAATTTTATACATGCTCAGAAAGTCGCAGGAAGATCTATAAATTCCACAAACTTCATCTGTGGCTGTTATTTATAATTTATAACTTTTTTTTTGTACCACCACAACCCGTGAAGGTCTGGGGTTCATTACAGATTCCCCTCACATTTTCCGTACCCCCTTAATAGAGCCTGGGTGACCCCTGGGAGGTTCTTAGAACCCATAGGATCCATCTCCAGGCGCTGACAGATTAAATAAAGGACTGCCTGCAAGTGAGATTTGAACCCAGGGCCTTCGGCATGGGAGCTCAGCGCTCTACCACTCTGCCACTCTGTCACTGAGCCACTTCGCTCTTTCCTTTGTTCTCATTCATAATATTTTATCTTCCAAAATATTGTGAGTTGATTATAGGCTAGTTTTGGTAAAATGCAGCAAATGGATATATGTAATGGGTGTATAAAAATGAATTACCGTTTTATCAAAATATTTAATACTATTTATTATTTAAGAGCGTTCTCTAAGCTTCATTACTAACACTGGACTTCTTAAAAAAAAACCTCAGTTTAGTTATTTATTTCAAAGAAGAAACATGACTACGAACTACGAAATTCTCGTAATTTTAAGACATTACTGGAAAAAAAATTTTACAGCTGCTGAAGCAACTCGTGAAATTATTAAATATGAAGGGGGGGGGTGTCCTTGACCAGCGCACTGCGCGGCGTTGGTTTGAAAAATTTAGCAGTGGAGATACGACGTTGGAAAGGAAGAAGGGCTCCGGGCGACCATTAATGGATACTGATTAGGTTCTGAAGGAAGCTGTTGAGTCAAATCCGTCCACAAGTACTCGCGAACTTGCCAGGGAGTGTGGTGTGTCGAAAGATACTGTTAGTCGTCATCTTCTCTCCATGGGGAAGGTGAAAAGGTCATTTTTTTTTTTACACTCCATTAATGTATATTATCTAAGTAAGAGAGAATAAAAAAAATAAAACAACATGTTTATAGCAACTGGCTCAGTTACTTAAAAGTCAAATATAAATAAACAGTTTAAAATAATCAGGGAAAAAAGGTGGGGTTTTTGTTTTCCACTTGATTTTTTTTATCCTTGAAGTACTCAAAGAGGAAATAATCAACAATGTGTAATTAGGAGAAAATGTTATCAATAATCTAATAAACATATTTATCTCTTATTTTGAATAAGATATAATTTCTTTACTTGTTTTAACATTCAGTAAACTTAAGTAATGTGGAACTTTATTTTTTTTTATTATGTCATCTTTATTTTTAGACTTCCAGAAAATACTTCTTTTTTTTTTTATTATTATCAGAATGATAACTATTTTATGGGCGTTGCTTAGCAACGGATCTGAGAACTACTTTTTGTTTAGTCTTTTGTCGTGCTCGATTATATAAATTATAAATTTTATATATATATATATATATATATATATATATATATATATATATATATATAGAGAGAGAGAGAGAGAGAGAGAGAGAGAGAGAGAGTTAATAATAATATATATATAGGGCTTTTTTTATCCGTTACACAAAATATAACACTGTTTTCTAAATTTAAATGGAATGCATCGATTTAAATAATATAACTAGCTAAATGTTATTCCAACATTTGGATTTTAGGAGTGTTATTTCATCACAGAGAGGGCGGGCATATTTTTAATTATTTTCTTCATTTTTTTTCTTTACAATTATTATGAGAGAGATAAACTTAATAGTTAATTTTTCGGTCTCGCGCTTCAAATAATTATTAATCAAAATTAATTAACAAAGGTTTTCTTTACACGTAATCTCATTTGTGAGGCATTTTAATAAAATCTACTGAGCAAGAACGTATTGGGTCATATTATGAAACCATCCATCTACTTGAAGCGTAGATAAGTTTGATGTTTACTTTAGTGGATAGGTTGTTGTATTAGGGAAACTTTATTTCAACTAACGAATAAATTTAATTAATTTTTGTATTCCTTTTTCTAACTAATGAATAAACTGAAGTTTTTTGTTATCTTTGTATTCGTTATTCGTTAATTTCAAGAAATATTTATAATAATAACAGTGTAGTAACAAGCAAAGAAGATAAAGGCAAGGGTGGATCCAGGATTTTTTTCCTGGGGGGGGCAACGGGTAGACGGGCAAAAAAATCAACAATAACTTAGAAATAAACTTGTAGTATTAATAGAATGATTTCAAAGGTTTATTAAAATATCAAAACAATAGTTTCACTCATGTTCTTTCTGTTATTTTATTCATATATTTTAACAACTATGATCATGTGATTTGCCTTTAAGTATGTACTGTAATGGATTCTCCACAGTACACAAAAAAATCTCTGGGGGGGCACGTGCCCTCGTCCCCCTCCTTAAATCCACCCTTGGATAAAAGAAAAGGTAATGACAAAATTTCCTCATATGTATTTCGATTTATTTTAACATTTCATATACATGCAATAATAACGTCCATTATGTAGTTATGAGAGATGTATTACGTCAAACGCAGACATTTTTTGTATAGCTGAAAATATATTTTTCGTAAGTTTAAATGATATACGGTTATTATAATTTAGGCGTTTCGTTAAAACCTTCTGAGTCAATTTGGTGCTATGTTACTTAAATATGTTTTTTGGCTATTCTGCAGCTGATATAACCAATCACCTCCTTGCACATCCGGTGTCCTAGAAACAGTGCATTCTCTACCACGTGCTGAACCCAAGACATTTTATGGGTTGTAGTGGAAGATTTTTTTTTTTTTTTGCAGCCACTGAATACTCTACTTGCTATACTCGAATAACGCGATACTCAAGAGATATTTGCGGAAAAATCGGAAAAACAGAGTTTAACCGTCTTAACTAAAGAATCTTATATTGAGCAATTCTACACGACCATTTTCTCTTTACTATATGCATAAAGCCGAGTATGCTGTAAGACAACAAATGTACATGTTTTAATATAAATACATTTTATGTCAATTATATGATAAACATAGACCACATTTATTATATAATAGACATAGTCATTGTGCAACATGAGCGTGTCGTACGAAAGACGCTTTACGTAGAATTTATGTAAGTAATCAATTCAATTTTGGCTAAATAACTGCACTGTAAAACTCAAAGAGGATGTTTGTTTTGTTTTTTCCCTTTATATTTTCTTGTTACCAATGTATCTTTCAACACGATATAGCATACATTTTTAATAACTGGGCAAAACTATTTGGTTAGAGATCAACTCAACGCTACTATTGAAAAATTATAGATGACTCCATGGAAAACAATAAAATGGTTTTCAGTCATTAACTTCTCTAAAAGTACTTTTATGAAATACCTCACTTATTCTACTTCTCTCATTGAAACATATGTTTTAAATATTTTTCAATCGTTCTGTAAGAGTAACATTCGAAGCTGAAGCCCTAGCGGCATCCACACAAACTAGGCGAGACTATAGCGCTCCCTAGCATTGGATAGCTCATAGGATTGGTGAAGAGAATGGAGGATTTGTCTGGCTTGGATATGACCCCTAGTAGCTCAGTGGTTATAGCACCGCACTAGAGATGTTCGAATCCCTGCCAGGACAAATCATTTATCTTAAAAATAAAAATGTTTTAAACTATAAATTATTTATCTAAAACTCACCTAACATAAATCAAAAATTTCATTATTTATATATACATTTTTTTGAAAAACAAGATAACAGCAAAACAAGGAATAAAATAATGAAAGAAAAAATATAAACAATACTAACTACGATAACTATTAAAGCTATTATGAATAAGTAAATATAAAGATATGTGTCTGGAAGTGTGAACAGCCAAATTATCAGAGAAAGCAAATGTATATACACTCAACAGCAAAAAAAACCAAAAGTGTTTTATAAAAGCCAAAAACCCAACAAACATATACAGTTTAATATTTCGAAGGATATTTTAAAGGAAAAATAAAATTCTGCAGTATTTTCCAGCCAACCAAATATAATATAGTTATATATCGTATAATAAAATGTCATGATTGAATCAAGTGCATAGAGACAAGTAAAATAAAATATTTAAATCAACAAGTACACAACTGAAAAGTGGGGGGAAGGTACCAAATAAGACATAAACTGAAATCAAATTTCTAGAAGAAAGTTGAGATACGTTTACTAACATGTTTAGTACCTACTGTAGTACAATTAACTGATCAGTTGTAATAAGGAGTAATTGGTGAAAAGGGGTTGCTCCGTCGTCAAGGATACTGTCATCATTTCCAAAGCATTTTCTTAATATTAAATAAAACTATCTTATTATTTAAAGATTATTATAGATGTAGTTATGAGAAATAGGATAATAATAATGATAAAATGGAAAAAATATATTTAATAAGATAAAATAATATCAATCATATTGTATAAAAAATTATATTACAACTCAATATATTGACTCAATTTATAACTAAATCGACTCTTAAGCATTATTGGAGTGATATTTAAATAAAATCTAAGCATAATTATTTCATGAAGGAATAATTATGCATGTAGATTCCAGTATAGGGAACAAATTACAAGCATATTATTTGAACTTTCAAATTTGTCTATTTCAAAAATACCTGCGCTACAGTGAAATAATAGAAATATGAGTATTTCATAAAAATATAAATTATAAATAGTTAAATCCAAAATACAATATAAATTAAACAAAGAATATTAATTAATATATATATATATATTGTATTTTTGGCCAACATTTTTTATTGTCTTTATAAACAAAAAATATGATCTGAACAATTTATCTGTGAGTTTATACTACACAGAATCGCCATTCCTAAAAAATAAGTTTAAAAAATATTTTCTCTAAAAGATAATTATTTTCTGAAACTATTATGTTCTACTTATTAGCATACAGACAATAGTCATAGACTTAGTTGCCATGAAGAGGAACATTCTTTGAGTCACAACCTTGACAAATCTTGATAAATGAAAATTGATGTTTGTTTTTTTAATTTGCATGGTACACAATAAAATAAGAATTATATATATATATATATATATATATATATATATATATATATATATATATATATACATATATAAACATGGTGATTTGGCATTTTTCTTTTTTTATTATTATTTATTCGATTATCTGATCTTTTGATTACACAAGCCACACCCGTACATAAACATTACTTCAGATAATCAACACTCTACTGTATATGGAAGAATATCAGTCAAAGTATATTAAGTGTTTAAAAACAATCCGTAAACATGTGCGTAACTTACAAATAGTGTCACTATCATCATCGTTTTCACTGAACAACTAGCAATGTGAGCTACTGATTAAGTAATCAACTCAGAAAAGGCTTGTAAAGAATTTGTCAGTGAATAAATATTGGCAAATAAATATTGATCCCCATAAATATTCAACCATTCAGTGAATATAATATAAATCCCCCGATTCTGCAGTTTATGCTTGAGTGTGTCTGCTGGTTGATTAAAAAATTATGTTGATCAAAATAAATAAATTGTAATCAAGTTTACATTCTAACAAAATGTAAATCAGCTATTAGTTATAAACATTTTTATTTTAGTCAAATTTTGTCGACTTTGTATCTTCAGTGAAGCGCTCTGGTTCTTTCATGCCTAACTTCTTGGTCTTATTAATCGACCAACAAAAAGAATGGTATTTTCTTTAAGTATCATGTAAATGAATGGATGATCGCAGCGCATACGACGAGGCAAAGATATAACCTGAACTGCAAAACCTAAAAACAATATGTCCATTAGAAAGTTGTAAATAGATTAAATATGATTGAATTTTGATCAAATTACTTTAAAAAATTGTTAGTTTAAAAATAGGTTTACTATTTGCATTTGTCAACTAGTGAACCTACAGCTATGATGTTAATTAGTTTATATATTGATTCAAAATATATCACAATAAAACAAATAATTTTTAAAAACTTATACGTAAACTAGATTTTAGTATAATAATAGTTAATTTAACAGCGCTCTTGAAGAATTTCTCAGTGAACATAGAGATCTAGGCCTGGAAATTAATGAAAAAAAGGAGCATTTACACGCGAACATCTAGATATGGGCAAATGAAAGAAGAAGAAATACAGGTGGGGAACTGGCGCTTCAAGATTTGTGACGAGTTGAAGTACCTGGGCAGTATAATGACGTTTGAGAACAGATAAGGATGTTAAGGCACGAATAGCGGTGTGAAATAGATCTCTGTTCGGTTTACAGAAAATATTCTCCTGTAAAAGGATGTCAAGAAAGGCAAAGTGTCTTATATATAAAACAATTGTGACTTATGGATGTGGGGCCTGGTCACTGACAAAATATTGCAAAAGGATCCTTCAAGTATGAGAAAGAAAAGTCCAGCATAAAATTTTTGGACCTATCCCCTATGGGGGACCAGTGGAGAATTAGGTCCAATAAAGAGCTAAAGGACCTACACGAAGAGCCTGATATAATAATAGTCATACAGCTCAAAAGACTACGATGGTTGGGGCATGTGGAGAGGATGGACCTAGCTAGAACTCCAAGAAGGATGATGTACGAGATAGCGAATAATGGTTCGAGATTAAGAGGGAGGCCCTGTCTCAGGTGGCTCGACGATGTGGAGGGTGACCTGTAGGCGATCGGAATAAGCCGGTGGAGACACCTTGCGGCAGACAGAGGCGAATGGCAAAAGAAATTAGCAGAGGCCAAGGTTCCTCAAGGACTTTAGAGCCCAGTAATAAATAAACGTAGTTATGTTATGTCCCAAAAATGATAGTACATAAATATCTAGGTTATATATTTATATCCTCGGTGAATATTTGGTTAAGTCTAGTTTTTTCAGAGATTGATGACTGTATTGAGGGAAGCATAATTGTGCCATTATGTTAGTTTTGGGCTTAAATGTAATTGAAATAAAAGCAATAACTCTTATTCTATCCGATGCTGGACTTAGCCCCTTATTCATTATGTAAATAAAACGAAGCCCCTTCCCTAAGCACATGAAGATCATTTTGGAGAAAATTCGACTTAATCACTTATTCAGATCAGATGTACTGAATTAGTTGCAACAAGTTGGATAAATTTGTTTAACTAAAACCAGAATAAATACATTCTATGTAATGTTATAATCTCTCAACAATATAAAAAAAATTTTGGTGATGAAATATCTTATCGGCATTCCCAAGCAACGAATCAAGAAACATCTTTTTGTTTAATCTTTTGTTGTGATCGATTAGTAAAATTATAAAATCACAAAGCCCTGTTTCTGATTTCTTTAATCCGTTACATGAAATATAGCACTATTTTTTAATTTAAAAGAAAAAAAAAAAAGGAATGCACAGATTTAAAAAATAATCAAGCTACATCTTGTTCCAATATTTCTATTTTAGGCCTCTATGGCTATTTCAATGTAGAAAATTGAGTGAAATAAAATTAAGATGCTATAAAAAACTCTTATAAAAAAACCTGTACCACTAAGACCCATGAATGGGTCTGGGGTTCCGTACATGGTAGAGACTACTGTTTCACGGACACCGGTTGTGCAGGGAGGTGACTTGTCTTAGATCACGCTCAACTTCCAGATTTTCCCCCCTATATTATATATAATATAAAATAATAATATATATATAATATATATATATATATATATATATATATATATATATATATATATATATATATATATATATATATATATATATATATATGATGTTTAGGTTCTTGAGTTTCAGTCAGTTTCTCAACTCCTTAAGGCAACGTTTCGAGACTAGGTTAGTCTCATATTCATGCCCTGACAGTGAAAAAATGAGCTTTTAGTAAAAACATTAAATAGCAGACTAAAATAAATATAGATGACACGTGTGAGTTTACTAAAACTAAAGATTCGGATAAATTAGAGTTAAAATCAAATGTCGTGTACGAAATAAAATGTGAAGATAAATGCGGCAAATCCTATTTCGGAACATCGGAACAATACAAACGAAGAGTGTACCAACACAAATATAGTTGTGATTCAATAATAAAAAATCCCAATAAACCAGATCAAACAGCGCTCACTACACATCTTAGAAATACTCAACATACATTTAAATCTGATGCACCTAAAGAGATACACCAAGAGAAAAATAGCTTCAAACGAAATGAAAAAGAAATGATAACTATAGAGAAATATAAAAATCGCGCTGTAAACAAAAAATCGGATGTTCAAGGTCTAAGCTCGTGTTATGCTAATTTAATTAATTCTTGGTGATATAATAATAAATAGTCTAATATGATTCAACAATTAAATAAAACTGCTGTTCTATAAAAATTGATTACTTATTCGTTGATCATAGCTTTTGCAATATAAACATTCTATGATATATTGCGAAATAACTGATTGATGATAAACTGATCAATTCTTTGGAACTTGTAAGTACACCCTATCCATTACAACTTACACGTGTCATCTATATTTATTTTAGCCTGCTATTTAATGTTTTAACTAAAAACTCATTTTTTCACTGTCAGGGCATGAATATGAGACTAACCTAGTCTCGAAACGTCGCCTTAAGAAGTTAAGAAACTGACTGAAACTCAAGAACCTAAACATCATATTTCCATAACAGTCAAGATAAGTAGAAACCGATATATATATATATATATATATATATATATATATATATATATATACAGTAGAATCCCGATAATTCGTATGGTCAAGGGACTGAAGATTTTGTACGAATTATCGGGAATACCAATTATCGGGAGTACAAAATTAAAAAAATTAAAAAACGTATTAATACAATTTAATTTGTACAAATTGAATATATCGAACCGTCCATTACTTGCAGGAAAGTCTTTAATTCCCATTTTTCTGTGAAAACTCGGGCTTTTCCCCTTCAAATATTACCTCCAACTGGTACATTTGAATTCCTTGCTTGTACGAACCACTTTTTTAGATTCTCTACAAGTCTGGGAAGTGATTTTGTACTTGTTCATTAAAATTGATGTGATCGTGGAACCAGGGACGATGAAATGCTTTGATACGTCAATTAGCTTACATCTACTGGTCACGACGTTTATGATTTGTTGTTTCTCTTCAATAGAGAGGCTAACGTATTTTAGAGGCATGATAACGTGTCACAACGGTAACAAAAACGAGACTGAATTGTAAATAAAAGTCTGATTGTAAGAAAAGCTTAATAAAATTCCTAGAGCTCCCCTCATTTTCTTTTGAGTGAAAACAGTACGAATTACTTATGAGATTTCTAAGAAAACTTATCTCTCTCACTCGCTCTCCCTTAATAAACAATAGGATCTGCTGTGCCTCTAAACAATACGATCATACTTGTGTATAAAAACAATACAAATTGAGTGATTTCCTAGAAAGGATTTATTCTCATTCTGCTCCCTGGCATATCTGCTTCACTGTTCTCTCCCCCCCCCCCTTTCGAAAACAGTACTAAGTAACGAGATTTTAAAGCTGGAAATACGAATTATATGACATTATAAGTGACCTCGAGCATAAAAATAATACGAATTATCGAGGGGTCTGAAATGCATTGATTTTATACCATTTATCGGGATTTTCTCTGGGGACCGGCAAATTTGTACGAATTAGCCGGAAATACGAATAATCGGGATACGAAATATCGGGATTCCACTGTATATATATATATATATATATATATATATATATATATATATATATACCACTTTATAGAGGCTGGGTGAGCCCCAGGAGGTTTTTATATCCCATATGATCTCCGACTAAATAAAAGTCTTACCATTACTGGTATTTCAACCAGTATTTGCGGCATGGCAACTCAGTGATCTACCACTGAGCCACTTCGCCCCCTTTTCTCTTATAAACTATAAATTATTTTACTTATCTATTAATAATAAAATAAAACAAAAATTTCATTATTTTATTTAATGCAGAATTCTCAATACCTCAAAAAAATACTAACTGGATATTCATATTTTACTAGGGAGTACAAATCTTGACTTTAGGAAAAAAACTTAGGAAACATCATTTAAGTTTAGCCTTTGAGCCGAATGTTTTTAGAATGGTTGTTTCAGATGTTAGAAGTTACTAAATATATCCTGGAAGTTGCTATATACTACCACCATGTATCCTACCAAATCAGCTACACAACTATAATCTACAGATTTTGTCATCTGCAGAATCAGCGCATAAAGTCCCCACACCTTCGCTTTTGATTTTAACACAGACACTTGATGTTCCAGATTAGGAAAAATATCCAAATACTTTTTTTTAATAGCTACATCACTACTTCAGACGTTGCTGGCAATACTATCCAATTCGGATGTTTGTCAAACATATTTCCATTCCTTAATCAGGTAAATATATGATTAAATTTTGAGTAGTGATCTTGAACCTAATATCCTGAATGGTACAGTTTTTATTTTTAATGAGGTTTGATTAATAATTGCAGTGAATAAATATATTTTTAAAATAGAAAAGGGAAACTACTACGTTTTGTAAAAATAACCAATACTCTCTCTTATCATCTGGTTAAAGAAGAAAACCAGTTAAGGTTACAATGGTTTGATAACTAATTTTTAAACCTGAATAGCAAAATTACTTACCAGAGCCTGCAACTGCTTTGCTACCTTCTTCATTTACTTCTATCAAAGCTTTTTGTGTTACTTTGTCAATTTTTAATGAGTCATTAGAAATTTTTGAAAAATCTGCAGAGTTGCTAAAAGCTGTACGCATTCCCATCTGAGAGTAGAAATTAAAATTACAAAAAAAAATAAGAAAAATTATTACACTATAAATTTCTAATAAAGGAATGATGTTTTACCCATTGTAGGACTTTTGCTAAGTCTATACTTTGTTCCATTTTGAATCTTGGAAGAAATATGTCTACATCTTTGAGCGAAAGTCGAGATATCTCAGAAAATAAATCATCATAATCCAGCTTGGATTCTAACGCAGCCAAACCATTATAATCGTCTGGTAGGATTATTATCATTCTGTAACCTTCCTCCTGAATACATAAAGTTTATAATCCTAATTATATTATATTTAAGAATAATATTATTATCATTATGTTCTTATTTCAGCCATTGGATATTTATAAGAAAAAAATCTGAAATGCCCATTTAGGCAAATAATTAGAAAAGAACTTGACAAAGAATGATTTCGATAAGGACAGCTACAACTTAATAAATGATATGTTTTGTTTAATGCACTGTTTTATTATTGATAAAGTTGACTGATATCTATATATCATTTAATTTGAATTAAAAGTAAAAAATAATTCAATTTACAGGAATTTATTAATTACATATATTTTAAAATATTAATTGATTTTACAAATGTTTCATTGTAACAAAAATTTATACCAAACTTTAAATGTTAATTATCCTAATGAACTAATTTATTTGGGAAATAAAAATTCATATAAATAGCAGCTCTTGGCCCAAAAAAATTCAAAAAATAAAAAAAAGTTGGTAATAGTAAATAAATTTAGTACCTAATTTTATCATATTTTTTCATACATAATTAAAAATGAATTGAATAATAATTTAATTTGTTAAACCAAGGGTAATAATTGTCTTTAATATTCTCTATTATCAAAGAAATCTCAAGCCAATATAATTCTTGCTCTAGGAAATCAAACGATTGAGAGAGTAGAGATAAATAGTTGGGCACTATGATAAATAGAGAAAATGACTACTCGGAAGAAATCAGCAAATAGAACAGGCAAGAGAAGAGGCATGAAGATGAAGAAAGCATTTTGTAGCAGAGACCTCACGATAGAATTGAATGAAGGTCTTGTTTCTTCTCTGAGCTATTTTACAGGGAAGAAATCTGGACTCTAAAGAAAACAGAGATTTTTTTTACAAATTTTGGCATTTTTTATTGGGTTTTGTATATATTGCATGCACATTTTCTTTATATTTTATCACATAAAATCTAGGTTCTACTGATAAGTTTACATTGTTGTTTATTGACTCAAAATAGTTTATATCTATGTTTTAAACTTTATGACTTTCGACACCTATTTTTTTTTTTGTACCTGATATGGTAGTTCAATTATCTGAGATTTTAACTTGGAACTGTACATGTGTGGTAAGGATTCTTGCACTAGACCCATCATTTGTACCATTATCACTTCATCTGGTGAGACGAAAAAAAGACCTTCTCTTGTTATTGTCTTGTCAAAAGGATATTTCCAAAGAGCTTTTAGATATACAGCATTCGCAAGAACTAGCCTGGTATATGATGTCAACGAACCTAATTATTAAATAAAAATATATACATACTCAGCTGCTGTGATTCCATATTGTAATGAAAATAAAGTAAAATAATTAAAAAAACACTAATTTAAAATTTACAAAGGAAATATAATTAAAAAATCATTCACACCTAATGGAAAAAGATTTGTTATTTTATCGTAAGTATGTTCTTCAATCCAATCATTTATTTTTTCCCTCGAGCCTTCTGAATTTCCTTTGAAGTCCAACCCCCGGACCTCTGATAAGAAGTATTTGGAAGCGATACTTTGGAAGTCGGGAGATATTTTAGAAGTTTTTTCCATAAACATTTTAGTGGCGATTTTCAAAATAGGACTCTGAAAAAATGAAAATAATTATAATTCTATCAAATTTTATTTGAAGATAACAGAACTATTCATTTTTCATAAATTTAATTCTAATTATGCAAAATTTAATTGAAACACTGAATAAAAATTAAAAAAAGCACTGCATGTTAGTTTGTTTCTTTCTTTTTCATATAGATGGTGCTGTAGCTCATACTTATTACTTCATATATTTATTTGGTCTTAATTTAGTTAACTTGTTATTGTTTATTGTTATTTACTTTCTACTATTTTTATTGTTAACATTTGTACTGTATGCAATTGTTTTATTATTTAAGTTTCACCTCCTTTTTAAACATGTTATCCGTTTTTTCATATTATTTTAAATATTTCATTTTGTTTGTATATATATTTATTTGTATCAGCTGTTTATAAATATTTATTGTCTATTTATATGCATATTCTTTACCATTACTCACTGTCTTCTCAATTTAATTATAACAACTTTTTAATTATCAGTCTTCCATTGCTGTCTTCTTACTCCGCTCCTTCTTAATTTTTGCTTGATTATTTCCCTTGACCCTTATACTAGTGACGACTTAAGTATGTTGTGTATTTTAATTATTTATATTTCCAAGTTTCATTATATCTATTACGGTCATTCCTTTATTTTAACAACTAATTATTAGTGTTCTAATTTTTTTACAGTACAGAGTGTTTTTTATCATCAGTTTAATAACAATATCTTATTGTTTTAGACGGTCACCTGTGGTCTAATGGTTAGCGTAACAAACTACTAAGCCCAAGATAGCGGGTTCGTAGCCCGGCAGGTGACCCTAGGATTTTTTAAGGGAGTAAAAAATCCTTATTTACGCCATCCTTCGGAAGGGACATTAAACAGGGGCCCCGAGCCTGTACGATGTCAGGTACTCGTTAAAAATCCCTATCCTAATTAAATCTGGGTAGGCAAAATTTAGAGTTCCCACTGTAGCATCGTCCGATTAGCCATAGCAGCATAAAGTGACGTTAAATGAACAAACAAACATCTTATTGTTTTAGTTTAAAATTAAAATTTTATATTTATTTTATAAATGTAATTATAATTCTTTTGGTATCTTGTTTTTTTCAGACTTGAAGAAGATCTATAGCATGGGTCAAAACATCGGTTTATAATAATTAGTTTCATTATTTAAGTAATAATTTTTTTCACCTCAACGGGGATCATTTTCTTCCCCATATTTATATGTCCAATTAATAATTATTCAAAAAATAAATAAATTTACATAAACATTGACAGAATTTTAAGTCTAATTTTATAGGAATATAATAAACAGGATTTGAACAAAATTACCATTTTGTTTTCATAAGTATTCTAGAAAAAGCTAGATTAAAATAATTAATGCAGTAGTAGTTAATAGTATATTATGATAAGTAATGCTTTTACTGAAGCAGTTTAGTAACTGTTAAATATATGTAAGTAAAATTACCTGCAGGTCTGTAATGAGCGATTTGTAGCCTTCTAGTAGCATAGAATTGGTTCCCGAGTGGTGTAGGACCCCTACCATTTCAGCTGCTGTAATATTTCTAGCACCTTGTTGTGCCAAAGCTAATATAATTTGCAGGCTAATGGGTGAGACTACTACATTTTCCGATTGAGTTCGTACAGCCTTTGTAAATAAAATTTTATTATTAATTTTACTCCATTGAAAAAAAATAAAACAACTGCAACAAAAAAATATTAGTACCTTATATAGGTCAAAAGAAAATTGATTTGTCGATTCAGATATGAACCTTTCAATCTTGCCAGAACATCCTAAGCAATGCAACGCTATTAGAAAAACTAAAAAAAAAAAATTAAATAGTATTAAAATTTCTAATAAAATAATTAATGTTATATTCCTTATTTTTGAAACTATAATTATTAATGAATAATAAAATATAATAATTATAAAATGTTTATTTATTCTGGGATATGTCTCTTTAGTATAAAATACTAGACATGAAAGAAGGGTCTTAGCGTAAAATACAATAAGAATTCAGTTCATTAATTAATTATAATTATAAAGAGTAAAATATAATAAATATTTACTTATATTCATCATATCTTGTGAAAAAATTTTATTATATTTATATATTTTATTATAGTTATAGTATAAAGTTGAAATTTGGTATAAACATCATTCATTGTTTTTTATGAGCATTAATGTTTTCACAATTAAATATGGGCATTTAATTAATATTTTTAAATCAGTTAGACCTTGAATAGTGACCGTTTGAGAAGGATGGTTTACAAAGAAACTCCTAAGTACCAGAGAAGTCAAACTTGTGCCTAGATTTTGAACTCTGATAAAAATACTTTTTTGTTCCTATACATAAATTATTTTTTCTTAACTTAAAATTTAAAATAGTAAATATTTATTAAATCTTCTTCTACTTCTACTCTTGTGGCTCTATAGTCCATCAATGGGCCTTGGCCTCCTCAATCCATTTCCCAAATCTTCCCCAGCCATCGTTGCTTGAGTCTCTTCTCTTCTCTTGGATACTCTTCTTGAACTTTGCACATTTTCTTCCCTTGTAGTGCTTGGACCCTAGTCATTCTGACCACATCGCCTGTCCGATACAACCTACTCAGAACTATCTGTTTAGGTATCCTGGACTATCTGGGACCTGGATTAAGTTCACTACCTTTATTTATTAAATCTAGGCACCAATAAATAAAAATTGCATTATTAAAAAAATATATATATTCAAAAATATTTTACTATAAAAATAACATTCATATAGTCAGTTATCTTCATTAGAAATCAAACTAAAAAGAATAACCGCTTGTAATACACACTCACCGCTTTTATGCTTATGCGCCTGACATATTTTTTATTAATATGTTAAATTCTTCAAAAAACATAAAAATTTACACTAAAATAAACTGATTTTTTATTTTCACTTAGGGTGTCACCTGTTGTGTAGTGGTTAGCATAACAACCTTCTATAGCCAAGTTCTGGGGTTCAAAGCCCGGCAGGTTGCCGAAAGAATTTTTGAAAGGGTAAAAACCCTAGGTTATGACTCCCTTGGGGAGGGGGCGTAAATGTCGGTCCCAGCCTACGCAGAGTCAGATATTCATTGAAGAAAGGTCGGTTTCTAAAAATAGTTTATCTCTATTTAAGGAATACTTTTTTTAACTTCCCCGACTACTTTCTTCTCCATATTTATAAGGTCAACATATACTTCCATACTTCGTTTTGAGGTAGTTGAGGAAGTGGCGTGGGAAAAACCCTGAATCCGAAGGAGCAAGATGACATCACCTGCCTCAATTAAAACATTGTTTAAAAAAAAAGTGGTACCTGGAACTTGGATCGAATATAAGAAACGGAATAATAACCTGTTTGGATCGGATAAGTAATTCTCTAGTTATAATTAAGCAGTTTCTAGCGAATGGAATGATCTTTTTTTGCGTGTAACTTACCGATCCACGTGAGATAATAAACAATATTACGTCACTGATGACTCTATGCTGCTATCTGTCTTCTTTCTTTTGTATTATTACTGTTTGGTTTTAGGGTGCCCATCAGCATTTTTGACATTATAACCTCATCTTTGGTGAATAGCTACGTTTGCTTTTGAATAAATCAATGGCTAAAGAGACATTACGAACTTCTTTAGCATTAGTAAAAAAAAAACATCTAACCTGTAATCCTTAAAAGGTTGTTGAGTACGAAAAAAGTGTCAATTTTTTTACTTTTTTCAATCCATAATATCGAAATTATTATTTAAGTGTCGCAGGCAAATAATTTTAGAACACAAAAAGGAATATTTAAATATTTTAAAAAATCAACAATATTTATAAGTTTTGTAGGTTTAATTCATTATTAATTCGATTATTGAAATTTTCCCATTTTACTATTTCTGCAATATTTCTAGTTTTGTAATTTCACCATTTTACTATATTTACGATATTTCTTTTTTTTGTTTTATTAATTGTTATTTTGATGGTGATTATTTTTAAATATTTTTGTTTTGAAGAGAAAAGATTTGTCCTGGCCGCGATTCAATCCCGGGGCGTTTGCATTTCCATTGCAGTGCTCTAAACCACTGAGCTACCAGGGGTCGTATCCAAGTCAGACAAATCCGTTAGGATATAGGATATAGGAGCTGTGAAGAGAACGGATTTGTCTGACTTGGATACGACCCCTGGTAGCTCAGTGGTTATAGCACTGCACTAGAGATGTTCAAATAATACTTGCCAGGACAACTCTTTTCTCTTCAAAATAAAAATGTTTTAAACTATAAATTATTTTATTTATCTAAAACTCACCTAAGATAAAGCAAACATTTCATTATTTTATTTAATAATAATAATAAAGACTTTATTTATTCTGGGACCCCCCTTTAAGTCCCTTTAGAATAACATTACAGGAGTAATGTATAACCAAAATGTCTTAGAGTAAAATAGACACTGGTAGGTCAGTGGTTTAGAGCATTGCAACGGAAATTCAAATGACCCGGGTTCGAATCCCGGCCAGGACAAATTTTTCTCTTCAAAATAAAAATATTTCTTACTTTCGCATTTTTTCGTATTTTCATAATTTTTCAATTATTTATTTTTGTAAGTTATCGTATTTTTTGTATTTTCATTATTTTTCTTATTTTCGCATTTTCCCTATTTTTGTAATTTTATCAATTTTCCTATTTTCGCAATTTTTCGTATTTTCGGATTTTTTCTCATTTTGCAACCTTTCTTATTTTCGCTTTTCCACAATTTTTCGTATTTTTGCACTTTTTACTTTTTCCACAATTTTTGGTGTTTTCGCATTTCCTCATTTTCGCAATTTTTCGTAATTTCGCATTACACCCATTTTCGCTATTTCTCTTTTTTTTCACACTTCTTCAATTTTCGCGATTTTTCGTATTTTCGCATTCTTTCGTAGTTTCGCTTTTTCACATATTCGCAATTTTTCCTATTTTCACATTTTCCATACTTTTGTAATTTTATCAATTTTGGCATTTCCCCATTTTCGCAATTTTTCTTATTTTCGCATTTCACCCATTTTTGCTATTTAATTTTTTTCACACTTCCTCAATTTTAGTGAGTTTTCCTATTTTTTCAATTTTCGCTATTTTTCTATTTTCGCAAATTGCCCATTTTCACATATTTCCCTTTTTTTGTAATTTGCCCATTTTCGAATTTTACCCATTTTCATGATTTTTCCAATTTTTGCATTTTCCACAATTTTTGCATTTCACTATATATTTTTTCAATTGTCGCTAATTTTCCTATTTTCGCAATTTGCCCATTTTCGTAAACTTCTTATTTTCATGTTTTCGCAATATTCATATTTTGGCAATTTTAATTTTTTCGAAATTTTCTTTTTTTCGCAGTTTTCCCATTTATCTTATGTTCCCATTATTTTCAATTTTCGCGATTTTTTCTATCTTTGCAACTTTTCCTATTTTCGCAATTCTTCGTATTTTCGCATTTTTTCGTATTTTCGCTTTTTTACATATTCGCAATTTTACCTATTTTCACATTTTCCCTACTTTTGTAATTTTATCAATTTTGGCATTTCCCCATTTTCGCAATTTTTCTTATTTTCGAATTTCACCCATTTTTGCTATTTCTTTTTTTCACACTTCCTCAATTTTAGCGAGTTTTCCTATTTTTCAATTTTCCCCATTTTCGCATTCTTTCGTTATTTCGCTTTTTCACATACTCGCAATTTTTCAATTTTCGCCATTTTTCTATTTTCGCAATTTGCCCATTTTCTTATGTTTCCCCTTTTTTGCAATTTTCTTATTTTCGCATTTTCCCTATTTTTGTAATTTTATCAATTTTCCTATTTTCGCAATTTTTCGTATTTTTTCTCATTTTGCAACCTTTCTTATTTTCGCTTTTCCACAATTTTTCGTATTTTTGCACTTTTTACTTTTTCCACAATTTTTGGTGTTTTCGCATTTCCTCATTTTCGCAATTTTTCGTAATTTCCCATTTTCACAATTTTTCTTGTTTTCCCATTTTCGCAATTTTTCTTATTTTCGTAATTTTTCTTATTTTCGCAATTTTTCCTTATTTTCGCATTTCACCCATTTTCGCTATTTCTCTTTTTTTCACACTTCTTCAATTTTAGCGAGGTTTCCTATTTTTCAATTTTCGCGATTTTTCGTATTTTCGCATTCTTTCGTATTTCGCTTTTTCACATATTCGCAATTTTTCCTATTTTCACATTTTCCCTACTTTTGTAATTTTATCAATTTTGGCATTTCCCCATTTTCGCAATTTTTCTTCTTTTCGCATTTCACCCATTTTTGCTATTTCTTTTTTTCACACTTCCTCAATTTTAGCGAGTTTTCCTATTTTTCAATTTTCCCCATTTTCGCATTCTTTCGTTATTTCGCTTTTTCACATACTCGCAATTTTTCGTATTTTTTCAATTTTCGCCATTTTTCTATTTTCGCAATTTGCCCATTTTCTTATGTTTCCCCTTTTTTGCAATTTTCCTATTTTCGCATTTTACCCATTTTCATGATTTTTCCCATTTTTGTATTTTCCCCCAATTTTCGCATTTTCCCCAATTTTCGCATTTCACTATATTTTTTTCAATTGTCGCTATTTTTCTTATTTTCGCAATTTGCCCATTTTCGTAAACTTCCCATTTTTTTTTTTTGCACTTTTCCCATTTTCGCAGATTTCTCCTTTTTTAAATTTTCATGTTTTCCCAATATTCATATTTTGACAATTTTAATGTTTTCGAAATTTTCTTTTTTTCGCAAACCTCTCTATTTTTTCGCAATTTTCCCATTTATCTTATGTTCCCATTTTTTCAATTTTCGAGATTTTTTCTATCTTCGCAACTTTTTTCCAATTTTTGTTAATGAACATTGTTTAGTTGCCTTCATTGATTATAAGTGGTCTTTTTAAGAATACATATTTCTTTATATTAATTTTTTTTTTAGAACCAATATGGGACAATGTAGCTGAGATAAAACAGTGTGCTACTATACTTCTGGTCTCAGTTTTGATTTTTAATTAATTTTACAATACTTATGTATGTTTTAGTAGTCACACAAGCTGTTTACTTGAATCAAGGCCTAGGGCCGCATCATCCCCTGTCATTTCAATTTTTAAATATTGTCGACGTTTTTGTTTTACTTAAATATGTCAGACGAAGTTTTTATTTATTGTTCATTAGTATGCCTTAGAATTGCTGGAAATTATGCATATTACACTAAATTTAAAATTATGCATAAAGAATTAAGGATACCTTATATTAATGTATTTAGCAACAAACTGTGTAAACAATTCTTTTTAAAGTCTAAAAACAACAATAACCCACTTGGAATATTGTAAGCGGTATGTACATAAAATAACAAAATATTTATTATTGTAGGATACCAATTTCTTTTATTTCATTGTTATTGTTTATATACATATGTATATAAGTTACGAAGAATGTATAGCTACAATTTTTGTTAATTTCTCTGTTGGAAGTTTTTGTATACATTTTTTCTTTCATTGTAACAATTATGATTCTGTACATATACATTTAAATGTGTACAATTGTTTTTAAACTGGTCTATCGGTACAGCAAAGTAATTTTGTGAATTGTAGCATATTATACAAGAAATAAAAAAAAAAATAAAGTTATAATTTTTAAATATTTTTATTTTGAAGGGAAAAGATATGTCCAAGTATCCCGGCCCTCGACATATCTTTTTTCTTCAAAATAAAAATAAAATGAAATAAAGGTCTGAACTTATTCATTAGGGACCCGGCGCAGGTGTAGTGTATTATGCCTAAATGTTTCGTCTGTCGTAGGATCGCATCAATTCGATGCGTCGAATATGTGGATTAGATTTAAATGTCTACATTACATGAACTATTTTAATGTATTTTATTATGTAGATATTATTATAAACATAAAAACAAAATTTTTTTTTTTTAATTTATTTATTGATATTTACAACTGTATAATAAAAATACATCTAGTAAATGTGCTAAGCGATACATAATGACATGTGAAAATGACAAGTAGAGAAACTACCCACTGGCAGTACTCAAATCATAAGTTCAACTAAGAAGTCACGGGGCCATCTTCTTTTCAGACGCCTCGGAGGATTATCGGGAATTGAAGAGGAAGCTAGGTTTAAAACCAGAGGGTTTGAGTGGAAATGAAGTTTGTTATGAAAGGATAGATAGCGGGTTCGGGCCAAATCAGCAACAAATGGGACATTAAGGTCGTTATGGATGATTTTATTCTTAACAAAATAAGGAGCATTAAGGATTTTACGAAGGATTTTGGATTGTAGGGATTGGATACGAGAGGAATTCGATGGCTTAGTGGAGCCCCAAAGCTCTACTCCGTAGGTCCAAATAGGTCGTATGATGGTCATGTAGATGAGTCTTTTGTAATAAATTGGGAGCTTAGAGCGTTTGTCTAGTAAGTGTTGAAGTAGCCTGAAACGTCGAGCGGTTTCTTGTCTTTTCAGTCTCGTATGAGAATTCCAGGTTAATCGTTTGTCAAGATGCAACCCTAAGTATCGGATCTGTTCTACAGGCACCAGTGGGATATTATTAAAGGATACTGAAGGGCAGGAAGTCATTGGTTTACGGCGTAAGGTAAAAGTGATTTGATGCGAGTTTTGAGTTTATTTTAATTCTCCAGTTTTGACACCATTCTTCAAGATCAGTGATATGGGATTGGAGGCTTTGGGATGCAATAATTGGATTGTTGTTGACAGATAATACACATGTATCATCAGCATACGTGGTAAGGATAGTATTAGGATGAGTTGGGATGTCAGCTGTATAAACTGTATAAAGGATTGGGCCAAGGATACTACCTTGAGGAAAAACTAAATAAAATATTTCTTTATATACGAATTTATTTTCACGCACGTTAATTTTTTGCGATAACTGCTAAGATACTCATTTAAATTATATGATATAAAATATTATAATAATGTGCAAGAAATGCTTAAGGTAATTAAAGTACATCTTTAAGTTGATACGGGATGAAAACTCCCACCGGTTTTACTTTTTCCTTCACTTCCAACAATTATCGTTGTATTCCAACCAATTTACACAAAACCTTGACAAAGTATATAGCTAAACCTTCACTCTATCTATTGGTGAAAACCGGATGAAAATCGGTGAGGTAGTTTTTTAGTTTATCGCGAACAGGCAGACACAGCGGAGGACTTGGTTTTATGATGTTTATACATTTTTTTTTGGTTTTGTTTTTTCTCCATATTTGCTTGTTGTATTCTAAATAAAAAAATAAGAAGTTATTGAGCCGAACGGAGATTAGAGTTAAACCGGTTTGGATGTAGCCTAGAAGACCAGTGCATTATATTTAGCTCAGCTGGGAGTTTCGATCTCACATCTTCCGATTATCTTCCTGATTACAGAGTCCATTCGAGGTCGTTCCCCAACGCGCAGTTCTCTTTTGTTCTGGTTTGCTTTCTGCTATTCTGCATTCATATTACTCTTTTAAAAAAAAAATAAAAAAAATATTTTTCTTTTTTTAACAGGCTAAATTAGCTTCGCCTGTATGTGTCTAACACCATTTTCGACCACCACACAAAACATCGAATTGAATTGAAACTCTAAAAACGTCTCAAGGACCGATACGATAATTAAATAAATTTATCTTATTATCCTAAATTCTCTTCAGAGTTAGTGATTATTCTTATCCGAAGACACGTCTTGCGTTGAGTAGTAAGACGTATACCAAGACATACATGTCTTAATATTTGAGACAAAAACATGACTACAGAGTGTTAGCTGTATTGAGGAAACCGGAATCGTGCCATTCTTGTAGTTTTTTAGCTTCAATTAGAGTTGTAATACAAGCAATAACTCCTTTTCAATTCAATCCCTGATTTATCCCCTCATTCACTACAAAAATAACCCGATTCTGCTTCCTTAAGTACAAGATTTTCATTTTGGAGAAAATTATACTTAACCACTTATTCACCGGGGCTGTAGATATATTAGTTAAAATAGAATCGGGGCGGAGTGGCTCGGTGGTAGAGCACTGATTTGCAATCCCGATAATCCTGGGTTCAAATTCCGCTGCTGGCAAGACTTTTATTTAGTTTGTCAGCAGCCGGAGATGGATCCTATGAGATCCATGATCCTTCTGGGGCTCGCCCAGCTCCTATAAAGTGGGTACCCAAAATAAGGGCGTGAAATCTAGCGGTTATCTAGAACAAATCCCCTCCCTGCACAACCGTTGTCTGAGAAATAGTATAGTCTCTACCATGTACTGAACCCCAGAACCTTTCAAGGGTTGTAGTGGTACAGCTTTTCTTTTTTTTTTGATTGATTGAACTTGTTTATTAGAACATAATACAAAAACAATAAATATATATAATAATAATTTAACTAGTACATTAGACAATGGATAATCCGTCGGTCGAGGTCTGTGTTAGACAGTCTTGTTTACTTTTCTTATCCCTAAAGTATGAATAATAATTCGTTCACTTAATGAAAACCTATTTCCAGTCGGTTTTTTTTTTTGGCAAATAACTTTATTTTGCGGATACGTTTCGACTAATTTGTCATTTACAATCCATCAAGAACTTCCTTCATCTCAGAAGAGTTACAAGTCATCTTTTTTCTCTTTTTTTAAAAATTTTTTTTTTATAAAATTCATGTCATTAGCTAAAAACTTTTCTTGGAGGTCCATTGTCCTCCATGGTCCTTCCTCAAAAAGGACCATGGAGGACAATGGACCTCCAAGAAAAGTTTTTAGCTAATGACATGAATTTTAAAAAAAAGAGAAAAAAGATGACTTGTAACTCTTCTGAGATGAAGGAAGTTCTTGATGGATTGTAAATGACAAATTAGTCGAAACGTATCCGCAAAATAAAGTTATTTGCCAAAAAAAAAAAACCGACTGGAAATAGGTTTTCATTAAGTGAACGAATTATTAGATAATGCAATCCAGTTTACATCCTTTCAAAAAGTATGAATAAATAAATATAAGTATATATACATAAATAAAAAGCATAAAACACTTAATATATGAATTCAATTAAAGCCTTTAATAGTTCATAAATCAATTTAAGGATATTTCGAGTGGAAAATAGTTGATTGGATAATTCAAATGATGGATTGAATTGGTGAGGGGTGCAGTCAATGATAACACAAAAAATAAGCAAAACCCATTTTTTATTAATCGTGCCTATGTTTCGGTCTACGTTGTAGGGCATCTTCAGGCTAAATATTGGGTGCGGTGACTTGTCACAACACTTAATTTTTGTGTTATCAATGACTGCACCCCTTGACCAATTCAATCCATCACAAGCATATTTCATATTTTAATTAATATAATTTAATATTTTTTTGTTAAAATAAAACAAGAGGAAAAAACGAAAACACTTAACTAGTTAACTGTTAGGTAAAAATGGAGTACCCGCTATTATGTTATAAATTAAATATTAGACTCATTTGTATCAACTAATACAAAAAAAAGTTCTCGTTTTAGAATAGGTTGGTCTCCCTTAATAAAGTGATCGTGTCGACTTCTTCTCAAAATTATATGAAGAGTAATTTTTTTTAATTATTAGCCCTACCAAAGAATATCTCTTTTTAACATTTGAACAATTATCCGTCAACACTGACCCAGTTATAGCATCCCGTACTCTTCAATCCCACATCACTGACCTTGAAAATTGGTGTCAAAACTGGAGGATTAAAATAAATTCCCACAAATCTCATCAAATCACCTTTACCCTCCGTCGTAAACCAGCGACTTCCTGCCCCCCAGTATCGTTTAATAACATCCCTCTGAGTCCTGTAGACCAGATCCGGTACTTAGGACTACACCTTGACCAAAGCTTAACTTGGAATCCTCATACTACACTGAAACGACAAGAAACAGCTCGCCGTTTCAGGCTACTTCAACATTTACTAGATAAACGTTCTAAGCTCCCAATTAATTACAAGAAACTCATGTACATCTGGACTTACGGAATAGAGCTTTGGGGCTCCACTAAGTCATCGAATTCCTCTCGTATTCAATCCTTACAATCCAAAATCCTTCGGAAAATCCTCAATGCTCCTTACTTTGTTACGAACAAAGTAATCCATAATGACCTTAACGTCCCGTTTATTGCCGATTTGGCCCGAATCCGATATCAATATTTTCATGACAAAATTCATTTCTACTCAAAACCACTAGTTTCAAACCTCACAACCTCTTCAATTCCTGATAATCCTCCGAGGCGTCTGAAAAGAAGATGGCCTCGTGACCTTCTAAGCTGAACTTTTTATTTGAGTACTACCACTGGGTAGTTTCTCGACTTGTCTTTTCATGTCTATGTATTCACTCATTATATTTACTTGATGTATTTTGTATACAGTTGTAAATTTTAATAAATATATTTAAAAAAACACAAAAAACATGAAGTAATAAGGTTACACGTAACTGAATAAAAACCTAACAAGAGCTGGAATCTTCTGCCCAGGTGTTTTCACTGGTTGCCATGGATACATCCAGTGTGGACTGTATATTTTAAGAATATGACGATTAACTAAATATAAGTGGTAAAGTACGTTGACGTCAAAGGTTTTTTTGAAGATAAGGTAGGTTGTTTATACTTGGTGAGTTGCTACCACAAGACCCGCGGGAATACCCCGACGTCAGCACCTAGGTCTCTGACACCAATCGGGGCTTTACAGGATAAAAGAGAACTTGAATGTTATTCCCCTTATTAAGGCCTTAACCGCTCCCAAGGTGATCAAATAATGAATAATTTCTATAAATACAACAGAATAAAAACCCATAATTGCTGCAGATATTACTACTAATCAGAGGATTTCTTATAATCCCTTCAAGATTTTAATATATGGAATACATAGGACTCTTTGTTAGCTTTATTACACCAATACACGTGAGCAAAGACTCAAAAAGAGTTATTAATAATAATAATATTAAGGTTGAGCGAACCGGAAGGCTCGATGCCGATACGTACATGATGAGTCTCTTCCCTTCCATCCGCAGACTTGATCTTCTGGTTTCTTTCTTCATCATCTACTATCATCCTTCTTACATCTCTGTTCTCCTACAATTCAAATCCTCAATCCAATCCCAGGGCACAAGATCTCGTTTTTCCGACCTTTATATCATCATCATCATAGTCGTTCCTCTATACCGCTCTGCAGTGTGAGGTTTCTTTCTGTATAGCCCGGACCACACCGATCTTCTACCATTTCTCCCCTTCTATTCCATTGCAGACCTCTCTTTGCGAAGCTTTCCTTAATACCATCTTCCCAGGTACGTCGGGGTCCTCTGGACCTTCTTCCTTCAACCTTAGCCTCGTATGTCCCTTTATATCATAAAATTAATAAAACGTTTGATGCATTGCTTTGTACGCTTTATCTTCGGGATCCCCAGGGACGCCTCTGTCTCCCGATTTTATGAAGAGTTGAGGTGGTTGTATCCTTCCTATCGCCGTAAGTATTTCCTTGTATCCTTACTCTATCAAGTTATCCAATCCCGCCGTATATTATACATCTATGAGCTCCTCAAATTTAAATCCTCCATGAATTCCTGTGATACCCGTTCACACCCTTCCACTTTGTATATAGAGGCCCATCGAACCGCTGCTTTTGACAGATCCTTCCTGATTCGTTCCTGTTCCCTGTGGAATTCTATCCCTTCTTCCATCCGCTGTTCCAAGACCCTTCCTAACTTCAAATCCCGCTTCTTTGATTACTTCCTATCCCTCCAGTTCCCCGAAGAGCATACATAAAATTATCAATAGAATATTATTTATTTTGTTTATTCATTTTTATTTTTATTTTTTATGTGCAGTAACGTTAAATCTGTATATGTATGTAATGTATGTATATGTGTATATATATATACACATCATATATATATGTGTGTGTGTGTGTATAAGGATATAAGTTCTTTTTTGTAATTATTTTTATTTTATTTAGGTTCTGTTTCATTATCTTAAAAAGTTATATTTTATTTATTATTATTTAATCAGCTTTATAGATTGACTTTTCTGGTTGTTTTTTTTCTTTGTTCTCTAAGGCTCTAAAGCCCACAATAATGTACAGTTATGTTACTCTAAAGGGACTTGTTGACTGATTTATTGACCCAGAATAAATAAAGAATTTGTTATTATATCCGTTCCCACAGAACCAAAACATTTGAGCGTTCTTTTCTCGCCGTTTTACCACTCGTTGGAACTCACTCTCACCTGATATCCGTCATACGTCTTCCTTATCCACATTCAAGTCCAAACTTTTCCTAGATCTCCTAAATTCCCAAACATATGCTATCTGATCAGTAATAATTAATATTTCTCATTAATAGCTAATTTAATATTGATTTAAAACATTAATTAAAATAGAGAACATTAATTTAAATTTAATAACTCATTATCATCAGAAGTGGTAGATGAATTACTGTAAATATTCTTCACTCTTAAGGATATAATTTTTTATATTGTTAGATGCTTTTATTTATTTATTTATTATTATTTTTTTCTCTCAGGTTAATTGTTGTTATTTTAGATTTGTATGCTATTTTTTGTAGTTTATATTTATTTTCATGTCATTATTTAAATTTTGTATTATTCTAATAATGTTGCCCTTTACCCAAATATATTTTTATAAAACTTTGTACACAACTGTTATTCTTAAGGGACCTAATAATAAAAGAATGAAAGAATAAAATTATTTTTCTATTCTGTTATATTCTATTTAATCGAAACTGTTAAATGTTTCCATGGAAACTGTTGGGTATTCTCCTGGATATTAAATGTAAATATTTATTTATTTTTTTTAAGTAAAGGTATAATTCAAATTTATTTGTGAACATTAGGTTTATTGATTTTACATAATTATTTTTTTCATCATATTATCTTGTTCGTAGCATTCGTTAGGTATAACGGATTATACGCAAAACTAGCAGACTATTGAAATCCTTAAGGATTCAGACTTACATGACCTCGTCCAATCTCAGAGCTAAACGTATCTCAATCTGTTATAACTCATTCCTGAAGGTCATGGTGAATTTTTTTTTAATGGCAAGTTTTAGGTTTTTTCATTCGATACAAAAATATAAAATCTCCTCTCATTTTACTTTAACTTCGTATTGGAACCCTGGGGTATTTTGTAGCTTGATTTTATATTTCTTTACTTTTTAGTAATTATCCTCTAGTTTCATATATAGTAGTTATCAACCCTCAGTAGTTATCTCTAGGTAGTACTTTTCTTTTTTAATTACCCTTAACTTTTTTATTTCCACGTTTTAGTTTATATAGGTTTCAATTTTTTTTTGTTCTGAATTTATTTTTCTCGTATTTCCCTATGATTTATGGTATACTAAAACATATATTCGATTAAGGGAAGCTAGTAGGGATGGGCGATAGTCGATAGTTTGCACTATCGTTAAGCCGAAACTATCGGTAGAAAAATATCGAATGATATCGATAGTTTTTCGATAGCTGCTTCCCTTTTTTCCAAACCTATTCAATAAAGAATTTCAACTAATTTAATTAAATTCAATTACCTACCTACTATTTGAAAGTTGCAGGCTTATAAATTATAAAATTATATCATAAAGATGAGAACAAAAAACTAACTTATTTGAATTTTAAAAAAGTATTTACAATTTACATGCTTATCACAAATTTATAAAAAATATCACAATTATCGATAAGGATCATCGATAGGCAAGAACTATCGATATATCGATAATAACTATTGACTATCGCCCAACCCTAGAAGCTAGTCTTTTAATTGTTGAACTGTTCGTTGATCCTATGAATTGTGTTTTAATAGATGAAAAGAAAAAAATGACCCAATTCTAGAAGATAATGTTTGCTTTTTTTGGGGGGGCTAATCAAAATCGTGAAGGACTCTTAAGTACAGAGTCTGAACTACAGACATCCAAGAACATCTGTTTTAATAGTTCAACAATAAATAAAAACATTTGAGGGTAATAACCCAAATAAGTTTGAAAAACCCAATTTAAATGAACAAATATGTAGTGCTGTGGGATATTACTGATAATTGTAAAAATAAAAAATAAAATTAATTTATTTATTCTTGAAATTTACAACTGCTTTATAATAATACAAGTAAATGGCAGGAATGGTACATAAAGGCATGGATAAAGACAAGTAGATCAACTACCCAGTGGTAGTACTCAGATATAAAATTCAACTATGAAGGTCACGAGGTCATCTTCTTTTCAGACACCTCGGAGGATCATGAGGATTTGAAGAGGTTTGAAACGAGTGGGTTTGAGTGGGAATTAGGTTTGTCACAAAAAGACTGGTATCGGATTCGGGCCAAATCAGCAACAATTGAGGTCATTTAGCTCATTATGGATGACTATTCGTAACTAAGTAAGGAGCATCAAGGATTTTACGAAGGATTAGGGATGGAAAGGATTGATAACGAGAGGAGTTCGATGGCTTAGTCGAGCACGTAAGTCTTGATAGGTCTTATGATTGTCATGTATAAATTGGGAGCTTGGAGCGTAGGTACATATATCTAGTAAGTGTTGCAGTAGCCTCAAACGGTCTATAAAAAATAATATACAATAATAACTACTACTAATCACTTATTATATCATTATAAAGATATTAAAAAAAAGGTCAAGTTTAATATTTAAAATAAAATGAAGTGGTAATTCAATAAATATAATAATAGTAATAAAAATTTATAATAATTTTAGAATTTCGTCTAGATTTTCTTTGATTTAGATCATTGAGCGTCGTTTGGCAGCATTCTTCTGTTATCTTATAATCCTATTGAACCGTTATTTTGATTTGAAAACAGCATTAGATTTTAAGATAAAGAGATAATGATCCAGAAAAAGGGAGCGAAATAGCTCACCACATAAGGAGCTGAAGGTCACGAGTTCGAGGTTAGCAATGGCAGATAAATTGTTTATTGAGTTGATAGCCGTGAACCTGAAGACCCTTGGGTTACCCAGCCTCTGTAAAGTGGGTACATTGAATTATAAGAAACCCTGGTGGATGAGCTTAATCTTTGCTAAATCACATTTTTGGACAACTGTTGAATTATAAAAAATACAGTTTCCAAAGTTCTGAAAAATATATATTAAATTTATATACATTTTTTAATATTATTAGTTGACCTAGTATATATGAGGAAGAAAATGGTCCGAGTAGAAAAAAAACTGTACCACTACAACCCGTGAACGAGTCTGGGGTTCAGTACATTGTAGAGACTGTACTGTTTTTATGGACAAAGGTTTTGCAAGGAGGTGACTTCTTCTAGGCCACGCTCAACCGCCAGATTTTCCTCCTTATTTCGGGTGCCCTATTTTGATAGTATTTTATAGAGGCTGGATGAGCCCCAGGAGGGCCCTAGAACCCATATGATCCATCTCCCACTGCAAACAGATTAAATAAAATAAATGCCTGCTACAGAGCTAGAACCAGGATTTCCAGCATGACAGCTCAGTGCCCTACCACTGAGCTAGTCCGCTGAGGTCCGGGTAGAGGTCAACGTGTGGACCCACAGTGCAGGACTTCTTCAGGGCTCGTTTGATGGGCGGAGGTTGGCACTAGAATGCTTTCAGAATAACACACCGGTGTTATTCGAATAACAAATCCCACTTAAAAAGTCACGAGGCAATCTTCTTTTCAGACCCCTTGGAGGATTACCAGGAATTGAGAAAGTAGCTAGATTTGAAATTGGTGGGTTTGAGTGGGAATAAAGTTTGTCATGAAAGGATTGATATCGGTTCGGGCCAAATCAGCAATAAATGGGGTATCAAGGTCACTATGGATGACTTTGGATTGTAGGGACAGAATGCGGCAGGAATTTGATGACTTAGTGGAGCCCCAATAACCCATGCTTTTAAAGTTTAGTTCTGATAGAACTGTGCGTAGATAACGGTTGTGCACTGTTTTTCCCAATTATAATTAAATAGAACCCCCTTATAGAAGCTAGGGATCTACTAGCCCTACGAAGTTGATTTATGGTTGATAACAGTATAAAAAACCATATGCCAAGGCGATTTCGAACTCGAGAACATAGAGATCAGTATCACTGTGGTTTACGTAACTAATTTTTCATCTTCATTCCTATATATTATAGTTTTTCAATATTATATATGAGTTGTTTTTTTTGTTTAAGCTATCGCATTTTTATTATTATGGTTATTAATCTATTCATGTAATCAATTTATGATTAGGAGATATCCCAAACGAAGAGAGATAAAATTTTCTAATAATAGAACATGATACGAAAATCACAAACATTTTAAAACACATTTTAAGCACAAACAAACACACGTACATATGTAAAATAGAACTTTGTAAGTAGCGATTGTTCACCAAGTTTTTTACTTTATATATGTATATATATATATATATATATATATATATATATGTCCATACTTTTTTATATATACATACCAGTGAGGCGTTTAGGATCAAAAGTGGATGACTCCGACATTTCAAAAATTTACTTTTTCACATCTTATTTTCAAAAATTAAGACGGTTAACTTTATTCAATTTTAGCGGCTACATTTCTGATATATAGAACAGCTAGAAGTCTTATAAATTATAATTTCTTAAGTTTCAGAATAAAATGTATGAGTTGAGCGATGTTTAGGGACCAAGAAACAACATTCCTTGCCCCTGTAACCTCTTCTTGATTGAACTTCCGTCCATCGAAAACCATCCATGTCCGAATTATTAAGATCATCCCAAACACAATAATCCCATCTATGTTTTGGTCTACCTTGGATTTTTGTTAAGGACTATACTCCGTTAAACTTAACAATTATCAGTATATAACTAATTCGCTAGTATTTTCTTCAGAACCCTCTCAACCTCTGTTCTGACCACAAGCATTTCTCATCTCAGCCGACTTGCTTTGATATAGTTAACACTGTTCTTATCCTCTCTTATAATCTCAATTTCACTGTTGCTCTTAATTTTGCACTCACCATATACTCTTTTAGCACAGTAAATCCTTCCGATTATCTTTCTTTCAATTATTTTTAATTTACGGCGGCCATCATGCAACACTAGCTTTCCGCTCCATAGGTGGATTGTATAATACGAATTTATACAACTTTAATTTTTTTTTTATAGTAATTTAGTAATAATTGAGACACGAAAAACTTAAGGTTTGCATTTTAGATAGACTCTATTGCTAATTTTCTGTTGTTGATTTATTTGCTTATCCGAGATACACAAACTTCGATACATTTTCAAGCATAAAATTATTCATTTTCAGAAGGCTGTGGGATCTTCTACTTGCTGCCGAGGAGAATTTTAAGTAGAACGTTTTTCTTTCTTTAAACATAGGCCTTAGTTTTTTGCCGTTTTCATATATTATTTCAAATGGCACTCCAAGTTCCTTTTCAATTCAGGCAGCAATCACTAGTTCATCAGTATAGGCAAAACTTTGCTGTGTCTTATATATAATCAATATATATGCGCATGTATAGCCAAATATCTGTTTAAAAATATATTATGTCACAGAATAATAATAGGTAAGAAATATATTTTTTTTAAATATCAAGTTTTCCTTCAGCTGAAACTTGTATTTATTTCTCTTCAAATAAAAGCTAAATTACAATTTCTTATTCCATTAATTGTAATTATTCCGCAGGTTGTCGCTTCGAGTTAAGTCCCAATTTTTTTTAACTTTACGTTCGTTTCCTTTTTAATATTTTCCAAAAATAAAAGTTATCATGAACTTTAGTATGGGAAAGAGAATTTAATTATGGAAAATATAAATACTTCGGTAATCATTTCTTCTACAAATGTATGTTTCAACAAGCATATCTACAGTCCCAGTGAATAAATGGCTAAGTCTAGTTTTCTCCGAAATGAGTTTCTTGTACTTAAGTAAACGGAATCGAGTTATTTTCGTAGGGAATAAGGGACCAAGTAAGGCATTGGCTTGAAAAGGAGTTATTGCTTATATTACAACTCTATTCTAAGCCAAAAACTACGATAATGATACGATTTCGGTTCGGTTACGGATACGATTACGGATCTAACTTGTATTTTTGGAAAATCTTTAAAATGAAACGAATAAATGGTTAAAACCTGTTGTTACACGACTCGAAGCGACAACCTGCGGAACAGATACCACATAGTCTAACTAAAATAATCTAATGAAAATTGTTATCCTCAACACTAGAGTAAAAAATATACGAATTTATTGATTTGGGGACAGTTCAAGAATTAAAGGGTGATATGTTAAGTCTTTTCTTAAACTTTTATCTTCTAAGTTGCATGTGCAGAGATTACTTAAAAATTAAATTATGTGTAAACATGTGTATACTACCATTACGAGTGATTGTCATTTGTTATTAATTGTAAGTAACAATATAAAAAATATTCTAGTGTATAAAAGAACTGTTAATCAATTTCTAAAATTAAATTATTAGTGTTAATAGATTGCTAAAAACAAAACATAACTTTATTATGTCTGTTAATATACACTGTGAAATGATGTATACTTGAAAACAAAACAACAGACAATCACTCGGTAATAACCAGATGTTTCCAAATATATTATATTTTATTACTAATTTGGATGTAATCTAAATGGTTTATTATTCCAGTTATACATTTAGATATTTCTATTTTTATCGTTTAAAACCATATTATCCTAACGATAACCTAAATATTTATTGTTTACAACATTTACTTAATTTTCTCATCGTTTTTATATAATTTAATATTATTGCATATTTATCTATAAATATAATTATTATATTATATTGTCCGTTAGACGTTTTTGTAATATTGTAATATTAACAAAAATATTGAATAAATTAGAAACTGGAAAATATTACATTTTAGATATGCATTTTGGTCTTATTAAAATATTAAACATCTACTTAAAAATTATAATATGGTTTTAAAAAACATTGGATTGCATATTTCTATATATATTTATGATTGGTGTTCGGTTTCTAAATCTTAAACCTTAAATAAACAAAGAAAGTCTTGAACCTTCAAAACATTATTTAAATATCGACTATTTAGAACACATAACGCACCGCTACATAAATTTTTCAACATATAAATTATTCATTTTTATATTGTTAGTTATATTATTGTTACCATAATTAAAAAGAAAATATGAATTCATAAGAAAGAGATTGATTTTAATCATTGATTTATTTAAAATTTAAAATATATAAAAATTGAAATATAGTTAACATTGTTTTCGAGTTCGATTTCAAAATCAGGAAAATCATAACATATTAAAAAATTCAAAACAATATTTAAAATATCCATTATTTACTGGTAATCAAATTTTTAGATTATTCATACTAATATTATATGATTTAATTATAAAATAAATAAATTTACAAATATTAATATTATCATTTTATCCATTTAACACTTTCAATATCTAGTATTGTAATATTAACAAAAATTATAAATAAATAAAAAACAGTTCAATTTTTTACTATCAGTCTAACTTATTTAAAAACAAAAATAAGTGTTTTATAAATAATTGTTTACATATTTTTGCGTGGATTTACGTTTTAAACTCTGGATATTTACTATAAGTCTCATTAGGGAAAGTTGAATTAATTACTTTCAAAATTAATAAAATTTTTGTAGATACAATATGAAATAATGTATTTCATTAGTATTGATTGATATTTATGTAAAATAAATATTTATGATATAAAAATTAGTTTCGCTACCTGCTATGTAAGGAACATTAGAACGAGCCATTCCTGCTCGACTCCTGAGAGCACACTGCTGGCATTTGCTTGTTTCTTTTCTCTCCCCACTCCGTTTTATCCTTGTATCTTTCATTTCAGCCATATTTCATATTTTAGATGGAATCATATGGTGGATTTTTTTTTTTTTTTAATCCAGATAATCTGTTAACAGACTCTCCCGGGGCTCACCCAGTCCCTATGAAGTGGGCACCATATATTTAATCCACCGTACAGGTGGTGTCTGCATACACTTAACTAAGTCGACATCCTACACTCCATAAATACAAGTCCATCACCAGATTTGAAAGATAAATAATCATATATTGCATGTACTAAAAATAAGTAAAAGAAAGAAAGAACAAAAAATCGGGTAAAGGAAATAAATTTAAAAAAATACGATGCACATGCGTAGAGCGTTGAGTTGCTGTGCTGAATGCTCTGCGTTCAATTCCGACTTTAACAGATAAATATTTTAATCTGTTAACAGCCGGAGATGGAATGTGTTGGATCTGAAGTCCAGCCTATAATGTGGAAACCTTTAATTGGGGAATAACCTGAAGATTTAGCGTGATCTCGTACAAATCATTTTCCTGCACAAGCGTTGTCCTAAAACAGTGCCGTCTCTCTCATGTAATCAACACTCCCAGACCCATCATGGGGTGTAGTGGTACAAGTTTTTACATACATAGTCAATCCGCAGCACAGGTTAACAAGTTATGTCTGCATCCCTACATCAATCGTCTGCAATTTAGAAATACCAGTCAGTCATTTTATATGAACATATATATTTATTTACATATATAAACATGGTAGAGGACTGTGTTCCTGAGTTCAAATCCGTCTGCGACAGATTAATTATTTAATCTTTTTACAATCACGGATAGTGTTAAATTGGGGGGCGGTCTGTTATGGCCGGATAGTTGGTTGGTTTTATAAAAGATTTTTTATTTGAATCGTAAACTATCAAATCATTATTTTGTAAAAGAAAGATTATATTTCCTTTTATTTATGTTTACCTTTATTTGTAAATAAAATAATTTAAATTTTTACTTTCATATTGTTATTGGTATAAGTTGTTTATTATTGCTTAGAATAATTTAATTTTATAAAAGAACAAAGAAAAAGACAACTGACAATAGTGGAGTCGATCGGCTATTGTTTATTCAGTCTGTATCAGGCCGGACGGTGTTGGCCCGAGAGAGTGCAAATTATAAACAATTCTAGTTGTTAATGTGGACTTGAACTAGACTAATTCGCTTCCCAGCTGCAGTTGGAATTAGTTCAGTATAGTTAAAGTCTCGCCGTCACTTCGACCACAGCGAATCGACCCTTCTTTTGTCTCGACTTTTTCGCTGCCGAAGTGAGGACAACTGACGTATCGACATCTTCGAACGCCCTGACGTCGAAAATCTACGTCGAGTCGGAGAAGGAAGATTTTTTCTTGTTTTATATTATTTTAACTGGCCAGCCAGATAAATATTTATTGTGACTTTGATAGACATTAATCAGATTCAACATCGCAGGAGAAATTCATAAATTGTTTTCTGGTTTCTTTTTGTTAATTGTAATTTGTAACATTCATTATAAGTAATCTATACATATAAAATGCTTTGTCCTGAATGACTGACTGAGGTATCAACGCACAGCCTGAACCGCTGATCGTAGAGACCTGAAACTTCGTGGGTGTGTTCTTTGTATGACGTAGGCATCCGATAAGAAAGGATTTTCCGAAATTCAATCCCTAAGAGGGTGAAAATGGGGGGCAAAGTTTGTATGCTTGCTCGCGTGTTTCTTACTCGCAAAATCTACATATTTTTGCTGAACAAACCAAATTAAGTAACATAGTTCACTTCTCGCTTCTGCCGTACGTCAAGTGAAACCTTTATACTAAGTAATCCTTTTCAATAACATTACATACTAATCCTTTATTGACACGAACAACAGTAAACTTCTGTCCATCCCGTTTGTTAATCAGTGTCAATGTATGTTTCACGGCTGTGCTGATCCGTCTGTGATGAAATTTGATATGGATAATCTCAAGCCTGGGGAAAGACATAGGCTACTTTTTATCAACACCACACAGACGAAGTTTATATAAAACTTTAACCTGATTGACTAACACACCCAGCGCGCTGTCAACGGCAGCGGTCAACGCACAGCTTGTATTTCGCATATAGGTTCTTTGTACAGCTTAAATGAGCACTAAGAAAGGAATTTGGACAATTCCACCTCCAAGGGTTGGCTTAATATAATAGGGATTCAAAGATTGTATGGAATCCATCAGTTTTGAAGTTAAGGATGTACGACTAACTTATAGTTAAAAAAAATTAAATTATTTATTTAAATTGATCTGTCACGAAACTTTAGGTGGCATACCAAATTCCACGCGAGCGAAGCCGTGGGCAAAAGCTAGTTTATTTATAAAAACGATTAAATTTTTCCTTAATTTAATTCAATTAGATTTTTTATTAGTTTATTTAATGTATATAACGATTTATAATTTTAATTTAATAAAAGGTTTCCATCAAGTGACGTGCGATCTGGTGATTTGAATCAGAATTTATTTTCCCCATATACAATTCGGGGCTCTTATCGAGAATTCCTACTGTCTCGAGGGAGCTCATACAGATAGATCTTGTGGAATCTGAAGACCCTTCTCGGGCTAATCTAGCCTCTATAAAGAGTACTCTAAAATGGGGGAATATTGTTGGTAGAGCGTTATATCTGATACAAACCACCTACCTTTACAAACGTTGTCCTAGAACAGGCAGAAAGATACTAAACTGTTGTCTCTACTATGTACTCAATCTAAGACCCTTCATTGGTTGTTGGTTTTTTTACAATATACTGGAATAAATCGAACTAAAACAGAGGTCATATTCTTGGGAATGAAATGTCTTATATTTTTAAATAAGAAAATATTCCTAGTAATACGGTTGATAATGCCATTAGTGAGGTTGACAAACGCAATGGGAGTCTCGTATCTGTCTATTGCCTGCAGCCAGTCAGTAAGTGTTTAACAGTCGCTACATTTTGTTAACAGTCATACCAACGTAACATGATACACAGATTGGTCTAGGTGTTTGTTTGTTTATTGATTAAACGAAATTTAATGATGCTGTAGCTAATCGGACGATACTACAGTGGGAATTCTAAATTATGTCTAGCCAGCTTTAATTAGGATAGGAATATTACAGGAATACACACGGTTTTGGGACTGCTACATTACGCTACCTCCAAAGAGTGGCATTTACTCGTTAAGGTAACCCTGTGTAGGTGTTTGTAGTCAACAACTGTTGATGGATGCAATGTGCCCTCCTAGTTGGAGTCTTGTAAGTATGATTTCTTGTCGTCTACAATTTCAAATTGATGTTTTACAGGATAGAACTACATTTTTAACCTGTCTGAGTTTGTTTTCTCCTGTTTTGATCCAGTTTATTCGTTGAATGAGAATTGAAGAGTGAATAGAGGTTATTATGAGGGTTATCCAAGAAGGCAGATGGAGGACACCTATATTGTGTTTATTTGTAAAATAATGGTTGGGAATGGATAACACCATTATTACACTTAATGCATAACACACTAATTTTGAAAACAACCATCGCAGAAGTTGCCTCGAGTCGGCCGCGCATTGAGAAACTACCCCATTCCCCCACTATCTAGTTCGCATCACTCGTTCATTGTTCTCTTCCTGGCTATAACTACATTATAATATCATATGTCTAAAAATTATAAGGCTATGATTGTATCTGAATTAATTAGAGACCGGTTAGGAGGCCTTTGGACCCTACCCTTGATACAATATAACCTGGGTACCCGATAATACATTATAACATTGGTAACCAATGGCAACTCCCCACCATACTTTTTATTTTGTTAAAAAATAGTATTATTATTGCATTGCCTTTAATTCATCTAGCTTTAGTGTTAAACTTTATTTTTATCTAGAAAAAATGTTTAACTTTTATTATCGATCTTTCAGGAATGCCGCCTTTCCTCAGATAGTTCTCTTAATCCTTTTCCAATAGAGCACCCCTGAATCTTCCCCCATTCACATCTTTTTTTTATTACTTTTTATATCAAAACATTTTTTTGTATTCTTCTGTTACTCAAAGCACTGAATAAAATAGGCTGAGGACGATTCATGGACTTTGGACTAATTACCCATTATTGCACTTATGGTAACCTGCAATAAGGTAGGCTTAAAAGAAAGTTCTAAGTGGGAAAAATGTATTGGTAATGAAACCCTTAAATATATTAAACTTGAGTGCCCGGCATTCATAAAACAATGAAAAGTAATGCTCAGGGATTTAAATTTGAACCGAAATATAATTTATTATGAACTATTGAAATGATCAGACCGAGACAAAATATTTAACGTTCAAAAATATAAATATATAATAACAGATATACTTAATATAATAAAATATAGTTCCAACAAACCGATTGGACTTCTTAAGTAATAAAACATTCATATAATTTAAATATGGCTGTATGGAATATACCAATGCCACCCATATAGGGGATAAGAATATCAACAATAGAGACAAAAATGTGTCATTCAAAGACTTCTTTTTCAGTGTATATTTTGTTGGCGTCTATAGAGATCTGATAAGCAGCATTGGACTTTATGAAATCATATAACTAGTCCTGAAGGTAGAGTAAGGTTAGAACGGTTGAACAATGAACGCGTTAGCAGAAAGTGGTCATGATTTTGTTTTTGGAAAAATAATTGAATGGTAAATAGAACAAAAGGCTTTGGAGAAATCAAGGAGAACAAGAATTTCCCATTTATGGTAAAATTATGAACATCATAATCAAAACATTTTATTCATCAATAAATACAAATATAAAAAAATTTGGCTATAAAAATAGAAATATTTTAAAAAATTGGTTAATTTTTTAACAGATCCAATATCGTCGTGTAACCCTTAGTAGCAGCGACATCTATGAGAGATTCACCCGCATTAGTTTTCACACTTTTATCAGCACCCTTATCAATTAACACCTTTGCTATTTCGAAATAGTTCCAAAATACTGCTTCATACAATGGCGTCTTTCCATCTTCAGTTCTTGCATCTATTTTCGCACCTTTCTCTATCAACAGGATCACTATGTCAGTCTGTCCTTTGGAAGCTGCGGTGTGAAGAGCTGTCCACCGTCCAACTGTTGTGCTCGCTTCAACATCGGCACCTCGCTGTAATAACATCCGTACGATGTCCGTGTGTCCCCAATGGGAAGCTTCCCACAAAGGTGTTTTGTTTTCCATGGTTTTCGCATTCACATCAACGCCTCTATCAAGGAAAATTTTAACCAACGATTCGAGGCCCTTCACCGCCGCAGCGTGTATCGGCATCACACCGCCCTTCTTCGTCTTCGTATTGACATCTGCTCCTTTTTCCAAAAGGAGCAGAGCAGTATCGACCTGCCCATTTTGAGTGGCTTCGTACAATAGCGTACCGTCGTCACCAGTCCTGACGTTTACATCAATGCCCAAATCGAGGAACAGTTGGATCACATCCGTACGGCCTGAGGAAACCGCCGCGTGTATGGCCAAAGCACCTTCTTTCGTTTCAGCTCGAATGTCGGCTCCTTTGTCGATAAGCATCTTCACTATATCTATGTGCCCATGATAAGAAGCTTCAAACAATGGCGTCCTATGGTTATGTGTTTCCTTCGCATTCACGTCCATTCCTTTTTCTAGAAAATATTCTACAATAGAACGATGACCATTGGCCGCCGCACGATGAATGGGCAGCCAGCCCCAAGTGTTTGAGCGAATTTTCATGTCGGCGCCTTTTTCAACCAAGTACCTGGCGAGGTGCTCATGGCCCTCGGTCGCAGCGAAGTAGAGTGGCGTTTCATTATTGTTGTCCTTTACGTTAATATCAATACCTTTCTCGACAAAAAGTTTTACAACGTTTAAATTGCCTCTCATAGATGCTGCATGAATCGGAAGATAACCTTCGCCTAGAAGCCTCACGTTCATGTTGGCACCCTTGGCCAGTAGTACCTTCACGACCCCCTCACGCCCCCAGAAAGACGCCTCATAGAGTGGAGTCTTGTTTTCAGCATTTTTAGAATTGACGTCTATTCCGCTGTCAAGGAAAAGTTCGACGATTTCAGTATGGCCTTGAGACGCTGCAAAATGTATTGGTAACCAATTTGGTTGTTTAGTTCTAACATGAATGTCAGCTCCTTTGTTGATTAAGAAAACTACTATCGAATATTGTCCCCAATAGGATGCCTCATGAATAGGAGTTCTGTCAATTAATGTCTTAGAATTTATATCCATTCCTCTTTGCAGGAACATATCTAGGATTTCTTGCTGCTGCGCTGTGTATGCTTAGGATACCTTCGGCTTTTGTTTTTGCCCAGATATCAGCTCCTCTTTCGATGAGTAGACTAACGACATCAGTTTGGCCCCAATGCGTGGCCTCGAAAAGTGGAGTCCTATCATCATCACCTTTGACGTTCACATCAACGCCCCTGTCCAAAAGAACCTTGATCACCGGGACACTTCCTTTTCTCGCTGCAGTATGTAAAGCACACCATCGACCGTTTTTTGTTTTCGCATTGATATCAGCACCCCTGTCCAGAAGAACTTTGACAATAATTTCATGCCCTGCCGTAGCGGCTCTGTACAGAGGAGTCTGATGGTCCTCATCGATGGCGTTTACATCGATTCCACTTTCGAGATATTTATTGACCATTCCCAGATTTCCGTCTGATGCTGCTTCAAGAAGTTTATCTCCTGGTGATGTCTCTGAATTTCCTTGATTGATAGATTGAGCACCTCTCGCAAAGAGAACGTTGACGGCAGTTATATGACCGGCTGTCGAGGCTAGTAACAAAGGTGTCCTTCCTTTGAAATCCCTAGCATTAACATCCGCTCCTTTGTCTATTAGAAAATGGATGACGGAAAGTTTCCCACTGGCAGCCGCTTCGTGCAAAGCTGTTCTATTTTCGACGTTTCTCTCATTCACATTCGCCCCTCTCTTAACCAACATCTGTACAATGCTCAAATCACCTTTTTTAGCCGCCTCATGTAGAACAGTTGATCCGTCTATTGCTTTTGTGTTGACATAAACACCTTCTTTGAGCAAAAACAATATAATGTTGTAGTTGTTTTTTTTTAACAGCGTTGAATAGAAATGTCTCTCCTTCGGAATTCTGTATAGTCACATCTGCTCCAACATGAATCAATATTTGAGATAGCAAATCGTTCCCATTGTCTACGGCAATGGCCAACAGTTTAGATTTGAAAGCAGATGTTATACTTGTCTTTCCTCCGTTATAAATCAGTAGTTCAGCAATTTGGGATCTTTTCTTCAATAAATCTACGTCAATAATATCAGCATCTCTTTCTTTGTTAACTTTATTATATCGAGAAACGGCCGAGTACATGAGAGACGTCTCCTCTCTATTATCGACCGGTATAGTGCTGTTAACACTTAGCAATTGTAGGACTCCACTGACCACGAAATGTTCGACAATATTTAATGGAGTTAATCCGTTGTTGTCTTTCTTATCAATTAAAGATCCAGCATCAACTAAAGCTTTGGCAATCGATATGGCTCCATTGTCCGCCGCTGCATGAAGCGCAATTGCTCCTTGGTGAGTCGCTATGTTCATGTTCGCTCCTCTGTTTATCAATAGTTCAACTGTTTCAAAATCTCCATTGTTCGCTGCCTTATAGATAGCGGTCTTGTTGAGGAAGTCGACACTGTTGATGACTGCCCCGGCTAAGAGCAACTTTCTAACTGTTTCTGGAGATTTTGATTCGGAAGCAATATGCAAAAGCATTTCGTTGGTCCCGTCAAAGAGATGAACTAATTCCTCAAGTTTATCAGACTTCAGGATGACTCCTTTGTAGAGGAGCAATTTGACAATAGCCTGATGATGGTTATACCATGCTGCTTTCAGGCTCCTAGTCAGGTCAGATTCCGATTCTTTTAATTTCAACACCCAATCAACCACGGATTTGTCTCCCCTTTTTGCAGCTTCCTCGACTACAGCTGATGAATTTATCATCCTCACAACTTCTTCAATGATCACCTCTGGAACAGATATCAAACCCCGACTCCTTCCATTCACGATGGAATTGGCAACGAGGTACATCTTATCCGAAGGAAACTGAAAGTTCTTTCTCACTGATTTATTTAAGATGGGATCTTTGCCAGTTTTCAATTGCGAAGCCAGTTCAAGCAACTGGTTGGTGTGTGTTGCATCGTTTGTTGTAAGTGAATGGAGAAGTTGTAGAAAAGTGTATTCATTGGTATCAAGGTTGGCCAAAAAGCTGCTAGATTCGACTTTCGAATACTGAAGAAGTTCTTCTATTGCAATTTTGAATTTGTTGCCAAGAATTTGTAAAATGTTTGAAGTGAACTGTTCGTGCGATGCGTATCCTTCGAGTGGGTAAGTCTCTCCCTCTGGTGTTTTGATCAGGAACTCACCTTGGGCCTAAACAATAAAAATATTGTTAAGATTATTATTCTAGCAATATTTATACAGATAAAACAATAACTATTTATTTTAATGATAATAACTGATTAAAGGGGATTACCGATTCCACTTTGAATCTGTTCCAAGATGGAACAAGCCATTATTAGTTCCAAATAATAAAAATATCTGATATACAGAAAGCAAAGAAATATCAAAAGAAATAATTAGTGAGAAGTTGAAGCAATTCTATCACTTTAGGGAAAGAAAAAACAATTCACAACATTTACTTCAATCGTTTTGGCTTAGTAGAAACTATTACATTCTTCACAAATTTAGGATATTTCTGGATGTAATTTACTATAATGAGTGTGAAAAACCATGCTGCAGAGGTTTTTCAGTCTAGGGATTATCAATACAAAATCATCAATGTCATGTATTGAGGGTGTGTTGAAAATGATCAATAAAATTATTGGATGAGAATTAAATAAATAACAATTTTTATTGTTTTATTTATACAAAAGTATTACTTTACAAGTAATACTTTGTATAAATTCATAAAAGATTTATGTTAGAATTAGGGTTTAAAATAATATAAAAAAATGTATATTAAATAGAAATAAACTTTAAATTAAGTAAGGGATTATTATAATTTATAGTTTTCAACATTATCCATAATTTCTTCATTATTATCCATAAGCTGTGATAATAAAGTTAAAGAGAAAAATAAATATGATTATTGCAACAAACATTATTGGGTAAATCGAGGTGACATGATTAAAAAAAAAAATCACCATTTTGGAATATTATAAAATAAAATGCGATGTTATGAACATTCTGATTAAATACTTAAAAATTATAAAAATTTAAAATAACAATTTCACTACCACCCTCTGCATATCACTGATTAAGTTACCGCACAGCACCACTGTGGCAGTGAAGAAATCAGACCATATACTTTATGTGATAAAAATATATTTAATTCCCATTGTATTAATTCAGAAAAATCATTTTTAACAAAAATAAATTATTTGATTCACATAAAAAATTAATTTTGAACACTTTGGATGATACTTAGGCCTGCCATCATAATAAAAATTATATACTTCTATGAATCCAATTTGGATACTTCTGGTGAAAACTTTATGCAGTTGCAGAAATAATGTAGAAAGTAAAAAAAGGTATTGTATGATAATAAAGATAATAACATGAATCACTATGTGCTGCATGGTTTATTATCAATTCCATTGATTTTTGTATTATTTTTCCTATATCATTCTAACCTCAACTTCATTTGATTTATCTAAACAATACCTGGCAACAATTAATAGTTTTACCAAGTTCCATTTACAGTTTAAATGAGTAAAACTAAATAAATTGGGAAGAAGAAGTGTTCTAATTCAAAAGGAGCCGAGGTGTCAGTCAATGAAATTCACAAATATTTAACAAAACATTATTGAAAATCAACACTTAGACCCATGGTACAGGACTTTGTAAAGCTTAAATGAACACTAAAGCTAAAAAATAAAAAAAATAGTTGGGTTTACAATAATATTATTTATAAAAGTAATATTTTTTTTTTTTTTTTTTTTAAAACCATACCTATAGTATGAAGTGGTATAAATATATGATGTAAATATACAAGGAACGTATAGAAATATAAGTAACAATATGGCATTAGCATGGAAATAGAGTAAAATATGATGAAATAGTGATGTTGAATGCTAATGAAATCTTAGATAATAATAACATATGATGGATGCCAAAAACTAATATGGGAAAATAAAAAGGTGTGCAATATGGAGAAGGAAAGGGGTGAGGAGAAGATATGAGAATTAAAATGTAATTACCTAAGGACGCTTGCAGAAGCACGAGGAGACGCGGTCTGAACTGAAAATACGTTATGAGGGTGTTGCCAGCGAAATCTGACGGCCAAAAATATGACTAATTTTAAATTTTGAGATATATATTTTAAAAGTATATAAATAGTAATATTTTATTGACTATTTTTTCAAAATATTGACTATTTTATTATATTAAAATGTGTATCATGACTTTTTATAGGGAGCCACGAAAATTAATGACTAAATTAATGGGAAAAGGTAGGGTGATTAAACAGTAGGATTTGATGTCAAGAAGTCAAAATAAGTATTATAGGAAAGAGACTATAGTAGTAACAGAATGACAATGGGAAGGAATAACAAGGTAAACTAATTCAAGGTTTATTTAGTAAGTTGAAAATTTGTGAGTAGAAAGAGGATAAGTTGTTTGAATCGATCTTGAGGTTAACAGTGGAGGAATCTAAATTTATGTGGATGGTTTCAGAGAGTATGCGTTTATCATGGTTGGGAACAGAAGCTAGGATGGATGTATTATCAAAGTCAAAATTGTGTTTAAGGGATAAGGCGTGTTCGGAGAGTTTTGATGCGGTAAGGTTATGGGAGGAAATGGAGTATTTGTGTTGGTAGATACGGTCTTTAAGGAAGTTCTTGGTTTCGCCGATGTAGGAGGCGTTGCAATTAGGAGTAGAGCAGGGGATGCGGTAGACGACATGGGAGCGTTGTTTAAGGGGGATGGGATCTTTTACTTTGGTATAAATATTGGAGAGTTTGTTGTGGGATTTAAAGGCGATGCGTAAATTGGGGATAGATGAACGTAAGGATTTTTGAATGTTATGTGAGAGGGTGGGTATATATGGCATGGATCTGTATATGGGGGTAGATGGCGGATGTGGAGATAGGGTGGTGGTGGGTGGGTTGTTATAGGCATGGATGAGTTTATTGATAACGTATGGAGGAAAATTGTTTTTTAAAAGGATTTCTTTGATTCGGTGGGTGTTAGTTTTATGGAAGCAGGGGTCAGCGAGGGATAAGCCACGGTGGATGATATTTTTGGCGACGTTAATTTTTTGGTGGTGCGGATGTTGGGAGTAGTAATTGAGGAGTCTGCCAGAATAAGTGGGTTTTGTATACCAATCTGTGGATAAGGTGTGGTTTGGATTTTTAATGATACGGAGGTCAAGAAAGGGTAGTGAATTATGCGATTCTAGTTCAAAAGTGAAATGGAGGCGGGGATGGTATGAGTTGAAGGCTGATAATAGTTCTGGAATAATGTTTGGATTTAGGATAAGGAGGAGGTCGTCCACATATTTTTTAATAATAATGATCTCGTCAAGGAACTGGGGTAGAATGGAGTCAAGAAGGTCGTTTAGAACAATATTGGAGAGGTCAGGAGCGAGGGGATTTCCCATGGCAAGTCCAGAAATTTGGTTAAAGAACTGTCCATGGAAGGTAAGGTAGCCGGATTCACAACAGAGTTTTAAGGATTGGAGGTATGAGGACCTATTGAGAGAGGTATGGGGTTCTATGATGGACCAGTTTTTATCTATTATGAGGAGGGATTTATCTAAAGGTATATTGGTAAATAGGCTTTCTACATCAAAGGAGGTGAGAACGTAATGATCAGGGATGGTGAGGGATTTTAATAAATCACGTAGTTGAAATGAGTTTTGGATATCGTATGGGTTGTTACGGCTAAGGACTTGTAATGATGGGAGTAAGAATTTACTAAGTTTTGTTGCTGGGGAATTGATGTTGGATGTAATGGGACGGAGGGGGTTGTTTTGTTTATGGATTTTGGGAAGGCCATAAAAACGAGGGGCTAAGGAATGGTAGGAAATGAGGTTTCTGTAAACTGGGTAAGTGATGAGTTTGGAATTTAAAAGGATTTTTAGGTGGAGGTTGAATTGTTTTTGGAGAGAAGCGGTAGGATCTCGGGGTATAGGTTTATAGGTGGAAGTATCTGAAAGAAGAGAATACATTTTTAGGTCGTAATCAGAACGATTCATAATCACTGTAGAGTTGCCTTTATCTGCCTTGGTGACAATCAGGTCGTCATGGGATTTGAGGAACGAACGTGTGAGTGATAGGTCCTTGAAGAAATGTGGGGAGAAATTAGAAGGGGTGGAGTGGGGGTGTTGAAGGAAATTAGAAATGATATTGGCTAGGGAGACACGTGATAGATCTAGAGGAACAGGTGAACGGTGGAGGAGGGGGTCATTGTGAATATATTCTAAGTCGGTCAAAAGGTCAGGAATAATTTTTTTGAAGGAAGAGGAGGGTGCAGCAAAGTTGGGTCCTAAGGATAGAATGTTGTGGACATGGGTGGGGATGTTGGTGGTAGAGATATTGTGTACCCAGGTTTTATCTCCTTTGGGGTAAATTTTGGAGGTAAGTGATTTTTGGTAAAGGGTATTAAATTTGGAGATGAGGTGGAGTTTTTTACGTGACCTTGTTGTGGAGAATGTGGATTCTATTAGGGTGGATAGGTTATGCATGTGGTCATGGGTAAGGTGACTAGTTAAAAATTGGGTGAGGGAAGAAATACGAAGGTTCAAAGAATGGATATGTTGTATATTCTCCCTTATTTTTAGATTCAACAAAGATTTTTTAAATTTTAATGAGAAATTATGTAAAGTGGGGTATAGGGAATTTGATGTGGTGACATGATTCAGGGTGTTGGTTATAAAATTTGGAAAAAGGGAGTTTGATCGACATTTAAGGAGGAAAATGCGATGTTCTACGTGATGAGCTAAGTGTTTTTGTAGGGCGCAAAGGTGGTTGATGTGGGATTTTAGGTTAGGAACTGAAGATTTAATTGAGGAGAAGGATATGTTAAGAGGGGGAGTGTTAGAGATAAAATGTGGAGAGGCAGTTCCATCATAGTTGAAAACATTAAGGCGGTTGGAAGTAATATCGTTAGAAGAGCGAGTAGGAGAGCGAAGTTGAGGAGAGAAGGTAGATGAAAGATGTAATCTTGAAGAAGAGTGATGTTGTGGTGAGGGCGACGAAGCCGGGTGATGATTAGAAGAAGAGAAACTAGAAGAACGGTGTAGTGGCGAAGAGGTAGAATTCCGGTGATTTCTTGATGAAGAAAGAGCTTGATGCAGAGGTCTGGGTGTAGTAGAAGGAGTAGCGAGAAAATTTTGGTTCTGAATTCTAGTACTGCGGCGTAAAGGGATAGTGAAGTTCTGTAAATGGCCCCGTTGTTTTCGTTGGTTCATATGATACATGAGAAGCGAGGGATCGTTGACTGGATGATGTAAGGAAGAAAATAGTTGGGGGTGCAGTCAATTAAAACACTAAATAAGTGGATACTTATTTTAATTAAGTGCCGACGTTTCGACCCACTTTGTGGGTCATCTTCAGGGCTAAGAAAGAAAACAGACAACATACAATGAATACAATAAAAATACATAGAGGACTAAGTATATGCTAAATGAGAAAAATATATATGTAGAGAGGTAGAAATTTAGAACAAAAGTGAGGGATATATATGAATACAAAAAATTACAGAGAAAATGTACAGAACGGTGGTGATGCCAAAAATTTTTTTTTTTTTTTTTTTTTTTTTTTTTTTTTTTTTAATACAAAGATAAAAGACGGAAGTAAACAGAAAGATATTTAAAAAGAAAGAAAAAGTATAAACATCAGAGGTGAGAAGTAAAATTATGGAAAAGGTAGTGGAATATATATAAACTATAAAAGGTAAGATAATAGACTAGGGAGTTTACATAAGTAAAATGAAATAAGATATAACCAAAATGAAATTAAAGAGTAAATAAAGGAAGAATAACAGTAGAAAGTCAAGATATGAATATAGAGTATAACAGTTTTTTTTTTTTTTTTTTAAAACCATACCTATAGTATGAAGTGGTATAAATATATGATGTAAATATACAAGGAACGTATAGAAATATAAGTAACAATATGGCATTAGCATGGAAATAGAGTAAAATATGATGAAATAGTGACCCCCTCACAATGACTTCACAATGACCCCCTCCTCCACCGTTCACCTGTTCCTCTAGATCTATCACGTGTCTCCCTAGCCAATATCATTTCTAATTTCCTTCAACACCCCCACTCCACCCCTTCTAATTTCTCCCCACATTTCTTCAAGGACCTATCACTCACACGTTCGTTCCTCAAATCCCATGACGACCTGATTGTCACCAAGGCAGATAAAGGCAACTCTACAGTGATTATGAATCGTTCTGATTACGACCTAAAAATGTAAAAATGATTACGACCTAAAAATGTATTCTCTTCTTTCAGATACTTCCACCTATAAACCTATACCCCGAGATCCTACCGCTTCTCTCCAAAAACAATTCAACCTCCACCTAAAAATCCTTTTAAATTCCAAACTCATCACTTACCCAGTTTACAGAAACCTCATTTCCTACCATTCCTTAGCCCCTCGTTTTTATGGCCTTCCCAAAATCCATAAACAAAACAACCCCCTCCGTCCCATTACATCCAACATCAATTCCCCAGCAACAAAACTTAGTAAATTCTTACTCCCATCATTACAAGTCCTTAGCCGTAACAACCCATACGATATCCAAAACTCATTTCAACTACGTGATTTATTAAAATCCCTCACCATCCCTGATCATTACGTTCTCACCTCCTTTGATGTAGAAAGCCTATTTACCAATATACCTTTAGATAAATCCCTCCTCATAATAGATAAAAACTGGTCCATCATAGAACCCCATACCTCTCTCAATAGGTCCTCATACCTCCAATCCTTAAAACTCTGTTGTGAATCCGGCTACCTTACCTTCCATGGACAGTTCTTTAACCAAATTTCTGGACTTGCCATGGGAAATCCCCTCGCTCCTGACCTCTCCAATATTGTTCTAAACGACCTTCTTGACTCCATTCTACCCCAGTTCCTTGACGAGATCATTATTATTAAAAAATATGTGGACGACCTCCTCCTTATCCTAAATCCAAACATTATTCCAGAACTATTATCAGCCTTCAACTCATACCATCCCCGCCTCCATTTCACTTTTGAACTAGAATCGCATAATTCACTACCCTTTCTTGACCTCCGTATCATTAAAAATCCAAACCACACCTTATCCACAGATTGGTATACAAAACCCACTTATTCTGGCAGACTCCTCAATTACTACTCCCAACATCCGCACCACCAAAAAATTAACGTCGCCAAAAATATCATCCACCGTGGCTTATCCCTCGCTGACCCCTGCTTCCATAAAACTAACACCCACCGAATCAAAGAAATCCTTTTAAAAAACAATTTTCCTCCATACGTTATCAATAAACTCATCCATGCCTATAACAACCCACCCACCACCACCCTATCTCCACATCCGCCATCTACCCCCATATACAGATCCATGCCATATATACCCACCCTCTCACATAACATTCAAAAATCCTTACGTTCATCTATCCCCAATTTACGCATCGCCTTTAAATCCCACAACAAACTCTCCAATATTTATACCAAAGTAAAAGATCCCATCCCCCTTAAACAACGCTCCCATGTCGTCTACCGCATCCCCTGCTCTACTCCTAATTGCAACGCCTCCTACATCGGCGAAACCAAGAACTTCCTTAAAGACCGTATCTACCAACACAAATACTCCATTTCCTCCCATAACCTTACCGCATCAAAACTCTCCGAACACGCCTTATCCCTTAAACACAATTTTGACTTTGATAATACATCCATCCTAGCTTCTGTTCCCAACCATGATAAACGCATACTCTCTGAAACCATCCACATAAATTTAGATTCCTCCACTGTTAACCTCAAGATCGATTCAAACAACTTATCCTCTTTCTACTCACAAATTTTCAACTTACTAAATAAACCTTGAATTAGTTTACCTTGTTATTCCTTCCCATTGTCATTCTGTTACTACTATAGTCTCTTTCCTATAATACTTATTTTGACTTCTTGACATCAAATCCTACTGTTTAATCACCCTACCTTTTCCCATTAATTTAGTCATTAATTTTCGTGGCTCCCTATAAAAAGTCATGATACACATTTTAATATAATAAAATAGTCAATATTTTGAAAAAATAGTCAATAAAATATTACTATTTATATACTTTTAAAATATATATCTCAAAATTTAAAATTAGTCATATTTTTGGCCGTCAGATTTCGCTGGCAACACCCTCATAACGTATTTTCAGTTCAGACCGCGTCTCCTCGTGCTTCTGCAAGCGTCCTTAGGTAATTACATTTTAATTCTCATATCTTCTCCTCACCCCTTTCCTTCTCCATATTGCACACCTTTTTATTTTCCCATATTAGTTTTTGGCATCCATCATATGTTATTATTATCTAAGATTTCATTAGCATTCAACATCACTATTTCATCATATTTTACTCTATTTCCATGCTAATGCCATATTGTTACTTATATTTCTATACGTTCCTTGTATATTTACATCATATAAAAGTAATATTTAAAAACTGGCAAAGAGATTATACAACAATAAAAATTACAGGGGTATACATCAACGATATAGTAGTTAAGATAATTATAATAATAACCATCAACTATAATAGACTACGCAATGTGCCATTATAGACCAGATTTCCTCCTTATAGAACTAAGAACAAAAAAAAGGAGAAGTACTTTACTTCTGGGGATTCCCAATGATGATAATAATAAAAGCTCAACTGTCGGAGGAAAACTGGGGAAATAAAATGAGCTGGTTGTAAAATTATTTAATTTTGAAAGAGTCAGCAACCCTCAAATCTTATCCCTCATATCGCTGGTTGTAAAATTATTTAATTTTGAAAGAGTCAGCAACCCTCAAATCTTATCCCTCATATCCACCAACGGGATGATACCAAAATGAACACTGGCCAATGGATGGACTAAAATAATCAGTTGATTAGATAAAAAAGGCTCAAGAATCATTTCTTCTAGACAGCTTGTGTTGTTAGACAGCTTTAAATATTTGGAAACAAATGAAGGTGGCTAGACTTTCTGGTCTCTCATCTCAGATACGCATAAGTAATAGTGAGAAAAAACAGAACAGTTATATTAACAATAATAATTAATAAAAACACATCAAAGCCTGGAAATAAAACATAAGAATAAATAAACAAATATCACTTCAAATACTCTGAACTATCATGGTAAAAAAGTTGCCTCTGGTTATACTCTATTTCCAGGTTTCAATGTATCTATTATTGATATTGATTCCCTTTTATTATTTTTTTGTTTACTTTACCAGTAATTATCAGTTACTATCCAACTATTTCTTAACAAAAAATCTTTTAATTTGTTAAAATATTATTTATTTGACACGAAACACCCCTGAAGGACTACACGACTATGATGCAGCCTTCTTTTTTTTGGGTGTTTTCAGTTTTTTTTCGGCCCATCTTTGCCTCATGATTGCACTGAAGGTTTTTCTTCCTTCTTCTGTCCGGAAATTTTCTTCTGTCTGCCAATAGTACTGCATTTTTGAAGAATTTTTGATTTTCCGTTCTGTTTTCTAATAAATCTAGTGTAATCCCATGTTTCTGTATTTCTTGTTTTATTTGTTGTGTGTATCAAATATTATTTTATTATTACTATTACTATTAAATATCCATTAATATTATTATTGTAACGCTGAATGAATCCAGCAGCATGAAACGATAGGTTGATTTTCAATAAACAGTTTTATTTGTGTTATAATTAAAAAATGTCTTTTGACTACTACCATATCATGTTGTCTCTAATTTATTGTCTATAATTTATACATTCAACCAATAATTCATCAATATGTTCTGATTATTTTTTAGTTTAATGAACACTTCCATTGGGGCACAATATTTCTTTATTAAATTATTTTACAATACTAAACCAAAGTATCGGAATACTTCCCTATTCCCAAGATAAATTTATACAGATTTTTTCCCCCAAGGGTTTCCTCAAATCGAGGTTTCCTTCAACCTAAAATTTCCTTTAATTAATTTTTCCATTTTTTTCTTTCTTGTACATCTTCCTCCCTCAGACCATAGCCATGCATACTTTCCTCAATTACTTCTACCCATCTTTTTCGTGGTGTTCCTTGCCATTTCCTCTCTTCAGCACTCCAATTGAAAATAAAGTTGGGCAATATTTCTTCCCTTATTCTTTTGAGATGACTGTTCAATTGCAATGTTTTTTCTCTATATTTTGGAGAATGTTTTGTCGAGTTTGCTCTCAATTTTCGGCATTAGTCCTTCTTAGAAAGAAGGAGATAGATTAGATGAGATAGATTAGAAATCTATACTCACGCAGCTCTCCTCCAATAGCCCATCTCAGTAGCAAGTAGCTTTTTTCGTAAAGCAGCGCTTATCGTCCTTGTTTCTGCTCCATATATATGCTTTCAATTATGGACTTATATTTGAGCTTCTTGGTATTTTACCTCATATTATTGCTGCAAAGGACTGAGTTAAGCATAGTAATTGATTAGCAGGTTGTAATTTATATACAAAAAAATTCAACATTAAAAATACTTATTTATCTTCAATAAAATGAGTAACTATATACCATAACTATATCATATACATATTAGTCTATAGTTTGGTCCAACTACATTTTACGTTATATGTCTAATCATGACATTTGTGTGAATAATAATACTTAACAGGTCGATACCAGAGGAGGGTGATGATGATAGAAAATATCTATTGCACACTCTTATTTTTGGAGAGAATTATTATTATGACACTCTTTATTATTATGGCACTCTTATTATTGGAGAGAAATCAATTATGAATAACTTATATAACAGAATAATAAGAATAATAGAATTATTATTTATATGCTTTGTAATATTTTATGTGCAATTTAATCAAGTAAAAACTTTTAATTGTTGATATTTAGGTTAGGTTAGGTTTAAGTGTTTGAGGATGCACAACATCTATCATCATCAGTTTCCTCTTTCTTTTGCTTTAGTATTTATTTTTATTATAAATATTATATCTTATTGAACATATTATGTTTATTATGTTTAAGAAAACTTAGTATTTTATCTATATGTATAGTGTTATCCTCCAGGATAGTTGGGGTTTTTCAATCAATTTCCAAGCCATGAAAATATGTTTCAAACAGGGGGCAGTCCTCCAAGATGTGGGTGATAGTTGATTTTTATATACTGTCTGTAGAAGATTTTATTGAGGATTAGGGAGGCCTCCAAAACATTGGCTGAGTAATGTAGTAATAGAGAATAGATGGATATTTGTGATGTTACAGAAGAGTTTATTTTTATGATAAATAATTATATGGATTATATTATAGTTATATGGATAAATAATTATATGAATTATTTAATAAATAATTATTGATCTTTATAATAAATAATTATTGATCTTAATAATAATTATATGAATGTTAAGTAAGTGTACTTACAGCCACATAACTTGTCAAGAGGAATACTCCCAAGAATTTGCTATGACTCTTCATAATTGTATCTGTCAGCAAATGTCACTGAATAATTTATAACCTGAAAAATCATTTATATAATTACATTTTAACTAATATAGAAGAGTAATCATTACGATACTATACTATACTTATAGATTTAATTAAAAATAATATAGTGATACTTTATTATTTTCCCAAAAACAATGTTGAATGTTTTGGTTTTGCACTTCCCTATTGTAATATTTTGAGATAATGATTATATTGCATTAAATAAAATAATCAATTTGTTTTTTTAATTTTAGGATTGGTTTATTGATAAAAAATAATTTATAGTATATAATAAAGATGCCTTAAGCTTTTATAATAAAAGCAGAGTGATATATTTTGTGTAACTGCTTAAAGAATAATGGGAACAGGGGCTTTGTGATTTGCCAATTTAAAAAAATAAAACCGGTGAATAAGTGGTTAAGTCAAATTTTTTTGCAGAGAGAGTTAACAGTATTGAGGGAAGTGGAATCATGCTATTGGTATAAAATGGAGTTGTAATACAAGTAATTATTCATTTTCAAGCGAATGGTTGACATAGACACTTATACCTTAACTATAAGAAACTCATTTTGGAGAAAATTCGATAGATATATATGGGCCGTAGATATATAAATAGTAAAAAACTACATGCCGGCTGATCCCAATTCAAACCAATTGGAAAAACACAATAATAAACACAAACTCTACACATTAAATGCTGGTCAAAGGTATTTCCTTGAGCATTAAGATAGGCTTGGCATCTTTCTTCAACAGCAGCATAGGCAGAACAGCGCTGGATATGTTTTGTTTCACAAGATTCAATTATCCTTCTTCGTAAAGATTTAAAGTAGTCAACGACTGGCCTTGCATAGACTTTTTGTTTAATGTCACCCCAAACAAAACAATCCAACAGTGTGAAACAATACTAACACATATCCAATGCCGTTCCACCACTGCTACTGTTGAAGAAAGATGCGAAGCCTGTCTTTGAGCAACATTTAATATCAATGTCAATGTTTATGCTAAATGAAAAAAGTAAACAAAGAAAATAAGTTTTATTGATTTACTATTGCTAAATTTTTTTCTTGTTTTGAAGTTGAAATTTTTAGTTTGGCTTCTTAACCCTGAAACACTCTACATAATTCACTACAAGCCTTTTCTCAATTTTAGGCCATGAATTTGAGAACGGTACAGTCTTGAAACGTCTCCAGAAGATAATTTTATGATTGTTAACTTTATTTCAAGAGACTAAAATTCTTATTATATGTATACATGATAGAAAAGAGAAAGAGAAGACTTGCCTTACTGAACTGAAGCCAACTGATGGACTGAGAGTTTCCTGTACTGACGTCATCTTCTTTTTTAGAACCGGTCTATTGCTATTATCTTCAAAAGATTTCCTGTCCAAGAAACGTAAATCTTTGTCTAACCTACCTCTGGCAGATCAATTATTTAATCTCCTAACAGCCATAGGCACAGTCAACCCGTCGTAATACTATCCCTTACCACGTATGCTGATGATAAATGTAAAACATATGTGATACAATATTAACCCAGTTATTGCAACCCAAACTCTTCAATCCTATATCTATGACCTTGAAGAATGGTACCAAAACTGGAGGATACAAATAAATTCCCACAGATCAATGACTTCCTGTCCTTCAATGTCCTTTAGTAATATTATATCAGATCCGATACTTAGGACTACATCTTGATTAACTTTCAACTTGGTGTCCACAAACTAGACTGAAATGACAAGAAACTGCAAGCCGTTTTTGGCTACTTCAACACTTACTATACAAACCCTTCAGTTCAAAAGTATCATATGCATGACTCTTATAAGGCATATTTGGACTGACGGAGTAGAGCTTTGAGGCTCCTCTATGCCAAAGAATTCCTCTCGTTTCTAAAACCCTTCGTAGAATCCTTAAAGCTCCTGTCTTTGTTATGAATGAAGTCATCCATAACGTTCTATTTGATGTTCATTCGACCTGACTCCGATTCACATCCATTCAAAACTACTAGTTTCAAACCTAGCTCCCTATTCAATGCCCGATAATCCTAGGAGGTGTCTGAAAAGAGCATGGCATATTAATAATAGTCAACGACTGGCCTTGCATAGACTTTTTGTTTAATGTCACCCCAAACAAAACAATCCAACAGTGTGAAACAATACTAACACATATCCAATGCCGTTCCACCACTGCTACTGTTGAAGAAAGATGCGAAGCCTGTCTTTGAGCAACATTTAATATCAATGTCAATGTTTATGCTAAATGAAAAAAGTAAACAAAGAAAATAAGTTTTATTGATTTACTATTGCTAAATTTTTTTCTTGTTTTGAAGTTGAAATTTTTAGTTTGGCTTCTTAACCCTGAAACACTCTACATAATTCACTACAAGCCTTTTCTCAATTTTAGGCCATGAATTTGAGAACGGTACAGTCTTGAAACGTCTCCAGAAGATAATTTTATGATTGTTAACTTTATTTCAAGAGACTAAAATTCTTATTATATGTATACATGATAGAAAAGAGAAAGAGAAGACTTGCCTTACTGAACTGAAGCCAACTGATGGACTGAGAGTTTCCTGTACTGACGTCATCTTCTTTTTTAGAACCGGTCTATTGCTATTATCTTCAAAAGATTTCCTGTCCAAGAAACGTAAATCTTTGTCTAACCTACCTGCCCTTGGCACAGATGAGTAGATCAAAGCGAATTGAGATATCATTATTATTAATCAAAAATTAAAAAAAGTCGAAGAATCAACGATTAAGTGCATACTTTGTGTACAAAATCTGAAAGATTGGTGACAGAATTCATCTAAAGACGACGTTTGGAACCAGCTTTATTATTTATTTTTGCTGTTGTTGTTGCTGGTTCTTAGGCCCAAAAAAACATGTTGAAGATTATCACTCATTAAATATGGTTAACAATTAGAAATTAATTAATTAATTTTATTTTTTATATTATATTTACATTGTATTGGAAGCGGAGTAGGTCTATTTGAGTAGGTAGGTATATTAGAGTAGTGAGTTGCTACACTGAAGGTTCGGGGTTCAATTCCGACTCTGGCAGATCAATTATTTAATCTCCTAACAGCCATAGGCACAGTCAACCCGTCGTAATACTATCCCTTACCACGTATGCTGATGATAAATGTAAAACATATGTGATACAATATTAACCCAGTTATTGCAACCCAAACTCTTCAATCCTATATCTATGACCTTGAAGAATGGTACCAAAACTGGAGGATACAAATAAATTCCCACAGATCAATGACTTCCTGTCCTTCAATGTCCTTTAGTAATATTATATCAGATCCGATACTTAGGACTACATCTTGATTAACTTTCAACTTGGTGTCCACAAACTAGACTGAAATGACAAGAAACTGCAAGCCGTTTTTGGCTACTTCAACACTTACTATACAAACCCTTCAGTTCAAAAGTATCATATGCATGACTCTTATAAGGCATATTTGGACTGACGGAGTAGAGCTTTGAGGCTCCTCTATGCCAAAGAATTCCTCTCGTTTCTAAAACCCTTCGTAGAATCCTTAAAGCTCCTGTCTTTGTTATGAATGAAGTCATCCATAACGTTCTATTTGATGTTCATTCGACCTGACTCCGATTCACATCCATTCAAAACTACTAGTTTCAAACCTAGCTCCCTATTCAATGCCCGATAATCCTAGGAGGTGTCTGAAAAGAGCATGGCATATTAAATTATTCATTCAATTCATGGTTCGAACCTGGGTCCTTTGGCACAGCAAGTCAGTGCTATACACAACGAACCACCTGGTTTCCTTAATTAATAAAATAATACGTGAAAATTAAATCGTAATAAGAGAGAAATGATGATAATAATTATGGCGGGACTGCTTATATGTTTAGTGTTACGGTACTTGTCCAATACAGGTGCTCCACAATGCTGGTAACACTGGTTAGTCTAGGGACTGTCAAACGACAATCACAGCTCGGCCGAGATCCGCTCTCTTCACCTTCCGGAAACCCTATAAAAATTATTTGATATCCCTCAAATAACTAATAATAACACAATGATATAACAGTAATAACAATAAAAGGATCGTTTTATTAATAATAAGAAGAAGAAATATTTAATTAAAAAACAATTTAATAGTAAACAAAATAAAATGAACGAACGATACAACATAAATTACATTAACAAAATAAACAATAAATAAAAAATAATTACATATACAATTAATAACAAAATATACAATTAATAACAATCTTGTATCGTTCGTTCCTTTTATTTTGATTACTATTAAATTGTGTTTCTATTAAATATTTCTTCTTAATATTATTAATAAAACGATCATTTTATTGTTATTACTATTACATTATTGTGTTATTATTAGTTATTTGAGGGATATAAAATAATTTTTATAGGGTTTCGGGAAGCTGAAGAGAGCGGATCTCGGCCGAGCTGTGATTCTTGTTTGACAGCCCCTAGACTAACCAGTGTTAGGAGGATAGTGGAGCCCCTCCCTATATTGGACATGTACCAGTTTTTCCCAGTTCTCATTATAACCTAAATTATATACTAGAAATTCAGGATACAATAAAAATAATTTTTATTTATTATTGCGTTAATTTTCATTGATCGATCCCCGGCTAATTTGTTCACAAAATCAAATTAAAATGATTCAAATTTATTTTATTTGTTACTAATTTTTATTAGTTTAGATGGTTTGGACATGTTTTAAGAATGGAAAATAACAGGCTGCCCAAGATGACATACGAGGCTAAGGTTGAAGGAAGAAGGTCCAGAGGAAGACCCCGATGTATCTGGGAAGATGGTATTAAGGAAAGCTTCGCAAAGAGCGGTCTGCAATGGAATAGAAGGAGAGAAATGGTAGAAGATCGTACGGTGTGGTCCGGGCTATACAGAAAAAAACCTCACACTGCAGAGCGGTAGAGAGAAACGACTATGATGATGACTAATTTTTATTGAAAAGAAAAGATATGTCCAGGACCGGGACTCGAACCCGGGTTAATTGATCTGGAAGACCCGGGTTCGAGTCCCGGTCCTGGACATATCTTTTCTTTTCAAATAAAAATATTTAAAATGTATCAAGATACAACGTTTAGCGTGGTCTACAGTTGGCGGCCCTGCACAGTATCTAGAAAACTTCGTATAAAATCCGATAGATCTCGCGGTGACACTAGAAAAACAAATAAAATAAACAAATCCTTGGCAATACTTGGCCTTTAAAACCAAATATGCACGGTACGTTTTCATTATGAATACTATTTAATGTAAATTTCATGGGGAAATGCACATTAAATAATATTTGCTCATTTAATAGTTTACAGTGATTATTGAATATAACCTAAGATAAACATTTACTCTTTTTTTTTATGTATTTATTTCTTTTGAAAAGTTTTGATTGCATAGAATTCACTAATTTGCAGATGAGATTAGACATCATTGTACTTTGATTCATCCTATAAATAGAACGTTTCCAATCGTAGTGTTGTCTGTTGTTCTTGGCTTGCAAACAAAAATAGTTGAAAGAGTAGGTAGCGAAAGTAGATCAGTATATAGAAAGCTTAGTCTAAAACCCGATAGATCGCGTGATAATTATAGATGTGGCCACTAAAAAATAAATAAAATTTAAAAGTATAAAACTAAGTTAACCCAAAACTTGTTAATATATTTATTATTCAAGCAAAACTTATTTTTTAATTTAAACCATTCCTACTTTTGTATCTGGTTTTCTATAATGTCATCATTTTTACATTTTTTAAAAATCTATTTTAGACTTCACAATTTTTTAAAAATATTTCTATATATTTTTCAAATATATACTTGTATGTTTTACAATTATTTCTTCATTTCAAATATTATTTAGTAGATTATAACTGATTACTTTCTTTAATACCAATTAGATGTGAATTATTTATTCTCTTTGTTTTAAATTTATTTACACGGTTTTTTGTCTATATTGTTATTACTTGTATACCATTGTTCTAAATCAATGATGGATTGAATTAGTCAGGGGGGGAGGGTGCAGTCAAAGACAACACAACAATAAGAAAAACTTATTTCTTAATTGTGCCAACGTTTTGGAATACAATGTAGGCCATCTTCAGGGGAATCAAATAGCGGGTGTCTTGTCAAACTAACAACTGCCACTGAAACGTTGGCACAATTAAAAAATAAGTTTCACTTGTGGCTCTAAACGTCGGTTTTAAATAAATAGTTTATCTCTATTTCAGAAATTGTTCCTTTAACCTCTACACGTCCCATTTGCTTTCCCCTGTTTTAGTTAAGCGTAAATTTTATTAAAAAACTTCCTATTAATTTCTTTATATCTTGTGAAAATTTGGTATTGCAAAGACAGATTTCTCTTGAATAATAATAGTTGACCTTGTATAGCTTTGTGAAAGAAAAAATGTCTCTTAAGTAGGGAGAAATGTTTATTATGGCTCTTTAACAAACATTTCTCTCTACTTGAGAGACATTTTTTCAACTCCACCCGGACCATTTTCTTCAACATACAGATTTCACTCTTCTTCAGTTGTTCTTTTGTTCCTCTTAATTTAAGAAACCTTTCCTATCTAGGGATTTTCATGAATTATCAAAGAACAATAGAGTCCAGAGGTGAAGGATGGTGAAGATGGACCCTTTTGAATGTCAGGTAGTTTCCAGGTAAGACAGGTTGCTCCCAGACACAGAAAAGACTACCTGTAAGACCCAACTGCCTGTTCCTTTGTTGGTAAACAAAAGAACTATCGGCTATTTAAAAAAGAAACCGAAATACAGAAAGTAACACAGCAAGGCTGGTGGACATTTAAGTTATTCCCGACTAAGACCTAGGTTTGCGAAAAACTAGTGTGCCATTATTAAAAGGAATAAATAATAGTTTAAAAACACGCTTAAATAGAAAAAACAAACAAACTAAAAAGTAGAAAATAATTTTCAATAATTTTAAAATAGGAGTCTAGCGGTGAACAAAATAATTTCATTTTGTAGTAAAAAAACGTGGCGTGCTTGGTGTTAATTGCTCCAAATATTTTATTGACTGACATTGGTAAAAGGAGAGTAATTATGAAAATATTTTAAAAAGATCCCAACGATTATTTGCGATAAAATTAATTTGTTTGTGCATCACTGTTCTTATTTCAAACTAGGACGTTTTCTATAAAAGCGTGTTTTTTTAATTAATAGTTATTTTCGACTTTTATTATGAAATAAAAAAGCACTGTAGATACTTAGAACATTATATTAAATTGATAACAATTACAACACTTGAACATAAACATTAAGTAAAGGTTATAAGTATGTACATTAGTCTAACATCAGCTGGAATCTTCTGGCCAGGGGTGGTTGCCATGGATACTCCCAGTGTTGACTATATTAGGAATATGACAGTAGGGATTATTGTTTTTAAACCAACGGTTTTTCAAGTAAGTAAATTGGCAGTAATCACTCTGAATTATGGACACCCACTTTATAGAAGGTGGAAGATACAAGGAACAAGTCTCATGAGGGACCTGAGATCCCATAGGGTCGATTTTATAGTTACCTACTAAAAGTATAAATATTTAACATTAAAAGGTAACAAAAAGGAATTTGGTTGTTAATATTTTTAAACATTCATTTAATTTATATTTGGAACAAATAAATTATAATAATAAGGTTTAGCGAACCCGAAGGCTCGATGCCGATACCACCATCGATTTTTGCTTGATTGCTTACAAACTTCTGTCCACGGACCACTACCCAAACCCAAATCCGCCAGATCACTCTTAAAGCAATCCTCCCACCTATGTCTCGGTCTACCCCCCAGACGCTATTAAATATCGGTACAGCGCTTATTAACATCTTAGGAATTCGTTCGTTACTAAGCCCAGCAACTTTACAGGCCCAGATTGTTTTATAAATTTTGATTTTTAAATTTAGGGACGAAATACGTGAGCTTAGTAATTTCGAGACCGAACAATAACAAGCATTTCCCGCCTCTAAACACGCCTTTATTTCCTCTTGAATTTCGTTATTTCGAGTTATCACAGACCCTAAGTACTTAAACATCTCCACATGTTCGAACTTATTTCCTCCTTCAACAATATCACAAACATTTCTCCCTTTTCTGCTACAACCAACTTAGCCTTATCCAAATTTACTACCAGGCCTATTTCCTTATCAGCATTCATTAGCGTTTGTGTATTTAGCTTTACAATTTCCGCGTTTTCGCCCAACTGTACCAAATCGTCCGCGAGCCCAAGCACGGATATTTTACTATTCATATTCAAATTCAAACCTCTTTCGTTGTGTCTCACCTTTTTAATAACGTACTCGATAGCGAATCACCTTGTTTTAAACCTGAACGAACCTCAAACTCCGAAAATAATTACCGATTATACGAAAGTAACGCTCATACACATCCTTACCAAATTTATTAATTTCTTTGGTATACCCTCTTCCATCAATACGATATACATCACTTGACGGTTGTTGGAATCTACAGTGACCTACAGGCGACTAACACTAACAGTAGACAAATTCTCTTAATTTTACAGCTACATATATACGGATATGAGATGTGGGAGGGATCAGGGTGAATGCACCTGGTTAGACCCAGGAAGTAACCTTGTCCTGATGTGGCAGTGAACTCGTTAATAACCAATGTCATAATAACAATATTGACAAAACATAGTGGTTCCTGGGTCAGGGACCCATCGTATGATCCTTATCCTTTAACTAAAATACAAAATAAAATTTAAAAATAATTGTTTTTTTTTAAATTACGACTAGTAAGAATCATATTTTCGATTAACAATTTTCAACGGTTTTGAGCTCCACAAATACAAAGAAAATATTTTCGACGACTGTTCTATTTTTGTCTCTACCTGGGCTACCATTCTCTTTTGAACGGAAGGTATTGGACTCCAATTCACACATGTGTAACAAATTTGTTTTTGTCCGTTTTAACGACCACGTGCTTTTCTACAGACTAAAGAAAATTATTTTACTTTTACTAGCACTCCGAAAATAATTAGCATATTATGGAAAATTCTATAAAATCAATCAAAATGTAAATGCACAATACCAACTATTTTATAATTTTTTTCTTTATGAAAAAATAAGAGGTACTATTTTGAAAAACAAAGTAGAGCAATTCCAAACGACGGACCAACCTTCTTATACAAATTATACAAGTGTACCTACATTTAATCGTATTACAGTAGGTACTTAACGTTTAATAGAGATATCTTCGAAATTATTATAGAAATTGAAGTTGAGTTCAGTAGTTATTTTGTAGCCTCCTAGAGAGCATAATAAAATATGAATAGCTAGAGAGCCTCTTTAGTATTGTTGATTTAATAAAATAATGAAATGCACTATTTTTGTTTAGGTTCTTTCATATAAAAATAAAAAACCTGTACCATTACAACCCGTAAACGGGTCTGGGGTTAAGTACATGGTAGAGACTGTACTGTTTCATCAACGGTCCTGCAAGGAGGTGACTTGTCCTAGGTCACGCTCAACTGCCAGATTCCCCTCCCCTTATTTTGGGTACCCTATTTTTATAATATTCTATACAGGCTGGGTGAGCCACAGGAGGTCCTATATGATCCATCTCCGGCTGCAAACAGATTAAATAAAATTCTTACCCGCAGCAGGATTTGAACCAGGATTTCCGGCACGGCAACTCAGTGCTCTACCAGTGAGCCACTCGGCTCCCTTTTATAGATAAAAAAAATAATTTATAGTTTATAAGAAAAATGTCTAACTCTTATTTCATTGAATTTTCTATTAAGAAATAGCAGTCCTAAAATCGAAATATTGGAATAAGATGTAGATTGTTTTATTTTTTAAATGGAAATTGAATTTGAATAAATAAAAAAAACAGTGCAATATTTTGTCTCAAGACTTAAAGAAGTCAGAAACAGTGACTTTGTGATTTTACAATTTCAAAAAATATTTATAATTTAATTGATCGAGCACGACAAAGACAAAAGACTAAACAAAAAGTAGTTGCTGGATCCGTTGCTAGGCGACGCCAATAAAGTTTCTTATCTCTAAAATCTTTTATATATAACTGAGGAATAAACCAACCCCTTTTAATATAACGCAACAAATGTTTCAAACTTTAACACAGCAAACAATAACAAAGCTTTCGTGCAATAAAAAAAAAATCTCTATGTCCTGTGAGGACACGGAATCTATAAAACTAAACATTATTTTTTTTTAAAAGAAAAGATTTCCCCATGGATTTGAACCCATGTGGTCTGCTTCTCCGTAGCAGTGCTCTAAGCCAGGAATGTACTACCAGGGTCGTATCAAAGTCAGGTAAATCCATTCTCTTCACCGATCATATATCCCCTCGCAATTTTTCCGATATATACACGGGGAAGAATATATTATATTATAAGAATATTTTGACGTATGTCAACAAGATCCTCACTAAAATAATGTCCAATGAACATTCTTCCCCGAAGGATCGGTTAAGAGAACGGATTTGCCTGACTTGGATACGACCCCTGGTAGTACATTCCTGGCTTAGAGCACTGCTACGGAGAAGCAGACGACCGGGGTTCAAATCCCAGGGGAAATCTTTTCTCCTCAAAACAAAAATGTTTAAAAATAATTATCATAAAAATAACAATTCATAAAACTAAACAGTTGATGAATGGAGGTGATGAGATAGGGTTCGAAGTAAATTCGGATAAGAATAAATATATGGTTTAGTGAGCGAAAAGGAAGAGATTTCTCTGATATTGTTGTAGGAGGGAGTAAGTTTGAGCATGTCGAGAAGTACGAGGACTTAGGTTACTATGGTGACTAGAAAAAAACGAAATTCGAGAGGAAATAAAATCAGGAAATGCTTGTTATTATTCCTTCTCTACATAGCCAAGTTCCTGCATGCTGTCTCGAAATTTAAGATTATTAACTAATAAAACTATCACCCTTCCAATAGTTCTTCATGGATGTAAAACATGGCAGGTGAACAACGTCTTGAGTGGTTAGAAAATAAGGTATTGCGTAGAATATTCTGTCCTGAGACCTTTGGAGAATACAACGGAAATGTAGAGAATGCACCTAGTATTATTCACGCGATAGCGTCATGAAGATTAAGATGAGTTGTAATGTTGTTGGATTTAGTAAAGAAAGAATCACTAAACATTTAATAACTGCTGAGCCGACTGGTAAGCGTCCGGGGGCTAGTCCAAGGCGTCAACGAGAGGATTGCGTTAAGAATGATCTAGCGAATTTAAGTTTGGGTTAGAGTTCGGGGAAGGAAGTTTGTAATCAGAGATTGGTTTTATCGGCATTGAACCTTTGGGTTCACTAAACAGCATTTTTAAAACGCAAAACAAGTCAGGTGGTTATGTGGTGATGGATAGACATGTGCTGATTCTTCGGGGGAAAACCAATAAACAAATAGTAGCGGGTTATCGAATGACCTTTCACTGTCATTATATTTTTTCATTTCGAAAAAAATATTATCATCTGCAATTTCTGATTAGTCTTGTTGTCTTTAATTATACATTTCGTAAGATAAGTTGTTTTCGTCATGTCCGGATACTTCCGATTGAAATTAAAATAATTACTAAACTGCGTACGAAGAAGTAAAAAAAACAACAGGACTACACTTGAACTTTCATTAGCAAGTATACGGATTGGACATTCTTGTTTTTTTTATTTTCCTAATTAAGAAAATTATTGCTATTAAGCTTTCAAAAGAAATTTATATTTTAAAGCCGTTTATGATCCAATCTGATTTACTGAATATTTTGTCAACATACTGGCCTCAGTGGGCATAGTTGCTTGAAATAGATTCAAATCTTGCTAAGGCAGATAAATTATTAAGTCCGTTAACTGCCACTCTATGTCATCCTCAGGGCCTCACTTAGACTCTGTAAAGGGGGTTCCTTTACTTGTTTGAAAACACAAGCGATTGATCATGATATCTGAAAAATCACCCTCCCAGCACAACAGATGTATTAGAGATTTAGCGATCTAGGATATGTACTTAAATCCAAAACCCTGCGAAAAAATCGTAAATATGATGTGAGTGCTTTAAATGAATTTCTTTTCTTCAAGTCATGGAATTGAATCCGGCTGAGATAGATACATTATTTATTCTGTTAATTTTCATGGATGTAATGGTTGTAAAACCTGGCGGTTGACTGTTATTTCTATCAAATCGCCCCTCCCTGCACAACAGTTGTCTTAGAAATAGGACAGTACCTGCCATGTACTCGTATCAAAGAGCCTGTTAAGGACAGATGAAGTAGTAATTTTATAAAGTATTATTAGTTTTAATCATAAAAAATTAAATCATTTTTTCGTAAAAGAAAGAACATTATCATTACTTATTTTCACATTTTTATTTAATATAATAATTTAAACGTGTATTTCATAATTGTTTAGAATAATTTAATTTAAAAGGTAATTTTATTTTGTTTAGATATAAGTGTAATATTTGTAATATGTTTGAAAACATATGTTACAAAATAAGAGAGAAAAACAAAAGCGGAGTCGATCGGCTTTTGTTCGCTCCGGCAAGACCAAGCCAGACAGTGTTGGCACGAGCCTCTTGACGTGCACATCGTATTATGCTCTATAGGAGCCCAAAAATGAATTTTATACTAATTTGCTGCCCACCTGGAGGTGTAATTAGTTTAAACTTCGTCATCGATTCGACCAATTCGAATTGACCCAGTCGATCATCTCAACCTCTATTGTCTCAACATCTTCGCTCGCTATGCCGACGAAAATCCTCAGTCGTCCAACATCCAGCTCGCCCTGCCGAGAATCTACTATCTACTGGAGTCTACTTCGACAGACAGATTAGAATTTTTTTTTTGTTTATATCATTTCAACTACAAAACCAGATAAACATTCATTATTTTGTAATATATTTTATTTGTACATTTCATTTATTTGTAATTTAATAGAATTAAATTTATTATCGTAAGATTAAATAATAATTGTTTTCCTTTTGTTATTAATTAGTTGTTTATAATTTAGTTAATATTAGTAACTTCATTTTTTTCATTATAAAAACGTTTAAATTGTTCTTTTAATTTAATCAATTGGTTTTTCTATCATCAGAAGTTTTAATTATTTAATTTATGAAAATTGATTTATGTTATTAGTTTAATAAAACGTTACAATCAAAATGAGATGCGATCTGGTATATGTGAATCAGAAATTTATTTTCCTTATCCATTTCGGAGCTCTCATCGAAAGGCCCAATAACTATTTCGAGGTTGCTCAAACACAGCCTTTATAGGTTACAATAGTATAGGGGAAAAAAGAAGAAATACCGTGACTGCTTTAATAAATTTCCCGGCATTTCGGTTATTCGAAAGTCATCAAATTGAACCCTGCTGTGGCAGATAGATTTGTTTATCTCTTAAATAGTGTAGATGAGTCCTGTTGCGTTTGCAGACCCTCCTGTGGCTCACCCGGCCTTTGTAATGTGTGTAATCTCAGCAGGTAGGAAAACGGTTCAGTGTGATACACAACTGTTGTCTTGGAAACAGTCAATTCTCTCCACTGGCCCTTCAGTAGTAATGCAGAAAAGAAAAAAAAAGTTAAATACATCGCGACTGCCTTTAACACCCTGAAAGTATTTTTTCCGAACTTTATTTAAATTTGAACAATACTTATCCTTAAATTTGTACGAAAAATATTCTAGTAGTTTAGAAGAGATAAATGATTATTATCAAGTCGTGAAAGTCAGGGAACGACAGGTTACTTGAAAATGAGGACAGCTAAAAAGAAAACAGTTTTAGGTACTGAGTATTCAAAATGTAGCAACCCGAAGGCTCGATCCCGATACCACCAATCTCTGCTTACAAACTATCGTCCACGGTCCTCTACCCGAACTCAAATCCGCCAGATCATTATTAACGCAATCCTCCCACATACACCTCGGTCTACATCTCAGACGTTTACCGGAACAACGCGTATTAAAATCTTTGGAATTCTTTCATTACTAAACCCTGCAAATTTACTAGCCCTTCTTAAACTTCGTGACGCTGTTAGGATTAAAAAAGATATTTCTATAGATTGAACTAGTACGATGTTTTCAAAAATGTTATTTGTTATTATGTATCTTAATAGAACATGCTGACACTCCAACCCATCCTAACACCTTCATCACCACGTATGCTGATGACACATGTGTGTTATCAGTAAATAACGACCCATATATTGCATCCCAATCCCTCCATTCACATTTATCAAGCCTCGAAGAATGGTGTCGGAATTGGAGAATCAAAATCAATTCCAACAAGTCCCATCAAATTAACTTTACCCTTCGCCGAAAACCCATGACTTCCTGTCCTACTGTATCCTTTAACAGTACTCCACTTATCCCTGTTGAACAGATTCGCTACCTAGGACTCAACTTAGACAAACGTCTTACTTGGAACCCTCACACAAGACTGAAAAGACAAGAAACAGCTAGACGCTTCCGACTACTTCAACACATACTAGACAAACGCTCAAAGCTTCAGATTAATTACAAAAGACTTATTTATTTGACTGTTATAAGACCTATATGGACTTACGGAATTGAACTATGGGGCTCCACCAAACAATCAAATTCCTCTCGTATTCAATCCTTGCAATCCAAAATCCTTTGCAAAATTCTAAACGCTCCTTATTTTGTCACAAATAAAACTATCCATAAAGACCTTAACGTTCCATATGTTACCGATTTAGCCCATTCCAGATACCTATCATTCCATAATAAACTCCAGCCCCATCCAAACCCACTAGTTTCCATCCCGGACAATCCTCCTAGGCGTCTGAAGAGAAGATGGCCTTGGGACCTTATATTATAGAAATGTTATTAGAGTGCTGCCAGTGGGTAGTGCCTCTACATGTCCTTTCATGTATCTAGTTAGTCATATAGGCCTTGTACTAGATGTATATATTACAGTTGTACAATTCAATAAAATAATTTAAAAAAAAAAATAGAACATATCTACAGCCCCGGTGAATAAGTTGTGAAGACAACTTTTGTCCGTACTAAATCTTATTGAGGGAAGAGGAGTCTTGTTTTAGTTTTTGGCTTGAAATGGAAATTGTAATATAAGCAATAACTCCACTTCAAGCCAATGCTTGACTGATTAATTACTTCGAAAACAGCAGGATTATAATTCCTTAAGAACGAGGAACTCAATTTGGAGAAAATTCAACCTAACCAGTCATTCACAGGGGCTATTAGCATAAAAAAACACGTGAACTTCAGTCGCTTTGAATTTGTTCAAAAATGGCGAATGACAAAGAATACAACACCCTGCTAATTCAAGCATTGCCATTTGGGTCACTTATGGTACAGTGGTTGATAAAATAAGCTATACCAAAAGCCACTGGCTAGCAACATGGCAGGTGGCCTTTTAAAGGGAGTGGTGAATTCCTTAGCCATACTGTCTTTTAGAAGGGACATAAAATGACAGTCCCCAGCCTGTGTGGAGCCAGGTACTCCTTGGAGATCCCTACCCTAATTATAACTGGATAGGAAAAATTTAGGACTCGCACAGTAGCTTCATCCGATTAGCCAAAGTGGCATAAGGTGACATTAAATAATTAAACAAGCACTAGCATTAAAGTATTGTAAGTAATTAGTGATTTTATTACAACTACTTGGAAAGTATCGATACTGTCATTGTATCAGGCATCACCACTAGCTTACATGTATATATAACCTATAGTAGTTATAAATAAATATATAAAAGGCTTAACGAACCTGAAGGCTCAATGCCGATACCACCAATCTGTTTACCTCCGTCCACCGAGCACCACCCAAACCCAAATCCACGAGATCACTCTCAATACAATCCTCCCACTTACGCCTCGGTCTACCCGAGTCACTTACCACTTACGAACCTTCCCAGTCAGTAGAGCACCTATTAATATCTTAGGAATTGGTTCGTTACTAAGCCCAGAGCAACTAGCTCCTACTGAGCGTCTCATCTATCTTCATATAATTACTCTTAAGGGATAAATACAACTTCAGAGTTACCCACATATAACATATATAATACAACATAATTCATTTTATAATTATTACAAAGGATAAAACATTTGTGAAACTTCCAGGATATTAGAAATAATATCTACAATCAGGGTTACGAGATGACTTTATTAATAATAAAAAAAGACAAGGGATCATAAAAAAAAAAAAAAATACAAACAAAAATTATAATTAGTTTGTCCTAAATAAAATTATTGAACATGATTTTGTTACAAATTTTACAGATTGATATTTACAATTTTTAGAGAAAAGATGTAAAAAAACATCACATCTTCCAACAAAATTAAGCAGAAAACTTGATACTAACATACAGTGCATTCATCGTAGTATAAGTATATAAATATATATCTAATAATATTCAAAGTTACGGTAAAATACAATAAAATTATACCACAGACAAAATTATTGACCAAGCATTTATAACAAACATCAATACTCTCTCGTAATATAATAATCGCGTAAGGATTTACTTATATCTTACACAATTTCCTAAGAAAATAATTGGCTCAATATTTTTAAAACCAGTATTATTTGTATATTCAAACATATTTTTTGAATATATCTATAATTTAAAAAAAAATATATTCATACAACAAATAAAAAAAATCTGTAATTTACATCTCTAAAAATTCCCTACAACGAACTTATTTACAGCAATGATGCCTAAGCAGTTATTATTTAGTTATAAATTTTAATATTAAGTACAATGACTAAAATAATATTTCACACTTAAAATAAATACAAAATAACAAATCAGTAGGAGCAAATGAGAAACTAATTACATATTAAAATAGTACCAAAATGCAAAAGGTAAAAATATTTTTAATGTAAAAAGACAAATCAATTTTAAATTATTTAAAAAAATAAAATAATGGTACTAAAACAAGAAGAAGTATTAGCTAAAGAGCAATCAACTTAGTTAGTACAATGTCAGTTCAAGAAATACAAACGCTAATACACCCAACAAACAACTATTACAAGCAATATCTCCCTCCATATGATTACTTATGAATAATATTCAAACGTGTTTAGACATAATAAATGTATATACTTCACCAAAATTATCACTTTCACATTATGTTCACTAAATCTTAATATATCACTTATTCGTAATTATCGGCACTTCATACCGATGAGTTATTATAACACCATTAAGGAAATTTTTTTCGTAATCGATCTCGTAACATACAACCAGAACCCTTTTGTTCCCTCGTGCAGTATGTTCTTATTTAATAAAATATAAGTAAAATAGTGAGAAAAAAATATTAAAATAAATGTAATACGATAATGATTTAACTAGTAGTTTTTTTATCACCACTAAAAACACTATTTCTGAAATTTTTATAATTTTAAAAGTTTTACTTGATAAAGAAGTCAGATCTAAAAAAAAAAAAAAAGACTCATCTATCAATAACTACCTTCAGAACAAAAAAGAAAGACATGCCAAATATTCGAACATTTAACTGAAACTTTATTTTTTATAAACAATAAAATGAAAAAATGGATTAATCAGCTATAGTTAATGCAAAAATTCTGTTGATTAAAGATAAAAAATTTATTAAAAAGATTAAGATAAACATAGATATAATATTCAGAAGATAAACACAACTAGCTGACATAAATTTATGCTAATCAATAAAAATCACGGTGAATATTTTTCCGATTTCCAAACCAAAGATGATTGGTTTTTGAAAATTGATGCAATAAATAAAACATATCATAATGGAAAATAAAAATTATACCAATTCAATAAAAAACAATGAAATAATTTCTTCATTCAGAGACTAGTAAAACGGCCCGTGTCTCTAACTTCTATTGTTTTTCTAATTACTTAACATACATGTGCAATTTAAATTGACTTTTTAAAATAATTAAAAAACCTATTTAGAATAAACCATATAAAAAATATCTTAATAGTTATTATACAAATAGTACGGAACTTAAATTTTATTCAGTAATCAACCTTCAAATATTTTACCCGAACAATTAGAAAAAGAAATAGATTTATGAATCTTATTTGCATAAAAAAATATTTAAATTTAGAAACTATCTTTTTATAAACTGAAATAGAATTAATTAGTTATTAAATATAGATCAAATACGGTATTTTTATAGCATATGTTTATTTTGTATTTATGTATATTGTAAGTTTATAGCATAACATATGTAGTAGCGTAAAAGTTTAACCTGTTAATTAATATTATTATTATTATAACCAATGAATTTAATTAGACGAATTATGATAATTTAGAACAAACTTCTTTGATTGCATCGGGTTACTAAATTAAATATTATTATATCATGTTCAATAATTGAGCAACATAAACATGGAAAAATTTAATATTTAGTTTGACCGAAAAAAATATATATATAATAAAATACCTAAAGCTCACAAGATAAGTCGTTAAGGCTTCACTTTTCTTTCATGATACTTATACTAAACTTGAAAAATAAAGGCATTTTATTTACATCACACGAAATAAAATTTCTAAATGGACAGAGTTTCTTTTATTATTTTTTTTACAGTTCGACCAACAGACAGGGTCGAAGGTCCAGCAATGGCAAAGTACAACTTAAATAAATATGGTTGGATATCTGGATAGGAGGTATCGAAAACGAGATCAACTTCTGAATGAATCGGCGGTTTTGGGATATAGTCATGTCTATTCATCACTTCAGCAATGTACAATATTTTTTCAGTCAATAACTCACCAACTCTTTCTCGACACATTTGTCTGTCACTTTCGGTATTTATTTTGATCAGCTTTAAACGGAGATTCCACACTTCCCATGGAATACATTCGGGTTGAAAGGGCCATCTTGTTTTTCTCTTTTGAAAGAATTCTAGAGAAATCTGCCCTGAGCATGGGCTATCGCTACATCTCAAGGCTTCGGAAAATCCAGTAATTTCCCGCTTTAGGGTCCTGTCTAAACGATCAGAAGAGCATCGTACATATGTGAAATCGATAAAATCGCAATCCACATCTTCATAGCCTAAGTTCCCAACTGAATAACTTTCTTCTTGCTTATACGAGAATTTTCCAAGAGTACGATGAAATAGTACGGAATGAAAAATGCTAGCGACTGCTTCATCGACCTGCAGGCCTCCGATTTCCAGTTCAAAAGTTTGGGACCTTGCGTTCATTTTCTTGCCTATTATATGCCTTTACTTCATACACGATCATCATAAAACAAAATCTATAACATAACATTATTTACTTGTCAAAAGTATAAATAAATAAATGGGTGCATTTAGAAATTAGTCTAAAGCTTATCAGCTTCCATAACTATCATCGACTACATGATGAAGCCTTTTATAAATACCATAACAAGAATTAAATTAAATATTACAACTATGCACGAAAAAAAAGGTTGCTTCTATAATATAAATGTATTAAAAAAAAGTCATTAACTATGAAAAAGAAATCAAATTAAACTTAATTTTTAAAAAAATCGACTACAATAGAACTCTAAAGATCAACTTACAATTGATCGACTACAAATAAACACAACTTAATGTTATGATTATATAATATTTAATGTATCAACACTAATGTGACTCTGTGATATTCTGTTTTTGAGAGTTGTTGATTTTAAAGTCTATTGGTTTGTCATAACCCATTATTTTCTTATAATGATGGAGATCATCAAAAAATCTAGCATCAATAAATAGAGGAATCCCACGTATGGTCATTGAAGTAAACATACCCAAGACATCTGGTACGACAGCTTCTCCTGGTCTGAAAGAAATCTGCAACGAAATTAAACCGTGTTAGTTTCAATGATTGAATCGAACATTATTTTATGAAATCATAAAAGAAATAAATAAGCAAAAAACCTATACCATTACAATCCATGGAGGGTCTTAGGTTAGAATAATAATAATTACAAGACCAAGTTCAACCGACAGATTTTTCCCCAATTACGGTTAACTACTTTAAAGAGGGCAGGTGAACCCCAGGAGTGTCTCCTGAGCCCATAGGATCAATCCACAGAATAAATAATCTATCATTAGTACATTAAGATTAGTAATTCACCTACCTACCCAGATTCTAAGCTACCTAAAACATTTAAAAATTCAATCAAATACACTTAAATCAATAAAGTACTTTTTAACCACTTCAAAATTTAAACATACTTTAAAAAATAAATGATAGAACACTAAAAAGGATTGTAACTGATGGTGAAAATGTTTTCCAATAGCTGAGTAAAAGCAAAAAATAAAACTTAATTTTCTGATTAAAACAAATTGAAAGAATTATTCTAGTTGATTTGTTTACAATGAGATAAAGTGAAATAATCTAGGTCTAGTGCACTCTGAATACAAGAAAACTAATAGAAATGTACAAAGATTGAGTTCTCCATACCATACTACCAATATTTATAAATGATTACAATTAATACAATAAAACACTTAGATGTTTGAAAAAATCTCAAAAAATATGCATACATATCAAACTTGTAGATAGTGAACTTACCACAAATTATTAAAAAAACATATTAAATTAATGTTAATAATAACAAATTGAAAAAAAGTTAACTGATCAATTTTTTCAATAGTTTTCAGCCAAACATTTTATTTTATCATCAATTATTCAATCCAATTGAACTTCAACATCGACGATTAAAATTAATCTTTAAAGGTTCAACAAATAATTTTAAAACTTAACAAAATGCTATGACCCCAAAACTGCATAATAACCTAACACCTGAATAATGAATGATAAAGAAATGTCTAAAATCATATCCCCTCTCCAAAATCAGTAAGATAAGATTGACACAGTTGGATACAGACTTTAATTGCTATAATGACAAACAAAACTACAACCTTAAATTAATATGTATGTGTAAGAATACCTATATATACATACATATCAAATTAAGCCAAATGGAAGCTTATTATAGAATTGAATATTGTATATCATTGCGCAATGTTTATAGTAATTATAATTCATTATAGGTTAGAAATTAATTTAATAATAATAAACATAACTTACTTCTTTTTTTCTGATAAACAATGTATAGACCGTGGCGGAGTATGAATCATCCTTCGAATTGTATGCTATTGATGTGACATATTTTTTCGTAATAAAATGAAGTAGCAATGGAGTAACAAAAGTAAAAAATCCAACAAAAGAGCATACAGCAATTAGCATGGGTGTACTCGTACCAATTTCTTGAGCTTTCTCGTAAATTACAGGTTGTGCACAAACTCCTGTAAAGCTGGACAGTAATGAAAATACCTTAACACTTCTTATTTGTTTTGTAAGCGGTCCTACATAAACGATTTTATGGTCTTTCTTCTCAGTTTCCGAACTGAACTTCTTTATAAATACATAACTAGAAGCTTGAGGAGCATTTTTAACCTGAAAAAAAAAACTTCTATACCATTAATCAATTAATAACATCACATATATAAAATGAAGGTTTAATAAAGTTACTTCTAATAATTTTTTCATAACTCTACATTCTGAAGAAACATTTAAGTATGGCCTTAAGCCAAATCCAAAGATTCTGCAGAATGACATTTTACTCAACAAATAATCTTAAAAGTTAAATATGCAATAACAACAGGGGCACTGTTTATCTTGATGTTTGAATAAAAATAAATAAGATATAAAGTCTTCTGAGAGCCAAGTATATTATTTACTCTGTAATATTCCAGGACAGCATTATGAAAGGTTTCAACTTCAAGGTTCAATCTTTTTTCACTACTCGATCACTTGGGAATATCGTTCACTACTGACTGCTCTTCTCGGACTGCCTTTAGCTATGGATTATTTACCTAAGTGCCAGTCCAACAAACAACACTAACACTCCCTTCTGTATATATATATATATATTTTATATTATTCTCTCAATTACTACTCAATTCTAATTAAGATGAAAGGTTAGATTTTTTATATAATGAAATTATCCACATAAATATTTATAACCAAGGAAAATAAAATTAATAAAATGATAGTAAAATACAAAACTCAGCTAGCTTTTTTTTCTTAGTATAATTAAAATGAACATAATTTTGTTCGGAAAAGAAGAAATTTCATTTCTCTAAATAAATCCCAACATGTATACAATAGGTTTATTTCTCCTTGTAATACCAAAATATTTTGAACTGACCGAAACGGTTTTATTTTAATTTTCAGTATTCAAGGGGTGTTTCCATTTCAATAGATTCAATACGACAGAAGTACATACGTTCGTTCACCTTTCGCATAAATAAAAAACTATTAAAAACAGAATCTTGCAATATTGAGCATAATCTAGTTGTGTGCCTTCATTTTTGGTCATTACTTGAACATCCATTGTATCCTTTTTGATATTTTACTTGAAGAATAAAGTATTTTTTTTTATTTCAAAATAAACATTTTTTAAATGGATAAAGAAAATATTAAATAAAACGAAGAGAGTAGAGAATGGATTAGCAATTGACAGGGCCGGAGGAGAGCTACCTTGCGGGATTGCTCCTAACTAAATGTTTCCAATACAAATTTAAAATTAGTAAGGCCTTTTGAGTCGAGACCGGGCTCCGTAGCCAATTTGATACAATACTCAGTATCTCTTCCGCAGGTTGTCGCTTCCAGTTCAGTTACAAGTTTTAGCTGTTTATTCGCTTCATTTTGAATTTTTTCCAAAAATACAAGTTATTGTGAGCTCTAGTATATAAAACATTATGTAATTGTCGGTAATGAGTATTTTTCGGCAATCATTTCATCAAAAATACAAGTTTCGACTAACATTATGAAGTATAGATGATATAGATGATTTCTTTCAATATAGATGATATATGTTTGTTAAATCGTTCATTTCTAGATGGAATGCTTACCGAAGTATACTCATTTCCTACAAGTACATTATCTCTTCCATACTAAAGCTCATGATAACTTGTAATTTTGGAAAATATTAAAATGGAACGGAACAAAAAGTTAAAACCTGTGAATCAACTCGTAGCGACAACCTGTGGACTAATTACTTTAATAATTATAGATAAAAATATAATTTTTAAAACTATACCTTACAATACACTTGAGAATAAAATTAAAAAGAATACGAAAGAAAGAACAAGAAGAAAAGATAATAATAAGCATCAAAATTTAAAACCCTCGTTAGACTAGTCCCACGACGCCTCGATCTACCCTTCGATCTGATGATATTAGACTTACAATGAAATACAATAAAAATCATAAACATGTTTGTCGTTACACAGTTATAGAATATAAAAATAAGAGGAATAAAAAAACATAGACAGTCTATATTAAGACAATATACAAACATGTATTGAATAAATTAATATTTTTTTCCCCAGGAATTGATTAAGTGCCCCCTGCACCAAGATTACCTTCACTAAGTGTTAGGTGCAACGTTGCACTCATAACTGAAATTTGTTATTAAATTATTGGGTATTTTGTCCGCCTACAACTCTTTGGTGGGGACGGTTCTGAAAATTTAATAGTTTATCTATGTTTGATCAGCAAATCTGACTCGAAGCTCCCTCCATATCGGGCGGTGTATAGCTGAGTTTTTTTAATGGTTCGGGGCCCTTTGAGTGTGATATTTTACTAATCTGACCTTTTTTTTATCTCCTGCTAAACGATAAGATAGGTATAAAATTTGAGCTAAAAAATCATCCATCCATCTTTTCTCGCTATTAATCCCACCTCTTATTTCTTAAACATGTTGCATTGTAACAAGTTATAAATAGTATCGTATAATAGATCAGTTTTTTTTTTTCAATTAGAGGTGGACTACTGTATTTCTTGGATTGTTGGTATTGAGTCAATGGGTTAACCAGGCCTTATATTATTTTCATTATTATGTTTAATTTTTGTCGTTTCCAGTAAAAGTTGGAACGTTACGGCTTGTCACTGATTACCAGTAATTCGCCAAACCAGTTCTGATACTAAGTTGCAGTAAAGCTAGAACAAATAACATCGTAGACTCGTAGGAATGAAAAATGCTGCGGGTGCTTTGAAAGTATTGTCAGGAAGTTTAAATCAACCTAATATATAAGGGGTTTTAATCAAAATTCATCAGTATAATAACAGCCATTTCACCGGCATTTACAATACAGTTGAATATTTCTCAAACACGTTGAGTGAAATATTCTTCTGGCAGTCTTCAAAACATAAGATTACAATTAAGTCATAGATTGAAAAAATTGTAGGGAAAGATCTTAATACCTGAAAGTATTTCGCCTATTCAGAATCTTCAGGACAGGATGAGAATAATATAAAGGGAATTTAGGGATACAGAAAAAGAATCAAGTAAATAAACCATATATAAAACTAATTGCTAATTTTATTTCATAACGATAAAACTGTTTACTAAAACATTTATTTATATATTTAAAAAAAAGAAGAAATTACATTATTATAAGTTCTTTATTATCTCTAACCTCCTAAATGCGTTGATAGCTGCTGAAACATCACAACCTTCTACTTCTGTTTATGGAAGGTTATGGAGTTGTTCCCACGTGGGTTTTAAACTTGTTTTTGAGTGGTCACTAAATTTTCTCTTTTTATTAGTTTGACAGTTTTGTGAATTTGCAACAATGCCTTCTCCGAATTTGAAAGAATTGTGAGTCCAGCTCTATTAAAAATTTTGATTTTCTTTTTAATTCAAAAATAGTTATTTATAAAATATTTTTCAGATTCGAAGCCGAGTTTTCCTTGAAGTCATTCTATACAGGAGGAGATGTTGCGGTATGCTACTTTTGTTTATAAGTTATCATTTATAATCACTTTTTAATCTTAAAGTATTAATTTATTTGTTCAGTGGAGGACTGATGGTAGTACGTTTTTGTGCCATTGTGGAGGATCTGTACAATTCTTAGATGTCGAAAGCGGGAAAATCACTGGTTATATCGGTGATGAAGAAGTTTCCACAGAGGAGTCTTCCGATGTTGACTTAATAGTAACTTTTACATCAAGTCCTGATGATGAACAGATCGTATCTGCTCATAAAAGTGGCCTTTTCAAAATGTGGAACTTTAAAGGTATATGTTTATTCTATAATAATATCTCCATTCAATTTAGTGCTATTTAATCGTTGTTACTTTTTGATTTATGTGTTTGAAGAGTTATTAATATTTTGATAAGCACAGATTTCAACATAACTTTCTTTGTTACTTTCATTTTACACATGTTTTGCTAATGAACGTTGCATGTAAAGTATTAATTCTTACTAGTGTGAATAATTTTGATATTTCTATTTCTCAATGTTATATTTTGTTGAAGAACGGCTGTGAGATTGGGTATGGAAACTTTCATTACATTTATTTGAACTATGCTCAATTTATGACCTGAACTGAAAATGACCCGTTTTGGGGTTTGTATGTCTTTGAATAGAGTGTAATGTAAGACAATTAACATTTTAAAAGAAATGTAATTATGTTGCAGACAAAACTATGGTCAAACATTGGCGTAGTGTTCACAAAGGACCAGTCTCAAAAATGGCCATAACTAAGGACGGTTCGATTTTGGCGAGTGGAGGTTCTGATTCTAGCGTGCGTCTCTGGGATTTGAACTATCACGCATGTACAAAAAACCTTACTGGCATTAAAGGTGTTTGTAGGTAATGTAAATGTTTATAATGGTCGTTATCATCATTATTTTTTATGTAATATTTATTTTTTTGTATTGTTTTAAAATTAGTATATGTGAGATATATTTTTCAATATCCTGAGGTGAGAATTAAAAATCGACACTTGTTCCAGTAATTGTATTTAATGTTTAATTATCAAGTATTAATGTTATGGTATGACCTTAACAATGTCTATTCTTAAGACTGAGCCTTATTGATTTCCACTTAGTAAGGTTAAATTTATTCAATGTCGTAGATCCATGAAATCAATCTCGATCTTCCCTCTCATGTTAGATTGGATTGTTATAACTTTATGGCAACATTTCTGTATCATTACAAACAAAGTGTACTAATAAGTTTTAATAAAATAATTAAAAATAAATAATTTTTTATATAAAAAGAAATGTCAGTTTATGTAAATGTTATAGAGAAAAAGTAATTAAACTACAGATGTGAATGATGTTTAGAGACATCCTGAAACATTGAAAAAAATTTTCTACATGATAGAGAGAAAATCGTTGACTGGAAGATCTAATGCAGGATGGAAATAGTTGGGGGTGCAGTCAATGTAAACAACTAATAAGTGAGACATATTTATTAATAGTGCCAACATGTTGTAATCTATGAGTTCATTATTATCAAACATCTTAATTTTTATATTTTCCTCCGTTCTCTTACTAAACATTTTATATCTTTATTTCTACAGGTTTCTTCCATTATATGTGTTCTTTCATCCATCATATGTGTAATGATACAGTTCACATTTCTGATCTTCATATTTTATAATTTATCTCCTTTCTCAAACTTTTATATCTCATATTTCATATCTTTTTATCAAATTATTTCTTTTCTAATATTATAGCTCTCTCAAATATTTTATATATTTATATCTATATGTTATTTCTATATTTACATTATATTTTGTATTAATATATCTTCATTCTAATTATGTACATATATATTACATCCCATACTTATATTTTCAATTTTATATTTATTTTTACTTCTCTACCTGTCATTCACGACATTCCTTTCATTACTTTGTACATATTTCTCCTGTTTTCATTCATCACTTTTTATGTATTTCTTCTGTATTTATTCCCTGGCATAATATATTGTATCAATTTTCTTTCATTTTTACTTATGTAACTCTACAGGAGTCTATTATCATGCATTTTATATTTTATCCGTACTATACTAAGGTTTCCATACATTTATATCTCATTTTTTATATTTACACTTTTCATTTTATATCTTTCTGTTTACCTTCTCTTTTTCTATCTCTTTACATTTCTTGTTAATGTAATGTTTTTTTATAGTTTTTTTTTTCTTTTTCTCATAGCCCTGAAGATGAGCTACAAAGTAGGACGAAACGTCGTCACTATCAATAAATAAGTCTCACTTATTAGTTTTTTACATTGACTGCATCCCCAACTATTTCCATCCTACAAAAAAAGTACATGTTTAATCACAGTATACTAATCACATTGTGGTAGGGATGCGAAAAAATATATTTTTTTGCAAAACATGAGTAGAGCACAGGTTATGTAGTTTTTTTTATAGACAAATGGGAGAATGTGGAAATTATAGCAATAAGGGTTGCTAATGTTTGTTGTTGTCGTTTCCATATGTCATATGTAAGGTTACTTGAGGAACCTTTGATCATCTGTGTTATTTATCTTTCAATCGTCTCTGTGTTATTGTTTATCTTAAAACCTTCTTAGAGGTTTCATTGGTTATATACGAGTTTTATCCTCGTGTAATTAACGAGTGTTGAATTTGCGTGTAATTTAATTCTTTACTTTTACTTAATAAATCATGTTTAAAAAGATCTAAGACATAGTGTTACAAAGTACAAAGATACAAAGACGTTAGATTAGATTGATTGTGGGTTGATCAATGTGCCTTAGGGGAGACCTGTGGAGTAGTAGTTTGTATTGGAAGCCAAGGTTATGGCTTTGCAGACTGGCAGGTGGCCTTAGGGATTTTTAAAGGGAGTTAAATATCCTTAGTTTTGCGGTATACGTAAAATGACATGTACGAGCCTGTGTGGTGTCATCCTTGTACTTATAAAATTCATGCACATTTCTTAATAATTTACTCTCTCCAGCCATATGTACCAGTACAAAATGCCTGACCACAATTTGTTAATGAGACCTTTTTTTTTTATATCCAGAGATATGAGAGATTTTGGTTGGATAATGATAAGATATTTGCAGTGTTTACTTCTATTTAATTGTTATTAATTAATTTATCAGTTATGAATATTGTATATTTTCAGCGTTTTGAAATTTCTGGAGAAAGAAGACTGCTCACTTTTGTTTGCTTCTGGCGACGATTCAGTTATTAAAGCTTGGGATATTGAAAGTGGCGATGAAAAACTTTCTCTAGAAGGCCATTATAGTACGGTTACCGATCTTGTATTTTCTAATAAAGAAAATTATGTGGTTAGGTAAGTTATCTTATTAGCTAATGTTCCTTTATTATATTTTATTAATACTGTAGGATTTTCAATCATGAAGATGAATATAAAAGTTTATTCGATAATACAAGTACAAAAGTAACTTCATTGATAACAAGTCTGATTAAAAACAAGTAAAATGTTCGGAATTTGTATGTATTAATTGAATATATTTTGATGTTGTATTGATAAGATATGGCTAATTAAATTAGTTATTTTGTGTACAACAATAACAATTTTTTATATATTTTTCAGTTGTAGCAGAGATAAAGTGATCATATTGTGGAATATTAAAAGTGGTGTGCAAATGAACGTGATTCCCACTTACGAAAGCTTGGAATCGCTCGTTATTCTTCCTGACAGTATAACCCTTCCAGGTGTCGATGCCAAGCACCAGGATGGTGTTTATGTTGCCACCGGAGGCGATAGGGGTATGTTACATCGATAACCGACATTATATCTAATTATGATTATAGGGAGGTTATGATTTGATTTTTATTCATCTGTATAAAGTAAGATACTATATACATCAATTAAAATAATGAAATTTTGACTGTTGTCACCCGATTTACAAACGAGATTAACATAAATAAAAATCCACCAAATATCATTTGAAAAAATAAAATTGAAAAATTTGTTGTTTAAAACCACTGTATTTTATCTTCTATGTTTTTAGTCTTAATTCATAATTCATATGCTTATTATTATACTTAATATTTGGCGATGGAAATCGCCAAAAAGAATGTTTTTATTTTTAATATTTAAACTAATATTATTGTAAATTTTACTGAAATAATGTTGATTTGATTGGTTCTCTTATTTGAGATCAATAAAAAACTAATTGATATTGTGTACTGCTGTAGAACCCCATTAATCAATTTTAGACAGGACCCAGGTATCATTGGTTATGTGGATGTGCCAGTTAAGCTAAATTTTTATCTAATACATAAACTCTGACATTCTTCCAAATACAGATATAGAGCAACCATTGTCAAAGTGGGAAAATAATAGAGAAAAAACTTAAAATTGTTGCGTTTTTTAGGAAATAAAATCATAAAATCCTTGGAACTTAAGAATTTTCAATTACTTTTTCAGGATAGGTGCTGGCCAAAAACTACTTTTAAGATTTCTAACTTGGTATTGAAGTTAATTATTATGATTTGCCTACTGATACACGGCAGTGAATGAACCTTTATCATTAAACTTGAGCTTAAATTATGATATTCACTTATTAAAAATGATAATAATTCCTGTTATTTCTTTTTATCCAAAGGTGCGGTAAGAATATGGGATGTGCTAAATACGAAAGAACTTTACGTACAGAACAACAGCCTGGTGAGGAAGAGCGAAGATGGAGGCCTAGCGATGCGCCATCTTCTCCACTCCAGGGCTACTTCATCCTTTGCCCTCGTTTCTCATGATCACAATATTTTCATCCATTCTTTCGACACGTTTGTTTGTACAAACCAGGTAATATTTCTGTTTTAATATATTTATTACACTCTACTAAACTTAGTTCAGAAGTGATAGTTAATGGTATTCATTAGTAAAATTATCATACTGATTGTGATAATGGAAACATCATAAATATTTTATGAAGTTTTACTAAAGCTCACTTTAATAATAAATGTATAAAAATTAGAAGTAAATTAAACTAAATTAGTTAGTCTGTTTCTAAGAATACTTTACAGTTTGTAGGATATTCAGACGAGATCCTCGACTTGGTCTACGTAGGTGAAGATGAGACACACCTCGCCGTGGCCACTAACAGCCCAGACATAAAACTGTATACTTTGTCTTCGATGAGCTGTTCGCTTCTCACTGGTCACACAGGATTCGTAGTAACTCTCGCAGTAGCTACCCAGAACCCAAATATTTTTGCTTCAGCATCGAAGGTTGGTAGTTTAAAGTTAAGAATAATTATTTTTTTTTTAATGAGGAAGAAAATGGTCCGGGTGGAGATCAAGAAAATTCTCTTGTGTAGGGAGAACTGTTTATTAGTAAGCCACCGTTTCAATCCACATTGCAGGTCTTCTTCAGGGGTGTAGGATCGGGGGTTGACACTAGACCCTGAAGAGGACCTGCTACATGGGTCGTAACGTTGACATACAAATTAACAGTTCTCCACCCGCACCAGTCAACTAATATTATTCAACATATAATTTTTTTTTTGTTTATTTAAGTTTTAAACATTAAAAGAGTATTTTTGATACCTCTATATGTTTTTACACTCCTGCTTATTTTCTTCAGGATAATTCTGTTAGAGTCTGGGCTCTCTCTGGAAAAGCCGGTGCGACCTGCATTGCCTCTGGAATGTTCCACAACGCTTCGGCTTGTGGGCTTGCATTTTCTGAAGCTTCTGTCTCATTTCTACTTTCAGGAGCAGAAGACAACATTCTGAAATTATGGAAAATTCCTAACAAATTTGAAGGTTGTTTATTTTTAAATATTTCTTTTTCTTTTTTAATAACTATTAATAGAATAATTTATAAAACATTAATTGTTACCCGTGGCTTAACTAACGAATATTTCATTGCTACCTCCTTTTTTTTATTTATATACGTTTGTGGTTAACCAAAATCTCCAAAAACCTACATTATAATTCAAATTTTTATCTGCATCAAGAAACTCTAGCTTATGAAAGTAGGCACATAGTTTACACGCCACACCTATTGGGACAGAAAGGGATTATTTAGTGAAAACAGGAATACTTTTTTTAAATTTCTAGTAATCGAATTGAAGCCCTCGAGCAGTTATATTGTCTACAACCGTTCTTTGGCCTGTCTTTTATAACATATCTAATTTAAAATAATTGTCAAAATGTGATGAACAGATCTATAATAGCTTAGCGTTCATGTATTATTAAATCTAAAGTATTCTCGTGCAATTAGCGAGTTTTTATCAGTAAAACGAGATGGCAACTTTCCAATATCTGAAACACTATGCTTGTTACAGCCGGCGACTTTGAGATAGATATATTTTTGTACTCACAGCATACTCTGGTAAACCCATTCTATAATTTTGATTTTTTAAATTTTGAAATTGTTTTTATATTGATTTTATGTCGCTGTTAGTGGAAAATAGTATTGAGAGAGAATCTTACTTGATCAGATCACTTTTTTTATAAAGTCACACAGAAATCACTTCTATATTCTCTTGTTAAAGATCCTGTTTCTTAATTATATTTATCATCTTCCTTTCTCATCCTACTATTTTTATTTTATAATCACTTATGATAAACAGTTTCTTTTAAATTATGATTTTTTTTTAGTGTCATATTTGGATTTTTAAAAAACAAAAAACTTAAATCATCTCATTATTTTTTATTAAGTAAATTATGATATTTATTTTTATGAAAAAAATGTATTTTTATCATTATTTGAATTAAATACAGCTAGAGTTTATTAAAAAAATTATTAATAACTTTTTTTTAATATTATTTTATAGAACATGATGGGTCATCTCATTATTTTTTATTAAGTAAATTATGATATTTATTTTTATGAAAAAAATGTATTTTTATCATTATTTGAATTAAATACAGCTAGAGTTTATTAAAAAAATTATTAATAACTTTTTTTTAATATTATTTTATAGAACATGATGGGTCCAGTTTGGTTCTAAAAGCCTCATGTATGGCACACGACAAAGATATAAACGCCATTGCTGTCTCTCCTAATGATAAAATGGTTGCAACGGCTTCTCTGGATAAAACCGCAAAGGTATGTATAAATGTCATTTTGAAATATTCTGCAGTTGTATATAGCTGTCTATATATAAAACAAACCTGCACTAGTACAACACATAAAAATTCTTGGGATAAATAAATGGTGGAGACTTTTTTTCGGACAACAGTTGTACAGGGAGGCGATTGGTCCAAGATCACACTCGACTGGCAGTTTTGTCCCCCAATTTAGGGTATCCATTTATAGAGGCTGGATGATGCCCCAGGAAGGTCTGCAGATCTCAGAGGGACCATCCGTGGCTATTAACAGATTAAATAATTTATCTGCCACAGCCTGATGGAGCATAGCAACTCAGGGCTATACACACTGAGTCAAACCGCTCCCTGCTGTCTATATATATATTTATATACTAATGAAGCAAGAGAAGTAAGCTCCTTAGCCTAAAGTCCAAGCTGATGATATATAAAACTGTCATTAGGCCAGTAGCGACTTACGCGGGTGAAAACCTCACACTGAATAAATCCAGCGTGGAAAAGCTGAATAGATTCGAAAGGAGAGTTCTTCGGCAAATATTCGGCCCAGTTCGAGAAAACGACCAACTCAGGATCAGAAGGAACAAGGAGCTGAGTGAGTTATTTGGAGACCTAATGATATCGAACTTCATCAGGATTCAACGCATCAAGTGGCTGGGCCACTTATATAGGATGGACGAAGAAAGAAGAGCTAAAAAGCTGTATAAAGGAAATCCGGATGGAGTAAGACCTCGAGGAAGGCCCAAAGCTAGATGGAAGGATCCTGTCTGTGAAGATCTGAGGCTGAGCAAGGTCTCCATCACTCGAGTAGGCAATCGGTACGATTGGGGTAGAGCGGTTGAGCAGGCCAAGGACTTCTTTAGGAGTCTGTCGCGCCAATAATGTAATTTTATATATATATATATATATACACACACATACATACTACTTTAAATTCTAAAGTTATTTATTAGTTGTCTATATCAGTATTATAACCCATAAATTATTTTATGAATCAGTAGTAATAATGGTGTTAAGTCTGTCATTTGATAATAATGCAAATGAAATGATGGTCTAGTACGACTGTTTTGGCTCATTTACCTAGATTTTGGAAATTGATATGTTTACTAGAAATACATTTTTTATTGTTTGTGGCCTTGTTATAGTGATTCTTGTTGTTGATTGCTTATTGTGATTATATTTTTTAATCCATATCTTTTAATTTATTTATAACTTTTTTTTTGTCTTTTATATATTTCTTTTCTTTTCTTTTCATTTTAGAACCCATCCTAAATTCATATAAATAAAAACTGTTATTATTGAAGTATTTCTTGATATATTTATTAATTAATCAATATTTTGGTTTTCAGTTGTGGAAGGCCAAGGACTTGTCTCCTCTTGGTACTCTTCGGGGGCATAGGAGAGGTATCTGGTCGTTAATTTTCTCTCCTGTCGATCAAGTTATCATGACCTGTTCCGCCGATACTACTATCAAGATTTGGAGTTTGGCAGACCTTTCTTGCCTGAAGGTACTTTTGGAAAATATTTAAATGCTAAATTAGAATAATCTTATTCAGTTCCACAGTATTTTCTACTCCACCCAAATGTAAATCATACAAATACTCTACAATTACTACCAAATAATCATTTTATCTCTTAGAGATCGGTTTAGAAACAAAAATAAATTTTTTTAATTATCTGTCATTTCATTTGTGCATCAAAGGAGAAATAATTGTGTATTTCATGCAATTGGAACTAATCTCACGTCTTCAAAAATGAGCATGAATTCAATATTGCTTCTTCACTACCGAAGATGGAAAACTTTTGTTATTTTTTATTTTTTCAACTAATAAATATTTAAATAAAAAAAAAACAACCAAAAAAACCCTGTACCATAACAACTCATGAAGAGCCAAGGGTTCAGTACATGGTAGACTGACTGCACTGTATATCCGATATCATGCTCAACTGGGAGATTTTTCCTCTTATTTAGGATACTCACTTAATTGTGGCTGGGTGAGCCCCAGGAAGATCCCAGATCCCGAAAAGATTTCCAAAAACAATGTAAATAATTTTACTATTTTAAAATGAAAAAAATGAGAATGTATTCACTAAAGTAAAATAAATACTTGGTTAACTTATCGCCAGCTGATAATATTTAATGGTATTGCAGGCAACTGACACTAAGATTATTATTATTATTCTACGGCACTACAACTCTGTGACGAGTCCTGGTCTCGTCTACCAGCTTCTTCTAGTCTTCTCTGTTTTTTGCAGCCGTCACCCAGCATCTGACTCTCAGGATATCCCTCGAGTCTCCAAACCATCCGACCACATCAGCTTCTTTCTCTCCCCTCTTCTCGTGCAGTAGAGAGGTTCTGTCTAGGCCATTTTAGGAATGGCCTCATCTTCCATTCTAGCCACATGACCAGCCCATCGCAGTTTTCTAATTTTTAAGGTGTAAACAAAATCTGCTTCGCTGTATATTGAGTAAAGTTCATTGTTTGTTATCCTTTGCCAGTTTCCACCTAGATAAACTCCACCGAAGGATCTTTCTTTCGAAGACTAGGAGATCATGCTCAATCAGCTTGGTCATTGTCCGTGTCTGATCCATACAACAAAACTGGGCGGACCAATGTATTGTACAGATGGAGCTTGGTCTGCCGTGATAGTAGGCAGTAGGAGAATTCCTTGCGTAGACCAAAGTAGCACCTGTTGGCCATCCAGATTCTTTTCTTTACCTCGACCTCAGGTGCATTATTCTCAGTCACTGTTGAACCAAAATAGGTGAATTGGGCAACTTTCTCAAAGTTAAAGGGGCCAATATTGATGGTGTTGGTTTAAAATAGCGTCAGGATTATTAGGATTAGATATTCGTCAAGTATCATAATCACATCAATGGCACGGAATAGCTTATGAAATTCAATAAAAAATATCAAAAAAAAACATTTAAACAATCATTTTCTTTAAATGTTCATTATTGATTATTGCTTATTGTTTAGACGTTGGAAGGTCATGAGTCATCAGTTATGAAATCGGCTTTCTTGTCGAGAGGACTTCAGGTCATCAGTGCGAGTGGTGACGGGCTTATCAAACTATGGACGATCAAGACTAGTGAATGTATCGCTTCCTTCGATGGGCACACTGGAAAGATTTGGGCGTTAGCAGGTTTGTATAGATATAAGTTTTTCTCATAATAATGTTTAATTTCTACCTGTAATTGAATGTGGTTTCCCATAAATATTTTCTACAAATTTCTTCTGTATTTATACTTTAACATCATATTTTGAATTAATTTTTATACATATTTATACAACATTCTAACAGTAAATTATCATACATTTTATATCATTTCTTGTAATTTAACTAAGTTTTACTTACTTTTAAGTCTCACCATTTTTACATATGTACCTTTTTCTTTATTTTTCATATTATATCTTACTTTTTACCTTCTCATTTTTCTTACTCATTGTGTTTCTTTACATTATCACCTTTCTGTGCACATATTCTGTCATTTTGTTGTTCATATTATCCTTAATAATATATTCATCACTATATTTCTTTACTTTTCTATAAATACTATATGTTATTATATTCTTTCTTGGTACTGCAATGTTTTTATAGTTATTTTTTCCTGTATTTCCTTCATAGCCCTGAAGATGGCCCACAACGTCGGCCGAAACGTCGGCACTATTAAAAAATAAGTTTAACTTATTTTAGTGTTATTACTGATTGCAACCCCTGAACAATTCTATCCTTCATTGTAATCTTCCAGTCATCTATTTTCTCCTCCTGTTTTGTATATGTTTTATTTAATTTTAATTATATTGTTTAAGAGTTTTTTATTATTTTTCAAGTGAGCAGAGATGAATCCCGCATGGTCACTGGTTGCTCCGCTTCTAAAATAGTCTTCTGGAAAGATGTTACTGAAGAGAAGCAGCTCGAAGAGGCGAAGATGAGGCAGGAGAAGGCGTTGAAAGAACAAGAGCTGTTCAACCTCATGGAATCACAAGACTTCCTCTCGGCTCTGAAATTGGCCCTCACACTCGACAGGCCTGCTACGGTTTTGAATATTATAAAATGTAGGTTTGTTCGCTACTGGAATTAATTTACTTAGCTATCGATGCCTACAAAAATTATCATTAAAGATTTTTTTATGTGGCCTAAATGGCTCTTTTAGTCCCGTAGATATTTTTATTTGGCTAAGATGAACACAGGGACCAAGTTTCATTCAGTATCAAACCCTTCTGTATAAACACTATACTTTTTTCTAAAGATGTATTTTGAAATATATTAATTGCCCTTTAGTATTTACGTATAGAACTTTATAAAAAAATAAAAATAAAAATCGGAAACTATGCTTGAATTAGTCATATCATGAAAAAATCAATAATTACTCTTTTAAAAAACAGCCAGTTATAAAAAAAAATAATTAATTTTTAAGTCTTATAATTCCGTTATTCCGTTAGTAACTTTGCTGCTAGTTTAGAAGAAAGGTTATGTACTTTTTCCCCTTTCTATCTTCATTCAATACATCCAATTCCTAATTGTGCATTTTATCAAAAGCCACCCATTTTAAATTGAATCCAATAAATTTACATAAACCTCTTTAAATTTTACAGTTAACCTCATTAATAAAATCCTTCACTATTTTCATGTTATATCTAGGTTTCATGCTATAGGGTGTATGTTTTATGAAATATGTGTCATGTTTTACAACTGTTGACCTATTCTCTATTTTTTAGTACGAATTAACTTTCTATTAAATATTACTTGTATAATTAAAACAGAAATAAATGAAATATAATAATTAATTAATTTTTTTTTTATCATTAGCGGTGATGAAACATGGTAGCACTGAAGGTCTTTCCCAAACTATTTTACTCTTGAGCCAGGACGAGAAACAGACAATGTTGAAATGTGCTTCGCATTGGAATATGAATAGTAAAACTTCTTATGCTGCTCAGGTAATTGAATAACAATATATTATTATATAATTTTTTTTTATTCCAAAATACTTAAATCAGGTCACTTCCAGGTTTCTCTTTTTAAATAACATCCAATAACTTGTTTGCCATGGTTTTATGCCACCACAGTATGATACCATAAAGAACTATATGTACATAGTCAAAGATTAGAATTTTTCCTCTGCTCTCTAACAATAATTTCCCGTTGCGTTTGACACCGAAAAAACCTTAGTTGAGGTGAAAATCACGAATGGTGTAAATATGTTTGGAATAAGTGCTTAATGATGTTATAGAAGTTGGCATTTGATTGCATTCAAAACCAGGGTCTTTATTTATAGGCTATATTATCTTTTTAGTTTTATTCTCTTAATAACGGTAATTTAATGAGTTTATCCGATTTTATTACAGTATTTGGTGTCGGTGATGCTGGACGAGATAGCCTGTGGTAAGCTGAAGCCTCCGACATCGTTGATCGAGTCCATCATTCCTTACACCGAGAAGCATTTCAACAGGCTCACTCAGCTGATGCAGGAGCTATACTTATTGGATTATACAAAAACAATTTTAAAACCTGCCATAGGGGAAACCTAAATTGTGAACTACAGTGGAACATTGATTATCGGAACTAATGTTGTCAGGGGTGGTTCAGATAATCGAAATTCACTAAAAAATAAACACCAACCAAATGAATAGGAAGGGATTCAGAGAAATAAATGAAATTACCTAATTAGGTTTACAGTTTTTAGTAAACAAATACGTATTGAAGTCTAAGTTAATGGAAAAGATCATTTTATTTTTCATCAAATATTATTTAAAATAACAATACAAATAAGTAAATGTGTGATCTGATCAAATTAATTAAAGTTCCATTTGAAAAAAACAAAACAACAGTTCTATTAATTGAACTTTCGGATAATCGAAGCTCCACTGTGCAACATATTTATGTATATAAAAATGTATATTTGTAGATATTGTATAAATATAAAATTATATATATTAATAATAATTTTTTTTTAACATCACATTCTTTTAACATTATTTTCCTGTATGTTTTAACTAAAACCATAGCGATTGTATTAAGATTTATAAGATACTAGCTGACCGTCGTGCGTTGCTGCAATAGGAAATTTTTAACAGCGTTGCACTAAATTAAAAAATCTGAAATAATTCATAGTAATTGTTTTATCATTCTCTCAACTTATATTTTTTTGTCGAGGAAAAGGATCTTTTTTTTTATTGTATTTTTAAAATTGTAAACGTTTCCTGTTCATTTGAAATTGGCGCCTAAAATGTTTTTAAAAATATTCAGTTGTTTAATTTAAAAAAAAGAAAAAAAGGAATCTACGTTAATAATTGGCAAAGTTATGAAGAAAAAACATTTTATTTTATTTTTTTAGGGTGAATTTTAATATTTGGAGTTAAAAATTTGGGAATCTTCATTATTTTTTATGGCAAATAAGATCCATTTTTTTGTTACAAATATCGCCTGGTGCATTTTTTATCTTATTATCTGGCTATACCCTTTGGATAGTGTATTCAGAACATATATTGCTTAATAAATTGGTTGTTAATATTTCCCAACATAATCGTTCTTAGGTTATCTTTAATTGCTTGATTTAGAAAAAATAAGTGAAGCTGAGATTTTGTAGAACATGATTCTTTGAATCGAAAATAACATTTATAATTGAATTCAAAATAATTTATATTTCCGATTTGTTCTCGCCTCCACTTTTTCTTTCATTTATTTTCTTGAAAAAAAAAGTGATCTTATCGAATAGAACTTCCGGTGTATCGTAAGTTAAAATGTACATAGAAGGCTATAAGGTGGAAAAATGTTACTTAACAGAAATTTCTTCCCAATTTATGCCAGAATAATAAAAAGGTAGTTTAAATAAAACAGTATTCAGTGGTAGCATTTATATTTAAGAGTTTTAAAAACATTTGTAGCATAATGTACAGTTTCTGCTCTTGTTGTATCTACCTGACCCGTCGCGCGTTGCTGCGATAGGAAATTCACTTGTAATATATCACTTTTCTTATTCACAATCATTTTTATATATAAAAATCAATTTTCTTTATTTACTCAAGTGCTTTTGGATACACAATATTTTTTGTTGGCTGATGCATCATTTTGCAATTGAACCCGCATATTGGTGTTCAAACTTAATTTCTTAACATGTCTCAATCGTGCGTTCCTTCACACTTTACTGTCATTAAAATTTTTATTCAAATTTCTCTTCACATATATTTATTTATTTCGTAAGAAATTTGTTCCTACTCTCCCTTTATTATTGACTCGATTACGAAAGAAATAACTTGATTTGTGACAAATAATTATTTTTTTCAAGAAATTTTTGAATTTTTTTTTCAAACCCCCCCCCCCCCAAAAAAAGCATGTAGAAACCTTCCCTAGAGTGTACCGAACAACTTCCCAAAGTTTCATGATGATCGGATGATTGGTGTAGTAATGCATAAAGGACAAACACACATACATTCATTTTTATATATATCGATTGCACTTATAAAACTTTATTTTTGTTAAAATTACTAAATTAATTAATTTTTAGATTTATCAATCTACCTATTATCATCAACCTTGAATTGATTGTTTTGTAGCTCAGACATATTCACAAAAAAGAAAATCCTATTGAAGATTTGTTATTTATTAAAGTCCTATTCTACTTTTGGAAAAAATTAATTAGAAGATTACAAGTTGATAAAAGAATATTTTGATGTTAGGTTATGTTAATGTTATTCTAAAAACTGTCCATTATAATCATAATTTAATTTATTTCTTCTAGGTTCAAAATAATTACAGTCTTACTTTATTTTGTTTAATCTATATAACTTCAAGTTAGTTATTATTTTTAAAATATTACTTTTGTGAATGTGGACATGTTTCAAAAATTTCAGGTTTCATTGAAATATATATCAATCACTAGCTTTCAGAAGATATTGGAATTATTTAAAGTTAATTGAGTGATGTGATACTAAGCTAAAGGGCCGGGTTCAAATCAAACTTGTTTTTATTCAACTCGAAGCGACACACTACGGAATAATTATTACAAAATGAAACGTCTTTGACATAACAGATATTTATTTGGCTCTTGAGGCATTATAAATTATTTATAATCATTAACAATAATGCTACTATTTAAGCAGCGCCGGCTCTAGCTCATGTCGCGCCCGTGTGCAATCGTGACCTATGCGCCCTCTAGTAGGCATGTGATTAAAATTATACAAGGTGCTACAAAAAACGGCAAATCCCCTAAGGAGGTGAATGTGCCCATGAAACTAAACAAATTTTGCTATGGGATCAACACGAAATGAAATTTTTTGAGACCCTAACACGCCTTGCGGCGCCCCTAGAGACCCGGCCCTCATGTGCACCGCACACCCAGCACATAAGGTAAAGCCGGCCCTGTTTTTAAGCAGGTTATAGTATATATATATAGGTATATATGGTATAGTACAGGTTATGGTATATATAACCTTCCTTTGATAATAAAGAAATCTTAAGGAACAATTTAGATATGGACTTTTTGAGGTTTCAAGATGTGTACAGGAGAAAGAAGGAGACACTTTAGAAACTGTTAAGAGCCTAAGGTGATTCTCGAGAAAGCTCTCTCCGAAATGAGATATCGAATTCCGTTCCTTCGAGTCATCTATTAGAGAAACTGCGATGCACAAAGACGCCATGAGCGAACTGAAGACCAACAAAATCTTGAATAGGGTTTATTCCCTATCTTCGGCTTTGGGTATCTTCCCACTTCATTTTGATCCCGATAACGTCTCGATCAGTTACAAGGCATTGGCTGCCTCCATCTTGATTCGTCTTACGCTGTTAGCCGGAGTAATTCATTTAGGTATTTGGGAATTTTCCTCAGGTGCAGGAAAAAATATTGACATGATATGCACGATCATACAGTATTCGGCAACGTTCGCATGCACTGTTTATATTATTAGGAACAAAAATGATTTCGCATTGTTGCACCTATATTTTTGTAAAGTCGATAGCGAATTCAAGAATTTAGGAATAACTCCTCGCTACAAGATAGAATGGTCACGAGACGCATTTGTTTTAGTTTTAGCTCTTTTTTCTTTCTTGTTTGTTCCTCTTTCGATGAGATACGACGAATTATCGATCGATGACTGTTTCGAGATATTGCTTGAAGCTTTTGTGGTTTGGCAGAGCTTCGTTATGGTGCAACCATTCGTACAATGCGTGAGGATCGTTGGAGATAGGTTTTCTAATGTTCGTGAAATATTTACAACCCCAAGCCAATCCAAAAATGATTTTTATTCGAAGGATAAATTGGAATCCACAATCCGAATTTACGACATGCTATGTTCTACCAGTGAGTTACTCATAGATCTGTTTTCTATGCAATTATTGTTCGTATTTTTTCTAGTTCTGCTAAAGGTTGTCTTAGCTGCTTTCAGATTGCTTTTGACAATTAAACAGCACTCGAAAATATTCGATTTCATCTTCCATTGTCTCGTATTGACTTACTACACAGTCGTTTGTATTTATACTACAGCCTACTGCAAAAAAACTTCCGAAGAGGTAATCTCAAAAAACTTTAAGTATATCTTTATTTTTGTTTATCCTATTAATATTACAGATTAAATTTATCCTTACTATTAATTAAAATTTTAACTCCGCCATTGCCTGTTGTATAATTTGTAGTCTCAAAAAACTGTAAGTGCTGGAAAGAAAAAATTCCAAGAAAAATCATGGGTGCGGTTAAGACTGAAGACGGCTGGAAACTGCGAAGTAACGAAGAAATTTACCAAAAAATGGAAAGAGTTTCGGATACTATGCAGAAGAAGAGGTTGAAATTCCTCGGACATGTGTACAGAATGAACAAACACAGATAAATTATTCAATAGAATATTTGACAATTTTTGGAAAAAGATGACACGACAACATGGGCTAAAGAAGTAAAGAAAGATTTAGAAAATTGGAACATTACAGAGTCTTACATTAAAAAAATCAACATTAAGAACATGGATGTTGAGTAGTCGTGTCTGAGTACTGAACACTTAGTACTGAGTACTGGTAGCTGAATGACAAATTGACCGTGTAATATTATATTTTCATATCGCTCCTTCAAAATAACATTATATGAAAAATAACACAAAAGCCTTATTTTTCAATAGAGATATTTGTAAGTTCTGAGTTTAAAAAAATATATTTGGTTTTGGTAAAGCAAAGCATTCCTATTATAATTATGGTATTGAAATCCTTTACTGACCATTAGACAATTTTTAAAAGCTTGAATCTTTCTTATACTATAACTTACCTATATCATATTCCTCATAAAACTTCAAGTTCAAACATGAAACAACTCAAAACATGACTTTATTAACAAAAAAAGCATTTATGAAATGGAATATGAGATATGTCGTTCCTGAATTAAAAAGCTTTAACCAATACAATTGCCACTGAAGGCTTACATGATATAAATAACTCAATAGTGTATATATAATTATTCTTTTGTAGGAGCGACATAAACTTTAATAATAAAAATGGTTCGTAAAAATTTAAATTAATCGGGAAGAAAGATTTAATTTTTTTCTACCTTTCAATAGACAGAAAAATGTACAACATAACAATTGTATAACAATCGAAGTTCGAGTGATTTGAACAATGGTCCGGGTGGAGGTCAATAAATTTCTCTTAATTAGGGAGAAATGTTAATTAAAGAGCCAACGTTTCGACCCACATTGCAAGTCTTCTTTGGGGCTGTCGAGGGGGGGGGGCGGTGTAACATTGTTCACTAACTCTATTCAAATCACCATCTACTACTAAAGATCTACTAGGTAGTAAATAGTGAGTAGAGTTAGTGAAGAGTGTTACACCGCCCCTCCCCCTTGACAGCCCTGAAGAAGACCCGCAATGTGGGCCGAAACGTTGGCTCTTTTATAAACATTTCTCCCTACTTAAGAGAAATTTTATTGACCCCCACTCGGTCCATTTTCTTCCACATAAATATACAAGGTCAACTATTATCATTCAAGATATTTCTTTCTTTCTTTGTCGTTTGGGCCTACTGAGGACCACGGGGCTCGTATCTACTCTTTGGTAAAGTTGTAGCCTTCTATTCAAGATATTACTATTAACATTTGATTTCATTACATTTGTTTTATTACAAATGAAATAATCGATATTTAATTTGTTTTATATGCTTGACCTATTTGTTGAAGGCTGACGAGTTCAACAACGTCCTCAATGAGCTGATGATCGATGAAAGTTCAACAAACTTATCCGATAACGTAAGACCTTTTTAAATTATTATAATTGTTTTTAACCAATTTTAAGTTAACTTATCATGCTTTATGAACTGTATTAACAATACAACATCTTTAATATATAGTCATTGTTTTATTTAAAGGGGAAACTGAGACTTCACGTAATCATGAAGAGAGAAGTCGCCTTCAATGTTTTAGGTTTCCTCAACCTGGATTATACTTTGGTCCATTCTGTGAGTTCAAAAACACGCTCTTATGTTTTTTGAGTTTTAGATAACTTGTGCTTTGAGCTTCGGCCAAAATCATAAGATCATGGTTTTTGATAATGATTACTTTGGGGTCAACTCCCGTAGTGTAACTATCCTGCCATGGAAGCATTACTAGGCTACAGTGCTTTGGGACTGAGTAGAGCAAGTTTCTAATTTAAAATATGAGTTTATTTATGTCATCGTAATGCCACCTTGATAGTACAGAAAAAAACGAAAACAAGCAATAAGGAGTCCCAGAAAAGATAATCAATACCTTTGTTTTTTTAATTTTTAACAGGGTTGAAAAGAAAAATTGGATGTTTAAACACAAATATTTTATCGTACGATTTAGTCCTTCCGTATCCTAGTAGGACTTAAAGGGTTAGCCGGTATGCACGGACTTTCTGGAGAGGTATTCAGGAAGATTAGCCTTGAATGGAGTTGGCTCGAATAGATAATTAGTAACAGCTAAGGCCGAGTATGTTGGGACGGTTGTTGATTACACTGTTCTGCACGAAAATCCTCCTTCAAACCAAAACATGCTTTCTTACTGTTATTAGATGTGGTGAACACGAATTTGAAGTCAGATTTTGTCTATCACGCACAGTTTCCTGAGAAATTCTAGTTTTTTATCCAAAAAGGTGAGTTTTTTGTGGATTTGACGAATTTTTTTTCGGCATTAAAACATAGTGAAAAAAATTCAAAAGCCCGATGATTTTGAGCGCAATGGAGTATATTTGAACGAAAAAAATTTGATGGGAATATTACAAGTGGTTAAAGAAATATGGCTAAAAGTGTTTTTTCAGTTTTTCAAGGATCTCACTTTTGAAGCAAAGTTAAATACTACTGAGAAAAAGGCTTGGATTGCTTTTCGAGAGGTATGTGCTAAGTTTTTGGGAAACAAAAAATCTAGAGACTACCGAAAAATAGTCCAAGAACTGCTTACTTCATATAAAACATTGGGATGCAAATGTCCTTAAAAATACATTTCCTGCATAGTCACCTAGACTTTTTCGCCCCAAATTTGGGTGCAGTTTTGGACAAACATGGAGAACGATTCCACCAAGACATATCCAGAATGGAAAAAAGATATTCTGACAAATGGAATGAGAAGATGCTGGCGGATTACTCCTGGACACTGCAGCGGGAGACAGAGGAGAAAGAGTACAAAAGAAAAAAAACTACTCATTGACGATGTGTGTATATTTTTTGAGTTGTGTCATATCTAGTATTATACCTGATAGCATGCAGGATTCAATTAATTATATTTTATTGTTGAAAAAGAAAAAAAATCTGTTCTAATAAAGACAATAATTTTCAAATACAATTTTTCATTTTTTCCAAGTTTCACCTCTTTTCTCTCAAAATCAGAGGGTGATAGAATTTTTCTGAGTTCGGATTCGGACTCAGCACACCTGAAAACATGAGAAACAGGCAAAATTGTTCAAGGGAGGGGAGAAAAGTTTTTTTTTGCAGAACAGTGTTATCGGAGTACTCGATTCGATTCTCTCCCATATTTATTTTTTGGCGCTAACGAGCGACAGCTCTTGATGCCAACTCTCATAATTAATCCTATAAAAATATTTCAATTCTCACCACAATTCCAATACTTACTTCGAGCAATCATTTAATTTACTCTGATTTGAGCTGGCTTTATGAGGTCATTTACATTTCTAAAACGCGTGTGGAATGCTTGAATAAAAAATCGTGATTCGCGGTCTTTTGATACATTACTGGAATAAAGATCTAATCGTAAGAAAGAACAGAAAAAAATTGAAAACCGAAGGAGTGGTAACGGTATCAAATCCAATTATTAGTGAAGGATGAATGTAAGTAGTTATAAACAATAGACTTAGGTTTGAACATTATTATTCAATGTTAGGTTATAGCAGTTATCAATAAAAGTAACTGATACTAAAAGTAAGTGGTGGGGGTCTTATAGAAAAGACCCAATCTAATCTGAAATAAATCGATATTCATGTAGAAGGAAGGAGTTAAGTAACAAGCTAGTATTATCAATATACTACGAACCAAAATATTAGTAGCCAGCTTAGTTAAAACATTCTACTATTATTATATTATAAAAAATATTAGTGGAAGAATATGGTCCGGGTAGAGGCCAATATATTTCTAGATATTCAGAGAAATTTATTGACCTCTACCCGGACCATTTTCTTGCACATATTTCATCAAGGTCAACTATTATCATAAAATTGACGTAAATCAAAGAGATCTAATTAAAGTAATGTTCAATGAACATTCATCCCCGTGTATACATTGCAAAATTGCGAGAACACGGGAATTTAGGATCGGTGAAGAGAATGGATTTGTCTGGCTTGGTTACGAGCCCTAGTAGCTCAGATGGTTAGAGCACCACCGTAGAGATGCGGAAGACCCGGGTCCGAATCCCGGCCAGGAAAAATCTTTTCTCTTCAAAATAAAAACACATGTAAGAAAATAGCAAATTTATTTGTTTTTATTTCTTTTTGAAATAATTTTCAGATAATAGCAGCAGCCACAACTTACTTGGTAATTTTGGTGCAGTTCACAGAAGAAGCGCCAAGTCCGGCTCCTACAGTTCACGGCCCCAACCACCCTTACTGAAGTGAAATCAGGATTAGTTTTGTGGTATATTGGATTCGATGTATCGATTATGAGTTGTAATACAGGTTATATTTGGTTACACACATTTGTTGGTGGTCTCATTATTTAAATTGTGATTCTGTGATCAATAAATGTTTTCTTGAGTTAAATACCAATTTATTTCATTTGTGTTGTAAGACATTACAGTTTCAAATATAGAATAGAATAGAAAACAAACTTTATTCTGGGACCAAGTCCCTTTAGAATAAAAATATAGAACAAATTAAATAAACATAATATTCATCTGGCCAGGAGGCTACATAATGATATACATAATGATGCAAATCATGAAGTAATCATGAGTGACAAAACATAATAAAAATAGAAATAGGAAAAAAATAAATTAATGAATAAAAAGTACGAGACTTTACAGGATTTTAACTAATTGTCGAAAATAAAATAAAGGTTAGATATTAACAAATAACATTAATATAATAGTTAATAACAGAATTGCTAAATAAAACAAATGAATGGCATAGCATGCGATAAAGTATTTACAAAGTCTGTATTTTCTTTGTTATTGAAAAAATAAACAAAACACGGAGGTAACGAGATCGAGTATTCGATACTAATTTATTCAAGCGGAAGATTGACCTGCCTGGAGTGCGTCTTTTTGGGATGCCAAGAGATGATGGAAAAGCAGGGATTTAAATGAAGACAGTGAAAAAGAATGGCGGATGAAAGAAGGGATTGAGTTCCACACAGTGGTGGAGCGGGCGAGGAAGGAACGCTCGAATGCTTTAGTTCTGTGGGAAGTAGAGATCGGAAAGACGGAATCTTGTTTTGTGGTGCTGGACAGAGGATTTGAATTGGAGGAGACTGTAGATATATGAAGGGTGTTGCGAGTTAATGGATTGGTATAGAAAAACACTAAGGAAATATTGTCTACGAATGGGAGGGAAGAGCCTCGGTGTACCAATGACAAATCTTAAAGCGTAGACTCGTTCACGGGTCGTAGAGGTTACAGGTTTTTTTTTTTAGGTAATGATGTAGTAATAATAGAAACAACATTAGTACTAATATTGTTGGGGATCTATGCATATGATTACTATATAGAGAGTTATAGATCAAAGGAAGGCAGATAAATAATATTGTTTTTATTGCACATTCTAGTTATAAATATCAGTTGAGGTTAACATAAACAAATGAACTATTTTTCATTCATGAAAATTCTGTTACTTAAATTACCACAAATCTGTTGGAGTTGATAACTCAGTTGACGTAGACAGCGGAAGTGAACTCAGTGTGGTGAACTCAGCTACCGCTGTTTGTTTCCTGTTCTCGTCCTCAGTGTCAGTGAACTGGATCAAGATAAAAAGATATGTTGTAGCCGTGGTGACCATCTGCAAGAAGTTGAAGAATCAAGGACTACTTTATGATTAGGAGTGTAATGATTGAAAATACGTAGAACTACTAAAAGTCTTCAATAAGGAAAAGAATAATTCAAATGGTACAACTTCAGAGTGACCCAGTCTTTTCAATTCAGAACAGCTCACTAGTGCTATCTAGCGGTATTCATGGACACCCCTTTGAAATCAACTACATAATTAATTTGTTATTAAATAATCTTAGAATTATTATTGCCTTAATTATATATTATTCAATAATATTATTGCTTCTGGTGGTTACATTCCTTAAAGCGATATTAAAACACTCAAGATATTAAGATAAGATTTGTCCTTAAGCGTAATTAAAATTATTACCAATTTAGTAAAAACAATCTTGAATAATATAAAATTGATTCAGTGATAATTCCAGTGGATGGGAATTTAAAGTTGAATATAAAGGTATGGGTTATGATGAAGTTCGCTAGTGTGGGTCCTCAGTTGATTAGGAGATAGCTGGATTAATGAAATGCTTGTGTATTAGCTAGTCTCCAGGGACTGTTATCCTCCATTGTTTATAACCTAAATACTAATCATTCTGATGAAGATAACACCCAAATTCTTATTCAAATTGAAATATACAAAATCTAATAATCAAATGCTAATTCTTGACCCCTTAAGCCAAGTTCGTCTTCTTAAATGTTTTTCATACTCTTTTGAAGAAAACAATTCTATTTCTATCCTTGTTGTTGTGGATACAAAATAAATAAGACTTTTCGGTTTTTAGACTATATTGACTCATTTTGGAATACATAAGATTACACGATAATACTCTCAATTATTAAGTCTGGCCTGGATACACTCCCAACTCGACTGGACTTCCCGCAATGCCTCAGTCCACCTCTCCAATGCCAAAGCCTTATTGATCATTATCAATATACAACACTTGTCAATATACACTTGATAAAGTTTTTCACATAAATTTGTTTTTGGATGAATGAATTATTCTGAACTTTATTTCACAGCTTCTTCTTATAAAACGGCTATTCACAAAGTCATATCAAATCTGCCCATTTTAAATAGGCAACAACAGAAGTAATAAGACAAAACCACAAAATTAAAATTAATAAGACAAAAACAATTTAATAACTCACACACAAATAACTCTAATGAGATGAGTTACAAGAAGAGGTTACATGAAATAAGGAGATAGGTTTCATGCAGACCGGCAAGTACACAAGTAACAATAAAATTATATAATAAATACCAATACAATAAATTATCTAAAAAATTTATTGATAATAAAGACAATAATGGATAGTATAAAATTAAAGCAATATTAACTAATAATTCCTTCTCCGAATGAAAACCTTTTTCTAGTCATTTATGATATACAACTTTATTATATGAAAAAGTTCTTAGGTGGATTGAAAATGACATGTAGTTGTCGAAAGGTTTCATATAATAAAGCTGTATTTCATAAATGACTGGAAAAATGTTTTCATTCGGAGAAGGAATTATTAGATAAATTCAGTCCAGTTTACATCCTTTTAAAAATGAATATTAACTTAAAATAATTTCAATGATCAGTGAACTGATAATAGTTACCATGAATGCCGCTTGAGTGGAGTCATCAATTTGTACAAGTGAACTATTTTATTAACTTAAAAAATAAAATAGTAAAATTAAAAAAAAAAGTAAAATTAGGAATTAAACCTGGTTTAATGTCTGTGGATTAAAACCAGTAAATAAAATGGAACCAAAGGTGGGAATTATCAGTTTTTGAAACAGATAATTCCCACATACCCGAGGTGTAAACCTGAAAATCTAAATAAAGTGCTTATAAGTAATATTACGCACTGAATATATTAATGTGTAGTCCAAGTTAAATAACCCACAGACAGTAAATACTACTTCTCTCTTCATCCAAATGTGCAACATCAGCTTTCCCTGAAAATTAGTTATATCATTTTTATGGATTGTTAATGATTTAGGTATGAAAAAAATTATTTAAAATTATTTTGCTAACTAATAAATTGAAATGACACGGATTTAAAAATGCCGAGTATATCAATGCACCTTAAAACATTCCACATAACACAAAGGACCAAAATAGTTTGAAGATAACTAAATTGTACATTTCGTGGTATGTGTTCCACAGGTTGTTGCTTTGAGTTGAGTTACAAGTTTCAACTGTTTATTCGTTTCACTTTTCATATTTTCCGAAAATATAAGTTATCTGAGTTTTACAGTGGAAAAGAGGATGCATTTATAGGCAATGAGTAGATTTCATTTAGGAATAAATGTTTCAACTAACATTTCATTAGTATAGATGATATATGTTTGTTGAAAAATTCATTTCTAGATCACATGATTGCTGAAGTATACACATTTCCCATAATTACATTATTTTTTCCAAACGAATATCTTGTATTCACATGAAACATACATCACGATATCTTGTATTTTTGGAAAATAGTAAACAAACTGGTTGTAACTCGACCCAAATCTTCGGAATAATTGGCCATTTCGTTTAATGTCATGAAATACTGTCACCTTATCGAATTGGTGTCTCACTAGTGCTGTCTAGCGGAATTTGGGGTAATACTTTAAATTATAGGTAACATTCTTAATCATAAAAGTTGTTACTGTTATATTATTGTTTCTCGTCCAGTCAAATGACCAACGAGGAAACCGGGCTTCCAGGCTGCCTGGAGGAATGTGGCAGAGATTTGAACGAACTAATCACATTATTTTTCATTTCAAAAATAATATATACAGTCATGAATATCTTTGAGGTAAAACGTTCATTAAATATATAGTAAAGTAGTCCTCAGTTCGAGGCTCCGGGCGCTAGTGTCTTGACTGGTTCAAGGGATTCGTGGTGCAAGTTGAAACACTGAGATATACCTGGAGCGTCTGATGTTTGAATGCATCTGGAGGAAGGTTAATGGTTACAATTTAGATTTCGTGGTATTGCAAGAGGTTCGGTGGGGAGGATTCGTTAAAGGAACAGAAGTTCACTATTTGGTATGAATGAAGCGGTAACTTTTGTTTAAGTGCTGGGTTTCTGATTAGGAATAGATTGCTTTCCGCGATGGGGGGCATGCAGTTTTTTAGTGAAAGAATATCGGTCACTCTTTCAGGAGCGCTGGTTCACAATCGATGAGCATACTAACATAGATGGTAATGATGTTACTAAACTCGAAGTTTATGAACTAGAGTGAGCCTATGATATACTACTGTGGAATATTATATAAATTATTAATAATAAAAGACATATTTTCTTTATTTTTTTGTGATATAATTTATATGTGAAGAGAGAGCTTTAAGTAAAATATAGGAAAGAAATTCGTTGACTGGTAGATACTATAATAGGATGTAAATAGTTGGGGGTGCAGTCAAGAAAACACAGCAAATAAGTGAAACTTAATTTATTTTATATGTGCCGACGTTTCGACCTACTGTGTAGGTCACAACGTCGGCACATATAAAATACAATAAGTTTCACTTATTTGCTGTGTTTTCTTGACTGCACCCCCAACTATTTACATCCTATTATTTAAGTAGAATAGTTCAAGTGAATTTCATTTAAAAGCTATACATTTTTGCAGTCTACAGAACTCACAAGTCGGATTATGAGAGACAATATACTACACGGTATAATAATTATGGGTATAAGTATAATAATTATAATAATTATAAATATAAGTAACTTTGCATTAGATACAAATACTCACATTATACGTGATTTTGTTGTTCTTGCATTTGATCATGAGCCGATACAGAAGTGTGTCGAACTTCTTCAACTAAAACAGATTATTAATCTTAAAAACTTGTCTTTTAAATTTTTTTTATTTTTTTAATAAAATGTAAGGCCATTAGCATTAATAACCCAATTCAAGTCCCTGGGGAGCGCGGTCACAGTTGATAACAAAATAGGGAGTGAAATACAAACCAGAATAGGAGCAGGAAATTGGTGTTATTCCTCACTACAAAGAGCCTTTCAGTTAAAATCGCTGTCTAAAAGAATACAAATTCAACTGTACAAAACCATAGTAAGATCGGTAGTCATGTATGGGTGCGAGACAAGGCCCCTGATCAAAACAATCAGAGCTTATGATCAATACATGAGAAAAAAAAGAAGAATCTGGGTCGGAGTGGCCGAAAATGTTGAATGGAGAAGTAAAAAGAATGAGGAACTGATGGAGCTATATGGGGAGCGGGACATTGTGGCGTTGATAAAGAAAGCTAGACTGATATGGATGGAACATGTGGAAAGAATGGCGGACCACAGGATAGCGAGGAGAATGCTTAATGAGAAACCGGACGATAAACGAAGCAGAGGACGCCCTCGGATCAGATGGCTGGATGATGTCGAAGAGGACTTGAAACTGCTGGGTGTTCGGAACTAGAGGAGAATAGGACAAGATCGCGGAGATTGCTCGGCTGTGGTGTTGGAGGCTCGGGTTCTTGCAGGACCCTAGAGCCAAAATAATAATAATAATTCTGCATTAATTCATTTAAAAAAATTAATAGCAAAAGTACTAGCGAGCCTGAAGATTTAATGCCGATAATAATTATAGCTGTTTACAAACCTGGGATTACTACCCGATTCCTAACATCATCTTTAACTCGATCCTCTCGTCTACGCTTCGGCCTACCACTAGGACGTTTATCAGAGTGTTCAGCGTTTATTAACGTTTAAAGAATATGTTCGTTACAACAAGGTTTAACTCAATCGTCGGAATGCTATGACTCCAGTTATATCAACTGGGCTCTGCAATTTCGCGTTATGCTCTTCGTTGGACTACTTTTTCCTTACCAAATATTTTATGCAACGACGCATTTTCGAAGACCATATGACAATCAGCAGTTAAAACAAAGGAATTTAAAAAAATGATATGTATTCTGTTTATCGATTTTAAAGCAGCTTATGATTTCATTATCAGAAAAGAACTGTTCCTGGTAATGGGATCCCACCGAAACTAATCCGACTTACAGCTTGTACTCTGAGAGGGAGCGTAAGTCGAGTGAAAATAAATGGGAAGCTGGGGCAACCTGGCGGTGAAGTCTGGAGTTGACAAGGTGAGCCCCTGTCCCCTCTTCTATTTAATATTGCCCTTTAAACGATGGTGAACAGGGCCGAGCTTAATCAGTCAGGCACAATTTTCACTAAGAACTCAAAGCGATTAAGGAGGCCTGTGAAAGATTGCAAAGGGAAGCTGGAAGAATGGGGCCGTCCATAAATGAGGATAAAACGAAACTTATGGTGCTTAGGAAGAAAACGCCTATAAACCGCCGAAGCACTATGTTATGGGACAGTATGCGTTTCTAGTTATAAATATCTCGGCTCCATAGTTAATAATCGGGTAGACGAAGAAGAAGAAATTCAAAATGGCATAATGGGGGCTAACAAAGCATTTTTTGCCCTAAGAAGCTTACTCTGTACTAAACTACTAAGTCGGGGTACCAAAATGAAGGCTCTATAAAGCAACCATCCGACCTGTACTGAGCTATCTCTGTGCAACCTGGACCCTACGAAACATCCTGGCTGAAAAGATTGACAGGTTTGAAAGGAAAGTGTTGAGGCGCATCATGGGGCCTGTTAGGGAAAATGGTATATACCGTTTGAGAAAGATCAAAGAGATCTACGCCTTATACGACGATCTCCGAGTTTCCCATTTCGTGCGAATTCAGCGCTTCGAATGGCTGGGACACCTTGTCAGAATGGATGATGGGAGAGCAGCAAAGAAATTATATTATGGAACCCCGGATGGAGCCAGGCCACGTGGAAGACCGAAAGGACTTGGGTGAGGACTTGAGGATGATTGGAGTGTCCAGCGGACATGCTGCTGACCGAAATGAGTGGGAGAAGGCAGTTAAGAGGGCCAAGGGCAGCTTTAGGCGCCTGTCGAGCCGATAAATAAATAAATATGACAGTCAGCCATCAGACTTCGCGGGCACGTTTTGTGCTTATACAAAACTATGTAATATGTTTAATCAATTCTACTTTTTAAGTTTCGGGCATAAACGTGCAAGGTAAGTAATCTGTAAACCAAAGAATGACCAGCACTCCCTTTATCTCCTCAATCATTTTCGTTTTTTTATCTTACAGATCCCTTGTTATTTTTAAAAGGGAATCACCAAAATTACCACTGTTTCTTCTGCTAACCGTGTACTGCGCCTAATCCGTATTTATTCTGCGTCCTACTTCAATTTAGCCTTTCATCAAAGCCATTATATTTTGTTTTGCCATGTCTCGCCTTTAGACAAATTAGTACCTATCACTCGCAAACTCAAGTACAGACATTATAATATTCAGATCTAAAAATGTATCGGTTTTAACGACATACTCACCTGCTGAAATATTACAGGTGATAGCGAATCATCTTTTATGGACGATTGAAGCAATGTTATAGTTCTCTTGGTTATAAATCCATAATTTAAAATTGATCCCTTACATCATTACCCTAACGATTCAATTCTAGTTTATTTGAAGAATAAATGGGTCTTTTTCGTTTAATGCACAATTCGGTTATTAAAAAAAGTAACTGCTATTAAAAAGTAACACGTGATTAATATAAAGTAACTATAATTGTTAACACAAATGATATGGTTTATTCTAATTTCCAAAATGAAGCGATATCTTCCAATATAACCTCAAAAAGGTCTTTCCCCATATTCCTTTGTCTCCACATAAATTCACAGAGATATGAATCCAACATTGTTCTTCTAGTTCCAGCTTCTATTTTATTTCTTATTTTGGCCGCGGCCCATAACGATTCTATCGACTGTGTGCGCGCTCCAGTTGAAGGATCAACGAAATTTTCAGAATGGTTGACTGTATAATGCTTAAAATCATACCCTTCTATTCTTTCTATAGTGGAATAAGCTTTCCATAAATCTGATATTATAACACTTCCTGGAAGAATACATTCTTTAATGCACGCTATTAAAGTATCTTTGTTCCTGTTGGGCACTGAATATATGAAAGATTTTTTCGTCTCCCTGCAAATACCACCAAAAACCCATTGGTTGGGATATATTCGTCCGACATTATGTTTCCTTCTTGTAAAACAAGACTTGTCAATTTCGACGGTCATACCATGTCCTCCTATTTTGATAGGATTTTTAAGTAGCGAATCAGCACAAACCTCCCTCAAATAATTTTTCCAATTTGTTACTGTTTCTGCAGACACACTCAATTCGTCTTTACAAAATAACGTTGTTGTATATTTCTTGGTCCATGAGTAAATAAAAAGAATTGCATTATTCAGAGGATATTTTGAACCGTTGAACCACGTGCCTTCCCTGAGTCCTACTCCCAAAAGACAACTTGCATTGTGACATCGCCATCTGTACCGGTCATCTCTCTTGCGCAACTTCATAGAATGTCCATTCCGGCATAGTTTTTCTTTATGGATGAGGCCTTTTTCTTGTAAGAATGCGATGGTTCGGTCCAAATCTTTAAAATCTTCGTATAACCTTAACATAGCCATTATTAGGTTTTAAACGAAACTAAGAAATGTAGTCATATGTTCTACTGATATGGAGGTTGTAACTATATCACGTGTTACTTTTTAATAACAGTTACTTTTTTTAATAACCGAATTGTGCATTAAACGGAAAAGACCCGAATAAATAAATTACAATAAGCAAAAGTAACGTAAACAAATCAAAGAATACAAACCTCATTATAGGCTACATCTGCAGAATGATTCAGTCGCCACACGATGCATAGGTGGCACAAAACAACCATGCTATCTCCAGGTATACAAGGATGCCTCCATCCCTCATGAGAAGTGAAGTATATATATAGATAATAGAGGTGAGAAATGATGGCGCATTGGCTGATGAAGATGATGACCAGCAACTGTTGTGAATATACTGCGTTTATCTTCTCCGTGACCGAGACCAAACGGCTGATTGCTTCGACGAGTTTTTCCAAACTCGGCAAATTCGGGATGAAGTTTGTTCGCTTCATCCGTGAGACGAATTCTGAACATGACTGTATATAATCGCTCACAATACCGACGAAAAAAATGACCTGCTCACAACACAATGTTTTCCCTAAGATGTTCAAAGTGAGCGCTGATGCAACGGTTATATCGTCATTGGTGTTGCCACCGAAGTAGGCTACAATGCCACATAGTAATGGAGGACACAATATTTTAAAAGTAATCCCCTTTTCAATCGTTCTTTTCGAAAAATTTCCCAAGTGCCTTTTGAAAATAACTTCTAAAGTGTCCAGCGAGTGAACAGTTTCGAGTAATCCATTCCTTTGGAAGTAGAAACAAACTGAAAATAAAAGAAACAGAAAAGATTGCAATAAGGAAGTGCAAAAAGTAAGAAAATGATTAAACGCTTTTCCATGATGATCCATTTCACTTTTCATATCATATAAAACGACAAAGATGAAATAAACATTAGCGATTGAAACAAAACTCGATAGTACCGTAGAATATACAATAAGCGGCTTATCGACCATAAACTGGTTTTTTATAACCTTGAACGGAAATATCCCGAGGATGGAAGAGAGAGTGAAAACGAAATTGGATTTGATTGAATTGGTGATTGGCCTGAACATCACGTCAGCGTCAAACTTCAAGTAAAGAATGTTTCATTCATGAACGATATATTAATTTATGATAGCCGAGTGTTTTTGGTAACAACACGTACTGTCACTTATCGACCTAACCTATATCTTAGGCTAAAATATATAGGCATTAAATTTGTTGGCTAGCCTATCACTTCGATGATAGAATGTTCTAGAAATATGCCATATGAACCTACATTACTATTCAGTGCTCTAATATTCACTTATCTCATCCATTTTAATCAATCAATCCAACATTTCAATACAGAATATAGTTAGTATCCAAAGAAGAATATAACCTTTCTCTTTTGAAAACGTTCATACATATCATTTTGTCTATATCCTATTTCTCTTCCTTCGTATATATTTATTAATTTTTATTAAAATAATAATAATTAAAAATCTTTTCATAAATACTACAAGTTTATTTGTGAGTTATTGTTGATTTTTTTTCCCGTCTGTCCGTTGTGCCCCCCCCCCAGAAAAAAATCCTGGATCCGCCCTTGTTTTATAACATGTTTAGATAGACAGATAAGAGATATTAGGCAGCGCACACGGGGGTATTTCACACCAAAAGTCGATCAAAATAGGAAAAAAAACTTTTGACGATTCCGGGAACCTACCTCTACTTACGTTTATAGAACATAATGTCATATTTTTTTCTGGGAAAACTGTATTAGTTGTATTATGAAGGTATTGCAAGTCGCACGTGCTGTTACAAAGTGAATGAATGAAATATCCGTGTGTTTCATATTGGTTTTATGTCTGTTATCAAGTGAATATTGGTGATTTTTAAAATGGATCAGAATGTAGAATCAGAAAATAGTAATAGAAATCCAGTGATGCCTTTCAATGTTATTTTAATAATTTTTTGTCGAATGATTGATTTTGTGCAAATTTTTTCTCATAAGAGATGTATAAATTAGTAATTTTGATATACTTCCGGCCTTTTTCCGGCTTTGATTTTTTACTTTTCTTTAACGTTAGAGTGTTGTTTCCCAGTTTTATCAAAAACTAGGTGCCAAAATATAATTTCTTTGCTGCTCTCCCATCATCCATTCTGACAAGGTCTCCCAGCCATTTGCGGTGAAGTCAGGAGTTAGACAGGGTGACCCCCTGTCCCCTCTTCTGTTTAATATTGCCCTCCAAGCGATGGTGAACAGAGCCGAGCTTAATCATTCAGCCACAATTTTCACTAAGACAACCCAAGTGCTTGGTTATGCAGATGATGTGGCACCGAATGGACTGTCCCTCAAAGCGATCAAGGAGGCCTGTGAAAGATTGCAAAGGAAAGCTGTAAGAATGGAGCCGTCCATAAATGACGATAAAACGAAACTTATGGTGCTTAGGAAGAAAACGCCTATACGTTTTATGCGTGTTATCAAGTGAATATTGGTGATTTTTAAAATGGATTAGAATGTAGAATCAAAAATAATAATCAAAAACTTTTGACGATTCCGGGAGCCTACCTCTACTTACGTTTATAGAACATAATGTCATATTTTTTTCTGGGAAAACTGTATTAGTTGTATTATGAAGGTATTGCAAGTCGCACGTGCTGTTACAAAGTGAATGAATGAAATATCCGTGTGTTTCATATTGGTTTTATGTCTGTTATCAAGTGAATATTGGTGATTTTTAAAATGGATCAGAATGTAGAATCAGAAAATAGTAATAGAAATCCAGTGATGCCTTTCAATGTTATTTTAATAATTTTTTGTCGAATGATTGATTTTGTGTAAATTTTTATCATAAGAGATGTATAATTAGTAATTTTGATGTACTTCCGGCCTTTTCCCGGCTTCGATTTTTTACTTTTCTTTAACGTTAGAGTGTTGTTTCCCAGTTTTATCAAAAACTAGGTGCCAAAAAGTGCCAAAACATACATTAAATGAACAAAATGTCAGTTGTTGTAGAACCAAACGAGGTTATTTATTATTTTCACTCTTTTATTTTTTTAACATTTCACTTGTTATAGGCTCTTCTGGGTTAAAGGATTTTGCACAGAAGTTGGAATTAGTCGAGAAAAATATTGTAAAACAACCTAAATTCTCAGAGGAACAAATGCAACAGTTTCAGCAAAAGTTTTCAAGACTCAAATCGGATATGAAATCAAATCGCAGGCTGCTAAAAGAACAGAAAGTGTATTTTTTAAGAAATACCATGATTGATTGCAAGGAACCATTGAAATTCCTATAAAACCGTGTTTATCTAATTTGGGTCGCCCTAAAAAATCATTCCATGATTTGACTTGGGCTAATAGTGTATGTGCCTAAAGCTAATTTGGGCAACTATAATGATTGAAACACCAGCAGGAGGTTCTTTGCAAAAAACGGGGGTATCTGCAAACATAACAGGTATTGAGAGTAACATTATCGACAGATTTGCGACTACTTTAGAAGTCTACTGTCATGAAACGGCCAAGAGGTACATCGAACTATACTCTTGGTATCTAATGTCCCCAACACTACATAAAATATTAATACATGGTACAATTATTATTGATCATGCTCTTCAACCAATTGGTAATTTGTCAGAGGAGGCAGCAGAAGCAAGGGACAATCATTTCCGTACCGGGAAAGATAATCCAGAAAATTTTGTCGCATTCAATGCTATAAGGATGTTGTGAATAGGCTTTTATTGACATCTGATCCATATTTGAGGTGCATAAGGCCCAGACCCCCAAAAAAGTCAAAGTCTTTCAAGCAAGAAACCATTGAAATGTTGCTCCCATGGGGCCCATGTACCCAATTTGAGGACAAGAACACAGAAGATGAAATGACTTCTGATGAAGAAGGATGGCATGATCTCTAAGATTAATATTATTTATTATCATTATTGTACTGGCATACCATTACCATTATTATGTGCCTATTTAAAAGTGTTTTTTTTTTAATGTAATATAAAAAGGTTGTGTTTAATGTTTTTCTTAGATTCTATTATTCCTTTTTTATAGTTCTAACCTCTAATATACTAAAGTTATGAAATAGCATCAAACATACATAAAAATAATTTTGATCTACTTTTGGTGTCAAATACCCCGTGTGAAACCTCCCAGGTGGCTATACTTTTCCCAACATTTCCGACAATTATCGTTAAATTCCAACACATTTACACAAAACCTCGACAAATTATATACCTAAACCTTCCTGTTGCATCACTCTACCTATTGGTGAAAACCGCATGAAAATCCTTTAAGTAGTTACTGAGTTTACCGCGAACAGACGCGGCCGACGACCGTGTTTTATAATATGTATAAAAGCTAAACTTCTAATTTCATTGATTAGATCCGTATTCTATAATATAATATCCGTAATGTTCAAAGAACATTCTTTCCCTCGCATACTTCGCAAAAATGCGAGAACGCGGGGACTTGGGATCAGTGAAAAGAAAAGATATGACCACGACCGAGAAGCGTGCTTGATTAGGGCCAGGCTAGCTCAAATGGTAGAGTTCTAGACTAGCGATCTGGAAGACCCGGGTTCGAGTCCCGGTCCTGGACATATCTTTTCTTTTCAAATAAAAATATTTAAAAAAAAGAGATATGAAATAACACTGGTCAACAGAATTTTTGTTTCCTTATTTTTTTTTATTGTTATTGGGCATTTCAAAGGTCCTGACTAATAAAAAAATACTGGGAGATTACTAACAGCTTTATTTTGTGAAATATAAAGTTTTACTGTTTTGACTAAAAAATGTAAGGAAATTAATACATAATGTTAACAAAATTGTATTAAACATTAAGGATCTTTTATAGGATTTCCTTGAATAAAAGACTTTATCTCAGTATTTGCATTATCTAGCAAGTCTGCCATCATGGGTGAGTCCCACCTTCTTCGGTTTAAATGCGAGAGCAGGAAGTGGATTTTTACGCTCATGTTGCACACTAGCTTTTGTAACTTCGATAGCATACACTCAACGAGCTCGTCAGATTTATTGTTACCTAGAAAGTTATTCATAACCAAAACAATTGAGTTCCAGGCTTTGGATTCGACTTGAATCATTGATATGACAAAACCAGGATCTTTCACGAGTTGCCTAATCTGTGGCTCATCGAAAATACCGGTTTTAATATTTCTGTGCTTAACTCTGGAAACTTGTGTGTAAGAAAATTGAAACACCCGTCACTTTAGTCAAGCGCCTTCACAAATTGTTTCATTATGCAGAGTTTGATATGAAGTGATGGAAGTATGATGCGGTCTCGGCTAACTAAAGCCACGTTTATAACATTTTTGTACCAACTTTCATCTCACCCTCACTGGCCAAACCTTTAGTGACCATTGTTGTTGCTTGCCACGACTGTCCCAGAGAAACGTAATACAAGGGAACTTTGTGTGCCTCCCTTGTTACTAATATCACGCTAAGATCACCTAAAAGATAGTTAACCATTTTCAAGTCAACACAAATGACCCAGTTGTGATCTTGAAACTTAATTTGTTCCATAACCTTAGAAATATTTGTGTATTATTCTTTCAAAGTCGTCGAATGTGCAAAACACACTTTAAATTTCTTTTGCTTCTGTCCATAAAAAGACGCCAATCCCTAGGCCTGTAGTTTTTTTAAAACATCTGTTGCAAAATACCATCAACATTGTAACAAAAGACTAAATCCTTCTCTTGAGAATAATACGTCAACAGATTCTTATCTCGAATACGAAAAAAAGTGATGTTGGTTTCGGGAGTAAGGAAATTTTTATTTTATTTTCTTCGATGCTAAAATGTTTGCGGTTAGTTCAGATCCCTCACTAAGTCATTTAGTTCTTTCTGATTAAATGGTCGAGGTTTTGAAAAGCTACATTTGTAATCTGGATCAGAGTCATCACTTGAAACATGTTTTGTTCGCGTTCACAGAGATTTGGATCATCAGAGGATTTAGATGTGCCGGGTTGTAACTCTCGTGATATAAAATTGAGGGCGTTGAGCAGAAGATAAGTTTGGATGTGACCACTTAATTCGATTTCCAGGGTTAATTCCATTTATTTTCACAACGCAGGCGTCATGATGGTTTTGAGGTTCTTGCCAAATCATGGGGGTTATGAACTTCACTACTTATCTTTTCCCACTGGACCATAACCGTAGACACACAACACATTTTGGCAAACAATATGAGGAACCCATGGCTTATCCTGATTGTGCAAATCTATTTTGAAGTATTGATGATATGAAGTATTTACAAAGTCCGATACAGGTTTTAGATATTTTTCAAATATATATTCGCCACAAATATAGCAAAAACAATTTGGATTAATCACACAACACCGTCTGGCATCTCGAAAACAACTACAGAATATATTTTACTATCCAACAATAATTGAAAATCTAAGTAAAATTACTAAATAAATAAGCTATAACTTAAAAATAAAAGCTGTTGGAGAAATATTGTTGTTATATTTACACTATATGTTTCAAATTGAATCAGAAACAACCAAATTTCTTTGTTTTTGTTGACCATTATAACCCAATTGGAAGACTCCAAAAGATTCAAGGATCTAAAATACTGGAAAATAAAAACCAGTCAAAAGCTTGTAATAGTGAAGTTTTATTTTCTGATTGATGGGTCTGTTTGGCTGTTAGTGTGAGGTGTGCTGCATCTGATCTTCCTGGATGAGAATTTTTATTTTGGTTTTTGTTCTGGTTGTACCTGAGTTGACTGATTATTTATTTTTTAGTATTTTAGAGACTAAAGGCTTTGTTTTTACGAAGTTTTTCAATTGAATTACAATATTTTGTTTTAAAATGAGAGAAAAAAATGCATTTGCAAGATCTATATTATTCACTCCTCTAATATAAGTTAAAGAATACAGTTTAAGTTGTGAATGAGGCAGGGAGTGGAGACGGGGTCGGGTCTGCGACGGCCGGCCTTCGCGACTCCGACGCCAAGTCTGCTTGGTCACTGAATTGTATGAGGATGACTAAATACGTTGTCGCTGAGGCTAGCATCTGCAAGAAGAAGAAGCCTTATTTATTATGAATTACATATATTTACAACATAACCATAAGTCAATTGGAGTGAAATAAACCGCAATCTAGAGACTATGAAAATTGATAATCGTTACAATACTTTTTGTCCCGAAAGCCGGCGTATATGTACGAAAGGTGTGTTCTGTTAGTATCAGGTGGGCGTTAGGTAAGGTTAAAATTTCATCGATCAGAACAGTTTTACAGAAAAAAGAGGGTGAATAACGACCCGTGAAATATATTAAGTCACATGTATATAGGTATGTATATATATATATATATATATTATATGCATATAGGGTATTGGTAAGGGCTGGCATCTATTTATATATTAAAAATAAAATACACGTTATGGAAAAAATAGATATGTTTAATAGCAGTTATTCTAAAGAGCGTTTTCAACCTGCGCGAAATAGGGTAGGGAAGGGTGAAATTTTGGAGATATTGTTGTAGGAGGAAATAAGTTCGAACATGTGGAGATGTTTAAGTACTTAGGGTCAATGCTAACTGGAAACAACTAAAGTGGAAATAAAGGCACGACTAAAGGCGGGAAATGCTTTTTACTATTCGGTCTCGAAATTACTAAGCTCGCGTCTTTTGTCCCGAAATCTAAAAATCAGAATTTATAAAACAATTATCGCTCCATCTCTTCTCTATGGATGTGAAACTTGGCTACTAACGCTGAAGGATGAACAACGTCTTCAGGTATTCGAAAATAAGGTGTTACATAGAATATTCGGTATAAAAAAGGATGAGACCAAAGATTACATTACGAGATTACATAACGCGGAATTGCGAAGCATGCATCCGGTAAATATTATTCAGGTGATAGCGTCGCGAAGATTAAGATGGGTACGTAAAGTTGCTGGGCTTAGTAACTAACGAATTCCCAAGATGTTAACAAGCGCTGTACCGACTGGGGAGCGTCTGAGGGGTAGACCGAGGCGTAGATGGGAGGATTGCGTTGGGAATGATCTATCACTTTTACCTTACGTCGTAAACCAATGACTTCCTGCCCTTCAGTATCCTATAATAATATCCCACTTATGCCTGTAGAACAGATCCGATACTTAGGGTTGCATCTTGACAAACGATTAACCTGGAATCCTCATACGAGACTGAAAAGACAAGAAACCGCTCGACGTTTCAGGCTACTTCAACACTTACTAGACAAACGCTCTAAGCTCCCAATTAATTACAAAAGACTCATCTACATGACCATCATACGACCTATATGGACCTACGGAGTAGTGCTTTGGGACTCCACTAAGCCATCGAATTCCTCTCGTATCCAATCCCTACAATCCAAAATCCTCAATGCTCCTTATTTTGTTAAGAATAAAGTCATCGATAATGACCTTAATGTCCCATTTGTTGCTGATTTTGCCCGAACCCGGTATCTATCCTTTCATAAAAAACTACATTCCCACTCAAACCTTCTAGTTTCAAACCTAGCTTCCTCTTCAATTCCCGATAATCCTCCGAGGCGTCTGAAAAGAAGATGGCCCCGTGACTTCTTAGTTGAACTTGTGATTTGAATACTACCAGCGGGTAGTTTCTCTACTTATATCGCTTCTATCGCTTAGCCCATTTACTTGATATAGTATTGTAATACAGTTGTAGATATCAATAAATAAATAAAATAAAATAAAACAGATTTTCGTATCCGCTCGCCTGCGATCTCCCGATCTTGGGCATTGAATTTTCTCATGTGAACTACTACACCACTGGTGGTCCTTCTTTTACCAGTTTTTCCAACAATTATGGTCGCCCAATTCATGGAGGAGGGTCAGCACATCCCAATGAGTCCATCAGTCGCTGTTAATAATTTATTTATCTGTCAGCCGGTTTCGAACCATTCAGTAAGCGCCCTACACACAAAGCTACTCCGTTCCTTTTATATACAAATTTAAAATATAAATACATATATATCCTTATAAATAAATGAAGTCGGGGCGACGGAACGACTCAACGGGCATAAAAAAGTACATCTGCTTACCAACCTAAGGTTGTGAGTTCGATTCAAAGTAGTGAAGTATTTCAAGTATTCCTCAACGTGAGTCCCGCCAGCCCAGTTGAGGTAAACCACAATGACTGGTCTAAAGACTGATGGCTCTACATCGGGATGAGATTTTCTAGGAAAGCAGCCTGTAAATCTGGCCTAGGGGAATGCAATGTAGGCCCTCCCCCGGGATCTAGACCGGTTTATCAATGTCCCCAAAGCCGATTGTTCGTCGGTAAGAAGAATTTGAAGTAATCATCCCCAAAAGGACTGGTTATGATACCAAGTGCAAGCCTCTAGCTGCACTATGTAAACAAACTGTGGTTCACATCAACGTGAGGTTATATAAAAAATTAATTAATAATCTTTTTTTTTTTAAATACCCACCGAATGTAACAAAGTGAAGTCCAAATTAAAGAAACCACAGGCACTAAACACAATCTCTCGCTTCATCGATATGTGCAGTTTTAGTTTATCCTGGAAACAAATATTAAATGAACATTAACGTATAATATATTATTATATTTTTCATTATTTATGTTAAAATTATATTAAAAACGTACTCATAATTATAAAAACAAGTATACACAACTATTTAAAACATACAGGATGAAGAACGGGTTAATGTTACATATTTCTGAAGTTGATCAAATTTATTTCAATTTATATCTACAACCAAAATAACCACGATTTGTACTAATAACCATTTAAATTATTCCTTGGTTATTAAGGAAAATAAATCAACCAAATCGAAATCAACATGGCAGTAGGAATCAAGGTTTCTTAATACTCACATTATCAATTAGTTCATTGGTCGTATCTTCGATCATAAGTTGGTAGAGGAGTGTGTTGAATTCCTTGGACTGAAACATGTTATAATTACTAAATAAAAAACATATATTACGCATACATATATATATACTTATTACGAACAGCAGGTATTATTATTATTATTCGAATGAACCCATTAAGCCTACGCAATGTATTTAGAAACGTCCATTTTTCTTTGTGTCGATCTATGTTTTGAGACTATAAACAAGACACATTATAGTTTTATGAAAGTGGACTGTATTTAACAATAACTGTAAGAATGAGTAAGGATAACATCACATAGAAGGTTACACAGAATAAATCATACGGTTTGAACAGCTGGTTGCCATGGAGACACAAATCGAATATCCAACACTTTGTGCCCATACTTCATTCATTCTTCTGCTGCACGCTTCCTCTCTTGTTGAGGCTATGTTGTTCCAGCCTTCTCTGATTTATCCTGTAACCAAACTTGCCACCTGTGAATGTTGAATATGCAGACTTCGGATTTGGGTATCATCTGCTGTTATTCCGGTCAATTTTAGGTGTTTTTTTTATTTAGCCACTACATTTTATTAGGTTTGTTTCGGATAGGCTTTCTTTTTCATAAAATTATATTATTTGTCTAAACAGATAGTAGAGTTAAGCAAATACTAATAAGTCAATCTGAAGTATAAATTACATTGCATTTCCAAGTCTATTTGAACCTTTTCCAAGTCAACTGTAACCTTACACAAATCAAATGCTACCCTTTCCAAGTCACAAGCAACCCTTTCCAATTCAAATGTAACCCTTTCCAAATGAGTTGAAACCCTTTCCAAAGAAAATCTAACGCTTTATGACTCAATTGTCACCCTTTTTATTTCAATTATAACAGTTCCTATTTCAATCGTCACCCTTGAAAATTTACCATACTGGGGAATGGGTGAATTTAGAAATCACTACTCTTGTCAGTACAAAAATGAGGGAAATAATTCAAAAAACAAATAGTTGATTTTTTGTTTCTGAGAAAGCTTATTTAATAAAAGTAAAAATATGTAATCTGAACTTAACAACAGTATCTTAATAGTTTTGGTAATAAACATAATAATATTCTAGTTTACAAAAAATTAAGGAAACAATTTAAAACAAAAAGTTGATTTTTTTCTCAAGAAGTAAATAATAAAAAAATAATGAAAACTGAACTGAGCATTATCACTGTAAGGAAGGAAATAGTTGAGGACGCAGTCAAATTAAACCCTAAATAAGTGCCTACTTAATTATTTTTTGTGCCGACGTTTCAGTTTCGATTAGGTCAGTACATTTTTAATATTCATATCTTCTCCTCACCCCTTTCCTTCTCCATTCTGCACACCTTTCCCTCCTATTAGCTCTTTGGCATCCATCATATGTTATTTTTTAAGATTTCATTATTATTTAATATAACTATTTCATCATTTTCTATTCTATCTCCATTCTCAAACCATATTTTTACTTATATTTCTATACGTTTCCTGGTATATTTACATCATATTTTATAAATATACCACTTCATTCTATGTGTATACATTTTAAAACTCCCCTTACTTATATTTTCTACTTTCTATGTTCATTTTACTTTTCTACCTGTTATACTCTAGATTTACATCTTTACTTTCTACTTTTCTTTTTCCGGTATTTACTTTTTGACATCATTTTTGTTATATTTTCTTTCATTTTACTTATGTAAACTCCCTAGGAGTCTATTATCTTACATTTTATATTTTATCTATATTCTAATAGCTTTTCCATAATTTTACATCTCACCTCTGATGTTTATACTTTTTCTTTTTAAAAACTTTCTGTTTACTTCCTTCTTTTATCTTTGCAAATTTTTACATCACCACCTTTCTGCACATTTACTCTGTAATATTTTTATTCATATATATCCCTCACTTTTTTGTTCTAAATTTCTATTACTCTACATATATTTTTTTATATTATCATTTACTTGGTACTGCAATGTATTTTTATAGTTTTGTCTGTTTTTCTTTCTTAACCCTGAAGATGACCCACAAAGTGGGTCGAAACGTCGGCACAAAATAAAATAAGTAGCCAGTTATTTAGTGTTTAATTTGACTGCACCCCCAACTATTTCCTTCCTTACTCAGATCTTCCAGTCAACTATCTCCTCGCTTCTCATGAACATTATCTCATTTAAAAAAAAGTGTTTATTCCTAAGGAGAAAGTAAAATAACATCGTTCGTTTAAGATTACGTTAAATGTTCAAAACATTTTCAAGGGTGACAGTTGAAATGGAAACGGTTACAATTGAAATGGAAATGGTTAGAATTGAAATAAAAAGGGTGACAATTGAAATGGAAACGGTTAGAATTGAAATGGAAACGGTGAAAATTGAAATAAAAAGGGTGACAATTGAGTCGTAAAGCGTTACATTTGCTTTGGAAAGGGTTTCAACTCATTTGGAAAGGGTTACATTAGAATTGGAAAGGGTTGCTTGTGACTTAGAAAGGGTAGCATTTGATTTCTAATAGGTTACAGTTGACTTGGAAAAGGTTCAAATAGAGTTAGAAATGCTATAAATACAATATTAGAATTAAATTGTTAAAGTTCTAATTTAACGGGCTGTAAAATCATTATTTTTTTAAGCTAGATTTTTCGGTACTTGTCCGTTAGAGGGCCCCAGTGATGAGCTTGCTGAACCTCAGATCCGGACGCTAGCGCCGCTGTTTAGCAGTTTTGACGAAACCACATTTTTCACAAACGTATAACATGTGAAAATGATTTTATATCTTTGAAATAAATAATAATAACACAATAATGCAATAGTAATACAAATAAAAGGAACATTTTATTAATAATAATAAGAAACATTTAATAATTACAACATATAATAGTAATAAAAATAAAAGTAACGAACGATACAACATAATATACAATTAATAACATAACAATACAGTAATAATTCAAAAAAATGAACATACTGATAGTGAACATAATAATACAATAGTAATTTAGATATTAACAGGCCAATTGACGGATAAAATATTTAATACTTCATTGTATAGGTTCTTTTGTTTAATTTTATTTGCAACTTCTTAATTGACTCCTCCAAATCATTTTATTTGTAAACAAATTCATATTGTGGCCCTGCTGACAACGCTTCTTTCGAGGGAATATCCCTTTTTCTTGAAACAATGCAACTGCTTCAATCTCATTTTTAAGATTCCACATTTCCATTGTGTTTTAGAAATAGAAAACAAAAAACCGCGGAAAACACACTTGTACACAAACAATAACAAACGATTAATGGTTACAAGATTGCTATATCCCGCAGTGTTGCCAGTAGTGGGAGGCACTCTAACAGCCAAGTACCGATATTTCTAAACATTCAAAATTTCGTCGGTAAACGTAAATATACCATTATTATACATACTTACGAATTATTTAGAAAAATAATTGGATTTTAAATAAATTGATTGATGTAGTATGGCGAATGGAGGTGGTTAAGTAATTGCAGTAGAATGAGGCACGGATGATTTTTTTTATTTAAGCAGTTCAGTGAGTAGGAATATAAGATATGAAGAATGGGATATCGAGTTTAGAGAAACAAGGAATCGATAAAATAAACAACTATGGAGGGTTTTTAGTTTTAATGTATCAGAGAAGGCGAGGTACTGCCGTCGGGAAGCTGAATAAATCTACCTCCATTCGACCTAGCAACCTGAAGACATGGAAGCATTTGGTGAGCCCGATGATGGTTTATGGTTATTAGCGACAGGAATTAGGAAGATTATTAATGTAGATAGAGAAAGAATGGTGAGAATGAAGATCTATGAGGTCAACCAGGTATAAAAATATACATATAAAGTAAAAAAAATCGAAAATGTAATTAAAATAAAATAATATAAGAAAGGGAAAACAGTCGTATTAAGGGCATGTATATTTATTCATTCGATAAGAAATACACCCAAAGCTGGTCATGGAGGGACGTCAGGATAGAGAAAGGTGGAGAAAATGATCATACGATATGATACAAACCTTGTGATATGCAGAAGTTGAAGAATAAGCCAAACGCCATACGATGAAGAAGCGGTAAAACAACATAACGGAATCTCCAGGTACATGCAGGTGTTTCCAGTCTGCCTTCGAGCCGGCGTTGTGGAAGATGAAATAAAGATGGGAGATAATAGATATGTAACTTGTAAGGACGGTGATGAGCATTTGAAGTGCGTAGATGGAGTTGATCTCGGCCGAAGTCATGAACAACTCGCTCACAGCGTCCACGAGTTTCTCAACAGTCAGCAACTTCTTGAAGGATACCGGATGCTTCACGCACATCAGAAACTTTGAACTCGAATCGATGAAGTCTGTCACGGTGTCGACAAAGGTAGTGAATTGGCTGCAAGTAAAAGCAGTCCCAAGAAGCATAGCACTGTAACATAAACCGACATTGATCCTACCCATAGTGTTACCACCCAAGTAAAAAGCAACGCCACATACAAAAGGAGTAACCATTTCTAAATAATACATCTTTCGAATAGCAGCTCTCTTGTTAATTTTTAAATTCATTTTTAAAAACTTGTTTCCTAAGCCGTCCAAAGTGTGTACAGATTTGATGAGCAAGTTCCTGTGACGACACAGGCCAAATATTTGAGAGAGAAAAGTGAGCGAATGAGAGGCGTAAAAACTTGCAGAAATGAAAGAGATGAACCATTCCTCTTCGTCTTCGATTATGATCAATTCATGGACTTTGTGTCCGCTGACAATAGAATAAGATATTGTAACTATAGCAGTCACTACTAAAGAATACAATACAAGAAGTTTGTCTATTTTCAGTTCATTGTCTCTAATACGAAAAGGAAAAATTCCCAAAAATGAGGATGCAGTGAAGATGAAGTTAGACCTGATAGCCAGTCTGAACGATTCAGACATGATAGAAACCCGATGTGCACAGAAGTGAAGTTCTGATATGAAGTAGAACAGCAACAAAATGCTATGTACATATAAATATAATGCATCTTCTCTGAGTACATATCATTAGCTAATCAATTACTATCGGGACGATGCCATGGCAGGATGACAGCTTTCCATACCATTTATATGTGTCTGCTATCATTAATATTGGATGATGAAAATTCATACCCATGATGGGATGGAAAATAACATTCTTACTCTAGTACTTCTAGGGCTGAAATCCCTTTAGAACAAATTATAAATAATTTTTTTTTTTGAATAACCCATTTGGAGGGTACGATGAATCAACTTTGGTTACTTTTCATTGTGTTCGATTTCCTTTGCTTCCAAATTTCCTTCATCCTTCGAGAGTGTTGTTCCTTCTCTTCTGGAGAATACTTTCTTCTAGTTGTTCGTTTCTTCCTCTCCCGAAACCGCGCCCTTAGAACTGCTCCTCTAAAAGGTGTTCTGTTTTTGATTGTATCTGTTCTAATTCCAACACTATTTTATTAATTGTTATCATTTTAAAATATTTTTATTTGAAAAGAAAAGATATCTCCAGGGCCGGGACGCGAACCCGGGTCGCCCACGTCACTAGCTTGGCGCTCTGCCAACTGAGCTATCCTGGATCGCTTCTCGGCCAGACATATCCTTTCTTTTCACTGATTCCATAAATGGGATAATTACACTATAAATAAAATTAAAAAAACAAATAAATTATGAAAGAATCAAAAAACATTTTTATAAATGCATTCGCACAACGTTCTAAATAGAATGCACGTTACTAAAAAAAATCCAAATATGCATATAAAGTAAAAAAATAAATAAATCGAAATAGCACTAAAATAAAATAATACAAAAAGACAATAACATGCTACGGTAATTGTATTTGAATAAAACAAAAGTTACAACATTACATTATCAAAATAATATGTTATTGGATAAATTCTGTTTTGTTGAGAAAAATTACATTCAATGTAGGATACAATTAATATCACAGTAGTGGTTACTCGAAACTCTTCACTTTGTTACCTGCGGCTCTTCTCTTGGACCCTATGGACAGCCGAAAAAGGTCGGGTAGAAAAGGTGGGACATCTAGGGGAAAGCTTGAAATAGAAAAACGCAATAAACATCTTCAAATGAATTACTATATTGAAATAATTAAACCCACTTACTACCTGTCATGCTAGTGACTAATAAAATATTATAATAAAAGATATAATAGACCCCATGACAACAATTATACAGTCGACTCTCGCTAATTTGAATTTTTTCCTAATCCCTTGAAAAATACTCGATAAATTGAAAAATATCAGTATAAATTGGCCCCCTCGGTAATTTTAAGTCGAAGGAATAAGATAATATATGCCCGTCAACATGCAATAATTTTAAGTAAGTTGAGAAGCTAAACATAACAGTTTTGACCGCTATAAACATTCTTAAGGCCAGATGAAGTAGTAACCTTATGAAATATTATTAGTTTTAATCATAAAAAATTAAATCATTTTTCGTAAAAGAAAGAACATTATATTTACTTATTTTTCACATTTTATTTCTTAATATAATAATTTAAACGTTTAAGTTCGTAATTGTTTACAATAATTTAATCTAAAAGGTAATTGTATTTGTTTCGTGATAAGTGTAATATTTGTATTAAGTTTGAAAACATATGTTATAAAAGTGAAGAGAGTAAAACAAAAGAGAGTCGATCGGCTTTTGTTCGCTCCGGCTAGGCCAAGCCAGAGAGTGTTGGCACGAGCCTCTTGACGTGCACATCGCAAGCTTTAGCTCAAAGTTGTTAAGATATTCACTTAGGACAAATCTAATACCGAAATAGCTCTCGGAGTATTTTATATTTTCAATAGGTTTGTAGAAATGAACATTCCAACAATAATTATTATAAATTATTCCATATAAGTTGATCACACAAGTTACTTAGAGTTCATCTGTTTTTATAATATGAATAATATTCTTTTGATACAACTTTAGATATTCATTACTTGAGACTTTTAACTGTCATGGAATCCTTAATTTTTTTATTGTGACATGAAATTTTGTGTAATTTTGAAAATATTGTAATTCATAAAATGCATGACTAAAATTGCATCAATAATGGATTTAGCATCAAGTTATTGCATTTGAATGAGGATGACCAAGTAGGTTGTAGCAGAAGCAATCATCTGAAATAATAAGAAAAAAAATTAAAATATAAACTAAACACTGAATTATTAAAAAATATAAATAACACAACTAAAATAATATTTAAATAATATACATATACCATATGAAACAAATGCCACTCACTGAATGAACTAAGGTGTAGTCCAAGTTAAAGAAGCCACAAGCACTAAACACAACCTCTCTCTTCATCGAAATATGCAGCCTAAATATGTCCTACACAATGAAAATACTTGTGAATGGAGTGCGTATGTATGGTATATAAATATTCACACTACAAATTAAGGTATAGAATAATATCACACTATATTTAACATATTCTGTTAATACACTTTGGGATACGACGCAGGTGTTAAGGCCGTTAAATAATGCATCTTAAAAACTTTTTATAGCTGGGTAGAGCATTGAGTTGCCATGACGAAATCAAATCGGGCTGTGGCAGATAATTTATTTAATCTGGCTGAGGCAGATAATTTATTTAATCTGTTGTCCTGGTGGTTCTAGAGACCCTCCTGGGGCTCACCCAGCCTACATGTAATGTCTTCTTCTTTTTCTTCCACCAAGGCTTGCCAGTCCTCCCGATTCCTTGAAGACTGTCCCAATCCGAGGCTATTTGCAATATGTCTCTGAATCATTGATACTCCTTAACGAGTGATTGGGTCAGTAAAAGAGGCCCCCTATCCTCGGGACAACTGGTCTCTAGATATTTATATTCCCTCAGGAGAAAGGATGTGTACCTAGGGCAGGTGATCCTAGGGTGTGTACTGTAAATGACATTGGTCTGTAATTTGATTGTGAGTAGTGTCCTGTATTAGTGTACTGTATGAGCGTCAGTGAACTGTTCCCCCAACATGGAGGGCCAGTGGCTGATTGCGGTACAATGACCGCCACCTCCCTACGCCTCATCTCTATGTAATGGGTACCCTTAATTGAGGAAAATCTGGCGTTTGAGCGTGATTTAGTACAAATCACCTCCTTGCACAACCATTATGCTAGAAGCACTACATTCTAACCTCCTACTGAACCCAAGACCAGTTGTAATCTTCATTAGTTGATAAAGGAATTGTTCATTTAAAACATCAATAATTGATAAAAATTAAATTAAAGCGATAACAATTTCAATGATGATGAATTCTACAGTTGAATTGAAAATAGTAACCAAGAATTTCGCTAGATATCACTAATGTGAAGTTTATCCAATGATCTTTTTCATTAACTTAAGAAGAGAAAAGAGGTCAAATTAAACCTGCTCGTTCTGGCTCAACACCAGGAAATGAAATAGAATTAAAAGCAACTCTCAGGATAGGACTGATTGTTAGATTATGAACAAGAGAATTTCCACTCACCCGTTGATCTAGGAGAAATCACCTCCCTACACAACCGCTGTTCAAGGACAGTACAGTCTCTGTCGCATACTGAACCCAAGACCCTCCAAGGGTTGTAGTGGTAAAGGTTTTAAAAAAACAACTATACAAGAGAGAATTTTACATGCCTGATCGATCTCGACAAAAGACGGGGCAAAAAGTAGTTCCTCGAATGGTTGCTAGGCAACGCCGATAAAATATTACACCATTAAAGACTTTAAGACTTTTTTTTTAGGAAATAGAGAGAAATCGATATTTGCTATGATTCCATAGTTTACCTGAAGAACGCTTGAGCTTAAATAAGAATCAAATGGCAGACCAAACTACTATAACAGATAGAATATAATTACTTTATAACACTATACAGAAAAATAAAAAAATACCTGTACCACTACAACCCGTGAACGGGTCTAGAGTTGAGTACATGGTAGAGACTGTACTGTTTCATGGACAACGGTTCTGCAAGGAGGTGACTTTTCCTAGGTCACGCTAAACCGCCAGGTTCCCCCCCCCCCTTATTTTGAGAACCCTATTTGTATATTTTATAGAGGCTGAGTGAGCCACAGGAGGGTCCTAGGTCCTATATGATCCATCTCCGGCTCCAAACAGACATATAAAAGTCTTGCCCGCAGCTGGATTTGAACCAGGATTTCCGGCATGGCAACTTGGTGCTCTACCATTGAGCCACTCCGCTCGCTCCTATCACTATTTAAAAGTATTTATAAAAATATATTTTTTTTAAAATAAATTATTTCCATTCAAATTGATATCCTTTTGTTTACTGTTCATAATATTCTTATATTGGGTTAAACATTAAAGATTCTACTGTTTCATAAACTTAAGCAATAATATTTTTTACTCTGAAAGACACTGGCTAAAATTTAAATGGGAAATTTTGTCTCTTTGTGAAAGTATTCTTATAGGAATTATCCTTTATGAGTTATAAATAAAACGTGTTCAATAATATCACCGTGCTTGGGTTCGCGGACGATTTGGTACTGTTGGGTTAAGATGCGGAAACTATAAAGCTAATTACAGAAACGTTGATGAATGCAGGAAATAGGGCTGACAGTAAATTCGGATAAGACTAAGTATATGGTCAGTAGCAGAATTTTGGTGATATTGTTGAAGGAGGGAATAAGTTCCAACATGTGGAGAAGTTTAAGTACTTAGGGTTTGTGGTAACTGGAAAAAACAAAATTCAAGAGGAAATAAAGGCGCGGCTAAAGGCGGGAAATGCTTATTATTATTCGGTCTCGAAATTACTAAGCTCGCGTCTTTTGTCCCGTAATCTAAAAATCAGGATTCATAAAATCCTTCCAACTCTTCTTTACTGAACAACGTCTACAGGTATTCGAAAATAAGGTGTGACGTAGAATATTCGGTCCAAAAAAGGATGAGACCACTGGGGAATAAAGATTTAATAACGCGGAATTACAAAGCATGCATCCGGTAAATATTATTCCGGTGATAGCATCGCGAAGATTAAGATGGGCCTGTAAAGTTGCTGGGCTTGGTAAAGAACATATTCCTAAGCGTCTGAGGGGTAAACCGAGGCGTATGTCGGAAGATTGCGTTAAGAGTATCTGGCGGATTTGGGTTTGGGTTGTGGTCCGTGGACAGAAGTTTGTAAGCAGAAATTGGTGGTATCGGCGTCGAACCTTCGGGTTCGATAAGCCTTATTATTCTTATTAATAATAAAAGGAAATTTCTTAGCCCAATTAAAGACCAATGTGACAACATAATAGTGAGCTGTACACTCATGTTCATGTTGTATCGGATTGTATGAAAATATCGGATATTATGATAAAAAGGATAATATCTTTCTATGGCCACCTTTTGAGGATGAAACCCACAAGACTGTCGAACCGTATTTTTACTTATTTAAGGAAAAGAAGACCGAATTTACCTGGTTCGAAGAGGTGGAAAGAGATTTAAACGTTATGGGGATTAACTGCGAGGATGTCATGGAAAGCATCCGTCTCAGGATAAAACTAGATACCCATGTGGGTTTTCAAGAAAAACCAAAGCTGAAGACGGGAAAGAGATGGACAGAGGAAAGAAGGGAGCAGCACTGGCGAGGAATGAGGGAGTACTGGGCCAACGTTAAAAATAAAAAAAGACAGTTGAAACGACGTGGTCCTGAGTAGGCCAATAAGAAAAAGAAAACTTACGTTGCGTAATATTTCGTTAGTCTTATCGTCAATCATTAGCTGGTACAGAAGGCCGTTGAATTCCTTCAACTGGAAAAATTATATTTTATACAAATAAATATTGTAAATAATAAACATTTAATTTAACTTTTTACATGTTATCTATTTTAACATAAGGGTAATTTCTTCTTATACGGGCGCCACTGATGAGATTTTATAACCTTACATTGCGACGCTAGCGCCTCGGTTTAGGATTTTTGACGTAAAAAATATATCACGAATTTATAAAATATATATCATCATCATTACACGACATTATGGCCCACGGAGGCCATGGGACAATTTCCCTTCACTTTGAACGATCTTCTGCTGCTCTTCTCCATGTTCTTACCCCCAGGAACCTAAAATCAGCTTTCACATCGTCCAGCTATCGCATTCTAGGCCTGCCTCATCCTCTTTCTACATCTGGACGTCCATCCATGATCGGCTTTGAGAGCCTTTTTTTATCCATTATGTGAACATGCTTAACCATCTTAATCTTGTTTTTTTAATACAAATAACTATATCAGGTCTCAATATAGGTCCTTAAGTTATTGATTGTTTTTTTATGCGGAAACTATTTCCTTATTGAAGTTCGACAGAGGATGGATGTGAATATATCAACAAATGAAAGGATAGGGGCACGCCGCCATAGATGGTACGGCCATGTGAAGAGAATGGCGTTTGAATGTTGGCCGAAGCGAGTGCTGGATTGGGTTTCACGAGGGAGGAGAGGACGCGGACGGCCCAGAAGCAAGTGGATGGAGGGAGTCCAAGAAGAGATGGTCGGTAGGGGTCTCCAGGATGATGATTGGGTGGATCGAGAGGTGTTGAGCTCTACTCTGACAGGTTGAGGCTACCCATGTTGGAACGCCTATAATAATAATAATAAAATATTTCCTTCTTTGTCTGGGCCATATTGTCTTCTAAGAATCTTTCTCTCTCAGGTATTTAATAATTTCTCCTGCTGCTTGGATAGAGTCCACGCCTCCCCGCCGTAAAGGACGATTGGAGGAAGTATCGTCTTATATACCCTTGTTATGAGGCTTCAAGGTATAGTTCTATTTCGGCACACGTTTCTGAGGCACCAATAGTATCTGTTACCGCTTTTCATTCTCGCCTTTATTTCCTGTTCCAGTCTGTTATCTTCTGTTATAATGGTGCCAAGATACTTAAATGTTTTAGCATTTTCAAAACTGCATCCGCTTCCTTGGAGATATCCACTGGATGACAGTTTCCTGGATGAGAGCATGTATTTTGTTTTATCTTTATTTATAATGAGCCCTGCCTTCCTAGCCTGCCTCTTCACATTCCCAAAATGCTTCCATGTTTTCATTTCTTGCTGTGATGACCACATCATCAGCATATGCGAGGGTTTGGATCATATTGCCATAAATACATCCTTCTCAAACATAAAAAGGCCACTCTCTCCTCCTCAGTGTTGACCCCCGTATAAGAGGAAAGTACCAACATAAAAAAAAATACTACTTGTGTATTAGCCAATACTCAGGGAAAGCTACTCACCATTGTTTGTAACCTGAATACTGATAACTCCAAATAGTTAAACAGTTTATTCACTACCAGACTTGTAACTTTTTCAACTCAACAAAAAACTCAGAAAATCCCTTAATGCAATCAATAGGCAGTTATAACAAACAATCCTTAAGACGATACATACACAGACGAACTAGACATATACTATTAGAATTAATTATTATTCCTCAAATGCAAAAAAAAAAAAAAAATGATTGTACTAAATTCGTATTTTATTACTAAAAATTATGCTTATATTAATTCAATGTATTCTACTTTTATCATATTTTTTCTATTTGCGTAGGTTTTTCTTATTTTTCCTACTGTTATAAATGTGTACTGCTCTTTATTTAATATTAATTCAACTTGGAGTGTAAAATGCTTTATAAAAACATGTATAAATAATATGTTACAAATTGTAAATTATTAAAATCAATGGAATAAAAACTCTTTATTATTATTATTATTATTATTACTGATAACACCTACCTCCAAATTCATATTATTAAAAATTGAAATCACAAAATGTAATAATAAAATGCTAATTCTTTCCTACCCAACTTGGAAAAGCTGCCAAAAATAGAAAGGAGGGTCCTAAGAAAAATCTCTATGGGCCCAGGAGAAAACAGGAAGGTTACAGGCGAAGATCTAACGAAGAGATCTACCGAGAAATCAAAGACCTGGAAACCGAGATAAGAATCAGAAGGCTGATGAAAAATATCTTTAACGTTTGATCTTTTAAGCGTGGGAGGATACACGAAGCAAATAAGAGAAGAATTAAAGAACCTTAAAATGTCTGATCCCAACTATCTAGATAGAGACACATACAGGAAAACACTGAAAAATCTCACCAATCATCTTTACCCTCCGTCGTTAACCAATGACTGCCTGTTCTCCTGTATCGTTTAATAACACCCTACTGATTCCTGTAGAATAGGTCCGGCACTTAAGACTACACCTTGACAAAGGCTTAACTTGGGATCCCTATACTAGACTGAAACGACAAGAAACGGCTCACCGTTTCAGGCTACTTCAACATTTACTAGGCAAACGCTCTAAGCTCCCAATTAATTACAAGAGACTCATAAACATGATAATCACTAGACCCATCTGGACTTACGGAGTAGAGGTTTGGTTTCAAACCTACCAACCTCTTTAATTCCTGATAATCCTCCGAGGCGTCTGAAAAGAAGATGACCTCATGACCTTCTAAATTGAACTTATTATTTGAGTACTTCCACTGGGTAGTTTCTCTACTTGTCTTTATTCATGCTAATACTTACCATTCATTCTATTTACTTGTTGTATTAGTGACACTGAATAAAAAAAAAAAACTCAAATGAGACAAAGGATAAGAAGAGAGTAAGGAGATAGATTACATGGGTACCGTCTAATACACAAGTACCGAAAAAATTAATATGACAATATAACAAAACAAAATGGAGTTCATGCTGTGTAAGTGCTACCAACCTTACTACCCGCTTTAACTGCCGAATGACTCACTCCCAAAACGAAATAGAAGCGGTACAATACCATAAATAAATCTCCAGGTACACAAACTCTTTTCCATTCTTTTTCAGTGGTGCTGTTGAAGAAGACGTAGTACAACTGGATGGTGATGGCGACGAATTGGGTGGTCATGATGACGAGCATCTGTTTGGAATAAATCGAATTGAGGCTTCTCAATATTGATATCAACCTACCCGTTTTCGTGACGAATCTGACAACCGTTCTCAAATTTGGCTCACGGGAGGCAGGATTTGTACACAGGTGCAACAATTTGATACCCGTCTCGAAAAAACGGCTGACCGTATCTACAAGAAAGCGGAACTGGGCTCCGACCAAAGCCATTTCCAAGAGCGTTACGGTCAAACCCACCGCGGGGGCAGCACTGCCACCTGTGTTCTTTCCAACGAAATACATCACACCTAACACCACAGGAAGCAATAATTCCAGCAACATCCTTCTGGAATGTTTCTTAATTTCCAAACCCATTTTTTGAAAGGAGGATTCTAACGTATTCAAAATTTGAATAGTTTTGACAAAAGGTTCTCTGTTTTGGAAAATATTCACTGTCAAACGAACGGGTACTAAGAAGTGGAATGCAGAGAAACCTGCAATCAGATATATATGATAGTTGTTGAGATCGGAATACAAAATTAATATTGCAGTGCGATAGAAATGCGTGACACTGATTATGGTATTGGATACCAACGAATACAAGACCAAAGGTTTACATGTTCGTAGAACACCATCAGTTCCTTTACGAAAAGGGAATATCCCGAAAACACTGGACAATCTAAAGATTCCGTTGTTTTCCATTGGTCCTGCCGAACTACGGGGATTATATTTGAAATGAAGTGAATGTAGTAGTATATTGGATTGGCTGTCCTGATTGTGAAATAATATTATCGATAACTGTCATTACGTCAAGTGAAGGGAAGCTAAGAGTGGCACTACAGTCCATCATAATGTTTTGTAATATCAAGAGGATCCAAAGCAGTCAGAAAAACATTTTAATATTATTACAAAAAAATAAATAAATACTCCTATGTATAATTATATACCTATTATATACGCAACCTATTAGAATTCACTTCTATGTGCACCTACAAGGGATTAGCCCGAGCACAATGACAAAAAGAGTATCCACGTATCTTAAAAAGATGAAAATGTCAAACAAGTGGATTATGGAAACTGAAAAGGGCATTGAAGAGCTCGAGGTCTTTCCGGATGGCGTTGAAGGAAACTCTTCACACAGGTAGGAATTTCAGAATGCACCACGTCTTCAAGCAAGGACAAAGAGAAAAATGGGAAAACAAAAACACTAGTAGAGAATGAAAGAGATGTGGAAACAAAAGAAAAGAAAAAAAAAACAGTTGAAATAGACGAAGTCCATATTGGCCCTAAATTTATTTATTGATATTTACAACTGTATTACAATAATACATCAAGTAAATAGGCTATGTGATACATAATGACATGAGTTAATGGCAAGTAGAGAAACTACCCACTAGTAGTACTCAAATCACTAGTTCAACTAACAAGGTCACGTGGCCATCTTCTTTTCAGACGCCTCTGAAGATTAACGGGAATTGAAGAGGAAGCTAGGTTTGAAACTAGAAGGTTTGAGTGGGAATGAAGTTTGTTATGAAAGGATAGATACCGGGTTCGGGCAAAATCAGCAACAAATGGGACATTAAGGTCATTATCGATGACTTTATTCTTAACAAAATAAGGAGCATTGAGGATTTTGGATTGTAGGGATTGGATACGAGAGGAATTCGATGGCTTAGTGGAGCCCCAAAGCTCTACTCCGTAAGTCCAAATAAGTCTTGTATATGAGTCTTTTGTAGTTAATTGGGAGCTCAGGGCGTTTGTCTAGTAAGTGTTGAAGTAGCCTGAAACGTCGAGCGGTTTCTTGTCTTTTCATTCTTGTATGAGGATTCCAGGTTAATCGTTTGTTGAGATGCAGCCCCAAGTATCGGATCTGTTCTACAGGCACCAGTGGGATATTATTAAAGGATACTGAAGGGCAGGAAGTCATTGGTTTACGACGTAAGGTAAAAGAGATTTGATGAGATTTTTAATAATTTAATTTAATTATCCAGTTTTGACACCATTCTTCAAGATCAGTGATATGGGATTGGAGGCTTTGGGATACAATAACTGGATTGGTGTTGACTGATAATACACATGTATCATCAGCATACGTGGTAAGGATAGTATTAGGATGAGTTGGGATGTCAGCTGTATAAACTGTATAAAGGATTGGGACAAGGATACTACCTTGAGTCATTATTATTTAATCTGAAAGATTTGCATAACCTTCTGAGGCTTACTCTCTAAAAAGTGGGTACATTTAATTGGGGGGATCTAGCCATTGAGTGTGTTCTTGATCAAATTACTTCCCTAACATGCTAGATTTAAACATTTAACATGAAATGATAAAAAAAATGTGGAATGTCAGAAAGCATTCAGGAAAAATCCTAAGCAGATAAGGTAAAGAAACTTCAAATCTATAAAGAAACAGGTGTGACCTGTGATAGAAAACCTCCTATAATCCAAAGATTCGCAGCCCAGCAAGCGGTCTTAGGATTTTTCAAAGGGAGTAAAAGTCCTTATTACGGAAGGGATGATGATGAAGGATCTTCATGATTCCTCTCCTAACAGATATGCGTAGGTAAAATTTATGAGTCCCACCATAGCATCGCACGACTAGCCAAAGCAGCATTACTTACTTACTGATGGGCCCTACGGTCCTGCAAGGACCTATGCCTCCTCAAGGACCTTAAGCCAGTCATTCCTGTCCTTTTCTCGTTCTTTCCATCTCCTTACTCTAAGCAGCTTGAGGTCTTCTTCAACATCATAAAAGGAGTTTTAGTATCATTATTTTTGGCATCCGTTCCACGTGTCCCAGCCATATGAGGCAGGATTTTCTCACTACGTCTGGTTTTCTATATATTATACGGAGCTCACGATTCTTCCACGATCGCCACGTAACGTTCTTACTTAATGGTCCATATACCTTCCGGACCATTTTCCTTTCCTAGACATCGAGTTTCTTATTACTTAGCCATAGCAGCATCATGAGACATTAAATGACAATAGGTGATACATGAACAATAACACTATCAACCAAATAAACTTATATTTTCAATACATTCAAATTTGCGAAAAGTATAATAAAGGTTATTAGTTTTATGTTACAATATTTTTCCTTAACATAATAGATGTTAATGTATTGTTAAAAAAACATCTTGAAATCCATCATACACATTCCTGTTCATGAGCATTCGAGTAAGTATTTCAGAGTTCCATAAATGTTTCCTTTAACATCTTCATACCTCCTTGCAAATGGATCCTCCTAAAAGATATTCCTTGATGTAATTATGTAACAACGGAGTAATAAACTTATAAAAACAATAATAAGGCTTAACCCGAAGGGTCAATTCCGATACCACCAATCTCTGCTTACAAGCTTCCGTATACGGACCATCACCCAAACCCGCCAGATCACTGTTAATGCAATCCTCCCATCTACGCCTCGGTCAACAACTGAGACGCTTCCCAGTCGGTACAGCGCTTATTAGCATCATAGGAATTCGTTCCTTACCAAGCCCAGCAACTTTACAAACCCATCTTAATCTTTGCGAAGCTAACACCTGAATTATTATTCTTATAATTATTATAATATTTACCGGATGCATGCTTGGCAATTTCTCGTTATGTAATCTCCTATATTCCCCAGTGGTCTCATCCTTTTTTCGGCCGAATATTCTACATAACACCTTATTTTCGAATAACTGAAGGCGTTGTTCATCCTCCAGCGTTTGCGGCCATGTTTCACATCTATATAGAAGCGTTTTATAAATTCTGATTTTAGATTTCTGGACAAAAGACGCGAGCTTAGTAATTTCGAGACCGAATAGTAACAAGCATTTCCCGCCTTTAGTCGCGCCTTTATTTCCTCTTGAATTTTATTTTTCCAGTTACAATAGACCCTAAGTACTTAAACTTCTCCACATGGTCGAACTTATTTTTCATGTTGTATTGTGTATCACAGTTTTAATGACGTACTCAAGTGTTAAATTGAATAGCCCGGTGATAACGAATCACCTTATTTTAAACTTGAGCAAACCTTGAACCTCTCCAAACAATTATTACCAATTATATAAAAACTATATTTAATAAAAATAGGCTTACCTTATCATTCAAAGCCACAGGCATTCTGATCATAGGATGATGGGAGTGAATTCTCTCGGACTTTTCACAATCAGTACACAAATCATAATTATGACAGACTAGACACTTGTAGCGATATCCCTTCAATGGATTCTGTCCACATTCATCACAATTCACCGTACTGTGAACTGCTGCATTACGTTTAAAACAAGAATTTTTCTCAGGATAATCTGTGTGCGAATATATTGAATATGAATAATATAACGTTTATAATTAATCATAAAAATTAAAAGGTTACTAAAATAAAAAATAGAAAATATGAGACGTTTAGTTTCAAAGCCGGCTACATTTCCAAAAACTTTTCAAGATCAAAAGAGGACTAATCCAAAAAGATAAAATTTTAAAAAATAACCAATTTAACAAATTTTTTTTTAACGTTTCGTTATTTTGCTAACAATAATTAGTGACAATTTTTTATGATCTTCTCTTTTTTTAAATATCATTTAATATAAAAAATATGTTGTAAATCCATTATATTTCCCTTAATAAGAGTAACAAGGTTGCTGTTATCAATGTGCAGGTTATAAGCAATAGGATAACAGTCCCTCCAGACCGGCTAATACACAAGTACGTAAAACTTTGTCCCAATTGGTTTTCTCGATGTCTTTCATGGCCTTCTACCACTAAGGCATACCTGCATATTTATAACTTCAAAAAAAAAATTGTAGCTTGAATATTAAAAATAAATAAAATACGTCTTACAATCGATTTCTCACTAACCTTTCTTTACTGGTGATTCGATATATAGCTTTATAGGAGAAGAACTAGTTTCATTTACTGCGATTTGAAGGTCTTTAATTGAACTTAATCTTATTTTGTCTCCTTCATGATCTGGCATCATAAAAAACAAATAATATAATTAGTTTAAAAAAAATTTTATGAACAAATCTAAAGCCCCGGCGAATAAAGGCACGGTCAGTTCGTTGTGTTTATTTCTAACTGTCACTTCTAACTGAACGCAACATTCGCATCCACACGCTTACTTCGGTGTGTCAGTTCAATGTGCTACCCCTTGGAAGCTCCAGTCCCTCTTATTGTGTTGTGCGTTATGTATTTAACATATTAAATACAATTTTGTGTTAACATCATATTTTCAGACGATGAATTGTTATTTCTGTATAGTGGAGTTTTTTTGTTTGTTATGACAGTCCTTTGAAGTTACTTTCCACAAACATTCCTCCCCTCTGAACAGTTCTATAAATTCTAAAAAAAAGTATTTTCCCAAACTAACCATATTATCACTATAATAACAAACACACGAAGGAATACAGACGAAGTCTGGAAAAGCGATTGAAAGGGTGCTGTCTACCCAAACGACACCTGTGCGCATGCTCAGATAACTAATGTGACGCACCGAACTGACGCGACGGTACACACGCTCACTTCGGACTGTCGTCAGTTCGGTGTGTCACAACGAACATCAGTCTATCAGTTCACTTTTCCGATGTGAGCTCACATCGTCAGTTCGGTTTATGAACACACCGAAACAAACTGACCGTGTGTAGCGAGCGACCTTAAGAGGTTAAGTCTGATTTTCTCCAAAATAAGATTCTTATACTTAAGTAAGCGGAATCGAGTTATTTTGTAGTGAATAAAGGACTAAGGAAGGCATTGCCATGAAAAGGAGTTACTGTTTCTATTACAACTCCATTTCAAGACAAAACTACGATAATGATACGATACCGGTTATCTGAAAGCGGTTAACTCTCTCTGGAGAAAATCCGACTTAACCACTTATTCTACGGGGCTGTAGAAATAAGACATATACACACATATGTGCATTGAGGAATCAAATATTCAAATTTTCTGAAATTTGCCATTTTTCTTTTTACTACTAAATTCTAAGAGTACATATCAGCAGATTTACTAGTTATAATCATATTATAGTTGTAAATATCATTGAATTCAATAAAAAAAAAAAAAAATTCTAAGAATGTTTATATGATTTGATTTTTTGTTCCAGAATAAAATTAAAAACATATTTACCAAAATCGATCATAAATAAATTCATAAAATATTGGTTGAGTCCTCATTGCTTACCTGGTTTTATATAATACTTAAAGCAAGGTATTTTAATGGTTTTAAACATCTTTGCGCAATAACATCAAATAATATTTATTTTTATTAACTAATCACAATTTATTTAAGATGATATGGGGTAGATAATTAACCATCTTGTTAAATGTAAGTGCTGAAGTAAATGTTTCCTTCATCAGCCATGAGAAATCGCTAAAGTCGAAAAGAAGGTACTTTGGATTTTGAAGTAAGAAAATATTTCACGAAGGTATAAAAGGTATTAAGATGAATACAAAGCAGTTAGTTACCACAAATTCCACTAGATAGCACTATTGGATTAGAGCTGTGAATAAAGCAGCACGAATGTTGAAATAAACTAAACAATAAAAAAGAAATATTTTTTATTTTCGAAAAACAATGGATCTATAACGGTAAATGAGCAATATTTTTTTCCTCATTTTAAATGTAAAAGTATACCCATAATTTAACTATAGTTTATAGTTAAATTAAAAGGATGATCGATAAATTGTTTGTGAGTTTATTATATAAATCGATCCAAATGCCCAATTTAATCGATTATTGTCATTAGTGTGATTTCTTTATTGATTAGTAATTTTATCGGTGAATGATAAAGACGAATTGATGAGCACATCCCTGCATTTAGAAATTTATCCAACTCTTTTAAAGAAATAACGCTCAAAGCAAGAGTCAAATATTTCATCACCATTACTAATCTATATGTGAATATTTTCCATTTATCCATCTTAAAGCAATTTTTCTCTTTATATAGATATCTAGGGTTATGTATACATTTATCAGTGGTTAAATGAAAACATGCTCATTTAGATCATGTTTGAAACTAATTAAAAAATGAATAATTCGTTAAATAAAACAAATGAATGATGAAACATACATTACCTTTCCAATACAAAGGAATTTCAATACCTATTCCAAAGTTGTCGGATATTTTCTTCCTGAGTAACAAATATTCCAAACGTTCTATGCTTAAACGACGAATTTCTTCCTCCGGACTATCCTGGGTTTTGCAGTAAACTTTAAAATCCACAGACATTTTACGAAGTGGACTGTGACAGAACTAGCACTTCACTGATAAGGCACTAGTGCAATGTCAACTCAATTATTTGTTTATTTGATAAAACCGGTGAATGAGTCACCAGCATATTTTCAGTTAAGATATCACACCAACATTATTAATACAAACAACTGTACAACTACAACCCGTGAACGGGTCCGGGGTAGAGACTACTGTTTCATGGACAAAGGTTCTGCAAGGAGGTGATTTGTCCTAGATCACGCTCAACAGCCAGATTTCCGGCATGGCAACTCAGTGCTCTACAACTGAATCACTCCGCTTCCTAATTAGTAATATTACAAAAAAATAAATAAATAAATAAGCTAAACATGAGGACTGCCAGAAGAAGTGAAAACTCAAAACTTTGGAATAACTGTGCTCTTTTTTGAATTTCTTAATTAATTTAGTCTGAATAAATTTAATTTTAATAATAAATGAATAAATTAAATTTTAAATATGTAAATTTAAATTATTAATACTAGTCTGGTTTTCACATACACTGGCACTATGAACAATAATTATATACATTGTCAAGTTTGAGGAAGAAAATGGTCCGGGTGAAGGTAAAAAAATTCTCTTATATAAGGAGGACTGTTTATTTGGAAGTCGACGTTTCAATCCATATTGCAGGTCTTCTTCAGGGCTAAAAAAAAAATTCTTTCTGAAATTCATATTAGTTATTCCTTGTAACTTTGTAAAAGAGAGAATGCGTGGGAACAATTTGGTTCAGGAAAAATCCTAAGCAGATAAGGTAAGTGAAACATAAAATGTTTGAAGAAACAGGTGATACAGGGGTCACCTGTGGTCTAGTGGTTAGAATAACAGAATAATAATGGGACTCCCGAGCATGTGCGGTGTGATGATGATGAAGCATCTTAATGATTCCTCTCCTAATAAATATGGATAGGCAAAATTTAGGACCCCACCATGGGATCGGTCGACTATACAAAGCAGTATTCCTTACTTACTGATGGGTCCTACGGTCCTCCAAGGACCTATGCCTCCACAAGGACCTTAAGCCACTCATTCCTTTCCTTTACTCGTTCTTTCCATCTACTTAGAATAGAATAGAATAGAAAACAAACTTTATTCTGGGACCAAGTCCCTTTAGAATAACAATAATGAACAAATAAAATAAACATAATATTCATCTGGCCAGAAGGCTACATAGTAATACAAATCATGAAGTAATCAAGATTGACAAAACATAATAAAATCAGAAATAGAAAAATATATATATATATATATATATATATAAATAAATAAAAAGTAAGAAACTTGACAGGATTTTAACTAATTGTTGCAAATAAATATAGGTATTGATATTAACAAAATAACATTAATACAACAGTTAACAACGAAATTGCTAAATAAAATAAGTGAATGGCATAGCATGCGATTATTTGCAAAGTCTGTATCTTCTTTGTTGTTGGAAAAATAAACAAAACACGTAGGTAACGAGATCGAGTATTCAATACTAATTTATTCAAGTGGAAGATTTACCGGAGAGTGTCTTTTTGCGGTGCCAAGAGATGAAGGAAAATCAGTGATTTACATGAAGCCAGTGAAGAAGAATGGCGGATAAAAGGACGGATTGAGTTCCACACAGTGGTGGAACGGGCGAAGAAGGAAAGTTCGAATGACTTACTCATAGCAACTTGAGTTCTTCTTCATCATTCAACTATCTTATTCTAGATCTTCCTCTAAATCGTTTCACTCCAATGCTTCCATATAACAAGCGTTTTATTGTCATTATTGATTTTCTCACTAACGTGGCCAGGTCTGGTTTTCCATATATTGTGCGGAGCTGAGGATTCTTCCTTCATCGCCACGTACCGTTCTTTCTTAATGGCCCATATATCTTCCGGAGCATTTTCCTTTCCTAGACAGTAATTTTACTATCACTTAGCCATAGGAGCATAAAGAGACGTTAAATGACAATAGGTGATACATGAACAATAGCACTGTCAACCAAATAAACTTATATTTTCAATACATTCAAATTTGCGAAAAGTATCAAACAGGTTATTAGTATTTTATGTTACATTATTTTTCTGTAACATGATACATAAAAAAACTTCTTGAAATCCATCATACAGATTCCTGTTCAATGCCCTTCGAGTAAGAATTCAATATTTCCATAAATATGGCCTTTAACATCTTCATACCTCCTTGCAAATGGATCTTCCTAAAAGAATATTCCTTGATGTAATTATGTAACAACAGAGTAATAAACTTTTAAAAACAATAATAATAAGGCTTAATGAACCCGAAGGCTCGATGCCGATACCACCAATCTCCGCTTACAAACCTCCATCCACAGACAACCACCCAAACCCAAACCCACCAGATCAATCTTAATGCAATCCTCCCACCTACACCTCGGTCTACCCCTCAGACGCTTCCCAGTCGGTACAGCGCTTATTGACATTTTAGGAATTCTTTCCTTACCAAGCCCGGCAGCTTTACAAGCTTATCTTGATCTTCGCGACGCTATCACTTGAATAATATTTACTAGATGCATAGTTCGCAATTTCGCGTTATGTAGTCTCCTACATTCCCCAGCGGTCTCATCCTTTTTTGGACCGAATACTGTACGTAACACTTTATTTTCTAATTACTGAAGACGTTGTTCATCCTTCAGTGTTAGCGGTCAAGTTTCACATCTGTAAAGAAGAGTTGGTAGGCTGACTGTTTTCCTCTTGAATTTTGTTTTTTCCAGTTAACATTGACACTATGAACTTAAACTTCTCCACATGTTCGAACTTATTCCCTCCTACAACTATATCACCAACATTTCACCCTTTTCTGCTACTAACCATATACTTAGTCTTATTCGAATTTACTTCCAGCCTTTCCTGCATCCAACACTACCAAATCGTCCGCAAACCCAAACACGGATATTTTATTATCCATACTAAAATTTAACCTGTTTCATTGTGTATCACCTTTTTAATGACATACTCAGTTTTAAATTGAATAGTACGGTGATAGCGAATCACCTTGTTTTAAACCTGAGCAAACCTTAAACTTCTCCAAACAACTATTACCAATTATATAACAACTATATTTAATAAAAATAGGCTTACCTCATCATTTAAAGCCACAGGCATTCTGATCATAGGATGATGGTCGTGAATTCTCTCGGACTTTTCACAATCAGTACACAAATCATAATTTCGACAGACTAGACACTTGTAGCGATATCCCCTCAATGGCTTCTGTCCACATTCATCACAGGCCACATTATTGTGTACTTCTGCATTACGTTTAAAGCAAGAATTTTTCTCAGGATAATCTGTGTGAATATGAATAATATAACGTTTATAATTAATCATAAAAATTAAAAGGTTACTAAAATAAAAAATAGAAAATATGAGGCTTTTGGTTACAAAACTAGTTGCATCAATTTTTAAAAACTTTTCAGGACTAATCAAAAAAGATTAAATTTTTAAAAATAATCAATTTAACAAATTGTTCTTATAATTGTTTGTTATTTTGCTAACAACATTTACTGACAGTTTGTTATGATCTTCTCTTTTTTTTAAATCTCATTTAATATTTAAAAAAAGTTGGAAATCCATTCCATTTCCATTAATATGAGTAACAAGGTTGCTGTTATCAGTGTGAAGGTTATAAGCAATGTAGGATAACAGTCCCTGCAGACCGGCTAGTACACAAGTGCCCATTTCTAATTTCCCCCTTTTTTATGCCTTTTATTAATATGGCAAATTCTATTCCTTTTTACTTTCTTTATTAGTGCAAATGAACCTTTTGATTTTTAAGTTTAATTACATTTTCTAATATATTATTATTTTTATAAATTATATTTCTATTATTATATCAGATCAGAAAATATAGATATCTGGTTAGTTTATGGTTGATAAAAATAAATAAAGAAATAAAATAGACATTTTTAAAAACAAATCACTTAAATCAAAATAATTAAACAATGTATATACATAGTGTTGATTTGACATATATCAATTTTTTTCATTTAATGTAATGGATGTAACCAATTTTGATAGAAAATAGAATCTTTTGGTATTGATTTTTGAAGGCTCTGTTGTTTTGAAACAAACACATCTATTACATCAATTCTGGCATTAAACATATCATTATCCATTAACATATATTTATATGTGGGTATTTAACATATCCCCTAAAAAAATCTGAAAAAGTTGGATGTACCCGATTTTGAAACCAAACCAAACCAAACGGCTCATATAATAATAGAAATATAATTTATAATAATAATAATATAATAGAAAATATAATTAAACTTAAAAATCAAAATGTTTCTTTGTACTAAAATAAAAGGTAAAAAGGTATAGAATGGTCAAGCAGTTTAATTGTTTCCTAGGAAATGTGAAAAATTACCATTAGAAAAATATTTTAATAAAAGACATAGGTACTTGTGTATTAGAAGGTCTGCAGGCACTGTTATCCTACATTGTTCATAACCTGAACACAGATAACAACAACCTTGTCACTCATATTAATGGATATAGAATGGATATGACATGAAGAAGAAAATATAGTAACAAAAATCTTTTATTTCACAGATTTTTTTTTAATTCTTTATGACAAAATATATTTAAAATGAGCAGATTTGCATGAAAAATTTAAAAAAAATAATCAACAGGTATAAACAATTTAGTAACACAAACATACACAGCTCAGGAAGCAGAGTGGTACTGTGGTAGAACAATGAAAAAGACAAGACTTTTATTTAGTCTGTTTGCAGCGGGAGATGGATCATAAGGATCCAGGACCCTTCTGAGGCTCACCCAGCCTCTAAAAGTGGGTACCCAATGGGGAAATCTGGCGGTTGACCGTGATCAAAGACAAATCACCTCCATGCACAACCGTTTTCCATTAAACAGTACTATCTCTGCCATGTACTGAACCTGGCATAGTGGTACAGTTTTTTTTTTTTTTTTTTTTTAATAACTCAAATGTGAGGAGTGATAATAAGTGGTTACAGGAAATAAGACATGATGATATAATATGGAGGAAGGTTTCATGCAGATCGGCTAATACACAAGTACCTAGAAGTTTGTCCCTATTGGTTTTCTTCATGTTTTTCATGGCCTTCTACCACTAAGGCATACCCAACATATTTATGTATACAAAAAAAATGTAGCTTTGTGATTATTTAAAAAAATAAAATATATCTTACAATCGATTTCTCACTAACCTCTCTTTACTGGTGATTCGATACACAGCTTTATAGGAGAAGATTTAGTTTCATTTACTGCAATTTGAAGATCTTTAATTGAACTTAATCTGATTTTGTCTCCTTCATTATCTGACATCATAAAAAACAATTAATATAATTGCTTAAAAAAAATATTATGAACAAATAAGACAAGTAAACACAGATATGCATTAAGGAATCAAATATTCAAATTTTCTATTTTTATTTTTACTACTAAATTCTAAGAACGTTCATATAATATAATTTTTTGTTGCAGAATTGAACATTGAAGATTTATCAAAATCGATCATGAATAAATTCATAAAATATTGGTTGAGTCCTCATTGCATACGTGGGTTTATATTATACTTAAAGCAAGGTATTTTATTGGTTTTAAACATCTCTGCACTATAACAACAAGTAATAATTAATTTTATTAACTAATTACAATTTATTTAAGATGATATGGGGTAGATAATTAACCATCTTATTATATCTAAGTGCTGAAGTAAATGTATCCCTGATCAGCCACGAGAGATCTCTATAGTCGAAAAGAATGTATCTCGTCATGTACAGGGGCCACGGATAATGCTTAACCTTATATTCCGAAGTTACAAATCACCTCCCTGCACAACTCTTATCCAAGAAACAGTACAGGCTCTACCATGTACTGAACCCCAGACCCTTCGTGGGTTGTTGTGGTACAGGCTTTTACACGTATATTACGAAGCTAGCGCCATTGTTTAAGGGCTTAGAAGCAAGAAAATATTTCACGAAGGTATAACAGGTATTAAGATGAATAAAAACCAGTTAGTTACCACAAATTCCACTAGATAGCACTATTCGATTAGAGCTGTGAATAAAGAAATACGAACGATGAAATAAACCAAACAATAAAAAAGATATGTTTTTTGTTCAACATTTTCGCAAAACTGGAGATGGATCCATGGTGGTTAATACATAGGGCATTAACTACATAATAAACATAACCATACAACCGATTGAGTTAATCTGCAGATGGGAAATGATGTGTGTTGAACTTTCAGATCTGATTTAAGCGGAAGGTTATTGCTTTAAGGAGGTAACAAAACTTAAGGTTAAAATTGTAGCATTGGTAGTTCACAAAGGCAACATTTTTTTGTCACTTTAAAGTACAAATATACCTATAATTTAATTATTCAGTAGTTTCTAGTTAAATTAAAAAGATGATCGATAAATTGTTTGTGAGTTTATTGTATAAATCTATCCAAATGACTAACTTAATCGATTATTGTTATTAATGTGATTTCTTTATCGATTAGTAATTTTATCGGTGAATAATAAAGACGAGAAATTTATCCAGACGGTTTTTTGTGTACTGTGGAGAATCCCTTACGGTACATATGTACTTATAGGCAAATCACATGATCATAGTTGTTAAAATAACAGAAAGAACATGAGTGAAACTATTGTTTTGATATTTTAATAAACTTTTGAAACCTTTCTATAAATACTAAAAGTTTTTTTCTAAGTTATTGTTGATTTTTTTGCCCGCCTGCCCGTTGTGTCACCCCAGAAAGAAATCCTGGATCCGCCCTTGCTTGAACTTATCCAACACTTTTACATAAATTACGCTCAAAGCAAGAGTCAAATATTTCCCATTTACGTCACGTCTTTAATTTTTCTCTTAATATAGTTATTTAGGGTTGTGTATACGTTTATCAGTGGTTAATTGAAAATATGCTCATGCAGATCAGGTTTGTAATTAATTAAAAAATTCGATAAATAAAACAAACGAATGATGAAACATACATTACCTTTCCAATACAAAGGAATTTCAATACCTAATCCAAAAATGTCGGATATTTTCTTCCTGAGTAACTTATAGTCCAAATGTTCTATGCTTAAACGTCGAATTTCTTCCTCCGGACCATCCTGGGTTTTGCAGTAAACTTTAAAATCCACAGACATTTTACGAAGTGGACGGTGACAGAACTTGCACTCCACTGATAAGGCGCTAGTACAGCGTCAATTATTTATGTATATGATAAAGCCATGAGTCACCACAGGAGAAAATGAGTCACTAGCATATTTTAAGTTAAAATATCATACCAATATTATTAATATTACAAATAAAATAAAAATAACTAAATAAATAAGCAAGTCATGAGGACTCCCGACAGAAGTGAAAACTCAACACTTAATATCAATAAATAATAGCATAACTGTGTTCTTTTTTGAATTTCTAAATCAATTTTACTCTGAATTATTTAAATTTAAATTCAAATTATTAACATCAGTTTGGCTTTCTATTACATAAAACTGTTTTTAGTGATAGTGATCCTGTGGGCAGTTATTCCACAGGTTGCCAACTTAGTGGTAGGGGTAGTTGAAGTAGTGTCTACTGATGTCATTCTACGTGACGGCCTTGTATGTGTCAGCGGTATTCCCCGCCATTTCTTCCCAATAAACAAGTACAAACAATGACCTAAGATATTTAACCTAGCCAATATGTACTTATTTTAGTATCAGAATCTGCCATAATTTACCACTCTTTTACTTATAATGAAAGTAACGGATTCAAGTTAGGAGCTAGTGGCTCAGTGGTAGAGCGCTGAGCTGCGTTCGCCATAAGCCCTGGATTCAAATCCCACCCGCTGGATCCTATGGGACCTAGTACTCTCCTGGGGCATATCGAGCCTCAAAGGGGTTTAAGAGCTAGGCTTCAATTTAAAACTCTTTATTTTCGTCTGGTACAAAATAAAGCAATTTACAATTCTTTATATGCAACCAACGTGATTTGTATATAAAATAACTGCTGGGCAGGTTACTCATGGATTTGCCACTGTAATGTAAAGGAGAACCGGGACTCGAACTCGGGTCGCCCAGATTTACTAGCTATCTGGACGACCCGGGTTGGAGTCCCGGTCCTGGACATATCTTTTCTTTTCAAATAAAAATATTTAAAAACAATAACTAATATAGTAAAAAATAATTGTTAATTAATGATGGTTGGGTAATTACTATTGAATAAATTAAATGGTTGAGGCAGTGGCAAATCCATTTTACATGAAGCCTTGTTGGTCACCCAGCTGTTTATAACCTTCCCTATATTTATATCACTCCCTTTACAGGGGGAATATCTGATTTGAATCATGACTACTGAAGTAACAGAGCTCAAAAATTGAATAGATCATACTTTGTTGATCGGCTAGATATTTTTTTCGGTACTTGTGTATTAGCCAGTCTCCAGGGACTGTTATCCACCACTGTTTATAACCTGTACACTTATAATTCTGATAGTGATAACAGGAAACTCCTCATTCATGTTAATTGAAATAGACAAAATTTAATGATAAAATCCAAATTCTAAACCCACTTTCTTCTTCCTACAAAAATGTTTTCCATACACTTCTGATGAAAACACCTCCATTTTTATCCTTGCCAAAATTGCTTTGATGATCTTTTTCACATATTTTCATGGATGGATTTATTCGCAGCTTCTTCTTATAAAGACGGCTAATTTATGGCAAACTGTTATTTGTTCAATTTAAATAGCCAATAAACAAAGGAATAAGAAAAAAACACAAAATTAACAATACAAAAATAATACTGAAAATAAATGACTAAAATGAAACAAGTGATAAAAAGAGGTTGCAGGATGTAAGGAGGTAGGTTTCATGGAGAATGGCTAATAAACAAGTACCGGGTTTTTGTTACAACTCATCCATTCACGGCCCATTGATATCTGGAAAATTAATTGCTTTGTATTCCTTAAAATTCACTACAAAGATAAATAAATCCCAAGAAGCTCTATTCAGTTGAGATCGGGTCCAATCTCTAATTTAAATAAGTAGTACTTTAAGCACATCTTTCCCCGACAAGAGGAAGAAAGAACCAGCAATAATTCACAATATTTTATGCCAACCTATATTGTTCATTTAAGAATGAACATTCATACCATTATGTAAATATTGCTCACAAGTAGCAATGGCATTAAACAAATTCTACCCATTGACAACTCGCTTGTTTTTAGTAAAATTGCTACATTTCAAAAAACATTTTTAAAAATTAATTTCTCCGTTTCATGATAGTTCAAGATTTACTAAACAAACACTCTAAGCTTCTAATTAATTATCAAAGACAGAGATACATGCCAATCATTTGACCCATCTGGACTTACGAGTAGAGCTTTGGGGCTCCACTACGCCATCAAATTCCTCACGTATTCAATCTTTGCAATCCTAAATCCTTCGTAAAATCTCCAATACTCCTTACTTTGTTTCCAACAAAGTCATCCATTATGATGTAAATTTATTGCTTGGTTTTTCCCAAATCCGATCTCAATCTTTTCATGACAAACTTTATTCCCACTGAAACTCACTAGTTTCAAAGCTAGCAACCTCTTCAATTCCTGATATTCCCCCGAGATGTCTGAAACGAATATAGCCTCATAACCTTTTAAGTTGAGCTTGTTATTTGAGTTGTACTATCACTGGGTAGTTTCTCTGCTTGTATTTATGTACCGTTCCTATCATTTACTTGTTGTATTATTATAATACAGTTGTAAATTTCAATGAATAAATTATTTTTTAAAAAGAAGTTAATTTCAGACTTTCGATAAACATTTCTTTTCCTAAGAAAGTCTCTAGATAATATTACTTAAATGCTCAAGAGACTTACTCCCTTAATGCAGCTTGATCAATTCATATACTCTGGTATATGATAATATCCATTATCTTTATATAATTTCTCAACATACTTATTAATCTTGTTAGTTATGTTGACAAGCAAATCTTTCTTTATCATTCTGGAAGCTTTCAAATCGTTCCGGAGCTTCTGAATTTTTTTCTTGAACAAAACATTGACTGGTTAATTAAAAAGACTTACAGCTTTTGCGATCCATCCAATCCTCATCTATAAGCACGATAATGGCAGTGGAAATGATATGCCTTAAAAGAATATTGCCATCACTGAAAACCAGCTTAGAATGTCGACATCTTCAAAGGTATAGACACATTGGAGTATGGGGGAATGGAATTGAGATCCACTGGCAGGAGACCATGAGGGAGACCTAGAAGAACATACAAGGAGCACATCCAAGGACTAGATCAGAAAAGAAGAAAAACCCTGGTTCACCTGAAGGAACTGGCGAGAGGCTGATGTGTGGTCAAAGTTGCAACACTGAAATGCACGGAAGGAGAAAGAAGAGGAAGGCTTTCTGGAGATTTCCACTTCCATTGAAATAATAAAACAGTTTATATTCTAAAAATATATATTTGTAATACTTTAGAATTTAACAAGGACAGTAAATTATTTCATACTGTTTTATTTCACATTGAAACCCCCACAGAATGAATAAATAAACGTCTTAATATTAAAATCTGCTTTGTAGCTACAGTACAATGTACTGTATTTTCTTCTTCCATTCCATCTCATCATTTTTCAAGTAAACATTTGTAAGATACCATTTATATTGTTTCTTATATGTTCATACTCATTGCTGTAAAAATTTTCCTAAAAAAAAAATAATATTAGAAAGACACTAAATACAAATATTAAAACTAATCCTTAATGATACAATTTATACAATAACTCTACTTACACTAGTTACCGGCACAGGAAACCTAACCACAGGATGATGGGAATGAATTTTCTCAGATTTTTCGCAGTTGAGGCACATATCGAAATCAGGGCAGATTATGCACTTGTACCTGTAACCCTGCAACGGTGTCAGCTGGCAACCATCACAAGTTACGCCGTCATGTACGACCGCATCACTAATATGTGCTTGTGTGTTAGGAATGTTTGCAGAATTATCTACAAGACCGCCAAAATTGTTAGCAAGATTATCTAAAAGAAGATACATTAAAATATTTGCAGATATTTTAATTAATTAGTTTTTATGATTAGAATAATATTAAAAACAATATATTGTGCTATTATGGTAAAACGTATTTGGTAAGTTGCATAAAATAGACATGTCTTCTAAATTTTTTTTTAATTATATGCCACTGGTTCCCAACCTTGGGGATGCGCCAGCAGCGAGGCTTGAGTACATGTTAGGGGGAGGGGAGCACAAGACCAGTTGAAAATTATTGACTTAATTTTAGTTATTTCTCTCTTACCAGTACTTCTTTATTTTAAATTCAAACTTATAATGTTGTATTTTATTGCGGTAAAACTAAAAGTAATAATTGTTGTTTTTTTTCATATGTCCATACAATTTACTGTGCAAGGAGGGCACAGTAGGAGTTTCATTTGAACAAGGGGGTGCTTGGTACTAAAAAGGTTGGGAACCACTGTTATATGCACTTTTCCTAAATCATATAATAAGTTATATTGGCTTCACTGCACAAGCAATGATCTTAAGGAAAAGTCAGATCCTTAAATCTGAATAATATATAAATAATAAAATGGGATGCCACCCTGAGATGATTATATTTGAAGTATTAGTAAATCTATATCATTATAATAAGAGTGAATAAGAGACACATCCCTCTCCTTCTCTAAAGGTTGAACAGGTGTCGGTTAGTAAATAAAAATCCTTTTTCATTTAATTGAATACCATAATATTTATATATAATTTATTTTATTTTATTTTTTGTAATTATTATAATTTTTAAATATTTTTATTTTGAAGAAAAAAGATTTGTCCAGGACTGGTGTCTTAAATCGAACCCGCGTCTTCCACGCATCCGTCATACTGGAACTCTGCCACTTGAGCTATCCTGGCATGTACCTCGGTCAGACAAATCGCAATATACATTGCAAATTGCGAGAACACGGGGATATGGGATCCGTGAAGAGAAGGGATTTGTCTGACCGAGGTACGTGGCAGGATACCCGGGTTCGAATCCCGGTCCTGGAAAAATCTTTTCTCTTAAAAATAAAAATATTTAAAAATTATAATAATTACAAAAAAATAAAATAAATTATAAATAATATAATGACATAAGTCAACAAGATCCTAATTAAAGTAATGTTCAATGAACATTCTTCCCTTTGTATACATCACAACATGCGAGAACACGGGGATATGGGATCAGTGAAGAGAAAGGATGTGTCTGACCAAGATGCGAACCAGGATGGCTCAGTTGGTAGAGTACCATGACGGAAACATGGGAGACCTGGGTTCGAATCCCGGTCCTGGACATATCTTTACTTTTCAAATAAAAATATTTATAATATTGATTGCATGCTTACAAGATAAATAATAAATCTACTAACAAAAAAAGAAAAGGTAGCCCTTTCGCTATATGTGAAAGTCTACATGTTGCCCGCTTCTTGCATGTCCTGTCTCTAAAGAGTAAAGGTACTAATCCTAAGGAATATTCAAACTACCTACTCAATGCTCCTTACCCTATTTATTTAGGTACTCCTGATGTTTCAGATAGTGTCTGTCACATATAGCTGCATATAATTAAATAAATGGTTGAATGGAGGGGTACATCACTTATACCATATAGATATATATTGAGCTATGGATGTTTGTCAACACTCAACCATATCAACTTTTTACACTCAAAAAACTGCGTTCTAGTCTGTAATGTAGAGCTATACCATGGTAGAGTCAGTGAATTTTATTTCCACAGGATAAAGATAAGAATAACTACCCAATGTATAATTTGAAATAAAAACATTTTCAAATCATATGTTGAGTAATTATTCTCATTTAACAATATTTGTCCTTGTTCTTTGGAAATAAAATTCACAGACTCAACTATATAATAAAAAAAAAATCTGTACCACTACAACCCGTGAACGGGTCTGGGGTTGAGTACAGGGTAGAGACTGTACAGTTTCATGGAGAACAGTTCTGCAAGGAGGTGACTTGTCCTAGGTCACGCTCAACCTTATTTCCCCCCCCCCTTATTTTGGGTAGCTTATTTTTATATTTTATAGGGCTGGGTGAGCCCCAGCAGGGTCCTAGATCCTATATGATCCATCTCCCGCTGCAAACAGACTAAATAAAAGTCTTGCTCACAGCGGGATTAGAACCAGGATTTCCAGGATGGCTCTACCACTGAGCCACTCCGCTCCCTCAACTGTATAATAGGTTTACAATAAAGTATTATAATGTAATACTATACTAATAAAGTATTCTATTACCTGCGTTCACTAGTATTCAGGAAGACCTAGATAGGACCAGTCCCTGGGCAAAGCTGAACAAACTGGAATTGAACGCAATGAAAACTCAGGCTATTGTTTTAGGTTCCAATTCTCTCCTTACATCCATCCAGACCCTTCCAACATTAATCCTAAACGATCACCCCATCATGATCAGCTCTTCTGTGAAAAACCTAGGCATTACTATTGATCAAAACCTTTCCTGGAAACCCCACATAGCCAAAATATCCCAACGGAAATTAGTTCCTTGAAGTTATTCTATCGTTCTCGGCATCTCTTTACACAACCATCCCGTAAGCTCCTCGTATCATCTCTCATCTTCCCCCACTTTGACTACTGTAGTGTGGTATACGGAGGCCTTTCTTAAGATTTGTCGAGGATTGAGACGATCCCGCATTTCCCATCTTTGTGATGAGTTAAAGTGGCTCTTCCCTCCCTTCCAAAGACAATATTTCCTAGGTTCATTCTTATACTAATCTATAAACTCTCAACACCCTTTATACATCTATAGTCTCCTCCAATTCAAATCTTCAGTTCAACACCATAAAACAAGATCTCGCTTTCCGATATTCGTTCCCACAGACCATATTCTATATAAGGGAGGGGGGGGCTTCAGTCAATAAATTTTACACAAGATAAGTTATATTTTTTAAATTTAATATTTATTGACTGCATTCATTTCCGTTTCTAAAGATATACCCAATCATAAGTTTTATAATTTAAAAATAGAAAATAAGCCATAGGAACCAACACAGTTGGTTTGGCAGTCTCTAGAATGCCACTGGGATAATATCAATATCATTTAACATAGGCAAAAGTAATCAAAATTTATTTCTTTGGTCACTAACAATGTCATTCCTTTTAAACGAATGAACTTTTTAGAATGGTCTTGTGGCTTAAAACTCAAAGCTTCTACATTCAGTCATTTTCGAAACAGTCACAAACATACAAGCTGACACAATTTTAATAAAAACAGATATTGCAAAACATAAAAAAATATTTGAACTAGAAATCTTTACAAACCTTTTTGTTGGTTTGTTATAGAACTTTGGTTCATCTTAACATACAACTTCTTCACACGAGAATTACCTCGACTTATAAGAACCATTAGGTCATCATTTGAACTCAGCTTGATTTTGTCACCCTCTTCATCTGAAAATAAAATAACACAATTGTTTAATTTTAAATAATAACCAAAAACAGAATAAGGTATCTATTCCCAGGTTATCGCTTTGAGTTGAGTTACAACGAGTTTTAACTTTTCATTCATTTCACTTTTAATATTTTCAAAAAAAGTATCGTGAGCTTTAATACAGAAAAGAGAATGTAATTATGGGTAATGAGTAGATTTCGGAAATCATTTCATCAAGAAATAAAAGTTTCAACTAACATTTTAAAGGATAGATGATATATGTTTGTTGAAACGTTCATTTCCAGATAAAATTATTACCAAACTATACATATATCCCATAATTATATTATTTTTTTCCATACTCTTGATAACTTGTATTTTTGGAAAATATTAAAAGGGAAACATAAAAAAAGTTAAAACTTGTTGTGACATTAATTTGATTGACAGTGATATTAATTTTATTTCAAACAACTTCGGCAATAAATATACAAACAGTTTTTAAACCTGTTAACATTTTACAGAAGCAAAACCTAGTTCCTTTCTTTCCTATGTAGTTTTGTTTGACGGTTATAACTTTCTTAATCAAACCAAAAAAACAACAAAAAAAACCCGAAATATTAAATAAACAATTATTAATATAAACTTTTTCTTCATAAATGAAACTCACTTAGTTTTACCAGCTTTGATAAAAAAACAATCCAGCTATTGTTTTCTAACCCTCAAAACCTCCCATCTTCAGCCATCAAAACCAAGAAGCCACCAAGGCTTCCATTTATTAAATTTTTCAATTATGTTAATAAACATGGAAATGTTGGAAATTAAAATTTCCTCTTTATCTATTTTTTTAACATAATAAATACAGTTCAAAAATAAAACAGTTAAAATAATTCAACCAAAATAAATAAAACAGATAAAGTGAGGAGTAATATTTAACAGTATAAAAAAAAATTAACCTACAAAGAGTCTTTGGAGCAGTACACGGTGAGACTGTTTTATTTCTAGCACAGCTGTTATACAAGGAGGTGATTGACCAAGATTACCTTCAACCACCAGCATTCCTCACCGCTCACACACTCAACAATTCCACTTCCTCAAATTTAATTTATATTCATTAATTTATTATTGCTATATCTATCTAAAAGGACGAAACTAACTTAACTCAACGAGGAATAGCACCACATGCCCATAAAATTGAATATAACTTAAGTGGCAGCATCATGTAGTTGTAAAGTTGTTGGGCTTAGCAATGAATGTATTTCTAAAAAGCTAATAACCGTGGTGGCGACTGGTAACAGCTGAGAGGTAGGTGAAGAAGTAGTGTTATGGTCGATTTAATGGACTTAGATGTTGGTGGGTTATAAGTTCCGCAAGTTGTCGCTTTAAGATAAGTCACAATAAGATTTAACTTTGGCTTTGTTTCATATTCAATACTTTCGAAAATAAAATTATTTTATTAATGACTGTACAGAGTAACTATTGCTCACTGTATGTAGGTATAATTTAAAAGTAAAAAAAAATTACAATTTTAGCAAAACGAGAAAAAAAAAGTATAAATTCAGACCATATATTTAATTATTTAAAAAAAAATTAGATCTCCTCCGTCGTAAACCAACGACTTCCGGCCCTCCTGTATCGTTTAATAACATCCCACTGATTCCTGTAGAACAGGTCCGGTACTTAGGACCACAACTAGGCAAACGCTTAACTTGGAATCCCCATACTAGACTGAAACGACAAGAAACAGCTCGCTTAATCTAAGATCCCAATTAAAAAGTTAAAACTTGTGACTTAACTTGAAGCAACAACCTGCAGAACTGATACCTGAAGTAGTAGTCCATGGATGGAAGTTTATGAAAAAAGATGAGTGGTATCGGAATCAAATCTAAGGTTTCCTAATTCTTATTATTATTAGGATATCTTGAAAATATAGCTTTATTATAAGATACTCAAACACTTATGTAATAGGAAAATTACCTAGGATTATGCTCATCAATCAAAACAAGACTACGGAAAATGTGTATATATGTACTTCAAACCCTTGTACACATTTAGACATTAAATTGGGTATGGCAGTTATAAAGTTATTGAGTATACATGAGTTAAATTTTAGAAAAAACTTTGTACATAGCATTATAAATTAATAACTACAACACTTAGCAATTGAGAAAGAAAATACTAAATACATATAGTTTACCTTTCCAATGCAAAGTGAAATCGTTGTTTTTCAAGATCGGAAAAAGTTCTAAGATTTTATGTCTAAGAAGGAGAAAATCGAGACGACACATGCCGTTAAGAAGAAAAAAACGAATTTCTTCTTCTCCATTTGGTGGCGTGAAATAAACTTTGTATTCTGATGTTGTAGAACAATGTTGACTAAACGAAAATGGTAACATGACAACAATAATGACGTCTCAAGTCAATGATAACAAGCAACGTCACAATGCGTGTTATCGCTAACTGACCTTGGAATTCCCCAATGAGTCATTTTAAATATCCCCACTTTTTATTCAGGATTTACAAGATATAAAAATAATAAAATAATAAGCAGAAGATTTTACGAAACTTTACGATTTTTTATGATAAACAAATATTATCAATATAATCTTAGTTATTTTATGGCTACAGCCAAAATCAAAATTGGAGGGGGGGGGGGTACAAATAGTATATTTGTCCCAGACGAACAAACAAACATTTCCTCTCAATTTGTTTAATAATAATAATAATCATTAATGTACAACAAAAGCAATGAACAAAGTAAATTCTTTTTATCTCTTGAATAATTATAAGACTCTTCTAAGTTGGCATAGAAATGATCTGAGATATAGCAATGAATATTCTTGTAAAAAGAATATGTTAAAGTTGAATCTGTTATTATTTGTACTTCATTATTTAAAAATGTAAAGCTTACTTGAGTTAATAATAGGGTTCATTATCATGAGAATATATTTATTTAGAAATATAATAGTTAAAATACTTTTACAAAACTGTTCACTTTTAATGGAGGGAAAAGTGTAAAAGAAGGAACAGTGTATGTAGGATTAAGTTTATTAATTCAACTATAAATTAATCAATTTAAAGATGAATAAAGATGAGTTTTGAGAATAGTGACTACATATAAGCCGAAGATTATCACTCTCATGAGGTAAAACAAACAAAAATTAATATTGATAGATTAAAAAGGCAAATTCAAACAATTGTACTAAAAGTTTTACTTAGTATATAAAAATGTACAATTTCCCTGTTGTTATATCTTAATAGTTACATGGAAAATGTTATTTAATGTTCATATTACTAAATGTACAATGTGAAGTTGTTTTTTTTTACTATTAAATATTGAACATAAGTATAAAAGTAAATTATGAACAATGTTAATAAATTAGTTTACATTTAGAAGAGCATCTTTGTACGCTGTTCAAGATATGATACAAGATCTTACATCATGATGACATCAGCTTTCTTGTAATATTTTTTAAATAAAACTATAAAATCCTAAGCGATTGTGCCAGTACTTTTTTTAAATAAGTATTCACGCCAATTTTAATAATTTTTCTTGTTTTAAAAATGAATTGTTGTTATTGAGAAGGAAATGGTTTATCGTTTATATTTTGAGTAATGTTGGAAATGGCCAAGGGCTGTGATCAATGAATTTTACACTAATAAGTAAAACTTTGCACCAGCCTAATTTTTTTTGAACATCAGGGCTAAGAAAATAAAGAATAATTATTAGAATAGTTAATCTGTTGTTTGTTTTTCACCGGCCTGATGAGCTAAAAATTAGGCCGATAACTTTAGCACAAAATATGTTTTACTTTACTTATTTTAATGGTTTGAATGGTCAATGAATTATTTGAATGGTCAATGAATTATTTCTGTAAAATTCATTGACCATTCAAATTCCTCTGACCATCTCCAAGATTGTTCAAGATACATACTTTCAAACAGTTCAAAAAGGAAATTGATATAAATAGTTTGTTTAAAAATCATTGGCACAAAAGCTCAGAATTTTCTATTTGAAAAAATCATTAGAAAAATAAAAGTAAAGGAAAAGAAACTTCTTTTATTTATAATCATTTAGAGTTTTTGTCATCAGGTTTTAAGAGTTTGGATCATGTCTTGTACCATGTGCTAATCTATTCTTCGAAGAGTGAGCTACTAAAATCTATTTTAAAATAAACTCAGGTAAAACTATTTTAATTATTTTTTCCTTTGGACTTTTAAGTCTAACAAGTACCATAAATGATATACGGTAGAACCTCCATTATCCGTCAGGGCATGGGACCAAGATAGTGACGGATTTGGGAAATGAACGGATATGGGAATGAGACATATGTTATATATACATATATACACATAAATTGAACAATATATTCGACATTATATATGTACTCGTAACTTATTTACGTACAAATAAGGTATAGATATGTACTAAAAATATTTTAAAAAATTAATAATACGTTTTATATTATTAACTGTCGTACGAGGAAGATCATACATTTTTGCTAAGATTGAAGCACTTTCACCTTTTCGTGAACGTTTTACAATTTCAAACTTAGTAGCGAGATCTAAACTCTTCCTCTGTCTTTTTTCCGACCTTATTATATGTACTTTTAAGAAAACGACAAGAACCCATAAGACAAGAATGAAGACTGAAGGTAGTTCAACTGTGGAAGCTACATTAGGTAGAGATGAGGAGAAATGTGTGCGAGGAAGCCTAGGTTTTGAGTAAACAGCATATTGTAGGATTCGAAGTTGTCAAAACACAACGATTGATTCTTGATGCTTGATTAGCCGGTGCCTATGACTTTATATACCAACCAAACAATATATACATACCTTTTTTTTTTCTTTCTCAAAACTGAGGTGACGTTTAACAGAGAGTGAAGGTAAATTGAGTGACGGATAATAGAGGTTTTACTTTATTTCATTTATCTAACATTTCTAAAAGTTGTATTTTGTTAAAGATCTCTTCTAGTATTAATATAGATGTTATACATTCTTTAGCTTTATTGGATTTATGCTTTTGATCATTGTATTTCTTAAAATTTCAATAAACTTTGAGTCTCATTGTTTTAAAGGATTATTTACTTTTCAATATTCGTAATATTGAGAATTAAATTTAAATTTCAGATATCATTCAAAATTCTGCAATGACTTTTCTCATAGATATAAAACTTTATTGAAGGATGGAATTGTTTATTTATAGTTCTACAGTCCACACAGCCGTATTTCCTTCTATTTGCCCTGAAGATGGCCTACAACATAGACACTATTAAAAAATAAGTTAACCTTATGTTATTGTTATTATTGACTGCGCCCCAGGGCCAGGACCAATTCTATCCTTCATTATAATCTTCCGGTCAACTATTTTCTTCTCCTACATAAAACTTTATGAATTACTAGCCTTAGCCAATTTCAAATATATATTGCTTATGATCTACTGGGACTATGTGGCTATTTCTATTACAAATAGCACATTTCTTGTTGGAATGTCCGATTTATAAAAACTTGAGAATAAGCTAACTACAAAATTATTTGGTAGAAATTAATGATCTGTGAAATACCTAGAGTTTCAAGTGTGAAATGTGATACCATAAGTGAAACATATTGGTGGAAGCTTCCTGGCATGCTGTTCTATCAAAAGAGTTATACACCTGTAAGCAGAACTCTTTTATTAAATGATGATGTTCTGGCTTAACTTCCATATCTAATATATTTTTTTTTATTATTATATATTTTTCTTTCTCCATCCTTTTTATTTTTATTATTTTTCTTCTCCAAAAACTGTTATCACATGTTAAAATTTATTACTTTTTCAATCGATTGAAACATATGCCACCCACATTTCATGATTCAATTTAAGTAGAATTAATTTTAAGCTTATTTGAACATTCAATAGTCACATAGGCCATGCATTTTAACCTTAAAATTGTAGTATTGTTTTATTATTTTCATAGATTTCATTTTACTATTATTATTTTTTAATTATTCATCAATTATTTGATTATAACCTTTTGTTCATTTTTATTCCAATGATTTCTGCCTATATAAATGTTTTTATGTCTTAGATTGTCCATTGTTGATAACGTTATAACCGTTTCCTACTCGGTTTTTTCTATTTCTTTTTTTTTTACAACACCGGTGTTATATTAGTTCTTACCCTTACACATCTCATCGCAGGCTGTTACCTGTTATATTATTTAATTTTACTAAATTGTATTCTCGATTTAGTTGAAATGTAGCGTTGCTAAAACATTGATTGTGATATTTGTCTTATTCCTGATTATTCTCCCTTAATGTGTATACAATTTTACACTGGAGCTATTGCATCCCAAGCTTCTATTCTTGGAGCTTTATACTGAGGCAGTTGAAAACTAAATGTATGAGTTATAACTGTTGTGGCCCCGACTTCTTAATGTAACAGGCAACCATCAACAATACTGTGGGCATATTAACCTTTCCTTTTTTTAGTAAACAAGATATTTTAATGAATTTATTTAAGATGATAATATTTTGATCTATTTCAATATACTCCAATATATTTTCTGAATTAATTGATAACATTCAATAATACAAAAATCAAAAGCTTATGAATTTCAAATAATATTTATTAATGAATCGTCAATAAGAGCATCTGTATTTTTCTGTTGGATGCATGTAATTTCTTAAATTATCAACAGTGTCACCTGTGGTGTACTGGTAGGTATTAGAAAGTTCTATGCCCAAGATAGGATTAAAAAAATTCCTTGATTAGGCCGTCCTGGTCTAATAAAGTTGGGGTCCCAAGCCCACGTGGTGCTAAGAACACATGAAATGCTCTATCCTAAATATACCTGGATAGCCATCGTTGAGGACTCCTACCTAGGAATCGTCCGATCAGCCATAGTAGCATAAAGTGATGTTAAATGAATACAATTAATAATTATAAAAATAGAATTTAATTTATAACCAGAATTTGATGTGAGGCCTCAAAATGTTGGATACGAAGATATATTTTGTAAGAATATATAAGCAACCATTGTTGGCCCCCCCCTCTCAACAAAATAAAAATAAATAAACCTTGGGTTCAGTACATGGTGTAGACTACTGTTTCTATGGTAGTGGTGATTTGGAAAAGGAAGGTGAAATGGTTTGAACCACATTAAACCACCAGAGTTTTCCCAACTAAGGGTACCGACTTTATATAGGCTGAATGAGCACCAGGAGGGTCTCAAGATCCCTCAGTTTTAAATAGTTATTTTTATGTAGAATAAATAATTATATCAATATTACCCTGCTTCCTTTTGATGGGCCAAGCATAATTTAAAAATAAATTACAAATTATATATACAAAATAAATAAGTAATCCTATACCCTTTTTTTTTTTCTTTTCTGGTATAAAAAAAATAAATACAAATATGAAGTGAAAAAAAAAATTATATTATTTAGTATTTTTACATAGCTAACTAAATTTAGGTGTTAAGAACCAATAGGTTTTACGCCTCAAATTTAAAACAACCAGCCAACCATCCATCCTTTTCTAAATTTTCTGAAACATCGATTGATTGGTTTTGGTTTCAATAATTTTTTTTTTTACTTATTTCAGAATTTCTTTTAAATATATTTTAATGAGAAAAACTTCCCTCATGTTGTGTACGTAATTCTTTATCCTGTCTGATATATGTATCTATTTATCAGAAGTCCTATCCCTATATTAAAGTATGTATATTTGTGTATGTTTCTGCGTACTATTATATTTCCGTGTTCATTTTTTGTCTCAGAATGGAGTTCCTTTTCTAAATAGTCAGTACGGTTATTCCTAAGTTTGGAGCATATCTGAGCCTGTGTTCAGAATCAAACAAATTAGTATTTGTGAGTTCAGTAGCATTTAAAAGTTCAAGTATATAGACAAAAATTGAAGAAACTGATATGGAATCTGTTGAAGATGTCTCAGAGATAGATTACTTTTAGTGTAAATTGATATTGTCAAAAACAATCATATGAAAATATTGATTATATAGTCAATATAGGTCACCTCTTAAAAATTTGTTTTTGTTCTACCAAAAATATTTATGATTTTGTCCTTATTTATTTAACAAAATTAATCAGTATGGTTTAAGATATTCTTATCACTTACCTCATTACAGTTATTTGTGTGTGCGTTATTAAATTGTTTTCTGTATTGTTTTTTTAATTTAGTTTTGTGTTTTTGTCTTATTCCTTTTGTTATTGACTATTTAAAATTAACAGAATGACACTTTGTGAATAGCCTTCTATAAAAGAAGAAGCTGTGAAATACTTCCAGAAGTTAGGTATTATCGGTATCAGAATTATCAGTGTTGAGGTTATATACATTGGTAGATAACAGTCTTTTCGTACCGGGTAATACGCAAGTACTGTCTATTCTTAAGAATGAGTACTATAACTTAGTCCCGATTATGAATATTTCTTTCAGATTAGATCAACAAGTCGTGTTAGTTATACCATTATGCTATCCCGCCTTTGTCAGAGGATGACTTTTAACTTGCTTATTTGTGATCGTAAATACCTTAGCTAACTAGTTCTATGGCCGATAATGGCCAGTTCTTCCTGAGTAGGTTCAAAGGACTCGAAGGCATAAAGGAAGAAGGCGTTCTGTTTAATATTCGGGATGCTCTCTTAGCCATTGTGTATTGTTTGTGGTCCTCACTAATGGATCTTTTAGTTCTTGCAAGCGGGGCCACTCCGGAGTTCCTCCTGCCGTATCTCGTCGCTCAGGAGTGGTAAAGAATCGAAGGATACGTCTGCAAGAGCTTGAGGTTTCAGCTCGTTCAGAATGGTAACTTTTATACTTGAAATATGAAGATAAACATTTCGAGAAAATTATTGGAGATCGTCCAATTTTCGATCGAATCAAAAAAGCAAGAGTCTTGATGGTTATACCCAAGTAAAATGGCGGGTCTGGGGTGCCAGATACTTTTCCTTATTATGTCTGGATAGCCAAAATGTATTACTCCCACTACAGCATCGCCCGATTAGCCATAGCAGCATAAAGTGACGTTAAATATATAAACGAGGAAGAAAGTGGTCCGGGTGGGGGTAAATAAATTCCCTTATTTATTGGAAAGACGACGCTTCGTCCCACTTTGCAAGTCTAATTCAGGCCCAAGATAAGATCAGGGGCTTAGACTACTCTGCTGTCAACCCCAGTCCAGTTTTAACCCCTGATCTTTAATAAACAATCTTATCAATGTGGATTTAGACGATACCGTTTAACTATCGATCGATAGTTCTTTCCTTCCGCCAAATATTTGATAAAAAATTAGAGATCAGGTAATTCATCAGCTTTATGTCGATTTAAAAAAACCTTATGATTCCGTCGACTTTGAGGTGTTATATATATGTCGAGGTTCAATCGGGTTTAAAACAAGGTGTTCACTATCGCCTGTACCATTTAATATGATGGACACTAGTAGCAAAATATCTTTACTTAGGCTTGCGGATAATTTGGTTCTGTTGGGGGCGAAGACACGGTAACTGTAGAACTGAATACAATAAGTTTGGTGTAAGCATGTAATGAGAAAGGTCACAAAGTAAATTCGGATAAGACGAAGTGTATGGCGTAGATTTAGATGTTATTGATGTAAGTTCGGATAAGTTTAGACACGCGAATAACTATTCAGGGCCTATGGTGACTAGAAAAAAAAAAAGGAACTAAAGAAAAGATAAAGAGAGGAAATGCTTATTGTTTATTTTTCTCCAGATTACTTAATTCGCGAATTTAGTTCCGAAATTTAAAAATAGGAATTTATAATTGTCCTTCCAATTGTTCTAAATGGGTGTGGTACGTGGCCAGTAACTTCAAAGAATGAACTTCTTTACGTATTCGAAAATCAGGTATAGGGCAGAACGTTCGTTCCAAAAAAAGGACGATTCCTCTGGAGAATATAGATGGTTACACAACTCTAAACCGCAGAGCATGCATCCTGTTAATATAATTGAGTGATAAAATTACGAAGATTGAGATGGGCTTCTAAAGTTGTTGTTGGGCTTAGTAATAAATGAGTATCTAAATAATTATTAAGGGATGAGCCGACCTGCAAAGGTCAGAGGCGTTGGTGGGAGGATTTCGTTAAGGCAGAACTTAATAATATTTATTTGTTATGGAACAATAACCCCAAAGAATAATATACAATTGATAAAGAAATAATATTCAATTACTAAGATTTATTTAACAAAAAATAAATAATAGTGATAAATAAAGTTATTAAAAAAATATCATTACAGGATGGTTAACAAAACTAGAGACTATATATTTAAAAATCATTTGTGAATTTGATAGCTAGGAGATGGTTAAAGAGGCAAGAATCGAAATTGGATAGGGTATGTGAAAGGCGAATGAATGGGGAATAGAATTCAAAACATGTGAAGATCGGATAAGGAAAGATTTGCCAAATACAATTTCGATTTGAACTGAGGGAGTTCGAAGATAGTTGATATATTGATATTTATATATCCAATAAGTCCTTTTGTTGGATTTTGTTTTGAACGGTTTGTAATCCGTGTATGCAAGTTCGTAAAACGCTATTGATGGAATCGGTATCGAATCTTCGTGTTTAATGAGCCTTTTATCATTAATTTTATTATAATGGTGGAGAAATAATTTTGAAGTGTATGGTCTGATGGATGTATGAAATAAATTAGGAATGCATGATATGATCCCTGAGGGAGAGAAGTGGCTCAGTGGTAGAGCGCTGAGTTGCCATGCTGAAGGTCCTCGGTTCAAATCCCACTCGTTGGCAGACTTTCTTTTAATCTGTTAGTGATCGGAAATGGGTCTTATAGGATCTAGGACCTTCCTGGGGCTCACCCAGACTCTGTAAAGTGGGTACCCAAAATAAGTGAAGATATCTGGCGGTCGAGCGTGATTTTGGTCAAATCACCTCCCTGCACAACCATTGTTCAAGAAACAGACATGGTAGAGCACAGTCTATACAGTTTCTACCATGTACTGAGCCCAAGACCTTTCATGGGTTGTAGTGGTACAGGTTTTGTTTTTGTTTTATGGTCTGATTAGTTGGTAACTTGTAAAGAAATCTTCAAAATTAATATTTTTGTCTACTATATAATTTAGTTGATGTTTTTCGATCTGGATACCCACCTGGAGCTCACCTATAAATAAATCTATAAATTGGGTACCCTAGATTAAAGTAAATATCTGGCGGTGCAGGATGATCTCGGACAAATCCCTTCTCTGCACAACCATCGTACTAGAAAAAATACAGCCTCTATCATGTACTGAACTCAAGATCCTTCATGGGTTATTGTGATACTGGAGTTTCATTTTGATATTAATACATTTGTTTATTATATATTGGTGAAAAAACTATTTGCTCTTTTTTGAAGGTTATTTCGGAAAATACTATACGTATAGAGTTTTAATGGAATTCATGTTTAAGCAATTTTGCTTCAGTTTAATAAAATTTTATTTAATAGAAAACAAAAACTTTGACTACTAATAACTGTTACATCATACAACCCGAATGTAGGAAAACAATTGAATATCTATTTTACCACATTGGTGGATTGTTACTGAACTGGATCTCAGACTAATCGACTCCTTGCACAACCGTTGCCTTGGAAACATAACTTTAACTACCAAGAACCTTCATGGATTGTTATATTTTCTTCTTCTGTCGCTGTATAATTAGTTTTATGGTTAAATGTTGAAAGATCTTTGTATGATTATGTATTTAGTGGAATAAGGGAGCACTTTGGGCGGCCCCAGCTGATCCAGGAAGTGTTAGTAGCGGTATCACCTGTTTATTTAATTTTCCTTTATCTCACATCAAATATTTGCCTCTGTTATGATATTCAAAATTGAGATACCGTATTGTAGGGCGGGTAAATGCACTAATCTGATAAAAAGATTACACCAGTAGCGTCAAATTAAACTAAGGATCACGAAATGAAGTAAAAACGCGAATAATAATGATATACTTAGTGAATTCAAAGGTTCGATGCCGATACGTTTAACGCAATCATCCCGTCTACGCCTCGGACGTTTACCCATTGGCACATAGCTTGCCAACTTTTTAGAAATTCATTAGTTACTAACTACAAATTATTCTTTGATTCAATTAATAAAAAAAATTATTTTATATTTACGTACATATTACACTTGATTATGTTGCCACTTTATTATATTATTAGCGCCCCCCCCCGGCTTTGCACGGGTAGTAAGACATTTTATACCTACACGTTTTGTCTGTCTTATGTATTTTATTATGCAGATATTATAAACGCAAAAACAAAACAAAACATTTCTTTATATACGAATTTATTTTCATGCGTGTTAATTGTTTGCGATAACCATACTCATTTAAATTATATGGTATAAAATATTATAATAATGTGCATGAAATGCTTAAGGTAACTAAAGTATATAATTTGATAAGGATTAATACTGTACACCTCTAATCCTAATCCAACAGCTACCGCTTTCCAAATACATTTCAATTTTTTAGAAAACAAAATCGGTATGGTAAGGTATCCTTAAAAGATAAATTTATGCTATCCCTGACTTTTTTGTAGAGCTACAAAGAATATACCTTCATGGATTGTTTCGTTAGATATCAAAAGGGATTAGGCAGCGTCTTCAGAGAAACCTCCCAGGCATTTTTATTTTTTCCTACATTTCCGACAATTATCGTTATATTCCAACTAATTTACACAAAACCTCGACAAATTATATACCTAAACCTTTCTGGTGAATCACTCTACCTATTGATGAAAACCGCATGAAAATCCGTGCAGTAGCTATTGACTTTACCACGAACAAACGCTTCTGAGTACTTTGTTTTATAAGTTGTATAGATTTTAACGACTATGATCATGTGATTTGCACATAAGTATGTACTGTAATCGATTCTCCACAGTACACAAAAAATCTCCCAAGTGAATCACCCTATCTATTGGTGAAAACCGCATGAAAATCCGTGCAGTAGTTATTGAGTTTACTGCGAACAGACAGACAGACGCGCCCGAGGACTTTGTATTATAATATGTATAGATGTCATTTACTGTATTAAAGTTAACGCAAGCATATCTCTCTATTAAATAAAAATGTTTTTAGCGATGTGATATTTTATTGGCGTTGCCTAGTAACGGTTCGAGGAATAACTATTTTTCGTATAGTCTTTTGTCATCCTCGATCAGCTGATTATGTAGCATTTCCAAGTCTATTTGAACCTTTTCCAAGTCAACTTCAACCTTTTACAAATCAAATGTTACCTTTTCCAAGTCACAAGCAACCCTTTCCTATTCAAATGTAACCCTTTCCAATTCAAATGTAACCCTTTCCAAAGCAAATGTAACGCTTTACGACTCAACTGTCACCCTTTTTATTTCATTTGTAACCGATTCCATTTCAATTGTCACCCTTGAAAATTTAAGGCCTCAGAACTCAACGGGATTAATCTTGACAGTATTTTTAATTTTGTTATTTTCATAACCATTGTTGGCACAAAGCAGTAAACGAATGAAATTAATATAATTTTCGAATAGCAATGATTTTTGTTTAAATAATTATTCTTTTTTGGAGGAACCCATTACTAATACTACGTAAACTGAAGTTATCAACAGTTTCTTTCTTCGATTTTGCAAAAATAAAAACTCAGCAAAATCATCGCACTAATAAAAACTTCTTTGACCCTGAGAAGAAATAAGAGAAAAAAAATCAACTTTTTGTTTTAAATTTTTTCCTAAATTTTTTGTAAACTAGAATATTATTATGTTTATTACCAAAACTATGAAGATACTACTGTTAAGTTCAGATTAAATGTTTTTACTTTTTTAAAAATAAACTTTCTCAAACAAAAAATCATTTATTTGCTTTTTTAATTATTTCCCTAATTTTTGTCCTAACAAGAGTTGTGGAGAAAAAGGTTGTGATGATTTTATCCTGGCGAGTTCTGTGCCCTAAATTCGCCCATTCCCCAGTACGGTAAATTTTCAAAACATTTTCAAGGGTGAGAATTGAAATGGAAACGTTTACAATTGAAATAAAAAGGGTGCCAATTGAGTTTTAAAGCGTTAGATTTGCTTTGGAAAGGGTTTCAACTCATTTGGAAAGGGTTGCTTGTGACTTGGAAAGGGTAGCATTTGATTTGTAATAGGTTACAGTTGACTTGGAAAAGGTTTAAATGTACTTGGAAATGCAATAAATATTTTTTTAAATTATTATTTTAGCCATTTTTAAAATTTAATTGAAATGTATCGAATTAAAAAATAATAAAAGCTACATATTATTTCAATATTTTCATTTAGGCAAGTTATTTCAATACAGAGAATCTTTTGAAAGCCTAAAAATAAAAAATAAAACATTTCATTATTTTATTTAATGGAGTATAGTCAATATCTCATGACAATACTAACTGGTAACTCATATTTTTGAGCATATTAAGGGTACATATACAAGGGTGGTATGTAATAAGTGCTAAACTCAACTTCCATTTCTAGAAATTTCAGGTTATCACTACTAAAACGGTAAGTCCCAACCGGGAACAATTAAATGGACAGTTGTTTAATTCGCAATTAAGAGATTGGTCTACTTTTAAATTATTTTCTTCATTTATTTTTTATTTGGATTATTTTGGTAGGGAAAATTTCCCGCATTTTCTTCCCTGTGGATGCGACACTCTACCAAGGCAATATTTTAAATAATTGACTAAATATGTCTTCATAATTCACATACCGACACTATTGTAATAGCGTAAAATAGTTTATATTTTTTCTTAAATAATTATATCTATTCGATATACGGTCACCTCTGGTGTAGTAGGTGGTTAGCGTAACAAACTACTAAGGCCTAGATCTTTTTAAGGGAGTAAAAAATCCTTGGTTACGCCGTCCTTCGGAAGGGACGTTAAACGGGGTTCCGAGCCTGTACAATGTCAGTTACTCGTTAAAAATCCCTATCCTAATTAAATCTGGGTAGGCAACATTTAGAGCTTCCACTGTAGCATCGTCCCATAGCAGCATAAAGTTAGATGAACAACTACAACTACTCTATTCGATATAATTAATCGATTAATTGATGATACTCGTTCTACTTCTCGCGACTCATGAACGATATTGTTATTATTAGATATAATTAATATTTCCTTGATTCCATCGCTGTGATTGTTAATCCCTATCAATGATAGTTCAACATGATATATTACTTGGATCATTTAATAATATAGATATAAATATAACTATGTTAATTAAATGAATCATCTTTACTATAAGTCAATAGTCAGCTGTTCACTGCCTCACATATTTCACAGCATTTATTCTTAATTATATGTTTAAAAATAGTATTTATTTTAATTTATTATTTATTTTTCTTCTGAGAATATTAAAAAAAAATTATTTGTTGTAATTTAGAACTGTACAATAATGATACATCAAGTAAATAGAATGAAAGATATATAATGCCGTGAAATAAAGGCAAGTAGAGAAACTACCCTCTGGTAGTACTCGAATAACAAATTCAACTGAGAAGGTCACGAGGCCATCTTATTTTCACCTCGGAGGAATATCGGGAATTGATGAGGTAGCTAGGTTTGAAACTAGTTGGTTTGAGTGGAAATGAAGTTTGTCATGAGAGGATTGAAGTCGGATTCGGGCCAACTCAGTAACGAATGGGACATGGAGGCCATTATGGATGACTTTATTCGCACCAAAGTCAGCAGCGATAAGGTTATTACGAAGAATTTTGGATTGTAAGGATTGAATACGAGTGGTATTCGATGGCTTAGTAAAGCTCTACTCTGTAAGTCTAAATAGGTCTTATAATAGTCTTTTCTAATTAATTGAGAGCTTAGAACGTTTGTCTAGTAAGTGTTGAAGTAGCCTGAAACTGCGAGGTGTTGTTGGACTCCTTAAGAAAAGATTTTCATTTTACCCCGCGGTATGAAAATTTTATGAGGAGTAAAATCAAGTTTTAAATAAAATTAGCGAGAAACGCTCCCTTCTCGATAAGATTGTATTATTGGTTTTATATAATACATAGAAGTTAATAGTTAAATTCCTGGACTAATCGGGAAGAGATACGTGTGGTATCCATGGTAATAGTGTATTCTATTGCTTTATTCTCGAAGTATTGAAAAGCGATAATTTTTTGTATAGGAGCCTTTTTAAAGACACCTTCCCAAACAAACACTATTACTACTCTTATTTAGATTCCGCCTTAAGCTATTGGGGTCCATTCATATCACTTGGATACGACCTCAACAGGCGACAGGGCAGCGTTGCTCCGATAAGAGTAGGAAATTGACTAGCTATCTAACAAGGCTGTCCAGTGACTATTTAATTGTGTACAGTGTGCAGTGTGTAGTGTGTAGTGCTACTAGGAAAGGAGATTTGTGTATTACGAAGTGGACAGTCAGTGCTCATGCTGGGCTTAAATACACCTCTACCGGACTATGAAGATGAGGTCCTCTTCAAAAAAGTAAAGACAGGGATGAAATCGGTTGTCATTTTGGTACCTTGTAGAAAAGATGCGTTTCTACACCAGGGCGAACTGCCATGCTGTTTGTCATTAGTTTTGGTTAGTACTGATCTGCTTAGATCTGTTTTCTTCCAGCCTTTTAGTCACTATTTCTTCTATTTTTTTTCTATGGAAGCATTTTCTATAAGAAGCGACGTGCGCTCCCTTGCAGTTCGAGCATTTTGTTTGAGTTCACCTAGTCGCGGACATTCAGAAATGTTATGTGAGCCGCTGCATCTTACACATTTTACGGTGTGGTTGCAGTAGTTTTTTGTGTGCCCAAATTTCTGACATTTATAACACTGGGGCGGTAGGATATCCTTTCTTTCGATGTATTTCACAACCGTGAATATACATCTATATGAGTTCAGTTGACAGTTTTAATTTTGTAAGAAGTCACCACATCCACTATTTGCCCTGAAGATGGCTTAAAACGTAAGCCGAAACGTTGGCACAATTAATAAAAAATATATATTTATAATTTTAATTAAAATTGTTCACATTAATTTACAAATTAAAAGAAAAGGATACACGATGATAAGTATCAGTAGAGAGCGATTAATTTGTAAGAACATATTTAAATTTATTAGAAATGGAAATGGGGTAAACTCCAGTCGCGTGTCGGAGCTGACGCACACACTTTTTTTTATTTTAAAGTAAATTCCAGAAACAAAGCTAGGAAGAAGAACTAAATAATCACGTGTAAAGTATGATTATACTATTTCATAACTTTTTATAGATTCTAATATTATAGAGATCTTCCGCTATAGAAAAAAAAACCTCTACCAGTTCAAACCATAAAAGGCCTTTGGTTTGGTACATTGCACAGTCTGTAAATTTTCATGCACAATGGTTGGGAAGTGAGGTGATTCGTTCGAGATTACGTTCAACCGCCAAGTTTTTCCCCAATTTATAGATCAACAAGCAATGAATGTTTCACCAAACGTTTCGAAGTATAAATGATTTTACAACCTAAACAGTATGTGTAAGTCAGTTCTTTAATTTATATACAGTCAGTAATGTAGTGTTTCGCGAATATTAAAACGGAAACGAATGGAAAATTAAAACGGATTGTAACAACCAAAAATTAAATCAGCAAATACTTTGTAAGAGGCCCTCAAAAACTTTACATCCTCTGATTAACAAAGAGGTTTTCAGTATGAAGTAAAGAATCGATAGTTGTGGACTCGACAACTACGATATATATGGCCACGACATCTTCTGGTCAGGACCTCCACATTCCTGACCGCCATGTGTTGGTAGCCCTGTGCGATATCTGTGTCCTCTAAGTAGGCCATATTTCCTCCGGATCTATCGCCCTGCCTTCTTGATCTAGTGCTACCACGTGCGTCGCTGATTAATTGTGAGATATATAAGGCATAGGGAACAACACCACTCCTTCAAAACTAAGCGTTTAATGAGCTCAAAGCTCAGCGAAAATAAATTCGTAATAATTTTTACTTCATGTTATAAAAAATTAAGGCTGTTTGTGTATTAACCGGTCTGCAGTTGTCCACATTTTTTATAACCTCAATACTGATAATTATGATACTTATCACAATTACCTTCTTGTTCATATTAATGGAAATTTTAAATGTACAAAATGTAATAATAAAATGATATTTCTAGATCCATCTAGCCACGTTCCTCTTCTTATAGAAATGTTTTCTTTAGGCGGAAACATCTCCATTTCTATCTTTGTCAAAATCCATTTGATAACCTTTTTTTATCTTTGGAATTATTCCGAATTTCTGGAAGTATTTCACAGCTTCTTCTTTTAAATACGGCTATTCCCAAAGTTTCATTCTGTGCATTTTAAATAGGCAATAATGAAAGGAATAAGACAAGAACACAAAATTAAATTTAATAAACAATACAAAAATTTAAATTTGTAATAAACAAAATTAACAAGACGAAAACGCAAAACAACAATAGAGAAAACAACAATTTAATAACGATCATGTCAATTACAAAATACTTATTTATGTTACTGTTATAAGACCTATATGGACTTACGGAATTGAACTATGGGGCTCCACCAAACCATCGAATTCCTCTCCTATTCAATCCTCGCAATCCAAAATCCTTCGCAAAATCCTAAACGCTCCTTATTTTGTCACAAATAAAACCTTAACAATAAAATAAAAGACCTTAACGTTCCATATGTTACCGATTTAGCCCATTCCAGATACCTATCATTCCATAATAAACTCTAGCCCCATCCAAACCCACTAGTTTCAATCCTTGGATCCAATTCCATCCCGGACAATCCTCCTAGGTGTCTGAAGAGAAGATGGCCTCGGGACCTTCTATAATAGAAATGCTATTAGAGTGCTGCCAGTGGGCAGTGCCTCTACATGTCCTTTCATGTATCTATTTATTCATACAGCATTTGTACTAGATGTATATATTACAGTTGTACAATTCAATAAAATAATTTAAAAAAAAAAAAAATAAATAACGATCATGCAAATAACTGAAATCAGGCGAGTGAGGGAGTTAAACGAGATTATTGGGTACCGGCTAAAACACAAGTACCAAATAAAGAAACAAAGCAAACACATACACACATTATGTACTTAAATAAATTTCAATTTATAGAATAAAATCGAGGCAGCTCTACTAAAAGGTTAAGTACCTCATGGGAGCGGAGTGACTGAGTGGTAGAGCTTTGAACTGAACCATGTCGAAAATCCTGCTTCAAATCTCGCTGTTGTCAAGACTCTTATTTAGTCTGTAAGCAGCCGGAGATGGATCATACGGGTTCTAGGACCCTCCTGGGGCTCACCCCTTATAATGAGAGTACCCAAAATAAGGGGGAAATCTTGCGGTTGAGCGTGATTTAGGACAAATCACCTACCTGCACAATCGTTGTATATAAAACACTACCTTCTCTACCAAGTACTGAACCCCAGACCCGTTCATGGTTTGCAGTGGTACAGGTTTTTTATTGAACAATCTTATTATTTTAAAATGGGGGTTGGTCCGCCGTTAGACGTGGAGGGGGTACCCCCTTGTAATAAAATATAAAATAAATGGCTAAAATAGGATGTGGAAAATAGTGCTGGAATTTTCTAGAATTTACGCTGTAATTAAGAAAATTGTTTCTATTATTTAAAAATTATTATTATTTCTTCTTTTTTCGCTACTTACTTTTGTTTTTCCATGGAGACAGAAAGAGTACATGTTCTAAGAAACGAAGAGCACTGCCACCATTATCTATCGTCCTACTTTTTATTCATACTAAATGAATGAATAATGTTCACTTCCTATCAGCTTGATAAAAACTAATTCTCGTCGACATATCTATTTATAATTTAATTGTTCTTAATTTATTTTTAATTAATATTAGTTATAATATTTTTTTGAATAATATTTTTTTTATAAATTTATTTATTGATATTTACAACTGTATTAAAAAATACATCAAGTATATAGGCTATGTGATACATAATGACATGAGATAATGGCAAGTAGAGAAACTACCCACTGGTAGTACTCAAATCACTAGTTCAACTAAGAAGGTCACGTGGCCATCTTCTTTTCAGACGCCTCGGAGGATTATCGGGAATCGAAGAGGTTTGAAACTAGAGGGTTTGAGTGGGAATGAAGTTTGTTATGAAAGGATAGATACCGGGTTCGGGCCAAATCAACAACAAATGGGACATTAAGGTCGGTATGGATGATTTTATTCTTAACAAAATAAGGAGCATTAAGGATTTTACGAAGGATTTTGGATAAGAGGGATTGGATACGAGATGAATTCGATGGCTTAGTGGAGCCCTAAAGCTCTACTCCGTAAGTCCAAATAGGTCGTATGATGGTCATGTAGATGAGTCTTTTGTAGTTAATTGGGAGGTTAGAGCGGTTGTCTAGTAAATGATGAAGTAGCCTGAAACGTCGAGCGGTTTCTTGTTGTGAATAATATTAGGTGGCCTTATGTATATATGAGGAAGAAAATGGTCCGGATAGAGGTAAAGAAAATTCTCTTATATAGGGAGAACTGTTTATTGGTAAGCATACGTTTCGTCACACATGTAGGTCTTCTTCAGGGCTAAATAACGTCGAAACGTTGGCTTATCAATAAACAGTCCTCCCTAAATAAGAGAATTTTCTTGACGTTCTACCCGGATTATCTTCCTCATTCATTTGTTACTTTGTTGGATTTATACAGAACCTCTTTATTTTATATAGTTCAATCCCCTCTGGTTATCATTTCTACTATTTACTACATATAACATTATTCCATCAATATACTACATATTATGTATGCGAGGAGATAGTTGACTGGAAGATCTGAGTAAGGAAGGAAATAGTTGGGGGTGCAGTCAAATTAAACACTAAATAAGTGCCTAATGGCTTTTCAATAATTTTACATCTCACCTCTGATGCTTATACTTTTTCTTTTTGTAAACTTTCTATTTACTTCCTTCTTTTATCTTCGTAATTTTTACATCACCACCTTTCTGTACATTTACTCTGTAAAATTTTTATTAATATATATCCCTCACTTTTTTGTTCTAAATTTCTATTACCCTACATATATTTTTTTATATTATCATCTACTTGGTACCGCAATGTATTTTTATAGTTTTGTCTGTTTTTCTTTCTTAGCCCTGAAGATGACCCACAGAGTGGGTCGAAACGTCGGCACAAAATAAAATAAGTACCCACTTATTTAGTGTTTAATTTGACTGCACCCCCAACTATTTCCTTCCTTATACTACATATTATGTTATTCTTTACCATGTATTATTTTAATGTATTTGTATCTTGTATATTTAGCCCTGAATATTCTTGAAAATGAAAATATTCTTATTACTAACTTTATATAGTAACTTTTACTTACTGTATATAGATTAAAGAACCGACTTACACATACTGTTTAGGTCATATCATTGTCTATACTTCGAAATGTTAGTTAAAACGTTCATTTCTTGATGAAATGATTACCGAAATATAGGCATTTCTAAATTTATTTTTTTTATTACCGAAATACTTTTTTTTTCTAACTAAAACACATTTTTTTTTATTTTCGATAAATTAAAAAAGAAAATTATTGAAACTTTATAACATTTTGTGACTTAACTCGAAGCGGCAACCTGAGGAACTGATAATTTGACCCTGTTTTGCACTACTAATGCAAAAAACAACAACAGTTAGTTACCACGAATTCCGCTTGATAATAATAGTGCGGTGAACCCAAATGATAAAGTGACCTTTTTTTTAAGGGTTTTACCACTTATAGTTTGATTTCAAAGAATTTACTAAAAACTATAAATCATTCTATTTTATATATACAAAGAGAGATATCCAGGCGTGTAATACATTTATAGGACTGCAGTGTCGTGCGGGTTGTGTATTACGAAGTCGTGATCTAGAAAAGGAATTTTGTACTCAGATAAGGTTATTAGTATAGACCAAATAATTGGGAAGAAAATAACCCATTAGTATATCATAAAATACAAACAAAGTACCTTAAAAAAGAAATAATTTGCAGAATAAAAATAAAATAAAAACTCAGTTAAAAACTATGTACTAAAAATAAATGTAGAAAATTGTGTAGTAGAAATTTTAAAATTGAATTTGATACACGAATGATTTGAACAATTATACAAATGGAGGGATCGAAGCTGGTCCGTCGTTAGTCCAACTTTGGGTACTAGCATGGAATAAAAATAGAAAATTGCTTCAGAACTGAAAAATCGGTAGGTCAAAAATGAATGATTAAATTTGAATTAATTAATATAAAATTGTTGAAATGGCTTCCACGAATATACAATACCATCATTTTTTGTTGTTCTTTGTAAAACTCTCAATCCTCATAGAGTTTTTTAAAATTTAAAAGATATCAGCTGTCGACCAATAAATTTTAAATCGATATTATGATGTATCTAGGAAAATGTATCGAAAAATAATATCGATTTATTTAAAGCAATGTCGAGTCAGCGAACTGATATGATTGGCTGATCGGATTCTGCTGAACATTCTGGCCAAAAATACCCTCCATGGAGTGAGTCAAGGAACGCTTCGGTATCGAATTTCCGCCTACAGGAGCCTAAGCTACTCCTACAAGTCAATCTAAAAATAATCGATTCTGCAATCGAAGAAGTATTCAGTAAGGAATACAACTAAGAAACGAGACCTTGGATTAATTTAAATCTTAAATAGTGAGCAACTACTTATTAGAAAAGAACGTTTCGAGCCACTTTGGAGGTCTTCTTCAGGGGTTAATAAAAAAGATACTTTAAGGTATAATGTTCTATAGTTTTTCTTCTACACCTCGTTGGCTGGCTTAACATTCGTTGGCTGGTTCGACCTGATAGTGTTGGCATCTTCTTGTTTAGCTTCAATCTTCCTGAGAAATTTCATTTCTTTTATTCTGGATTGGTGCTTCTTTGTCAGAGTCCATGTGGTTTAGCGATAATTAACTTTTTTTTTAATTAGGTCCATTTTTCCTGAAATTAAAACATTTCCCATCATCCCTTCAAGGTTTTCATAACTTTAAAGGATCCGTTTGTTTTTTAAGCTTTACATAATGCAATATATGGAAATTCTGTCATTTTGAAAGAAAATGGCGGAACACATAATGGTAAGATTGGCGAGTTCTGATGATTATCCTTAGCTTTGGCGCCAAATCAATGACAATCGTCCTAACAGTGTAAAGAATAATTCGCGACTTTTTATTTGTTTAAATTATTTACGGTCAATCCTGTCTCTGATGATAAAATATTTTTTAATTATATGTGATAAATGATATTTACAAAATAAATAAATTTTTGGCAATTAGGGCTGCATATTTTTACATACTTGACACCTTATCAAATGTAAATATATAGGCTGTAGGATGACATGATAGTCGATAAAAATGTTGACTGTGACAAATCGATAAGATATGAGGAGATTCACCTTGGGCCTTGCAATCATTGATAATAAATTTTAATTATTTCGGCAAATGATTTGTTGGTATCTGTTCCGCAGATTGTCGCTTTGAGTTGAGCGTTAACATGTTTTAACCGTTTATTCGTTTAATTTTTAATATTATCCAAAAATACAATTATTGTGATTTTTAGTATCGAAAAGAGAATGTGATTATGGGTAATGGGTAGACTTCACTAATTATTTCATCAAGAAATAAAAGTTTCGACTGATATTTCGAAGTACATATGATATATAATTAATTTTATTTTATTTGTTACTAATTTTTAAATATTTGTATTTGATAAGAAAAGATATGGCAGGGACTCGAACCCGGGTCTTCCAGATCACTAGTCTGGGACTCTGCCATTTGAGCTATCTTTTCCTTTCACTGATCCAAATTAAACATTCTTCCCTTCGTATACTTCGCAAAAATGCGAGAACGCGGGGACTTAGGATCAGTGAAAGGAAAAGATATGACCACGACCGAGAAGCGTGCTTCATTAGGGTCCAGGATAGCTCAAATGGTAGAGTCCCAGACTAGTGATCTGGAAGACCCGGGTTCGAGTCCCGGCCCTGGACATATCTTTTCTTTTCAAATAAAAATACAGATGATATATGTTTGTCGAAACGTTCATTTCTCGAGGAAATGATTACCGAAGTATGATTTCCCATGTTTACATTCTCTTTTCCATACTAAAGCTCATGATAACTTGTATTGTTGGAAAATATTAAAAGTGAAACAAATGAAAAGTGACTCACTTTTCAACTTGTGACTCAAATCACTTTGACAACTTGGAATAATTATCGAATTATTTAGTTACAGTGATTTTTTTAATATTATATATTAAATTAGTAAGTATCATTATTACGGTTTAATTTAAAAATGCAAATAAAATTAAATTTTTTATGACTAGGGAAATCTTAACTCCATTTTACAAATTAAACAAATGTTCTTTTTAAATATTTTTGTTTTGAAGAGAAAAGATTTGTCCTGACCGGGATTCGAACCCGGGTCGTCTGCATTTCCATTGCAGTGCTCTAAACTACTAAGCTACCAGGGGTCGTATCCAAGTCAGGGAGATCTGTTCTCTTCACCGATCCTATATTCCCGTGCCTCGCAATTTTTGCGATGTATACACGGGGAAGAATGTTTATTGAACATTACTTTAATTAGGATCTTGTACCGAGTGCAGTAGGTACTTAACGTTTATGTAGAGATAACTTCGATATTATTCTAGAAATTGAAGTTGAGTTTAGTACTTAATTTGTACCCTCCTAGTGAGCCTGTTAACATATGAGTACCCACTTGCCTGTACCACTACAGCCCGTGAAAGGTCTGGGGTTCAGTACATGGTAGAGACAGTGCCGTTTCTTGCACAATGAATGTGCAACCATCCTCCTTTTTCCTCATTTTCCTCCTTATTTTGGGTAACCCCTATATGGTTGGTGAGCCCCAGGAGGGTCCTAGATCCCATACGATTCATCTCCGGTTGCTAGCAGATTAAATAACAGTCTTGCCAGCTGCGGGATTCGATCCCAGGAATTCTTAGCATAGCCACTCTGCGCTCTAGCACTGTGCCACTCCGCTCCCCACTTAGTATTGTTATGAGTATTTTGCAATAAATAAAATAATGAAATGCTTTTTTTAATTTTTTTTTTTTTTTTTTTTTTGCCGTGCCAACCATAGGTCATTAATGCCAGTGGATATTTTCCCCCTACCGAGCCTCTTATAGTTATTTCTGCACCTAGGGACTACAGAAGATCATTATTCCCTCAGCTGTAAGTTTGTACCCGAGCGAATGTGAGGGAACAATTCGTGTTTGCTCCCGAGCGAATGCTAGTAATTATGCGAATAATTATCTTTACTCACGAGGCCAAGCCGAGGGAGTAAAGTATTGCTGGTAATAATGATCAATTTAGTCCCGAGGGGCAAACAAGATTTTATCTCCAGGTGGGATGTAAAAAGGCAAACTATACGCTATAATATTTTATATTATGTTATGTTTTACAATAAATTCAAAAACTGAAATCAAATGTGCAATTTTTACAATTTCGAATTGATGTTTTGAATTACAATTTTGATTTAGCTGGCAATAAATTTGAAATAACATTATTTGCTTCTTGTACAATATGTGGTGGATCCGTAACTTACACAAACTGAACACAAATGAACTTCTGTCTATCAGTTTTGGTGTTTTGAAACAGCTGATTTTAATGGCCGGTGTGACAGGTGTACCAACCTAACCCTCAACTTTTTCAGTACAAAATTTACATTATTTAGACGGATTAGGTTGTCATCTTTTTACTTTAATCCCTAGGGAATAAAGTTAACTTTTTGACTCAATTTCTAATGCACAGGGAGAAAAGACGTACTTTAGTCCTAATTAATTGAGCGAAAAACACATGTTTTTGTACCAGCTGGAGATAAAAATATTTGTACAAACTTTACATTGTTTAGAGTATTTTGCATTACAAAAAATTTCTGATTTTTTTTAAATTTTGGGTTATTTTTTAGATGAAAAAAAATTATTTTTGCTAAAAAAATGTCTCAATCGAATTTCACCGCACCCTCAGTGTTGAAATTAGAATCCTAAAATCGAATTATTGGAATAAGATGTTTTATTTTTAAATTAATGCGTACTCTTTTTTTTTTAATTAAAATTGAAAAATAGTGTTATTTTGTTTAAAGACTTAAAGAAGTCAGGAACAGTGCCTTTGTGATTTGCCAATTTTTAAAAATATTTATAGCTTAACTGATGGAGCAAAACAAAAGACTAAACAAAAAGTAGTTGCTGGATCCGTTGCCTGGCAACGCTGATGAAATATTACGTCATTTCAAACTTTTATTGTAACAATAACTTTAAAACTTTATTACATTTAAAACTTTAAGCCATCGATTAATTGTTTAATTGGTGTACAAGCAAGTCATGGTTTTTCCACGTCAGACTTTTCTGTTGTTCGTGAAATTTACATGAACGCTCTAATTAAAAAATCAAAAACCAACAGAGGCCTACTGGATTTTTATAAAGCAATATGTACAGAGGTGGAGTGATTTCTTCAAAAGCAATTCTTAAAAAAGTACAAATGTTATTTGTTGGAAGAATATTGGATGAACATGTACTGAATTAGGATTATGTTTATCACTCCTGATAATTCCTATATTGGACCTTTATCTTTAGTTCGAATTTTTGAACAAAAGACAAAAGACTAAACAAAAAGTAGTTCCTGGATCCGTTGCCAGGCAACGCCGATGAAATATCACTTTACTAATGTTGTATGTAGTAGTAAGCGTGGGAAACGTGCCTGAGTACTTTGGCGGATGAGCAACGCTTTTAGGTATTCGAAAATAAGTTGGATATTCCGTTCGAAAAATACCACTGGAGAATTTAGGAGATTACACAACGCGGAAGTGAGGAACATGCACCCGGTTAATATAATTGATGTGGTAGAGTTCGTTGATTTTTTATGAGCAAATTTATAAAAAGTTAAAATCTGGACACTTACATTCTGTCCTGTTCAAAACAACGGTCTTGCACGGAGGCGATTTATCCGAGATAGCGCACAACCTATTAACGGTACCCATTTTAAAAAGGAGTGTCCCCAAAGCCCACATCCGTGTCTCTGTACAAATTATATGATATAATTTATCTGTTGGATTTGAACCCGGAATCTTCCCCATAGCAACTCATTACTCTAAACACTGGGTACTCCCAGTCATAATAAATACATTATTTATAATTGTTAATACAAAGAATAGCTTTATAGTACTTCTTCAGTTCAAATCCAAAGTTGTATGTCTGCCAAAATTTATATATTTTGGGTTTTGATGTATTTGAACAAGTATTTGTTCAGTAGTAAGAGTAGGAAATAGATCTCAATACAAAAATATCTAACTGAATATGTCACTATAATCAAGGTTCCGAAATGCAATGTCTCACAACTTCAGCAACTCTTTGTCTCGTTAAACATCACTTTATTCTGGCTTCAAAGGTAGTTTTTTCTTGATAAAGCAATGCTTCATCGTTATACGAAATTAATTTTTATTATTTCTTTACATTTAACAAATATAGCATCATTCACAACACTATATCTCATGAGCTGATTGTTCTACAGATTTTTAATTTATACGTGAATCTTCAGAAGGTTAGTACTAACTAAAAATCATAAAGATTTAATTATACTATAATTATTTAATTATATTATAATAATACCAATTATATGTCACCCTACAAACTTTTCAGTCGACCTAATACTTTAATGTCAAATCAAAAACATTCATATGCTTTTGAAAATTGTACGTTGGCGAGAAGTGTCCGATAAATATAGGAGAGGTTTAATTAAATATATTTTTGCCTTTGGAATTTAAGGAACGCCTCTTCAATAAAAATTTTGACAGGAACAATTTGATAAGATAAAAATTGGGAATTACCTTGAGCTTTGCAATCATTGATAATAAATTTTAATTATTTTACAAAAGTATTTTAAAATTAAAAATTATATTAAACACTAGCGACCCTTAGCTTTGCTCGGGTTATAAGGCATATTATGCCTACATAATTTGTCTGTATAATGTATTTTTTTTTATCACCTACCGGGCACTAAGGACCGCGCGAATATCATTGGTTAGGCTTCTTTTGGTGTCTTGATTTTCTTTCTTCCCATCTCAGCTAATGTACTTCATTATATAGAAATTATAAAAATAAAAACAAAAATAAAAATTTCTTTGTATACGAATTTATCTTGCAAAGTTGGATAATTGCACGGGATTAGGCAGCGTCTTCGAACCCATCGATATTCCAATCCATTTATACAAAACCTCGACAAATTATATACCTAAACCTTCCTAGTGAATCACTCTATCTATTGGTGAAAACCGAATGAAAATCCGTGAATTAGTTATTGAGTTTAGCGCGAACAAGCGCGGCCGAGGACTTTGTTTTATAATACGTATAGATAGATAAATTAATTGATACTACGTTAATATAATGAACTTATAATAAGTTGACTTCTGTTTATCCTTTAGCCTACATTCAAATATAGTACGGTCCTCAGCGATACTATATTGCACAACTCCTTTGGCTAGTATTATCTTGTCTATTACATTTAATCATGCGGATCTGCAACTTTCCCAGAATCTATATAATGGGTACCCTTAATTGAAAGGAAGTTTGGTTGTTGAGCGTGATCTCGGACAAATTACTTCCTTCTACCCATCTTGCCCCAGAAACAGAAGAGTCTCTACCATGTACTTAACCAAAGACCCTTCATAGGTTGTTGTGGTGCATTTTTTTAATCTTATAATCCAATACTATAAAAATAATTATTTTATTATCTCATGAACCCAAAAGTCAACTCAACGATTGAATGTTCAGATTATATTGTAATTTATTTGTAGAACGAATAAATAATTATAGAACTAGAAAAGGTCAAATAATACAAACCTCATTATAGGCCCCGCTAACAGTCGATGTGCCCTTTGGGATCTGTAGGGTCTATCTGGGGCTCATTCAGCTCTATGAAGTGGATACCCTTTACTGGAGGGAAACCTGATTATTGAGCGTGATCTCAGACTAATCACTTCCTTGCATAAACTTTGTTCGAGAAACAGTGCGGTCTCTTCCATGTACTGAACCCAAAACGCTTCATGGATTGTAGTGGTGAAGCTTTTATATATTAAAAATATCTCACCCCGAATTATTTTCTTGAACAGATTCAAGAGAGGAAGACCATATGATTAATTAGTTACTAAATATATATAAATGTGGAAAGAATGCCGGACCACAGAATAGCGAGAAGAATGCTCACTGAGAAATCGGACGGTAAACGAAGCAGAGGACGCCCTCGGATCAGATGGATAGATAATGCCGAAGAGGACCTGAAACTGCTGGATGGATGATACTGGAGGAGGATAGCGCAGGATCGCGTGTGTTGGAGGCCCGGATTCTTGCAGGACCCTAGAGCCAAAATAATAATACTAAATATATACATATATAAGAACCGAGGTATATTGATGGACAAGTGCCACGATATCATCAACAAATTAAATTAATTAATTGCTTAATCAAACCGGGTGGTTTAGCACGAAATCGGTCAAATCACTTCCTTGCGCAATCGTTGTCTTAGAATCAATATAGTTCCTACTATGGACTGAACCGAATAACATTCATGGGTTCTTTATTTTAAAAATCTACACTTTTTTTAGTGATTGTTTATTTTTTTTAATGAATTAGAATAATGTTTTTTAATTGATGCTAGGCATAAATGTGACAGACATTCCAGAATACAGAATGGCTATGAAATCACAAAGTTGGCATCAAATTGGTTTTTGTTTTTTCTTCCTCTATGTGTAAATATCGTATTTTGAGGCGAGAAGTGATAAAAAAATTAATTGCTTCTTTGATAATTAAAAAAAAATTAAAAGCTAATACATTCCGGTTTTTTTCTCATAGCAAATTTTGATTTATGTTCTTTTTTTATATGATTTTATGTAAACATTTCCACTTTTAAATAAGTGCTTATTTCATGGCATTTTTTTCAATCGTACAAGTAAAGTGTTACATTTGAAAGCTTGCAACTACAAATCAGATTCGCTACCTTCTTTCAGATCTTTGAGCATAAATATTTACAATTTCTTAAGGAATTTTCTTATGCCTATTGGTTCTGTCTGTTCTATAATTTAGTTTGTGTATACCGATTTTCATATGTTTATGTGTTGTTCCCTATGTTTGAACTAGATATTCTCAGTTTCAAATATGAGCAAACATATTTTTGATCATGTAGTAAAAAAATATTTTTTTATTAATGTTAACATGTTTATAAATAACATTTATGGAAATAAGATTGATTTGGGAAATAAATAATTTTTTTTCTCTTTATATTTTCATCCAGACCTGTCAAATACAAGTAATTGACAATCAGCGGATTGGCTGACTGGAAAATAATGCAGAATGACATGAAAGGCATGACGAAGAACAGTACCCAGCTCCACTGGCTTGCTTTAATTTTCTACTGTAATAGATCCCTCATCCACGTTCTTTTCAGTCTCCTCCTAGTGTTCTTAGGCCATTTGTTCAATCAATGGGTTTGGGTGTCCGTATAGTTTTTCTTAAAAGCGTTTGTAGTACGTTCGTATGTGTATGTCAACCGTTGGTATTCTTAAGTCCGTATGCAAAGTTTTGTTATTGACGTACCATGATGCTTTGGCGATAAGTCAAAGTAATTTTGATTGAAAAGTCTGCAGTCGTTTTCTGTGAGCCTGTTTAGCGATGCTGTAAATTTAAATATTAAGTTAACTCAAAAAAAAAAACTAAATATAATTAGCATGATGTGGGAAATACGATCCTTATTTCTAATTTAAAAAGACAGAGGATCCATTCCATGGATCGGATCAGCTGAAGGTGTAGAGTCCTGAGTTCCTCTGTTCATGATCCAGGGTTCAATATTAATATTATTGTTATTCAATACTGTATCGGTTCATTTTTATTCCAATACATCTCGCAAGACCTCTCCTTCATTCATTCAACTACCAAGCCTCAAGATCTCGCTTTTCCGATATTTATACTCGTTCTCACATAACAAAAACGTTTGAGCGTTCGTTTCTAGAGCCCTCTCCACCACAGCGTGGAACTCAATCGCTCCTAATATCTTTCATTCTTATTCCCTATCCTAATATAAATCCTTGCTTTTACAACAACTTTACTCTCTCTCAAAGCAGGCTTAGCTGTTTGCTTAATGAAACATTATTAAATAGTGACTTTTTATGGTTTAGTCTTTTTTCTTGTAGATGATTGCATTATGTATGTAAAGAAGTTACCAGAAAAAAGATTAATATTACTATTTTATTCTGTTCCAACCCGGCTGTGGCAGATAAGTTAATCTCTTATCTCTCACGGATGTTTTTTTAGGATTTGCAGACCCTGCTTTGGCTGACCCACCCAGCCGCTATAAAATGGTTACCCTTAATTAAGGGAAATAACCTGATGGTTGAGCTTAATGTCGGATAAATCGCCTCCTTACACAAGCGTTGTCCTAGAAAGAGTCCAGTCTCTATCATGTAATAAACCGACATTTATTTGTATAATCAAGGTATGATAGTACAGTACAATGTCTGTTCTATGAGAAATATTTTCTTTAAATATAAAATTCTTTATACATAAGTTGTGTACTGTCTCCCATGATAAAACTCATCCAAAAAAAACTAACGTCTGTACATTATAAAAAAATTTGAGTTTAAATTTGAATGGTTTTCTTCACAAATATTTTTGACAGTTGTACCGTTAATATAGAGTGCACTTTGAAAGATAGAATATTTGTAACTTATATAACTAAATAAACAATTACAATGATAACAATTTTGACAGCTGCGTTTTTCTTTTTATCTTGCGTTTTTACCTTGTATTAAAAATTTGTGAATTATAATTATGATAGGTAACTTATTGTTATAAATAAATAAATAAAAGGCTTAACGAACCCAAAGGCTCGATGCCGATACCACCAATCTATGTTTACAAAACTCCGTCCACGGAGCACCATCCAAACCCAAACCCGCTGGATCATTCCCAACGCAATCCTCCCACCTACGCCTCGGTCTACCCCTCGGACGCTTGCCAGTCGGTACAGCACCTGTTAACATCTTGGGAATTCGTTCGTTACTAAGCCCAGCACCTTTATATGTCCATCTTAATCTTCACGACGCTATCACCTGAATAATATTTACCGGATACATGCTTCGCAATTCCGCGTTATGTAACCTCCTATCTTCCCCAGTGGTCTCATCATTTTTTGAACCGAATATTCTACGTAACACCTTATTTTCGAATACCTGAAGACGTTTTTCATCCTTCAGCGTTAGTGGCCAAGTTTCACATCCATAGAGAAGAGATGGAACAATAATTGTTTTATAAATTCTGATGATTATATTTCGGGACAAAAGACGCGAGCTCAGTAATTTCGAGACCGAATGATAACAAGCATTTCCCGCCTTTAGCCGCGCCTTTATTTCCGCTTGAATTTCGTTTTTTCCACTTGACCCAAAGCACTTAAACTTCTGCACATGTTCGAACTTATTCCCTCCTACAATCACCAAAATTGTGCTACTGACCATATACTTAGTCTTATCCGAATTTATTTCCTAGCCAGCATTCATTGGCGTTTGTGTATTTAGATTAATTGTTTCTTCGTCCTCACTCAACAGTACCAAATCGTCCGCAAACCCAATCACGGATATTTTACTATTCAAGTTCAAATTCAAACCTCTTTCGTTGTTTATCACCTTTTTAATAACGTACTCGAGTATCTCGTAATGCCAAATTACGGCATTACAACACAGTTGTTTTACCTGAAGCCCTGTATGCATTCATAAAAATTCATGACACCGAGAAACAAGAACGGAAAAGTCTTAAAAAAATGTATGGCGCTGTTCTCCGGGATGGAATCTGGATCAAAAGACATACTAAGGAACTCTATGAAAATACAGAAAACATCACAGATAAATTTAGAAAAAGACGGCTACAATTCTACGGACACCTATGTCGGATGGATCAGAGCAGACTCACTAAGAAAATTTTCAATATTGCCAATGCTAGTAAATTAAAGTTTAATTGGATGAAAGGCACACAAGAAGATATGGAATTATTTAAAATATCCAAAAAAGAAATTCGGAATAGGCAACAATTCAGGAATAAGATCAGGAACAAGAAAATTGAACGAGACTCAAGAAAAGAAACAGCATCGAAAAAGTGGACAGAGGAAAGGAAGAAAAAACACAGTGAATTAATGAAGAGGCGTTGGAAAGAGAGGAAAAGCCGTGAAGCTGTGATTGATTGAAGTTCTAGCGCTCTCCTAATCGGGAATAATTGACAATAATAATAATATATAAATACCAATAAACATATGTATATTGTAATATATATATATATATATATATATATATATATATATATATATATATTACAATATACAATATATATATATAATTGTAATGTCTTGACTTACTCAATGAATTTTCCTGCCAAGTCATGACTTCATCGAAAATATCGATCAATGATTCATCAGAGAAACGTTCAAGTGGAAAACTTGTGAAAATTTGATTTAGTTTCTGAGTTATTTCCATCTCGTCTAAAAATACTTTGCTGTGATAAACTGAACATGAATGGAAGAAATGTTTGTAGAAGATTTGTTTGCTTCACTATCTGTAAATTAATTTAGAGAAAACATTTAATCTAATCGATAAGCACTTGAGATACCCTCCAAGTCATTTGACTGCTTTTCGTGAAATATCTTTGAACATGTTTGTGTAGCATGAGACAGCTTTATATGTTCTTAAAATCTCAATTTTCTTATTAAACTATTTTCTGTTTTATTGAAACTTCACTAATTATAGAAAAAAAAATGGGTTGTGGCTGTGTCATAGTGTGTATATACGGCCGTGTTTTGTACGTCAATACGTTTACGTAACGGATTACATTTTTTATATATAATATTATTATTTAGATCAAGTAAACAAATAATTATTGTGTTACAATATAATTAATTATAGGTCAGTTTGACTCAATCATTTGGTGTTTTTTTGGTATATGGTATCTTTATATGGATTTGGCTTTTCGACGCGTTACGCCGACATTATATACTTTTGATAATATTGTTTTTATTCTAACTCCTTATTATATTCACTGTCACTATTCTACATTAATGTTTTATATACAATCGACAGATTTTGACGTCAGCTGACGATTGAAATTTAGACGAACTTCCTATCTTCTCTGAGTCAAAAGTTATACTAATTGGAAATCTCGATACGCAGCAAAATGACCTAAAAATGGCGGCCCTTCCCCCTCCACCGCGTGCGATGCTTACCCGTCCTCACTTTACGTAATGAATTCTTTGATCCTTTAGCTATCCAATGGTGTAATTAAATCTTAGATGGAGATTATAGATGTGTAGCTGCAATACCTAACTGAATCCCCCTATTTTGTTATCATTCGTTTTTTGAATTGTTACTCACTATTAATGCTATTTTAAAGACGTATTCACGTAAAAAAAGTATAGCTCGACAATAGAAACGACGTTTTGTAAATTTTCTGACTATGATTTCTTGTATTTAGACAAAAATATTAATGTCAAGCTTATAATTTGAAGATATGTTGTATATATAGATAGCGTGACTATATTCAAAACGACCTGCGCAGAAGTCGGGGTAACTCCGTATAGAGAAGACTCGCCTTTTCTTCCGCTACGAGCCTTCTTTCCCTACCACAACTCCCCAGGCCCGCCTCCGATTTTACGAAAGATAGAGTGTATATTTTTGTACTATTAACATTATCTCTCTGATTTGTTATCATTACTGCAAGTATATAAATGTTGTATTCACAGAAGTATGATTTACGCCAATAATTTCATTTAATTATTGGGGGGACAGACTCATAAAGAAGTCCTTGGCCTGCTCAACAGCTCTACCCCAATCGTCCCGATCGCCTGCTCGAGAGATGGAGACCTTGCTCAGCCTCAGATCTTCACAGACGGCATCCTTCCATCTAGCTTCGGGCCTTCCTCGAGGCCTTACTCCATCAGGATTTCCTTTATACAGCTTTTTAGCTGTTCTTTCTTCGTCCATCCTATACACGTGGCCCAGCCACTTGTTGCGCTGAATCCTGATGAAGCTCGATATCGTTAGGTCTCTATATATCTCATTCAGCTCCTTGTTCTTTCTGATCCTGAGTCGTTTTCTCGAACTGGGCCGAATATTTGCCGCAGAACTCCTTTCGAATCTATTCAGCTTTTCCCAAGCGTATGTCTCTACTGGCTTAATGATGGTTTTATATATTATCAGCTTGGACTTTAGGCTAAGGAGCTTACTTCTCAGGAGCTTTGAGATCCCAAAACATGCTTTATTAGCTGATACTATCCTGGTTCTGATTTCCTCCTCATCCAAATTCTCGTCTATACGGCTTCCTAAATACCGGAAACTTGACGCGTTGGAAAGTTTATCTTCCGAACGTGTAGCTTTGAGGCGGTCGGTCTTCCTTACTATGGCCTTGGTTTTCTACTCCAATAATTGAAGTGTTAAAGAATAAGGGTACATCAAATATAGCAAATCTTAGATTTCCTGGTCCAAAGAATTTGTATTTAAGATTATAACTGTAATTTAACTCATTGATTAGAAACTCTAGATCACGCATGTTTTTAGAGAAGAGTTTATCGACGTATTTTATGAAGTCTTGTTCGTATTTTTTTTTTCAAAATTACAGTTTTCTAAGGTACGAATCATTGTAAATAAAAAATTAATTGCATTTCAAATTTCAGTAATTTCAAATTCAATCCTTCTTAATAAGCTTTTTCACTGCAGAATTCTAATTCGTTTAATAATTGTTGCTGATGAATGGTTTTATACTCTCATTTCTCAGCCATTATGATCATATTGTAATTAAGGTCCCGGATTCAAATCCAAATGTGGTGTATATAAAGTTGAGTGTTGATATTAATATACTTAATTCGGGAACTAACCTGGTCTAGCGCGATGTGGGACAAACCATGTATGCCCGTACCTTGCACAACAGTTATCAGTTCAATACAGTCTCTACAATGTACAGAACCGAAGACCCATTGGTTGTAGTGGTACTTTTTTTTTTCTAAATTAGGCTCTTTATTAATTGTAACTATTATTTTTTATTGTCTGAATAAATTCGGTAATTAGGATTGTAAAAATTCTATAATAAGTAACATCTATTCATTTAATGAAAATTGATTCATCCACAATTTTATTTAATTGTTGACCAATTATAAGCAACACTGGTTAAGTGGTCTAAGCTGAAGTCAAGTCTTCATCTTTATATATAGACTAAAATGAGTTTATGTACTTAAATAAGTGGAATCGAGTAATTTTCATAGTGAATCAGGAGCTAAGTAAGGCTTTGGATTGAAAAGGAGTTATTGTTTATATTACAACTCTATTTAAAGCCAAAAACTACGAGAAGTATACGATTCCGGTTATCTGAAAGCAGTTTACTCTCTCGGGATAAAATTCGACTTAACCACTTATTCACCGTGGATGTAGATATACCCTATTGTTGTTAACGACTGTACTTTTGATTTTGAATCAGTCATTTCTGTTTTATTGTCATTATTTATTTTATTTTTTTAAGAAATGGTTAATATGAAATGAAAAAAAAAATATAGATAAACTTATTCTTAATTATAGGTCTGTTTGACTCAATCATATGGTGTTTTATTGTTACCATTAGATCGCTCTTGTCAAAATCTTTATATCTTGTATATAATGTATATTTAATTCTTGTTGAAATCTGAAGTCAAAATCTTTCGATTGTAAATAAAACATTAATGTAGAATAGGGACAGTGAATATAATAAGGATTTAGAATAAAAACTATATTATCAAAAGTAAATGTATAATGTCGGCGTAACGCGTCGAAAAGCCAAATCCATATAAAGATACCATATACGGTTGAAAGAGCTTGTCTTTCAACCGTATATGGTATCTTTATATGGATTTGGCTTTTCGACGCGTTACGCCGACATTATACATTTACTTTTGATAATATAGTTTTTATTCTAACTCCTTATTATATTCACTGTCCCTATTCTACATTAATGTTTTATTTACAATCGAAAGATTTTGACTTCAGCTGACGATTGAAACTTGAACGAACTTCCTATCTTCTCTGAGTCAAAAGTTATACTAATTGGAAATCTCGATACGCAGCAAAATGGCGGCTCTTCCTCCTCCACCGCGTGCGATGTTTACCCGTCCTCGATTTACGTAATGAATTTATTAATACCAAAGTCTTTAGAAAATAAACAAATAAATAATTATAAATGATAATAATTAATTATGATATATTTATCGTATTATTGAAGTATTAAATCGTAAAATTATTGTTAAATTAAAATGATATGATATAATTAATATTAAAATAATGCAATTAATTTGCCCTCGCGAATAAATGGCTCTCACTAATAAAAATAGACAGTGCTAACCTGTGATGAGAAACATTGATTTAATTCGCTTGCACTCTCGACCAATATATGTTTGTTTTAAAGCTTTTAGGGATGGCTAGCGAACTTTAATGTTTAATGTGAAAACATGATTTAGTAAAAAGTCATTTTTTTAGTTTATTGTTCAGGCTAATATCGATATATCATTATTTTTATAAAATATCGATTTTTAAATTCTATATTTTTTCGGATATCTCTCTGTAATATAAAAAAGTTTTTAGTGACAGCGTGATATTTTATTTGATACATGTTACTTTATTTTACCCATGAAGGGTCTAGTAATTGGTAGAGAGTGTACTGTTTCTGCGATAACGATTGTGCCGAGAAGTGATTATTATTATTTTTATTCATTATAATTATATAATAATTATAATATAATCTCCTCTCGGCACAATCGTTGTCCTAGACACTGTACAGTCTCTACTATTTACTGGACCCAAGATCCTTCATAGGTTATACTATAAGAGGTAAAATAAAGTAATAATGGAAATAAAAATAATAATGGGATAAAGAAAATTTATTTATTATTCTTGCTTACACTGTATTGAACAAAATAATACCATCTGAACTACAGAACACACGTAAATTTCAGTTTTACAATTTCTGCAACGAGTAGTATATATATTTTTTTTTTTTTCCTTCTTTTTTTTTATTCTTTGTTTTTTTAAAAAACCTGTACCACTACAACCCATGAAGGGTCTGGGGTTCAGTACATGGTAGAGACTGTACTGTTTCATGGACAACGGTTCTGCAAGGAGGTGACTTGTCCTAGGTCACGCTCGACCGCCAGATTTTTCCCCATTATTTTGGGTACCCTATTTTTATAATATTTTATAGAGGCTGGGTGGGCCCCAGGAGGGTCCCTAGATCCTATATGATCCATCTCCCGCTGCAAACAGACTAAATAAAAATCATGGCTTGCAGCAGGAATTGAACCAGGATTTCCGGCATGGTAACTCAGTATTCTACCACTGAGCCACTCCTCTCCCGCAACGAGCAGTACAATCTGTAAAATGGGGATCGGTCCGCCGTCCGGCCATGCTTGGGTAGTCCCCTAGTATTGTAATTTCAAAAAAATAAACTTAGTGTCATGTGTTTATGTTACCTACTATTACAGAGTTATCAAGTCAGCCCATTTAAGATATTAAGTCATTAGTTGCTTGTTTTCGATATTCAGTTTTTTTTATTTATTTAACGTCTCATAATGCTGATATGGCTAACCGGACGATGCTACAGTGGGAGCCATCAATTTTACCTTACCCGGTGTAATTAGAATAGGGATCTCTAACGAGCACTTGATATTTTATTTGTTATTGATTGTATTAATTTTTAAATACTTTTAATTGAAAAGAAAATGTATGTCCAGAACCGGGATTCGAACCCGGGTTGCCCAGGTCACTAGCCTGGAGCTCTGCCAATTGAGCTATCCTGGTTCGCCTCTCGGCCATAGACATATCCTTTTATTTCACTGATCCCATGTCCCCGCGTTCTCGCAATTTGCGATGTATACGAGGGGAAGAATCTCCATTTTACATCGCTTCCGAAGGACGGCATAACAATGAATTTTTACTACCTAAAAAAATCCACCCGGCCAACTGCCGGGATGCGAACCTTGGGAGTAGAAAGTTGTTATCCTAACAACTAAACCACAAGTGACCCATACGATTTTTATTATCCTAGATAATTCTCAGTAATCAATATGAAATAAAAAAAAGAAAATAAATATATCAATTTTGAATGGTTTCTTATTCTTTAAAAAAAATCTCACAAATTGGTTTTATAGAAATGAACTTCTAACCGGAGAAATAAATTAAATGTTATTGGATTTGCAAAAATTATTAATTGTTTATAAAAAAAATTCAGTTTCAATCTATTTATCAATAGAAAACTCATAAATTCGTATGCTCAAGTTGTTGTTTTTCAAAAATTATTTGAGTAAATTCTCGAATTGGTATAATCTTAATATGACACGGTATAATCTTGAAAGAATGCCAATTAAGTACTCTAGAATACAAACGGCATTCTTTCACGATTATATTAGGTATTTAATCAAAGAATTTACTTAAATTAATTAAATAAATATTACATAGTTGTAGGTTTCACCATTGTTATTACATATATACATAAGAATTCATTTTTATTAATTTTAGGGAATGGGTTAGCTCAGTAAATGTCCTGGGTTCAAATCCGGCTGTGGCAGATAAGTTATTTAATCCTTTAGGATCTAGAGACCTTTCTGAAGTTCACCCAGCCTTTATAAAGTTGGGTTGTACTCTTAATTAGGGAATAAACCTGGTGGTTGAGTGTGATATCGGAGAAATCACCATCTGCGCAACCGCTGGCTTACAAACGGTCTCTACCATGTACTGAACCCAAGACCCTTCATGGGGTATATTGGTATAGGTTGTTTCTTTTTTTCAGATTTCTTTGTTTCTAATACAACTTAATTATTCTTAAACGATATGACCTCATAACGAAGATTTTTTAAATAAAAAAAACTTTATTTGCAATTTTCCATATACAAGCAGCATAAGTGTGAATACATGTTCCGGACTACCTTTACATGTTTAAAGAACAGTGATTTTAATTAATTACAGTTACCTTTTGTAAATAAGTTTTACAATAGCAGGGAAAATGTAGAAAAAACCCGCTTAAAAAAAAAAATAATAATAATTATATAATAAATCAATAAAAATGATAATAATAAAGTAAATAAATATAATAATAATAATAATTAAATAGAAAATAAATAAACAGTTAAAAATAACTATAAAATAAATACAGATAACTAGATTACAATACCTGCAAATAGTGATTTGTTAAGTAAGAAGTATATGTTTTGTTCTTTTGTGCGTGTAGCGTCGTAGCGAATGTTTATCATAGTTACCGATTTCTATATGATTAATGGGTTTTCGGAAGCTGGAGTTTTTTCGAAGTATGCTTTTTTTTTTTTAATATTCTAATATGTTTTATACGTAGCCCGATATAATACCATACAGAAAGCATAATGAAGATTTAAACTGAGATTTTAAAGAACCCCTCCTAATAGACATCTGTTCTCGAAATATATATCATAGTTTTTTCTACTGCCCTCTGGAAGGAGTCACATTAGAGAAGACTACATCTGGAGCCAGAACTGGAGGAGCAAAGGTCGATGACCGACAAAGGTTTCGCACAGATGTAATCCATCGGAAGCAAAAGAAACTAATTGATGGATGCAACCATTAGAATGCACCATATTGCAACGCCACTTGCATAGAGTACTGTGCAGTTACAGTGAGCAGTGCAAGAATCTAGTGAGGGTTCCAATACACTAACCTCTAATATGAAATTACATATGTCTGCATTATTGAATTATGTGAGAGACGAAAAAACGTACTTACTAATCAAAGTTCAAAAAGTTATGAAAATTGAACATTCTTGTGATCATATAGAAGTAGAAAATGTATTCATCCAGTAAATATTTTTCGAGTGATGGACTTAGTAACGAACGAATTCCTAAGATGTTAATAGGCGCTGTACCGACTGGGAATTGTCTGGGGCCTGAGCCGAGGCGTAGGTGGGAGGATTGTTTTAAGAGTAAGCTGGCAGATTCGGTTGTGGGTGGTGCTCCGTGGACATAAGTTTGTATGTAGAGATTGGTGGTATCGACACCGAGCCTTAGGGGTCGATAACCATTATTATTAAGACAGTTTAATTTAAATTTAATTCCTGTGAGTATTATATGAATGGCTTCCTCCAAATTGATGAAATTTAAAGTTTCAAAGAGAAACATCAGAGAACGAACAAACCACATGAAACAAAACTTTTTTGATCATGGTAAAAAGTTAAGTCATTCGCAAGCAGATCTGATGTGCTTAACTCTGGATGTTTAGGATCGATTCTCGAATACAGATGTTTGACTGGTTCAGCTCACAGATGATACGACTAACGTGTGTGTTAAACAGATATTTATATTTTATTATAAGTATCCTGATATTATTGTAGAAATTGAAGTTCAGCTTAGCAATTATTTCGTACGCTTCTAGTGAACATGCTAAAATATGAGTACCAACTTTGTGTAGTCAAGTAATTTTCATTAATGAAAATAAATAGCTTGTAATTATTAGTATTCAAATAACGAATTCAACTTAGAAGGTAACAGAGGGTTATCAGGAATTGAAGAGGTAGGCTTGAAACTAGTGGGTTTGAGTGGGAGTAAAGTTTTGGAAAGAAAATTATGGATGACTTTGTTCGTTAAAAAAGTAAGGAGCATAATGGATTTTACGAAGGATTTTGGATTGTAAGTATTGGGTACGAGAGGAATTCGATGGCTTAGTGGAGCCCCGAAGCTCTACTCCTTAAGTCCGAATAGGTCTTATAATAGTCATATTTATGAATATTTTGTAATTGATTGGGAGCTTAGAGCATTTGTCTAGTAAGTATGGAAGTAGCATAAACACAATATTAAGTTTCATAAACAATACAGACATTTAAATAGACCATAAGCGAAATTAACAAGACAAAAACAATTTAATGACATAGACACAAATAACTCAAAAGAGGTTACAAGAGATAAAGAGGTAGGTTCCAAGCAGACCGGCTAATACACAAGTACTCATATTTTCACTACTTGTACTATGTATTTAACCCACTTCAGCACTGAACGGTTGATATATACATATAGATTTACTCCCGCTGTTTCCTTATTATAGCCACTAGACACTCTTGGAAGCCGTCAACGTCTTGCAGAGAAGAAGCGACGGACGCGCACCCTGGTGGCCGCGGCCCGCACTCAATCCCCTCCCGCTTCAGAAAAATCCGGAGCTCTTCAGTTGTCGAGTGGCCTGCACTCTGTCTGTCTGGCTTCTCTGTGTCGAAGGTGAGTCCGGCTTTTAGTCGTCTTTTATATACATTTATATACATATTTATATACTACATATTTTTTTTTCGGTTATAATCGGGCAGATTATACATATATATAAAATCCCTATTTTTTTCTTCAGTACCTAATTTTGCTTATCGTTAAAAAATCGAAGAAAGCTTACATTTTTATATCTATTTTTTTCTTGTAAAATATAACCTTAATATAAAAGTAAAAAAAAAATACAAAAAATATTTTACTATTATTTAAAATATTAAATAAAAATACATTAACACGAGGGTACCGTTGACTTTATTTTATTATTTTTTAAATCTATTGGATCCGAAGACTTCTTTATATACACTATATATAAAACGAAAACTCCATTATGAATGAAAATTACTGCTAATAAGGAAATTTAAATATTATTCTAATAAAAATATCTACTTAAGAGGAATGCCAGAGAATATTCATTAAAAAAAATTGATACAAACTTAAAAAAAGAAGTAAAAATTATTAAAATAAAAATACATTAATTGTATAGCACCATAGGCTTTATTTTTTAAATCTATTGGATCCACGGACTTTTAATATTGTACTACATACAAAATTAGAACTCCGTTATGAATGAAAATGACTGTAATACTCTTGAATTAAAATATTATTTTAAGAAAAGTTTCTACTTAAAAGGAATGCTAGAAAACAGTCAAAAAAACTATATATACACGTAAAAAATATACAATAAATATTTAATAAATATTCAGTTTATACGTGAAGTTAATTTAATTAATCAATATTGTTTTCAATCTATTGGATCTTAGGACTTATTTTAATTTTACTAACTAATTATCACTTTACGGACTACGACTCCGTTATGAATAAAAATTACTCTTAAAAAGAGAATTTAAATATAATATATGAACATTTTCTGTATTAGTGGAATGCTTGGGAGCAGTCATTAAAATGTTATTATAACGTAATTAAATTAGTCGAGTTTATTTCACAGAATCTTGGCATTTTCTAAATAAATAGGTTGTTTTAATTATTTTTCAAAATATTCTTTTTTCAGTAAGAATTTTTCATAAAAAAAAAAATTTATGTATTTATATATATATATATATATATATATATATATATATATATATATATATATATATATATCTGTTAACCCTATTATTAATGAGAATTAGGGTTTATTATAGAGAATTTAGTTTTTAAAATATCATTCTGAGAATAATTTCAACTAAGGAAGAATGTTTGGTTGTGACCATTTAAGTTTCATACAACCTAATAAGTTAAAAATAAATACTTAATAATATTTCATTATAAAATAAAAAATACTCGACCCTTACTTTTCTGAAGGAAAAAAGAAATCATTTTAAAAAATTCATATTTCCGTTGAGGATATTTTTACGATGTTTCTAGTTGGTGTCTTATTGGCCCATCAATTACTTGCATACTATATATACTTAATATATATTAGGTTTATTAAGAAATAAATTTTATTTCCTTATATATTTCTCTTAAAGATTCAAACTCCGCTAAACACGTGGTATTAATTTCCCAGCGGCCGGTTAGAGAAGAAAACTTGCACCGGTCTTCAGTTATGTCTAGTCAGCACCTTTTATCTCTTGCAGATAGTCTTAAGGCGTCTCTACACTGTATATACATATATATATTACAGAGAGTTAACTATTTCAATCATTTGCGAAAAAAAATTATAGTTGCGAAATATTCTTAGTAATGAATTGTTTCTGGATTGTATTTGAACGATGATAAAATTCGGCCAAAAAACTTTTTTTTACACAATCTTACAATGGTACAAGGACCAACTGATAAGTGAATCGGAATTTTTTTTTTCATCTTAATTTAGAACAGTTTATTCAATACGATGGCTACGAATATATTTATCAGATTTATTTTTGGCTTATTTGTTTTAGAATTAACGGAATATAAAAAGAAAAGTGATTTGATTCATCTTATGTTTTTTTTTATTTTAACCATTTTAGATTTTGATATTTCTGAGCTAAGCCCCATTTTTAAGAATGTAACTTTAAAAAAATTTGCTTAATGAAATTTACAAATATATTCTATCAGTACAAGTAAATATAATGAATGATGCACAATGGCATGTACATAGGGAAGTAGCTTTACTGCTCAGTTGTAACGTAAATTTTTAAATAACTGAGAATTATTAAATACTTCTTACACTTTATTAATTTTAATAAATTTTAATGATATTCCTGTATCGGAACTACACCATTAAAAATTATTTATTTATTTTTCCTTAGTTAAACTATACGAAGCCTTGTTCTTATATTTATATTTAAAATATTTTATGTGAGAAACTAATATTCTAGTTTTGTTTAGTTCGGCCAAGAGAAAATGAATAATCCTAAAAATAAGTTCATTTATACATACTTATGCCTTATATATATATATATATATATATATATATATATATATATATATATATATAAATATATATATGTATATATTTTTTTAATATTTAAGATTGGAGTGCTGCTGATGGGTAGTTACTCCACATGTGTTTTTCATGTCATAATGTACATATCAGCAGATTTACTAGTTATAATCATGTTATAGTTGTAAATGAGAGGAGTGGCTCAGTGGTCGAGCACTGAGTTGCCATGCCGGAAATCCTGGTTCAATTCCCGCTGCAGGCCATGATTTTTATTTAGTCTGTTTGCAGCGGGAGATGGATCATATTGGATCTAGGACCCTCCTGGGGCCCACCCAGCCTCTATAAAATATTATAAAAATAGGGTACCCAAAATAAGGGGGAAAAATCTGGCGGTCGAGCGTGACCTAGGACAAGTCACCTCCTTGCAGATCCGTTGTCCATGAAACAGTACAGTCTCTACCATGTACTGAACCCCAGACCCTTCATGGGTTTTAGTGGTACAGGTTTTTTTTTTATAGTTGTAAATATCAATAAATTAAATTAAAAAAAAAAATTTAAGATTTTATAAGATAGAAATAGTTATGCCCAGTTTAAACAATTAAAATAAATGTAACTTTATATAATACGAAAAAATAAAATCTTAAAATTCTAGTATATAATTAGTAATATTATATATAATTAGTTATAGTAATATCGATAAAATAAAAAAGCACTTCATTATATTACGTTATATACACATATTTGTTTAAAAATAAGAGTTCAGTGATTGAATTTTTGTTTAACTGTGAGAATGTTTCTTTTGGATCGAGGTTATGGTAAAATATGACAGCCTCGTATTTAGTTCAATCAGTCGAATTTTGAATCGTTGATTAGTGACATCAAATTTAGAATTGAAAACGTCACATTTATAATACAATCGTATGGGAATTCATATATACGATTTATATCAAAATTATTCTGGTTATTAACTTTAAAAAACACAAAAACAATTGGCAATACTTGCATACTACATAGTATCGATACGAAAAATTCCTGAAAAAGAAAAAAAATCTAAAAATAATTAAATTAAAAAAATAAAATAAATAGGGAAGGAAATTTTCATTTTTTCCTGTATACGTGTTCCCGGTGATTTTCTTTTTTTTTTAGTCGTCAGAAAAAAATTAATATACTTTTTTTATATGTCGGTATTCTTTTTTCGTTTGTCTTTTGTTTAATTATGCTATGTTGTTCTAAAGCTGTATTTATTAACCGTTCTTTTGAGTTTAATTATTTACGAATGAAAGAATTTTCTGCCTAAAATAATCCAATATGAAATTAATTACCTTATTTTTTTATATTTTCGTAAAAAAAAAAACAATTATTTAATTGATCTCGTGTTGCACGGATTTTGTATTTGTAATATAATTGTTGGGGCTACCATTGACATAAGAGGAAGTCGAAGAAGAATAAGGTATTTTTTGAACTAAAATGTGAGTAAGGATGTTCTGGCCTATGTCACAACTATCGCTTAATATTCTAACTTAAGTCAAATAGGCGGTTGATATTATTCAAGTGGTTGGGCTCAGTAACGAAAGAATTCTTGTAAAGTTAATAAGCCTTTACCGACTGAGGATTAAACCGAGGCGTAAGTGGGATGATTGTGTTCAGGGTGCGAATTTGGTTTGTGGACGGAAGTCTGTAAGTAGAGATTGATGGTATCGGCATTGAGCCTTCGGGTTTGCTAAGATATCGATGCAAATGCTGTTTAGAAACTTTCGTCTATAATCACTCCAAACCCTTATCCTCCCACTTACGCCTCGGACCTTTCCCAATCTCCTCAGCACTGATTAAGTTTTTAAGAATTCCTTTACCTCTAAGCCCTACAACTTTACACGATCCTTCAATTGTATTTACACAGTGCCTTCTCTAAACATAACAGTGGACTCTTGGAGTCTTTTAAGTATCGAATATTTTAGGCAGTAACTTATTTTTGAATTCCTTAAGGCATTCTTCTTCGTTTCCAGTTGGACACCTCATTTAACTTCCATACAAAACAGTTGGATGTAACGTCGAGACGAATAAATAGCATGCATTTCCTGCCTTTGGCCGCACCTATGTTTCCTCTTGAAGTTATGTTTGCCTAATTATCTCAGACCTCAAATATTTGATTTTCTTGACGTGTTTAATGTCATTTCCATATATATATATATATATATATATATTGATGAATGATTATGAAAAATCATACTAGATTCTTATCTTCTTGTTCTATAGTATTGGATATTGCATACTTAATGCTTTTATTTATCTTTAAAATTTTGTATATGTATAATACAATACAACATACTCATACATTTTCCTAGAATAAATATACATTTGGTTTGTATTTCTTAGGACCATGATGGAGAATGACAAACATGCCAGACAAGTGAGGCAGACCTCTTCTCTTGTGTATTTAACTTTTTCTCGTCATTTTCAAACACTCGAGAATCCATCATGTCACGAGAAGTAAAAAACCTATAAAATTTCGAATCATATTGAGTTTTCGTCTTCAAGTTACAAAACTGTTCAGTTATTATAGTGACAACAATAAAGTATCTGTTTCGCAGGCTGTTACTTCGGTTTGAGTTACAGCAAGTTTTAACTGATTATTTATACGTTTAATTTTCCAAATTACAACCTATCATGAGCTTTGGTGCAGAAAATAGAATATAATTATGGATAATGAGTATATTTCAATAATAATTTCATCAAAAAATAGAAGTTTCAACTAACGTTACGAAGTTATATGAAGTATATATATTCTCTTTTCTATACTAAAGCTCATTATAACCTGAATTTTTTTTAAAATATTAAAAGGGTTGAAAAGTTTAAACTTACTGTGACTCAACTAGAAGCGACAACCTGAAGAAATAATTACCAATAATAATATTAAAAGGTCTATCTAACCTGAACACAAGATAATATATCCTGAATACCACCAATAACTGTTGTACGAAATTCCGTTCTCGGATTATTGTACAAGTGTGATCTTAACACAATCCTCCCATCTACGCCTCGGTATACTTTGTTGGAAGTTTACCAGTCGGCGTAGATCTTTTCTATTTTTAAGAAATTATTTCGTACTATATCCAGCAACTGGAAAAGTCCAATTAAATCTTATTTTATCATTCTAAAAATAATTCCTATATACTCCAGTGTACTCATTCTTTTAAAGAACGAATTTTTTACGCAATACCTTATTTTCTAATACTTTAAGACGTTTTTCAGGCTTAGTGAAAAATCAGTGGCCACGTTTTATACCTATATAAAGCAGAGGTGGAAGGGTTTTATTTTTATAAATTCTAATTTTTAAATTTCGGGACAAAATACAAGAGCTTTTCAACATTTTTTTTCTCTTTAATTTTGTTTTATTCTAGTTATCAAAAATCTGATGTACTTAAACTTTTTGTCATGTTTAAAATTATTCCCTCCATTATGTATCTATACCTATATCAAAATCAGCTCAACTGAACGAAATAAGCAAACCTAAGAGAAGTACATACCAGCTTTCTAATGACACATACATAAAAAAGAACAACCTGTACCACTACAACCCGTGAACGGGTCTGGAGTTCAGTACGTGATTGAGACTGTACTGTTTCATGGACATCGATTCTGCAAGGAGATGACTTGTCCTAGGTCACGCTCAACCGACAGAGTTTTCACCCTTATTTTGGGTTCCTAATTTTTATGATATTTTACAAAGGCTGGGTGAGCCCCAGGAGGGTCCTAGATCCCATATGATCCATCTCCCGCTGCAAACTGACTAAATAAAAGTATTGACTGCAGGGAATGAACCAGGATGTCCTGCATGGTAACTCAGTGTTCTACCACTGAGCCAGTCCACTCCCTTACAGGCCCGGACTGGGACCATTTGGGGCCCTCAGCCAAAACCTGTAAGGGGGGCCCTCCCCCGGAAATTTTTTGAAAATTAGGTGCTTGAAAATAATAAAAACGCACTTTTTACACTATTTTGGCACTTATAAAGAAGAAGAAATTCACCTAGGTTTTTACACGAATATTATGATTTTCGAATTTTGTAGACTTCATTATTTATTAAAATAAGAAATTCACAGCATTTTTGGGATACCACAACACTACAAAACACATGCTGTAGAACTGCCTATGATTACAACGGAGTTCAAAATAAAGTGCAGTATTTTATTCACGCCAAAACATTAATGAATTATTTCAAAATTATTTCTGTAATAAAAATAATGACAAACGGATTTAAGGGATTAGAAAAATAGTACTAATATTTTTTAAAAAATCCTGTGTATTTAACAGTTTACAATGTTTTTATGCTAGAGTAGAAGGGGCTTAACTTAACTGAGATGATTCTACATTTTACTCTCTAGCACTAACGTAACAGCTTCTTTGTAAGCAGCTCACTTGTTGAAGCTATTTAAAATAACAGATGAAGTTATTTTTTTCCAATCATAAATTTTTTTTTTTTTTTTTCAAATCATAAAATAAATCCATCTCAACATTAATAAAAATTAGACTAGAAATAAGCTCTTGTACTACCAGTCTGCTGTCGAGACTGGTAGTCCAAAAAAAGAAAAAAAATAGAAAAAAAGTCGATTTTTGACCTTTTTAAGTTTAGAAAAAACTCGTTCACATGTGACTTGGCTACAAGGTATGGTAAGAACAAATTTATATTCAATATATAGGCTGGTAAACTGTCCAGATTGAGTAAGTTCAAACTGAACAGAAAAAGCTCATGTCAAACTGGAACGTTTATTTCGTACGAGTACGTTATGTGGGGGCCTCTTCGGGCCGGGGGCCCTCCGCGATCGTCCCTGGCCAGTCCGGGCCTGGTCCCTTATGACATAGACTAATAATAAAATACTACAGAATACTGCAAATCAAGGCGAATAAACTTTTTACAAACATGTGTAAAATACTTTTTGTATTCAATAATATTTGATAATTATGTAAAATGTATAAAACTAAAAAAGAAAAATATGAGATTTATTTTAAGAAATAGCCATGAAGCAAATAGACCTCTCAGGAATTCCATCTAGATATAAAGACATAGGTGATTTACAAATGTTTCTATGTTTCTAAATTCGGACAAGGAAATCTAATATATAAACACTTTTATATTATCTTCGCCTATCTGTATCTTCGATCTTTGCCCACTTCAAGACATGGAATTAAAATGAAACTTTTAATAAGTTGTCTCATTATCACGATCAAAATCTTTAGATTAAACGATTTTTCATATCCGAAGACGCGATAGTGTCTTGTGCCAATTACTAAGGCTACACCTACATTGGATCCGGTGTGATACGATGAGACGTCGCAAGCAAACAAAATGCTGAAATATATCGAGAGTTATAACATTTGGTTCTGTAAATTTATACAATTAAGAGTATTTATTAATTATTTTTAATACAGTTATATTTTACTATAATGTATAGTAAAATATGTATAATGTATACACCCCTGCATCGTATGTGATAGAATCACGTCGCACCGAATCGGATCCAATGCAGGTGTAGCCTAAGGCGTCCACTAGTGTATATATGACTTAATCTTTGAGACAAGCATTCTGAGACTACCGGCAGGATCAACTGGTTCTCAAGAAAAAAAAAAGTTTAAAAACTATAAAACATCATTTTTTTGGCAAGCAGAATTATTAATTCGAAAATGAATATTAATTTAAAAATAACAATTAAAAACATGCTTTAATGTGAAAAAACAACAGCTAAAAAGCATTAAATAATGTTAAAAAAATATAGACTGAAGAACAACTAAAAAATCGTTTTACTGTAAAAAACGTGTGCTGGTTGATTTTAATTGTTGTAAATATTGCATTGATTGATATTGGTAAAAGTAGAGTCATTATGAAAATATCTTTGAACGCAACCAAAACTTTTTTTACGATAAAATAAATTTTTTTGTTCATCACTAGCGCTACATGGCTTAATTTTTGAAACAAGCATATAACTTAATGACTGTACAATAAAAAAAATAGTAAAAACTAAAATACACCGTTTTTAACAGAAAATAATTATATGAGTTTATTTATTTATTTTTTTTATTGCCATTGTGATACTATTAGATTTTTACCAAAGTGTGGTATAATAAAATAAATAATAGTTTAAAAAGAAACCACCTAACTAACTACAAAGACTCATCTACATGGCCATCATACGACCTATTTGGACTTACGGAGTAGAACTGTGGGGCTCCACTAAGCCATCGAATTCCTCTCGTATCCAATCCCTACAATCCAAACTCCTTCGTAAAATCCTCAATCCTCCTTATTTTGTTAAGAATAAAGTCATCCATGACGACCTTAATGTCCCATTTGTTGCTGATTTGGCCCGAACCCGGTATCTATCCTTTCATAACAAACTTCAATCCCACTCAAACCCTCTAGTTTCAAACCTAGCTTCCTCTTCGATTCCCGATAATCCTCCGAGGCGTCTGAAAAGAAGATGGCCACGTGACCTTCTTAGTTGAACTAGTGATTTGAGTACTACCAGTGGGTAGTTTCTCAACTTGCCATTAACTCATGTCATTTTGTATCACATAGCCTATTTACTTGATGTATTTTTTAATACAGTTGTAAATATCAATAAATGAATTTTTAAAAAAATGTTGATCCCATATGATCCATCATATGGGATCTGGGACCCTCCTGGGGCCCAGCCTCTATAAACCCTATCTAAAATAAGAGGGGGAGTCTGGGGGTTGAGAGTGATGCAGGTCAAATCACCTCCCTGCCCAACCGTTGTCCTTGAAACAGTTAAGTCTCTACCATGTACCAAACCCCAGACCCCTTCATGGGTACGAAATTGGTAGAAATTATTGCAATTGAAATTTATTAATCAAGAACTTCAAACCATACGAGATCACACATTGCATATGCTTATAAGTTCGCCTTAACACGTTAGATTTATAAATGAATTGTTTAACACATGTTGCTCCAGTGATATGTTTGACCCATCAGACAGACAGGTAAAAGTGAAGTAGACTGTATTCATTGGTCGATTTTACAACATTTATATGTTTATGGATACATTATGTTAAAGTTAAGAACATTAATAATATTAATACAGGTCAAAAGGACGATCGCTAAACAAATTTATCCCGGAGAGTACACACGCTACAAAACGATGTGGCTTTCTATTGGAAATAAAATCTCTATGTAATAAGTTCGACAAGATAAAAAAATTAAACAGACATTTGAGTATAGGACCCTCCTGGGGCTCACTCAGCCTCTATAATCTGGGTACCCGAAATCAGGAGGTTGAGCGTGATATTGTACAAATCCTACAGTCTCTACCATGTACTGAACATAAGACTCTTCTGGGTTGCTGTACAGATTTTATTTTTTCTATTTTGTTTTTTTACTTAATTTCCTTCTCCTATGAAGGCAAATGTTTACTTTAATTTCGCGAGTCCACGAGTTATTTGAACCGCATCAGTCTCGAGGTTGCTTATGTAACTCTTTATTACTCTTGTATATTAATTATTAACTCAAAATCAAAATTGATTTAATTCTGACCCATACCTATCAAATTTTAAGATTTTTTAAATTCTAAGATATTTGTTTAGAAGTCATTCCTTAGTGGGCTAATAGTTTCTGAGGATCCAGAGTTTTCAGACCGTCTGTGATAGAAACAATGTTATACGGCTGTAAGCTAAATGTATAATACCTGAAGACCAGCCTGGGGCTCACACAGCCTATATGAATTGGATAACCTTAAAAAAACTAGCAGTTGAGTGTGATATCTGCCAATTTATTTCCTTGTTCAACCGTTGGCTTATAAATACTACAATGTAGGTACTGTTCTTAGGTGGTACTGATAATTTTGATTCTTTAAAAAAAACATAAAAAATATTAAATTTTGCATATCGCTCCTTCAAAAGAACAACTCAAAATCCTGTTTTTCCAATCGAGGTACTTGGCATTGGTAAAGCAAAGCATTCCTATAATTATGATGGCACTGAAATTCTTAAATATTAGGACATTTTAAAAATCTTGAATTTTTTAAAATTTTAATCTATGTCTTTGGGGCTCCACTGCCATCGAATTGCTCTCGTATTCAATCCTTACAATTCAAAATCCTCCGTAAAATCCTCAATGCTCGCTACTTTGTAACGAGCAAAGTAATCCATAATGACCTTAATGTCCCTTTTGTTGCCGATTTGGCCCGAATCCGATATCAATCTTTTCATGACTAACTTCATTTCCATTCAAACCCACTAGTTTCAAACCTAGCAGCCTCTTCAATTCCTGATAATCCTCTGTGGCTTCTGAAGAGAAGATGCCTCTTGACCTTATAAGTTGAACATATTATTTGAGTACTGCCACTGGGTAGTTTCTCAACTTGTCTTTCACGCTAATTATATTAACTTGTATTATTTTAATACAGTTGTAAATTTCATTAAAAATAAATAAAAAACGTATGTAATTATTCCCGTAAAACTTCATATTCAAATTTGATACTACTCAAAATGTTATTTTATTACAAAAAAAAAATCGAAATATATCCTGGAAATGGAATATCAAATATGTCTTTCCTGAATTAAAACGCTTCAACCAATATAATTTCTTCGGTAGCCTTAACTCAAAAATGCCAACGGCACTTTTGTAGGATTATGTAATTATAATTGATTATTATGTAATTGTAGCAGTAATTAAAAATTGATGTTTCTATCGAAAATGAAAATAAATAATTATTATTTATTTCAAGTCAGTGTTATGCACTGGAGCAAACATGGCTGAATCTAGTTCTTATGAGAGAACTTTTACTTGACTTGATTCCATCGATGAGAATTTTTCATAAAACACCTGAATATTTTATAAACGGCGCCATATCTAAATAACTAAGGCCGTGTACAATAGCAATCACATTTATATACCTCTTCCGGTTATAGAATATTATCGAATACGAGATTATAGTGCTAGTAACCCCCGCTAGGGTGCGGGAGTGTAGATGGAGTCCCATTTCGCGGAGTAATTTATTTTTAGCGACCCTCGCTCGGGATTAAACATTTAATGTTCTTTTTATATTTACCTCTTCCCTCTCGATATCGAGATATGGCTTTTGATATCGATACCTCATGGTTGTGGGTTTGGAATCGATTTTTTTTAAATAGCTTTGATAAACTTGAAATAACTTAAGATCAGCCTCACTCATGTTAAAAATAATTGTCTTATAATAATTATACTTGCCTAATACAATACAACCGTTGTCCTAGAAACAGCACAGTCTCTAACATGTACTGAACTCAAGATCCTCCACTGGTTGTAGTTTTTTTTTCTTTTATAATGGTAATGAAGTGCAGAGCTGCACGGCTCCGGGTTCGTATCCAGCTGTGGTAGATCTTCTTCCTGTGCCTCATCCGTTTCGGGCATGACGAACTTGATTTTGTTTGTAGCACTTCTAAATAATTGGACAGTTGTGAGACCTACTATCAATCTTTTCCTGCATTATCAGACGCAGTAGACGATATTTCGCATGATGTGGCCAATATATAATTTATTTTTAATATAATCATTCCATAAAAAAAAAAAATAAATAACAAACATACATTAAATAAATAAATAATCTGTTGACTCTGCAGACTGCTCTTGGGCTCACTCAGCGTCCATAAAGTTGGTAATATTAATCAAAGGAAAACCTGGCGGTTGAATACTTCTCAGAAACATTACCTCAATATACAGCCGTTGGCTCAGAAACAGCAGTCTCTAACATGTACTGAACCTAAGGCTCTTTGTGAGTTGTAAAGGTATTGGTTTTCTACAGGAATCAGAAATAATATTTTGGACTAATAATATAAAAAAAATAAAAGGCTTAGCGAACACAACATTCGATGCCGATAGGACCAATCGTAGCTTCCTATGATTGAGACCAGGATTCATTGATTTACGCATTCCTCCCATCTACGTCTCGGTCGCCCCATCAATTGTTTACCGATTGGCTCAGCGGTTATTTAATGCCGTTAATATGTCATTATTTATATTATATTTTAATGTTGTCCAATGATTGGAAGAAACATATTTGAAGTAATATCTTCAAGGTTGCTCTTGTATCAATATATATATATTTTAAAACGGTCTTTTCGATCATCATTTGTTCTTTACGTGTCTGAATGCACATTTTTTCTCTCTATTTTTACATTTCCAAAACAATAAATAAAACAGCTTGGATTACAGCTTTTATAAAACGAAGGTCTCAGGAAGAGTTCTTAAATATACTTTGAATTAAATGTTAAATTAAATTACAAATATTTAATGAGTATTTTTATCCACTTTTTCCTGCTCTTTTTATCATTTAATTCTCTCTTCATCTAATCCACTTTTTTCCCTGTTCTGTATTTGCTTTCCTCTTGGTTTATTAGCATATGGTTTACTTTTGTGTTTACAAGAATGTATAAACACTCTAATGATTGCTACTAACTTCTCAGAAATGTTAATGTTAACTTCATTCCATAGATGTTAGTTACATTATTATAACATAACTGAATACAATTTTAAGGAATGTTATTCAGAGACATTATCTAACAGTCATGATATTTTTTAAATTCCTGTGTATATTTTTATTCACAAGAGTAAATACACTAGCTATTGAGAAAGTCCTGTATGAACTCGAAATATTCCAATATTTATTTACCTAGAAATTATTTTTACTACCTAAAAATACCTAGGTACTTTTAAAGTTAATAAATACAACGATTAAAATACACCAGACCAAATTAAAATGTTTTTTCACTAGTTAATGTCATCAGTCGACTATAGTTCTTCCAATAATAAAATATATTTGTATATATATGTATTTATTTAGTTCTGTTTCACTGAATCGCCAGGCTTTCCTCTAAGTTTGGGTACCCACTTTGTACTGGGAAGGTTTTCAGATTCCACAGTTTCGATCCTGGGGGAGTAACAAAAGTAAAGATTTTTCATTCATAAATCTTCTAGAACCCAGGATTATAATTAGCTCAATGCCCTACTAGCTATCCTCCCAAAAAATAGAGGAATAATTATTGAAGAGCTTTCATTAGTAAAAACGGAATAAAAGGAAAACAATTGTTTTCTAAATATCTGAAAAGTAAAAGTAATTTTTTTGTTCGTAAAAGAAATATGATGTGTTGGTTGTATTAATATATCAAGGGTATCCCATTTTCAGCCATGTTGTATTACATTTCCTTAAAACATTAGCATTTTTTTTTCTTCTAAGGTTCAAATCGTAAACAAATGATGGCCTACAATTTGTATTGTTATTTGACTTAGAAATAATGATAGCTTAAATTCATTATTAAAAGATTTAATAATGATTTTTTTAACATCTTAAATAGGGATTCGAAGAAAAACTTGAAAAAATGAATTTTAACCGGAAGGCTAGATACAGGTACAACCAATCCATATTTACAAATTTCGGTCCACGGGTTACCGACCATACAAAGATCCATAAAATTTCTCTTAATGTTATCCTCCTGTTTACGCCTAGTATAAACGTTTTAGAGATTCTTTGCGATTTTATCATTTGAATTATATTAACACTTGTTATTGTTTAACATTTGGTGTTGTATACAAAATCAAATTTCTCGTTCAAAACCGTTTTTACAAATATCTAAAGCTGTGAATTCTAAACAAGTTGTTTATATTTGCCATTTATATCAGTTCCAAATAATTGTTTTCAATAGTAATTTTCTATTTCAGTTGTTTATAATTCGTTTGTTTAATTTAACTTGGAAATGTGAACTCCTTCAAGATGTCATCTGGTGTTTGAATAAAGCAAATCTTGTATATTTCCTTATCGCCTACTCGTTTTTCTGCCCTATTGTTTTTTTTTTTTTGGCATGATATACAGTTTTCTAAATTCTATATTTGTCATCAATATCTTTTGTAATCTCTTCTATCTATGCCTATGCTGACGTTTGCCGGTTTTTCAAAGGATTTGGTTGATTTCAGACGTCACTTTCTCATGTTTGTTTGAAAGCTAAATTCCCTTAAAAAAATAAAATTATAATATCTGAAATAAACTTACGAGATACTGCTTTTTCATTGTATTGATTCCAGGTCAACTTGTATACCTTCTGCAATTTGAGCACTCTTTTTGTGTTGGAAATCGTGTTCAGTCCTGTGGGTTGGATGGTTTCTCCTAAGTACTTGAAGTGAAAGACCTGTGATATTTTCCCATAGCGTGTTTGTAATGATGATTTTTCTGTTGATTTAGTATCCATATACTGTGTTTTTTCGTAGGAAATTTCAAGTCCAGTTTTACGGGAGTTTTTATGCAGTTTTTCTAGTGCTAGTTTAGCTTCATCTTTGTTGTGTGTTAAATTGTCTGCAAAGGCCAATCATTTCACAGTGACTCTCTTGGTTTTCTCTTTTCCAATTTAACATCCTTTTCCCACTCTTTGATCACTTTGTCCAATATGATATTAAACAAGCGTGGCGATAGACCATCCCCTTGTCGGACTCCTGAGTTAATTTCAATGGATTTTCAGAATATATATATATATATATATATATATATATATATATTTATAAATAAACAAGTACGATATAAAATAAAAATGTCTAAATAGTATATTGTAAGCATGATTTCTTAACATTCATTAGCATTTGGAAGTAAAAAGGAGTTTAGAGTATGAGGTAAAGGGTATATATAATATATACTCTATATATACCATAAAGGTATACAAACCTGTACCACACCCAAAGAAGAGTTCCTTCTTGGGTCCAATACACGATAGAGACTGTACTGTTTCTAAGCCTAAGGAGAAATCTCACTGAACCGCCAGGGTTTCTCTTAAGCCTTTACAGAAGATGGGGTGTCTGTAGATCCGAGAGGGTCCATATTAAATTATTTTACGGATTTGAAGTCGTTACATTCAGCGCAGCAGCTCGGAGCTCTACTGAAGGAGTTATCTAGCTCCTATTGTATGTAACGTTTTTTGTTTCTATTGTTTTAAATCCGTTTGAAAAACCAAAATTTTATAATTATTCCCTCGAACATAGTTATGAGCTGTTAACATCAAATATACTTTAATTGTACTTCGTAGTACATTTTATAATGGTATAGAATACAGGTAACAGAATGACCTGGTTGAGGCTCACATACATTTCATGCTCTGCAGATCTCGATTATTTGTCATCTGGTTCTTCAACATCATAAGACATCCAGAAGAAAAACTGCAGAAGGAATTGTTATGATTGTTGTTTTTGAAATATTTTAACAACTTATTATAAAATTGTTTAAACTTTTTCAAAACATATCAGTAGTAATAAATGTCGTAGGAGACCTAAATTACTTATTTGAGTTACATAAAAGTATGGAATCTTTTAGCAAATTTTAGATTATAATAAAATCATGAGAATTACGACTTATTGATCTATACTTTTTTTATAATTTTCACGAAATTAGCTTTAAAGGTTTGTTAAAGCACTACTGAAAAAAATCTTCAAATTTTAAATTAGTAAGTTAGTAAATGCCGACAGAAGTAAAAACTCAAAACTTTGGAATAACTGTGTTATATTTTGAATTTCTACATCAATTATAGTCTGAATTATTTAAATTTCAAACTTCTAAATTCATTTTATTAACATTAATATAGTTTCCACATGTAATGACACTTCAACCAATGAAACCTTGCACAAGCTCAATACAAATTGAAGTTTACAGTTATAGTATAAATTGCACAATTATTAAACGACCATTTAATAAATGTAATTATTCAAAAGAAAAAAAATGATAACATATTATTCTAAATCACACATTTATATGAAAATCGAGTACCTCTACAATTAGACTCACGTGTTTGGCAACTGTTTCCATGGCAACCAGTCCTATTGCATTTTATTAAAACCTCTCGGCTTTTTATTAGTAAACAATTTGTCTATTGCTAAAATATAAATAAAAAACGTGATTGAAAAATATTACATATTATTCCAAATCACTTATTTAAATGAAAATATGCACGGAGGATGGGACTTTCTATAATTGAGAGCAAAACCAAGTATTTGGTCGCTGGCGTAACTGATCCACATCCACAAATCTCGATTGGTTACCACACATTCGAGACGGTCCAACAATTTGTTTACCTATGCTCTAAAGTAAATGCCGACAACAATGTGTCAGAGGAAATATCAAGGAGGATCCTTGATGCAAATAAATGTTACTTTGCCCGGCGGCGGTATCTAAGTAATCGCTTAATCTCTAGGAAAACAAAAGCGACTCTGTACAAGACGTTGATTCGTCCAGTCCTCACAAACGGGGCGAAAACGTGGGGCTTCACCCAATCATGTCAACATTACATTGATAATTGCTTTCAGTGCAATTATCAATCACTGTGACATCACGTGTTGAGTTTGACAACTTCATTCCAAATAAATTTCACGTTTTGGCAATGCGAATGTTCAAAGTATAAATGCGCTAATCAAAGAAAAAATTCCCAGAAATATTATGCGTGGTAATAGATCTTGTATAGTAGAGAACAGCAACGAATCTAATGTTAAGCTAAATTTTAATAATTCTACTTTCACAAACTGTATTTTTAATAAATAAATAATTGTTTCGTTGTGTTCAGTTATAAATTGTTTTGTCAAACAATTTTTCCGCCGAATATCCCTCGGACATTGACAGATGCCTCATAATTTTATGACAAATTTCTCTAGCTCGTTGCTTTCGATCGTTATAAAATTATCTCGCCTATTATCAATAATTGGTAGCTGTTTCCATGGCAACCAGTTTACTATTGTTTACTGCTAGAAACGTTTTGTCTGTTTATTAATATAGTGATTTAATGCTAAAAAAAAAGTTATTAAAAAAATGCATTTTATAGTGAATTGTGTATACGAATATATATGAAAATCTGATACTTGTGTGTTACGCCACCGCAGTTATTTTTCCCTACTTGTTCGCATACGCGAGCAGTTACATTTTGTAACCGTTATATTTCTAAAACATTTATCTCGCATGTTTTTAAATCTATTTATTGGGGTTAGAACTTTAAATTTTTTAAATAATCATCAACAATTACTAATCAAAATAATTTATTTACAAATGGACTATATCACGAACAATTAAAATAATGGATAATATAGAAATAAATAATGGAATATATCAGGAACAATCAAAATAATGAAATATGAAAATAATGAAAAATCGAAATAATTTATTAAAAAAGAAAGTGGTTAATCGGATTTCGGTGGAAAATTGGTAAAATATTTCGCTCCTGGAAAATAAAATTACTTCTTCGGTTTTTGTCACATCCCAAAAAATCATTTTGGTGAAGTAATAACAACAAATCTAATAATAATTAAATAAATAAATAAAATAATAACAAATCAGAGTCTAGAACAAATCAGTAAACAAACAATAAATCAGTAACAAACAAAACAAGAACGAACATAGAAGAAATCAGGTGTTAGAAATATAACGGTTACAAAATGTAACCGCTCGCGCATGCGAACAAGTAGTGAAAAATAACTGCGGTGGCATTAACACACAATTACCGGAAATCTTTTAGAGGAAGAAAATGATCCGGGTAGAGGTCAAGAAAATTCTCTTATATACTTTTTATTGGTAAGCCAACGTTTCGACCCACATTGCAGATATTATCCAGGAATAGTGTGGTGAATAATTTGAGATAATTTGATTAAAAAATATTTTGTCTACAAAACATATAAGAGATTGCTATGTTTGGTAACTGTTTCCACGGCAACCAAGTAAAAATGTCAACAAATGTAATAACTATATCCAGATTTTTCATAATTCAATGAACTAAGAATAAGGTAAAAAATATTCGCTTCTTATTTTTAGAAAGAATATCTTTTCAGCAATTTTATGGTTGTTTAAAATGGCAACTGGAATTTCGAGACAAAAAAAAATCATCGGCAGATAAGGTATAATGCTGAGTAGTTAAGAAAAAAATAAAAAAGATTGACGATACGAAATGACATTTCAAGGTCTTGCCATCTTTTTGAAATATTACAGACAGGTTTTCTAAGATTTAAAATTTTTTTTCTCGGAATTTTAACAAATTCATTTTCAATCAAATTATAATTATAATTTTGTGACTATTGTTTCACTAGTAATAGTAACTATAGGCTTAATTGATCCGAAGGTTCCATGCCGATATAAATTTTCTTTGTTTACGAATTGGTCGGTTTCTTTTCGTTGGGTCGAAACGTAGGCACAAAATAAAAAATGAGTACCCATTTCCTTCCTTACTCAGATCTACCAGTCAACTATCTCCTCGCTAACACTAATACGAATTTTAGTTCGCTGCTGATCGCCCTAAGCTAAATTTCAAAGCTGAATGTAATCATCCCACCTACGCCTAGGTCTATCCCTATTCTCTTGTATATTCAACGTTTTCTCGTTATTTTTGAACACTCAAGAAAATTCATTTTACGAAAAAAATTATGTAAGCCAAAATGGCGTTTCACTTATCAGTCACTCTACAAGTTACGAGCCATATTTCTCCATAATAATAATTTTAATAAATTGGAGCGGGATAACTGAGGTTGTAGAACACTGACTTGTTGTGTTGAAGGCAAGATAACTATTTTAATATTCTAACGGGCCGTGAGGGGTCTGCAGACGTTTCTGGGGCTCACCCAGCCTGAATAAAGTGGGTACACTTAATTGGGCTAAATATCTGGCGGTTAAGCGTGATCTTGGAAAAATCACCTGATATCGAAACCGTTGTATAAGAAACAGTACAGTCCCTACCAATGCCCTGAATCCAAAATCCTTAATGGGTTGTAGTGGTTCTTTTATATGGTACTATAGTTTTATTTTTTAATTCGATGCGTTCCTTTTTTCCATTTACATTAAATAACAGTGCTATGTTTTGGATTACTGCTTTATGAAGTCAGGAACAGTCGCTCTGTGATTTCAAATTTTTAAAAACATTTACAATTTAGTCAGCACGCCGAAAGAGTAAACAAAGAGTACACTGAGGACCAGTTGCTAGGCAGCTCCTAAAATATTATACCACTAAACATTTTTTAAATGTAATACAGATAAAAGAATTGTTACAGTCTTCGTGTGTACAATCCTGTTTTCGCATATTTTTTAATCTCCAAAAATCACCATAGTTTCTGTTAATGAGAATTAATTTTCCTTCTTTACAGGATTCTATAAACAATATATTTATTTTAATAATTTTCGCTTCATCAGTATCATTTTAATAAAATAGTGTTTTTTCTCTCACAAAATGGCAACGAACAATATTTTTATTTTCAGATTACATCTGCATGTTAATATTTCCATTAATATCTATTTTTCAGTGACGATATATCTGTCCTCTGCCAAGACCTTGAAGTGCCCCGTTCGATATAAGATTGTCGTGCTGTTTTATTTTTTAAGTAATGATTTTTTTCCTCAAAGAGTATATAAGTATCGGCCAATTTTACGATCCGGTCCAGCTGGTTCTCTGGTTTTTTTTCTCCTCGGAACAGGACAGCTTTATCCTTCCGATCCTGATCCTGCCCCTGGGAAGTGGATGAGTGGTATAATGGCACGAGGGCCGAAGGAGTCCTCGATGCAGGACATGAATCAACAGAGTTGTCCTTTTCTCGCGCATTATTAAATCATATCCTTTGACGAATTATTAACGAGCATTGCTTTAATATATTATTTCATTCATTAATTATAATTATTAATTATTCTAACTCGTGTGCGATCGTAGTAAATAGGTTATGAGATGGAGTATGACGCTAAATATAATCATTATATTTTAACCGGCTTCAGATCCATTAATTTATAAATACTTGAGAACGTATTTGGGTTCCGCAGGTTGTCTCTTCCGGTTGGGTTACAACAAGTTTTAACTGTTGTTTCATTAATTAATATTTTCCAAAAATAAAAGCTATCGTGAGCTTTAGTGTGAAACAGAGAATGTAATTATGGGTTATGAGTAGATTTTGGTAATCATTTCATCAAGAATTAAAAGTCTCAAATAACATTTGGAAGTGTAGAAGATATATATTTGTTGAAACGTCTAGATGAAATGATTACCGAATTATACACATAATTACATTCCTTTTTCTATAAGTTAAAACTTATTGTGGCTCTACTAGAACCGACAATATGCGGAACAATTACCTTTTTTCCTGTTTTAGTTTAGAGACTTAAGGCTTTTGGGTTAGAATTTTTTTACTAATGTCTTAACATGGACTTTATATGTTTTTCGAGCTTTTGCTCTTCAATATTAATATAATATGACCTGATAGTGAAATATCGGGGGGTGATAACTTTGTGCAAATATAGAGATGTGCAAAACTTGATGTTACACCTGCGATAAACGCTGGGTCGTATACTAGCACTGATCCAAGAGATGGAGACGACCCTGGTTCGAATAACGGCCAGGACAAATCTTTTCTCTTCAAATATATACAAATAATTGTACATTATTTTGCATTCTGTTATGTAAGATTTAATTTTGCATAGACTGCAGGCCTAACTACTGGTTTTTAAATTGTGAAATAGAAAAAATGTGCCAACAATGAAGAGAAGTTATGGTCGCTATATGCGTGCAACTATCTGGCATTGTATCAAATAGTTGAGAAGAATTGCACTCTTCTCATAGGCTGTTTATATCTATGAACTAAACTCTTAAATATGAATAGTGTATTATATATAGCTTATAGAAGGCTAAATAAGGAAGTAATCATGTATCTAAATATAAATAAAGCTTTACATAAATTTTAATTATGTTTAACCAACTATAATAAATAAATTAAATCAATTATAGCCTTCATTAAAGTAGGATTTCATTTCCCTATCGGGTATTTTTATCAAATCATTATTAAAATTTCGATTCATCTTTAAATAGAAAATGACCTTTTTAATGGTGCCATATTGTAATTTTTCAGTCTCGTTATGACTCGGTGAAACCAAGAATATTTAAATGGTAATAAACTCACATTAAAAAAGTTTTTTACGTATTCAAAACATAAAAATATATAAAACAAATCTGGTACCCACACAACGCATTCAGTTGACCTCATTTAAAATCCAGGTTACGTTTGGTTTCCATGGAGATTTCGTTTAGTTTCCATGGAAACATTTAGGTTCCAACAGATGTTAAATATAACTATTACTCAATTTAGATTTATTTGCCAACATTAATTTATACGTTTTTATTAATATATATATTTTCGAAAAAAAATATCTTTCTAAATAAATTATATTTCTTTATTGAAAAGGGGAAAGTAAAAAGAGACCTTACATAAATGTTAAGACCGTGGAAAAATTCCAACGAAAAGCCCTTAAGTCTCCAAAACAATTAACAGAAATTGAAAATATCTGCAAATATTGAGGACAGATATTTTCAATTTCTGTTTTTAGTTTTGGTGACTTATAAGGGCTTTTTGTTCGAATTTTTCCACGGTTTTAAATTATATTTCTTTTTAGTAATTATAAAATTCTTTTATTATTGAGATTGTTAGCTAATGTTAGTAAAATAGGGTCTATAGGGGTACTTTTATCATTTTGAATGTTTAAAAATAATTTTTTTTTTTAAATTTATTTATTGATATTTACAACTGTATAAAAAAAAATACATCAAGTAAATGGAATAAGCGATACATAATGACATGTGAAAATGACAAGTCAACTAAGAAGTCACGGGGCCATCTTCTTTTCAGACGCCTCGGAGGATTATCGGGAATCGAAGAGGAAGCTAGGTTTGAAACTAGAGGGTTTGAGTGGAAATGAAGTTTGTTATGAAAGGATAGATAGCGGGTTCGGGCCAAATCAGCGACAAATGGGACATTAAGGTCGTTATGGATGATTTTATTCTTAACAAAACAAGGAGCATTAAGGATTTTACGAAGGATTTTGGATTGTAGGGATTGGATACGAAAGGAATTCGATGGCTTAGTGGGTCACCTACTCCGTAAGTCCAAATAGGTCGTATCTATGATGGTCATGTAGATGAGTCTTTTGTAATTAATTGGGAGCTTAGAGCGTTTGTCTAGTAACTGTTGAAGTAGCCTGAAACGTCGAGCGGTTTCTTGTCTTTGCAGTCTCGTATGAGGATTCCAGGTTAATCGTTTGTCAAGATGCAACCCTAAGTATCGGATCTGTTCTACAGGCACCAGTGGGATATTATTAAAGGATACTGAAGGGCAGGAAGTCATTGGTTTACGACGTAAGGTAAAAGTGATTTGATGCGATTTTGAAAATTTATTTTAATTCTCCAGTGTTGACACCATTCTTCAAGATCAGTGATATGGGATTGGAGGCTTTGGGATGCAATAATTGCATTGGCGTTGACTGATAATACACATGTATCATCATCATACGTGGTAAGGATAGTATTAGGATGAGTTGGGATTTAATAACACTTTTTAATAACCTCAAATTATAGCTTACAAATATACAAACTCTTCAGCTTACATATATAAACAGTGTTAATTTTAAATATTAAAATTCTTCCAAAGCTTTAGAACGTCTTGATGAGTAGAAGATGCTGAAAAAGCCGAGGATGCAAGAAGCGGGAGTATTGTCCGAACTGGACAATTCGATTCCACCGTGGCTAAGACGGCTGAGGAACAGCTATTGTGTTGTGGTCATTCTTTAGTCCTGGGAATTGATGAAGAGTCCGGTGGTTTGATTGTGTATGACTCTCGATATTGCAGTATCCTCTTCCAACTAGTCTCTAAGGTGGTATCATTCTCTCTTTCATTCGGTTAATTCTTTACAGCTTTCGAAGTTGCGTTAAGCCCACATAATGCTCTTTATCAAATGTCTTATTAGCAGTCATTTGTTAGGATGGGAAAAAAAACAACCTGTACCACTACAACCCATGAAGGGTTCAGTACATGTATTGTTTCAAGTGGACAACGCTTCTGCAAGGAGGTGACTTGTCCTAGGTCACGCTCAACCGCCAGATTTTCCCTGCTTATTTTGGGTACCCTATTTTTATTATATTTGATAGAGGGTTGGTGGGCCCCAGGAGGGTCCTAGATCCTATATGATCCATCTCCCGCTGCAAACAGACTAAATAAAAATCATGGCCTGCAGCGGGAATTGAACCAGGAATTCTAGCATGGCAACTCAGTACTCTACCACTGAGCCACTCCGCTCCGAAAAATTGAAAAATGGATAAAAAATATGACGTTATTTTTCGTTAATTTATTCCTAAGGATCAGGATTCCCTGATAATATTATTCAATCTAATAAGGACTACCAAAGCCAACGGTAGTTCAAGAATATTATGTGAAGTAATATTTAATCATTCGATTTTTTTAAATTAGTACCCAACCATTACAATCCATGGAAGGTCTTGATATCAATAAATGAAAGAGACTGTGCTGTTTCCAAGACAACGGTTGTGCAAGGAGGTGATTTGTCACGCTTAAAACGCCTGTTTTTCCATCACTTAAGGTTACCCACTTTTTAGAAGCTGGTGGAGCCCCATCAGAGTGCCTGTAAGCAGGTAAGCTTTCAACAACTTTTGATTCGGTTTTGGAAGATGACGTAGCTACGCTTTTAGAGGCTGGGAGAGCCCCAAGAGAGATAAATAATTAATCTACTTCAGCCATTCTCGAATCTAGAATCTTAATATTCAATACGCATTACCCTATTTAACCATCCCGACAATGGAATTAACCAAACATAAATTGCGTTTAATCATATATAGTTGATTTAATGCACTCTTTGTTTTTCTTTGATAATTTTCGTTCCTAATTATTATATGTTTTTCAATAGGATTAGAATAGATTAAAAAAAAAGCATTTGGTCTCAGGGGGCTGCGGTAGTCAAGACAACGCACAACCGCCAAGTTTTATCCCTTGAATAAGGGTACCCAATGTATAGAGGATGGATTACCCTCCGAGTCGATTAACATCAGTTAACAGGATAGATAATTTATCTATCATAAATTAACTAAACTAGCATAAATAAAATAAACTAGCATAAATTCGTTTCAGGACCACGTGAAACCCACCGATGTAAGCCAACGACTTCCTGTCCTCCTGTATCGTTTAATATCATCCCACTGATTCCAAGTTAAGCATCAGGAATGACGAGAAACAGCTCGCCGTTGCAGGCTACTTCAACATTTACTCGACAAACGCCCCAATGTCTCAATTAATTACAAAAGACTCATATAAATGACAATCATTAGACCCATCTGGACTTACGAAATAGAGCTTTTGGGGTCCACTAAGCCATAGAATTCCTCTCGTATTTAATCTTTCGTAAAATCCTCAACGCTCCTTTGTTACGAACAAAGTAATCCATAATGACCTTAATGTCTCGTTTGTTGCTGATTTGGCCTTAATCCGATATCAATCTTTTCATGACAAACTTCATTTCCACTCAAAACCACTTGTTTCAAACATCGCAACCTCTTAAATTCCTGAGGCGTCTGAAAAGAAGATGGCCTCGTGACGTTCTAAGTTAAACTTTTTATTTGTGTGCTGCCACTGGGTAGTTTCTCTACTTGCCTTTATCTCGGGACACGATTTATCTTCTATTATATTTACTTGATGTATTCAGTATACAGTTGTAAATTTCATTAAATACATTTTTTTTTTTAAATAACCACTTTAAAAAGAGTTTCGGGTTCTTGAGAATGTTAAAACAATAAATATACCAGGTTTTTAAGGTTCTTGGTGTTTAATAAAAAAATATTGATTATTTACTGTTTTTTTCCCTAATTTTATGAAGGAAATACTCCTCAGAAGAATAATTTTTTTTATGTTCCAAAGCTGGTTTCGAACCTGGGAACTATATATTTATAGCTCAGTGGTATTTTATTTATTTCTACACTCTTAAATTTTAGGTGGCATTTCAAGATTCTAGAAAAATGGACTGTAAGATATTTTTCCGATTTTTTTTTTTTTTACCTCTGGTATATTCGTCCACAGGGGACAAACATATCGTTTATTTCGTATTTATTTAATGTTACAATTATTCATTCTTAATTAACGTGTAATAACATTCGATAACTGCCTGAATGTTTGAAGTAAATTAGAAAGGAAAATATTGAATAAAATGAAATAAAAATAGAATAAACACGATTCTCTCTTGTTTATTATTTCTCCAGCAGCTTCTTTCGTGTAACGAATTGTTCATTCTTTTACCTTTTTTTTTTTTTTTTTTTATTATTTATTTATTGATATTTACAACTATATTACAATAATATAACAAGTAAATTGGCTGAGTGATACATAATGATATGATATAATGACATGTAGAGAAACTACCCACTGGTAGTACTCAAATCGCATGTTCAACTAAGAAGGTCACGTGGCCATCTTCTTCTCAGACGCCTCGGAGGATTATCGGGAATTGAAGAGGAAGCTAAGTTTGAAACTAGAGGGTTTGAGTGGAAATGAAGTTTGTTATGAAAGGATAGATACCGGGTTCGGGCCAAATCAGCAACAAATGGGACATTAAGGTCGTTATGGATGACTATATTCTTAACAAAATAAGGAGCGTTGAGGATTTTACGAAGGATTTTGGATTGTAGGGATTGGATACGAGAAGAATTTGATGGCTTAGTGGAGCCCCAAAGCTCTACTCCGTATTTTACCTTTTTAAAATAAATTACTTGTAAAATATCCGCCATTTTTACATAGCCTTGACATAGCCGTTTTTATATTTGTTCGAGCGTGTTTAGACTGAATAGAAAAAAAGATAAACAATTATAATGATATATTAGTAGAATAGAGTCGGGGAATTAAATAATTTGGCCAGATACTGAAACATGTGGAGTTTATTAAATCTAAATATATTTACAAGGTTAGGCATTCTTTACACTTAAAGAAAATAAAGAAATTATCATTTTTACAAAGAAAGAGAAAAAAACATGAACAAATTAGAATATTATAAATTAGAACAAATTAACAGTAGGCGACAGGCTAGGTGGCGTGGAATGTATAGTCTTTATTTCGTACGGTGAATCAAATGATATGGTCTTTGAGGTTGATGGCTGGCGAACAGCTCCCTCTTTTTAATTGAATGAAAAAAGTAACTTACACTTGAAGCGAAGGATTCGTTTCCTGAGCTCTGATTGTCTTTGGTTAGCAGGCGTCTGGTGGTGTCGAGGGTGTACTTCTTGTATCTGGTGGTAGGCGATCTAGGGCTATGGGCGAATATCATCCATGTCCTCCATGCGGTGAACGGCGAGGTTAGCTTTAGTCGAGGAGAGAGGAGAGGTGTGATTAGCTTGGAGTCTTGATGCGAAGTCAAGTGAAGTGCGAGATGAAGGAGTGGGGGAAACAAAGTCCCTTTTATCTGTCGCCAAGGTAACAAATGTGAACGAGACCCGCGAGATTTTAATTTTAATTTATTAGATTGATTCGCGACTGAACAATATTATCAAGTAGTTTTTGTATATGTTGAAGAAGCATACATTATTCGATAAACAAGAATAATTATATTACACGTTGATAAGTAAACTAGATCTGACGATGTTTATTTTTCAGAACAATATTGACTAATTAAGAACATAGATTACCTACTTTTTTTAATTATTATTGTATTTTTTATAGGATAAGATAATTTTAATATCTAAAATAGATATTTAAAAATATAAAAAAAATTGCGGTAAAATTGGTTCGAGAAACAAAGAACCAAAAAAATTGTGTAACTACCTATAGTTATCTTGTTCTAATCAGCCATGTTGACCGTCTTAATAGTTTTAAGTTAATTGCAAACATTTCAATATTTATATATTTTAACCTAACAGTTAAGTATTACAGTCAAAACAATTAGTAGTAGGTCGATTGAAAAAATAAAAAAGCCTTAACTGATTCCAATTTTTCGTTTTTAAGACTGTTAAAGGATAACAACAGTTTTTGTTGATATATTTAAATTATCAACACCTGCTCTCTCACTATCTATCTCTTTATCTATAATACAATATTTTAGAGGTGCTATATATGCATATTAAAAAGAAGAGGGGAGATCAAGAAATCTACACAACTAACAAGACGGAAGCAGCGTCGCAAACTTAGGAATTATGAACCAGCATTTATCCATGGTTCCTTAGGTCATCAACCTTATCTGATAACTGTATCTTAGCATTCGCTAAAACATTTTAATATATAGAACTGTAGAATAGAGAAAAACATATTTTACTTTTCCTTTAAACTTAATAACCCAGGCCTAAATTGAAACTAGATATCCTATAATAATCTCGAATCCGGTTGTATGTTCGGGCGCCAGTTTCTCAAATTGGATTTTGACTTTGATTTTCTAATACTCGGGATTACCCATTTCTTTATTGTTTATTCGGGTTCACTAAACCAATTAAATGATCGATATTTGGAATAAAGAACAACATATTGGTTTAGGGTAAGGATATGAAAATACATCTGCAAATCATAACCTACATTTGCCTTTTGGACATTATAAATTCCCTGTTATCCGTTCACAAAGCTAACAGTAGGCTCATGGCTGACTTCAATCAGATTTAAACCCGTCAGAGGAAGTTGAACTGAACAAAGTCGGTGAGAATATTTCATGTGAAGCGCCATCTTGCGGTGCAACATCAAAGGAAGCACGGATTGGGATATTATTTATGACCGGAGTTGACAGTGGTCTTGCTGTACCCTTGGACCTTGACAAATGGACTTTGGTTTTTATGTTTATTAATGGTGTTTGCTCTAATAGCCTCTCAGGATGTGAGCCCACGGTGTGCCCAAGAGGCATGGGTTCGACTCTAGTCCATGGATCATCTAATACCGCTGTTCCAAAGCCAAAGAACGTTTGGTTTGGATCACGACTGCTGAAGTAATAAAGCTCAGTAATTGAATAGATCATACTTTGTTGATCAGTTAGATATTTTTTTCGGTACTTGTGTATTAGCCAATCTCCAGGGACTGTCGAAATTCTTTATAACCTCAACACTGACAACACCTACCTTCTTATTCATGTTAATGGAAATTGAAATATACAAAACGTCATTATAAAATTCTATAAAATATAAAAGGTACTTGTGTACATAAAACACGGTGAGAGTGGGGGCAATGGCCGAGCGGTTACATTTTATAACAGTTACATTTCTACCAGTTACCTTGGATAACCTTACATTTTGGAAGGCCATCATTGTTTGTTTACTACTCTGTTGGAGCGTTGTTGTGTTTCAGTTGGTTGTTGTGTTTCAGTTGTTCTTTGTTAAAAATCCAAAGTAATATGTCGATATTTTGTTGTTTAGTGTTCTTTAGTTACAGCACAATTCTTATTTAGCAGAATTTATATGGCGACAACATCATATTGATGCAAATACAGACTGTTTTCAATCAATGTTGAAGTGTATATCTACACATTTTCCACCAAAATGCGATTAAATGTTAAGTTTTGAAATAATTTATTTAATTTTATATATATGTTCCATTATTTTACTTCCTAAACTATATTACAGTATTTATTGATCTCATTATTATATTTATTTACATTATATATTTATATTATATTACTATATATTATTTATGTTATATTATTATATATTATTTATTCATATTGTATATCATTGTTTTATAATATGTTATATATTAAATTATATTGTTATTACTTTGATTTATTTATTTCCAATATTAATACATTCCTATTTTGATTTGAATCTGAGATCGCCTCCCTTCGGATATTTTGAAGAGAAAAGATTTGCCGCCCGGCGGCAAATCTTTTCTCTTCAAAATATCCGAAGGGAGGTGACCTCAGATTCAAATCAAAATATTTTAAAAGGTTATCCAAGGTAACTGGTAGAAATGTAACTGTTATAAAATGTAACCGGTGGGGCATGCGCAGAACAGTCCCCCCACTCCCACCGTGTTTTATGTACACCAGAACCATATAAAATATAATTGAACCCTCTAGCCACGTTCCACTTCTTATATAGCATTTCCAAGTCTATTTGAACCATTTCCAAGTCAACTGTAACCTTTTACAAATCAAATGATACCCTTTCCAAATGACTGGAAACCCTTTCCAAATGTAACGCTTTACAACTCAATTGTCACCCTTTTTATTTCAATTGTAACCGCTTCCATTTCAATTGTCACCCTTAAAAATGTTTTGTAAATTTACCCTACTGGGGAATGGGAGAATTCAGGGCGTCAGAACTCGCCAGGAAAAAATCAACACAACCTTTCTCTTCACAACTCTTGTTAGGACAAAAATGAGGGAAATAATTCAAAAAACAAATAGTTGATTTTTTGTTTCTGAGAAAGTTTATTTAAAAAAAGTAAAAACATGTAATCTTAACTTAACAACAGTATCTTCATAGTTTTAGTAATACACATAATAAAGATAATAATATTCTTGTTTACAAAAAATTAAGGAAAACATTTAAAACAAAAAGTTTTAAATTTTTGTTTTTTTAAGTAAACAAAAAAAAAGTAAACTAAACCGAACAATATCACATTAAAAAAAAATTGTTTATTTCTAAGGAGAAAGCAAAATAACACTGTTCATTTAAAATTACATTAAATTTTCAAGGGTGACAATTGAAATGGAAGCGGTTACAATTGAAATAAAAAGGGTGACAATTGAGTCGTAAAGCGTTACATATGCTTTGGAAAGGGTTTCAACTCATTTGGAAAGGGTTACATTTGAATTGGAAAGGGTTGCTTGTGACTTGGAAAAGGTTCCAATAGCCTTGGAAATGCTATATAAATATTTTCCCTACACTTTTGACGTAAACGTCTCTATCCATTTTTATCCTTGCCAAAATCGATTTTATGACCTTTTGACATCTTCTGTCACCTTTCATCTTTTGAATTATTCTGAACTTCTGGAAGTATTTCACAGCTTCACCTGAAGACGGGTGTTCTTTAAAAAGAAAATTAAAATAAAAGATTTAATGAGCAAAATTAAATTGAATAAGTAATAAAGAAGTTTTAATAGTCAATAAACAAAATTAATCAGACAAAAAAACTATAAAAGTACATTTTTTCAACTGACAACTATCACCAATGTACATTTTTTGTATTATTTTATTTATGTTAATAATGTTTATGGATTATTTTCCAGTGATACCGTTAAATACACTGTCAGAACGTAATCAATTTAAATGATGGGTTGAATTGGTCCGGAACGTGCAGTCAATGATAACACAAAAAATAAGCAAAATTTTTTTTATTAATCGTGCAAACGTTTCGCCCTACGTTGTATGCCGTATAATGCCCATTTTTCGAATACATTAAGGCATTGATTTTCCTTCGAAATTAGCCATGTTTCAGACCAATAAAAAGAATGGTGGACAATATTACAGTGTTATAAATTCTTATTTGTACGTTTTGTGAAATATAATTTTGAAACCTAGTAAAATCCACGATTTAGGTAAAAATCAAATATTTTTATTTGTTTTGTTGAAGAATAATGTATATAAACAATAAATAGCACACATCATAAATATATGTGCTACTACAATACTATAATAATGTACTACATATTATAGAGATAAGATAGGCTGTAGTACGATAAGGGTTTAATGAATGAGTTATAAAATAACCACGATAATATCGCTAAATCCTTTTTCCGTGTTATCGGTTTGAACTCGAGGTCAGTAGGTAACTATTATACTAATTCTTCTAAAGTAACATGCATACAGTATATAAATTTTGATTGGACGGATTAATTAATATATATATATATATATATATATATATATATATATATATATGAAACTTCATATATATTAATATATGAAACTTTGAGTAAAATATTACAGATCTATTAATAACGTAACATCCATGAATGGAATCTGTGGGATGTAGAGACCCTCCTGGTGCTCACCCAGCCCCTACGACACAGTCTCTAGTTTGTAAAAGACCCTTCATGGGTTGTAATGGTACAGGTTATATATATTGTGTTTAATATAATCAAGTCTTTTAAAACCGAAATAAATAATTTTAAATAACCTATAACTCTATCACGACTATCTGTATTATTGCTATTGAATGATTGAAATATTTAATACTAATAGAATTAATATTATATTTATAGTAAGAGAATAACTCTTTTGGAGAAATAATAAAATAATAAATTTTTATAGAACAATATAAAAATCATTATACACCAGTTTAATTTAATTTGAATTCATTTGTTCATGAGTGTCCTTCTTGATTTAAACAATTACATTAAACCGTAATGTAACTAATTAAATTAGGAAATTGAATTAATTTAATTACTGTAAAACAGAAATGTTACCGATAATGCCGAATACGGAAAATGTTATGGCAGTAATTTATGCATATAATTAACATAATAGGGTTCTAATAATTTGAAATGAGCAAGTAGGATGAAATTCAAACAGTTCGTAGTTCGTTTAATAATAGTAATATATACTCATATCAATGTAGATAAAAAAAAAAACCTGTACCACTACAATCCGTGAACGGGTATGGGGTTCAGTACATGCTAGAGACTACTGTTTCATGAACAACGGCTCTGCAAGCAGGTGAATGTCCTAGATAACGCTCACCCCCAAAATTTTTCCCCCTGCTTTTGGGTACCCTATTTTTATAATATTTTATAGAGGGTGGGTGAGTCCTAGGAGGGTCCTAGATCCTATATGATCCATCTGCCTCTGCAAACAGACTAAATAAAAGTCTTGCCCACAGCGGGATTCGAAACAGGATTTCCGGCATGGCAACTCAGTGCTCTGAGCCACTCCGCTCCCTTATAGATGTAGCTTTGGTTTTCTTAATAAATACATTCCATATTCTGGAAAAACTTTTAAAATTTAAAACTTTGAATTATACATAGACGATTTTTTGAGCGATTCTTATACCTTACCTGATGAGCTTCGGAGGTTGAAAAAGACAGTTATAATAACCTAACAATATACCTATATGAAAACGTTAAATACCAACTGTAGTACAATTAAATAAACAGTTGCATAGTTTGTAAACTGGGGCTTGGTCCGCCGTTAGGTTGGCAGGGGATAGCTCACTTGTTATGGACTAAATGTTGTCAGTTATCTTTATAACTATTTTTCCACTTCTCTCTCTCATTAGTACAATTAAATGGAGAAATATATAATTAGTTAAAGCGAGGTTGGCCCGCCATTAGGTGGACAATGGGCATCCAGCTTGTAATACTAGATTATACCTTAATAATAGCAATTATCACAATAAGCCTTAGTAATAATGGCTCGATGACGATAGCGGCAATCTCTGCTTAAAATCCTTCGTCCACGCAGTTTTACCGAAACCTAAACCCGCCAGATTAACGCAATTAACGTAATCCTCCCACCTACGCCTCGGTCTACCCTTCAGAGGTTTCCTAGCCAGTACAGCGCTTAGGAATTCGTTCGTTACTAAACCAGGCCACTTTAGAGACCCATCTAAGCCTTCGCGACGCTATTCCTTCAATAATATTAACCGAATGCATGCTTCGCAATTCCGCGCTGTATTATCTCCTAAATTACCTTATTTTCTAATACATGAAGACGTTTTTCATCCTACAGAGTTGTCGGCCAATTTACACAATTCTAAAGAATAATTGGAAGATGATAGTTTTATAAATGTTGAGAACGAATAATAACAAGTGTTCACGGCACACCGTGAAATAAATCAAGTTGGCATAGGAAATAAGAAATTCAAGTCGAAACTGACAACCCCACGTAGAGTCTCAGTTGTTGGCCATGTTATAGAGAGTAACTGGCCAGCTATCTTGAGAGATGCTTCGTGAGTATGTCCTTAAGCCGGCCGAAAATATATAATGCTTTTTATTTCTTATGTTACTGAATTGTGTGTGAATCAGATTAATAAAAGGTTATGTTTCTAGTCTCAATACAGTCCATCAAATGTTTTATAAAGTCCTCTAAACGCATTTGATACAGAAACGGCAACCAAAATTAATGGTAAAATACCCATTTTACGGGAATACATTAATTGAACAAGGATTGCCTACCTTTATTTCCTCTTGAGATTCGTTTTTCCTTGTTACTATAGACTCCAGGTATCGGCTCGAACGTATTCCCTTCTTCAACAATATCACCGAAATCTCCCCCTAAAACTTTAATAATATAATAAACTCGAATTTCGGAATCATCAGCCTGACAATTAGTTAACAAGCCGCCATGATGAGCTTCATCTATTAAAAGGCCGTTGCAGGTTGAGTTGAGCCGCGGTGGTCAACATCACGCTCCAAGGGACTGGCCCCATTATTTGGGGCTCGTTGATTTCGGGCCCTCTCACCTCGTTTAGGGCCCCAATTCTGGCTTTACATTGATTTATATTATTACATTTTATTCATAAGCCGATAACTTTGATATTTATTACTTTGAAATTATATCGTCAAATGTCTTGGAAGTGGTTTGTGATAATGTTTCATATTTAGTGGAATAAATTGCCAGGGTATTGCAGTATTTTTTGTCCTCCAATCCGAGATCTGAGTCCAAAATTGTTAGTTATCATTAGGGTTGAAATTAAATTAGGGACAAATCAGCAACAAATGAGTCATCATGGATGACTTTGTTCTTAAAAAAGTAAGGAGTACTTTTTACGATACTGAGGATTTTGGAGGAAGATTGTAACGATTTTGAATATTAAATTAATTTGATGGCTTAGTGGAGCCCCAAAGCTCTACTCCGTAAGTCCAGATGGGTCTAATGATTGTCATGTCTTTTGTAATTAAATGGGAGCTTAGAGCGTCTGTCTGGTAATTGTTGAAGTAGCCTGGAACGGCGAGCTGTTCCTTGTCGTTTTAGTGTAGTATGATGGTACCAAGTTAAGTGTTTGTCAAGGTGTAGTACCGGCTGTTATACAGGAATCAGTGGGATGTTATTAAACAATACAGGAGGGCATGAAGACATTGGTTTACGGCGGAGGTTAAAGGTGATTTGTGGGAATTCATTTTAATCATCCAATTTTGAGACAATTTTTCAAGGTCAGTGATATAGGATTGAAGAGTATGGGATGATTACTGGATCAGTGTTTATAATAGACATGTGTCACCAGCATGCGTGGTAAGGATAGCATTTGAATGGGTCGGGATGTGAGCTGTATAAATTCTGTAGAGGATTGGGTCGAGGATTCTGCCTTGAGGAACACCAGCAGATTGAGGGAAAAGGGGTGAAAAGACATTATTACGCTTTACTTTGAATGACCTGTTAGAGAGAAAAGATTGGATAATGACAAAGTATGATAATGTAGCAATATACGGAGTAACAATGATATAAAGTATAATTAAAGTGTTTGAGTGGAAAATAGTTGACTGGATAATTCTAATGATGGATTAAATTGGTCAGGGGTGCAGTCAAAGATATGTTAAAATCATTGAAACTTATCTTTTAATAGTGCCAACGTTTCGGCCTACGATGAACGCCATCTTTATATTGAATTGGGCAGGGGGCAGTCAAAGATAACACAAATCTTCCGGGCGAATGTGAGTCCTGTTCGTGGTGACTCGTCTTTGACTTTAGTTGACAGTTATGTGTTTGACGAGCCACCACGAACAGGGACTCACATTCGCCCTGAAGATTTGTGTTATCTTTGACTGCACCCATGACCAATTCAATCCATAATCATAATACAAGTTAATGAAGGCTTTACAAGGCAGTTCTTGAATCATTAAAAAACAAAAATAGATTTTTTTTTCTAGGGATTCCTTTTTTTATTTATTTAAAAAACTGCCATTCTACCATCAATTATTTTTTTAATACTGGGAGTAAAAAACATACAAATACAACCGACAACGCCTCAAGGCTAATGCAAAATATTATGGTAAGGGCGTGACAGAAAATTAAAAAAATATTCCATGGTTTTAAAGGATATGTCTAAGGGCACAACTGCAAGCATCTGTTCGCTTCAAAATAAAAAATAATGGAGCTACACTAACTTGCTGAACTCTTGTAAGTTTACCACCATTGCACTGAATCAGTGTTATCATGGGATTATATATGTGGTATATTACCAATGTGATATATGTTATTGGACAAATGTTTTGTTTAGGAATTATATCCTTAACCTTGAAGTAGGATAACACCTTTCAAATACTACATAGCTCTATATATTCCAAAAGATTAATGATAAACGGTAATATTTAAGTTTGTCAGCGCTAAACTGTCCCCTTAGTTACCGCCCCACAGTTATAGTAACTACGCTCAGTATGACATGACCTTGTGCAGCTTATCTCACCAATCAGCTCCGAGCAATCTCAGCACACGTTATTTAGGTTAGTTTATTTAGAGAGTTTAGTTTGGAAATAAGCTCTATTCATGAAATTAGTATGAGAAATTAAGGTGATATACAGTAAAAGACACAACAATTTTGAAAATGACCCATTTCCTTTATCCCTCCGTGGACGGATATCTGGTCGCTCCCGGAAGATGGAGGTCTGGAGGAGGACGAAGGCTAAACTTCCGCCAACTCCGTGACCAGGAACAGGCCCCTCTCATTATGAACTACCCGGTGACCTATCGCTTTGCTTCAGGCTAACAACTCTTTTTTGTTTTATAAAAAACTTTTTATAAATTATAATAGATTAGCCTCAGAGATTTATTAGGATCCTAATAGTTTTATTTATCTTCACGTCATATATTTTGTTTTTCGCCATGTTTCAAGAAGAAAACTTTTTTTTTCTCTTTATATATTTATCCACACCTGTCAAATAAAAACAATGGCAATGACATGAGAGGCATGAAGAAGAACAGTGCCCAGGGTTACCTCGCCCTTGGCTTGATTCAATTTCCTATAGATTCCTCATCCACGGTTCATAATCCCCTCTCAGTGTTCGCCGGCATGTTTTTAGTTGGTCATTTGTTCTATTAATGGGTTTGGGTGTCAGTGTAGTTTTTCTTGAAAGCTATTGTAGTATATTCGTTTGTGTTCGTCAACCGTTGGTATTTTTAAGTCAGTATGCAGAGTTTTGTTATTGACATACCAAGGTGCTTTGGTGATAAGTCTAAGTACTTTTGATTGAAAAGTTTGCAGTCGTTATCTGTGAGTCTGTTTAGCGATCCCGTAAATTTGTAATTCATATGTCCAAATTGGTTTTAGTAAGTATATTAAGTCTAATTTGGCTTCCGACTACTTCAACACATACTAGACAAACGCTCAAAGCTTCAGATCAATTACAAAAGACTTATTTATGTTACTGTTATAAGACCTATATGGACTTACGGAATTGAATTATGGGGCTCCACCAAACCATCAAATTCCTCTCGTATTCAATCCTTGCAATCCAAAATCCTAAACGCTCCTAGCTTTTCGCGCAGATTTTATTTCGATTCAGGATCGCTTCATGGCCCACCGATCTCTAAATCAGGTATTCTATAAAATTGATGATTTTAGAAACAAATTCAATGAAGGCTAAATTAAAGTTTAAAATGGTTGGGGGTGCAATCAATGAACTACGTGACGCATTTCAGCCTAATTTTTAGGCCATCATCGGGGCTAAAAATAAAATTACAGATGATCTGATAACGGCCTAAGAGTTTGGTAGAAACTTTTGCAGGAATAATATAAGCAGTAATTATTTTTGTAAAATTTATTGCTTGCAACCTCAGATCAATTTTCAACATTTCTCAATTATATTTTTGTGGATCAAAGGACATGTGGGGATCCCAGATAACGAAATAATGGACAAAATGGCAAAATTAGCAGTTACAACTGGCCAAGAGGTAAACACTAAAATACCGTATACAGATTAATATAAAATCATTAAATTAGATGAGTTAGAAAGTTGGCAGAGACAATATCGGGACAACTCCACCGGGCAGTTCTATAAATCGATATTTCCGAAAATTTTTAGAAAACCGTGGTTCACAAATATAAACATAGGAAAAGATGCAATAAAAACTTACATTAGGCTGAGATCAAATCATGGAATTTGCAACAGTTATTTATGTAAGATAGGCCTAAAACAAAGTCCTAAATGTGAAAAATATAATCATAATGAGAGCCTTAAGCATATTGTACTTGAATGTCCAGCGTTCACTCAACAAAGAGAAATAATGCTCAAGAATTTAAATTTGAAAAAAAATTTTGTTTACGATGAAATATTAAAATTATCTGACCTTAAAAAAAATGGGTGACCTTCATGAATATTTGAAAACAATTAACAAAAATATATAACACATTTATTTTTATAATTTTTTATACATTTGTGAGTTTTTGTATTATATATCTGAGTGTGAGTGTATGTAATATGCATATGTGTGGTGAAAAATTTATATAATAACAAATACACTAAAAATAATAAGTTAAAGCAGTACCAATAAAGTAATTGGGCTTACTGAGAATATAACTTTCATATAATTCAGATGTGGCTGTATGGAATGTACCAATGCCACCCCTATTGGGGAAAAAGGAAAAAAAAACAAAAAAACATTTCTCTAGATACATTAAGTGTTAAACACTCATTTTTTAAATCGAAACCGATGACTCTCCCCTGACCACAATAAAATTGCCTTACACATCTTCCGACACCCACAGAATACCATCAGATTGCAAGAACTAGCACCATAAATATCTTCCCTATCAGTTCTCGCCATCTCATGACAGGTCTGGTTTTATGGTTCAACTCACCATGAACCATGGTATTGGAGTTTGAGTCCCGTTCGGACATTTCTCAGTAAAATATACAGGAAATTTGTATTCGTAGAGGCCTTTTTTGGCTCTTAAAGTGAAGAGGATGTTGGGTAAATAGACTGGAACAGATGTTGTCGAGTGAGCGAGGCTCGAACATAAAGTCCTGAAACAAACATTACACTCTCTAGCTTGACTCAGAGGCTACAAACATTCTCAGCCATTCTGTAAACGCAATTAGAATTTATTTCCTTTATTAGCTGGTCTTGGGTTCATTAGCTGGTAGAGACTGTATTTTTTCTAGGAAAACGACTGTGATTCGTTAAAGATAAATGGTATCAATTCCGCAGGTTGTCGTTTCGAGTTGAGTTACTAGTTTTAACTGTTCACTCGATTCCTTTTTAATATTATACGAGGTGCCTGTAGAACAGATCCGATACTTAGGGTTGCATCACGACAAACGATTAACCTGGAATCCTCATACTAGACTGAAAAGACAAGAAACCGCTCGACGTTTCAGGCTACTTCAACACTTACTAGACAAACGCTCTAACCTCCCAATTAACTACAAAAGACTCATCTACATGACCATCATACGACCTATTTGGACTTACGGAGTAGAGCTTTGGGGCTCCACTAAGCCATCGAATGCCTCTCGTATCCAATCCCTATAATCCAAAATCCTTCGTAAAATCCTCAACGCTCCTTATTTTGTTAAGAATAAAGTCATCCATAACGACCTTAATGTCCCATTTGTTGCTGATTTGGCCCGAACCCGGTATCTATCCTTTCATAAAAAACTTCATTCTCACTCAAACCCTCTAGTTTCAAACCTAGCTTCCTCTTCGATTCCCGATAATCCTCCGAGGCGTCTGAAAAGAAGATGGCCACGTGACCTTCTTAGTTGAACTAGTGATTTGAGTACTACCAGTGAGTAGTTTCTCAACTTGCCATTAACTCATGTCATTTTGTATCACATAGCCTATTTACATGATATATTTTTTAATACAGTTGTAAATATCAATTAATAAATTTAAAAAAAAAAAAAAAGATTATACGAAAATAAAAATTATCTTGAACTTTAGTATGGATAAAAGATGGTAATTATGGAAAATATGTACATTTTAGTAATCATTTCATCAAGAAATGAACGTTTCAACAATCATATATACTCCATACTTCGAAAATTTAGTTGAAACGTTTATTTCTTAAGGAAACGATTATCGACATATACACGTTCTCATAATTACACTCTTTTTTTCAATCCAAAGCTCAAGCATATTTTTATTTTCGAAAATATTTAAAAGGAATGAAAAATTGAATGTCGTAGGGTAGACCGAGGCTTTTGTCGGAGGATCGCGTTAAGATTGATCAAATGAATTTGGGTTTGGGTGATGGTCAGTGGGAGGAAGTTGCTAAGCAGTGATTGGTTTTGTCGGTACCGAACCTTCGGGTTCGCTGAGTCTAATAACTATTGTTATTAATCATGTAAACAATTTTCATTTTCTGAATTGAGATATGTTCAGCAATTATCGCTTCGAGTTGAGCTACAAGTAGTTTTAACTGTATATTCGTTTCATTTTTAACATTTTCCAAAAATACAAGTTATTTTTAGTGTAGAAAAGAGAATGCAATTATGGATAGTGAGTAGATTTCAACTAACATTGCGAAGTTTAGATAATAAATGTTTGTTGATACGTTCATTCTTAGATGAAATGATTACCGAAGTACACACATTTCCCATAGTTAAATTATCTTTTTCGTGCTAAAGCTCATGATAATTTGTATTTTTGGAGAATATTAAAATGGAAAAGAATAAAAAGTTAAAATTTGTGACTCACTCGAAGCGGCAATCTTCGGAAAAAGCAGCCCGGTGACGTCCCAGGAAATTATAGGAGTTGAACAGACTAGCTTTCGTCCGTGGGGTAGTACGAGAAGTCGGGGAGGATTATTTTAAGATTAATGCGGTGATCTGTTGATGAAGGTATGTAACATCGATTGGTGGTTTCTGCATAAATTCTTCAGGTTCATAAATTTTTTATAGTTCGTTATGTATATATATATTTTTATTACTACTGTATTTCGGACAGACATATCCGAAAGAATGCCAGTTATTTCCAAAAGTTTCTAAATGATTCCCTTCTGGTATCATATCAAATCCGATCTACAATATGCCAGACTGGCCGACATTACTTTAAGAAGTAACTTGTCAGCGAAGTTTGCAAGAGTTTGGGGAAACTTCTAGCACAGTCATAACCCGCTGTTATTTGAAAATACTGAAAGATCTTTTTATTAATTCTCAAATATATCCGCAAAAAATATAGTAATACTAGAATAAAATATTTAAACTAATGTTTTTAAAAATAATTTATTTAATGAAATTTACAACTGTATTAAATTAATTCAAGTAAATATAATGATCGGTACATTTTACCATGAAAAACTTGTAGAGAAACTATCCAGTGGCAGTACTCAAATAATAAGTTCATCTTCTCCTCAGACGCCTCGGAGGATTATCAGGAATTGAAGAGGTTGCTAGGTTTGAAACTAGTGGGTTTGAGTGGAAAGTAAAGTTTGTCATGAAAGGATTGATATCGGGTTTGGACCAAATCAGCAACAAATGGGACATTGGGGTCATTATGGATTACTTTGTTCGTAAGGAGTTTTAAGGATAATTGAGATCTGAAAGGATACAAAGAAAGGAGCATTGAGGATTTTACGAATGATTTTGGTTTGTAAGGATTGGATACGAGAGGAATTCGATGACTTAGTGGAGGCTCAAAGCTCTATTCCGTAAGTCCAGATTGCGTAAGGGTCTAATGATTGTCATGCATATGAGCCTTTTGTAATTAATTGAGAGCTTAGAGCGTTTGTCTAGTAAATCTTGTAGCCTGAAACGGCGAGCTGTTTCTTGTCGTTTCAGTCTAGTGTGAGGATTCTAAGTTAATCTTTTGTCAAGGTGAAGTCCTAAGTACCGGACCTGTTCTACAGGAATCAGTGGGAAGTTATTAAACGATACAAGAGGACAGGAAGTCATTGGTTTACGACGGAGGGTTAAGGTGATTTGACGGGATTTGTGAGAAAAAACAAATCAAAAAACTAAGCAATGATTTCTAGATAGAGTAATATTTTATCGTTACAAACACGTGTACAAATAAATAGCACTCTACAGTTACTTTGAGTATTTAAACAAAATATAACTCCGATTAATCAAAATTTTTGAACTCCGATAATTTTTTATAATTTATTAGTTAGTTGTTTTAATTTTAAATATTTTTATTTTGCAGAGAAAAGATATGCCCCCAATTAAAGAAATGTTCAAAGAACATTCGTTCTCGTGTATACATCGCAAAACTTGCGAGAACACGGGGACATGGGATCAGATACGAGAAAAGATTTGTCCCCGGCTGGTATCAACTCCGGTAGCTTAGTTGGTAGTCTTGTCACGGTAAGACAGAGGACCCGGGTTCGAATCCCGGCCGGGGGCATATCTTTTCTCCTTCAAAATAAAAATATTTAAAATGAATGCATAGATTAAAATAATAAAACAAGCTTTCTATGTTAGGACTTTTATTTCAATTTGGGATCTCTACACCTTTTAAGAAACGTAATTCTGCAATTCATATCTATTTTCTTCTTTCGCAGTTTCAAACTTTTTGACTCTCCGAGCTATTTCCTCCCCATAGAGGCAAATTCAACCAATCAATAATATAAGCAAATGTAGTAAAATTATTTGCCGACGTTTCGCGGATCATACTGCAAGCTTCCTCGGAGCTTAATCTGATATTTACAGCTATCCATGGGCTTTCTTATTTCTATTCTATTCTTTGCTTTCTGATTGGCTGGGTTCCGACAGGGTGGTCCCTGATTGGACCATCGACTGGCTGACTTCGGCTTGGTTTGTCTTTTCTTTTAAGTTTTTTGGTTTCTACTTGGCTACTGGAACGTTTGGGAGCCATAATTTGCTTATTTTATAACAATCATCTCAGTTAAAATTATCGGTGCTTCACAATTTCGATCGCCTCCAATATCCTTCTTTTTTAACATGTTCCAGCCATGTTCTTTACGCTTCTGATACGTACATATTAAACTTCCTGTCTGTCCAATGTACCCACAGGAACATGGAGTGCTGTAGATTCCTGGCGACTTCAGGCCTGGGTCATCTTTTGCACCACGCGGAACCTGACTTATTTTTCTTTCAGTGGTGTAACTTGTCCTTATTTTGTAATTCTTTAAGGTTTTCTCCGTAGAGAACTTAACATATAGAATCATCGCTCACATTGGAATCTCAAATAGACTCCAGCTCCGGATAGCTATAAATAACAACGAAACATTTTCAGTCCCAGATTAATTGCACTATGGCCAGCGAAACGTCGGCAAAGAATTTGACTACACGGTCGAAACCAGAAGAAACACGTGATGAATGGATTATTGAAGTACTTATTATAATAAGGAAATTTTTTTTTAATGTTGGCAATTATTTTTTATTATTAATTTTTTAACCGAAATCTTGATTTAAGATGTGCATACAGTACTGCTACAGACGGACCTATACGGAACTAATAAACTAATACAAGCCCCAGTTCTTCTATCGGCGCTGGATAAGTGCCAGAGATGCGTTAATTGTCGGTGGCCGGGATAAAGATACCTCCTGGATCCGAGATATCTTACATCTGCTTGTCTTTAACGGATAACTCTGAGCCAGTTTACAAATCGCCTTAACTGTTCCTCTTCTATGTTTAGATTTACTCACGGCTTTTGGATTCGTATTTATTTAGAGCCTATCTTCCTAGTTTCCTCGCCGATAGTGTTATCAATCGAATCGCCTTTCGATGCCAGTTGCGTGCAGTCCAAGATCTAGAGCGATATCGCTTTCTAGGAAGTATTTTATTTTATATTTTTCGGAAATTGAGTTTGGAAATTCATTCTGGTATAAATGTAATTATAAATCTGAGAATCAAGCTTGCAATATTCTGTTCCATTTCGGCCAAGTACCATAATTTTTGTCTCGCAATAGACACGCAGACGTCGTTTGGTCTAAATACATGTCTACTTGTGTATAATAAACTTAAAGAGCTGTTCTTACAATTTTGTGTTGTATAGATTTTATAAAAAAGGTATTCTATAAAAAACTAATTCAGTTTAAACCTCGAAATTCTAAAACCTAAAAAAAAAAAAATACAAAATGTTTTTGTATGATTAAAGTTCAATGAACATTCTTCCCCTTGTATACATCACAAATTGCGTGGACACGGGGATATGGGATCAGTGAAAAGAAAGGATATGTCTGACCGAGAGGCGAGCCTGGTTAGCTCAGTTGGGAAAGCACCACGTGGGCGACCCGGGTTCGATCCTGGACATATGTTTTCTTTTCAGATAAAAACATTTAAAAATGTTTTTTACTTTTTACCATTTCTTCTGAGTTGCCGTAGATTATTTTTATGAAATTATTCAATAAGAACATTATTTTTATAGGTTACATTTAATGTTCAGGTTACGCATTATGGGATAGTTAAGATATTTATATTAGTAATAATGCAAAGCTATTTGTATGCTGAACTCAGTCCTTTCTAGCAGTAATGTGTTGAATGGTACTTAGAAGCTCGTTTACATATTCATAATTAAAAGCACATTACTATATGGATTGAAAAAATGGACGATATGCTTTAGGTAAAAAGGTAATTGCCACTGAGATTGATTATATGGAGGAGAGCTCCCAGGTGCAAACAAATGCATACCCAACGTCCTTCAAACTATAAAGAAAAATAGATAGGAATGGTATGATCATATCAGAAGAATGAAACAGGAATTGCTCGATTTAATGTTCAATTGGAATACTGAGGGGAGAAAAGGATGTGGAAGACCGCGAGAAAGGTGGATAGATGGAGTTGAGAATAGCACCTACGGTCCGAAAGAGGAAGATATACAGGACAGAAGGAAATGTAAAAAGTGAATTTTAGTTAACTTGATGTTTGGTTGAATTGTACTAACCCAAATCCGTCAGATCATGCTTTACGGAATCCTCTCACTTACGACTCGGCCTTAGATGTTTGCCAGTTATCTCAACATGTATTAACATTTAAAGACTTCGTTCCTAACCAAAGTAACTTTGCAAATCCTGCTCAATCCTTCTGTTATATTTTCCATTATATTAACCGGAGGTATGCTGTGTAATTCCGTGTTGTATAGTATTCCATTGAATGATTTATTTTCGAAGACGTTAATAAGTTTTTCTCCTTGAATGCTTTCGGCCAAATTTCATAGGTTTGGAGAATTATTGAATTGTAGAATTGCAGAAAGTAATTTTTAAACCTTAAGGTAAAATTGAACGAATGATACAAAACAAAAAAATTAAAATAAGTTTTACGTTACATTCCTGCAGAAAAAAAAGTTATATAAATAAATAGTTTTGTTTGCATCATCTAAAAATATTTCGCACTCCTTAAAATTATCAAGGTTTAGATACGGCTGCTTAGCAGAGCGGTATCAGAAACGCCGCGCCCGCCCTCTTTAGATCTCAATCTGAACTCGACCCAGACAATCCTTTCATTGAGAGATTTTTTTTAATTTCTTAGCCCTACGTCTTTATAACATTGAAGTGTCCTAGATTCAGCGGAAAGATTATGAGATGTATGAGTCATTCAGCAGTGAGTGTCATTTGCCATCTTTACAATGTTGCAAATCCTATAATAATAGGATATAATAATAAGTCCTGATGGAACACAACACCTCTTCTGTTGGCCGATTCTGGCCGTTTCTGGTCAATCGCTAACTTCAAACGGTCCAGTTGTGGACAGTAGAGATCTGAATTTAGTGTTTGGCCATACGTAAGTCCCACCAAATACTCAGTAGAACATTCCTGGCCGTTAGTCCTGGTTTGGCCACCGCTTGAGCTGCTTCACCACGCTTTGACTACGATCATTTTAGCACAATATTGTCCTATGTGACCCATTTCTCATCCACAGTCAACATTCGTTTAAGAAACGGGTCGATTTTATTCCGTTTGGCCAAGGCATCGCAGATGGAAATTCGATCCATCATGTTTTTTGGTAGTAATTGGTGTGGCACCCAAACATCGAGCTTCTTTTTGAATCCAGCTTTGCGCAAATGGTTTAAAAAGGTTTTATGGCCGATCTTTAGCTCCTGGGCGATGCTGCGACTACTAACATGCCGGTCAACTTCGATTATTTCTGTGATTTTATCGACAACGGCCTTCCTGTGCGAGGTGCATCTTTAACATCGAAAATACCTGAACGGAATCGACGAAACCAAAATTGCACGTAATTAGCTGTTACAGTATCAACACCATAAACACCATCCAAAATTTCAGCGGACTGGCTTGCATTTTCGCCTTTATCAAAGAAAAACTGTAAAATGTACCGAATTTTCTCTTTGTTGACTTCCATTGTTAACACTCTGTAATCCACAACTGAATGGAACAAACAAAAACAGCCAAAGAATTTTTTTAGTGTAAAATGTCACCTTGACAAAGAGCATAAACTTGCAATTGTTTGATCGATATTTTACGAGATATCGATCACTACAGCCATTTACCGAGAAATTAATGGATTTCTTTTTCCCCAATCCTATTATAAAATTATATTACTTTGCCTGTATCACTCTAACCTATGAAAAGTATTAGGCACAGTACATGATAGAGACTCTATTGTTTCTATGCTAATTATTATGCAAAGAGATGATTTGTTCATGGTCCTCCTCAACCTCTTGTTTTTTTCACATATTAAGGTTATTACATTATCAAGGGTAAGTGAGCCCCAGAAGGTTTCCTAGGTTTCCAAAAGCCTTTTCCCGGGTTTTTGCAGAAAAAAATACGAATTACGTGAGCCGGACAGTTTGGAATTTAATTGAAAAAAGTATGAAATGAGAAAAAAATATACCATATTTTTTTAAATATATTTTTTAATATAGTTACGGATTTTTATAGAGTTTATCACGAATAGGTGCTCTAATTTTAAGGATTTATTTTTTACCTCCACCCGGACCAACATATTTTTATGTTAAAAAAAAAATATTACATTAAATATTAGATAGAATTCCGAGCTTTCGAATTAAGTAGGAGTACATAATTCGAAAGCTCGGAAACCTTTATGATAGAAAGGTGTCTTACTGCTCCTGAGATTTGATGCTCATAACTCGGGCTAGGAGAAAGTAGGCGGTTGTCATTTTAGATGAGGGACAAAAATATGGGTTAGCCCAAATCGTGAGCTCCGGCGATACTTATCTAGTATCTAGTATCTAGTATCTAGTATCCAGGCCTCAATGAGCGCTTGTGGTGGAGGCTCATTCAGCCCCGATCCTGATGTGAGGCCTCTCAGGTCTCGAGGACACTCGCCTCTAGTGGCCCTGGAGTGGGGTTGAGCGAGCATCTCTCGCAGCTATCTCGTCCTTTCGTCCTAGGAGTATGTCGAAACTAGGTATTATAAAGAATGGGTAATTATTCCGCAAGTTGTCGCTTTGAATTGAGTCATATCAAGTATTCATTGGTTTTCCTTTTAGTAATTTCCAAAAATACAAGTTACCGTGAGTTTTAATATGGACAAGAGAATGTAATTATGGGAAATGTGTATACTCCGGTAATCATTTTATATAGAAGTATACACTGACCTATCTTGCTCCTCAGTTCTAAAAAAGAATAACTCTTGTTTCAGTTATAAAATGTTTAAAATATTGTTGATTTTCCACAGCCGGCTGTGACGTCCCACCTTCGAAAAAATATTTCTGGGTGGAGTTGGCCGGAAGTCACGTCCGATAGTGATTATAGTTGGTCCAACAAGGCGGGCTCACTCACTGCTGGCTTTAAACCTCGATACTATCAATGAGTGCTAAACATTCTATACTATCTATCGATATTAAACATCGATATTTTTTTTTAAACCTATTTCCATATTAACTTCAAACAACTGCACACTGACACATTCGTGATACTTGACGTGAATACATAAATATATTATTTGAGGAATTTCCTTTCGAATCCTTAATTAGTGTAACATTAGCGCAATATCATTTACTTATTTCTGGAATATGATATTTATATATTTTATTATAAGTATTTAAGCGATTTTAAATAAATCGATCTTTGAAAAAAGCAAGCATAAAATTTGCATTTTTGAGTTAAGCCTTCAGAAGCAATTACTGCTGTTGACTTTAATTCCCCATATTCCATTTGGAGTTCTCCTATATTCTATCAGTCGTTACGTTCCAAACAATCATACCATTCTCTTCGAAACAGAACTGAATTATAGCATTACTCCATATTTGTTTACTGACCAACTTATCAAGAACTGAACAGCTGATACAGTTGTCTACTCATAGGAGAAACGTTCCATCTTCTTGGCATGGTTTGCAACTTGGAGTAGAATTGCGAGTTGGTTATGAACTAGGGGGTCATAGATGTGACTAAATACTGTTCATTAGGGAGACAATGAGTGAGGTTGTGTGTAGTCTAGGTTCGTGCCCCGCATAGCAACGAATTATATGGAAATGTCCAGCTTGGGCACTTTTCAGTTGTGTACTTGTTGATTTAAATATTTTATTTTACTTGTCTCTATGCACTTGATTCAATCATGACATTTTATTATACGATATATAACTATATTATATTTGGTTGGCTGGAAAATACTGCAGAATTTTATTTTTCCTTTAAAATATCCTTCGAAATATTAAACTGTATATGTTTGTTGGACTTTTGGCTTTTATAAAACACCCGTTCTTTGCCCTCAGACCTATATACAGTATCCCATCGAACACCAGCTTTTAACAGAGCTTTCCTTATCCGATCCTCGTCTCTTTGGAACTCAAAACCTTCTTCTATTCGTCATTCCAATAACCTTTCAACCTTTAAATCGCGTATATTCAATCACCCAATTTTCTTAGAATCCCCAAAAAATCGGAAATAGTACGTTTAGTTTTGAGACTAAGATTTTCTAAATAATGGATGAATGATTTATTTTATATATATATGTGTGTATCTGCATAATCGTATATGTGAATACGCCTGTGATTGAGGTAGCATATAAATACATTTGCTTTCTCTGATAATTTGGCTGTCCTCACTTCCAGACCCATATCTTTATATTTACTTATTTATAATAGCTTTAATAGTTATCATAGTTAGTATTGTTTATATTTTTTCTTTCATTATTTTATTCCTTATTTCGCTGTTATCTTGTTATGACTATCAATTGTTTCTCTCTCTATAATCATTGTTATCTTATAGCTATTTTCTTTTATTTTATTTTTCCTTTATAGGAAATAATTTTCTTTGAATATTGTTTTAGGAGGTTATTGATATGTTTTTTCAATTGTTTTTTTTATTTATTCCTGATTTATTAATTTAATTGTAATTAATTAACTAAATGTAATCTACTTTATTCTAAGACATTTTGGTTATACATTATTCCTGTCATGTTATTCAAAAGGGGCTTGTCCCAGAATAAATAAAGTGTTTATTATTATTATAATTGTAAGCACTTATAAAAGCTGAAGCCCCCGTCTCGAAATCTGTGGACCCACCGTTGAACAGTCCACTCAGTTATCCTTCGCTCCAGACTCCGTTGATATTTCTGGCCGTTTGGCTCTCATTCCGCCCGAGTTTAAACTCGTAAAACAAAATTCCTTAATAACCATTAATAAGTACTCGCATTTATAAAAGTCCAATAAATATAAAATGTTTTTTATTTTGAGGAATATTTTAAAGAAAACATAAAATCTTGCTTTATTTTCCGGACAGCCCAATATAAAAAGTAACCTATTTTTTGTTTTTAATCACTAACAGTAATTTTAAAAGATTATAACGATTTTTTTTTTTCAGTCATAACATTTTTTTTTTTTATAAAATCTTACCGGAGTTCACACCTCCCTCGGCCTTTCATATTTCTGCCTGATGAAGTGAGATGTACTTAGCAGTCAACCTATAGTTCTTGACAGAAGCACTTTTCGGCCGCCAGAGGTCGGGCATTTGCATGTCTGGCGTGCCCTTTTTAAACTCGGCTGATGGCTGTTCTGTGTTTGTTTGTTATCGACCACTCAAAATGTTTTTTATTTTTATAACTCTTTCATCTGAGTGTTCAGTGCCCTTCTTCCAGGCCGTGGTTCTGGGTCATCTGGTTGTACATTAATTCATCTGTTGGAGTTCTTGTAGGTTAATATTTCCTCGCCTTCCATCCATCACTTGATAAGGTTCGAATCTTAAAAAAAAATTATATTACAAGTTCTTAGATTTTGATTGATCAAATATTACCAAAATTATAAACCAATGGAAAATTATCAATCGAAAAATGCTTAAACCAGTAATCTAAAAGTAGGAAAGAACAATACCGTATCTATTCCACAGGTTGTCGCTTCGAGTTGAGTTACACTAAGTTTTAACTATTTATCGTTTCATTTTTAATATTTTCTAAAAATACATCATGTACTTTAGTATCGAAAAAGAGAATGTAATTATGGGAAATGTATATACTTTGGTAATCATTTAATCTTTAAACATTTCGTTGTGTAAATGATGTATGTTTGTTGAACTTTCATTTTTAGATAAAACGTTCACCGAAGTATATACATTCCCACAATTACCTTACCTTTTCCATATTAAAGCTTATGATTATTTTTTTTTTTTTGGATAATATTGAAAGGGAAACGAATGAAAAGTTGAAGTTATGACTCAACTCGAAGCAACAACCTGCGGAATAATTACCAAAAATACAACTCAATATTGATGAGCCATTGTCTGGAGAAATATTTTATGTGTATTTTTTAGTTTTTCCTCTTCTATATCCAACTATTCATAATTATTTAATTCAAATTAATATAATTGATTATGAGAAGCGAGGGGATGGTTGACTGAAAGAAAATAGTTGGGGGTGCATTCAAATAAAAACACTAAATAAGTTGTTACTTATTTAAATATGTGCCGACGTTTAATTATGTGCCGATAAGAAAGGATTTTCCGGAATTCTACCCTAAGGGGGTGAAAAAGGGGGGCAAAATTTGTATGCTTGCTAACGTGTTTCTTACTCGCAAAATGTCAATATTTTCGCTGAACAAAACAAATCAAGTAACATAGTTCGCTTCTCGCTGCCGCCGTACGACAAGTGAAACCGTTATACTAAGTAATCCTTTACAATAAATTCAATAACATTACACACTAATCCTTTACTGACAGGAACAACAGTAAACTTCAGTCCGTCCCGTTTGTTAATCAGTGTCAATGTATGTTTCACGGCTGTGCTGATCCGTCTGTGTTATGGGGGTAATCTGATATGGATAATCTCAAGCCTGGGGAAAGACATAGGCTACTTTTTATCAACACCACACAGACGAAGTTTATATAAAACTTTAACCTGATTGACTAACACATCCAGCGGTCAACGCACAGCAGAAGCCACTGAACTTACCATCTTCAAATTCGCAGATAGGTTCTTTGTATAGCATAAATGAGCATTAAAAAAGGAATTTGGACAGTTACACCCCCAAGGGTTTCGCCTTAATATAATGGGGGTTCAAAGAGTGTATGGAATCCGTCAGTTTTGAATTAGACATCTAACATTTCGGATGTATGAGTAAGTTATAGTTAAACAAAATTAAATTATTTATTTAAAATGATCTGTCACGAAACTTTATGTGGCAGACCAAATTCCACTCGAGCGAAGCCGTGGGCAAAAGCTAGTAACGCATAAGTGATAAAAATACACGAGGCAATGGTGTAAGGAATCTTAATGAGTACGAATATTAGTTTTAAACACAAAGCAGTTTGTTGCCACGAATTCTGCTAGATGGCACTAGTGAGGCGCTGTGAACTTATGAAACGGCAGTGTTATGGAGTACCGATTGTTTTTTTAAAATTTTTAAATTGTTGTTAATTTTTTTGTATTTAGATTTTCTCTATTATTTTTCATTTTTTATTTTGAGCTATTGATTTCATTTATCCTAGTTATATATCTTTCCCATTCTAGTTTTCTATTTATTTATTTTTATATTTTCGTTGTCTTTATTGCTTATAAAAAACATTGGCATAGGGGCTAGTTTAGTTGTAATTACTGGCCTCAACTTACTACAATCAGCAATTGTCATATTCAGATCAAACACTGCTGGCATCAATCAATGTCCAATTTCTTTTATTTATCAGCATGCGGGTTCTTTTCCAGTGACATAAATTACTTAAAGAACTTATATGAAGTATGCGGGTAAAGCATTTGTGCTGCTTATTAGCAACTGTTTAATAATTGTTAACAATGGCTAGACCAAAGCATAGATGGGAGGATTGCGTAATGAGTGATCTGGTGGATTTGGTCTGTGGACAGAAGTGTGCAAGCAGAGATTAAGGAACTAGGTTCGCTAAGCCTTATTATTGTTGTTAATAATTTAATTTTAGATAATTATGGGCATTATTATCTTTAGAATCTAAATATGTTTAGAGACGACCTGATAGACCCAAAGAACAGCTTTATGTAGGATTAATTGGACCGTTTTAATGTCTAGAGTTGTATTTTTACGTGAATTTTCGGGGTTTTATGATTAAAAATAAAATTACATTTAATATAAATGCATTATTTAACTTAATGTGTAATTATTCATATAGAATTAATGCAATCGACGTGTTTAGTTACTCGTACCTGTACATGGCTTGAACTGATCATGCCATCAATTAGAATTGCTAGAGTAGGCATAATATGATTGGCAATGCTATTAAATTTAATATTTAATGTTCTGCAAAAAGTAATTCTCAAATAAATCTTAAAAAATAAAAAAAATAAAAAGGCTTAACGAACCCGAAGGCTCGATGCCGATACCACCAATCTCTGTTTGCGAACTTCCTACTACGGAGTACCATCCAAACCCAAATCCGCTAGATCACTCTTTACGCAATCCTCCCACCTACGCCTCGGTATATCCCTCAGTCGCTTCCCAGTCGGTAAAGTGTCTATTAACACCTTAGGAATTCGTTCGTTACTATGCCCAGCAACTTTACAGGCCCATCTTAAACTTCGAGATGCTATCACCTGATTAATATTTACAAGATGCATGCTTCGCATTTCCGCGTTAGGTTATCTCCTATATTACCCAGTGGTCTAATTTTTTTTTGGACCTAATATTCTACGTAACACCTTATTTTCGAATACCAGAAGACGTTGTTCATCCTTCAGCGTTAGTGGTCAAGTTTCACATCCGTGAAGAAGGGTTGGAAGGATGATGGTTTTATAAGTTCTGATTTTTAGATTTCGGGACAAAATACGCGAGCTTGTTAATGTCGAGACCGAATAGTAACAATCATTTCCCGTTTTTAATGGCGCCTGTATTTCCTGTCGATGAATGAATATCAAGGAAAACTTGTTTTGGAATCTATTTTAAAGAAACAGCTGCAGAGCTAAACTAAACAAAGGAAGATATACGAACTCCTTGCACAGTTCCTAGACTAAACTGCTCTTGAGTCATCGCTAATAGTTTGCAGTATTTACGTGTCTCGAAGAACTGGCTATATTCCAAAGAGGTCGCTGCACGTTTATGAACCTCAAAAATAGAGATTCCGTTATTCATTTTATATATAAGTATTTTTGTTTAAACGGTTAATGTCTCTAAGCATACATTACATTCTGATGAGAAATGTGATAGCTTAGCTTGTAAAGCTCTGTTACTCTAGACTCTGCTGTAGCTTATGAATTTGAAACTGTTTGTGGTTGATAGATTATGTTTTGTGTTAATAGCCCTGACATGACTTTGTGGGATCATATGACACTCTTATGGCTAACCTAGCATACTATAAAGAGGGGAGAGATAATGTTGTGTAAATCACTTCCTTGCACAACAGTTGGCTTAGAAATATTCTAGTTTTCTACATTCATTACTCCTCATGGATTTTATTGGTCAAGGCTTATATACGAATATATAATATTTTTTCTATTCCTTTTCTTATTGGCTTTTTATTTATTTATTTGTTGGTTGATGTTTAGTTTTGTTATTTTATATTTTCCGCTTATATTCCTTAATATACCCTCCCCAACTTTTTTTTTTTCATCCCTTTTCCTTACGATTCCATCGGAAGTCATGAGGCGATGTTGATGTCTTTGACAATGGCGTCTTTGATGGCTGTTGATATGAGGTATGCTATATTTGATCTTTATTGATGTGAAGTTTTGAAATTAGTTCTGATGAAGCCTGTAATGGCGGAACGTTGATTGATTAATTATTTGTTTGTTTATTCATACAACGTCATTTTATGTTGCCAAGGCTAATCGGACAATGGTACAGTGGGAATCCAAAATTTTACTTACATAGATATAATTACATTACAGTAGAAGGATGTTTATGAGGGTCTGGCATTGCACAAGCCCGGAACCCTATTTTACGTCGCTTCCGAATTGCAGAACAGGCAAGGATTTTGTAGCCCTTTTCAAGAAATCCTAAGCCACCTACTAGGATCTGAACCCGTGACTTTGTACATAGAAAGTTAATACACACTTGTGGACCGATTAGATATTTTGTGTATGTATGTTAATGTGCATTTTATTTTGTATTATTTAGTCATATTGTGTAATTATTTTTTTTTTTTTTTACTTTGGTTTTTCGTTTTTTTCCCGCTGATCAGCTGTTTTAATATAACCTCGCCAGCTGTTATGACAGCTTCATTACTTCAATATATTACCTCTCCTTTGCCTTTGTATTTTATTGAACGCCTCATTGGAGTGAAGTTTCTTCGTCTGTTCGGTATATGTCCTGATTTTAGTGACTACAGACTTTGTGTTTTGGATTTTTCGGTTTCGAAAAAAAAAATATTCTAGTCTTTTGATAAAACCGATTTGTCTAGACTCAGTATATATATAAAGAAGCTCGGATAAAACTGACCTTTGAAGTGGAAAAGGTTCACCACACGCAAGGTTCGAGTCCCATTAGCATAGATTGGGAACTGGTCTCGGGGATATTTGTATCTCCATGAGCTTCATGCATTATGAATGTCATGACTACTTGAGCTGAGCTGATGAGCTATATCAAGGTCTCTTCGGGAAGGCTTCTGTCATCTTGAGGGTCCTGGTATGTTAACTGCCGTGCTCGAAGAGGCGGGCCTCAGGGTATGTGTGGGTTCCGTCCCGGTAACCCCAAGAACAATGGAGGATCTAGGACTTGTTGGTCCCAGGAATGTCGCATCCTCCTGTGTACTTCTTGGTTTAGGTGCAATGGGACGGTCACTGCTAATCTTAGTCCACCAAATGAAATTAGGTCTATCACCCCACAAGTAATTTAAAAAAAAATAAAATTGAAAATATGCCATTTAAGCATTCTGGTATTATTTTCAAAGCATCATATAGATTATATTGAATTTTAATATTGAAAAAAAAAAACGGTACCACTGCAATCCATAAAGATATTACAATAACTATACAAAAGCAAAACAATTAAATAATTATTCTTAACACTATCTCTAAAAATAAAGTAGATATTTTGCTGCATATTACAAATTATTAAAAATCTCTACCTCTATACCCCATAATCAGGTTCTGTACAACATAGAGACTGTTCTATTTTTAAACCAACCGTTGAAGGAAGATGTGATTTAGCCGAAATCACGCTTAACCACCTGCTTTTCCTTCATCAAGATGGGTATTATGGGAATATCCAGATCGTGCCTGTTGACAGAATAATTTATCTGTCTTAGTCCGTGACTGGGCTCAACAACTCAGCGCCCTACACACTAAGGAAAAAAAGTACCTCTACAACTCATGAAGGTTCTTGGGTTCAGTACATGGTAGTGACTGTACTGTTTCGAGGACAACGGTTGTAAAGGGAGGTGATCTGTCCGAGATAACGGGACTGGCTGACCCCCAGGAGAATCTGTAGATCCCACAAGGATCATCTTTGGCTGTTCACAGATCAAGCAAATTATCTTCCACAGCTGGAGTTGAACCCTGAACCTTCGACAGCGCTCTCCACTTTACGGTGTCTGTGCGAACACCAGAAGAGTCTGCAGATCACGAATGGGTCGATCCATGGCCGATAACAAAATGATTTATAACATAATTTAAATCCGGTATAGAACTCTGAACTCTTGGGATTCCTGTTATAAGCCAATAACTTATAGCTTGACTCATTGGCTACTCGTTCAGTAATCATGGTAGGGACTTATTCTTAGCCATTGGTTGTGCAGAGTGGTTCGCCATTAATGTTATATGTGTGTGTGATTTTATGAGTTGAATTCAGTTTATTAATTTGTCCAAATATATCCAGTAAAATAATCTAAAAAAAAAAAAAATCATCACATCAGTAGTTAACTGGATTACAATTAACATAATTATTTCCCCCTGAAATCTGGTCTTCTATTCCGTTGCCACTTTTGCTTTTTTCCTTGTGTTTTATTTTTTCAGTGTAATTTGCGTCAACGTTATTCATTTGCTTCATTTGCATATCAGTAATGAATATGTCATTATCGATATGTATTTTCAATTTATTCCGAATTAATGAATTATCAAAACGAAAATATTAAAAACAACCCCACTCTCCTAATGCATAAAAGTGATTAAAATAGAATTTATGGTATTATGTAAACTGTATTTTTCACTAAAATAATTCTTAGATATCGAAATCTTTAAGGAACTTAAAAGTAGATGCGTTTTTAAGTTCATAAAAAAGGAAATTATCTTACAAATTATTATTGCTTTAAAATGGAGAATAACTAGAACACGGATCACAACCATTATAGTGTTTATTATTATTTTAATAATATATTTTATTGTTGTAGTTAAAGTTAACATTTAAAAAAAATAATAATAAGTGTATACTCTCGATCAATAATAGATAATATTATTGACCTAAAATTAGTGTACTAAAGCCTAATTATAAGACTTGCGGTATGTTACATTAATCTATCAATCTATTTATCTATCAATCTATTTATCTATCAATGTATTTATCTATCTGTATATTACAACTTTACAATGCACTGGGGGAACTATAAAAATCGCACAAATAAATTTTATTTGGAAACTTAAAGTGTTTTAAAAAATTTTGTTTTATTTTAAAAACTATTTATTTTTATTATTTAGTTAGTTCATCTTTCTGTTATCTTTTATTTTTTTTTTGATCAGCTGTTTTAATATAACATACTTTAACTGTTATAATAACAGATATGTTATAATTTATTATTTAAATAAATTGCTTTCCTTTGCCCCGAAGTACTTTATGTATTGTTATAGATTAAGGTTGCTTTCTCGGATTGATTTTGTCTGTTGATGTTAGATGTACTTCATTTGATCTAAATTGATGTGAAAATAGTTATTTATCCACCTTGGGACTAAAGAAGATCATTATTCCCTCAGCTGTAAGTTAGTAGCCCAGCGAATGAGAGGGAACAATCGAGTTTATTCCCGAGTGAATGCGACGGAATAATTACCTTTACTCACGAGGCCAAGCCGAGGGAGTAAAGTATTGCTGGGAATAATGATCAATTTAGTCCCAAGGGGCAAACAAAATTTTATATCCAGGTGGGATGTAAAAAGGCAAACTATACGCTATAATATTTTATATTATGTTATGTTTTACAATAAATTCAAAAACTGAAATTGAATGTGCAATTGTTACAATTTCGAATTGTTGTTTTGATTTGCAATTTTGATCTAGCTGGCAATAAATTTTAAATAACATTGATATAAGCTAAGAATAATTTTTTTAAAATACTAGAATGATTGGAAATAAAACAAGGAGGTTACTAAGGAAGTTGAAGGCTGGTCCATCAGAGTAAAGCTTGATAAATTTCCGTTTTACATTTATTTATTGTTTATTGTAAAAATATTGTACAATTAAAATTAATAATCCCGAGTGAATGCGACGGAATAATTATCTTTACTCACGAGGCCAAGCCGAGGGAGTAAAGTATTGCTGGGAATAATGATCAATTTAGTCCCGAGGGGCAAACAAGATTTTATCTCCAGGTGGGATGTAAAAAGGCAAACTATACGCTATAATATTTTATATTATGTTATGTTTTACAATAAATTCAAAAACTGAATTCAAATGTGCAATTATTACAATTTTGAATTGTTGTTTTGATTTACGATTTTGATTTAGCTGGCAATAAATTTGAAGTAACATTATTTGCTTCTAGTACAATATGTGGTAGACCCATAACTTACACAACCTGAACACAAATGAACTTCTGTTTATCAGTTTTGGTGTTTTGAAACAGCTGATTTTAATGGCCGTGTGACAGGTGTACCAACCTAACCCTGAAATTTTTCAGTACAAAACCTACATTATTTAGACGAATTAGGTTGTCATCTTTTTACTTTGTTCCCTAGGGAATAAAGTTGACTTTTTGACTCAATTTCTAATACACAGGGAGAAAAGACGTACTTTAGTCCTAATTAATTGAGCCGAAACACATGTTTTTGTACCTGCTGAAGATTAATATTGTTTATGCCTTTATGTGATGGACTTTATGACGGTATTATGTGGACAGAAGTTTTTTACAAAGCGATTCAAGCTATTGGCATCGAACATTCATATTCACTAAGCATTTTATTTAAAAATTATAAATGTCTACAATGTCTAAATAATGGTACGATATAACATCTCTTAATACTTTAAAATACCTCTCCAAATGATATTGATATAAGCTAAGAATAATTTTTCTAAAATACTAGAATGATTGGAAATAAAACAAGGAGGTTACTAAGGAAGTTGAAGGCTGGTCCATCAGAGAAAAGCTTGATCAATTTCGGTTTTACATTTATATATTGTTTATTGTAAAAATATTGTACAATTAAAATTAATAATATTTAAATAAAACTTATTTATGTTTCAGTTAAAATGAGGAAGCCACTGATTCTTCTTTCCATCTTGCTCCTCGCCACACAGACACAACAACAAATAAATGTGAGTAATTTTTATTCAAAAATGTTTATATAAATATACAAAATTACATATTATATATTTACTTAAATATTGTATATAGGCTAAGAAATCTATAACCGCGATATATTATAAATATGTTCAATTAGAAGAAGTCATATAAGAAAATTTATCTTTATTTAAATCCATTCTAAAAATAAGTTGGCGTTGAAAAAGGCTATATTTGCCATCTGTGAATATATTAACGAGATGTGTGCTCTGTTGACCAATTTATAATTTATTTTACTTATCTTTTTTCGTAAATATTACTCGAAAAATTATTATTTTTTTCGTAAATTAAAAAAAAATGTATTTTATTATAAATTACTAATTTGTAAACAACACAGGTTAGACTTGAATAATCTATAATTAACATTAAGTAATTCACCCTATCGATTTATTTAAAAGTTTAATGAAAGAATAAATTAGTCTATCGATGATATATAAATTAAAATGCATACTTAAGTGGAATAAAATTGTTTAATTGTTAATAATTCTTTCGAAAGTTGTTTCTTTTTTCACAGGTAAGTCTGTATTGAATAATGAGTTTTTTAAATCAGTTACAAGAAATTATTGTTGTCATAAAAATAAATTTACTTTTTTCTCAGAAACTCAGTTTAGTTTTATTTCGTTAACATTTCTCACAAAGTTTTTTGTTTTGTTTGATTGATTTTATTTAATTTTATCAGGAAGTGTCAATAAACACGAATTAATGCCTTTAGAATTTTAAAGTAAAAAAAAAATCTCTCAGACCCTTTAGGCGGTGAAACATTTAGTTCAAATTAAATTAAATATAGATAAAGTAAAATTCTAAAACAATTTTATCGAGGAAATTTCACGAATACTATTTAATGCTCGAACGAATTCAACTACCTTCAATATTCATGGTCTAGATCTGTTTAAATATATTAATATATGTTTAATATATATATATAAGGAGCGGAGTGGCTCAGTGGTAGAGCACTGAGTTGCCATGCCGGAAATCTTGGTTCAAATCCCGCTGCAGACCATTTATTTAGTCTGTTTGCAGCGGGAGCTGGTTCATATAGGATCTAGGACCTTTCTGGGTCCTTCAGCCCAGCCAATATAAAATATTATAAAAATAGGGTACCCAAAATAAGGGGGGAAATCAAAGGCGGTTGAGTGTGACCTAGGACAAGTCACCCCTTTGCAGAACCGTTGTCCATGAAACAGTACAGTCTCTACCATGTACTGAACCCCAGACCTGTTCATGGGTTGTAGTGGTACAGGTTTATATATATATATATATATATTTAAAATATTATTATTATTTGCGTATATTCCCCTCTAAGGTGAGTGCTGTAAACACAAAAGTCTAGCCTTTGGTAGTGACTTTTTTCTTCTTTTTGTCTTCCCAAAACGTTTTCATTTTTTCACTTTGAGCCTTCTTCTGTTCATCTGTCCATTAACGCCTGCTTACTGAAGGTTGTGATATAACTTCAAGTTTCTGGTTCATAATTTTGTCTCTACAGGTTTTACGATCTTGAATGTCTTTTATGGTGATGTTTAATCTTCTCAAGTCTTCTGTGGTTTTTTTATTGCAGGAAGTGCCCATTTTAGATGTAAAGACTATATTGAATATCCTTTTAGTCAGTCTGCTATCGTTCATTCTGGAGAAATGTGCAAAAAAATTTCCATCTGCGTTTTCTGTAGACTGTAGTGATGGTTTCAGCGTGTCTGTAAGTTCTTCTGTAGGTCTTTAGTATACTATAGTGTTTTTTGTATAGTTCTTTAGTAGGTCTTGGTTTTTATTGTCTAAAATCTGCGCCGTGGATTTTTCTTTCTTGTTTTTCGATCTCTTTAATTTTCGTCCTTCCTTTGATGGTTTTGGTTTCCGATGCGTATAGGGCTTCCGGTAGAACTACTGTGTTGTAGTTTGCGGCCGTGGAGATGCATTTTTTACTGTAGTGCGACCAGGTGAGTTAATTGGCTTTCTATAACTTTGAAACTTCTTTCTTCATTTGATTTTGTATTCAGGCCAGATTTTTGCATGATTTCTCCTTAATATTGACTTGTACAATTTTTCCGTATTTTGTTTTTAGCGGGAGTTTCTCTAATGATTTTGTATCAAAATATTGTGTTTTCTCATATGAGATTTGAAATCCTGTTTTAATGGCGATCTCGTGGAGTTTTTCTAGAGAGGGTTGTGCTGCCGATCTGGCGTTGGAGAGGATGGCGATGTCATCCTCAATTCATTTAATGTGGGTAATATTTTCTGTTTTTCTACCTAATTGAATCCCTTTGACTTCTTTTTCCTATGTACGGATTATTTTCTCTAAAACTGCATTGAATAGGATGGGCGAGAGACCATCGCCTTGTCTGACGCCGTTTTTGACTTGGAAGGGCTCCGATACTTCTCCAATGAATTTGATTTTTGAAGTAGTGTTGGTGAGGGTATCTCGGATTAGATTTCGGGTTTTAAGATCCACCTTCATCTCTAGCGTTTGGAATAGAGTGTCTCGGTCTATGGAGTCATAGGCTTTTTTGAAGGCCACAAAGATTACACATATATATGTATATATATATTTTGCTGAAATTATCATATAAATAAATAATCATTCCATAATAAGAATTTTTCATACTTAAAATAAGAAAGGAATTGCTTTAGCATACATAAAGAAATGAAGAAAAATAATAATTAATTAGGAAAAAAAATTAATACAGGAACAAACTTATTTTTATTTAAGAAATTATGTAAAATAAAAAAGGATATTTTCATAAACTTTCTCTCGTAAATATTCTCATAACAAACTGAATTATATTATAAGATGATAAACTGTATTTATACTGATTTATACAAATAAAATGTATCCATATGAATATTAAAATGAAAAGTTACCTATCAAGTCAACTGCATTATCAGTTGACTTGGTAATTAATTATTAATATATTTATTTATGTTATTAATCCGATAAAAATAAAGTAATTAAATTAAATTAAATGATTAAATTTAAAAATGTATTTACATTTATTAATAAACACTATTATTACATACAATGTTTAACATGTTAGTAGGGTTTTTTGTTTGTATATTAATAAATATTTATTTAATACAGATAAAAGTATAATAGGCGTATAAAGGTTGTTAGTGATGTTGAGGATTTTACGCAGTTATGTACCTATTTTAGTTAATGTATACTTCATGTATAATTATATACAATAAAATATATAATTGCAGAGCATCGATAGGACAAATACAAAATACAATGAATACCGACCTTATGTATTCTGTTACTGTTAATCAAACTGCGCAATCAGCTAATTAGTTTGTCTTTTCCTCACCGCAGCGCTACTTCATTAACCTGAAATTACCAATTCACGTTTTAAAACATCGCCAATCTTCCTAAAAGCTCATTAATTAATGTATTTTCGGTTTAAAGTTTAAAATATTTTAGTAGCTTTTATTAAACTTCCCTATTTATCACTCTCCCACCCACATTATAGAGACTGAGCCAAAGATGGGTCTGCAGATCCAACACTGCCGACTTATAAACTCCCCTTAAAAAGTATCGCAACACTGAAATATTTCAATTTTACAAATACGCCTGTCTTTTCATAATATAGAAAGGTCTGAAGTCTGTAATAAGCATTTTTAAACAAGTTTTATTAAAATAAGTTACAATATCTCTTCCAACTAACAAAAAAGTTAGAAAACTTAATTTCTAAAATTGTATTTATTTCAAAGTGTTGCGATACTATTGACGAGGAGTATAGATGTTAACAGAACATTTAAGTTTCAAAAACCATGATTTGTGTTTGCCAAAGTGAGTGTGATTACTCAAAATCCTCGGTAATTGGTGTTTATGTGGTCAATTATCGATTTTTATAAACCTTGTCTAATTTTTCCTTAACATTTCGTAGCATAATCGATAGAGGTTCTGTTTACTTACTATGATAAGTTCAAATTATCATTGCTATAGTACACATATATTTAAACCATGCTGTAATGCAATTTGAAATATAAGCATCTTTATATATTTTAATATAATTTTCAAATTTATAACAACAAGTAAAAGTTAAATTTATGGCATTGACGAGGACCAAAACGTAGGCAAGGTTATTTATAATATAATATAATGGGCACCTGTATTGGTTTGCATGCACCTAGATAAAAGTGTGCAACGAACTCTAGAGAGGTTGACCATAGCGTTGATAGGAGGATTTGGATTTAGGTGGAAGATTGTTAGAGGTTTAGGGTTAACCAAGTCTCTTAAAATTATGTTTCATCATTATCTTTACAGTTTGTATTGATTCGAATAAATATGTCTCGGTTTTTTAAAAGAATTTTTGGAAAAAATGTATAAATTATAAATACAATATTATTGTTCCTGTTTTTCGATTGTATTGAACTTTTAATTTAGGCGATGCTTATGTTTGATTTAATTTTTATCAAAACAATATATATGGGGCATATAAAGCTAAAAACCATCGACGGATGATTACTACGAATATTGTTATATTAATATTTTATTACCAGTATAATATTAATACATTTTATTAGATTCACCCCGTATGAACGTATGCATGTTGCGGAATCTTTGAACTCGATTTTCGGCCACTTAAATTTAAACTTTACTAGACAAATACTCTAAGCTTCCAATTAATTACAAAGGACTCATATACATGACACTCATTAGATCCATCTGGACTTACGGAGTAGAGCTTTAGGGCTCCACTAAGCCTTCGAATTCCTCTCGTATTCAATCCAAAATCCAAAATCCTCCGTAAAATCTTCAATGCTCCTTACTTTGTAACGAACGAAGTAATCCATAATGACCTGGATGTCCCATATGTTGCCGATTTGGCCCGAATCCGATATCAATCTTTTCATGACAAAGTTTATTTCCACTCAAACCCTCTTCAATAAATGATAATCCTCCGAGGCGTCTGAAGAGAAGATGGCCTCGTGACCTTGCAAGTTGAACTTGTTATTTGAGCACTACCACTGGGTAGTTTTTCTACTTGTCATTCATGCTAATATGCACCAATCATTATATCTACTTGTTGTATTTTTTTTAAACAGTTGTAAATTTCATTAAATAATATATTTAAAAAAAATTAAACTTTTCACACTTCTCAAGGACCGAAGACGATACAATAATTTCATAATTTGTCTCATTATCCAGACACGATCTTTCCTATTTGAAGACACGTAGTGTCTTGTGCCATTAGACAATTTTTAGTGTTTAATAGTATTTTATTATTATTGTTATACTTTTTTTTTTTTTTTTTTTTTAAATTTATTTATTGATATTTACAACTGTATAATATAAATACATCAAGTAAATGTGCTAAGCGATACATAATGACATGTGAAAATGACAAGTAGAGAAACTACCCACTGGTAGTACTCAAATCATAAGTTCAACTAAGAAGTCACGGGGCCATCTTCTTTTCAGACGCCTCGGAGGATTATCGGGAATTGAAGAGGAAGCTAGGTTTAAAACCAGAGGGTTTGAGTGGAAATGAAGTTTGTTATGAAAGGATAGATAGCGGGTTCGGGCCAAATCAGCAACAAATGGGACATTAAGGTCGTTATGGATGATTTTATTCTTAACAAAATAAGGAGCATTAAGGATTTTACGAAGGATTTTGGATTGTAGGGATTGGATACGAGAGGAATTCGATGGCTTAGTGGAGCCCCAAAGCTCTACTCCGTAGGTCCAAATAGGTCGTATGATGGTCATGTAGATGAGTCTTTTGTAATAAATTGGGAGCTTAGAGCGTTTGTCTAGTAAGTGTTGAAGTAGCCTGAAACGTCTAGCGGTTTCTTGTCTTTTCAGTCTCGTATGAGGAATTGTTATACTAATATATTAAAAGGACGTGAACAAGTGATAATTCAGGTAAGCCGTTATAGATAGAAAGAAACTTGGTAACTGTAAAAAGTAACTACTAAGTGACGTCATGCTTTAAACATTAATGATAAAGAAAATGTATAGTGTCTAATAGTATTTTATTATCAATCTTATAACTAGTATATAAAAATGCTGTTAAGGAAGCGAAAATTCATAAGTAACCAGTTATCGATGGTAGAGTTCTTCGTAACTGTTATAAGTAACTAGTAAGCAAATGAAGTCGTAAGTATGGCATTAACGATTGAGGTCATTGCAGTATTTTTAGTGTCTAATAGGATTTTGTTATCTGTCTTATACTGTTATATAAAAAGAATGTGAACATCGAACGAACGTTCAATGTAAGCTCTTATCGATAGCAGAATACTTGGTAACTGTTAAAAGTAACTTTTAAGTGAAGTTGTATGTTGGTGATTAACCTTAAAGTTCATTAGAGAATTTGTAGTGTCTAATAGTATTTATTATCAGTCTTGTACCTTTATAGGAATGTGTACAACAAACGTTCAATTTAAGTCGTTATAAATGGAAGGCTACTTGGTAACTGTTAAAAGTAATTAGTTAGTAAAGTAAAGTTAGTGAAGCCATACTTAAGACATAATTGATAAAGAAAATTTTTTGTGTCTAACAGTATTTTATTACCAATCTTGTAACTAGTATATACAAATAATGTAATGCTAGCGAAAATTCAATGTGAGCAGTTATCGATGGTAGAGTTCTTCGTAGCTGTTATAAGTAACTAGTAAGCAAATGAAGTCGTAAGTATGGCATTCACTTGGTAACTGTTAGAAATAACTGTTAAAAGTAACTTCTAAGTGAAGTTGTACGTTGGTGATTAACCTTAAAGTTCATTAGAGAATTTGTAGTGTCTAATAGTATTTATTATCAGTCTTGTACCTTTATAGGAATGTGTACAACAAACGTTCAATGTAAGTCGTTATAGATGGAAGGATACTTGGTAACTGTTAAAAGTAACTAGTTAGTAAAGTAAAGTTAGTGAAGCCATACTTAAGACATTAATGATAAAGAAAATTTTTTGTAATGTAATCAATCTTGTAATGCTTGCGAAAATTCAATGTGAGCAGTTATCGATAACTGGTCGAGTTCTTCGTAATTGTTCGTAGAGTTAACGACAGAGTTCATTAGAGAACTTTCAGTGCCTAATACTATTTTACTATCGTTCTTATAACTATTGAAATTAAAATAATGTCAAGTGAATGTTCGGTCGTAGCTGTTATGAATGGTAGAATACTTCGTAACTGTTAAAAGTAACTGCTACGTATAACACTTAAGGTTATAAATAAAGCTGATATCTGCTTTTCAGGTCCATTATCACGGTTAAGGTTTTGTTTAAATCCGAATTGCTTATTCAAAAGAGCCACTATAAGAAGCAATAAAATACTACATTCTCTCCACTCAGCTCGCACAACACACTTCTTTTTGTTGAGAACCATTTAAATAAATACGCGCTAAATGTGAACAGCCGTACGCACAACTCCTAACAAGTAACTGTTTACCAGAGTCGGCCTAGAACTGCCTCGCATAAACTGTTTGTGAGTGTTTCGTCTAAACAAATACTCCACTTTTTGCAGATAAATCTTGAAATACTCCGCGGAATGTTTACATTATCAAGAGCAGGCCTACTTTCTTGTAAATCGGGAGTAAAAATATCTCATATGAGTTAAACATTTCCCTTGGACTCTTTGAAGATTGCGGTCTTGAGTTATTGATCACGAGGCACTAAATCTGCTAACAGTGTAATGGAACTAGTTAGAGCTAGTTTGCACGATTTGCCTTAGTGTGTTTGCTTTTAGAAGAAATATTTCCACCCTACGTATTTACAATAACAAATCTGTAGTCTAGTGATTTATATAACATACACTGTTAAGGCGGAAGTTCTATGTATATTTATGTACATATATACATATACACTGTATATGTATACAGGAAAAACTCTGGAAAAAACTGAAGTTACTCCAATTGCGAGTATCAGGACACACGCCTAAAGGAAAATAACATCTTAGAAGCCAAGATGTAGCACATCTCACATCACTAGTCAAAGCAGGTTCTTCAAATTGAGGAAGCAAACATTTCATAAAACAAAGAAGTCGAAGAAAAGAACGTATGGGGAGGTTATAAAGACCGCTGAAAAAGCAACACAAGAATAACCGGAAAAAAAAAATCATTTCTAAGAAAATTATTCCTTGAGAAGTTTGCGGAGTATTTTCTTTAAAATTTATATTTTCAGAATTACATTAATGAAACGCCAGTCTTTTTGTTTCTTAATAACCACACTTTATTATATATGTTTATAAAAAAATATAATTAATGTAACTGTTAGGAAAAACAATGAGATTATTATTTTTAAAAAATGTAATGCTCTTCCATTGTTTATTCTAAACGGTCCATTATTTCCTGCCGGCATTGTTTTGTTTTATGCGCAATTTTCCAATCCATAATTATTGGAAATAATTATATTAATAATAATAAAAGACTTGGCGAAAACAAAGCATTGTTCTAAATATATCAATTTATATCTGTTTCTTATTTAAAGCCTTATTATTAATTTTTAATAAATAAATAAATAAAAGGCTTAAGGAACCCGAAGGCTCGATGCCGATACCAGCAATCTATGTTTACAAACTTCCGTCCACGGAGCACCACCCAAACCCAAACCCGCTAGATCATTCCTAACGCAATCCTCCCACCTACGCCTCGGTCAAACCCTCGGACGCTTCCCAGTCGGTACATCGCCTATTAACATCTTGGGAATTCGTTTTTTACTAAGCCCAGCTACTTTACATGCCCATCTCAATATTCGCGACGCTATCACCTAAATAATATTAACCGGATGCATGCTTCGCAATTCCGCGTTATGTAATCTCCAGTATTCCCCACTGGTCTCGTCCTTTTTTGGAACGAATATTCTACGTTATTCTCGAATACCTGAAGACGTTGTTCATCCTTCAGCGTTAGTGGCCAAGTTTCACATCCGTAGAGAAGAGATGGAACGATAATTGTTTTATAAATTCTGATTTTTAGATTTCTGGACCAAAGACGCGATCTTAGTAATTTCGAGATCGAATAGTAACAAGCATTTCCCGCCTTTAGTCGCGCCTTTATTTCCTCTTGAATTTCGTTTTTTCCAGTTACCATTGACCCTAAGTACTTAAACATCTCCACATGTTCGAACTTATTTCCTCCTACAACAATATCACCAAAATTTCGCCCTTTCCTTCTACTGACCATATACTTGGTCTTATCCGAATTTATTTCCAGGCCTATTTCCTTAGCAGCATTCATTAAGGTTTGTGTATTTAGCTTTATAGTTTCAAACCCCCAGAACGGATATTTTACTATTCAAGTTCAAATTCAAACCTCTTTCGTTTGGTATCACCTTTTTAATAACGTACTCGAGTGTTAAATTAAAGTGCAGGTGATAGCGAATCACCTTGTTTTAAACATGAACGAACCTCAAACTTCTCCGAAAAATTGTTACCGATTTAACCTTGTCGAAAGTTTCGCTCATACACATAGTTACCAGATTTACTAATTTCTTTTGTATACCCAGGTCAATCAATACGTTATACATAATCTGACGGTCGATAGAATCATAAGTTTTTTTCTAATCGATATAAAGCTGATGAATGACACCATTGTATTCTAATTTTTTCTCTAGTATTTGGCGTAAGGAAAATATTTGATCGATAGTTGAACAGTTTCGTCTAAAACGGCACTGATGATCCCCGATAATTTCCTCGGCGTATTCCGTAATTCTACTAGTTAGGATTAATGAGAATATTTTATAGCAAGTCGGTAGGAGCGAGATTCCGCGGTAGTTATTGCAGTCCGTCCTCGGCCCCTTTTTGTGTATCGGAATAAGTATAGATTCTTTCCATTCTTCGGGCATTTCTTCATGTTCCGATATCTTTGTAACCAAAACGTGAATCTTCGAGACTCCTACTTCCCCGCATGCTTTTATCAGTCCACTAGGAATATTATGCTTTATACAATTTCGATTTTCCGATGGCTATTTCGACTTCCTCCTTACTCGGCCCTGCTACAAATGGTTCGGCACTCTGATATTCTGAAACAGGGATTTGATTATTTATTCCGGAATTCAAAACACTATCAAAGTGATTTTTAAACTTACTCAAAATGTCCGTAGCATCAGCTAAGATATTGTTATTTTCGTCTCTAATTGCAGTCATTGCAGGAGCATACCGTTTACGCGACCTGTTTATACCCTTGTACATGTCCCTTATGTTACTTTCGATTCTATTAGTTTCTATCTCTACTAATTTCTTTTTAAGTTATTCTCTTTTTTTATTTTTAAGGAGTTTTGATATTATTAATTATCAAAGTGTAGTATTAATTATCAAAGTGTATTATCATTAATTATTAATTTTTACATGATAATAAACTAGTTCAATTAAAATTAACTTTCTTTTATGATTTAATTAATTCAAAAATAATAATAAAATTTAAAAATAAGGCAAAATTTAACGAAAGGAACTAAGAAATGGCCAAAAAAAAAAAAATCGGTATCAGTTCTGCTGGTTGTCGCTTAGATTCCTTTTAAGTATTCTCGAAAGTAAAAAATTTAGTACCGACTGTATATAGCTACTATGTATAACTGAATGTATATAGTAATTATTATTGACTTTATATATATTAACTTATACTGTTTTGGTTAGTGGTTCCCAACTTTTTCTATACCACGCCCCCTTTCGAACCAAAACCTTCCACGCCCCCCCCCCCTGTCCGAACCAAAACCTTCCACGCCCCTCCTGTTCAAATAAATTTCCTACTATAAGATACAACATTATGAGTTTCAATTTTAGGTAAAGAAGTACTGGCAACAGAGAAATAACTAAAATTAATTACGAATTTTTCATTTTGAACTTGTCTCGCGCCCCCTCTAAATTCTACTCACGCCTCACAGGTTGGGAACCGTTTGATTATTGTAACGTCCATTTTTTGATGAAATGATTATCGAAATATACACGATTCTCATAATTACATTTTCTTTTTTTTAATTTTTATTATCGAGAATATTTATAAGAAATTGAATGAAAATATAAAATATCAATTCAATCCATCGTTATAATTAATGTTGACTTTAGAAACTTATTTTTTATCTTAGCTACAAAGTAAATTAAGTAAAATTTCAAGATCCCTCCCACGGACTTGCAGAACCATTGGATGACACAGATCTCACTGCTATATCCGAACATAATAGTCCCCTAATGATATGCCATCAGGGTGTATGTGGGCGTTGAGGTCTCTATTTCGACACCGATACTCCACCATCTGAGTGTAAACCGATGAGTGAACTGAACCTGTAAATATGCGTAGAGCTTTGTTAATGCACAAAATTATAGAACCAGACGTATGTGGGAGGATTGCGTTAAGGGTTTCTTTTCTGCGCATAGCGCACAGTTGCTGAAGGTTCTCGGTTTAAGTCTGGCTGGGGCAGATTATTTTATCTGTCGTCATCCATAAATGGAGCCTTTGGGATTAACAGACCCTCCTAGGCTTCATCCAGCCTCTACCAAGTACCCTTATTTAGGGAATATCTTGGAGATTGAGCGTGATTTCGGGTAAATTACCTCCATCCACAACCGTTATCATTGAAACCATTGTTGGATATTATTGTTGGAGGTAATCTGCTTGAACAAGTACGGGAACACTTTTAGGTACTTAAGATCTTTATTAACTATAAAGAACGAAATTCAAGGAGAAATAAAGGCGGGAAATTCTTGTTTACTGGCTCGACATTACTAACCTTTTTTTGTCCCGGAATCTGAAAATCAGAATTCATAAAACTACTCTGTTCTTTACGGATGGGAAACTTGGCCGATGGTGAAAGGTGATGAATAACGTTTTAAGGTATTAGAAAATATTCGGTCCAAATGCCTGCATTAACAATTAGTGTCCTTCATTGGAAGATAATCTTCGTCATGTCCTCCACAGCTACCTGTCTTTGATTGCGTCGTTTTTTATCTCTCTTGTTTATTGGGTGTCCATGCTATGGCTTAATTCGTGTTTTATTTTATTTGGGGCATCTAACCTCGATTTTGAAATATCGTCATCATCATCACACGACGCTATGGTCCATAGAGGTCCTTGGCTTTCTCGACGATTTTCCTCCTCTTTGAACGATCTTTCGCTGAAGAGGCATGTTCTTACCCCCAGGAGCTTCCGCAAGGTCCGCTTCCAGATGGTCCAGCCATCGCATTCTAGGCCTTCCTCTTACTCTTTCTTCATCTGGACGTCCATCCAGTATCATTTTCGGGAGCCTTTTTTTATCCATTCTGTGAACGTGTCCCAACCATCTTAATGTTTCTTTTTTCTTGTTTGAAGTTCTTGGTTAAGTCATGCGGAAACGATTTCCTTCCATGGTTGGGCCATGCACTCTTCTGAAAATCTTTCTCTCCCATGTATTCAATAATTTCTCATGCTGCTTGGATAGAGTCCACGCCTCTCCACCATTGATTACGACATGACTAAGTATCGTCTTATATTTTCAAAACTGCACCCTCTTGCTTGGAGATATCCACTGGATGATAGTTTCCTGGGTGAGAGCATGTATTTTGTTTTATCTACATTAATAATGACCGCTGCCTTCATAGCTGCCTCTTCATATTCCCGAAATGCTTCCAAGAGCATGTTTTCATTTCTTGCTGTGATCTTCGTTCCTCCCGGCAATAATCAAGGCTCTTCGAATTTCGGATACGGCAGATGTATTTTTTAAAATTTATTTATTGAAATTTACAACTCTATTATAGCAATCAATGATACATAATGACATGGATAAAGGCAAGTAGAGAAACTAAGCAGTGGTAGTATTCAAATAAGAAATTCAACTTAGAAGGTCGCGAAGCCATCTTCTTTTCAGACACCTCGGAAAGTGAGGAGCATTTATGATTTTACGAAGGATTTTGGATCGTAAGGATTGAATACGAGAGAAATTCGATGGTTTAGTGGAGCCCCAAGTACTGATTTATAAGTCCAAATAGGCCTTATAGTAGTCATGGATATGAGTCTTTTGTGATTAATTGGGAGCTTAGAGCGTTTGTCTAGTAAGTTTTGAAGTAGCCTGCAACGGTGAGTCTAGTGTGTGGATTCCAACAAAAGTTTTTTTTGGAAAAGCAGTAAAGGATACTATAGGACAGAAAGTCATTGGTTTATGACGGAGGGTAATGGCGATTTGATGGGATTGATTCTCTAAATTAATATATAGATTTTTTTTTTTAAAGTTCATTACAACATTTGATTAATCAAAATAACAAACTTTAAACAAACACTATGAGGTAACTTTAAAATGGAATGTTCGTCCCGTAGAAATATCGATCTAATAAAGAATTAAGCAAGGTACGGAACGTAGAGCATTTGCTGATTTTAAATAATTGAAAATAGTAATTGAATACAGCGACGGGGAAGTGGGCATGTAATCTTGTTTGGTTAAATAATTTACGAATTCTTAAAACGTTAATTATACTAAAATGTTATAACTGACGTAGCGGAATCAGGTTCTGACATTGAGGAGTGGGAGGTTACAATAAGGTTGTGAACGTGGGTTGTTCTGATTATAGTTATTGGTCTATGTCAGGGGGGCCCATTCCTTTTGTGACGCCTGTCTAATCCGGGTGCTATAAATATTGAGGTGCATCACATCTGTTTCTCTTCACCGTCACTTTCAAATTTTAATTATTTCTTTATACTATAGGCATTTGTTTAAAAAAAAAAAACACTTCCTCCTCTTAGTGTATATAATGCTTTGCTGGTTGGTTGTCTGCTTACCTCAAGGTAACGATTTCTATCCAGGCTGTGACAGGTTATATTATACCGTTATATAGTATAGACTTTATTGATTCTAAGGCAACAGTTGTGCAGAGAGGGGATGTTTGAGAACACACTCAACCGCCAGGTTTTCCGCCAATTAAGGGCACCCATTTTATAGAGCCTTGGTGAGCATTTTATAGATAGTTGACTATTAGGAGATTAAATCATTTATCTAATGTAGCCTTATTATTTTTCTTTTTCTTTCGTTCTTCCCATCATATGGCTATGCCCGGTGTTAAAGCCAGGAAATAAGTGGTCCTCCTGAGGTCATCCAGGGTCCCATAGAGCTTGGTCCCCAACGCCGTTGGCTCAGGCCAAATCCAATTGCGTGCCTCTTCGAGTAATTTGCAGTTTTGCAGGATGAGCTCAGATCTTCTTCACCGCACGCGCACAGGAAGCTTGTTCCTATTTTGAGTTTCTTGAAGAGGTGGGAGTTTAATCTGTTATAGTTTGTTCGTAGTCTGAAGATTATTACAACTTGTTCCTTTCTATTGAGTTTGTGATGTGCATTCCTGTGGTTTTTATGTGGGTGGTTGTTATTCCAACTGTTATTCCATCTCTTCAAGTGTGAGTGGAACATTGTTTTGTGGGAGGAGCCCCGGGCTTAGCTAGTTTTTCCGCTCTTTCATTACCACTCATTCCACAGTGAGCAGGGATCCTTTGCAAAACTAGGATCTCGCTGGCCTTCACTATATTTCCAGTTCCACTTCGACTCAGCCATAATTTTGTCCCCAGTTGGATTGCAATGATCTGATAACTGAGGCAGCGTCTGTTAGGAAGATTTTGGCCCTCTTTTGTTTTAGGAGTGATCGGATAATTTTATTCCTTGCCTCCTGTTCTGCTCGGTAGTTGGGGGATAATTTCCACCAATGGATTTCTCGAGCTCAATGTATATTCCAGCACCTCCATCCTTCACGGCGTCTGAAGCTGACCCATCTTTATAAATTCGGGCACATTCCTTCTCTGGATAGTAGTTGAATTTGAACCCACAGCACAGTACGGGGTGAACTATCCGCTATAGCGCTCTGCTCAAGGTCTCAAGTTCAAATCTGGCTATGTCCGATCAATTATTTAATATCCTAACAGCCATATACAGACCCCAGTGCGCGGGTACCCTTAATTGGGCAAAAAAACTGGTGGTTTAGAGAGATCTAGTCAAAATAACTTCATTTCACAACATGGCTTGTAAATAGCATAGTACTCAAACTTTAATGGAGTTTGTTAAATATAAAATTAAAGCAGAAGTAATTTTAATAATATGTATTTACGGTGTTTACAGGGAAATTAAAAGTAACTCGTGGTGTAAATTACTGTGTATTGATGAGACGACAACACTCCCACCTATATATATATATATATTTTTTTTTATTTTTTTTTACTATATCCTTTATTTCTAGATCGGCTACTACTAGCCTTACATGAATTTTAACATGAGGTAAAAATGTGGGTTTCGTCTCACGCAAGAGGCACCCCCTACTGTACATTATTAGCTTATTTACACGAGAAGATATAAATATATAATATGGGATATAGATAGTCTGGGGGTGCTGTCAAAAAAACACTAAATAAGACAAACTTATTTATTATATGTGCCGACGTTTCGACCTACGTTGTAGGCCATCTTCAGGGCTGACAGAAGGCTGGAGCTACTGTCATAAACTAACTAAATATATAATAGTTTTTTTTTATATATAAAAGAATGACAGGATTATATTACAATTTGTTAAAAGGATTGGTGAGAAAGGTAATAGAGTTCACATCAGAATATCTTTCATGAGTCTCGATTTTAGTCCTGGGGATAAAATAGGTTCACCTATGTTGAACGCTGCAGCAACTTAGACTCCTGGTAATCTCGTCTTAAATCTGGCGTAACGCTTTTTAATAAATTCTTCTATTGTCTCTAGTTTTAGCTCTCCGTGTAGTTGACTGTTCAGTACAAACCAAGGCGCGTTTACTGCGATCCTTAGGATTTTATTTTGGAAGGTTTGCAATTTTTTTCCCTTTGTTGTTGACACTGCACCCCACACTTCACAACCGTACATTAGTAGAGGTTTAAGTATGGTTTTGTAAATTAATATGGTCGTTTCTGGTTTTAAGCTAGATTTTCTATTGATTATCGGATAAAGTTGACCTAGTCGTGGGTAGGCCCGTGTTAATTTAGCCACCTGTATTTGAGTTGAATACAACAATATTCCAAATTTAACATGGCTATGTCGAAATTCGTAATCAGCGAACACACTAAAGAATAAATTGTATCTAACTTGTTCATATATTCCAAATTGATTAATGATATTCCTCGATTTTTTTTAGAGCTATTTTGTATTAGAATTAGCAAGGAATAAATACTAAAATAGGATTACCAAGGAATAAATACAATATACTGAAATAATAGTATTGTCCTGAATTCCTCAACTGGCCGTGACGGAAGGTTTGGGAGTGGCCAAGTGAAGAATCTGGCTCGACTTTGTCCAGTTAAATTAATGATTGTATGATAAATGATTTCTCACGAAACCCGCTTATGCTGCAACTCACTGGGTGGGAATATCGAGCCTTTTCTGCTCCGCATTGTCGGAAATGAACCTTTGGGTTGGGGTATAGGCTTCTTCAAATGCTTCTATAAAAGTCAAACAACTATTTGTGGTATTGGTATCGAGCCTTCGGGTTCACTAAGCCTTTTATCAAAAAACAGTAAATTAGTTTTTAAGATTTTTTGTTACTTTATATTGCCAAGGCTAACGCAATGGATTAACCGATTAATATTAATATTAATGACAAATAATCAAAATCTTTGGGTATGTCGTTCTTCGGAGTGGACGTAAAAATGACGTAAAAATTCGGAATGGATGAAAAATGAAGTATCGAATTTTTCCGGTGTCAGGTACTCGTTACAGAACCTTATCCTCTACCTGGTTAGGCCAATATTAAGACCATTGTATCCTCGTCTCATAAGCCGTAGTAGCAATAAAAAAAAAATTAACAATAAGATAATGACTAAACAAATTATAATAAAAGTGTAAGGAAGAAAATAGTTGGGGGTGCAGTAAAAAAAACACTAAATAAGTGATTACTTATTAATTATGTGCCGACGTTTCGACCCACTTTGTGGGTCATCTTCAGGGTTAAGAAAGAAAAACAGATAAAATAACAGAACTATAAAAATACATTGCAGACTAAGTATATGATAAATTAGAAAAAATATATATGTAGAGAGGTAGAAATTTAGAACAAAAGTGAGGGATATATATGAATAAAAAAATTACAGAGAAAATGTACAGAAAGGTGGTGATGCAAAAAATTTTTTTTTACAAAGATAAAAGAAGGAAGTAAACAGAAAGTTATTTAAAAAAAGAAAAAGTATAAACATCAGAGGTGAGATGTAAAATTATGGAAAAGGTAGTAGAATATAGATAAAATATAAAATGTGTGATGATAGACTCTAGGGAGTCTATTACTACTTATGTAAACTCCCTTGGAGTCTATTATCTGACATTTTATAGTATTTTATATATATTCTACTACCTTTTCCATAATTTTCACATCTCACCTCTGATGTTTATACTTTTTCTTTTTTTAAATAACTTTCTGTTTACTTCCTTCTTTTATCTTTGTAAAAAAATTTTATAAAGATACGTTACCTAGGACTCCATCTGGACAAACATTTCACTTGGAATCCTCATACAAGACTGAAACGACAAGAAACTGCTCGACGTTTTCGCCTACTTCAACATTTACTGGACAAACGCTCTAAGATCCCAATTAATTACAAAAGACTCATTTACATGACAGTTATCAGACCTATTTGGACATACGGAGTTCAGCTTTGGGGCTCTACTAAACCATCCAATTCATCTCGCTTCCAATCCTTACAATCCAAAATCCTTCGTAAAATCCTCAATGCTCCTTATTATGTCACAAACAAACTCATCCACCACGATCTTAATATCCCATATATTACTGATTTGGCCCAAACTAGATACCTATCCTTCCATGACAAGCTCCATACACACTCGAATCCTCTAGTCTCTCGACTTGCTTCCCATACTATTCCTGATAACCCTCCAAGGCGTCTGAAAAGAAGATGTCCTCGAGACCTTCAACCATAGTACTTTATTGGAGTGCTACCGATGGGTAGTTTCTCCACAAGTGTTTTTCATGTCATATTCTACATATTAGCAGATTTACTTGTTGTAATATTATTATAGTTGTAAATATCAATAAATAAATTTTTTTTAAAAAACGCTTTCGACGGAATCGAATTAATCAAACTAGTATTGAAGGATCCTGGGTTTTAATCCTGCTGTGGAAGATAAATTATTTAGTATGTTAACAGCCATAGCTGGACTCTGTTGAGTCTGTAGACCTTCGTGGGGTTCACTTAGCCTCCATTAAATGTGTAGAAAAACATCCACAGTCCTATTAACAACACATCTTGATTAGTGGGGAAATTTGCAGATTGTGCTGGTTTGTAGAAAAATAACCTCCCTGCACACTTGTTGTCCAAGAACAGAGCAGTCTGCAAGGTACACTGTACCAATGACCACTGGGTTGTAATGGTTGACATTTTATATATATATAATTTATTTTATTTTGTTTGTTACTAATTTTTAAATATTATTATTTGAAAAGAAAAGATATGTCCAGAACCGGGACTCGAATCCGGGTCTTCCAGATCACTAGTCTGGGACTCTACCATTTGAGCTATCCTGGGCCCTAATGAAGCACGCTTCTCGTGGTCATATCTTTTATATATATATATAAAAGATATGTCACTACAACACCCAAAGCTCCTTGGTTCAGGACATGGTAGAGACTGTCTTGTGTAGGGAGAGCAGAGCCAAATTGCGCAGGAAGGTTCCAGAATGTGTCCACTTTATAAAGGCTGAATGAGTCCCAGAAGGCTTTGTTTATCAATGGCTGTTTGCAGATTTAGTGATTTATCGTTATAATAATTTATATTCAGTTATAAAATTATATTACATAATATATAATATTACATAACAAATTATAAAATAAATTCTCTGTTTATTAGCTGTGTTTTTTAAAATTATTACGCAACTTCTCGTCTTACCTATCTGGGGATCTTCTTCTCAATAACAGTTCAACTTACAGAGGACTTACAGGCGAATATCACAATGTTCGGGCGACATTATTTTTACACGGGATTCCTATCGATTACTTTTCCCAGAATCTTCATTGTCGCTATTTCGTATTTCTTAGCAATACCGTTTAATTATATGAAGAGACAAGCACGTGCTTTAGTGCCATATTATGAATAGAAACTAAGGTTTACTCCACTGTAATATTTTTTTTTTTAATTTAAAACTAAATACAATACCAGGTAAGAAAATGATTCGAATGGAGGTCAAAGAATTAATACCTTGAATATTGATAACATATCAATTAGTTACGGACGTTTCGAGCCAGATTGTAGGCCTTCTTCAGGGCCGAAACGACAAAATAATATATAAAAACGAAACTATGAGGTAAACCAAATACAAAAGCAGTATTTTTATTTTACTAACTCTACTTTTTCCAGTTTGTAAATTACTGGGTTTTTCCCGATCAATTTTTACTTGTATCATACTGCGTGTATTAGTCTTTTATTAGTATATATATATATTTTTTAAATTAAGACGTTATTTAAACAAATCGATCAATCGAAATACGAAAAATCGATTAATTGAAGAAAGCTATGATAATTTCATGGCTCTCAAGATCAATTGAGCTAAAAAAAGCTGTAAAAGTTTGATACCTCGTGACTGACTAGGAAATGATAATCAATTATAACTTGCATGCCTTTGCCAAATATAAGTCAATTGGTCTTTGTTTTTCCGAACTTTCCCTTATTTAATTATAACTTTTTGTTTATTGTTTTGTAATGTCCATATATGGATGCGTCCGCCATGTTAAAAAGTAAAAAAAAATCTGTGCCTCTACAACCCTTGAAAGGGTTGAATCTATTGCTTCTAGGAAAACGATTGTGCAGTTAAGTGATTTGTCAGAGATCACACTCAAGCACCATATTTTCCCCCGCACTTAATAATGAACTGCTCTCAAAGATTTTTCTTGGTATTCCGTGTCGATCCCGGGTGTCACATCCCCACGATGAGTTAAAGTGGCTCTTCCCTCCCATTTGTAAACAATATTTCCTTAGTGCTTTTCTAAACCCATCCACTATAATGTACTTAATATTGGGAACTAATAAATCCTGTATCACTACAACCCGTGAACGGGTCTGGGGTTCAGTACATGGATTGTACTGATTCATGGACAACGATTCTGCAAGGTGACTTGTCCTTGGTCACGCTCCAAATTTTCCCTGCTTATTTTGGGTACCCTATTTTTATACTATTTTATAGAGGCTGGGTTAGCCCCAGGAGGGTCCCGGATCCTATACGATCCATCTCCGGGTGCAAACAGTCTAAATAAAAGTCTTGCCCGCAGTGGGAACCCAATCTCTTTAAAGTGGGAAAAAATCCTGGCGGTTGAGCATCTCTCTGACAAATCACTTCCCTGAACAACCCTTGTCCTATAAAAAGTACAGTCTCTACCATGTACTGAACCCAAGCCCATTCATGAGTTGTACAGGTTTTTATTTTTTATTATTATTTTTTTTTACTAGACGCACGAATCTTAATATTTCCCCTTTTAAAAAAATCTTAGCACTTTTCTCGCACAAGAAAGGCGTGAATATGATCCAATTTCCTCATTTATTTTTCTAATTTTCGTTGTTTCTAGTCAAAGCGCTTTGTTTGTAGTCAAAGCTTTGACGAAGGATTTGTCTCTTTGCCCCTTTAGGCATCAACGAAAAGAGAAAGGAGAAAATAAGTTCTTTCCACCCGTTATTCTTAAGATACTAAACCTTTCAAATGATTATTTAAAACGAAACTCGAAAAATAAAAGATAAAATAAATATGAGTAATTGAATCTATTACATAAAAAACATAATTAATTTGAATTAAAAAAAACTGTACCACTACAACCCGTGAACGGGGCTGGAGTTCAGTACATGATAGAGACTCTACTGTTAAATGGACAACGGTTCTGCAAGGAGGTGATTTGTCCTAGTTCACGCTCAACCGCCAGATCCCCCCCTTATTTTGGGTACCCTATTTTTATAATATTTTATAGAGGCTGGGGCGACATTGCTAAGCTCGTGTTTTTTGCCTCGAAATCTCAAAAAGAATTTATAAACTATTACATATAAATATATAAACTAAACATTTATTAACGGATATGATTTATGACTCTTAACGCTGAAGGATGAACACCGTAAAAAGGTATTCGAAAATTAAGTGCTGCGTATAATATTATTACAAGATCGGAGGAGTAAAATATTTTACTTAATTTATACAATTATTTATATCATCTGTTGAAAAATATTAGTTGACCTTCTATATTGTATACGTGAGGAAAAAAATTGTCCGGGTGTAGGAAAAGAAAATTCTCTTATATAGGGAGAACTGTTTATTGGTAATCCAACGTCCCTAGTCTAGAGTCAACCCCTACCGATCCTACTAGCCCTGAAGAAGGCTTGCAATGTGGGTCAAAACGTCGACTAACCAATAAACAGCTCTCCCTATTTAAGGGAATTTTCTTGACCTCCACCATTATCTTCCTTATTAATATCATCGTTTCCTGAAGTCGCTCCGTGCCTATTGCAAGGTTATTGGGTATCAATCGATTTGTTCTAAAATATTGAAGCAACTTTTTTTTAGTTTTTGTTTTTTCGCAAAATTGGCTAAAATATTTTGGATACCACTTTATGTTAATGATTGGTTATCACAGGTCATGATTACCTCCAGGCACATCTGCACATAATGGGTATCGCAGAATCTGATAATTGTCTTTCTGGTGTAATGTTTGGTGCACAGTTACGAAATTGCAGTGGTCTTAAAGATATTCCAAAACAATGATTACATTGCATGTCTTTATTGGGAGGCTGGTCAGCGTACGGCAGAAATGCCACGTGCTGGCATTGGATAAATAAAAAAATAATAAAAAAATGTTAATGGTTGGTTTTATTCAGTTTTAGCAATTTATCAACTAATTTTGATATCAAATTGAAGTTAATATTTAAACTCGATTTTCGACCACTTCATAAGATCGAATTAAATTTAAAACCTTGGCCGATGACAATATGATAACTTAATAAGTTTATCTCATTATCTTGATCAGGATCATCAGGATTAGCGATATTTCATATTCGAAGGCACGGTAGTGTCTTGTGCCAAATACCAAGGCTGGCTTATGCTTTGAGAAAAACATGTGGCAATTGGCAGGATCAATTGGCGAGTTTCGTATAATTCACCAAAACAAAATTAAAATTAAAAATTCTTTTAAAATAAAAATATTTAAAAATTAATAAAATAAATAACTAATATAATAAAATAAATTATAATAATATATAATAACGTAAGTCAACAAGATCCAAATTAAATAAATGTTCAAAGAACATTCTTCCCCTCGTATACATCGCAAATTGCGAGAACGCGGGGACATGGGATCCGTGAAGAGAAAGGATATGACCATGACCGGGGAGCGAGCCTGATAGAGCCAGGATAGCTCAATTGGTAGAGTTCCAGACTAGCGATCTGGGCGACCCGGGTTCGAGTCCCGGTCCTGGACATATCTTTTCTTTTCAAATAAAAATATTTAAAAAAGAATATAGTTATGAAAAAATTAAAATAACAGATAATTATAAAACAAATACTGTAACTTAAAAAGAATATTGGGAAAAAATCTGGAGTTGAGCGGGATGTCGGATAAATCATCTCCCTGCACAACCGTTGCCTTAGAAACAGAGTTTAGTACAACTCTTGTTGTAGTTGTAGAGGTGCAGGTTTTTAAATATTATATTATTTATTATTTTTAATTTTGAGTATTTTATAATAACCACTGCGTAGTTTCTCTACTTTAACCATGCCAATATGCAGCACTCCTGCCATAATATTTACCTGTTGCTTTTATATAATACAGTTGTAAATTTGAATAAATGAATTTTTAATAAAATCTAATACAGTAGACAAAAATATTTGATCCCCAAACAAAGCTAACTTTAAAAAAAATTATTTTATTGAATTGTACAACTGTAATATGTACATCTAGTACAAGTAGAGGCACTTCCCACTGGCAGCCCTCTAATAACATTTCTATAATATAAGGTCCCGAGGACATCTTCTCTTAAGACGTCTAGGAGGATGTCCGGGATGGAATTGGATGCAAGGATGGAAACTAGTGGGTTTGCATCCACTGCTGGCCTGGAGTTTATTATGGAATTATAGGTATCTGGACTGGGCTAACTCGGTAACATATGGAACGTTAAGGTCATTGTGGATGGTTTTATTTGTGACAAACTAAGGAGCGTTTAGGATTTTGGATTGCAAGGTTTGAATACGAGAGGAATTCTATGGTTTAATAGAGCCCCACAGTTCAATTCCGTAAGTCCATATAGGTCTTATAACAGTCAGATAAATAAGTCTTTTGTAATTGATCAGAAGCTTTGAGCGTTAGTCTAGTTTGTGTTGAAGTAGTCGGAAGCGTCTAGCTGTTTCTTGTCTTTTCAGTCTTGTGTGAGGGTTAGTTAACTTTTAATAAATAAATCACATTGAATCTGTTTTAAATGTTTTCATTTAGAGTCTGGGACCCGGGATTGCTTTACAAACTCCGTAAATTCCTACCCCCTACATACTTTCTCATTTTCCAGTCCTGCCTTACTTATCAGGTCCTTCAAAGTAAGCCATAATAATGTGTATTCATTCCTCTTTTCTAAATCTGCTGGTGTTCCTGAAGGCAGTATCCTCGGCCCAATCCTCATTATCTATATAATATGTATAACATACCGTATATAACATAATTGTATATGTTTATTATAAATATATCATAACATAAGTATATTCCTTTAAAGAAACTAATAAAGCACGAGGTGACTGGAGGTATAGTGATGCTCAGTCATTCATCCCTCTTGACTCTGATTTGTGTATTCGAGATCCAATGGCCACTTATTCGTCCACTCGACTTAGTCATTCTCACTCACGATTTGATAGAGACGGTTCCTAGCACTACAATAATAAACACAAGATCCCGTAGATAATTTATTTTAGTTTTATTTTTAAATAATAATTTTAAATTGTCAATTAATAATTATGAACGCTTCTCAAATGGTCACCATAGATAATTTTTATTTCAAATGGTTAGTTAATATTTTTTTAATAGGAATATTTTACAACGTTGAATGGTGAGGCATGTACCATGTTAGTGTTTTTTTTTGTTTTTTTTATTCCTCCATTATTACAATATATACAAATTTCAAATATAAGAAATAGATGCAATGCTGCTTTGTAAACGAAAAGCACTTTATCACCTTTCGGTATCCATTTCTCTGCCACTTCGGCCAAAGCCAAGATAGTGTTGAAATTTTGAAGGTTGAAATGAGAATAAGTTCGAACATGTACAAAAAAATCAAAAAGAAATAAAAACGAAATTCAAGAGGAAATAAAGGCGCGATTAAAGGAGGGAAATTCTTGTTACTATTAGGTCTCGACATTACTAAGCTCGCGTCTTTTGTCCAGAAATCTAAAAATCAGAATTTATAAATCATTCTTCCATCTCTTCTCTACGGATTTGAAACTTGGCCGCTAACGCTGAAGGATGAACATAGATTGGTTGTATCGGCATCGAGCCTTCGGGTTCGTTTAGGCTTTTATTGATTTATTTATTCAAGGGTAGTATATACAGAGATAGGCTAAGGTTTCGGTTCGGATGGTATTTATTGTACGGAGGTTTATGAATATAATAGGAATTTAAAAAAAGTAATATACTATACAATAACCGTAAAAACATCGCTTGTGAAATTGACCTTCGACGTTCACTATCGATTGTTCTTAATTTGTTTATTATCATAACCTAGCAAAGGTTATACAGTGTCTAGCGGTTTTGAAAAACAATCACGATCGGACGCATCTACGGATTTCATTATGCAGATATCAAATCTATATATTACTCATTATAATTAAAAAGTTCGAATATTCATTATATTAATCTCCAGACTCATCAACACCGCCATAATTTTATTACATTGTAAATTAATCATACAAAATAACATTGAGATAGTTAACCCAAGGGACCTAGTGAAGGAGTCGGAAGTCCCCTTCTTCTAAAATGATACGATTAATGACATCTGAAAAACTCATCAGCTAAAGTGCGAAGACAGGAGATCGGGCGATGTTTAACTTCGTGACATTTAAAATGAAAAGTACGTACAATGGCTTTCAGGTGACCATATTTTTTTAGTATTCAGCAGTCATGAATATTCTTAGTTTTAAATTTCATTTAGGAAAATAGGCAGCCTGGAGGAGATTAAATTCAGATTAAATTTGATGAAGTGATATATTTTAGATTAAATTTGTATGCGTTTGCAAAAAATTGAACTCTAACATGATAGTAGCTTCGTTTTTCGATGTCAACCGCTAGCCTTTCTCCTTAGTTAAGGGTACCCACTTTATTGAGAAAGGGGCTTTTGATCACTATTTGCAGATGATACAGCTTTTTATAATTCAAGTTATAGACCGGACACAATTACAAATAGACTGACAATAGCTCTAAAAAAAATTGAGAGATTCTACAATAAATGGAAAATTAAAATAAATCAAGATAAAACCCAAGCTATATTATTTACTAAGAGACGACCGAATAATATCCCCCAACTGAATGTAAACAGAGTGCCTGTACCATGGACACCGCAGACTAAATATTTGGGAGTTAATATGGACAAAAGGTTAACTCTTACTTTCCACACTGATTATGTGTGCAATAAAGCTAACAGGCTCTGTACTATATATCCCTACTTCAACAGGATTTCTAAATTAAGCGCAGATAATAAATTATTATTATCAAACGCCTGCTTACGACCTATACTAACATATGCATGCCGAATATTTAGTTATATGTCTAAAACTAATTACAAAACATTACAAATATTCCAAAACAAATGCCTTCGAATTGCTGGAAATTATGCATATTACTCTGAAGTTAAAATTATGCACAAAGAATTAAGTATACCTTATATTAACGTATTTATCAACAAACTATGTAAACAATTATTTTTTAAGTGTATAAACAATAAAAACCCACTTATAAACAGTATTAGGAAATTATTTGAAAGAAAACTATTGGTACTATACAAAAAATAGTACAAACCTTTATTTATTTACTTTTTTTCTCTGTTAGAAGTTTTTTTTATAAATTCTTTCTTTTATTGTAAATTATGGTACAGCATATAATTTTGTGAATTGTAGCAAATTATACAAGAAATAAATAAATATATATATAGTGTCAACAATAAGGGTGTGAGGAAGGTGCCAGTTTTTAATAATATGTGAGTGAATGAACCGAGTGAGAGGAAATTTTTTTACGATTGCTGTAGTAGGATGTAGATCATAAATATTTTAGTAAAATATTATTTAATTTACTTGTATTACTTTTTTCCTACAGTATATTAATTTGTTGTATTGTTCGCATGCAACAATTTTTGATCCGGTTTGTACATAGAAGATTTGTTTGACTCCTGAAGTACTCCTGCTTCGGAAATTTCAGGACATCCCAGTATGTATCCTAGTAGATAAGTTTATTGGTTGAACCTTTGCTTACAAAGATAAATGCCTTTCGTTCCAAGATATTACCACAGGAGAATAATGTCCTTATGCTGGCCCATAAACAAGGATGAAGATATCCTGAATACCGTGCATGTTCCAGGATGGCAAACTTTTCCCACTCTGTTTTAAAAAGAGACGCTTTAGTCGGAATCGACACATCGGCATTTTGAATGCTGTCAGTGTCCGCTCTAGACTTAAGGGCCTAAGCCTTGTAAGTCCCTCATCTCCCACTTAAAACTTTATAAGGCTTTAAAGATTTTTTTTTTTTACTCGCAACCACCCACAGATTTAAGGATCAATAAGATTTATGGCAAGAAGTAAAAGATGACAAAATGGAGAGAAAAAAAAAACTCGAACCATTCAAGATCCTAACTCCTACAGTTTTTATAACTGGTCGTTAAATAGTAAAAAAAAACTGTGTTTTTCATCAGTAATAACATTTCTAGTTATATAGAACTGAATGTGTTGAAGCAACAGTTTTTATTATTTTAAGGAAAAACCAGAATATAAAGCTCAATATTTATCACACCTTCTTTCTTCGATGTTTGAAAAACCTATTCTATTTCGTCAAAAGAATAATTAAACTTTATGACGCAAAAATATATAACGATTAAATATTAAATATTATTTAGTCTACGATTCTATTTTAAAGAAAAAAAAGGATGATTTATTCAAGTTTTTAATTTATTAGGTTTTCTGAGGCCAAATTAAAACTTATGTGGTTAAATATCATCATAGCAGTAGACCATACCAGGGCTCACCCAGCCTATATTAAGTCCTGCCGGGTAGCCTTCACTCATGAAAAAAACCACCGCTCTGCACAACCGTTACCTTAGAACAGTATAGCATCTATTAAGAACTGAATCTATTAAGACCCTTCACGGTATATGTTCTCATTTAAAAAAGGCGGTATTTATTTTAGTTTTGTTTTTAATTTTTTTTTATTGACTCCAACAGAGTGATTATATATATATATATATATATATATATATATATATATATATATATATATATATATATATATATATATATTCCATTCTCACCAGTGATTAACATTTTTTATATTATAAATAAATTGATATTGATTACTTTTTATTAACACTATCTTGGTTTCGCTTGTCTAGGGTGTTTACGGGTTTAAATGGGCAGATTTGAATTATCTATATTCACTGATAAGAACTGGAATAAATTATTTAAGTTAAATTGAAAATCTTACCTTGAGTGGATTAATTACTTTATTACTATTAATAAACCTTTAACATTTATTTGAATTTAAATATAGATCAACATCAGGAAATCAATAGATAAGGCGAAATACATTTTACTGAACATTCATTTGTTATTAACCCCAATTGAAAACAATAAATTAACAAATTGTTTTCAATTTAAAAACAATATAGAGAACAAATAGGAAAAATTGATCTAGAAAGTTTACATGTATCAAATATTAAATATATTTACCAATTTCTTACTATCAAGTCTCCTTATAATCAAGATATAACACACTCACATTATATTTATATAGCGCTTTTGAATTTATTTAATTTAATTTTAATGAGCTTTAAAAAATTATATTTGGCAACGTTATTCTGCAGAATGTTGAAATCTAGTACTTGCATTTAATAGAAGAGGTAATCCTTTCGCTGTGAAGATTGCTCTGTGGGTATAAAGATTTATGCTCCTGTATGAAGGCTTCAGATGAGAGAGATGGACATTCTTGTTCGAAGGTCTGAAATTTAGTGCCTTATTTTTTATGTGGAAGGGATAGGTGAGAATGCCGACCTCTAGTGGCATTAAACTGAACTCTCCAATGATGTCAGAGTTCATCATTTAATTTTCCTGATTCTCCAGGAACAATTATATCCTCCCGTCTTTGTTTCCAGGTTATTATATTAATTAAGCAATGACTGTATATTCTTCTTAGATAAATGATTCGTTCATTAGACGATAGTTGCGTCATGTATCAATATATATATTGCTGCTTCAAAATAACAAGCACATAACTCAAAAGCTGGCATTTTAGGGTTAAGCCTTTGGTGGTAGCAATTGTATTGGTTGGAGCTTTTCACGCTATTGAACGACATATCTGATATTCCATTTCCATGATATGAAGTGATGGTTTTTTTTTTAAATTAAGTCATATTTAGGTAACCTTCACTTATGAAAAAACCCACCGCTCTGTACAACCGTTAGCTTAGAGCAGTATAGCATCTAAGTACTGAATCTAAGACCCTTCATGGTACACATCGATACCTTAGTTCACACATGTGTTAAGTGCCGAAAACAAGATTTTACATGAGTCAACTTTGATAATAATTTAACACAAGAAATACAGTTCAAGTTTAAGCACACAGTATATTTTTGTAACCTCCACAGCTTCTCTATTAATTTTATATCAACATATGATCTATGGTCCTGATCAAAACATTAAATTATTAATTATATAACAAAATCCATTTTTGTAAATTTGTTACTTAATACATTTGTGAACTAAGGCATCGATCGATATTCACATTTAAAAATGCGTCATTAATTTTAGTTTTGTTTTTAATCTTTTTTTTTTTTGTATTGACTCCAACAGAGTGATTTTATATATATATATATAATTTTTGTAATGGCTGATCAAAAAATTTCGACACGATCAATAGGATTACATTTTTTTTTAAACTCATCTGGTTTAATTTTGACAAAACAGGGAACTTACAAATACCTCTATTGAAAAATATGATTTTTGAGTTATGACCGTGTACTTTTTAAGGAACGATCTATCCTTCCTAATGTGTAACTAAAACTATTTGTAGCGTAGCATTGAGTAACTGAGGAATCGAACCTACGTGGCGGAAATAAATCGATACTACTCTAATCCTGCGGATTAAAAGTAGTCTAGGAACATGAATAGGGACGACAAATCGTAGCTCTGAAGGGAAAAAAAGTCAACCTTAATATTTCCTTCTCGGAGGAAAACCATCCTTCAAACCCAGGACAAAACCTAGGTCTCGACCCAGGTTCGCACAAAGGGACGGTGCATGTGCGGGGAGTTACCAAGCCATTCCCGGAAATATTAAGGATTATTATTAAGGATCGAGTATTGAAGTCGAGTACTAGGTATTGTATTATTGAAATTGTATGGCGTAGCAATCGATAGCAGGTTCAATAGTCGACCATTCCAATTTAACTCGTGTTTTTTTATAAATTTATAAGCGAGAAAATGGTCCATGTGGAGGTCAGAAAAAATCCTCTTAAATAAGGAGAACTATATATTCAAAAGGCAACGTTTCGATCCTCATTCCAGGCCTTCTTCAGGGCTTATAATGGCGTCAAGGGGTCTGCAATGTGGGCCGAAGAGTTGGCTTTCAAACCAATAGTTCTCCATTTTTTTATTTGAAAAGAAGATATGTCCAGGACCGGGACTCGAACCAGATCACTAGTCTGGGACTCTGCCATTTGAGCTATCCTGGGCCCTAATGAAGCACGTTTCTCGGTCGTGGTCATATCTTTTCCTTTCACTGATCCTAAGTCCCCGCGTTCTCGCATTTTTGCGAAGTATACGAGAAAGAATGTTCTTTGAACATTATTTTAATTTGGATCTAGTTGACTTACGTCATTATAATTTTATTTTATTTCATTTGTTACTAATTTTTAAATATTTTTATTTGAAAAGAAAAGATATGTCCAGGACCGGGACTCGAACCCGGGTCTTCCAGATCACTAGTCTGGGACTCGACCATTTGAGCTATCCTGGGCCCTAATGGAGCACGCTTCTCGGTTCTAGACATATCTTTTCTTTTCAAATAAAAATATTTAAAAATTAGTAACAAATAAAATAGTTCTCCATTTTTCAGAGGATTTTTCTCACCTCCTCTCCACCCGAACCATTTTCTTCCTTCTAATCTAACAACTGATTCTTAGGGAAGATTAACAAGGACAACTGCTGGGAAGGGTCAGTTTAATCAGTTGATAAGAATTTTTTTAATGAAAATAGATTTTCTAAACGCTCAAAAAACATAAAAGTATGATAGATTTACTATTTATTATATTATAGGGGTGGAAATAAATTCGGATAAGACTAAGTATATGGTTAGTAGCAGATAACGGTGAACTTTTGGTGGCATTGTTGTAGGAGGGAATAATTTCGAACATGTGGAGAAGTTTGAGTACTTAGGGTCAAAGGTAACTGGAAAAAACGAAATTCAAGAGGAAATAAAGGCGCTACCAAAGGTGGGAAACGCTTGTTACTATTCGGTCTCGAAATTACTAAGCTCGCGTCTTTTGTCCCGAAATCTAAAAATCAGAATTTATAAAACAATCATCCTTCCATCTCTTCTCTACAGATGTGAAACTTGGCCGCTAACGCTGAAAGACGAACAACGTCTTCAGGTATTCGAAAATAAGGTGTTACGTACAATATTCGGTCCAAAACAGGATGAGACCACTGGGAAATGTCAGATTACATAACGCGGAATTGCGAAGCATGTATTCGGTAAATATTATTCAGGTGATAGCGTCGCGAAGATTAAGATGGGCATGTAAAGTTGCTAGGCTTAGTAACGAACGAATTCCTAAGATGTTAATAGGCGCTGTACTGTCTGAGGGGTAGACCGAAGCGTAGTTGGGAGGATTGCGTTTGGGTTTGGGGGGGTGCTCCGTGGACGGAGGTTTGTAAACATAGATTAGTGATATCGGCATCGAGCCTTCGGGTTCGTTAAGCTTTTTATTTATTTATTATATCTGTACTCCGGAGGCAATGGGTACCATGTCACCTTTTATCGATTCCTCAGGAAAGCCTATTTTCCGCAATTTTGAACTTTTAAAATTTGTTTTTTATTTAGATATAGAAACAGATTAAAGACAATTCTTCACATTGTTATTGGTTTTGAAAAGTAATTGGAAGTATTTATTCATTACAATTTACCTAAACCATTACCTGTTTTGTAGCCATGGAGTCCATTTTACCACCGGGGCACGGATATAAAAATATATTATGCATTTATAATATTTAGAGGCACAACTTTTGTTCTGAAGCAAACATTTATTGGAATTTATCGAAATATGCTTCCAATGGTTCTGCTTATGAAACGTGGACGTTGACTTTAGTGAGGAACGTTCTTTAACCTCCTTAAAGTGGGTACCTTAATTAGGGGAAAAACCTGGCAGTCGAGTATCATCTTGGCTTAATCATTTCCTTCATGGGTTGTCGAGGTAACTTTCTTTTCTTTTCATTTTGGTACATAACTAATAAGCGAACTATCAAATAAGAAATAAATAAGCTGTCATTTTATTTGATATGGTTATCACAATGAAAATAAAAACTATGACATGCGAGATAGGACAAAAGACGCGCCAAGTACTTGTGGGTACTTACTGGGGCGACGACTGTAAAGAAGTTGTTAGAGATCTCAAGTAGCTCTCTCGTCCAGATCCTTTTCACCGGCGATTGTTATCTGCTCCTGTCTTACTTCTTAACTTTGTGGTCTCTATGTGTGAATTTCACATCGATATATCTGAACTAGGGAAATGTTTAGCATATATAAGTTATTTATTATGTCTGAGTTGTTTTATATGAGTTAGAACTAAATTTTGATAAATTAAAAAAATAGTCTTTAGTGTATAAAACAGTTTTTACTAATAAAATGTTTTATGAGCGTTAACCAGCAATGGAGATAGGAGTGGTGGGGTTGCCGCGCCGATCTTCTAAAAGTCTGCCTGCAAGGAGAACAGACTTTAATCTTTTAACGGCCGGAGATGGATTCTAAGGGATCTAGGACCCTCCTTGGGCTCACCCAGCCTGTATATTGTGGGAACCCAAAGCAAGGAGGGAAAATGTGGCGGTTTTGCGTGATCTAGACCATATCGTGTCCAAATAACTGTTGTCCTTGAAACAGTGGAGTCATTATCTCGTACTGTATCCGAGACCCTTCATCGGATGCACTTGTTCTTAATTGAAGTTATCAATGGTAATAAAGAAGAATATACATAATATATAGATTTGGCAATATACCTTACTTATTGGTATCAACGAGGAGATCAAAGATTTATTCAAAGAATCAGATGTGGTCCAGTTTATGAAACTCGGTAAGTTGAGATGGGCTGGGCACCTCGGATGGTCGAGAATGACCTGCCAAAGAAAATAATGTCAATCATGAATGGAACCAGACGCAGAGACCTAGGCTTCGATGGAGTGATGGTGTGGCTAGTGACGCTAGATCCATGTTGGGTATGAGGAATTGGATGGGGGCGGCACAGGATCGAGACAATTATAATAATATTACAAATAGATATATGTTCAATAAAATAGAGCCAAAACTCAAACCGAAACATTAAATTTTATTAGAATGCAAATGGAAAAAACCACAAGCAGAGCCTTATTATTCGATTGATTATTCGTTGGGATGTATTGCACTTCTGTTTTGAGATGTGATTGAACTTACTTTTTATTGTGTCTTGATAATGCCTGAATAGGCGAAACGTCGACTGATAAGTGTTTGTATTTTGCACCAGATTTGAAACATAAGGCTCTGCTTGTGGTTTTTTCCATTTGCATTCTAATAGATATATGTTGTTATTTCTTTAAAGTTAGGGAACGGAGTGGCTCAGAGAGCACTGAGTTGCCATGCCGGAAATCCTGGTTCAAATCCCGCTGCAGGCAGTACTTTTATTTCGTCTGTTTGCAGCGGTAGATGGATCAGATGGGATCTAGGACCCTCCTGGGGCTCACCAAGTCTCTGTAAAGTAGGAACCCAAAAGTAAGGGGGAAAATCTTGCGGTTGAGCGTGATCTAGGACAAGTCACCTCCTTGCAGGACCGTTGACCATGAAACAGTACAGTCTCTACCATGTACTGAACCCCAGACCCGTTCACGGGTTGTAGTGGTACAGGTTTTTTTTATTATTATTTTCAATAAATAAGTTTAGACAAAAAAATTCGGATTTAGGTAGTCAAGATATTTGTGGATGGAGGTTCATACACAGTATCGACTTAGATTTTATTGCAGCCGGAGATGGATCATATGGGATCTAGGACCCTCCTGGGTCTCCCCCATACTCTATAAAATATTATAAAAAAGAGTACCCAAAATAAGGGCAAAAAATCTGGCGGTTGAACGCGACCTAGGACAAGTCACCTGCTTGCATAACCGTTGTCCATGAAACAGGTCAGTCTCTACCATGTACTGAACCCCAGACCCGTTCACCGGTTGTAGTGGTACAGGTTTTTCTTTAACGCTACTGGGCAAAATTCACATCCAGATAGCACTGTTATATATAGTTTTATAAATTCTAATTTCTTAATTTTAATTTATCGAAATTTGCGACTGTATTATAATAATATTACAAATATATATATGTTGCTATTTCTTCAAAGTTAGGGAACGGAGTGGCTCAGACTGCGTTTTCGAGACTAAAAATAAATACATAATATTTTTCGCCCTATAATTCGCATTTATTTCTTGTATAATACTCCCTAAGTATTTAAACATCTCGACATGTTTAAACTTATTACATAGATTTGTTATGTTAAACCTTTTGTCTCTACTTTTTTAGACAACTCTTACTCATCCTATAATACGAGTAATCCGAGCTCGTATCTACAGCCAGAATAAGTGGTTATGTCGAATTTTGTCCTGAAGGAGTTAACTGTTTTCATAGAACTAGAATCGTGTCATTTTCGTAGTTTTTGGCTTGAAATGGAGTTGTAATGTAAACAATAACTCTTTCTCAAGCCAATGCCTTACTTAGCCCCTGATTCACTTCGAAAATAACTCGATTCCCCTTACTTAAGTACAAGAAACTCATTTTGCAGAAAATTAGACTTAACCACATATTCACCAGGGCTGCAGATATAGTCTAGAACCCACTCCTCCATCTTATATTACCTGTATTGTCATAATCAACTCTAGTCATTAGTCATAACTGGGTGATTTGTGAGAGCAGATAATATGTTTGAGAATATTTAAACAACTTATCTTTTTATTTACGTAACATTACCTCTGCGTGATTCATTTCTAAGAAACTCGTTTTGTCCAGTTCTTTCTCCCTCTTTAAGGGTGTTTCGTTCGACCAGACGACCTGTGGAAATATATTGCGGCTAATGGATTTCCATAATCGATAGCCAAATTAAATCCTCGACTTGCACAAGAATCGATTTAAAAGATAAATGACACAATTACATAAGGAAGGAATATGACTCACGAAACCCCTGTAAGGGCAACTTCTTGCATAAGTCATGAACGAGCCGTTCCAAAATCTTTCCTTCCTCTTTGGGACCAAGTAGGACAGCTTTGTCCTTCAAGGCCAACTTTGGGCATGAGGATTGCCTTTTGTAGAGGATCGATCCTTTTTTATGTAATCTTCCCGTTGCTGTTTCTGCCTCTTGTAACCTTTGTTACACATATTTCTATAAATACAAGGTAGGGTAGAAATATGAGACGTATTTATTTTAAATTTACAGAAACAGTGAGTGTTTCAAGAAAAAAAAATTTCTTTTTTGTTTCCTAAACTTAAAATGTTGGATGTATTAGTCTATAATTCTGACAACTGTTCTATTTCTTAAGTGTGTGAAACTTGGTTACTAATATAGAAATATGTACAAAATCTAGAATATCTTCTCCAAAAATGGATGAGTCAACTAGAGTATATAGGTGATGAATGGATTACATAGCATTCACCCGCTTACTGTAATTGAAGTGATAGCTTCGCCAAGGCAATTAGAGATATTACTCAGTGATAGTACTCAAATAACAGATTTAAGTCAGAAGGTCACGAGGCCATCGTGTTTAAAGAGGCGTTGGAGGAATTGTAAATAGAATGGAAGAGATACGACTATAATGACATAAGATAAATGCAGGTAGGGAAACGATCTACCGGTAGTAGTCGAATAACAAATTGAACCTATACGGTCACGAGGACATCTTCTTTTCAGACGCCTCGGAGGATTATCGGGAATTGTTGGAGGTTTGAAACTAGTGGATTTGAGTAGGAATAAAGTTTGACATGAAAGGATTCGGGCCAAGTCAGTAACAAATGGGACATTAGGGTCATTATGGATGACATTATTCGTAACGAAATAAGGAGCATTGTGGTTTTATGAAGAATTTTAGATTGTAAAGATTGGATACGATAGGAATTCGATGTCTTATTGGAGCCCCAAATCTGTACTCCGTAAGTTCAAATAGGTCTTTCAATAGACATGTATGTGAGTCTTTTGTAATTAATTGAGAGCTTAAAGCGTTTCTAGTAAATGTTGAAGTAGCCTGAAACGGCGAGCAGTTTCTTGTCGTTTTAGTCAAGTATGAGAATTGTGGGATGAAATAACTGGATTAGTGTTGATTGATAATACCCATGTGTGATTCGCATACGTGGTAAGGATAGTATGAGGATGGTTTTGAGTATCAGCTATATAAAATGAATAGTTAAAAAATATTTTTGTTTTAAATGATAATTGAATTTTAAACCAAAATGACATTTCATTTAAAATTACATGAACATTGGGTTCCAGGAATGATGCTGGAACTGTATTTTACTTTTTGGTCAAAAAATAAATTAAGATGTTAACGAATTTACGATTTTATATCAACGTAAATAACAGATTATATTTTATATATCATGTATTCAATAACCCCTAAGTGGTATTTTCCTTAGTATACGATAATATTTTTGAGCTCCCAACACATGGTGTAGGAATCGGACTATCCATCACCATCTGTCGAGATTTTTAATATATTTTATTGTAACCTCTAATAAATAATATATATAATAAAACTAATATAATTATGCTGGGTTTAATTTGTATTTTTTTTGCCACCGAATTATAGTTTAAAAGGAATATCTTTTTGACTACATTTTTCATTTGGGCCTTAAATCATGTTTCTTGTAATGGTTGAACTAGTTGCAATAGGCAATTATTCCTTATTTTACTATCACCGGTTGTGGGAAGGTTATCAAGGTGAAATCAAAGTGGCATAAGCGGGACATGATATGTCTCCGACGGAAGTCGTAGGTTTCCGGCCAAGGTGCAAGAAATTATTTCGTTTCATTAAGTTGATATAATATTATATCATCAATCACATTCAGCAATCTCTTTATTGTACAAATACAAGTTTCAGACGTGTAATAAATTTATAAGACTAAAGTGCGGGTATTTTATTGCCAAACTCCGATCTAGAAAAATAATATAGTACTCACATATATTTATAACTGTAGATAAAATTATTGGGCAGGAAATAAACAATACACGTACAATAAAAAAACTGAAAGTGCAGTACAAACTAAATAAACAACAAAAAAAAACAGTTCTTATAAAGCTTATAATTACTGTTTATTGATGAGCCAACGTTTCGACCCACATAGCAGGTCTTCCTCAGGGCTGTCGAGGGGGGAGGGCGGTGTTGCTTCGTAGCTGTATCACTTAACACAGCCGAACACAGCTTGTTCGAGAAAAATATTCAAGAAAAAAAAATTGTGTGGTAAATACTTAATTTAAGTTTAATAATTTTTATTTTGAAGAGAAAGAGATTTGCCCTGGCCGGGATTCGGACCCCCAAATTATTTGATATTGTTCATATTTTTGTTTCACTTTGTATGTTTTAGTTGACTATGTAATTTGCATGCATATGTAATCATCTATTGTTTCTCTCTATATAATTATTGTAATTTTATTCCTGTTATTTTTTATTTCTTCTTCTATGTTTTTATTTATGTTTTATTTTTTTAAATGTTATCACTGGAGGTAATTTGCAATTTTTTTCTCATTAATTCTTTCTCATGTTAATTTAATGGTAGTAATTAATAAAATGGAATCCCATTGTACTCTAAGAAGTTGTATTGTTATTCTAAAGGGACGTGTCCCAGAATAATTAAAGAATTTATTATTACTATATTGTATAAGAAGAACGCGTTTTGATGAAGAAAGACAAATATGCAATATAACCATTGCGTTCAGGGTACATAACAGATAACTTCAAAATTTCAAAAAAAATTTTAAATCTTTTTCGTTTGTTAAGTCAACCGATTTTGTTGACACAATCTCTGACATTACACTTAACATCTCATTTCTCATGGTTTTAGTCAAGTTATGTACCTGCAGTTTCCGGAGAATAAATCATTGCCTGACTTAATTTGAAAATTAGCTTGAAATTTGGAGTTCACTTTTGATCCTGAACGCTTCTATTACACAACAATGCGAGTGATTTGATCTATTGTATGATCAGAACAGTGGGGGTTGGTCCGCCGTTAGGCCAATATCGGGAAACTCCCCTTGTTTACGTGATTTATAAATATTAATTTATAAACTGACTAGTTTAATACTCAAAATATATTCTACAATCTTAAAAGCGAAACATACGAAGCATATGTTGTATAGTGTGTTGTGGTGACCATACACAGGTCGTAAAAGTCGTTCGTGGTGAGACATCATTCGACTTAAAAGCCTCAATGCTTTAAACATTTTACGAGTTGTTTCTTAAGAAGAGATGTTTTTGAAGATTTCTTGGGTATATGATGTATAATAATTGTTATACATTACAATATAACTATCGTATCACTGATGATAATGTAAACGTTGGTAATCTGTATGATTTTAGCTAATCATTATCATGTTTTACACTGAATGATCATAATAATTTTTAGTACGAAAACCAGTAAAGATTTTTAAAAAACGGTACGGTAGTAAAAGATTCAATTATCCTTCTTCGTATAGAATTAAGAGTCACTGATCGTCCTTGCGTAGACTTTTTGTTTAATGTCACCCCAAAACAAAAAAAATCCAGTGGTGTCAGGTCTGGAGAGCGTCAGGCCAAGCCACTGGTCCTGGACGGGCAATCCATTCCTTGGGATAATTAACGTTTAGCCATTGTCTCGGACCTCTTACGTAATGTGCGGGACTACCATCTTATTGAAACCACGTGATAATTGAATATTGTGAAACAATAACACATGTTATTGAACAACTGCTGCTGTTGAAGAAAGATGACGAGCCTCGGAAATAACTTTGAGCAACATTTAATATGAATATTAATGTTTACATTTAATGAATATAGTAGTTGGAACAAATAAAATAAGTTTTATTTATTTACTAGGCCTAAATAATTCATAATAATAAAAATCTTTATGTGAATATCCGAACAAACTGTTTGGGGACATACCTCCATGGGAAATATTTTTCTTGTTCTGAGATCCTTAGTTCAAATTTTCAGTTTAGCTACTAAACCCTGAAATACTCTGTATATATTGTTTCTCATAATATATTATTATCTAGCCAATTAAAAATTTTAGTAATCATTCCCTTATTTTAACTCATTTTCCCCATATAATTCGTATAAGACTCATTTATAAGTTAGATATAATCGATTTGTAAATAAAGATACAAAATCCTCTACACGCAGATACCGTCAGATCAAAGAAATACATAGACGTTTCTGGCCTGTGCATGCACTTTGAAGAAACGCTGTCTGTTCACAACTTGGTCGTCGGTGAATATTGAATTGTCGTATCGATGTTTAAAAAAGAGAGTTAAAAGGAATGTTATCGATTAAATAGATACACTGATTTTCATTACACAGTTTAGGTTTGAAAATTCTGTGTTATCGAACTGAAAAAATAAGTAATTTTTATTAAAATTACAATATTTCTAACCATTATGGGAAACTCAAGATCTGTTTCTGCTAGAAATATATTTCAACCTTCCAGGCATGGTTCGTACCTGCGCCACAGCAGTTAATTGGTTGCTTATATGCCATTACGACTTCGGTCTCTATAATCTAAAATATATCATTTTAATAATTGTACTTTTCAATCGGTAACATATCTTGCAGGAATATATTGCTTGAGGAAGTGTACACAGCCTGAAGCAGGTCACCCAACCTCACCTTCATATGAACCATTGTATAACGGCAGGCTGTCCTAAGCTTCATAATCATTCCCTTCAGGGCCAATTCACCGACGAAAAATCGGGTTCAAGGCCAGTGAAATATAAGTCTGGATCCATGAATTATGGTTGTATAGCGTCAGCAGGCGCACGAGGACCTATATTTGTATATCTTTTGATATCTTAGAGGAAGGAACTCACAACCTTCTGGCCTGTAGTGATAAAAATGAACGGCTGAATCCTTAGGAATCATATTGTATAGGATGAATTTTGATTGTGAATATTCTTAATTAAAATATATATGAACTTGTACTGCTACTGTCCATGAAGAGTCTTGGGTTAAGTATGTGCTAAAGACTGTTCTGTTTCTTGGACAAAGGTTGTTTTTGGAGAGGATTTGTCCTATATCAAGGTTAACCGCCAGATTTTCGTTTTAAGTTAGAAGAGAAGCTTGATGATCATTGATTGGTAATTAATCTGTTAAAAAATCCTTTGAAATCCCGATTATCTATTTATAAGTTACTTGTAAAAAACTAAAACGAGATAAAAAAAAATGAATCTTTAAATTAAATTAATAGCAAAAAGTATGACAAAGTTTAAAAATATTTCTGCTTTTAATACAGAAATGAGACGTAAACCAGTTGTTTATTTATTTATTGTTTGTTTAACCAGCGACCTGTGGTCTAGTGGTTAACGTAACAAACTAAGCCCAAGATCGCGAGTTCGTAGCCCGGCAAGTGGCCCTTAAATACGCCGTCCTTCGGAAGGGACGTTAAACGGGAGTCTCGAGCATGTACGATGTTAGGTACTCGTTAAAAATCACTAACCTAATTAAACCTGGATAGGCAAAATTTATAGCTCCCACTGTAGCATCGTCCGATTAGCCATAGCAGCATAAAGTGACGTTAAATGAACAAACAAACCACCATGAAAGAAAAAATCCAACAATACGACTTAAATATAACAGAAAACAAAAATACTAACAATCAGATATTATTATTTTCAGCTTCTTATATGGAATTTATTGTCTTCTTTATCATAAACTCTGTTAACATTACATTTTAATTTATTTATTAAATCAAACTCAGTGGTTGAGTACTGAGTTGCCATGCCAGAAATCCTGGTTCAAATTCCGGTGCGGGCAGTTTCTTTTATTTAGTCTGTTTGCAGTCGGAGATGGATCATATAGGATCTAGTACCCTCCTGGGTCTCACCCATACTCTATAAAATATTATAAAAATAGGGTACCCATGATAAGGGGGAAAAACCTGGCGGTTGAGCGTGACCTAGGACAAGTCACCTCCTTGCAGAACCGTTGTCCATGAACCACTACAGTCTCAACCATGTACTGAACCCCCAGACTCGTTCACGAGTCGTAGTGGTACAGGTTTTTTTTTTTTATTATTAAAATTTACAACTGTATTATAATACTACATCAAGTAAATAGAATGGAAGATGTAAAATCATGAGATAAGCAAGTAGAGAAACCACCCACTGGTAGTTCTAAAATAACAAAGTGATCCAATATGGTCACGAGGTCATCTTCTTTTCAGATGCCTCGGAGGATTGTCAGAAATCGGGGAGGAACCTAGGTATGAAACAAGTGGGTAGGTTTGAGTAGGAATAAAGTTTATCATGAAAAGATTGATATCGGGTTCGTGCTAAATCAGTAACTAATGTGACAATAAGATTATTGTGGATGATTATATTCGTAACTAAGTAAGGAGCATTGAGGATTTTACGAAGGATTTTGTATTTGAGAGGAATTCGATGGGTTAGTGGAGCTCCAAAGCTCTACTCCGTAAGCCCAAATAGGGCTTATAATAGTCATGTATATGAGTCTTTTGTAATTAATTGGGAGCTTAGTGCGTTTGTCTAGTAAATGTTGAAGTAGCCTGAAAAGGTGACCAGCTTCTATTCTTTTCAGTTTTTAACATTACATTTCCATGTTAAACCTTTGCCAACGTGTAGTCCTAAACAACGGATCTTAGCTAAGGGAACCGATGGGATATTATTAAATGATACAGGAGGGCGTGAATTCTTTGGTTTACGATGGAGATTTGTGGAAAGTTTTTTTAAATACATTTTTTATTTATCTTAATGTGAAAAAAGGGGCTCCTAATAATAATTCGCTAAGCTTCTATCCGAGCGAATCTGCCGGTCGTGAATTTAATAAATCAAAACCTGATAGTTTTGATTGGACGGCAATTCCTCCAAATACATAAAATTGAAGCAATAAAAGGAAAGAAAAGAACTTCATCAAGTAATACAAATAAAAAACCTCCAAAAATGAGTAAATGATAAATTTATAATGTTAAAATATAAAAAGAACAATTTTAAAAATATTAATGTGCACAACTAAACCTAGAAAAATACAAGAAAAGTTATTTAAAAATTAAAGCAAGAATTATGAGAAAGAAAATGCACTAAGCTAGTCTCTACAATTAATTATTTACAAAAAAAAATGAAATGAACATATTTACTAAAAGGTATGAGTCTTAAATCAAAAAATATTAATGGCATGTGAATCAATAAGAAACTGAGAAATGAACTGAGTTATTGATAGCGATGAGTTGATGCTTCGAAATGGTGATGAGTAGAAAATAACCAAATGTCTCTCACCGGTAAGCCCAAACGTAGATGAAATTAGCGAGAGGTTTTACTGGCGAGATTTGACAAAATTCAAGATGAAGAAGATGGAGAGAGTGGCGACAAAATCAAAATCGAGAAACCTTCTCGCCCGGCAACTGTCTTGAGGCTGATCTTGTTTTGTTTTTCAAACATCACATTTAATATTAAAACATATGTTTTGAAAATTACTCTGAATTATTTTTTCGTTTTAATAAATTTTATTATTTTCAGAATCATATAAACCAAAAAAAAATCTCGTTTTTAATGTAATAAAATATTTGTTAGGAAGTTAAAAAAATAAATAATAAAAAATAGCTATTGATACTTAATGAAATCTTTAGCTTATTCTCAACCCATTTATATTTTACGAACCGTATAAAAAAATAATGCTTTTTTTTTTCCTTTTAGGAGGTTTATCTAAACAGATTCAGAGCATTTTCAAGATTTTCATGAAAAATGCCTGGACTTATCCGGATCAACTGCTATTACATAATTAGAATTTTCTCACCTGAAACTCATTAATTCTATATTGATCGCATAAGCTTAATTTTTTTCCTTCTTCCGGCTTGTTCTGATCATCTAAAGCAGGCGATGTCGGGAAAAAAATTTCTAATTGCGACTTAAAGAGCTATTTTTTTAAGGTAGATTCGCTATATATTTATCTCATATGCATATTAACCTATACAATATAACCTATATACGAGGAAGAAAATGGTGGAAGTCAGACAAAATTTTCTTGGATAACGAGAACTATTTATTACAGTCAACCCTTGAACTCATTATAAGCCCTGAAGAAGACCTTCAATGTGGGTCAAAACGTTGGCTTTAAAATAATTATTTCTCCTTATCAAAGAAAATTTTTCTTATATATATATATATATATATATATATATATAAGGTTAGCTAATATTTTTGAAGATATATGATAACGTGTGCATAAGTACAGTAGGTACGTTTTAGTGGAGATTTCTCGAAATTATTCAAGCAATTGATGTTGAGTGTATTACTTATTTTCCTACGGATACCCGCTTATTGATATATTGAGTATTGTTAGAGCAGTCTGGAAATAGTTATTGGATGAGAGCTCCGAAATGGATAAGGAAAATATAAAATTTCTGATTCAATTACACCAGATCGCATGTCATATGAATTGTTACTTTTTTATTGAACTGATAACATAAATCACTTTTATAAATTAAGTAACTAATATTTTTGATAATAGAAAAAAATAATTGATTGAATTAAAAAAACAAAAACAATTTAAACGTTTTTATAATGAGAAAATGAAGTTAATTATACTAATTTTTTTTTAAAATTGATTTATTGATATTTACAACTGTATTACAATAATACATCAAGTAAATAGGCTATGTGATACATAATGACAAGTAGAGAAACTACCCACTGGTAGTACTCAAATCACTAGTTCAACTAAGAAGGTCACGTGGCCATCTTCTTTTCAGACGCCTCGATGGATTATCGGGGATCGAAGAGGAAGCTAGGTTTGAAACTAGAGGGTTTGAGTGGGAATGAAGTTTGTTATGAAAGGATAGATACCGGGTCGGGCCAAATCAGCAACAAATGGGACATTAAGGTCGTTATGGATGACTTTATTCTTAACAAAATAAGGAGCGTTGAGGATTTTACGAAGGATTTTGGATTGTAGGGATTGGATACGAGAGGAATTCGATGGCTTAGTGGAGCCCCAAAGCTCTACTCCGTAAGTCCAAATTGGTCGTATGATGGTCATGTATTTTGTAGTTAATTGGGAGGTTAGAGCGTTTGTCTAGTAAGTGTTGAAGTAGCCTGAAACGTCGAGCGGTTTCTTGTCTTTTCAGTCTAGTATGAGGATTCCAGGTTAATCGTTTGTCGAGATGCAACCCTAAGTATCGGATCTGTTCTACAGGCACCAGTGGGATATTATTAAAAGATACTGAAGGGCAGGAAGTCATAATTATACTAACTAAATTATAAACAACTAATTAGTAACAATATGAAGACAATTGTTATTTAATCTTACGATAATAAATTAAACTCTATTAAATTACAAATAAATGAAATGTTCAAATAAAATCGATGAAAATGTTTATCTGGTTTTGTAGATGAAATTAAGAACGTGAAATACAATTGAATTATTAAATACAATGAAAGCTTAATATTTCCTCCAATCACTCTTGTTTATTTCTTTTTAAACTAAAATATAAAAAAATGTTTCTTTAAAAAATAAAATAATATTTTAATACTGAGAAATGTTCAAAATTATTCCTTCTATCCGTTTCAGCTCAACTCTTCCTAATATATAAAGATTATTTCATTTTAAATATAGAAGGCTGTTTGCAATGGGATATTCTATATTCCTTACAAATATAATTCTTTAATGGGTTTTCCTGCATACGTTTTGTTCTAGATGTAGGGATTAAGAGGAATTATTTTCAAGATACAACTAAACCTAATCCTATAAAAGAAAAAATTAAATAAAAAAACTTCACTTCAAGTAAAGTAAAAAGTTTCTAATTACATTTCGTTTTAATTTATTCAAGTTTTGGTGTCTCAAGTTTTCCTCATGGTAGGTCAGTGCACTATCTTTAAATTATTGCAAACTAATTATTATTGTCTATTATATTATTTCGGAATAATTAGTCTATTATTAATACTTGAGGATTATTCATTAAAAAATGTAATCATCCTCGATAATGGTAATTAAATATATTATATACAGAAGTTTCAAAAAGCGAATAATATTTCTCAATCATATAAAAACGATTTTTAAAAATATAAAAGATTTGTCCTGCCCGGGATTCGAACCCGGGTCGTCTGCATCTTCGGTGCAGTGCTCTAAACCACTGAGCTACCAGGGGTAGTATCCAAGTCTGACAAATCCGTTCTCTTCACCGATCCTATATCTCCGTGTTCTTGCAATTTTTTCGATGTATACACGGGGGTTCTTTGAACATGTTATAAAATTTTGTTCATCCTTTGAAAGAAAATTAAATTTCCTTTCAAGTTTTATATGTGATATTCTTTTCACAATTCGGATCAGCTATCGGGATATAAACATCTCGGGGTCTAGCTTTAAACACCTTCCTTGGGTCTCGATCGTGACTCATTCGGAAAATGTGTCCAAACCACCTCAGCTGCCGTTTCTGCAAGGAATCTTTTCGCAAAACGTCAATTAACTTAAAAAAAATAATATGTTGGTTAGTTTAGCATTAATAAACATTTTTTTAAGCTTTAGTTACGTGCGTTACAAAGCCCGGCATCTTTACGATTCTATCTTGATCTTCGGGATGATATCACTTCAAATACGTCAAACTGATGCATATTTTCAATTATAATAAATAAATATATTATACAATATACAATTTAAATGTAGGTAATTAATATACATAGTTTAAAGAGATAATATTTAAATTTTCTAAGACATTAGCTACCGAAGGAGAAAGAATGACACATTAGTACGGGTGGATGCGTCTTGCTGGTCTGGTGCCAGATGTCTGTCATCTGTGTCTCCATGTGCCACATTAATCTCTGTCGCATTTTAGATAGTTTTAATAAGAAGTCGTGATACCTACGTTAAAATATCAATGAATATTATTAATATTGTACATAGTATATATACATATATATATATATATATATAACTAATTTTTTTTATTATATTGTTTTCTTTAGCGATCTCTGTAATGCTTAAAAACCAGATTTAAGAGGAAGTAAAGACCTGTTTAAAAGGCGAGAAACGCCGGTTATTGTTCGGTCTCGGCATAACTAACTTTTATGAATTTAAAAATTGGAAATTTAAAAATTACAATTTATGAAACTATAATATGATTCTTCCAAATCTTTTTTATGGATGTGGAGCGCAAGCGTTAATGTTGAAGGATGAACAAAGTCTTAAGGTATTCGAAAAGATAGCTTATTGAATATTCGGTCAGAAAAATGACGAGGGAGAGTTAATACAATTGAAGTGATCGCGAAGGTTGAAATGGGCTTAGTAATGAACGAGTTCCTAAAATATTGATAAGTTCAAGTGGTAAAACAAAGCGTAGGTGGGAGGATTTTGCTAAGAGAGATTTTTTATTTTTTTAGTGAAAATATTTATTTTTATAGCCTCTCCATTTGACGACATTCTCTTTTCTTTCTCAACTGTGGATGCTTGGTATATTTAGTCTTTCATTTATACTCTATTAGATGATATATTTTAAAATATTTCTTAAAATTATACTTAACTAATTTCCTATTATTATATATGGATGATTAGCTAATTATTATAATAATATCTTAACTACTATGATTATGCAAATATATATTTGTATTTAATAATGTTTCAGTATATATATTGAGACATAAATATATAAAATCAGTTTATTCTATTAATTAAATTTACTATCTAAGTTTGTAAAGATATTAATGATACAACATTTAAACATTTAATAAATTTATATTTCAATTTTGAAGAGAAAAGATATGCCTCCAGTTGGGATTCGAACCCGGGTCCTCTGTCTTACCGTGACAGGACTCTACCAACTAAGCTACCAGAGTTGATACCAGCCGGGGACAAATCTTTTCTCTTATCTGATCCCATGTATCCGTGTTCTCGCAAGTTTTGCGATGTATACACGAGAACGAATGTTCTTTGAAGATTACTTTAATTTTAGGAACTTGTCGACTTACGTCATATTGCTATTTATAATTGTTTATAATTGATCTTTTCTCTTCAAAATAAAAATATTTAAAATTAAAACAACTAACTAATAAATTATAAAAATTATAATACATTTATAGTTAATGATAATTGTTTTTATGTTTCAGGTAAGTAGGTTTCTTTTCTACAGCTCTCAATTTACCAGTTATAGCAAGTAAATTTATTTATTTAATTTTTTTTTTAGTCGAAGAATTATTTATTAGATTTTTAATACATAAGTCTCTTAGTTTTTTTAAATTTCTTTATGATCTTTATTGAATCATCTTCAGGTGATAATAAATCATAGAAACAAAAGTTCAGTAAAAATTGCAAAAGTATTAAAATCCCAGTAAAATTAGGTATTTGGTTCATATGTGGCTCTGAAAAATAAGTTTAAATTCTGTTAACAGTCATGTTTAGAGTCTTGTTGGATCTGTACAAAATCCCGAGACTCACCCAGCCTTGGGGGTACAATTAATTAAGAACTGACGGGTTGTAGTGTTATAGGTTGTTTTTTTTAAATTTTATATAATCTGATATATATATATATATATATATAAATGAGATGAGATTAAAAATTAGTACTAGTTTTCAATAGATCCCGAATATCATTTCGTTCCACTTCATAATTGCATAGGTAGTCAAAAGACTTATGCAATTATGTATGTGTTGTTCGCTTATAAACTCTAATAAAGATATTAAAAAAATTGTAGCGAAGGTTTATTTAAGCGGAATGCATTCCTTACCTTATATTTGCATTTCAGAATAATAATCAACGTAATGGTTTTTATAAGAGGTTGAAAAAACCCTCAGAATATACATTTTACGTATATATAATGGAAATTTTTATTTTCATATCAGTTATATCATAAAGAGTTCCTTATTTGACGGAAATAGAACTTAAACGGATCTAGGTCGTATGATTTTACCTTTAATATACATAAGTATATTAACGATGTTGGCATTTCTCAATCTCTTTCAAATATAAGTCTACTCAGCCGATTTATTTTTTAATTATTTTATTAATGTCACAAGTAATCTCACTAAGATCCTAAGAAGTCGATGATAATATCCGCTGAAGAATATGATACATGTAAGCTATCTGTGAAGAATGAATAACCTCTTAAGGTCTTTGAAAATCAGGTATAGCATATACCTAATATTTGGTCCGAAAAGGATGAGACTTCTGTTAAATTTAGACAATACAACGCGCATCCAGACGGTTTATATAATTGAAGTGATAGTATCGCGAAGGTTGAGATGGACTTGTAAATTTGTTGAGTTTCGTAAAGGTCTAACTCCTAAAATGGTGATTAGCGATGATTGGGAGGGTTGCATTATGGATGATGATTCGGTTTTGTGTATGGATGCTAATACATCAGGGGAGGTTTGTCAACAGTGATGGATGCCGCTATGCTAAGCCTTTTGATTCTATTATTGTCACTAGTTGAACTATAGTGAGTATATGAGAAGCGAAGGGATGGTTGACTGGAAGATAGACGTAAGGAAGAAAATAGTTGGGGGTGCAGTCAAATAAATATCGCTTCTAGTCCGAGACCGCTTCTAATCTTGCTCAAGCCTCCTATGCCATGAAGATGACCCACAAAGAGAGTCGAAACGTCGGCACATAATTAAATAAGTAACCACTTATTTAGTGTTTTTATTTGACTGCACCCCCAACTATTTTCTTCCTTACTTATAGCGAGTATACAAATATAGGATGTAAATAGTTGGGGGTGCAGTAAAAAAAAAACACAGCAAATAAGTTGAAACTTATTATATTATATATGTGCCGACGTTTCGACCTACTGTGTAGGTCATCTTCAGGGCTATGAGAAAACAGGGCTACAGACAAAAACAGAATAGACTGTAAAAATACATAACATAGAGATGCAGAAAACATAACATAATATAGAGATATAGAAAAATTGAACGAAAAAAGTGAAGGATATATGAATAAAGATGATTACATAATAGATGTATAGAAAGGTGATAATGCAAAACAAAATACAAAGAGAGAAATCAAGTTAAACAGAAAAATAAAATGAAAAAGATATAAATATAATGAGTATGGAAAACTTAGTATAATAAAGATAGAATTGTAATGTAGAGAAAAAAAATTGTATGAAAATAGACTCCTGGGGAGTTACATAAGTAAATTGAAAGAAAATGAATTACAAATTATGATCCCTAAGAATAAATAGAGAAGAATATAGTAGAAAGTAAAGAATAGGAATCTCATGTATGACAGGCAGAGAAGTAAAATATAAATTTAAAATATAAGTATCAGATGTAATATAAAGGTATACAATAGGAAGTATTGAATACAATAGGAATTAGATACCGGCTATGACAGAAAAATAATTTATTCTGTTAACAAATGTGAACTGACTCTGTAGAGAGCCTTATGGGGGTTACTAAGGCTCTATAAAACCTGGGTTTACAGAACCTTTGGCCTAGAAACAGAATGTTAATCGGACGATGATGTATTGGGAATTCTAAAATTTGCCTATCTCGCTAAAATTAAGTTAGGGGCCTTTAACGAGTACCTGACACTGTAATTTTACGTCCCCTCCGAGTACATCATAACTAAGGAATTTTTACACCCTTTAAAAATGTGAAGGTAACCTGCAAGGCTGCGAACTCACCATCTTTGGCTTCGTAGATGAAATATTACGGTTCCTACCATTTTATGAGTATATTTAGAAGATTTGTTTTAAGACGGTTTGTAAAGTTGTTTGACTTAGCATCGTTAGTAAGGGATTCTTAAAAATTTAATCAGCTGATCTTGTTGAGGTTAGGGTATGCTTTATACGTTATTTTCCTTTGCTATTATTCTCTTTCTTTTCTGATGATGTCTGAACCGGCGAAATATTGGCTATAGATTTTTTTGTTTGTTCACTTAACGTCACATTATGCTGCTATGGCTAATTGGACGAAGTTAAAGTGGAAATCCTTAATTTTGCCTATCCAGGTATTCCCGATCTTGTGCATGGAAGCTCGTTATGCTAACGGATCAATCCAATTTAAATCACCCAATATTAATATAATCTGTTGTTGAACATTTTTTATTTTCCTGATTCTTTTATCATGGATTCCCTATTAGTAGACATTAACAAAACTCCAATTGAAAAAAATTTACAAGGCAAAATTTTTAATTTGCAGCCATTTTTAAAATGGCGATTTGGCGAATTTGATAAAGAAGCGGGGTTTCCGGAAAATTGTATTGCCAAGTCGTTTTTCAAGATATCAGAATAATTTATTTATATCTCTCTGTTATACATTACGTTGTTAGTTCTTCCAGAATAATATTTTTTTTATTAGCCTATAAATAATAATAGTAGCCTATAATAAATAATAGGGAGCGGAGTGGCTCAGTGGTAGTGCACTGAGTTGCCATGCCGGAAATCCTGGTTCAAATCCCGCTGACGGCAGTTCTTTTATTTAGTCAGTTTGGAGTGGCAGATGGGTCATATGGGATCTAGGACCCTCCTGGGGCCCATCCAGCCTCTATAAAAAATTATAAAAATAGGGTACCCAAAATAAGGGGGAAAATTCTGGCGGTTGAGCTTGACCTAGGACAAGTCACCTCCTTGCAGAACCGAGGTCCATGAAACAGTACAGTCTCTTCCATGTGCTGAACCCCAGACCCTTCATGGGTTGTAGTTGTACAGGTTATCATGCAAGAAAGTCAGTCAAACTCTTTCTCTAAAAGCTCGGAAAAAAATTAAAAATCTTTAATTTTTAAGGCTATAAAATTTTAGGTAGGAAAAGAGACTCACTGATAATAAATATTTTATTTAAATCATTCATTTAAATGAAATTTAAATGTATTCATTTAAATTTGTCAATTAAGATAATTTTAAGCCTATAGTTGCTAATTTAGCCTCGTTTACGAGTGTAATAAAAAGGTAGCGTTTTTATTGAAACTCACATCTCTATAACTCAAAATGTAGTTGTCTCAGTCATAATTTTTTTGAGATATTCTTATTATTATAAAGGATGTTATGTACAATTTCCACTTGTTTTCATTCAGTCCCTTTTCAGATATTGACCGATGAAAACTGGCATTAAAAAAAATCCGTAGAAAAAAGGAGTTCATTCTCAATACTAAAATTTTGGGTGCTGGTAGTATTATGAGAACTCAACACAGAAATAAAATATTATTAGCGAGTCTCTTTTCCTACCTAAAAATTTATATTCTTAAAAAATGAAGATTTTTAAATTTTTTCCGAGCTTTTAGCGACTGTCTTTCTTGCATGATAGGGAAAATAAGATATAATCGTTTTGAAGATCATTTTATGCTGAACACGCTGGTTTTTATATTATTCTGATATCTTGAAAAACCACTTGGCAATACAATTTTCCGGAAACCCTGTATCAAATTCGCCAAATCGACAGTTTAAAAATGGCTGCCAATTAAAAACTATGCCTTGTAAATTGTTTTTCAATTTGGAGTTTTGTTAATGTTGTCATAGGGAATCCATGATAAAAGAATCACGAAAATTAAAAATGTTGAGCAACAGTGACTAATGTTGAGCAACAGTGACTGGGTGATTAGAAATGGATTGACCCTAACCAGATTTTTGTTTCCTGTTTTTGTATAGTGACTTAAGGCTTTTTGGTTGTAATTTTTTTGTCTTAACAAGTATTTGGATATCTGTTATGAAATTTTGCCCTATATATTAATTATTATTATTTATAATCTATCGACTTTTACGCCGTCATTAAGGTCGGTATATTATTGAATTGTTGGTATATTATGCTGATACATCGCCCCAATATAGACAGGATCGATACAAATCTCCCCCATCGATATAAGACAATATCCTCGAGCAGAGGAGGTTTCGATAAGGGCCTTATATCGATAGAGAGATGTGAGGTTTATACAGATGAAGGCACATGAGTACACACTGTATTCAACTCGTGGACCGCTTCCATTCGGACGCGATCATCTGTCCTCAAGGGTCTCGCGATTCCTCTGTCTTTTGGGGTTTTAATTCTGGGAAATGAAAAGGCGGGCGGTTATAACGCTTGAAGAAAGGGCTCGCCGCAGCCGGGTACTTATCCTAATTACTGTTCGTCGGGAAGTGAGTAGTCAACTCTCGACAGGATTTTCAATAGCTTGCCGATAAAACAATCTCAGAGCTAAGCTATTTACTTATTTCATATAATGATTCTATATCTTTTTCTGGTAAAGAAGTTATCTCGGTTCAAACATCCGAAGCCTGAAAATTTATTAAACTAAAGAAAAAGTTATAGTTACAAATAATAAAAATTAACAATAAAATACAAATAGAAAAAATACCTGATTAAACTGAATTAATGATTCTTCTTTAGTCTCTTGGAATGTAATGATGTGACAATTGACAAGATAAAACAAAAGACAATAAAACATATGTTGTAATAATACCATGAAATTAAATATGAACTTAAACGTATGTTCTGATAGAGAAATATATATATATACTCTCTCACTCTCTCTCTCTCTCTCTCTCTCTCTCTCTCTCTCTCTCTCCCTCTCTCTCTCTCTCTCTCTCTCTCTCTCACTCACTCCCTCTCACTCTCTCTCTCTCTCTCTTTCTCTCTCTCTCCTTCTCCCTCTCCCTCTCCCTCTCCCTCCCCCTCCCTCCCATTGTGGGTTGTGGTGGTACAGATTTATGTATTTACACGTGGCTCATAAAGTTGTTGGTCTTAGTAATGAATGAATTCCTGTAAAGATAAAGTTCTGAGCCAACTGGTGAGCGTCCGAGGAGTATATCGAAGCGTAGCTGGGAGGATTGCAGTTAGACTGAACTGATGTTTTTCTAGATTGGTGTTTGTAGTTAATGGAAAGAAATTTCTAAGCAGATATCTTGTCATATATCATCGCTGTCAAAACAATACCGCCTATGTACACTTAAGGCGATTTTACAGGAGAGGAAAAACCGCGCTACGGACTGTAGTTTTTTCAGAACTTTTACTAAAAAATAATATTTTTTTTTGTCCTTTTTGACGGTGATTATTTTTAAATACTTTTATTTTGGATAGAAAATAAATTCTGATCTATAAAAAAATAAAAATAAATTCCATTCTATATGAACTATAGAGCACTGCTACGGAGAAGCAGACGACCCGGGTTCAAGTCCCGGCGAGGACAAATCTTTTCTCTTCAAAATAAAAATATTATTAATAAGATTGAAGAGAAGTATCAAGAATTAACACTATTTTTTAACCTGTAGAATGCGTTACCGTTACTAACTCATTTTCACCAAAAGTTGTAGATAGGCCGTATCGTTATGTTAGTGACGATATGCTTCATGTTATCAGCATGAATAAGAACCTAATAAATGATGATGCAATACATATAATGTATGATAAAGTATATATGATTTTCCACATGTACATGCTCGATTTGTTCTAATTATGAAACGAATAGAAAATGTATCAAATAAACATTTGAAAAATGTTGATTTTAATGAACACTTTACTTTTTTGTTTTTAATGTAATGTAATGTAATGGAACGTACAAGACGGTACAAACAACTATCACATCTACTGGACTACAGATCGTCACTTGACTTACGAAACAAACGACTTATCTATTACAGTATACTAAAACCTATTTGGACATAAGGAGCAGAACTTTGGGGTTCAGCAAAAAAAGTCCACATGCACAAGATACAAGCAGCACAGTCCAAAATTCTCAGAAAAATTGTTAATGCACCATGGTATATTTCGAATCACACCATACACTACCCAGTGGTAGTACTCAAAAAGTTCAGCTTAGAAGGTCACGAGGCCATCTTCTTTTCAGGCGCCTCGGAGGATTATCAGGAATTGAAGAGGTTGCGAGGTTTGAAACTAGTGGGTTTGAGTGGAAATTAAGTTTGTCATGAAAAGATTGATATCGGGTTCGGGCCAAATCAGCAATAAACGGGACGTTAAGGTCATTATGTTAAGGTTCGTAACAAAGTAAGGAGCATTGAGAAAGGATTGAATACGAGAGGAATTCGATGGCTTAGTGGAGCTCCAAAGCTCTATTCCGTAAGCCCAGATGGGTCTAATGATTGTCATGTATATGAGTCTCTTGTAGTTAATTGGGAGCTTAGAGCGTTTATCTAGTAAATGTTGAAGTAGCCTGAAACGGCAAAATGTAATTTAATTTCCTTTTTAAAAAATTCAGAATTTTTTTTCCATTTAACAAATTTCAACGTATTCTATTTTTAAGAGATCCCTATTGACCATTTACTACATCAGTTACATCTGATTCGAAAATGTTTTTACAATAAATGTACAATCGAAATTTCTGGAAATGATATTATTTGCGATGGAATCTAATCAAAGATAAATGTCGAGAACAGATACAGTAATTGCTTTGTCGACATCTGCTAAGATCAGAAGCAATAAAGTTGTTCAGAAGAGATTAGAAGCATTCTGGGGAAGCTTAACGTGTCACTGGGCCAAGGCGCGCTGTCTCTGTATTGTAGGAAACTACTTCACTTATATTATGTTTTATATTTTTTATAATTATATTAGTTAATATTATAGTTTGTAGGCGCGATTAAAGGATAAAATGGCTTTTATTTTCCGCTCTCGATATCAGTTAGGTTTGTTTGCTCATACGAGGTCTGATAATATAATACGGTGAATTAATTTTTATAGCGGCATACGAATATAGAGACCAGTATATAAATACATACATATTATATATTCGTATATAACTATATTTGTATATAAATATATATGAAGAAACAGACCAGAAAAATGGGCGAATGGCTTTCTTCTTCTTCACGACAATGCGCCGTGTCACACCTACCTTCTCATTCGCGAGTTTTTGGCCGAAAAAAGTGTTCCTGTCTGTCAACATCCGCTATACTCACCCGATTTAGCACCACGCGACTTCTGGCTGTTCCCAAAAATTCCCAACTGTGCTTAAAGAAAAACTTTTTGACACCATTCCTGACATTAAGAAGACCACGACCGAGCAGCTAAAAGCCCTTCCGAAAGAATCCTTCCAGAAGTGTTTCCAGTCATGGATTAAACGTTGGGATAAGTGCATTGCCTGCCGAGGACAGTACTTTGAAGGAGATTACATCGAATTTGATGTCAATTTATTACATTTTGAAATAAAAAATTATTTACCGTATTTTACCCGGAAAATTGATAATTAAACATATACAAATATAATTCTTTACTATTCAATTTTTTATATTAATGGTGCTACAACTCGGTCCACATCAGACCAACTCAGCTTTGGTCTCACCCTTCTTCTCGTGCCGTCGAGAGGTTCTGTAAACATCTTTTTAGGAATCATGGCATCTTCCATTCTAGCCACATGACCAGCCCTCAGTAATCTGAACCGAATATTTCACAGAAACCAACTGTTATACAGGTTATAATGGCAAATATGATTACATAAAGCGAGCAATAGCTGTAAACGAGGGTTTTACGCCTTTAAACACCTACAAACTATAACAACATGGCCGTTAGCGTTTAATGACAACCCACTAGGGTTTTAAAAAAGAGAGTTAAAAATCCTTGGTTATGGCGTCCTTCAGAAGGAACGTAAAATGGGAATCCATAGCCTATAAGATGTCAGATACTCGTTAAAGATCCCTATCCTAACTATATAAGTTACGTTAAATGAATAAACGAATAAAAATAGCTATAAAAGCATAAAAAGACGTTAAGAGAAATACAAAATTTCGACTTTCTATGACTAAACGGTTTTTAATTTGGATACAAAATCCTTCGTAAAATCCTAAACGCTCCTTATTTTGTCACAAATAAAACCATCCATAATGACCTGAACGTTCCATATGTTACCGATTTAGTCCATTCCAGATACCTATCATTCCATAATAAACTCCAGGCCCATCCAAACTCACTAGTTTCCATCCTTGGTTCCAATTCCATCCCGGACAATCCTCCTAGGCGTCTGAAGAGAAGATGTAATTAGAGTGCTGCCAATGGGTAGTGCCTCTACACGTCCTTTCATGCATTTATTTATTCATACATCCCTTGTACTAGATGTATATATTACAGTTGTACAATTCAATAAAATAATTTAAAAAAATAAAAAAATTTGGATACGATCGTACGTACGTACATATATCGTTAATCCGATGCTGCCCAAAATGGGTTGAAATTTTCAATATTACAATTAACTTTATATACTTTTTTGCATCCTTTAGGAAGTAAAAAAGGATTCTGTTTGGAAAATATTTCTTGAATATATTCCTGTATATCCTTGAATTGCTGGGATTTGTCCGCATTGATCCTCTTTAATTGGCTTCAGAGAGAATTGCTATATGGCATTGTAAAGATTACGCTACGATAGCTATGTCATTATTCACTAAGGACGTCTCTTATCCGACAGCGTAGTAAAGATAGAGTATGGGAGTAAAAGTAGGATAAGAAAGAAGTGTAGCGTACTTTATTGAGGATACAGAGATAGAATATTTATTGAAGGGGTTAAAAATTTTCATGTTGATTTATAATAATGAGGATTTTACACGAGGAAAAGGAAACTTCTAACGGTTGTCCAAATAAGTTCTAAAATTGTAAGAAACTATTCATTACTGTCGGAATAATAAACAATACCGCTGTTATTCAATAATTTTAATAATCTCTCCTCATGCAACTCTCTATACTGTGTTTATAAATGGAGGATGGAAATAGTTGGGGGGTGCAGTCAAAAATTTACACAATAAATAAGTGGAAACTTATTTTTTATTTGTGCCGACGTTTCGACCTACTTTGTAGGTCATCTTCAGGGCTATGAGAAAAAACAGACAAAAACCAAAATGACTATAAAAATACATAACAGTACCGAGAATATAATAAAATAAAATAAAATTATAATAGTAAGGTAGGAAATAGTTGGGGGTCCAGTCAAATAAAACACTAAATAAGTGGGTACTTATTTAGTCCTTTATTTGACTGGACCCCCAACTATTTCCTACCTTACTTAGATCTTCCAGTCAACCATCTCCTCGCTTCTCATAAAATTATAATAATAGTATAGAGATATAGAAAAATTGAGCGAAAAAAGTGAAGGATATATAAGTCTATTACTTATACAACTCCCGAGGAGTCTATTTTCATACAATTTTTTTCTACAATACAGTTCTATCTTTATTAAACTAAGTTTTCCATACTTATATATCTCACTCATTATATTTATATCTTTTTCATTTTATATTTTTCTGTTTAACTTGATTCCTTACTTGTATTTTGTTTACATTATCACCTTTCTATACATCTATTATGTAATCGTCTTTATTCATTTATCCTTTCATAATATATCCTTCACTTTTTCGCTCAATTTTTGTATGTCTCTATATCATTATTATAATTTTATTATATTCTCGGTACTGTTATGTATTTTTATAGTCATTTTTGTTTTTGTCTGTTTTTCTCATAGCCCTGAAGATGACCTCCAAAGTATGTCGAAACGTTGGCACAAATAAAAAATAAGTTTCCACTTATTTATTGAGTAAATTGTTGACTGCACCCCCCAACTATTTACATCCTCAATTAGTACTTACAGTCAACGAATTTCCTCTCTAACATGTGTTTTTATATATTGCCATCATGTTATGAAATTATTTTTATGGTATGATATGGTAAGAGTTATTTTTCATTTCTTGATCTTTTAAATTGTAAATAGTATCGGTTGGTTATTCAATAAATCTACCGCTTCTGTTGTAACTCTTCTGTGATTTATCTTAAATAATGTTGTGCCATGTTATTCTATATTCTCCAATCCAGGTTCGAATCCCGGCCGGGGGCATTTCTTTTCTTTTCAAAATAAAAATATTTAAAATAAAAAAAAAAAAACTAAAAAATTATAAATAGTAATATGACGTATGTTAACAAGTTCCTAAAATTAAAGTAATGTTCAAAGAACATTCGTTCTCGTGTATGCATCGCAAAACTTGCGAGAACACGTGGACATGGGATCAGATAAGAGAAAAGTGCGTTGTTGTTTTCTTTTTTAATACTTTCGTATAATTTGTCTCCATTAATCTCCAGAATTTTAAGATTTCTAATCTAATTTCAGTTGTCGCCAGATTCGCAAGATCTTACGTAACCCCACGTAAATAAACACTACATCTTTTTTCTATTATTTATGCCTTCTAATTCGTGGTAAAAAATCAATGAAGGATAGAATTGCTCAGGAGTTGCAATCAATAATGACACTAAAATAATGTAAACTTAGTTTTTAATAGTGCCGACGTTTCGGCCTATATTTAAGGTCATCTTCAGGGCTAAGACGGAAAAACAGAAAAAATAACTATAAAAAGCATTGCAGTACCAAGAAAAAAAAAGTGAAGAAATTATATTAAGTCGGATAGATTATTAAGGATATATATCTATGAATAACAAAATGACAGATGAAGGTGATAATGTAAAGCAATAGAAATAGTAAGAAAGATGAGAAGGTAAAAAGTAAGTTACAATATGAAAAATAAAGAAAAAGGTAATTATGTAAAATTTATGATAATTTACATATTGGAAAGTTATATAAATATGTACAAACATTAATACAAAAAATGTTTATTTAATTAAAATTTTACATATGTACCTTTTTCTTTCATCACATTTCTGTACGCATATTCTGTCATTTTATCCTTCATTAGAATCTTCCAGTCAACTCTTTTTCCTCTCTAAAATGTAAGCTAATATTCCTTTGTGAAAGGAGGCATGGTACCTCCAAGGTTTATATTAACTTTAAAGTCGGAAAAAAAATTAAAAATTTGAATAAAGAAAGAAATCCGTTTAATGATAATCAGCTGTTAGAAGAAACAAAGAGGTTTTATTATTCAGTACTCTTTGATATATATCGTATCTCCTTGGATCTCAAACAAGTCCACATCCTCTTCTAATAAATGTTTTATGCAGTCACTTCCTTCCATCGATTTTGCTGTTCTTGTCTTCTCTAAGGCGGTAGCTTACCAATATTTGTTACCAGTTTAATATTTCTCTGTAATAATTTATTAAAAATCTATTAATAATAATATATGATCGTATATTCAAAATAAAAGATGGAGGCTGGAAAAAACCATTCTGGAAGATATAGTGAAAAGACGCCTGAAAGGGTTTGGGCATTTGACATGAATGCCTGAAGGAATACTACCGAAAGGATTGAGAAGACGAGGAAGACCAAGGAGGACCTGGAATAACGAAGTGGACGAATCCATGATGGGTCATGGTCTATGGGAAGAATGGACCTTGGATTGGACAATATGGAAGGAAGCCATTGAATCAATTGGTTAAGGAAACCCACTATAAGTGGAAACTCCTTGAAAAAAAATATATAATTAGAAATAAATGAATAAACATATAAATAAAACCTGTATCACTAAAACTCATGATGGGTCTTCGGTTTAGTACATGGTAGAGACTACTGTTTCTAGTATAACAGTTGTGGAGGGAGAAGATTTGTCCCGGAGCACGTTCATGCTCAACCAATAGGTTTGTCCCCTATTAAGGATAACCACTTTGTAGAGCCTGGGTGGGCCCTAGGAGGGTCTGAGGTGATCCGACGGGGTTCATCAGTCGGATTAAATAATTCATCTGCCACGGATAGATTTGAACATTTCAAACATCAACTCTAGAACATTTCATTATCAACTCGGATTTCACCAAAGTCTTGAACTGCATTTGCAGAATATAAGTTAATATTGTATAGGTATATTGATTGAATAATGTAGTTGAAAACATTTCATGAATTTGGCATGAACATATGAACCATAAAGTCAAGAAATTTGTCGAGATATTTAACAAGTATAAACAGAATCTTGAGAACTGAAGGAAAAACCTATATATACGTATATACAATTTTTTTTTTAAATTGATTTCTTTTATATTTTGCTACAATTTACAAAGTTACATGTTGTACTAAATAGACAAGTCTGGAATTAAAAACAATTGTACAAATTTAAATGAATCTGTGCAGAATTATAATATACAATGAAAGAAAAAATGTATAAAAAAAAAACTTTCCCCAGAAAAAAAAATTAATTCTAATAAAATAAACAAAAATTTTAACTATACGTTCTTAGTAACTTATATACATATATATAAACAATAACAATGAATTGAAATAAATTGATATCCTAGAATAATAATTATCTTGTTCTTTTATGTACATATCGCTTTGTACTATTTTTTGTATAGTTCCCAATATTTTTTATAAGTGGGTTTTTGCAATTAAAAAATAGTAGTTATATTATATTAATATAAGGTATACATAATTTTAACTGTAGTGTAATATGCATAATTTCCAGCAATGCTAAGGCATTTGTTTTGGAATATTTGTAGTTTTTTGTAATTAGTTTTAGACATATAACTAAATATTTGGCATGCATATATATATTATATATGTATGTATGTATATGTTTATGTCAAAAGAAATAAATGTTTTGACATGAACGGTTGGGTAGAAATGTTCTTAGTCTAGCTGTAATCGTTACTGGAGTAGAAAAGAATAAAAGCGATATCATAAAGAACAAGGAGGCATGTACTAATTAGGCGGGTATTACAGACGGGTAATTATCGCGGGCGGTATATTTCCCGCCACAATCAGCTGATTTAGAACTCCCGCGCTGTGCACGAGACATATAGAAGCGGCAACCTTGCATTCCTCCAGTCAGCTGATGCACCACGTGGTCGTCTCTCGTACTCTCCTTTAAGTCTCCTTCCTAACAGGAACAATTAACTATAGTATAGTTATGTGAAATAATCATAAATATAATTATTATTATAATCATAATTAAATATTTAGCTTCTTCAAATAGAAAATATAACTTCAATTAAAAAATAATTTAAATAGTTTAATAAGAATATCATTCATATTTAACAATAATTAACGGAGTTAACTTGGCAATGACCTACTGTCCATAGCAACTGCAGAAGAATACTTTTATTTACTAAAATATAGCACTGATTTCAAAGCATATTATTCAAATGTTACACGGTGCAGAAGTGCAGGGCATGCAACTTGTTAATATGAATGAAATGATTACGAAGATTAAGAACGGCCAACTTCCGAGACGTATGTGGGAGGATTGAATTAAGAGTGATCTTGTGGATATAGTTTTGGACTAGATATGATGGTAGTGATACTATCGGCATTCAGATGGTTTGCATAGCCTTTTATTGATGCAATAAATAAATGAATGTAAAGATATTAAATACATTAAGTTAAAAAAAAACCTTGAAGGGTCTTGGGTCCAGGTAGTTAATTCGAAAACATGCTGCATCGCATGCAGCCACTGCGTAATTGCGGATTTTCCTGTATCTGAATACAAGTGATACTGATACTTTTCATTGATACTTTTGTAGTTGAATACAGTTATCCCGACTCTTACTCTTCTAATACGCTAGGCTTTCTTTGGGCATCACTTTTTGTTATCATTTTTAAAGGAAAAACGCAAGCTATACTCTTTAAAACGCTTTAGCTGTTTTTTTTGCACCCGATTTTAATCATTTATGTCAATTGTATTTACTTTATGGTATAGATATATCCATTAATGAACCCATATTTGCCCGGACATAGGTCGAGGTTTTTTTTTTTGGCGAAAGTTGCTCGTGAAAAATCATATATTAGGAGGCGATCTCGGAAAATGTTAATTTAACCACCCTTTATGTTAACTAATTTCATAGTTTATTTTGGTTTCTACTTAAGTGATAAATGACTAATTACAAATATATTGATTATAAGTGAAAACGTGTTTACTATTATTTTTACTTATTTATTTATTAATACTAAGGGGAGATCAAATCAGGGGATAGGGCTGGGTAAGGTTGTATCAATCTGAGCGTATCTGATACTTGTATCAATCAATACAAAAGTATCAGGTACATTTCGACTGAATCTGATACTTGTATCAACAACTTTTTAGTATCAGATACAAAGTATCAGATTGATATAACCTTACACATCCCTAGATTTAACCCCCCAGACGGTTTTTGTGTTCTGTGGAGAATCACATTACAGTACATACTTATATCCAAATCACATGATCATAGTCGTTAAAATCTATACAAATTATTAAACAAAGTACTCAGCCGCGTTTGTTCGTGGTAAAGTCAATACCTACTGCACGGACTTTCATGCGGTTTTCATCAATAGATAGAGTGATTCGCCAGAAAGGTTTAGGTATATAATTTGTCGAGGTTTTGTGTAAATTGGTTGGAATGTAACGGTATTTTGCGGAAATGTTGGAAAAAGTATAGCTCCCGGGGAGGTTTCATGGAAGACGCTGCCTAATGCCTTTGTCGTATAATGAAACAATGCATGATTGAATATTCCTCTTATATAGATCTACAAGAAAGTCCTGGATAGGATGTATCTATACTTTAAGGAAACGCTTTCTATACCTTCTAATCAATTGATAACGCATAAAGCGGTATTTGGAAAGCTATTTAGACGAGTACAGTATTAATCCTTATCAACTTATATACTTTAGTTACATTAACCATTTCATGCGCATTATTAGAATATTTGATACCATATTATTTAAATGAGTATCTTATGGGTTATCGAAAAAACTTATATAAAGAAATATTTTTTGTTTTTATGTTTATAATATCTACATAATAAAATACATTAGACAGACAAAACATGTTGGCATAATATGTCTTCCTACCCATGCAAAGCTGGGGTCGCTAGTATTTGAATAATATAACAGAATGAACATGACTGAAACTATTGTTTTGATATTTTAATAAACCTTTCTATAAATACGACGAGTTCATTTCTAAGTTATTTTTGATTTTTTGTCCGTCTGCCCGTTGAGCCCCCCCCCCCCCCAGAAAAAAATCCTGGATCCGCCCTTCCACCTACTCATTTTATAGAGGCTGGATGAACCCCTAAAAGGTCAGTACACACTACAGGTCCCATCTGTAGGTGTTAACAGATTAAATAATTAATCTACCACAGTCGGATTTGAACCCGGAAACTTCAGCACTCTACCCCACTTCCACATTAAATAGAAAGTCTGTATAAATATCATGGACTATTAAAAACTTAAACATTATAACTGATATCAAACTTACCTGAAGTATGTAGGTATGTCAGAGTATGATTAAAACAGTTATCCGTTTTTACAACACTGTTTACATCAAATGACTCCCACTTCATCACGATGATATCATCCAATGAGTGTCATCGGTTGATGACACGATGCTGGTGATTTTATGACAACTTTAATCTTGTTTAATTATAACTTCTCATGATCAAGTTGTAAGTAGTGATATGGGCTTGCTTTCTAAGGGAATTTATATCTCTCTGTTATACATAACGTTGTTAGTTCTTCCAGAGTAATATTTTTTTTATTAGCCTATAAATAATAATAATAGCCTATAATAAATAATAGGGAGCGGAGTGGCTCAGTGGTAGAGCACTGAGTTGCCATGCCGGAAATCCTGGGTTCAAATCCCACTTAAGGCAGTTCTTTTATTTAATCAGTTTGGAGCGGCAGATGGATCATATAGGATCTAGGACCCACCTGGGGCTCACCCAGCCTCTATAGAATGTTATAAAAATAGGGTACCCAAAATAAGGGGGGGGGGAATCTGGCAGTTGAGCGTGGCCTAGGACTAGTCCACCTCCTTGCAGGACCGTACATGTACTTTTACAGGACCCTCCTGGGGATCACCCAGCCTCTATACAATTTTATAAAAATAGGGTCTATGACATAGAACAAATCACCTCCCTGCAGAACCGTTGTTTCTGTACATCCACTAAGAAAATCTGTCATAACACGAATTTCCTGCCTTTACCTCCTCTTGGATTTAGGTTTTAGTTATATGAACCCTAAGTTCCCAATATTCCTTCCTATATCTGTATAACCAAAATCACCGCCTAATCTACTCGTATTACTAACCGAACTTGGGCTAATATTTATAGAAATATATAGATAGAAATATAATATAAATATAGGTAAGGGTATGTGGGGAGGAGGATGTAGGAGATACCGAATGATGGGTCAAGATCAAGAGGGAGGCCCCTTTCAGGTGGTTCGACGATGTGGAGGGTATAACTCGCTGGAGGCGCCTTGCGGTGGACAGGCGAATGGCAGAAGAAATTATCAGAGGCCAAGGTTTTCAAGGACTGTAGAGCCAAGTAATAAATAAATAAATTCATTAGAAACGAAATCATTAAGAAATATAATGGCACTTCATAAAAATTAATCGCTATATATATACTTGTGCTTTCTCGAGTTGCTGTCAGTTCTTAAACTTCTTTTTGCGACGTTTCGAGACTAGGTTGGTCTCATACTTACGCCATGTTGTTGAAGAATTGATACTAAATCATTAATCTGCCAGTTACCTTCCAATAATTCATGAAATGTAGTTAGATTAATGATTTATTGACCTTTCTTCAACTACGTATATAATATATATACACGATTACCCCCTCTGTAAAAAACCTAGGCATCACCATCGACCAAAACCTTTCTTGGAAATTCCACATCGCCCAGATATCCCAACGGACAATTAGTTCCCTGAAGTTGTTCCATCGTTCTCGTCATCTCCTTACACAATCTTCCCGTAAGCTTCTCGTATCTTCTCTCATCTTCCCCCACTTTGACTATTGTAGCGTGGTATAAGGAGGCCTCTCTAAAATGCTTGAAGACAGACTAAAGAGAATAATGAACTGCTCTCCGTGCTTGATACTCCGAAGCGATCGCGCGTCTCCCACCTCTATGATGAGTTAAAGTGGCTCTTCCTTCCCTTCCGAAGACAATATTTCCTCTGTTCATTCTTATACCAATCCATTCACTCTCAACACCCTTCATATATCTACAGTCTCCTCCGATTCAAATCCTCAGTTCAACACCATTAACAAGATCCCTCCTTTCTGATCTCTATATACGTTCACACAGAACTAAAGCATTCGAACGTTCCTTTCTCGCCCGCTCTACCACAGTGTGGAAATCCATCCCTCCTAATATCCGTCATACTCCCTCTCTATCATTATTCAAATCCTTGTTGTTTCAACACCTCTTAGCTTCCCAAAAGGATAGTCTCTAGGTAGGTTAGTCATTTGCTTAGAATACAATGTATATAATAACTCATTGTGTTATTTAGTTCTTTTAATTCTGCTCTTTGAAAAGCTGTACATCATGTAAACAAATTATTGAATGCTAGCTCATGCATTCAATTTCAAAAGCTATGGATTTATCTATTCTCTGTAATTGCTTAATATCCTGTCAAGATCTGTACTGTTTATTTACTTACTATTATTTTTGTTTATATATTTCTTTTTAAATTGTTTTCTGTTATGTTTTAACACGCTTTAGAATATGTAACATTTAGCCTTCTGGCCAGATAAATATTATGTTTTTTTTCCTGTTCATATCTTTTATTCTAAAGGGACTTAGTCCCAGAATAAAGTTACTTTTCTATTCTATTCTATTCTATTCTATATATATATATATATATATATATATATATATATATATATATATATATATGTGTGTGTGTGTGTGTGTGTGTGTGTGTGTGTGTGTGTGTGTGTGTGTGTGTGTGTGTGTGTGTGTGTGTGTATATATATATACATAAAACTGTCTAGATTTAACCTAATTAATGATTCAATGCTCCTGAGCTTAGACTTGAACGCATCTTGAATATATTAAAGGAGACAACGAACGGGCAAAGGAATTCAAGTTTTTGGCTTGAAGGTCCAAGACGAGTTCTACAAGTGGAATACAAAATGTCGCCAAATGCTTTCCAAATCTGCTTTGGATATTTCCATCACAAAGGCAGCCGCGGTCCATTTCTTTGGCTGCCATTTTTGTAAAATATCAACAGGTAGTTTATTATCTCTTTATCTTTATCTTTATTTTCCTTTGAACTCTTTTAAATGGTTTATTCCTTTTAACAAAATGTATTTCGCATACAGATATGAAATTAAAACAATAGCCAACATATCCGCTTACAAATATTGTAAATTATAATTAATATTGGATTAGTCATTTAGTATAAAGAATTGTTAATGGTGACAGCTGTCTGTCATTGCAGTACTAGCTGACTTCGAGATAGTGTAGCAGTGCTTCTTTTTCCTTATTTATAATATTATTTACGACTTATTAATAAGAAATTTGGGACTATACAGGACTATACAGGACTGTACAGGACTATTGGGGAAGATAAGGGAGCGGGTTAGCTCAGATTTAGAGCGCTAAGTTCCTGTGCTGAAAGTCCACGATTAGTCCAGATAAATGATTTAATATGTTAACAGCCAAAGTTTTGGCTCAGTAAGGCTGTGGTTTGTAGGTCCCTATACAAAGTAGGGTAAACCTAACGGGGAAAAACTCTGCACAACCCTTGTCTTAAGTCTAGTACACTCTTTTAGATATGTTGCTTGTCTCGTCTAGAGACCCCCTTGTAGCCGGCCTATGGACCGCCTTCTTTGTTTCGCCCAGCATCCTCGTTAATATCCGGCTTGTATAGTTTTCGACCACCATCTAAAGTCTTTCGTCAATCTAAAGCTGTAGGTCAGCCTGGGAAACTTCAAGCCACCTTAGTCTGGGTCTACCTCTTCCTCTTCTACCGTCCGGGCGTACCAGCATTATGTTCCTTTTGTAAATTTTCTTGATCCATTCCAACCACATGACTAAACCAATAACATTCTCCCTTTTAAAAACATGAGACTGAATAGGAGTCTTTAAGTTCTTTATTGGTTGAAGCATATATATGTTTCTCAGGATTTTTCTCTCCCACGTATTAACGAAACTCTCTTGTCGCTTTGTAAGGGTCCACGATTCATATGTCTCTCTTGGTCGGAGAACGTTGTCATATTTTCGCACTTTTATATCTCTCGGAATATATTTTATTAATTTCTTTCTTTCTTATTCTGTCTCCCTCAAGGGCTGCTCTTCTGGCTTCCGGCCATCCGATCCCTTTTTTTCCGGATATTATGGAGGTTATTCTTCCAGGTCACTCTCCGGCTTCCCTTCATTACATGGCCGAACCATGGAAGTTCTCCTTTCTCAATTATCTTATTGAGGGGTTCAATTTTTAGTATCGTCCTGTTTTGTTTCCGGTACCTCCTTGTCTTACCCTCTATTCCCTCAGGTACCTCATTTCCATGTTTTGAAGTCGGCTGCAATCACTGTGTTTAAAGGCCAAGGAATGACTTCCATAAGTGGTAATAGAAACATATGTCGAGCGATTAAGAGCTAATTTAGTTTCTCTATATGCATTTAAGAAATTTTAATTTATAATTTCAACAATTATAGTATTTATAAACACAGTAGTCTTTTTAAAAAAAGTTATGTTAAGGCTGATCTTACGGGTATGGCCTGTTATTCAGTAATGGATGGATGTAAGCAGCAATTGGTTTGGTGGCTTCGGGGCCTTACTTTGATTTCTCAAGTTAGTTCATTAGTTGGTCTTTTGATCCAGATTCGAACCCGAAGAATAGCGCTATAAATTTTTCTAAGAATTTTCCGCTCTTGTTTCTCGATGTCATTGAATTTTTGTCATCCCTTTAATTACTGTAATTTCTGCTGCATACAGGGCTTCAGGTAAATCAACTGTGTTGTAATGCCGTAATTTGGCATTGCGAGATACTGCTTTTCTAATGTAATGATTCCAGGTCAATTTGTTTACCTTCTCCAATTTGAGCACTCTTTCTGTGTTGTAAATGGTGTTCAGTCTTGTGCGTTGGATGGTTCCCCTAAGTACTTGAAGTGAAAGACCTGTAATATTTTCCCATAGTGCGTTTGTAATGTTGATTTAGTAGCCATATACTGTGTTTTTCATAGGAAATTTCAAGTCCATTACGGGAGATTTCATGCAGTTTTTCTAGTGCTAGTTTTGCCTCATCTTTTATATATATATAAAATATATATATATACACACACACATACATATACATTGATAACCGAGGGGCGTTGAACCCGCTGATACAGCTGAGGAATGGTGTTTCGCTCGCTCAGGAATTCCTTTGTTTTTTCCAAGGCCGGGTCTGCCCTGACTCACTCCTGACCTAAACAGCTTCCTTTTACGTCCCTTTATCTCTCCTTTTTTGTTCCTTTATTTGTATTTTTTTATGGGATTTCCTCAATCGGTTCTCATGAATGGAGATCCATTACATCGTGTTTACGTCGATTAGAGTAAAAGTGAAAAGAAATAGAATAGAGAGCGTCAGTTCCCCAGTTAGCTGCTTCGAGTTTTGTCACGAAAAGTTTTAATGTTTTATTTGTTTCCTTTTCAATATTGTCTAACCATCAATGCTTCTTACATTGTTATGTACAAAGCCAGCCATAATGACCTCAATGTCCCATTTGTTACAGTTTTGGCCCGAACCCGATAACAATCTTTTCATGACAAACTTTATTCCCACTCAAACCTACTAGAATCAAACCTAGCAACCTCTTCAATTCCTGATAATCCTCCGAGGCGTATGAAAAGAAGATAGCCTCGAGACCTGCTGAGTTGAATTGGTATTTGAGTACTACCACTGGGCAGTTTTTTTACTTTCCTTTATTCATGTCATTATGTATCCTCCTATTATACTTGCTTATTGGATTGTTATTGAGAGAAAAAAATTGTTAGAGAGTATATTGCTCAACCCAAAAGGGAAATCGTATCCGTATCAAAAATAATCCAGAACTTTAGATTAGGATGGTTGGCCACATACATAGAAAGGATAAAAAAAGGCTCCCACAGCAGATCTTGGAGGGACGTCCAGATGGAACAAGAGAAAGAGGCAGGTCTAGTCTGTGATGGCTGGACGATGTGGAAGCAGACCTTAGGCTCCAGGGTGTGACAGTATGGAGAAGAAGAGCCGTGGAAGATCGGTCAGATTGGAAATTGAAATTGGTGGGAAAAAAATTGTTATAATACAGTTGTCAATTTCAGTAAATAAATTTAAAAATATATATTCTCGGAAATAAATAGTTATTTACGCACCTAGGGACTAAATAAGATCATTATTCCCTCAGATGTAAGTTTCACACGAGCGAATGCGAGGGAATAATTATCTTTACTCACGAGGCCAAGCGGAGGGAGTTAAGTATTGCTGGGAATAATGATCAATTTAGTCCCGAGGGGCAAACAAGATTTTATCTCCTGGTGGGATGTAAAAAGGCAAACTATACGCTATAATATTTTATATTATGTTATGTTTTACAATAAATTCAAAACCTGAAATCAAATGTGCAATTATTACAATTTCGAATTGTTTTGATTTAGCTGGCAATAAATTTGAAATAACATTATTTGCTTCTTATAAAATATGTGGTGGATCCGTAACTTACATAACCTGAACACAAATGAACTTCTGTTTATCAGTTTTGGTGTTTTGAAACAACAGCTGATTTTAATGGCCGGTGTGACAGGTGTACCAACCTAACCCCGAACCTTTTCAGTACAAAACCTACATTATTTAGACGAATTAGGTTGGCATATTTTTACTTTATTCCCTAGGGAATAAAGTTGACTTTTTGACTCAATTTCTAATGCACAGGGAGAAAAGACGTACTTTAATGCTAATTAATTAAACCAAAAACACATGTTTTTGTACCAGCTGGAGATAAAATAAATTTATTACTAAATTTATATATTATCAAATACTGAATATAAGTATAAAAACTTCATAGGGGCTGGATGTGCTGTGGACGGTAGATTTGCACATCATTTAACTGCCTCAGCCAATTCCGTTTCCAGAATCTAAGCAGCTAACAGGCCCCACGTTTATATTTCAGGACTAAAAAAAAACACTTATAGCTCAACCAAAAATTCTTAGCTGATAATCCAATTGATTTGTTTTTATTTCATGCATGTACATAAATGTTATGTTTATATATATATATAGCGCTGAGTTTCCGTACCAAAGGTCCTGGGTTCAAATCGGGCTGTGACAGATTAATTATTCAATCTGTTAACAGCCCTCAATAGACCTTGTTGGATCTGCAGACCGTCTTAGGGCTCACCCAGACTTTATAAAGCGGTTACCTTAATTGAGTGAAACCCTGGTGGTTGAGGGTGATCTACCTCCATGCACAATCGTTATCCAAGAAACAGTATAGTCTTTACCCAAGACCCTTTCAAGGGTTCTAGTGGTCCTGGCTTTTATTTATTTATATATATATATTAATATTATTAGAAAAAATACAATAATATACAGAATTTAACGCTTCCTAAAAAAAAACACTGAAACACCTGTATTACTACAAATCAGTGGGGGGTTATGGATTATATATATACATATCTATATATAACAAGTGTTTCCGGTAAACATTTCAGTGAGATATAAAAATAAAGATGTACTATTTTATTCTAACTTAATCATTTATTTAATTTATTTTGCTTTTCCTTGTTGTGGGGATTTACTTTTCTTTTTTTTTTAACATATATTTTATGTATTATGTTGTTAAGTAGGCTTGAAGCGCTTTTATTATTATTTGAGTCAAGTTGTGGAAGTGGAATCTCACGAGTTACATTTTCCTTGTTTCCTAAATAAATACTAAATATGGCATTGTAATGTTCATTCTGGACATTATGTTTAGTAGTCTGTTAATGCATTATCTTAGCAACCTCGAAACTGTTGAGTTGTTGGTTCGAATCGGAATTTATTCTGTAGCCGACACACGTATGATTTGTAATTGTTTTTAATGTATTGGGCAATGTATTTTTTATAACAATATAACAAGTAAATATACTCAATGGCATGGTTAAAGGCAAGTAGAGAAACTATCCTGTGATAGTACTGAAATAACAAATTCGACTTAGAAGTTCATCTTCTATTCGGATACCTCTGAGGATTATCGGAAATTGAAGAGGAAGCTAAGTTAGAAAATACTGTGTATGAGTTGGAATAAAGTTTGTCATAGAAGGACTGGTATCGGGTTTGGGCCAAATCAGTAACATTATGGATGACTTTATTCGTAACAAAGTAAGGAGCATTTAGGATTTTACGAAGGATTTTGGATTGTAAGGATTGGATATGAGAGGAATTCGATTGATTGGTGGAGCCCTGAAGCTCTACTCCGTAACCCCAATTAGGTATTTACTGAATTTGAAAATATATATTGAAACATTATGAGGATGTGTCCCGGTTTTATTATGGTAACATCGTAATCATAAATATACTGACTTCCGTGTCTATTTGAATGAATAATAAATATGAATAATATCTAATTAACTATCTATCATTATTTAATAATTCACTAATGATCACTTAATGGCAATGTTTCTATTACGAAATCGTGACACTCAACACATTAATTTTTGTATTTTATTTAATTATTATTTTGAAAGTGGTTATTTTTAAATATTTTGTTTTGAAGAGAAAAGATTTGCCCTGGCCAGGATTCGAACCTGGGTCGTCTGCATCTCCGGTGCAGTGCTCTAAACCACTAAGGGTCGTATCCAAGTCACACAAATCCGTTCTCTTCACCGATCATATATCCACGTGTTCTCGCAATTTTTGTGATGTATACAGGGAAGAACGTTCGTTATGAATATATATTATACATTTTATTGTAATATAAATATAATATAATATTATAAATAATATTTTGACGTATGTCAACAAGATCTTAATTAAAAGTATTGTTCAATGATTATTCTTCCCCGTGTATACATCGCAAAAATTGCGAGAACACGGGAATATAGGATTGATGAAGAGCGTATTTGTCTGACTTGGACGACTCCTGGTAGCTCAGTGGTTAGAGCACTGCAACGGAGACGCAGACGACCCGGGTTCTAATCCCGGCCAGGGCAAATCTTTTCTCCTAAAAAAAAAATAATTTATACAAAAGGTAATTTTTTTTTTAGTAGAACAGATCATCCATAATGACCTCAATGCCTCATGTGTTACTGATATTGCCCGAACCTGGAGCCAGTCCTTTCATAACAAACTTTATTCCCACTCAAACCCACTATTTTAAAACCTAGCTACTTCTTCAATTCCTGATAATCCTCCGAGGCGTCTGAAAAGAAGATGGCCTCGTGACCTTTTAAGTTGAATTTGTTATTTGAGTACTACCACTGGGTAGTTTCTCTACTTGTCATTATTCATCCCAATGTGTACCATTAATCCTATTTACTTGTTGTATTAGTATAATACAGTTGTAAAATTCATTTAATAAAAAAAAAAAAGGATACTTGAGGACCGTAAGTCATTGGCATCCGAAAAAGGAAACTTTAATCAATATTATGTTTGCCCTGGTTCCCTAACCTTGACTAATGTTCTACCAAGATGTCTGACCACCTTCCTAAACGTTTAGGTATAAGATGTCAACCTAGTTGTTGGCAGAACGTTTATAGTAAAATAAATTATTTATATCTACTTTAATGACGATATATCTCTCCCTTTCTGTTATTTATTCCCTCGTAAAAGATAGAGGCTAAACAAGTTTGAGAGCCCAAACAAGTTTGAGCGAAGGTACTCTTGGAAGTTTAAATCGTGCGTAGGATACTTCAGCCCACACCTGGAAGTGTAGAATAACCAATTGAGTCAATGACCCCTCTCTTGATACCGTTTACCTATGTCTTAATCGAACCTAGGTCATCGAATACCCTCTCGGTCATGTCAGAAGAGAATGTCAAAAATATAAATATAAGTAATTTTAATGGAGAAATTAACAGGGTACCAGAAGTTATTTCTGAAAAATATTCACAACAAGAAAGAATACAAAAAGCTCATAGAGGGCTTGTGGTTGGTGCAAAACCTTTACAATAAAAAATGTCTATCTCTCAATACAAAAATTAAAACAGCAATATTATATGTCAGCTAAACCTTGGCACTTAAAAGAAAAACAGATAAGGAAAATCTAAAGAAAGAGGAAAAGGAAATAATTAGGAAAATTCTGGGACCAATATGGACCGAAGAAGGGAGTAGATTACAGAAAACTTCTAAAATTGAAGAATATATTAACATAGAGATACATATAACGTCTTAAATTCTATGGCCACATAATGAGGCTTCCCGATCACAGGTTTACAAAAAGAATATTAAAATACGTAGCATCCCTATGGAGGGGAGTGGATCCGAAAAATTAAGAAAGACTTGGAATTTGCCAAAACTACTGATCAAGATATGAAAACAAGAAATAATTTTAAACAAAAAGTTGAAAAATGGTAGGCTAAGCCAGAGACAAAAGCACCAAGAACTTGAACAAAATGGAGCGAAGAAAGAAAAGCTAAATTCAATAAAAAACTGAAAACCTGGTGGGCAAATAAGAACAAACCCGGAACGTGAACCATCTTTACTAAGTTTCTTCAACTTTGGGAGCTTTACGACTTACAATAATAATAATAATAAATAATTTTCTCTAAATAATCAACAAAAACGACAAAACAAATGTGCATTAAGCACATATTAATATTTATAAAAATTATTATGATGTATGAATTCCATTTATGGAATTCAACAATGGATTGAATCCATAATTTCACACTTTACAGTTGGTATCACAAACTAAAGTTAAAATCCATGGATCATTAAGGAGCATATTGTGACGTCATTGTGTTCAACCTATAGTTATGTGTATTAATGAAGTTATATCCATCGACACACACAGTTAACGGGACATCGCTGAATATCGAATCGGCCCGATGATTACCATAGAAAATGTAGACGCGAAATTGTTTTTTTATTATCATATATGGATGAAGGGGAGCGAAGTACATGGAGTTGATACGTTGAAGGTTCTGGGTTCAAATCTCGCTGTGGTAGATAAATCATTTATTCTGTTAACAGCCACGGATGGACCCTTTGGGAATACAGACTCTCCTAGGGGTCACTCAGTCTCTGTAAAGTGAGTAACTTAATACAATGAAAACCGGGTGGTCGATTATGATCTCGGTCGATCCGCCTACCTGCACAAGTGTTGTCCTAGAAACACTACAGTTTTAGTTATGGACCTTAACTGGACCCTAGACCTTTTTTTTATAGAGGTGAACAGTTAACAACTGAATAGGATATACTAATCACTATAAACGCCCTATAAAATATTATTATTATTTTTTTATTTATTGATATTTACAACTGTATTACAATAATACATCAAGTAAATAGACTAAGCGATACATAATGACATGTGAAAATGACTAGAGAAACTGACCATCTTATTTTCAGACGCCTCGGAGGATTATCGGGAATTGAAGAGGAAGCTAGGTTTGAAACTAGAGGGTTTGAGTGGAAATGAAGTTTGTTATGAATGGATAGATAGCGGGTTCGGGCCAAATCAGCAACAAATGGGACATTAAGGTCGTTATGGATGACTTTATTCTTAACAAAATAAGGAGCATTGAGGATTTTACGAAGGATTTTGAATTGTTGGGATTGGATACGAGAGGAATTCGATGGCTTAGTGGAGCCCCAAAGCTCTACTCCGTAGGTCCAAATAGGTCGTATGATGGTCATGTAGATGAGTCTTTTGTAATTAATTGGGAGCTTAGAGCGTTTGTCTAGTAAGTGTTGAAGTAGCCTGAAACGTCGTGCGGTTTCTTGTCTTTTCAGTCTCGTATCAGGATTCCAGGTTAATCGTTTGTCAAGATGCAACTCTAGGTATCGGATCTGTTCTACAGGTATAAGTGGGATATTATTAAAGGATACTGAAGGGCAGGAAGTCATTGGTTTAAGGTAAGGTAAAGGTAATTTGATGCGATTTTTGATAATTTATTTTAATTCTCCAGTTTTGACACCATTCTTCTATATCAGTGATATGGGATTGGAGGCTTTGGGATGCAATAACTGGGTCGATGTTGACTGATAATACACATGTATCTTCATCATACGTGGTAAGGATAGTATTAGGATGAGTTGGGATGTCAGCTGTATAAACTGTATAAAGGATTGGGTAAAATATTATAGAAAAGATTTGTTTGACGATAATAAACTTAACCAATATTACATGAATTTTTATTACTATAAACGTCATTAATTCATCATCATCATCATGTTATATCCTCTTGAACCGCCAATGGAGTGGGAGGAGGAACTCATTGATTCAAATCATATAAATATTTACTGATTTTAATAAATTAATTTTTTTTATTTGAAAAGAAAAGATATGTCCAGGGTCGGGACTCGAACCTGGGTCACCCTGATCGCTAGTCTGGAACTCTACCAACTGAGCTATCATGGCTCGATCAAGCTCGCTCCCCGGTCATGGCCATATCCTTTCTTTTCACTGATCCCATGTCCCCGCGTTCTCGCAATTTGCGATGTATACGAAGGGAAGAATGTTCTTTGAACATTTATTTAATTTGGATCTTGTTGACTTACGTCATTATATATTATTATAATTTATTTTATTTGATAAGTTATTGAATTTATTAATTTTTAAATATTTAAAAAAAAAAAAAAATATATGTGCAGTGCCGGGACTCGAGCCCGGATCACCCAGATCGCTACCCTGAAACTCAATCAAGCTCTCTTTCTTTTAAAAATAATAATATTTAAAAATTAATAAATTCAATAACTAATAAAATAAATTATAATGATATATAATGACGTCAGTCAACAAGATCCAAATTAAGTAAATGTTCAAAGAACATTCTTCCCCTCGTATACACCGCAAATTGCGAGAACGCGGGGACATGGGATCAGTGAAAAGAAAGGATATGGCCATGACCGGGGAGCGAGCTTGATTGAGCCAGGATAGTTCAATTGGTAGAGTTCCAGACTAGCGATCTGGGTGACCCGGGTTCGAGTCCCGGCCCTGGACTTATCTTTTCTTTTCAAATAAAAATATTTAATAATTAATAAATTCAATAACTAATAAAATAAAATAAATCATGAAATTATACTTATTAATGGAATCAATTTAAAAAATATATATATAATTTAGAATACTTTACTCTTAGCCCTAAGTCCACTATACCCCCATGACAAACTTTTTTTTTCTATATTAATACTATTTATATTTCTGATATTTGTTTTTATGTTTCAGGTAAGTGCTTTGTTTTCTACTATATTCATCTTCGGTAAGTTACTTGTTTCATATTTCCGGAAATCTGTTAAAACGTTTACAACCCTTATGTGTATCTATTTATTAGTTTTTTTATATATTGAGTATTCGTAATTTTAAATCAGGAGGAGGGCATAATTATGTATCATGAAATTTTTATATGACTACAATTTTTAAGTTTCATTATATAACGGTACAGTATTTTCTTTTACACGAAAATCTTTTGGGCTATATATATCAAGAATCGGGATGTATTATGTTTAAAAAAAACAGAATAAAAAAACATTATAGGCTTGTTGAAGGTTAAGGCGAATTCCAGGCATTCTTATCAACTCATTTATAATGAAACATGACATAAGTCGTCCCTGAAGATAACCTCTGAGGAACATGTTGCATTTTTTCCGATTCCATTATTTAAAAAAAAAAGTGTGTGTAAAATGCCGTAACTTGAATGGACAAAAACAATAAATAAATGGACAAGGAGGTGATATGAATGGAAAGGATAAAAATGTTTTTATGAATGAATGAAAACCTTTAGATCAGTATAGAATGGAAAATGAATGAATGAATTCATTCACATTTTTTAGCACTTTTGATTTACACGGAAGCAACAAAAAATATCTCCCGTGGGAAAGGAACCAATCATATGTTTTTACATTTCCTTTGTTAAATTCAGGATATTTCTAAACCCCAATAAGCTGATTGTCGTCGCATTCCACACTCTGATACGATAGCCCATTTTTAACCTTTGTATACTACAGGAATATTGTTTTTTATTTTGAAGTGAAATAAAAGTAAAAATATTTAAAAATAATCACCACCAAATAAACAGTAAATAAAAATAAATTACAGGAATATTGCTTTATTGATTCAACATCACTTAATGCAGCTATGGCAATCGGACGATGCTAGTGTGGGAATCCTAAATTTTGTCTATCCAGGTATAATTGGGATAGAGATCTTTAACGAGTAGCTGACATCGTACAAGCTCATGTCTTTCATTTTACGTCCCTTCGAAGGACGACATAACTAAGGATTTTTTAATCCCTTTAAAAAATCATCGGGCCACTTGCTGGGCTACGAACCCAGCTATAATAGGTCTTTATGCTAACCACATCTGTTGATATATTCTTATCTTCATGACCAAGTTCTTGGAGTCGCAGCCCGGCAGGCAGCCACAATTTTTTTTTTTTTTTTTTTAAAGAATGTAAGATATCCTTAGCTCAACTGGCTAGAGCGTTGCCACGGTGAGGCGGACGACCCGGGTTCGAATCCCGGCCAGGGGCACATCTTTTCTCTTCAAACAAAAATATTTAAAAATTAAAGCAATGATTAAAAAATCATAATAAATTATAATATAACAAACTTCATTTCCACTCAAACCCTCTAGTTTTAAACCTAGCTTCCTCTTCAATTCCCGATAATCCTTCGAGGTGTCTGAAAAGAAGATGGCCAAGTGACCTTTTTAGTTGAACATGCGATTTGAGTACTACTAGTGGGTAGTTTCTCTACTTGTCATTATATCATGTCATTATGTATCACTTAGCCTATTTACTTGTTATATTATTGTAATATAGTTGTAAATATCAATAAATAAATAATAATAAACAAGTTTTGCCTTTCTTCGGATGGGACAAAATGACAGCCTCCAGTCCATTGTCTAGTACTCGTTAAAATCCATAATTGTATCTGGATAGGCATACTTCAATAGTTCCGATTAAGTGATGTTAAATTAATAAACAAACTCTGAAAAAAGAATGACATTTAAAGGTTTTATTAAATAAGCTGTCGCAAAAACCTTTAACGAGTACCTTACACCACGCAGGTTAATGACCGCCAATTTACGTCTGCTCTGAAGGAAAGTCGTATAAATGAGCACAATAGATATTTCTTGATTTACAACTATTTAGAAATAGTAAAACTCATATTATATCTGTAAGAGTTTTTATTATTCAGATGCTTAAATTACTCTTGAAATTATTTTAGAAAACCACAAACTATACTAAAGTTTTTTTGTTAAAAAAAAAAATATTTTATTGAATTGTACAACTGTAATATATACATCTAGTACAAAGACTATATGAATAAATAAATACATGATAAGACTTATAGAGGCACTACCCACTGGCAGCACTCTAATAACATTTCTATAATATAAGGTCCCGAGGCCATCTTCTCTTCAGACGTCTAGGAGGATTGTCCGGGATGGAATTGGATGCAAGGATGGAAACTAGTGGTTTTGGATGGGGCTGGAGTTTATTATGGAATGATAGAAATCTGGAATGGGCTAAGTCGGTAACATATGGAACGTTAAGGTCTTTATGGATGGTTTTATTTGTTACAAAATAAGGAGCGTTTAGGATTTTGCGAAGGATTTTGTATTGCAAGGATTGAATACGAGAGGTTTGGTGGAGTAAACTTTCGTATGGATTGAATACGAATTTGATGGTTTGGTGGAGGCCCACAGTTCAATTCCGTAAGCTCGTATAGGTCTTATAACAGTCACATAAATAAGTCTTTTGTAATTGATCTGAAGCTTTGAGCGTTTGTCTAGTATGTGTTGAAGTAGTCGGAAGCGTCTAGCTGTTTCTTGTCTTTTCAGTCTTGTGTGAGGGTTCCAAGTAAGACGTATGTCTAAGTTGAGTCCTAAGTAGCGAATCTGTTCAACAGGGATAAGTGGAGTACTATTACAGGATACAGTAGGACAGGAAGTCATGGGTTTTCGGCGAAGGGTAAAGGTAATTTGGTGGGACTTGTTGGAATTGATATACTAAAGTTAAACCCAAACAGTCGACTCCAATACATCATCATTTTCTTCTTCCTACGTATACTAAGTTTATCAATGGGTTGATAATTCTTATTGTATGAAAAAAATAATACTACAGTTACAACTGTCTCATTGAACATATATAATAAAGCATTCTCTAGGCCATAAACTCCTACACTGACCTCGTTTAGATTGAATGACTATACTTTACGATTCTATTAAGTTGCAACAGGTATACACACACACGTACACACATATACAGGTAATGTGACACACCTGGCATTGGTATATGTGTGTCAGACCTACCCACGCTGTCTGCTTAGGGTTACTGTTAGACGTTAGGGATGGGTAGACACTGGATTTTCCTGTATCTGAATACAAGTGATACTGATTCTTTTCTGTATCTGATACTTTTGTAGTTGAATACAGATATCTCAACTCTTACTCTTCTAATACGCTACACAGAAGCCTTTCTTGGGGCATCAGTTTTTGTTATCATTTTTAAAGGAAAAAGAGTTATTGGCCGAAATAGTAACCTGCACAAGGCATCAAATGATTAAAATCATGTTTTTTATTGGTTAATTATTTTTTGAAAGCTATGGAATTGAACAATAAAAAATTGATTTTAACCCTACCTCAAACTTTTTATATTCACGTTACAAGACACGTAGAATTTGGGTTGTAATACAAAATTTGTCTGTCCACCGCCGCACGCTATACCCTTTAAAACGCTATAGCTGTTGTTTTTTTCACACCTGATTTCAATCATTTATGTCAATTACCTTTACTTTATGGTATAGATATATCCATTAATGAACCCATATTTGCCCGGACATAGGTCGAGGTTTTTTTTGGGAAAGTTGCTCGTGAAAAATCATATATTAGAAGGCGATCTCGGAAAATGTTATTTCAACCACCCTTTACTGTTAACTAATTTCATAGTTTATTTTCGTTTCTACATATGTGATAAGTGACTAATTACAGATTATATTGATAATAAGTGAAAACTTGCTCACTATTATTTTTACTTATTTATTTATTAATACTAAGGGGAGATGCGGCGAAATTGGTCTTTCGCCGGTAATCAAATCAGAGGATAGGGATGGGCTAGGTTGTATCAATCTGACCGTATCTGATACTTGTATCAATTGATACAAAAGTATCAGGTACATTTCGACTGTATCTGATACTTGTATCAAATACTTTTTAGTATCAGATACAAAGTATGAGATTGATACCACCTTACCCATATCAAACCATTAATTACTTATATCAAACCATCAACTCACAACATCCATCTTATATCTATAGTCTCCTACAAATCAAATCCTCTATCCTACCTCAGGGGAAAAGATCCATCCCTTCCGATCTTTATATCCGTTCCAGCAGAACCAAAACTTTTGAGCATTCCTTTCTCGCCCGTACCTCTTTGGAACTCTCTCCCACTCGAAATCCGTCATGCGTCTTCTTTAACCTCATTTAAATCCAAAATTTTCCTACATCTTCTAAATTTCCAATCAGATGCTTTATAATCAATAAATAATTTATAGATATATTCGACTTGATCGATTGATGAACTACTGTAAATATTCCTCACTCATAATGATATAATTTTTTTTATTATTAGATGCTATTATTTATTCACTTATTTTTCCATAAGCCTATTTATTTTTATTGTAAATTTGTCTGTTTTTTTACTTTAATTTTGTATCAAATTTTCTGATTCTCTACCAAAATATACCTGTTAGTTATTTACTTTCAAGATATGTAAATATTGTTTTATTCTGATGTAGGCCTTTGGTCAGGTATATATTTATTTAATTTTGTTCATCTCTGTTATTCTAAAGGAACCTGGTCCCAGAATAAAATTATTTATCTATTCTATTCTATTTTCTGTTCTATATTTATACACACTTGCACGTTGTAGATATGTGTAAATAAAATCTGCTCTTATTGAAGTAATGATGTTTGTGGGCTCACTTGTGGCTAGCTTAATGACCTACTATACTAAAAAAAACGGGTTCGTAGCTCGGCTGGTGGTCATGAATTTTAGGATTTTTTAAAGGGAGTAAAATTAGTAATGACGTCCTTCGAAAGGGACTAAAAATGGTGGCCCCGAGCCTGCACGGTGTCAAACACTAGTTAATTGTACCTGAATAGGCAACATTTAGGTCTCCCACTGTAGTATCGTGATTTGATAAGAAAGATATTGAAATATTTTTAAGGATCATAAAATATTTTGATGCATAAGCTACAGGATAAGGAAGATTTCTCCGTTCAAGAATTACCTTAAAGGTATTTTTCACCTGTGCTCGTTATAAGTTTACCTGTTGGGGGGGGGGGCGCGATAAGTTTATTTATATTACCACCTCTTTATATTTCGTGTATATAAATGTTTATATTTGTGTATATACTGAACGTTCTTGTAGGTCGTTAGTGATCTGGCATCATATTATGCTTAATAAAACATAATAAAATATAATTCTACGTAATATTTATTATTATTATTATTAAGGGTTTACTCGCATTGAGGTTTCCTTTTATTTTAGTCAACCAAAAATTTATTTCATTTCCTTTTTCCATTTCCTCTTTTCTGTTTTATCTCCCCCTCTCAGACCATGGTTTCCTCAACTTCTTCTACCAACTCTTTTTCTCTATATTTTGTATGACGTTTTGTAGCATTGGTATTCTAAACAACTTCAAACTTTATTGGCCAATGTACGATTCTCGTCGTCAATATATTTATATATTAATGAGAATTGGTACCAGGTTCAAATCAGGCTGTTGACGGTTAACCTGCGGTGTAGTGGTTAGCCTACTATCCTCACTTACCTTAACCTTAACGTTAGCTTAACCTACTATGCGGTTCGTAGCCCGCCAGGTGGACCTAGGTTTTTTTAGAATACAAAGAAAATTAAGAGTAAAAAATTCCCCATTGTGCAGTCCTTAGGAAGGGACGTAAAACGGTGACCCAAGCCTATAAAATGTACTAGTTAAAGATTCCTATTCTAAATTAAACTACGGTTGGGCGATAGTCGATAGTTAGCACTATCGATAGGCCGATACTATCGGCTGAAAACTACCGAATACTATCGATAGTTTTTCGATTGCCGCTTTTTTTTCCAAACCTATTCAATAAAGAATTTCAACTGATTTAATTACATTCAATTACCTGCCTTCTATTTGAAAGGCAGAATTATAAATTAAATAAGATTATATCATAAAGATGAGAAAAACAAAACAATTTATTTGAATTTTAAAAAAGTATTTACAATTTACATGTTTACAATAACAATGAACAAATCAAATCTTCAGAAAAGAAAAATATTAATTTCAAGAGTCAAGTGTGCCCCAACATAATTCCTGAAAGAAAAGCTGCATTTCTAGTTGAATATTTAAGAATTGTAGAAAAAGATCCCTAATTAAAGAAGAAGTTAAGGTTATAAAAACTTAGAAGAGTCAATGCTCAATACCGCGAATTTGGTTTATTTGCACAAGTGTGAGACAACGTGTACTACCCAACATAATGTAATCAGTAATTTCGGAGAGTTAAATAATGACACGTCTGTTGCGGCTTATACATAGATGAGAACCCTTGTGCTCTAGGAATACAGAGTTCAATTTCAAAAGAAATCGACACTGGACAGAGACAGATCAGCATAATTCCGAGTGTTTCAAAACTAGGGGGTAAAAAGGATCGCAACTATCGATAGGTGAAATATCGACATATCGATAGTACCTATCGACTATCGCCCAACACTAAATTAAACCTGGATAGGCAAAATTTTGGATTCCCACTGTAGCATCGTCCGATTACCATAGTGAGGTTAATGGATAAACAAGCAAATAAGGCTGTCATAGATAAAATATTTAATTCGTTAACAGCTACAGATGAATGTAACAGCTACCTACCAGCAATGGGAGAAGAACCTGACAGTTGAGAGATATCTCGTACTGAACATCTCCCTGCGCAACCGTTGACATATAAACAGTATAATCCTTTTGGTTATTTTTTTTATTCTCTAAAAAATTACAAATAAGAACAAAAATGTAATTTATTCAAGAAGAAAAAATACGCATATATTATGTGTATGGTTATTATTCATACTACAAGATTGTTTTATACCTTTATATTTATTTATTATTTACGAAATAGCTATAAAATTAATTATAATAATTATTTATTATTTATTAGTACCGTTGTAGGTAGGACTCGGTGGAATGGGCGTTGGCCGACAAACAGCTGATTCAACGGGAAAATCCTTGAGGATTGGATCAGGATGGCTGGAGGGCCTAAGAGCTTTCCTGTAAGAGTTCTTCTCTCTTTCTATGTTAGCTCCTCTTACCACCTGAGCTCCTGGCCAGTCTTTCTAGCATCCAACATTTGTTTCCACTTCTGCCTTTATTATTAAACCCATATTATATTATTTTAATTTCCCATTCATTATAATATATTTTTATTTGCTTATTTATTATCATTTTAATTTTTTCTCGTTTGTTTCTTATATTTAGAAGATAAATATTACTATAAACTTGAGAAACCTAAATACAAGTTCTAAGTATTTAGGGAACATTGAGGACAAGAAGAATACCTGCAACGTAGTTCGACTACGTCAGTTTCTAATAAATAGTTTATTTAATAGATAATTAACTCACCTACTATTTACTAGGATTGTGTACCCAAAATAAATACCCAAAGTACTGGAAAAAAACTCCCAATTAATTACAAAAGAAGCACATACACGACTATTATAAGGTCTATGTGGACTTAGAGACCTTATAATATTGGACTTATAGCTTTAGGGCTCAAATAAGCCACCAAATTCCCTTTTTTACAACCCAAAATCCTTCGTGAAATCCTCAATGCTCGTTACTTTGTTACGAATTAAGTCATAGCAAGGGCGGATCCAGGATTTTTTTCTGGGGGGGGGGGATACAACGGGCAGAGGGGAAAAAAAATCAACAATAACTTACAAATAAACTTTAAAATTTGGCTATAATTATGTACTATAGTGGATTCTCGACAGTACACAAAAACTGTCTACGTGCCCTCGCCCCTGGACCCGCCTATGGTCCATAGTGACCTTAATGTTAAACGAGTCAGTTACTTGCTGTCCGAGCAGCCACTCCTACTGGCCCGGAAGATGACCTACATAGTAGGTCGAAACGTCGGCACTTAAAATAAAATAGTTTCACCTATTTCTGCGTGTTTTCTTGACTGCACCCCCAACTAATTACATCCTATTATAAGAACTTAATGTTTCATTGATTTGCCCCGAATCCAATATTAATCCTTTCACGACAAACTTTATTCCCACTCAAACCTACTAGTTTCAAACTTTGCTAGTTCTTCAGTTTCCGATAATCCTCCGAGGCGTTTGAAAAGAAGATGGCTTCATGATGGGATATAGGATCCTCCTGGGGATCACCTAGCCTCCATAAAATCTTATAAAAATAGGGTATCCAAAATTAAGGGGAAAATCTGGTGGTTGAGCGTGATCCAGGACAAATCACCTCCTTGCAGCACCGTTGTCCATGAAACAGTACAGTCTCTACCATGTACTAAATTCCACCCCGTTCACGGGTCGCTATTCACTATAAATTAAATAAACCTGAACTACTATTGGTACAGGTTACTATTTACTAGAAAATTATTTGTAAAATAGGTAAGGTTTTATATTTCGGTTATAACTTTTTATTACTACGGATTATGTATTTTTTGTTTGTTTTTTAATATTCGATATTCGATTGAATTAACCATTTTTTATCGTGTTATTTGTCTCTGTGGGGACAGAGTGGCTCAGTGGTAGAGCGCTGACAGGTTCAAATCCGGCTGTGACAGATTTAATTTAATCTGTTAACAGCCAGAGATAGATCCTTTTTGGATCTGGGACCCATCTGGGACTCAACAGTCTCTTTAAAGTAGGTACCTAAAATAGGAGGAAGACCCTGGCAGTTAAGCGTGGTCTAGGCAAATCACGTCTCTGTACAACCTTTGTCCAAGAAACAGTACAGTCTCTACTACGTACTGAATCCCAGGATACTTTACGAGTTACTGTGGTACTGTTTTTTTTTTTGGTTTTGTTAAAGGAATTATTTTTTACCGCTACCCATTATAATTTTTTTAATCAATGATATATTTTAACTGCGACGTGTGGTCTTGTGGTTAGCATAACAAACTACTAATTCCAAGATCGCGGGTTCGTAGCCCGTCTGGTGGCCTAGGATTTTTCAATGAGAGTAAAACATCCTTAGTTACGCCGTCCTTTGGAAGGGGCGTTAAACGGGGATCCCGAGCCTGTACGATGTCAGGTACTCGTTAAAAATCCCTATCCTAATAAAACCTGGACAGGAAAAATTTAGAACTTCCAATGTAGCATCGTCCGATTAGCCATAGCAACATAAAGTGGCGTTAAGTGAACAAACAACAACAATTTCCTAAGTTCTGAAATTTTTTTTACTCAGTAATTTAAAATAAACAAACAGATACAAATAATAAATAATCTATTGACCAAAACATTCGACTACATCGGTCACCGGGTGTTTGGTAAGGCTTCTGGTTGAAGCCAGAGTAGTACAGCTGACATTAACATTGAAAACTAAATAAATTGTTCGAATATCAACAACGCACGAGATTCAATCATGTTTTTGTTTGTAAATTTACATCGTTTATACATAAATGGACAACACATGAGCACAAAATGTCAGCATGGATGGAATTAAAATTTAAATCTGCGAATACTTGACTATGCAATTATTACTGAATAATTACCTTATGACTAATTACCTTTTCGATAATAAAGCAAAGTAAATATTAAACAGGGAGTCATGGCAACTGGAGACAGAAGTGAAATCTGAAATAACTTAGAAATTCTTTTTTGAATTTCTGAATCAATTGTAGTCTAAATTATTTAAATTTCATAATCTGTAAATAGAAATTATTACAAAACTCCTCCGAAACGGCTTGACCGATTCTTATACAATTTTGTGTGTCTATTCAGTAGGTATGAGAATAGGACGTTAACTAGTTTTCATACCTCTAAGTATACCCCTGTTTCGGCGATTATTGTGGGGTGAAAAACTTTTGTAATAAAATTTTTAAATATTTTTTTAAAAGAAAAGATATATCCAGGACCGGAACTCGAACCCGAGTCGCCCAGATCGCTAGTCTGGAACTCTACCAATAGAGCTATCCTGGCTCAATCGTATAATAAAGTAAAATAAAATAAAATAAGGAAGAAAATAGTTGGGGGTGCAGTCAATTAAAACACTAAATAAGTGGATACTTATTTTTATTAAGTGCCGACGTTTCGACCCACTTTGTGGGTCATCTTCAGGGCTATAGGACGCTCGCAGTAGCACATGGGGACGCGGTCTGGCCGGAAAATACGTTATCAGATAAAATACGTTTTCCGGCCAGACCGCGTCCCCTCGTGCTACTGCGAGCGTCCTATAGCCCTGAAGATGACCCACAAAGTGGGTCGAAACGTCGGCACTTAATAAAAATAAGTATCCACTTATTTAGTGTTTTAATTGACTGCACCCCCAACTATTTTCTTCCTTACATCATTCAGTCAACGATCCCTCGCTTCTCATAAAATAAAATAAATTAATATAAATAATTTATTTATTTAAAATATAAATACTGATGCCACAGATGCGTCTATAATTGATCGAGTCTGCCTCCAGTTGACAGCATCGTATAATTTTCTGTGTCGTGTTTCGTGCCTGAGGAGGTAAATATTTTACGAGGAGTCGGGAGAAGCGAGAATCCACATTTCCTCATCCCGTTCGGAGAAATTCCGAAAATCGATATTACAAAAGACGATATAAATCGAGATTAGGTAATACAGGAGGCAGTGTGAATGGCCTCAACAGCTGGAATGGGATTATTAATGCGGAGTTGAAGAATAGAGACCAATGTGTCATAGTGACAGTTCTGACCTGGACCAACCCGCACCTGTCCCTTCTCGGGTTGCCGCGCCGACAGCTACGTCATCTCTCCAACCATCTAGAAGTCTTCATTTTGGCATGCCATTTATTCGGATTATATAAATCATCCCCATGATTTATAACCTTTGTCCAAGAAATAATACAGACTCTAGGAAGTACTGATACCATTGTAGAAGTACAGGTTTTTTTAGTTTATTTATTCGGATAAGACAAGGTTGGATGGTTAATAGGAGATATTGCTACGAAATAGGTATAAGTTCGAACCTGTAGGGAAGTTTAAGTATGTAGGGTATAAATTCTTTTGTATTGGGTTAACCGAAAAATAATAATAATAAAAATATTTATTTGAGAAATCATACAAATGCCATTTGGCACATATTGTATTTTCGATGTTTATTTGGTAAACCTCCGCTAAGGGATTCCCGTGGAAACGTGTTTGAAGTAACCTCCCTGGACTGAAGGCACTCCTAGCGTGGTTCTTTTGTAGTAGATCCCTGCTCCAGAGACGTTTCAGTCTCCTTGTCGGATTCTGTAGTAATGTGCCTATCCAGTAATTATTGTAGCAGTAAGTTTGGATGTCCAGCTAGTGAGTAATGAAATTTTGGACTGCCAACAAACCCAAACAGTTTACTATTTAAAGGGGCATTTTAAAGATAATATAAAAGCCTTATTTTTTCTGGACAACCCAATGGACGAACAACGTCTCAAGGAATTCGAAAATCATTTCTTAGGATTTTTAATTCGAAGAAAGGATGATCACACAAAAGAATTTTTCAGGTTACACAATACACAATTGAAGAGTTTGAACCTGGATGAAATAATTGAAGCGATAACTTCGAGAAGATTTAAATGTACTCGTAAAGCTGTCGGGCTTATTAGTAACGAACGAAATCCTAAAAAGTAAATAAAACACAGACTAATAAACTTCTGAAGGATTGTCCGAGGCGTAGTTAGGAGGATTCCGTTAGTCTTATTGATGTTGGTGATACCACAGCGATTAGTGGTATTGGTATCGAGGCTTCGGATTTGCTAAACCATTCATTATTATTATTTGTTTGCGAAATTCGGAATTATTTTACCTACTAATAAAAAATCAAACTCCATCGTGATGACCAACAGTGATAAAGCTAAGTAACTGTTGCTTGGTTTTTTGATAGTGAGTGACAAGATAAGGAAATAATTAAGGAACTCGGCAGCTGTTAGTTATATCAGCTGTTATTTTGGGCCTTATCAGCTGATATCATGTTACATCTTACGTATGTTGATGTCACCTCTATGGAATGTCCGGTTTTGTTAGGAGAAATATATTACTTTTCGGATCCTTCAAAGAGATTAATTATTTTTTCTTTGTTTCTTTTTATTTAGATAGTGACTAGTGACCTTATCAAAACGAATGTGGAAAAATATTTAAGAATTCTTTGATTTTTTTATTGCTTTCAAATTCCAGCGATTGGTTTCTCTCCAAATAACCATTTATTAATTGTAGTTATTTATATATTTTTTAAAATTGTTCTAGCTATTACAGATCTTATGTACTTGAATTTCGCGACTTCTTCAAATTTATTCCCTTCCACAAACATCAGTATAGCCAAAACTAACGCCTTTTTTGCTAATAATTACAACCACGGGGTTAGCTTACTGTGTAGAGGGCCGAGTTGCTATCGATAGGGTCTCTGGTTCCAATCCGGCTAGGTTCGAACATAGTTGGTTTGTGTGGGAATAAAGTTTGTCATGGAGGATATCGGGTTCGGGCCAAATCAACAACAAATGGGACATTGCGGTCATGGATGACTTTATTCGTAACAAAGTAAAGAGCGTTGAGGATTTTACGAAGGGTTTTTGATTTTAAGGATTTGATACCAGAGGAATTCGATGGCTTAGTGGATCCCTATCTACCTTAATAATCAAGGTAATAATCTTCGAATTTCGGGCACGGCAGATATATTTTTTAAAATTTATTTATTGAAATTTACAACTCTATTATAACAATCTAACAAGGAAATACAATCAATGATACACAATGACATGGATAAAGGCAAGTAGAGAAACTAAGCAGTGGTAGTATTCAAATAACAAATTCAACTTAGAAGGTCACGAAACCATCTTCTTTTCAGACACCTCGGAGGGATATCGGGAATGCTAGGTTTGAAAATATTAGGTTTGTATGGGAATACAATTTATAATGAAAGGAATGATGTCGCTTTTGGGCTAAATGAGTAACAAACGGGACATTGAGATCACATGGAAGACTTTATTCGTAACAAAGTACCTTACTTTGTTAAAAGCATTGATGATTTTACGAAGGATTTTGGATCGTAAGGATTGAATAAGAGAGGAATTCCAAGGCGTAATGGAGCCCCAAAGCTCTGATTTATAAATCCAAATAGGTCTTATTTTATTTATGTGTATGAACCTTTTGTAATTAATTGGAAGCTTAGACGTTTGTCTAGTAAGTGTTGAAGTAGCCTGAAACGGCGATCCAAATTTCTTAAGTATTTTTTTCCTTACTTTGTTTTAATTCTCTTATCCGGAGAAAATAAAACTTTATAATAATAAGCAACGTCTAAAAAATCTTTTCATGATCAGAAATCAGCAGAGTGACCTCCAGTGTTGCAGAACCAGTCTTAGGTTGATGAAATATGGTCCACGAAGTCCCGTTACGGTCCGAGGGCAAGTCTGTAGTCGAAGGAACATTGACTTCTTCATGCTGATAGTAATTGATTTGTTCCAACATCCTGTCAAAAGTGTCGAACCATGCGCAGTACAGGTTTTTTTCATTCCAACTTTCAGACAGTTGTTCCAACTTTACTGTCCCTCAGTGTCATAACGGGTTTACTCAAGTACAAGAATTAAGTGTTAATTGTAATCGTTGTTTTTTTCACGAAAATTAACAAAAAAATAAATAGAATTAAAAGAAATCCTTGAATAGATAAATTAGGAATTAACAAAATAATAAAAAAATATGAAATTATAAAAATAATTTGGACTTAAGGGGTAGAGCTTTGGGACTCCGTATCGAATTCCTCTCGTATCCAAGCCCTACAATCCAAAATCCTCAACGCTCCTTACCTGGTTACTAATAAAGTAATCTATAATGACCTTAATGTTCCGTTTGTTAATGATTTGGAACTAACCCGATTGATTTTCATGACAAACTTTATTCCTATCATACCCACTATTTTCAAACCTAGCAACATCTTCAAATGATCCCCTGAGGCACCTGAAAAGATGATGGCCTTTTAAGTTGAATTCTTTAATTGATTACTACCAGTGGGTAGTTTTTCTACACGGTTTTAACCATTATGTATCATTTATTTTCTATACTTGTACTGTTATAACACTGTAAATTTCAATATATATATTTTTTTAAATACATTAAAATATTATTTTTTCATGGTCCAATCAACATCTACACCATTCAAGTGACGATCCATTCCTACTCCTATTAAGAGAGATAAGTCAGGTTATTTACTTCAGTTTACTAAAATATCTAACCAGATTAGGAAAGTCTGTATTCATTTTGCGGACAATAAATCAATTTCAAAACGCCCAGGCTGGATTCGAATCGGCGCCGCATTAGTATCCCTACCACTACGGCTTTTAAAACATTACTAGTTGTAATACAAATACATTAAATATTTTACTACTTATCAGCCTTCGGTATAGACAGGTATGATAGCCAAGTTTTATTGCGATTTTATGAAAGCATCCGTGATTATTTACGTGACTATTCGTGATTTGTGCAGGTTGACATGGAGATAACAAATAATCCTTCATATTTCTCATTCAAAGATACTCGATTACAGCTTAGGTTACCTGCAGTTACCTGAATTAGTTACCTGTCATCTATATCCGTTCCCACATAGTGACGCCCACATCACAGACAGCTCTCTCAACTTAACACCCTAGACCTAAATTTTGCCTGTCTCAAAGATTCAGGAGGCTGTGAATTCACTAATAATTTTGTCATCATTATTTTATTAGATTTATTTAATGACAGCTGTTTATATATATACATGGTTTTATTTTTATTTTTCAATCACTTCCTTATAAAATTACGAATCGTTGATTATCAAATAAGTTTCTCTTGTAGTTTTTGTATTTTATTTATTTATTGATTTCGTACTATTCTTCCTTCTTATCTTCTGCTCATCTTTTAAATGTTAAACTTTTATTCCATATATTTCATTTTTTTATTTTGACTTAGTGAAGCCCCTAAGGTCTGTCTACTCCGTAAGTCCAAATGGATCTTATGATAGTCATGCATATGGATCTTTTGTATTGATTGGAAGATTTTCCATCTAACTGAATAAATAAAATAAATTGTTAAAATACAATTTTTTAATACACTAAATACTGTTCTGTATGAATGCAATGAATAATTGCCTGAAAATGTCCTTTTTTTTATTTCCTCATGCGACAAATTTCCTATCAGCGATAAAGATAAAGGAAATGAGAAATAATCCTGGCTATGATTAATACCCATGTGACATTACACAGGAATTCGGAGGGTGCATGCAAACTTCACTAGCGATCAACTTATGCAGCTCCGTTGCATTGCATGGGTATGCTAAGCATCTAGGTTACTTACTGGAGTCCTGTGTGCACGGAATATAATAGTCAATATTATTGAAAAATGTAAGATTTTGTCATATTCTTCTTCGTAATTTTAGTATAATCAAAAATGATAATTATTAATGGCGGTCCAATCGAAGGTTGTGATTTTTTCTTGTATTAAACGTTTAGTTTAGTTATAGTAAGTTACCTAAAATATCAATAAAACTAAGAACTTTGTAAAAATAATAATTATGTGTGTTGAAACACACATAGATATGAATAATTTAATTTTTTATAACTTACTAATTAATTGGAATTAGGACAGCTGAGTGTGTAGAGCGGTGTGCTGAAGGTCCTGGGTTCGAATCTCGCTGTGGCAGATAATATATTTATCTGTTAACAGCAGGGGATGGGTCCTGTGGAATCCGGAGACTACTGAGGCTTATCCAGTCTCTATAAAGTGTGTAGCCTAAATTGTGGAGCAAACCTGCCGGTTGAGCGTGATCTCGGACAAATCACCTCTAGTCACATCCGCTGTCATAGGAACAATATATTATCTACCTCCTACTAAATCGAACATCTATTATGGGTTGTAGTGATATATATATATATTTTACTTCTGATGTTTATAAAGATAAAGGAATGCTCAATATAAAATTATTATAATGAGTACAAATATGAATAATATCAATATTTTAAATCTTAATATTTTATTGTTTATATTTTATGCCTGATAAATATTACTAGAGCAGTACAAGAGGACTTCGACGTCCTAAAATATAATGTTTCTTGTTTTTTTAAATAATTAATATTGGAGGAGAAAATTGTCCGAATGTAATAACAAATTATTCATGAAATAGTGATAAACTCTCTCCGAAATCGCCACAGCTAAAATTTTTATTCCATTCCTCACGTCTTTCTTTCTGGCCACCTTTCGGTGGTCATTCTGCTTGCTTCTTCAGGGCTTAATCAGACTGTAAATGTCCTTCTATATTTCAGTATTTATGCCTGTTCGGGTCCGGGCGGGGCCTATACTTTCAGTGATTTGATTGCCTGTATCTCGAGTTGTTGGTTTGTGATTGGTTTATCTTTTCTTTCAGGATTTTTGGTTTCTTTTTGGCCCCTGGTATGTTTGAAAGCCACTATTTGTTTAATTTATATCCGTCTTATCTGTTGAAATTGTCAGGGTGCTTCACTATGTCGATTGCTTTTAATATCATTATTAGAAAATTAATTTTTGGGTGGGTCGGTGGTTAATTTTAAAGTGGGTCGAAACGTCGGCACTTAATTAAATAAGTATCCACTTATTTAGTGTTTCATTTGACTGCACCCCCAACTATTTTCTTCCTTACATCATCCAGTCAACCATTCCTCGCTTCTCAAAAATTAATTTTTGTTTTGCTCTTATATATTATTAATAATTCAATGAAATTAATTTGTTTAAATATTAATTACTTTTAGAGATGTGTATCATGAATAAAATATTTCAGAATCATGAGGCAAATTAGCATCACTTCATTAAACTGAGTGTATGATTAAGCTGAACTACTGCTATGGGATGTGTGTCACTGGGATATTTTAACCCGGCTATAAAATTTATGTAGAGCAGTTGTCTAGATTAGCTAGTTCGCTCTACTGTGTCCTGTCTATCCTGTATTAACTATACAACAGAATTTATGTTCCTCATGAGGTCGATAATAAAAGAGAATTTAAGAGTTAAATGCAAGACAAGAAAATGCAGTGTGATTTATCTAAATATAAATTAAGTTATGCTTTACGGTTAATTATGTTTATTAATTTTAAATTTCTATTTTAAATAATTTAAGCGCTGAGTTGGTATGTTACAGTTTAAGGGTTCGAATTCGGTTGTGGCAGATAATCTATTTAATATGTTATCAGCTGTTGACGGACTCTATGTGATCTGGAGACTCTCCTGGGGCTCACCTAGCCTCTATAAAAAAGGGAACCCTTAATTGGGGGAATAAATTGGGGGTTGAGCGTGATTTATGACAAATAACCTCCCTGCACAAATGTTGTCCTGGTACAGTATAATATCTGCCAGGTAATGAACGCAAGACTCTTCACGGGTTGTAATGGTACAAGTTTTTTTTTGTGAATATAAGAAATAGGGAACAACTAAATTCAGGCAGAAAATAAATGTAAGGTTTTAATACGATTTTGCTGATACAGCTATATTCTAGAGGGAAAAATGTAAACATTTTAGAAACTGTATAACAGTGGCTAGGAAAAAAATTCAGTTTATACATTTTTTAAATTATTTACAACTAGCGATTATTACTCTGTGCTTTCCAAACCTTCAATCAAACCAGTTTTAAAATATTGAAATATTATCATTTATGGATTTTTTCTACGTGAAAAGGTATTTGTTCTATTGTAAAAAACCTGTACAACTATAACCCATGAAAGATTTATGGTTGAATATGTGGTAGAGAACTTACTGTATTTAGGACAGCAGGTACTAGTAAGTCACGGTATCACCGCTTTAAAATTTAATAGAATTTATTAGATTACATGATTATAAAACATATATTAAGTCAGCATAAATAAATTGGTAATTATATGCTTTTTAATTTTATGATTATATGGTTTTTAAATTTGTAATTATATGGTTTTTTAATTGGTATACTTTAAAAAGCATATTGCCCAAGGTTCAAAACGAAAATATGGCCATATCATTCCTCCACAAGACCCATTTGTCCAAATTATATAACACTAGCGACCCACACCAGGTTTGCTCGGGCAATAAGCCATATTATGCCTACATAATTTCTGAGTAATGTATTTATTTATTTTTTTATCACGTAGCGGTCACTAAGTACCACATGAATATCATTGGTTAGACTTCTTTGGGAGCTTGATTTTCTTTCTTCCCATCTCAGCTAATGTACTTTATTATATAGACACTATAATGAATAAAATAAAAACAAATATTTCTTTATACACGAATTTATTATCTTGCACGTTGAAACCAATCGATATTCCAACCCATTCACACAAAACCTCGACAAATTATATATCTAAACCTTCCTGGTGAATCACTCTATCTATTGGTGAAAACTGCATAAAACCCGTGCAGTAGTTATTGAGTTTACCGCGAACAAACGCGGCTGAGAACTTTGTTTTATAATGGGTACATATGATGAACCTTTGTAAGTAAATAACAATTCCAGTTTGTTTAAAGGCTTAGTAATGAACGAATTCCCAAAAAGAAATGCTCAGTAAACTGGTAAAAGTCCGAGGCGTGATGGGACGACGGTCTTTGTCTTCAAGGCTCAAGTCTCTGACCAGGCAGGCTAAATTGTTAAATATTTATATTGGAAAGATCTCTAAAAACTCAATATTATAATTTATCAACATATATATTTGTATTTTTTATTTTACTTTATTGTGATTATTTAAATATTTTTATTTTGAAGAGAAAAGATTTGTTCTAGCCGGGATTGGAACCCGGGTCTTCCGCAACTCTAGCGCGGTCCTCTACCAACTAAGCTACCAAGCTCGTAACCAGGCCAGACAAATCCATCCTCTTTACTGATCCTATATCCCCAGTACTCGCAATTTTTGCGATGTATATACGGGGAAGAATGTTCATTGATCATTACTTTAATTAGAATCTGGTTGGCGTATGTCAATTTAATTTTTTAATTTTTTTTTATTGTGATTATTTAAATATTTTTATTTTCAAGAGAAAAGATTTGCCCTGGCCGGGAAATAATTAAATAAAATCCAGCTGTGAAAGATAAATTATTTAATATGTTAAAAGCTATATATACGCTCTAGTGTATAAAGACTCTCCTGGGGTTCACCCAACCTCTTTAATATGGATATCTTGATGGGAGGGAGGAGGGCCTGGCGGTTTACTCTGTCCTCGGATAGACCACTACTCTGCACAACCTCCCCCCCCCCCTCCCCCCCTCCCCCGCAAGTCCTAGAAACAATAATGTACCTAACGTGTACTGTACCCAAGACATGTATAGGTTAGGTTCTGCAACGCTCTTTTAAAAATAATTGATAGACACAAAAATCTTGATTTGAACGAACAATTAATATAATTGACAAAGCTACAAATTAAATGTCATTATTTGGAAAAAAAAAACCTGATGTACTTCAAGGATCAGAAATATTATTACGAATTATTAATTAATTAATCATCCATATAATCGATATGTCCTTCCTTACTTTACTCAAGTCTAGCATTAACTTATGCTTTTATAAGCTATCTTTTCGATTCGTTTGGCAATAGCTCGCCTATGATTAAGCAATCGATCCATCGAACGTTATTAGATCGATCGCGAATCCAAAGAGACAAGGCGACTTCAATGCCATCACAATCTCCCCGGCGCCAGGTGAGATTTATTACCTGTCGTAACGGATCATTATCGAAGGCTAAAACAATTCAGTCTTCGCAATCACACGCCGTTTAAGGTGAATAAGGGAAGGTATAATTTATTATATACAGGCATTTAATAATCTCAATGTCTGAATAAAACAACAACAAACATAACAATTTTGCAGTCATAACATTTATGTTTAATTCAGGTATAATATATATGTCTGTAGTCAAAGAAAGGAAACGCCCTAATGAATATTGTATACACTGCATATGTAGAATTTATTGGCTTGTCCGGAAAATAATAATGTAGGATTTTAGGTTTTCTTTAAAATACCCCTCCAAATAGTAAATTGTTTATGTTTGTTGGACCTTTGACTTTTATAAATGCAGACACTTAGTAATCCTTCTACTTGGAAATAATTCAGTCTCTACTAAGTTATCCAAGAATGGTTTTCGCATAAATTTGAATTAAGAGTTCAAAATCGGCCGAAACGGTTTAAAATGATCCTTTAGATTATATTCTTAATAAAATACACGATTCTTTTCATTTACCTTCTTTAATCTTGAATTCGGACAATTTACATTAATATTATGGCTTATTTAGTTCATATAATATTTTTGCATAGCCTTGTTTGATATAATTTTCCCAAAGTGGCTGTAAGCGAAATTATTTTTGTTTTTTAATAATTCAAAAAATTATTTGTTCAATTACCAAATAAATAAGATTGAACATCAAAAACGAATTAGCATTTATTGATTTATTAATCCGTTTAAAAATGTATGGTTCCAATCATAAATACAATTTCTACATAAAACGAACTAACATTCAGTATAATTAACTTTAACTTCCTAGTTTCAGTGTTTATACCAAGTTATACATATATATTATATTTGTAAGTGTATATTTTTCTTTGAGGGTCCGAAGATCGGTAATTTTCTATGTATATTTATAAGGATGATGTGCAGAACTTGGTGACTTTGTGATCTTATCCTCTCGAGATCAGAAAGGATTGACAGGGTTTTATATCAGTAATTAATGACCTAATGAAAAATGACAAAACAGTTTTAAAAATAAACAGGAATATTGTTACTTTTATTATAACTCATTAATATACCATAGCATCCAGTCCGTGTTGGATGTATAATATCATTTATTTATTTTTAATTAACTACGAGGGTACCATCACTCATTTTGCAAATTACACAGCTGTTCATTTTATTGTAGGAACCCTGATATTAATATAGAAATTGAAGTTAGTATTTATTTCCCCCCCCCCCTCCAAGCGAGCTATACTCAAATACTAATACTAATACTAAAATATGAGTATTCGCTTAGTATTGTTTTGAGATATTGAATATTTTCCATTAAATAATATAATATTTTTTTATTTTATTTAGGGTATGCTATTTTAATACCCGGGCGGGTGTCAAATTCAGAATATCTATAATAGAGATGAACTATTTACTGAAAATCTATGTTTCCTTGAGGACTTGTGACATCATTACAAGGCCTGAAGAAGAACTGGGACGCAGGTCGAAACGTAGGTTTCCTACAAATAGCTCATCCCTATTTATGAAATTCTTTCTTCGGCCTCCACCAGGACCATTTTCTTCTCTTTTCTTAATTCCATTTTTTTAATTTCTGAAAAACGGGAACATGTTTATAGATGCTGATAATTCTATTGTAATATAAGTACTTGAAATTCACTGAATATTTAATATTCAAACATTAACTTCTACATATACATATTTATCCAATTCCATCGGACTCTGGATGCCAGACATCCTCGTAGCAGGTAGTGACTAAGGGAGAGTGGAGCCTTGACCAAGCGACCGTTACTAGTGTGTAGGGCGATGAACCCTTGTGCAGTCCTCAGAATGTTTCGGAGGGTCCTATCTTGCAGGTCCGTCCTAAGGATGAAGTTTCCCGGAGGTTTTTTTGGAGGCGGAAGAGGGGATAAGTTTTGACTAAAAAGGATAACTACTGTAAGTGCTTAAAGAGTTAATATAACCAGATCATTATAATCTATAATAGTTTAACCTGTTAAATAAAACCTGTACTAATACAACCCATGATAGGGTTCAATACATGGTAGAGACTACTGTTTCTAGGACATCGGTTCGGCAGGGATGTGATTTGTCCGAAAAAACACGCCGCCACTTTTCCTACCCAATTTAAGATTCCTACTTTATAGCGACTCGATGAACCCCAGGGTGGTTTCCTGATCCAATGGGGCCTTTCCCCGGCTGTTAACATATTATATAATTTATCTGTCGCAGTCGGATTTGAACCTGATACCTTCAGCACTACAATTCAGCATTCTTCCCTGTGAGCGATCATTGGACCTTAATAAAGAATAACACTTAATAGGAGAAACATAAAACAAATTATTAAATATTTTTATTTGAAAAGAAAAGATATGTCCAGGACCGGGACTCGAACCCGGGTCGTCCCGGCTAGTCTGGAACTCTACTAATTGAGCTATCCTGGCTTAATCAGGCTCGTTCCCCGGTGATGGACATATCCCATGTCCCCGTGTTCTCCCAATTTGCGATGTAAACGACGGGAAGACTGTTCTTTGAACATTTATTTAATTTTGATCTTCTTGACTTACGTCAATGTATATTATTATAATTTATTTTATTTTATTAGTTATTGATTTTATTAATTTTTCAAATTAAAATGATTTTATTAAAAAAAACAACAAATATTTAATATTGAACCAATTTCTGAAAACCCATCAATTTAATTAATACTTGACGTGTATTATTTTAAATATCGTATTATAAAGAATTATAAAAAAATATTGAAATTCTAGGGTAGTTATCCACTTATTGGTTTAGAATCGTTTCACACTTATACGGTTTGGTTGGGTTCGGTGCGTATTCGATTCGTTTTCAGTAGCCGCCGGACAAACGGTGATACGGTGTGTGTTCGGTACCTAATAGACAACTGATAGAACCGAAAGCCCTCTCGACACGAATCGGTTTCGACCGGTTTCTGTTCGGGTCCAAGGTTCACAAAAACAATTGGTCGTTCACTCATATACGGTTCGGTTACATTTTCGGCAAGCGTAAATATTCATTTTCTTATTTTAAATTTTTTTGTTAAATAAAAAATGAGTGATTCACTTGGTATTGATTTTGATCGTCTGATTTAATCTGCTCGACGTTTTCGCCTATTTCAACACTTACTGGACAAACGCTCTAAGCTACCAATTAATTACAAAAGACTTATTTACATGACAGTCATCAGACCTATTTGGGCATACGGAGTTGAGCTTTGGGGCTCTACTAAACCATCCAATTCATCTCGTATCCAATCCTTACAATCAAAAATCCTTCGTAAAATCCTCAATGCTCCTTATTATGTCACAAACAAACTCATCCATCATGATCTTAATATCCCATATGTTACTGATTTGGCTCAAACTAGATACCTATCCTTCCATAACAAGCTCCATACGCACTTGAATCCGCTAGTCTCTAAGCTTGCTTCCCATACTATTCCTGATAACCCTCCGAGGCGTCTGAAAAGAAGATGGCCTCGAGATCATCTACTATAGAACTTTATTGGAGTGCTATCGATGGGTAGTTTCTCCACAAGTGTGTTCATGTCATATTCTACATTTTTGCACATTTACTTGATATAATACCATTATAGTTGTAAATATCATTGAATTAAATAAAAAAAAAAAAAAAAAAAATGATTTAATCAATTCAATCACGTGCAGTGGTGTGGGACAAAACAATTGAAAAGTACAATGATAAGTTTAAGACACTGGAAGCGTGGAAAGCTGTTTGTACGGAAATCATAGACGGCTACGAAGATTTTGACGACTCCAAAAAAAATTATATCGGTACGTAGGTATGGAACATTTTATTTCCGTCGAACGTAGTGAAGGTTATTAAGATTTTTAATAATAGAATTTTCGGTTACAAAACTGTTCAAACCAGTTCCTAGCCAAACTGGAAATCTCTCTGAGAAAGATTTTCTCTATTTTGGATCTAAAACTTGAGAACTAGTTCTGTAATGGAAAGTGGACTCTGTTTGCGAAGGTGTTTTAGGATTTCGGAACGTTTGCCAAAAATGTGCCACATTAACATTCTAGAAGATTGCCAAGCCTGAAGGATTCTGCAATCGTGTGGCACAGGATCCATTAATTCCTTCTCATTTCTTGGCGTGAAGCTAATAGAATTATAAATGTTAAGACAATTAATTTTATATGATTCTGTCTATTTAAGAGGATATTAGAGAAGATTAGCTGTTAGATGTGCGTGAGAGACATGTTACAAGAAAAATTAATAATTTTATTCAATCAGCGTGTCACGGTTTTCAATGATTAAGTGATATGTGTGATTATCGTCTTTTATTTTTCTGTGATTGCATATTTTGCTTGCAGTTTTATCAGGATAAATATATTTAATCTGTTATATCTTTCTTATTTTTTGTAATATAATGGCCTTTTCCATTTTGAATACTGCAATTACTTAACGATTATTTCAGCGATAATGACTTTTATTTTGTATGTTGTAATTTAAACGTATGTTGTTATTATCGAATAATCTTGTAACTGTCTGTTAATATTGCAAAGGTATAAACTTTTAAAACAGCTTTCATCCGGAAAAGTTATTTAGCATTTTGTATATATCTTCATAAAATTAATACATCTGTGTTAAAAATATTTACCATAATTCTGTATACATTTTCTTAATAAAGTACACTGCTTACTTACTACTGGGCGTTATGGTCCTACAAGGACCCGGGCCTCCTCAAGGACCTTAAGGCAGTCATTCCTGTCCCTTGCTCGTTCTCTCCGTCTCCTAACTCTAAGGAACTTGAGGTCTTAACTTCGTTCAACCATCTCATCCTAGTCCTTCTTATGAGTCGTTTCCTTCCTATGCTTCCGTATAACAGGCGCCTTGGCATCCTTCTTTCTGACATCCGTTCCACGTGACCAGGTGGTTTTCCATATATTGTGCGGAGCTCACGATTCTTCCATGATCGCCTCGTACCGTTCTGTGTTATTGGCCCATTTATCTTCCTGAGTATTTTCCTTTTCCAGACAACGAGTTTCCGTTTACTTTCGTCTCTCATTGCCCAGGATTCACTGCCATATATAACTATCGGTTTCAAGCTAGGTTCATAAATAGCTATTTTAGCTTGTGTACACAGAGCTATGAACTTTAAAGTTTTTTGGAGGCACTTGTTACCTGCAGACAGCCTCGCATTCTCTAGTTCCTGTGCCGAAGGTCGTGGGTTCGAATCCCACAGCAGACAAAACTTTTATTTAGTCTGTTAGCAGCCGGAGTTGGTTCCTATGGGATCTAGGACTCTCTTGGAGCTCGCCCAGCCTCATTAATAAGAGGGTACCGAAAATAAGTTGGAAAATCTGGCAGTTGAGCGTGATCTAGGGCAAATCCCTGCACAACCGTTGTCCAAGAACCATGACATTTCCACCATATACTGAATCCATGATCCTCCACGCATTAGCTGAATTGAAGAGGGGCCATGCCCCCCCTAGAGTTCTCATTAGTTGATTAACCTGAATTTTAGTTGGATTCCAACAAGAAAAAACACGTTTTTTTTTTAAACACACCAAAATTATTCATTGTATCGAATGTTTTCTCAATTGAGCATCCAAAATCGGCGATATCGAACCCTTATATGTATTTCATTAACCTATAGATAGCTATAGGTTCCATTTTCCAGAGTTTATTATTTATTAGAATTTGAGGATCGTATTTTCGTTTGTTCGTTTCATCCGTGTTATTGTTTTCTGGCCTCAGTTGTCTTGAATTAAAAATCGATATTTTATTCATTGATAACTAATTCACACTGACCCATAGCCCTCCCCTGAAAATTCTCCTAGATCCGCCGGTGCCTCCACGGGTTGTAGAGGTACAGGTTTTTTTTTTTTTAGGAAAGGCTCACCTCAGTAATTCTTATTTTTTCTAATTTTATATATTGCGGAATTTAGAAATTCATGTTTTAACATACATGGCGATACAGAGAAATAAGATCTTAAGACCGGTCATTTAAAAAAAAATACGTTTAATTCTGGTTTGATAAAGCAATGCTTACAAATAATTATAGTAATTACCGTAAAATTGCATTAATAATTATGTTGTAATTAATGTAATAATGTTGTTTATTGGACAGTTTAGATATCCTATTTGAGACGTTTGCTGATTGGACTGGAAGAACTGGAGGATACGTTTGGAAATCGGTCAAGTTTTTTTGTCCTCTCTTCTTCAGCCCATCCTCCCTTCGACATCTTTCTTTTTTCTCCTTGTCCTTAATGGTCGGGCATTTAGGCTAAGCCAATGATGTGGATAAGGGCCACATCGCCGTCACAATATTATGATTAAGTACTTCCCATCTTGTCAGGTATTTTATTTGTATTTTTATTTCTTAAAGACATCTACTTGTTAGTGAGGATATTTTAAGGAACCTTCCATGTTTTAGTTAGACGTTACTGGTAGGTTATCAGTGTTTTAAATATTGTTATTTTGTTTAATATCTTGCTTGTGTTATGTTTATTACACTCCTTAACATATAATTAAATTATCACTGGGGCCCGTATAAAAAGCTGATAAAAGTTTCTCCAGTTCCTAGGGAGCGGATAGGCTCAGTGGTAGACCACTGAGTTGCCATGCCGGAAATCCTGGTTCAAATCCCGCTGAGGGCATGACATTTATTTAGTCTGTTTGCGGCCGGAGATGGATCATATGGGATCTAAGACCCTCCTGGGGCTCACCCAGCCTCTATAAAAAATTATAAAAATAGGGTACCCGAAATAAGGGGGGGAATCTGGCGGTTGAGTGTTAGCTAGGACAAGTCACCTCCTTGCAGAAACGTTCTCCATGAAACAGTACAGTCTCTACCATGTACCGAACCCCAGACATTTTAGTTGAGATACTTCGATAATTATAGAAATTGAAGTTCAGTTGAAGTCCAAATAAATTCAAATATAGTGCTATATTTTGAAGAAATCTGGAACAGTAGCTTTGTGATTTTTCCATTTTCAAAAATATTTATAATTTAACTGATCGAGTGCGACAAAAGACTCAACTTAGGGTAGTTGCTCGATCCGTTGCTATGCAACACCTATAGAATAATTTTACTCAATATTAAAACATTAATGCAGTTTTATAAACCGTGTAAATTCTGTGCAATTCCGTGATTTATAACTTCATAAATCCCATTGTAAATACTGGGTTTTTTTTTATACTGAATATTTTAAGCAGCACCTTATTTTCGAATACCTCAACGCTATGTTCGTTATTCAAAATTTGCAGATACCTTTCACAACCTTACACAAGAGTTGGTAGGGCAATATATTCATTAATTCCAATTTTTAAGTATTATATGATACCGAAAAATAGCAAGAATTTTCCACCTCTAATCCCGCCTTTATTTCCTCAAGGAATAATATTTTATTCTAGTTATTATTGTAAGTTTAAACTTGAAGGGGCTTTAGAATTTTTATTTGCTTGGTCGAATACGAAGCTTAATTGTAAATAATGTATAAAAAGATTTTCCTAATCTTTTTTCCTGCTATAGGGATTCTGATTTTAAAACATATTATGTATTTCCTTATATCTTTATAAATGGCGGGGATTTAGGTACATTCTTTATTATCAACTGTTTATTACTAATCTGGTCCGATTTCAATGATTTTATTTCTGTCTATTTTATAAAAAAAAGTTGCTAGTGTTGTAAAATCAACACATCGGCGTCGCCTAGCAACGGATTGGGGGACTAATTTTTGTTTATTCTTTTGTCTTGCTCGATCAATTAAATTATAAATATTTCCAAATAGCAAAGCCATTGCTTCTTATTTATTTAAACTGTTAGACCAACTATACAACTGTTTTTTAATTGAAATGGAAAAACGAAATACATTGTTTTAAAAAAACAATTCTGGATATTCTTATTCCAATATTTCGATTTTAGAACTGTTATTTCAATGTAGATTATTCAATGAAATCTTGAGACACTTATCTTCTAAAATATATAAAAAAGACTGTAGCACTACAACCCTACATCAGTACATGGTAGAGACTGTACTGTTGGAGGTGACTTGTCCTAGGTCACGCTCAACCACCAGATTTCCCCCCTTATTTTGGGTGCCCTATTTTTATAATATTTTAGAGTGGCTAGGTGAGCCCCAGGAGGGTCCTAGATCCTATACGATCCATCTCCGGCTGCAAACAGACTTACTAAAAGTCATGGCCTGCAGCGGGATTTGAACCAGGATTTCCGGCATGGCAACTCTACCAGTGCTCTACCACTGAGCCACTCCGCTTCCTTATAGAATATATATTATTATTTTTTTTAAATATAGATGAAACCTTAAATATAAAAAAATTTCTATATTTAATCTAAAATACTCAATATCTCTAAAAAATACTTGGTTTTTGTATTCTTAAAAAAATGTATTTTATCTCCAGCTGGTACAAAAACATGTGTTTTTGGCTTAATTAATTAGGATTAAAGTACGTCTTTCTCCCTGTGCATTAGAAATTGAGTCGAAAAGTCAACTTTATTCCCTAAGGAATAAAATAAAAAAATGACAAGCTAATTCGTCTAAATAATGTAGGTTTTGTACTGAAAAATTTGAGGGTTAGGTTGGTACACCTGCCACACCGGCCATTAAAATCAGCTGTTGTTTCAAAACACCAAAACTGATAAACAGAAGTTCATTTGTGTTCAGGTTGTGTAAGTTATGGGTCCACCACATATTGTAAGTCAAAACAACAATTCCAAATTGTAATAATTGCACATTTAGTTTCAGTTTTTGAATACATTGTAAAACATAATATAAAATATTATAGCGTGTAGTTAGCCTTTTTACATCCGGCCTGGAGATAAAATCTTGTTTGCCCCTCGGCACTAAATTGATCATTATTCCCAGCAATACTTTAATCCCTCGGCTTGGCCTCGTGAGTAAAGATAGTTATTCCCTAGCATTCGCTCGGGTACAAACTTACAGCTGATGGAATAATGATCTTCTTTAGTCCCTAGGTGCATAAATAACTATTAATAGGGCGTACAAAAAGTATTGAATTGAACTTCGATTTCTAGAGTAAAAAATCGAGGTAGCTCTGCTAAAATGTTAAATACCTGTACAATTGCATGAACAGCTGTATAATTTGTAAAATTGGGCATTGGTCCGCCGATTGGTTTCGAAAAATAGTCCATATCATATTCCAAAAATCGAAATTTTGGAATAAGATATGGGTTAAATACTCTTTCAAGTTTGCACGGCCACTCAGGTTCAGTCTCAATTAAGCCTTGAGGAAGTCAGCAGCATGTCTGGCGAAACGTTGGCAGAAAATTCACCGACACGGTCTAAACCGGAAGAAACAACTGAAGTTTTTCGTATAAAGATATGGGTTATTTTATTTTTTAATCGATACATTCCATTTATTTTTTTAAACTAAATTCAAAAAGAGCTATACTTTGTTTAACGGCTTTTAGAAGTCTGGAACAGTGGGTTTGCGATTTGCCAAAATTTATAAAATATTCATGATTTAACTGGTCCAGCAAGACAAAAGACTAAACCAAAATTAGTCCCCCTATCCGTTGCTAGGCGACGTCAATAATATTTTACAACACTAGCAACTTTTTTTTATAAAATAGACAGAAATAAAATCATTGAAATCGGACCAGATTAGTATTAATCAGTTAATAATAATAAATGTACCTTTACCCCGTCGTTTACAAAGATAGAAGTAAATACATACTATGTTTTAAAATTACAATTCCTATAGCAAGAAAAAAGATCTTTTTGTTTATTATTTACAACTAAGCTTCGTAATCGACCGACCAAATACAAAATCTAAAGCCCCTTCAAGTTTAAATTTTTAATATTAACTAGAAAAATAGGTATTTATTTGACAAGTGAGGAAAGTGCCACTTTATTACACCCGAGTGTGGTAATTTAACCAGGGTGTTATAAGCACTTTTCTCACGTGTTAAATATTACATTTTTCCTTCAACAATTTAAAAATTAAGAAATTAAAAGTGAAACTTTAGATTTGTTAAAACTACACTAGCGCTATCTCTTACAATTTTCTATTACTAACCATGCAAATTATAACTCTAGGACGGTTCACTCATAGAAACATTTATTTATTATTATTTAGATATTAATATTCTGATAACACATACAAAAATATAATAAACTTAGATTATTATATCTTGATTTATATTTATATTTCTCTTCGTATCTGACTTTAGATGTTTTTGGTAAAAGATGATTTATTGCCTGTTCAGCGAGTTCTTTGTATAATGGAGGAGTATATTCTACGAATTCCTCACTATCTTTTTTAATTTTTTATTTTGTTTGTGGTCTCATCACTGTTTTAATGCTAGATTTACAAATTTCTGATGTGTGAAGGCTCTATTATATTTAAGGTTGTATTAAATAATTCTATAAAATCGCTTCAAAGTAAATAAAATCTATCTTGAATCAAATATAAAATAGATCTAAAATTATTTATTTTAACATTTTAGGAATATAAAATGAATAATATTATAATACCGCCATTTAATATTTAAAATAACAGAGTGCCGATTGTCAAATTCGATCTAGGTGGCTGTTACTTTGCCTCACTAGCGAGGGAAAGTGGGACTTTCCACACCAGTTTTAGTTGAGTAATGGATAGCATTTCTCAATGGTTGCATGAAAAGGATTATTTTCATAGGAAATAAAAGGTGCGGTTAAGGGTAGAAAATTCTTATTATTTTTCAGTGTCGATATTATTTAATAATTAGAATTTATTAAACCATTGCCCTACTAACTCTTGTGTAAGGTTGTGAAAGGTATCTGCTAATTTTGAATATCGAACATAGTGTTAAGATCTTTGAAAATAAGGTGTTGCTTAAAATATTCAGTATGAAATAAGTTCTTTATAATTTAACTTACCGGGAACGACAAAAGACAAAAGACTAAGCAAAAAGTGGTCCCTCGATGCTTTGCTAGGCAACGCAGATGGATTATTGTATCACTAGAAACTTTTTTTTATTATAGAGATATTAAGTTTAGATGTATATCTAACTTCATTTTTTTTTTTCAGGTAAGTTTTGCTGTGACCATATTACAAAAGGTTCTTAGTCATGTCATCAATTCGTAACAGGAAAGTACTATATCTTAAATTTTCTTATCATATGACGCACTAAGCTCCAAATTAATTACAAAAGACTCATATACATGACTATCAAAAGACTTATTTAGACGGGTTAGAGCTTTGGGGCTCCACTCAGCCATCGAATTCATCTCGTATCCGATCCATACAATCCAAAATCCTTCGTAAAACCCTCAATGCCCCTTACTTTGTTACAAATAAAGTCATCCATAATGACCTAAATATCTCATTTAGTGCTGGTTTTGCTCGAGCCGGGTATCAATCCTTTCATGAAAATTTTCTTCATACCCACCTCACCAGTTTCAAACCTTGCAACCTCTTCGATTCCCGATTCAATACTTCGAGGCGTCTGAAAAGATGGCCTCGTAGCCTTTTGGGTTGATTTTTTTATTTAAGTTCTACCAGTGGGTAGTGCCTTTATCTCATGCCATTCTGTTTCATTTATTTGTTGTATTATTGTAATGCAGTTGTAAATTAATATAAATTAATTGAATTTGATTAATATATTATGTAATAAGGAATTTTAAAAGCTAAATGAAATATGTTAAAGAGTTTTATGAAGTAGGTAAAGTAGGTTCGGACGCTCCTGGTGGGAAAGGAAAGCAACCCCAGCACAAAGCGACCTGATCAAGCACTTCTTGTCTCGTCCGCTCCTCCAGTCTCCTTCCTCTTCTCAATTATTTATTATTTATTATATACCTGTGATAAAATTGGTATTTATTAGTTTAAAATATAATACAGAAAAAAAATATAAAAAATAATATGTAAGATTGCTGAAGAAAATACCCATAACGGTTAACTGTAGTAGGATTCCAATACCTGCTTAACTATATGGCAGGAGGAAAAAGACAGATTACGGTTTAGAGTAAAGTACTATAATTAAATAAACTGAATTAAAAAAATAATAAATTGCTGAAACAAATATTTACATTTGAAGGTACCCCAGTAAGGTCTTCAGATAACACTTGTTCGATTCATTGTCGTTAACATATTAAATAATTTATCTACTTCAGCCTGATTCGAGGCTACAGTTCAGGAACTCAGCACTCTAAGAACAGAGCTGTACTATTTAAGGATACGCATTTGATTTCATTTTATTAAAAAAATAGACAATCTTTACGTTTTTAGCACATAACACTTAGTAAAGATTGATGATTTAATACAATACACCCTATAGATTTTTTTTTTTATGTACCACTAAAACTCGTGGACAAAGTCAAGTAGAGAAACTACCCAGTGGTAGTACTCAAATAAAAAGTTCAGCTTAGAAGGTCACGAGGCCATCTTCTTTTTAGACGCCTTGGAGGTTGCGAGGTTTTATACTAGTGGGAAATGAAGTTTGTCATGAAATTATTGATATCGGATTCGGGCCAAATCAGCAACAAACGGGACATTAAGGTCATTATGGATTACATTGTTCTTAACAAAGTAAGGAGCATTGGGGATTTTACGAAGGATTTTGGATTGTAAGGATTGAATACGAGAGGAATTCGATGGCTTAGTGGAGCCCCAAAGCTCTATTCCGTAAGTCCAAATAGGTCGTATGATGGTCATGTAGATGAGTCTTTTGTAATTAATTGGGAGCATAGAGCGTTCGACTAGTAAATGTTGAAGTAGTCTGAAACGGCGAGCTGTTTCTTGTCTTTTCAGTCTTGTATGAGGATTTCAAATTAAACGTTTGTCAAAGTGTAGTCCTAAGTACCGGACCTGTTCAACAGGAATCAGTGGGATGTTATTAAACGATACAGAAGGACAGGAAGTCGTTGGTTTACGACGGATGGTGAAGGGAATTTTATGAGATTTGTGAGAATTTATTTTAATCCTACAGTTTTGAAAATTATGGAATAATAATCATTGAAATTATGAAAAAATTAAACGGTTTGTTTTTAAATTAAAATAAACTTGTAACAGATACAGAAATAACAAAGTTAACGTGAGGGTTATGCCTACCATTATAGCCAATATGATAAATGTTTATACTATGTTGAATTTAAGTCCGAGTTAGGTAACTTTGTGTGTAGAAGTCTGAGATGCTGTGCTAAAGATTCAGCATTCGATGGCAGGTAAATTTCTTAAGTAGTTAACAACAATACACCGACCCTCTGGAACTGAAGACCCGTCTGGCTGTTGAGCATGATCTGGACAGATCACCTTCCTCTATTACCGCTGTCTTGAAAACGGTACAGTCTCTACTATGTACGATACCCAAGACTCTTCGAGAGTTGTAGTGGTATTTTCTTTTTTCTGCGTGTAGTTATCCGTGCCGAAATACCTACCTAACTATGTTACGTCACTAATAAAAATATGTTCAATCTTATTTTTACAACCATAATTCAAACCTTGTGTTCTCAGTTTTCGATATAGAGCATTTCGAGGTTTGCCTAAGAACTATATTTCATATACTTCGATGTATTTATTGGTTCGAATTCGGTTTGTAATAAATATCTTCGGCCAGATTCATCTTAACTAAGATGGCGGACTTGGTACGGCTAATATGATTGGACGGCAATATATCTCCATGCAGTGCCTGCTTGATTATTCATCCAGGGCCTTATGGATCTGAGGAGCCGTAAAGAAAATCAGGTTCATTTTATGGCCTCCCTCTCGAGCGGTATTCTACGACCATCTTCTTTTTTTACGACTCTGCTGTTGCATGGTACTCTGCGCAGAACTGGCCGAGGAATTTCATGTCTCTTCCTATGATTTTAAATTAGCAAAGAGTGCAACGGACTTAACGGAGGAAAATATATAACAGACTAAAACTTGAATTCTTGCAACTCTCATTCAAAGTTTACTTACAGCGTTATTTTACCTAAATATCAATATTTAAATCTTCTTCATAATTAACTGAAAAAAAAGTTTTTTGAGTGGTTATGTGGTAACTAGTTAGTTCAGATTTAGATCACTAAGCCGCATCAATATCCCAAAAACATGTTTACAAAATTGACGTTTTGAGATAAGCAACACTAATTTATATCTTCGGAAAAAAAAATTCTAAAATGAAAATACTCTACAATTATTCTCTCTGTTTTAATATTTATCTAAGAATCCGCCATCAGCCATGTTAATTTTTTATCACTGACATACCTTGATGCCTCCACCCGAACCATTTTCAACATATCTACAGTCCCGGTGGATAAGTGGTTAAGTCGGATTTTGTCCAGAGAGAGTTAACTGCTTTAAATATGCGGAATCGTATCATTCTTGTAGTTTTTGGCTTGAAATTGAGTTGTAATATAAGCAATAACTCCTTCTCAAGCCAATGCCTTACTTAGCCCTTATTCACTACGAAAATAACTCGATTCTCCTTACTAAAGTACAAAAAACTCATTTAGGAGAAAATTAGACTTAACCAGTTATTCACCTGGGTCGTAGATATATATAAGGTAAACTATTATTATTCAAATTGGATTTTGTTGTTTGAATTTTGTAAATATCCAAGTGATGTGCTGATCTCTAAAGTTCTGCTCCATATGTTCAAATAGGTCTTAGGATAAGTCGTTTGTTTCGGAAGTCAAGTAAAGAACTGTAGTCCAGAAGATGTGGTAGTTCTTTATAGCGTCTTGTCAGTTCTTGTCTTTTTAATTTTGCATGTAGGCTCCATGTTAGTTTTTTCTCCAAGGATAATCCAATAGAAGATACATATTCGTTGTAAATTTTGACTGCTGAACAAGAATGATGATTTTAATTTTATATTATGATTTTTGATGACAGTACATTCGATACTCTTATCAGAAGGAAACTGCGTAAGTGTATGTTGTACGTCATTTATGCACTTCCTTACAAGGACAGAATCCTCGTCATCGATGACCCATGTCATTGTATCGACCACTTCCATTGACGTTATCTCGGAAATGTCCCTTCCTCTTTCTAACCTTTCGTCATCTCCTGCTCTCTTCTTCAGACCCAGACGGTTTCCCAAGATCTGAGAATCTAACCCGGACATTCCTCAGGCCGCGTCCATGACCGACAGGCGCCATATGCAAATGTTCCCTATATGGACAGATACCGGTAGGCAGCTTTCTAAGGTGACGACACCTCTGGCTGTGCAAGAGCCCTGCCATGTCCCTCCAGTTCTACGAAAGCTCTGGCATAATTTTTCAGCGGCGCCTGTCTTCGATAAGGGCGAACAGATGAGCTTACGTTGTCGAAGATAGTAAGAGCATCGTAACTCAGCGCTGGAAATTACTGGTCATTTCTTTATTCACTGATGAAATAACCTGATTCGAAGTAGTCATAATTCGTTATTATATATTGTCTTAATATCTTAAAACGATTTCGATTACATTTTTAGATATATACACAAATATATATATACATATATATGCAAACATAGAGATACAGACATTGATAAACACTAATAAGAAGTTGAAACTAATTAAATGTGAGTACTTGTCACTTAGCCGGTCTCCACGAAACCTTCCTCCATATCTCGTGTAATCTCTTGTTATTACTACTCTCATTTGATTTATTTCTGTGTCCGTTATTAAATTGTTTTCTGTAATGTTTTTTTAGTGTATTTTTCTTGTTAATTTTTTTAACTTTCTATTTAAACTTCTGTATTAAATTTAATTTTGTGTTTTTGTATTATTCCTTATGGTATTGCCTATTTAAAACTAACAGAATACCAGTTTGGGAATAGCCATCTTTACAAGAAGAAGATATGTGAAATAGGTCTTCAAATGGATTTCGAAGGATAATAATCGAGATGTTTTCGTCGAAAGTGTAGAGTATACATTTATATGAATCTGTAAAATGGGTACCCTTTATTAGGCGAAAAGTGGCAGTCGAGCTTCGAGATTTCGAAGAAATCACCTCCATCCATAACTGTTTGTCCGATACTTGTATGTAATGGTAACACCATTTCAGAATTTAATAGAATTGATTTAATTTGAAATAAATAATAAACATTTGTTTTTATTAACTTAATTTTAATTGTTTACATCAATCCAAAAATCTATACATATAATAAAACAAAGTCCTCGGCCGCGTTTGTTCGCGGTAAACTCAATAACTACTGCACGGATTTCACCAATAGATAGAGTGATACACCAGGAAGGTTTAGGTATATAATTTGTCGAGGTTTTGTGTAAATGGGTTGTAATATCGATGGGTTTCACCGAAGACGCTGCTTACCTAATCCCGTGCAATTATCTAACGAGCAAGATAATAAATTCGTATATAAAGAAATATTTGGTTTTGTTTTTATTTTTATAATTTCTATATAACAAAGTACATTAGCTGAGATGGGAAGAAAGAAAATCAAGACTCCCAAAGAAGCCTAACATGAAATTCACAAAAATGATATTCACGTGGTCCTTAGTGGCCGGTAAGCGATAAAAAAATAAAATAAATACATTGCGCAGACAAATTATGTAGGCATAATATGCCTTATTACCCGAGCAAAGCTGGGGTGGATTGCTAGTGTTATATAATTTGGACAAATGGGTCTTTACCCTTGACTTGTGTGCATCACATAAACTCACCAAGTTAGGAAGTCATAAAAGTGCGGTTTGTTACACGACTTGGTTTTGTGGTTCTCAGTTTTAAGAACGTATCCAGCTTGTACGGAGTCATGTATCCGTAAATGTACGTAATGTACGGCGTTTTTTTAGCTTAATTTTGGAATCACCAAATATTTTCTTAGGCCCGCACATTTCTTGCAGCTTCGTTTGAGGCACCTCCAATATATTTATGTACCATAATATATAGTAATATCAAGAACTTTAACGTGTTAAGTAACAGTCCATCACCTTGGAGGAATGATATGGTCATATTTTCGTTTTGAACCTTTGGCAATATGCTTTTTAAAGTGTACATTTTCACAAAAATAAAACTCACTGTTTTATTTTGAAAAAAATATAAATACCAATTTAAAAACCATATAATTACAAATTTAAAAACCATATAATTACAAATTTAAAAACCATATAATTACAAATTTAAAAACCATATAATTACAAATTTAAAAACCATATAATTACCAATTTATTTATGCTGACTTAATATATAATCATGTAATCTAATAAATTCTATTAAATTTTAAAGTGGTGATACGGTAACTTACTAGTACCTGGTGTCCTAAATACATTACGTTCTCTACCACATATTGAACCAAAAATGTTTCATGGGTTATAGTTGTACAGGTTTTTTACAATAGAACAAATATCTTGTCACGTAGAAAAAATCCAAAAATAATAATTTTCCAATAATAAAGAATTCTAGATATTTTAAAACTGGTTTGATTGAAGGTTTGGAAAGCACATAGTCATGAATTATAAATAATCGTTTCAAATAAAAAAAACGAATTGACATTCCAGTGCAGTTCACATATTTACCTTGATTTGATTTGAATTAACCAAATCGGTTCTGGTTTTTATATCATTATATTTTTTATGATCACTAGAAATGAGTTGGCATTGAATGGATAATTCTTCATTTATCTTTTTTATTTATCTTGAAGTTCATAATAATAAAATCTAAGTCGATACTGTGTATGAACCTCCATCCACAAATATCTTGACTACCTAAATCCGAATTTTTTTTTCTGATCTTATTGAAAATAGTAATTAAAAAATCCTGTACCACTACAACCCGTAAACGGGTCTGGGGTTCAGTACATGGTAGAGACTGTACTGTTTCATGGTCAACTGCAAGATTTCCCCCCTTACTTTTGGGTTCCCACTTAAAAGAGACTTGGTGAGCCCCAGGAGGGTCCTATATCCCATATGATCCATCTCCCGCTGCAAACAGACTAAATAAAAGTCCTGCCTGCAGCGGGATTTGACCCAGGATTCCGGCATGGCAACTCAGTTACTCAGGCATGAGATAAGGGAGAGTATAGAAAGTTCCCAGTGCTAGTACTCCGTTAACAAATCCAACTTTGAAGATCACGAGGCCCTCTTCTTTTCAGACACCTTTGAGTATTATCAGCAATTGAAGAGGTTGCCTTTTTGAAACTAGTGGGTTTTGGCAAGAATAATGTTTATCATGAAAAGATTGATATTGTGATCGTACCGAAGCAGCAAATTGGGCATTAAAGTCATTATGGATGACTTAATTCGTAACAAAGTAAGGAGCATTGAGGATTTTGGATTGTAAGGATTTGATATGAGTGGAATTCGATGGCTTAGTCGAAGCTCAAAGCAGTGTCAAGGACTCTTCAATGATTCCTATAGTAGCGTAAAGAAGTAAACTATCAAACTCATTCCAATATATTTGTCTGACTTGGATACGGGCCCTGGTAGCTTAGTAGTTAGAGCACTGCACCGGAGATGCAGACGACCCGGGTAAGAATCTCGTCCAGGATAAATCTTTTCTCTTCGAAACAAAAATATTTAAAAATAATTACCATAAAAAAAACCTGTACCACTACGACCCGTGAACGAGTCTGGGGGTTCAGTACATGGTTGAGACTGTACTGTTTCATGGACAACGGTTCTGTAAAGAGGTGACTTGTTATGGGTACCCTATTTTTATAATTTTTTATAGAGGCTGGGTGAGCCTCAGGAGGGTCCTAGATCCTATATGATCCATCTCCGGCTGCAAACAGACTAAATAAAAGTAACTGCACGCAGCGGGATTTGAACCATGATTACCATGCCGGAAATTTACCATGATTTCCGGCATGGTAACTCAGTACTCAACCACTGAGCCACTCCGCTCCCTACCATCAAAATAACAATTAATAAAATTAAAATATTCCAATTAGTTAAATTTGTTGTACTATCTAGTGCCTAAGATACATGAGAGTGGGAGGTAGTTGGCTGGATAATTCTAATGATGGGTTGAATTGGCCAGGGGGTGCAGTCAATGACACAAAATAAGTTATTTTTTAATTGTGCGATGTAGGCCATCTTCAAGGCAAAACACTGATCAAAACAGTCAAACCAATTAATTTTGTTCTGCTATCCAGTGCCTAATATATCTATATCGAGAAGCAACGGTAACGGATCTTGTACATCAGCTGACTTAGGCTTCGTGCTCTCGCACTAATGAATCGAATAATGCAACTCCTTCCTCAAATAGGCAGCTCTCGTGAGATTATATCTTCAGGAAAGTAATATTGTAACAATAATAATCCGGTATACGATTAATCTTCACAAGGTGGTTGCCGAAAAACATAAGGAATTGGGAAAGGAACTCAACCACAACTGGACTGATTCCGGAAATGCATCGGTATAAAAGAAAATTTAACTAAAATAAATTGAATTAAATATTTTCCACACTTACTGGACAAACGCTCTAAGCTCCCAATTAATTACAAAAGACTCATTTACATGACAGTTATCAGACCTATTTGGACATACGGAGTTGAGCTTTGGGGCTCTACTAAACCATCCAATTCATCTCGTATCCAATCCTTACAATCCAAAATCCTTGGTAAAATCCTCAATGCTCCTTATTATGTCACAAACAAACTCATCCATCTTAATATCCCATATGTTACTGATTTGGCCCAAACTAGATACCTATCCTTCCACAACAAGCTCCATACGCACTTGAATCCTCTAGTCTCTCAACTTGCTTCCCATACTATTCCTGATAACCCTCCGAGGCGTCTGAAAAGAAGATGGCCTCGAGACGATCTACTATAGAACTTTAATGGAGTGCTGCCGATGGGTAGTTTCTCCACAAGTGTTTTTCATGTCATAATGTACATATCAGCAGATTTACTTGTTATAATCATATTATAGTTGTAAATATCAATCAATTTAATTTAAAAAAAAAATATTTTCCGACAAAGGCTGATGGATGTATTGCTCATAAAATATATTTATCCATAAAAGGTCACAACTCAAAGGCACAGTTTTTTACGTTGTGTGCCAATAGAAATACCAGTGCGATATGTAAAGAATAATTAATTAAACTGTAGGAGTAGGTTACTTTATCACCTTTTTGGATACATAACCTTTTTGTACATTAAATATTTTTCATAAATACAAACAAAATGCGTCTGTTATTTCTGATCCAATCCGAACTCCCGTAGCGCAATCAAACGGCCGAGGTTGGTACTAAAATATGATATTTATAGCACTAATAAAATGCAGTTGATGCAATTTAGTGTCAATTAAATACCAAGGACTAGTTGTTCATAAACTGATGTTAGTTTTAAATTGTTTGTCCAATGAAAACTAAACGAATCACTTTACTCACCTGTGTTTCATAGACAAATGTTTTTGATTGATTATTTCTAATATTTTTATTTGGTATTCTTTTATTGTTTTAGAGTAGTTTATGTAAGGGTTTTTTCTCATTAAATATAGTTTATATATTGATTTGGCATCATCGTGAACTAAATTTCACTAAATCCTACTTTACAAGACCGTAAAATGTTAATTTATATACAGTTATCCGATATCTTAAAATACCTCTGCGAAATATACTTTTACCATAAAAATAATAGAAAATAAATTTTAGTGGAAGGTAAGCCTGGATAAATATGAACAGGAAAACTTGAGAGATTCAACTAAATCAAAAATTTCAATTTCCATCTCAAAATGACATCACTGTTTAAACTTAATGTTGCTATTGTTCATTTAACGCCAATTTATGCTGCTATGGCTAATCGGAAGATGCTACAGTGGGAGCTATAAACTTTTCTTATCCAGGTTTAATTAGGATAGGGATTTTTAACGAGTACAGGTACAAGCATACACGGTACAGGCTCGGGATCTCCGTTCAATGCCCCTTCCGAAGGACGGCATAACCTAGGATTTGTCAGGCAATCTGTCTTAAGCTTAGTATGTTGTTATGCGAACAATTATACCACAGGCCCTTAATGTTGCTAAATTGACTGTTCTTACGATTGAGGATTTTTGTGGAGACTAGTAAAAACTGAACATCATTTTGCGTACTATCTAGGAATACTTATTTGAATTTTTATTTTTTTCATTTTTAAACATAAACTTTTTATGAGTAAAGCCTCATTGATAAAAAACATAATAATTAGAGTTAGTGAACCTGAATACCAATACCCGATAGATTATTCATAACGCAATCACCCAACCTACGCTTCGGTCTACCCTCTACTGGATCACGCTAGAATACCTCCTAACACATCATTCAGATCATTGTTTGTCATTTACACATATCTATTTTAATTTTTTTTAAGTTTAGCAACAAATTTAAATGCATTTTCCACAAATTGTTAATGTATACATAATAATTATAAATTGTCTAAGCAAATTTCGAATAATAAAAGGTTTTATAAATATTTTTCTAAATATGATGGGACTGCTTCACGATAGCCCAGAGACTTCAACTCCCTTTGAAGTGGCTGAGTCTCTGCTATTATCTCTGTTCCCAGGCCTTCGTATTGTAATAACGTTAAACAAATATTAACAATAACTGTTATAAAAATTGATAATATATAATTAAATCAATCAATATTTTATATAAATCTTATCATATATAGATATCTTTTCGTTTAAACTATGGATACCTATATCGAAAACATATTGATATAGTTACTGTTTTAAGTTTCCACGGCCATTATTTATACAAAAGGCTTCAGTGGTTTCTTCTGGTTTCGACCGTATAACGCCTTCACTTGTCTGGTGAAACGTTGGCGAGAAATTTACCGACACAGTCGAAACCAGAAGTAACCACTGAAACCTTTGTATCGATATAAGAGTTCATTATTTTTTAAATAGATTCACTAGAGAGATATCCCGGAGGCCTAACGGCGGACCAACCCCGATTTTACAAATTATACAACCGTTCCTTTTGTCACAGTAACTGTTAACTGTAATTAATTAATTTATTTATTCTCTTTATTTTTAGTTTGATTTTTTTTAATTGATATTTATGATTACGTATACATATTATAAAACAATGCCAACGGTAAACTCAACAACTATCATTAACACGGATTTTCATGCGGTTTTCACCAATAGATAGAGTGATTCCCCAGGAAGGTTTAGGTATATAATTTTTAGAGGTTTTGTGTAAATGTGTTGGAATATAACGATAATTGTCGGAAATGTTAAAAAAAGTATAGCCACCTGGGAGGTTTCATCGAAGATGCTGCGTAATATCTCTTATCTATCTATCTAAATATATTATAAAACAAAGTCCTTGGCCGTGTCTATCTGTCTGTTAGCGGTAATATTTTTGTTTATAATAGCTACATAATAAAATACATTAGGCAGAAAAACATGTAGGCATAATATGCCTATATTGCTAGTTTTGGTTCAGTACATGGTCGAGACTCTACCGTTTTTCATTGTCCAGGACGAGGTTACGAAAGGAAGGTTACCTGTCCTACATTACGCTCATCACGATGGTTTTCCCCAAGTAAGGGTACCCACTTTAGGGTGAGCCCCATGAGGATTTCTAAAGCTAAGTTTGAACCCTAAACACTCAGCATAACAACTCAACCCTCCGCACACTGAACCACCACGCTCCCATTCACATTATTAAAAAATTAAGTATTGTTTATTTCTTTGTGGTTGTGAACATTTCTCGTTTTGTTTATTTTTTAAATTAATTTTAATATCTTTATTATGAAATTAAGTATTGCAACATCGAATTATTGTTTTGTTTTTTTAAATATCGATACCTTTCCACTTTGTCCAAAGAAGAACACTCGTTGTTGGAGTCCGATATAGACAGTTGGCCTAGGCTCTGTGTCGGTCTGCTCGTCCGTTACTATTACTTAATAATAATAATAATAATTACAACAATAAAAGACTTAACGAACCCAAAGGTTCGATGCCGCGTCCTTTAGAAAATCACCAAACCCTTCACCCTCTCCTATGATTCCTTCAATGCCGCCTTAATGACAGTGCTTTGTCTAGATCTGGGATAAGTAGGCTATCAGGAATTCCTCATATATTTCTTAATAAGAAGAGATTCCCTTCTCAGGATTTAATATTATTTTTTGTTGTTCATTTTATTTTATAGAAGTATCATTTATTAAGTTATTATAATTTTTTGTAGTAATTTCTCGTCTTATCTTCCAGAAGATATCTTCATGTTTATAGCCTTACAAGATTTTATCACTCTATTACAAACGAAATCTTAATTTTGAAATCATGTGGGAACCGAAATTCTTCTTATTAGACATGCTACTATTTGTTGAGATTTAGTTATCGCAAGCTGTATACAACAGTGTAGCACGCCATTAGTGGCTGTGTTGCCGTATTGTTTTAGAAGTCATTTACAAGGCAAAAATTTACATAATAATAATAATAAATAATATTAGTGAGAAGTTACATCGGAGCAGCAAAAGACAATTGAAAAGATAACAAAAGACTACAAAACATATGTTAGCGAGGAGATAGTTGACTGGAAGATCTGAGTAAGGAAGGAAATAGTTGGGGATGCAGTCAAATTAAACACTAAATAACTGGCTACTTATTTTATTTTGATCCAACGTTTCGATCCACTTTGTGGCTCATCTTCAGGGCTAAGAAAGAAAACAGACAAAACAACAACACTATAAAAATACATTACAGTACCAAGAATATAATAATATAAAAATATATGTAAAGTAATAGAAATTTAGAACAAAAAAGTGAGGGATATATATGAATAAGAATATTACAGAGTAAATGTACAGAAAGGTGGGGATGTAAACATTACAATGATAAAAGAAGGAAGTAAACAGAAAGTTTACAAAAAGAAAAAGTATAAACATCAGAGGTGGGATGTAAAATTATGGAAAAGCTAGTAGAATATAGATAAAATATAAAATGTATGATAATAGACTCCTAGGGAGTTTACATAAGTAAAATGAAATAAAATGTATCAAAAATGATGTCAAAGAGTAAATACCGGAAAAAGAAAAGTAGAAAGTAAAGATAAAAATCTAGAGTATAACAGGTGAAAAATAAACTGAACATGGAAAGTAGAAAATATAGGTAAAGGGAGGTTTAAAATGTATACACATAGATTGAGGTGGTATAAATATAAAATGTGATGTAAATATACAACAAACGTATAGAGATATAAGTAAAAATATGGTTTGAGAATGGAGATATAATATAAAATTATAAAATTGTGATGTTAAATAATAATGAACTCTTAAATAACATATGATGGATGCCAAAGAGCTAATAGGAGAAAAATGTGTGAAGAATGGAGAAAGAGAGAGGTGAGGAGAAGATATGAATATTAAATATTAACAATGATATAAAACATATGTTACAGGAAGCTTGTACTTCGCTAGTTGATGTTACATTATTTCTGATACATTGCCAACCTATATACTTTTTTTCTATACTTCCATCTCGCTGCGTTGATCTTCGACCCAATCTATTTTCAGGGAATATAAGACTAAAAATATCTAAATGAATTTCCATATCTGTTCAATTTTTCATATTTATTTTCCTTATTAACTAGTAGCTTATGTAAATAAATTTAAATTCCGTATGACTCCAGAGTTTCCTCGTATTATCAATACCCGATATCTTAGTGCGCTTACTTGCGAAATTCCTAAAAAGGTTCGAAGAGGTTATAAAATTAAATATTTTTATTGGCGAGACATGACTTGCTTCTCCGTTTCGTCACTAATACGGTCTTAAAGAGTATACGTAAATTAATTCTGCAAATCAAATAATTCGCCATATCGCATGGCGAATCCTATGGCCTTCGCTAAAAGGATCATAAAGTTACTAATAGCTGCAATTCAGAACTGCCTTTGAGGAAGAGTGACGTTTTTGGATGTTAAAAGCATATCGATGTATCGATATAAATTTATGACAATACATCGTAAATATAAATATAATAATATCGATGGCATTATTTGAGTATCGAAAATAAATATTTTTTCTTTAAAAAAAATAAATTGTACGAGATAGGTAGTTTATGGTTTTTGATATTTTTGAAACTTAAGGCTTCTTATTTAAAGATCTTTTTCAGCACATGGTGTAATAATTATTTTATGTCTCTTTTAAGATAAAATATTATATGTATGTAGCATAGAGTATATTATGTATATGCAGCATATATAAAAATATGCTCTTAGATTTTTTATTGGAAAGAAAGTAACTTAAGGGTTGATATAATACCTACCTTAATTATTATCTTTTTACATTTTTTGGAGATAAAATTATAGGATACACATTACCTTAGAAATTGAGATATATACATACTTTTTCTTTTTTTTTTCTTTACCCGTAACAAGAGATGAGAAAGATCAGACATCAAAAAGGATCGACCTACACACCCACAAAATAAATACCCGAAAATTTTCATAATTACGGGTTCGGGATGGTTTTAATACCTAGCTCCCGGGAAGAACTGGACCCGATGTTTATCTTGCACCTTTAATCACTGCCATCAACAACCGTTAACGGAATATAGTCCTTAAAAAAGATTATATACACGCTTGATTGCCAATAAGGGAGAACTTGATCGGAATTCGCTAAGCGATGTAGACTTTTTGGAAATAGATTTTTATTTATTTTTGAATCGGGAATTTATAAATTCATGTTAAAAAATTTGTATATATATTTTTTTAATGTTCTGATCTTGAAATTCCATTCTCAATGAGGCTTAATAGTTCTAAAAATATTTTTTTATTTTTTTATTTTAGTGGATTATAGCAACAATTATAGACAGTTGGATATTTTGTTCTTAGAGGGTGATTTAGGAAAATAATACATACGTGCTTATGTTTGTGTTACTGTGTTACTCTTAGTATACGTACATTTATATATCGTATCAGTAGTTTAAAAAAGGAAAATTTAAAAATATAGGTATTATCATTAAAAAGTGGTCTTATATTTCTTTATATCGTAAAAAAAAAATTTATAATAGAAAAAAAATTAAATCACTATATAATTATTTATTCTTGAATCGTGCTTTAATAAAACATGATTATTGGGAGAGGGGCTCGTTATCAGTTCTAGGTTATCAATATATAATAATAATAATAAAGCTTTATTGACATCATATTATGACAAAAGCCTCTTCCTTAGGAGGTGAAATGGAGTTCAGCTCCAAATTATAATTTTATTATATTATAAATATAGTTGTTTTTTTTGAGACAATATAAAATAAAATAACCAATCCTCGTCACAGATTACAAAAAACAAAAACACTCTTTTAGAACAAATATAAATAAGTAGTTATCAAATAAAATAATCATCATTCATTATTCATTACTTTAAAAAACAAAAAAAATCGTTATTTTAAAAACAATTATAAATAAATAATAAAACTATATTACAATCACTTTCACTATAAAACAACAATCACTACAAACTACAAAAACAAAACAAAACTTTTTCCCTTTTCTAGACTCTTCACAATTCTAGACAAACAGTCTCTGTCCCTGCCCACTTTCATCCAGTTAGTTTAGTTAGGTTAGTTCCCTAATATAATTTAATTATATTAATTAAATTATATGTAATTATGGTAACAAATGTTTATAATAATAGATAAATTTGCGTTATGGTAACATATTTTTAAGTAGGGTCTTGACAATTTGAATATAAACGTTTCATGTGTAAATTTTGACCAATAGGTTCTTATGGTTTGAAATTATGATGAAAAAGATGATTTTATTATTTTTATTGGATTATAATTATTTTTTTAATATCCCTAAAAAATAATCATTTGATTTTATACAGGACACTGAACTACTTGGACAGGATAAAGACTTAAAAATCACCCAGCGGGATTATTTACTTTGAAATATTTCTTATTTTTCTTGGAATATTTCTTATTTTTTGGGCGTACACCTTCCCTCATAAGTATACTAAGAGTATTTATTATTTATAAATACTTTGTAAAAGAGTATCGTTTTAGTTTACTGTATTGAGTCCTGAGTTGTCACGCCTTGTTGCTGTTTGGCAAATATATTATTTAATCTATTAATAGCCATGGATCCTGTTGGGGCTATACACGATCAGTATTACTGACAGTATAGGAATGACGAAAATACTGAGGAATCGCCCTTCAGTATTTTTACACCATATACGATCAATATTACTGTCAGTGTTTAACTCATTTTCCCTATTTCGATGTAGTGTCGAATCAGGGAAATATTTTTGGTTTTATCTTCATTACAATGTTCAGTATTATAATTATCTACTTTCTTTTTATGTATGTATACTATTCTGTTATTTTTATGTACTATTATTTTTTTTTAACTTCTAATTAAACTCTCTCTGTATTTTACTGTTGTAAAAATCGGAAATAAATAAATTAAAAAAAACTCAGTTCACAGTTACCTTGCGATAAAAATAGCCATATTTTTCTCACGCAGATTTATACCTACTTTTAATGGATCCAATTGTGACATTGGAAAAAAAAGAGGAAAAGACGTTTGTGATTGGACAGGGATAAGTTCACCCATTTAAATTTAACCAACTAGACTTCAGTAAAGGAACAACCAGATTACTATAATTATTTTCGGATGAATGAAAACTTATTCAATAATTTATTAAATATGGTTTCTCCTCATATTAAAAAACAAGATACAAATATGAGGGAAAGTGTATGCCCAACAGCGGTTTTCAGTTACCCTACGCTTTAGGCAACAGGCCGAAATTTGAGGACTTGAAGTTTTCAATGCTATGTTCTCCATCAGCCGGGTTGTGATAGAAACCTCTGAAGCTCTCATTTAGACACGTATAAAATTAACTTCCATCCTGTTATTATAAGAAAAAAATGAAGTTTTAAGAAAAACATTACATAAATCATTGTGTAATGTCGTGTGAGATCTCCAGATCCTCCTGGTGCTCACCCAGCCTCTATATAGAGGTTGTACTTAATTAGATGCGGAACCTGGCAAATGGAGTCATCTCGGGGAAATCACTAGAGGTGGGCAAACTAGTTCCTTTTACTGAATCGTTCCTTTTGAGATAGTTCATTCTTATGAACTAGTTCAATGAATTACATAGTTCATTTTCAAAAGAACTAGAAATGTACTAAACTGAGAGAGGAATTGAACTAGAAAGATTCTATAAAAAATAAAAAACACTTCTTATTTCTACATTTATTTTATATTATTTACATTTTTATTATTTATGATATATTTACATTGATTATCTTTATTTTCTGTATCTTATTCTTCACTTTTTTTTATATTATTTGCACTAATTATTTTGCATTGCATTGAATAAAAAGAATTATTGATAGTTTATTTGATTTTAAACGGTTTCTTTTTTTAGTCATAACCTGCCCAGCTTTGGAAAAGCTCTGGTGTATCTGAAGAATACGTAAATTCAATTAGTTTTTTGTATCTTATTTTTAATTATTCAATGTAAAATTTGTAATGCATTGATAATTTAAACAAGCAATAAATTGAATTTTCACTTGATCCTTGATTACAGAATACAACTATAGCAACTCGTACACAATACGATTAAACCCGAAAATGAGGAACGACGTAACGACGAACTAGTTCACTTAGTTCAATAGTTCTTCTTTCGATCGTAGGTCAGACGTTGACGGTCCCCTGTCCGAGTGTAGTAGCTGGTGAGTGGTGTGAACTAAAAAGAACTATAGTTCACTAAAACAGAGAGTTCTCTTTATAGTTCATTTTCCGGATCTAGTTCAATGAACTAGTTCGTTCACGTACTTCTCATCTCTACAAATCACTTCTTTTCCCTGCCGATGACCAAGAAACAGTGCAGTATCTACCGTATACTGAACTCAAGGCCCATCATGGGTTATAGTGGTACTGTTTTTTTATTTTATTTGTAAATGTGTTTATTAATGGTTTTATAAAAAAAATATTGCTTAAATTAAAGAAGAATGTGGATCTTGGTCTCTCGTTCACAAAGAGGAAGCTAAAAAGAGTTGATTGAAAAATAAGGGCGAATGTTTGAACTGTAAAAAGAAACAAAAATGAAATTTCAATTTCTCTCTTTCGTAAACCTGTTTACTCTCGGCCTTTTGAGAGGAGATATACATCAATGTCAGTGAGTTATATCCATCATTCGCTAAATTAAGTTGCTCCAATGTTCGTAAATAACTGTTTACGGCATTTATGTATATAATTAATATTGAACTATTAAATTTAGACGTCAAAAATAATCATTTAAAAAAAAAATGTTTAATATCGGCAGCGATTTCTCAAATTTAAACGTATTTTTCAAAATATTCTAACAAACCGATTTTCGGATTTTTTTTGGGCGCTATAATTATTCAGGATTTATCAATATATGCAGATATTCCACTTAAAATACATAGTGGGTCAGAAATAACTAACTCATAGGAAAAAGTATGCAATAAATAGTACAGGTGAAAGGAAATGGTTTCGACCCACATTACAGGCCTTCTTCAGGGCTATTACAGTAGGATCGCAGTTAACACTAGGCAGTTAAGACTCAAAGCTGTAATATGGGTGGAAATGTTGGCTTTCCAATAAACATTTCTCCTTCAGTTGTATATAATCTGTCGAGGTTTTGTGTAAATGTGTTGGAATGTAACGATATTTTGTGAAAATGTTGGAAAAAGTATAGCCGCCTGGGAGGTTTCATCGAAGACGCTGCCTAATATCTCTTAACTGTCTATCTATACATAGTATATAACAAAATCCTCGGCTGCGTCTGTTTGTTCGCGGTAAACTCGGTGACTACTGCACTGATTTTCATTCGGTTTTCACCAATAGATAGAGCGATTCACGACAATCGTTTTGCTATATGATTCGTCTAGGTTTTGTGTAAATTGTTTTGGAATATAACAATAATTGTTGAAGTGTAGGAAAAAGTATAACCTTCCAGGGAGGTTTCATGGAACGTGCTGCCGGATCCCTTGACATATAATGAAACAATGCATGGTGGAATATTCCTCTTTTATTGATCTACAAAAAGGCGAGTGATAGCATATATCTATTTTTTTATGTTAACTTACTATACCCATTTTATCTTCTAAAAAATTGAACACGTACAATGCGGTATTTGGAAAGCTTTTTTGACGAGTACAGTATCAATCCTTATCAACTTATATACTTTAGTTTCCAAAAGCATTTCATGGGCATTATTAAAATAAAAGCAAAATTAAAAATGACAGCTTGAAACCACCTGAACAAACTTGAGCTTATAATTAATGGTTTTAACCCTGCTTTGAACAATATAACTGCTTAATGTAACTAAGGCTCTGAGTCAAGAAACTGTATTTAGCAAACGACAAACAAATATTCCTTCTATTGATTTTTTTAACCTGTTATCTGCTACCATATTTAATTAGGCAAATGATAGGAAACCAATATCGAATACATAAATACATTGACCCCATCAGAATAATATGAGCATGGGAACTGCAATTGAAACATGTTCAAACACAACTGTGCCTTTAAAATTAACATATCATTAAATGTATTCTATCTTGAGAGAACTTTGCATTGTAAATTTTATTATATGAAAAAAAATATAAGTATTTTTCTAATTTGTGATCTGGGCATTAGTAACATAGACTTGCCGCTAGGAAGCGCGCGTGATACAAACATCTGTTATATATTTCGACAAATCTTTTATTCTCTACTAATAAGGACCACCTTGTATGGTTTTTTAATTGTAAACGAGTAGAATTATATTTAAATAAAGTAGTCTTTATTAAAATATTTCTATTCCAATAATTATGTTTAAGACTATAACAGAATTTTATTTAAATAGAGTGAGTAATCATAATATCATAAGATAATACAATATCATAAGAATCCGTTCGGCTTTGTTTATTTCATAAGGTGTCGAATGGAACGATAGTCAAAAGCACTGTTAATTTTAAAATAAAGTATCAACAATTTTGATAATATAATAATTACAATAATAATAATATTTAGTTATCACAAAGGGGGGCGGAGTGGCTCAGTGGTAGAGCACTGAGTTGCCATCCCGAAAAACCTAGATCATATCCCACTGCTCGCAAGAGTTTTATTTAGTCTGTTTGCAGTCTGTTGCTACCAGGGGTCAACAAGCCAAGCCAAAAAAATCCATTCTCCCCACCGATCCTTTACTCCCGAGTTCTCGCGATTATTGCGATGTATAGCCCAGGACAAATCTTTTCTCTTCTATTTAATATTAAATAGAGGCTGGGTGAGCCCCAGGAGGGTCCTAGATCCTATATGATCCATCTCTCGGTGCAAATAGACTAAATAAAAGTCTTGCCCGCAGCGGTATTTCAACCAGGAATTCCGGCATGGCAACTCAGTGCTCTAACGCTGAGCCACTCTGCTCACTAATATAGTAGCGGGCTATATTCTGTATAATACTCATCTAATGTACTACTCTTACTAGACGGCTAGATTTATTAACATAACAATTTCAGAGAAAGTTGACTAGAAAGTGAAAATATTAGCCATTATTCAAATTAGGAAACGCCTTCTGAATAGCATCAGTTTGGGCTTCTGACGCCTCACTTCCCACAAATCCAGTCAAAATATTTTTACCCTTCGTCGGAAACCAATGACCTGTTTCCCTCCAGTATCATCTTAATAATGTCCCACTGATCTCTGTAGAACAGATCCGATAGGACTACTCCTAAAGGAAACGACAAGAAACAACAACGACAATTATAAGATGTATTTGGACTTACGGAGTAGAGCTTTGGAGCTTCACTAAGTCACCGAATTTCTCTCGTATCCAACCCTTACAATCAAAAATCCTGAAAACTTTGCCTTGCTTTGTTACGAATAGAGTCATCCATAATGACCTTAATGGGTGATTTTGTCCGAACCCGATACAAGTCCGGTACTTTCAGAACAAACTCTATTCACACTCAAACCCAGTAGTTTCAAACCTAGAAAGCTCTTCAATCCCTTATAATCTTCCGTTCCAAATTGAATTGTTTATTTGAGTACTATCACTGGGTATTTTCTCTAACCAATCAATCTTAGTTCTGTCGTTTTCAGGAATGTCCCTTCGCCCAAGATTGAAATCGGTATTTACCATTGACGTTTTCTCACGTACAAAAATCTTTGTTGTGCGGATAATTTATCTTACCTCTTTAGCTTAGAGAAGTCGTTCTCGTAGAGGAAGTAAAGTCCAGTTCACCGCAGCAACTTAGATCTTTGTGACTCAAAGTTTATGACGATATGCTCCGCAGACTCCGGGTCATGAAAAGTCAATATTCTTCCCATAGTCATAAAGTTTGGTCCAAAAGCCTTTCTATTAAGAGATAAATAATTTATCTGCCACGTGCGGTCACAAACTCGGGCCCTTGAAATCAGTAGTCCAACGCCCTACATATTGATCTACCCCGCTTTAAGTAAATCAGCAATAATATTATTACATGTTTTAGTTTTGAAGAGAAAAGATTTTCTCTGGCCGGGATTCGAACCCGGGTCGTCTTCTTCTCCGTAGCAGTGCTCTAAGCCACTGAGCTACCAGGGGTCGTATCTAAGTAGTAGAGCACTTCAACAGAGAAGAAGACGACCCGTGTTCGAATCCCAGCCAGGGATAATCTTTTCTCTTCAAAACAAAAATATTTTAAAATAATTACCATAAAAATAACAATTAATATGAATAAATTATAAATAATATATTGACGCATGTCAACAAGATCCTAATTAAAATAATGTTCAATGAACTTTCTTCCCCGTGTATAGTGGAAAGATAACATTAAGAGTGATTTGGCGGACTTGGGTAATTGCCCGTGAGGGATGTTTGTAAGCAAGGGTTGGTGGTGTCGGCATCGAGCCCTCGGGTTCGCTAAGCTTTGTTACTATTATTATTAAAGGCCTTGAAAAATGGTGTCAAAACTTGAGGATTAAAATAAATCCCAACAAATCACTTTTTACCCTCCTTCGTAAACCAATGGCTTCCTGCCGTCCCGTATCGTGTAATAACATCCCACTGATTCCTGTAGAGCAGGTCCGGTACTTAGGACTACACCTTGACAAAAGATTAACTTGGAATCCTCATACTAGACTGAAACGACAAAAACCAGTTCTCCGTTTCAGGCTACTTCAACACTTACTAGACAAACGTTCTAAGCTCCCAATTAATCACAAAAGACTCATATGCAAGACAATCATTATACCCATCTGGACATACGGAATAGAGCTTTGGGGCTCCACTAAACCATCGAATTCCTCTCGTATTCAAGCCTTACAATCCAAAATCCTTAGTAAAATCCTCGATGCTCCTTACTTTGTAACGTATATCAATCTTTTCATGACAAACTTCATTTCTACTCAAACCCACTGGTTTCAAATCTAGCAACCTCTCTAAGTCCTTATAATCTTTAAAGATGTCTGAAAAGAAGATGGCCTCGTGATCTTCTAAGTTGAACTTTTAATTTGAGTACTACCACTGGGTAGTTTCTCTGATTTTCTTTTCATGTCAATGTATACATTCATTATATTTACTTGATGTATTCTGTTATACAGTTATAAATATCATTAAATAACTTTTAAAAAACTTCAAATGTTGAATTGTACATGATGTAAATAGCCTTCTCGACTTTTATTCATGAATGAAGTAATAATTTTAATAATTCCAATCAATACTAATTTTTACGTTGAATAAAAAACATTTGATTGCGGTGACTTTCGCTAAATAGAACTAGCGTGGCACATTGAGTTGATAAAGCGGCTGTATACTGATTTTGTTTTCTTTTTACAGAAAATAAAGACCTGAGGAATGAAAGTGTCTAAATAAAAGAAGGGAATCCTTCGTGCCTAGGCTTAAAGAACATCCTTGACTTGAGTAGCGCCCGTCTTCGCACCTTGCAGATAGGGATGGGAATTAATAAATATAGAAGTAATAAAAATGGGTTTTAAAATTGCGAAAGAAGTCCTGGGGAAGGACGAATGATGGATGGGCCTTTATAATCCTTCCTTAATCCTTAAAAGTCCTTCCGAGTAAGCGGTTTACTGTAGGCGCCTCGGCTGAATCTTTAACAGTCCTTTCTTAGCCTCTTTTTTTGCTTTTACAGTCTGTCTTCGGCGCATTAAGGACCTGACTAGCTCAGGATCTTACCATCGCATGTCCAAGAAGTCGAGAAACCCAATCATATATATTGCACCCTTTGTACTTTCATTTTTCATTAAATGAAAAAAAATACTTACTTAAAGAAATGTATCTGAATGTGTGTTATGTAACCTTCTAATTTTCCAGCGAGCTTGTCTTTTCACACATCCCTTAAGACTTTCTTCCTTATAAGTTAACGGTTAGTTTCAAAACCATGATGTATAGTTAAAAGTATTATTTTTTCTAGTAAACTGCTACCCACTTTATATATATATACTTCTAGCTTTACTTGATTGAAAGCCTTACTTCGTTACTGAGATTCATTATCTTATTATATTTAGTGTTATATGTGGAAGAAAATGGTCCGGATGAAGGTAAAAAAAAATTCTCTTAAGTAGGGAGAAATGTTCATTAAAGATCCAACGTTTCGACCCACATTGCAGGTCTTTTTCAGGTGCAGGGAGGGGCAGGGAGGCCCGGTCCAGTTTCATCATTTACAGTTAGGTAGGCAGAGGTGTTTTTGAATATAAAAAAGATTCATCATTGTTTTTTCGCCCCCCCCCCTCGACAGCCCTGAAGAAGACTTGCAATGTGGGTCGAAACGTTGCCTCTTTAATAAACGGTTTAAGTGAACATTTTTTACCTCCACCCGGACCATTTTCTTCTATATATGCCAACTATTAATATTCAAGATATAAGTTTATAGTTTTTCACGTTTTCATTCAGAACTAAATCAACAGCAGTTCCAAGCTATATAAAAACGAGTTACTTTCCAGATTCAAATCAATTTGGGGAGGATCACTTTTTAATAACATACTCTAGTGTAAATCTAAATAGTACAGTAAAAATATAGCCGGTAACCTTCTTATAACCTATAACCTGAACCAACCTCGGTTTTTCCTAATATATAAAATACTTATTCAAATTTTAACTTAGGTTAAATCCATAGTAGACTTTGTTTCTTAGAGAACAGGGAGATGATTTGATGGCGTTCTATCTCAAAGGTTTACCATAATAATTGGAACCTGGGGCCATCAGGATAACAACTTAGCACTCTACACGCTACTACTAATTTCTAATATTTCTTAACATTATTTACGATCTCGTAGACATCTGTGTGACCATCGAAGACACCATTGGCCTACAAACAATAAAACACCTAATTAAGGGACTTGTCGTGACTGAAGTAATGCTGCCGAAGGCAGTCATGCAAAGCGCTCTGATTGGCCAATCATTGACCAATCGAATGCCGTTAATCAACAATCGATGGCGCACCTATATCGATCCTGATATTCTCTTCGTGAAAGGGAAAGTCTGAGAGATGTGTTTTTTGTTCTTTATTGTTTCATGTCTTTCATGCCTTCAACTTCAGACGTTTCTATCTCTGTCTGATAGGACTTCTTCGTTTTCGAATTGTTTTTATCTAGTTTATATACGAGATGCTGTTTACATAAAAACCTGTACCTCTACAACACCATGAACGGTATTTTTGGGTCCAATGCAAGAGAGAAACTGTGCTGTTTCTTTAATTAATTAACGACTCCGCATGGAGGTAATATTGATGAGATATAATTCATCCACTAGGCTTTTTCCCCAATTATAGAGGCAGGGCCCCCAAGAGCTTCTCTATTTCCCACAGGGTCAATCTATGACTGTTAATAGATAAAATTCATCTGCCACTGCAGAATCTAAACTTGGACCATTACATGAAGTGGATAACTTTTATTAGGGTAAAAATCTGGGGGTAGAGCATCACTTTGGAAAAATCACCTCCCTAAACAACCGTTGTCTTAAATACGGTACAGGGATTGGTGATATTGGCATCAAAATTCGAAATCCGAAATCATTTTATACAGAGTGACTGGTAATTAGTGACAGATGGGTTAAGGGGTGATAGCAAGGGGCAATTCCGGTCGATATTACTATGAGACCTACTGTCCTAAAATTAACCCTTTTAAAGATATTCCCACTTAAAGAATTTTACAAAAAAAAATCCTATTTAAATTCTTAAAATAGCTATAAGTCCTAAAAATTGGTTATTCTGGTCCATTTTTTTTTTGTTATGCAACAAAAATACTCTAAATAAGGAATATTAATAGTCAAATATTCGTAATTGTCGGTATCCTACCCGAAAATCGTTAAACAAAAACATTAAATGAAAAAAATATTCGTTGGCTGCCTCTAAAACGTCGATTTACTCAAAAAAGTCCCCCTAAATTACTAATTACATAATCATTTTAAAATATTTACATTTCATCGCCTTTGAAATGAGGTAATAAAATAAAAAATCGGTCAAGAAACCTAGAAGATATGATCAATGGAAAATGGAAAACCCGGGTAGAGCCCGAGAACAAAGGGCTCCGACGCAAAGTCGAACGCCTTGCTTTGCCCCTCCCTGCCTCAGTCCGCTCTTCCGGGTTTACTGTGTTCGGATGTGCCCTCTTAGCTTACTTGCTCTTAGATTGGATTTTCTTAACGAGTTGGCTTTTTCCTGGACTTTTGTGATTGGTTCTTTTCCGACGAACCTGTGATTGATTTTTTAATTGAACCTCAGCAGCGTATTCTTCGATACTAAACGATATTGTTCTTTGTCTATTAGCCATTGTTAGTAAGATTAACCTGGCAATCAGTCACACAGCCAACCAAATCGTAAGGAAGCACAGATCTATTTATCTATCTAGCTAACCCGCTCACATTAATCATAATATAATAAAATTATTTTTACCTGTAGTTATATAAATAAAGTACTAATTATTGATATATATATAATTCTATTCCTTCCAAAATTGATACTTGTAAGGTACAGCTGAATAGGGCTATTCTAAATACGGGATCAGTCTGTATAAAGTCAACTGTTGTCAGGGCTGCTAAATTGCTTGTTCCCGTTTCGAATGAATAATTCTCAGTGATTTATTGAGTTTGTTTCCATTATTTACGGTAGCTGTTATACACTTTAAAGGATTAGTTTAATAAATCTCAACAGGCAAGATGGGGAGAACTGAAGTCTGGTACTTTATGTCGCGAAGTACATGTTAGTCTCTAGAGCGTCTGGTCCGGTCTAGACAGCCAACAATGGACTTTGCTAAGTAATGCAGAATATCTCGAACTAAACAACTTCGAAATGTATAGTACAATGCACGATTCTCTCGTCCTCAGTATATTTATATCGCTAAGTGTGTAGAGCGCACAGTTGCTCATCTGGATATTACAGATGATAATATAAAATTTAAAATGTATGATAATTTACTACTAGAATCTCATATATGTATGAAAATTAATACAGAATATGATGATAAAGTATTAATACTGAAGAAATTTTTACGAAGTGATTAAAAATATGATCTGGCATGGCCGGCTTTGAACCCGGAATTTTTAGCACTGTAACTAAGCATTGAATATTAAACAAAATAAAATAAAATAGCCATATATCATTATTATACAGATGCAAAATATTATATATGTGCCTAGACAGAAGCCGGTAGAACAGCCTGCGCTAAGGCAGATTATAGATGATTGGTACGAATTGACTTCAGCAGTTGGGCTAATAGATATAATTAAAACTGATTTCATATCCTTCGAAAACCGATCTAAATGTCCGACCTTATTTCTCGCTTTCCCTACAGACATAGCCATTAAATAGGACAAACGTCGAGTTATTTGATCAAAGTCCATATATAAAAATATAGTGAAGTAGAGTGTCGATTATCCGAACGTTCAATTATCCGAACTAGCTTTAGAAAGAGATATTGCGCCGCACATTTGAATTATAACATTCCTTTGAAAAACTTTTATTTCTAGTCTCGCATGTTGGAACAAGTTTTGGCTCCGTATGTTACCAACGGATCTTTTAGTGACTTGTACAGCTTTAATTTAGTCACTCAAGACAACTCTTATGATTTTTAATAAGAGGAAGAAAATTGTCCAGGTGGAGGTCAAGAAAATTCTCTTATTTAAGGAGAACTGTTTATTGATAAGCCAACGTTTCGACCCACATTGCAGGCCTTCTTCAGGGATAATGGGATCGGCGGGAGGTGTCACTAGACAGTCTAGTCTTGTCTAATCGAGTCTACGTGTCTAGTGACACCCCTCGCCGATCCAACTAGCCCTGAAGAAGACCTGAATGTGGCTCGAAACGTTGGCTTATCAATAAACAATTCTCCCGTTATAAGAGAATTGTCTTGACCTCCAACCGGACCTCATATATATAAGGTCAACTAATATTATTCAATTTGATTTATTTTTATGAATTGTTATTTTGATGGTGATTATTTTTAAGTATTTTTGTTTTGGAGAGAAAAGATTAGTCCGAGCCGGGATTCGAACCCGGGTTGTCTCCGGAACCCGGGTCGTCTGCTGCAGCCGATCCGGGTTCTAATACCAGCTAGCACAAATCTTTTCTCTTCATAACAAAGCGGACGACCCGGGTTCGAATCTTTTCTCTTCAAAACAAAATTATTCAATACGGTTTTTAATATATTTAATTAACTATACATATAATATGGTTATACATTTATTGATTAAATCTCATGAATCTAATAAACTTATATATCGTTTTATGTAAAAAAAATGACAGATATATTGCTGTAGTAATATTTCCGGGGGGAGGTGATATGAATATAATCCCTGATAAATTTAGAGACGCGTTGGATCCCATCGGCCGGGGGTGATGATGTACTCCACACGACCCGGGTTGAACATTCACGAAGAAGAGATAAATCGCGAAGTGAAGGATGCTAACGAGTGGCGCAGAGCCGCAGAGGCACTTGTTGCTGGCCACTCCACCTCTCTAGATCGATCCTCCATTAGCAACTCGATACTTATCGATCGTATTGTCGACTCGATATAATTACCGCAGAGTGCCACTCCAAGCCAAGGTGTGGGGCGCTGGGCTATTGTTCTCTGTATAGTGTTCTCCTCTCACCTGGCGGCTCCGATTCCTTACAGGTGTCGATAGTTATTGGCCGCTCCCTCTCTGTGGTCACGTAGTATCGGCATAGGAACGAATTATCTTCGAAGGGAAGAGGAATGTAATACAATCATAATGTAACATAATACTCAGAATACTTTTGAAACATTAAATGTATGTAAAAGTACCTATATGTTGGGTCGTTTCAATTGAAATGTGCTTTTAAAGGAAAGGTTATTTAAGAGGAAGATAATGAGTGGTTATAAGAAAAATTCTCTTATATAGTAGAGAACTGTTTATTGGAAAGCCAACGTTTCGACCCCATTCCAGGTCTTCTTCAGGGCTTACAATGGGGTCACATGTTGAGGCTAACTGGCCACTGAAGAAATAATATATTTTTTATTTATAGTTCTTTTTGATGGTGATTATATTTATTTTGAGATAAAAGATTTATCCTGACCGGGATTCGAACCCGGGTCGTCTGCATCTATAGTGCAGTGCTCTAACTACTGAGCTACCAGGGGTCGTATCCATGCCAGCCATATCCATTCTCTTCACCGATGCTATCCGATCAGGAGATGCAGACAACCCGGATTCGAATCCTGGACAGGACAAATCTTTTCTCTTAAAAACAAAAATATATAAAAATAATTACCATCAAAATAACAATTAATAAAAATAAATTATTAATTTCATTCATATCGAAATCTTATTTAGTAAAACAACTCTATGAAATAAATACCATCATTTGATATGCTTTTTCCCTGCGTGTTAACGAATTTTTCATTCTTGAGAACTTCAGGGATTTGTGATGAAATGAAGACTGAAAGAGCGTTTACTTCAGAATGATTTTCAAACATTTTACTCTTAAGGATATTATCCAAATATCAAAACAGATGGAAATCTGTTATAGTTAAGTCTGGCGAACTGGTAGCAATTCGTTACCTACTACAAACTTTAAAATCAAAAGTACTCAGATTTGTCACAAAAGCACCTTGGAATGCCAATAACAAAACTGTGCATACAGACATAAAGATACCAACGGTTGACGAACACTACTACAAACACTTTCAAGAAAAACTACATCCTAACCCATTAATAGAACAAATGGCCACGATTCTGATCCCCGAAAACACTAAGAGGAGACTAAAAAGAACCTGGATGAGGGACCTATTAACCAATGCAGGTTGTTTTTGATAAGTTTTTGTTCTATGTTATATATTCCTGTGATAAATTAATGGACGGTTTCTATTGGAACACTTATATTCTGTGCCCCTTTGAGTACACGTATAACTGTTGTACAGTACCGTGTATCACATCCCAGCTTCTGCTAGCCTTGTTCTTAAGGGAAAAAATACAACCGCTGAAGTAACTTGTGAAAGAATATTCTACAGCGGAAAATATCCTCTGCCATTTCCGCATTGGAGGCAGATCCACCTAACGGAGCCAGAACGACCACCGGTGGATATTGATGAGGCGAGGTTAGTGGATGTTCTTGGAAGGGCCTCCAGGTTCCCGAGGATTCCTGCGAACAGTTAGGAACGCATCCTGTGCGGCATCATCATAGCGATACCCGGCATTTGTTAAACGCAAAGCTATTCTTTTCCGGCAGGATATTTTCCCAGTTTTATTTTATAGGAGTATAGATTTTGCTAGGATTATTACGATCCGTTTTCAGCCCCTTTTTGTGGATCAGGATAAGTATATTTTCATCCTCTGGATTTGTCTTTCATTTTCTCGGATATTCGTTACTAATACGTGAAATACCACGATTACTCCTTTCTCGAAAACGCATATTAGTTCACGATTAATGATTCGATTTTTAATGTTCAGACAGAGGAGTTAGAGTTTTATTTTCGGTTTTTGACCGGTTTTTTCAGTAATTTTTAAACTTCCGGTTGTGAATGAAGATGAAGTGCGAAAATATTGAATATTTGGATACTAAGGAAGGTGGACAATTGGAAGTGAACGGTTCACAGATAAAAAAAAATAAAAAATTTTCAAACATCTAGGATCTGCCCTTCAAAAAGATAGAACATCCGAAGGGGGTGTAGCCCAAAAAACTAGAAATTGAAGAAAAGCTATTGGGATACTCAATTCAGTTCTGTGGAGCAATAACATCTTAAAAACCACAAACAAAATGAATTTCCAACAAGAATAAGTTGAATTGATTATAATGGCTATAATGTTATGAGTCTGTGAAACACGGAAATTAGGAAAGGAAGCGAAGAGAAACTACTAATCGCGGAGATGGACTTCTAGAGAAGGGCGGCCGGGATATCAAGGCGTGATAGGATAACCAATACGGTAGTCGAGAGGTAATGGGTACTCACAATACCATTCTCGAAAAAAATCATCATAAGACTATCAGTGTGGTTTGGTTGGAAAATGATAGAATCCAAAAAAATACCATGTACTGATGCCCTGAAGGTATAAGAAGAACAAGAGGCCGACCAAGAATTTCATAGATGAACCAAGTTCAGGAAAAATAACAGGATACGATCTCAATGAAGAAGTTCCTTTTGAAAGGAAGACCTGGAAAAAATATTATCCTAAAATTCGGTTAAACATCAATTTTGGAAGGAAACTCTCAAGAGAAAGAAGATGGTCCGGGTGGAGGTCAGAAAAAACTCTCTAAAACCAGGAGAACTATTTAGTTAAAGCCAACGTTCCGACCCATATTGCAGTTCTTCTTCAGGGCTTGTAATTAGAAACACTTAATAGAAACAAAAGTTGAATTTCCCCCGGATCAGCCTAATTAATATTTTTATCTCTAATGTAGATGAGTCTTTTGTAATTATAATTTGGAGCTTTGAGCGTTTGTCTAGTAAATGTTGAAGTAGCCTGAAACGGCGAGGAGTTTCATGTCTTTTCAGTCTAGTTTGAGGATTCCAGGTTAATCGTTTGTCGAGATGCAGCCCTAAGTATCGGATCTGTTCTACAGGCACAAGTGGGATATTATTAAAGGATACTGAAGGGCAGGAAGTCATTGGTTTACGACATAAGGTAAACTGTTGTGATTTGATGTGATTTTTTAGAATTTATTTTAATTCTCCAGTATTGACACCATTCTTCAAGATCAGTGATATGGGATTGGAGGCTTTGGGATACAATAACTGGATCGGTGTTGACTGATAATACACATGTATGATCAGCATACATGGTAAGGATAGTATTAGGATGAGTTGGGATGTCAGCTGTATAAACTGATAAAGGATTGGGCCAAGGATACTATCTTGAGGACCATAATACTTAAATTCAGGAACTGTTAATAAGCTAATACGAATTTTTAAGGTTTTTATTACTACGTGATTAAAAAATTGTTAATCTAAAAATATAATATATATTTTATTACATAATGGATCGTACTATCCTGTATATGCCTTTAGTGAACAGTGAGGAACTCCCCTAACTCCCAGAATCACCAGACACCCATAATAAGAAAACAAATAGCTCTAGTGTGTATATCTCTGTGTATATAGACCTGTCTAGTGTGTATAGTCAATCTTCTTTCCATGTGTGTATACTCGACTCCAACAGCGCTACTGATTATCTTCTCGTTGATGTTTTGGCTTTGTTGTGCGCGTGGGCGGTGGCCGAGCTGTATTATTTATGGTGTAAAGGTATAAGGTAATAGGATAGTGTGAAGGTCGGATACTATCTGTATCCAACATTATGCTGTGGAGGTGACGTTGAAATATTGAATACCGTTATCCGAAACACGAATCCTTTCGAGGTGTTTCATTAATTTGGATAACAAAATGGCTCTGGAGAACTGGAGAATTCCACAGTTTAAAGTTGATTAATAATGAGAATAATAATAAGGCTTAGCGAACACGAAGGCTCGTTGCCGATCCAAATCCAATAGATTACTCTTAGTGGATCTCTCCCATCTACGCCTCGGTCTACCTCGCGAACGTTATCTTGTGAGCTTCTCTTTTAGATGCCATATCATGCTGTTCATAAATGAATATATTTACAGCTGTATTGTTTCCCTAATACTATAATATTATAAAAAAAGCCTGGATGTGCATTATGATGTTTAGAAGAATAAAGGATCCGAAGGAATTGCTTGCGTTCATTAACCCGTTCAAACCAGTCAAGGAAGTTTAGATAACATCTTTAGCTTTAAATTTTATTAAAGGTGGGCAAAGTAGTTACTTTTACTGAATCGTTCCTTTTGAGATAGTTCATTCTAATGAACTAGTTCAAATGAACTACATATTTCATTTTTCAAAAGAAATAGAAACTTATTAAACTAAGAGAGGAATTGAACTATGGAAAAATGGGGAGAAACTTTGAGGTCAAATGAACTAGAACGGTTCTAGAAAAAATAAAAAACATTACTTTTATATTATTTACATTTTTTAATATTTATGATATATTAAGTCGATTACGTTAATTTTCTATATCTTATTCAATTATTTAACATTATTTACACTTGTTATTTTTCATTACAATGACTACGTAATGTAATTGGAATTGGAATGGAATGGAATGAATAAATAATGGAATACGTAAATTCAAGTAGTTTTTTATATCTTATTTTTAATTATTCAATGTAAAATTTGTAATTTATTGGTAACACTGTTCTGCATCAAAATACTCCCTTCAAAAAAAATTTTGTTTTATTTTGAAGTGTGCTGAACATGAATCCGAAGTCAGAAAATCTCCATCAGGCACAATTTTTTGTCAAATCTGTGTTTCAGTTCGAAAAACGAGGTGTTTTTAGTTATTTTGACAATTTTTTGATCACTGAAAACTTTAACAAAAATTTAAAAACCCTATTTAATTTTGAAGTTTTTATTAAAAATTGAAAAAATTGGGAGAAATAAGTCTTCAGGAATTTTGGACTAACATTCACAAAAGGACTGTTGCCTACTGGCGGGCTTCCCCGGGTACCTGCACCAGGCCCTCCTCCTAAACTTAACTGTCCCCCCATCCTCTATCTATTGTCACCCATCTGGCAGACAGGTTACTCGCCACCAAGTCTACAGTCTTATTTAAACCTCCTTACGGGCCAGAACTTTTTTAGTTTCAAATCTAATATGTACAGTGTAAAAGCGATCCATACTGTTTCTATTATATTTGTGGCGAAGTGACATTCAAATGTAATCGGAAATCACTGACTCCATTGATAAAGAAGGCGTATGAGTTATACTTTAAATGCCAAGTAAGTGATCAGGATAAACCAGCGTCCCAAAGTGTGGTACCTGGTGAGTGGTGTGAACTAGAAAGAACCACAGTTCACCAAAACAGAGAGTCATCTTTATAGTTCTTTTTCCGGATCTATTATAATGAACTACTTCTCATCTGTATATTCTATTATTTGATGGAGCGTAACTTATTCCAAAATGTAAGCCAGAGATGAGAAATCAAAACAAGTAGTAAAACAAATACACGGTGTATAAACTTTCATCAATGGATTACTTCCTAAACCCACAAATAAAACCACAAATCACACTTAACGCAATCCTCCCATTTACACCTCGGTCGTTTTGTAGCCACCACAATGCTTATTAGGATTTTAGGAATTGGTTCTATACTAAGCCCAACAACTTTAATAGTCCGAAAAAAACTTCGCTATGCTATGACATCAATTTTATAAAGATAGTGCTTGCTCCGTAATTTCGCGTTTTGAATACTTTTATTCTAGGCAATACTTTATTTTCGAATAGGGTAAGACGTTCTTCTTTCTTCGACATTAACGGCGACATTTCACCTTCATTTAGAAGAGTTAAAAGGATTATACTATCATAAATTATGGTTTATTAGTTTCGGGACAAAAGACGCGAGCTTAGTAATGTTGATACCAAAAAATAACAAATATTTTCTAATTTTAACTGCACCTTTTCTCTGGAATTTCGTTTCTTTTAGTTATCATAGACCCTATGTACTTAAATTTCCTGAAATTTTCAAACTTATTTTTTCCTAATTTTTAATTTTTATTTTATTGTGATTATTTAAATATTTTTATTTTGAAGAGAAAAGATTTGTCCAGGTCGGGTCCTCCCCCTCTCTAGCGCGGTACTCTACCAACTAAGCTACCAGGGCTCGTAACCAGGGCAGACAAATCCATTTGCTTCACCGATCCCACATCCCCAGCACTCCCAGTTTTTGCGATTTACATATGGGGAAGAATGTTCATTGAACATTACTTTTATTGGGATCTGGTTGACGTACATCAATTTTATATTTATAGTTCTATAACCAAAATCAGTTTCTGCTTCTAACCTTATTCTTCGTTCTGTTAATTTTTTTCTGAGATCCACTTTATTATCAATATTCATCAATGTGGTTTTATAATTTCCGCCCCTTCACCTTTATATATATATATATATATATATATATATATATATATATATATATATATCCATCCTAGGTAAATAAATAGAATTGTTTCGTGTTGTTGTCGTAAACCATAAGTGGGCAAGTCATAAGCGGCTTGAAATGAAGTTATTTTTTATGCTATTACTCCAATTCAAGCTAAAGACTACGAGAAAAACTTGATTTCGTACACCCCAATCAATTAACTCATTTTGAAAAAAAATCGACTTGGTCACTTGCACAAATATAAATATATACGATTTTTCACTTTAATAATAAACTTGTAGGGTTATGCTGGGATTGCATCCGATATCTCGAAGAGCGATCTTCTCGTACCACGATCTTGTTCTGAGTCATCTTCAGGAACGCCCGAGTTCCCTGACATTTCGATATCTCCCATCTCCACAATCACTAGCTTACTTACACAGATCACTCACACGAACCACCAATTAACTTAATGGACACACACTTACACGCCTATTAATATTACATAATTAATTTAATTATAAGTTTGTTAAGAAAATATTGTAATTAAAGAAGAGTGGAGACAGGCGCGAGACCTGTTATTTGCAAATTGTTTCGATATCCAAATCCGGTTTCTCACAGCGTATTTCAAAAAGGCGCCATGTTGTGTTCAAACACAGCTGTCTAGGTCAGGTCCTAAATTATAAATAAATATTATAGATCAACCTGGATCCAGTCTAATTATATCTCTATCATTTACAAAAAGTATTCGATGGGTAATAAATTTACAATATTGCAATGTTAAGTGGGCAGTGTATTACTTAGCTCCAATCTGGAAATTGGATATTCAATTAATTTAAAATTATAAGTATAGACCAAACAATTAGTCCAACAATTACCAATAAGCTTTCCAAAAAAAAAGTGCCTTAAAAACGTGCGGTATGAAATCATAGAAAAAAAATAATAACATCAGAACTATGGAATGCATGGTTATTTATTTGACAAGTTAGAAAAGTGCCACTTTATTGCACCCGAGTGAATTTTACCGAGTAATTACCGAGTAATTACCGGGTAATTAAACGAGGTCTTCCAATTACAATTCAGACAGCACTTGCCACTAACTCGGACGAAATGTTATTCCTTCGAGATTCACCTAAACATTGCGGAGCACTTCTTTGTTCGGCTCCATTAGGAGGGAACGCGGGGCGGGGAGCACCGTTGATTCGCGAACATAGTGGATACGCGGCCTAACATGATTTAAGTAGTAAATAATAAAAACATCACTTGGAAAATAAAAAATAAAATAAAATAACACTGAGTTTGTGGCTACATGATGCTTTGTTAAGTGTTACGCAGATGATTACACAACAACCTATTTCAAAAACATCACCAAGTGTTTTTGCTTCTAAAAAGCTTTATAAAAAAAGGGTTGTTTTTTAGCAGCAACATCAGTTGGTCAATGTTTTCCTTCTTCACTGGTAGAAAATATATGTTTATATAATTTTGGATTATATGTAAAATAGCATATATAGTTTTACATCTCTCTGTTACTTCTGTATAGGGACTATACAGATATATCTCTGATAAAATTCTAGATGTAATATTTTTTTTTCAAGTTATTTATTGAAATTTACAACTGTATAATATCATACATCGAGTAAATATAATGAATGTTGAATAATAACACTAGATAAAGGGAAATAGAGAAACTACCCAATGGCAGTACTCAATTAGCAAGTTGAACTTAGTACATCACGAGGCCATCTTCTTTTCAGACGCCTCAGAGGATTATCAGGAATTGAAGAGGTTGCTAGGCTTGAAACTAGTGGGTTTGAGTGGGAATGAAGTTTGTCATGAAAAAATTGATATCGTATTCGGGCCAGATCAGAAAGAAATGGGACATTAAGGTCATAATGGGTTACTTTGTTCGTTACAAAGTAAGGAGCATTGAGGATTTTACGAAGGATTTTGGGTTGTAAGGATTGAATACGAGAGGAATTCGGTGGTTTAGTGGAGCCCCAAAGCTCTATTCCGTAAATCCAGATGGGTCTATTGATTGTCATGTAGATGAGTCTTTTGTAGTTGATTGGGAGCTTAGAGCGTTTGTCTAGTAAATGTTGAAGTAGCCTAAAACGGCGAGCTGTTTCTTGTCGTTTCATTCTAGTATGAGGATTCCAAGTTAAGCGTTTGTGAAGGTGTAGTGTAGTCCTAAGTACCGGGCCTGTTCTATATGTTTTTTACTTTTTCTCTAAGAGCCTCTGAATTACCTATAAACATATATTAGCGAATTTCTGAAGAAAAAAAATCATTCTCGGAACCCCCTGTATAATACATATCAAGTAATAATATAGGGAGCGGAGTGGCTCGGTGGTAGAGCACTGAGTTGCCTTCCCGGAAATCCTAGTTCAAATCCCGCTGCGGCCAAGACTTTATCCGGATCATATCGGATCTAGTAATCTCCTGGGGATCACCCAGCCAGAAAATCTCGCGGTTGAGCGTGATGAGGAACAGATCACCTCCCTGGACAACGGTTATCCTTGAAACGGAACAGTTTCTACCATGTACTTAAGGGTCAATGGTTGAAGTTGTACAGGTTTTTAAGTAATAATATCATAAATAAATTATATAGATCCTTACCTATTGTTCAGACCTTCATGCTTTCCTGTCTGTTTTTTATGGTTATTAGGTACTAAAAACTTTTAATGGTCCGTCAAGTTTAAAACTAAGTTAAATAATAAACCTCTTAAGTTGAAATATCAATACTGCGTAATGGCTATTACTCAAAGTTGTTAAGTAATCTGTTAGATACAATTTTCTGGATTTTCTATTTTATCGAGCGAAACCGTCAGTGTTGGCCCCTTTAACCTCGAGAAAGTGGCCCAGTTCACGTATTTAGGGTCACTGGTCACTCAAGATAATGCACCTGAGGTTGAAGTGAAGAGAAGAATATTGATGGCCAACAAGTGTTATTTTGTCTTCCGCAAAGAGTTCACCTTCCGCCATCTATCCCGGCAGACCCAAGCTCCATCTGTATCCCAGTCCTGTTGTATGGACTGAAACATGGACGATAGGTAAAAGAATCGAACTGGATCTATTAGTCTTTGACACGAAAATCCTCCGAAGAGTTTTCGCGGGATTCCATCTCAACGGGAACTTGTGAAGGTGAACGAACAGCGAAATATGTGAAATATTTAATGAAGAAGATGTTGTTCTGACTATGAAGTTTGTGAGATTGGGATGGGCCGGGCATCTAGCTATGGAGGAGGAGGCAATCCCTAAGAGGGTTTTGACTGAACCTCTCCATGGCACTAGAAGAAGAGGGAGACCGAAACTGATATGGTCGGATGGCATGGCGAGAGATGCCAGAGACGTCCTGGGAGTGAGGAACTGGATGTCAGCTGCGCAGAACTGAGAGGACTGGAGGAGGCTGGTGGAGTAGGCCAGGACTCTTAACCGAGTTGTAGTGCTGAGTTAATAATAATAATAATAATTTTATCAAGCAATAGTTATATATTCGTACTAATTTTAAAATATTAAAAATAAATTTTATTATATAATTCTGCTTTATTTAATTTAATCATAAAAGGATGTCCAATAAACTATAAAACAGAAAAACTTTCATGATTTCTATCATTATTTAGAAATCTAATAATAATTATAAGGCTTAGCAAACAACCCAAACCCAAATGCGCAGTGTCACTGAAGGGATCTACCAGCTACGTTTCGGTCTACCCCTCAGAAGTATACGATTCGGTTCAGCGCTAATCAACTTTATAGGGATTCGTTTCTTACTCATCCCAAAAACTTAGCTAGCACATCTCAACATTTTTCACTATAATTGATATAACCTCGGTTATATCATCTTGTTTCATCTTGTTTTTTTTTGTTTTTTTTTGCAGGTAAGTCCTCTTTTCTTGCATTAACATTAAAAATGTGAGTATGTATAAATAATTTATAATCCTAATTATATCAAGAGTAAAGATCAGTGTATTAGAGGTATTTCTGTAGTTATGGTTAGAATTTTGGCGCCCGAACAAAAGCTCCTCCTTTAGCGAACTTGTAACCAGATAAAAATTTTATTTTATGGCTCTTGGGGATCGTAATCTACAAACTACAAACATCCAAAATGGCAGAAAATTGTTCATTGAAGGATCAAAGGATACTATTTATATGAACTTCTAGGAACTGCTAAACTCGTCTAGTTTATGCTTCAAGCTTTATTTTCGTCCTTTAGTAACTCCGGATATTATAACCAATATTTCTTGGTTTAATCCAGTTTTATTTCCAGTACGGTAGTAATAATTACAGTATTATAAATAAAACTCATATAAACTAAAATATCTTAAAAGTGATCTGGCGGATTTGGGTTTGTGTATTGGTACGTGGAAGGATTAATATTATTGTTATTATTATTATTATTATAGACTAAAATATAAAAAATGTAACAAAATAAAATAAAAAACTTGTCTAAAAATAAAATAAAAACTAGTTTGTCTAGTTTTATAAAATCTTATACCACCGTCAATGATTGCTTCGAACTGACGTGGAAATGATTGACAGATTATATATTTAGAAAAAGTTTGAAATGATTGGGGAGTGCAGTAAATAGATTTTATACAAAGTAATTTTAACTTGTTTTATTTAGGCGAACGTTTAACGGCCTATAAATAGTGCATATATTAAGAATACCTATATAAATAGTGCAGTACCAAAGAAATTCCTTCGAATCTTGGATTAACCATAAAACCTATATTACTAAATATTCACCTACAAATCCTAATAAAACGGATAAAAGAAACATTTTATTATTTTATTAAATGCAAAATACTCAATATCTTAAAACAATACTAAATGTGTCGTCAAATTTTATTAGAGGAAGAAAATGGTCCGGGTGGAGGTAAAAAAATATTCTCTTATTGCTAAGCCCACGTTTCGGCCCACACTCCATGTCTTCTTCATAGATAGATACACAAGATACAAATAAATTAAAATAGTATATGGTAAAGAATAACAGTATATGTTCGGCAAGTATAAACTTCCCTCCCTGGCCAGCAACTTCACTGCCGAAAGTTATGCGATTTGCGCGGCACTCTATTATATTATGCAATGCGAAGAAGAAAACTTCGTAATATACACGGACTCCCTATCTGCTCTTATGGCACTTAAAAACATTTATAGTAAAGACCATCTTATAAGGAAAGCACAAGTTTATGCATCAATGTTAAAAGATATGAATAAGAACATATCTTTGGTTTGGATTCCATCACACGTGGGGATTGAAGGTAACGAAGCAGCAGACCGGGCTGCCAAGGAAGCAGCATTGTCATCGATTGATATTACAAGTATCTACACCTCATCAGATATATGCCACTTTTTAAAATATGGAGTAAAACAAGATTGGATTCAGCTTTGGGAAAACACCGAGGAACGAAATAAGCTTAAAGCTGTAAAAAATGAATTAAAAATATGGAAAAGTTCCAACCGCAGTAACAGAAGGGAAGAGGTAGTTGTAACAAGACTTAGAATAGGCCACACCCGACTTACCCATGGTTACCTTATAACAAAGGACAGTCCACCGAAGTGCACAACATGTAATAACGCACAACTAACAATTAGACACATACTGGAGGACTGCCCCCTCTGGGATAGTTATTTTCAGGAAGCTCAATTACAAAGATTCCTCCCAACTATACTAGGCGATAATAATAAAAATATAGACACAGCCATCAAGTTTCTAAAAAAATATAACCTTTTTGACAAAATTTAAAAAATGACAAAGGACAAAGGAAAAAAAAAAAAAAAAAAAAAGAAATAATATAGATTGAACGACGGACACTGAAGACCCTTGATGTTGAGTGTCCATAAGCAGTTCTACCTACCTACCAACAGTATATGTGGTATACTGATAGAATAATATTATTTGTAAAATAAATAAGAACCAAAAGGGATTGAATTATATGATAACAAAGAGATATTGTTTAAAACCAACAAAGTAACAAATGAAAAATTAAAGATTAGAACAGAATATATAAGAATTAGATTAGGAATGTGCATGTAGGTCGAAATGTCGGCTTTCCAATAAACAGTTCTCCCTATGTAAGAGAATTCTTTTGACCTCCTACCGGACCATTTCATCTCATATATATATATATATATATATATATATATATATATATATATATATATATATATATAAGATTAGCTAATATCGGGAGCGGAGTGGCTAAGTGGTAGAGCACTGAGTTGCCATGCCGGAAATCCTGGTTCAAATCCCGCTGCAGGCAAGACTTTTATTAAGTCTGTTTGCAGCCGGAGATGGATAATATAGGATCTAGGACCCTCCTGGGGCTCACCCAGCCTCTATAAAATGTTTTAAAAATAGGGTACTCAAAATAAGGGGGAAAATCTGTCGGTTGAGCGAGATCTAGGACAAATCACCGTTGTCCATGAACCAGTAAGTCTCCACCATGTACTGAACCCTAACCATGTACTCAACTGAAGTTCAATTTCTAACAATATCGACACTAACACGCTAAGTACCTATAATTAAATGAGGAGTTGTGTAGTTTGTAATCTGAGGATTGGTCCACCGCTAGGTCGACGGTGAAATCTTCTCGTTTTAAAAAATGTCTTTAGGCATGGAATCTAGGCTGTTTTGGCTTGTTTCTCTTGATGTATTTAATTAAATTATATCTTTATGTTTGTCTATAATATTGATTGTGATTATATATATATTTTTTAACCTTTTGACTTTAATCGTAAGGTTATAATATTTTTTTGACTCAGCAGGCGTTTTCCACACACACGTGATTTATTCCTCTCCACGTGTTATTTATTCACCGTTGCGTGGAAGTTCCTTCCGAACCGTTTAGACCACTGACTTAGCCGGCTTCTTATTGGCCAGTCACGAACCAATCAGAAAGAAGGCACCCGCAGACAGCTTTCTAATTGGTTCTGACCCCGTTGTCTTGTTAATTCTTCAATTCTCGATGTTATAATCTTTTGTGATTAATAAGGGTGTAGAGTTTCTGAGATGTATTTAATCCTGTCATGTCCGATAGCGAATTCCCCTCATCGCTTCAATGGACATTGAAATCACCATCTGTTATATTAACACTCTCGTATTTATAATTTTCATGCTTAATTTGCTTTACTTCATAACTTTAGTTAACAATAATAATAATAATGTCATTATTTATTCTGGTACAAGTCCCTTAAATGGTAAAATCACAAGTAATAGTTTTTATAATTTATTAGTTAGTTGTTTTAATTTTAAATATTTTTATTTTGAAGAGAAAAGATATGCCCCCGGCAGGGATTCGACCCCGGGTCCTCTGTCTTACCGTGACAGGACTCTACCTGTTGGTATCAACTCCGGTAGCTTAGTTGGTAGAGTCCTGTCACGGTAAGACAGAGGACCAGGGTTCGAATCCCGGCCGCGTGCATATCTTTTCTCTTCAAAATAAAAATATTTAAAATTAAAACAACTAACTAATAAATTATAACAAAATTATAAATAGTAATATGACGTATGTCAACAAGTTGCTAAAATTAAAGAATGTTCAAACAACATTCGTTCTCGTGTATACATCGCAAAACTTGCGAGAACACGGAGACATGGGATCAGATAAGAGAAAAGATTTGTCCCCGGCTGGTATCAACTCCGGTAGCTTAGTTGGTAGAGTCCTGTCACAGTAAGACAGAAGGCCCGGGTACGAATCCCGGCCGGGAGCATATCTTTTCTCTACAAAATAAAAATCATAAATAATAATTATGTCTTAGAGTAGAATATAAGTACAAATTATAATTACGTAATTCAAATTATTATATAATGATTTTTATTTTAGATTATTTATCAAGACAAATATATTAATGTATAAAAAAAAAATTGAACGCTAAATATATGTACTGAATGAAATAAAATCATCAGATACCACCAACAAAAAGTATCTTAATAATATAATGCGAATTAAGTGAACAGTAATAATTTCATGACAAATCACATATAAGTTATTATAAATAACATTATTTTTTTTTTAAATCTTCCTCAGACCATCTTCTTAAATATCTCATTCAAACTCAAATTTCAACCACATACTTTTGGTTTAATAATAACCCTTCAAGGGTTTATTATACTGGTATAGGTTATTTTTATTTATATTTCACTATTTTTAAATAGTAAATTGTTAGATGAACCTTATGTCACTAGTAGGTAACTTTCAGAAGCATGTGTTTATACCAAGGAGAGTTGAATAACCTGTAAACCTTTAGCAAACGCTCCGAGTTGACGTAAATCTAAACTTACACAAGCGGCTTCGCTATAAATAGCAACGAGGATGCACTCGCCTCAGATAAATATGAAAATCCTGTCGAAGAAGTAAAGTGGAAGATAACAGAAAAAGGAACACCTTGAGAAGATTGCGTAAATCGGGTTGAGGGACCTGTTATCTTATCGAAGGAGCAGGTCTTCAGAACATCGCTGCTAATGCGGACGTTTCGGTGGCAGGCTTTATTGCAGCATCGGCTCATAGTCTAGCTTATAGCTGTAATAAATTCTGTCAATGGTCCTAGCGTCTCGGCAAGGATAATTTATTCTAAACAAAGCTGAGATAATCAGCTGTTCCTCCAATAGTACGGCGGTACTATAGTTTAACTATTCCACACAGAGAAGACATCGTCTTTAAACATTTTAAAAAAAATGTATTTATTGAAATTTACAACTATTTACAGAATACATCAAGTAAATATAATGAAAGATAAATCATGTTCAGGGACAAAGGCAAGTAGAGAAACTACCCAGTGGTAATACTCAAATAAAAAGTTCAGCTTACGAAAGGTCACGAGGCCATCTTCTTTTTAGACGCCTCGGGGGATTATCAGGAATTGAAGAGTTTGCGAGGTTTGAAACTAGTGGGTTTGAGTGGAAATGAAGTTTGTCATGAAAAGATTGATATAGGATTCGGGCCAAATCAGCAACAAACGGGACATCAAGGTCATTATGGATTGTTCGTAACAAAGTAAGGAGCATTTGGATTGTAAGGATTGAATACGGGGTTTAGTAGAGCCCCAAAGCTCTATTCCGTAAGTCCAGATGGGTCTAATGATTGTCATGTATTTGAGTTTTTTGTTTTTAATTGGGAGGTTAGAGCGTTTGTAAAAGTTGAAGTAGCCTGAAACAGCTCGCGCTTGTCGTTTCCGTCTAATATGAGGATTTCTTCGTTAAGCGTTTGTCAGGTTGTAGTCCTAAGTACCGGACCTGTTCTACAGGAGTCAGTGGGATGTTATTACACGATACAGGAGGACAGGAAGTCGGTGGTTTACGACGGAGGGTAAAGGTGATTTGATGAGATTTGTGGAAATTTGTTTTAATCCTAAGCTTTGACACCACTTTGACAAAATTTAAAAAAAAAAACCTACTCTTCTGGAAATCCATCGCAACGTTTGTGCAGAGTGTGATTCATACTTAACCATGCTTAACCGCTAGACTTTCCCCTAATGGAGGGTGCTTTATTGCGTTTGCCTGGCCCTGATGGGTTTCCATATCTCACAAGACTTAGCCATGATTGTTAACAGTTTAATCTTCATCACAGTAACTCTATACACTGAACTATCAGGCTTTTTAACTTTTAGGTGTCGTTTCGTTTCTAAGCTAAGTAAATAAATAACAACATCTCATTGAAATTGTTGCATCGCGACGATCAAGATGAACTTACTGAGATGTTGATCTGAGTAACGAATGAATCCGTAAAAACCAAAGAGATAAATTTATATTTTTATGAAATAAAGGCGCGGTAACCATCAGAAAATGCAAATTTATTTCTCGGCCAAAACATACTAGGTTTTCCAACAGCTCTTTATGAATGCTAAGCGTGGATGAACAACGTGTTTATTCGAAATTAAGGTATTGTATGAAATAATTGTTCCGTAAAACAATAAGAACTCTGGAAAATGCACCCAGTTAAAATAATTACAAACCACCATAGGGTCGTTAAGGTGTTCCTATGATCTTAATATATGCCCAGACGACTAGTTAAACCGAGGCGTTAATGGGAGGATTGCATTTAAGTGATCTCACGTGCTTGGGTAGTAATCAGAGAATGGAGTTTTGATAGCAGCGATTAGTAGTATCGGCATCGAGCCTACGGGCTCGCAAAGTCTTTTTATAATTTTTTAAAACTTTAAATATTTTTCAACGGATCACTTAATTACATAACACTTTAATCTTGACACTCTTAATATCGAATTAAGAAAACACTTTGTAGAAAGTCATCGAACCTGGGCATTGACCTAGGGAACTTTATTGCTGCAATTCGTCTGCATAATTTTGCAGGATTAATCTTCTCAGATAAGATTGCGGTTCTTGTGCAAAATTCCACAACGATATCTAACTTCAGGATGTAGAAGGAACAAAGGAGCTTTCAAGACGCTTCTTCAACGTTATACAATTGATAGTGACAAACTGCGTAGGCTGTTTCTTAAACACTGTTTAAATGCTACTATTGATTCCGATTAAATTATCGGTTTACAATAATATATTAAAATTTAGTCTCATATGATTTTTATGGAATGATAACATTTGAAGAGAAAGAATATCAAAAAAGTATTCAGCACGGAAGCACTAAATCGTAATTCGATATGAGGCTTGTAACAATAATATTTTTCGGTTATATGAATAAAATATCATTTGTTTTTTATATTTAAAAATGAAGATGATTTCCATGGAATTATAGGGAGTCATGTTTTAAACTTGAACGGACCAAACTAAATACAGAAGAGAGATGTCAAGTATAACAAACCTTTTCAGGGAAATTAAACAAATGAAAAAAATTGAGCTATATTTAACATGTCGTTGTTTATTTATTTAATTCCACTTTTTGTTGCTATGGCTACAGTGGTAGTCCTAAATTTTGCCTATCCAGATATGTACAATATGTATAATATGTACAGTAATCTTTAACGAGTTCCTCTGACATCGTACAGGCACGGGTACCCAATTTACGTCCCTTCCGAAGGAGGGCATAACGAAGAATTTTTTACTCCATTTTACTCCAAAAATCCTAGAGCCACCTGCCGGGCTACGAACCCGCGATCAAGGGCATAGTAGGCTGTCATGCTAACCTCTATACTAAAGGTTGCCCAAAAATTGAACATGAATCGATAAAAACCATTATTTGATACCATAAAACGATTATATGGCCGTTTTTCAAACTTGTAGTTTCCACTGATTTTTAAAAAATAAAAAAATGCTGGATTTTAATATTTATAAGTGGGATACACGAATTTTATTATCAATCATACGATATTTATATGAAAATTATATAAATTAAAAGACTTGTATGCAAGTTGTATATATACATTTAATTGTTAAAAAATCCTGTAACTCTTCAACCCATGAGGTAATGGCCACCTGTGATCTAGTGGTTAGCGTAACAAACTACTAAGCCCAAGATAGCGGGTACGTAGCCCGGAAGGTGGCACTAGAATTTTTTAAAACCAGTAAAAACTCCTTGGTCATGCCGTCCTTCGGAAGGGACGTTAAACGGGCTTGTACGATGTCGGGTACTCGGTAAAAATCCCTATCCTTATTAAACCTGGATAGGCAAAATTTAGAGCTCCCAATGTAGCATCGTCCGATTAGCCATGAATAAATGACAGCGACAAATAATATAATATACTGTTTTTAGGAGAATGGCTATTCAGAGAGGTGATTTGTTAAAGATAACATTCAAACACCATGTGTTCCCCCTATTGATGGTACCCAGTTTATAGAGGTTGCGTGAGCCCCAGGAGGGTCTCCATATCCCACAGGATCCATCCCTGGTTGTTAATTCATTTAATAAGTTATCTGCCACTGCCGGAAATAAATCACTTTACTACTGAGCAGCTTCGAACTCCACTTATTTATATGTAGTTCTATGTAAAAATAAAATTGATAGCGTTGCAAACGTGAAATCGCTATAAACTGGAGCGTTAGTAACGAAGTTTTACAGAACGAAAAAAAAATTAAAATGAATGGAAAGAGGATTGAAAGATTAATGAAGACACTCTAGCGTTATCTTCCTAATGGTTATTGGCTCTCAAGCTCTTCACCGAACCAGATGACTCCTCGATGACGAAACCCAGTCGTCGATGTTCGTCCTTGATGTCCTGGTCCTCTTAAAGGAAGGACATCTTTATAATCCTCGAAGGATCGATGAGCAAGCAATAAAATAAAATAAAAGGTCGTTGTTAAGGGCCTCGACATTGAAATAATCGTTTTTTTTTGTTTAAAGTTTAAGCGAAGTCCTTTGTTTTTATGGCGATTCAGTCTAACATCTTTTGAGTAATGTTTTTCTGTCGTAGATTATTTATTGAAAGCAAAAAAATAAATGTTGTTTATTAGAAAAGACAGTTTGTTGTTTGTTTGTTTGTTCATTTAACGTCACTTTATGCTGCTATGGCTAATCGGACGATGCTACAGTGGGAGCTCTAAATTTTGCCTATCCAGGTTTTATTAGGATAGGGATTTTTAACGAGTACCTGACATCGTACAGGCTCGGGAACCCCGTTTAACGTCCCTTCTGAAGGACGGCGTAACTAAGGATTTATTACTCCCTTTAAAAAATCCTAGGGCCACCTGCCGGGCTACGAACCCGCGATCTTGGGTTTAGTAGTTTGTTACGCTAACCACTAGACCACAGGTCGCCCCGACAGTTTGTTGTTAAGCCTGGCAAAATTTTTATTTGTGTATAAAGCATGTGTTAATTAATAAACGAGCGTCTTTTGTTAACTTTGAACAACCGAGTACATGCTGTAATACAACTTCTGGAGCTGGATCGAAGTACAGGCTGTCATATATCGCCGTATCGACTATTTCGCATACCATCGAATCAACCAGCTGGTTTTCGTTGGCGCTTGAGCTTAAATTAATATTACACCTGCAGGTCTTCGTAGCCCGGCAGGTGACCCTAGGATTTTTTTAAGGGAGAAAAAAATCCTTAGTTACGCCGTCCTTCGGAAGGGACGTTAAACGGGGGTCCCGAGCCTGTACCATGTCAGGTACTCGTTAAAAATCCCTATCCTAATTAAACCTGGATAGGCAAAATTTAGAGCTCCCACTGTAGCATCGTCCGATTAGCCATAGCAGCATAAAGTGACGTTAAATGAACAAACAAACACCTGCAGGTGAGGAATATTGAATTTTATATCTTATATCAAATTATAGAACTTAGGATCATAAAAATATATTTAAAAACGCCACTTTATAACAAATTTTGTATTATTTTTTTATTCAACCAAAAATAATTCATTAATCGAATAGTTGCCTGGAAGAAGGGCGTATGTTACATTTTTCAGTTGTTTTTTTTTTTTGCGGAACTTCTATTTCTCTCGTCCAGAAATGGCCGCCCACACGCCAAATTCTATAGACTCTCGGTTTTTTAATGTCATGTCAAAATAAACATTTTGACCAAAGCATCATGGATGTAACAATTTTTTTTAAATTTATTTATTTGTTTGCTTGTTTTACAATCGAACAAGGGCGTAAGTGCGAAATCTATAAAATGTAAGAAGGAGGTATGTGACAGTCAGCTAATTAAATGACCCGTTTTATTATTTCGGTTCTCCAGTAAACTTTGAAAATTTTACATGCGCCCTTCTTCCAGGCAATTATTCAATAACTGTTTTGTCCGAGCAAATTTTCAATCATAAATTATTAGTAATTATAAATTATTATAAATAAATAAATAATAAGGCTTAGCTAACCCGAAGGCTCGTTGCCGATACCACCAATCTCTGCTTACAAACCTCCGTCCACGGATCAAACCCAAATCCTCCAGATCATTCTAAACGCAATCCTCCCACCTACGCCTCGGTCTACCCCTCAGACGCCCAGTCGGCACAGCGCTTATTAACATCTTAGGAATTCGTTCCTTACCAAACCCAGCAGGTTTACATCCCATCTTAATCTTCGAGCTTGAATAATATTTACTGAATGTATGGTGCGGAATTCCGCGTTATGTAATTTCCTCCATTCCCCAATGGTCCTTCTTTGTACCGAATATTCTACGTAGCACCTTATTTTCGAATACCTGTAGACGTTGTTCATCCTTCAGCGTTAGCAGCCAAGTTTCACATCCCTAAAGAAGGGTTAGAAGGATGATATTATAAATTGATTATTGATATTATATTATATCTGATGGTTTTATAAATTCTGATTTTCAGATTTCGGGACGAAAGACGCGAGCTCAGTAATTTCGAGACCGAATAGTAACAAGCATTTCCCGCCTTTAGTCGCGCCTTTATTTCCTCTTGAATTTCGTTTTTTCCAGTTAGTATTGACCCTAAGTACTTAAACATCTCCACATGTTCGAACTTATTCCCTCCTCAAACAATATCACCAAAATTTCTCCCTTTTCTGCTACTGACCATATACTTAGTCTTATCCGAATTTATTTCCTTTCCTGCATTCATCAGCGTTTCTGTATTTAGCTTTATTGTTTCCGCATCTTCACCCAATAATACCCAAGCGTCCGTGAACCCTAGCACGGATATTTTACTACTCCTATTAAAATTTAAAGTTTTTAATTTTGGGGTAATAACTCTCGAATATATTTTGTAAAGACTTATTTATTTATAAACCGTTCGGTTATATGTGATTTTTGCTTTCTTTATGATTTATTTTCACATTTAACCTTTTTCAACTAGTTATTCGGATCAGTTAAAAAACCAGGTCGGAGAATTGGATTTTGCCATCCAAAGTTGCCGTTCTCCCCCTCCAATGATAAATATACCTTTATTAGTGTGATTCGCTGATTGCTTTTAAGGGTATGTTCCATTTATATGTATTTCCGCGACAAGGTGAGAGGAAGTAGAATAGAAATGAATAAGAGGAAATCCGAAACAAAGAAGCACCCGAGCGATGAGACAAAGGAACAAAAAAATAAAGAAAGAAAGAAATAAAAGAAAAGAAAAGATATTCTTTATAAGACATAGGCTGTAGTCAAAACGTGTTGACAATCCTCCAGATAGCGGCCACTTCTCAAAGTCTTCCCTTCGCATCTTCATCCCCGTCTTCTCGACGGTTCTTTTCTTTTGGAATTACAATCAATATTCTTCTCCTCTGGCCTTATAGCGTCCGGGGTGAGGCACGGGTAAACTGTAAAGAAAGATTTCATGTCTAACGATTATTGAAACAAGAAATTGGTTGCTAAAAAAGTGGTACTGGTTAAAGAGAAATAATAATTTGGGAACCTGAAGGCTCGATCCCGATGTCACCAACCGCCGCTAAAAAATGACTTTTACGGATTTAAAAAAAAATCATCTATATAATTTAATAATGAAGAAAAAAACCTTTATCCAGTCAACAATTTGTTGTTAAAAAATTAACAAAATATTAAAAAACGTTTCGACATATATCTGTCATTTTAAATTTTAGTTCTTCACACAGCCTTCGTTAAATTTACAAGTCACAATCATTACTTGAGGCCAAACATATTAAAAAGTTAAAATATTTATAAACTCCTGGAACTCAACTTTCCATGGTCAAATATATAATACGCATTTCTGCATATTATTATTTAATGCATTTCTGCATATTATTATTTAATGCATATTATATATTTGACCATGGAAAGTTGAGTTCCAGGAGTTTATATATATTTTAACTTTTTAATATGTTTGACCTCAAGTAATGATTGTGACTTGTAAATTTAAAGAAGACTGTGTGAAGAACTAAAATTGAAAATGACAGATATATGTCGAAACGTTTTTTAATATTTTGTTAATTTTTTAACAACAAATTGTTGACTGGATAAAGGTTTTTTCTTCATTATTAAATTATATAGATCAAGAAGAGTAGTCCAGTATATAAGAAATATCTTATAAAGAAAAAAAAAAAAATCATTGTAGGACGTCCGGTTTATCAACTACATCTACATTTAAATTTGTTATTAACTATAAAACAAAACTGTTAAATATATAAAAATGAGTAAAAATTCAAAAAGTGGTTTAAAATATTAATTAGAATGCAATAGCAAAAATCCCAAAAAGCATAGCCTTGAATCTCTAAAATTCTAGAAAACCCTAACTAGCAAAAAATTCTCCAATTCAGACATCACCAGGACATAGACCAACATAGTAGAAGATATAGTGCAGTACAGCTCACACCAACTAGACACCGACCTCGCTCCACAACAAACTACTCAACTTTTTGTTGAACATTTTGGAAAGATGTTTGAAGTCTATTTTTGATGAATATGTCTGGCTGTTGATGTGAGGTGTGCTCTATGTTTTCTTCTTTCTTGACTGGTTAGCTTTTACGAGTATTTTAGAGAATTATTCCGTAGCTTTTTGTGATTCTTCCTATTGCATTCGGGAGCGGAGTGGCTCAGTGGTAGAGCACTGAGTTCCCATACCGGAAATCCTGGTTCAAATCCCGCTACAGGATAATAACTTTTATTTAGTCTGTTTGCAGTGGGGGATGAATCATATGGGACCTATATAAAAACCTATATGCAAATCTTATTTTGTTATTAAAGGTCTCATTATTACAACAGTAAGGCATATTGTAACATTTTAATGATTGGAAAGCTATGAAGTGATACATTTTTTTTAAAGTGAGGCCATACTAAAACATATCAAAAGATTAACAATCTTGCTTTGAAATGTTCAGAATCGATTCCCAATGCTGGTAGTTAATTAAGTTTTATAATTTTAAGGCGTAGAATCATTTCCTGTAGAAAGCAAACCCACAATTAAGTATAAATAAGTTTTCAAGTCTTATTGCATGACTCCGAAACTTTTTAAAAAAAGTTGATTTCTCTCGTTCAAGTCTATATAAGTTGTCCTCGTTTTATTTTTATTATATTTATAAATAAGCTAGCGACCCACCGCGGCTTTATTCGGGTATTAAGGCATATTATGCCTACATAATTTGTCTGTGTATTGTATTTTTTTTTTTTTTATCCCGTACCGGCCACTAAGGATCACGTGAATATCATTGGTTAGGCTTCTTTGGGAGTCTTGATCTTCTTTCTTCCCATCTCAGCTAATGTACTGTATTATATAGAAATTATAAAAATAAATACAAAACAAAATATTTCTTTATATACGAATTTATTATCTTGCAGGTTAGATAATTGCACAGGATTAGGTAAGCAGCGGCTTCGGTGAAACCCATCTATATTCCAACCCATTTACACAAAACTTCGACAAATAAATGGGGTGTATTTATCATTTACCAACACTTAATAATCCCTTTAGAGCATTCTCTAAGCTTGTTCACTAACACTGGACTTCTTAAAAAAAAACCTCAGTTTAATTATTTATTTCAAAGAAGAAACATGACAGTGTCCTACGAAATTTTAAGCCATTACTGGAAAAAAAAAATCCACAGCCGCTTAAGCAACTCGTGAAATTATTAAATATGAAGGGGAAGGTGTCCTCGACCAGCGCACTGCGCGGCGTTGGTTGGAAAATTTTACCAGTGGAGTACGACGTAGGAAAGGAAGAAGGGCTCCGGGCGACCATTAATGGATATTGATGAGGTTCTGAAGGAAGCTGTTGAGTCAAATCCGTCCACAAGTACTCGCGAACTTGCCAGGGAGTGTGGTGTGTCGAAAGATGCTGTTAGTCGCCATCTTCTCTCCATGGGGAAGGTGAAACGGTCATTTTTTTTTTATACATCCCATTATATACCTGCACCTTTCTGGTGAATCACTCTATCTAATGGTGAAAACCGTGCAGTAGTTATTGAGGGTATCAACGCGACCGAGGACATTGTTTTATAATATGTATAGATTATTGCACTACATAAAAAAAACAAATAACTTTAGTCTTAAAATACTAAACATAAATTCAATAACTGGATTGAAACTAAACAAGAAACGACTCAAATCTTTTTCAATTTCTTTTTTTTTTATAATTCCATTCTTATAACTCGATTCTAAAGCTTTAAAAATATATGGTGATTAATTAACTATACTTTTACTTTTTTACTATATAATAAAAGGTGTACTTAAAAAGATACCCTACTTTGAGGTAAAATATAGATTATCTTCAATCAACATATTGGTTAAGAATCGGAAAGAGACTTCATAGTTTTAAAATGAAAATGTTATATATTTTTAAATTCTTGTATATATAGTACATATGGACCCATCTATATATATAAATATCCAATTAACTACACAATTCATTCACTGGTTGTACACTAATTTATGAAAAATAATTGTTCATTTACATCTTAAACGACTTAAGTCGCCATGCCGAAAATACTGGTTCAAATCCAACGCTGGCAAAACTTTTATTTAGTCTCTTAGCGGCCGGAAATGGGTCGTATGGGATCTAGAACCCTCCTAGGGCTCACCCAGCCGCTAAAAAGTGGGTACCCCCCCAAAAAGGGGGAAATCTAGCGGTTGAGTGTGATATAGCACATATCACTTCCCTGAACAACAGTTGTCCTTGAAACAGTACAGTCTCTACCGTGTACTGAACCCCATATTCTAATTTTAGTGGTACAGGTTTATTTTATATATTTAAAATGACTTAAATATAAAATGGAGAATGGAAATTGTTGGGGTTGCAGTCAAAATATACACACAAATATGTGAATATTTATTTTTTATTTGTGCCGACGTTTCGACCTACTTTGTAGGTCATCTTCAGGGCAAATAGGAGTGGCTGCTCGGTGAACCGTGTAACTGACTAGGTATATCTTGACTAGGTCAGTTATACAGATCACCGAGCAGCCACTCCTATTTGCCCTGAAGATGACCTACAAAGTAGGCCGAACCGTCGGCACAAATAAAAAATAAGTATTTACTTATTTTTGTATATATTTTGACTGCACCCCCCAACTATTTCCATCCTCCATTAGATCTTCTAGCCAACTATTTTCTTCTCTAACTTAAATATAAAATCTTTAAGATACAGTTAGATACAAATGTTAGATACAGTTTCCCAGTAGTGCTCTTGGTTCTATGATAAGAATAATTATCAATTTTAATATTGTAATTATAATAATAATAGTGTTTATTAATAATAAATATCTATGAATAATTAATACAATAAAAGGTCTATGTAAGAATTAAATGACTTGAATAGTATCTCTATTATAATAAACGAATTTTTTTACCTCTACCGGAACCAATTTCTTCCTCATAATTTCTATACTATTCTATACTGCCTTCAGCTCTATTATAAAAGTAATTAATACAATTTTTATCATTAACAGTAACAATATATTTAACTAATAATAGTTGGTACAATATTTATGTAAGAATAAATAATTAAAACAAATAGAATGAAAGGTTGATTTTAAACTAAAATGTCTCAAATATCGAATATTGTAGAGTTAGATATAGCAACCCTATAGTTCCATATGATTGATAAAAATAATAACTAAAATCGCTTTTGATAATGATATATTTTATTTATATCATATATAATATCCACTGATTAATTATTCATATATGAAGAATTCATTAAAATTAATAAGAGGGCGATTTAAAATTAAAATTAGTATTGAAATCTTAGATGCACCTTTTCTAGATAGATAGTGTCTAGATTGATAGAATAATGATCTTCACTCACAATAATTTATCCCAATTAAATCTGAACGGACTTGTGAAGAATTTTGCGTTCCTTTCGCTTGTCTCTCTCTTCTGCTCAATTAGGAGTACTTTTCCTTTAATTTATATCTTTATTTTATTTATTTTTATTATTTTAAATAAATTAGTTCGACAGTGGCACTTTATAAAGTGAAATTCCGAATAACGGCATTCCCTATCATTGATTTATTGAGGCGTTCTTTCTACGGCCAATAAGGAGTTAGTCCGTTTCCACAATCGGCTGATTTATGTTTTAGTAAAGTCCATACATTTGTTTTGATTTAGTTAACTGATCTTTATGTAGTTTTTGCCCTGATTTCAAAAATGACATCGGTTTTTTTATCATGGAATGCTTGTCTACAAAGTATAGATCATAAAAAAGGAAAATTTTGTATTTTCTTTATTATTTACTATGAAGTAAAACAAAAAAAACAAAAAAACAACAACGTTACCTAGCTAAAATGAGCAAAAAAGTGATGCACATGTGTAAAGTTTATTATAAGTCTTTGTGAAAGCATTTTCTTTTTCCATGAAAGCTCATTTTGGTACTTTTTCGGCTGTGTTCTTGTGAATTTTCCCTTTTTAACACCCAACAGTAGTCTGCCATCATGTTGACATTCTATCTATGGTATCTGCGCTCCATTTCTTTTGTATCTTGATAAAAACGTTCTCCTTGTTCCTCAATTACAGTCCCAAGATTTTCTGGAAGGTAGTCCAGATGTGAGTGAAGGAAATGAACTTCGACACTCAAGTTTTATAGTTTGTCCAAGAAAGCCTGTTACAACAAATTTAAATGAATTCCAGGCATTTTTTTCTTCCATTTCCATTTTAGTGACAAAGCTTTCATCTTTTAAAAGTTTTCTGATGTCAGGCCCAACAAAGACTCTTTCAGCTTAGCATCGGATATACCAGGAGACTGTTCACAAAGATACTTGAAACACTCTCCTTCTTTTGGTAATGGTTTCACAAACTGTTTCATTAGACCCAATTTCATATGAAGTGGTGGAAGTAAGATGTGTTTAGGATACACTAACTTTGTCAACATTTCAACTCCAGGAATATGAGGCTTTCTGATTGGCCACATCTGCTTGACGTAGTGTTGTTTCCTGTCACTGCTATCCCATTCACAGAGGAAACATGGAAACTTTGTGTAACCCGCTTTGTTGACCTAGTAACGTGGAAATAACTTTGAAATCCCCATAAATGGAGTAGCTATCAAGGTAACAGCTAACTACATTCCTCACGACATCTAGCAGGCAGTAGGATTTGGGAGCAGACCCCTGAAAATAAGAAATTTCCAGGTGAAATTTGTGACTTGTCTAGTGATAATGGATTTTTTTCACAATTCTTTCCGTAATCAGCACAAAAAATACTGTTAAACCCACTAGTTAAATATGCTACATTTTTTTCATCGCAGACCTGTGTTATTGATCTTACATAGAAAAATCAAAAATTAGATTAACATCATTAAATCAAGAGATAAAAATGTATCCAAATAAAATAAGAAATTCATGAATTATTTTTAAAATATAAAATCACATATATTTACGTAATGTTAATAAAATAAAGTAAACTTTATTAAATATTACAACATCACAAAGGCATCAATATTAGAGTTGACGGAGCTCGACTTCATTCTTAAGCCTCTTCGACACTGAGTGCTTTCGACTTTAGTATTACCGCAGTATCTTGATTTATTTTTATTAATTATAGGTGATGTTTATTTATCTTATAGTTATAATTTGCATGTTTAATAATATTATTGCTGATTAAACATGTTAAAATTATGATTTTATTATTGACTTAAGTCTTTTGTTCGAATGGACCCCCTTCGAATGTCATATGTTTTTTTTTTCGTCATATGTTGACCTAGTCAGAGATATCTCTGTAGCTCATCTAGCCTCTTTTAATCGGGTACTATATAAATGGAGGATGGAAATAGTTGGGGGGTGCAGTCAAAAATTTACACAATAAAACAGTGGAAACTTATTTTTTATTTGTGCCGACGTTTCGACCTACTTTGTAGGTCATCTTCAGGGCATAATATCTTCAGTGGTCGAGAAGAATGCCATCTTCAAGCCAATTCAAGCAAGCCTTCAACATTAATCTTGACTATTTCAAGTATAGTTCATATCACATCTCTTTATAATTTACTGTTATAATATATACATTAATCCATATGAAAATGAAACCAGAGAATAAAATAAATCTAGAAATCCAAAAATTAAATTACGAACAAAATATATACTTGGTAACAATTAAATTCACAAGTTACAATCACACAATCACAAGTTACGTTACTTGTGAATTTGATTGTTACCAAGTATGTATTTTGTTCGTAATTTAAATTTTTTGATGTCTAGGTTCTTTATTTTATTCTTTGGTTTCATTTTTATAAGGATTAATGTATATTATTCGAAATTATTCACTTTAGTTTTATGATCTAGATTTAGTAAATTATAAAGAGATGTGATATGAACTATATTTGAAATAGTCAAGATTAATGTTGAAGGCTTGCTTTTATTGGCTTGAAGATGGCTTTCTCCTCGACCACTGAAGATATTATGCCCTCGTCGGCAAAAATAAAAAATAAAAGTTTCCACTTGTTTATTCTGTAAATTTTTGACTGCACCCCCCAACTATTTCCATCCTCCATTAGTACATTCCAGTCAACTAATTTCCTCTAACAGGTACTATAAATATTGTGATCTCAGCCTTCCAGCAAAACCGTTAGTTCAGAATAAGTACATTTTCTACCATCTACTGAAACTAATACCCTTCATGGATTGTAAAGTCACGTTCTAGCGTAAAATATGTGTCATTGTAATAGTATCTCCGTGAGAGCATGTTGATTGTATATAATAAAAAAAAAATATCTTGAATGATAATAGTTGACCTGGATTATATATGTGGAAGAAAATGGTCCGGGTGGAGGTCAATAAACAGACGTAAAACAGGAAACACAAATAATTGTCAATATTTCACTCATTCTGGTGTCATCAAGACAGAAAGAGAGTAACAGAATATAAAAATGAAAAATCAGAATTAAGCACATCTTAACCTCAAAATACCCCAGAAGATAATAATCAGAGGAAACATCCCAATCAAGTGTGAAATGCAACTACTGAATCATAAAGTAAGCTTACCAAACCTCATCCGGAAAAGGTTGGATAAAATCAGCTGATAAATATTAAAAAGAAAATGCAAAATACACTCAAGAAACTTCAATAACCTCAAAAGGATGAAGAAAATCAATAATAAACAAGAGAAGATACCATATAAAAACAAAAGTGAAAATGCAAGAAAAAAAATACATTATGAAGAAGCCAGTGGGAATATGGTTATTTAATATATTTTTATTGAAGAGCAAAAGCTCAAAAGAGAAATATAATACATGTTATAATAAATAATAATAAAAGGCTTAACGAACCCGAAGGCTCAATGCCGATACCACCAATCTATGTTTACAAACCTCCGTCCACGGAGCACCACCCAAACCCAAACCCGCTAGATCGTTCCTAACGCAATCCTCCCACCTACGCCTCGGTCTACCCCTCAGACGCTTCTCAGTCGGTACAGTCCCAATTAACATCTTGGGAATTCGTTCGTTACTAATCCCAGGAACTTTACACGCACATCTTAATCTTCGCGACGATGAATAATATTTACCGGATGGATGTTTTGCAATTCCGCGCTATGCAATCTCCTATATTCCCCAGTGGTCTCATCCTTTTTTGGACCGAATATTCTACGTTATTCTCGAATACCTGAAGACGTTTTTCATCCTTCAGCGTTAGTGGCCAAGTTTCACACCCATAGAGAAGAGATGGAAGGATAATTGTTTTATAAATTCTGATTTTTAGATTTCTGGACAAAAGACGCGAGCTTAGTAATTTCGAGACCGAATGGTAACAATCATTTCCCACCTTTAGTCGTGCCTTTGTTTCCTCTTGAATTTCGTTTTTTCCAGTTAGCATTGACCCTAACTACTTAAACATCTCCACATGTTCGAACTTATTTCCTCCTACAACAATCACCAAAATTTCGCCCTTTCCTTCTACTGACGATATACTTAGTCTTATCCGAATTTATTTCCAGCCCTATTTCCTTAGCAGCATTCATTAACGTTTGTGTATTTAGCTTAATAGTTTCTTCGTCCTCACCCAACAATACCAAATCGACCGCAAACCCAAGCACGGATATTTTACTACTCCTATTAAAATTTAAAGTTTTTAATTGTGGGGTAATAACTCTCGAATATATTTTGTAAAGACTTATTTATTTATAAACCGTTCGGTTATATGTGATTTTTGCTTTCTTTAAATTCAAACCTCTTTCGTTGTGTATCACCTTTTTAATAACGTACTCGAGTGTTTAATTGAATAATACAGGTGATAGCGAATCACCTTGTTTTAAACCTGAACGAACCTCTTCTCCGAAAAATTGTTACCGATTCTAACCTTGTCGAAAGTTTCGCTCATACACATCCTTACCAGATTTACTAATTTCTTTGGTATACCCAGTTCAATCAATATGTTATACGTGTTAAGAGTTTGTACATGTTAAGAAAAAAAAACCCCTGTACCACTACGACCCGTGAACGAGTCTGGGGGTCCAGTACATGGTTGAGACTGTACTGTTTCATGGACAACGATTCTGCAAGGAGGTGACTTGTCCTAGGTCACGCTCAACCGCCAGGTTTTTCCCCCTTATTATGGGTACCCTATTTTTATAATTTTTTATAGAGGCTGGGTGAGCCCCAGGAGGGTCCTAGATCCTATATGATCCATCTCTGGGTGCAAACAGACTAAATAAAAGTAACTGCCCGCAGCGGGATTTGAACCATGATTTCCGGCATGGTAACTCAGTACTCAACCACTGAGCCACTCCGCTCCCTAACATGTTAAGAGAGTGGACAAATTCTAACCAAAAAGCCTTAAGTCTTTAAACTAAAACTGTAAACAAAACCTTAAACATATTTATGTCAAAGATAATTTATTTATGGTATTGTCTTGATTTTACGAGCCGACATAGACATTAACATGGTATATAAACTGCGAAAAAATGAATAGAGATACCACTAGATTTGTTGTGTTTACTTTACTTAGAATTTTAATATTATTTTTATTATAAAAAACATTACAATAGATTAAATATTGTAAAGTTTAAGAATTTCCATAATAATATAAACTCTGGATAAAGTATACGCTACAAAATTAGCGATATTCCTTTTCGTCTTTGCCCAGTATTGTTTGCAATTCAATAGGGAAAATATATTTCTAATGCTTTAGTACAAGGGCGTATTAGAAAATGTGTGCAGCTTTTAAAATTTGTCTGAAACAGACATTGGGTTAAAGTGTGATGGAATTCGTAGATTTAGGATTTGTAAACAATGGGTTTATGTCATTGATAAGGTAACACGTTGCTATGACGACATAACTGATAACGAATGCTCTATGTATTAACCTGCTTGTTATCACTTTATTTCGTTATCAGAAGAGATAAGAAAAGTCGGTATGTTCTCATTTTTTTTTTTTAATAATCATAAAAATGACTAGAATCCAGCTTGAACTACAAGAAGTTACAACGTAACAGTACATAAATTGTAAACTTAATTGTTGCATTTTATGTCTCTTACTAATGTCCTTAACGGAGTTTACAGTTTAATGATGCTAATATTATATTGTTTTATTACAGTATTGGTAAAAAGTTTTCATTGTTTGATGGAACTTTAGATGAGAAACAGCAAAACTAGTCCATTGCGTGCATCAGACTAAACTTCCTTTCTACTAATCTGTAATAATATTCTATTTTAGGGATCATAATATCATTTTATTATGGCCCATGGCAAACAAAAATAATACTATAGAAATATTAACAACAGTGAGGACTTCTCAAAAAAAAAATACAACAAAAGAATATTTAAAGAACTGCAATGCGACATATTTGTGCCCTGTATATTTCTAGTTTCATCATTTCAATGCTAAATTTTAGGTCCCCAGTTTGATACAGTGATTTCTATATAACCTTATGAAGTGAGGATTAAGTTTGATCTCGGATAATCCACTTCCTTGCGAAACCGTTGATTTACAGTGAAACCAGAACCAAATACTTATTAAATTGATATGGTACAGTTATTCTCTCTATTTATATCGTTCATGTGGATATTTCCATAAATTATACACATTCTGCTGTTTTACAAAATTTACCTTGTAACGCATATTTGTGTTTTAAGCTAATAATTTTTTACTAATTGCTAATTATGCAAAAATTTATGTGCTTCAAGCTGAATACTTACATCTAAATATTTATAATAGTTTTAGAGAAAATACTAAATATGTGTATTATGTTTTTCAACTGGACTTTTTACATAAACAATAACTGTTTTTAGCTTGATTGTATGAAACAATGCATGTACATGCCCTCCTGGGGCTCACCCAGTCTTTGTATATTGGGTATTCAAAATAGTGGGGAAATCAAAACTTTTGGTTGAACGACAAATTACCTCTAGGACGTCCTGTACAACCGTTGTCCAACATACAGTACAGTCTCTACTTGTCATGGGTTGATACTGGATTTTTCTGTATCTGAATACAAGTGATACTGATACTTTTGTAGTTGAATACAGATGTCCCGACTCTTACTCTTCTAATACGCTACACAGAAGCCTTTCTTGGGGCATCAGTTTTTGTCATCATTTTTAAAGGAAAAAGAGTTATCCGCCGAAATAGTAACCTGGACAAGGCATCGAATGATTAAAATCATGTTTTTTATTGGTTAATTATTTTTTGAAAGCTATGGAATTGAACAATAAAAAATAGATTTAAACCCTACCTCAAACTATTGCTATTCGCGTTCCAAGACACGTAGAATTTAGACAAAATTTATCTGTCCGCCACCGCACGGTATACTCTTTAAAACGCTATAGCTGTTTTTTTTTGCTCCCGATTTCAATCATTTATGTCAATTGCCTTAACGTTATGGTATAGATATATCCATTAATGAACCCATATTTGCCCGGACATAGGTCGAGGTTTTTTTTTGCGAAAGTTGCTCGTGAAAAATCATATATTAGTAGGCGATCTCGGAAAATGTTATTTCCACCACCCTTCACTGTTAACTAATTTCACAGTTTATTTTCGTTTCTACACATGTGATAAGTGTCTAATTACAGATTAAATTGATAACAAGTGAAAACGTGTTCACTATTATTTTTACTTATTTATTTATTAATACTAAGGGGAGATGGGGCGAAATTGGTCTTTCGCCGCTAATCAAATCAGGGGAGCTTAATTCAGTGGTTGACTATTGGTTACTATATATTTATTTATTATTAAAAGGGCCGTGATTAATAGTTGATAATATTTTTTTTTTTAAATTCGTGAGACGATGTAATTTTATTGCCAAAATGAGCTTGGTTTGTTTTGGCGGTAGGAATGGGCAAGGTTGTATAAATCTGATTGTATCTGATGTTTGTATCAATTGATGCAAAAGTATCAGGTACATTTCGACTATACCTGATACTTGTATCAACTACTTTTTAGTATCAGATACAAAGTATCACATTGATACAACCTTACCCATCCCTAGTCTCTAACGCCTTATGAACCCTGGATTCTCAGTTGTAGTATATAGTACAGATTTTTTTTTAAAGTAATTTTAATTTAAAATAACGCCGTGCGATATTTGTTTGTTCAATTACAATTAATTATTACAATCACCTGGAATACGTTTTTGATAATCAGGAAAGATGTCCTACTGCCCCAACCTACACTCAACTCAAATATCATCTTTCATATTACTTTGCTTAAGCCCTTAAACCAGGGAACCCTTTTCGTCTAATCATTTAAATATTAATTCTTCCGCCTACAAAATTAATAAAACCCTTTTTCCAATCTCATCAATCCCTGAATTAAAATATCTTTCCTTTCAGAAAAAAAAAATGTTATGCTAGCTGAACCCTTTATATCCATGCCACCGTATTTATCTTAGTCGAATATCAAACATCAATAGTTAATCTCATTTACTAAATTTTTATATTATATGATAATTAATTATCATATTAACAATTATTTCATTATTAATAATAGTTAAACTGAAAATAAACAACTACAACACATGATGAGTATCGGGCTCAGTAAATGGTGGGGACTATTCTGTATCTTGGACAGAACCAATTCTGATAGACTCTGATTTGACAGATTAGAGGTTGGTTGATCTCTAGGGTCTGTATTTCCTTCGATCGTATATGATCCATCCACGGACGCTAACAGATTAAATAAAAGCCAATCAGAAGCGGATTCGATGGCCCTCATAAAATCCTTAAACAAACCAAGGAAATCCAAATCGTAATTACATCATTTTTCAATGTGGATTTATTTGGAATCCTCTCGGGTCCTTTTAAAGTCTGATTTCGACCGCATTATCTCGCTGGACAACCGTTGATTTAACTACAGTTTAGTCCTACCAGGTACTAAACCCAATATCCCTCACGGGTAGTTTTCTCCTTGGAGATATTTCCATTAAATAGTAATATTTTTAATGAAGGATACAATTTCTCTGGGGATGCAGTAATTAATAGCACTAAATAAGGTTAACTTATTTATTATAAGTGGCGACGTTTCGGCCTACAATTTTGGCTATCTTCAGGGATAAGAAGGAGAAGCGGCTGAGAAAACTGTCAAGTATATCTGCTTCACAGTTCTCTCAGCAGATTCTTCTTTTTTAGCCCTGAAGACATTGTAGGCCGAAACGTCGGCACTTATAATAAATAAGTTAATGTTATTTAGTGTTGTTAATGAATGCACCCCCAGACAAATTGTATCCTTCATTACGATCTTCCAGCCAACCATTTTCCTCTTTATCAGTAATATTTTTAGGCCAATCCCCCCCCCCCCCTCACGTAATCTTTTTACCGCAAACTCTTTTTACTAATTACTGCACGCTCTTATACTCTATCCTCTTTACAGAAAGTACTTTTTATCCAATGTAACATCTTATTGAAATTCATAACTGTTTTTGTGTAGAATAATTTAAGGTATTGATAATTTTAAACTAACTAACATCGATCACTGTTTGTCTCCTAGGAATCGATTTATATAGTCCAATCGAATTCCGCATCTATAAATAAAACTTCGACGAATTAGTGAAAGTTTCCTAGACTATAAAGCAGTCCGAAAGGAAGACTTACGATCCAAAATGACTTAGGAGATAGGATGTTGGAACGTGTACGGCCAGAAAATATTGCGCCGGGTAACAAATGAGCTACCTGGAAATTTGGAACAGCTCCATCCTCTTCATTAACCAGATGGTCCGGATGATGAAGGAGGCGGTTGACCCCTGGCATTAAGAAGTCGCAGATGTTGAGGATATCACAGGGATATTTCAGTTCGTGGGCTATTGTTTCTCGAGGCGGTGAGGTCATCATAGCGCTGTAGGGAACCAACGATCTCAGCCAGAGATAGTTAAGGAGAAATGTTCCAGCTCATCAATTCGCGTTACTCCTTTTGGTATCGTGAAGATTAAAATTGGGCAGAACGAATTAAATATCCCAGAGTAATAAATAAGGCTAATATGTTTCAACAAAAAACAATTTATACAAAATTCGCACCATCTACAGGAATATCTAAAAAGGCCATTTGTAGTTATCATTAACATAGTGAATCATACTATTACATCAATTATTAAAACCAATCAAGATAAACTTAGATAAATTAAAAAATAATCAGTAATAAATTACACAACTATAACAACAGTTATTATACTATTTTTAAAATATTATTATTTGTAATTTTACTAATAACATTAACTTCTAAATTTCTTTCCATTCTCATTATTTCTCATAGTATACTAAAACCTATTTGGACATATGGAGCAGAACTTTGGGGCTCAGCAAAAAAAGTCCACATACACAATATACAAACAACACAGTCCAAAATTCTCAGAAAGTTTTTTAATGATCCATGGTATATTTCGAATCACACCATCCACAACCACATGAACATTCCCACTATAAAATCATATATTCATAACAAATACATGACATTCCACTCATCGACACAATATCACCCAAACCCACTCGTTCTTCCGCTTTCCTACTCCCTGTTACCTGGACTTGATAGGAAAATATTAAAAAGACACTGGCCAACAGGCCTACAAAACTTGATGTTCCAGTAGAAAAAAAAAGAGAATAAAACTTTGATCAAATTTTCTGGATGCGCAATTGCGGAGGTGCAAATGAAATGTAAATAATAAAATAATAAAAATAATTTAGGTTTATATAAACTGCCATTTTTCTTTGGTACTGCAATGTTTTATATTGTTCTCTCTATTTCTTTTATTCTCAGCCCTGAAGATGGGATAAAATTTAGGTTGGAACGTCGGCACAGTGAAATAAGCCATTGTTATTTTGTGTAATTTATTTACTGTACCCCCTCACTAGTTTACACTATTATTAGAATTTTCCATTCAACCATTTCCATTTGAATACATAAATATTAATTTATTTCTATAGCAGTAGGTACTTAATATTTTAGTAAAGGTGATTATTATGGTGATATGACCCGGGTTCGAACCCAGGCCAAGACAAATCTTTTCTCTTCAAAATAAAAGTAATCCAATATAATTCTAGAAGTAAAAGTTCAGTTTAGAATGAGCTTTACATCCCCACTAGTGGGCCTATTGAAATATGAGTACCCTTATATTACTGTTTTGAGATATTAATTATTTTATAGTAATTAAAATAGTTCATAATTTATAATAAAAATCTTATTTGACTGCATTATCTGTATTGTAAGGACAGTCCTAAAATCTAAATATTGGAATAAACAGTGCTGTGTTTTGTTTTACGACTCAATGAAGTCAAGTCAGTAACAGTGCCTTTGTGATTTGCCAATTTTTAAAAATATTTATAAATAAACTGATCGAACGTGACAAAAGACAAAAGACTGAAGAAAAAGTAGTTCTCAGATCCGTTGCTAGGCAACGCAAAATATTACATCACTAATAACTTTTTTACATAATAGATTATTAAATACATATTTTATACATGTAATATTTTATTGGATGCATATCTAATTCTATTTTTTTTTCAGGTAAGTTTTGCTGTGGTCGTATTACAGAAGCGCTTAGAGGTGTCGCTAAAAAGGAAAGTACAATATTTTCAATTTTCGTCATAGATATCCTATTAATATTATAAATGAGAAAGTTTGGGATGATGTATGTTTGTTACTCTTTCACGAAAAAACTACTGAACGGATTTGGATGAAACTTTACAGTAATATAGGCTATATATCAGCATAACACATAGGGTACAATTTATAACGATTTTGTGTAATTTGGTCATAATATTACGATAAATATCAAGTAAGTCGGATAAAATTCTGCCCTCTGAGTATCTTACTCGCAAAATCTACGTACTTTCACTGAACGAAACAAATCAAGTAACATAGTTTACAGAAGTATATTGCAATATTGCAGTAGGTAAGTAGGACTGCCAAAACTAAAAACACGTCGATAAATTATTTACATATATACATTATTCTAATTCTTTCAGTTTTAATTTCCCGCTGCCGGCGTAGGACAAGTGAAACCGTTATAAGTAATCCTTATCAATAAATTCAATAACATTACATACTAATCCTTTACTGACACGGACAACAGTGAACGAAAGTAACTTCGGTCCGTCCCGGTTGTTAATCTGTGTCAATGTATGTTTCATGGTTGTGCTGATCCGTTTGTGATGAAATTTGATATGGATAATCTCAAGCCTGGGGAAGGACATAGGCTACTTTTTATTAACACACCACCTGTGTGCTTTTATATAAAACTGTAACTTGATTGAAAAACACACACAGCGAAAACCACTGAACTTAGCATCTTTAAATTCGCAGATAGGTTCTTTATACAGCTTAAATGAGCACTAAGAAAGAAATTTTGGCACTTCCACCCCCAAGGGTTTCCCCCTTGTAGAAGATTGTATGGAATCCTTCAGTTTTGAAGTTAGACATTTTAAATTTCGGATGTACGAGTAAGTCTACATCTACATAGGATCCGATTCGGTGCGACGTGATTCTATCACAAACGATGTATGGGGGTGTATACATCATACATATTTTATTATACATTATAGTAAAATATAAATGTATTAAAAATAATTAATATATAATCTATAAATTTAAAGAACCAAATGTTATAACTCTCGGATATATTTCAGTCATTTGGTTTGTTAGTGACGTCTCATCGTATCACACCGGATCCAGTGTAGGTGTAGCCTAACTTATAGTTTAAAAAAAATTAGATTGTTTATATAAAATGATCTGTCACGAAAGTTTATGTGACAGGCCAAATTCCACACGAGCGAAGCCGCGGGCAAAAGCAAGTATTAAATAAAGCTATATGATATCATTTAGAGGGGGCTAGCTCAGGGTGTTTGGAGTACTGTGTTACTAAGCACTGAGTTGGACTAAGTTAATGAACACTGAGTTGGACAGAGTTACTGAGAGCAAGTCATGAGCTCAAATGGGGCTGTGGTAGATAAACTATATATTCTATTAATCGTTGTGCATCGATTCTGTTGTATCTTGAGACCCTCCTGGGGATCACCCAGTCTTCTAATGTTTATCCTCTAATTGTCTACGTATTTATGAAAAAAAACTTGGAGATTATGCGTGATATTAGGGATCCTTTCCACAACCGTGACTTTGAAACGGTACAGTCTCTACCATACGCTTAACCCAATACTCGTGCGTTATAATGGTACTTTTTTAATGGTTAAAAGAATATTTTTGGTTATACTAACTGAAAAATTGTCCCTATATTTTTATGATTCATAGTTTTATACCTAATTTAGCTCCTAGCTAAAAGCTAAGCACCAATACAATTATCGCTTCCTAGAGCGACGACCATGACGCCAAGAATGCACTTGGCAGCGAACCACACTCTCGAGATCCGGCCTGCATGACATCCTTGGCAGGCTTCCTGCCGATCCTGTCGGCGAGGGTGATCCGGACGGCGTCACGAAGTAGTATATATCTAGGAGTATAACACTACATAGCGAAGAACACTCATTATGGCCTTCGGAGCTGTGTAATTATATCTCGGGTCGCGGTAGTGCCAGGGCAATTGTATAATTGTCTGCAGTTCTAACGTAGGGAGGGATCGATTTGTCGAAGCAAATATCGATTTATATAAACTTATAAATAGGTTATTATTCGCTTATTATAGCTTATTATTCGGTCTCGAAATTATTAAGCTCGCGTCTTTTGTCCCGAAATCTAAAAATCAGAATTTATAAAACAATTATCGTTCCATCTCTTCTCTATGGATGTGAAACATGGACATTAACGCTGAAGGATGAAAAACGTCTTCAGGTATTCGAAAAGGGGTTACGTAGAATATTCGGTCCAAAAAAGGATGAGACCACTGGGGAATATAGGAGATTACATAACGCGGAATTGCGAAGCATGCATCCGGTAAATATTATTCAGGTGATAGCGTCGCGAAGATTAAGAAGGCCATGTAAAGTTGCTGGGCTTAGTAAAAAACGAATTACCAAGATGTTAATAGGCGCTGTACCGACTGGGAAGCGTGTATGGGGTAGACCGAGGCGTAGGTGGGAGGATTGCGTTAGGAATGATCTAGCGGGTTTGGGTTTGGGTGGTGCTCCGTGGACGGAGGTTTGTTGACATAGATTAGTGGTATCGGCAGCGAGCCTTCGGGTTCATTAAGCCTTTTATTTATTTATTTATCAATAGGTTATGAATATATTCGAAATAAGGATATTTCGGGTATCGATATTTTTATTTTTTTTAAAAACACCTTATATAATAAATTATAACAATAAAAAATTCACGAACGTCCCCCAAACCTGACTGGTCGAAGAGGTAGAGACATATTTATTAGAGATAGAGATAACTAGGATATTCTGGAATCCAACCGCCAAAGGATGAAACTGGATACTCACGTGGGTTTTCAAGAGAAACCAAAGCGGAAGATAAACTATCCAATATATACTCAAATCACCACAATGCACAATGAACTAGATATCCCAACAATACATGAATTTATACACCAACAAACTCTCAGATTCTTCACCTCATGCCAACTATCAAACAACACCCTCATTCAAGAAATAGGAAATTATACAAAAACAACACCAAAATACAGACACCAACGAACAAAACACATTCTACTATAAATAATATATATTTTGAAATGAGTTCTTCTTTAAATTAATGTTCTTATATGCTATATATAAGAACAATGTAGTATATAATAATAATGTTGTATATAATAATGTTTTGTATGTACTCGTATAAATGTATATCTTTTGTATAAAATCCTATGTACTTCTTTTTTCTGTTGCGTTTTTTAAATTTTTACCCACAACAAAAACTTATTAACCAAACAACCATGTATGCAAAATCATTCTCATTGTAAGGGATTATCCTACCAATGTTTAAAATGTATTTATATAATTTAAAATTAAATAAAATTAAAATCTAAAAAAAAAGCAAAAAAAAAAAAAAGCGGAAGACAGGAAACGATTAAGGAAGTACTGGACGAATATCAAGAGAAAAAAAACAACAGTTGAAATGATTTCTGTAATAGACCAATACGAAAACAAAAGGTTCAGAAAACAAGGATTATTACTTACATAGGGAGAGTTTCGTAACCACAGAATCTGTTGGGATCAGGTAGGACCAATTGATGTATTACAATCTTTTCTCGTATTTTCCATTTATCAGATATGTCCCAAGGGATACAACCCTATGGAACCTGAGCCAATAACTTGCCTTATAATTGAAATCACTTAATTATTTTCCAATAGTCATTTCGTCGAATGCCATGATGAAGCAGAAGACAATGTGAAGAAGACCTTGGCTTCGATTTAGAATAATTGAAATTGGTACAAAAGATAATTCTGTTGGGCGCCTCAAGAATCGACAGAAAATTCTTAAACCAGTAAAATCTTTTACATTCCCTAGAATTTATTTATTACGGGATGTAGATTTGGTTCTAGAGGAATCTGAGAGAATAAAATTTATTTTTAAAAATAGCAATAAAAGAATATCATTAAATAGTAAACTTACTATTATAATAATAATAATGGTAATAATTATTATTAAATCCAATTTGAATTGAAAAATTGACTCAAACATGATTTCCAAAATATTCACCGCCATCGCTGTTCATCAGCAGATTAATTCAATGTATCGTTCATTTACATCGATGGAATTATTGTTCAGTTTAGAAACATTACCAATATTTAAGGAATTCAAAATTATTTTTCTGTTGGGTTTATTAAAATAGACAGCTTTTCCTTTAAGTTTTGCAGAAGAAGGTGTCATTTATTTTACTTAGATAAAACGTCTTCTTCAATGTTTCTGTTAATCACCATTCGTGTCCTATCACACTATGAGAATATTTCTCACGGATTGTTGGCATTTAGTACCTTGCAGTTTGCTGTAGGGATGTTAGAAGAGTGCCGATACATCGATTTTAATTTATCGATTTCTATTACAGTATTTATCTAATAAATGGGTTTTAGAAATCGATACCTACATCAAAGGCGGACTAAATTCGATTTTTTTAATAATCATAAACCAGTTCTCGGAGCAATTAATAACAGATAGATAATTATAAGGTAAGACCGAAGAACTATCAGGTGTCAAAAACCAGGTAAGCCTATAATAGCAGATTTGGGAATGGAGAGATGTGTATCATTAAATGGCTTCTACCAATTACATAATGCCAAGTCAAAACTAGCATTATATTAAAATAATAATAATTAATATTATTTTTAATATCCAAAAAAAATAAATATATAATAGCCCAAAAGATAGACAGCTCTGAGAACTTCCAAAGAAAAGGGTAGATTTTTTAGTTTTACTCTACTTTCGTTTTTTCCATTTTGTATAAACGAAACTACAAAGAGGTAAAAGAAATGGATAGAGTAAACAATTTTCTAGTTCATTTATTTAATTTTTTATTAATAAGCAACGCCTAAATTAATTAGTAATATTTTTTTTTTTAAAGAAAAATAAATAAGTAAAAAGTAATTTATAAGCTATTTATACATAATAATACACCTGGTAAGGCAATTCTATATTTATTTCACTACTAGACTTTGCCTAAGGCTTCGCTGGCGTGGAATTTGATCTGTCACATAAAGTTTCGTGACAGATCATTTTAATAAACAATTAAAAAAATGTTAGCTATTACTTACCTGTACACCCCCTATTAGATTAAGGGGGAAACCCTTCTTGGGGGGGGGGGGTGGAAATTCCTTTCTTAATGCTCATTTAAGCTATAAAAAGAACCTATCTGCGAATTTCAAGATGCTGAGTTCAGTCAGTGCTTTCTGCTGTGCGTTAACCGCTGGGTGACCGTTAGTCAATCAGATTACAGTTTTATGTAAAATTCGCATGTGTGGTGTGTTGATAAAAAGTAGCCTATCCCCCGGCTTGAGATTATCCATATCAAATTTCATCACAGACGGATCAGCACTGCCGTGAAACATACATTGACACAGATTAACAAACGGGACGGACAGAAGTTGACTGTTGTACTGTAATTAGGTTTAATAAGGATAGGGATCTTTAACGAGTACCTGACACTGCAGAGGCTGGGGGTCCCCCGTTTTACGCCCTTTCGAAGGATGGCATACTAAGGACTTTTTCGTCGAACCCGCCATCTTGGACATAGGTAGGTTGTTATGGTAACCACTAGACCACGTGACCCATTTTATCGTGCTGTATTAGAGAAATTATAAATATTGTGAAATAGTGTAAAATGAAAAAGTCAGTATTCCTGGTGTTTTTAAGCCGTTAGCCACAATATAGATGTGTTTTTTTTATTTAATCGGAAAAATGGAAATGCAAAGATTTAAGAAACAAAAAAAAACAACTATATTTTAGGACTGTTCAATACAGAAGGGAGCGGAGTGGCTCAGTGATAGAGCGCCGAGGTGCATGGATTCATATCCTGTTGCTGGCAAGACTTTTTTTTAATCTGTTAGCGCCCGGAGATAGATCCTATGGGATCTAGGACCCCCCTATTTAATGTGGGTAACCAAAATAAGGGGTGGTAATCTAGTAGTTCAGCGTGATCTTGGACAAATCACCTCCCTGCACATTCGTTGTCCAAGAATTAGTACAGTCTCTACTATGTACTGAACCCCAGACCCTCCACGGTTTGTAGTGGTAATTTTTTTAATCAATACAGAGAACGGAATGAAATAAGATTAATCGCATTTTTTTAATCTATCAAACCTAAAATAAATAAAAGACATTAATTAATTAATAGATATTAATGCAAATGTCTCAATATCTCAAAACAATACTAAGCTGGTTCTCATATTTTAAAAGGCTCACTTTGGGGATAGTAATATCGACTCTAACTCTACTAAAACTTTAAGTACCAGCTGTAATAAAATTAAAAGAGCAGTTGTATTAATCGTAAAATGGGTATGGTCCGCCGTTGGGAGTAATTTTGGAGAACAACCGATATTCGGAAATCGGAGACGCGATCTATAGAACATGTTTGGATCCATGGAGGCTTAAAATGTGTAAATTAAGTAAGATTTTTGAAAGATAAAAAAATCTATTAACATATTTCATCTAGAGAAAGTAATATAAAAACGATTCCTTAGGAAAAAAATGAAATAACAAAAAAAAATGTTTGAGTATCAAAGCTATATTTTACTTAAAATATTAAATTGCAGAGTAATTTAAGCCGTATTATTTTTAAACGTTTCTTTTATTATAACTCCTACTATTATGTATTTTTAATATCATAAAGAATTCGATAATGATTTAGAATTTTACGCGTCGTCAGAAATAAAAATATCAAAAAAGGTCGATAATCAATGATAAAATATCGATATTGAAATAAGAATAAAAATAAAGTAATTTAAATTAATTCATTATATTTTATAATTTTTTTCTTTTATACTGGACTCATTTCATTTATAATTTATAACTAATTTATCATTTATAACTAAAACGAGCACAGCTTTATCAGCACATTGTAAAAAAGAACTACACACATCCAATTTTAGTAAACCAAAAATTATCCATAAGGAGAAGTGCACCTTAAAAAGGAAATATTTAGAAGCTTTGTTCATAAATGATAAATTACAGAATACAGTAAATGATATAAAATTTTAAAAAACATAACAAGCCTCATACTCTATAAACAAATCAGATAGAGTAAAATAACCTGAACCTATTACCTTCTAACATATCTTATAAAATAAATATTCCAATTTCATATTTTAATTAAAGATATAATGAAAATTTTAAAATAAAAGAAATAAAAAAAAAGAGCTAATGTTGTTTTGTAGATGTTTGATCTTAAGCATTATTTAATATATTTAATATTCAAAATTACTTAAAAGAGATATAGTCTTCCAAGGATCAAAGTTTGGTTTTTGATCTAATTTCTTGACCATGGAGGATAAATGATCCCCCATTTTTAAATAAAATTTGAAATGATTTTAATTTGGAGGTATCTATACTTAATTTATTACTAGTTAATTTGGACACTTTATTATATTTGTTGAATTACATAATTTAGTGAAGATGATATTGTTTTTTCCACAGATATTTTAGACTTGTAACTATGATAAATTTATGTAAATAATTGGTTACCGATGCAGATTACAAATTGTGATAAGATTGAAAATTACACATTGTCGAAAGGTCTCAAGAGATAAATAAGGATCAAAGAAAATTAAATCGACTGGAAAATGTTTTTGTTTTTTTTCACTTTCCCAATATAAATTAATTTATTAATATATTTGTAATTTATAACTAATTAAATAATTTATAAATAGTATAATACTACAGGAGCGGAGTGGGTCGATGGTAGAGCCATGCCGAAGGTGCTGGGTTCAAATTCTGTTCCAGGCAAGACTTTTATTTAATATGTTAGGATCTATAAAGTGAGTTCCCTAATAAGGGGGGGGGATCTGTTGGTTTAGCGTGATTTATCACAAATAATTTCCTTATACAACTGTTGTCTCAGAAACAGTACAGTCTCTACCATTTATTGAACCCCAGACCCTTCAGGGGTTGTAGTGGTACAGGTTTAAAAGAATATTTTATCTTAGTCAATAAAATAATTGCGCGTGTTTATTATAAAAAAAGTACCAAGGATATATAAAGTAAAAAATAATTAAAATTTAATTAGAACACGTTGGGTAAGCCGCCAGTCGGGGTCCGTGTTAGACAATATTATTTATTTTTCTTATCTCTAAAGTATTAGTTAATAAATAAATAAAAATGTATATAAATGAATACACAAATAAGAACAATACAAAAATTAATATATGAATATTATTAAAGCATCCAATAATAATAATAAAAATAATATATTAATTCAATTAAATCCTTTAATAGCTCATAAATCAATAGAAGTATATTTCTTATTTCAGTTAATATAACTTTTTTTTAAATTTATTCATAGTCAATTGTATATATGTTAACAAACCAAAAATTTTGTTGTTTAAACAAATAAAACACATAATTCTTTAAATATAAGTTACTATACAACACAATCCTTACAAATTTTTATATTTATTCGAAAAAAGAAATATAGGAGAAATTTTCTTTCAAATTACTCGTTCGCTAAAGTTTCTCGTTCACTCTTAAAGTAACATTCTGTATATAAGGTCGCCTAAATATAACTTTCATACCAACATATTTATTTTGGATAATGTCGCAGCATTATGGTATATATTTAATATTTTTGAAGTACAATATTAAGTAAAGCAATGAAGTAATGTTTATGGGTTAAAATAATTACGCCACTAAGTTTTCAGTAGATAGAAAACCAGATTAAAAGAAAAATAATTATTTGAAATTAATTTATTATTGAAATTTATAACTGTATTATAATAGCACATCGAGTAAATATAATGAATGGTGCATTTTGGCATGATTAAAGACAAGTAGAGAAACTACCCAGTCGTAGTAATCACGAGGCCATCTTCTTTTCAGACGCCTCAGAGGATTATCATGAATTGAAGGGATTGCTAGGTTTGAAACTAGTTGGTTTGAGTGGGAATGAAGTTTGTCATGAAATGATTGATATCGGATTCGGGCCAAATCAGTAACAAATGGGGCATTAAGGTCATTATGGATAACTTTATTCGTAACAAAGTAAGGAGCATCGAGGATTTTACGAAGGATTTCGGATGCTCTTAAAGGACTTTGGATACTTGATACTCTTTAAAAATCCCTATCCTAATTAAACCTAGATCGGCAAAATGCAGAGTACCCACTGTACCATTGTGCGATTAGCCATAGCGGTATAAAGTGATGTTAAAGGAACAACAAACAATTTTACTTCAAAAAATAAAATTTTAAAAATAATGTTTTTAGATATTTTTTTTTTAACAAAAGACATTCCTGTTTTAAAACAGTTACATGAAAATTTTTAATTAGCAGTCGCTTTCCGACCTCTTCATTCCATGGATGCAAAATTATTTCTGTCACCTACAAGATTTTATTTGTTCAAAAGCTAAGTAAACCGAAATCATACTCGCGGAACAAACATTCGCTAAAGTAGTCATGTTAATATTGTTCGATCTATTATTAATAGATGGCACATGACTAACAATTGAATCTATCTGTGTTAGTGACACAACAATTGAATCAATGTTTGTTCCTGCAATAATTTCAGAGATCATTTACCCCTAAAAGGTCACTAACCACTTCCTTTACGATCATTTCTTTGTTTTCCGGAAGTTCGTAAGATGATCATAGCTACGAAAATAGAAGTAATTGCTTCACGATTTTGTTTGATGTAGTGAGAGATTACTTATTGGCACTAAGAAGAAAAGAATTTGATTGTTTGAACTTTACGACTATCATCTTATCTAATACAATCTGTGTTTACGATCTCAAGCATGGTCTAAATGAATCTCTGGTCCTTAGTTTTGTAACCGTCTATTTCTGTGGCGTGAACCTACGAAGGAGCTAAAAATACTTCCTATAACCACACCCTAAGTACGAAGGGCGTACCTAAGACAGAATGTTTATAATTAGGGATCTGGAATAATGTAAAATAAATAAACAAAAGAGAAATATACAAAACAAAACGCTAAGAGACATTGCAATAAAAAAAATCAGAATACTCCTCAACTTGGTTCTAATATCTAATATTAATTATATGTATAGGTAATATATACATTGAATATGATATAGCATCAAAAGTTTTATAATTTATCTTCATTTTCAAATTAGAATTTTATATCATTACTTTCTATACATTTATTCTATATTTATTCTTTAACATCATATTCTGTATTAATATAAATTCATATAATTACGTGTATATTTATATGACATTCCATACTTATATTAATAAACATATTACATCATTTCCTGTAATTGAACGAGATTCCAATATATTAATCTTTGTATTTATACATATCACAGATTGTATTAATTTTCGTACATATTTACATATATAACAATTTAGTTGTAAATTATCATACATTTTACATTTTCTATTGAGTACTGAGTTACCATGCCGGAAATCCTGGTTCAATTCCCACTGCAGGCCATGATTTTTATTTAGTCTGTTTGCAGCGGGAGATGGATCATATAGGATCTAGGACCCCCCTGGGGCCCACCCAGCCTCTATAAAATATTATAAAAATAGGGTACCCAAAATAAGGGGGGAAAATCTGGCGGTCGAGCGTGACCTAGGACAAGTCACCTCCTTGCAGAACCGTTGTCCATGAAACAGTACAGTCTCTACCATGTACTGAACCCCTGACCCTTCATGGGTTGTAGTGGTACAGGTTTTTACATTTTCTATTATTACCTGTAATTTAACTAGCTTTTCCATTCTTTTAAATCTCGCCATTTTACATTTCTACTTTTTCATTCTCTATCTTTCTGTTTACCTTCTCATTTTCTTTCTTTGTGTATATCTTAGCATTATCACCTTTCGGTACACTTATTCTGTAATTTTTTTATTCATGTATATCCGTAATTATATATCCATTGCAAGGTTTTTTTATAGTGGAAAGAAAAGTATCGGTATGGACTAGACTATTTCCAAGCCAACGGTGATCTCGCAAATTCACGTTCAGCCCCAGGGCTTCCCTCTATTGATGAGTACCCGTGTACTGGGTGAACCCTTGGAGGATAACTGATTTATCAACCACAGCCGGCCTGCTTCCTTACATTATTATATAATTCAGGAGAATATATTACAAAAATAATATTAACCTTCGAAGAGAAACAAAATTCCCTGTAGGCTATTTTTAGCAGAGTTCCCATACCTTCCTTTATGTGTGGGTCTATTCTCTCCCACAATAAAATAGATAAATAAAAGGCTTAACGAACCCGAAGGTTCAATGCCGATACCACCTATCTATGTTTACAAACCTCCGTCCACGGAGCACCACCCAAACCCAAACCAAATCCTGCTAGATTATTCCTAACGCAATCCTCCCACCTACGCCTCGGTCTACCCCTCAGACGCTTCCCAGCAATTTTACATGCCCATCTCAATCTTCGCGACGCTATCACCTGAATAATATTAACCGGATGCATGCTTTCTAATTCCGCGCTATGCAATCTCCTATATTCCCCAGTGGTCTCATCCTTTTTTGGACCGAATATTCTACGTAACACCTTATTTTTGAATACCTGAAGACGTTGTTCATCCTTCAGCGTTAGTGGCCAAGTTTTACATCCATAGAGAAGAGATGGAACGATAAGTGTTTTATAAATTCTGATTTTTAGATTTCTGGACAAAAGACGCGAGCTTAGCAATTTCGTGACCGGATAATAACAAGCATTTCCCGCCTTCAGTCGCGCCTTTATTTCCTCTTGAATTTCGTTTTTTCCAGTTACCATTGACCCTAAGTACTTAAACATCTCCACATGTTCGAACTTTCCCACAATTAATAAAGAGTAATTTATTGAGGCTAGCTCAGAAGATTGTTTGTTTAACAAAGACGACTAATGAGTTTCTGGTTTCGAAAAACAAAAAAAAACTCAAATTGATAGCAAAGCGTGACTGAGTCAAAAGTGCACTTTTTTATAAAAATAATTATATATTATAAATTGGACGACTAATTGGCATGTTAAGTATATATAATTCAGAAGCTATATAATTTGTCACAGCGGGGAATCATATAATATTTCCCTTCGCTTGTCGTTATCTGTAAATTCTAATTTATATTCGATCCAGGACATAAATTCTACAGAAAAAAAAAGTTGTCCATTTTTTTTTAAATACTGAAATTCCAGTTCTGATTCCAGTTTTTGTTTTTTAATTTTATATATCCTTCCTTCAAGCTTATTAAGATATTCCATTAGACCAATCCGATGTAAGCCCTGGACTTGCAAGGAGACTCCAGAGCTTAGTGAAGTGCAATGGAGGTGATAAAGGGTTAATTACTGAAGGTGTATTTATAGCTTTAGCAACTTCTCCAGCATCTCTGCCTTAGAGATTGCAATATCCCAACCATTACGAAGCGACTCAACCTTTTTGTGTGAGCTTAATGTTGTCATGGACTTAGGAATAATAAAATATTTAAGTTTTCATAAAAATCTGATACTTCGATTTCGAACCATCGAGTTAAATACATTTTTAGAAAACCTTTACCAGTACAGCAGTGAAGAATATTGAGTTCAGTCCACTATTTCTAAGTCAACAGTTTTGCAAGGCGGTTATTTGGGCGCGATCATGCAACACTGCCAGTATTCCTCTCAATTGAGGGTTCTTACTTTTGTGTAGGGTTGAGATAGAGGTGACCTAAATGTCCTATTGGTTGCTGATTTGGCCCGAATAATTTCATTATAAAGTTTGTTCCCACTCAAATCCGCTAGTTTGAAACCTTCCCAGTCGGAAAAGAAGATAGCCTCGAGATCTTCTAAGTTGAATTCGTTATTTGGGTATTACCATTATTTCTCTACTTGCCTTGATCATGACATATGGGTAGTTATTCCGTAGGTTGTCGCTTTGAATTGAGTTACAACAAGTTTTAACTGTTTATTCGTTTCAAAAATACAACTCGTTAGCTTTAATATGGAAAAGAGAATGTAATTATAAGTATTATAATTTATTTTATTTACTACTAATTTTTAAATAGTTGTTACTAATTTTTAAATATATTCATTTGAAAAGAAAAGATATGTCCAGGACCGGGACTCGAACCCGGGTCTTCCAGATCACTAGTCTGGGACTCTACCATTTGAGCTATCCTGGGCCCTAATGAAGTACGCTTCTCGGCCATGGTCATATCTTTTATTAGTAAAATTAGTAACAACTAAAATAAAATAAATTATAATAATTATAATGACGTAAGTCAACTAGATCCAAATTAAAATAATGTTCAAAGAACATTCTTCCTCTCGTATACTTCGCAAATTGCAAGAACGCGGGGACTTAGGATCAAAAAGAAAAGATATGACCATGGCCGAGAAGCGTACTTCATTAGGGCCCAGGATAGCTCAAATGGTAGAGTCCCAGACTAGTGATCTGGAAGACCCGGGTTCGAGTCCCGGTCCTGGACATATCTTTTCTTTTCAAATGAATATATTTAAAAATTAGTAACAACTAAAATAAAATAAATTATAATAATTATAATGACGTAAGTCAACTAGATCCAAATTAAAATAATGTTCAAAGAACATTCTTCCTCTCGTATACTTCGCAAAATGCAAGAACGCGGGGACTTAGGATCAAAAAGAAAAGATATGACCATGGCCGAGAAGCGTACTTCATTAGGGCCCAGGATAGCTCAAATGGTAGAGTCCCAGACTAGTGATCTGGAAGACCCGGGTTCGAGTCCCGGTCCTGGACATATCTTTTCTTTTCAAATGAATGTAATTATAAGTAATGATTGTATTTCAGTAAAAATTTCATCAAGAAATAAAAGTTCCTACTAACATTTCGAAGTATAGATGACATATGTTTGTTGAAACGTTCATTTCTAGGTGAAATAATTTCCCTACAATTCACATTTCCTATAATTACTTTCTCTTTTCCAAACTAATGCTGTTGATAACTTGTGTTTGTGGAAAATATTAAAAGAGAAACGAATAAACAGTTAAAACTTGTGACTCAACTCGAAGCGACAGATAACCTATAATTATCTCAGAATTTTTTGAATTGATATTAACTATTATCATATCAAAAATAACTTTGTAAGTCGAAAAATGATGATTTGAGTATCTAATATAATTTCCTTCGAGTTGTGCCCACCCCGAAGGAACCGGTGAAGAACAACTCAAATTCTTTTCGAGTTATAATGATGTGGTTTCTTGCCAACTCGTAAAATGCCCCCTTCTACCTTCTCAGTTAACTCGACCTATCGCACGAGTACTTTAGAACAAGTCGTTAAAATTACCAAGTTTTAAATTGCCGTTTAACTCCTTTTCCTCGTTTGAATCATTTATTTTTTTCTCTTAATTCCTTGTTAGTTCTATTTGTTTCCATAAGAATAAAAACTTTTCAATATACTTTTTTTATATATTATTAATAACAATAACTCCTTATAAATTGCTTATAAACTATAATTTTCTTTTTCAAGCCAATGCCTGAGAGGCACCAATAAGTATAAGAATTTCATGTTTAAGAGGAAAATGGTTGAATGGAAGATACATGAAATGAAGGATACAATTTGTCTAGGAGTGGAGTTAATAACTCTAAATAAGGTTAACTTATTTATTATAAGGGCGACGTTTCGGGCCACATTGTAGGCCATCTTCAGGGCTAAGAAGGAAAAACAGAAAAATATCGATAAGAACATTGCAGTACCAAGAATTATAGGATAATATATAGAGTATAGAAAAGTGGAGAAATATAGCATAGGATAGTTTATAAAAGACATATAAGGATGAAAAAATGACAGAATGTGTGGTAAAGTAAAGAAATATAAAAAGTAAGATAGTTGAGAAAGTAAAAAGTAAGATATAAAATGAAAAATAGAGAAAAAGTTACAAATGTAAAACTGGCGAGACATACAAGTATGGAAAACTTAGTAATACAGGTAATTATATAAAATGTATGAATAAGGTAGGAAATAGTTGGGGGTGCAGTCAAAGAAAACATTAAGTAAGTGGGTACTTATTTATTATGTGCCGACGTTTCTACCCACTTTGTGGCTCATCTTCAGGGCTAGTGGAACCTGAGGCTAGACTGATTTAGTTTTTCCATTTAGTGTTTTATTTGACTGCACCCCCAGCCACTTATTTAGTGTTTTATTTGACTGCACCCCCAACTATTTCCTACCTTACTCAGATCATCCAGTCAACCATCTCCTCGCTTCTCATAAAATATATGAAAATAATCGTATAAAGAAAGTTACAAAATATGAATAAATATTAATACTAAATATGATGTAACTGCATTAAATTTTACTTAATCACCTTTCAGCTCACATATTCTGTCATTTTACTATCCTTATATATCTTTCATAAACTATCCTATGCTACATTTCTCCACCTTTCTATACTCTATATGTTATTCTATAACTCCTAGTACTGCAATGTTCTTATAGTTATTTTTCCGTTTTTCCTTCTTAGCCCTGAAGATGGTCGGCATTGTGGGCCGAAACGTCGACACTTATAATAAATAAGTTAACCTTATTTAGTGTTATAAATGACTCCACCCCCAGACAAATTGTTTCCTTCATAAGAATTTCAGGATTTTTTTCACCGGGTCCTTCACGGTGGGCAGAATTCTAAGGAAATTATACAACTCTATCCAGCCATTTTTCGACTAACAAAATTATTTTTGACATGAAAATAGTTAATGGCTAACCATAATTTACTGAGATAATTAAATATAGGTTATCTGTCGCTTCCAGTTTAGCTGCAACAAGTTTTAACTGTTTATTGGTTTCTGTTTTAATATTATTCAAAAGTCATCATGAGCTTTAGTATGGAAAAGAGAATGTAATTATGGGGCATGTGTATACTTCTGTAATCATTTCGTCTAGAAATGAACGTATCTAAATACATATCTAAACCCTAAGTGGGTTAAGTCTGATTTTGTCCATAGAGAGTTAACTGCTTCCAGATAGCGGAATCGTACCATAGTTTTAGTTTGAAATGGAGTAGTAATATATTATATATATAATAATAATAATTATTCCATTATTCACTACGAGAATAACTCGATTCCGCTAACTTAATCAGGAGAAAATTATACTTAACCACTTATTCACCTGGGCAGTCGATTTATCATCAATACCTCGAAAAGTTTGTTGAAACTTTTATTTCTTGATGAAATTATCACCGAAATCTACTCATTGCCCATAACTAATTTCTCTTATCCATATTAAAACTTACGATAACTCCAATTTTTGGAAAATATTAAATGTGAAACAAATAAACAGTAGTTGTAACTCGATTCGAAGCGACAACCTACGGAATAACTACCATCCCATAGATCAAGGCAAGTAGAGAAACAATGTTAGTAACCAAATAACGAATTCGACTTAGAAGATCACGTGGCCATCTTCTTTTTACATGCCTCGGAGGATTATCAGGAATTGAACGTCTAATAAATGCTAACTCAGCACGTTTTATAAATACGTTCAACTCAAAAACCACTTTTAATATTTAGCATGTATTAAAATATTAAATATATAATTTAGGATTTATGTAATAGCATCACCCGGTTCGCCATAGCAGTATCAAATGATGTTAAATTTCTTTTTTTTTAATTCAAATGAAAATATTTGTGTATATATATTTATGAGGTTTCTAATAGCGTCGATTCATTTCCGATTAAGCGAATTTATTTTTAAGGAGCGTTTATTATTTGGCTTTTAATGGATTACTTCCACTAGATGCTCTCAACGCTCCGCCGGATATGAAATTATTCTGTTTTAATTACTTTAACTAAAAAAAAAATATTCAAAACAAAGCTAGTATTGATTTAATTTTATAGGAATAGATTTATTGTCTTTAATGTTCTGATAATTAAAATCATATTGAAACAATTTGAATAAATATCTGAGTTCGAACCAACGATAAACATATTATTAATTTATTGTTCTTTTGATGGTGATTTTTTTTAAATATTTTTATTTTAAAGAGAAAATATTAGCCCTGGCCAGGATTTGAACCTGGGTCGTCTGAATCTCTAGTGCAGTGCTCTAAATCTCTGAATCCAAGCCAGACAACTCCATTCTCTTCGCAGATCCTATATTTCCGTGTTCTCGCAATTTTTGTGATGTTTACACGGGAAAGAATGTCTGTTCATTTAACGTCACTTTATGCTGCTATGGCTAATCGGACGATGCTACAGCTGGGAGCTCTAAATTTTGCCTATCCAGGTTTTATTAGGATAGGGATTTTTAACGAGTACCTGACATCGTACAGGCTCGGGACCCCCGTTTAACGTCCCTTCCGAAGGACGGGGTAACTAAGGATTTTTTTCTCCCTTAAAAAAATCCTAGGGTCACCTTCCGGGCTACGAACACCTGCAGGTGTAATATTAATTTAAGCTCAAGCGCCAACGAAAACCAGCTGGTTGATTCGATGGTATGCGAAATAATCGATACGGCGATAAATGACAGCCTGTACTTCGATCCAGCTCCAGAAATTGTATTACAGCATGTACTCGGTTGTTCAAAGTTAACAAAAGACGATCGTTTATCGTCGACGGCGTAACTAAGGATTTTTTACCCCCTTAAAAAAATCCTAGAGCCACCTGCCGGGCTACGAACCCGCGATCTTGGGCTTAGTAGTTTGTTACGCTAACCACTAGACCACAGGTGACCTTGGAAAGAATGTTCATTGAACATTATTTTTATTGTGATTTTGTTGACTTACGTCAATTTTATATTTACAATTTATTTATATTTATTGTCCTTTTGATGGTGATTATTTTTAAATATTTTTATTTTTAAGAGAAAAGATTTGTCCTGGCCGGGATTCGAGATGCAGACGGTTCGATCTTTTCTCTTCAAAATAATAATATTTAAAAATAAACATAATATTATAGTGTTGTAATGATATAATATAATACCATAATATGATAGCGATGATTGTAATATACTATATGTTTTAAACTATTTGTGTGAAAGTTATTAAATGATTTTATGGGCCAATCTTATGTAAATATAATCTACGAAAATTCCCTCGGGATTCGCCGTGGTTGAGTAAAATAGTTGGTTTATTCATTTAACAACACCTTATCCTTCTATTGCTGATCGGACGATGCTATATATTAAATGCGGTTTTAAGGATTTATAAAACGTACTGAGTAATCATAAAAAATACCTGAGTGCAGGTAAGCCGTGCTCAGCATTAGCCACAAGTTATATCCTTATCTATCCCAGAGATTTATTAGGCGTTAGGAAAAACACAGAGGCATGGAGGCAAGGAGGTATGTCAGCGAGAACACGAGGCAAACAGAGTAACTCAAATATACCGTTTCATATTATCTTAGGATTATAATTATGATGTAGGATTAAACCTCGAATATATACCATCATTTAAAACTTTTATTTTTATTTTATTGTGATTATTTAAATATATTTATTTTGAAGAGAAAAGATTTGTCCTGGCCGGGATTCGAACCCGGGCCCTCTGCATATCTAGCGCGGCACACTTCTAACTACCAGGGCTCGTAACTAGGTCGGATCGGTGACGAGGATGGATTTGTCTGACCTGGTTACTAGCCCTGGTAGTTAGAAGTGTACAGTGCAATAAAAACCTGTACCACTAAAACTCACAAATTAGCTTCAGTAATTAGTAGAGACTGTAGTTTTGGATACATCTAATCGGGCAGTCGCCTTGGGTTCACCCTGCCTGCATTTATTGGGTACTCTTAATTGAAGAAAAACCTAGAAGTTGAGTCTGATCTCTACATCATCTCTCTCCCCAACCGGGGTCTGTTTCGGAAAACGCATGCAGATTATTTTTTAAATATCTGTTATTTAGTATCAGTTACTTTTATTGATAACTGTTATAACCTAATAGAAATAAAAATGTAAAGTCAACAAAACGTTGATGCTGTTACAGCATATAGCGCATATGCTTCTTCCAATCTGAATATCATTACCCTCATAAAGAAAATCTAAATTTTTTTTTATAACAATTCAAAAAATGCTTCATCGAATTTTGGTCGCCGACTTAAATCCGATACTTAGGACTTCACTTTGACCAAAGATTAACTTGGGATGTATGAGGATCAGACTGAAACGACAAGGAACAGCTCGCAGTTTCAGGCTACTTCAACATTTACTAGAAAAACGCTCTGAGCTGCCAATTAATTACAAAAGACTCATCTACATGAAAAGCATTAGACCCATCTTGATTTACGGAATAGAGCTTTGGGGCTCCACTAAGCCATCGAATTCCGCTCGTATTCAATTCTTACAATCCAAAATCCTCCGTAAAATCCTCGATGCTCCTTACTTTGTAACGAACAAAGTAATTCATAATGACCTTAATGTCCCATTTGTTGCTGATTTGGCCCGAATCCGATATCAATCTTTTCATGACAAACTTCATTCCCACTCAAACCACTAGTTTCATACCTAGAAACCTCTTCAATTCCAGATAATCCTCCATGGGGTCTGAAAAGAAGATTGCCCCGTGATCTTCTATGTTGAACTTATTATTTGAGTACTGACACTGGGTACTTTCGTACTAATATGTACCGATCAGTATATTTACTTCTGTTATTTTAATACAGTCGTAAATTTCATTAAATAAATTATTTAAAAAAATTAAATATCTATTAAATAATATATTTTTATAAAATTTCCTTATTGGAATTCTTTGAATGCATACTCGATTAACGGAAATGGTTTTTACCTCGTTATAGATTTTGCTGATAAATACGTGATGTGGAAAAAACGCATGACTTCCTTGAACTCTTATTTAACTATAAATCGGAAGTTAAAAATAAATATTTTTTTAAGAACATAGTATATGCGTTTTATAAGGAAATACAACGAACAAATTGAAGATAATTTTCAATAAGTTTATAAAAAGAATTGCGTGCTGAATACAAAAAAATGCATTTTATCGCAAAAAAAGGTGATTTTTTTAAAGATTTACAACAATCAACATCATGCACCACACCTTTTTACGATAATAGTTATTTCTGCACCTAAGGACTAAAGAAGATCATTATTCCCTCAGCTGTAAGTTTATACTCGAGCGAATGCGAGGGAACAATTATCTTTACTCACGAGGCCAAGCCGAGGGAGTAAAGTATTGCTGGGAATAATGATCAATTTAGTCCCGAGGGGCAAACAAGATTTTATCTCCAGATGGGATGTAAAAAGGCAAACTATACGCTATAATATTTTATATTATGTTATGTTTTACAATAAATTCAAAAACTGAAATCAAATGTGCAATTATTACAATTTCGAATTGTTGTTTTGATTTAGCTGGCAATAAATTTGAAATAACATTATTTGCTTCTAGTACAATATGTGGTAGACCCATAACTTACACAACCTGAACACAAATGAACTTCTATTTATCAGTTTTGGTGTTTTGAAACAACAGGTGATTTTAATGATGTGACAGGTTTACCAACCTAACCCTGAACTTTTTCAGTACAAAACCTACATTATTTAGACGAATTAGGGTGTCATCTTTTTAATTTATTCCCTAGGGAATAAAGTTGACTTTATGAATCAATTTCTAATGGACAGGGAGAAAACACGTACTTTAGTCCTAATTAATTGAGCCAAAAACACTTGTTTTTGTACCAGCTGGAGATAAAATGAATTTTTTTTTTTTTCATAACTCTTTTCTTATTATAAACTTGTCGAAAATTATTTTCTGTTTTTAGCTTTTAAAGTGTGTTTTTTTAACTACTATCTATTTTCCTTTTAGTTTGGTTTTTATTAAAATGCGTTTGTTTATAGTAGTGCTTTTTTTTTAAACTTAAGATTCATTTTCTGCTTTTTCGTTTGGTTTTTAACAATATTTTTTTTCGTCGCAAAATGCATGAAACTCCTTAGGTGATCCTGCCATTTAACGTCCCTTCCAAAGGACGGCATAGCCAAGGATTTTTTACTCCCTTAAAAAATTCTAGGGCCACCTGCTGAGCTACGTACCGGCGATCTTGAGATTAGAAGTTTCTTATGCCAACCACTAGATCACAGGTCGCCCCAAAAAGTTTTCTATAATGATTTTGTATCAGGTTAAATTTATCCAGTACATCGAGTATCTTTAAATAATATTTTATTAATTATTACAGAATAATATATACAAATATTTAAAAAATAGGCTCGATCTCCAGACATGCACGATTCCTTTAACTCCATTTTCAATTAATTGGCGGTTAAAAAATAAATAAAACCTTTATGGTTTATTTTTATTTTTATTTTATTGTGATTATTTTAATATTATTATTTTTAAGAGAAAAGATTTGTCCTGACCGGGATTCAGACCAGGGCCCTCCGCATCTCTAGCGCGGCACTCTTCCAACTGAGTTACCAGGGTTCGTAACCAGGTCGGACAAATCCATTCCCATCACCGATCCCACATCCCCTGCACTCACAATTTTTGCGATGTAGATATGGGTTTGAATCCCGGCGAGGACAAATATTTTACCTTCAAAATAAAAATAAAACTTTTTTGGTATATCAGACTTAGCTGTCAGTGTTTCCAGTAGCTGTTAAAACGGGTTTGGAATTATAAATCAGGTGTCCATTAAGATTAGAAATAATTGAAGCTCCATTTTGGCAAGTTTCCCTGAGATCAACTTAAGATCAACAACTTACTTTGGTCAATAAAATATTCCTCACCCTCACCTTTTTTAGTTAATTGGAATAATTGATGAATAATATATTCTCGTCACCAATTTATTGACCCAAGTTAAGTAAATAAATAAATTCATTATCATTCCCATTGATTGATGTATAGTCAATATCATTCCCTAGGTCAAGAAGATTGGTTATTTTACTTCGCATGTTTTTTTATTCATATATGTTTTAAGCCAACGGTCGTGCAGGGCGGTTTGGATGAGATCACACTCAACCACCTCGGTTTTCTCCCGATTAATAGAGACCAGGTGAGCCCCAGGGAGGATCTGCAGATCCTAAAGGATCGATCTATTAAATATTAATTGATTAATTTATCTGCTGCAGCCAGTTTTGAATTATAGGTTAGTAACTAAACACTCAAGGAGCTGAGTGGCTCAGTGGTAGAGCACTGAGTTGCCATGCCGGAAATCCAGGTTCAAATCCCGCTCCGGGCACGATTTTTATTTAGTCGGTTTGCAGCGAGAGATGGATCATATAGGATCTAGGACCCTCCTCGGGCTCAACCAGCCTCTATAAAATATTTTTAAATAGGGTACCCTAAATAAGGGGGAAAGTCTGGCGGTTGAGCGTGACCTAGGACAAGTCACCTCCTTGCAGAACTCTTGTCCATGAAAAAGTACAAGTCTCTACCATGTACTGAACCCCAGACCCGTTCACGGGTTATAGTGGTACATTTTTATTTTTAAACTAAGTCAACTTCCGATCTCATCAACAGATTTTCATTGAGAAATTGTATAGATCGTGAGGAGCACCTTTGGGTTCACCAGTATCCTTCCCGCCGAAGTACACTCGAGTTCAAGGACAGTGACGAATCGGCCTAGGTCCAAGGATTATGACTGCTCAGAAGCCGCACGAGGATCTATATATCTTTCCCCGAAGCAGATCGTTCATGGACCAAACCATGGATATTTGACATCCTTGACAATTACGAGTATATATAAAGCATACCTAATAAACATCATTACTCCATTTTTACTTAAACGCTGAAGTGCCTAGCTGTATTATGCTGAAATATGCCGGAAAGGTATACTTGACTTTCATATATCTATAAAAAAAATCTGAATGGACACAGAATCGAATGTTCTTAACGTTTTATTCTATTGTTATAACCTGTGCCGCTACAACCCATGAAACATCTTGGGCTCAGTCATAGCCGAGATTGAGTTTCTAGGACTACAGTTGTACAGGGAGGTGATTTGTCGGAGATATAGTTCAACCGCCAGATTTTCCGCTGGTGAAACCAGGATGGCCAGCATTACCCGACTGGTTCATACCTGCCTGTTAACAGATTAGATAATTCATCTACAACAGCGGGATTTGAAATTGGATTCTTCAGCATAGCATCTGAGCACTATCCACGCTGAGCTACTCTGCCCCTGTTTTTAATGAATAAAACCTGTACCACTACAACCCACGATGGGTCTGGGGTTCAGTACATGGAGAGACTGTACTGTTTCATGGACAACGGTGACTTGTTCCAAGGTCACGCTCAACCGCCAGATTTTCCCCCGTATTTTGGGTACCCTATTTTTATAATATTTTATAGAGGCTGGGTGGGCCTCGACGGGATCCTAGATTCTATATGATCCATCTCCCGCTGCAAACAGACTAAATAAAAATCATGGCGTGGAGCGGGAATTGAACCAGGATTTCCGGCATGGCAACTCAGTACTCTACCACTGAGTCACTCCGCTCCCATTGTTAATGAATAAGGCTTATATATTTCACTCTAAATTACGAAAATATATATTTCGGCGTCTCTAAAACAATAACCATTTCGTTTATTGTATACTTTGTACATAACGAGTACTATCCACTTAAAATGAAATTTTTTCGACAGTTCTAACAACCATTCAAATTTTGTCATTTTGTGTCATATGAAACAATTTCACCCAATCATGTCAACATTACACTGATAATTGAAGGTTTTGCAGTCAAATTTATTCTGGAGGTAGCTCCTTTTTGGCCCAAATAATTGAAAATTTCTCTCTTTTTAAAGTAAGGGAGCATTGACTAGCAAACTATGATCATCAGTAGATTTGGTAGTTCTGCATTCTTATTTTTTGTAACTATGTTTTTACTTGAAATAGACCAATTTTCTTGAAAATTGTCCTTATTCAATGCTTAAGTTAACTCCCTTTTGGACCAAAGAATTGAAAATTTCTTTCTTTTTAAAGTAAGGGAGTTAACTCCAGAATAAAATTGACTCTAGAATTGCGAATTTTACGAATTTCCCAACGGAATTTGACCTAAATATGTAGTGGTAGGAGACACATAATTGGACGAAGTCAAAGGCGATTTAAATACATTCTCTATTTTTGAACAGTTTTTTTTTATTTTACCAAAAAATACTCCATGTTGAACCAAACGAAAGAATGATCCCCCCCCCCAAGAAACGGTTGTTAACTCTGTTTGGCCTAAAAATGGAGTTAACTCTTTGTTGCTGCAAGCCCTTCAATTGCATTCAGTGCAATTATCAATCATTATGGACAACACGTGTTGAATTTGACAACTTCATTACAAATTAATTTCAAAATGTCACGTTTTGACAATGCGAATCTTCAAAGTATAAATGCACTAATCAAAGAAAAAAATTCACAGAAATACAGCCTACAGTCACAAATATATTTGGGGAATATTTATGGAATTTTGCTGCGAACGAAACAGCAATGAATCTAATGTTAAGTTAAAACTTAATATTTCTACTTTCACTAACTGTACTTTTAATAAATAAATAAATGTTTCGTTGCATTAAGTCCAGCGAACGTCCCTCGGACATCGACAAATGCCTCATAATTTTATGACAAATCTCATGCCTTCGGCTTCGGGCTGTTACCAAGCAACGAGCTTTCGATTGTCATAAAATTATCTCGTCTATTCTCAATGTCCTAGGGATATTACTACTGAAAATAAATATGCAGAAACTACATTAAGTTATAAACATGTTTATTATTATTAAGTTCCCCGTGTTATTATATATGTATATACCAAAGAGGTATAAATAGATAATACATTAGGGAACAATAACATAGCAATATTGTCATGCTAAATAGATAATAAAAGAGGGTAACGGATAGGACATGATAGTGTTGACATAAAGGGCGAGCTAATTGGGTGTTAGATTTATTAGGCCTGGAGTGGGGTCGCTTCAGCAACAGGTGCTCTTAGGGGGTGTTTGTAGTCTCCCCCCCCCCCACTCGCTCTCTCTCTCTCTCTCTCTCTCTCTCCCTCTCTATCTCTCTCTCTCTCTCCCTCTCTATCTCTCTCTCTCTCTATCTCTCTCTCTCTCTCTCTCCCTCTCTATCTCTCTCTCTCTCTCTCTATCTCTCTCTCTCTCTCTCCCTCTCTCTCTCTATCTCTCATCTCCTATCTACTATCTTATGTCCTTAACTTGAGATCAACTACAGGTGTTTATGTCTATCTTTTGTGTCGTCTATCGTTACACAATCAGTTAATATTATTTAATAAATATCCATTTAACTATAATAAATAAATATTTATTGCGAAAAATTATTGATTCAACCATTTGGCACATATGGTATCTGCAATCTTCTTTGAAAAACTTCCCCCAAGGGGGTCTCCTGGAAGCGTGTATGGAGAAACCTCCCATTTAAGGCACTCCTAGCCGTGGTTCATCTCACTGTAATAGATCCCTGCTCCAGAGACGTTTTACTCTCCTTGTCGGATTCTGTGGTAATGTGCCTATCAGTAATTATTGTACCAGTAAGTTTGGATGTCCAGTTAGTGAGTAATGAAATTTTTTATAGTATTTCTTAATTGTGTCATTCATGACTGTCTTGTTTAATGATTTATTGGTTATGTAAGAGAAACGATTAGTGATATAAAGAAGGAATTTCGAATGAATGATTTGAATGGTCTGTATGTAGGTTTTTTTCCCGGGCCCACAGTTGCCTGGCATAAGTCCATATTGGTTAAAGTACCATATTGTATATTTAACAATTACTTCAAATAGGCACACGCGATTTCCATGTAAATCCATTGTAAGGCCCAAGTATTTTGTCTGTATGTGTTTGGGCTATGGTCTGTTGTAAAGTGTTAGTAGGGGGCAGTATGAACGTCAAAGTGTAAATGTTACTTAGTTTGATTTCTGAATGTTAATTTTTATGCCCCATTTATCAAGCCAATTGTGTTATGAATTTAAATATGTCTGTAGGTTCTGAGAAGTTCGGGTTAGAAGTTTGGAAAGAATGGCATTATCGTCCGCATCTGTTGCAAGTAGTGTTTCCAGTGTCTGTGGGATGTCATACGTGTGTGTAGAGTACAGAACTGGGCCTAGAATACTACCCTGGGGGACTCCTGCATTAATTGGACAATAGCCGAATTCTTACCATCCTGATTAACACAAGTAAAAACTAAACAAAAATAATTAACAAGAAATAAGAAACCTATTAAGTTTATAAACCATATAAACATTTTTTTTATTGAAATAACAACTTATAAACATAAAAATATTTTATTGTGTTATTTTCTAGTTTTATTATCTTCTCTTATCTCATAAATTATAAAGAATCGCTTTTTACATTATTTTGAGAACTTCGTCACTGGTGGTATGTGACCGTTAAATTTTCGGTTCGAAAATATTTTCTCAAGTTCATAACTCTCTAGTTAGCTGATTAAAATTCCTAAATTAATTAAAATCTCAGGAATTTGACGCTGTACCTGCAATATTTTAATTTAAACCTACCTACGTGTGTTATTTTCATTAACATACCTTAAACTAAATTTAATTATTATTATTCACTATTATTTTCGTTGTATAATGTGGTAATATTTAAACAAATTGACAAATAAAAGAGACATTGACATGACAATAATGAAGGAAAAAAACCCTGGTAAAATGGCGGTAATTTGTTAATATTATAGGTTGGGTAAAAAGAAATCCATTAATTTTTCGTGAAATTCAAAGCTTTATTTAAGATGTTTCGGATTTTACATAAATTGATTGCATCGAATTCCTCTCGTATCCAATCCTCACAATCCAAAATCCTTCGTAAAATCCTCAATGCTCCTTACTTTGTTACGAGCAGAGTAATCCATAATGACCTTGATGTCCCGTTTGTTGCTGATTTGCCCCGAATCCGATATCAATCTTTTCATGACAAACTTTATTCGCATTCAAACCTAGTTCCCGCTTCAATACCTCATAATCCACTGAGGCGTCTGAAAAAAAGATGGTCTCGTGACCTAAGTTGACTCTTTCATTATACTTAATTGATTTATTATTATTTTTAAAAAAACCTGTACCACTACGACTAGTGAACGAGTCTGGGGGTTTAGTACATGGTTGAGACTATACTTTTTCATGGACAACGGTTCTGCAAGGAGGTGACTTGTCCTAGGTCACGCTCAACCGCCAGGTTTCCCCCCTTATTATGGGTACCCTATTTTTATAATATTTTATAGAGGCTGGGTGAGCCCAAGGATGGTCCTAGATCCTATATGATCCATCTACGGCTGGAAACAGACTAAATAAAAATCGTGCCCGGAGCGGGATTTGAACCTGGATTTCCGGCCTTGCAACTCAGTGCTCTACCACCCAGCCACTCCGCTCCTTCAGTGCTTAGTTATTATTATTATACAAATGTAAATTTTAATAGATAATTTTTTTTTAATCTGGTTTTATTAGTTATTATTTGTATCAATTGCACAACTATTAAACGACTTTTTAGATAAATAGAATTATTCTTATATCAATGGAACTCTAACCATTAATAATTATTTCATAAAAAGAAATTTTCTAACTCATCCGCAAGCCACTAGGTGTCACCAGTATTGAGCATGTTTCTAACGCGAGCCCACACGTTTTTCCCCTACCAAAAGTAGCTATAAGCGGGTAAAGAAGTTTCCACTTAAAAATATTCAGGTACAAGGAAATCAGGTACATGTTTTTATTTCTATTTATTATTATTATCATTTTGTAAACATCGAACTAAATTAAAATGTAAAATATACATCACTTGGGACATTATTGGCCTTCGGTAGAAATTATTCGTTATCAGGAAGAAGGGAGATAATATTTACAACCCCTCCCCTTTCCGGGAGCGGTTATATAATTGGAGAATGTGGCGGTAGATAGCGCTGGAGGCGGTGGCGCGTTAACGGCTATTACCCGCCAAATCCGATGAGATCTCGCGCCCTTCCCACATGTGCCACCTAGATCTCCAGCATATAAACATAACTTATTTTTTATTTTATCTTTAAAATATTCGGGATACTGTTAATATTAAATATATTTAGACTGAATTGATACTATGATATGGATAATACCATATAGCAAAGATTAAATTAAAACTTTTAAACTAAAATGGGTACTTGTGTATTAGCCGGTCTACATGAAACCTAACTCCTTATCACTCGTCTCATTTGAGTTATTTGTGTGTGCGTTATTAAATCTTTTTCTGTATTGTATTTTAGAGTTTTTGTCTTATTAACTTTGTTTATTGCCTATTTAATATGAACAGTATAATACTTCAGGCCAGCTTCGATTGGCGTTTAATGCCAGTGACGCGGCTGGGAAAGGGCGCAGGGGCCTCCCGGACTCCTGCTTTGCCCTCATTCCTGGGGAGGAAGCTTAGTTCGGGGACCCCAGGCAAATTGTAAATAGTGTCATTATAGTACGAATGTGAGAAAATATTAATTTTTATATCATTGCGGCAAGTATTTATTTTACTTTTATTATTCTCATGTATATATTTTTATTTTATTTTTTATTTATTTATTTTTGTATTATTATTTTTTCTTGTTTTTATTGATTGAATTGTATAGCTACTTAGCGCTATTATTTATTGCCTACAAGGGGCAGATTGTAATTCAATTTCAATAAATTGTATTTAAAAAAAATTTAAATACTTAAGGAATTGCCGTCTTTAAAAGAAGAAGCTATGAAATACTTCCAGAAGTTTGGAATAATTCTAAAGATGGAATTATGTAAAAAACGGTTATCAAATGGATTTTGACAAGGATATACATGAAGAAGCTTGCGAATCTGGGAAAAACATTTATATAAGAAGAGGAACGTGTTCTAGATTTTATTAATACATTTTTTATATTTTAATTTCCATTAATTTAAATAAGTAGGTAGGTGTTATCAGTATCAGAATTACCAGTATTCAGGTTATAAACAATGGCGGATAACAGTTATTGGGTACCGGCTAATACAAAAGTAATATGGTTGCATTTATCTAACTCAGAAAGAGTATTGGCTTCAATGCATGTTGGAGATTGTACTTTTTTTTTTTTTAAATAGTTGTGCAAAGTGATTTGGTCTAGATTACGATCAACCGCTAGGTTTTTACATGCTACATCCTGTTTTACAATTAAGGGCACCCCAATTGTAAAACGGGTTTCTAGATCTTACAGAGTTAACAGAATAAATATGTTATCTATCACAGTTGTGACAAAAAAATTACAGTAAAAAAAAAGAAGAAAAATATATGTACATATATATGTAAATATACACGAAAATACCATATATTATAATAATACCGTATGTTAGTCGGAGTAGAGGAAAGACATGGGCAAAGACATGAGGTAATCTGGAGAAGCGCTGGGAATACAGAAGTAGCTCGCTGGCCTAGATCCTTAAGGTATTGACCTCAACGATGCGGAGATCTCGGGTCCGACTCCTTTTCCTTATCTATCTCATATCTCCTCCACGTCATCATCATCATCACCTATGTAACAGGTTGCAGCGTCTGTAGGGCGAAGGCTGTCTTATTGATAAAGAATCGACAGCTGTTTATATTGACAAAGAATCGATACTTTCTTAATTATCAGTAGCCAGTCTTCTTGAATTATGCCAACGTAGATAATTATACTTGTACAAGCGAGATTACTTGAATTGTATATACGAGGGTGATCTGTATTTTTCAGACATAAGAAAAATACAAGACATTTTTTGTGAATTTTTAATTTTATTTTTCAACATAGTCTCTTTGTAACTCGTAACTGTAACCCGTCCGATAAGTACTCGGCGTTTTTCTCTCCAAAATAATTGTTCACGAAAATCTCTGTCCTTCGAGCGCAATTTTTGATTTTTCCTGGATCCCGCTCGACCGTCAGATTTTAACCCCTTATTTTGGGTACCCACATTATGGTGGCTGGGTGAGCCTCAGAGAGGTCCTAGATCCCATGCGATCCATCTCTAACCGCAAACAGACTAAACCAAAGTCTCGCCAGCAGCGGGATTTGAACCAGGATTTTCGGCATGACAACTCAGTGCTCTAACACTGAGCCACTCAGCTCCCCTTTGTGATAACTGAGTATTATTATTATTTTGTTTGGAAGAGAAAAGATTTGCTCTTGTTTAAATCAATCAATAAAATCGAAGGAAAAGATTTGTTTAAATATAAAGTATAAATATTTACTTTATATTTTATGTATGTATATAATTTATTTTTATTTATTGTTCTTTTGATGGTGGAATATTTTTAAAAATTGTTATTTTGAAAAGAAAGGTTTCGTATTCCGGACAGGATTGTAACTAATTGGGAGCTTAGAGCGTTTATCTAGTAAATGTTGAAGTAGCCTGAAACGGCGAGCAGTTTCTTGTCGTTTCAGTCTTTTAACGGGACTTTATGCTGCTTTAAGTAATTGGACTATGATACAGAGGGATTTATAAACTTTGTTTATCCAGGTAAAATTATCATGTGGGTCTTTAAGGAGTTCTTCAAGGAGATCTTTATGCCATTATAAATCTTTCCTTATACCTCCTTGATTCATTACTATTAAAAAGTCCTTACAATCCAATTGTTACGAACAAAGTAATCCATAATGATCTTAATGTCCCATTATTTACTGATTCGGCCCGAACCCGATATAAATCTTTTCATGATAAACTTTATTCCCACTCAAACCCACTAGTTTCAAACCTAGCTAGTTCTTCAATTCCTGATAATCCTCCGAGTTACGTTGAATTTTTTATTTGAGAACCAATGTGTAGTTCCTCTACTTGTCTTTATCTTATGCCATTATAAATCACTCCTTCTATTAATATATCTATAAATAAATTTTAAAAAAACAATATTCATATATAGGAAAATAAAGGAATAATTGAAAAAAAAAATCGAATAAAAAGAAGAAGGAAACTGTCAGGACAGTAGCAGAGGAAGCGCGTGGCAGAACGACTGGTGGAATAATGTCATGCAATTATCACTGAGTGATTGATGGCATGATTGCACTCTAGTGGGATGCGTTGAGTTGCAAACCACCACTCGCTCCAACACAATCCAATCATCTTCGCTAATGATAGCTCATTATTCGCGATGCAGTTACATTTCAATTGCATTATATGTCATTAGCAATTTAGGCAATGCAACTCTTATCTGATCATTCATATCCTCCAGAATCACTAAGGAAGTCTGTAAAATCAACATAGTTACAGTTGTTGAATTGTACAATTTTGATTTCCACTTTTTTTTTTTTTTTTTTTTTTTTTTTAATTCAATGATATTTACAACTATAATGGTATTATATCAAGTAAATGTGCAAAAATGTAGAATATGACATGAATACTTGTGGAGAAACTACCCATCGATAGCACTCCAATAAAGTTCTATAGTAGATGATCTCGAGGCCATCTTCTTTTCAGGCGCCTCGGAGGGTTATCAGGAATAGTATGGGAAGCAAGCTGAGAGACTAGCGGATTCAAGTGCGTATGGAGCTTGTTATGGAAGGATAGGTATCTAGTTTGGGCCAAATCAGTAACATATGGGATATTAAGATCATGATGGATGAGTTTGTTTGTGACATAATAAGGAGCATTGAGGATTTTACGAAGGATTTTGGATTGCAAGGATTGGATACGAGATGAATTGGATGGTTTAGTAGAGCCCCAAAGCTCAACTCCGTATGCCCAAATAGGTCTGATGACTGTCATGTAAATAAGTCTTTTGTAATTAATTGGTAGCTTAGAGCGTTTGTCCAGTAAGTGTTGAAGTAGGCGAAAACGTTGAGCAGTTTCTTGTCTTTTCAGTCTTGTATGAGGATTCCAAGTGAGACGTTTATCCAGATGGAGTCCTAGGTAACGTATCTGTTCGACAGGGTTCAGTGGTGTATTATTAAACGATACAGTAGGACAGGAATTCGTAGGTTTACGACGAAGGGTGAAGGTAATTTGATGGGATTTGTTAGGATTTATTTTAATCCTCCAATTTTGACACCATTCTTGTAGGTGTGAGATATGGGATTGAAGAGTTTGGGATGCAACAAATGGATCCTTATTGATTTTCACTTAAATTCTTTTCTTAAGACCTATTTGAAATTAAGGATAATGACCTGAATGTCCCAGTTGCAGCTGATTTGGCCCGAACTCGATATCAATCATTTTATGACGAACTTTATTTCCACTCAAACAGACTAGTTTCAAATCTAGCAACCTCTTCAATTCCCGATAGTATACGCCTTTTTAATCCCAAGGCGTCTGAAAAAAAGATGGTCTCGTCACCTTCTATGTTGACTTGTTATTTGAGTACTACCAGGGGGTATCTTCTCTGCCTGCCTTTACATCATTCCATTATATATCTTTCATTCTATTTTCCTATTATACAATTGTAAATTTCAATAATTTCTTTTTCTAAATTATAGTATTTCCCTAAGAATGATTAGATTTTGAGGCTACCAAGTAAAATTATTATAAGAACCGAGGGGATGGTTGACTGGAGAGTAGACGTAAGGAAGAAAATAGGTGGGGGTGCAGTCAAATGAAAACACTAAATAAGTGGTTGCTTATTTAATTATGTGCCAACGTTTCAGGGCTATAGGAAGCTGTAGCAAGAGTAGACGCGGTACATAGCTATAAATTATTATAATAATAATTATTATTATTAATAAGAATAAATAATTAAACATAGCTATAAAGTCCTGTACTCCGCCATATCATCTTGCTGCACTACCACTGGGTTAGAAACATTAAAATATCTGCCACATACTAAGCCTAAGTTGTAATTACATAAGTTATACAAGTTGTAATTTTATTTTATTTTTAACATAATATTCAAAGTGATTACAAAAACCTCAATAACGGAATCCTCTACTTATTTATATCAAATATATCTGCTATCTCATTAGCGGTCGAGTTCAGGTATTTTATATCGCCAATAAACTTACTAATTAGTCATTCATAAATTATTATTAAGTGCTTCCGCTGTTTTTATGACGACATTGCTTTTATTTGTAACTATTATCTGCTCGCTGTATTAATTAGTTTTGATTATCCATTTATATTACAGTCGTGGTCATAGAAATTGCATGTGCATGTGATTGTTACGATTTTGATCCTTAAAGTGTAAACAAATAGTAGGATTGTATTTGTTAACCTGCTATTATTAGAACGAGGTGTAATTATTGACTCATAGTTTAGTCGTGCCCAAACTATCCAATAGCAAGCATGTATTTCTTATTATCATGTCCAATAGACTGAGTTTCAAACAGACTTGCAATGTGGGACGAAACGTTAGCTTTCAAATAAATATTCTACCTGATTTAAGAGAATTTTTTCTGACCTCAACCCGGACCATTTTTTCCCACATAAATGTAGTCCACTTTGAATTTTAGAAATATTAAAAACCGACATTTCGTATGAGACGACCTGATACATTTTAAGAGCTACCTTGGAAACATCAAATTCAGAATGATTTAGTGAACCCGATGAATCAGCAAGAGGAAAATAGAAGACATCCTCACCGAGACCAAAAACCAATCCATCTCCAACGCGTTGCTAATACATACTTCCTTCTTAGTGGCGATTACAATGCCCAAACTTGGCCAATTTGAATTTCTTATTAGACGTTCCAACAGCGCCAGTCCGAACATTTGACCGATGCTGAATATTGATGAACCACCTTTACTCCTGTGCTAAATGTTAAGTCCGAAGATGATCCGGCGAAGGTGAACCGCCGTCAAGAAAATTTCGCCGTGTAATCCTCTTCCAACAGCTTATGCTAATTTCGGAATTTCCATCCAAATCGTTTTAATATTTCAGACATTTCTGTCGGTAATATTTTGGCTAAGCCGTTCCTCGCGATTATTTATTGCATAATTTATTATTCGACACGACTTACATTGTTTTTTATTATAGTCCTAATACATACAATAAAGTTATAATTTATTCATTCTAACATACAGCAAAGTTAGAATCAGTTTATATATCTGTATTTATATATCGGAGTTCAATGTTCGCTGGCGTTTATTACAAGGTGATTCGCATTTACCTGTACTAATTAATTCAACAATTGAGTATATTATTCTGGTATGATTACAAATCTGGGCAGTGACAGATGTGTGTTTGGGCTTGGGGGAAATTTGGCTCTGTTGGAGGATGACCAGGTATCAATAAAACTAAATTTAAATAATTTTGGTACGGAGTAGAGCTTTGGGGCTCCACTAAGCCATCGAATTCCTCTCGTATCCAATCCCTACAATCCAAAATCCTTCGTAAAATCCTCAACGCTCCTTATTTTGTTAAAAATACCGTCATCCATAACGACCTTAATGTCCCATTTGTTGCTGATTTGGCCGAACCCGCTATCAATCCTTTCATAACAAACTTCATTCCCACTCAAACCCTCTAGTTTCAAACCTAGCTTCCTCTTCGAATCCCGATAATCCTCCGAGGCGTCTGAAAAGAAGATGGCCACGTGACCTTCTTAGTTGAACTAGTGATTTGAGTACTACCAGTGGGTAGTTTCTCATCTTGCCATTAACTCATGTCATTTTGCATCACATAGCCTATTTACCTGATGTATTTTTTAATACAGTTGTAAATATCAATAAATAAATTAAAAAAAAAAAAAATAATTTTGGTATTATTTTTGATGGCGGAAATAAGATTAACCATGTCTAGAACTTCAAGTACTTAAGATCTGTGGAAATAGAAAAAAAATTAATTCATGTGGAAATTATGGACGCAATTTAAGTTCGATCTAGACCTTATTACGATCGTGTCTGTTGTCTGGAAATCGAATTGTTAGAATTTACTAAACTATCAACTTTCCAACTTTTTTTATGGATGTGAAACGTGGCCGTTAATGTTATGGCATAAACAATGTCTTAAAAATAAGGTGTTGCGTACAAGAACCGGAAAATTTAGAAGATTGCACAGCGAGAAATCGCAGAGTATGCTCCCGGTTAATATAATTGAGGCGACAGCGTAACGAATGTTGATACGGGCATGTAAAGTTGTTGCTTGTAATGTTAACACTAACGTAAAAACATATGTTTTTATGGCGTTTAAAGGAACATCCGTCTAGTGGACGGATAGGAATTTGAAACTTCCGTCAGTGCGTTAGTTATCAAACGTTCTCACTTAAACCAAGTTATTAAGTTATAATACTTATAATAATATCTAATAATTAAATATTTGAGAGGAAAAAACAATAATATTTAAAAAAAATCGATCGCACATTATAAAAACTGTATTCATAACTGATTTGCCTGCTACATTTTTTTTTTTTAAATATTGCTTTTCTTTCACTAAAACGTTCAATTATGTGTAATTATTTTATTTTGATGGGCACATTTTCTATTCACAGTCATTGCACAACTTTTTTGAACATTTCAGACAAGCTGGATTTTTTCGGTAAGGGCAAAATCGGCAATTTATACTTTCTTCAAGTTTATCACTTAGTAATTAGTGGTGGGTGAAGATGGTGAGGTACTTTGGGGAGGTGAGAACTATTTTACTGATGTTTTTAGTTAAAAAGCCTCTAATTTATAGTTATAGAGTTTTAGTCTGTTATAGTTAATAATTTTTTTATGAATTTAGAAAAAATCTTGATTTTCTTTCTTCCCACCTCAGCTTCACGATTTTTAACTGCATTTCTTTTCTTTCTTGGGACCACTGTGTACCCCTCCTTTTTCTCTTCCAATATTGGTGAGATTTTTCAGTGTTTTCCTGAATGTGTCTCTATCTAGATAGTCGGCATCTGAAATTTTAAGGTTATTCAATTCTTCTCTTATTTGCTTCGTGTATCCTCCCACGCTTTTGTAGCTAAAAATTTTGTTAAGATCTTTTTGATTAATCTTTCCTCCTTCATACTTTTCATGTGCCCTTAGAACATCAGCCTTCTGATTCCTATCTCGGTTTCCAGGTCTTTGATTTCTCTGTAGATCTCTTCGTTAGATCTTTGCCTGTAACCTTCCTGTGTTTTCCTGGGCCCATAGATTTTTCTTGAGATCCTCCTTTCTATTCTTAGCAGTTTTTCCAAGTTGGGTAGGCATGTGGTCTCCGTCCCATATAAAATCACAGGCTTTATCACAACGTTGTAATGCCTTAACTTTGCATTGGAGGAGAGGTTCTTTTTATTGTAAATTTTGCCTGTTATAAAGCTTAATTTTTCTAATTTTTTTGATTTTCTCTTGGATGCTTTCTTTTTCAGAACCATTGTAACATATTATTTCCCCCTAATAGTTAAATTTTCTAGTTATATTTATTTTTCCATATTTGGTGTTTACTCTTTTGTTTTTTAATTTACTTCAGTAGTCATGAGCTCTGTTTTTTCGTATGATATTTGTAGGACTACTTTTTCTGTTAAGATTTGTTTTGTATTTATTTGATTAATAGCCTCTTCTTCTAATTCTGGCAAAAGTGCGAAATCGTCTGCAAACGGCAAACAACTCACTTTTATATGATTGCTTTTGTTCCATACTATGGCTCCTCAGCTAGAATTTTATCCAGGACTATGTTAAAAAGTTATGATTTTTATTATTTAAGGAATAAAACACAAAATATCAAATTGTAATTATTGTCAGGACTATAAAATATAACATTAAAATTATAAACAATAAATTCACTTTTATTAATTTTTTTTTATATAGTTCTAAAGACTTAATTGGAAGAATATTCCTTAAAATTCTGTGGTGTTCGTATACAATCACGATCATCACTTATTTATAGAATTATCACTCTATAAATAAAGGAATGAAGATTCGCCGTATTCAGTGGTTCATGAGAAAACTGCAGCAAACCAGGGCCAACATATGCTAAATTATTCATGTATTCATGTCGCTTTTGTTGAACACATATGGTTCATGTTTACCGTGTTCATTTTTCAGCATAGCATTAAATTAAAAAAAAATATGTATGTCTGCCCGAAATAGGTTTTCTTTTTCGTTGAATACACAACCTCGGATTAATTTGTAACTGTATAAAAAATATTTAAATATGCTAAAACGTCTGCAGGAATTTTTTCTCCATAATGTCTAAATATGGCTTTAATATATTCCTTTTTTTTATTGATTCGTTTCATATTAAATGTCTCTTTTGAAAGGAAATGCCGTTTTGTTAAACAACTTTATAAAATGAAATAGTTTTTATTCAAAATATTCACCCCCCATTTTCTAAACATTTTTCCCTAAACTTATTCAATCCTATAAATGAAAAATACCACAAAAGGGATTTGTGATGGAATGAAGTCTGGAAATGGGTTTTAGATTTAAAAATTACAAATACAAAAAAGATGTCCAAATTTCTAAAGAGTTGGAGATTATTTGTTGGAGATGAGTCTGGGGAATAAGGTCGGTGTGGGAGGACTTCGTAACACATTTCTTTTTAGTTTCCTCACTCTCTGTCTTCAAGTCTCTGGCCTTGTCGTGTCATTATAACCAATAGTTTTTATGATTATACACATCAAATAAACGGTGTTTGTAATTAATATAAAATATATATTAGATTTTATCATTATGTAATATATTTTATTGACATGCAATTAATAAATTTGAGTTCTTTATTTTTTATGTATACAATAATATTTTAATCATTATTCACTTGTCAGTAATAACAAATTATTCTTTTGTTTCAGGTAAGTCTGTCTTTGTTATCAACTCTTATCATGCTTGGTAAGTCATATTCAAGATAATTCTTCATTTTCATTCTTCATCTCAACCTACAAAATTCCATTGATTTCCGATAAATAGACTGGCAGTTGCCTGTTTACTACATGTTTCTTCTTACCTTGACCCCAAATCGATCAAACTTTAATGGATTAAGTAAAACTATTTGTGTCAATCAGTTAAAATTTATTGTACCTACCGATTTTAACCAAACTATTGTGTCGCTACATACAGAATATCAGTGTTCAAAGGACAGAAATTCATTTAATAACTGCATGAAACAAAAAAATTTTAATTTGAAATAATTATCAACATTTTTCTCAAGGTTTTATCATATTTCCGATCCCAAAACTGAAAAAATCAGGTTTTCCTGATTACAAAAAGTCTGAAAATTTAGTTTTGACATTAGAATAATTTTCAAAAATTTTATGTTTGAGGATATTGTCTAAATTTCTGAATAAATTGCGTAGTCCTGTAAGAGTATAGGTCACTTCCGATGCAGGTCACTTCCGTTGTGGAAGTGATGGTCTCCACTCTGGGTTGAAAGGAAAAATCCATAATTAATAATTATTCACTTATAAATTAAACTGTGTCACCAGCTGAAAATGTCTCAAACCAACGCCGAATGGTCACTTTGTTACAACACCCAAACGCGGTGGCAATGTTTCTTAAACTCATATTTTTTTTTTTAATACACGAAAATCGCATGCTTACACGGTCATATTTGATGGCATTTTAAACAATGTTCGTTCAATCGTAGTGATAACAAATGTTATCAAAAAAGAGAGGATTGATAACAGCTCATTACATACAGTTAATGTAACTTTTACAAATTCTCCTTTATCATTGATATTCCTGCATATTTATCTGTACATTCAATCATCTCTCTCTATTTCAAATAGCATTTATTATATGAATTTTTATTACTCCACCATTATTGCTATCACTCATTTCTCATTGTTTTAGTTCGTATAATTTATTAATAATATATAAACGTTATTTTATCCTACAATTTAAATCTTTTGTATCATGATAATATCATAATGCATATTTTTATTTTTTTATTCTTAACAATGTATAATATTTAATTTTGTTTTTATATTGTATATACAGTATATATATCCCTGAGTAGGGTTACCTGATCAAAAAATGAAAATTCCGCTTTTTGAAAAAAATACCAGACATTCTTTTAAACATAATGTTAATGTCGTTTTGTGAGAAAATGAAGCTAATTCTAGTATTTTCTCGTGAGAGTATGTAGTATGTGTATAATATTATAATTTTAATATTAAAAATTGACCATGGAAGATAGCTAATCCTCAAGAAGACACATATATATATATATATATATACATATATATATATATATATATATATATAAATCTTCGACATTGAAATGCATTTTATGAGATTTGTGACTTATAACTGTTTTTTAAGTTATATATGATTGTTAATTGAAGCAGAAGAATTTTTTTAGAAAGATTGAAAATTACATAAATTTGTCGAAACGTCTAATAATTTTAATAAATTAAGAATATATACAGACTGGATAATGTTTTTTCCCACATTTTTTATGAAAATTGAAGATTTATAGATTTATAGTCCATCGTCTTTTTAAAAAAAATATGTCCTGTGAAATGTTCTATAAAACTATTATGAACGATTCGGAAGTGTTAAAAAGTATTTCTCGGAGCAGAAAATATAAGAACGATTTGTTAATAATAATGTATAATTTATAATAATGTAAAAGTGATTTTTAATAAAAATCTTGATTTTTATTTATTTCTTTACCTGAATTGTAGAAAATCCGGACGGCTTAGAATTCCCCCCGCATTCCGGACTTAGACCGATATTTCCGGAAATTTCCGGACGTATGGCAACCCTATCCCTGAGGAAGGCCTGCAATGTGGGCCGAAACGTTTCCTTTAGAATAAATAGTTCTATCCTATTTAAGGGTATTGTTTCTCACCTCAACCCGGACCATTTTCTTCCAAAAAATATAGTCAATAACTGAAGTCCACTTTGTGTTTTTGAAATAATAAAAACGGACATTTAATATAATACGACTACCTCGTGTGATTCATGTTTGTGTAAAATATATGTTTTCAAACTGTACTTTATGGAATAACGCTGTTATGTTTACATCGCACTAATGTATCGTGTAGAAGATAGAGTAAATACACTTTTTTTCCCTTGTATATAGCGGTCCAGATGCCGGTGTAAACACAGGCACTCCTGTGCTGGAGGAGAAGGTAGAAGGGAAGGAGAGAAAAAACTATTTCGAAAATAGAAGATCTCCCGCTAAAAGGTTGTAACGTTACACCTCTCGCAAACACAATCACTTTGTTCCTTCTCTCCCTCTTTAGAAAAAAAAAAAAAATTAGGTCACCTCGATTTAAAGTATCTCATTATATTATTTTTTAGTGATGCTACTACGATACATTTTTGTTATTGAAGAGTTATTTTATGTAATTGTAGCGACATCGAACATCGATCATCGAAAAATCGAAGTGATATATGAACAATATAATAACAATAAGATAACCTTCAATATGTTCAATTCAGGGTGAGATGGATCATATGGGATCTAGGACCCTGTTGGGGCTCACCCAGTCTCTATAAAATATAATAAAAATAGGGTTGAGGCTGACCTAGGACAAGTCACCTCCTTGCAGAACCATTGTCCATGAAACAGTATACTCTAACATGTACTGAACCCCAGACCCGTTCACGGGTTGTAGTGGTACAGGCTTTTTTTATTTTATCTTTAATATTTATCGATCTAAGGTATAAGTAAAGAATTCATCATTATTTAAGTCGTTCCTCATTTTATTTTCAACGTTGGTGTCGTCGGGGATTAAATTCTAAATTTTATTTTTTAATTATTATGTGATGTATATCCATCCATATATACATATATACGTTTGGTCATTTAGCTTCACTTTATGCTGCTATGGCTAATCGGACGATGCTTCATTGCGGCCTCTATATTATCCAGGGTTTAATTAGGATAGGGGTTTTTAACGAGTTTTTTGACATCACACAGGTTCGGGACCCCCGTTTAACGCCCCTTCCAAAGGACTGCGTAACTAAGGATTTTTAACTCCCTTTAAAAAATCCTATGGCCTCCTGGCGGGCTACAAACTCGCGATCTTGGGCTTAGTAGTTTGTTACTAGTGGCTAGTAGACCACAGGTTGCCTCTTTCAATATATATGCCAATTTTTCGCGCTAGTTTAGTTAAGCAATGCATTATGTTTCAGAAACTTCAAGTTTAGGCCCGGTTTAAACTATGAAAAATTAGGCAGAAAATGCTACTATCGAAAAATTTAATTTAATTTTTTTTTTTAATTTCGGAGTTATCATCTTTTTTGAGTGTATAAATATATATATTTGTATACTACCTGGACTTGATCGACAAAATCAGCGAGCCTACACAGATACATTCCTCGCATAACGCTCGAAAATTACAAACAATTACACAATTCAGACTTCAAATTAATACAATTTTTAACAGAACACGGAAACACATAACAGTATTTGAAACGATTTAACATTATAAGAACAGACGCGTGTGAGGAAGATGGACAGACCCACACTTTAAGACACATGCTGTATGACTGTTAACGATACGACCGACAACGAATTAAATTGATAAAAAAGATAATATTCACACGAGGGACTTGGCCTGAGACAGAAAAATTAATTTTCTCTAAATTTAAAACTGACTTACTATCATTTATAAAAGACATTGACTTTGATCAACTCTAATACACAAGAAGGGCAATTCACTAGTTATTGAGTACTGTCGCTAATCATAATGTTCTATATTTATAATTTATGCAATGATTTTTTTAATTATATAAATAATATTATAAAACCTTCTTCCTGTGCTTAAAATACTAATTTTATTTCATTTTTGTTTATTTTATATTTGTTAAATTATATTTATTTATTTTATTATATAATTTATGATTACAAATTAAGTTTTCATTTTATTCTCACATGTAAATTATCAATTTAGTAAAACTGTAAATTTTTAATTTCTTATATTGTTAACTTATACTAAAATTTATTCTATAATTATAATACTAAACTGATCTGTAAAATATTAGAATCACATGTAATGAAATGTAATATGCTTATTTAACCATGGAGCATGTCCTAATGTTAATAAACGGTCCCTCCATGGGGGGGAAAAGAGAATATATATATATATACTGTATATAAGGAGGAAATTAAGTTGGACTGCATACCTAAACGGGACCTGCTACACTAGGTTACACTTGTACCGTTGGCTGATAACTTATTCAAGACCGCTAGGAGATATAGCGTCGATACCAGGAGCATAGCGTCTTCACCATCACTGGTAGTGCGTTAGTAGTTAATTAGTATTAATAAGACATAAGACAACTATTATGATGTATCTTATGTAATTGTATTAGGATTAGGGATGAAGTTTGAAGCAGACAGTTGATAAATGGGTTAGGTAACTAAGTAGACAATGATTATAATTGTTGTTGTAGATAATGATTAAAAGGTTCAGGGCAGGATAAGGGTAGGGCGACTCAAGCTGCGATGGCTGGATGGAGTCAGTGAGGAGCCTATCAACTGTCGGGAACTGGAAGTCCGCTGGAAGAACTGGCTGGTGTATATTGAGAAGACCGAGGTTCGTCTATGGGCTGTAGAGTCATGATGTAAACAATTATTAATAAAATGCAATTCGAAAACTCCCTAAAACTTAGATCTATAAAATACAGGAATTGTAAGTAAAAATTAAATTAAAAAATACCACTAGATCACAAGAAGGTGTTCACTACATGTTAGGTACAATGCTATACATGTCCGTCATCACAAACTGTTAGATTTTTCAGGAGATACAACTGACTCCATCCATGGCTGTTAACAAATTATGTAATATATGTGAAATTCAAATAAAAAAATTGGTGTATTTAATTCAAAATAAGGTAAAATACGTGAACAATTTATGGCAGTACAACACGACCTTGAATAGTGGAATAAAAAGAAAACCGACTGAATAAATTGTAAGCTTGATCAGTTTGAAAGATAAATGAACTCGTGTTTAGTTTCGTAGCACGCGATTATAATTATTATTTAGTAGAATTATAATTAATACGTTGAGATGAATCTAACTGATTTTTCAATCCTGTATGATTAGGATAATGCAGTTGGATATTTTTTGAAAAACATTACGCGTAAATAGAAGAACTTTTTATTAAATAAAAAGTAACTTGTGCAAAAATTATTATATACTTGTGGATATATAATTTTTACTTTTCGTTCTTCGCATTCTGATTATTCGTGAAACTTCCTTTTGTCGTCGTTTATCATAACAATGCCAAATCGACGAAGAAATGTTTTACCACATCATTCAACAAAAATACCTGTTCAATATTTTCATCTTTTATATAAAATAATGTATAGGCTGACAAATCCACTTTTCGTGATAACGAATCCCATTAAAAATAAGTCAGAATGGATCAATGAAACTGAAGACAATGTTATAGAATTACGAAAGATAGCATAAAAATAGAAAATAGTTGAGAAACATTATTAAAAATATTAAGTTAAACAAAACCACTTACAGAAGAGATCGCCAACTAAACGGTCGGAAGAACGCAAGAAAGACCACAGTGAACGTATGAAGAGATTGCGAAAAGAAAAAAATTCATTACTTTAATTAGGATCTTGTTGACTTACGTCGATATACATTTTTTTTAAATTTATTTTAATTAATTGTTATTTTGATGGTGATTATTTTTAAATATTTTTGTTTTGAAGAGATCCCGCCCCGGACAAATCAGTTCTCTTCAAAACAAAAATATTTAACAATAATCACCATCAGAATAACAATTAATAAAAAAACATATTAAATGTGGTGCACATAAACTGTACCACTACAAGCCATGGAGGGTCTTGGTTTCAGTACATGGTAGAGACTCTACTGTTTCTTGGAGAACGGCCGTGCAAGGAGGTGATTGTCCTAAATCACGCACAACCGCCAGATCCTCCCCTTATTTTGGGTAGCAAGGGGGTTCTTGACCATACAGGATCCACGGCCGCTAACAAATTAAATAAAAGTCAGCGACTTTGGGGACGGCAACTCAGCGCTCTACCGCTGAGCCACTCCGCCCCACATTACATACCCACGTAGAAAATATAAAAAGTAGCGTGTGTAGCAATCTACACTCATAAATTACGTGTGTAAAATGCGAGAAATGTTCATTAACAACGACAATTACAAGCGTTAAAGATAAAGATGTAGAAAATATGTAAGAGTTATAATTAATTGACGTGGATCAATTAACAGGCGTCAATTATTGCTAACGATCCAATATGTCTGCCTTGCTAATTACACTTCTGTCAGTCCCAGGCTATAGTTAGCAGGTATTTAGTAAGTAATCTTATATTCCTTCAATTGACCAAGTATGATTTAAGTTTTACTGATGGATTTATTGATTTCTCAATGAAGCTTTGAGAAATAAAGTAGAATTGATGACAAAACATTTTTCACTACATCATTTAATCAATATATCTGAACTTTAGTGTTATATGAAGTATAAATCCTGCAAATACCGTTTAAGACTATTTGGACGCAGGTACACAGATTTCAACTCTCACTAAGTCTTGAGCAGCATTCACAAGACATATGTTAATATTGTAAAGTTACGTTGTATATCACTCAATATACTCATTTTCTTCCATATATGTGTGTGTGTGTATATATATATATATATATATATATATATATATATATATATATATATATATATATATATATATATATATACGTAAAAGGTCAACTAAAATTATTCAATATGTAAAAGACAGACACTGAACGTCTTTCATTTGAATGGGACTGATACGGTTGCCATGGTAACAGCTGTGAGGGCAGAACCGGGGAGGTTATTCCTATTTGTGTCTTGTTATTTAGTTAACAAAAAACAATTTTGTGGAATGTTGACTTTAAATGTTGTTTCTTTTTTTACAGGTAAGACTGTATAGAATCTTGAGTTTTTAAACCAGTTACAAGAAATTATTGTTGTAATAAGAATAAATTTTCTTTTTTTAAAAATGAGAAACTCATTTTAGTTTTATTTCGACACCCACTAAATTGAGTATTTGAATCAATCAACATTATATATATATGTGAACATTATATATATGTATATTTATTAATATTTATTATAAACAAAATTATATATATATTTATTATAATATATTTGGCGCTTAAACAAATACTACACATCACAATATATATTTATTTAATTGTTATAAAGGTTCTTAAAATCCCAGTCACATCTTTAACAGTGCTAAAATTTCACTTGACCTTCAGACTAATTTAGTTAGAGCTAGCATACTAACTAACGTTCAAATTGACGGTATTTCTCGATGAATCGATATTCCCTACACTACCTAATCGATTATCTACCATCGCTTCGATAGCTAGCTAGTATCGAACTCCATCGTAACGGTAGAGAGAACTCGGACCTTCGGAGGATCCTCTGTAGGTGGTCTCCTAGGCTCAACTTTCTTTTATTTTATTTCTCACTTTCATTTCTACCTCGCTCCATTATTATTCCATTTTTTTATTCACTTTTTACTCTGCGTGTGTTCTGGTAACGGGCACAAGATCCAAACCGATAATTAGGCTGTTTCCGAATAATTTCACGTTTTAGAGAAATTTTATATGATGAATATGTCTTTTTAGTAGTATAATTAAATAAATAAGTTAGGTGCCCAATTTCGAAAGTAAAAATAAAAAAAGATATATAATATATATTTTTATTTTTGTTTAAATCAAGCAATAAAATCGAAGGAAAAGATTTTTTAAAGTATAAAGTATAAATATTATCTACATGTATATATATATATATATATATATATATATATATAATTTATTTTTATTTATTGTTCTTTTGATGGTGAATATTTTTATTTTGAAGAGAGCAGCTTTGTCCTTGCCGGGATTCGAACCCGGGTCGACTTCATCTCTAGTGCAGTGCTCTAACCACTGGGTTAATTGGTATCTTGTTGACTTACGTCAATTTTATAAATAAAAATAATCACCATCAAAAGAACAATAAATAAAAATTGACTTAAGTCAACGAGATCCTAATTAAAGTAATGTTCAATGAACATTCTTCTCCGTGTATACACCGCAAAAATTGGGAAAACACGGGGATATAGGATCGGTGAAGAGAATGTCTGTCTAGGTTACGGCCACTGGTAGCTCAGTGGTTAGAGCACTGCACCAGAGATGCAGATGACCCGGTTTCGAATCCCGGCCATGACAAATCTTTTCTCATCAAAATAAAAATATTGAAAAATAATCACCATCAAAAGATTTTTTTTTATATATAAAGTATAAATATTTAATATATATATATTCTAATCTAATTTGTAGAGTGCTGGGTTTGTATGCTGAAGATTCGTGGTTCAAATCTGGGTGTGGCAAATAAATTATTTAATCACCTAACAGCCACTGATGGAGTCTTCAGACATTCTTGGGGCTCACCCGGTCTCTTTTAATTGGTGAAAAACTGGATGATGAGCGTGATTTCGAAAAATCGTTGCATTTGATCGTTGCATTGATCAAGCACAATAGTTAGGGACAGCTCAATAACCCAACAGTGCATTTCATTTTCTGAGCTTTGTTGTTTTGTTGGGAACGGTGTAGCCATCTGATTCTGGTCTTTATTATTATTGGTAAATCGAATATTGAGGGTCTATAGAGACTTATAGAGGCTCACCCAGCCTCTATTAGTTGGGGAAGCGAAATTGGCGCTTTAGTGCCGTCTCCGCTAAATAACCTCCGTGAATGGCGCTTAGAAACAGATCAGAACTCAACCATGTACTGAACCCATGTACAACTCTTTAGGACTTGTAGCGGCACTATTTTTGTTTGTTACTATGTATACATATTTCGGGAGCAGGTTAGGTCAGTGTGTATAGTGGTGATTCGTTATCCTGTTGGTTCCGGGATCTAATTGTAGATTAGACGATAGGAAGACCGTATGGGGTGTACAGACCCTCCTGGGGCTCACCCAGCCACTATAAATCATGATCTACGATTCTACTTCGCTTGTTGGTATAAAAAAAATATATGTAAAAAAGCCAAGAATTTTGCGTGGTCTCGGACCAATCAACTCCCTCTGCAACCGTTACCTTAGAAACGATTCAGTCTTTAGCATGCATGGACTGAACCGAAAACCCTTCATCGTTTTCGTGGTACGGTATCAGGTTCAACAAATCATAAAAATAAATCGTCCACGACTAAATGTTTTTCATTTTCACGAGTCAGTGGCCATGCATATAGACCGAGTTACCGAGAATTTATTCAAACTGAATATTTTTGTTGAAATCTTATAAATGTATATTTTAACGATTGCGATATTTCCTCTACTGCGTACAAGGAGATATTAAAAAATAATATTAGAATAATGGAACACAATCCTCTCATTAGGGATCCCATGACGTTCTATTTGTCGAGTGAAAACAATTACAACAGCAGGCTCAATGTAGCGGACTTCATTGTTTGTTATTGGCAGTATTGATCTCGCAAATGGGCGCCATATTGTTTAGACAACTCACGGGATCCAAAAAGTAATATATCTTTAGCTACTTCACCAGAGTTATTAAGTATTATTCAAATGAAAAATATAAGGAAGAAATATTCCAAACTTTATATTAATTTTCAATCATCATTTATTTCAAGCTCAAATAAATAAATATCTTAAAAAATCGAAACAAAAATTAAGATCCACCCGAATAAATAAAATATTAGTCACCTTACTATTTAGGCATGATTTCATACAAAATTATTTTGAAAATATAAGCGAGTACTACTATTTTAAAAAGGTGATACACACAAAAAAAGATTGAAATTTGTACCTATTGTCCGTGGTTTGCGGAGTATTTGCCACTGTTTGGTGAAGACACGGAAGTTATAAAACTAAACCAAATAGGAATGTACGTAATGAGATAGGGCTGGGATATAATTTATTATAAAATTATTCGTATAATATATAATAAAAAGACTGTTTTTATTAAGTCGTAAATTCAATATGGATTTTAGAACTGAGAGAAATCACAAAAGGACACCGCAAAATAATTTGATTATAACTCTAAAGCACGTCGAATAATATTTCGAGCATCTTTAATGCTCATAATTGCCTTTAATGGTCTGTGCTAAACCTTGATAAATATATAATTACAAATTTTTCATGGTTTGTTGAGCTCGAGGTATCTTATATGAGCCATGTTATATTCTACGATTATGCCATTGGATGACAGCATCCAATTTCCACGTTAAATGCCAATGAGCAATCAACAAGCTCCAAGGACTGGAATAGCGTAACAGCAAATATACCCATTCGCCTCTAGTAAACTCTACGTCTCTCTATCTATTAATAATGTTCTACTCCGAGAGTGGAATATTTAATGATGAAAACTGTTACATTTATATTTAGCCTTCGATAAAGCTTGGCGGTCAATGAAGACGGAGTAGCGAAAAGAGACGAAAACGGCTAATAAAATCTTCGAAGACGAGTAGAAACTAATGGATTCATCTGATAGAATCCTTATTCAAGAATTCGTTTAAATTATTACCCGATATGAATAATAATTTTATTCTATTTTACCTGCCTCATAGAAGAAACTTAAAACTATTTTATACTTCATAGAAAGTGAAAAGAGTAAATCCGTTATTATATTAATTCATTTATTGAAAAAAAGGAATTCGTATGTTAACATAAGTGTCATATTCCTAATACAGTGAGCACTGGGAGTATCCATGGCAACCAGCCCTGGCCAGAAGATTGCAGCAGTTGTTAGGCTCATACTCTAACTTAACCTTACTTAATGTTTATGGTTTAAGTGTAATTGTTATTGATTCAATATAATGTTCAATCATATAAAGTGCTTTTTATTTTCATAATAATAAGATAACCCGAATTCGAGAACATCTGTATTAATTAATGTGAGTAACATTAATTGGAAGAAGCATCTAGTCGTCGAGCCTGATCTTTCCTTGCACAACCGTTGTTTTAAAAACACTCCTGTCCCCAATGAACTTAATACCCTTCAAGTGTTGTAATTATACTGGTTTTTATTAGCTTGTACCAATTCAATTGAAAACGGACATTTGACTTGTGTTCATTATTTTTTTTTACAGGAATATGTTCATTATTTCTTATAAATTACTGTATCGAATCTTATTAACTTGAAGCATTAAGTAAGGAAGAAAATAGTTGGGGGTGCAGTCAAATAAAAGCACTAAATAAGTGGTTACTTATTTAATTATGTGCCGACGTTTCGACCGACTTCGTGGGTCATCTTCAGGGCTAAGAAAGAAAAACAGACAAAATAACAGAACTATAAAAATACATTGCAGACTAAGTATATGATAAATGAGAAAAAATATATATGTAGAGAGGTAGAAATTTAGAACAAAAGTGAGGGTTATATATGAATAAAAAAAATTACAGAGAAAATGTACAGAACGGTGCTGATGCTAAAAAGATTTTTTTACAAAGATAAAAGAAGGAAGTAAACAGAAAGTTATTTAAAAAAAAGAAAGAAAAAATATAAACATCAGAGGTGAGAAGTAAAATTATGGAAAAGGTAGTAGAATATATAACTTTCTGTTTACTTCCTTCTTTTATCTTTGTAAAAAAATCTTTTTAGCATCAGCACCGTTCTGTACATTTTCTCTGTAATTTTTTTTATTCATATATAACCCTCACTTTTGTTCTAAATTTCTACCTCTCTACATATATATTTTTTCTCATTTATCATATACTTAGTCTGCAATGTATTTTTATAGTTCTGTTATTTTGTCTGTTTTTCTTTCTTAGCCCTGAAGATGACCCACGAAGTCGGTCGAAACGTCGGCACATAATTAAATAAGTAACCACTTATTTAGTGCTTTTATTTGACTGCACCCCCAACTATTTTCTTCCTTACTTAATGCTTCAAGTTAATAAGATTCGATACAGTAATTTATAAGAAATAATGAACATATTCCTGTAAAAAAAAATAATGAACACAAGTCAAATGTCCGTTTTCAATTGAATTCATACAAGCTAATAAAAACCAGTATAATTACAACACTTGAAGGGTATTAGGTTCAGTAGGGACAGGAGTGTTTCTAAAACAACCGTTGTGCAATGAAAGATCAGGCTCGACGACTAGATGCTTCTTCCAATTAATGTTACTCACATTAATTAATACAGTTGTTCTCGAATTCGGGTTATCTTATGTTAACATAGGAATTCCTTTTTTCAATAAATGAATTAATATAATAACGGATTTACTCTTTTCCCTTTCTATGAAGTATAAAATAGTTTTAAGTTTCTTCTATGAGGCAGGTAAAATAGAATAAAATTAGTTTTATAAAATAGAATAAAGTTTTTCTTTTTTAGCCCTAAAGATGACCCACAAAGTGGGTCGAAACGTCGGCACATAATTAAATAAGTAACCACTTATTTAGTGTTTTTTATTTGACTGGACCCCCAACTATTTTCTTCCTTACGTCTATCTTCCAGTCAACCATCCCCTCGCTTCTCAAGAAAGCATTAAGTTTTAGCCACAATTTAGTGGCTAGTTTATATCTCTCTATTATATAAACAAGTTTTTGTGATGTATAGTTTATCAGCGTTGCTTGGCAACGGATTTAGGAATTACTTTTTTACGTCTTTTGTCTTGTTCGATCAGTGAAATCATAAATATTTTTAAAAACTTGATGATTCGAGTTATTTGAAGAGAGATAGGAAAGATTTGACTTCGTCAGATCTTAAAACAGTGATTTTCATTGAAAACAGAGTTGTTGTTTTTTTTTTGTTATATCACTATAATTTAACTTTATATTTATTTCAGATCTACATATCAGGTCAGTCCAAAAGTTCGTAGGCATTAGTAGCATGTATGTGATTCGCGATGACTCGTTACTAGATCGATAAGATTCCGAACCTGTCAAAACTTGTCTTCACCTGACTGATGTATTCGTCAGTTTTCCACCAAATTTCGTAAAGATCAGACGCATATTAGTACAGATAAAATATGAATATCGATAACGCATATAAAAGAGCTGTTTTTTAAAATTATAAACGCAGCAAAAAATTAATGAACTGAATTGGGAGCTTTTTGCATCCTGGATACCCCCCGGATATTGGCCCAAATGATTTTCAGTTATTTCGTACCTTACAAAATTTAGGCCTAGGCAAAAAGTTCAGTTCTAAGCAGGATATACAAAATGAACTCGGAAGTTTTTTCGCTACAAAACACTATCTTTTTACACCAATAGAATAAAAAAAGCTACCAGAAAGATGGCGAGATATTGTAGATAGTGGAGGAAAATATATCATAGATTAAAATGTTAAATTGTGTTTTATTTACACCATAAAACATGTCGCCAAAATGCGCACAAGCTTATGGACCTGATATTTATTTCAGATGTAAATATGTGTGAAAGTAAAAACGTAGGAATGGACAGAATGACAGAAACGAAATAAATAACAAACTAACAATAGAGTGAAGGTTATTTCGATGAAAGATTAATCCTATTTTCATCGCATTATCAGTATTAGGTGGAAGTTAGTCCACACAATGCCACCTTGATAGATTTACACACTGAGGAAATGAAAATAAGCTGGTGAAAAATGATGTATATCCTCAAGATCGATCTATATAGGTTCCCTTCGATATAAAGCAGTCCCTAAATAGATGTTCGATTAATATCACTATCGATATATTCACATTTGTTCGATTAATTCATCCTATTAGGATTGATATATTATACCAAACGGTTACGTAGATATGATGGATTATAAGCTGTGACCTTCAAGCACGGTGATTGACTCTTGTTAATATCTTTATTATCCCGATATAATCGTCACACATTGTATAATTTTTTTATCTCCAGCTGGTTTTTCGCTCAATTAATTAGGAGAATGTACGTTATTTCACATTATCCGTTCGAAACTAGGCTAGAAGGTAGAAAAGCCGTTACAAACTAGCAACAAAGATGACAATTTAATTTGCTAAAATGTTGTAGCCCAACATGTTGTAGAAGAGATCATGATTAGGTGGGTGTTGCACCTGTCAATGTGTGCCATCAAGTTCAGTTGTTTTGGTTCTGTCTAGTACAGCTTATGGAGAGGCTAGGATACCTACTGTATCTAGCTTTCTGCTATTCTAATTTTTGTTCTGTATCTACTTTGCTTATTTTTGAAATTGCATTGTTTATTTTTGTATATATATAATAATAAATAATTTATTTACAAAATACAGGCTAAAATAAAGTTAGCCTTCTTGCATTCCAACTAGAGATAATTTATTTTATTTTTTATTTCGCATTGACCTCTTCGAATGGCGTTACAACTTTATTTTTCTGTCTGCATTATTCCTTGATGCGTTCTCTGGCACATTTCTTTTGATCGTCTGTTTTTCTTCTAAATTCTTCCAAATTTTTCAGTCGGCATCCTAATTCACTATTTTCTAACATGTGAGACTGTAATTTTTAGATTTTGCAAATCTTTCTTTACATCTATAGTTAAAAAAATATGATTGTTCATTCAGTACAGTTTTCCAAGGAATCAACAAGCATATCATATACCAGGCTCTTCTATCCCATAGTATTCGAGATTCTTTCCTATCTTTTTAAATTATTAAATATAATTAGTTCAAACGGTTTTATCATAAAAATATTCCCCAAAGACTCAAATTTTTTATTGTTTCCCAAAAATAATAATAAATAGTAGTACTGTTTGATAGCATCTTAACAAGTAAATAGATTGACAAAATTTTGACTTGTTATAAAATCAATAATAATTTAATAATACTTTTTTCTTATTTAATACAGTGTGATGAAAGCGTGAGATAATGACGTGAGATAAAAGCAAATAGAAAAACTACCAACTGGAAGTACTCAAATAACAAATTGAACTTGGCGTTTGTCAAGGCCATCTTCTTTTCAAAGTCCTCTGAAGATTATCAGGAATTGAAGAGGTTGCTAGGATTGAAACTAGTGGGTTTGAGTGGAAATAAAGTTGGTAATGAAAAGGATTTTACGAAGGATTTTGGATTCTATGGGTTCGAGAGGAATCCGATGTCTTAATTGAGCCCAAAAGCTCTAACCCGTAAGTCCAAATAGGTCATGTAAAAAGATTAGCATAATTATGATTTATTCCATAATGAAGAACAATTTAATAATATTAAATTCTCTACAAGCAGGTTTTATTTTTACTTTAGCTAAGGATCTTTTTCTTTTTTTTTTTGAGACGGAAATATTAATCTTTTACCTAAATAATTTTTTAATTGCTGTGATTAATATTTATATCCAATTAACTTTAATTTTATCTTTTGTGCGTCTGTTTTGTTCAGCCTGATCTGGACTTAAACGTTTCTAATAAGAAGTTTATATAAGGTCAACCAATAATCATTCAATAGCAAATTATATATTTGACCTTGAGGCAAGGCCAAATGATATAAGCGTGATAAGCCTGGCGTAGGCCATTATACGCGTGATTTCCCTCAAGGACGCTACATATTGCTTAGCCTACATCACCTCGGAGATGGCTAATGCCTGTTTAACATCTCAGGAAGTGAAGAAGAAGAAGAAGAAGAAGAAGAAGGATAGACGGGGGACATATTAGTTGGGACCCCAGGACCCCAGGACACAGTGCATCGGCCGATATAGGACCACATGTTACCCAACTACGTGACGAACCAAGTCATATCACAAGTCCCATCAACTTCTGCCGCCACGATATTGCCAACTTGGTCGTAGGATCCTAACGAGCCTTCGGCTTCCTTCGTAGTCCTCGAGGGTAATGGTGTATCCCTACTGGACCAATCCTCTAGGTGTATCAGTAGAGTCCCATCTGAATTTTAACATTTTATTTAAAAAGAATTGGAAAAAGATACGAAAATGTAGAAGTTGAGGATATTTTAAGATATTGAAATTCATCCAGGATGGCTTAAACACGCGTCCTTAATTTAGGAACGCTTTTATTAATTTATTCATGGAAATAGACAACAGTATTAAAACATTAAAACAATTAAAATGCAAGAATGGTACATAATGGCATGGATACAGATAATTAGATAAAGTACCTAGTGGAAGTACCCAAATATCATCGAATAAATCGAAAACCTATTTTCAGACTTTATTCCATCACAAATCCCTGTATTTTTCGTTTATAGGATTGAATAAGTTTATGGAAAAATGTTTAGAAAATGGGGGTGAATATTTTGAATAAAAACTATTTCATTTTATAAAGTTGTTTAACAAAACAGCATTTCCTTTGAACAGAGAAATTTAATACGAAACGAATCAATAAAAAAAGGATATTATAACGTAAAAGTAAGTTACCACACTTTATTTATATATATTTTTTAAAAATTATTTTATTGAATTGTACAACTGTAATATATACATCTAGTACAAGGGCTGTATGAATAAATAAATACATGAAAGGACATGCAGAGGCACTACCCATTGGCAGCACTCTAATTACATTTCTATTATAGAAGGTCCCGAGGCCATCTTCTCTTCAGACGCCTAGGAGGATTGTCCGGGATGGATTTGGATGCAAGGATGGAAACTAGTGGGTTTGGAGTTTATTATGGAATGATAGGTATCTGGAATGGGCCAAATCGGTAACATATGGAACGTTAAGGTCATTATGGATGGTTTTATTTGTGACAAAATAAGGAGCGTTTAGGATTTTGCGAAGGATTTTGGATTGCAAGGATTGAATACGAGAGGAATTCGATGGTTTGGTGGAGCCCCGTAGTTCAATTCCGTAAGTCCATATAGGTCTTATAACAGTCACATAAATGAGTCTTTTGTAATTGATCTGAAGCTTTGAGCGTTCGTCTAGTATGTGTTGAAGTAGTCGGAAGCGTCTAGCTGTTTCTTGTCTTTTCAGTCTTGTGTGAGAGTAAGACGTTTGTCTAAGTTGAGTCCTAGGTGGCGAATCTGTTCAACAGGGATAAGCGGAGTACTATTAAAGGATACAGGAGAGCAGGAAGTCATGGGTTTTCGGCGAAGGGTAAAGGTAATTTGATGGGACTTGTTGGAATTGATTTTAACTCTCCAATTCCGACACCATTCTTCGAGGCTTGGTAAATGTGATTGAAGGGATTGGGATGCAATATATGGGTCGTTATTAACTGATAACACACATGTGTCAATAGCATACGTGGAGATGAAGGTGTTAGGATGGGTTGGGATGTCAGCTGTATATACCGTGTAGAGGATAGGACCGAGGATGCTACCTTGAGGAACACCAGCAGACTGGAAATAGAGAGATGAGTAGGAACCATTATGATTTACTTTAAATGTTCTGCCAGTTAGAAAGGAGCGAATGATTAAAAAGTATGTAGGAGGAAGGAATTGTCGGATTTTGTAAAGGAGACCGGGTGCCAGACTCGATCAAAAGCCTGTTCTACATCGAGAAAGGCTCCCGTGCAGTACAATCTACGCTCCAAAAATATCATATTGAACTTGGAATGTGTCAAAGCAATCTTCTTTTCAAACACTTCGGAAGATTATCAGGAATTGAAGAGTTTGTTAGGATTAGAACTAGTGGTTTTGAGTAGGAATAGATTTTGTCATGAAAAGAATGCACCAAATCAATAACAAATTGAACATTAAGTTCGTAATAGATTACTTTGTTCGTAACAAAGTAAGGAGCATTGAGGATTTTACGAAGGTTTTTGGATTGGAAGAATTGGATACTAGAGGAATTCGATGGTCCCAAAGCTTTACTCCATAAGTCCGGTAGGATCATGAAACATATGAACCTATATATGAGTCGTTTTTTAGAAAGCAATTTAAATACTTCAACTTAGGTCACGAGGCCACCTTCTTTTCAGATGCTCGGAGGATTATCAGGAATTGAAGAGGTTTGTCAGGTTTGAAACGGTTGTTAGTCGATAATATAATATGAGTTCTGACAGTCATGTGTGACTGTCTCATTTCGAATCTTAGAAATTCGATACGTTAAGGTTAAATAAAGAGATAACCATAAAAACGTATTAACAATTTTCATCGCTTCATTGACTCTATGACTGTTTATGGACTTCTAAAATGTTTCCTGTTAAAACATTTGTTATACGATACACGCAGAAAACATGAGTGGTCGTAAAGAAAGCAGATTTATGCTTGGATGCTTGAGAGCGATAATGGAAAATACAACCGTAGAAAGTTGTTGTATGGTTCGTTCGCGGCTTTGATGTTTACCGCTGTAGTAATATGAAGTAATATAATTGAAGAAATAATGTAGTAACGTATACATTTATGTAACATTAAAACAATAACATAGAAAATAAAACCAATCCGTCTTAAAAGCCAAACACTGCAATAAAACAATAAATTATGTAACTTATGGAATTTCCTCAGAAAGTGACTTTAACAATATTAGTGACGTAATATTTAATCAGCGTTGCATAGCAACAGATAGAAGAACTACAATTTGTTTATTCTTTTGTCCTGCTTTATCAGTAAAATTATAAACATTTAAAAAATTGGCAAATCACAAAACCACCGTTCCTGATTTTTTTAAGCGTTACACAAAATTTAGCACTTTTTAAAATTAAAATGGAATGTATTGATTTAAAAAAATAAAAACAAGCTGGTCCTCATATTATATAAGTGTGTATATATATTTTTTTAATTTATAAAAAAATCCTAAAATACTCAAGGTCTGAAAACCGTACTAAGTGGATGCTCATATTATAATAAGCTCAGTAAAGGGTACATTATAAGTACTTAAAAAAAAAAAAACTGTACCACTGCAACCCGTGAACAGGTCTGGCGTTCAGTACTTGGTACAGACTGCACTATTTCATAGGCAACTATTCTGCAAGGAGGTGACTTGTCCTAGGCCACGCTCAACCAAAATTTTCTCCCTTATTTTGGGTACCCTATTTTTATAATATTTTACAAAGGCTGGGTGAGCCCCAGGAGGGTCCTAGATCCTATACGATTCATCTCCAGCTGCAAACAGACTGAATAAAAGTCTTGTCCGCAGCGGGAATTGAACCAGGATTTACGGCATGGCAACTCAGTGCTCTACCACTGAGCCGCTCCGCTCATCATCATGGGCACAAGACGATTTAGCTTGAATAAACTTAACATGAGAGTTGGATTGAAAAAGTAAAATGATAATATAAGCTACGATCGACCCACAATAATGGCCGACACATATCACTTAGGGGTATGAAAAATAGTTTACGCCCTATTCTCAGACCTACTAAATATGCACAAAAAATTTCATAAGAATCGGTCAAGTCGTTTCGGAGGAGTTTTGTTACAAAATCTGAAAAAATAGTTATTTTATACAAAAAAAAAAGTTTATATCAGTTTATAAACCTTCTGATGTCTAAATTTTTATACAAAAAGCATGCTATTTGCTTAGGCTGAGACTGCTTATTTACAAAAGAGATACTAGGCCCGATCCTGGGTCTAGATAAATATCTCGGTCAGGCTAGATACGAGGAACTGTCACTAGTAACATAACACAGCGTGCCATAAGTGCCTCTGCCTGAGGTCTCAGGGTGACCATTACTCCCAGACACATACATATACACATATATTATATAATGGTTCTGCATTTGAATATCCAATCGCCCGGTTTGTGCCATTGGATATGCAAATCGATAATTTGGCAAGTGTTAATTCAAGGTAATGGACGGCCATTGGAGCGATTTGTGATGCTAATGCTACATCATTGCCTCATCTGAAGACTTTATTGAATGTGATTAGTCAGTTATCTTGCCATCATTATCTTAGCATCGAGATTTCTAACCTTTTACAACATCGTTTAAGTTAAGGGGAACTCCAGAATTAGGCGATTAAGAAAATATTTAATTTTTAATATAAGTAAATTATACAGAATTTAACATAATTACAAAATTTGTTCACAATTTAATTTCACAAGTAAAAAATGAATCTCACCCATATAGATTTATTTATATTTAGTATTTAGGCAGTGTCCTCGGCCCATAATCATCTAGACAGTTTATACAGCTGACATCCCAACTCATCCAAATGCTATCCTTACCACGTATGCGGAAGTCAAATGACTTATCTGTCAACACTGATTTAGTTATACCATCCCGTACTCCCATATCCCAAATAACTGAGCTTGAAAATTGGTGTCAAAACTGTAGGATTAAAATAAATTCCCACAAATCTCATCAAATCACCTTGACGCCGTTTCAGGCTACTTCAACATTTACTAGATAAACGCTCTACGCTCCCAATTAATTACAAAAGACTCATCAATCATTAGACTCATCTGGAGTTAGGTAATAGAGCTTTGGGGCTCCACTAAGTCATCGAATTCCTCTCGTATTCAATCCTTACAATCTAAAATCCTTCGTAAAATCCTCAATGCTCCTTACTTTGTTACGAACAAAGTAATCCTTAACGACCTAAGTGACCGATTTGGCCCGAATCCGAAATCACTCTTTTTATGCTCAAACTTCATCCTCACTCAAACACACTAGTTTCAAACCTCGCAACCTCTTCAATTCCTGATAATCCTCCGAGGCGTCTGAAAAGAAGATGGCCTCGTGGCCTTCTAAGCTGAACTTTTTATTTGAGTACTACCACTGGGTGGTTTCTGTACTTTCCTTTTGTCTCTGGACATGATTTATTTTTTATAATATTTACTTGATGTATTCTGTATACAGTTGTAAATTTCAATAAATTTATAAAAAGTATATATATTTATTATTTATTGGCGAGCGGCCTAGCTCAGTGTGTTGGTTGCTGAAGGTCGCGGATTCCAATCCAGATGTAGCAGTTAAATTATTTAATATGTTAGCTATGGATGGACCTTGTACATCCTGGGGATCATTCATCCTCTACAAAGTGGGTACCCTTCATTGGGAGAAAATCTGGCAGTTGAGCGTGAAATCGGACAAATCACCTCTATGCACAAATGTTGTCCTAAAAACAGTGCAATCTCTAACATAAGGAAACCCTTCATGGATTGTTGTTAAATAAATGAAAGGCTTAACGAACCCGAAGGCTCGATGCCGATACCGCCATTCTTTTGTTACAAATCTCCGTCCACGGAGCACAACCCAAACCCAAACCCGCTAGATCATTCCCAACGCAATCCTCCCGCCTACGTCTCGGTCTACCCCTCAGACGCTTCCGAGTCGGCACATGCCTATTAACATCTTAGGAATTCGTTGGGTACTAAGCCCAGCAACTTTACATGTCCATCTTAATATTCGCGACGCTATCACCGGAATAATATTTACCGGATTAGATGTCCTTAGTTTTAAATCAGCTGTTGTAGACAAATTAATTATTTTAGTAAACACCCTCTAGAAAGTCGGTAATCCCAAAGAAGAAAGAAAATACTTGCTTGTCTTGGTCTATTCACCTCCCTGCGCAACTATTGCCAATGAAACACTACAGTCTCTACTACGTATTGAATCCAAGACTCTTCATGGGTTGTAGTTTAATTTACCTGAAATGCTCCTTTATTTGAAGATCATATTATAATTTTATTTGAAAAATTATATTAAATTAAGTGTGTGATTTTAGCCTTAAACTGATGAAGACCTTTTAATTCAGTTCAAACATCAAAGAATATCATATATATCAAACATAAAACATTTTTCTAGTTGTTGAAAATATATTTTATATTAAGGTTAGAGTAAATTTTAATGTATGTTTTTGATTTTGATTACATTGTATTATATCCAAATTGTATATCTAAACTTGCACAAGTCAAAAATCAATTTTTTTTTCGGTGGTGAGTTATGATTACTAAAGAAATCGGTAAATATCTCTTCACAGCTGTATCAAACTAGTTTCAGAGCTTGTGTAGAAAGCACATGTATAGTGCACTAATGCTATTCCAAGCTCACTAATATTTTTTCCCGTTTTCCAAACAGTGTAGATTTTTTACTCACTTTAGAAATTGGGAGCGGAGTGGCTCAGTGGTTGAGCACTGAGTTGCCATGCCGGAAATCCTGGTTCAAATCCAGCTGAGGGCAGTTACTTTTATTTAGTCTGTTTGCAGCCGGATATGGATCATATAGGATCTAGGACCCTCCTGAGGCTCACCCAGCCTCTATAAAAAATTATAAAAATAGGGTACCCATAATAAGGGGGAAAAACCTGGCGGTTGAGCGTGACTTAGGACAAGTCACCTCCTCGCAGAACCGTTGTACATGAAACAGTACAGTCTCAACCATGTACTGAACCCCCAGACTCGTTCACGGGTCGTAGTCGTACAGGTTACTTTAGAAATAGTAGTAAAAGACACATCAAATTAAAACAATGGGGGTTGGTAGGGATTTTCGGAAAATGATTCTCGATTGTTTCTATCATATTGATAAGTCTGTTCCATCGATTGTTCCTCACGAGTTTCTATGGAAACCATGACAGCTATTTAGTTATTTTTTAAATAAAAAACATCATATCTTTAACGTTATATCTTCCGATAAATTCCAGATGCTCATTTTAAAGAAAAAAGTCTGGTTTCTCAACAAAATTGATAAGAAAAATCGATTTAAATGGTAAAAATATACATTGTTTAAATATTCGGAAAATTGTAAACCTTGTGTAACAATTTTGAACTTTTCTTGTTCGCCAGGAGATACCCCCTGTCCATCTAAGGGAATGCCACGCCTCAAATTATGATAATTATAAATTCGATATTATTGTTGACAACACGTGTTATGGTGTCATTGCTATTACTCCACATCCTGTGACGATATGAGACGCGACCTCCCATTGGCTCCCTGCCCCAGGAAGCTCAACCATTCACCTTTATTTTTAGATTTGCATCCTCCCTATTTCCGTTCCTATTGGTCATATCTTTTCTTAGTCATTGTGTGCCTTAGTTTTGTTTTTAAATATCATTTCTTTTGTTTTCTTAGTCAATCCGTTGTGGTCGAATATACCAACGATCTAAAAATAAATAATTCTTAGTAACTATTAGTGTGCTGATTGTGTTATCAATATAGGGCATTAGCAATTGATTTTAATTTGAAGTTATCAGTTTTTTTGATTGCTAATGGGTCAGGCTAAATATAGAAATGAACGAAAATGTTGCTTTTAAATTTTTGATGTTTTTTTTTTATATCAGTAAGACAAGTATATTTACGTATGTATTTAATTTATGTCTTGAGAGGCATGCAAGATGTTGGTAATTTATTTTATAATATTTTTTTTTTACTAACGATTTTTAACAACTTGGTTGTTTTACGTCTCGCCACAGATCTCCATCCAGCCATGCTCTCCTCCACATCCTGCAACCATCTTTTTGGGGGTTGTCTCTTTTCCTCCTTTCCAAAGGGCCAGAACTTGAAGATTATTTTTAGCCATCGGTCCTCTGCCATTCTTTTTAAGAGGCCATACAATTTCAATCTTCTTGTTTCTATTGCGAAGAGGTTCGTTGTTTCCTGATCAACCAATCGCCGAATTGTTCTATTAGGGAACAATATGAGAATGGATTATAAGTCCAGCTCCACGACCAACAACTTTGTTTCTTTCTTTTTCGTAGTCGTCCACGTTTCGGGTCCGTAGAGGATAACACTTTCAACCAGCGAATGGAACATCTTTTTTTTTGTTTTAAGGTTTTATATTATTTATTATGCTTAAATAAAGAAAGGAAATGATCGAATTCATCTATATACAAATTTGGTACCCTTAATTTGCCAAAAATCTAGCAATTGAGCGTGTTTTCGGTCAAATCACCTTCTTGCACAACGTTTAACTTAAAAAAATACAGCTTTTTCTGCATTGTAAAGTACAGCTACATTCAATGGGTACAGAATTTTAAAATATACAAATGCCTTCAGAAAAATTCAGTCACGAGCAAAAACTTGCTACTTACCCCAAAATGGTTGTCGTAAATTTGGTAGCCAATTTATAAATGTTTCGAATCTATGTACGTTTTAGGAGAAAAGATAATTATTTTCATAAAACAATCATTTTTTTAGTTTAAATATATGTAATTACAGGAATGTTTTACAAGAAGGAGTCCCTAAACAGAAAAAAAAAAGTATATTTATATTTATAATACCTACCTTGTAATAACAAAACAAAAAAAAGAAGTAGAACACAATCAGAAGAATAAAGTTTCAACACATTATAGACAATTCATTTAAACACATAAATAAATTATAAAATGCTATTTTTTTTAATAAATGGCTCACCCAGCCTCTAAAAGGGTATTTTCATTTAAATGACATCCCTATACAACCTCTGAGTTAATGCAGTACAGTCACTTTCATGTGTTGAATCCGATACCATTGTCGTGTTGGGTTATTCTGCTACAGTTTGTTTATTTTATTTTTTTCTTTAAAAAATCTTAAACACTCATCTTCTATATTTTAATTTAGGTTTAAAATATAACCCATGGTTATATTGTAACGTATTAATTTACATACACCCTTATATAATATTCGCACTTTGGTTATACACTTCGAGTAATTTATTGAGAGCCTTGAGGTTATCATCCTGCCTTTTACTGATGCGTCTGTTTAGGCTGTTGATGTGAGATGTGTTATAAATAATCTTTGTTGGAGTTACTTTGTATTATTCGCCCTGATGATGGCAGAATTTATTTATAACTATAGTTATCTTGTAATTTACTTATATTTATTATAACACACACACACTACAGAACTAACCCATACACCATAAAGAACTAATACTGAAGACAATTGTCCTCTATGCTTAAATGAATCACGTGAGGATTGAAACCACATCCTTTTCGAATGTCCTTTTTATACAGAACCCATAAATAAATATATTAGTTCATAACTTTGTAACTTCCTATATAAAGCTCTAAGTATTAGAATAGCTCTGACCCATTGATACATATAGGCTTGTTTACCCACAAAATAATACTTTTGAATTATATAAGTTTTATTACAAGAATTTTTCATATTTCGATGTAGTGTCGACTCATGGCCATATTTTTTATTTTATCCTCACAATGTTTAGCATTATAATTATCTACTTTCTTTTTCTCTTTTTTACTATTCTGTTATTTTTATGTACTATTATTTTTTTTTAAACTTCTAACCAAACTCTCTCTGTATTATACTTTTGTAAAATTCAGAAATAAAAAAAATAAAAAATATATATACGATAATTGAAGGGCACAGATGGCGCTCTATATTGGAGACAGTTCTTTGCCAGTTCAATTATTTCGTCAAGATAGTCATCAGTGATAATTGAGGATGACTTGAAATGGTGCCTCGATGCTACAGCAATAAATAGGTTTAGTCATCTTAGTTAATTCAGTAATTATACCTTAATTCTTTGGAATGCTATTTTAGGATCTGTAACTCCACGAGGAGACAGTAAAATTATTCACTTAATAATGGAAAACAACGTCTAAAAATTCTTAAAGATGAGCATAATTGCTAAAAAAAACTTATTTCAACCACTTTTGCGGATGAAACATGTCTATTATCAGTCAACAATGATCCAGTCATAGCATCCCATACTCTTCACTCCCATATCACTGACCTTGAAAATTGGTGTCAAATCTGGAAGATTAAAATTAATTCTCACAAATCACGCCAATTCACCTTTACCCTCCGTCGTAAACCAACGACCCCTCCGTCCTGTATCGTTTAATAACATCCCACTGATTCCTGTAGGTACATAGGACTACACCTTGACAAAAGAATAACTTGGAATCCTCATATCAGACTGAAACGTCAAGAAACAGGTCGGCGTTTCAGGCTACACTCATTTACATGACAATCATTACACCCATCTGGACTTACGGAATAGAGCTTTGGGGCTCCATTAAACCATCGAATTCCTCTCGTATTCAATCCTTACAAACCAAAATCCTCCGTAAAATCCTCAATGCTGCTTACTTTGTAACGAACAATGTAATCCATAATGACCTTAATGTCCCATTTGTTTCTGATCTGGCCCGAATCCAATATCAATCTTTTCATGACAAACTTCATTTCCACCCAAACCCACTAAATTCAAACCTAGCAACCTCTTCAACTCCTGATAATCCTCCGAGGCGTCTGAAAAGAAGATCTCTACTTGTCTTTTATGTTAATAATTACCAACCATCTTATTTACTTGTTTTATTAGTATAATACAGTTGTAAATTTCATTGAATAAATTATTTTTTTTAAAACAAACTGCTAAGATGTACGATTATGTGTTAATCATGAACTACTAAATAGTATACTTAAATATAAACTATATATCTTTGGGGATTAAATATATCAAAATCATGAAATCCTGATCAGATCTTCAGATGTTTCAGAACGAACTGAATACAAGTAAAAATAAAAATTGATTCTGTCGTCATATATTTGATATTCTTTATATTCCATCTCGCTGTGTGGTCCAAAAAGTAGGAAAAATGCCAAAGTTTTTGATTGATTAAAAAATATCGATTTTTCGTTTATTTAAAAAAGACTATTATTATTTTTTTCAATTTAATGGTAATTATTTAAATATTTTATTTTGAAGAGAAAATATTTGTCCTGGCCGGGATTCGAACCCCGAGCGCGGCACTCTCCCAACTAAGCTACCAGGCTCGTAACCAGGCCAGACGAATCCATTGTCTCCACCGATCCCATATCCCAAGTTCTCGTAATTTTTGCGATGTATTAATGGGGAGGAATGTTCATTGAACATTACTTTACTTAGGATCTTAAACTTCCCTCCCTGGCCAGCAACTTCACTGCCGAAAGTTATGCGATTTGCGCGGCACTCTATTATATTATGCAATGCGAAGAAGAAAACATCGTAATATACACGGACTCCCTATCTGCTCTTATGGCACTTAAAAACATTTATAGTAAAGACCATCTTATAAGGAAAGCACAAGTTTATGCATCAATGTTAAAAGATATGAATAAGAACATATCTTTGGTTTGGATTCCATCACACGTGGGGATTGATGGTAACGAAGCAGCAGACCGGGCTGCCAAGGAAGCAGCATTGTCATCGATTGATATTACAAGTATCTACACCTCATCAGATATATGCCACTTTTTAAAATATGGAGTAAAACAAGATTGGATTCAGCTTTGGGAAAACACCGAGGAACGAAATAAGCTTAAAGCTGTAAAAAATGAATTAAAAATATGGAAAAGTTCCAACCGCAGTAACAGAAGGGAAGAGGTCGTTGTAACAAGACTTAGAATAGGCCACACCCGACTTACCCATGGTTACCTTATAACAAAGGACAGTCCACCGAAGTGCACAACATGTAATAACGCACAACTAACAATTAGACACATACTGGAGGACTGCCCCCTCTGGGATAGTTATTTTCAGGAAGCTCAATTACAAAGATTCCTCCCAACTATACTAGGCGATAATAATAAAAATATAGACACAGCCATCAAGTTTCTAAAAAAATATAACCTTTTTGACAAAATTTAAAAAATGACAAAGGACAAAGAAAAAAATAAAAAAAAAAATAAAAAAAAAATAAATAAATAAAAAAAAAAAATAAAAAAATAATAATAATAATAATAATTAAACAAAAAAAAAAAAAAAAAAATATAGATTGAACGACGGACACTGAAGACCCTTGATGTTGAGTGTCCATAAGCAGTTCTACCTACCTACCTACTTAGGATCTGGTTGAAGTACGTCAATTTTATCTTTTCTCTTTAAAATAAAATATTTTTAAAAAAAAAGTTGTTCAAAAGAATATTGAGTTTCATATAACTATTTACATCGGACCATTTTAGCAAAGATGCAGCGCATTGGACTTCGTTGTCAATAATAATATGTAAATTATATTTAAGGGAGTCGGACTTCAGTATGTAGGGAGCTAGGTCTTGACATGTTTGAGCCCATCTGTGCAGGATAAATTAATTATCCTTTAATTAATATAATTGGATCGACACTTAAAATTTCATGTCCTATCAGGGGATCAGCCAGCCTCTAAAAAGTGTGTACCCTTAATTGCCTAAAAATTCTCGGCCAGTTCTCTTCATTGCACAACCGTTGGCTTAGTAACTGTTCAGCCCTGTACTAAAACAAGTACCCTACATAGCTTTTTTGGTGGTACATCTAAATATACATACATATGTATGGAAGTATGTATGTATGTATGGAAGTTGAGTACCTCAGTGGTAGAGGTTCAAATCCGGCGGTTGTAGATATTCTGTTAACAGCCAGGAATAGATCCTGTGAGATGTCTACAGACCCTTCTGTGGCTCATCCAGCTTCTACAAAGTTGCAATAGACCTCTCTATAAAACCCTTGTCCTTGAAACATTCTCTACAACGTACTGAACCCAGAACCCCTAAATCGAGAAATGATTGATTAAATCGGAGCTCTATTTAAAGAGGAAAAAAAAGTCTAAGCGATATAGCCGTAACCTTGTACCATTGACATTAATTCTGTCTGATAAAAAAATAATCCTATCGGAATCTCTTCATCGCATTATCCTCGAGTGTTTTTAAAGTTTTCGTTTCGTTATCTCCCATCTCTTTTAAATGGAAGAACAAAGAGATTGATAGAGTGAAAGAGAGAGAGATACAGAGAGAAAGAGCGGGGGGGAGATCCTTTATCGATTCAACTTGAACCAACTGTTGAATGGGACTTTATGAATGAATCCAGCCTGGCGATTCATACCAAGTCTCGACTGAATCACACTTCTGCCAGATTGATCGATTGTTTCCATAACAACGAGTAAAGAAATAAAAAAAATATCCAAGACAGCTGTTAATTGAACGAGCATGGCGTCGACAGTTACTATTAACGCCTTAATGTAGACGCCCGATTCTACTCATGAGTGACATTAAGACAGTGAGTGTCATCAGAAGCTACAAATAAACGTGGGAGAGATCCTTAGAGTCAACGATTCGTATTCGTCTAATCGTTTAAATTCATTTGTCATCGTTTGAAGTTATCGGGCAATCAATTTAAAATCACGCACGACTATTTCGGTTTACGCATTTTTTATTTTGTTAATCACTAACAATAGTTATATTGGCAAATTCGAATATATACTTTCTGTTTAATAATAATTTCACAATAAGTAAATTTTATTGCACATAATAAAAGATGATCATTCGAAAATAAAGTATTGCAAGGATATCTAATCAAAAATAGGAAGCGGTCAGGAGGTTGTACTAATTTGATTGTAGATATGAAATATAATTGAAGTGGTATCGTTCCAGATTGTAATGGTTTCGTTGAGCTTAGTAACAAACGAATCCCTAAAAGCGCGGAGGTGTAGACCCAAGACGTAAGTGGGTGGATTCAACACTCACTATACAAACGATCTAAGCTTCAAATTACTTATAAAAGACTCATGTTCATGACTATTATAAGAACCATGTGGACCTACAGAGTAGGGCTTTTGGGCCACACTAACCATCGAATTCCTGGCGTATCCAATCCTTACAATCTATAATCCTTCGTAAAATCCTCAATGCTCCTTACTCTGTTACGAATGAAGTCATCCTTAATGACCTTAATGTGGCATTCATTGCTTTGGCAGGAACCCGAAATCAATCCATTCATGAAAAACATTATTCCCACTCAAACCCACTAGTTTCAAAGTTCCTCTTCGATTACCGATAATTATCCGAGGCGTCTGAAAAGAAGATGGTCTCGTGACCTTAGTTGAATTTGTTATTTGGGTTCTAAAAGTCAGTAGTTTCTCTACTTGCCTTTAATTCAAGTCATTACTTATCGATCTTTACTAAAAATACAGTTGTAAATTTATATAAATAAATCCTATAAAAAATAACAATTCACTTGAAATTAAAAAAAATCAGAACTGCTATGAACAACAGTTTGTGTAGTGCAAACATTTCAAGATAGTTCGAACCCCGCCTAAAATATTTCCCGCCAAGATCCGAAAGTTGTTTAGTCTGGTTGGGTCACTGCTATATTTAGGAAGCCGTAGCTTGAGTCTAAAAGAAATTAACTTTTTCTAGTCCATCTGTAAATGTTTTAAAGCCTAGGCCAAATGTTCCTCCATCTTGTTTCTATGCTCATTTCTAGAAATAAAAATGTTTTCATGGCAATATGTCAGCTCTATGAAAACATTTCTCATTATGAAATATTCGTAACCGAAAAGAGATAATTCTATTTTTAATCTTAGTGACGTTGATTAGTAAGAGTAATAAAGTTAAATTATTAATATGGAAAAAATACAGAATGTTAATTATAACAGAATGATTATACAGACCAAGTGTATCGTGCGAAATCAACTGGCCATTTGACGCTATAAATAAATAAATCAAAGGCTTAACGAACCCGAAGGCTCGATGCCGATACCACCAATCTGTGTTTACAAACCTCCCACTAAATCACTCTTAACGCAATTCTCCCATCTACCCCTCGGTCTACCCCTAAGACGCTTCCCAGTCGTTACATCGCCTATTAACATCTTAGGAATTCTTTCATTACTAAGCCCAGCAACTTTACATGCACATCTTAATATTCGCGACGCTGAATAATATTTACCGGATGGGTGCTTTGCAATTCCGTGTTATGTTATCTCCTATATTCCCCAGTGGTCTCATCCTTTTTTGGACCGAACATTCTAGCACCTTATTTTCGAATACCTGAAGACGTTGTTCATCCTTCAGCGTTAGCGGCCAAGTTTCACATCCGTAGAGAAGAGATGGAAGGATAATTGTTTTATAAATTCTGACTTTTAGATATCGGGACAAAAGACGCGAGCATTTGTCGCAAACAAAATCAAATAAAAGAATAGAGAAATCTCTCAACTGAAGGCTCCGATGGTCACCTGGCTTAGGATTTTCTAAAGATAGTAAAAAATCCTTAGCTAGGCTGTCCACACGGGGTCAGGTCCTCGTCAAAGATCCATATCCTATTTATACCTGGATAGGGAAAATTTAGGACTCCCATTGTAGCATTGTTTGTACGTTTATTCATTTAACTTCACTTTATGCTGCTGAAACCATCTTCTTAGTCCAGTGGCCAGGTGTTTGAAGGTCGCAATAAATTGAAGAGAGCTGCAGTTTTGATATGGACGACGGTCAATAGGCCGCTGGCCTATAGTTGGACTATTTGGAAAAAATTACCAAGGGGCGTAACTCAGAATCTATTAGTCCTACAGGCATCGGTTTGTACTTAAATTAAAGCAAATTAATTTTACTACAGCTTTATTCCCCATGACTTTCATCGTAGGATCACTGCTTTGGCCGATGCTCCGAAATTTCGAGGTTTTTCGGGACACCACAAGTTTTCCCATCCGTTTTTTCGGTTGCAAACTTGGATTTACACTACTCAGACATGCCCTTACAACATATCAACAATGCAACTCTCTTCATTGCAACCCTTTTTTAGTACCTGGCCGCTGGCCTATTCTACGCAATCCTCTTACCTACTTCTTGGTTACACCCCTTGTACGTTTATCATGCGGCTCAGAGCTCATTAAGAAGCCAAACACCATTTCAAGCCCATCTGTAGCTTTGCAACTTTATCAAGTAATTTATATTAACCGGGGGCATGCACCGCAATTTCGCGTTTTTTCACCTCCTAAATACTTATATTTAAAGAACCGAATATTCTATGCAATATCTAATTTTCAAATACATTTAGACGCACTATTATAATTTCATAATATAATCGATGAAAATATATTGTTTTATTTCATGTTCAGTATGTGGGAATTTCTTAGCCTCTGTTCTTCTCGACCAGGAAATACATGCGATCGCGTTGTCCTCCAAGTAGAAAGGGCAATCCTACATATCCTTTACCGGAGGATCCTAATGGATATCACTTCTTCGGTACCGTTTAAATCAGCAATGCCGGAAAAGTCTACTCTGTTGATTAAATTAATTACTCGCATTAATCCGGGTGCAGTTAGATTACACAACAAACACAAGGAAGTGCAATTAATATTATTGTGACAACCAATTTGTATTGTTTTCTTAAGATTTCATTTATTTTGTAAATAAATAATTATTAGAAAATGTTTAAAACCTAGTCTTAGTGTTTCTATTATTTAATTATTATGGCAAGTTTTAACTTTTCCTTCGTTTCATTTTTAATGTTCTCGAGAATAAAAATTATTATGAGTTTATGTACGTAAAACCTAAAAAAAAACCTGTACCACTACGACCCGTGAACGAGTCTGGGGATTCAGTACATGGTTGAGACTGTACTGTTTCATGGACAACGGTTCTGCAAGGAGGTGACTTGTCCTAGTCACGCTCAACCGCCAGGTTTTTCCCCCTTATTATGGGTACCCTATTTTTTACGGTAATAATTTTATCGAGAAATGAATGTTTCAACAAACATTTCGAAGTATGTTTACAAGTCTATGTATAGAGGAAGATATAAGCTTAACATTTTTTTTAAATCTTTATAATCCGTAATAGTTACTTTCAACAGTCAGAAATAAAATTATTTCACTATTTTCGAGAATATTAAACATTTTTTTTTTAAAGTTATTTATTGAAATTTACAACTCTATAATAGGTACATCCAGTAAATATAATGACAGATGAACAATGACACGAGATAAGGCAAGTAGAGAAACTATCCAATGGTAGTACTCAAATAGCAAGTTCAACTTAGTCGATCACGAGGCCTTCTTCTTTTCAGACGTCTCAGATTATCTGGATTATCAGGAATTGAAGAGGTTGATATGTTTGAAACTAGTGGGTTTGAGTGGGAATGAAGTTTTTCATGAAAAGATTGATATAGGATTCGGGCCAAATCAGCAACAAATGGGACATTAAGGTCGTTATGGATTACTTTGTTCGTAACAAGGAGCATTGAGGATTTTACGAAGGATTTTGGATTGTAAGAATTCATTCGAGAGGAATTCGATGGCTTAGTGGAACCCCAAGTTCTACTCCGTAAGTCCAGATGGGCCTAATGATTGTCATGTATATGAGCCTTTTGTAATTAATTGAGAGCTTAGAGCGTTTGTAATTTTAAAAAATAATAAATCAATGAAAAACTGTTCTCACTTAACTCGAAGCGACAACCTGCGAATCTCTTACTCTTATTCTATGTAAACATAATATTTTGCTAAAATACAAAAAAGTGTTTTTGTAAATCCCGCCTAATGTTGAGTGATAGCATCGCGGTAGTAGAGCTAGACGTATTAAATTGTAAGGTTTAGTTAAAAATATTAAGCATTGAGCCATCTGCTAAACTTTATAGATCGAGGCGAAGATGGGAGGATTGCATTAGTGATGTTTGTTCATTTGACGTCTCCGTATCCTGATATAGGCCTGCTGCCAGGTGTTTTTAGATCGCAAAAAACTGAAGAGAGATGCATTTTTGATATGTTGTACGGGCATGTCTGAGTAGTGTAAATCCGAGTTTGAAACCGATAAAACGGATGGGAAAACTTTTGGTGGCCGAAAAACCTCAACATTTTTGGAGTTAATTCAGTTTTTTTCCTTTATCTCCTTATCAGTGCGTTTTTGATAAACAAACATAGGAAACTATTTTAATGTAGTTTAAATTTGCTACAATTTGAATCCAACCGCGGCTCTGTAGCTTTAACAGATTGTCAGTTACGCTCCTTTGAAAATTGGTAATTTTTTCTAAAAAGTCCAAACTTTAAGTTTTGGCCGACTTTCATGAGGAACACCGGCCGAAGCAGTGATCCTACGATGAAAGTCATTGGCAATGAAGTTGTAGAAAATTTAATTAGCTTTAATTTAAGCACAAAACGAGGCCTGTATGTATCATACTTCTCTTGGTAATTAAAAAAAAAAAAAAACAGGGAAAGTGGTTGTTTTAAGAAAATGACCTTTGTACGCCATGGGGAATGTAGTAAATTTAATTACCTACTAGGTGGAAACTGAAACCAGTAGGAAAACTGAAATAACTCCGGAAATTTCGAGGTTTTTTGGCCACCAAAAGTTTTCCCATCCGTTTTTTCGGTTGCAAACTTGGATTTACTCTACTCAGACATGCCCTTACAACATATCAAAAATGCAGCTCTCTTCAATTTGTTGCGACCTAAAGCCCGTTTTTGGTACCTGGCCGCTGGCCTACTATGGCTAATCGGACGATGGTTTAGAGTCCTAAATTTTGTCTATGCAGGTTTAACTAAGATAGGGACCTTTATCTGATATTAGGGATAGTATCTGACATGTACAGGCACGTGACCTCGTTAACGTCCCTTCCGAAGGATGGCATAACAAAGAATTTTTTACTCCATTTTTAGAAAATCTTAGAGCCACTTGCCTGGCTACGAACCTGGGATTTTGAGCATACTAGGTTGCCATGCTAACCACTAGACCACAGGTTGCTCATATATCAACGATTTGGATTGAATTGTTCCAACTGATTTGGATTAGGGCGTTAATTTAACGTTGCTATTCCTAAGCCCTTTATTATTTTTATTAGTAAATGATTGATAAACATATAATAAACATTATCAGCTAAATCAGATTATTGTTTAAATTATTATAATGGTATAAGCCTGAGATTTACTTGAAGAGGCAGATATAAAACTGACTAAGGGAAAAGGTTCGCCATTTCCTACCAACCATCAACCTCCTTCGTAATACATCATCCAGATGTCAATATTTTATAAAGCCTTCGCCAATACACATATTACCTATTTAACTTGTGAATACAATGTTAACAATTATTTTTCAAAGTTCCTTATGTTTATTTATACTTATATGTGTGTGTGTGTGTGTAAAAGGGGTACCCTCTGTCAACCTGACGACGTACCAAACTATATTTTGCAAACTATTTAACTGTCTATTTTTATTTATTGTTCTTTTAATGGTGATTATTTTTAAATATTTTTATTTTGTAGAGAATAGATTTGTCCCGGCCGGGATTCGAACCCGGGTATTCTGCATCTCTAGTGCGGTGCTCTAAACCACCGAGCTACCAGGGGTCGTATCCAAGCCAGACAAATCCCGGCCAGGACAAATTTTTTCTCTTCAAAACAAACATATTTAAAAATAATCACTATCAAAAGAACAATAAATAAAAATAAATTATAAATATAAAATTGACGTAAGTCAACAAGATCCCTAATTAAAGTAATGTTCAATGAACATTCTTCCACTAGTGTACATCGCAAAAATTGCGAGAACGTGGGGATATAGGATCGGTGAAGAGAACGGATTTGTCTGGCTTGGATACGACCCCTGGTAGCTCATTGGTTTACAGAACTGCAGTAGATATGCAGACGACCCGGGTTCGAATCCCGTCAAGGACAAATCTTTTCTCTTCAAAATAAATATATTTAACAATATTCAACTGTTCATTTAATTGTACTGCCGTATGTATTTAACGTTTTAATACAAGTACCCCGATTCTGTTATGAAGAGCCTATTAAAATGTGAGTATCAACTTAGTATTGTTTTGAGATATTGAGTATTTTATAGGTAGAAAAAATAATCTATAGATCTATAAGAAAAATGTTTAATAGGTATCTATAGGTGTTTATCTGAAACAAAATAAAAATGCAGGTTAGTTTAAAAATAAAGGATTAAGTAACACTAAAGTTCTATGCAGATGCAGTGAGAAGCATCCTAACCGAAATCCGTAAGATCGTCTATAACGCAATCCTCCCATATACGTCTAGTTCAATCTTATTCTAACTTATATATACGTACGAAGGGGAGGTGCTGTGATTAAGGTCTCAGGTTGAAGTTCGGCTTCATAATTATTTAAACTGTTGACACCCGGGGAGGTATAGGATCTAGAGACCCTGCTATGACTTCCCCAGCCTCTATAAAGGGGGTTTACGTGATTTTTAAAAAACAGTCTCTACCATAAACTCTTAATGGTTGTAGCGGTATTTTTTTATTAAATATTAATATCGCAGTAGGATGGTATCGTAGTGTTTTGGATTGCTGCCACGACAGCGATTGATACAAACGTAGCAGTGACGCTAGCGACCTAAGAATAGCATGTTACATCATCGCAACTAACTGTCATGTCAGATAGGCGCCTTTCCTTCCTATCTCTAATATATTTCTGTCCTTATTAATATTACGTGAGTAGTCAAAACTTTTTTTTTCTGGAATTAGTTTGTGGGAATGCGGCCGCCAACACGTTTTTATGCCTAGCTAGGGCCTCAATTATGGCACTTCTTAAACTGGACTCGAATTTATTGAGGGTGACTTCATGCGACATGTGTCTCTTTCATCGTTTCCGACGTTTCTTTTCTGTAGTTTTTTTTTTTTTCTCGACGCGTCTGAGTTATTTGTGCGTGAGGATTGCTTATTAGTGTATGAGATCATCTTTTGTTATGAGTTTGCCGTTGTAAATCTTTCACAGTACGATCCTTGTTAACATGAAAATATTTTAATCTTGAAATATATTCAATTATTGCGTTATTTGATCATAAATTGAGAAAGCATTAATCAGTAGTTGGCAGATAAAAAAATAGTTTATGAGAAACATATCGCATCTTTAGGAAGAAAATGGTCCGGGTTGTGGTAAAAAAATTTCTCTTATATAAAGAGACATGTTTATTTGGAAGCCGACGTTTCGACCCACATTACAGGTCTTATGACTTTTTTAAAAATGTATTTCTTGTATAATTTGCTACAATTCACAAAATTACATGCTGTACCAAATAGACCAGTCTCAAATTAAAAACAATAGTACAAATTAAATGTATCTGTGCAGAATCATAATTTACAATGAGAAAAAAATGTATAAAAAAACTTCCAACAGAAAAAAAATTTTAAATAATAAAATTTAAAAAAATTGTAACTATAGATTCTTAGTAAATTATATACATATATATAAACAATGACAATGAAATAAAAGAAATTGGTATCCTACAATAATAAATTTTTTGTTCTTTCATGTACATACCGCTTTGTACTATTTTTCGTATAGTTCCCAATATTTTTTATAAGTGGGTTTATATCGTTTTTACACTTAAAAAAATTGTTTACATAGTTTGTTGATAAATACGTTAATATAAGGTATACTTAATTCTTTATGCATAATTTTAACTTTAGTGTAATATGCATAATTTCCAGAAATTGTAAGGCATTTGTTTTGGAATATTTGTAATTTTTTGTAATTAGATTTAGACATATAACTAAATATTGGACATGTATATGTTAGTATAGCTGTTAGGCATGCTTTATATAATAATAACTTATTATCTATGCTTAATTTAGAATTCCTGTTAAAGTATGGATACATAGTACACAAAGCCCTGTTAGCTTTATTGCACACGTAATCAGTGTGGAAAGTAAAAGTTAACCTTTTGTCCAGATTAAGTACCAAATATTTAGTCTGCGTTGTCCAAGGTACATAATAATTTGCGTTCTGTTTACATTCAGTTGGGGGATATTATTCGGTCGTCTCTTGTAATTGTAAATAATATAGGTTTTATCTTGAGCTTGGGTATTTCTCTTATCAGTAATCGAATTTTTTTTTTCTTTGCCACATTTGAATGTAGTTTTCAAAAATTAAATATTGCTGATATAATAATACTTCTTATTCCTAAATTTTTATTTAAAATTGATTAAGGGTCATTCATACATTAGTGAGGTAGATACGTATTTTAAAAAAGTACCACTTCAACCCATGATGAGTGTTGGCTTCAGTAAGTCGTCGAGACTGAACTGTTTCTTGGACAACGGCTGTGCAAGGACGATATTTGTCATATATCTCGCTCAAACGCCAGGTTACCCCCTTTATAGAGGCTGGATGATTCCCAAGAGGGTCTCCAGATCCCACAGGTTCATCCCTTGTTAATAACAGGTTAAATAATTTATCTACATCTGTCGAATTTGAACCCGGGACCTTGAGGACAGCAATTCAGCCCTCTGCCACTGAGCTACGCCTCTCCTTACGTAGATATAAGTTAAAAATAGATTGAACAAGACGTATTTGGGAGGATTACGTGCAGGGTGATCTTACGAATTTGGGTTTTTTTGGTAACCCATGGACATATTTTGTTTACCTTAGCTTTCTTTAACCTTTTATTTTTAAATTAAACTGTTTTTTTATTATTATTTAATTGTTTGCTACACCCAACTTCTGGGTGGTCTGGATCAATCATTAATGGGTGCTTGTATGTTTTACGCACACCACTATAAAATTGTATTTACAAATAAAAAACATTTGTTTCATAAAAATATTCATTTCATACACAAATAGAGATTATACATTCAGTTAAAATGTACACTCAACCTTATTTCGGTAAGTTCAAGAGGAAAATATGGCAATAACATTCCTGGAAAATAATGGACTGTTACCAATAGTGAGGGTATGCCCTCTAGGACATAATATGACCCTATATTTTAAAGAAAATAGAATATTCTGGAGGTGTTCGAAAAGTGTAGGTTAAGTGTTGGCATTAGAAGAGATACATGGTTTAATGATTCTAATATAAAATTAGAAACTGCCGTACATTTTATGTATTTTTGGTGCGAAGAATTAACTTCCATAAAATTTTGCACAAAACGTTTAAATATGTGTCAGGTGTCAATAGTTGGTTTGAACAATTATTGGAGGGAAGTATGTGTATGGAAAATAACGAAAAATCCATCGTGTATCAGGGGAGATGACAGATACCTAGAAATAGATGAGAGTCTATTTACAAAGAGGAAGTACAACGTTGGACGCGTCCTTCCACAGTTTTGGGGGAAATTTGCAGAGAAACAAATGAGTGTTTTTGGAAATGTTACATGACAGATAGGAATCAACACTATTGGAAATTATACAAAGAAATATCCAAACTTCGAGTATAATTGTATCTGATTGCTGGAGAGGATACACGAATAGAAATTTCTTAAGTTCTTATCTTGGAGAGTTTATGTGGCGTACCCAACTTCGAGGCAGGGACGCATTTACGGACATTTTAAAAGATATTAAAGAGTTTTGGTTAGATATACACAATAATTAAACCTTTTTTGTTGTTATAACCATCTGTGTTTTATTTATTTAATATATAACATTAAATTTTATAGTGGCGTGTGTATAACATACAAGTACCCATTAATGCTTATTCCGTGACTTTCTCTCAGCCCAGTATCTCTTCATCCTCATCTGAAGCCTCATCCTCTTGGCACTTCCATCCCTAAGGACATCTTCCGTAACACCGAGTTCTCTAATGTTTCCTTAAACCAATTCGGTTTTGTTTTTTTATTTCTAAGGAATTCAAACATCCTTTTCGTTAAGCCACTTGGATTCATTCGTAGGATATGTCCATATAATTAATTTTTATGTATTTATTAAATTAAATAAACTCAGCGATAATTGACATTCTATTCCTCCAATGTCCTTTTTAGGACCTCTATGTTATCTTAAAAGAATAACTGATTTCATAATAATTATTTCAAATTTAATTTTTATTTTGACGTCAATTGAAATAATGTTCTTTTCATTTTAACGAAGTTAAGCTACCTAATACCTATCCTGAAGGATAAAGGAAGCAGAAAGATGTTTCCTTACGGTTCCTTGTTAGTCCTGCATCTCAATATGGAAGTTGATACCCCAGGATCACAATGGTGTTTATACTAAGAGGAAACTCCGAGTAAGAAGTTTAACTTTTCATCTTGAATTACCCCCTTTATAATTGGGGATGTTGCTCGAGAGAACCTTACTCGGGAAATGTTTATATATGTATATGTTGCTTGTGTATTATACATTTATCAAGGATAAAGTCTATTAATGTCATGTTAACAGTAAAAACAAAGATTATTTGAATTGGAAAACACTAAAAAAAACCAAGCCATAAGGCTCAAAAATACTGAAAAAACAGTCAACGTTTCGCCAATTCAGCACATACACCAAAAATTACATCAATGAAGGCGAATCGTAGCATATCTCACATCAACACTCAAAATGGACTTAGACTAAATAGAGGCAGAAACTTGGCTTCAACCCTTTGCACTAATCCGGCAAGCGTTGTTTTGGCCTGTATATATATGCATACATCTCTATAACTTTGTTTGTAATTTTTAAGTTTTTTAAGTTTAAATACTTATTCTTTTATGAATCAGTTCTGGGAAAACGGGATACCTACTTCAGGCTCACTCAGCCCTGTAAGTCGGATACCCTTCATTGGGGGAAGCTTAAACGTCCGACGATAGACTGAGAGGATAGCATTCAGGAAAGAAGTGCAGCACGTGTCAATCAACAGTCCGGACTCATCAAATAGATAGAGACTGCTCCCTCACCCCAAAACGTTCTACAAACAATTAAGGCAGCGTGGAGTTAATAAAGGAACAGCTTGGGAGATAAAAAAAAAACTGTACCACTGCAACTAATGAACAGTTCCTGGTTTTAGTCAAAGGCTGTGTAGGGATGTGATTACGCACAATCGCCTGGTTTTTCCCCTAATGTACAGAGGCTGATTGAACCCCAGGATGGTCTATAGATCCCACAAGGTGCATTTGTGTTTGTAACCAAACAAAATAAATCTGTCAAAGGTTTGGCCCCGGAGCATTCAGGATAGCAACTCGCCACTCTACGCATTGAATTCCAAGCTCAAATTACGGGAATATTGGGTAAAACGAACTAGTTATTTATTTAGAACCGGTTATTTATTTTCCAATATTTAGCAACTTAAGACTGTTTTATGATGTTCTCCAATTTCATTTAAATAACTGTTTTTTATGTTACTGAGGTTTTTTTCTCATTTGTATAAAGTCATCAATGATGCCATTTTACCTGATATTATTTGGCCATATTGATTCTAACCACATCAGATTCTAAGAATAGTTTTCACTAGAACGAGGAACGTATGCCAACGGGATGGCAAACACGTTCTTATGTGTTCTTCTGCGAACCGTCGTGTAACCGTTCCAATAAACAACGAACCGAGGTCATAGTCGGTAAAACCCATCCACGTTGAATAAGTTATTTTTATGTTGATACTTCATAAAGTAACAGTTATTGTTACGAAGATATTAAAAAACACACAAGTGATAATATAATTTATTTTTAAATATTTTTGTTTTGAAGAGAAAAAATTTGTTCTGGCCGGGATTCGAACCCAGGTCGTCTGAAATTCCGTTGCAGTGCTAAGCCACTGAGCTATCCTATATCCCCGTGTTCTCGAAATTTTCGCGATCTATACACGGGGAATAATGTTCATCGAACACTATTTTAATTAGGATCTTGTTGACTTACATCAATAGATTATTTATAATTTATTTATTTTTATTAATTGTTGTTTTTATGGTAATTATTTTTAAATATTTTTGTTTTGAAGAGAAAAGATTTGCCCTGGCCGGGATTGGTCTGACTTGGATAGGACCCCTGGTAGCTCAGTGGCTTAGAGCACTGCAACGGAAATGCAGACGACCCGGGTTCGGATCCCGGCCAGGACAAATCTTTTCTCTTCAAAACAAAAATATTTAAAAATAATCACTATCAAAATAAAAATTAATGAAAATGAAATTATTTATAATTTATTTTATACGTTTTAGGAACAGCTAAGTAGCAGTCTCAAGACTAGACATTTAAAGGTATTAAGATTTGAGATACGGGTGTATAGTTCCTTTATAGAACTAGTTCTGTAAAAGGAACTAGTTTTTTTATCAATATTCGTTCCGTGAACTATTGTTCTCTAGATAACCGTTTCACTAACTGCGGAAATAAATTACTCAGAAATTTGGTAAATAATTAAAGTTTTCTGTTCCAAAAATATGGGATTGGCATCCCGGCTGGTGACTTTTGGATTTTCTAAAATGGAGTAAATAATACTTGGTTATGCCGTCCTTCGGAAGGGGCGTAACATGTGGGTATCGAGCCTTTAAGATGTCAGGCACTTGTTAAATATCCCATTGTGATATTAATTGAATAAATAAATATTCTTATTTTCAAACACAAACAATATTTAAAAATATATCGATTCTTACTTAGTTAATAATTGACAAAAAAAAAAAAGTATCTCATGCTAATAACATGAGAGTTTCCTTACTAAATTTAAAAACTTGAAAAACTCATTCTGAGTTACGATGTTTATCCCTTTTTAAAGTAGTAAAAGTTGGGTGTCGAAATGTCGCCAGACCTAAAATGGGAAATTTAAAGGGAAAAAACAAGACAAAGATATGAATTTTTTTTATATGCTAATTTTACTTCTGCAAGTTATCGATTTACCAAAATGCATAATAATAATAAGGCTTAGCGAACCCGAAGGTTCGATGCCGATACCACCAATCTCAGCTTCCAAACTGCTTAACGCAAGTCTCCCACCTACGTCTCGGTCTACCCCTAAAACGCTTCACAGTCGGTACAGCGCTTGTTAACTTCTTAGGAATTCGTTCATTACTAACCCCAGCAACGTTACATGTCCATCTTAATCTTCGTGACTAACATAAATATGGAGTTTAAATTTCACGTGCTGGCATACTTGATGTATAAATTACGTACCATACGTGTATCCCTGCATAATTAGGATAGGGATCTTTAATGAATAACATACACGTATAGACAAAGGACCCCCTTCTTACGTTCCTTCCGAAGGGCCACATAACCAAGGATTTTTTTACCACCTCTTAAAAAATCTTAAAGCCACGTTTCGGGCTATGAACCCGCGATCTTTGGATTAGCGGTTAAGTCGAATTTACTTGAATGTCAGCTTTTTATGAGAAAGCGGACTGGTGTTATTTTCATCGTAGTTGAAAAGGGGCCAAGCCAGGCCAACGCTTGGATAGGGCTTATTGCTTATATTACAAGTTGTATTTCAAGCCAAAAACTTTGAAAATGGCACGATTGCGCTTCCCTGATTAACTCACTCAGGACAATATTCGACTTGGCAGCAAAATATAAGCGATACAATTTGGCCTATAATCTACCTGATGAAGGTGAATGTACACAAACTATTGAACTTTGGACTTCATTTTCATTCGTGTATAGAAAGATAAATCCGTGGATATGATTGTTCCAAGCCCTTTTGAAAATTATAACTGTGTTTCTGTCAGAGCAGAGTCGAGTAATGGAGTGTTAAATAAAATACTTTTGTTCGAACATTCCCGTTCCCTAAAGCCGAACCAAGCCTTTCCATTAATCGACTATGACTCCCGAGTAATTCATAAAAAGGCAACCCGACATATAAAAATATGGACGCGGATTCGAAACACGTTAAAGCCATTATAACTGCATCTGACACCTCCATTTCCGCAAATAGCTAAGCGCATATATGGTTTTATAATAGAATTGATTAATAAAAATATGATTTTATTACATACTAGCGGCCACTAAGGACCACGTGAATATCATTGGTTAGGCTTTTATGGAGTCTCGATTTTCTTTCTTCCCATCTCAGCTAATGTACTTTATTATTTAGAAATTACAAAAATTAAAAAAAATATATATATTTCTTTATATACGAATTTATTATCTTGCACGGGATTAGGGAGCGTCTTCGGTGAAACCCATCGATATTTATACAAACATACATGACACAAAACCTCGACAAATTATATACCTAAACCTTTCTGGTGAATCACTCTGCCTATTGGTGAAAACGCATGAAAATCCGTGCAGTAGTTATTGAGTTTACCGACTTTTGTTGACTTAAGTTTACCGAGGACTTTGTTTTATAATATGTATATATAGATATAGATAGATAAACAAATAATTGCAGCTACTTTTTTTTTTTATTATAACATGCTAGCGACCTGCCCCGGCTTTCCGCGGTTAGTAAGACATATTATCCCTTGTCTGTCTAAATCTCGTCTAAATAGCTTTCCAAATACCGCATTGTACACATCAATTTTTTTAGAAGATAAAATGGGTATAGTAAGCTTTCCTTAAAAGATAGTTATACGTTATCACGGACTTTTTTGTAGATCTATATACGAGGAATATAATCGACATGCATTGTTTCGGTATATGAGAAAGGTATTATGCACTATCATCGATGGATCATCCCTGGAGGCTATACTTTTTCCTATACATCCAACAAGTATACTTTTATATATACTATACTTTTTCCATCATCTCTTGGCATCCCAAAAAAATGCTCTCCAGGCAGGCCAATCTTCTGCTTGAATTAATGTGTGTCGAATACTCGATCTCGTTACCTACGTGTTTGTTTATTTTTCCAACAACAAAGAAGATACAAACTTTGTAAATACTTTATCGCATGCTATGCAATTTATTTGCTTTATTTAGCAATTCCGTTATTAACTATTATATTAATGTTATTTATTATTATTTTGTTAATATCAAACCTTTATATATATGTTTTATTTTTATTTTTCTAGAAAATTAGTTAAAATCCAGTAAAGTCTCTTACTTTTTAATCAGTTATTTACTTAATTTTTTATTTTCTCTATTTCTATTGTTTTGTCACTCATGATTACTTCATGATTTGTATCATTATGTGCCTCCTGGCCAGATGAATATTATGTTTATTTTACTTGTTCTTTATTGTTATTCTAAAGGGACTTGGTACCAGAATAAAGTTTGTTTTCTAAAAAAAAAAAAAAGTATTGTTATATTCCAACACATTTACACAAAACCTCGACAAATCATATACCTAAACCTTTCTGTTGAATCACTCTAGCTACTGGTGAAAACCGAAAACCGCATGAAAACCGGTGCAGTAGCGATTGAGTTTACCGCGAACAGACAGAAAGAAGCGGCCTGGGACTTTGTTTTATAATGTGTATAGATAGATAGATAAGAGATATTAGGCAGCGTCTTCGATGAAACCTCCCAGGCGGTTATACTTTTTCCAACATTTCTGACAATTATCGTTATATTCAAAATTATTTACACAAAATCTCGACAAATTATATACTTAAACTTTCCTTTTGAATCACCCTATCTACTGGTGAAAACCGTATGAAAATCCTTGCAGTAGTTATTGAGATTACCGCGAACAGACAGACTGGTCACTTTCAGAATATAATAATTTTTATCAAATATGATAATATTTGTATTGCAATCATTTTTCTTTGTTCGAAATTAAAACTAAGAGTTTAATATTATATCTTTGTATTAATATTGATTTTTTTTTGTAATAATACTAATTCGTTAGAATGTTTTTAAGAATTGTGATACCTCGAAAAAAACAAAGCCTTAAATCTCTAAAATACAGGAAAATATATAATTTCAATGTTTCACTGACTCAGATACGTATTTTCATATCATTTACCAAAAAAATTATTACATTTTGATAATCCCTGAATTGCCAAAACGTTGTCGGGCATAGTTACTTACTCAAATTTTAGAGACTTAAGGCTCATTTATTTTCAAGCATTTTAGAAACTAAAGATATCTTTTAGACTCTTTCACTTAAAATTAATAATTATTTTCTCTTTTTGAGTTTTTTCTAATTTATTTCTTTGTTTGTTTCAGGTGGTAAGTTTCCTTCGCACGAACATATGAAGCTGGTATTTATTTTTTACAAATTTATTTATTTAAATTAACAACTGTATCATAATAATAATTCGTGTAAATGGAATGGAAGATACATAAAGGCATGGATAAAGACAAGTAGAGAAACTAACTACTGGTAGTACTCGAAAAACAAATTCAACTTAGAAGGTCTCGAGGCCTTCTTTTCGGACGAGTGGAACGATTATCAGATATTGAAGAAATTGCTAGGTTTGAAACTAGTGGGTTTGAGTTGAAATAAAGTTTGTGATGAAAATATTAACATGGGTTTCCGGCCAAATCAGCAACAAATTGGACACTTAGGTCGTTATGGATGGCTTTATACGTAACAAAGTAAGGAGCATTACGAATTATTTTGGATTGTAGGATGGCTCAATGGAGCACCAAAGTTCTACTCCGTAAGTCCATGTAGGTCTTATAATAGTCATCTATATGAGTCGTTTGTAATTAATTGGGGCCTTAAAGTGTAGTATAGTAAGTTTTGAAGTACCCTGCAACGGCGAACTGTGGTATTTATTTTATTCAAATTTTTATTCATTTAATTTAAGACAAATTTAAAAGATTCGTTTAAGGAATGTTAAATAAACGTACTAATTAAATATAGGAATGATGTATTAATTCAAAATCTATTCTTAAGTCTGTTTCTCTCCGCTTGGAACCGTCCCAAAAATGTCACCGGTGAAATTTGCAATGAAATAACCTTCAGATGTTCGTTATTATTTTCTCAGTGTCCTTTTTAATCACGTGACAGCTGGAAATTAACAAGCAAGCCACTTGTTGACAGCTACTGTCAATGATTGAATTCTTAACCGATTTGTCTGAATTTAGTTTAAGGGTTTTGGTGAGCCAATTGGCTGTATGGCCAACTAACTGTTGTCCAGTTTAGTTTAGTATCGTATCTATCTTAATTATCATAGTTAATTTTTTATTGTTTTAGTAATTAATCTACTAATATATATAAATTATTGGTTGATCCACAGATCAGCTGTTGCCAATGCTCTCTAAAGCCTTATGAGAAAAATTACAATGGTACAAAAAATGCAATGTGGTTGAATCGTATATTTATTTTCTCTACCTTAAAGAAATAATTTATAGTCTTGTTACTTTACATTTTTTTATTGTTTTAGCCAATTTTATTGCAAAAACGCACTATTTTTTCTCATCTTACGATTGCCCTAAGAGTGATCTAGCGGACTTGGGTTTGGATGTAATCGATGGACGGAAGCTTGTAAGCAGAGGTTGGCGGTATCGGCAACGAACCTTCGAGCTCGCTAAGTCTTTCACTATTATTTTTGAATACTTTGAATACTACACCAGCCACTATTTACTACAGCTGTTTCAACAGTTGTTTTCTTTTGAAGAAGAAAATGGTCCAGGTCGAGATCCAAATAAATTCTCCGTAAGTAGGAAGAACTTTTTATTAAAGAGCCGACGTTTCGACCCACAGACAAGTCTTCTTTGGGGCTAAATATACAAAATACATGCAATGGATGCAAAATACTTATGTATTTTAATTTTAATACTTACCATATGTAATTTTGCATATTTAGCCCTGAAGAAGTCCTGCAATGTGGGTCGAAACGTTGGGCCTTCAATAAACAGTTCTCCCTACTTAAGACAATATTTTTTTACCTCAACCCAGACCATTTTCTTACTCAAAAGAAAACAACAGTTGAAACAGATGTAGTCAACCATTATTAGTCAAGTTGTTTTTTTTACTTTCCTATCTCTTTCGGTCTTTCCCCGTGTTTTTTCTTTCTTTCGTACGGCTTGCACCAGTATGTAGAAAACCCGGAGCATTCTGAAGTTACAGCCTACAGTGAAGACTCCTTAATCCAAATGGACAATTTAAATTTTTTAAGATGCATGAAAGCCCATAGTTGTTCTGCTCGGGTCCATTCTTTATTGGTGACCATAGAACTGAATTATGCGTGTTCTCATTGCAGAATTTTTTCTATGTGCGTGTACAGTTCCTGGTTATGCCGTCCTTTTCTTTAATCGGGCATCATAAATTTTTCTCAATATCTTTCTCTTCGAGATTTCTAGATGAGGCATCAACATTACCTCGTTCAGGATCCATTCTGCACGCCCAGCCTTATTATTATTATTGACTTTACTTTATTTCCATAAAATTTAAGTTATTAACTATGTACATAAAAAGGTACTTTTATAATAATAATAAAACGAAGAAACGCAAGTCCTTGGTTAGCTGTATCGAAGGCAGAATATCATTCAACAGACATTTAGCGCGGCATTAAGAGTGATTAGTATTGAGCCCGCTAGCGGAGGCCTCGCACAGACGGCGGCGAGACGCCACGTGATTGGGAGCCAAATTAGGTGACTTCATCCTTCGTGATGTCATCTTATAGTGAAAGGGGTCTATGGTATAAGTATAAGCTGTTACTAGGATATAACGGTTACGTATCAGTAACTGTTACAAAATTAACGATCGTTGTATTAAATATAAGGAACTGGTTGTTTTAAGTGTTTGTTATATATGATCCAAAGACAAATAAAAAAAAAACTTACTGTTTTATGTTTGAGTGGAACTCCATCCACACAAATTCAAATTTATTAGATCACTCTCAACACTTATCCCTCGTCCATAGCCCGGACGTCTACCAAGGCAAAGCATACCATATTAATGGTATGCAAATAAATCCGTAAAACCGGACTAACACAAATCTACCCATTGGTTTAACATGTTACGAACCACTTTGTTACTAAGGCGATCATTTCAAACCTAAGCATTAAGGTTTAAAACATTGATAGTACTTGTGATACACCAGGTCGCCATGAAACCCACCTCCTTATCTCGTATAACCTTTTCTTATTACTAGCCTTATTTGAGTGCGTTATTAAATGTATTTAGTTTCTTTGGCTTTGTAATTTTCTGTATGGGGCGACCTGTGGTCTATTAGTTAGCATAACAACTTACTAATCCCAAGATCGCGGGTTCATAGCTCGGCAGGTCTCTCTTTTAAAGTCATTAAGAAATATTTGGTTACGCCGTCCTTCGGAGGGGACGTTATACGAGGATTCCCAGCCTGTACGATATCAGGTACTGCTTAAAGACCCCTATCCTAATCAAACCTGGATAGGCTCCCTTTGTAGCATCGTCCGATTAGCCATAGCAGCATAAAGTAACGTCAAATAAACAAACTAATAAGAAAATTTCTGAATTTTTTATTTAATCTACCTATGTATTTTATCTTATTCCTTGACGGGAATTTCCCTGATTATTTGACGGGTTTGTGAGAATTAATTTTCCTCTAATTTTGAAATTTTCATGTGACATCCGCATAGGTGATAAGGATAGTGTTAGGGTTGAAATGTCAGCTGTATAAACGGTGTAGATGATTGGGCCGATGATCCATAAATATGAATCAGAAGGTATTTATTAACAGTAGTCAGGTTATAAACAATGGCGGATAACAGTCCATGGTGACTTGCTAAATCACAAGCTCCACTTTGATCGATAAAATACCAACTAACCTTAGCTAGTTTTCTAGTATTTTTTTTTGCAGTTGTTTTTATGAAACTTTTTTCCTAATTTTAATCCTCCAGTACTCATACGCAGCCTCTCGGACCCCCAGACGGAACAATTAACCCCAGACTGACCGCAAAGAGAGCAGAGATCCGAGAAAGACCGGAAAATGCGAGGCGATCCCTAAATTCCTAGGCAGCTTATTATATGCTGAGAATACGGCAGCTGAATTCCTGAACAGCTTGCATCTTTCATAGCCCCCTACCTGCACCCGTCCCATACATATTTAGTTCTGGCCGGGCCAACGAGTTCGCTCTGTCTTGAGACCGTTCGCTTCTTCTGAATCGCTAATGAGTCTTCGGGAATGGGGATTAGTAGGTCGCCATTTTGTATGTAAAATATAAAAAAACATAATTACGCAAAGTAAAGCTGTAATAGTATTTTTGGTACTTGTGATTTAGCAGGTCGCCATGGACTGTTATCCACCATTGCTATTTTTCTTTTTAGGTGTTGATCAACCTCATTCATCTCACCTTTATTCTGAGTTCTGTCTTGATTTCTTCCTTTTTTTTTAATAAATAATTAGGTACTTGGGTATCTGTTCCCCAGGTTGTCGCTTCGAGTCGAGTTACAACAAATTTTAACTTTTCATTCGTTTCCCCTATAATATTTTCCAACAATACAAGTTATCATAAGGTTTAATATGGAAAACTGTACGTATTTATATTTATATACAATTATATTTATACTTCGTTAATAATTTCATCTAGATTATTTGTTTCAACAATACATAAATTATCTCCAGCTGGTACAAAAACATGTGTTTTTGGCTGAATTGATTAGGACTAAAGTACGTCTAAGTTCATTTCTGTTCAGGTTGTGTTATCCAAGTTATGGATCCACCACATATTGTACAAGAGCCAAATAATGTTATTTCAAATTTATGCTAAATCAAAATTGTAAATCAAAACAACAATTCGAAAATTTAATTTCAGTTTTTGTATTTATTGTAAAAAATAAAATAATATAAAATATTGTAGCGTATAGTTTGCCTTTTCATATCCCATGGAGCTGAGTCCAGGCCTATGTCAGTATAGCGAGTTGAAAAAATAATAGTTGGTAAATTGCTTTCATATTTTATATGTTTTTTAAAACTAATTTGTTATTTTTTTGGCTTTTATTTCTTAAATTACGTATGTATATAAAAAAAAGACATAAGTATTTCGATAATCAGCTTAAGAAGATGCGATTTCATTGATTGCTATTGACAAATTAAAATATATTATTCACCATGGCAAAACATATTTAGCTGATTTTTCCTGATTGAAAAGATTAAAATAAAATTGTTGAAAATGTGTACAATAAACTCATAAGAACCGTCCATAAATAAAAAGGTTTTGCCATATTCGTCCAATTGGACGATATATTTTATATCGAGCCTTAGTTCACAAATGTGTTAAGTGCCGAAAATAAGATTTTACATGAGTCAACTTTGATAATAATTTAACACAAGAAAAAGAGTTTGAGCACACAATATATTTTCGCAGCTTCTCTATTAATTGTATATCAATATATGATCTATGGCTTCCTGATCACAACTTTACAATATTATTTAACACATTTGTGAACTAAGGCCCGATCATTAAATGAATTTAAATACTTGGAACCGTTACAATTGAGATCAGATAACTTTTTTCCGTTACAGAAATAAATTCAGCGAGATTTAAATAAATCATTTATAGAATATTGAGCTAGGAGAAGTGTGGTAGTGACCCAGCTCCAATAACTTAAAACTGGTTTTCTTTGGAGACTAAAACTGGAGGTTCAATTGGCAGTCCAGCCGATGTATACACAATTATACAATTATTTATATATATATATTTATTTCTTTATTTATTATAATTATATAAAATAATATAAAAATAAAGATCAACTTAGTTTCTCTCTGTAAAAATAAATTAATAAAAGGCTTAACCCGATGGCTCGATGCCGATATCACCAATCTATGTTTACAATACCAAGGAGCGCACTTACTAGACGAACGCTCTAAGTTCCTAGTAAATTACAAAAGATTCATATACATGACTATTATAAGACCCATTTGGACTTACGGAGTAGAGCTTTTGGGGTCCACTAAGTCATCAAATTCCTCTCGAATCCTTATCAAAATCCTAAATGCTTCTTACTTTGTTACGAACAACTAAGAACAAGCCTTAGGGAACCCGAAGGCTCGATGCCGACACTACCAATCTCTGCTTACAAACCTCCGTCCTCGGGCCATTACCCAAAACAAAATCCGCCTGATCACTCTTAACGCAATCCTCCCACCTACGCCTCGGTCTACCCCTCACACGCTTTCCAGTCGGTACAGCGCCTTAACATCTTGGGAATTCGTTCATTACTTTACAGCCCCATCTTAATCTTCGAGACGCTATCACCTGAATAATATAAAGATAATGCTTCGCAATTCCGCATTATTTAATCTCCTATATTCCCCAGTGGTCTCATCCTTTTTTGGACCGAATATTCTACGTTACACCTTATCTTCGAATTCCCGAAGAATGTATTGATAATTAATTCATTCTTAAATTTAGTTGTTTTATTTACCACCCAGTGAATAAGTCGAATTTTCTCCAAAATTAATTTGAAGACGTTGTTGATATTTCTGCGTTAGCGGCCAAGTTTCACATCCGTAGAGAAGAGATGGAAGAATGATTGTTTTATAAATTCTGATTTTTAGATTTTGGGACAAAAACGCGAGTTTAGTAATTTCGAGAGCGAATAATAACAAGAATTTCCCGCCTTTAGTCGCGCCTTAATTTCGAACTTATTTCCTCCTACAACAATATCACCGAAATTTCGCCCTTTCCTTCTACTGACGATATACTTAGTCTTATCCGAATTTATTTCCAGCCCTATTTCCTTAGCAGCGTTCATTAACGTTTGTGTATTTAGCTTTATAGTTTCTTCGTCCTCACCCAACTGTACCAAATCGTCCGCAAACCCAAGCACGGATATTTTACTATTCAAGTTCATATTCAAACCTCTTTCGCCACGTACTCGAGTGTTAAATTGAATAGTACAGGTGATAGCGAATCACCTTGTTTTAAACCTGAACGAACCACAAACTTCTCCGACCAATTATTACCGATTCTAACCTTGTCGAAAATTTAATCCATACACATCCTTACCACATTTACTATTATCTTTGGTATACCCTGTTCAATCAATACGTTATACATAATCTGACGGTCGATGGAATCTCAAGCTTTAAAATCGATATAAAGCTGGTGAACGACACCGCTGTATTCCAAAATTTCCTCTAGTATTTGGCGTAAGGAAAATATTTGATCGATAGTTGAACGGTTTCGTCTAAAACCACATTGATAATTTCCGATAATTTCCTCGGCGTATTCCGTAATCCTAGGGCCACCTGCCGGACTACGAACCTCCGATCTTCGGTTTACTAGTTTGTTATCCTTAACACTTTACCGCAGGTCGCCCATATTTCAAATGAGCATTAGGAATGTTTCGACTCACATTGCAGATCTTCTTCAGGGTTCAATAGACAAGATACATAAATAATTAAAACTGAAATAATTCGAATTAACAATATAATAATATTTAAAAATGAAACTTTTTTCTAAAATTAATAACTTTTTAACGTATTCTTGTTGTGTATGATAACAAAGAAATATTCAATTTTACGAATTTCTTTTTTCAAAAATACTAGAGGAATATCTCAGTGCGTAAAGCGCTGCGGTATTGTGGGTACCAGCTTCAAATCCGGGAGTTGCAAATAAATTATTTAACCTGTGAACAAGCATTGATGGACCCTTACGGGCTGCAGATACTCCGTTGCCTCACTAGTTTTGTATAAATTGGGTACCCTTAATTCGTGGGGAATCCTGGCGTTTGATTGTGATTTTTTTTAAAATCATCTACCTGGACAACCGTTGGCTTAGAAATAATACATTCTTTACCCGGTACTGAACTGAAGATCCTTCATTAATCATGAGTTGTATGTGTACTGTTTTGTTTTTTTAAATACTTTTAAAAATGTTTTGATAACATTCGGTATCAGTTCCGCAGGTTGTCGCTTTGAGTTATGTCACGACAAGTTTTAACTTTTCATTTGTTTCTTTTTTAATATTCTCGAAAATAAAAATTAATGTTAGTTTTAGTATGAAAAAAATAGTATGAATATGGGAAATGTGACCTTTTTCAGTAATAACTTTATCTAGAAATGAACGTTGAAACGTTTATTTCCCGATGAAATGATTACCGAAATTTATTCATTTCCCATAATTACACTCTTTTCCACACTAAAAGCTCACGATAACTTGTATTAAAAAAAAATATATTAAGTAGGAAACCAATGAAAAGTTAAAACTTGTGTTTTTGCCTCAAAACGACAACCTGCGGAACTGATACCGAACCCTGAGTTAACATATTTACAGTATAAATAAGAAATTTTCATAACTTTCTACCAAGACTCCATCCCTATCCTAGTTTATTAGCCTATGCTTTCATCACGAAATAGAGATGTATATTTTTTTTTCGAGATCCTCACTTGACATGGATGAAGACAGCCTGGCCAAATATCGATGCTAATAGCGCAAAGGATACAACAATCGATCCTGGAAACCTATTAACAGAACAATAAGCAGTTAAGTGTCCTGCGATGTCCTTCGACATGTCCTTTCCTACCAATCTTATTTCTCTTTACTTACTTTGAAGTATCCATTGTCCTGAAAGTTATGGAGCGATTATTCTCAAGTGAAGTCGTCATCTGAATCGAAGATTTCCTTCGTTGGCAAGAAATCTTTTGTAGACTTTCAGATTTCTATTTTTATTTGGTAGCATTGTTTTATTAGAAATAACATTTATTCGAACTAGACTGTAAAGTTTTTTTTTTATAACATATATTATATGATTTGTAAAGAAAACAGGAAGTTATATGTTGTTTACAGAACATCTAGTTCTCTGTTGAGAAGGTAGTCACAATCTTCCCATCTAAGTTTAAGAGTATGTATTACTAATTATATAATTATATATTTATATATTTTAAAATAATTATATGACTTACTCTCTAAATTTCTTTACATTATTATCAATTATGTTATTCATACATAATTCTATTATAGCTTTATCTTACTCTCAGTATTTCTTTATATTACTATAAATTCCGTAATTCTTCCTTACTACTGCAATGATTTATATAGTTAGTTTCTGTTTCTTTCCTAGCCCTGAAGATGGCCTACATTGTAGGTCGGAACGTTGGCACAATTAAAAAATAAGTTTTGCTTATTTTGTGTTATCTTTGACTGCACCCCCTGGCCAATTCTACCCATTATTACTAATTATGTAATATTAATAATACATTAGCTTTAATAATAAGGCTTACAGGCTCGATGACTGTTCCAATATTCTCTGTTTACAAACTTCTGTCCACGGATCACTACCCAAAACCCAAATTCGCCAGGTCACCTATAACACAATGTTCCCATCTACGCCTCTTTCTACCCCTCAGATACATGCTACTTTTTACTATTTTACTATTTAAACAATTTTTTTTTTAAATTTATTTATTGATATTTACAACTGTATAAAAAAGATAAATACATCCAGTAAATAGGCTATGTGATACAAAATGACATGAGTAATGGCAAGTTGAGAAACTACCCACTGGTATTACTCAAATCGCATGTTCAACTAAGAAGGTCACGTGGCCATCTTCTTTTCAGACGCCTCGGAGGATTATCGGGAATCGAAGAGGAAGCTAGGTTTGAAACTAGAGGGTTTGAGTGGGAATGAAGTTTGTTATGAAAGGAAAGATACCGGGTTCGGGCCAAATCAGCAACAAATGGGACATTAAGGTCGTTATGGATGACTATATTCTTAACAAAATAAGGAGCGTTGAGGATTTTACGAAGGATTTTGGATTGTAGCGATTGGATACGAGAGGAATTCGATGGCTTAGTGGAACCCCAAAGCTCTACTCCGTAAGTCCAAATAGGTCTTATGATGGTCATGTAGATGAGTCTTTTGTAGTTAATTGGGAGGTTAGAGCGTTGTCTAGTAAGTGTTGAAGTAGCCTGAAACGTCGAGCGGTTTCTTGTCTTTTCAGTCTAGTATGAGGATTCCAGGTTAATCGTTTGTCGAGGTGCAACCCTAAGTATCGGATCTTTTCTACCTGCACCAGTGGGATATTATTAAAGGATACTGAAGGGCAGGAAGTCATTGGTTTACAACGTAAGGTAAAAGTGATTTGATGGGATTTTTGAGAATTTATTTTAATTCTCCAGTTTTGACACCATTCTTCAAGATCAGTAATATGGGATTGGAGCTTTTGGGATGCAATAACTGGATTGGTGTTGACTGATAATACACATGTATCATCAGCATACGTGGTAAGGATAGTGTTAGGATGAGTTGGGATGTCAGCTGTATAAACTGTATAAAGGATTGGGCCAAGGATACTACCTTGAGGAACACCAGCAGATTGAGAGAAGAGGGATGAAAAGACATTATTATGGTTTACCTGGAAAGTTCTATTTGTGAGATAGGATTGAAGGATGAGAAAGTAGGTATGAGGTAGGAATTTACGGAGTTTGTAGAGCAAGCCCGGGTGCCAGACTCGGTCAAAAGCCTGTTCCACGTCGAGAAAGACGCCCGAGGAATATGATCCACGTTCTAAATCAGAGGAGACTACATCCACCACACGATGACATTGCTGAATAGTGGAGTGGGATGCTCGGAATCCAAACTGGTGATCTGGTATTACATGATTCGCATCAAGGATGGGGTACAATCGTTTGAGGATGAGTTTTTCTAGGATGAAAGTAGAGAAAGTTTGTATTCGGTAGTGGTAGAATTATAATAACAAAATTATGTAGGATTTTCGATTTTATGATTTCTTTCGATACATCTAATTCAGTGGTTCCCAAGCGAATGATTTAAATTTAAATTTAGTGGGCAGTGAGCCGTTGGTCCCCGTGCAGTGAGTGACAAGAGCGCGGGTGGTGGGGGTGATCGGGGGGGGGGCGCCCCACAGTGGTCTTTAGTTCCTGCTAACAAGAATAATATAAATGTACTCCCTGACCAAGAAAAGGTTGGGAACCCCTGAACTAATTGGACTAGACCTGAATCCATTTTGACTACTTTATTAAATATATGAAAGCGACGGTTAGCGAACACGACGGCTCGATGCCGATACCACCCATCTCTGCTTACAAACTTCTGTCCATGGAGCACTACCCAAAACCACCAGATGACTATTTTCGCAATCTTCCCACCTACGTCTCGGTCTATTCCTCATGTTCCAGTCGGTAAAGCGATTTAAATTTTTAGAAATTCGTTCGTTACTAAGCCCATCAACTTTACAAGCCTATTTTAATCCTCGTGACGCTATCACACCAATAATATTAACCGGGTGTGAGCTTAGCGATTCCGCATTGTGTAATCTCTTAACATCCTTTTTTGGACCGAATGTTCTACGAAACACCTTATTTTCAAATACCTTTAGACGTTATTCATCCCTCAGCGTTAGCAGTCACGTTTCACATCCGTAAAGATTTGTAAGGATAAATGTAGATTTGAAAGACCTCTAAAACTATATTTTAGTTCAAAAATTAAATAAATAGGGACTAAATTAATACGGTTAAATTGTTATATGCATATAAATAAATTCACAACTCTAAGCTAGAAATCGATAAATTCGATCGATTTTTTTCGTTGCCGCTATCGACATTGATGTCAATGGCCTCGCTTTATTACTTTTTAGGAGTGCCATGATTGGGTAGACATATTATTTAAAATGGAGGAAGTGTTGTCATCATGGCTCCAATATCCTAGATCGATTATATCGTATATTATATCGGTTTACCAATAAAGAGTGTGGTAATTGTGTTCAGAAGTTGTTCATCCTGAATATAGGTGAGTTAAAAAATATATCTGCAACACCGATGAATAAGAGGTTAAGTCGAATTTAGTCAATAGAGGATTAACTGTATTGAAGTAAACGGAATTGTGTATTTTTTAATAGTTTTTTTAATACTATAGTATTAATATAATAGTATTTTTAATATAATATAATAGTATTATTAATATAATATAATAGTATTTTTTAATACTTTAATACCACTCCATATTATATGTATGCATTTCAAAACTGTTATACTCTATATTTATATCTTGACTTGCTACTGTTATTTTTCCTTTATCATTTTGGCTATACCTTTTTTCATTTTACTTATGTAAACTCCCCAGGAGTCTATTATCTGATGTTTATGTATTTTTTCTTTTTAAATACTTTCTGTTTATCTTTGTAAACAAATCTTTTTGGCATCACCACCGTTGTGTACATTTTCTCTGTAATTTTTTATTCATATATATCCCTCACTTTTGTTCTAAATTTCTACCTCTCTACATATATATTTTTCTCATTTTTCATATACTTAGTCTGCAATGTATTTTTATAGTTCTGTTATTTTGTCTGTTTTTCTTTCTTAGCCCTGAAGATGACCCACAAAGTGGGTCGAAACGTCGGCACGTAATTAAAATAAGTAACCACTTATTTAGTGTCTTATTTGACTGCACCCCCAACTATTTTCTTCCTTACATCTATCATCCAGTCAACCATCCCTCGCTTCTCATAATAGTTTTTTTGTTTGAAATGGAGTTGTAATATATCAGATTAATTTTGGAGAAAATTCGGCTTAACACCTTATTCACTGGACGGTGAATAAACAACTAAATTTAAGAACGAATATACCATTAATCTCAGGTATTCGAAAATAAGGTATCGCGTAGAAGATTCCTAAAAAGGATGAGACTACTGGAGAATTTAAGAGATTTCACAACGTTGAATTGCGAAGCTATAAGGCAGGTAATATTATTGAACTGATAGGGTCACGAAGATTATTTTGGTTAGTGGTCCTTGGACAGAAATTGGTTAGCAGAGATTGGTGGTATCCACATCGAGCCTTCCGTTTCCACTATTATTCAATTATTCCTTTTTACAAAATATTATAACAAATATTAAAGACGAATAAATAAACTAGACTCATTGGATTCAGGGATAGTCTGATAAGATGTATCGATTGGAATCAGAGACAAACCTACAGAAAAAATCGATAAAGCATTGTGTATTATTATGATTGTATGTTTGTAGTTCATAAATTCATGACCAATGTATTTTATTATTTTTTAAGTTTTCTATTATTACTTATATATATCATAGTAAATATAATTTATATATCGATTATAGATTTTTAAAAGTATAGGAAGGGACAGGAAATAGATTTAAATTCGAAAGGGGTGAAAGAATTTGTGTATCTTGGATCACAGGTGAACGCGGATAATGACATAAAAGCAGAAATCCATCGCAGAATTATCTCCTCAAATAAATGTTATTTCGGGTTACTGAAGCATTTTAGAAGCAGTGCTATTTCTCAAAACACGAAGGTGCATTTGTATAAGAACTTAGTAAGACCAGTTCTCGCTTTTGCCTCCGAATGCTGGACATTACCCAGTTCACAGGAAGCCCTTCTCCTAAGGTCCGAGAAGAAAATTTTGAGGAGAATTTATGGCCCAATTTGCACCAATGGGATCTGGAGGATAAGGACTAACGCTGAGCTAGCAAGACTCTACAAGAGCCCATATATTTTAAGGGTAATAAAATTAGGCCGGCTACGATGGGCAGGTCATATAATTAGAATGACCCAGGATGAGATTCCTAAAATGGTCCTAGACGAAAGGATTTCTGGGGATGGATCGATGGAGTGGCGGCGGATGCCAGGTCCATCTTGGGAATCCGCAATTGGAGAGGAGTGGCAACCGATAGAGAAGACTGGCGAACCAAGCTGCAGGAGGCCTTGACTCTACAGGAGTTGTAGCGCCACGAATGATGATGATGGGACAGGAACTAGCCTATTATACAGAAGGCTTAGAATATTTCAGGTTCGAATCCGGCTGTGGCAGAAGAATTAACTAAAATGTTTAAGCCTCCTAGCCACTATAACGTGAGTACCCCTATTTCAGATGATCCTGGCGGTTGAGCCTGACCTCAAAGAGCGAACGTATAGACGGAGGCCACGTCCAGAATATTTTAATAAAAATTAAAAATCTAAAGTTTTCGCGCTTACAATGAAATGAAAATCGATTATTTAGGCGTTGTTGGCCTAAGGTTTTAGGCTTTTAAACACAAACAAACAAAATGGACGACTGAGAAACCAGCAACAAGATTTTTTTTTTTTAAGAGGAGTAATATTTCTTTTTTCGCTGTAAAGGCGTGAAATACACAAACCTATCGCAATCTTTAAATCTACTCCAAGTAATACTTCTTCAACGCCTGAACGCGACATGGCGATAAATCGTTTGTCAAAGGACTGAGTTATGCCCAGGCTGCACAAACAGAGGAACCAGTCTTGTCCAAAAATAGCAGTTTTTTTTTCTCCGAGCAGGCGCCTTTCTTATTTGATGAGTATTTTTTGGGAAATGTTTGTATTGGCTCCCCGTGAAGTGGGTTTCGAAACCGCGGCTATTGATGGTCAACAAACCCAGAGATTTAATATCGGCTTTCGCATCTTTCTTTCAGAGCATTCTCTTTCACTCTTTGATCATTTATCTACAGAGAGGTTTGTATTGTAGATATGCTTCCAGTCTTTTTTAGAATGCTCTTCCGATAAATCATTTCAAAGAAAATAAAAATAAAATTAGCAGCGGAAATAATCTTACAACTGTACTTTATATAATTGTCCGAGTAGTAATACAGAGTTTTAAGTTTTCTATAAAATACACTTTGGACGAAAACCGATGTGTTCAACGTGGTATGGAGGGGGCGACCTGTGGTCTAGTGGTTAGCGTAACAAACTACTAAACCCAAGATCGCGGGTTCGTATCCCGGCAGGTGGCCGTAGGATTTTTTAAAGGGAGTAAAAAATCCTTAGTTACGCCGTCCTTCGGAAGGGACGTTAAACGGTTGTCCCGAGCCTGTACGATGTCAGGTACTCGTTAAAAATCCCTATCCTAATAAAACCTGGATAGGCAAAATTTAGTGCTCCCACTGTAGCATCGTCCGATTAGCCATAGCAGCATAAAGTGACGTTAAATGAACAAAAAAAAAAAAAAACAAAAAAAAAAAAACGTGATATGGTAGTTATTATTCGGTCTCGACATTACTTAGCTCGCTTATTTTGTCAGAATTTATAAAACAATCATCCTTCCAACTCTTCTTTCTTCTTCTTCTTCACTTGCCCAGTCTTATCGGTCTGTAGCAAGCCTCAGAGACACGTTAAGATTTCGGAGGTCCTCTGAGACGCTGTTCATCGCTTAACTCCTTGAGTGCTCCTGCTCGATATAATGTTCCAAATCTGTATACCTTTGAGCCGTGTCGTTTCCTTGTGACAGTCCCATATCCGAGGCCTAGTTTTTGAGCTTGTTTAACGGCGAAAATTTTTACAGAGGTTAGGTTTTCGGCCCTACCTCTAACCCTCCGGTTTTATCCGGGCTTGGGACCGGCAGAGCAGTCTAGCTAGCCAACTACTCTGGCACAGTTCTTTACTGATGCGAAGTTTGGCCGCTAACGCTGAAGGATGAACAAGGTCTTCAGGTATTCGAAAATAAGGTGTTACGTAGAATATTCGGTCCTAAAAAGGATGAGACTGGGGAATATAGGAGATTGCATAAAGCGGAATTGCGAAGCATACATCCTATAAATAACAAGCACTGTGCCGACTCAGAAGCGTATGAGGGAGACCGAAGCATAGGAGGATTTCTTTAAGAGTGATCTAGCGGGTTTGGGTTTGGGCATGCTCCGTGAACAGAACATAGTAAGCCGAGGTTGGTGGTATCGTCATCGAGTCTTCTTGTTCACTAAGCCTAACTATTATTATAAAATACCCCCCCCCCCAATAGTAAGTTGTTTATGTTTGTTCTACGTTTGCTTTTATAGATGTAAACAATTATTAACCCTATTTCAAACAAAAATGTTTGTTTACCTCTCTCTGTTACTCCAGGATCCATGGTCCATTTTTGCACTTGATCAGTATCAAGCTGAATCTTCATGAATAGCTTCGTTTCGATGAGACGCCCTACAATTTCCTGTGAGAAAATTCTCGATTGTGGTAGTTAACAAGGATAAAATATGTCGATTTGATGATTCTCAAAAATTGATTACTAACTGGGTTTTTTGTTGTTAAATATCAAGATAATTATCTAAATTATTTGAAAAAATATTTGTCCTACAAAATGTATGGTTTGATCAAAGAGTCCCCTCCTTCCAATATGTATCGATAACGAACTCAAAAAAGAAGAAGTAAACAAAAACAACAGCTGGTTAGTAATCACTTTTGATGACCTCGTTATCGATACATGTTGGAAGGAGGGGACTCTTTGATCAAACCATACATTTTATTGGACAAATATTTTTTCAAATAATTTAGATAATTATCTTGAGATTTAACAACAAAAAAACCAGTTAGTAATAAATTTTTGAGAATCATCAAATCGACATATTTTATCCTTGCTACCTCTGTTAGCTACCACCATCGAGATATTGTTGGGCGTCTCATCGTAACAAAGATTCAGCTTGATACTAATCAAGTGCAAAAATGGACCATGGATCCTGGACTATGTAACATTTTGCTAATTGGAAATTATGCATTCTTTAATAAGACGCCATTCCGCATAGTTCTATTTTACGAGCTCAAACTCGGGCGGAGCCGAGCCCAAACGGTCAGAAATATCAACGAAATCTAGGGCGAAGGCGATGTGAGTGCACTGTCCAATGGTGGTTCTAGAGATTTCGAGAGGGAGGCTTGAGTCTCGATGACAAATGTTCTCCGAGCTTTGGTGGTACACTTATTCGAGAAATGGCAGAAAACCTACAGTCGAAGACGATCTCAAGAGGATGGGAAGGCGAAAAACTTGAAAGTTGACAGAACTTCTTCTACGGCCTTCTTTGTCTTCAAGACTCGAGCCTCCCTCTCGAAATCCCCGGAACCACCGTTGAACAGTCCACTCACTTATACTCTCTTCGCCCCAGACTTCGTTGACATTTCTGGCTGTTTGGGTCCCGTTCTGGCCGAGTTTGGACTCATAAAAATTAGTTGAAAATCACCATCTGATATCTCAGTAGAGATTGAATGGTGATTACAGAGCTAAACCAATACTTTTGTTTGAAACAGGATTAATAAGTGTTTACATTAATAAAAGTCCAACAAACATAAATATAATAAAATATTTAAAAGTTAAAACAATTAACAACAAATTACAAATAGTATAATGGCGTAAGTCAAAGAGATCCTAATTAAAGTAATGTTCAATGAACGCTCTTCCTCGTGTTTACATCGCAAAATTGCGAGAACCCGGAGATATGGGATCGGTGAAGAGAACGGATTTGTCCTGACTGGGAGGCGACCCCTGGTAGCTCAAATGGTAAGAGCGCTGCCACGGAGAGGCGGCGACCCGGGGTCGATTCCTGGCCAGGGCCAAATCTTTTCTCTTCAAAATAAATATATTTAAAAATTAAAACAATTAATAAAAATTATAAACAATTTAATATTGTTTGGAACAGTTTAATACGTTTTAAAAAGGCCGTAAAACTACAAATAATGAAGGATCTTTAAGCTCAGTATATAAAATGATTAATTAGTACCCTAATCATAGATATATTTTAATTTGATATGATTTCATGAATATAAATTAGCTGTGCAAAGATCGAGACAGACATGCTTGAGTTAGTAAATCGATGGCCATTAGTCGTTATGACTATCTTCACATCAGCCAGCCGATTAGTGCTAGCTGCGTCCGGTAGTCCCAGATCTCGTTGGTGATATTCTACTTTTAAATGTATCGATTAAAATCCGGCAGAATAAGTAGGCTCATTGTCGTCTCGAAATTTTGATGAATTTGACCTCTACATCTTACATTTGATCATAGAGCCTCGGAGTAAAGTTGTTAACATTGATGAGTCTTTTTGACCTGTTCATGGGAGATATACTGCATATGATCTTCATTGGCGTGATTTTTTCGGTTGTTGTCCTGATCATAACAGAATTGACAGATTGCTATCAGTTATTCCCCATTATTTTAGAGGTTTATCGCTTTTGGTTTTTTGAGTTTTCCCGATCGAATTACGTACATTCGGTTTCTATTATTTTATTTTTTTGGGCATTGGCTTATATTAAACTAACAACATTATAAGCCTTGAAGAATACCTGCAATGTAGGTCGAAACTCTGGCTTTAGAATAAATAGTCCTTATTAAACAGATTTCTTTCAGACCTTCATCCGGACCATTTTCTTCCTCAATAAAATTTTTTTGTCATTATACCTCAGTTTCTAAGCCAGTTTCAGGGAAGTAAAGTGTAGCATACTTCGGAAATAATTCATGATAATGGTTTTACTCTCTTCAGTTAAAGCCTAATATTATTCATATCATTGTCTATTAATTTGAAATATGCCCACATCCATAAATTGTATATACATATATACAGAGAGAGAAAGAGAGAGAGAGAGAGAGAGAGAGAGAGAGAGGGACTGAGAGAGAGGGAGAGGGAGAGAGAGAGGGTGAGGGAGAGGGAGAGGGAGAGAGAGAGAGAGTGAGAAAGAGAGCGAGAGAGATTTTATAAAAGTTTTAAATAATTTTTTTTTTTTATTATTTATTTATTGATATTTACAACTATATTACAGTAATATAACAAGTAAATTGGCTGAGTGATACATAATGACAAGTAGAGAAACTACCCACTGGTAGTACTCAAATCGCATGTTCAACTAAGAAGGTCACGTGGCCATCTTCTTCTCAGACGCCTCGGAGGATTATCGGGAATTGAAGAGGAAGCTAGGTTTGAAACTAGAGGGTTTGAGTGGAAATGAAGTTTGTTATGAAAGGATAGATACCGGGATCGGGCCAGATCAGCAACAATTGGGACATTAAGGTCGTTATGGATGACTATATTCTTAACAAAATAAGGAGCGTTGAGGATTTTACGAAGGATTTCGGATTGTAGGGATTGGATACGAGAAGAATTCGATGGCTTAGTGGAGCCCCAAAGCTCTACTCCGTAAGTCCAAATAGGTCGTATGATGGTCATGTAGATGAGTCTTTTGTAATTAATTGGGATTAAATAAATTTAAAGGCAATGATTCTGTCCTGACCAAAATACTTTTCTTAACTGTTCTACGGAACAAGTTTTGTATTTTAACACACTGGGTAGAATTGAATAGAAAATTATGTCTGCTTTTTTGGAGTTATTTAGAGTCTTACCTAGCCTATAACTAATATATTACCTGGAAGGTAACTCAGATACACACTACTACATTAATGTAGGATTGTCAACAAGTGCGGATGTTCTACAGGCCCTCCTGGGGCTCACCCAGCATCAATCAAATTGGCACCCCTAGCTGGGAAAAACCTGCCAGTTAATTTTATATCCGACGTATCATCTCCTAGTACAACTGTCATAGAAACAGTCTCTATCATGTACTGATCCCAACACCTTCAAGGGTTGTACAACACCTTGGGTATGTTTTCTTTTTTACTTTTATACAAAGCTGTATTGAAAGTAATATAATTGGACATATAGATATCTTTAATTATGAAAGTTATCGAATTAAATTGAAATAAAGACATTATTTGTATTAAATTCTGATAAACATTAACAAAATATATTGGATTCTTTTTTATTGAAGCTGTATATATAATCAAATATAATCAAATAACAATGAATAAAAAAATAATGAAAACAATTGATTTTAAAATTGGGATGACATGGATGTGGTAATATCAAATTCCTCATAACTAATTTACTGCAGAAGAATTTAATAAAGAATAAATTACTTTTTGACTTTTTTTTTTTGCAATAATCTAAAATTGGATTGTTCCAACCCCTGGGATGTATTTACAAACTGTAGATAAATCAAACGGTCAATAATTAATAATTCAAATTTAGAGAGTTTGATGAAAAAATAAAAAACAATTTTGAAGGTATTTTGACGATTCGTTTCCATTGATTTCAATGCGGTTTACGCCAATAGATAGAGTGATTAACCAGGAAGGTTTAGGTATATAATTTATCGAGGTTTTTTGAAACCGGTTGGAATATATCGATATTTTGCGGAAATGTTGGAAAAAGTATAGCCGCCTGGGAGGTTTCAACGAAGGCACTGCTTAATGCCTTTGTCATATAACAAAACAATGCATGGTAGAATATTCCTCATGTATTGGTCTACAAAAAGGTCAGTGATAGCATATATCTTTTAAGGAAAGCTTACTATACCTATTTCATCTTCTAAATAACTTGATAACGTACGCGGTATTTGGAAAGCTATTTAGACAGAAATAATCCTTATCAACTTATATACTTTAGTTACCTAAAGCATTTCATCCGCATTATTAGAATATTTTATACCATATAATTTAAATGAGTATCTTATTGGTTATCGCAAAAACTTAACGCGCATGAAAATAAATTCGAATATAAAGAAATATTTTGTTTTGTTTTTATGTTTATGATATCTACATAATAAAATACATTAGACAGACAAAAATGTGGGCCTAAAAGGTCTTACTACCCGTGCAAGCCCCGGCTTTGCAAAATTAAAATTGGTATACGCCATTAAATTTATACAGATCCATCCATTGGACTTCTATGCTATTAAATAAATTCAAGAACTGGTTATTGTACAGATTTTTTAATTTCTTTTTTATATTTATTATTACTCACCGTTTCAGGCTACTTCAACACTTACTAGACTAACACTCTAACCTCCTAGTTAATTACAAATGATTCAAATACATGACTATTATAGTACCCATTTGGACTTAAGGAGTAGAGCTTTGGGGGTCCATTAAGTCATCAAATTCCTCTCGAATCCTTATAATACTAAATCCTTCGTAAACCTCCGTCCACGGAGCACCACCCAAAACCAAATCCGCCTGATCACTCCTAAAGCAATCCTCCCACCTACGCCTCGGTCTACCCCTCAGACGCTTTCCAGTCGGTACAGCGCTTGTTAACATCTTATTAATTCGTCCTTTACCAAGCTCAGCAACTTTACAAGCCCATCTCTTGAATAATATTTACCGAATGAGTTCTTCACAATTCCGCGTTGTGTAATCTCCTATATTCTCAGTGTTGTCATCCTTTTTTGGACCGAATATTCTACGGAACACCTTATTTTGGAATATCTGAAGACGTAGTTCATTCTTCAGCGTTAGCGGCCAAGTTTCACATCTTCGATTTGGAAGGATGATGGTTTTATAAATTCTGATTTTTAAATTTCGAGACAAAAGACGCGAGCTTTGTAATTTCGAGACCGAATAGTAACAAGCATTTCGTGCCTTTATTTCTTCTTGGATTTCGTTTTTTCCAGTTACCATTGACCCTAAGTAGTTAAACATCTCCACATGTTCGAACTAATTCCCTCCTACAACAATATCACCAAAATTTCGCCCTTTTCTGCTACTGACTATATACTTATTCTTATCCGAATTTGCTTCCAGCCCTATTTCCTTACATGCATTCATCAACGTTTCTGTATTTAGCTTTACTGTTTCCGCGTCTTCACCCAACAGTACCAAATCGTCCACGAACCCAAGTACGACTATGTTTACTATTTATATTAAAGTTTAAGCCTTTTCGTTGTGTATCACCTTTTTAATAACGTACTCAATTGTTAAATTTAATCGTACAGGTGAAAGTGAAACATCTTGTTTTAAAAATGAGTGAACCTCGAAATTTCAATTAATTTTTTTTTTAAATACACATTTTTGTATATAATAGAAGCCAACTTTCCATACAGTTTTATTCCAGCATGTTGATACTCTAGTCGTACCCTAGATCCGCGTTCCTCCTGGATGAAGTGTGTCCCTTGGACGCCCTCCGAAGCCGAAAGGGAGAGCTCTCTGATCGGCGCCGAAGTGGAGGAAACAATGGAACAATGGGTCGGAATTCTCTCCCACTCTTTTATTCTCTATTCCGCTTTCGACTCCGATTCATATTTAATGAATAAAACACAACTCCAGTGAGGCAATGACGTATGAGGCAATTTGGAGGTTTGGCATTCCGAATGATTATTATGCCTCATTATTCCTCTTATATTCGACTGTCTTCTGTTTAACATAACGTTTGTTGATTTGTACGAATCTTAAGTACATTCTCTTCCCTTTCTACGTCATCATATAGTGATAAATGACAAGATGGATATACATATTACCAATCGTCTTCAATCCATCAAATCAAAATTCAACGCAATCCTCCCACATACGACTCGGTCTATCTTAGACATAACTAAATATTTAAATGCCATTAAAATGTTCCAATGCCTTTTTATAAGAAGGAATTTACTTATTGTTAAAGGATAAGAATAAGAATATGGTAGATCACCTGTGGTGTATAGCGTAACAACCTAATATGCCAATGATAGCGGGTTCGCAGGAAAGAAGGTGGCCTTAGGATTCGATAAAGGGAATTAAAAAATCCTTGGTTATAGAAGCGGTGTCTTAATATCAGATTCGTCCCAAATCAGCAACAGAACATTAAGGTAATTGCGGATGACTTTGTTCGTAACAAAGTAAGGAGCGTTGAGAATTTTACGAAGATTTTTTGATTGTAAGGATTCGATACGAGAGGAATTCGATGGCTTAGTGGAGCCCCAAAGCATAATTCCAAATAAGTCTTTTAATAGGCACATTTATGAGCCTCTTGTTATCAAAAAGATTATCAGGAATTGAAGAGGTAGATATGTTTAAAACTATTGTATTTGAGTGGGAGTAAAGTTTGTCATGAAAGGATCGATATCGGGTACGGGCCAAATTTTTATGGATGTCTTTATTTTTAAGTTAGGATCATAATGGATTTTACACATTGGATTATAAGATTGGATACGACAGAAATTCGATGGCTTAGTGGAGTCCCAAATCTTTTATCTGTAAGACCAAAAAGGTCTTGTAACAGTCATGTAACTTATGTGGGTCTCTTTTAATTAACTGGGAGCTTTTGTGTTTGTCTAGTAAGTATATACATGCAATATATACGCAAAGAGTATTTCGTCATATTAACTAACTTAAGGAGGGTCACCTGTGATATAGTATAACAGCCTCCTATGTCCTTATCTCAGGGAATGCCCTCTCAGGGAACGACAAATGGGAGTCTCGACTCGGTGCAACTTCTAATTATCGTTAAAGATCTATATTCTAATTATAGCTGGATAGGTAAAATTTACAGGACTGGGAATCGAACCCGGTCTCCCTCGAATCCGTCGTGGTACTCTGCCATTTGAGCTATCCTGGCACGTACCCCGGTCAGACAAATCCTTTCTCTTCACCGATCCCACATCCCCAGGTTCTCGCAATTTGCGATGTATACAAGGGAAAGAATGTTCATTGAACATTTCTTTATTAGGATCTTGTTGACTTACATCATTATATTATTTATTTTATTTTATTTTTTTATAATTATTATAATTTTTAAATTTATTTTTTTTTAAGAGAAAACATTTGTCCAGGACCGGGATTCCAACCCGGGTCCCAAAAGCATCCGTCGTGGTACTCTGGCACTTGAGCTAAAAAAAATTGTTTATTCATTTACTTAACCTTACATTATGTCGCTATGGCTAATCGGAGGATGCTACAGCTGGAGTTTTTATTATATAATTAGATATAATTAGGATAGAAATCCTTAAGAGTATCTGACAACGCACTGTCATTGACTCGAAACCGTCAATTTACGTACCCTTCGATAGATAGTATAATCAAGGATTTTTTTCTTCCTTTAAAAAATCCTTAGGCAACCTACAGGGCAGCAAAAAATAAAATCTTTCTTACCAAATAACAATTGTTGATAGTTTTGCCTTAATCTTTGGCTGCATGTTTTAAACTTTTTGTAGAAAATATAAAATTATCTTACAAATATCAACAAATTAGTACAGTGGAGCGTCGATTATCCGAACGTCAGTTATCCGAAGCTTCCATTAACGTTGGAAGGCCAGTTCAAGTTTGTTTTCACCTTTTTCTTTATTTCACTCTTTTTTTATTTTATTTTAAAACTGATGATTATTTATATATACGAGAATAATAATAACGAAATGAATGAAAAATTAAAACATGTGACTTAAATCGAAGCGACAATCAACGGAACTGATACTTATACAGCTAAATTTTTGAACATCAAATGTATCCAATCCTTTGAGCCAATGAATCCTAGAACTGAGACATTATCTGATATAGACTCGTTTCTTAGAAGAATATTTTTCCTTTGAAGAAAAAATAGAATGAAACTAGGAAAGATTAATGATCCTTTAAGCTTCCAAAAAATCCTTTGTTATATCAGATTTTTTTTTGTCGGTATCAAACCCGAATTTTTCCCAGAGGAAAAAACAAAAAAAAACTGGTTTGACCATTGAGGTATGAAGTTCGAGTTTGATACTTTAAGTAGGAATATCCTTGAAAGGGTTAACTTTAGGACAGTAGGTCTCATAGTAATATCGACTGGAATTGCCCCATACTATCAGCCCTTAACGGCCCCGCCACTAATTACCAGTCACCTCGTATATAAGGTCAACTAATATTATTAAACAAATAGATGATATAATCTAACGAGTATTTGTAAGTCTGTTCTTTAATTTATATACAGTCGGTAATCGATAAGAAATGTAGTCAGTAATAAATTTATTTTTAATCACTAAATATTAAAAAGGAAATTGATGAAAATATAAAACTTGTTGACTTAACTCGATGCGACAACCTGCGGAATTGATACCCAATTTGTTATTTAGGTATAATTATCAAATTAGTAAACCCGAAGGTTCGATGCCAATATTAACAATCGCTGTTTACATATCTCCATTCCCACAAATCCATAAATATGTTCATTTTTAATCTGTTAGATGCCGTACATGGATCCTATGGGATCTGGGACCCTCCTGGGGCTCACCCAGCCTCTATAAAGTGGGAACTCAAGTAAAATTAAGGGAAAAGTCTGGTGGTTAAGGTGATCTAGGACAAATGACCTCAATGCACAACCGTTGTCCTAGAAAAAGTACAGTCTCTACCATGTACTGCACCACAGTCCCCTCATGCGATGTATTAGTATAGGTTTTTTAATGATAATTTTTATACATTTTTAATAGAATCCAAATATTTCCAAGTTATTCTTGGATCCTTCTTTTTCATGTGACGTTTGCATCTTCTTTTTTATGTGACGTTTGCATCGTACAATATATTCTTTATTTATTTTATACCATCTGTAGACGAAAAATTTAGACCATAATAAAAATATTTACTATAAAAAATCAATATCGAAATAAATATTTTGATGAAAGATGAGTCATGAATTGAATGGGAATGGAAAATTTGCCTCAGAATGTGCTCCGGATTGACAATAGTAGGAATCTCAGTTGGTTATCCCCTCTATGGCGATATTGCTTCTCAAATGAGACCTTTCAATGGATATATTCGATAGTTATCTATTGTATCTTTTTATATTACGGTATGTTATATAACATGTTAAATAATTTAGCAGCAACTTATTAAGATACTACTAGTTTAATAAGTCCTTTTAGTGTTTCATATTTCGATTTATTCGCTTTATTATAATTTAGCATTAACTTATTAAAATGCTACTATGTTGGTAATAGCTTAATAGGTAATATAAGTCTGATATTTCGATATATTCGATGTGTATCTTTTTATATTCCAGTATGTTACATAATTTAGTAGTAACTTATTAAGATACTAATACCTTAATACTAGCTTAATAATGGCTCTATATAGGACTTTTCCTATATTTGGACTTTCGGACTTTTGGATTTTCGATATAGTCTGATTTATCGGATATATTCGATGTTATCTATTGTATCTTATAATATTACAGTATGTTATCTAACATATTATATAATTTAACATTAATTTATAAAGATTTTATGCTAATACTAGATTAATAATTGCTACAAATCCCATATATCGATTTATTCGCCTGGCATTTGATATTACAGTATGTTGTATAACATATTATATAATTTAGCATTAACTTATTAACTTATTACTACTTTGTTGGTAATAGCTTAATAGGTAATGTAAGTCTCATATTTCCTTAAAATCATTAACAGCTACTATGTTCAAATTTTTTTATTATACATTTAGGTAGTTAGTTAATTGTTGAGAAATATTTTATTATTCACATATCTAATTTTTATTTTTATTTTCAGGTAAGTTTCGTTGAGGTCAAAGATCAGAGATTCTTGGATAAGGTCGTATCTTATAAGGAAAGTGCTATATTTAAAATTTTTAATTATAGATATATTTTTTTTTTAATATTGGATTAGCTCAATAATATAGCGCTAACTTGCTGAGATGTAGATCATGGGTTCGGATCCGACTGTGGCAGATATTTTATTTTTAACAGCCATGGATCGATCCTGTAGGGTCAAGAAATCCTCCGGGTCTCACTCAGCCTCTTTTGTCTTTTGAGTACATTCCCAGGGATAATTGGGGAGGGGGCAATCTCATTAATGAAATCTAATAGAACTCATTTAAACCATATATTTGTCTTATTTGTAAACACATCTCGATAATTTAATTAAATTAATAAGAGTGTGTAGCTACTAAGTTACTAATATCAATGGCTCGAGACCGGATTTAAGTAATGAATATTTATTTCTCTATCAGCCATGGATCGAATCTTTCAGATCTGAAGACTTTCTTGGGGTTCATCCAGCCTTTATAAAACGGGTACCATTAATTGGAGAGCATCTTTCGATTAAGCATGATCTCCGGCAAATCATCTCCCCGCAGAACCGTTGGCATAGAAATAGTACTGTACCTACCATGGACTGAACCCAATACCCTTCTAGTTCAGTAGTTGTGAACCTTTCTTTCTGGTCGCTACATAATCACCGGATTTGCATTTTTACTCGAAATTCGTAATAGATTTTTTGTTGTTGCAAAAATAGATTAATTATAAATAAATCCAGTGAACGGTGTGGCTCAGCGGTAGAGCACTGAGTTTCCGTCCCGAAGGACATGGGTTAAAATCCGGCTGTGGCAGATTTCTTTTATCTGTTATCAGTTAGAAAGTGATTCTACGAGTTCTGTAAACTCTCTTGGGGCTCATCTAGCCTTTGTAAAGTGGGTACCCTTAATTATTGAAATCTAGAGGGTTCATCGTAATATCTGCCGAATCATCTAACCCACACTCCCAACACAAAAATTTATTACTAACTGGTTTTGTTTTTTTTAAATCTCAAGATAATTATCTAAAGTATTTGAAAAAATATTTGTCCTATAAAATGTATGGTTTGATCTAAGAGGCCCCTCTTTCCAAGGTGTATCGATAACGAAGTCATAAAAAATGATTACTAACCAGCTGATTTTTTTTACTTCTTCTTTTTTGACTTCGTTATCGATACTTATTGGAATGAGGGGACTCTTTGATCAAACCATACATTTTGTAGGACAAATATTTTTTCATATAATTTAGATAATTATCTTGAGATTTAACAAAAAAAAACCCAGTGAGTAATACATTTTTGAGAATCATCAAATCGACATATTTTATCCTTTCTACCTCTTTTAGCTACCACAATCGAGAATTTTCGCAGAGGAAATTGTTGGGCGTCTCATCGAAACGAAGCTATTCACGAAGATTCGGATTGATACTAATCAAGTGAATAAATGGACCACGGATCCTGGACTCTAATCCTTCACTCTTTTAAAATTGAATGCCATTATTTTCTTTGATATGGAATTTAATTGTTAATTCCCGAAACTTCTCTGTTCATGGATACCTCTTTACTACTCCCTGGAGCTTCCCTCCATCCCGGAGGCCCTACACAAAAAAATCTGGTCTATCGACGGAAGGGAAAAAAGGAGTTGGCACGGAGAGCGATATGGGCGAGCCAGCTTTTCGGGCAAGCTCAGCTTTCTCCCTCTCAACCTTTATTCTTCGGAATGTGCTGCGATGATCCGATAGCGGATGGCAGCGCTTTGTAACTGCTATCGCCAGGGGAACAGGCGCGCGAGTAGTTATAACTGTTACTGATAACTGCTATTGCAACAGCTGATTACTTTAACCTAACTGGTTTAAATGTTACGAGAATAAAAAGTAACAGGGTACCGTTGAACAAATAACATTTACGTTTTTAAAAAACAACCAATACAAGCAATTTTAAACCACTTTGGTCGCATAGAGGGAGCGTGTGTGTCTGTGGATCCTGAATGTGGGGTATGTTTTTCTGGTAATTATTCCGTAGGTTGTCGCTTCGACCTGAATCACAAAACCTAACTTTTCATTAGCTCCCCTTTTGATATTTTCCAAAAATACAAATCGTGAGCTTTAGTATGGAAAATGGAATGTGCTAATAAGTAGATTTCTTATCTATTTTTTTAAAGAATATAATTAGATACTTGTGTATTAGCCGGTCTCCCCCCTGTGTAATAACCTGAACACTGATAATTCAGATACTGATAAAATTGACTTATTTATTCTTATTAATGGAAATTTAAATGTACGTAATTTAATAATAAAATGCAAATTATAGAGACCCCTCTTGCCACAGTTCTCTTCTTAAATAAATGTTTTCACTACACTTCGACTTTTCGACACTTCGACTACACTTTACGACGAAAACATCTCCATTTCTATATTTGTCAAAATCCGTTAGATAACCTTTTTTACATAATTTCATCTTTGGAATTATTCTGTACTTAAAATTCCTTACCTGAAATTGTATTCTTTAGGAACAAATAACTAAATGTAATTAAATATCAGCAAGGTAAACGTAGGCCTAGTAAACCAAAGCGTAGGCAGGAGGATTGCGTATAGCGCGTGCAAGTTATCTGTCATATATTTTACCGATAATCAAACCTATTATTTATTAATCGAAATCTCGATATTACCATCAACCTCAGCTTACTAACTTCCCTCCATGGACAACCATCCAAACTAAAATCTGTTAAATCACTATTAACGTAATCCTCCCACTTACGCCTCGGTTTACCACTCAGACGTTTCCAATTCAGTTCAGTACTTATTTACAGTTTAGTAATTCGTTTCTTACTAAGACAAAAAACTTTAAAAGTCCATCTCAACATTCGTGACGCTTCGTTATATTTACATCATTTCAATTATATTTACAGGTTACATGCTCTGCAATTCTATGTTGTGTAGTCTCCTAAATTCTCCAATAGTCTCATCTGACAGAATATTCTGCACAGTATTGTAGTTTTGAATGGCTAAAGAGATTGTTTGCCCTTAAAACCTCGCCTTAAAAAATAGTCAAAAAATGTGATTTTTTTCCTGGATAAGTTATTTTTTTCTAGGAGAGCAGAGTTGGAAACCAAGTTGATATGATCGGCCTAGACATTATCTTTCAATCTAGGCCTCGGATATTAAAGCGTTTGAATTTTTCAAGCATGAAAGGGAACTGTTTTGCTGAAAAACGTGATTTTTTTTTCTTCAAAAGAATTTCCGAAGAGATATATCCTTATTGATAGGCCTTTGTTTTTGAAGTTGCATCAGATGATGAAGATTTAGCTGACCGGTGGGACGAACTTATTCCCCAACTCCCTCAATCAAAGGAGCTTAAAGGAGTTGATAAAGACGGTTTGGGAGATCAGTAATCACTCACCTGCGAAATATCCTCAACTCTTCCCCGTTTTATTTAATATAGGGAATAGATTGGAAAATATAGAACCGAATCTTTTGAGCATTTTTTATTTTAATTATAAATGTCTCAGATAATTTTACTTTACCAATATAAAAGGAAAAAAACTGTACCTCTACTTATGCTTGGTCTTGATTCAGTACATGGTAGAGACTGAACTTTTTTCAAGACGTCCAAGATCAAGCTTAACCATCAGGTTGTTCCCCAATATAGGGTACCCAGTTTATAGAGAATTGGTGAGTCCCAGGTTGATATGTAGATCCTATAGGGTCCATTCACGGCTGTAAAATGAGTAAATAATTTGTCTGCTACAACTGGATTTGTACCAGTGACCTTCACCTTAACTATCCCGCTTCCTTAGATAAAATTAAATATAAAAAAAATTACGTCGAATTGTAAGCACAAATAAAATACTAAAAAGTCAACCATTTACACGTGAATAAAAATATAATATTTTTATATTATAAAAATTCAGGGTCGTCTGCTTCTCGGTAGCAGTGCTCTAAACCACTGAGCTACCAGGGGTCGTATCCAAGTCAATGATCGACCAGGGGTCGTATCCAAGGCAAACAAATCCGTTCTTTTTACTGATCCTATATCCTCGTGGGACGACCCGAGTTCGAATCCCGCCCAGGGCAAATCTCTTCAAAACAAAAATATTTAAAAATAATTACCATAAAAATAAATTGAAAATATAATAGTTTGAAACACTTGTATGCTTTAATAGGATATACAATAGAATAATATAATGTTCAATAATTTTAAAATAACAATAGTTTTAGTAACAAAAAAATAATAAGTCAAACATATTAAATTATTATTACTTCTTACCTAGCCCTATGATGATGATCTATATCTTAGGCCGAAACGTTGGGACATTAAAATAATTTTTGCTTATTTCCTGTAATCATTGACTGCCCCCTTGACCAATTCAATTCATAATATTAAATTATTTCATTGGTCCTAGAGAAGTGTGCAATGTTTCAATTCAATTCGATGCTTTGAAGTGGCCAAAAATTTAATTCAAAGATTCCATTTCGTTATATAGGCCCAGCTAATATAAGCGTGTTAAAAAAATAGAAAATTCTTAAATAAAAACACGCATAACAAGAAACAAATAAATATTTTACAATCCTTAGAAGTTTTTTGTTCTTTTTTTGGTAGTCGCTACAAGTGCCTACAAACGCCCAGAAGTGGGGAGAAATCCGACATAAGCCAGACGAGAATAAAGAGAACTTAAGCGCCGACGTCACTACAATTGTGGAACTTATGGGCTCTTAAATCGGTTAGTGCGGCTTTCGTTGATCTCAGCTCTTTTCCTGGCACTTGCTCTATCTTCAAGGCTGTTATTTAGTTTATTATTTAAATTATACAAATTTACATGTAATAGTTAACTATGTTAATATTAGTGTATGCTCATTAAAAAAAAAATGTAGCACAACCCCCCCCCCCACTGAGTCTTGTGGTTAAGAGCGTGCATAGGAAGCCTTAAACTACCCGTAGTTCATTAATGAAGCAGTGAAGTAAAGGCCATAGAGGTGGATAACAGTCGCTGCAGATCGGCTAATTTACAAGTACCTAATTATGTTATTAAAAAAAATGAAGAAATCTACTCATAACCACATTCTATTTTACATAATTACATAATAAAGCACACAACTAGTATTTTTGGGGAATATTAAATATATAACAAATTTAAAAAAAAATACAACAGTTTGAACTTGTTGTAACTCAACTCGAAGCGACAGCCTGTGTAACAAATACCCAATTTAGTAACGCACACACAAATAACTCACAAATGAGACAAATGATAAGAAGCTAGTTGAGATACGGATTTAGGCTAATATGCAAGTACCTAATAATCTTCTGAAACAAATGATAAATTCGAGATACGACTCCAAATAAAGGTGAGTAGAAGGAGGTTAAATCATAGGCTAGCTAAGAAGGAAGATAGGTGCGATATATTTAAGAGCGTATATAGGAAGCCTTTAACTAGCCGTCGTTCACTAATGAAGCAGTGAAGTAGAGGCCATAGAGGTAGGTGAGGGGCCATTATGTAAGTGGTTAGGTAGATGGCGTGTCAATAGCCGGGCGAGCTACACCATGTCATCATTTGCCCGGGGGACGTGCCTTGAACATGTATAACCCCATTACCCCCCACCAACGTCTCTTTTAAAAAACCATCACGGCTGGCGGGAGTTTGAAGGGCTTTAGCCCCTGATTTATTGGCGGAGGGCTTTGTGCCCGTCCCGGGGCTTAATTTTTGCGGAGGGGGGCGCTCCTAGTTGGGGCTGTTTATGGGAGCGGCACCCCCGTCGAATATAAAGTGTCATTGGCTTCGGGGATTAAGTGCCTCCTCACTGCTACTTCCTCTATTAGCTACTCCTCTTAATTGTAGCAGTCCTCGGGATCCATCATATTCTAGGGCATTACTCCTTTTTTTTTGTAGGAATTAAATAACAATTTTTTGTAATATGAAATTTCCTTCCTTAATCTTCAACTGACCACACACAACTAAAGTTGAACCTCACTTTAAAAAATGAACAAAAAAAATAATATTTGTATGTTCAATTTTGATTCGCTTTTACCTCTACTATTTAATTGAATTCTTAAATATGTTGTTACAAAGACACACTAAAAAATGTTTGAATATGAATTTGGATGGTAAAATATCCATGCTTAGGTTTGTGGAGGATTTAGAGTTATTGGGTGTGGACATGAAAACTATATGACTACATACAATGGCGTTGGTGAATAATACAAGCGCTCGAAGTAAATTCGGATAAGACTGAGTATAGGATTTGGGGACATTGTTTATTGAGGGAATAAGTTTGTATACATCGAGAAATTTGTGTACTTAGGGTCAATGGTAACTGGAAAAAAACTAAATTCACGAGGAAATAAAGGCATGATTAAAGGAAGGAAATGCTTGCTATTATCCAGCCTCGGCAATACTAAGCTCGCGTACTTTGTCCCGAAATCTAAAAATTAGGATTTATAAAACAATCATCCTCCAAACTGTCGTATATGTGAGTGAAATGTGGCCGTTAACGTCGAAAAATGAAAAACGTCTTAAGGTGTTCGAAAAATAGGCATTGTGTAAGATATTTGATCCGAAAAATATGAGACTACTAGAGAATTTAGGAGATTGCACAACGCGGAATGCCAGAGCGTGAACCCGGTTAATTTTATTGAAGTTAAAGCGTCGCAAAGATTGAGATGTGCTAGTAATGTTGTTGGGATGAGTAACAAACAAATTCTTAAAAAGGTTGTTACCGAGTGGTAAATCGAGGCGTCGATTGGATGATTGCATTAAAAGCGATCCTGCTGATTTGGCTGGTGGTTCGTGGACGGAATTTTATAAGGGGAGATTTCTTGCAATAAGTAAATTCCTCCTCCTGAGAAAGCATTAGAACATTTGATTACGTCAATTATTTTATTTCAATATTTATTAATACCCTAGATATGAAGGAGGCTAGGGATATAGGTTACAACAATATGCTTAATGAAAATTATTTAGGTTAAGTTTGAGGAAGATAATGCGGGATTTTATTCTCTAAGGAAAGGCAACCGACTGCGAACAATTGCATCTTCCGCCATTGCTCATCTCTAGTTAAGGAGGGGCTTCTTCGGTAATACTGTGTGGAATATTCATACATGTATATACACGCAAGCATATATATGTATTTATTTTATGTATATGTGATATTATAAATGAATATGTATTTACATGAATGAAATGATCGAAACCTCAAAAAGAGAAAATTATACTAATATGAAGTTCGCTTATTTTATTTGTGCCTATATTTCAGTTGCAGTTGGGCTCTGCCCTGAAGATGGCCTAAAAATTAGGCGGAAACGTATGCATTTTGTGCAATTTTTTTACTGCACCAACTAACTGAGCTGTTAAAACTATCCACCCAACCTTTTCCACATGAATATAAAGAAATTGGAAAACAACAAAAATTAAAAGCCTCAAGTCTCTAAAATATCGGTAAAAAACAAACCTGTCACAGTCTTGCCAATTAAACAAAACCATTACGTTTTTCATTATTTTAGATACTTATAGCTTTGTTTTTGTTTTTTGGAGTAAAAATGAAAAATATGGAATTCAACATTTAAAAAAAAAATAATGCTACATCTTGTTCCATTGTTTCGATTTTAGAACTGTTACTTCAATACAGAGTATGATAGAACAGTGAAATAATATTGAGATATTTGTCTTATAAACTATAAATTAAATGTTTTATTTTATTATTTTATAATTTTTAAATATTTTTATTTTGAAGAGAAAAGATTTGTCTAGGACCGGGATTCGAACCTGGGTCCCTCACGCATCCGCTTAAATGAATGGATAATTAACATCCAAGCGTCCGAGGGGTGGTATGAGATGTAGATGGGAGGATTTTGGATTTTGATAGTATTCCGTGAATGCTTGAAGACAGAGATTGGTGCTATCGGCATCGAACCTTTTGGATCGCTAAGCTTGTTATTATTTTTACTATTTTGTTCCTTAGAATACAATTATTATTTTTTTAAACTTGCCTACTAAGATTTCTCCAAGAGATATACAATGCCACAAAGAGATACTGAATTGGTACTTGATGTTGAGATCGCTATTAGCAACTATTGTCTTCTGAGTGGGATCAGACTCTGATGCCTCTTCAACGGTTCTTCACTCCATGTTCCGCTACATCTCGAGTACCTGCGACACTAGTATCGAACTGCATTCAATTCCTATATCAAGAAGGCATAGGACCGTATATATTACACATTAGAAAGCAGAAGCACTTTGAAAGCAAGGACAAATTTAAAGTAAAATGTTTAGTATTTGCGGATGATGAAGCATTGATAACTGAAAATCTATAAGAAGCGACTGTTATGCTTAGTATTCTACACGAGATTGCTGAAAAGACTGGGTTATATCTTATGAAAAAACCGAGTATATAATATTTTTTTTTAAATATGAGAACAAAGTATGGAAAATTAAAAGAGTTGATAAATTTAAATACCTCGGGGAATGGATCCAACCCAACGGACTGGATAACACAACAAATAGAGAAAGAGTAAAGAAGTTAGAATTTGCGTACAAATTAACAAAAAAATACTTCAATAAGAAAGCGATATCCATCCAAGCGAAGATAGACACTATAATTCAGTTATTAGGACACAAGCAACATATGGATCAGAGTGCTTAACACTGAACAAGAAAGGCGAGCCTAAGGGAATTAGAAATACTAAGAAAATTCTAGGGCTTGAGAAAAAAAATCCCACAAGCGACAACTGAGATGGTTTGGTCACGTATGAGCCAGGACCGAGACCCACGGAAGATAATGGAGGCTCAAGACCTCGAGGAAGGCCCAGGATTGCCTACAATGAATTATCCGCAAATTGGGAGAGAAGAAGCGGAAAAATCTTGCTCAAATGAAACAACTCACACAAGATGGAGAGGAATGGATGAGATGGGTTGAGGCTCCTCCACACTGAAAGGTACAAGGAGGAAGGAAGAGAAGAAGAAGATGAAAACAATGAAAATATATGGATTAAAAGGAGAATTGAAGATTTGTTTAAAAACACAGAAAAAAATTACAGATACTATGAGGAAGAGGCGAGTGAAACTGTAGGATATTTAGAAAGAATGGAAGAAACATAGATAACAAAGGAGAGTTTTAATTACGTTTACAAACTGAAGAAAACATGGATAGATGTAGTGAAGGAAGATGCCAACAAAATAGATGTTACAGAGGAAATAATACGTGACAAGAACCGCTTCAGGCTACTGACAGAAAACTCGACCTAAGAAAAAGACAAACCAACGACCAAAGGGAGTATGGACAGATAGTCAGAGACGAACAGTTGAAGAGAGAATGAAGAAGATAGATAGATGGCCAAATTCATAGATAGAAAAAAATTATTTATGGACTAATTCCTAATTAAGTGTGAATGAAACACCTCGAAACCCAGCATAACGATAACTTCATAAAACATAACACACATTATCGTTAATTAAGTCAATGAAAAATTACCTTAAACTTGTTCAGATGGTTAGAAAGGAGAAACGAATTATTTATGAATTAATCTGTGCCACAAGATGAAAATTTCTCAAAACAACGGTGAAATCCGACGCTAGCGCCTCTGTTTAAGAGTTTTGAAGTAAAAAAATACTTGAATAATTGAAGATATAGTATACAATAAATTTAAATAATAATAATTTTTTTTATTTTATAATTTAATTTTCATTTGCACCTGCGCAATTGCGCATTCAGCAAATTTGATCCTAGTGTTTTTCACCTTGATTTTCTTCATGAACTTCTATATGATGGTGGAGTAAAAATATAAATATCAATAGGTGAGTAGGTCTCTTGGCCAATGTCTTTTTAATCTTTTCCTATCAAGTCCAGGTAACAGGGAGTAGGAAAGCGGAAGAACGAGTGGGTTTGGGTGATATTGTGTCGATGAGTGGAATGTCATGTATTTGTTATGAATATATGATTTTAAGGTGGGAATGTTCATGTCGTTGTGTATGGTGTCATTCAAAATATACCATGGTGCATTAACAATTTTTCTGAGAATTTTGGACTGTGTTGTTTAAATCTTGTGTATTTGGACTTTTTTTTCTGAACACCAAAGTTCTGCTCCATATGTCCAAATAGGTTTCAGTATGCTATTATAGATAAGTCGTTTGTTCCGTAAGTCAAGTGAAGATCGGCAGAATAGAAGATGTGATAGTTCTTTGTACCGTCTAGTCAGTTCTTGTCTCTTTAATTTTGTATGTACGTTCCATGTAAGTCCAAGTATAGTCCGAGATAACGTACATGATTTTTGGAAGGAACTTCGTCGTTGTCACGAAGATAAAGATGGGGTTTTTACTGGGCTTAGTAAGGAACGAATTCCTAAGATGTTAATAAGCGCTGTGCCGACTTAGAAGCGTATGAGGGGTAGACCGAGACGTAGGTGGGAATATTGCGAAAAGATTCATCTGGCGGGTTTAGGTTTGGGTAGCGGTCCATGGAAATAAGGTTTTACACAGGGATTAGTGGTAACTGCATCGAGCTTTCTGGTTCGTTGAACCTTATTATTTTTATTATTATTTAATTAATAATAACATCTATATATTATTTAAAAGTCAATTTGTGGCTGTAATCTATATCTATACTAATATTATAAATGCGAAAGTAACTCTGTCTGTCTGTTTCGCTTTCACGCCTAAACTGCTTAACCGATTTAAATGAAATTGGGTACAGAGATAGTCTAGAACCTGAGAACATAGGCTACATTTAAGGCGAAAAAGGGGTTGTAAGGGGTTGAAATAGTGGATGATTTAATATAATTCATTTAAAATAAATAATAAACATATGTTTTAATGTTTTTACACGATGTGCGTGGGCCAAACTCTTTCAAAGATCTCAAAAAGATCAATAATCAAGAATTTTCAACATTTCGAAAGACATGTCAGGCAAACGGGTTATTAGAGAATGATAATCATTGGGATACAACTCTGGAAGAGGATGCACAATGCAAATCTGCGCCCAAGCTGAGAGAGCTGTTCGCCATATTAATAGCGAGATGGGGGTTTCAAACCCTCAGGAATTGTGGGAAAAGTATAAAAATGACTTGGCGGATGATATTTCACACAGATTACAAGAACAGAATCCGAATGCTTCATACAATGAATGCGCTAACAAAGGTTGAAGACCATGTGATTACTATTACTGGAATAAATTTATCCGATTTTGGAATGGGCAGACCACAAAGAATTGGAGAAGTTATTAGTGATTTAATGCGGGAACTAGATTATGATACTTAATTTCTTTAATGCAACAAATAACAGAAGCCCTTCCACTTTTAAATTCAGAATAAAGATTAGTTTTGACACAGTTATTCAAAATGTTGCCAGTTGCGAAGGAGGTTTGTGCTTTTTGGATGCTCCAGGAGGCACTGGCAAAACCTATGTTTAAAATTTACTATTAGTCCGTATTTAAATTTATTATTAATCCGGAAAGATAAAGGAGTTGCTGTTGCAGTACGATAGTCGTAGATCTCTCTTTGTACTTTTACATGCAAGGTACTGATGTAAAATTGTAAAAAAAAAAAAGTAAAAAAAGTTGAATTGACTACTCTTTGTGGCAATCAATTTATCACATGCCTCTAAAGCCAGACAAATTCCATCATAATTTAGATACATAATTCTAATAACTATATCGGGTATTCCTGAAATTATATTGTATGTATTCCTCCCCCCCCCCAACCCCCTTGGAGGGATCGTTTATTAGAACATGCACACCATGCTAAAATAAACACACTGCATTTGATTAATATTGCGTACCGTATGTAAGCTATTAAACAAGATGGAATAATGAATTGATTTATGTTTAATAAATATTTCTAAATATCGAAAGCATTTAATATTTTAAATATTACTGCTATAATGAAATCTTTATGGTATTATTAACTATGAAATAGTTTTAATATTTCCAAGAATAAATGAGAAGAAAAATAAATAATAATAAAATTGATTACCTAATGGATACACGATGTTAAAATTTTAATATATAGATATAATTGTATATTTGTGTGTGTTGATTTTGGTGAATCAATCATTAATACTTTTAAAAGTAAAATTTCTTATCACTAAATAATTTATACTTAAATAAATACATTCATGAAATAAACACCTTACATTCGCAACAGCTGTTGAGCGTATTCTCGGCAAATTCCCTTTCTTGCGCAACCGTTATTGGATTGAACCCAATATTCCTGATCTCTTGAAGTGGTACAGCTTTTCATTTAACATCAAGTCACCAATTCTTGACTGGCACTAAAACTAAAATTGTTGTTAGAATAGAACAAAATTAGAATAATTTATTATAATTAGAATAATATACTACTCATGATAAAATCTAGGAAATCTAGGAACAAAGCTCAAATTATTTAAAATGCAAAGAATTTTTTTTAATAAACCTCTAACATTATTTAAAAAAAATTAATTTTATTGGTATTAAATTTCTTAATAGTTTTTAAATATGTTAGTATTATTTTTACCTTTAAAATTTGCGATATCTGAAAATTAAAAAATATTTATAAAAATAAAATAAGTTTTAATTAAAATATTTAATTATCTTAATTAATGACTTCATTGTGTTACGATGCTAAAACATATATAGTAGATATAGTTACGATGCTAAAACATATATAGTAGATATAGTTATATCTAAAATACAGTAAATTCAGCATTCTTAATTAATTTAAATATACATTATATATTTATATATATTTTATGAATATAGATACATACCAAAAGTAATTTTTCAGAGAAGACATATATTATGATAATTTTATAAACCTGTGATGTAGACTTGAGAAAACCACGAAACTGACTGAATATTAGAAAGGAAGTGGGCAATTTGTTTTGACCGGATAATAGAGTAATAGATTCTGATTGGCTGTCACCTTTGTACCATCTCTGTTTCAAAAACATCGCTCATTAGTAAGCCGGATACCGCGGATGGTGAAGGTGCTCCGTTAAATTACTCTTTTTAAAATAACAAATTTGTAAAATAATTTTGAAATAGTGTGATTGCTAAGTTATAAGTGTTATAATAATAGTGAGTGTTAATTATTTTATTCATATTATAATCTATTTTATTAGTTTGGTGCAAATAAAATAGTGTTTCAGTGAAAATAATTCAATAGATTCATTAAAAGGGTTTAAACAGGTACTAAAATTACCTTTTATATTTGTAAAGAATATTATTGATACCACTATATATATATATATATATATATATATATATATATATATATATATATATATATATATATATATATATATATATATATATATATATAACTATTTTGCAAATTAAATACATAAATTAAAATATGTGTTTAACAGCAAATTTCTTATTTATGTACATTTTTATAAAAAACGGTTTTTGTTTTCCCATCTTTTGCCAAAACCTAAGGGATTTTGCGGGTTTGATCCACTTAGGCATGTCACAGAGCGGTGCCCAAGGGAAAAACATTTTTTTTTTCTAAATGAACACCTGTAACTTTAGGCGTCTGTCCTTCAGCTTTCTTTATTGTTATTGAAAATGCTGTTTTCAGGGGAAACTGTACTCTTTTAAACTAAAACGGCAAATCAGTCGGAATTATCTGAATACGGGCCCAAAATTGCCCTTTCCCACAGCCATTCTCGATTGCCCATATTTATTTGAAGATCAGAATAGACATTATTTTTTAGATTATCTGTGTTATCGACAATTTGACAGAACTCACGTCTCAGTACTATGTTCAATGGTAATTTTAGAACTGAGTGCGCTGTTTGTCCCCCACTAAGTAGCGTAGAAGCTATTTCAGAGGAAGCTACTAGAACAACCCCCGTATCTTTCCGGATTTGGGTTAATAGTATATTTAAAAATTTTGCCAGTGCCTCCTTGAGCATCCATAAAGCAGAAACTTTGCCACTGGCAACATCTTGAACAACTGTGTCAAAAACTAATCTTTGTTCTGAATTTAAAAGGTGGAATTTATTTATTTCAAATTAAATCAATTATATTAAATCATCCCCTATTTCAACATCTTACAAACCTTTTTCGCATTAAAAGGTAGCCTATGTCCTTTCTCAGGCTCTAGACTATCTCTGTACCAATTTTCATTTAAATCGGTCCAGTAGTTTAGGCGTGAAAGCGAAACAGACAGTCAGAGTTACTTTCGCATTTATAATATTAGTATATATATATTGAACAAGGGAAAGGTCAACAGAGACATTAAATAAATGTTAATACAATAGTGGAAAAATTCAGGTATTTTCAATTTCCTGTTTTAGTTTAGAAACTTAAGGTTTTTAGTTGGAATTTGTCCACTATTGTATTAACATTTATTTAATGTCTCTGTTGACCTTTCCCTTGTTCAATATATATATACTAATAATTATTATAAATGCGAAAGTAACTCTGACTGTCTGTTTCGCTTTCACGCCTAAACTACTGGACCGATTTAAATGAAAATTGGTACAGAGATAGTCTAGAGCCTGAGAAAGGACATAGGCTACCTTTTAATGCGAAAAAGGTTTGTAAGAGGTTGAAATAGGGGATGATTTAATATAAATGATTTAATTTGAACCAAATAATAAACAACAAATAACAGAAGCCCTTCCACTTTTAAATTCAGAACAAAGATTAGTTTTTGACACAGTTGTTCAAGATGTTGCCAGTGGCAAAGGAGGTTTCAGCTTTATGGATGCTCAAGGAAGCACTGGCAAAATTTTTAAATATACTATTAACCCAAATCCGGAAAGATACAGGGGTTGTTCTAGTAGCTTCCTCTGAAATAGCTTCTACGCTACTTAGTGGGGGACGAACAGCGCACTCAGTTCTAAAATTACCATTGAACATAGTACTGAGACGTGAGTTCTCTCAAATTGTCGATAACACAGATAATCTAAAAAATAATGTCTATTCTGATCTTCAAATAAATATGGGCAATCGAGAATGGCTGTGGGAAACGGCAATTTTGGGCCCGTATTCTGATAATTCCGACTGATTTGCCGTTTTAGTTTAAAAGAGTACAGTTTCCCCTGAAAACAGCATTTTCAATAACAATAAAGAAAGCTCAAGGATAGACTCTTAAAGTTACAGGTGTTCATTTATAAAAAAAAAAGTTTTTCCTTTGGGCACCGCACTGTGACATGCCTACGTGTATCAAACCCCCAAAATTCCTTAGGTTTTGGCAAAAGATGGGAAAACAAAAACTTTTTTTATAAAAATGTACATAAATAAGACATTTGCTGTAAAACACACATTTTAATTTATGTATTTTATTTGCAAAATAATTAGCCTACAAATTAAAAATGCTGCCCAAAGTCACTATTCCACGCGGACGAATTCGCGGGCTTTGCTAGTATACAATATTTCCTTTTAAAATTCCTTTTCTTGGTTCTTTTCTCGAAACATAAAGTTGATTAGATAGGATTCTAAAGAGTCTCTATTGGTTTTTCTTTCTTTCTTGTTTCTTCACTTGGCACTTCCCCACTTTCTAACATAACTTCATGTTGTGACCTCTACAAACCTTCTTCCTAAGCTATATCACTTTTTCTTGGAACTGTGATACCACTATCTGATTGTCTTAAGAGATCCCACTTTTGCATATTGTTTTACAAATTGTATTGATAATAAAAATACAGCAAATAGAAAAAATAAGATTGCTCCATCCTCCACACTTATCAATGGTGGTACCCGTATAAGGAGAAAGGATAAAAGGATTTTATAAAAATGCGAGGAGGTTTGAGATTCCGCAATAGTTCTCCTTTTGTGAATCGGAATAAGTATAAGTTTTCCGCCACATTTTTCAACAATAGGTGTGACTATAAGGAATATCGAGTCACATCATTTGTGTTCATCATCCTGGATTCTTTACCCTAGACGCTCAGGTTAATCAGAAAATGGCGGTTACCCCGTTCCAGGTGCCGCGTTGAAGGAAATTCCATCGACGCCGCTAGAAGAGGAGGAAGAAGTAACAGACTAAAAGGTCCTAGGATCGATGATACCTCGTTTGTCTCAATACAGCGAGGAGATGGCACAAGTGCTTTCAGGAGCATTAGCCCAAGCACTTCGCCATAACAAGATCCTCCGCCACACCTTTCTTCATCGAATCACCACTCTCTTCCTCCCGATGGATGGAGGTGGATATAGGAAGAGTTCCTTGAATTATATTGATGTAAAGAGGTGTTCGGTAATTTCTTTCACCGTGTATAGGCTTTTCCTATCTTCAGGATTTCCCCGAGGCGATATTTATTATTTTTTTACTGATGAAGAGTACATCTGTATCGAAAATGTGACTGGACTTTACCAGTATTGCTGCCCTCACACAATTGGCAAAAGTTATGCAGAGTCGTTTCTTCGTCATCTCTTAAACCTTCCTTACTTAATCAACTCTTTTGGAAATCTAAATTAAAGGTTCTCCTACGAGCCAAATTTATAGCAGATAATCTTAAATGAGGATAAGTAATACGTTTATTGTTTATTCATTCAACGTCACTTTATGATGCTGCGGCTAGTCAAACGATGCTACAGTGGGAGTTCTAATTTTTACCTATACAAGTAGAGATATACAATTAGGATAGAGATCTTTAACGAGTTCCCGACACCATACAGGCTCCAATAAACATCTTCTCTGAAGGATGGCTCAAAGTTTAGTTAGTCCGGTACAAAAGTCCTCAGAGCACCACTACAACTACACCACAGTGAACGAGAGAGAAGTACGCCATAAAGCCGATTAAGAAAAGGAGGTAACTCGACTGTTACAATTCACCGCAATATTATTGTTTTGTTTTTTTAGATATTACAATTGCAAATTTTTGGTGTTGAATAAGTTAAAAACTTAGTTATATCTTGAAACGTAAAGGAATTAACCATAGCGATTTAAAATAGTTCACATTAATTACAAAAGATTCTTATACGTGACTAGTTTGCCGTACGAGGCAGAGCTTTGGGGCTCCACTAAGTCATCCGATCCTTACAATCCAATATCCTTTGTAAAAGCCTCAATGCACCTTACTTTGTTACGAATAATGTAATCCATAATTACTCCTATAACGAGTATCTGACAGAATAGGGACGGGCATTTAACGTCTCCTCTGAAGGACGGCTCAAAGTTTTTTTAATCCGTTTTAAAAGCCCTTAGAGCACCACAGGTAACCATGAGAGAAGTACGTCATACAGCCGATTAAGAAAAGGAATTAACTCGACTGTTACGATTTACCGCATTATTAACATAGTCGCTAATTTTTGTAGTGAATACAGTTATCGAGGGGGTAGAAATCGAATTATAACTGGTTACTCCCATACACTTGTCCCACCCTTCAAATCATCATCGTACTTCAGGAATATTGATATAACGCAAAAAAATTATCGAAAACGGTTCAAATCTAAAGGGATACTCTTACACGCGAGACCTTATGTTTTACGACAGACTGCGAAGAAACTAAACTAGCAGGGTTACGAAGTCCTTCCGCACCCACCTCTGCGGATTTATCTCAAACAGATTTTCATCTGTTAAGAAATTTGGGCAACTTACTTAAATGTTAAAAAAAAAAATATGCCAAGTTTTTGAATTTTCGCTTATTTGTATCGATTGTTATTATTATTAGCCGTAAAGCTGGCAAAATGGAAGACGCTAAGTAAAGTAATGGTGATGGTTCCTAACCACCCTTAAGAAAAGTGATGGTTCACGTTTCGGGCTTCTTGTTCTTCTTATTTGTCCACTAGGTTTTCTATCTTCGCTCCATTTTGTTCCAATACTAGGCGATTTTGTCTCTGGCTTAAACTCCCATTTTTCAACTTTATGTTTAAAACTGTTTCTTATTTTCATATCTTCATCAGTAATTTTGTCTAATTCCAAGTTTCTCTGAATACCTCGGATCCATTCCGCTCCATTGACAAGGGATGGTATGTATTTTACTATTCTCTTTGTAATTCTGTGATCGGGAAGGCTCATTATGTGGTCATAGAATTTAAGACATCTTTTCCTCAAGTCTATTTCAATGTTCGAATATTCTTCAATTTTAGATGTTTTCTGTAATCTTTATCTTTTTTATATACATTTATATTAAATCCCATACTTATATTTTAAATTTTATATTTATTTTTACTTCTCTACTGTCATTCACGAGATTCCTTTCATTACTTTCTACATATTTCTTCTGTTTTTCATTCATTATTTTCTACGTATTTCTTCTGTATTTATTCCCTGGCATAATATATTGTATCAATTTTCTTTCATTTTTACTTATGTAACTCTCCAGGAGTCTATTATCATGGATTTTATATTTTATCTGTATTATAATAAGTTTTCCATACATTTATATCTCATTTTTTATATGTACAATTTTCATTTTATATCTTTCTGTTTACCTTTTCTTTGTCTTTCTCTTTACATTTCTTGGTACTGTAATGTTTTTTAATAGTTTATTTTTTTTGTCTGTTTTCTCTCATAGCCCTGAAGATGACCTACAAAGTAGGTCGAAACGTCGGCACTATCAATAAAAAAGTACTCACTTATTTTGTGTTTACATTGACTGCACCCCCAACTATTTCCATCCTACATTAGATCCTCCGGCCAACGATTTTCTCTCTATCATTTATTCTTTTTCGTTCAATATTGGTTACAGATTTCCTAATTATTTTCCTTTCCTCTTTCTTTAGATTTTCCTTATCTGTTTTTCTGTTAAGTAAAATTATAATAACTATTATTACTTGTCTTATAAATCAAGTTGAACTATCTTGTGGCGACCCTGATTGTACATAATGTATTGTTACAAACTAATTAATTTTAATTACATTGAAACGATTCAATAATAGTTGTTTAGAATAATTTTTAACAGGAAAATTTAGCAGAGTGGTATTAGCAATTAATGCATGGCCATTAAAGGAGAAAGAGACGTTAAAAAACGAAAACAGAAGCCACTGCCATTGTGATCAACCATCAGGGTGATTAAAACCTCCCTGCGGCGCTTGATCAAGCTGGCTGTGGATCACCGCCACAAAGGCCGCCAAAACCGTCTCTTTCCCGCGCAAAGCTATTGTCTTCCCGCCGCGCCGACTGTATACCGACCCTCCTACCTTCACTTTACCCCAATTCAATGTCGCTCATTTATTTAGATGAGTTGTGAATATTAGGCTGTTATGAAATTACTTTCCGTAATAAATTTATTATCCTTGATCCATTATAAAAATGATTTTTATTACGCATATAAATGTTACAAAGTTTTATCTTCCTAATATGGAGGCAAACGCGACAAACGAATTGTTTGAAATTTTGGACTATTAAGCTAGTAGGCCTTCTAGTTGGCACGGGATTCAAATTGAACACTTGCAGTTATACACAAGGTGTTACAAAAACCGGCAAATCTCTTAAGGGAGTGAGTTTGCTCATGAAACTAAATAAATTTTGCTATGGGATCAAAATGAAATGAAATTTTTTGAGACCCTGAGACGTCTCGCGGTGCCCCGCACACCCTGCACATAAGGTAAAGCCGGCCTTGTGTGGAAGTAGTTGTAACTAACTATTTAGAATTCAAATGACAAATCAAAGTCAGCCATAATGACTTTAATGTACCATTTGTCGATGATTTGGCACAAACCCGATGTCAATTCTTTCATGACAAACTTTATTTCCACTCAAAGGCAGTTGTTTCAAACGTAGCTTCCTCTTCAATTCCCGATAAACCCTCCGAGACATCGAAAACTCACTGGGGTTGCAGTTGGTCTCTTAGTTTCTCTACCCTAAAGATGGCTTAAATCTTAGGCCGAAACGGAGGCACTTTTGGCATGTTTAGTTCGTCTGAACAAAATTTAATAGATGTAATTTCCTGATACTAGAATTTTGTGACCTTTACATCACTTCCGAAGCTATATTCTTTTTTTTTTTTTTTTCTATACCCCTTTAACCACATTCCTCTTCCTACATAAATGTTCGAATAACATCTCCGTTTTTATCCCTGTCAAGATCCATTTGATATTGTTCACATAATTTTATCTTGAAATTATTCCGAACTTCTGGAAGTATTTCACAGCTTCTTCCTTTAAATACGGCTATTCTCGATGTGTTATTCTGTTCATTTTGAACAGTCAATAACAAAAGGAATGATAAAAAAACACAAAATTAAATTTAATAAACAATACAGAAATTTAAGTAGACAACATTAGCAAAACAAAAACACTAAAAAAAACAATACAATACAAAATTCAATTATTTAATAACGAACACATAACTATCTCAAATGAAAGGAGTACTTTCGCTATCTTGCGGAATTAATGGTAACTATCTTTTTAGAAATAAAAAGAAAAAACCTTTGTAATTATTAAAGAAAGCTATCGTCAGCTATAGAATTATCAGTGTTCAGGCTAATAACAATGTAGAATAACAGTCCCTGGTGACCGGCTAAAACACAGGAACCCATAAAACATACAAAAACTTCAAAATGTTATAAGATTGCTATATATCCTCTACCCTTTTTGTTATATATTTAATTAACTAATCTAATAATCATTTTCCAGGTTGACAATGACTTAATTTTTGAAGAAGTACCACCAAAAGAAGTAGAAGAAGGTTTCTACAGCAAGATCCTGAACAGAGTGAAGAGGCAGCTGTTCGGAGGCTGGGACCTTTTCGGAAACAAAGAAGAGACGACTCCACAACCTGCTACAGAAGCAGCACCCTTGATTACAGAGTCCTCAACATCTTCAAGGTCAGTAATACCCTTCAGTTCATTTTGATTTTAGCGGTCTCGAGACTGTTGAAGTCCGGCCTAGGATAATAGAGATTTATTTCATATATTCACGCACGGAATGGACCTTAACCATCCTATTCTAGTTTGGTTATAGAATTATAAGGTTATCTAAAGCAGTAGATAAACTCTTTTCTGCAGTAGAAAAATACGTTGAATAAATGATAAAATGATAAAGTTGGAAATACGCCTCAGTATATTTCGGCACTTATGAAAATAATACAATTTTATAAAATATTTGTATTAATCATCCTCGACATAGATTTCTTATTAGCTTAAAGGTTCCGTGAAATAATACCAAAAATGAAGAAGTAATTAAAGGCATCTGTTCCAAAGATTGTCGCTTTGAAGTTAAATCACAACAAGCTTTAACTTCTCAATCGTTTCCTTTCTAATTTTTACCAAAATACAAGTTACAATAAGATATTGTATGGAAAAAAGACTGAGAAACGAGTAGATTTCGGTAATAATTTTATCTATAAATGAACGTTTCAACAAACACATATCATCATATTTCAAGGGTGCCACGACGGAAACGTTGGAGACCCGGGTTTGAATCGCGGCCCTGGACATATCTTTTCTCTTCAAAATAAAAATATTTAAAAATTATAACAATATATCACCTATACTTCGAAATGTTAGTTGAAACGGTAATTTTTAGATAAAATTATTATTGAAATCTACACATTTCCCATAACTATACTCTTTGTTTCATACTAAAATTCATGATCATGTTTATTTTCGAGAATATTAAAAAGGAAACAAATGAAAAAATAAAACATATCGTGTCGTAACTCGAAGTGACAACCTGCGGAACTGATACCAATTTATTAATCATATTTACATCAATCATTTCTTGCAAATAATATAAACGTTCCGTGAAATAATACCAAAGATGATCAGATAAAAAAAAAATATATATGGATATTTAAGAATTATTTTTTTTTTTCTTCATGAATTAGAACATTTCTCAGGTGAATAGGTTTTGTCAATAATACATTCAAAAACCATGTATTACAAGTAGTAACAATAATTTTAGACTTGATTGTCAAAGTTTAATAAATATAAATAAAATATAATACAATTTAGTAGTTATTGTGTTCAAACCATCGAAATCATAAGTAATAAAAATTCTTTAATGTTTTACAATATTGTGTAGATATATTTGTATATTTCAGTTAACCTATGACAGGTTTACTTATAAAACTTAATATTTCAAGTAAATTGGTTCTTTAGTCATTTTTTAAAATAGTTTTTTAACTATGTAGAACTAGTAAAGCAATTTGCATGAGGTTAAGAATTTCATTCCAAACTGCACCAGTGTTGCTTAAAACAGTATCAAAAATAATTTGTCAGTTTAAATTAATGAATATTTATAATTCAAAATTGTGCAATATTCATTCATTTATTAATTTTAGAACTTCATATGTATGTTCAAATGTATTAAAATTAGAGAAAAAAATTTTAGTGAAAAAATACTATACATTTTTTTTTAAATAAGAAAGATTTTTCGACTTTTTAAGAATGTTTTTGGTCTAAATTAACCAAAAAACCTTTGGCATTTTGAATTTTAACAATAAGAGTAAAGAGAAGAAATTTCTATGAGTGTGTTTTTACAAGTTTGCCAAACCTCGGCAAATCAACTGAATTAAAAAAAAGCCGTCGTAAGGAGGTAAATATATATATATAAATATCGTAAATATACAATAAATGACTTCTTCAGGGCAGAAAAGAGAGTGAATCTCTTTTCTGCCCTGAAGAAGTCAGCAGCATGTCTGGCGAAACGTTGGCGAAAAAGTTAGTGGCACGGTCTAAACCAGAAGATACCACTGAAGTATTTTGTATAAATAGTCGCCGTGGAAACCTAAAAGAGTATTTAATATAATGTTTGTTGAAACATTCCCTTCAAGATAAAATTATTACCAAAGTATACACATTTCCCATAATTACATTCTCTTTTCCATCCTAAAGCTGCTGATAACTTGTATTTTTTGGAAAATATTAAAAGGGAGACTAATATAAAATTAAAGCATGTTGTGGCTGTCGAAGTGACAACCTGCAGAATAATTACCTTAAATTATTGTTATTGAATGCTAAAAAAGATTTTCTGTAAAGTTCTAGAGAGACACGGAGTCCTGATGAAATTATTACTAACAATCCGATACCAGATGATGAAGATAGTGATCTTGGATCTGGTGAACCAGATGATGGTTCGGGTGATGTAGACTTGCCTTCATTTGTAATACCAAATCAACCTGTAGATTCATCAGATACTAAGTCCACAAGTAAGTACAACTTTTTTATTTTTTTTATTTGTAGAATAACCACAGAAGGGTTTATCACTTGTTTCTTCGAGCAAGACCATTTTGTTTTCTTTTACCACTTTGTACTCTTTTTTCTCTTATAAATCTGCTTGTCGTAGCACAGTAGTATCAATTTGTATTTGAATTTGAATTAGCAAATAAACAGATTTATTTAGTTGGTGCATATTTCAACCCACATTTCATCTTATAATGACTTAAAACTTAAGCATTTGTTTGCCCTTGCCTGCACTCCTGACCAAGCTTCTATCTTGGGCATATATATTCATCTATTCATCCACCTTATAATCTTTTTTATAACGCTACATAATATGAATAAAATTTATGTTGGAATTATTATTATTTTTTCATTAGAATAAGAATTTTTAAAAAATAACCTACCATGAAATATACACAAAACATATAAAAACCTATGAAATTTAATTCCTTCTTCCAGGACAATAACAGCTGATTTTTACTATGTCTCATCAATGCTAAGAAATGAAATCAGTATTTTGTATTCAGTTCAGACATATATAAAACATTTAATAATAATATCAAAGAGCTAATTCTTAAACTATAAATAAAAAAAGTATTTTTACAGAAAGCATTTCAATATCTTCTAACAAAAAAAACAAACAAAAAAAAAAACCGTTCCGCAGCTTGTTATTTCGAATTGAGTAACCAATTTTAACTGTTTTTTTAGTTTCATTTTTAATATTATCCACAAATGCAAGCTAACATGAGGTTTAGTATGGAAAAGAGAATGTAATTATGGGTAACAAATAGTAGATTTCGGTAATCATTTCATCAATAATAAAAGTTTCAACAAACATTTCGAATTATAAGTAATATATGTTTATTGAAACTATCATTTCTAGATGAAATTATTACCGAAGTAAGCTCATTTCCCATAATTACACTCTCTTTTCCATACTCTAGCTCATGATAACTTGTATTTATGGGGAGTTATTAAAAGGGAAACGAATGAAAAGTTAAAACTTGTGTGATTCAACTCAAAACGACAACCTGCAGAATAATTACCGAAAAAAAAATCAGAAAAGTATGTTTGGGAAAGCTGAATATAAAAAAAAAACGTATAAATTTTATATGATCAATGTAAGCAAACTGAAAGTCTGAGACATTGGCATATCTCTTATTTAATATATCTAATTTTAGTCCTATGATATCATATAGAATTGTTTTATGTTTGTTAAAAGATTTCGGTTACATTCCCAGTTTAAATTCCAGGGGCATGCATAGCTGTCGATCTAGGAGCAAAAAATAAATAAATTAAAGGAAATCGCTTAACTTTTGAAAATATCATGGCTCTTCTAGCCGAGACCTGTGAATAAACTGAAGATTAGATTGTCAAGATATTGAAACATGTGGAAAAATATCTCTCGAAATCTTTTAAAAATATATCAAAGTATTGACAAATATAAAAAAAAAAACACTGAACAATTTTAAAAGGTGGTGATGAAAAAATATATATTGTGAAAATTCAAATATCTTAGAGAATGGGTAGTCTGGAATGCACCCAAGAAAAAATAAATAAAATCTAGAAGAAACTGGCTTTTTGACTCACTAAAAACATCTAAAGCTATTAGTTTGTCTCATGGAATGTGAAACTAATAAGCTTTGGCACTGTAATCAAAATGGAAACCCTATGTGCATCTGAAACTCTGCCAAACAGAATAAAAAACATTATTTAACTGCTCAACCTTGATTAGGCTTGGTGAAAATTAGCCCATCAGGTTCTGGAATAAGTACTTTGCTATAAGTAATGCAGGTTATCACCTCAAGTTAAGTCACAGCTAGGTTTAACTTCTCAATTGTTTTATTTTGGTCGGTTGGCTGCTCCAAATTTGAGGTGTAAAACCGATTGGTCAACGCCTTAGTAGTATAATCATTTTTTAATAACAATTAAAAAAAAAAAATGCATCAGTTATTCTTTTTACATTGGTAGGTAGTCCTATTTTATCCATCTCTCTTTTGTGAAAGGTACAGCCTTCGAAGATATGGGCTATTGACAAGCTCTCGCTGCACTTCTCGCATGTTGGCGGGTGTTCTTTAGTCTGGGTAAGCCTTGAATGTCCTATTCTAAGTCGTTTAAGGACCACTTCCTCTCTTTGGATGAATTTGATGGAGCTATAACGGGAGCTGCTCCATGGTTTGACATTAGTTTTAATATCCTTCAATTTATTTGGAGGGCTATTGTCCCACAGGCTTGCCACTCTTGGAGTATGTGCTGTCTTAGTGGTCGCGCTAGCTCAGATGGGGTCAATACAGCTTTAGCACGACCTGGAAGAGCAAGAGCTTTTCCTGCCCTATCAGCCAGTTCATTGCCTATAAAACCTACATGTGTCAGCGACCAGATAAATTTTTTTCGATGTTCCAACATTATGTAGCTGTGGTCTGGGTACATGTTACTCATGGCTTTTAAGGCACTCAAAGAGCTTGATACTACTACCAAATTTTCAACAGTAAATTTAATGACATATCGGAGGGCCATTCCGATGGCATTGATTTCTATATGTATAGTATATTGTTTTCTTTTTAATATTCTCAATAATAAAAATAATTTTATTGCTGACTGTATATAGTAACTATTATTGGCTGTAAATAGATTAAAGAACAGCTTACACATACTGTTCATGTTATATCATCATCTATACTTTAAAATGTTTGTTGAAACTTTCATTTCTTGATGAAATGATTACCAAAATACACAAATTTCTCATGATTATTCTCTTTTTTTCATATTCAAACGAACGATTATTTTATTTTTAAGAATATAAAAAAAAAAACGAATATAAAGTTAAAACTTGCTGTGACTTAAGTTGAAGCAACATCCTGCGGAACTGATACCAGTACTTTAATATTATATATTGGTTTTTAGTCAAATATATTTATTTAATTTTGTGTGTATTTCATGGTTGGTAATATTTTTAAAATTTACTATTTTAAAGAAGCAAAAAGCAAAATCGATTTAAAAAAAAATACAAAAATGATCATTTGTAATATTTATGGATTTTCAAACATATTGTTCACTATTATTTTGTTATTTCAGGTCGCTACCGATTGACTTTACTTGTCGAAGAACCTTATGATACTGAATTTGAAACGCCAGGAAGTTCGAAATATCAAGAATTCTCAAAATCTTTACAATCTGATATTGAAAACCTCTATGCTAATTTACCAGGCTTCCAGAAAGCAGAAGTGATAAGTATAGAGTAAGTATTATTGTTATTATTCTTTTTAACTTTTTTTTAATATATATATATATATTACGTAACATTACATGATACATTACATAGTTAGGCATGCATGAAATCGAGCAGAATCAAAATTCTTTTTTTTTTTTTTGTAGTGACAAATCGATAAACAAATTATATTTTAATTATTTAAACCAATCGTATAATCAGAAAGGACATATAATAACAAGTGGTACTTGTGTATTAGCACGGGCTAATGGGGTACGGACCCAGGGACTGTTATCCGTCATGGTTTATAGCCTGAACACAGATAATTCTGATAACACCTAACTTATTATTCATATTAATGACAATTGAAATATACAAAATCTAATATTAAAATGGTAATCACTTAACAAATATACAAAGCCTAATCAAAAAAAGAAAATCAAAAGTTTTGTAAGAAAAATTCAAGTATGAGAAATCTTAAATATAAAAAAAATTAGAATATTATTATTAAAAGGTCTAACGACATCTAAACCCATTGGAGTCAAATTTTTAGGATTGAATTATCGATATATCAGAACATTGCTTTACTTAACCGATAATGCAATACATCATTAAAAATTTTAAAGCTGCATTATTGGGTAGTAAAAAACACTTTCAGAAAACCTTCTATCATAAAATCATAGAAAAAATAGCCAAAAATGTCCTGATAACAGCTCATGAAATTATAGATCACAGTCCTAGACCACCCAATTTTCTGAAATGGTAATTTATAAAAAATAATAAAATACATTTAATTAAGAAATTTCGGGTTAACCTTTAACCTCAAAATTGTTTCTTATTGTTTCTTCTTACTCTAAGTCCTTCACATCATAACTATATACGACTCTTTAATAAGTTCTGAAATATAAAAATTATATTTAATTTTGTGAATATTTATTTTTTTCAGAAAAACTCCTAATTCATTTTTCATAAGGGCAACAGTGGACCTCACATCGACTGATTTCTCCGATGCAAAACAAGTAGAGGATCATATTCGTGATCAAATAAACAAGAAAAGATTGGGCGCATATACAATCGATGATAGTGACTTCACATTTAGCATTTTCAGAGGTATTCTTTGTTAAGATTTATTTTAAGAATATTCTCTTTATGAAACCCATTTCCCATTTAATATCGTAAACAGAACTTTTTTTACATATTTTTAACTCTTCTTACTGTTGGTATTGAAGCTATCCTTCAATAAAAAGAGTAATATTGTATATATATAATAGTATATAAGAGAGATAGTAAATTTCATTCATTATTTAATTTTCTCTTATGAGTAATTGTCCACAATTACTTCTTGAAAATCACTTTTTAATATTTATCTTTTACAATTTAAATACTAACATAAACTTAATAAAAAATGAAGAAGGTAAGTATTAAGTCTAATAGGTGGTTAAAAGAAACGCGGGAACAATGTCTTTTTTAGATTTATTTTCGGTAATTTCAAATAGTACAACTTTTGAAATAGTCAGTGTCAATCCTTGACTGGTGTTATTGGTACTTCTTGGACCGAGTTAAGACCTGTTTTGAAAGGCTCACAGATATCTGGGATGGACTACCCTGTTGACATATTTCTGGCCGAATCTTATAACTCATAGTGCTACAAAATCAAATGTAAGACGAAAAGGGGGGATTAGGAATCTGTAATTGGAATAACGCAGATATGTGTGTTTCACAGGAGTAAAAAACCACATACAATCCTTCTAGAGTTAATTATGTTAACAACATAAAAGATAAAATCGGAGGAGTACCTTCTGTAAATACTGTTGAAATCATTTTACAATGTTATGCTTCATCTTATATTCATTATGTACATAATCAACAAGCATTGTGTGATATGTGTTATTACCATATAGAAAAGGGTTTCTATTAAAAAATACATATCAATTGAATTATACTGAAATATTCCACTACTTAGCGGTTTATTTTCTCCACAAATATTCCTGAAGTGGATATTTCACACCCTAAAACTCATTGACAGCAATAACCGTTTGCTCATTGGTTTCTTCTGGTCCCTAAAGGAAAAAGGAAACCCTGTCGCTAATTCCGGTTACAATTCATACTTCCTTAAAAATTCTATTCAATTATAACTTTAATGAAACTTAGTAAAAAAGTAGAGCTCAAAGTAAGTTTGATTAAGACAAAATATATGGTAAGTTGTAGAACCGATATTGATTTGTTTGGTGTCGCTTCGAGTTCAGTTATAACAAGTTTTAACTGTTAATTCTTTTTATTTTTAATATTTTCCAAAAATACAAGTTATCATGAGCTTTATTAGGGAAAAGAGAATGTAATTATGAGTAAATTTCAGTTATAATTTCATCAAGAAAAGAAAAGTTTCAACTAACATTTTGAATCATAGACGAGATATGTTTGTTGATACATACATTTTTGGATGAAATGATTACCAAAGTGTACAGATTTCCCATAATTACATTATCCTTTTCATACTAAAACTCACTATAACTTGTATTTGTGGAAAATATTAAACGGAAAATGAATAAACAATTAAAACTTATTGTGACTCAACTCGAAGCAATGACCTGCGGAATAATTACCTTTTTTTTTAAAATAGATATATAAGAAAGAATACTAATGAATAAATTGAGAAATTTAAATATTGGAGATCTCTGATGGCTAGTGAAGAAAAAAGAAATTCAAGAAGAAATAATGGTGTGATGAAAGGTTTTAATATGATAATTACTCCACTGTGTGAATTAATTGCTGTATTAATTACTATTAATACTGTATTACTGCTAATTAATTACTGTGTTAATTACCTAATGGTATTGAAGTAATATAATTATGGCATTGAGATGGACTTGTGTAGGTAGGGCTTAGGAACCAACTAGTCCCTAAAAAGAATATTGTCTGAATATCCAAAGGGTATTCCGTAAAGGGTAACTTACAGCTTAACCTTTGGTAGACTTATCAATTATTATCAATAAATGGGGTTCGTAAACATTGTTTAACAGTATAGGCATTGAATTTTCGGATTCAATATCTATTTTCACTGATGCACGGAGCATTTTTACTTATAAGTATTATTTTTAGTATCATTATTTAACTTTTGTTTATTTAATTTGTTTTTTATTTTTTATTTTGTTTTAATTTTGATTTCTAATTTATAGACACATGCAATGACAATGAATTTTCTTGCCACATTTCAAAAACTTGTATTCCCTTATCACAAAATCGTGACGGCACTAGAAATTGTCCAAACGGTGAAGATGAGGAAGAACAACCATGTAAGTTATTGAAATCTACAAAATATCTTAACAGAAAAGATTTGTTAGATTGGCCACATTGATCAATTATGAATTTGTTATCAAAATGAGACCTTTAGCTGTTAACAGATTAAATAATATATCCGTCAAAGCCAAATTTGTACCCGAGACATTTGGCAACTCAGAACTCTACCCTGCTTCCCAATAATAACTAACAGTTATTTAAAAAACGATAATCATGGAAAGAGTCTCTCCTAATAGCATATTTTTTCTTATGTGCTATATAATCCTTTTTCAATTTAAATAAATTGCATTTATTTAGTATAAAGAGTTTTACTTTATTCTTGCGATTAGTGCTACAAATCGTAATGTTTCTATTATCTCTCCCAAATGTACCTTGGATCATTAATATTTTGCACCTATAAGGAAGTTATTATTATATATTTAAAACAACATTTTTCTACAGAAATATATGTTTTAATTATTATAAAAACAGTAATAAAATTGTATTAAAGTATATCCTAATTTTTATTTGTGCCCAAGAAATTACAAGAATTTCTTCCATTTTTGGTTGTCAGTTTGTCACACTTTCTTCTGCTACGCCAAATATTTCATTGAATTCTTTTAACAATTTTATGCAATTTACAATTAGTTTTTGGAATGCGATCTAAGGTACAATATAGTGTATTTTCCCAAATCAAATCTTCTCTAAATTATAGGTAAAGTTTAAAACCAAAATATGGTAGAGAATATATTTTATACTCAGAATTTTATTTAAAATAAAAAATACTATTTTAAACTTGTTAAAAATAATAAATTGTCATTCTTTGCTTCTGTTTTCCCTAAAAAAATAAATATTTTTACTCCTGTTTTCTGCCTGTTTTGGTTTTTTTGCGTTAAAAAACTTAAGAGTAATCTCTGGCCGACTATGATTGAGTACCAACAGTGTCTCTAAATTTTTTGAAAGACAAAATTGTGCACAAACTGTTTTTAAAATTGTTATGTCATTCTGAAATACTTTCTAACCATTTAACTTCCTAACTATGTAACTCAAACATAACTCCCTTCTACAATAATTATTAGTTGACCATAAAAATATCGAGAAGTAAAAATGGTCTAGGTGGAAGTAAAAAAAAAATCCTTATATAGTGAAACTGTTTTTTAGAAACTGGCCTTTTGACCCGCTTTGCAGTTCTGAATAACCAAGATACAAAAATTTATGAAAATACAATAATTTAAATAAATAATAAAATAATACATAAAAAGAAGAAGTAATTAGAATAATTAAGATTAAATAATAGAAAATAAGTTTATAATAATAATAATGATAAGAAGATTATGTAGGTAAAAGAATTAGAACAATATAATAATTAATAGTTAAAATCAAATAATCACAGTAATAGAAACAAAGAAACTTGAAAATATTAAAAATTAAAAAAATGTGTTCACTGTATTTTCATTTTTTATATTTCCAAGTTTCATTGTACCTATTACTGTCATTATTTTATTGTAACTACTAATTACTAGATTTTTGTATTATTTTGCCCATTTATGTTCTTAATTATTTTTGTTATTAACTTATATTTCCTTGTTTTAGTTCATTGTTTTTTAATCTTGTTTATTCCTATTATTTCTTCTATTTTTATATTTTATTTTGTTGTTTATTCAGTCCTGAAGATCTGCAACATGGGTCGAAACATCGGTTTTATAATAACTAGTTTCACTATTTAAGGAATTATGTTTTAACTCCCTTTTACTGAATCATTAGCTGATACTTATAAATTTATAGTTCAGATATCTTTTATAACGATTGTTCGAATCATTGCAATATGTAATTATTGTATTATTTAGATTATTGCAAATCATCAATATACTAAGAACTTTAAATTATCATGTTTCCTTCTCATTTATACTTAGTTTGTAGAACAATTATATACACCTTTGATCAATGTGGTCTACCCATATTAACCTCTCTTATCAAAACACAGCTTACCTCTACAATATTAAGTTATTAATTTTTATTTTTATATTTATTTATTGGATTCTTCATTGCTTAAAATCTTGTTCACTTATAATTTTATATTATATTTTGAAGCAATTTACAAACCGGATTAAGTTGGAATTGAGCTCACAATCTTCTGATTAAGTACATTCAATTTTACAATTGCAATACCAGTAGAAAAAAAAGTTGGATACATAGCACACTTGATATTAAGTTATCTGGCTCATTGCTGTAGTATTGCTTTGTCAACTCAGGTTTTAAAAAGTTTTATTTATTTAAGTAAATAAAGATAAAAAATATTATTCATTGAAAAATAAAATGGAGAAAAAGAAGAATATATATTTAGAAATAAAGGTGATAAACAAAATGTGGAAAACATTCGATAAAATCCATTGGAATAAATAATGTATGAGCCCATAGATAACATAAGTAAAGGTTTTTCTAGAAAAAGGTTAGGATAGTAATAGGAAGTTAGAGGATATGATGATAGGTAGAGCCACTGTGGTTAGCAAGATATTACACTGTCTTCATAATACAATGTTGTAATTAAGCAGATCAAACAAGATTGTGAGTACTTATTATATCTATTAATTAAAATAAATTTCAATAATTAATTTTTCAGTCATATAAAACTTTGATTTTCATGATTGTAATGCTACAAATATCTCAATACATGTTTGTGATTATGTTATTAAACTTAACATTGATTTTAAACAGCAATTTTCAGTGATTTTCGAAATTTTCGAAAATAAATTCTGAAGGTCCCATATTTTTATTCTGAAGTTACATCTTTTGGAGATATTTATTATAATAAATATAAATTTACAAGTATTATTGTGATAGTAATTTCGGTAATTATTTTGCAGGTTGTCTCTTTGAGTTGAGTTGCAACAAGTTTTAACTCTCCATTCCTTTCCATTTTAATATTTTCTAAGAATACAAGTTATCATGAGCTTTAGTATGGAAAAGAGAATGTAATTATGGGAAATGTGCTTACTTTGGTAATAATTTCATCTAGAAATGATAGTTTCAATAAACATATATTACTTATAATTCGAAATGTTTGTTGAAACTTTTATTCTTGATGAAATGATTACCGAAATCTACTATTTGTTACCCACAATTACATTCTCTTTTCCATACCAAAGTTGACAATAACGTGTATTTTTTGGAAATATTAAAAATGAAACAAATAAACAGTTAACTTGTAACTCAACTCGAAGCGACAGCCTGTGGAACAAATAATGTAATTTCAGTACAATAAATTATAGTTAAAATATGGAAGACATGTTTTTTGCAATGAAGAATCCTGTATTATTTTTTATTTTTACTATTATTTTGTTTTTATTATAATTTTGTTTTAAAATTTTTAAAGAATCATTTCAGGTATAATTTTATTTTCTTATTTTATTTATTTATTTTGAATTGAAGCATTTAGAGTTGCTCCTAATTTAATTAAAAATGTTAGCTATAACCTCCAGTACCGAAGCTACATCTTCCTCTCCGACTACGACTGAAGGAATTCCCTCGACAATTGAACCCACAAATAGAGATGTACTGGAACCAACAGTGTATTCTGGGAAGTCGGTAACTTGCCGAGGAGATACTGTCCCAACGCCATGCAGAGATCACCCCGAAGTGTTGTATTGTCCTGAAGAAAAGTGTAACGGGGAGAAATACTGTCCCTCGGGAGAAGATGAAGAAGATTGTAGACCGGGTTTGTTTCCGATTTATTTTTGTTTTGGTTGCTCCTGTCAAACGGAGGAGTTAGCATTATGTTTGCTTCTGCTTTGCTACGTTTTATGACTTGCCATAAAAAAGTAATTATAATAATAATAAATGTGATATATTCATTTATTGGAGTGTTTCGCTTGAGGTTTAAATGGTGCTAGAGACATTCATCATCTGTTTCATTTAATTCATCCTTTAACCACATCACTCATTAAATGCATCGTTGATAACATTAATTTTGTATTATATTCATGTAATTAGTATTTATTTAGATTAACAGTGGTAAGTATTATTTTTATTTGTTGTTTAACAAAAGCTACATCACATTTCATTTTGACTTTCTTTCATGCAAAATTTTTGTTTTCATATTTTAATGTATATATTCATTTTGAAGATCCATGAATCCATTCAGATAGAGGGGCTACTGTACATATTTTCTCACTATCATGTAAATATTTTATCACTACAACATTTGCTGATTCTCACATTTCTGTTCAAAAGATGTAAATAAATGATTGAAACAAAAACAAAACCACTGTTGAATCCCACTTCAAAATTGGTTAATTAATCAAATAAAAATAGAATTAGCTCTGTTAATAATGTATCAATATATCAGGCATTCAAGATCAAAAGCGAATAATTCTGAAATTTCGAATATTGACTTTTTCACATTTTTCATTAGTTTAGTCATGCAGTGTCATACTCCCAACTTCAAATTCAGGACTGGACTGAAACCATAAGAAATGAGGCAGCAAAGTGTTGTTTTAGACAAAATTACTTGACTAAACTGGCATAAAATGTTAAAAAAAGTCAATATTTGAAATTTATGAGCTATCCGCATCATATGTAAATGATCAAAAATAAATAATGTCAACAATATGAAAATATTTATTATAATATCTACTTTACATTTTCTGTTATTTTTGTTTCATTTCGCAGTTTTTTCTAAGAGGCCCGTTTGTTAAATCCATCATTTATTGATGTTTTATTTTAATCAAATATTTATTTTTGCTCAAAACATTAAAGAGTTTGAAGTGTTCAAGGTTCGAAATTGAATAACTTCAAATTTCAAAAGTTACAAATCCCGCAAAGTGTTGTCTTGGACAAAATTACTTGACTAAACTAAAGAAAAACGTGAAAAAGTAAATATTTGAAATTTAGTAGTTACCCGGGGAAGATATCATGATTAATATTAATGATCAAAAAATAATTTATATAATATAAAAGTATTTATTCTAATATCTACTTTTCATTTTCTGTTATTTTTGTTTCAATAACTAAAAACAAAAGAAAAACCCGTGAGAATATGAAATTGCAGTTTTTATTAAATTTCTCGTTAATTACATTCATCATTTATTGATGTTTTATTCTTAGTCAAAACATCGAAGAATTTATAACTTCTATATATATTTATTTTTATTTATTGTTTTTTTGTTATTATCTTACGACCCCTGGTAGTTCAGTGGTTTAGAGCACTGCACTAGAGATGCAGACGACCAGGGTTCAAATCCCAGCCATGACAAATCTTTTCTCTTCAAAATAAAAATATTTATTTTAAGTAAGGAAGAAAATAGTTGGGGGTGCAGTCAAATGAAAACACTAAATAAGTGGTTGCTTATTTAATTATGTGCCGACGTTTCGACCCACTTTGTGGGTCATCTTCAGGGCTAAGAAAGAAAAACAGACAAAATATAGAATTGTATAAGACAAAATATAGAAACGTCGGCACATAATTAAATAAGCAACCACTTATTTAGTGTTTTCATTTGACTGCACCCCCAACTATTTTCTTCCATACGTCTACTTTCCAGTCAACCATCCCCTCGCTTCTCATGAATTACATTTATTTTAAATCAATTATACTATTAAGGTGTATATTTTTTTATGTGTGTCATTATTTCTCATTTATAACAAACATTAATTGTACATGCTTTTATTAGACTTGAGTGTTGGTTCATTTTTATTGTTGGAGTTGGGTTTTGTTGTCAACATTTCTGAATCGCTTTTGTGCGACCTTGCTTATTGTAGTAAGAGTGGCTAACATAGATTTAGAATATCCCTAATATAGATTTAGTCACTAATTTTTTTAACAGTTCCAGTTGTACTCATCTAACCTTTGTATAATATTAAGTGATGTAGTAATAGAAATAATTCTTTGTATTATAACTCTGTATTTAATTTAAGATGGTATAATGAATAATTTCTCTTTATTTATAGCTACTGTTAAACTATCATATACCCCTTCTCCCGCTAAAAAAAGTCTTGTCATTAAGAAAATATTTCAATTCTATTAAAATAATATTTTTCTAAAAATTGTCATTTTAAAAATGCTACCGAGTGATTTTAGTAATGTAAATTTTATTATGACAAATTTTTTTAAAACTTTGTTATTACTTAACACAGTTATCGTGTCTGGATAAATTAGATGTATTTTTCTTAAATAATAAATACATAAGTAGCCATTGAGTAATTTTACAATAATTTCTATTTTGATTTTTCAATATAAAAACTTACATAATCATAATTAAAATTTAATATAAGCATTAGTACTACGATTGTCATACTCAAGTTAAAAATTATATACCTTAGTCAACATATAGAGTTAAAAAAAAAAAAAAAAATAATTGTACATGCAATAGATTGTAATAATTCTCTAGATCGGTTTCATTTCTTTATACTTGGCTCCATGTATTTTTCTAAAGAATAAAATTATAATTCTGAAAATTAACTTCTATATAATTAAAAATTTCACATTTTTTAAAAATCATAAATAAATAAAAGTGAAAACAAGCAGAAATCCTTGAAGTTAAATTTAAGTAAGACTAATAATAAAAGAAAGAGTTATATTGAAAAAAAAAATTAACTTTTTGATTTGTCTTTAAATAATATCATGTCTGCCAAATATAATCCCAAATTTTATTTAATTTCAACATTTATAGGACTTTCAAATATTTCTTTATTTTGACTCGAACAGACTTATCATTTATACTTTTGACTTTGTCTTGATCCAGACTGTGGTACGAATGAATATGCTTGCGATGTCATCAGATGCATCCACAATTCAACCCTCTGTGACGGTTTTCCCGACTGCCATGATGGAAAAGACGAAAGTCCTGAAGTCTGCAAATGTGAGTACCCTATTCTCGATTTCGTGTATATACATTCTATTTCAGTTTAATAAAAGGAACAACCAGTTTATCATTTATTTTTTCATATGCATTAACATTTTCAATGAAGGTTTTTTTTGGGGGGGGGGGTTTAATAGTTTTTGTTTTAATTCTTCAGCAGTTTTGTTAAATTGATAGATTATAATTGATTATTAGTAAAAAAAAAGTTGTGAAATCTAGCAATGCTCAAATGATGAAGCTTTTCCAAAATTATATCACATCAGCTGCTGTTATAACAGAGCATCAGCTGTTATATATTAATATTTATATTATTAAACTTTGTCATTGTTATTAATAACTTTGAAAATTTAGATGGAATCCATTTAATTTCTTAAAATTTATTTTGATATAGGTAGTTAAAATATCAAATTAATTTAATTTGCTTGTGTCTATTTATAGTTGAAAAGTAACTTAAAAAAACAATATTATAATATATATTTTAATTATTAGATTATATGTTGATGCTAAATAGTAGGAAGGTGATTCGTCAAGCAGTTTTAGGCTTCAACTATCACAGGTTATGTAAATGATGGCAGTATGTGCTTGGAAAAAGCGTGAAGATTGAGAATTATTCTTTGAACTCTGGAAATCAAATTTAAATATAGAAAGCTACCATAATTCACATGTTACATTATTTGTGATCCAGATACTAACACCTAAGAATTATAGGTATAATAAATGGCTATGCTATTAGCATATTTCAGAAGTTTTTTTTTATGATCAATGAATATGATCTTGTTTTTATTGTTTTAATAATCTATGATTAATAAATTCATATCATGTTATTTGGCTGGTCATGTCAGTGAAATATTATTGTTTTTTTAATTAATGTTACATAGAAGTTATTATTGTTGAATAATACTAGTTGACCTTATTTATATGAGAAAGAAAATTGTCCAATAGGTCAAAAAATTCTCATATATAGGGAGAACTGTTTATTTGGAAGCCGACGTTTCGATCCACATTGGAGGTCTTCTTGAGGGATATTGTAGTAGGATCACACTTGAAAATGGAGAGGTTATAAAATATATTTTCAAGTGTGATCCTGCTGTAATAGCCCTGAAGAAGACCTCCAATGTGGGTCGAAACGTCGGCTTCCAAATAAACAGTGTCCTTATATAAGAGAAATTTTTTACCTATACCTCGAAGTTATTATGTATAGTTTTCATCAATTATTCAACATTATTGATTATAAAAAAGAAATCCTCTGAAGATTTTAATACAAAGCGGCTGTAATTCTTTACTGAAATGTAATACAGTGAAGTGTCAATCAATAATCAATTCTCTACTGTACATAATTTTAACTCCATTATCGTATACCAAAATTTAATCACTCTGACCGTGTTAAAATAAGGATCGAAACATTTATAGAACTTTTTACGTTTCATCGAAACATCTCAAAGATTTTCAGTTTAGCTGTTTTACAATTAAAGTTGACATAAAAGAATTTTCTGGTAAAATGTTTCTTATGAGCTTATATCTTTAGTTTTTATAAATGTTCTCTTAGTAAATTTTTCTGAAACTTTCCAGTAGAAATTCCTATTAGAACATTTTGAATTAAATTTCTTGCAAATATGTTTTGAGGCAGATGACTTTTTTTAAGTTTATATTTTAAATGGTCATTAGAATTAACACTTAAATGAGCAAAAAAATCTGAGAAAAAGTGGGAACATTAATATTAAGAACCACCATCATAATAAATTTGATTAAGTTTTTATCAGTATTGTAACCAGTACTGAGAAAACTATAATAAATATATATTTAGTCTCCATGGAAATATTCAATAATCAGCTATAAAAATTACTTAAATTTCTGCATTTTTTGTCACTCTTCCATTACCTTCTAAATCTTGGTAGAGATTAATTTCCTAAAATCTTTAGCTTTTAAATTTTATAGATTATACTTCTCCATTACTACTATTTTTGAATTTTTAAACATGCAAAAATATTATATTTGGTTACCTTTATTTAATCGACATTATTATATTATCAATTTATTATATTAGCCAATATTGTATTATATAACCAATATTATAACATGTTTATCCATATTTTATTAATGCTAAATATGAATGTTAATTATTTTAGAAGAATAATAATTCGGTATTTTTTTGGAAGAAATTTTGTAAATCAGGCAATTAAAGTTCAAACACATCTACTTTCTCAAGGATAAAATTAGCTGATAGTAAAGAAAAAAAATAGCTTGGATTTTATGTTTGCAATGAGTTGACATTGAGGTAGAAAGCTGAGTTGCTGTGCTGAATGCCCCAGGTTCGAATCCTGCTGTGGCAGATAATTATTTAGTTTGTTAATAACTACGGATGGACTCAGTGATATCTACAGACCCTCCTGGGGCTCACTCAGGCTTGATGTCAGTGGACACCCTTAATTGGGCGGGAAACATGGCAATTGAGCGTGATCTCGGACTAATCACCTCTCTGCACTACCATTTTCTTAGAAACAGTCCAGTCTCTACCATGTACTGAACCCAAGACCGTGCATGAGTTGTGGTATTTTAATCGAAATCGTTAGTAATATTTTTGAAAAATATTGTAAAATTAAAGGTTAAAGGTTTCCGTTATATACGTCAATGGAAGTTTCTGAAAACGTTTTGATATTTCTTATACATATTATATCCTCCTTCCAGTATAAGTCTGTAAATGAAGTAATAACCATTTTCAGATCAAAAATATGAAACAGTACGTTTTTCCTTTCGATTTTTTTTTTTTTTTTTTTTTTAATGCCTTCAGTTAATTTTTGAAATGATTGAAGAAATCGCTTCTTGTGTCAAAAACGGGTCGAAATTAAGTGAATAACGAATTTAAGAATTTCATTCAAATGAGACCTATAGCAACTTTATGAATCAGACACACGAACTTTCGTGAGTTGTCGGCGTTTGTATGATTTTTACAATTACTGGCAAATGATGTATTTAAAATAGAATTTTTATTTTAAGCGAAATTTGTTTTAGATTTAAAAAAAAAAAAAGAAAACATTCTAAACCCCATACATTTTTTATTCTGCTGACAGCCAGAAATTGACCTTATTGTATCTAAGTATCCTCTTGGGATTCACTCAGTCTCTATTGGGCCCAATTCCGGCCCAGTTTGAACTCATAAAAGAATTATGCGAAAATCGCGCTTGAACATATTAGTAAAGCCAGAATTATTTCCAAGTAGCAAGGATATTTACTAATAGTGCCTTATTTTCCAGGGTATTTTAAAGAAAATATAAAATCCTGCATTATTTTCCGGACAACCCAATATTTCTGTAATTTATTTGTATATATATTCATATTTTCTAAAGTATATATTTATACTTTAGATTCTTTAATGATAATTCCAACCATGTCAATTGATCTCCATTCAAACTTAGATCGTTATGTTCCGACTAAGTAGATTATTTTTTGAGGAGCGGATTGAAGACCGTGTGTGCAATGGAAGGTAAAATGAAAATACATCATTAAAAATTTTATAAATATATATTTCAAAAATAGTTAGATAAGATAAAATCGTTATTTTACTTTCAATAATAAAGAACAGAATATAATGCAAAGAAAATTTTCAAAAAGTTTAAAAAAAATAAGTTTCTAGATTTTTTGGTACACAGTAAAACCAATGCCAAATTTTGTTTTCCTTTACTTTACAGATTTCATTAGTTCAAGAAAAATCTTATTTCGACGACTAGTTTACTCACAATAACTGATAATTGCACATTACTCTTATAGCCTCGGAAAACAATTGCACACACGGTGTGCGACCGGTCTCGAATGAGCTAAGTCTCTACCACTTACTGAACCCAAGAGCCTTCATGGGGTTTAGTGGTACAGTATTTTTTTTAAATGAGGAAGAAATAATATCGATATAATAAACTTGCCTATTTCATGTTAAATTTAAAGACAGAGCAAGTATTCATGCATGTACTCAACTCAAGACCTTTTCACGGGTTGTATCAGTACAACTTAAAAAAAATAATTTAATGATTATTCCATCGCATTAAGTGATCTTTAGTCAAACTCGGATTTTATATTATTCCGAGTATATAGTTTTCCTTTTGAAGAATATCCCTAAATAAGAATAAATTAGTTAAGAAATTATCAGTATGAAGGACTCTCGTATTTTTTACGGAGCGGAGTAGCTCAGTGGTAGAGCGCTGAGTTATTATTCCGAAGATTCCGGGTTCAAATCCGGCTGTAGCAGATAATCTATTTAATCTGCCAGGAGGTGATAGATCCTGTGAGATCTAGAGACTCCCTTGGGACTCACCCAGCCTCTATAAAATGGACACCCTTAATTAGGGGTAAATCTGGCGGTTGAGCGTTATCTTGGACCTGCACAACCGTTATCCTTGAAACAATATAGTCTCTACCTCGTATTGAAAATTGAATTTTTTAAATGTTATTTTCATCACATAAATTGATCTATAGTTACTAACTTAACTATATGTTATATTATCCTGACTATATAGTTTTCCTTTTGAAGAATATTCAAAATTAAGAATAAATTACTCAAGTAATTATCAGTACGAAGCACGCTTTTATTTAGGACAGAGTTTTGAGCGGGAGAAGAGCGAGCGGGCAGTGAGAAGGTTTTAATTATATGTACATAAGTCTTTAAACTTTTCGTCTCGTGAAAACTTGGTGATAGATAACCTTCCCTTAGTGGTAGCCATAATGAATTAATAAAACCTCTTAAGGTGGAAGCTGCCATCTTTATTCCCTTATTATAACCTAATTAAAAAGGAGCTCTTGCCAAAGCTGACATCAAAACCAGAGCCACCTAAATAACCAAACTTCGCCTCCTATTTTTACACTTTCAAAGCTCCTTACCCATTCTGGAATCCTAAACAGTTTGATTTCAGTTTGTTGTTGCCTTAATTATGGAGGCTGTGTCTCTCTCTCACTCTGCCCGCTCCGTTTCCCAAGTTTTAAGTGCTTCTCATCATGGCTGGCTCAAAGTGCTCGATAACTTATGAGATTATAATTATAAAATAGGATTTAGTAGTACAAGATGTTTCTCAAGATGGAAAGATTAATTTATTTATCTAATTGTTTGTTCTCTTGTCACTAGGAACAACAAAGTATCCATCGTTTTTGAAAAATGATAAAGACAAAATTAGAATACAACGAGGGTGTTCATCATCAGCATTAAATCGATTTTTTTTAATCGACCGCCAAATGGTGTATAAGCATATTGATTCAACAGGTTATAACCACAAAATCATTCGATATAAAAAAGAAGATCATACCGGCGGACCGACTCCCATTTTAAAAATTATATTTTGTAAAACACTAATGATCTTATTAAAATATTAGTATCCGCATCGTGTTGTTTTGAGATTGTTGAGTAATTTGATTGTTCTGGATTTTGTGAATGATGTTGACGTTCTTTTGAGATGTTGAACATTTTAAAGTTTCGAAATGCTTATTTTAGTTTAATTTTAATTGTTAAAAAAAAATTGTTTATGGTTTAAAGAAAACATCAGACTAGTGTGTGATTTAATATATTTCACTAAAAGCCTATTTTTTCACTTTTAGAGCATGAATAAGAGAACAATTTAGTCTCGAAACGTCGTAAATTAACTAAATAACGAACCCGAAGGCTCGATGCCGATACCAATCTGTGTTTACAAACCTCCGTCCATGGAGTACCAACCAAACCCAAACCCGCCAGATTTTAAGAGGATAACGTAATCCTCCCACCTACGCCTCGGTCTATTTCCTCCCTGCCCTATTTCCTTAGCAGCATTCATTAACTATTGTGTATTTAGCTTTATAGTTTCATCACCCAAGAGTACTAAGTCGTCCGCAAACCCAAGCACGGATATTTTACTATTCATATACAAATTCAAACCTCGAACTCGAAACGTCGCAAAAAGATAATTAAATAAGTATTGCCTGAAACTGAAGGAAAAAACTGATTTTATTAACACCAGGGGGTGCCACTGCACGCCTAATGGCGGACCAACCTCCATTTTACGAACTATATGTGTTCTTCATCAGTTTAACTCAATTTTATTACTACGACTAATTTTCATTATTTACCCTAAAAGGTAAAATGGAATATTTCTCGGCTATCATTAAAAAGTATTTTATAAAACAGAGACAAATTTTAAATTGGAAACTGCTATTATTTATATTTATGTATGTTGGACATTTCTTTTTAGAAACTGCAGTGACTGATGCTCATGAGTGAGCAGCGCACTACCTGGTTTTTTCCGAAAATAGTTCGTGTATTCGCTCATTGGGTGCAGCACAATAGTGACTGTGTGATATAAAACCTACTTGGATTCGTTGTTTTTAATTCCTTTATTTTCTTTGCGCTATCATTAAGTTATTCCAGTAGTTTTTATATTAGTATCTCGAGGATTGAAAAAGCGGAATAATTCGGGTTTGTTGAAAAATAATTCTAAATAATGTTCGAAGAAATTATAGTGGGAATAAAAAGTATATGTCCGTTACGGTCTGTTAAGGTTTATCACTGTAAAATAAATGTTTGTTCATTTAACGTCACTTTATGCTGCAACAGCAAATCGGACGATGCTGCAGTGGGAGCTCTAAATTTTGCCTATCCAGGTTTAAATAGGATAGGGATTTTTAACGATTACCTGACACCGTACAGGCTCGGGACCCCCGTTAAAGGTCCCTTCCGAAGGACGGCGTAACTAAGGATTTTTTACTCTCATTAAAAAATCCTAGGGCCACCGGTCTACGAACCCGCGATCTTGGACTTGGTAGTTTGTTACGCCAACCACTAGACTACAGGTCGCCCCCCCCCCACTGAAAAATAAATTGTTCCTTGCTTGCTAGAAACTTTTTTAGATAATAGCTGTATTTATAAATAACTTAGATTAATTACATAAATATTAATTTTACCACGAATTTCAGCGTTATTTCATGTAGTTTCTAAGATGATAAGGAACCTGTTACTGAATATACAGGAATATAGGGGAGTAGCGGTTGGTGCATTGGAGGTTACCTGATCCTAACCGGGAGTCGCTAGGAGGTGACACTTGGGTTAGAGAGCCATCCACCGGTTGAATATTCATATCTCCTAAGTACTCGGATCCTACTTTCTTATTCAGCGGTCTGTCCTATCTCCTCCTCCACTTCTGCTTCCACGGAGGCTGAGGGTATAGATATTATTCGATAATGAAAGAGGCACGCTACTTAAATGGCGGATCCCCACAGAGTAAGAAGGATGAAATCTATTTATTTTTTCTGTATTCAGATATATTTCTTAGTATTGTTTAGAAGGCGCTTCAGGCCCTTACTGGTTGGAATGCTGTACTGCAAAATTATAGTGAATTATTTCTATGCGAGATAATAAAAATATGTATTTTATTATACACAATATTTTTTTTTATTTCTTAAAATATTTGTTTGCGAAGTATAAAACAAGTCCAACAAGAAGTGGAAGTGTCGATTTGTTAGGTGTTTATTCATTTGTTTGAGAAAAGTAGGAAAATAGGAGAATGGAATATTAACTAGTCAAACAAAGGTGTACATTTCTTAACATTCCCATATAAGCTACAATTTAAAAGTTAGTTCTAAGAAACAGACAAACGCGAGACGTCCACACAAAAAAAACCCACAGGTCGCCTAGTGGTTAGCGTAACAAAGCAGAGATGAGAAGTACGTGAACGAACTAGTTCCTTGAACTAGATCCAAAAAATGAACTATAAAGAGCGCTCTCTGTTGGTGAACTATAGTTCTTTTTAGTTCACACCATTCACCAGTAGAGATTTTATAAGTTTTCTTAAATATTTGTAATTGAAGGAAAAGTGTGCCAGATAGGCCCCACTTTGTGTTTTAAACCGAGACAATTATCTGCAACGAGTTTCTTTCCGTTTATAAGAAAAAAGGGAAAACCATTTATCAGGGTATGAAAATTAATAAGGTAGTAAATATTAAAGTTTTTAAAATGAGTTAATTAAATATAAACAATAATATGGAAGAAGAAGGAATATTATTTAGGAAAAAGGCAGCGGACGTAAATGTAAATAATATAAAATAAATGGAGAAATAAGATAGAACGATTGGTTAAATGTATTATGTATTTAAATAAATATATTATACTAAATAAATAATTTAGTATAAATTATTTATACTATATATTAGTATAAATTATTTACACTAAATATTTAGTATTTAAATAAATTTAATAACGTAGTTAAATGTACGATTGGTAATTAGAAAAAACGAAATTCAAAAGGAAATAAAGGCGCGACTGAAGGTAGGAAAAGCTTGTTATTATTCGGTCTCGAAATTACTGAGCTCGCGTCTTTTGTCCCGAAATCTAAAAATCAGAATTTATAAAACAATCTTTCCATAGTTAAATTCCTCTCTTAGTTCAGTAAATTTCTAGTTCTTTTGAAAAATGAACTATGTAGTTTATTGAACTAGTTCATTTGAATGAACTATCTCAAAAGGAACGATTCAGTAAAAGGGACTACTTTGCCCACCTCTACTACCTACGGTTCGTAGACCGGCAGGTGGCCTTAGGATTTTCTAAATAGAGTAAAGAATTTCTTAGTTACGCCGTCTTCTGAAGAGACGTTGAACGGCGGTCCCGAGGCTGTACGATGTCAAGTACTCGTTAAAAATCAATATCCTAATTAAACCTGGATAGGAAAAGTTTAGAGCTCCCAATGTAGCATCGCCCGATTAGCCATAGCAGCATAAAGTGACGTTAAATGAACAAACAACAATAACGGGAAACGTTCACATAACCTTGATTTCTTATTGATTCTATGGATTATGACTTCGAACACAAAGGAAAAAAAAAAAAAAAAGCAAGATTCGCTAATAAAAATAAAATATTAGTCAACTGTGAACCTAATTATAGGTTTCATAAGGCAAGCTTAGAAATATAAAATGTTTCATCATTTTACCGAGGATAGCGCTACTGCATTTAGCAAGATCCAATTAAACCGGGGCGTTTTATATAAAATAGTGCATTATAGCAATGTAGTAAACCAAATATATTAAGTGGGATGTCTCATTGTGTAGAGCACTGAACTGCTGGTTGAGATATCAAATCTGTGATCGATAGATTATTATTTTTGAACAGCAATTCCTGGGAATCGAGAGACTATAATGTTGGTACACGTAATTAGGCCTGATGCCGGTTGATCCAAGACAAATTACCTCCTTGTACAACCGCCATCTTAGAAGCAGTGCAGTATCTATCATGTAAATGAACCCAATACACATCATGGGGTGTACTGATAAAGGTTAATTTTTTATTTTAATTTTAATAGGCCAAGTAAGACTGTAAATACCTTGATTATATGTATGTTCATTTTTTTTTCTAAGGGTTTCCTCAGATTGAGGTTTCCTTCTGACGAAAATTGTCTTTAATTCATTTTTCTACTTTTTTGTGTAGGGTATATCTCCCCCCCCCCAGACCATGGCCGCGCAATTCCTTCTATCCATCTTTTTTCGTGGTCTTCCTCGCCGTTTCCTCCCTTAAGCACTCCATGTGAAAATTAAGTTTGGCAATATTTCTTCCTTCATTCTTCTGAGATGACCATACCATTCCAATATGTTTTTCCCTATATTTTGGAGGAGGTTTCGTTGAATTTTCATCCGTTCTCTAATTTTGGCATTAGTCCTTCTAGCCTGTACCAAGTGTCTTTTTTCCTAGAACAGCGCTTATTGTTATTGTGCTTATGTTAATAAAGTAAAAACCTCGAATCTGTTGAATACTAAAGCAATCCTCCCACCTTTGGTGTACTCCTCAGATAATTACTATTCTGTTCTAAAAATCTTTTCAGGAGCACATCGTAATAACTTAACGATCCTGTCTCTTATGTTACATTAATTTAATGCATACACCGCAATTCCACGTTGTGCAGTCACCTAAATTCTCCAGTTGTTTCATCCTTTTTCAGACGAAATATTCTAAACTTACCTTAGTTTTGAATACCCTAAGGCATTATTCACCCTTCAACATTTTTAAATCCATAAAGAACAGTGATCACTATCAGACTTAGGACATAAATTAATGTTATATTTTAGTATAATTCTTTAAAACAGAATTTTACTCTCTCATTTATTTGTAGAATTGAGAGCTGGCACATAAATAGCAATAATATATCCATCACTAAGCAGTGCTGCCAACCGCCCTACTGGAACGACATCCCTGAAAAGACCCCCCCCCCCCCAGCACGAACTGAAAGCTATATATTTATCGAATGGCCTCAGAGATATTTACTGCACCTGCGAAGTTGTTCGAAGGCTGAGGGTCGGTTATCAAAGAGATGCTTCATGAATACAACATGGCGTGACCCGAACCAATATTTTACAACTTAGGTTTCCGAATAAAACTATGTATTTAAAAAAAATAAAAAAAATAAAAAAAATCTTCGACTGATTCTTTTCTTTCAGAATCATTGAAGAAGGTCATACATCTTTCATAATATTATAACTTGCAGTCCGGAGAAACTTTACAGTTTGCCTATGAATCCATTTTTATTTTTTCTATGGCAAGAACTGATCTAAAATAATTAATCCATAAAACTTAATGTTCAATCCATAAATAAATTTAATTAATTCTTCTAAGGACCGTCTGCTAAATTCATTTTATGTCAGTACTGAGGCGCGAAGAATTTGAAATTTGATTATGGTTTTAGATATTTTGAAGTTATAGAGAAATCCTATCGAAATTTCATTCTCTCAATAAAATAGAGTAATGATATGGGTAATTATTCCGTAGGTTGGCGCTTCGAGTTGAGTCACAACAAGTATCAACTTTTGGTAATCACTTTATCAAGAATGATAAAAGTTTCAACTAACATTTCGAAGTACAGTTGATGCATGTTGGTTGAAACGTGCATTTCTAGATTAAATAATTACCGATGCATACAAATTTCCCAGAATTACATACTAATATTTGTAAAATAGGCTTTAGTATGAAAAATAGAATGTAATTATGGGAAATGTTTATGGATCGGTAATCATTTAATCTAGAAATGCACGTTTCAACAAACATCTATCATCTATACTCCGTAATGTTAGTTGATAATTTAATTTATTGATGAAATGATTACCAAAATCTACTAATTATCCATAATTACATTCTCTTTTCCATAAAATTTATGATAACTTGTTATTATTTTTGGAAATTATTAATAATGAAACGAATAAACAGTTAATACTTGTTGTAAACTCGAAACGACAACCTGCGCAACAAATACCATAATATGCATTTAAAAAAGTTTATATTGAATTAAAACAGAACAGAATCACCCGTATACAGCTTTCGTATAAACACATTTAAATAAAATATCATCACTTCATGGCTTATAGCTTTTATAGCGTGATAATATGATGCCTTGGTATTGCCATGATATACCATGGTATTACCTCGACATACCACAGCTTTGCAATGATATACCATGGTGTTGCATTGACATACCACAGCATTGCCATAACATACCAGGTTAGAAGCAGGCGGAAAAGACTACACCTCCTTCAACTCCGTCAAGTAATGCGTTTGCCAGGCAGTGAATTAGAAGGCATTTCACATGGTTCTATTGTTTTTAGTGATTTAATACGTTGCCTAGCAACGGATCCAGGAACTACTTATTCATCAGTCTTTTGTCGAGCTACAACTCAGTTGAATTATAAATATTTTTAAATAATGGCCATCACAAATCCACTGTTCCTGTCTTCTTTAAGCCGTTACACAGAATATAGCTATAGGTTTTGAATTTGAATGGAAATAATATATGTAGATTAAAAAATTAAAAAAAGCTACATCTTATTCATATATGGATTACATAGGATCTTGGACCCTCCTGGGGCTCACCCAGCTTCTATAAAATATTATAAAATTAGGGTACCCAAAATAAGGGGGAAAAATCTGGCGGTTGAGCGTGACCTAGGACAAGTCACCTCCTTGCAGAACCGTTCTCCATGAAACAGTACAGTCTCTACCATGTGCGAACCCCAGACCCGTTCACGGGTTGTAGCCCGATATCCTGGCTCACCATACAATTCCATTAATTCGGTACTGTTTCTAATTCTCCGCCTATGCTCTCTGACAGGTCCAAAGATTCTTCTCAGTACGACTCTCTTCCGAACTAGAAGAGATCTTCTGTTTTCCTTGGCCTGAGTCCACTTTTCACTACTTGCCGAACAATTGTTTTGTATAACAAAAGCTTTGCGTGGCGGTATTTATACTATGGAAATAGATACATTACTATTTCTTTTGAGACAGTCATGGAAATTGAATCGTGACTCATCATACAACAGCATCATCATAATTTTTGTAGCCGTAAATCGGTTAGAAAAAAATGACCAGACTCCCCTCCACCGCACCAATATCAGCACCCGCAGCACGACCGGTCTCCGAAGCCTTTTGTTAATTTTTTTTTTTCATTGGCTCCTTGGAGACAGTGAACCATGAGCGGTCCAAGTCATGCAAAGACATTTATATAATCGTTGCGTGTCGTCTTCACTGTTCCTTTATATCTGCGCGTGTCAGCTAATTGTCCCTCATTCACGCGCTTCGGTCATTGTGACCATTCGTGTCCGTCCAGAATTGTTCTTTAGTTTCCAGAATCATTTCCTTCATATAGTTCCATGTTTCCGCTATAATCGCTCTCCCGATTTCAGGGAAACGGTAGGGGAGATTGATGTTGTGTAGTTAGGTTTTTAAATTTTTAACAATACTATTTGTTAAAATCCATATAGATTAATCCACATGACCGATATATTCAACAAAATAAAAAATCAGTAATTAGTAATTAAAATAGAATTAATTTATATAAAATTACCGATTTCCTTCCCATTTCATTCAGCCGCCTAACCTTGGCTTATTCTGGTCAACTCTGAGGTTGGAAATGTGATGAAGCTCATAGTGGCATAAACGAGAAAATTAAGAAAACAATTTTCTTAATTGTCATAGATTAGTTTAAAATATTAGGTAATTTCATATTAAATGTACGTTTTTAAAGGAGAGTTATTAAGTAAAACAACTTCATTTAACCCATCCCTACCCTAATTAAACCTGGATAGAATCCTTAGTTACCCCGTCCTTCGGAAGGGACTTTAACCGGGGGTCCCATTTTTGATACATTTTTCCCAACGGGTTATCAAATTTTCAATTCCAGAACTGAAAAATTCAAGGTTTTGTGATGAAAATATGTTTTCTACTTGAGGATTATTTTAAAAAAATTCTACTCTTAAGGAAATTGCCCAAATTTCTGAGCAGATGGGGAATCCTGTTGGAGATTTCTCTGGCGAACAAGAGGGGTTAGGAGGACATCCTAACTCAGATCGTTTAGTCTCTTCACGGTCTGTCGTTGTCCTGTATGAGTACAGGTTTCTTCCGATTAACCGATGCGAGTTGCTTTTTTGGGAGAGGATTGGCTCAGTGGTAGAGCACTGAGTTGGCGTGCGGCAAATTCTGGTTGAAAACCCGCTGTGGGCAAGACTTTTATTTAGTCTGTTTGCAGCCGGAGATGGATCGTATAGGTTCTAGGACCGGGCCCTCCTGGGGCTCCCCCTGTCTCTATAAAATATTATTAAAATAGGGTACTCAAAATAAGGGGGAAAAATCTGGCGGTTGACAAGTCACCTTCTTGCAGAACCGTTGTCCATGAAACAGTACAGTCTCTACCGTCTACTGAGACCCGTTCACGAGTTGTAGTGGTACATGTAAATTGTTTTTTTTATAAGTTTTTAATGCATTATGTCAATATCCCTGCAGTACGATGTGGATGTGATGATTACACCTCTGGGTAGAAAGGAGAAATTAATTATTTATTTAAGTATTAATCTTTGTCACTAGCTGAAAATTCCTAAATCAACTCTTCAAGGGAATAGTCCGTTCGTCACATCAGCTTTCCTCTAACGCCGTGGTGATGTGTCTTGCAGCTTGGGCTCAAATCGCGTGTTTCCATGGTCATATTTCATGGGATACTAATGTTCGTTCAAATTTAGTGTAGTAAATATTATCTAAAAATAAAGGATAAATCGTACAATCTGTAAACATAGACATGATAAACAATGAAAACTAAGTCCACGTTGAATTTTAGGGGGAAAAATGGACATTTCAGTTGAAACTTCCAATGGGCGACCGGGACGCGGGTCATCTTCTTGACGTTCTCTCCCTAACTTAAATAATTTTGCCCATTCTTTCTCTGTGGAATACGAGGGGGAGGGCTGGCCGTATGCGCAGGAGTAAGACCTCTTTACAAAAGAATTTAATAACCGCACGGTACTGGACCGAGGAAGTGCGAGCGATGGGTATGGAGGGGAAGCAGGACAGGGCGGAAACTTATGGACCTTACTACGTACTTAGGTAAAGACTGAGGTGCAGGTATGAGGATTGGGATAAGAATGGTCTAACGGATTTGGGTTTGAATAGTGGTCTGTGGATGGAAGTTTGTAATATTAGTGATAATGGGTTGGCTTAGCATAGTAATTATTATCATTACTATGACAGACATTATCAGTTTTTAAGCACATATGTCCTAAAACTCCATTGCCTTTTATCTTTTGAGTTTTGGAAGAGATCGCCCACTCAGATTTTTAGATTCCTACTATCTAGCTCTTTCTGAGAATCACTCTAATTTTATTGGTCGTTTCGAAACCACTTCGACGGAACTATTTGCTACTAGAAATGTAAACAAAACTGTTCCATGATAGAGCTGTCTTCAGCGATCGGCGGTGATGAGTTCTATCGATTTAAATAATTAATTTATGCGACGAAGGCTAAGTGGACTGGCCTTTTATAGGCCTGTAAATTGTCCTTAGTGGACCCTCCACTTAAGGCGAAGGATGTGGAGTCTTAATTATCCCACAGCCTAGAAGGAGGATGACACAACCTCTGGCACAGTTCTGTTCCTGGCTCTGGCTATGGTCCTGAGGACCGTGGGCAGGAAGGAGATAAAGATTAACGGAAGTTGAGGATCTGCTGTTCCTTAATGGCAGAAGGATTCATCTTCTGTCTAACGTAAGAAATTCTTTTTTCGAGAATCTTCTGTTAATATTTTATTCATTTAACGTCACTTTACCCTTTATGGTTAGGGTTCCTCCGAAATCCAAAAATATTGATATCAGAAGCAAGTGTCGATATTTCAATAATATCGATATCACGTGATATCGGAAAATTTTATAGTTGTTTACAAGGAAGGTTGGTAGAATACGAACTTTCTAATGGCGGGAAAACGTCGCTCATAAGTTAAATTTAAAATATTCCCTGTTGTTTAAGTGTCAACATTTTTTAATTAATTAATAAACGTAAAAAGCACATGCTTTCGATATTATCGATAGTTGATTCCGATATGTCGCAAAGAGCTTTAATCTATATTTTTTGGTATCGGAAAAACCCTTTCTGTACTCAAACCATTTGAGTATTTTTAAACAAATAAAGTTTCTAAGAAATTTAGCCAATCAAATTATTTTACATAAAACTTTTAAATGTATCTAAACAAAAAAAAAACTTTTTGCTGTCCCATTACAACACCTGAAGGATATTAGTTCTGCAATGAATAGAGACCGTACTGTCCTTAAGCCAACTTTTGAACATGGACGTGATTTGTCTGATATCACACTAAACCGTCAGATTTATACGGGTACTTTTACAAGGGTGGTCTAAAAAGTTTCCGACCTTACAAAAATACAAGACATTTTTTCTGAATTTTTTAATTTATTTTTCAACATAGTCTCCTTGTGACTCTACACACTTCTCTCAGCGATGCTCCCATCTCTGTAACCCGTCCAAAACTCGGCGTTTTTCTCTGCAACTCTACCATTCGAGCTATCCTGGCCCAACCCAGCACACTTCCAGGTCGTGGTCATAATTGCGAGAACGCGGGGAATTGGGATAAATGAAAATAAAGGATATGGCCACGAACTGGAAGCGTGCTTTATAGGGCAAGGATAGCACAAATGGTAGAGTTCCAGACTAGCGATCTGGACGACCCGGGTTCGAGTCTCGGTCCTGGACGTATCTTTTCTTTTCAAATAAAAATATTTGAAAATCAATAATATTTAAAATTTCTATATAAAACTAACTGCAAATTCAGTTTTGCGAGCATTTTTTTACCGTGGGAATTCCAAGAGAAAGATGGTTAAGAGGATAAATAATTTATCTGTTGAAACCGGTTTCGAAAATCTCACCTTGCTCAGTAACTTAGTGCTTAACTCACAGAACTACCTCGTTCCTTATCAAGATAAAACATCGTAATCAAATCAATAATGTTTGTGGATAATATTGTACATTTTTCAGCTTACATCCTTGAAATCTTGGAGTCAGGCTAAAAATTTTTCATTCCTTATCATTATATACCTTGTTTAAATTCTAATTCGGTTACATAACAACGGCAATTGTGCAGCAATATCACTTGATTAATTCATGAGACTGCGTTGCGACATTGCTTGACCACTCGGGTATCTTAGCTTATCCTCTTCGACGGACTTCTGTTAGTCAGTCGATGACGATCCTATCATGTGACCGCACCTCTTCTACCCGATGACCTCACAGCTAAGTACCATCTAGTGAGTCACCGCGATCATCAAGGAATGCGAGATGCAGCGCGCGACTTCTGGAAGGATTTCAGATTCCGCGATCTGACTGGAATAATGAGTATTGTGATCGGTTATTCTCTGGAAGGACGCTCTTGTTAGTTTATCTAAAGTTCAATGAACGTTGCTTTTGAAAGCTCAAATCTTAAACATCTATTGAGAATATCGATCGAATATCAGTTTATATAAGTTTCAGTGTCGTATATATAATGATATACCATCTGCGTAATAAAAAATGAATAAAATGGTCCGACCACATTTTCAGGTATTGAGACCTTAAAGTTGTGGGAGTGACCTAAGTCCTTTATAGTCTCTCCCACACTTGAGCCACGATGATGACCTGCAGTGTGGGCCGAAACGTTGACATCTAATAGACAGTTTTTTATTATTCATCATATATTGATCTCCAACCTTCATATCAATGCGGACATCCCCAATACATGGAGGATATTAGGTTAGGATTAATACATACATAATAGGGTAAAATGCATGGCTAGGGACTGTTGTACTGTTTCTACTCAAACGGTTGTGCAGTGAAGTGATATGGCCAATATTACGGTTAATTACAAGGACATTCCTTAATTGAGAGTCCCCTAACTTATAGTATCTTGTTGCTTATTTATGTCCATTTGAATTACAAGTAAAATTTAATGGGTAATAATATAAAATATTATAATATTATCATTGTCTTGTTGAATCGCAGGGTTAATAGCACCTGTACCTGTACCGCTACAACCCATGAACAGCCTTGGTAGAGAATCTGGTGCTTCTAGGATAACGGTTGTTGAGGAAGGTCATTTGTAAGAGACTGTTAATATTTTTTCCCAATTAAGGTACCGAATTTACTGAGGCTGGGTGAGCTCCATGAGGATTTTCAGTTCCCACGGGGTCGATTCTCGGTTGTTAACAGAATAACTAATTTATCATCATCAATCGATCTAAACTCCGTACTTTGAGAATAGTAGCACAGTGCCTTATGTGCACAACTACCCCACCCTATATTTATTTACGTAACAAAATATAAGTAATTTTTTTTAATTTATGAAATAATAATTTATCTGCTCCACCTACTTTCAAGTTAAAAAAAAATCGTGTATATCAGAAATATTTTACCATTTTTATTATACGGGGAAATAAAATCTGTTATAATAATATAATTATTACTGAGATCATCAGGATAACCCTAGGAGCATGATATACCCAAGATGGTTATAGGCTACAATCAATCAAAACATTGGGAAAAGACGAATGAAATTCTTTGGTCACCTCACCAGATTACCAGAAAATCGAATATTAAATTATGTTAGCTCACTTAAGAATTTAACACCTTGGCTGGACGAACTTTGAAAGGACCTCAAAAATGCGAACATGTGTGCAACGGCATTTTAGAAAGAAACCCCTTTAGGCACAAAGTCAACAAGTGGGAAGTTACATCGGAGCGACCAAAGCTAAAGCAGTGGAGACAGAAGTGGCCGGAAGAACGTAACCAAGCCTTCTCAGAGAGAATGAAAGCTTATTGGAAGAACAGGAAGGACCCAAAGAAGGATTGATTCAGTTGTTTCAGTGTTCAACGTCTTCCACTATTGGGAGAATACGCTAATAATAATAATAATAATATAATTTGTACAAATTAATATAAATATATAGTATACTTCACAACCGGTGTTTGAGCAACCTCAAAATAGTTATTGGACCTTTCGATGAGAGCTCCGAAATGAATAAGGAAAATAAATGTCTGATTCAATTATACCAGATCGCATGTCATTTTGATTGTAACCTTTTATTAAACTAATAACATAAATCAATTTTCATAAATTAAATAACTAATATTTTTGAGAATGAAAAACAATTAATTAAATTAAAGAACAATTTAAACGCTTTTATAATGAGAAATGAAGTTACTAATATTAACTAAATTATCAACAAACTAATTAATAACAAAAAGAAAACAAATATTATTTAATCTTACGATAGTAAATTTATGAGAAGCGAGGAAATATTAAAAATAGGATAGTAAATTTAACTCTTTTAAATTACAAATAAAATCTATTACAAAATAATGAATGTTTATGCGGTTTTCTGATTGCAATGATATAATAATGAAAACTCTTATCTGTCTGTCGAAGTAGTTTTCAGTAGATGGTAGATTCTCGGCAGGGCGAGCTGGATGTTGAGACGACAGAGGATTTTCGTCGGCAGGGCGAGCGAAGATGGTGAAACAATAGAGGTTGAGATGATCGACTGGGTCAATTCGAATTGGTCGAATCTATGACGAAGTTTAAACTAATTACACCTGCAGGTGGGCAGCAAATTAGTATCTTCTTCAAATTCGCACAACTTTGGGCTCCTCTAGAGCATACGATGTGCACGGCTAAGGGCTCGCGTCAACACTGTCTGGCTTGGTCTAGCCGGAGCGAACAAAAGCCGATCGACTCTCTTTTGTTTTTCTCGCTTCATTTTTATAACATATGTTTTCACACTTACTACAAATATTACACTTATATCTAAACAAAATAAAATTACCTTTTAAATTAAATTATTCTAAACAACAATGAAATAAACGTTTAAATTATTATATTAAATAAAAATGTGAAAAATGAGAAAAGATAATGTTCTTTCTTTTAAGAAAAAATGATTTAAATTTTTTATGATTAAAACTAATAATACTTTATAAGGTCACTACTTCATCTGGCCTTAACAACCGGTTTTACAACTTTTTTATTTTATGTAAAGGATGTCTTGTAGCGTTGATGTGTTATATGTTGATGCTTCAGATGCTTCACCTTGAAAAGTCCTGGGCTTTGTACCTATCTATATTATTTTTTTCTTATTTTTTTAGAGGAAGGTTATTTTTGTTTATTGACTATTTTTCAGGATATAAGCTTCTAGAATTTAGAAAACGTAAAAGCTCCGATACCTCTCGACTCTTATTCGTAAGAAATCTCCATTCCTCCAGATCAGATAAACTCCTTGTGGAGAAATCCCGAAGAAACGTCTATGGAATTGTGACCGCTCGGAAGCGATGATATCGCCACCTTCTGCCGATTAATATTGAAAAGGCGCCTTATCCTTTTTGTCGGAGAAAATTCTTCGGCGTTGCAGAAGAGAATCGAACCAGCACTTATCGCACCTACACGCGCCTTCTCTCAATTCCTTGTCGTAGCGGATTTGTCAAATGATTGTGCTGTCCGATTGACAGATGGAATACAAAATGGCGTCGAGTATGTTGTAATGGATAAGGCATTCGTATACATGGAGCGGATGCAGAATACATTATTGTACACTCCCTCTTTGAGCGAATTTAATATTTATAATATATTTATTCCGGCAGGATTAGAACTTAGGTCAGCGGTTCAAGTTGTCTACTTAGTATAATTGTATGCTGAGTAATGTATTCAAGTATAATCTGATTTGTTTATAAATATATATGTACAATGTATAATATATTATACAAGGTCAAAAGGTGTAAATGGATAAAGGAGAGATACCACAGCTTTTGTGCCTATGCTAAATATTAGATTTGTCTTGAGTTTTGACTTTACACATAAAGAAAACTTTAATTTTAGCCAAATAGAAGTTTGTATCATCTTAATAATTAATACTACAAAATTTGTTATTGCGACTTTATTTGTGGGTTGTTTTCCTCAACCTAGGGTCTGAGGTAAAGCAAGTATTTTAATTAAATAGGATGATACCAAAAAAAAAAAAATAAATTTTATATATATATATATATATATATATATATATATATATATATATATATATATATATATATATAAACCTGTAACACTACAATCCGGGTCTGGGGTTCAGTACATGATAGAGACTGTACTGTTGCATTGTCAACGATTCTGCCCCCCTTATTTTGGGTACCCTATTTTTATAATATTTTATAGAGGCTGGGTGGGCCCCAGGGGGTCTTAGATCCTGTATGATCCATCTCCCACTGGAAACAGACTAAATAAAAGTCAGCGGAATTTGAACCAGGATTTCCGGCATGCCAACTCAGTGCTCTACCTATATATATTTCTTGTTATATAATACAGAACATAGCAAAAGTATATACCAAACACTAGTTGTTTTTTTTAAATACTCAAAATGGATTTAGGGATGGTCAAAATCGATAAAATTATGGAAGTATGAAAATCCAAATCGAGATTCCAAAAATTGCTTTACTGCTAACAAAAACGAAAAAGAAGTTGGATACGAGATGGTCACTGCACAATTATTGTCATTTATTTATGACGTCATAGTTGTGTGACGTCATTTCCATAACCTGTTATTTTTATTGACCCTAAAATAACCGTATTTCTACAACGCTGTTGGCACGTGTATCACACGTTCCTAATTCTGGGTTAATGCTCAATAATTAATTCCCAGCCGATTTATGCCACAGATACATTTGTACATTTAATTTATTCAATAGATGTTAATTACTCCACCGACCCAATCAAATGTATTCCGAAATGCGATATTGAATAGAGCATCGGTAGTAACCTGTTAACAATGATAGATTACACATTGTGGACTAATAAATGAGTATGACGAGACATAGCGACAGGTGACACGAGGTTGAGGTGATAGAGTAGCCGGGTGGTTAGGGCGCATAATGACTTAGGCATTCAGCCTGAAACAAAATGACGGATAGCCTCGTTATATCTCTTCACTCGGCAACATTAACCTTCGCGGGATGATCGTAGATCTAAGTCATGTAGGGGAGGGGGATTACGTCATAGCCGCTTGAGAAAGGAGGGGTCACTCATCCTCGTTTTGAACAGTGGCGTATCTAAGAGTTGTACATGCGCATTTCCGATTCTTAAACGTCAAAAGAAACTTTTAAAATAAACATTATTCTACTAAAATCCAATTATTATATCGCTAAAATATACGTAATCATCTTCTTATTGACCTACTTGACAATTTGCCTCCATTCTCAGCGATCTTCCGTGGTTTTTCTCCATTTTCCCACCCCCATGAACCTGAGGTCTACTTCCATATCGTCCAACGATTGCTTCATCAGCCTATATATACGTAGGCCTATTTCTTTTTTGATGGATCTTTAATCAGTACCTGTCACCGTTATTGCTTTGTACTCCCATTTTACGTTCCTTCTGAAGGACAGCATAGCCAAGAATTTCTCACTTAAAATCCTGCCGCGCTGCAAACCCGTGATCCTGGCATAGTAGGCTGTAGGTATAACTCACAAGCGAGTCTTTTATTTCTCCAACAGCAATCGGCAAGTGTCTAGATAACTTTTATTAGATTAGTTGAGCCAACGGAGGACAGTCTTCAGATCTCTTGCTATAACTTTTAACGGATTGAATAATTTATCTGCCACAACTAACCATGAACAAGAAACGTTCAGCTCAGCAACGAAGTGCTCTACGCTCTGAGTTACCGCGCTCCCTTTGATATATATAATCGAAAAACAGTCAGTTATCCTGACCAAAAATAAAATATTGAAAAATAAGTAACGTGAAAAAAAAATCGTTTGATAAATCAAAATTAATTAAAAATTATTAATTTTCTTAACTTCCTTATGACTCCTTGCAATGTCTCACTTTAGTCGAAGCACAACTGAAATACATTTCAGTATTCCTTTATTATTTAGAATAGACAATTTAATAAACATTCTATTTTTATATTAAAAAAACAAAACAAGAACCGACTTATATAACTGGCATTCTTCCCGACACATATAATTGATTATATACGTTCTACCAATAACACATACTCCATCCTCTGACCTTCAACAGATCGTGGGCGGTTCCTTGAAGAACAGACCCGCCTAGAGGCCTTCCGAGTGAACTTGGCCTCAGGAGGTGTAATCTATCCTCTTTGGATGCGTTGATAATTGATTATTAATGCGTAGATATCGAAAACCGTATCAATAGCTTAGTATGAACCACTGTCTACTGTTTATTATACTGGACGCTGTAATTCTTTGCTCAGCGTACTATCGATTTACTAAAATCAATCCTTTACAGCTATAATTAACATAACTATGGCCTCAATAAATAATTCGTTAATTGAATGAGCAAAATCTACAACAAAAAAAAACCTTAATTCTCTGAAATAATAATATAAAATAACAAGGTAGTCGTTCAGTTAATCAGGCATCATGAGGGCATCCAAAAAAAACAAAAAAACAATTGAAATGAATGAAGAGCAAGTGCAACACATCTCATATCAACGGGAAAACAAAAGATTGTCGATTCTGTTAGGACTCAGCATTCGAATCTTTCGAACTCAAAGATTCGCTAGAACTTATAAATACTGAAAACAATTATACAACTTTTCATTTATTTATATTGCAGTAGGCACTTATCGTTTTAGTACAGGTACCTCAATATTATTATAGAAATTGAATTAAGATTAATAATTATTTTTTATATCCCATTTTCAGTATTTTACATCAAATAAAATAATTTAATGTAGGGAAAAAATTCTTTGACTGTAAGTACTAATGTAGGTTGGAAATAGTTGGGGGTGCAGTAAAAAATTTACACAATAAATAAGTGAAAACTTATATTTTATGTGTGCCAACATTTCGACCTACTTTCTAGGTATCTTCAGGGATATTAGAAAAAACAGACAAAAACAAAAATGACTATAAAAATACATAACAGTACCAAGAATATAATAAAATAAAAAAAATATATAATAATAATATAGAGATATAGAAAAACTGATCGAAAAAAGTGAAGGATATATGAAAAAGATGATTACATAATAGATGTATAGAAAGGTGATAATGCAAACAAAATACAAAGAAAGAAATCAAGTTAAACAGAAAAATATAAAATGAAAAAGATATAAATATAATGAGTGAGATATATAAGTATGGAAAACTTAGTTTAATAAAGATAGAATTGTATTGTAGAAAAAAAAAATATGAAGATAGACTCCTAGGGAGTTACATAAGTAAAATGAAAGAAAATTGATAAAAAATATGATCCCAAAGAATAAATACAGAAGAATGTTGTAGAAAGTAAAGAATAGGTATCTCGTGTATGACAGGCAGAGAAGTAAAATATAAATATACAATTTAAATTTCAAATATAAGTATCAGATGTTATATAAAAGTATACAATAGGAATGAAGTTATTTAAATATAAAATATGATGTAAGTATTGAAGAAACTGTAGAATGAGAGGTATAAAATATCAGTTTGAGAATGGAGATATATTATAAATAATTATGATGTTCAATAAACATGAACTCTTTGATCAAAACCATGATGGATGCTAAAGTGAAGATGGGAGAAATAGGTGTGAAGAAAGGAGATGGAGAAAGATGATGAGAAGATGTAAATATTTAAAAACTGTACGAACCCAATAGGAGACTTAAAAACTTATTACCGAATATAATTAGTTTCCACTTATTTATTGTGTAAATTTTTGACTGGACCCCCAACTATTTCCATCCTACAAAAATAATTTAATGTTCTTTATTTAATTTAGGTTTTTATTGTAGATAAAACATGTAAAGTTTATAAGACAAATGCCTAATGTTATTTAACTGCATTCTCTGTTTTGAAATTACAGTTTTAAAATCAAAATAATGATAATATATGAAGATTTTTTTATTTTATCTATGCAATCCTTTTTTCCCATGTAAATTACAAGACGTGCTATATTTTGTTAACGGATTAAATAAGTCAGAAACTGTTGATTTTTGAATTGCCAATTTTTAAAAATGTTTTCGTTAAATTAACTGATAGAGACAAAAAAAAAGTTGCCACTCGATTCGTTGCTAGGCAACGCCCTAAAAATATTCCATCACTAAAAACTTTTTTTATATAATAGAGATTTATTTTTTTAAGTATTTTGTAATTAGTAGTATGTAATAATTGGATGATAATAATTGGAGCTAAATGAATTTTGTTGTAGAACCTTTTTTTTTTTCTCCATGAGATTCTTGTGTTTTTTTTAGTTTATTCTGTTGGCATATTTTCATTTGATGATCTTGTTCCATTTTAGACATCACATAAGAGAGGAAAAACATGTTAACTTTTTTCGAAAATTGGTCGGGTTCTGCCTAGCAATCGGGCTGGTATACTTAAGCCTGATTATGGCAAGTTACGTGGGTTCGGTTACATTGGCTTTAATGGCGGCTTCTTGGCTTACAGGTGGGCGATTTAATTTGAATACTCTACCTTGACCTCGTACTTCTCGAATTGGCCAAGACCTTCTGAAAAGAAGAATAATCAATCTTCTAGTTCCAAATATGGTATTTTCGAATAGGTTTTCGACCATTTCCAGGTGTGGACTATTCGATACGGCGAGGAATATATAAAGATTGAAGTTCGAATCGGAATGCCTGCCGACGTAGACGAAACACGAAACACGAGTGAGATGTTTACCGAAATGTCTTGACAATCAGTAGCAGATGTTTACCAGAATGCAGGATGTTGTCCCAGACATGGTTGATGTTTATTGATGCCCGTAGGCTTAATATTTACCTAGGTCCGTGTATGTTGGCCGCTTGACCCCCCCCCCCCCCCCCCTCCCCCTCCTTTCATATAAAGATCGCTAGCTATTCGGAATTCAGGAGGTCTGAGGAATGTGTGTCGTGATAAACATAACTTGCCCAGTCGTATATTCGTCTATCTGTTTAGTAAATTACTAGACTAGTCAGGACTCAGATATTGTATTATCTTCAATGCCTGTTTTTTTTGTTGATTTTTTTTTAACGACTACACTAATAATAATAATAAACTTTAATTATTATGATGAGTTGCCTTAATATCGGCTATCAACCGGAAAAAAGCTTTGAAAAATAATGAAATAAATATTTACTGGGATGGTCAAATAATCACGGACCAGAGAGTAATACATAACCGCCCGTATATTTTGTTGATCCATAAAGCGGAAATAAATTGGTAGAATCATAGAAATAACTGTCCCATGTGATACAAAGATAATAAAACAGCATAACCGAAGAAATTAGGATATATCAAGTCTAATGAGTTAAAATCACTTTATCATTTGGAGGAAGTTTTAATAACTGCAATAGTCATCTCGTCGAATGGCCTCATACTGAAATCCACAAGGGAGGCTACAGAAGACCTTTGCCTTCATTTGGAAAAATTAAAATTGGCACAAAAGACATTTCTGTTGGACACCTACAGAATTGTGAGAAAATTTATGTATCAGTAAAACCTTTGCCGTTCCCTTGAATTTTGAATTCCGGGATGTGAATTTGGTGCAAGAGAAGTCTGTGAGAAAAATAATAAACTTTATTAAAATCTTAAGATTCTAGGATTTTTTTGGTTTTAATATTTGTTAACTTGTATAATTTGCTACAATTGTACAAATTTAAATGTACCTCTGCAGAGTCATAATTTACAATGAAAGAAAAAATGTATTAAAAAACTTCCAACAGAGAAAAAAAAATTGATAATAATAAAATAAACAAAAATTGTAACTATACATTCATAGTAACTTATATACATATATATAAACAATAACAATGAAATAAAAGAAATAGGTAATTGTTACCCTACAATAATAAATGCTTCGTTCTTTTATGTACATTTTTTGTATAGTTCCCAATATATTTTATAAGTGGGTTTTTATTGTTTTTACTCTTAAAAAAAATTGTTTACATAGTTTTTTTGATAAGGCGTACTTAATTCTTTATGCATAATTTTAACTTTAGTGTAATATACATAATTTCCAGCAATTCTAAGGCATTTGTTTTGGAATATTTGTAATTTTTTGTAAATAGTTTTAAACATGTAACTAAATATTGGGCATGAATATGTTAGTATAGGTCGTAAGCAGGCTTTATATAATAATAACTTAGTATCTGATGGTTCTAGGAGAGCAACAATTGATTACAAATTTCCGTTGGTGATCAAAGACACGGACAGATCGTTTCTATTGAAAGGTTTTTGAGACGTCGTGACATTGATGATCTCATGGCTACATTATTTCGATTTCCAACTGATATATATATTATATTCTTTAGAACTATATTCATTTAGCGTGACTTTATGCTGTTTTGGCTAATCGGACAAAGCTACAAAGGGTCTGCCAACTTATTCCTATCTAGGTATAGTTAGAATAGAGATCTTAACGTGTACCTCACAACATATAGGTTCGCGATTTACATTTTAGGTTTGTTCCAAGGCACGGCATAACTAAGGAATTTTACTCCTTATATCCTTCGGCAACTTGCCAAAATGCAAATCCATTTCATTTGGCATGGAAGGTTGTTATACTAACCACTATACCTGTTGTTTCACCATGTAGTTCCGAACAGTAACCGGTTACCGATATCCGTTACATCCGAATTGACAAACATTGCCGAGGAACAGGCCGAGCACTCTGGAAGAGACGACAATGGAAGAAAATAAAAGGAAGTAAGACAATAGAATTACAACCCTGGCTCGAGCGATTTCTATTCAGGACCTCTTCTCGGATTCTTCGACGCTCTGGTAATTAAATCGTCGGCTGCGGGGAGCTGTCATCTTCGCTATACTTCTCCAGAGATTCCTGTCGTGTCCTCTTAATCCTGAGTTATCCAGACATTCCAATATACCGAATGCCCCTCTTTTCCGCAATCAGTCCTAAGGGAGGATTCGAAGCCAGAGTATCATTCGGAAAAAGAACACTTACGAATTTAAAAAGGTCGCAAGAACTCAAAAGCCTATCTATAGGTATCTGTCAGGCTAAGTAATCCAAGAAAAGAAAACGTATTAAGTAATTGATTTGTGCTATATTATGTATTAACACTGAAAAATCACGCAGAAGGAAGCTTAATTGTCTGCTGGGTAGAACAAACAAACAGAATTAACGATCGAAATCACGCCTGATGTTTAGATGTTATCACTAGTATACATTAATTTACGAATTAATGGGGTACCTACAGCCCAGGTGAAAAAAGTGGTTATGTCGAGTTTTTTTCAGATAGGGTTAACTGCATTGTGGTGGGGGGTGGGGGGGAGGGGGGGGGGGACGGAATCGTCGCATTCTCCGTAGCTTTTGGCTTGAAATGGAGTTGTAAGCATAACTTAATTTCATAAGCAATAACTTAATTTCAAGCCAATGCCTGAAATTACAAATGCCATCTTCACTACGAAAATAACACTATTCCGCTACTCTAAGTAAAAGAAACTCATATTTGAGAAAATTCGACTTAATCACTCATTGACTTGGGCTGAAGATATATATATGATTTAAGTGTTCTATTGATATATTGTTTCCACTTAAAACCCCTCGTGGAAGTGTTTATTTAATTTACAGTATTTTACTTAAAACTTAATACTGTTTTTTCAATTACTAAGTCGCCTATATTTTACAACTACATTTTTGTATGCCTCTTTTTGATTTGTATTTATTTATTTCAAGAACTTATTGCACTAAATTTTGCTCCTTACTTTTTTTGTCTTCCAGATTTGTTTGTGTTTTTTTTTTAATGTTTTTATAACCCGTTTTATGTGTATCATTTAAGGTCATTTTATGGCTAATCAGGCTATTCGAATGACCACTGTAACCTAAATTTTATCCATAAAGCATATCCAGGTATAATTACTTATAGGGATAGACCACTATTTAACGTCCCCTAGGAAGAACTCAATAACTAAGGAATTTTTGTCTCCCTTTAAAAAATCCAAAGCCACTGCAGGGCTGCGAACCAGCGATCTTTAATATAAACCTTCTATAGTAAATTTATTTTTTATTTGTATTTTTTCTCAACCTTTTGCGATTCGTCGACTTTCTTCATCTTTACAGCCTTTTCTATTTAGGTTTGGTTTTTCATTTATCGAAATATATGAATTTTTTTGGTAAATTACCATCGATTCTATAAATATGACCAAAATTTATATATTTTCCGCTATGTAATAAATAGGTGTGCTATAATACACTTTGCTTCGTTAATTTATTAATTTATATATTCATTTGAATTATATGAGTGGCTCAGTGGTTGAGCACTGAGTTGCCATGCCGGAAATCCTGGTTCAAATCCCGCTGCGGGCAGTTACTTTTATTTAGTCTGTTTGCAGCCGGAGATGGATCATATAGGATCTAGGACCCTCCTGGGGCACACCCAGCCTCTATAAAATATTATAAAAATAGGGTACCCATAATAAGGGGGGAAACCTGGCGGTTGAACGTGAAACCTCATTGGAGAAGTCACCTCCTTGCAGAACCGTTGTCCAATAAACAGTACAGTCTCAACCATGTACTTAACCCCCAGACTCGTTCACGGGTCGTAGTGGTACAGGTTTTTTTTTTTTATTTGATTTATATATTTATATTACGGTTGTCTTCAATTTCATATCCTTCGTTTTATTAATCATCAATAAATATATTATATTGAGAAAATTTTAATATCTATCTTTGATTTAGTGCTATTCTTACATTCGTTCCACTCAAGACCCTGGTTCTCTGCCAATTCCTCCGCCAGATTAGAACCTTCTGGATCATCCGAAGATAAAGAGAATAGGCTGTTCATTGTCTTTCTCTGGAATCCTTCGAAACCTTGTAACAATGTCTGCATGCCGATGTTCAGGAGTTTCTTCTCTTCTGTTCTTTCTCGGGCATTCTTGTCGGACCTAATCTAAATCTGCAGAAGGTTATAGTTTGACATTTCCGGTCCGATATTGACCTGTCCGAATTGTCAGAACCCTAAATCATGACGTTTAAAAGAGGTTCGTAACTAGCAGTTAGCTAAACTCGATTTATGTTCGCTCGCGGCCAATTCGAGTGCAATAATCGATAATTTAGTTATATCGATTTTGATAAGGCACGGATATTAAATGGCTGGTTACCGACTCCGAAATACGTGCCTTTAGCCCGCTATACACTGTCGTCTCATATGCAAATATCATGAAATAGCTATGTAATTATTAATTCGATTTCGGCTAAAGATAAAATCGATTTTTTGATCGATCCATGTTATAGCATGAGTAAATGCTAATGTATTAAATCGAATCCATGTCATTCACATATAGTTACATGAGTAAATAAAACTGCTCGAAACGTTCAATAATAAAACCGCAATAAGTTTGTTTATTCATTTAATAATACTTTAATGAATAAACGCTACTATTGCTTAACAGACGATGCTACAGTAAAATTCGTAAATTTTCCCTATCCAGGTATAATTAGAATTTTATGTTTTAAGTCCCATAGGAAGGACGACATAACCAAAGATTTGTACTCCGTTGAAAAATTGTAAGATTTCCTGCGGCGCTGCGAACCTTCGATTTTTGGTTCTTAACTATGTTATGCTAGCACAGATGACCGTAATGGTATAAGTGATTTACATTGTAAGGTCCAAATGTTTCCGGCCTGGGATAGAAGGAAAGGTGAAAGAAAAAAAACTGGCCTTATTGTTTTTCAATATATTCTCCTCTAAGTTCAACACACTGAATACTACGTACGCTTTGGCAACATTTCTATACTATGAAAACAATAATTTTCTTCTTTGTGAAAAAAATGTTCTTCCACTGCTGCTTGGGGCTCTTCGTCGGTGTTAAATCGCCAAAATTCATTGCAACATTGAACTCGTTCCCGTTTTTGAGCAGCTGAAAGAATTTTTGGAACTCATCTTGCACTAACCTTGTTCATATGCAAATGTTCTTTGATGATCCTCAAAACAATTATTTTTGAAAGCGCCAACGTCGCTGCTATTTCCTTGGTTTTCAAGTTGGATTGTTTCAGAAGTGACAGGTTCCAATGGGCGACGGAAACGCAGGTCATCTTCCAGACTTAAATGATTTTGCCCATTCTTTCACTGTGGAATACGAGGGGGAGGATTGCCTGTGTACATAATTCAAGCTATCTTTAATTTGTGTAGGAGTAAGACCCTCTTTACAAAAGAATTTAATAACAGCACGGTACTCGAGTTTGAACATTTTAAAAATGGGGAGTTTCCTTCAAGGCTGGATACAGAATGACAGGACTGAGGAAGTGCGGACGACGGGTATGGAGTGAGCAGGCATGGACCTGTATAGGCGTGCAGGTCCCGGCACATTTGAAGGAGCGGAAGCAGGACAGGCCGGAAACTTCGTTCCTTCCTCACTACGTTGAAATTGATTTTATTATTTCCTAATATATATATATATTTTTTTTATAGCATTGGTTTTTATTGTAACGACTTCATTTATCACTATATATAAAGTGCTGAGAGATGTAACATTTTCGAGTTTCCATGGAAACATGTACCCCTACAGAACACTTTACAAAACAGGATGGGGCAATTCTCACAGAACTGGATTTAAATAAAACATGTTTGCGTTACATCATGTTTTAATTTCGTGTATGTAGTCAAAAAATAATGTTCCTTTTTTTTTTTTTTTTTCTAAAATGATCGATTTCAACAGATTCTTCTTTAACCATACCTGACGCCATTTTGATTATTTTTGTCTTTACGCCTGTTTGTGCGTTCGTGCATCGCATCTTTCTGTGTTATAAAACAGTTTGAGACATATAATATTTTATTGGCGTCGCATAGCAACCGTGCTCGATCAATTAAATTATAAATTAAATATACTGGCAAATTACAAAATCAATGTTCCTGACTTCATTAACCCGGTGCACAAAATATGACACCGTTTTTGGATTCAAATGGAATTCTTCGGTTTTAAAAATAAACCAAGTTATATCTTACTACATTTTTTTATTTTAGGACAGTTATTTCAGTATAGTGAATGCAGTGAGATGACACTAAGACTAAGATTTTTTTTTTTAATTTAATTTATAGATATTTACAACTATAATATGATTCTAACTAGTAAATCTGCTGATATGTACATTATGACATGAAAAAAACATGTGGAGTAACTACCCATCGGCAGAACTCCAATAAAGTTCTATAGTAGATGATCTCGAGGCCATCTTCTTTTCAGACGCCTTTAGGAGGGTTATCAGGAATAGTATGGGAAGCAAGTCGAGAGACTAGCGGATTCAAGTGTGTATGGAGCTTGTCATGGAAGGATAGGGCCAAATCAGTAACATATGGGATATAAAGATCATGATGGATGAGTTTGTTTGTGACATAATAAGGATCATTGAGGATTTTACGAAGGATTTTGGATTGTAAGGATTGGATACGAGATAAATTGGATGGTTTAGTAGAGCCCCAAAGCTGAACTCTGTATGTCCAAATAGGTCTGATAACTGTCATGTAAATGAGTCTTTTGTAATTAATTGGGAGCTTAGAGCGTTTGTCCAGTAAGTGTTGAAGTAGGCGAAAACGTCAGGCAGTTTCTTGTGTTTTCAGTCTTGTATGAGGATTCCAAGTGAGACGTTTGTCCTAGGTAACGTAGATACGTTATAACGTATATATAACAGATGTTCGACAGGGTTCAGTGGAACATTATTAAAGGATACAGTAGGGCAGGAATTCGTAGGTTTACGACGAAGGGTGAAGGTAATTTGATGGGATTTGTTAGGATTTATTTTAATTCTCCAATTTTGACACCATTCTGGAAGGTTTGAGATATGGGAATGAAGAGATTGGGATGCGACAAATGGATCCTTATTTACTGATAACACACATGCGTCATCAGCGTACGTAGTGAGGACAGTGCTTAAGACATTTTACTTATAAAATATACATTTTATTTAACCTATAAAACTCACTTAAAATTAAAAAAAATATTGTATTACTTTATTGAATGAAAAATACTCACTACCCGAAAACAGTTCTAAATGGATACTCATATTTTAATAGGCTTACAATATAATTATTAAATTGAACTTCTGTATTTCTAGAATAATTATAATAGAATATTATTTATGTTAATATTAATATTTCTCATATTTATATAAATCCATGTAGCAGTGTGGTGTAGCTCATTTTGTACAGCGCTGAATTTCTGTGCCCAATGCCCTAAGTTTAAATATGGCTTTGCTAGTTAATTTTTTAATCAGTCAACAGTTACTGGTGGGCATATGACATTGTTTTTGGATTCAAATGAAAAAAATGCAATGCTTCGGTTTTAAAAATAAACCAACCTATTGTATATATATATACCCTCTTGGGTTTCACACAGTTTATTTACAGTGGTTTCCCTTAATTGTGTTTTCTTAATATATAAATGTCAATAACATACATCAAACTCTCGATGGGGTCGATAACACCGGAAGTGATGGTTTATTTGAAACACTAAAGTACCCTTTAATCATTACTATTCTTGAAATATTTGGCTAAAAGGTCTGTGCATAGCATTGAAACCATTACCCCAGATGATAGCGTGCTTTTTCCTCCGGTAAATATAGTTACAACGATATCATCAGTACGATTGAAATGGACATGTAGAGAATTGTAAGGCTATACAAAGTAGAAATCAATAGAAGGGATAATCCACTACTAGCGGATAAAGCTCCTGTGTTTGATCTAGTATATTCAGTGGGTAAGGGTATTTATATATGTATATATATATATATAAACATATCTAGTAATAATGTACAGTAATAATAGGTAATGATAGTTCGTAAATATATCTAATTAATTAAAAATTAATTTATAGTTAAAAATGTTGGACCCAAGGAATGAAGTTCAGTGTTTTCCACTTAATAATTTTTTTCCCTTCTGTTTTAGAAGACCTGTAAAATCCAAGGGAGATTTTATCGATGTTTAAAATTATATGTTTTAAATGTTCCACAAGCTATAGTTTATTCCACTAAAAAAAAATGGAATCTACCATTAGTACTTCAGAAAATGGATACCCTAGTAATGCATATGTGTTCATTCACTGCCAATATGAATTCAAGTCTTCCTAAAAGATGCGATACACAAACATGTAATAGATATGGTAAATGCTTTTCCTCCCTTTGCAGGATATGTTTTTACGTATTTATTATATTTTTAATATAAGTTGAGCTTATATATAATGGGGTTTATAAAAAAAAAAATGACCGTTTTATCAAATTCCAGAGTTCAAAAGTCTGTAAATGTTTTAATGCTATTTGTTATTTACCAACACTTAATAATCCCTTTAGAGCATTCTCTAAACTTGTTTACTAACACTGGACTTCTTCAAAAAAAGCCTCAGTTTAGTTATTTATTTTAAAGAAAAAACATGACAGTGTCCTACGAAATTCTCGTAATTTTAAGACATTACTGGAAACAAAATTTCACAGCCGCTGAAGTAACTCGTGAAATTAGTAAATATGAAGGTGTCCTTGACCAGCGCACTGCGCGGCGTTGGTTCGAAAAAGTTAGCAGTGGGGATACGACGTTGGAAAGGAAGAAGGGCTCCGGGCGACCATTAATGGATATTGATGAGGTTCTGAAGGAAGCTGTTGAGTCAAATCCGTCAACAAGTACTCGGGAACTTGCCAGGGAGTGTAGTGTGTCGAAAGATACTGTTAGTCGCCATCTCTCCATGGGGAAGGTGAAAAGGTCATTTTTTAAATACAAATATAAAGAAGAAAAAATCCGGGTGGAGGTCAGAAAAAATTGTCACCTGTTGCCGGGTCTTTTTCGTTTTATCCCTGCGTCTATTTATATATTAAAAATAAGATACATGTCATGAATAAAAATGCAACAATGATTAACAGTTATTCTAAATACAAACATTTATAATTACCTCAAAAATATTTTTGTCTTTATTCCGCTGTCTCCACATAAATTCACCCAAATACGAGTACAGGATCTTTTAGTTCCTGCCTCTACCATATTTCTTCCTTTGGCTGCAGCCCATAGTGACTCAATTGCCTTCGTGTGTGCTCCAGTTGTCGGATCCACATAATATTATGAGTGGTTGACTGTTTAATGTTTGTACTCATATCCCACTATTTTTTTCTATTTTTGAGTAGGCCTTCCATAAGTCAGACATGATAATTGTTTGAGGATGAATGGATTCTTTAATGCATGCTAATAGCGTGTTTTCATTCTTGCTTGGCACTGCCATAAATGAAACATTTTTTTTTTTTTCCTGGCATATCCCACCGAAAACCCACTGTTGTGGATATACTCTTGTATAAATTCATTTTTTTATATACTAGGATTAAACGAAAAAGACCCATTGGTTCTAAATTTCCATTAAATAATACTTTTTTTTTTTTTTTTATATGATTTTATTGAATTGTACAACTGTAATATTATACATCTAGTACAAAGGCTGTATGAATAAACAAATGCATGAAAGGACGTGTAGAGGCACTACCCATTGGCAGCACTCTAATTACATTTCTATTATAGAAGGTCTCGAGGCCATCTTCTCTTCAGACGCCTAGGAGGATTGTCCGGGATGGAATTGGAACCAAGGATGGAAACTAGTGGGTTTGGATGGGCCTGGAGTTTATTATGGAATGATAGGTATCTGGAATGGGCTAAATCGGTAACATATGGAACGTTCAGGTCATTATGGATGGTTTTATTTGTGACAAAATAAGGAACGTTTAGGATTTTGCGAAGGATTTTGGATTGCAAGGATTGAATACGAGAGGAATTTGCTGGTTTGGTGGAGCCCCATAGTTCAATTCCGTAAGTCTATATAGGTCTTATAACAGTAACATAAATAAGTCTTTTGTAATTGATTTGAAGCTTTGAGCGTTTGTCTAGTATGTGTTGAAGTAGTCGGAAGCGTCGAGCTGTTTCTTGTCTTTTCAGTCTTGTGTGAGGGTTCCAAGTTAGACGTTTGTCTAAGTTGAGAAATAATACTTAAACATTAATTTATGCTTGGACTAAAAAAATGTACGATCACCTTATTTTGTAAAGAAGAAGTAAATATCATTTTGGTCTTTAGAATAACTGTTATTAAATGTAGTTATTTTTTAAATAACATTTGTTTTATTTCTAACTATAAATTAAAAATACGGGGATTAAACGAAAAAGACCCCCTGTTGCCCCTGGCAACAGTTTATTATATTCTAAACTTATTTACTTTTTTTTTTTTTAATTTAAATATTCCTCAAGGTAGTATCCTTGGCCCGATCCTTTATACAGTTTATACAGCTGACATCCCGACTCATCCTAATACTATCCTTACCACGTTTGCTGATGATACATGTGTATTATCAGTCAACACCAATCCAGTTATTGCATCCCAAAGCCTACAATCCCATATCACTGATCTTGAAGAATGGTGTTCAAACTGGTGAATTAAAATAAATTCTCAAAAATCGCATCAAATCACTTTTACCTTACGTCGTAAACCAATGTCTTCTTGCCCTTCAGTATCCTTTAATAATATCCCACTGGTGCCTGTAGAACAGATCCGATACTTAGGGTTGCATCTCGACAAACGATTAACCTGGATTCCTCATACTAGACTGAAAAGACAAGAAACCGCTCGATGTTTCAGGCTACTTCAACACTAACTAGACAAACGCTCTAACCTCCCAATTAACTATAAAAGACTCATCTACATGACCATCATACGACCTATTTGGACTTACGGAGTAGAGCTTTGGGGCTCCACTAAGCCATCGAATTCCTCTCGTATCCAATCCCTACAATCCAAAATCCTTCGTAAAATCCTCAACGCTCCTTATTTTGTTCAGAATAAGGTCGTCATCCATAACGACCTTAATGTCCCATTTGTTGCTGATTTGGCCCGAACCCGGTATCTATCCTTTCATAACAAACTTCATTCCCACTCAAACCCTCTAGTTTCAAACCTAGCTTCCTCTTCAATTCCCGATAACCCTCCGAGACGTCTGAAAAGAAGATGGCCACGTGACCTTCTTAGTTGAACTAGTGATTTGAGTACTACCAGTGGGTAGTTTCTCTACTTGCCATTAACTCATGTCATTATGTATCACATAGCCTATTTACTTGATGTATTATTGTAATACAGTTTTAAATACCAATAAACAAATTAAAAAAAAAAATTAAATATATATAGGAAAAATCCTAAAGTCTAAGGTGTTAAATTAATATAGTTCAGGTAAATGAAATCTACGAACAGGTGGGGAGGTTTTATAAAAAACAGCGGATCAGCAAAAAAAAAAAAATACAAAATGGAAGAGATAAACTGTACAATAAAAAAAAAAAGTTGAAGGCGGCTTTAGGACTGCTTAAAATGCTTAGCGTTTCTGAATAATTTGTTGATGTGACATGTGAAATGTGAATCTTTTTTTTTTTTTTGGTAAACCCTGGAGCCAATTTTCGTTAACAGTTTACTCGATAAATTTAGTAAAAGCGTTTACAATAAACAAAATATTAAAACTCAAGTCAGCTTTTTACCCAAGTGTAATTTCAGACACCATCCTCAGTGAACTTAATTATACCTAATAACTAACATTTCAAATTCAAAAGGAGCCCCCTACCTTAAAATTTTATGCAGTCGTGTCAAAAGTTCTGTATTCAGGTTGTAAACAGAAATTTAATATTCATTCCAGGGATTTTAAAGGCTTTTTTGAATATTATATCCTCTTCCACTAACTTAAATATCTACAATTTTATTTTTTTTTATTTAAATTTTATTAAATAAAATCTATTTAGATTAAATAGAAATAATTAAAAACTAATTATCTTTTTGTAGATTCTTGAATATAAACTGCTGATTCTATTTCCATCTACATTGCTATCCTCTTTCGTACCATGACGTAGAAGGGAGGATTCGAAAACAGCACTGTCCTGCCCGAACCATATGTTTTTCTTGTTGTCATTTGCTCCTATGAGCTCAGCATAGCAAGTCATTCGCCTTTCTCGTATCTCCGATCCGAGCATTATAATCGCCTTGTATAATTATGACTCAGATCTCTTTAGATATTTTTTTACATACTTATATTTTTCCTCATCCTCCAAAATTGTATTTATAAATAAAATTTTATACTTTTGATCATAGCATATGATTGACAAACAATATATGTGAGGTTTTATTATTGAGTAACGGTTTTTCAAAAATAATTTGCATATAGCTCGGATGTGTATATAAAATTTATGTTTATATGTATCATGTAAGAGCTTATGTAAATTTTATTCTGGCCGCTATAAAAATTTTATGAAGCGATTTAAATGCGATATATATTTTTTTATCCATGGCCAGTAACCTGTATGAAAAGATTTTTTTGTTGATTTTGAATGAAATGTAATCATATATATTATCGAATAATTATTATACATCAGCTAATAATATTTTGATATTATTATAGTTGTAATAAAAGTTTTCTGTTACTAGAGTATTAGGTTAATAATTCTATAAATAAAGAAAATATTGTTAGTATTTTAGCAGGGTGAGTTCTATGAGTAGAGCACTCAGTTGCTCAGCTGTCTGCCCCGGATTCTAATTCTTTTTACTTTTTAGCTTTAGATCGACCACATTGATAGATAGGACCTTCAGAGGTCTATCTTATCTCTATCAAGCGGGTACTCTTAATTGGTGTAAAAACATGGCCATATCGACTGCTTGTACAACCGTTAAGCATTATTTTAGCCAGAATTGTATCCTGTTAATATAATTTAAGTTATTGTATCGAAATTATTGGGATTTCTATGAAACTCCATAATATTTTGATCTTATCAACTTAATTGAATCGCTACATTAACTAAAAATAAATTTGTCTTCTCATCCGCCCACGAAATATGAATAAATTTCACATAAACTTAAATTATTTCAAAATTTTTAAAAAATAGAACCCTTTGGAGTCCAAAATAATAATGTTAATTGAAATATACAAGTGATATATATGATGGTGCATTTTTAAATAATTCTTCGTTCTTTATGCGTTTGTTCATAGTGCAACCTCCTGCAGTGAATAATAGACCTTGAATGCAATTGTGTCAATTGTGAGTTTTTTATTTATTTAACCGCCGCTTGTAAGATACATAAAATTAATAAAGAATGATCCACCTATTTAAATATATGTGGTTTAATTAAAAATGTAGCTACAGTCCTGATAAAATAAATGTTAAGATGTTATTTTTTAAATTTTTTGAATTCAAAACATTATTATTTAAATGTTTAACACAAAATTATTCAAATTCAAAAAATAAAATATTTACCCTCATTTCTGGTTGGAAGAAAACCTTGGATAAATCTAGGTTTATGGTTAGTGACAGAAAAGGACGAAATTTTGGTGATTTTGTTGTAGAATGAACTACTTCTTAAGGTTTTCGAAAATAAAGTTTTTCATAGAATAATCGGATCAAAAAAGGATGAGGCCACTGGAGAATTCAGGAGATTACACAACGCGGAATTGGAAAGCATGCACCTGGTTAACATTATTGAAGTGTAATAAATGTTAACTATTAAAATAGAAGATTTTAAACTTGGGGTGACGAACGAATTTTTAAAATTCTAATAAGCGTTATGCAGTATATAAACGTCAGAGGCGTTAGTGGGAAGATTCCATCTAGAGCGGTTTTGGATTTGGGTTCACTTAGGTCACTCAATCGCTTATCTTCTAAATATATCTGGTCCTATATTTTAACTTTATTAGCACAAACATATACATAATTGTGCTATTTAAAATATTTTTTGGCATACTAAACCACAAAAGAAGAACACAAAAGTAACCTGTACCAGTATAAACCATGTTGTAGAATGGTGGATTATACTGTTTCTATGTTGACGGTTGGTTATTTGTCCGAGATCAACTGCCAGTTTCCCCACTTCGTAGAGGCTTGGCGAGCCCCAGGAGATCCCCAGACCCCCAAAGTCCATATTTCGCTGTTATTAGACAATAATTTATCAACCACAGCTGTATCTGGCGGTATTGGTCCGTTCACGGTTGTTTTTAAGCAGAGATTGTTGGTATCGGCTTCGAACTTTCGGGTTGGCTAAGCCTTATTGTTCCATTCTTAGATGACATTACATACTTCGATAACGCTAAGTCCGAAGCCGATGATTGCCGACCGTACCCGAGGACAGCCGATGTTTCCCCTCTCGTTCGGTTCTCTCTGATTCCTCAGTCTGCCCCCGGCTCTTGTCGACTGTTGAATTCTGTGCTAAGTCTTCAGCCTTTACACGATCGTGAGTCCTCGATATCACAAAATGTATGACATTATGTAATAATTATGTATTTGTATCAGCCCCACTGCTCATGGTTGTTCGGAAGTATTATTAGATAATGTATATAGTTAATATAAAATTATCCTAAGGAATATTGAAAAATATTATATTATACACATTTGAAGAAAATTCGTAATAAGAATATATTTGCCAAGAAAGTTTTAATTTTAATTATATACACCAAACATTCTTTGCATATTATGTAAGCAATAAAAATAGCAACAGTGGCTCATTTAATGCGCTGTAATAAACCAAAAACTATATTTTTATTATTTATTTTTTAAGCAAACTTTTTTTCTTTAAGATTAGTACTATTTACAGACAGACAGAAATTATTTTTTAATAAATTAGGTTAGCAAATAAAGGAAATTTTTTTTCTTGATATTACAATTCTAGACAGTTTCAATAGGACTTACATATATTAATGTGGCATTAATATATCCTGGGAAATATTATTTTTTATTCAACCAAATATTTAGAAAAAATAATAAAGCATTTAAAAATAATCCAAGAAAAATTTTGCTTATAAGCAGACGGACAGGAATAATCATTTATAAATTAGCTTCCTAAAACAAAAAATTATAATTAAAATTATCGTTTTTATTAAATTCTTGAAATTTCTAATACGGCTTATTTAATTAAGAATGCGTGCGACGAAATGTCTGGATGCCTGCTAAGCCAAACTTTTAATTTATTGAAAACAAAATATTTTACTTTAAAAAAAATTTCCAATAATAATTTATTTACCATGAAAATTTCAATTATTAACATAAACCTTTCATTGCATATTATTTTATCAATAAAAATATTAATACCACTGTTAATGAGTTACAATTTCAAACTAACAACTCTGCAGAATCTTTTTTTTGCTCAATCAGGAATATAATTTTGGAAATAAAATATAAAATAGTTAAAAATAAAATAAATTAGAGAAAATTACTATTATATGATACTAGTTTACAAAAAAAAAAGAAAAAAAAAGATACACGGTAAAATACAACTTAAAATTTTTTATATTTACTGCGATTTTGAATACAACTTATTTATTAAAACAAGGTTATGTGGAACGAAATATCTACATGCCTGATAACCTAAATATTTTATTTATTGATTCTAGTTGTTTTTTTTAAATTTTTTATTTTCTTTAATCTTAAGTGCTGGTGGCCATTATCTGATACGATGCAGTTTTAGATTGCATTGGCTTAAAAAATACTTCTTATAAGTATAATATAATTGCAAAAAAAAAAGTTATTATTATTTTTTAACGGTATAATTACTACAATTACTAGTGTAATTAATTTATTTGTAAATTTAATCGATATTTCTAAAGATATTTTATGAATATATATTTTTTTATATAAATATTTTAATAATTATTATTATTACAATTGAGATATTGCAGTTCAAGACCGAACTAATATGGCTGCAAATTGATATTGGTCACGTGACACGCCCAAACAAAAGCCTTCTGTATCTCGAAACAAAGAACTGTTTTAGTCAAGTCGCGGGCATAGCTATTATCTTCGTTCACACGAGAAATATTCACAAAACTAAACTTGCAGTTAATTTACACAGATGTATTTATAATATTATGTAAATAATTACAAACAAATATTAGAATAATTATAAAATTCTACTTAAAAAACGATTGGGTAATTGTTCTGCAGGTTGTCGCTTCGAGTCGACAACAATTTTTAACTTTTCATTCATTTCCCTTTAAATATTTTCAAAAAATACAAGTCAAATGAGCAGATTTCGGTAACCGTTTCAACAAACATATTTCGTCAATACTTCGAAATATTAGTTGAAACTTTTATTTCTTGATGAAATAATTAGCGAAATCTGCTCATTACCAATAATCACATCCTCTTTTCCATACTAAAGCTCAAGACAACTTGTATTTTTTTGAATATATTAAAATGGAAACGAATAAACTGTGAAAACTTGTAACTCAACTCGAAGCGACAACCTGCGGAACAGATTCCAATGATTGATATCATATAAATAGGAAGCGGTGGATATCGAGACCTCCTTGATCTCACCCGATTTCTAAACAAAAGTAATACACTTAAAAAAACAAAAGTAAAATCATCTATCTGCATAACCGTTGGATTTGAACAATACAGTTCTAACTATATACTAAGCCAAGATAATTGTTGTGAGTATACATTTCTTTGTATCAGTTCCTCTGGTTGTCGCTTCGAGTCAAGTCATAATTTTCATTTGCTTACTTTTTAATATTTTCAGAAAATAAAAATAATTGTATGGCTGTCATTATATAGATTAAAGAACCGACTTATAAATACTGTTTAGGTTAAACCATCATCTATACTTAGAAATGTTCTTAGAAACATTAGTTTCTTGTTTAAACGATTACCAAAATATACACATTTCCCATAATTACTCTTTTTTTAATACTAAAACTCAAGGTTATTTTTATTTTCGAGAATATTAAAAAATAAAGAAATGAAAAATTAAAATTTATTGTAATTTAATTCGAAGTGATGACTTGTGGAACTCATACATTTTTTTTTTAAACAATATTTTTTTACACCAAATAAAAAAAAATTAAAGTTGTAATCTTAAAGCTATGTGGATTAGTAATGTTAATGTTGTATCTTTCTTTGCAAAAATGTTTCTTAAAAAAATTAAATCAATACATTTTCTTTTTTATAATTACCTATTCATTTGATTTAATATAATTGTTAAAGGAAATGTTATAAATGATGCCTGTAAAATAGATATTGGCGAAGCCATCCAGCTTGCTCTTAAACCGGCGTTAAAGTCTAATATCTTAGATTTAGATTTTTGGGATATTTTTTCGTTGTCATTTAAATTCTTTATTTAAATAATTATCATGTTATTGATTTAAATATATTACTAAAAGAAGCTTTTTTATATTCTAGTAAATTATATCAAAATATATTTTTAATTAATCGATTCAACGAATAAACGATTTAATTTATTAAAATAATGATTAATTTTTTTAAAATCTTTGTGCGCATCAATCAAATTTCGCCTGCCACCTATTTATTTATTTAAGTATAATTTTTAAAGCTATGTACGTTATATAAAAAAATTAATTTAGTTTTTGCTTTTAATTTATGTTTTTTTTATAAAGTAATTCCAAAAATATATACATCTGGACTAGAACCCTTATTTTCAGAAATCTATTTTCTACTTAGGAAAGTGTTTTGTTATTCTTTAGTTAATTGTCAAATTAATTTATATTTAAATTAAGATAATAACAAAGTAATCCATAATGACCTTAATGTCCCATTTGTTGGTGATTTGGCCCGAATCCGATATCAATCTTTTCATGAAAAACTTCCCACTCAAACCCACTAGTTTCAGTCCTAGCTTCCTCTTCAATTCCTGATTATCCTCCGAGGGGTCTGAAAAGAAGAAGGCCTCCTGACCTTAGTTAAATTTTATATTTGAGTACTACCAATGGTTAGTTTCTCTACTTGCCTTAATCCATGTCATTATGTATCATTCCTGCCATGTACTTGGTATATTGTTATAATACAGTTGTATATTTCAATCAATAAATAAAAAGATTAAGATAATATAACAGTGCATTTATAAATTCAAAATAGGGTTACCTTAAAAAACCTCAATAGTTTGTTGTTGGGTTGATAACGTTACCTGAATAAATCTATTGAAACAATTTTAAAATATATCCAATTTTGATTTTTATTTAATCTATTTTTTTTTGTAAAACTGTTTTTAGTGGTTATTTAATTTTAAGACATAACATAAATAGGAATTGTTTGGCGTACAGCCTGGGTCGTAAAAATTGAATTAATTTGGAAGAAAGAATTTTTTTTTTTTATTATCAACTGCACAAACGTTGTCCCATAAACAGTACTGACTCCACCATATATTGGACAATCCAAGACTCTTCATGAGTTGTAGTGGTGCAGGTTTTATATAATTCGTATCTGGGTTAGTGAAAGTAAAAAAAAAAGATAATAAAGGCGATAATTGGTATCAAGTACATGATTTAATACTGCAATATTTCCATAAAACGTGTTTATAAATATCTGTTTATAAACAAGATTGTCACAAGGTGAGTTATGCCTTCAACCACCACACCCATTGGCCGCAGCCCAACCAACTCATACAATATATTTAGCAACGAGTCAATTTACCTGTCATGTCGAGTGTTAGTGTCTTTAATTTTAAAACATTAATATTCCCTGAACAAGAGGCTAAAATCCGAAACATGTTGGAATAAATGCGGTTATTAGGGATACGGGAACGGGTTAGTGTGTTTCGTCTGATTTATCAGCGATTCTTCGGATCATTATCTAACTATGTATAATATATTTCGACAGTTTTTTTTTCTTTCTAGGAAGCTGTTTACGATATAGAATGGAATCTCGCTATTTTATAAAAATACTTCTAACACTATGGAATGCGAGTTATAAATTCCGAATGACATCAGCTAGAGGAAATTCCGGATAAGAAATAAAACTAACGGTGTGTGAGATATCGAATGAAGCGGAGTGGGAACAGACTGCATAGTTAATAAGGCAAGTAACAGAACCATGACGTAACGTCTTTATCCGACGTAAATTCATCGAATACTGCTTCAAGGAAAGATAAAAGACTTTATCAACGTTCTTAATTATAAATATTGTGTCTGCAGCTCTCTGGATCGGTTTCCTCCACTTCTACACAGATAGTACGCCTGTATGAAAAAATCAAGATGGAGAATTGTTCCTCATTTTACAAATTATCCAGCTCTTCATTTAATTTTTAAAAATTCATTTATCACCCATTTATTCTGCTATGGCTAATCGGACGATACTGTTGTGGGAAGTCATAAATTTTTGCTTATCCAGTTTTATTAGGAAAGAGGTCTTTAACGAGTACCTGACTACGTTCAAGCTCGGGAGCCTCATTTTACGCCCTTTTCGAAGGCACGGCACAGCTAATCATTTTTTATGACAACCACTATACCAAAGGTGACCCCTCTATCAATCATTTAATTGTACTACATTAGATACTTGTTGAGATAAACCGATTTTATTGTATAAATTGAAGTTCAGTTTAGTAAATATTTTGTACTCCCTAGGAAGCCAATTTTAAAATGAATACCCACTCATTGGTTTTTGAAATATTTATTATTTTTCATTAGATAAAAAAATATATATTTTAAAATGCGATTTAATCATATTTTAATGAATTATCTGTATTGAAGTAAAAAAAAAAAACCTGTACCACTACAACCTACAATGGGCCTGGGGTTGAGTACATGGTAGAAACTGTACTGTTTCATGGACAACGGTTCTGCAAGGAGGTGACTAGTCCTAGGTCACGCTCAACCGCCAGATTCTCCCCCTTATTTTAGGTACCTTATTTTTATAATATTTTATAGAGGCTGGGTGAGCCCCAGAAAGGTCCTAGATCCTATATGATCCAGCTCCGGCTGCAAACAGACTAAATAAAATTCTTGCCCGCAGCGGGATTTGAACCAGGATTTCCGGCATGTCAACTCGGTGCTCTACTACTGAGCCACTCCGCTCCCTCAATGCTGTATGGAAGTAACATGCCAAAAATCGAAATAATTGAATAAGTTATATTGTAAATCGATGCTTCCATTTTAATCCAAAAACATTGCTATATTTTATATAATGACTCAAAAAAGTCAAGACAGTCACTTTGTGACTTCCCTATTTTTAAAATATATTTCTATTTTAACATATTTAGTTCGAAAAAAGACTCAACAAAGTAGTTCAAATTAAAAAGTAGTCCCTTGATGTGTTGCTTGGCAACGCCCCTAAAATATTACATCACTAAAAACGTTATTATGTGATAGAAATATATTTTAAAATATTCTGCAATGAATAATAAGTGATAATTCTTTAATAATTTTGTTGGAGGATCATTTTATGATGTTATCTTCAAGAGATGCTTTTTTGTTTACTGTTGGCATTTTTTTCTTAAAAGATGATGGATTTTTGATAAATGAGAAATTAAAGAAATATTTTTTAAGTTCATTCGGTTCCTCTTCTGATTTTTTTTTATTCATTTAACGTCACTTAATGCTGCTATGGCTAATCGCATGATGCTACATCGCGAGTCCTAAATTTTGCTGACTCCTGAGGAATCTGTAGACCTTCCTTGGAATCACTCAAATTGGCTTCCTGCACAATTGTTGGCTAAGGAACATTACAATGCATTTGCTGAACATAATATCCTTCATAAGTTGTATTGGTACATGTTTGTATCGAGTTACACCCAAGTAAAGTATTATATCCGTTATATATTTTTCCTACGTTTCCAATGTCATACACTGTAGAGTGAATAATATCGCTCATAAGAATAGATAGTCAAAATCTTTAAACTCATCGTAAGAAAAAAGTTTTATTAATGGCGTTATTTTATTTTATTATTTTTAACTTGCACATATACACAATACCTACACTAATAATACCTATAATAATAATAATACATAATAAATGCGTTCAGCTCGCAGTCCACTATGTGGGCGTGACCCGCAAGGGGCACTGATGGATGCAGTTGCTGGGGTCATACGCCCCCCCGGGTTCCTGAGTACACTACACCATCCACTTACTCACCCAATATACACAACACAAGACAGTACACTAACACTAAGGTCATTAACAGTAAACACCCTAGGGCTACCTTCCCTAGGAAGACCTGGCAGCAGGTATAAAATGCATCCCACCCATTAACATGGAGCTACGAAACAGAAGAATTGCCTCGGACGAATCCAGAGTAAGGGCTGCTCTGGATGGTTTGGACAACCAGCCCTCGACTTCGGCAGGCAGTGCAAGCGGTGCCTTGATGTCGTATGGAACCGTAAGACCGGCTACCCTAGGACCTATATCAAACTCAGCTTTGTGCTTGGACGCTGATGAGCCTCCCGCGCAAGGAAGAGTCCCACAACGCCGAAGAAATGAACAAAAACGGATGAAATGGACACGCAAGATGAACGCGTCAGCTATCCGAGCTTATTTCTTGGCAACCAATTTAGAAACTGACAAAACAGGGTACAGATCACGAATCACTAGCTACTGGAATGAAGAAGTCCCTCATATCAAAGAATGGAGCAAACCCAAATAGTATAAGTCAAGCAAACATCCGTACCTGTTTAATAACAGAACACTTAAAATTCCGGGGCATACCTCTCGATAGTCGTCCTATCATCCCTAAGGTGCCATATTCTAAGCAAACACTCCAAACTGTCTTAGCAGTGGATAATCTGTTGCAAGAATATATAACAAACGACTACGATCTCAATGAAATCCGACACTGGATATATATAGCAGCAAGAACGGTTGTAAGCCAATTGGGACTAATAAAAGAAGTGGGCCCGGAAAAAAGCAAGTTTATTGCTGATAAAAAGAATTTTGAGTCACCTTGGAGGAGAAGGTTGAAGCGTAGAATTGATGAATTACGCAAAAGTATTGGAGTTCTCTCTAACTATCTCAATAATTCCGACGGAGCATCAATAAAATTGAAGACTAAGATTGATGAACTTATTGTGAAACACATAGGCTCCGTCAACAGATCTGAACTCAATTCGAAGCTGTCTGCACTCTCAGAACTCATGAAACAAAAGCTAGCAGTTTATGCTCACAGGGTCAGAAGATATACAAAAGCAGAATCCCGAAGAAAAGAAAATAACGTGTTTCAAACAACTGAGAGAAAATTTTATAATCACCTGAAACCGAATCAGAAGGCAGACTCCTTTTCCATGTTGGAACTTAATGAGTCTGACTTTTGTAGTTATTGGGAAAACATCTGGAGCTGTCCGAAAAATTATAACAATAATGCTTATTGGCTCAGGAATTTGCACGCAGAAACACAGAGTGTTCCTATGATGGATGTAGTACAAATTAGTGGCGATGATGTACAGGAATCTATTAAGTTTGCACACAATTGGAAAGCACCCGGGCCAGATAAAATTCAAAATTATTGGCTCAAACACTTTAAAAGTACTCATGGACCATTAGCCTCTTATTACCAGAAACTATTGTGCAATTCGGTTATACCTCCAGAGGACTTCTGTTTAGGGAAGACATATTTGATTCCAAAAGAAAAAAACAAATCTCCAGAACCGAAGAACTTTCGGCCAATAACATGTCTTAATGGTGTTTACAAAATATTAACGTCTATAATCAGTAATAAACTAATGGGACATGTACAGAAGAACAACCTTATGGCACAGGAGCAGATCGGATGTAAGCGAAACTCTAAGGGGTGTAAAGAGCTTCTAGTGATTGATTCATTCATAGCTTCACAGGTATCAAAAAAGTTGCGTAATATATCGCTTTCATGGATTGACTATCAGAAAGCATTCGATTCGGTCCCCCATGACTGGCTGATTGAAGTTCTTAAGATTTATAAAGTCGACCAAAAAGTGACAGAACTGTTGCAACGACTTATGAGGCTATGGGAAGTGTCATTGGTTCATCCAACTAAAAGGAACACTCTCGTTGCAGAGAAAATTCCAATATAAAGAGGAATATTTCAAGGTGATTCGCTAAGTCCTTTATGGTTCTGCCTTGCGATTAATCCTCTAAGCTCCATTTTGAATCAATCTGGAAAGGGTTATTCCTTGAATCAGGAAACAATGATCTCCCATTCTTTCTATATGGACGACTTAAAGCTTTTTGCAAAGAATGAGAGGGACATGAGAACTCTTCTTGAATTAGTAAGTTCATTCACAGAAGATATTGGGATGAAGCTAGGAACTGAAAAATGTGCAACCCTTAATATACACAGAGGAAAATACAAGGATTCAGCTAACATTGAACTCTCCAATAGTGACATCATTAAGCAACTTCAGGTTACAGGCTCCTACAAGTATCTTGGTATCTCACAGCTGCTTAAATTCAAAAAAGAGGTCAAAGAAACCTTTGAAGAAGAATTTAAGAATCGAGTCAGAAAACTACTAAAAACTAATTTATCAGCTGGAAATCTGGTAAAAGCTTTGAATACCTGGGCTGTTCCTTCGGTTACATATACGTTTGGAGTGATAAAATGGTGTGACACGGATTTGGAAAAAATGGACCGCTTCTTAAGAACTCAGATGGTTAAATCAAGACAGCGTCACCCAAACTCTTCAGTGCCAAGACTATATATGCCCAGAAAACTTGGAGGTAGGGGACTTATTAGCCTGTTGAAAGCCTGCCGTGAACAAGAAGCAAGTCTTAGAACCTATTTTATGAATAGTAGTTCATCGATGCTGTCGACCATTGCTGCCCTCGACTGCAACTACACAGCACTGAATTTGCTTCGACAAGATCCAGTAGCAATCCCAACTGAGGAGAGCCTTACAGAATCATGGAAGTGTAAACCACTCCATGGAAGGTTTTACAGTTCTTTATATGCTCAGGGCATCAATTTAGAAGCGTCAGTCCGCTGGTTGACCACAGGAAAAATGTTCCCCGAGACTGAAGGATTCCTGTTGGCAATACAGGAGCAGGTCATAGCAACAAATTCCTACAGAAAGCATATTCTGCACCAAGCAATCGAAGATAGATGTCGCCTATGCAAAGCAACGTATGAATCGATTCAACATGTCACCTCTGGCTGCCAAGCATTGGCAGGTAAAGAATATCTAACTAGGCACAATAATGCTGCAAAGATCGTTCACCAGGCACTCGCTCAAAAATATAATTTAATAAGCAGCCATCACCCATTTTACAAATACCAGCCACAGGCAGTATTAGAAAAAAACGACATTAAACTATATTGGGATCAAACCATGATCACTGACCATAATATACCCCACAACAGACCAGACATACTACTCGTAGACAAAAAAATAAAAAAGGCCATCATCATCGAAGTTGGGGTTCCTGCTGATGATAACGTTTCTAAAACATTGAGCGAAAAAATTCGGAAGTACCAAGAGCTCTGCGAGGAATTAAGGCATCTCTACCGACTGGTGGATGTAAAAGTACTCCCGATCATTGTATCCAGCAATGGTTTAATTCCTAAGGAAACGATTGCATCAATGAAGACGTTGGAAATAATTAGGGGACTGGAAGAAGTACAGAAAGCGGTTATGCTGGGATCTGCCAGCATCGTTAGAAAATTTTTAAATATTCCCATTTAACTTTTAAATGAACCATACCCTTGGTCCGGGTTGGTGTAATTATCCGGTACAAGCCGAGAAATACAAACAAGTAAATAAATAATAATACAATACACGATACCTATACTATTGTTTAGGTCCCCACTAATATCTATAAGTATAAACTATATGTACAATAAAATTTAATCACCTACCAACATGTTGATATTATTCATTACAACTCTATGATTGCATGTTTTATGACACCAGCTGTTCCGCAATGGCAAAATCCACATAGGGACAATCTAATTTACCATTTATTTGCCTTGCGGAGATGACGATTTGTGATTGGTTCGCTATCAATTAGCTAATACTATTGGTTGCATAAGTTCCTCTCTATTTACTCAGACAACGGAGTGGAATCTGCATTCTGTTTACCTCCGGTGCCTCCTCTTCGGCGACATAGAATATTACACTACTGGGCGTCTCTATATCGGCAGTGTTGGCACTTGTGTACGTTTTCTATGGTACAGCATATTGGTTGTAATTACAATTTTACAGCAGAAGGACTAGTAAATAAACAGTAAGACGCAACTATTATCTTTATCGATTATAAATAGACTGCAAAATCGATCATGAGTAAAATCTATTTCTGTTTACACATCCTGGTATTGCGTCGTGGGTACTTATTATTATTAAAATATAAATATTTTACTAAAGCTTGATTTTCTTTATTATTTTCTCTTTAATATCTGAATTAAATTTAGTTGGATTTTCGTACTAAATTAAAAAAAACTATACAATATACTATACAGCTCATGAAAGGTCTTCGGATGCAGAGTAAAAGCTGTACTATTTGTAGAACAACTGTTATGCAGGGTGATGATTTCGGCCAGTTTTCTACAAGATTAAGGGAATACAATTTACAGGGTAACACGGAACTACAAGTAATTCAGTGATTGCTCTTTACAATGAGCTTCCATGTCCCAATTTTTTTTGTGTAATTAAAAAAACATGGAAATATGTACATTTTTAATTTCTTATTAGTTATTCTGATTTGTGTCTTGTTTTTTAGTTTAAAAAAAAAAACAGTTTCGTAAATATTCTTTTGACGTTGTTTCTTTTTTTACAGGTAAGACTGTAGAGTATAATGAGGTTGAAAATCAGTTACAGAAAACTATAGTTATAATAAAAATAAATTAACCTTTTTTTACAGAGAGAAACTCAGTTTAATTTTTATTTCGACACACATTAAATACAGTATTTAAATCAACCTAAAACAACATTTCAGCACTATTTACAAAACAGTAGGTATTTTAATTATATATTTATAGCGTACATAACTTTGCAATTTTCTATTCCTCCCAGTCCTATTATTATAAAACTCGACAAAACGTTTATTATGAATAAATAAAATTTTACCTTCGGGTTTTAGAGATAATAGGATTTATACGGAATAACGGATCGATATATATTAATCGAGTATTTAATTCCCCGGTTTAAACGGCTGGAAGAATTAGAGGGAGTTTTATACGAGAAAGTAACTCATCAGCTGATGGGGCATTCAACTAAAAGAATCGATTTTTAATTTTTATCGAAGCAATATTAATCCTGAAAACATCGATTATGTGTACAGGGTTTTGTACCGATAGTGAAAATATTTATACATCTCATACCAATGATATGACGTAAGCCAAACATGTCAGGCTATGAGAAAATATTTTAGCGCCGAATCATAATAAGGAATGTTTATGGCCTTATTATGATTCATTCGTTTTTCATTTTGTAAGTGGTTTAATAAATGTTTGACACGGTAGGGGGAACTTAATTTTTGAATTTCGTAATGGCATTCTATTGTCACTAATGCTTAACGAACAGACGTATAAAAATCATTACTTTCAAAACATATTTAAAATTTAAATTTGACAAAAATATTCTGGTTTAGTTATAAACATCCATGTAAAATAAAAAAACATAGATTCCGCTCAAGATTTTGTTTCAAGTAATTTCAGTATTCCATTATAGGGAGTGATGTGTCTAGATTAATTCAGAAATGCAAAAATTGTAAAGATAAATTATATCATTTGTTTTTATTTAAACAGATGATGGCTTTTAATGCTTTAATATGAGGCGTTTAGTTTCAAAATCAGGTACCTCCATTTTTTCCAAAAAACTTTTTTTTTAGTTCTTAATGCCAGAAATTAAGTATGTTTGTTTCAAGATCTCTCGAGATCCTTCCATAAACAATACCAAAAGATTCCATTTCGTATCAAAAGTGGTCACATCCATTGAATTAAATGAAAATTTTTGATATATGAAAATCAAAACTATGTATATATTTTTTTTTAAATTATATTGATTAGAGTGATTTGTTTTTAAAAATGTCTATTATATTTATTTTTTATCAACCATAAATTTACCATATATCCATATTTTCTTATCAAGATTCAACATTTTAGATCTCCAACCTCCAATGAGAAGATCATAAATAATTGCCAGTAATTATTGTTTGAAGTGAATTGTTAGAAAATTAACGAAAAATAATAAATAAAAAAAATTATGCATAAATATATATATTATTTTTGAAAAACAAATGACTTAAGTACAATGTATCCTTCATTACCAAACCTTTATAGTATAAAAACTAACGGTTGAGCGTGAACTAGGTTGTCGCCTTTTTGCACAACCGTTGACTTAGAAATAAGGTACTGATCCAAAAATACTTGGTTTATGTTAAAACGAATTCTAAATGCTATTTTTATTTTTATTTTTCTGCACACAACTGCCCATATTTAGATTTTCTGCAATGCACTAAATATAGTTAGCTACACAAAATCTTATAAATGTATGATTGCTCCACAATCATATGTGCAATAGTTGTAATTAAGCAATGATTATGATGCGATGGCTACTCGTTGGATCCGATTATCATCGCTGCAGCTCGAATATTAATAGCCGTTTAAATTATGCATATTTCCATTGACAATCTCGAATGGTGAATCAGGGCTGCAGTTGTGCAAGCTACTGCATCCGTCCGATGAGATCATGTCATCTGGGTCTAAAGTATTCACTAAAGTTTTCTATTTGGAAGGAGCCGCTGAGTGGTAGAGTGCTGGGTTGCAGTGCCGAATGGCCTGGGTTCAAATCTCGCTTATGGCAGATTTTCATTTAATATTTCAGTGTCCGGAAACAGACACCCCGACCCATCCTAATGCTATCTTTAGCACGCATGCGGATAATACATCTGCATTATCAGTAATCACTAATCCAGATATTGCACCACATACTCTTCAATTCCATATTACCGACCTTGAAGAATGGTTTCAAAAGTGTAAAATAAAAATAAATTCCCACAAATCCAGTCAAATAATAATTATCCTTCGTCGGAAACCAGTGACTTCCTGTCCTCCGGTATCCTTTAATTATATCCTACTGATTCCTGTTGAACGAATCCGATACTTCTTGACTACGTTAAACTTGAAATCCTCATACTTGACTGAAAAGACAAAGAAACTGCTCGCCGTTTCAGGTTACTTAAACATTTTAAGTGTTTTTATGTTTAACTGTGTTTACCCAAAAAGGGGGGGACTAGGCGGTTAGGGCAAATCACCTCCCTGCACAACCGTTTTCGAAAAAGCGGTACGGTCTCTACCACTTACTGAACCCAAGACCCTTCCTGCAGTGGTACATGCTTTTTCTTTGTTAAAGTTTTCAATTACCTTCTTTTAAAATAAAACAATTTATGTTAATTGGTTTGTTGTAAAAACGTTGCCAAATTACCGGGTAATTCGGTTATCGTGCCCTGGGGGTAATTCCCATAATCCCAAACCGCCACAAAGCTCGACCCCAGAAAATTGCTCCTGATCACAAGGCGAGGGGAGTTTGTTTCACGAAGTCTAAAAACTTTCAGATGGCTTCCAGGTTCTCTCAAACGTTAATTATTCTTTGTCTAAAGGTTATTTCGTGAAATCGATATTACAATTATAAAATCAGAACAGAGTAGCACAGTATCTGAGGACATTGTAGATCGCGGGTTCGAAACTCGCTGAAAGAGACAAATTATTTAGTTATCAGCAGTCAGATCCTTTCTTTGAGGTAGAAGTCCCCCTGGAGTCATAACAGATCCTCCTACACCCAAGTTCGCTTGTTCGCAGCCCAATACATGGCTTTATGATTTTTTAAAGGCAGTAAAAAAGCCGTCCTTTGGAAGGGACGTAACATGGGATTCCCGAGCCTGTACGATCTGTCAGGTACTCCTTAAAGTTCACTATCATAATTATACGAGGATCGCAAAATTTATAACTCACTGTAGCATCGTCCGATTAGCTACAGCAGCATAAATTCACATTAAATTAATAAATAAATTTAAAAAAAATTAAATGAAGAGCTGTATAATATGTTGAATGATTGGTCCGCCGTTAGGGAAAAGAGTCTTGGGAATAGGAAACCGATTGAGAGAGGCACAGCCACAGTATTTATAATTAAGAACGTAGATAAAGCCTTGTATCTTTCCTTGAAGCAGTTGTCTAGTAATTTACGTATGATTAAACAAACAAACACTGCTGGAGTAATTTTAATTAGGAAAAATCTCTGGCTGTTAAGCGTGATATCGGCCAAATAAATACCCTGCACAACTGTTGATACTGTACTGAAGATAATAACCAGTTGTAGTCATAAGACATTTTTTGTTTGGCCTTCGTCTTCTTTCAGACGTCTCGGGAATCGAATAGAAAGCTAGGTTTGAAACTAGTGGGTTTGAGTTTAAATAAAGTTTGTCACGAAAGGATTGATTTCGAGCAACAAATGGGACAGTAAAGTCATTATGGATGACTTTATACGTAACAAAGCTAGGAACATTGAGTATTTTACAAAGGATTTTTGGATTGAAAGGATTGTATGCGAGATGATTTCGACGGATTAGTAGATCCCCAAAGCTCTACCCCATAAAATAAAATTTTAAAAATATTTTTGTTGTTTCATGTTTTTCGTTTCATTCTAAATTTTAATTTAACCTATTTTACATAAAAATATCTGTTTATATAAATTTGGCATTCATTTAAATTAATATGACTTCATTATAAAACTATGTGAATATGTGTCATGAGCCACACATCAGCCAAGATTGAATGCAAATAAATCGCTGACTGATTTATTTTTTCTATCCTGGTTCATAGCTGAAAATATCATGTATTATCCTTCGATCGAATACCTGCATGCATATTTATATATAAATATATAATTTCGGACGCTTATACTTGGAGGTAAAGGCTTCGATCCTTCGGGTTCACTTCCTTCAGGATATTTTATTATTATTTAACGACCAAGTACTTCGAAATATGGCGAAACGCCAGAAGAGCACAAAGCGAGATAAAACAGCTAGTGATGACGTAACAGGAGATCGCCCACACTGACATGTCCTTGTTACCTCATTATAATAATATTTAAGCCACTTAATATCTCAAGTTCTCAGTCTTATTTACTTTATTTTTATGATAATTGTAATACTCGTTCATTCCTCTTACACTTATTATATAAATTAATGGAGTTCTGTTAGAGGAAAATGTTCAAATATTACTTTATAATTGTATAAAAAATAGATTTATGTATAATAAAAGAAAAATCAGAGACTTTTTAAAATTTTAAGAGAAAAATTAAACTTTTTTGCGGTATCAGTTCCGAAGGTTGTCGCTTCGGGTTAAAGCAAGTTTTAACATTTCATTGGTTTCCTTTTTCTTTTTATTTTGAAGAGAAAAGATTTGTTCTCGCCGGGATTAGAACCCGGGTGCTCTAACCACTGAGCTACCAGGGGTCGTTTCCAAGCCAGACAAATCCAATCTCTTCACCGATACTATATCCCCGTGTTCTCGCAATTTTTGCAATGTATACACGGGGAGGAATGTTCATTGAACATTACTTTAATTAGGATCTCGTTGACTTACGTTAGTGTTATAATTTATTTCTTTTATTTTATTGTTAGATGTTATAATTTTTTAATATTTTATTTGAAAAGAAAAGATCTGACCAGGACCGGGACTCGAACCCGGGTTTTCTACGTAACCGTCTCAGGGCCATATCTTGTAGGCCATATCAAATAAAACATTTAAAAAATTTTAGTATCTAACAATAAAATAGAAGAAATAAATTATTATAATATATAATGACGTTAGTCAAGAAGATCCGAAAATTAAAAGTAATGTTTAATGAACATTCTTCCCCGTGTATACTTCGCAAATAGCGAAAACACGGAAATATAGGATCAGTGAAAAGAAAAGATATGTCTGATCGAAAAGCGAACCAGGATGGCCGAGGTGGCTGCCCCTACGACGGTTACATAGAAAACCCGGGTTCGAGTCCCGGTCCTGGTCATATCTTTTCTTTTCAAATAAAATATTTAAAAAAAATTATAGCATAAGTGAAATAAATTATTATAAATAATTTAATCTGTTTAACATCATCAGATAGATCCTGTGGGGTCTGTAGATTCTCCCGGGAACTGGATAACTGGTGAAAATTCTGTAGGTTGAGTGTGTAGGTGAAATTGGTGGAATACCCCATATTTTGGGAATGTTTATTGAATATTAGTAGTATAAGCAGACCTTATACATTATTGAGTCCTATCATCTAGATATGGTGTTACTAAAACAAGGAAGGATCTCAATACTGATCTAGTCTATGTTACAATCAATTTGTGTGCGGGGGGGGGGAGGCAAGAGTAAACACGCCGTTTAAGTTTATCTTTCTCTTCCTAGGCACGAAGACTACCCTCGGTGAACCCTCCACATGGAGAGCCGATCAGATATAAGCTATTGAAAGGGATATATTCTCAGAGATATCCTAAACACAGCAGATATCTTTACTCTTTGAGTCTCTCTCTCTCTCTCTCTCTCTCTCTCTCTCTCTCTCTCTCTCTCTCTCTCTCTCTCTCTCTCTCTCTCTCTCTCTCTCTCTCTCTCTCTCTCTCTCTCTCTCTCTCTCTCTCTCTCTCCCCCCCTCTCTCCCTCTCTCTCTCCCCCCCTCTCTCCCTATCTCTCTCTCTCTCTCTCTCTCTCTCTCTCTCTCTCTCTCTCTCCCCCTCACTCTCTCTCGCTCTCTCCAGCCCTTCCTCAATGGCATTGTCTTCGTTCCTGAAGGAACTTATTTAAAATTAATCGCTGGGAATAATCCGGCGGAATCGTTTTGTCCCTTGCGTTCGCGAACGGGTCGATAGTGACGTGCGTGCCTGACGAGGAACGCTGTTTATCTTGTCTGTTCGTTTCCTCAGTTCAGTCATTTTATAATTATTTTGCTTTATTTATTTATTTTCTTATTAATAAAATATATTTTCTCATTAATACAAGTTTAAATTCGAATCCTAATAGGGAAATAGTCCGTGCTTGGGTTTGCGGAAACTATAAAACTAAATACAGAAACATTTATGAATGCATGTAAGGAAATAGGGCTGGAAGTGAATTCTGATAAGGCTAAGTATATCTTCGGGAGCAGAGTGGTAGAGCGCTATGTGGCCATGCCGAAGGTCCTGGGTTCAAATCTCGCTCAAATTATTTAGCAGCCGGAGATGAATCTTATAGGATCTAAGATCCTCCTGGGGATCACCCATTCTATATAAAGTGGGTACCCAAAATAAAGGGGAAAATCTGGTGGTCTAGTGAGATCTAGAACAAATCTCCCTGCACAGTCGTCCATGAAACATTTACAGTCTCTACCATGTACTGGACCCACGACCCTCCATGGGTTTTAGTGAACTAAGATAAGTAGTTAGAGTCTATATTGACCAGAAAATTCTTAATTAAAGCAAATAAAAGCGCGATATTATTCGGTCTCGATATTACTAAGCTCACGTCTTTTGTCCCGAAATCTGAAAATCAGAATTTAAAAAACTATCACCCTTATATCCTTCCAACTCTTTTTTACGGAAACGTAGTCTCTAACTCTGAGGGATGAACAACGTCTTGAGGTTTTTGAAAATAAGTTGAGTTGAATAATCGAACAAAAAAACGATAAGGCCATTGAAGAATTCGGGAGATCTCTCAACGCAGTACTGCCTGGTTAATATTATTGTAGTGATACCGTCGCGAAGATAAGATCATATTAATTAGTATTATATTAGTATTAATATATCATCATGCTAGACAAATAATATAATATATGAAGTCAAAGTGTGCTGAATGTCATTTTATCGGTCATTGTGTCAGCTGTCTATAATCCAGGTCTTGCCAATTTAGAAATGTCATTTTACTATTGTAACCAGTACAATAATATATATTTAATAATTTATTAGAAGACATTAAAATGTATAACATGATAAACTTAGTATGTTAGAGGAAATTCATTATTTTCGATGTTAGTAATTGTAGACATCGTTAATGCATTAGATTCAGTTATTTCGTTTTATTTCAACTTCTAATAATTTAGTTCTGTTCTAGAAAAAATTGGTACTTTTTCGTTGGAAGGTTCTGCGACCTTCTTATTTTCAGACAACTTTGTAGGACTCTGAGGAATATATTAGAAAGTAAGGTTACGAATCGGCCCATTAGTAGTGTGTATATGGGGCCCATAATGGGAAGATTAGTTTCTATTGCGGTCTTTATGGACTCTTTTAACTTATTGCTCCTAAGGGAGAAGGAGTTTTAAGGATTCAAAATTATAGGTGAGCAAGGAATTGGTAACGCATTTATGCAGAACATTGATGAAGGATACTTTTGGAAAGGATATTTTTGGGATACGTGAAAGGTTAGTCATATTATCCTTTAGGTCTGACATTGTGTCCTGTTTTATGTATAATTAAGATACCATTAGATTTATTTTTAGAAACTGGGTCCATCGGATCCAGGGTATGCATTTTGAGTTAGCTTAAAAGGATGAACAAATCCTCGATCTCGATGCCACCTTTCGATTCTTATGAACTTAATTCCGTTCGTTTTTAATTGAATCCTCCCGTCAACGTCTCGCTCAATCCCACCATTCTACCGCATACTCTTATCTTTATTCTGAAAGAACTTAAGAAGTTAAATGCTCTTTTAAATTGGTACAGCCAATATTTTTAAGGGATTCATATTTATTATAGTTTTCGCTGTACCTTCAAGTTCTTTGCCGTCGTTTCACTGGCCATACTGCTAGCTTCCTCGGACTCAGTCTCAGATCGAGCCCTCAGGAATCTAGCAGTATGGCCAGAGAAACGTCGGCAAAGAACTTAACGACACGGTCTGAGCCAGAAGAAATACGCGATGAATGGATTACAAATTTAACACGTTGTTCTTGATTAAGTTTTGTCATCCCCTTCATAACTGCACGAAGGTAGTTTTAGTAGTGTAATAAGTGTAAACAAAATAATCGACATAAGTATCGAATGATCAGGCAGAAAAATAAACAAGTATTTCTCGTCTTTGTTTCATTAATTTCTAAATTTCTGTTTTCTTTTATTCTTATATCCGATGATGGCCTAAAACATAAACCGAAACGTAGGCCCAAATAAATAAGTTAAACTTTCTGTAAGATTTATTGACCATTTCAAACTCTTCCATTTATTCCTACGTTCAACCCTTTGGATCTGGACACCCTCGTTGGGATCGTCCAACTTCTATAAGTTAATTACTCTTAGTTGGGAAAAAATCTGGCAGTTGAGCTTGAACTCTGCACTGTAAATCACTTTCTTGGTCAACCGTTGGCTTAGAAATTTGGTGAATACGATTGTATTCCTGGGTTTTAGTAATCAGGTTGATTTTATCCCAACTGGGTTATTATCACTATCGTATTTTATTTTTTTTTTACTTTTTCCAAAAGGTTTTTAAAAAAAACTATTTAATGAATATTAGAGAAGAAATTCGTTGACTGTAAGTACTAATGAAGGATGGAAATAGTTGGTGGTGCGATTCGACCCCGTTCAAGTAACTCAGAGTTACTTTTTGCACAGAGTAGCCACTCCTATTGGCCCTGAAGATAACCTACAAAGTAGGTCGAAACGTTGGCACACATAAAATATAATAAATTTCCACTCATTTATTGTGTAAATTTTTTACTGCACCCCCAACTACTTCCATCCTTTATTTGATGAATCTCTGACGTTTCATTAATCACCGATCGGAAGCATGTTCATGGAAGAGGAGAACTTTAATAATGCTGACATACCGATTTAAAGATCGTAAGTTCGAGATCGTTCGTGACAGATAAATTATTTATTATTATGTTCAACACTGGTGGATCTGGATCGGTAACCTCTTTTAACTTAAATTTTTTTTAAAACATGTACCGTTACAACCCATGATGGGTCTTGGGTTCAGTACATGGTAAGGACTTTAGTGTTTATAAAACAGCAGTTGTACAGGAGATTTATTCTATATGACTACCAACTGCCCGATTTTTCCACAATTAAGGACCCGGCGGTTTAGCTTGATCCCTGCCAAATCACTCTCCTTCACAAATATTGTCTTGAAATTTCCAACAAAGTATTGCACGAAATAGCCTTCATTCTCTATTCCATAATGGAAACATTCCGATGAATACTTAAACAACCCCTTAAAGAAAACCGACGTTCAACCAATCAGCGTTTAGAAGGATTTCTTCCTAAGAAGGAGAAGAATGGCTCTAATGAATGGCAGCATCTTAGCCTTTCATAATAAGATTCGGATAAGCCGTGGTGACTGATCTGGTGACGTCAGCGGTTGCCATGGTGATAATGTCTCATGAATACATATCCCTCTACAGGACACAATGGCAGAATGATCGTGCGCTGTTTAGCGACCTCGAAGACATTTGTTCTGGGCTAACCCCCCCCCCCTAGCCCCTACCCCATCCCCTCTCCTTATTTATTCCGCCTGTCTGTTCCTTATTCGATCCATCCGTCTCTTCCTCGCATTTGTATTGCCTAAGGACACTCTGAGGTCTGTTACTATTATCGAATTGCTGTCTCCGTAAGAAGGTGATAAGTCCTCTAATTTAAAAAATATATTTGAATTTGTATATATGACTTCGATATATCCTACATGCGTAAATTACTTTATCTAGAGCTGGTACAAAAACAAGTGTTTTTGGCCCAACTAATTAGGACTAAATTTCACCCTAGCCGTTAAGAACTAGGCTAAAAAGTAGAAAAGAATTTCTAAGGAACTAGCAACAAAAATGGCAACTTTATTTGCAAAAATATTGTAGCCCAACATGTTGTAGAAGAGGTCATGATTAGGTTGGTGTTGCACCTGTCAATGTATGCCATCAAGTTCAGTTGTTTTGGTTATTACTAGTATAGCTTATGGAGAGGCTAGAATACCTACTGTATCAACCTTTCTGCTATTCAAATTTTTGTTCTGTATCTAAGTTGTTTATTTATATACGTTTGTGTTATTTAAAACTTTTTGTCTTCTTGCACTCCATTATTATCTTTATTTTCAGCAATATTTTTATATATTGAATAATTGTGTAAAAATATTTGTTCCCTCACGTTCGCTGAGGAAATAATATTTTTTTAGTCCCAAGGATTATAAGTATCTATTGCTAATAGGTGGATAATAACTTTACTGAAGTGAACACTTTTTTCACCGCGTACTGGAATTTTCGGTTGGGTAGAAACGCGTCTTGCGCGAGTTTAAGTTGCTAATGGATGCAATTATGCAATAATTTGGATAAATAAATAAACGGCTTAGCGAACACGAAGGCTCGATGCCGATACCGCCAATCTCTTCTTACAAACTTTTGTCTACAGAACACTATCCAAACCCAAATCAGCCTGATCACTCTTAATGCAATCCTCCCACCTACTCCTCGGTCTACCCCTCAGACACTTCCCAGCGGCACAGCGCCTATTAACATCTTAGGAGTTCATTCGTTACTAAACCCAATAACTCTACATGCTCATCTTAATCTTCCAGACGTTATTACTTAATATTTATCGCCCCAAATATTCTGCATAACGTAATATTCAGCGTTACAGCCCAAGGTCCACATTTTTATTCTACCTTATAGATATAAATTGCTGGTGAAGTAAAAAGAATGTAATTAAAAGACGATTCCTTGAAGCATTATATATTAGGGACAAAATAGATAATGTGGTGAATGATAGGAAAGAGGGAGGAGAAATTAGTAAATCATATGCATCATTTATTTTGAGATTAAAGACAAAATAACAAATGGGATCGTCTACTTTAAAAACACAGAGAGATAACCTAGCACTATAACCTCCCAACAGTTACCTAGATATCCCAATTTCAGTCCTATCTGACTCATTTAAATTAAGAACGTATAAAAAAATATATTAAAAATATAAAATAATAAATTTTACGTATAGATTTTTTGATTTGTAATTTAATTATGGTAGATTTAAATGAGAAAAAATTTTGGTATGTAAATATAAATAAAATATAGTATAAATAGAGACCAAAGTTTAAACTATTATCAAAACAACCATGGAGGACAATGGACCTCCAAGAAAAATTTTAGCAAATGACAATGAATAATAAAAAAAAGGTATCTATACTTACTTCTATTTATGGACGATTTTAAGAAATGTATATTTGTTATATTGTTGTGATTGTATGTAATTAATAATTTACAGAGAAAAGATGACTTATAACTATTCTTAGATGTTAAAGAAGTTCTTGATGGATTGTAAATGACATATAGTCGAAACGTATCCACATAATAAAGTTATATGGCAAAAATGACTGGAAATAGGTTTCATTGAGTGAATGGATTATTAGATTGCTGGTCTTAAAAGTTTAATATGTAGGTATCACGGAACCCTTAATAATATGAATATTATTTATCTGTTAGCTCACGAACTAATATTATTTGATGGAATATATTCCTATCATTCTGTTATTATATATTGTATATATCAGTGAAGGAAGATGTTTATACCCACAGTTAAACCTAGGTTAAAATCTGATCCGAAGGAAATGCAAAATGAAGGCGTGAATATGGAAGAAGAAGATAGACTTGGGGAAGAATTATTGCCGATAACGATGTCAGAAAACGGAATTAAATATCCAACGGTGCGTCCAAAATATCTACGGCAGCGAACTCGAAGATGATTATTCGCACGAGAACATTATACACGAATCCTGTCGAGTGATCATTAATATGCATCAGTCCTTGCCAAGCCTCTTCTGTGTGTGGTCTAGATCACCGGGCGGTTGCAACGGGTAATTATCACAGCCATCGTGTGATCTAGTGCTATATTAATAATTGTATAGAATTATAATCTGTCCGCCGTTCCAACTCAATCCCCGAATAGTCCGAGATTATGACCGGGAGCTTACTGTACACAAAGTAGAATCAGTTCGTTTATATATTCTACTGTAAATACAATTGTTTATTTCAATTATATTCAACAAACAATTATTTGATCTGTTATCGCTATTGTGATTATTTACTCGTATGTTCAATAAACGAATTATTTTAATAGGGAAAATTTTCGAATCCATTTTGAATAGTTTAACAGCGAATTATATACCTATGTTCTGGCATAGCTTTAAAACGGTTATGCAGATAAAACGCATATAGGTTAAATTTCGTATTCCGGTTTGGTGTTTCATCTAGTTGTGCATCCAGATAGGTGCCCTCTCAAATTCATTTTATCTAGTTTCAAGGTGACAATTTTTATGTACATTTCTGACAGTTTTTCAATCAGTTTTATAACAATCCTTAGGAGGGTATGTTAAATGGCGGTCCAGAGCTTGTGCGGTGTCTGTTTTTCATTAAAGATCCTAATTATACCTGGAAAGGTAAAATTCAGGAACTCCTCTGTAGCATCCCCCGATTAGCTGTAGCTATGGAGCATAAAGTGATCGTTAATGAATAATAATTAATAAAATCAGAGCAGAAACTAAAATTATAATTCTTTAAAAAAAACTAGGATGATATTAATAAATTTGTGTTTTTACTTATAACGGTATACATATATAAACAGATTTGTAAATAAATATCTAAGTCGAGAGTTTTTTTATGGATTTAAATAATATATCGAATTTCATAATTAATTCTATCTATTATTTTTTTTATATTTTGCAAATTTTAGGGGTGCTGGTAAAATGGAGGTTCGTTTTTGAATATATAGGGCGAAAGATTACTGATCCTTAGGTCCCTCGTTCTAGAACAGCCGTGGCCAAAATAATTAATTTATTTTATAATCAGTCATGAATCTGTTCCATCTGCTGACGCCCAGCCTCAATTAAGTGTGTACCTTTAATTAGGAAAATCGGGCTGAATCACTGGTGTTCTAATTTGAATCATGATCAAATTTCCATTAGCTGTAAAAGAAGGTCATAATGTGCTATCAGCTTCAGGTATTTTATCTAGTAAATAAATGTATGTCTTTGTCAATCGATTGATTTATATATCGATCTTACTCAGTCATGGGTATTCACAGAGCTTATTCATCTGTGCAAAGTATGCAAAACTGACGTAAGAGAAACCTGACGTAGCATATCTACTCAAGATATGGCCGCTAGTCAGGAGTCTCGTAGAGTCTTGTTTACGTCTCTCGCTTATACGACTTTGGCAGAGAATGTACACATATTGAGGCATCGGTTGTGCAGGTTATTAGTGGTCTGAGATTATCTTCGACAAGCATACAGTTTATAGAGGTTGGGTGTGATCTAAAAGGGTCTGCAGATCCCAGAGGGTCACCTATAGCTGTTAACTGATTAGATAGATTATCTATTACAGCCGGATACGAACACAGCAATTCATCTCTCTACATAATGAGACCTGAACCGTATCAATCTCGTAGTTGTAATGGAGTTGTAATATGTGAAATAACTTATTTTCTAGAATTTATCCTGCTCTAGCTAATCGGGCGATGACGATGCTACGGTGAGAGCTGTAAATTTTTCCTATAATAATAATAATAATAAAACTTTATTGACATCAAATTATGACAAAAGCCTCTCCCTTAGGAGGTAAAATGGAGCTCAGCTCCAAATTATAATTTTATTATATTATAAATATAGTTTTTTGTGACAATATAAAATAATATAGCCAATACTCTTCACAGATTACAAAAAAAAACAAAAACACTCTTTTAGAACAAATATAAATAAGTAGTTGTAAAAAAAAATAATCATCATTCATTATTCATTATAATAAAAAACAAATATAATATTATAATAAAATAATATTATAATAAAAAAATAAAAAAATAAAATAATCATTATTCATTATTATAAAAAACAAATATAATAAAATAATATTATAATAAAAAAGCTTTATTGACATCAAATTATGACAAAAGCCTCTCCCTTAGGAGGTAAAATCATCATTCATTATTCATTATAATAAAAAACAAAACAAAATCGTTATTTTAAAAACAATTATAATTAAATAATAAAACTATATTACTACCACTTTCACTATAAAACACCAAACACTACAAACTACAAAAACAAAACAAAACAAAACTTTTTCCCTTTTATAGACTCTTCACAATTCTAGACAAACAGTCTCTGTCCCTGGCCAATTTCATCCAGTTAGTTCCCACTCTTCGAAAATGTTTCCTATCCAGGTTTAATTAGGATATGAGTTTTTAACGAGTACCTACAGACTCGGGACCCACGTTTAACGTCCCTTTCGAAGGACGGTATAACAAAGGATTTTTTACTCCCTTTAAAAAATCCTAGGGTCACCTGCCGGGCTACAAACCCGCGATTTTGGGGGTATTAGGTCGTTATGCTCACTACTAGTCGGGTCACCCACAACGCCTGACTTACACCCACATTCATTAAGAAAGTAACACGATACCGCTTCAATCAGTACAAGAAACTCATGTTGGAGAAAATTCGACTTCACCACTTATCCACCGTGGCTGTTGATATGGTATAAGTAGGTCCTTGATTTTAATTAATCGATCTACCTATTACATTTTTTTTTCAATACCCAGGTAGCGAGGTTTCTGAGTGTAATGAGGTAAGTTGCTTTGCGAAAGTCCCAAGTTCGAATACGGCTATGGCAGATAAATTATTTATTCTCTAGCCTCTATAAATTGGTACCCTCTGTCAGGGAGAAATTCTGGCCAAATCATCTCAAGAGGCACGTCATGGATTTTTTTTAGCACGTGATCTTTATCTAAACTTTAATCTTTATCGAGTATTTATAGGCTTAAGTTTGGAAATGTTGTTTACAAAACGTTATGATCAAGATCGAGACTCGAACTTGAGCACTGCTTGAGAGTCTTAGCTTTGCTGAGCTAACTCCTTCATCTTTCAGAAGCTGATAAGGTTTCCTCTATCGTCAGCTAGATATCTCCATTCCTTGGTAGTCGTCCTTTTTGAATTGATACATTTAGATGGAGTAGACGAATCATGAATCTGGTTTGGTTAGTTACTATTTTTTTATTGAAAAGTCTCTTTTAAGAGCCAATTCTAAAATAAGATACTTATAAAAAAAACATAAGGTCGATTTTTATTATCGAAGCAGCTTTCGATATCCCAAGCTACTTATTATATTGAAACGTGTTTAATTGACCTGACTGTACCTTCCGGATTATAACATCACGTTAAAGCGATTGCCATGATGTCACTGTAACCACAAATATTTTCTGAGTAACCATGTTTACTTTGATGTTATTAATTGGTTGTCTATCTATATCCAACGATTGGCTACCCAAGGTTAGGTTAGGCATTTGCAAGATTCGTTTCATTTTTTTTTTTTAAATTTTAAGTTATTCGAGAAGTTTTGAGGTAAGAATCTTGTGGATGGAAAGAATGAAATGCAAAAAAGTTGGAATATTTCGTATTCGGAGAAGAACAGTTTTGAATCATGCTGGAATAAAAATAATACTGGGAATATTTCTTGTGATTTCTCCGCCATGGTCCAGGATCCATGGTCCATTTTGCACTTGATTAGTATCAAGCTGAATCTTCGTGAATAGCTTCGTTTCGATGAGACGCCCAACAATTTCCTGTGCGAAAATTCTCGATTGTGGTAGCTAAAAGAGGTAGCAAGGATAAAATATGTCTATTTTATGATTCTCAAAAATTTATTACTAACTGGGTTTTTTTTTTAAATCTCAAGATAATTATCTAAATTATCTGAAAAAATATTTGTCCTACAAAATGTATGGTTTGATCAAAGAGTCCGCTCCTTCCAACGTGTATCGATAACGAGGTCAAAAAAGAAGTAAAAAAAAATCAGCTGGTTAGTAATTTTTTTATTATCATTTTTGATGACCTGGTTATCGATACACGTTTGAAGGAGAGGACTCTATGATCAAACCATACATTTTGCAGGACAAATATTTTTTCAAATAATTTAGATAATTATCTTGAGATTTAACAAAAAAAAAAACCCAGTTAGTAATAAATTTTTGAGAATCATCAAATCGACATATTTTATCCTTGCTACCTCTTTTAGCTACCACAATCGAGAATTTTCGCACAGGAAATTGTTGGGCGTCTCGTCGAAACGAGGCTATTCACGAAGATTCAGTTTGATCAAGTGAAAAATGGACCATGGATCCTGGACTACTACGATCCGCTTTACAGTCATAACATAAACTATTATGTAGGATGAACTGGTTTATTCCAATTAACTGTGAGGCAAATGGAACGCACGACATTTTCAGTCTTTATTAATCCGATCGCTCCGTTTGGAATGGATCGAGGTACATTTATAAAGTCCTCCTACATTTTTATCGATGTTTCCGTTGATCCTCATGAATGATGCATGACTGTCCTATGTCGGCACCCTCTTCCTCTCTCCCTTTATTCCGTTGACTTGTTGATTCCGAGTCAGAATAAACGGTGATTTTTCTTGTGTTTTTATCAATTGTACCGGAAAATAATTTACAAAAAACTGAGGTTATAGTTACAAATCTAGGCATGAAGTTATCGATTATGAATAAGATTTAGTAGGGATATTTTTCATAACATATTATTTATTTTTTATTTAATTTTCATTTGCACCTGCGCAATTGCGCATTCAGCAAATTTGATCCGAGTGTTTTTCTCTTTCCTTTTCTACATGATCATCTATATGATGATAGAGTAAAAATATCAATCGTTGAGTAGGTCTCTTGGCCAATGTCTTTTTAATCTTTTCCTATCAAGTCCAGGCAACTTCAACGCTCAGTAGTATTGCGGTGAGTTGTCATGCCGAAGGTCCTGATAATTTATTTGATCTCATAATAACCAGCGATGGGCACTGTATGATCTGGAGATCATCCTAGGATTTGTTTAGCCTCTATGAAATGTGAAGGGAAAAACCTGGTGCCTGAGGGTGATCTAGGACAAACCACTTCTGTGCCCAACTGAAGTCCAAGAAACAGTACTGTCTCTACCGTCTACTGAGCCCAAGACCCTCAATGGGTTCTAGAGATTCAGTTGTTTTTTTTATATTCAATATCCCTCGGCAGAACAGTTGAGTCTGTAAGCCCTTATTAAAGCTGCATCCCTCAATTGAAGATTGTTAATTTCATTAAGGACTGTTTATTTTAATTCCGGTGTTTCTTTAATGGAGCGCTAAAAACCTCAATAACAACGCGAATATTTTTCTAATTACTTAGCCATGTTTATTCATGGCGAACCTACTGAATAATTGATTCCTCTCTCTAATGGCTCCTGATTATCATAAACGGGTCTGTTCCCATCGAGAACATCTTTTATTTATCTCAACTCTCATCGGAGCGTTCGAAATACTCCGCGAATCCGGCCGAAACAATTCGCTCTATCCCCATATTACGTCACCTCCTAGACAATTCCCGATCGTGTCCTTCGACACATTCCTCTGCTATTAGATCCTAAATTGGCCAGACTCCAGAACAATAATCAACAATACATTCATATCGATTGAATCAGATATAACCAATTGACCGTTTTAGCCGAAGTAATCACCATAACTATCTATGTATAATCTAACTGTTACCTTTCCTCAATATCAAATATGAAGTAACATAATCATATGTATAATATACCCCATAATTCCGTGATTCATCCTCCATCATTTCGTCCACTTTGATTATGGTTGCTTAGTTTATGGATAATTATCTGATGAGTAAGATATGAGGATTTATAAGGTTATATATATGTACAATGTGTGTCGAAATATAAACTAATTTGAGATAAATAAAATAAAAATTAAATAAATTAAATTATAAAATAAAAACTAAATATTTTTTCTTTAAACTAAAAAACAACACACAAATCAGAATAACCTCCCCAGTTCTTCTCTCAGAGCTGTTGAGATGTGTTACTATGGTAACCGTATTAGTAGCATTTAAATGAAGGACGTTTAATGCTTTCTGATGACTTTTTGAAATACAATTCCTTTGACTCATTGACAGCTTCACTACTGAGTGTAATCATCAGCCTTTAAACTCTCCTTCATCTAGTCTCTAATAAGTACTTTGCCTCATGAGCTTGTTATGGATCGTGACTCTGTGACTTATTCACAGTGACTTGACCTTGTTTTTGAATAGGATCCGATCAAACAAATCACTCTATTAAATAAAAGTGCATGATTTCGATACCTAATCTGTTTAGATTAGAATAGGTATTTTGTAATTTTTTTTTGTTTGTACTTATTATATGCTATATTTTATGCTTTCATAAAAACTGAGAAAATAACTTCAAATTTCAGCAAGAGCAGTACTAAAAACAAATAATGACTGGGCAGTATAAAATAGAAATGACTTCTATAATAAAATCATAAAAAAATCTTATTTCGTTAATACGATATGAAAGAATCCTTTAATGTAGAGTAAATATGCAAAATGAAATTTCGTGTGTTATTTAATGTCGTTAGTATAGTTCAAGATTGGAGGATCTCTGCTACCAAATAAAAAAAATACTTTTCTTAATTTTATTATATTAAATTTTTTACTTACATTATTTTATGCGTTTTATTATATTCTACAATGCATGGTACTTAAAATTTAATTAATAAATATATCAACATTATTCTACTTTTATTAATTACGTGTCAACATCATAAAATTATATAGTATATAAAAAAAAATTTTAAGTTGTAGAAGTAGATAAAGTAACGTTAAAGAAGTTTAGACCTTTTTTTTTAGTGGGTTTTTAGGAACATTTAAAAAAATGTATTTCGAAAACGTTTAGAGGTCCGAAAGTATTTTTTCTTTAATTTTTTTAATTTCATTTAAACTCACTTTCACCAAGTAAATCTGGTAAGGATGTGTATGAGCGAAACTTTCGACAAGGTTAGAATCTGTAATAATTGGTCGGAGAAGTTTGAGGTTCGTTCAATTTCGTTCAATCACCTGTACTATTCAATTTAACACTCGAGTACGTTATTAAAAAGGTGATACACAACGAAAGAGGTTTGAATTTGAACTTGAATAGTAAAAAATCCTTGCTTGGGTTTGCGGAAGATTTGGTACTGTTGGGTGAGGACGAAGAAACTATAAAGCTAAAAACACAAACGTTAATGAATGCTGCTAAGGAAATAGGGCTGGAAATAAATTCGGATAAGACTAAGTATATAGTCAGTAGAAGGAAAGGGCGAAATTTTGGTAATATTGTTGTAGGAGGAAATAAGTTCGAACATAACTGGAAAAAATGAAATTCAAGAGGAAATAAAGGCGGGAAATGCTTGTTATTATTCGGTCTATAAATTATTAAGCTCGCGTCTTTTGTCCAGAAATCTAAAAATCAGAATTTATAAAACAATTATCGTTCCATCTCTTCTCTACGAATGTTAAACTTGCCCACTAACGCTGAAGTATGAACAACGTCTTCAGGTATTCGAAAATAAGGTGTTACGTAGAATATTCGGATCAAAAAAGGATGAGACCACTGGGGAATATAGGAGATTACATAACGCGGAATTGCGAAACATGCATCCGGTAAATATTATTCAAGTGATAGCTTCGCGAAGATTAAGATGGGCATGTAAAGTTGCTGGGCTTAGTAACGAACGAATTCCCAATATGTTAATAGGCGCTGTACCGACTGGGAAGCGTCTGAGGGGTAGACCGAGGCGTAGGTGGGAGGATTGCGTTAGGAATGATCTAGCGGGTTTGGGTTTGGGTGGTGCTCCGTGGACGGAGGTTTGTAAAAAAAGTATGGTGGTATCGTCATCGAGCCTTCGGGTTCGTTAAGCCTTTAGTTATTTATTAAACTCACTATATTATAAACAGGTAGCGGAGTGATTCAGTCGTAGAGCGCCTAGTTGGCGTGCCGAAGGTCCCGGGTTCAAATTTTTGTGTGGCTAATAAATTATTAAATGTGTTTACAGCCACGTATGGGGTCTACAGGCCCACCTGGGGCTCATCCAGGCTCTGTAATTGGGGTAAAATCTGCTAGAATATGATCTCCGACAAATCACCTCCCTGTGTTCTAGAAACATTTTTAAGTCTCAACCATGTTCTGAATCTTACATCCTATATGGGTTGTAGCTTGCCTGGTATATACGAGTATATAGCGTTCCTTTCTCGCCTGTTCCACGTCACTTTGGAACTCATTCCCACCTGATATCCTTCATGCTTCTTCCTTAGCTACATTCAAATCCACACTTTAACTAGTGTTGAATTATTTATTTTTCACAATAGGTTTAATAGTTCAAATATTGCTCTGGATTGTATACAATAAGTGAATTAACTAAAGTTTAATCGACTTATTATTATCAATTAATTATTTTTTAAACTTCTCTCTCTCTCTCGCTCTCTCTCTCTCTCTCTCTCTCTCTCTCTCTCTCTCTCTCTCTCTCTCTCTCTCTCTCTATCAATCTATCTATCTATCTCTCCCTCCTTCCTCACTCCCTGTTGATTGATACCACTCTAGGAGGGATATTCCATTATGAACCCATAGATGAGCAGAATATCAAGCATTGGACGGATCAATGCTGAAAGGCACAATGACATAGCGATAAGGTAATATTGGTTTGTTGAGCCATTTCATCGATTAAACAATTTCATTCGACTCCGCGGCTGTGTTATTGTTTTTGTGCTTGTTTATTTGTTTGTACATGAAGATAACATATTTTGTTTCTGCCACACTAGTAATGGAGTATCCATAATTGATTTTTAAAATATCCTTTTGTTTTTATTCCCAATCGGTGCTAACAGCTCAATTATTGGAATATTTAAATGAAACTATAGGTGGGTTTAAAGTCGGATAGAATTTTTTTCATCAAAAGCAAACAAAAATGAGCTTTTAACCACCAACATTGGGGTACAGGAAGTGAACGTGCTCTACTAAAAATTTAGTCGAATATTATACTAGATTCCTTGGGGATAATTCACCATCGTTTATATAGTAGCTGATACCCCACACGATTGTTTTATATTTTCTTTCCTTTCTCGTTACTAAGAAAAAAAGAAAAAAGGGAAGTAAAAAGATATAGGAAAAGTGTAATCCTAAATATATATTTTGATTAATGGCATGAAAAGGAGAAATAGAGAAGAGGAATGAGAAAAACGAATATTCATAAATTTAAAATTTGTATGTAGATATGTCCAATATGTATTGATAAGTATGCTGTGTGGTATGGCAATCCAATGTAGGTGGACAGAACTGCTGAAACAATAAAGCATTTCGCTTTCTCTCTATGAAATTGAACATTATAAAAAAATTGATTACATAGAATTAAAAGTAAAAAATACAATACTTTGTTTGCAGTTCAATTGTAATAATTTTAATATTATCTAAGATGGTACCCCAAACACACATAACGGCGGACCAACGTACGCTTTAACGGCTTTAATAAAACAGGAGCAGTGGTTTTGTTAATAGACAGTTTTTAATAATATTTATAATTTTACTGATCGAGCACGACAAGAGACCATTCAAGAAGTAGTTTCTGGATCCGTTGCTAGGTTATCCCGATATAATATTACATCACAGAAAACTTTTTATAAAATAGAGAGATAAAAAACAATAAAAATAACAAAAAACTTCATTTGTTTCTTCTGGTTTAGACCGTGTCGGTCTAACAAGTCACCTGGTTACGAGCCTACCAAGAGGAACAGATGATCAAGAAACCGACACGGTCTAAACCAGAAGAAACAAATGAAGTTTTTTGTATAAATAGTGGCCGTGGAAACTTGAAAGAGTAATAAAAATAACGTTAATATTAGTTGAGAGAGCGGAGTGGATCAGTGGTAGAGCGCTGAGTTGCAATGCCGGATCTCCTGGGTTCAAATCCCGCTCCTGGCGACTTTTATTTAATCTGTTACCAGCCGGGGACGAATCCCATGGGATCTAGGACCCTCCTGGGGCTCGCCAAGCCTCTATAAATTGGATACCCAAAATGAGGGGGGAAGTGGTGGTTGAGCGTAATCTAGCACAAATCACCTCCCTGCACAACCGTTGTCCAAAAAAGAATAGTTTCTATCACGTACTCAAGATCCTTCACGGGTTGTAATGGTACAGGTTTTAATATTGCTTGGTAAAACACGCTGTTGGGTTCCATTCGGGAGTGACTGATTTACAGTTTCACTTTACTTAAGAATACAATTAACTCCTTGTATTTTTATGGGCATGACCGATTACCCAATAAAGATCTCAAGATGTTTAGTCGCTAGGCATTATTGAACTTTGTTAATAGCTATCATTATCAAGTCGAAGAGAGAGAAACATATTACTCGTGAGAAAAACTATTACCACGCAAAATAAAGTTAATGGGGTGTCGGAATTTAACGAGTAAACTCTTTAGTCAAAATGATTAAAGAGATCGAGTTGGCGAGTTGATGCTTTTTATGTTATATTTTAATTATTATTTTTATTTAATTTTAACTGACCTTTTTAAGTATATATAAAACATTTATTTTATATATATGCAATTCAGAAGAATGTTGAACTTTTAAGACGATTGGTATAACAACAGTTTATTGATAATCATATGTAAGACCGAGATTAGAGTTTAATGCTTGAAAGATAAAAGCAGAAACCTTTAACTTACCTAAAGGAATATAATAGAAAAAAGTTCCTTTTATAAAGCTAACAATGAAGTTTAAACTGTAATATCACAACTGTAACCATAATATTTATAAATTTATTCCAGAGAGAGTTAACTCCTTTCAGGTAACTGGAATCGTACCATTCTCGTAGTTAATAGCTTGAAATGAAGTTACAATATAAGCAATAACCTCTTTTCAAGCCAATGCCTTACTTAGCCCCTTATTCACTACGAAAAAAACTCGATTCCGCTTACTTAAGTACAAGAAACTCAAGCCATGCTTTTTATTTAGTCTGTTTACAGCGGGAGATGGATCATATAGGATCTAGCTGTGGGACCCTCCTGGGGCCCACCCAGCCTCTATAAAATATTATAAAAATAGGGTACCCAAAATAAGGGGGAAAAATCTGGCGGTCGAGCGTGACCTAGGACAAGTCACCTCCTTGCAGAACCGTTGTCCATGAAACAGTACAGTCTCTACCATGTACTGAACCCCAGACCCTTCATGGGTTGTAGTGGTACAGGTTTTTTTTTTTTAATAATTTTTATTGTAAATTTCAAATGTCATACCATATAGTGGAAGAAAATGGTCCGGGAAGAGGACCTCTTCCCGGACCATTTTCTTCCACAATTTTCATCAAGGTCAGTCATACCATATACTTTCTTTATATATATATATATATATATATATATATATATATATATATATATATATATATATATACATACAGGGTGTTTCGTGATTGCACGGCAATATTTTAGGTATGTGTTCTCTAACAAAAAATAAACAAAAAAGTTCATATTAACATATATCTCAAACTCATTTATTATCATATTGATATATGATAATAATATTGATATATAAAATATATCAATGGTTAAAGATATACTATTTATGTATTATTATTACAACATTTAGAGTAACTGTTCAAAGGGGCCTCCGTTTTGTTAAATGCAACATTCAGCACGACCAATCCATGCTTCTCTTGCTCTTCTCATAGCATCAGGATGGTGCTTGATAGTTACTGCGGCTTCCACGATCCGATTTCTTAGCTCTTCTTGCGTGCCAGCTTCCGCCGAATAAACTATATACTTCATTCAGCCCAAAACAAAATAATCTAATGGCGTTAAATCCGGGCCATTGAACAGGTCCGTTTCGGCCAACCCATCGGTCTCCATAAGTTGCATTTAAATAATCAGTGACATTATGAGAAAAGTGAGCTAGAGCACCGTCGTGCATAAACCACAGTCTTTGCCTAATGCCTAGCGGAATATCTTCTAGTAGTTCACGAAGATTATATGGCAAAAAGAAGGGGCCGATGATGATGTCGCCTAGAAGACAACACCAGACATTTAAAGAAAAGGTATGTTGGTAATGTCCAACGCTAAACTTTGTACAGTCAGTCTTAATGTAGTAAATAAATAATAAATCTTTAACCTTTGATATCTGTTTAATAATTGAGTTTGAGATAAATGTTAATATGAACTTTTTTGATTATTTATTGTTAGAGAACACATACCTAAAATAGTGCCATGCGATTCCGAAACACCCTGTACATATAGTGAGGAAAGAGTGATATTTTATTTTTTAAATGATAAGTTTGAACAGGTAATTAAAATGTAGGGCGATAAATTGATCTAAAGCGTATCAGTGATAATCACGCGAATTAAATTCTTTGATTAATGATAACAGCCCAGCTGTTTTTATCATTTATTTATTTTTATCGCGCGAACATTAATGTAGAGCAATTAACTGTAATTATCACACTCACGAACAGTTTAATGACAACACATATTAGTTTTTTCCCTCACCCGTCTAAACGTTTACAGTACTATTGATTATAAAACATTTAGATCTTTTTATATAAAAAGTCAAAATTTTAATGTTTACTTGCATTATTATATAATAATAATATAAGGTTAAGTGGACCCGAAGGCTCGATGCCGATACTTCCAATAATTTATTTTATTTTTATATTTTGTATTTATATGTTACAACGTAGTATTTCATTTATAAAATGAGTGTCATTTATTCTTTATTTAAAAAAGAAATCTTTAATTTTATGATATAATATTTAATCAATATTAGCAAAATAGAATTTAGTGTTTTTGGCTTGTTTTGGAGATAGGTTAATCAGTTTGTTGAGTGCTGAATAGCTTTGTTCGAGGTTAAAGGTTCGATTCCGGCTGTGGAAGGTAAATCATTATTATATTATATATGTTAATGAATCCTGTGGGAACTGCAAACCCTCCTGGGGCTCACCAAGCGTTTATAGATTTGGTATAAATTGTAGATTTGGTACCCTTAATTCGGAGTAAAAGGCAGTTTCACGATCAATTCAAATCACTTGCTTGTACAACAGTTGTCTTAGAAGAAATGCAGTCTTTTCTAATATATTACAGAACCCAATAATGATATCACGAAGACGTTCGAGATGATTTATTCCATCTATTTTTGAGTTAAAGCTGCGTTTAGCGACTTATGATGGAGGATAAAATTGTGGATGCGCGTCAGCAACATGCTTGAGGCTAGCGACACCTCCATAGAATTCCATTGTTATAGGAATTTTAAAATTGAGTTTTTTTTTTCAATTTATAATATTTTGTCTGTATGCTATACATGCTAAATCCCTTATGAATTTAGTGAATTATTATTAAAAATAATTAATTATAATGATAAATACCAATAAATGGAAAATTGTAATTCCGTTCGTTAAGTTCCGAATTAATCTATTTTAGTTTTAATATTTAACTGATTACACGACATCTGTTGACAATTGACTAAATTAACAGGGCATATATCAGTCCAGTTTCATCTTATCGCCACTAGGTAGCGCCGTCCTCTCGACAGGCAACAGGTTACAACACTCCAATCTTCTGTTCTCTCTCCTTGAAGGATTATCCCAGGGGATTTGAAGGAAACGTTTTCCGGCGAAATCCCCCCACTCTCTCTTGCAATTTATTTTTATTATATAGCGTGAACGCTATCTGGATGGAAAGTTTAATGGCGGAAGAATTAGTTTTGAAGGAATTAAAGGGTGCAAGAGTACTTCCTTGCATGATCCTTTTCCTCTCTAATAGTCCTTTTTAAATCCATTAAATAATTATAATATTTATCCTTTGTCTCCTAATGTTTTACATCATTAGATATTATTGTGACGGGTGATATAAATAATTATCATTTATTATATTAAGGTCTTTATGCAAATAGAAAATTGATGAATTATATGGCTAAAAATAAATATTGACTTTTTTATAATAACTTATAACTCCACTGGAGGATTTATGAGATTACACTGCGCTGAATTGCAGAGCATGCACACGATAGATTATAATAATCGATTAAATAAGTACAATAATATATACATTTAAAGAAATAATTAAAAGATTTTTGGGATTTGTAACGAACAGATTCATAAAAAAATAATAAGTACTGTGCCGAATGGTAAATGTCCGAAGGATATACCGAGGCGTTGGTGGGAGGATTGCGTAGATGGGGATCTTTGTTTTAATTATTTCAAAAAAAATTATACATTGAAATTTATAATTATTATAATATTACAACAAATAAATCGAATTAAGTTACATAATGAGGTGAGATAAAGGTAAGTAGAGAAACTACTGGTAGTACTCAAATTTCGTATTCAACTTATCAGGTCACGAGACCATCTTTTTCCCAGACGCCTCGGAGGATTATCATGAATTGAAGAGATTGCTAGGTTTGAAACTAGTGGGTTTGAGTGGAAATAAAGTTTGTCATGAAAGGATTGATATCAGGTTCGGGTCAAATCAGCAACAAATGGGACATTATCATAATGGATGACTTTATTCGTAACGAAGTTACGATGCTCGGAAGGAATTCGATGGCTTAGTGGAGCTCCAAAGGTCTACTCAATCAAATCAAATAAAAATTATATAGTTGTTTTCTTTAAAAATATTAGACGGTGGTTGCACTTAAGAAGGGCCAAGCGTAGACCATTGAATTACCGATTGTTGCAGATCAATTATTTATTCTGTGAAGAGGCGTGGATCGATCCCTCTCTAATCTGCAGACCCTCCTCAGGTTTCTATAAAAGGGGTAATTTTAATGCGCAAGGGGGAAAACCTTGTGTTTGAGTGTGATATAATTATTAGCTGATAATAATTATGAGAGACAGAATGGGAGAGAGAGTGTGTGTGGTTAGGGTGTATCAATGTTTCAACGTTCGCTTCATATCCTCGTTGGCTATTGGCTATCTCTCGCCAATCTTTTTGTCTTCTCTTCTCTGATTGGCCTGTGCCGGGACCCGATGGTCAGGTATTTCACACAGACAATGCTGGAGTTATTGCCTGTCTATCTGCTGATAAGGACTGAATGAGTTTGTTCTTTCATGGTCGATGGCAAAAATAGAGAGTTTTCTGCCAGTATCTACCTTCGGCAGAGACTTATTTTCTAATAATGCAATTACAGGATATTGTATCATTGTATATCCTTCTCATCATATAATGTTTAATGTGTTAGAATCTGCTTATTTTAAGCATTTCAAGTTTAAGTCCTCACCACAAAAAATAAAAAAAAACCAGTACCACTACAACCCGTGAACGGTCTGGGGTTCATTACATGGTAGAGACAGTACTATTTCATGGACAACCGTTGTTCAGGGAGGTGATTTGTCCTAGATCACGCTCACCACTAGATTTTTCCCCCTTATTTTGGGTACGCACTTATAGAGGCTGGGTGAGCCCCAGGAGGGTCCTAGATCTAATATGGTTCATTCCCGCTGCAAACAGACTAAATAAAAGTCTCCGCTGTAGCGGGATTTGAACCAGGATTTTCGCATGCCAACTCAGTGCTCTACCACTCAGCCACTCCGCTCCCAAGTCCTCACCACAGGTGACTTAAAATTTTATAGACATATGTACCATATTGGAAGGTCTTGATTTTAAAATATTCATGAGACCTACGAGTATAATACTCGATAATATAATACACTGATACACAGATTATAAATTTCTCACGATAGCAATACTTTTCCTTACCTATCTACCTTTGATATTATATCTGTAACACAGGTGAATAAGTGGTTAAGTCGAATTTTGTCCAGAGAGAGTTACCTATATTCAGGAATGCGGTATTGTTCCATTCTCTTAGTTATTGGCTTGAAATTTAGTCGTAATATGAGCAAGCACACCATACCAAACCAATTTCTGGCTAAGAACCTAACTCACTACAAAAATAACACGATTCCGCCTCCTTAAGCACAAGAAATATTCTTGAGAAAATTGGACCTGACCACTATTTACCGGGGCTGTAGATATGTAGATATGTTTATGAACATATGTATATGTTAGTGATAGTAATTTAATATCAGTTATTACTGTCCATAATTAATTTACGGTTAGGATAACTCACTTATTAAACTAATTAGTTACATTAATTGTTTTATATTATTTTATTATTTCGTCATTGTTTACAACTTATAAACATCATACGAGGATATTTTGGATGTGGAGGTCACCTGTGTTGTATTAGTTAGCATAACAACCTACTATGCCCAATGCCCTGGCTTCCCAGACACATTCCTTGCCTGCCTGCAGGTGGTCCTAGGAAATTTCAAAATGTGTAAGAAGTCCTTCGGAAGGGACGTTAAACGGGGCTCCCGAGCCTGTATGAAGATTTTAATTTAAATTAAATAAAAATTTCCTAAAAAATTAGGAAAAGAGTAAAGCTCTTAGCCTAATCACACCTTGATAGGATAAAATAAAGTCTTCCAATGTAGCATCGTCCGATCAGCCAAGATCGCATAGTTCGCGGTATCGCAGACAGGCAGGTCTTAAGAAACTTTAAAGAGAGTAAATAATCCTTGGTTAAGCCGTCCCTCCGGAGGGCCTTAAAATGTAGGTCCCGATCCTGTGTGGTTTCAAGTACCTTTTAAAGACCTCTATCCCTAAATCTGGAAGCAAGATTTTGACTCTCGCTCTGTATTAGATTAGCCATAGCTATAACGTTAAATGAATAATTAATATACAATAATTTGGATGCTTTATTTTCTTAATTATTCTATTATATTTTATTAATGCCTATAAAGTATATAACATTTAAGTGTCTATACTTAACCTTGCATAAGCCACCATTTTGGTTCTTCTCCATCGAGAGTATAGAAATTTTTATTCTTCGTATATCGATGTATCGAAGCAGACGAAATCGATCCCATTGACTTCCATTACTGTGAGGAGAGGTTGAGGGTATAAAGTACCCCTGCAATGGAAACAAGATCATTTGTTGAACTCCTTTACACGGTATCGGGGTCGTGGCGGCCATATTTTGTTAAGAATTCAAGCAAGGGATAGCCATCATTCAGCCTGGAATTAATATTTCATGAGATGTCCGCAGAGATAGCGCTAGGCGATCTGATTTAGTACCCTCAACCACCGCCTTCTATTGGAACAGCGCTTCCTGCCTTCTAGATCTCAGCCGCTGGCTAACCAGTGTGTACTAGATCATAGGTCACTTCTAAAAAAAAATTAACAATTTTAATCCGTGATAGAAATCAGAATTAATTTCAACGATTTTATCTCGGCTAATTTAAATTTAGTATACTGCATAGTGGAAAGTTTAATGTGCATAGCGTTGATTCGCTAAGCTGAAGGTCCCGGGTTCGAATTCGGCTGTGGCAGATAAATCAATTAATCTGTTAACAGCAATACCTGGACCTTGTTGGATCTGCAGACCCATCTGGGGCTCATCTGTAAATTGGGTTCTCTTAATTTGTGAGAAACCTTGCGGGTAAGTGTGATGTAGGACAACTCACCTCCTTGCAAAGCCATTGTCCAAAGTATAATCTCTATCCTTTACTAAATTCAAGACCATGGGTTGTAGTGACTCAGGTTTTATTTGTTTACGCCTGTTCAACAACACCCCTAAATTTAAGAATTTATACTTTCGTTATTATTCTAAATAATACTTCCAGTCTTATAAAAATGAATTTATAGAGGATGGGTGAACCCCTGAAGGGTCTCCAGATCCCAACGGATTCAACCACGGCTTTTAACATATTAAATAAATTATCTTCTATAGCCGGATTTGGCAACTCAGTGCTCTACCACCCCGCTACCTATAAATAATAATAATAACACTTGGAGAACCCGAATGCTCGATATCGATACGACCAATCACTACCTACAAACATACGTCCTGAGACCCTAATCCGCCAGATCACTCTTAGCAAAATCTTCCCACCTACGTCTCGGTCTACCCCACAGACGCTTCCCAGTCGACACAGTGCTTATCTTGGGTCTGTTTCGGAAAACGAATGCACATTTTTTTGAGATAACTGTTATTTATGCTATTAAATAAAATACTCACAAAACACATGTATATATTTATAAATAACAAAACAATTGCAATTAAATTTGTGAATAAAAATCAGCAATGCTTTCCAAAATCTTAGTAAGCAAACATACTTTCTCATACCTTATCCTCTATTTGCATCAATATTAATCCAACATATTTCTACTCGTTCTACATTCATTTTTGTATCTTCGTCTGACTGAAGCACATGGCAGAAAGTGTTTAAGTCAACGAAATTTTTAGAATGGTTAACAACTCTTTGAAAAATGTTCATTATAATTTATTGAAGACCGCGAATGAAACTATATGTTAATTAGGATTTATAATTAGGTTACATGTTAAATTTCTCAAGCATGTGGAGTTGTTTCATATAAATAATCATAATTACCGAATAAGTAATCTGCATGCGTTTTCCGAAACCGACCCCTTATCTCTAAGCCCAGACACTTTACAAGCCCATCTGAATTATCGTGTCTCCATAACTTGAATTACATTTAACATTTATTTATTATTTACCAATTTACCTGTAATTTTTTATTTTATGAAATAACAATAAAATAAAAAACAGTATTATTTTCTTCAAACTATCAATAGATACCCAACTGGAAGTTTGTTTAGCTATAAAGGTGTCTCGTAAACGGGTTGCATGCGATAAAGCCAACTTGTGTCAGATGGCCGTTATATAATAGAAATAACTTTGTCAGTGGTGCGACAAACTTGAATCATAACAAGGCAACTTCTAACCACATATTGAACTTGGCTGGATGTTATTAAGTGGTGTAGTCAGTCCATAGGAGTAGAGTTAGTCACCATGTAAATATCCGATAATTAACTAAATTTTTGGGTCTCTCAGTAACAAAAAAAGTGTATATGTCATTTTAATTATTATTAGTTTTTTTTTAGTAATTAGAGTCAATGATAACAACTAATTAAATTCAAGTATTCAAAATAAAATACTTGTTATTTTTCGGTCTCGACGTTACTAAGCTCGCTCCTATTGTCTCGAAATATCGCCTGTTGCGTATAATATTCGGTCCACAAAAGCTTGAGACTTCACGAGAATTTAGATGATTGCACAATGTGAAATAACTGAGTACGCTCCCAATTAATATAATTGAAATAATAGCGTCGCAAAGTTTGATATGGACTTGTAACGTACGGATTCCTCAAATGTTAATAAGCCTTGTGCCAACCCGCAAACGTCTGAGGAGTAGACCGAGGCGTAGATGGGAAGATTTTATTAGGACTGATCTGGCAGGATTGATTTTCGGTAGTGCTCTGTGGAAGTTTGTTAAGAGAGATCCTTGGTGTCGGCATCGAGCCTTCGGGTTCGCTAAGCCTTATTATTATTAACCTTAATTGAATTCAATATTAGGTATCTGTTCCGCAGATTGTCGCTTCGAGTTGAGGTACAGCAGGATTTAACTGTTCATTCGTTTCCCTTTTAATATTTTCCAAAAATACAAGGTATCGTGAGCCTTAGTATAGAAAAGAGAATGTAATTATGTATATTGAGTAGATTTCAGAAACCATTTCATCAAGAAATAATATGTTTGCTGAAACGTTCTTTCCTGGATGAAATGATTACTGGTATCTGCTAATTAATCTTAATCAAATTATCTTTTACATACTCAGGATAACTTGTATTTTTGGAAAAAAAGAAAAAAGAAATGTGGAATATTAAGTTGAAACTGGTTGTAACTCAACTGGAAGCTACAACCTGCGGAACAGATACCCTCCATTATAATGGCTAACACTATCTCCTCTATTAGAGATCCCTCTCGAAGGATTTCATATCTCCTGACCTAGTTCCCTGTTTGTATTCTCTCTTCAATTGCTCATTCATCAATTATATCCATCGGACATAAATAAGCATCGGCATTGAGCTGAAGAGGTTCCTGGAAGGAGGACCCAGAAGGGAGGATGACGGCATTGCCCCGGCGCTGTGTCAGTCCCAATTTATACCGATTCCAGATGTCTCTCTTCGCGACATCTGCTTTGACCATTCTCTTAATGAGTCTCATGTTCTCGGCTATCTGCGATTATAATAACCTCGGATTGAGGTTAAGGAATCCGCCATTATAGATCCTTCAAAAAAAATTAAAAAAAAAAAGCTCAAAGACAATCAATTTAATGGATTCTCCAGAACATAATGTTATCTTCAAAATACACCTCAAAATATTTAACTGTTTGTTGTATGTTTGTTGGATTTTATAAATGTAAACACTTACTAATCATTTTTCAAACAATAATCCTTGAAAATAATGCAGTCTTTCCTAAGATGTCAACACGTGATATAACAAATTACTGAAGCGGTAGCTTACGTACGTGAGACCATTGTTCAACGGTGGTTCCAGAGATTTCAATGGAGACATGAGCCTTGAAAGAAAGTGCCATTTTTCAAGCTTTTTGAGCTCCCCAATCGCCTTGAGATAGTCATCGATAGTTGATTTGCTTACTTTGAGTTTCCTTACCAGTTCTCGGACATTTGTTCTGGGATTTTCTTCCACCAAAGCTCGAAGAACATAGCCATCAAAGGCAGAACTTCTTCCACGGTCTTATTTGTCATCAAGGCTCAAGTTTCCCTCTCGAAATCTCTGGACCCACCATTTACTTTACTGGTATAAATATTTGATGCGCGGTCATAAGGGCATAAGTCAATAATACAGGAATGATCAGACAAGAAATAAATGTATGCTTCAAATAGAATTACTACTAGTAATTTCCAAGCTCATACCATATTCTTACTTATATTTCTATACGTTTCCTGGTATATGTACATCATATTTTATATTTATTCCACTTCATTCTATATGTATGAATTTTAAAACTTCCCTTACTTATATTTTCTACTTTCCATGTTCAGTTTATTTTTCACCTGTTATACTCTAGATTTATATCTTTACTTTCTACTGTTATTTTTCCTTTATTTACTCTTTGATATCATTTTCGTTATACCTTCTTTCATTTTACTTATGTAAACTCCCCAGGAGTCTATTATCTTACATTTTATATTTTTTATATATATTCTACTACCTATTTCATAATTTTACTTCTCACCTCTGATGTTTATACTTTTTCTTTCTTTTTTTAAAATATCTTTCTGTTTACTTCCTTCTTTTATCTTTGTAAATTTTTTTTGCATCACAACCTTTCTGTACATTTTCTCTGTAATTTTTTTATTCATATATATCCCTCACTTTTGTTCTAAATTTCTACCTCTCTACATATATATTTTTTCTATTTTATCATATACTTAGTACTGCAATGTATTTTTATAGTTCTGTTATTTTGTCTGTTTTTCTTTCTTAGCCCTGAAGATGACCCACAAAGTGGGTCGAAACGTCGTCACATAATTAAATAAGTAACCACTTATTTAGTGTTTTTATTTGACTGCATCCCCAACTATTTTCTTTCTTAAGAATTACTACTATATTGTTATTACAAATAACATCAATATTTAGATTTTACATAATGTTTTGAACTTTGTTGTTGCTCTCCTGAAAAATTTAAAATTTTGACCCCGCATCAAAGAAATAGTGCACTCATTTATACTGCCGACAGTAATTCGCTATACCACGGTTTGGTATAAGTAGAAAAATGTTACAGAGGTAAACAAATATTTTTGTTTGAAAGAGGATTAATAAGTCTTTATAAAAGTCAAAAGTCAACACAAACTATTTGGAAGGTTATTTTAGAGAATACATAATATACTTAGAAGATCAAAAGGCCTTTAAAGACATCTCAGGAGATTATCAGGAATTGAAGACGTTACTAGTGGGTTCGAGCTGGAATGAAGTTTTTCATGAAAGGATTGATATTGGGTTCGATAAAAATCAGTAACTAATGGGACTTTGGGATTAAGGATGGCTTTATTCGTAACTAAGTAAGAAGCATTGAGGATTTTACGAAGGTTTTTGAAAGGATTTGATACTAGAGGTAAATACAGCCCCAAAGCTCTATTCCGTGAGTCCAAATTGATGTTATAATAGTCATGTATATTAGTCTTTTGTAATTAATTGTGAGCTTAGAGCGTGTGTTGAAGTAGCTTGAAACGGCGAGCGGTTTCTTGTCTTTTTGTCTGTTTTGATTCCAGGTTAAACGTTTGTCAAGATTTCTTAGAAGTCCTCTGATGTTTCTCAAGAAATTGAAGTTCGGTTTAGTCCTTGTTGTGTACTCTCCCTAGTATTCAATGTTTCGGTTTTATAGGCGAATAATTTTGCTCTTTCAAAAAAAAAAAAATCTTCTAAAAATATAGTTATTTTAATGTGCCCTGAGGGCTTTTCATGGTTTATGAGCTCTAATCTTAAGATCTGTTTTATTATTAATAAAGAATAATGAATATATTCTATACATTTTATAAAACAAAGTCCTCAGCCGCGTTTGTTCGCGGTAAACTCAATAACTCAAGGATTTTCATGCGGTTTTCATCAATAGAGTGATTCACCAGGAAGGTTTAGGTATACAATTTATCGCGGTTTTGTGTAAAAGGGTTGGAATATAACGATAATTGTCGGAAATGTTGGAAAAAGTATAACCGCCTGAGAGGTTTCATCGAAGGCGCTGCCTGATGCCTTTGTCATATAACGAAACAATGCATCGTGGAATATTCCTCTTTTATAGATCTACAAAAAAGTCATGGATACCATATATCTATCTTTTAAGGAAAGCTTACCATACCCATTTTATCTTCTAAAAAATTGATCACGTACAATGCGGTATTTGGAAAGCTATTTAGATGAGTACAGTATTGATCCTTATCAACTTATATACATTAGTTACCTTAATCATTCCTTGCGCATTATTAGAATATTTTATACCATATAATTTAAATAAGTATCTTATGGATTATTGCAAAAAAACTTAACGTGCAAGAAAATAAATTCGTATATAAGGAAATATTTTGTTTTGTTTTTATGTTTATAATATCTACATAATAAAATACATTAGACAGACAAAACATGTGGGCATAATATGTTTCACTACCTCTGCAATTGTCGGGGAGGGTCGCGAGTTATTTATAAATTTCTGTTCCAGTTGTTTGATTCCCTTTTAAGACGTCGCGTATTCCGGGGTAATTAATCCAGTCAGCAGCCTAACATCGCGATTTGTTGAGTTGTATATAGTGATTTAATTCAGATGTTTTCTTATGTACCCCTTTTTTCGGGCTAGGTCATTGTGTAGCGGGCTCAGTTGCTATGCTGAAGTTTTCGCGTTTAAATCCGGCTGTGATCAATAAGTTAAATGTTAACAGACACAGATGGACCCTGTTTGATCAACAGACACTGTACGGACTCATCTAGCCTAAAATGGATACCCTTTTCGGGGTAAAAATTTGTGTTGTATTAGCGCAGGTTTTATTAATTAAATAATTATAAAACTACAAAAATAATCTATAATTTATTTTTATTAATTACCATCAAAATAACAATTAATAATAATAAATTATAAATAATATATTGACGTAAGTCAACAAGATCCTAATTAAAATAATTTTTAATGAACATTCTTTCCCGTGTATACATTGCAATAATTGCGAGAACACGGGGATATAGGATCGGTGAAGAGATTGGATTTGTTTCACTTGGATACGACCCCTGGTAGCTCAGTGGTTTAGAATGATTGCACAAACAATTATTAGCATCAAATCAAACATAGATACTCAGAATCTATTTGTGGTTGGGGCGACGTCATGGCAATTTTATGAACATGAGGTTTGAAACGGGAAAGTACAGTCAGGTCAATTAAGCACGTTTCTATTTAATAAGTGGATAGGATTTATCGAAAGCTGTATCGATACTGCAATCGTCTTTATTAAATAAGTATCTTTGATCTATCTTTGAAGTCCAATAATTTCCATAGCTAATTATTTTTAGAAAGAGATGATGCAACATTTGAATTTAATTACAGTTTGGTAAATACAGATATGCAAATAATTATAAAGACCCAGCCTCTATAAAGTGGGTACCCGTATTCGATGAAATGGTTAATTGTGTTTTCGGCCAAATCAACTCTTTGCACAAATACTGGCTAGAAACACTACAGTCTCCACCATGTACTAAACCCAAGACCCTTTGAGGGTTGTATTGGTACTGTTTTATTATTATTATAGAGAAGGCATATGCCACAATGAATGTATATATATTTTTTATTATACACTTTATTGAAATATTATTTGAGGCTTGTTTTAACACTTTTTTTTATTACACGTGTAGAGCAGATCATGTCCATCTCATCCGTGATAACGCATCCAGTCATCTAATCAAGTGATTATAAAAAGTGTTCGATGCGCATTCCAGAACTGTGAATTCAAACCCAGCTGTATATAAATCAAAGATAGCTTAAGGTCACGCGACCGTCACAGTCCGTTGTTACTATCATATAAATATTTAAATAAAAAAAAAAAAAGCGGAGCCATGAAAACGGTTCTGATATTAATTAAACTAGTGGTCGACCCTAGCCGAGAATCGATACTATCGCTCCGATCTAAATGGCACTATTTTCCCCGCCATTATAGTATCATTTCCCGCTCTCAAACACCCGCCAAATTCTCATTTTGTCAACAGAGAGTGATCGAGTCAAGAAAATCGGAAATTGATGGAAACTTGCTCGCGCCATCATTAGCTTTTAGTTCAAACAACTTAAGCTATTGCGCTCAAATAGTTTTATCGAATTACCGATTTAATACAATAAAACATCGGTTATCCGAGTTTCTATCACGTTCTAGGCTATTTGTAACTCAGTATCTATCAAGTACTGAACTTGATACATACTGTAGTGTTTCTTGAACAATGGTTGTCCATGGAAACGATTTGTCTGAGATCACGCTTAACCGTCCCCTAATGAAGCCTAGAAAGGCAGGATGAGCTACTGGAGGGTCTCCGAATCGGGTTGAAAGATTGAAGAATTTGTCTGCCACTATTGGCTTTGAAGCCGGTACCTGCAGGAAAATCTTTGTCTAATAATTTACTTCAATTTACGAATAAAATCTTTATTTTAACATATCTACCGAACTAAAGTGTTACTATGTTTTCTGGGGAAAATATTAAAATTTATGATAAGGTGAAAACTTGTGACACTTCAGCATATGAACTTCATTAAGTAAGCGATTGTACAGTAGTGATTTGGCTTAGATCACTATCGACTGCTAGGTTTGGGGATACTTACATTATAGAGGCTGGGTGAGCTCCCTGTAGAATTTTCAACGTGATCTAAGAAGATGGATAGCATAATAAATAATTTAAATATAATTTAATATTTCTTTAACCCGGGCATTCGATTTAATTCGGGAAAAATCATATAAAATATATTATTGCGATCTGTATATTGTAATTTTATAATTATCAATGGTGTAGACATAAAATATATATTGCTCAAAATATCAAAATATTATTTTGAGGAAGCGAATGGTGATTTTACAATATTTTAAATACATTGGAAATGAACCGAGATCTCAGAAATATAATGAAGAAAGCCACTGTAAAGTGAAGGTTTTTTAATCTATTAATTAAAATTTCTATAAATATTGGTTTTTAATTCAAGTTTATTTTTTTCTTAAGTAACAAATCATGAGAATGAAAATTAAAAAAAAAAATCAATTTCCGCCCACATCTTCATTCCAACATTTAATTGAAGTTGCACTGCATACATTATTTTTAGACATGCATAGTATTGGTATTTATATATTTTTCATTTAACTAATCGCTTGTGTGTTGTTAGTAATTTATCCTGTCCTTGATCTATAGTTTGTGTAAGGCAGGATGCATATTGAATACATTATCGGAAGAAATATTGCTTATCCAGGATCGATTATACTTAATTACACACCTTCTAAGACGATACCGTTACTGGACTTGAAAGTCCTTGATATAGCCAAAAGTATTTGTATAGATTGTTGAAATTATCAATACATCGATTTCTTCTTGCGATCTGGCGCCGGGCAATTAATTCAATCTTGGCTGTTAGTTCTACAGTCGATATTATTTGTCGCAATAGTGTTAAATAGGTCAAATCTATCGATTTGGTAAATTGTTTTTATTACGATATCGAGTTTTGATTCGTGATTTAATTACAGAGGGATATTTTCAAATCACTATCCATTTTAAAAACAGCGATTGTTAAACTCGGTAGATAGACTTTATTTATTATTGGATGTTTTGTCTACAATCGATAATATTTGTCGCAATAGTGTTAAATAGTTCAAATCTATCGATTTGGTAAATTGTTTTTACTACGATATCGAGTTTTGATTCGTGATTTAATTACAGAGGGATATTTTCAAATTACTATCCATTTTAAAAACTGCGATTTTTAAACTCTGTAGATAGACTTTATTTATTATTGGCTCTTTGTTCTACATTGTTCGATAATATTTGTTGCAATATTGTTAAATTGGTCAAAGCTATCGAATAGGTAAATTTTTTACACTGTGATATTGATTTTTGATTCACAATTTAATTATAGTAGAATAATTTAAAAATACAATAGAGCTTTTTAAAATAAATTTTAAAGAGTCCCTCATGTCCTAACATTTTTATTTTTTTATTTATCCTTGAATATTTTATTTATTTATAATAGGGAAAGCCCTTAACATTTTACAAATTATATATCTTTGCATTCAATAATACTGTAGTAGGTAATTAACGTTTTAACATAGGTACCCAATTACTATACTAGAAATTTAAGTTCAGTTTAGTACCTGTTGTGAATCATCCTAGTGCGCCTATTAAAATATGGTTATTATTTATCTCAGATTTGTTTTATTGAAAATAGAAAATTTATAATTCATAAGGAAAATATTTGAGTCTTATTTCACCGCTTTCTCCGTATTGAAATAAGAAATCCTAAAACCGATATGTCTTAATAAGATGTAGCTTGATTAATATTTTGTATAACATATTAAAGAAGTCAGAAACTGTGATTTGCGAATTTTAAAAAATATTTTTAATTTAACTGATCAAGGACGACAAAAGACTAAACAAAAATAAGTATCTGGTTCCGTTGTTAGGCAACTCCGAATAGATATTACTTCTCTAAAGAAATTTTTATAGAACAGAGAGATATAATTGGTATCAAAGAAAGAATACAGTATCCAAAAGAAAATATTTTTTATAGTTTATTTATTTATTATTTAATTTTCATTTGCACCTGCAAAATTGCGCATCCAACAAATTTGATCCAAGTTTTATTTTCTTTGCTTTTCTACTGAAAGATCAAGTTTTGGAATGGAAATGTCAATAGTTGAGTAGGTCTCTTGAAGCGGAAGAACGAGTGGATTTGGGTGATTTTGTGTCGATGAGTGGAATGGTTTGTGTTTGTTGTATGGTGTGATTCGAAATATACCATGGTGCATTAAAAATTTTTCTGAGAATTTTGGACTGTGATGTTTGTATATTGTCTATGTGGACATTTTTTGCTGAACCCCAAAGTTCTGCTCCATATGTCCAAATAGGTTTTAGTATACTGTTATAGATGAGTCGTTTGTTTCATAAGTCAAGTGAAGATCTGTAGTCCAGAAGATGTGATAGTTGTTTGTAGCGTCTAGTCGGTTATTATCTTTTTAATTTTGTATGTACGTTCCATGTAAGTCTTTTGTCCAAGTATAGTCCGAGATAACGTACATAAATTTTGGAAGGTACTTAGTCGTTGTCAATTTTGACTGCTGGACACGAAGCTTTGCGTAGAGAGAAGCTTACATGGCTCGATTTGGAGGCGTTTATTCTGATTTGCCATTTATAGAACCACTTTTATGAATTAAATAAATGATTTTGAAGAACTATAGATGCTAGGTTTGGGTCACTGTGAAAAGAAATAATGGCTGTATCGTTAGCGAGACGGTACTTAAAGTTGGATTGGCGATTGTTATAAAAAAAAAAAGAAAAAAGAAAGATGGCAAACAAACAAAAAAAATCAGATCAACTTAATTTCCGTTGTATCAGATATATTTAGATGAACTTAAATATTTTTCCTTATTCGATTTGATTACAGTTTCAATTGTTTTCTTCATTAAGGTTGATGAAAGGTATTGTTAAATATTGATCTAAGAAAATAAATACACATATTTTGTATTAACCAATTTTTATTTTTGGAGTTCATGGTTGCATTTGAATCAGTCGATTACAATAATTTAAGAAGTATAATTAAAAAATACTATTTATTATTAATAGCGAGTTTTCTACATTTTTTTTGTTTATTAATTATTCATCTTATAATATTTTATTATCACAGTGAGAAATAATAATAACGCTATGTTCTTCTTTTGTTAGTTTATGTATCTGCTCCCTACCTTGCTTTGTTAAGCTTCCGCTGGAATATCATGTTTGGTGGATTCCGTTTATTAAAACAGAAAAAAAAATAATGCTGACGAAAATTGATAAAAAAATAATTTGTTGCGTTGTAATAATTATACAAATTGAGAGCAGAGGCGTATAATTTTCCCCGTCACGTTATATCGCAGGTCGGGCTACAGTTACACCTTAACTGATAAAAATAACACTTTAGTCGCAACCGTTAAAAATCTCAGAAACCGTTCCTTAAAGATAATAACAGTTATTCGGTGTCAATAACTGGGTCATCAGGACGATGTTGTTTGTAAAATTTGTTCCAATTTAATGCCGTTTATGTTAAACAGATTATGGATTGTTTTTACGACAAAAATAAACAATCTCGTGTTAACTTTGGATTATTGTTTTGAATTATTAACCATTGCTTTATAAATAAAAATTGAATAATTAATATCTCAGTATATATATTACCGAAAAATCTAATAAGAAATCCATACCACGCGCTGTTTCAGGCTACTTCAACATTGACTAGGCAAACGCTCTAAGATCCCAATTAATTTTTTAAAAACTTATATACATGACTATTATATGACTAATTCGGACCTACGAAGTAGTGCTTTGGGGCTCAACAAAGCCCACGAATTCCTCTCGAAATTCTGTGTAAAATCCACAATGATCCTTACATTGTTACGAATCTACATTGATGTCAAAGTTCTACTGTTCCTGATTTGGTACGAATTCGAAATACATCATTTAAAGAGATACTTGTATAATTTAATATAGTTGTAAATTTCATATTCAATAAATAAATGATAATTCGTACACGAGCTAAAATAGAATAAAAAACTACGTAAGTTGTAGAACTTCGCCACCAGTATCAATTGCAGAATTATTAAACGACTTTTTAGATATTTATAAGTATTCTTATATCAATGGATTTCTAACCTTTAAATTAAAGTTGATTAAAATAAATTTTATAACTCATGGACTGGGCCCTAGGGGTCGCAAGTCTCTAGCATGTTACTGACGCGATTCCACAAGTTGTCCCATATAAAAAGCCGCTAAACGCAGCTTAAGAAGTTTACACTTCAAAAATGTCGTTTATAATATTGTTTGGAATTCCTTCCTCATTTTTTCTTGTAACTTTTTCTAGTTCTAACTTTTTGCGTTGCACTTACGATTGGGAAAAAAATGTGTTTTTGATTAATTAATTCTCATTGTGATAAGCCCTCAGAATTTTTTTCGTACACTCTTAGTGTTAACTTATTGGCATATTGAAGAAACCCAGTGGCGCCTGTACTATATAATTCGCCGGCAATAAATCAGTCCCAACAAGATGGCATTGCTGCTTGCCATAATTGATGGCAATAATATGGCATCGCTGGTTTGCCATAATTGGGTGCAATTGGACAATGCAATCCGAGGCCGCCGACCCACGCCTTGTATAAATACCGATTCCATCACCAGCTTAGTATTCTCTCCCCCTCTTAGCTCACTTCTTACTCTACGCTTCCTTAAATACCCTAAGCAGTCATCATCGTTTACTGAACATTTTAAAATATTTCCTTTTTTAGTCTCACAATAGATAGGCTGTAATCTTAAACCAAAGAAGAAAAAAAAAAAAAAAAAAAAAAAACTGCACCACTATAACCCATTTAGGGTCATAAGTTTAGTACAAGGTAAAGACTGTACTGTTTCAAGGACAACGGTTATTTATGAAGGTGATACTACTGTCTATCGCATGTGGTCTTATATTCCCTAATTAAGAAAGTGTGTGAATTTCGGCAATTTTCATGGCAACTCAAGTCTTGTCTACGGAATTTAGAATATATACTAACACTCAAATATAAGTCAAATTAAATTATCTTACTCACTGCTTTCTCAGTATTGAAATAACAGTCATAAAATCGGAATATTGGAATAATATATAGCTTGTTTTAATTTTAATTTTAAAATCGATGCATTCCATATTTTCTTTTTTAATTCAAAAACAGTGCTGTACCTTGTGTAAAGGCTTAAAGAAGTTAGGAACAGTGGTTTTTCCATTTGCGAATATTTTAAAATGTTTATAATTAAATTGATCGAACACGACAAAAGGCTAAAGAAAATTAGTTCTACGATCCGTTGCTAGGCAACGCCGATAAAATGTTACGTCTTTTTTTTTAATGAAGAGATTGTTCTTTCAGCTTCCAACATACTATAATAATTGATAATTTTATATGACTCAATTTTATTTTTACTGACAGGTTTTTTAAAATTTATTTAGTGTAACTAAATTCTATTAACTATATTTAATTTACTCCTAACAACATGTTGCCATTGCAGACCTCTATCCCAACACCCACAGCTTTCGATATCAAGCCCACTCCGCTAAGCCCGTTATTATTTCAGGACCACAACAACTAAATCCCTAACTCAAATACGACATAAAATTGATAGTTTCTCTTCAGCGTTTAATTATAAAGCCTTCTAAACCCTTAGTTAGGCTATTTACATATTTAGTTAGGTACTGTGTAATTATTAATTAATAAATAACGTTTAGTTTGAATATTTTGTATCAATAAACATCGCCCACCTATAATTATAAGGAAGCGGAGTGGATCAGTGGTAGAGCACTGAGTTGCCATGCCGGAGGTCATTGGTTCGAATTCCGCTGCTTAACAAACTTTCATTTATTCTGTTAACCCCCCTCCTGGGACTCATGCAGCCTCTGTAAAGTGGGTACCCAAAATAGGGTTAAAAGTCTGGCGGTTGAGCGTGATCTAGAACAAATCACTTCCCTGCGCAACCGTTGTTCAAGAAACAATACAGTCTCTACAACGTACTAAAACCTGCGGTTCACCCTAGGATTTTTTAAAGGAAGTAAAAAACCCATGATTACTATATTACTATGGTTGCTATTATTACTCTACACATTTGTTAAGTGACCTGGTCCCAGAATAAAATTATTTTTCTTTTCTACTCTATATTTGCTTGTTTTTATTTGTTTTAAACTGTACTACTACAAGGCATGAAGGGTCTTGGGTTCAGTACATGGTAGAAACTGTACTGTTTTTAGGATTTGTGCAGGAAGTTGAACTTTCCGAGATCACGTTCAAACGCCAGGTTTCTTCCCCCAATTAAGAGTAATAATATACAGAGGCTGGGCTAGCCCTAGGAGGATCTTCAGGGCCCACAAGGCTGTTATTTAATTAAATAATTTATCTCCCACAGCCAGATTTTAAACCCATTGAGTTTTCCCGCTCCCTTTGTTGTTTTTTTTCAAGCTTCGGATATAATTAATTTATGGTAGGTCTTTCCTGACCGTATATAAATTAACTGCATTGATTATAAATAATTCCCTCTTCCAAATATCGTTCAACTGCATCATCGGTGCTTGCTAATAATGTAGTTAAATTCATTAAATAAATATTATTTCCGCATCGGGACGAAGAATCCCATCGACACAGCAAAAGGTAATTCCTCGTGAGAAGTTGCAGTGCTGTAGACGACACCGAGGCTAGAAGGATTGTACGTAATTAAAAGTTAAAATTGATTCCCTCCGAGGCAACTTTGTTGTTCTAAAAGTTTCGCCGACACTTGACCATTTTAAAAGGCTATGCGTGTCACTTACTGGCGGCCATATTTAAATCTCTTTGCCCGTATTAAATTCAAATTTACACCGCGGAACTCTTTAAGCTCTGTCAGGCTTCATAATTACGAATATAAATGTTATAGCGTTAATGGAATGCACTTTGAAAATTCAAAAATTAAATAAAGCCTTAAGTCTCTATTAAAACTGAAAAAAAAACCTTAGGCCAACTCAAGTCAGCACATCTCACATCACCAGTACAAAAAAACTCGTCAATCATAGACTGCTTCTTCGTCCTTGACGTTTTGTGTAGCATCATCGGCCATGTCCCACTGTTGATCTAATAACTCCCACTCCAATTAGTAGTATGTTTTATGTTTTTCTTTATTTTTCAAAACGCTTTCTTGGCGTTCTTCTCTAGTCAAATTAAATTTTAAAGTTTTGAAGAAATTTTCGGCCTAATTATTAATCTTGAATAATATTAGTTGACCATATATATATATATATATATAAATGGTTCTAATAAAAAATGTGCTTCTTTTCTTATTCTTGTATAATTTTTATCTGGAATCCTGGATCAGAATTAGTGATATGGGATCGATACCTGCTATCTGTTCATGTGTTTTATAGCCCTATTATTATCAACCCACCTCAGCGGTGGAAATCTGCACAGGCCGCTGGAAGGAATCAGCAATCGAAGGGGATAATCTGGTACAGCTTCACTAATCTCCCTCGAACTGGGGGGGCGCCTGCAAAAAAGTCGGAACAGGTCCCGCAAGAAGCCGCTGCGAAGCGGGTCTGCCTAATCCTCCAGTTGCAGGAGATTACATCTCGTTCCAAAAAGGGGAATTAGCGAGAGCCATATGGGTCCGCTATCATTTCTTTTAGCTATTATAATAATTATACGAAGGTGATATAATTCCAGCTTATTATATCTGTGAAGTTGACTATGTGTTGGAAGAAAATTTAACTAAATATGTAATTATGAAAAATGCATTTGATATTTCTATTTGTAAAATCTTATACAATATAGGGAATTGCAGTTTGTGCGCAGGATTATAATATAGAAAGTAATATATATATATATATATATATATATATATATATATATACATTGTAAGTTTGAATATTCATGCCAAACTTAACAGCTGTGAAGATAACCTTAGGCACAGATGTGAGGAAGGTTATGAGAGAGATTGGCTTACTGAAAGACTCACTGTAGTTAACGTGTTAAATTGATATTATTTATGTTATAATGGAATATATACAATTGTGTTGATTCAGGTTTGTAATTAAAGATACCTGTTGTTATTAAGTGATTTATAAGGTTGTAAATATGTTTTTTTAATTACAGTTCCTCACTGCATCCACGTGTTATCATTTGTTCCATTCATCTCCTGGGTTAAGTCGTTGAATTCACGACTTACAAATCAACACAATTGTTCATATTCCATTATAACATAAATAATATCAATTTAACACGTTAACTACAGTGAGTCTTTCAGCAAGCCAAATCTCTCTCATAACCTTCCTCACATCTGTGCCTAAGGTTATCTTCACAGCTGTTAAGTTTGGCATGAATATTCAAACTTACAATATATATATATTATCTATTGTTCTTTTGATTATTTTTTAAATATTTTTATTTTGAAGAGAAAAGATTATGTCTTGGCAGGGTTTTGAACCCGGGTCGCCCGCGTCTCTAGCGCGGTGCTCTAACTCCTAAGGTACCAAGGCTCGCATCCAAGCCAGACCAATCCATTCTCTTCACCGATCCTATATTGAAGTAAGTAAACGAGATCCCGATTAAATTAATGTTTAATGAACATTTTTCCCCGTGTATACCCCGCGAAAATTAGCGAGAACACGGGGATATATATATATATATATATATAAATACTTCATCAATGCTGCAAATATTAATATTGTTGTATAATATATATATATATATATATATATATATATATATATATATATATATAGATATATATATATATATATATATTATATACAACAATATTAATATTTGCAGCATCGGTGAAGTAACGAATTATGATTTAAAAACTACTTGAAAATAATGAAATAAAAATGTATTGGGATGAACAAATAATCACGGGCAGAGTAATGGATAACCATCAAGATATTTTGTTGACTCGTAAATAAAATAAAAAAGCTAAAATAAAGAATTAGCAGTTCCAAGTGATAATAACCTAATGAGCACTAGAGCCGAGTCAATTAGGAGGTGACAAAGAACTAGCCATTGACAAAGAAATCACTGTATCATTGAATACTTAAATTCTTTAACAATGACCAACTATTTATTGGTACCAAACGTTTCGGCCCACATTGGAGGTCTTCTTCAGGGCTATTGTGGTCACAAGTACGGCTATGGAAAAATGAAATTCTATTCTAAATATATTTATTGTTTCGGACATATAAATCTATGTTAGTTTATCAAACTTATTTTTTTTTTTTAGTGCTCAATGACCAATAATGCACCTTCTAGAATTTTACGGTTTAGTCATATGTCTTTTTTTGAAATCGATATTTAGTTGATGAATGTAGTGGAATGAACAAAAAAAAAAATAATCCAGAAAGCAATTATGCAATGGAGTTCATTTAATTATCCTTAGTGTCACATGCAAGGCTTAGAATGCTCTAGAAGGATTGGGTGAGATTATATGACGATATTAGATGACTGAAATGCATCATCGGTTAAAAAAGTTAAATCTATCATCGGTATCACAATCTATCATTAATATTAGGTAAAATCAAATTGATTTCAATATTATATGCAGTGCTCAATAATAATATTAAAATTAAATTATCATATATGTTATAAAGAATATTAATAATTATAAAAGGTACTCTCTTTAATTGCCACGACCAATAGTACTAGAAAAATAGGCTCCGACCCCAGATCCATAAATCTATAAATACCAAAGTATAGAAGAGCATTTTCAGTCTCCTATAAGCTCTTAGGAAGCTAGCAGCTATATAAAAACGTTAGGAAAGAATTTAACGACGCGGTCGAAACCAGAAGAAATACATGATGAATGGTTTAATAATAATAGGCTTTGTGAAACCCCAGGTTCGGTACCTGTACCACCAATTGTTAATGCAATCCTCCCTCCTACGCCTCGGTCTACTCTTCGAGGTTTACTAGTCGGCTCAGTTCTTATTATCTTTTTAGGATTCTGTCTGCTATTGACTATATACTTCATTCCATTCCGATTATGATTTTCCCTGCATGACAGCCTGCAGCATGTGATATCCTCCCTCTCTTGACGTGGCCCAAGTATTTCAGAAATTTTTTTTTCAACAAAAAAGCATAAAGTATCTAATTTGAAACAGAAAACAAAAAGTATTCCTGTTTTAGTTTAGAGTCTTTAAGGGTTTTTTGTTGGAATTTTACCACTTATGTCTTTATGTCTCTTGAGCTTTTGATGCTCAATTGTAATTTTTAACTCTCGAGACAAGCAATGGCGGGGCAGAAAGATAACAATTACAGCGATTAATAACCAGTGGTTTTCAATATTGCCAGACTCCGTGACCCCATTTCGTCCGGATGAGCTTAAGTCTTCTTCCGTTGTTTTTTTTTTTCCCCCGTAAATGTCTTTCCGGAGGAAGTTTAGAAAACGGAAGAAGTTTTTTAGCCGTTCTGCCGGTCATAATCCGAAAGGGAGAAAAAACTGCTGCAAAATTCAGGCTCTAATGAGCGGGTGAATGTTTCACTGGTGGCGATGGAAGCGAACTCTACAATCCTCCGAGCCCTTTTGAAATCGTAATAGAATCTGCACGGTATCGTATTCTTCATTCAATCACAATTACCTGCAGGTAACTTTAGGGGATATTCGTCGATTTATTTGCCACTCTTATCCCCACTTCTGTATGTTTATAATATTAATATATATTTATTTAAACGCCCTACCTTCTCGGCAACACGGATTTTGACAATATTAATTATCACACAATAATTGTATTGACTATTTTCACTTTTCACTACAATTTTCTATGTCTCCTGCTGGCCATTTCCTTTCGTTCTCCTACAAAGATTAAAGAGTGTTATTCCCTATCCTGGTTTCCTCTCGTACACAAGCTCTTTGAAGTACGGCTAATTGTCTCGAGTCTTTAACTGATGGATTCATTCTCGGAGAGAACTTAAAGTCCGGTTCCCCTCAGCAATTTAGATATTTGTGACTCAAAAACAGTGGAGTTTGTGATAATGTACTCAGCAGACTCTGGAATGCCATAAATGGTCAATATCCCTTCCGTATTGTATATTGTATATAAAATATAACAATAATAATAATCCTATTTATAATTGTATACAACATAGCCTGAAATTGAAGGATAAGCCTCAAGGCTGGATTTTTCAAAACAGAAATATACTCGAGATGTCCCTGAGGCCAAGTCGAGGGCAGTGTAGCAGCTTAAAGGGATTAATGCCCTGGATTAAAAACCTAATTTAGGCAATATACTTAGTAAATATTTTATAGGAAAGAGACAATACTGATATATCTACAAGTTTCTTGTACTTAGCGGAGCGTAATCGTGTTGTTCTCGCAGTGGCCAAGTTTGACATTGGCTTGTATTATAACTCTTTTTCAAAACAAGAGTGTGGAAAATACTACCAGCGAATCATTTATCTATTATATGTTAACCTGCTATAGATTAATATATTACTAAAGATCGCCTATTACATGTAGTTTATAATAATTATTATTTTGAAAGGATGTAAACTGGACTGAATTTATCTAATAATTCCTTCTCTGAATGAAAACCTTTTTCCAGTCATTGTGCTATACAAGTTTATTATGATTAACAAAAGGACCATGGAGGATAATGGACCTCCAAGAAAAAATTTTAGTAAATGACAATTAATAATAAAAAAAGAAATATGACTTGTAACTCTTTTCAAGATGATAAAGATGAAATGATAGAAAAATAATTTCTTAGATGGATTGAAAGTGACATGTAGTCGAAACGTTTTCATATAATAAAGTTGTATTGCACAATGACTGGAAAAAGGTTTTCATTCAGAGAAGGAATTATTAGAATAATTATTTGATCATGAGATTTACAAGTTTTTGGTTCTAATATTTTTATCATTGCTTATGATTTTTTTAATTGATCAATATAACCTTATCTTCGATCTGATCAGAATCATAATTTTTCTCGAAGATTTGTTCTGACTTTGAGAGTAGCAGTTATCAGTAACTGAACTATATGATAACGAGTCGACAATTGGTTCCTTATCGTCGTAACCTCCTGAGAAATTGCAACCTATTGTTGACAATTATCTTCGCATTGACTTCATATTCCCTAACAAAGACTTCTAGTTAAGTTCTTCAACGAAGGACAAATCAGTTAACTCACTTGATCGATTGGAAGAGTTACAGGGTGTCATGTACTGACGTAGTTCGTTTCATCTTTGAACTGTGCACTAGATCTGATTTTGATATCTCTGCTAATTGGTTTATCAATGGGCGTCTGTTCTTGAATGAATGCGATGGATGTGGTCTGGGATTAAAAGTTATCTAATGAAGGAAAAGATGTAATTTAACCATTCTAACCTATTTCAACCTCCCCTTTGTATGTATTAGATCGATCGATAGAATAGTTAATTGTAAAAAACCCAAATACATGGCGACCTATGGTCTAGTGGTTAGCATAACAAGCTACTAAGCCCAAGATCCTGGGTTCGAAGCCCTAGGTTTTTTTTAAAGGTAGTTAATAATCCTTGGTTGTGCCTTCCTTCGGAAGGGACGTTAAACGGGAGGATGTCAGGCAGTCGTCAAAAATCCCCTCCTAATTAGTCACAGATTGGCAAAAATTAAAGCTCTCACTGTAACATCACCCGACTAGCCATAGTAGCATAAAGTAATGGTATAAAAACAAAAGTTTTTTGGGGAAAAAAAAAAGAAAAAAACTCCTTAGACCAACGTTTCAATGAATCCTAAATTAAAAAAAAAAAAAAAAAAAGACTAACTGAAACTAACAAAGCTAATATAAAATACAATATATATATATATATATATATATATATATATATATATATATATATATATATATATATATATATTGTATAAGTATAAACTATAACTAATTTATGTCTAAAAATTTATAGTTCAGAAAAAAATAATTGACTTCATTAATAAAAATTAATTTATTGAACTCATAGAAAAATTAACTAATATTTAATCAAATGATCTTACTTATTAATATAATAATACATCAATTAAATGTTATAATACTTAATAACAATTAACCATCAAATGAATTATAACTTACTGTTTGATTTTCATTGGATAATTTAATTTATTATATTATGAATATTAATATTAATTATTATTATCATATTATGAATAATAAGAATATTTAATGCGTTATAGTTGGATTTATAATTTTATTTCATGTGTATTAACAAAATTCTACTTCTTAACGGCATCTGTCTCATAGAATTTGCTGGTCTTGGAATGAAAAGAGATTTAGTTATTTAAGTTTGCATGTCGATGAAAAACAAATGAGAATGCTCATTACATACTCGTTTGATTGCTTCGTTTGTATTCTTCATTTTGATTGGCTGTCAGACCTCGTTGCTAAGGATACAGTAGTAAAAGTATGGCAACTGTTATGGCTGTCTTTTAAGATAATGCTAATATATTTTTCCCTAATTACTTTACTAATAAAGAAATAAATACTGATTTATAATTTAACTATTAGCATTATGGGACGGATAAAACATATTGTGTTCACATTGAAAATAACTTATATGTTATTTTTTGTTTTGTTTTTATCTTTATATATTTATCCACTCCTGTAAATAAAAAACAATTTGACAATCAGCATATTCTCGGTCTGTAAAGGACTTAAGGAAATTATTTTTCGAAACCTGAGTTCTTTCTCAGCTAAATGATAATTTTAAACATTAACTAAAAAAAATGACTTATGGGATTACTCACGTGACTTCGATAGTACCATCATCAATTGATGAATTTAGGTTTTATAAGTGGCAGAAAGCATGTGTCATGAATAAATGAATAGTTATTAATGAACTGAATAAAATGCTGTGTTTATTAGTGTTGAGTAATCTAACGTTGCTGATTGGTGGCTGGCTAAACAGCTTATCGAAATATCCACCAATTGAATGTATTCTAGTGGGAATAAATTTGCATTATTTATAATGTATTATCCCTCCCAAGCTTGCTCTCTACCAATCGACCCAATCGATGGAATATAGCGCTAAATTCCTCCGTATGATTTATCAATCTTTGATTTTTACATTATTATTATTTTAATATTTTTGAAATGAAAACTTTTTTAGCTATTTTTGGCGATTTTTAGTGGGGGGAAAACTTGTACGTTCGCGTCAGCAACATGCTTTAGACTGGCGACGCCTAGCGTTCTGTCCATGAGTTATACAATTTGTTTTAATCAACTTAGTTTAAAGGTTAGAATTTTATTGATTTAAGAATAATTATTTTTAAGTTAATGGTTGTTTAAGGCTTGTGGAGTTAATACTGGTGGCGAAGTTCTAGCACTTACGCAGTATTTTTTTCTATTCCATTTTAATTTCTCTACGAATTGTAATTTATTCATTGAATATGAAATTTACTACTATATTCAATTATGCAAGTAAATATTATCAATGATATATATATCTAGATGTATTTTTTTTTGTATACAGTTGTAAATATCAATAAATAAATTAAAAAAAAAAAATATATATATATATAAATCAGAGAAAGTGCCCAATGGTAATACTGAAATAAGATATTTAAGTTAGAAGGTCATCCCACCATTTTCTTTTCAGACGCGGGATAAGAGGGAGCTAGGTTTGAAACTAGTTGTTTTGAGTGGGAATAAAGTTTGTCATGAAAGGACTGGTATCGAATTCGTAACAAATCAGCAACAAATGTGATATTAAGGTCATTATGGATTTGTTACAATGTAAGAATCTACTAAAAGATTTTCTTTGTTGTAGTCATTTGTTGTTTCATTAAATTATTGAAGTACAAATGATCTCAGTATTGTTGAACTTAACGATGAACATAAAATCTATGTAATTACAAATACAAGGTAAAAAAAATATGATTATATACTAATTATTATTTCAATTAAATTATTGATGTTTTGTATTGAGCTTGTCCCATCATATGTACAAACTAAAAATTTATATAATTATTGTTTGGAGTGCCAATATATGTGAAAACCAGACTAATTTTAATAATTTAAATTTACACCCTTTGAAATTAAAAACATTCAGACTATAGCCGATTTAAAATTAAAAAAAGACACACAGTAATTCTGATGTATCGATTTATCACTTCTGTCGACACTCCTCCTGACTGCCTATTTAATTTTTTTTTAATAATAAAAATTGAGTGTCTTCTTTGTGTCTGTTTGCTATACATGCTACATCCCAAATGAATTTAATCAATTATTATTATAAATAATTAATAATAATAAAAATATTAATGATAATAAATTTCGATAGATGGAAACTTGTGATTCCGTTCAGTCTAGTTAAGGTTAGGTTAAATGTTCAAGTGATTAGGCGACAAAATTTAAATTACTTTTTTAAAAATACATTCAATTTTTTTTTTACAAATAATTATACTATGTATATTGATAATACTTGTATGTATAATTTAGCATTAATAAATCCGTGAGATGATTTCCTAAATAGGTCGTAAGATCTGGCAAGAGATAAATCTTACGGATTATGATGGCGCCACTTTATTCGCGATACTGTCCCAGTTAGTAAGGGAAGTTACTGCAAGTTATTATTTATAAGTTATTATTTATTAACTATTTATCTCAATAATTCTTAGGAATTTGCCAGCTACAATAACATATATTAATGATAACGTAACTATATACTCCGATAATATTCAAAATGAGTAATTATTTTTGTCGGAATAAAGATATATAATTTCTTATAAAAGCATCGTTAAATAAAAGAGTGAGAGAGAACAAATTTTAAATAATCACGAGGACTGTCGACAGAAGTGAAAACTCAAGACTTAGGAGTAGCTTTGTTCTTTTTTGAATTTTTAAATAAATTATAGTCTGAATTTATCTAAGTTTTTAAATTTAAATTATTAACAATAGTCTGGATTTCACACAGACTCATTTATTGACACTCCGAAGAATAATTATATGCATTTTCAAATAGTTTATTTATTAATCAAAATATATGATGGTGCATACGAGCTCAATACAAAATATTAATTATATAATTGAAATAATCATTATAGTATTTAGTTATATTAGGTATACCTTGTAGATATATTTAAAAGATATATTTTAGATACAGTTATTGACGTTTTTATATTCTTTAGAAAGACTTTAAGGTGAAACACAGACCGAAGTACACACATTTGATATTATCTATTATCCCACTAGATACTATCTCAAAATCGATACAGTTTGCCGATATTTTTGAGTACCTTAGTCTTGTTAAATCTGATTAACCTGCTTGTTCTACGGTTAAATCATGATAATACTCTCAAGGCCTATTTACGATCTGAATTTTTAATAAGATTGATGTAACCGGAAAATGGAGGTTCTTAGCCTGGGCCAGTTTAAAGAACCTTGTCAAGATTTTATTGTATATCAATTATAAACATTATTCTCAATTAAAATGTAATTGAAAATCGCAACTAATATTTATTTAATATTTAATTGAACGTCTTGCTGTGAGGTTGATGCCTTTGATTGATGAACCGGTTTGGATTGTTGATGTGATGTGCTCTGAACTGATCTGATTTTCTTTCTCCGTCAGCTTCTTCCTGGGGCTGCAAGACAATCACAATCTTTAGTTCTTCCTTGTTCCTTCTTCTCTTAGGATTATATTTTATTTCCTGTCCAGAGTTCTTCCATTCCCAACACTTTTTTCCTCAAAAATATCTCTTTACTCCATCTTCTTCTCTTCTATTGTTTCTTTCCAAATTTTCTTAAACGTCTTAAAACCAAGTTGTTGTTGGTGTTCCAAAGGTATTTCAAAATCTGTTTGGTTAAAATGTTGTCACTCATTTTAATTTTAAAGGGCAAAAGCATAACATAAAATTCATGTTAGACATTAGCGTAAAAAATCGAACCACCTAACAGAAAAGAAAACTACTTGTCGATATTTCACCTATTCGGGTACCTTCAAGACAGGAAGAGAATAATAGCTAATTCTCTTTCTGTATTTTTGTTTTCTCTCTTAGTTTAGGGAGAAGGTTATTTGGTTGGAATTTTTCTCCTAATTCTCTTTCTTTCTTTGTCGTTTGGGCCTCAGTCGTGGGCCTACTGAGGACCACTGGGCTCGTATCTACTCTGTGGTAAAGTTGTAGCCTTCTTCTTTTTCCAATACTCCTTCATTTTCTGACTATGAGCCAGTTTTCTCTCTTCTGTCCACTTCGTTACTTTGGTCTTCTTACTATAAGGGACATTAGGAAAACAAGGCTTGTCGGAACAGCGATCGGCTGTGAACTTGCTCCAGTGGGATATTTAGTTGTTCCATATCTGACTTAACTGACGTCATCCATTTGTTCGTAGAAGCCTTGCTTCTACATGTCACTGTGAATATCCTGTTGGTGAGTCCTTCAGGATTCAGGCGGGTCAAGTGTAGTGTAGTCAGGCGCCTTTCCCTCATAGATGTGATGATGTCCTCCTTGTGTTCATATAGTTCATCATTATGACGAATCCTGTAAATGCCTCCTTCCTCTCTGATTGGTCCTAATATCCTCCTCAGGATCTTTCTTTCTTTTAACTCCAGCTTTCTGTGTGGGCCCTTCTTTTCTCCTAATGTCTTTATTTAATTTAATTTTTTTTAGTTTCTCCAAATGTTGAGTTTTTTCTGGATCAATCATTATTTATTGTTCCAGAACAATCGTCCGTTTTGTTCTCGCCTCAAAGATCATCCTCCTGTTTCGGATTATGCTCTTGGTGGTTCCATCCCTAATCCTATTTAACTCGTGAAATATTTTGCTGTATTTTGAGTTTTCCTATTGCATTCTAATAATCATTTTATTTAACATTAATTGATTATCTTCAATGTTTGGTGTAAAATAACTGGACCGAATCCAGCCCTCGTACGTTATTGCCCCACTATCATCGATAGATAACCCGCTACAAGTGCTGAGTGATTGATTCAGGAAAAGGAGATAAGATCTAGCTTCTATTCCCGCCGACGTAGGGTATTACCCTGAGTAATATCCCCGAAGGGGAAATATGCAGATGGAGGTGGAGGTGGGGGGAAATAGAAGGGAATTATTGTTCCCCGGCACGAAGTATACAGGACATCTAGCCTATGTTTATTGTGTCCGAAGCGAATTATCGCCATCGCTTCCTTGCTCTCTATCTCTCTCCAGGCAATTATATATCATCTAAGATAGATAATATATATATATATATATATATAATCAGAAAAAACAAAGCCTCAAGCCTCTCAAATTCTAGGTAATAACTAGCCAGTCGATGTTTCGCCAATCCAGGACATTTGCTTAAAAAATTCAGTTTAGTGTAGATCGAACGCAACGCATCTCACATCAACAGTTCAAACAGACTCATCAATCCGATACAGTCTACTAACCTACCTCCAAGTCGATCAATTAATTACTTAGTATATAATGTGAATATTTTTGGTGCATGACCTGATGATGCCTGAACTATCAAAACGTCGCCTGGTTTTTGTTTTTTTTTGTATTTTAGAGACTTGAGACATGTTTTGTTGGTGTTTTCCAATCTTCAATGTAATATGGACTTTTTTTTTTTATAAAATGAAATTCGACGAATGAAAAAAAAATCTTTATCTAAGCAATTATAAAGGTTCACGTAGGCTTCCACGGTCGTTGATGATCTTCTTATATTCTTCTTCCGGGATGGACCGTGTCATGTCGGTGCTTTTAACCAAGCTTCCCCTCATCGAGTTGTGAGCTTCTTCGGGGCTAGGCAGTTAATCATTAACTAAGTTAATTATTCATTAACTGACTAGCCCGGAAGAAGATCACAACACGATGAGCGAAACCTTGGTAAATAGCACCGAAATGTCCCGGAAGAAGATTATAAGAAGAATCATAAAGGTTCCGTGTTTAAATCCAGATGTGCGAAATATTATTTAATCTTTTAATATCAACAAATACACTCTGTGGGATTTCCAGACCCTCCTAGATCTCAACCCATCTTCATATAGTGGGTACCTTTGATTGGCGGAAAAATTACCTCCCTGCACAATCGTTGACTTAAATCAGTACAGTTTCTACCATATACTGAGCCTAAGACCCTTCATGGGTTGTAGTTGTACAGGTTTTTAAGAAACAATATATTGGAACCTAAGTTTCGACTTTCATTATTGGTCTTCATCAGGGTGTAGTCTTCGTATGGGTAGTCTATGTATGGAAGGAGTATAAAATAAACAGATATAAATTAATAAGTGTAATACATACACGTGTATTATATATGTGATATATTGTGTGTATATATATATAAACCATAAAATTCGCATTTACTTTCCTTATCAACGTTTCCGGTAGTATATTCTTTTATATTGTAATTAAATAAGTTATAAATTATATAATGGAGGATAGAATTAGTTGGGGAGTGCATTCATAAATTAATAACAAATAAGTGAAAACTTATTTTTTATTAGTGCCGACGTTTCGACCTACGTTGTAGGTCAACTTCAGGGCAAATAGAAGGAGAGGCGGCTATGTGATCCGTGTAACTATGTTTACATGAGTTACACGGTTCACATAGCCGCCTTTCCTCTTTTTACCCTGAAGATGACCTACAACGTAGGTCGAAACGTCAGCACTAATAAAAATTAAGTTTTCACTTATTTGGTGTTAATTTATGACTACACCCCCCCCCTCCCCCCAACTAATTGTATCCTCCATTAGATCTTCCAGTCAACTATTTTCCTCTCTAATATAAATTACATAACTCTGACGTCACGTTTTTATTTTATTAAATAATATTAACGGTTAACTGTTACATTTAATCGATAGATTCATTTTAATATTCTCGTCTTCATGCCTTCAACTTATTTAGTTGATATTGCAGCATTGCAGTCTTAGATTCAGCATTGTCATTGACATTTAGCTATAGCTTAGTAACCTTTTCTCTCACTCCCCTCTCTCTCTCTCTCTCTCTCTCTCTCTCTATATATATATATATATATATATATATATATATATATATATATATATATATATCTACCTATCTATTTATCTATCTATGTTACATTAGGTACTCAAACGAATAAAGTGCAAAACTTGTTAATTTTTTTTATTTTGAAAGGATCTATTTTAGGATGTAGGACTGACTAACTTTAAGTGACATGTAAAGAGCCTAGAATAACTGCAAAAATAGAATACTGAGATTGATGGAGAGTACTTAATAGACAGGACAGGCAATTCCGAAAATACTTTTGTCATTTCTCAGTTGTAAAAATGTGTAATCATGAATATTTATATAATGGGGAATCTAAAGGGTATACAAAACAAATTAAGATGAAATCAAGATGTAAATTAGAGATAAATAGAAAAAAAAATATTTTAATATACTTTTTAATTGAAGTCAACATGAGATAAATGAGGTAACTTAATTCAAAAATTAGTAACATCTTTTTTTGATAGATATTATTACTAACACGATTGTTTTGTAAAACTGAAGAAAAAATTATTTCAAACAGCGGAAAAAGAAAAATGTCCGCAGAGTGGTAGCCTCGGAAAACAGCTGCTAACTGGATTTTTTGTATTTTTACAGCCTTTCCTAAACTTCTATGTTGCATAGAGTATCTTAATCTGTACTTTGCTTTTTTTCAACTTGGTTCGTGTGAAGAGTAATGAAAGATTTCGAGAAGTTAATTTTTCTCTACTGAACAGTTAGGAAAATGTTCATTTTTTCCCTGCAGTTTTCAATTAAAAGACAAATATTAAATATTATCTGAAAATACGGATGAATACATTATGGGATTTGTGTAATTCGGATGCATCCAAAAATACATTTAAATCTTCAAAGGGATCATTTCTAAAGCGAAAATAATTTACAGTGAAAAATAAATAATTTCGTATTTCTTTTTTATTAAAACTGAGTGTAATTAAAATATCTATATTTCAATAATCCTCGGCTGCGTTTTTAATTTTATTTCAAAAAGTAGAAAACAATTTTGTACATAGTATATTGTATTTTGTAACTTGAAGCATACCAAAAACCAAACGTATTTTTAAATTGAATCGAAAAACTAAATCAATTCGCGTTTTAATTATTATTTAAAAAAAAGAAGTTACTTATTGAAATTTACAATTCTATAATTGAATACAATAAGTAAATATAATGAAAGATAAATAATGGAGCGAGATAATTAGGCAATTAGAGAAACTACCCTCCAGTATTACTCGAATAGCAAATTCAACTTACAAAGTCGTGAGGCCATCTTCTTTTCAGACGCCTCGGAGGATTATCGCGAATGGAAGAACTAGCTTGGTATGAAGCTAGTGGGTTTGAGTGGGAATAAAGTTTGTTATGAGAGGACTGGTATCGGGTTCGTGCCAAATCAGTAAAAAATGGGACAATTAGGTCAATATGGATTACTTTTATCGTAACAAAGTAAGGAGTATTGGGGATTTTACGAAGGATTTTGGATTGTAGGGATTGGATACGAGAGGAATCCCATGGCTTGGTGGAGCCCCAAAGCTCTACTCCGTAAAGCCAAATTATGATTATCATGTGTTTTAATTATTTAAAATTAAAACCAATTCGTATTAATACATTGTAATCACATAATTATTAATTAAACTCGGACACAAATGTAATTCTTAGTTTTAAAAAAATCAATTTCGATTTTCTTTTTAATAGTTGTTTTTTTCTTTGTCTAATATTAATGAATAAATTGTAACTTCTACGTGTATCTCTAATATAGGTTTACTCTTTATTTTACTTAATACAATACTTATCTTAAATTCTCTAAATTACCCACTTTTTAATTATTTTACAAAAATACAAAACTGTCATTGATTTCTACTTCGAAGAAGACTGAACAACCATGAGCAATGAAGAGGCTGTTGTATTTATTCTATTGTCTCGGGAGATTACAGAATCAGTATATTGTATAATTAGTTATATAGTAAATTATATATTATGTATATATTATTTAATTAATATTTGTTAGAGATTTATCCCCTTTGAAATATCCCAGGAGTCCACCAAACGGTTAAATGTTATTGGTGTTGGACGGCCATATCTTCCAACTTGTTGCACATCAAAGAAGGTTCTATGTTGCCCAGTTTTAATAACAATCCATCGCTAAGTCCCTAAGAGCCTTTTCATTCAATTATATATCAAATTGTTATCCCATATTCAATTATATAAATACACACACACAAATATATATATGTTTGTGTGTTTGCCAGATTGTCACAATATTCCGCTACATTAAATATTTCTTTAGATTATTCTAAAGAATTTTTTTTCTTCAATTTTGGATTGCTTTTTATATTCCTTGGTACTTTACGGTGCATTTTCATTTAAATTAAACCTTCTCAATATTTCAGTTTTATGTTAAAAAGAACTGTAATATGGTACAGCATATTGCTTACCAACAAGCTATGATTAAATTAGGATTTGTTTTAAAATATGGAACAAGGTTTTAAACTTGTAAATAAATATTTAACACGACAACAGTAGCACATTTTTTTTTTAAGTCTGTGCTTATTAATCTGTTATGAAGGATCTTCAAACCCTCCTGGGGTACACTCAGCCTCGTTAAAATGGAGAAAAACCTAGCGGCGGAGAGTGTTCTTGGCCATATCCGCAACCGTCGTTCTAAAAACAGTACAGTATCTACTATGTACTGAACCTCCAAGAACATTCATGGGTTGTAGAGGTACGGGTTTTTTTTTAAATTTATTTGGGGCTTACCCAGCCTCTGTAGAATCTGAATAACATTGGCAGTTAAGCTTATTATCGGCCAAATCAGCTCCCTGCAAAACTGTTGGCTTTAAATAAGTATTGTATCTACCATGTATTGAACCCCTAAGACCATTGATGGGTTGTAGTGAACTAGTTTTTTTTTTCAAATTTTTTATAATTTTTATCAATTGTTTTAATTTTTAAATATTTTTATTTTGAAGAGAAAATATTTTCCCTGGCTGGGATTCGAACCCGAGTCGTCCATCTCTACGTGACAGCACTCAAGACAACATTTCTCTTCTAAATAAAAATATTTAATAAATAAAACAATTAATAAAAATTATAAATAATAAGTTGGTCAACAAGATCCTAAAATTAAAGTAATGTTCAATAAACATTCTTCCTCGTGTATGCATCGCAAAATTGCGACAACACGGGGATATGGGATCGGTGAAGAGAACGGATTTGTGCTGACTGTGAGGCGACCCCTGGTAGCTCAAATGGTAGAGTGCTGTCACGGAGAGACGGACGACCCGGGTCCGAATCCCGGCCAGACCAAATCTTTTCTCTTTAAAATAAAATTATTTTTTTTATTTGTGAAATCAGAGGCAGAATACTTGTTATCTGTCAGATTTTACAGATTTTTTTCAACAAATTAGGCCTGTTGATAGTCTCAGATCGACTCTATGGGATGTTCAAACCCTCCATGGGAAAACCAGGCAGTCTTGGCCAAATCAGCTACCTGGAAATCTATTAGCTTCAAAACAGAACAATATTTGCTAAGCACTGAACACCCATGACCCTTGATGAGTTTTAGTGGAACAGGTTTGGTTTTGGTTCTTATTAACTGGTCCTGTGAACGAAGAGTTACATTTTTTTCTTACTATTTCTAACTAAAAAATGAATTTCATTTTCTATGATCAGAGTGTTCTGTAATCTCCCGAATGACAAAATTTTCCAATCGTTATATTTCACTTACTTATACGGACCTTCCGAACCGCTCCACAGCTAGTCAAACCTATCTGAGAAGTCTTCTAGGAGTCAACAAGATGATCTCAGGCTGAACTATTCCGGACTAAAAGGAACGATGGGCTCATTCAGGATCTATTCGTTCGTTCTTCTCACGGTAGCAGTTACTTCTGCTCAGAGGAACCGTTTCAACTATTACGACTACTATAACAGAGGTAAATTTATATCTTTTTGGAATTTTATTAATGAATAAAGAGTGTCACTGGAATTATTACATTACGCCATTAGCCTTTTTACTAACATTAATTTTGATGAATAAAATTTAATTAATTCGTCTTATTATCTTCACAAATATGAAATGTCTGATTCTCTCTACAAATATGAAATGTCTGAACTGTCAAACTGGTTTTGTTTTTTCCTACCTCACCTCAAGTTATTTATGAAAACTCGTTTCAGGCTGACTGACATGAAATGACATTTTATGATTTTACCTGATCTGATTTTTAATTTTAATATTTATTCTGGAAATGCATAGGGAAACGTTTTTCTGAAACAAAAACTTAAATCAGGCTGAACTTAAGACTTAAGCATAAAAAATTAATTATTAAAAAAATAATAATATACGCATGTACCTTAATATATAATCATATATTATTATTGTTATTATAAATATTATTATAAATATTTGTATTTTGAAGGGAAAAGATTTGCCCAGACCGGGATTTGAACCCGAGTCGCCCGCGTCACTAGCGCGGTGCTCAAACCAACTCAGCTAACCTGTCTCGTAAGACTCGGAGACAAATCCGTTCTCTTCACCGATCCTATATCCCCGTGTTCTCCCAGTTTGTGCGATGTATAAAAGAGGAAGAATATTCATTGAAAATTACTTTAATTAGTATCTCGTTGACTTACGTCAATTTTATATTGTAATTTATTTTATTTTATTATTTTTATGGAAGCGATAATTTTTAAATATTTTTATTTTGAAGAGAAAAGATATGTCTTAATAAATGAATAAATAATAATAATAATAAATAAAAATAAATTATAATACAAAAGTGACCCTAATTAAAGTATAATGTTCAATGAACATTCTTCGCCTTGTATACATCGCAAATCCTTCAGAATTCGAATTAGAACCGACCTATCAATAGAGTCTTAGGCCTTCTCAAAGTCCATGAATGTATCTCATTTATTAATATTTGTAATGTTTTAATTTCTGTTTTTACTTTGATTGTAGTTTATTATAATGGCATTAGTTCCGAATGTTTTTAATACTAAAACTCGCTATTATAGTTAAACTTGTTGTGACTTAACAGGAAGCGACTACCTGCAGATCCGATACCCATGTTTCTTATATTTTAGTATTTATTAATAATTTATACAATTTATTCATATGAAAAATTGAGATGATTAATATGGTATTAACTAATGTTAAGTTTTGGTCTTTAATGAGGACATATTGGTTCAGCTGAGAGAGTTAGGGTTGATGTCTAGGTCCGATAACTCAGGAATGTGTCTAGTTTTTAGCTGACCTGTAATTTCCTATCTGTCGTTTTCTAAATGGTCTTAAAATGTTTATTTCGCTTTGCTTGTTTTGTAATATTTAAAAATATACCGGGTAATTCTAAAATAATTTTGACACGGAAGCATTTGCTGTATTAACATTATAAATAAATATTTTTCCTTTTACACACAACAAGTAAAAATATCTTAAAATCAATTATAAGTCAAGAAATATTTAAGAATGTATAATTTTATACTCGCGTCTTGCGGTGTAAAAAGTTCAGCTAGCGCATTACATCGCTTGTTGGGAGAAGTCTAGTAATTGTATAATGCATAATAATAATTATGGGAGAGGAGTGGCTCAGTGGTAGAGTACTGAGTTACCATGCCGGAAATCCTGGTTCAATTCCCGCTGCAGGCCATGATTTTTATTTAGTCTGTTTACAGCGGGAGATGAATCATATAGGATCTAGGACCCTCCTGGGGCCCACCCAGCCTCTATAAAATACTATAAAAACTGGGTACCCAAAATAAGGGGGGAAAATCTGGCGGTCGAGCGTGACGTAGGACAAGTCACCTCCTTGCAGAACCGTTGTCCATGAAACAGTACAGTCTCTACCATGTACTGAACCCCAGACCCTTCATGGGTTGTAGTGGTACAGGTTTTTTTTTAATGTTATACTAAAAGCTGTAAATATACTTTTAATATTAATTCAAAAAACAAGGGGGCGGAGTGGACCAGTGGTAGGGTAGCTAAGTTATCAAACCGAAAATCCTGGTTCAAATCCCCCTGCAGGCAAGACTTTTAGCAGTCCGAGGTGGATCATATAGTATCTAGGACCCACCTGGGGCTCACCCAACCTCTTAAATTGGTACCCGAAAAATTATAAAAAAGGTTGTAGTAATATTTTCCTTTACAGCTGTAAAGCGGGACGGACCGTAATAGAGTCACCAAACTCCTCATTTACGAAATTATTTCTCCCAGAATTGTTCAGAATTATTTTTATTCAAAAATGAATCCTAAAAGATTGTTAAAAAGTTTAGTTGATCAAGAAACGATATAATTTTTACATTGGAAGTTGGTTATTGCACATCTTACATCAACAATGCAAGTAGTATTTTATTAACCAAAATGTCTTAACATAATATTCTATATTAAAAGCCTGCTAGATTACTGCTAGATTACTTTAGGCAAACCGAAATGGTAAGAACAATTTCAGCTACATTTAGTAGCTCATGTTATGAACCTTAAGTTTCTGTGCCATTTAACATTACTTGACTCAACTGGTGAAAAATGTGAACCATTTCTGAAATTTGGTGGTTTTTTTCTTTTGATCCTGAACGCCTCATATATGTTTTATTATTTCAGTAGTGCATTTTGTACGAGAATCTTAAAACAAATATTCCAAGCAGTATATATCAATAATATAGATAATTTATATGGCATTCAGATTTTAAAAAAATATTTTTTTTTTCTTCAATAATTTTCCTTGTTCCATGAAAAGGACTAGAACCAACAAGGACAGGTAAATAACTTGAAGGCGGGAAAGACTTGGTTACACTTTGACTGATAGGGCCCAGACAAAAGAACGGGAATGAATAAAAGTACATCAATCATCGAATGTATAAATCGATTTTATGTCAGTACTAGCAACAATCGATATAGAACAAATATTACTTCGCCTTACTTCCTGCCATCAAGTCCTCAAGATGATACTAAAAAGAGGGTCTGTAGATCCCACATATTCCATCCATGACTGTTAACAGTTGAAATAATGTATTTGCCACAGTTGGATTTGAACTTGGAAACTTCAGCATAGCAACTCTTCACGATACACACTTCGCTCCCTCTCTCAAGAAGTTTTAAAGTTCTAAAAATTATTTTGACCGATCTAAAATTTTACGATCGATATATAAAAATAAAAAAAGATTTATTTTAGTATCGAAGGATAAATCGAGAACGACCCATTCAATGGATGAATCGCATGATATATTTATGTCATCAAATAAGCACTCCATGTCACCAAGCCAGATCCGTGTGTATCCAGCTTTAATAAGAGTTGGTGTCATTATTACATTTCAAATGTAATCGCATCCTGTCGCATGTATCATATGATTCCATTCATGAAATTTAACGTTTAACAAATGAACTACGAAATAAAATTCGTTATTAGCTTTCTATGAGTAGTCTTCATGCCAAAGAATCCTTGCTTATTCTTATATTATATATATATATATGAGGGGAAAAATGGTCCGGGTTGAGGTCATTAAAATTCTCTTATATAGGGAGAACTGTTTATTAGAAAGTCGACGTTTCGAACCACATTGCAGGTATTCTTCAGGGCTTAGTAGAATCGGGACTTAGACGGACACTATCCTACTAAGCCCTGAAGAAGACCTGCAATATGGGTCGAAACGTCGGCTTTACAATAAACAGTTCTCCCAATATAAGATAATTTTTTCGACCTCCTAGAATAACTTCAGCACGCCCACAGACTTCAAGGTTGCCTCCAGGAGCTGAATATAGAGGAGCTTCCTCACCCACCATATTCTCCGGACCTTTCTCCAAACTTTTGCTTTTTCCGTTGTTTGGATAATTTTTTAAGAAATAAAAAATTTGACAACGAAAATGCCCTGAAATCGGCCTTCCAAGACTTCGCTTCTTCCTTGACAACTAATTTCTACAGAGCGCGGATAGAAATGCTTGTTTCACGTTGGGAGAAGTGTATTGAAAGTGAAGGATCCTATTTTGATTAATAAAAGTATTATTTAATGTTTTGTTTGCTAATAATTTAAATGTACGCCTTCATTGACACTTCATATGTTACAACTCAATATTACGTATACAAAATTTATTACATAATTTAAAACAAGTGACATCGAATCTTCTAGAGAAAGCTATGTATTTCACTGCTGTTGTGTAAATGTGAAATTTTAATCGTTTTTAGTAATATCTAAAATTATTTGAAACCAAGGGATATCCACTGTATGGCCGGATTTGAACCTGGGGCCTTCGGCAGATAGAAAATATTACGTATATGTAACAAATAGAAATTTCATTTTTGTATTTCGAATACAAATGAAAGTTTCAAAAACTATATGAGTTAAAAAGTTATATAAAACCCATCATTTTTAAAATGTATCCACCGAAATGTATTTGTGCTTCAGCGGAACCAAGATATTAAAGAAAAATATTCAGAGAATCGAATTTCTTACGAAAACATGTTTCTTGTTTTTTCTCTTTTTAATCTGGAGCTTTTTTTGTTAAAATCATTTTATGATTTATATTTTAATTTAATTTATTTTAAATAATAAATTATATTTAAACAATTTACCTTCCAGTGATATATCGTTTTCATCGGGCGATTAATTGATTCCGGTGCATCGCATTAAGTTACAGAACCAATTAAAATATAATTGTTTTTAGAACGTTTAAATTGAACCTAAAAAAAAACAATACGACAAAAAAAAGCATTTATTTTCACTGTTTCCACTAAATGGAAAAGTTGGATTAACAAACGTAGTCTTTTTTTTAGAAATATTTTTTCTCATCGAAAAAAGTATCAATGGTAATAGCTTTTTATTTAATGTAACAATTAATGAGACTATTATTAAATAAGATGTTAATTACAAATATTAATATTTTATGAGATAATATATCTTATTAAAATATAAATATAGGGATTTTTTTTTTTAGTTTTAATAAATCCTTAACTATGTATAATTGTAAAATAATCAGTTAATGATCCGTTTAATGTAATTGAAGAGATGGCGTCACGAATATTGAAATGTACTTGTCAAGGTGTTGCTCAGCAGGATGGTCAATGACCAAGGGGCATACCGAGGCATAGGTGGGGGGATATTATAAACATTGTTCTTAAAGATTAAAGTTTGGGTAATAATCTGTGGACAGAAGTTTGTATGCTGAGATTAGTGGTATCGCTTCGGGTTCGCTAAGTCTTATTATTGTTAAATTGGGATCTATGCCCTCCCGGGCTCACCCTGTCTCTATAAAATGGGTACCCATAATTATAGATAAAACGTTGCGGTTGACCGTGATCTTAACAAAAATCATCTACTTGACCAACCGTTGTTTTAAAAACAGCACGGTATCTCCTATTGCAATCCAAGACCCTTGTAGTGGTACAGGCTGAATAATTTAATCGTTCTTCTTTCGCTAACTCTTTTGTGCCATTTAGCGTAGAGGGGCCTCAACCCATCGGACCCATTCTTTCCGGTCCCGACAACTCCTCTTCATTTGAGCCGTGGAAGCGTCCACGGGGTCTTCTGCCTATCGTGCGAGCTTCCATAACCTTTCTTGGAAGCCGTTTTTCGTCCATGCGACAGACACTGTCTTTTTTCGATGGAGGTCTTCAGTTCTGCCACCTGCAGCTGATCCCTCATGTTTACATTCCGCACTCGGTCCCTCCTTGTTTTACCGACCATTCTGCTAAGGTATTTCATTTCAGCTCTTGTTGTCCGGCTGATATACTTGGCAAGCATGACCCAATTTTCCATATGTAAGTGTTGGTAGGTATATTGCTTTGTATATGTGAAGTTTCGTCGCTTTCCCTACATTTCGGTGGCCAACTATGCTATTATAGACCTGGTAATATATCTCATTTACTTTTTTGATTATATTGCCTATTTCATCTACTTTACCAGACCTGCTAATGATGGTTCCCAAGTAGGGAAAGTGGTCCACCACTTCGAGAACCTCACCATTGCATAACAAACCCTCATCTTCCTGTTCATGGCTAGATACGACAAGCACTTTGCTTTTGGCAATATTTATTGCCATTCCCTTACGTTGGAGCTCCTCTTTCCATTCCGCAAGGGCATGCTGCAGCTTCTCCTTAGAGTCCGCCAGAAGAACGATGTCATCAGCATAGAGAAGGCTCTTGACGAAGACAGGACGCAAATTCCATCGACCGATGAAGAGTCCCCTCCTTCCAATATGTATCGATAACTAAGTCAAAAAAAAGAAGTAAAAAAAAAAAACAGCTGGTTAGTAATCATTTTTGATGTCCTCGTTATCGATACACGTTGGAAGGAGGGGACTCTTTGATCAAACCATACATTTTGTAGGACAAATATTTTTTCAAATAATTTAGATAATTATCTTGAGATTTAACGGGGAAAAAACCCAGTTAGTAATAAATTTTTTGAGAATCATCAAATCGACAAATTTTATCCTTGCTACCTCTGTTAGCTACCACAATCGAGAATTTTCGCACAGGAATTGGTTGGACGTCTTATCGAAACGAAGCTATCCACGAAGATTCAGCTCGATACTAATCAAGTGAAAAAATGGACCATGGAACCAGGACTGTATGTAACATGAGACATAAAATGGGAGTCCTGAGCCTGTACCACAGTCAGGTACTCCTTAAAGATCCCTATCCTAAATATATCTGGATAGGCAAAATTTAAGGCTCCTACTGTGGCATCGTCCGATTAGGCGTATTAGCATTAAGTGAAGTAAGTAAATAAAACTATTTTTGGACTAAACTAAGTTAAAGTTCCGCCAAAAAAAATATGTTATTTCCCTAAGTCGATCCTAATTCATATTCCGAAGAGAAGATAGAAAAAAAACAAGGCGACGAGACTCGTAATAACCCCTAAAATACTCAGCTATGATAACAGTCCTCGAAGCAATCAGATCTGACTCGGCAGAATACAAATCCTTGCTAGCGGGGATTATAAGACTGGAGAAAAATATTTCGGATATTCCTTTTTCGAACTGGAAGGATTCATAGTCGTCCTTAAAAGCCAATAAATCGAATTCAAGTTTTTAAAGATAATAAAACTTGTTTGCTATCCTGATCCATGATAATAAACTCGCATGACAATCTGTATCTGTTTGTGAAAAGCTTAGAAGATCATATCAGCTTCAGTTCAAAAGTAATTAAATACCATCCATCAACTATGTACATCTAAAACGAAATCTTTCCGGTTAACCGTTCCGCAGGTTGTCGATTCGAATTGAGTTACAGCAAGGCTATTTAGTTATCCATAGCTTAAAGTGTTTAAAAGAGGATATAATGATGGGTAACGAGTAGATTTCGGTAACCATTTCATCAAGAAATAAAAGTTTCAACTAACATTTTGAAGTATAGACGAAATATATTTGTTGAAACATATTTCCTCTTTTCCATAATAAAGGTCATTATAACTTTTTTGAAAATATTAAAAGAAAACAAATGAAAAGTTACAACTTGTGACTCAATTCGAAACAACAATCTCGAATAGTTTTGCATTTTATTATTGTACATCTTTTGATGACGATCTTTTATGACCTTTAAGTAAAGTATCAACTCCGGTGATCAATTAATTTAGTCGACATTTATGTCATTAAAATATTTTATTTATTGTATACAAAGAAAGGGTAATTATCCCCCAGGTTGTCGCTTCGAATTGTAACTTTAAATTTGAATGTTTTCCAAAAATACAAGTTATTAATAGCTTTATGAGAAGCGAGGAGATAGTTGACTGGAAGATCTGAGTAAGGAAGGAAATAGTTGGGGGTGCAGTCAAATAAAGGACTAAATAAGTGGGTACTTATTTATTGTGTGCCGACGTTTCGATCCACTTTGTGGGTCATCTTCAGGGCTAAGAAAGAAAAACAGACAAACAACAAAACTATAAAAATACATTGAAGTACGAATTAAATGATAATATAAAAAAATATATGTAGGGTAATAGAAATTTAGAACAAAAAAGTGAGGGATATATATGAATACAAATGTTACAGAGTAAATGTACAGAAAGGTGGTGATGTAAAAATTACAAAGATAAAAGAAGGAAGTAAACAGAAAGTTTACAAAAAGAAAAAGTATAAACACCAGAGGTGAGATGTAAAATTATGGAAAAGCTAGTAGAATATAGATAAAATATAAAATGTATGATGATAGACTCTTAGAGAGTTTACATAAGTAAAATGAAATGTAACGAAAATGATGTCAAAGAGTAAATACCGGAAAAAGATAAGTAGAAAGTAAAGATATAAATCTAGAGTAAAACAGGTAGAAAAGTAAAATGAACATGGAAAGTAGAAAATATAAGTAAGGGGAGTTTTAAAATGTATACAAATAGAATGAAGTGGTATAAATATAAAATATGATGTAAATAAACAAGGAACGTATAGAAATATAAGTAAAAATATGGTTTGAGAATGGAGATAGAATATAAAATGATGAAATAGTTATATTAAATAATAATGAAATCTTAAAAAATAACATATGATGGATGCCAAAGAGCTAATAGGAGGGAAAGGTGTGGAGAATGGAGAAGGAAAGAGGTGAAGAGAAGATATGAATATTAAAAATGTACTGACCAAGTGGAAGCTGAGGCTAGTCTAGCTAGTCTTTTGTTGTTTTGTCTGTTTTTCTTTCTTAGCCCTGAAGATGACCCACAAAGTGGGTCGAAACGTCGGCACAAAATAAAATAAGTACCCACTTATTTAGTGTTTAATATGACTGCACCCTCAACTATTTCCTTCCTTATTAATAGCTTCATTTTGGAAAAGATAATGTAATTATTGGAAATGTGTATACTTCGGTAATCATTTCATCTATAAATGAACGTTTCAACAAATATATATCGTCTATACTTCGAAATGTTCGTTGAGACTTTTATTTCTTGATGAAATAATGAGTGAAGTCTACTCATTACCCATAATTACGTTCTCTTTTCCACGATAACTTGTATTTTCGGACACTATTAAATAACAAAAATAAACAGTTAAAACATGACCGGGGAAAAATTCGGCTGTTGAGCGTGATCTAGGACAAATCACCACCTTGAAGAACCGTTGTCTATGAAACAGTACAGTCTTTACCATGTACTGAACGCAGATCCGTTCACGGGTTGTAGTATTACAGGTTTTTTTTAAAACTTGACTACTCGAAGCGACAGCTTGCGGAACAGATACCCAGAAAAATACGGTTTAGGTGTAGATAGTTGGTGGACAAGGAATAAAATTGTAAGGAATAACCCTGTGGTATATTTAGTAGTTTTTGAACTGAAGCTGATAGAGGTTGGTTTTTTTTTTTGCGAACTATATGAGAAGTATTAATCTTACTTCGTTATCGTAAAACCTTTCCAAGAACGGTTGTTGATGCTGAGGAGAATAACCCCTGCATACCGTATTCGTTATCTTATCAACGTCTTATCAATGTATCTTATCAGAACTCTATCACAACTAGTCGCTGAATCTGTCAATATCTCATCTAAATGTACTACACTGTCATGAGCCAGGAAAAAATTACCATAAGACTTTAGATCTATTTTTTTCTAATTTTTTATTTTATTTACAGTAGTTACTGTTACTGATTAATGTATTTGAATCGGTTATGTGAATTGCAGAATATTGGCTATTTCGAAGCCAACGGTTGTACAAAGAAATCGTGCTTACCAAATCACACCTCCAGGTTTTCATTCTATTAAGTGTACTCACTTTATAAAGAAAATCCGGAAAAGTCTCCAGGTCCCAGAAATGATATAAACGGTTTTTAATAGCATTAATAATCTGTCTCAATCTCTCACGAAGTCGGTATCTAGATTAGTAACCTAGCAACCTACCCCGTAATTTTATTAAATAAAAAAAAAAAAACCTGTACCACTACAACCCATGAAGGGTCTGGGGTTCAGTACATGGTAGAGACTGTACTGTTTCATGGAGGTGACTTGTCCTAGGTCACGCTCGACCGCCAGATTTTTCCCCCTTATTTTGGGTACCCTATTTTTATAATATTTTATAGAGGCTGGGTGGGCCCCAGGAGGGTCCTAGATCCTATATGATCCATCTCCCGCTGCAAACAGACTAAATAAAAATCATGGCCTGCAGCGGGAATTGAACCAGGATTTCCGACGTGGTAACTCAGTACTCTACCACTGAGCCACTCCTCTCCCAATTTTATTAAATATAAAGCATAATTTGTAATTTTTATACCACTGATCTACTAAATCATAGATCCCAGATCCAAAACCGGTTGCGGTAGATAAATTAATGAATTTTTATCTAATGTAGATCGACTCAGTGTGATCTATACCCCAAAATGGCTACCCTTAACTAATAAAAAAAAGTGATCAAGTCTGATTTCGGCCAAATAGCATCCCTTGATTTTGAAACAATACACTCCCTACCATTTACCTATACCACTACAAACATAAACCATGAAGTTTCTGGGTTAAATACTCAGTGGAGACTGTGCTGTTTCTCGGAAAACGGTTGTGCAGTGAGGTGACTTGTCCAGGTTGTTCTTGCCAATAAAGGGTATAAGCCATCCATAGCTGTTAATAGTTTAAATAATGTATAAGCCATAACCGGAATTTTACGCAGAAACTTCGGAATAGCAACTCGGCACTCTAACTGGGCTGCCTTTAACTGGATTATTTTTTGCCATAATCTACTTATCCTATTTTATAGCTAGGGTTGAAATTTTATTTTTTAATTTCAAAATTGTACTAATTATCAGTTGTTTATAAGATAATTAATCATATGTTCATAGTAGCGTATTAATATGAATTTAGTACAATAATATTAGTTTCCTTGACAACGACGCCATACACAGAAAGATATACATGTAGGAATTGGGTTGCCATGGCAGAAGAGTTATGATTGGATAACTGTTGACCAATCCGCGCAACCCATCAAGATCCTATTAACATCTGCGTCCTCAATCTCTTTCAGTCTTCTTAGTGCTGGCTCTATCGTGGCCTATGTCTGTACTGTTTATCTTCTATACTATCGATTTTTCTCTAAGGTAAATATTTATCGATATGACGGGGATAAAAATCTATTAACCTCTGAATAAAGCTTTCGTTTATTCTTGGATCGATAAGAAAGAGTTTTTTTAATGTTATACAGCAGACAACGTATAACATACAACAAGTGTAGAGCATTATGCAATATTAAAAACACAAAACATTAGCTGAAATATGTTTAAAAAAATACTTCATTTATATGTTAGCTTGAATAAGAAATCATTCAAATTAATTATAAATATATATTCATAAGTTATGTAGTTTTGTTGTAGTATTTTATTTTTGGTTTCCTTTATATCTGATATAAAATTATATCCTTCCTTGCATAATATATAAACAAATTAATAAAATAGACAAATAAATAAACAAATTAATGTTTGCTAGTCGTGTTGTTGATATAACAAGATGGAAAGAGAATGATATTTAAAAGTAAATTATGTTTGGAAAGAAATATAGGGCACCTTGCGGGTACTGACCTTGAAGAATAGCCATAATCCATGGATCTAGACCGATCTTCAAGTCCCAAACGGATGAGATTTAGACCAATAATTTTCAATATGTACCGTTATATTAAAAAAGGAGTTATGAAGACAACTGTGTATTATATATAATATCTGATGATTTGAACATTCTAAAGCTATAATTTAATCTAGAAAATTATATTTTCTATTGTACTCTTTTTGTATTATATTGATAAATGTAAATTATTGTAAAAAATAAAAAATAAAAACAAAACTCACATGTCTATTATCAGTCAATACTGATACAGTTATAGCATCCCATACTCTTCAATGCCATATCACTGACCTTGAAAAATGGTGTCAAATCACCTTTACCCTCCGTCGTAAACTAATGACTTCCTGTCCTCCCGTATCGCTTAATAACATCCCACTGATTCCTGTAGAACAGGTCCGGTACTTAGGACTACACCTTGACAAGAAATTAACTTGGAATCCTCATCCTAGACTGAAACGACAAGAAATAGATCGCCGTTTCAGGCTACTTTAACATTTACTATACAAACGCTCTAAACTCCCAATTAATTACAAAAGACTCATATACATGACAATCATTAGACCCTTCTGGACTTTCGGAATAGAGCTTTGGGGCTCCACTAGGCCATCGAATTCCTCTCGTATTCAATCCTTACAATCCAAAATCCTTCGTAAAATCCTCAATGTCCCTTACTTTGTAACGAACAAAGTAATCCATAATGACCTTAATCTCCCGTTTGTTGCTGATTTGGCCCGAACCCGATATCAATCTTTTCATGACAAACTTCATTCCCACACAAACAAGTGGGGACCCTAGCAACCTCTTTAATTCCTGACAATCCTCCAAGGCGTCTGAAAAGAAGATGGCCTCGTGATCTTCTAAGTTAAACTTCTATTTGAGTACTTCCACTTGGTAGCTTCTCTGCTTGTCTTTTCATGCCAATGTATACATTCGTTATATTTATTTGATGTATTCTGTTATACGGTTGTAAATTTTAGTAAATAACTTTTTTTTAAAAACTCACTACATCCCTGGAAGGTTGTTGTGTTTAATAAATCGATGAGCTGTACTGGTTCTAGGACAACGATAGTGCAGTGACGTTACTTGTCTGATATCGCCCTGAAATGCCAGTTTTTTCCCACAACTAAATTACCCACTTTATAGGGCCTCATTGAGCCTCATGGTGTTCTGCAGAGCAAACAGTCCCCATATTTTACTGTTAACAGATTAAATACTTTATCAGCTTCAGCTGGATTAGAACCCGGGAACTTCAACTTAGCAACCCACCGTTCTATCACTGAGCTACCCCGCTCCCAAAAATTTAATAAATTATTTATATATATTTTTTTTTATTTATCGTTCTTTTTGATTAAATATATATATATATATAGATATATATTTAAATATATATGTGTGTATTTATTTATTGTTTCAAGATAACATATTGCTTTTGAAATTTCGTTGGTTTTAATATGAATAAAATTATTAAATTCAGAAATATGCTCCTTGTTACTTTTATTGTTAAAACATAACAATATTGTTAATTTGATCTGAAAGAGAAAATCATGCATTATTAAAATTATTCCATTATGAAGTTCACGACCTCAATTGTATGATGTTCGATTCGGTATGTATTAATTTTTCATATTCTCATATATATTTCATACATATTCATATATGATAATATATATTATGATATTAACTGTACCACTACAGCCCGTGAACGGGTCTGGGGCTCAGTACATGGTAGAGACTGTTTCATGGACAACTGTTCTGCAAGGTGTTGATTTGTCCTAGATCACGCTCAGCCGCCAGATTTCCCCCCTTATGTTGGGTACCCTATTTTAATAATATTATATAGAGCCTGGGTGAGCCCCAGGAGGGTCCTTGATCCTATATGATCCATCTCCGGCTGCAAACAGACTAAATAAAAGTCTTGCCTGCAGCGGGATTTGAACCAGGATTTCCGGCATGGCAACTCAGTAATTTATTACAAGTAACATGTTTAGTAAAAAAAAAAAAAAATTTATACAGTTTTAGAATGATTATAGTCTCTTTGCCAATCTATTTTTTATATTTATTTATTTATTTTTTTCTCTTCTTCCTTTTTTACTATCTGAAAAGATTCAAGTCTGAATCAGCCAAGAATTTTTAAACGAGTAAAAAAATCCTTGGTAATATCATCCTTCGGAGGAGACGTAAAATGGAGCCCCAAGCCTATGCGGTGTCAGTTACTCGTTAAAGATATCTATCCTAATTATAACTGGATAGGCAAAATTTAAAGCTCCCACCGTAGCATCGTCCGATTAGCCATGATAGTATAAAGTGGCCGTAAATGAATAAACAATTAGAAAAGGACAAAAACAGATTCTTAAATAGCAAATATTATCTAAGGATATATAACGGTATCTCCAAGAAAATCTTACACTAGTGTCCTCCGTGTCCTTCTTTCAGGACACTAACGAAGCCTATTAGAGGCTGTCATGTCCTGTCCTCTGGAAGATGTTGATGGCTCTTGTTTAATGGTGATTTAAATTCCTATCATCTTATCTTTCTAGTTTCACAGTTGAAATGTATAGGAGGGATAGAGATAAATCAATTAGTTTGTCACAACCATTTTCAGCGAAATAGACACTGTTAAATTTATTTTCTTTACAATGATTAAAATTACTCAAATTTGACCAAAATAAAAAAATAATAAAGACATACTTATTTGTTAATTAACTAGACATTTAGGTTTTTTTTTATTCCACGCCTTTAGTAATTAAAAAAAAAATCATTCATTAAAAAAGTAAGTTAATTTTCATATATGAGAGTGTCTTATAAGTTCAATTTAATTTTGTCATGAAAATCGATTTCACGTTATTGAATTTGACTCATTATTATTAACAATTTTTTTGTTTAAATATATATGTTTCAATTATAAAACATCTGAAAAGGCATTGTTGGCATAGTTTTTTTTTCATTATATCAATTATACGGTTTAAATACCTAACAATACATACCTGATCAGATGGTATATATACCCAACTATATATACCTTATTAATTAGTTTGTTCAAGTCAACCAAATAAACAGTTTTAGATATTTTTAGTTTTTCTTGGCTTCCTCTTTTTCATATTCAGTTTCGCTTAAATTTTTTAATTTACAATTTGGTGCTTATCCTTATAAGAATATCAATTTTAAATGCCGATAGACATTTTTTTTGTAATTTTAAAAACCAATGGGCTCTTGAACCCGGATAGTTCTAAAAGATTGATATGCTGAAGGTTACTGGTTAACAGTCGCATATCTGGAGACCCTTCTGGGGCTCACCCATTCGCTATAATGTGGGTACCCTCAATAAGGGGAGTACGCGGTTTTAAAACCTGTTGAACGTGATCAACAAATCACCTCCCTGCACAACTGTTATCCCTAGAAGCAATACAGTCTCTACCATATACTGAACCCAAGGCCCTCGATGGGCTGTAGTGTTATAGATTTTTAATCTTGTTTATTCAACCCTTATGAAGTCTTTAAATGTGGGTCGAAACGTTGGTTACCATCAATAAATAGTTTCTTACTGAAGGATAGAATTGGTCAGGAGGTGCAGTTTTTTAAGAGTGCCAACGTTTCGGCCTACGGTGTAGGCCATCTTAGGGGCCTATAATTTATTAGCCTGTATTTTTTTAAAATAGATTTTTTCTGTTTTATTTCTTAGCCCTGAAGAATGCCTACACCGCAGGCCGAAACGTTGGCACTATTAAAAAATAAGTTATTCCTATTTTTTGTGTTTTTATTGACTGCACCCCCTGACCAATTCTATCCTTCATTAATATCATTCAGTCAACTAGATTTATTTCTAACTGTTTGATAATTAATTGTTGACCTCTACATTCGATTTGATTATATTGATAATAATATTAATCTACTATTAGGTGTCTCGAAATGTCGGTTTGGTTGAGGTATGAGCTAATTGGAGGTGTCCCATATATCACAGCATTGCAATTATTTTATCCCCGAAGACTCTAGTGTTTCCTAAAGAAGGGCAATAGGAGGCGGTGTAGAGTGGCTCCAAGGGAATCGAACCCGATACCTCCACACCTAGCGGGGTTTATATTGCCTCTCGAGTCTATTTCAGATCCTCCAAGTTAATTGCCACAAGCGGAGGTTCTATAACAGGCGTCAGGTTGGATTGAGTAGTAAGAGCTTCTCTTGAGAACGCTCTGGCTTCAAGTCCTCTAGTCATTTCTAAGATATCAGCACTCTCAAGCGCTTACGTCTCAAACAAAGAGATTATATTGATCTAGCCGAGGGGGCAACTTTGCCGCTGCTTTAATTTCATTAGAGTATATTCCGAAACAAATAATATAATTTCCCAAAATAAACATCGACCTATCAAAAAATCGATCTTCACTATTCATAAACTTTTATGAAAACTGGTACTTAATTAAGGCTGGAAGTGAAATTCTTCATATATATATATATATATATATATGAATATCGGTTTCTTTTTATCTTGACTGTTGTGGAAATATATTGTTTATGGTTCTTGATTTTCAGTCAGTTATTTCAACTTCTCGTATAAGTTGTAATGGATAGTGTGTACTTACAAGTTCCAAAGAATTGGTCAATTTATCATCAATCAGTTATTTCGCAATATATCATAGAATGTTTATATTGCATTATCTATGATCTACGAATAAGTAATAGATTTTTAGGAACAGCAGTTTTATTTGATTGTTGAATCGTATTAGACTATTTATTATTATATCACCAAGAATTAATTAAATTAGCATAACACGAGCTTAGACCTTGAACATCCGATTTTATGTTTACAGCGCGATTTTTATATTTCTATATAGTTATCATTTCTTTTATATTCCGTTTGAAGTTATTTTTTTCTTGGTGTATCACCTTAGGTTCATCAAATTTAAATGTATGTTGAGTATTTCTAAAATGTGTAGTGAGCGCTGTTTGATCTGGTTTATCAGCACTCACTACAATAAACTACAAATAACTGATTGAAACTCAAGAACCATAAACAATATATATATATATATATATATATATATATATAAATATATATATATATTTTATATAATAATATCAAAAACGAATGTAAGAGGATAATAAGTTTGAAGACGTTGAGAAATTGAGGTATTTAAAAATAAAGGCGATTTTAGAGGCAGACATAGAAAATCAATATGTATACAAAAATAATATGCCTAAAGTCCTCCTGTTATCCGGATTTATGAAAAAATAACAAGAAGAAGAGCTAAGGTGAGGTGGTCAGATTTTGCTCGAAACATCTTCCGAGTTAAGAACTCAATAGCGTAGGTACAAGTCCGGTTAGTAGCCCCGTCATAATAGTAATAATAATGATACAAAAATAATAATTAGGAAATAATCGATTTACTACTTGGGTTCAGTATTAAGACTGTCATATTTCTAAAACAATGTTTGTGTAAGGACCTGATTTGTCCGAGACTACACTCAATCGCCAGGATATACATCCATTCACAATACCTATTTATTGAGCCCCCCCTATTAAGGGTACCCACTTTGTTGAAGCTGAGTGACCCCTAGTATTCTTCAGATCCTACAGGGTCTATCCCCGGTTTTTAATAGATCCAATAATTGATCTTCCATTACAGCACTCTACAAACTGAGTTATTTCGCTCAAAACTTTGAAGACCTATTTCTCAGTGCGTGAGCCAAGATTATATTGATAATCTATTTATATTATTAATATTAACGTCTTTTTTATTATTAGTGCTAATTTTCTGAATGAAAATACCCATTTTTTCCTCTTTGTTCACCGTCTGTTCACAGTAACCTCAATAACTACTGTACGGATTTTCATGCGGTTTTCACCAATAGACAGAGTGGTTCACCAGGAAGGTTTAGGTATATAATTTGTCCAGGTTTTGTGTAAAAGGGTTGGAATATAACGATAATTGTTGGAATTTATGGAAAAAGTATATCGACCTGTGAGGTTTCATCGATGACGCTCCTAATGCCTTTGTCATGTAACGAAACAATGCATGGTGGAATATTCCTCTTTTATAGATCTACAAAAAAGTCAGTATAATAGCATAATCTATTTTTTGATGTTAGCTTACTATACATATTTTATCTTATAAAAAATTGATAACTTTTTTTTTTTAAGAAACTATTAAACAAAAGGACCATGGAGGATAATTTACCTCCAAGTAAAACTTTTTAACAGTAAAAATGACAATAAATTAAAAGATATTTATGACTTGTAACTTTTTCAAGTTGATAATAAAGAAGAAAGGATACAAAAAATTGTTAATATGGTTATTTGAAAATGACATGTAATTGTCAAAACGTTTTATATTATAAACATAAATGACTGGAGAAAGGTTTTTATTGTGTGAATGAAATATTAGTGAAATTGATAACACACAATGCGGTATTTGGAAAGCTATTTAGACGAGTACAGTATGAATCCTTATCAACTTATATACTTTAGTTACCTTAAGCATTTAATCCTCATTATTATAATTTTTTATACCAAATCATTTAAATGAGTATCTTATGGGTTATCGCAAAAACTTAACGCGCAAGAAAATAAATTCGTTTATAAAGAAATATATATTTTTTTATGTTTATAATATCTGCATTATAAAATACATTAGACAGACAAAACATGTGTGCATAATATGTTTTACAACTCGTGCGTGATTGGGGCGGGTCGCTAGTAGCTAATATATACAAGTTGTGGACACAAGTGGCCTTGGAACAGGTGCTGGATTCCCCTCCCTCCTTGGTGGCCAGGACGACCCTAATATGGTCCTTTGAAGTCCGACCTGCGGAGGTGGACTGGCAGCACTGATTAAATATTTCAGGGTGACAGCCCTGCGACCAACTAATAATACCCTTTGTCGCCGCTAGGGGGCTCCGCTTACCTCCGCCACCCGAGCACTTAATGACCGTGTGTCTCCTTCCTTCGGCGGGAGTGTGAGAACTTTCCTTATCTCTGACTGGGCTGATAAGGAGTCGAGATCTGTGATAAGGAATATTGGACGTATTTCGTGCTTAGCTTTCCTTCAGATGCTTCTTCAGTGTTATGGAATCGAATGATTTATTATAAGTTATAAGTTAATGATAAAAAATGTCTGATGAAGCAGAAAAATATTTGGGAAACAAATCTGAGATCATTGATGGCTTCAAATGATAGTCTGAAGAGATAATAACATTTTGTTCGTTTTTTAAACATTAACATGTAGTTTTTATCATTGACTTTTCATTGTCAAAACAGAACTTCAATTCAATGGGGTCTAGGATCCTCCGGGGGCTCACCCAGGCTCTATAAAGTAGGTACCCAAAATAGTGATCGAGGACAAATCAAATCCGTTGTCCAAGAAACAGTACAGTCTCTACCATTTACTGAACCCCAGACCTTTCACGGGTTCATAGTAGAAAAATTCATTAATAAAATAAAATCTATAAAACCAACGTCTTTTTAATTATTTTGTACAAAACTAACTTTTGAACAATGTATTACAGTATTCGAAAATAAGGCATTGTGTAGAATATTCAAGGATTGCATCAAGAGTGATCTAGCAGTTTTAGATTTGGTCGATGATCCGTGGAAGTTTGTATATAGAGATCAGTGCCATCGGAATCGTACATTCCAGTTTACTAAACCTTTTATTATCATTAAAAATATTAGAAGTTGTATCATCACATGGTTGTTGGGCTTAGTAACGAAAGTTACTACTAGCTGGTAAACATTTGAGTGGTTGACCGAGCCGTAAATGGGAGGATTGATTTCATGGTGAGTTTGTTGTTTCAGGTTTAGATGATAATCCTTTGACTGGAGTGCAAATAGCGTTTTGTAGTATTGGAATTGAGCCTTAATATTTCTGTTATGAATCAATTTTTTATTTATTTCTTGTATAATTTGCTACAATTCACAAAATTGCATGCTGTACCAAATAGGCCAGTCACAAATTAAGAACAATTGTACAAATTAAATGTATCTTTGTAGAATCATAATTTACAATGAAAGAAGAAAGTTATAAAAAAACTTGCAACAGAAAAAAAAATTTTAAATAATAAAATTTTAAAAATTGTAACTGTACATTCTTAGTAACTTTTATACATATATATATAAACAATGACAATCAATTAAAAGAAATTGGTATCGTACAATAATAAATGTTTTGTTCTTTTATGTACATACCGCTTTGTACTATTTTTTGTATAGTTCCCAATATTTCTTATAAGTTGGTTTTTATTATTTTTAGACTAAAAAAAAAGTATTTACATAGTTTGTTGATAAATACATTAGTATAAGGTACACTTAATTCTTTATGCATAATTTTAACTTTAGTGTAATATGCAAAATTCCAGAAATTTTAAATATAGTATAACTAAATATTGGGCATGCATATGTTATTATAGGTCGTAAGCAGGCTCTATATAATCATAACTTATTGTCCGTGCTTAATTTTGAATTCCTGTTAAAGTGTCGATATATAGTACACAGAGCCCTGTTAGCTGTATTGCAGACATAAGTTATGAATCAATATATTTTTTCCTCAGCCCTATGATATTGTATAATCAATTCTACTAGGATTCTTCGTCGTAAGTATGCATATATATATTTTTATCTGTGTATTATCAATATTTAAAAATAACAATAATTATAATAATGTACAGTTACTCGATACTTCGGTTGAAAAAACACCTGATATAATTTTCTTCAACGGAGATATTCAAATGAGAAAGGGCCATGAATATTGTATACTATTAGCGGATTGGAATTGTCAGAGCCACTACTTTGCCACTTTGCCACTTTGCCCTGATTAACCGTGACAGTCCCCAGTTCTCCAGCGGGTACAATTAGGTACTGTTCCATTTCAGGTCAGGAAGACTTGTGCTCCCTGTCGTTCGATCGCCGACAGGAGATCTGTTTTATCGCGGTTGAATGAAGCGTGCTGTTGATGAGATGATAGGGCCACTGTGCGCTGTCATATCGCAGGCTATGGCATATCTCTCGGTGTTCGTAATTCGTTTCTAGAGAATAATTTTCAAAATGGATTTCTTTTTTTTTAAGCAATCCCAAAGGCTGTCGGTTCGAGTAGAGTTACTACAAGATTTAACCTTTTATTCTTTTCCGTCTAGATATTCTCTAAAATAAACGTTTCGTCAAAAAATGAACGTTTAAACAAACATCTCAAGTATAGACGGTGATATAACCTAAACAATATGTGTAATTCGGCTCTTCAATCTATAAACAGTAAGTAATAATTATTACAGACAGTCAATAGTTTTATTTTCGAGAAGTTTATTAAAAAAGAAACGAATTAAAATTTATAACTCGCGATTTATCTCGAAGCGACGACCTGCAGAACTGATATATAAATTTTATTTAGGATATATATCATCTTCGTGATATATTTTGTGATATTAAAACTCTTTAAGTGAGGCGCTATCGTCTGAATGTAAGGTAAAGCAATCTTATCAGTGGCGCTCTTAAGAGAGGAAAGTACTATTTTTTTTTTTTAATATTTTTGTTTTGAAGTTTGGTTTTGTTATATATATATATATATATATATATATATATATATATATATATATATATATATATATATATATATATATTTATATACAAATCTCCTGTCACGATGTTTGTTCGGGCTAATCTCCGAAACTACTGGACCGATTCTTAAGAAATTTCGCACAGATATGTAACATTGTCCAACTTAAAATATAGGCTATGTTTTATTTCGATTAATGTTCGCGATATTTTGTTTGAAAAATTATATTTTTTCCTAACCTGCTGCATTTCTGATATGTTGTAAGTTCATGTCTGAGTAGTGTAAATCCAAATTTTCATAAGAAAAAACGGATGAGAAACTTTTAGTGGCCGAAACACCTCTAAATTGTTGGAGTTATTTAAGTTGTTGACCTGTATCTCCTAATCGGTGCATTTTAGGGGAAAAACATAACTAACGTTTTTTAAAGTAGATTAAATTTGCTACAATTTGAGCCCAACCGCAGGTACTCTCTAGGTCTTATAAATTCTGAGTTCAGTCCCTATCATACAAGAAATAACCGCAATCTTACCCATCTATATATATACAAATCTCCTGTCACGATGTTTGTTCGGGCTAATATCCGAAACTACTGGACCGATTCTTAAGAAATTCATTGTGTATATTCAGTAGGTCTAAGAAGAGGATGTAAACTATTTTTCATACCCCTAAGTTAATTATTAATTATTATATACTATAGTTTGATATAAGATGAATAAAATGTGAAATCAAAAATCTATTATATTAGTTTTTCATTCCTTCATTAATTCTTTAAAATTCAAATTTTAACTAATATTTTTTTAAACTATTATGATAGCCACAGCAACGCGTGGCCGGGTCAGCTAGTATATATATATACATATATGTATAGTTTTATCTGCAGATTCAACAGGGACCATCTGTGGTCTTAATAAAATTTACTAATTTACCTACCACAGTCGAGTTGGAACCCAGGACCGTCGTCACACCAACACAGCGCTCTACTATTAATTAATACGAAAAGAAATGAATAGTGAAGAGTTGTATCAACTTTTGATGAGGAAGGAAACATATATATTTTTATAATAGCCGATAAACCCAGTTCGAGATATCGAATAAATATGAAAGGATTAAAGAGATTTAACAAGTGAGGAAATGGAAGAGAGGGGAAACAAAAAGTTCATTATAGCACGGCGAGGGCTTAGCCAATGAAAACCCTTTATAGCAAATATCCAAGGAAATCAATCAATTTCCCTTTAAATCTAAGCTCCGCTTAAGGAAAATATTGAAATAGTTTAAATGTTTTAGGAAAACATCAGGTATGACCCAGAAACGATACAATATACGATAGATATATTTCAAATAAAATAGACATGAGTTACTGAAATCATTTTAGTAATTGATAATAAAAAAAGTAACTTTACCACTACACTACACGAAGGGTCTTGGGTTCAGTACATTGTAGAGACTATACTGTTTCTAAGACGGTGGTCCAAGGAGGTTATTTGTCCGAGTTCACGCTCAACCACGAGGCTTTTCCCCGGATACTTTATAGAAGCAGGGTGAGTCCTAGGAGGGTCTGCATATCTCACGCAGTCCATCAATTGAAGAAAGAAAACTGTTGTTAATAAAATAATAATAATATTTAGTGAATAAAACATAAATTACAATTGAAAACGCAATTCAAAACCTGCATTCCCATTATTTTCTTTCCCTGTTTCCTGATCTATACACAACGCTCGAACCTTCGAATCGCAACTTTTCACAAATCTTTCCTTATCCGATCCTCATCTCTGTGAAACTCTATTCCTTTTTCCGCTCGTCACTCTTATAACCTTACTATCTTTAAATCAGGTTTATTTAATTCATCCATATTCATACATTTCTCAAGAAATAGAAACTAGATTTATGATATAAACTTAGTCGGATTAAAGATGATTTAATGATTTTAATTTCTCCTTTCACCAATTCAATTTTTTGTAAAAATAAATTATAATTATTCTTAACTAATTGTTTTGTTTTATTTAATTAGTTAATTGGAGTTAATTCATAATTAATTTTAATTTTATTTATTAACTAAATTATAATTGTATTTTTTGTATAATAGCCTATTGTCTATATTTCATATTATTATTCTAAAAGACTTCTGTCAGAAATAAATAAATAAAATTCTTAGCGAACCCGAAGGCTCGATGCCGATACCACCAATCTATGTTTACAAACCTCCGTCCACGGAGCACCACCCAAACCCGAACCCGTTAGATCACTCTAAACGCAATCCTCCCACCTACGCCTTGGTCTACCCTTCGGACCCTTCCCAGTCGGTACAGCGCCTATTAACATCTTGGGAATTCGTTTGTTACTAAGCCCAACAACTGTACATTCAAATCTTAATCTTTGCGACGCTATCACCTGAATAACATTTACCGGATGCATGCTCCTCAATTCCGTGTTATGTAATCTCCTATATTCCCCAGTGGTCTCATCCTTTTTTGGACCGAATATTCTACATAACACCTTATTTTCGAATACCTGAAGACGTTTTTCATCCTTCAGCGTTAGTGGCCAAGTTTCACATCCATAGAGAAGAGAGGGAACGATAATTAATTTATTGTTCTATCATAAAAAAAAATTAACAATTTATTATTATTAACAGCTGTTTGTAATTTTGGCCAAATCACGTCGGCTGTGCAACGTTGCCATGGAAACCGTACAGTTCCTATTGAACTGAATACCTTTCATAAATTGTATGGGTACAAGTAATTTTTTCGGATTTGTTAAATGGCTTGTTTAGCTTGCCCTTGGAGTTAGTGTACATATTTTGAATAAGAATGTTGTTTATATACCGGATATGGTTATAGTGCATTACTTTTGCAAGTTGTTTTACATAAACTTAACAAATGTTTTGAATGAACAAGGTTAGAGTCTTAGTTTGACATACGCTGTGCTATTTTTTTTTTTTTTTTAATTCGCTCAGACCTAATTTCGCAACCGAGTGCAAGGAGGTGAATACTCTCTCACATCTTGGCTGCTTGCTATTCCGCATGTGTTCAATGTGTGCAGGTTGCAGCCTCGCCTCAATTAGCGAACTATTGTAAAGGCTTTCGGGTGTCATGTGTCGGATCATGACTAGCTGCTCATTATTATTTATGAACGTCCCAGATTTCACTGCGCCATTCCTCGACAGGAACAGACACACAACAACTTTCTGTGCGGGAACAAGAAAGAAGGTTTGATTGCGGCTGCCTGCAATTACCGTTATGTCACGCGACAATTGTATCGATCCTCCCGTTGATGTCTTGGGCTCTACTTTTTGGTAGGGGGGGGGGGGGTGAAGTAGTGAGGAAGAAAGTTCAGGGTTGTACAGTTAGAAGTTTAATTTCACTTTTGTATGATCAATAAAATGTTCAATTTCTTTTTTCCTTCTTCTATAAAAAGAAAAAAAAACTTTTTATTCATTTAACGTCACTTTATTCTGCTATGATTAATCGGAAGATGCAACATTGGAACTCCTGAATGTTCCTATTTAGTTAGAATTAGGATAGGCATCTTTAACGAATGACACCGCTCAGGCTAGGAACTGTTATTTTACGACCCTTCTGAAGGACGACATAACTTTTTACTCTCCTTTTGACCTGTGACGTTGGGCATAGTCGCTTCATATACTAACCACTACACCATTGTTGGCCTCCTTACGAGTTTTAATTTGTATTAATTATTTTATTTTGTACTGTAAGTTTTTTAAAATCTTTTAAATGAATGTCAGATAAAAAAAGAAAAGAAAAAGAAGTATAAAGTATTTTTATAGATGTACTTGGAAAAATATATATATATTTGATATAGTTATATATACTATATATTTTTGGATTTTTAATTTTTTTTTTTAATTATTTTATTGAATTGTACAACTGTAATATATACATCTAGTACAAATGCTGTATAGTTTATTATGGAATGATAGGTATCTGGAATGGGCTAAATCGGTAACATATGGAACGTTAAGGTCATTATAGATGGTTTTATTTGTGACAAAATAAGGAGCGTTTAGGATTTTGCGAAGGATTTTGGATTGCAAGGATTGAATACGAGAGGAATTTGATGGTTTGGTGGAGCCCCATAGTTCAATTCCGTAAGTCCATATAGGTCTTATAACAGTAACATAAATAAGTCTTTTGTAATTGATCAGAAGCTTTGAGCGTTTGTCCAGTATGCGTTGAAGTAGTCGGAAGCGTCTAGCTGTTTCCTTGTCTTTTCAGTCTTGTGTGAGGGTTCCAAGTAAGACGTTTGTCTAAGTTGAGTCCTAGGTAGCGGATCTGTTCAACAGGGATAAGCGGAGTACTATTAAAGGATACAGTAGGACAGGAAGTCCTGGGTTTTTGGCGAAGGGTAAAGGTAATTTGATGGGACTTGTTGGAATTGATTTTAGGATTTTTAATTTAAATAAAAAATCTGTACTACTACTGCTAGCGGCTAGAGATGGTTCCTAAGGGATCTGGGACCCTCCTGGGGCTCACTTAACTTCTATAAACTGTTACCCAATAAAGGGGGGGGGAGAATCTGGTGTATTTAGCATTTAGCAGTATTTAGCATCCAAATCCTTCATTAATTGTAGAGGTTTGTATCACTACAACAGTTGAACGTTCATATTGTGGTCATAGTTATGTATGACTGGTGGCCTAAGGCTTTAGGAGTAAGGCCGTAGTACGTTAGATGAGGTTCTAACCCGTGGTGTAAGACCAATATTCCATCTTATTCTTCTTGGATAGGGGGAATTTAGTAGGAATTCTAAATGGATCTCATCGTACGGTTAACCATAGCACGTTCAATAAATAAGGCTCTGTGACCCATATAAGATTTAAATATGTTCTATGATATTGGGTATTTAAATATGGCAAGTTATCCGACTCGTTTACTTATTTCGTATTAATGGTTAGTGTATTTGGTACTTATATATTAGGTATTTAAATCAAATATATATATTTAATGGTTGAGACTAACCAATACTGGCGTACACGTAAACCCGATAAAGATGGCCGCCAGGAAGTTCAGGAGGTAAAATAAAGCCCGGAACGTTGCATTGATACCGTTGCTAACCTAACCTCAGCCTGGGGGCCTGCTAACTTGGGAATATAGGCCTTCTTAATGATATCCTCGGGCCGCCATTTTGTCTAGGCGATTTATGGCTCTATGCTGATTGGCCAACGGTACTCCGGGTATCGGGGCTAGCCAATCAATTTTAATATAACATATTGCCCCTTGTATCCGCTCATGTGATTGGCTAATTGAGCTGCGGTAAGAAATTGGAGCTACTCTCTCCTTCTCTATCTCTCTCTTCGAATCAGAAATTTTCCCAGTAAAAAGGGTGGAAATATGAATTCTCGGTTGTTTTAAATTACACAACAGGAATATTTCTAAGTCTCTAAACATTTTGCAATTCAAATGATTTACACCACAGGCGCGCATTACTAACTTCAAAAGAATTATATAAACAAAACTTTTTATTTTTTAATAATTTACCTCTCAGCTCAAACTTTCCCTGATTATTTTCATTGTAATGGAAAGAAAATCTCCTTTAAGCAGAATGAAACTTTCACTGCTACAACTTCGGAAGGTCTTTTGGGATAGTTATTCTTCGCTAAAAATAATAACTTTCTCCATAAAGTTCGTCGTTAATATATAATATTGATTTATGTAATATTTGTTGTGCGTTATCTACAGATTTTCATAGTTCGGTAATATGAGATTGACAATAACTCATGATTAAAGTGGTTCATGGTTCGCTTATAACATTTTGCTATATATATTTTAGATATATAACACTCACGCATTCAAACTGAATTCTAGAGAATATATGCTTTTCAGCATTAGAAATAAATCAGAAAAATAATATTATCCAAAAAAAAAAATTGTATTTATTATTGATTTCTCTGTGTCTTATACTCTCACAATTATATTAATTATGTGATCAATAAATAAATACTTCGTCTTATTCCCATATTATTTATAGGAGATATTCATTGTTGTGATTACTCCAGTGAACGACACTCTTAAAACTTTTTTTTAATTTTTTTTTAATAACTTATGCATGGAAATTTACAACTGTATTAAAACAAAACAACAAGTATATGGCAGGAATTGTACATATTGGCATGTATGGCAAGAATTGTACATATTGGCATGTATGGCAAGAATTGTACATATTGGCATGTATGAAGACAAGTAGAAAAACTACCCAGTGATAGTACTAGAATAACAAATTCAACTTAGAACGTGACGAGGCCATCTTTTTTTCAGACGCCTAGGAGGATTATCAGGAATTGAAGAACTAGCTAGGTTTGAAACTAGGGGTTTGAGTGGGAATAAAGTTTGTTATGAGAGGACTGGTATTGGGTTCGTGCCAAATCAAGAAAAAATGGGACAATTAGGTCATTACGGATTACTTTTTTCGTAACAAAGTAATGGCCATTGAGGATTTTACGAAGGATTTTGGATTGTATGGATTGAATACGAGAGGAATTCGATGGTTTAGTGGAGCCCCAAAGCTCTATTCCGTAAAGCCAAATGGGTCTTATGTTTGTCATGTGTTTTAATTATTTATAAATTGGAATCCCTTAATTAACTATTAAACTCGGACACAAAATGTAATTAAGTAATGAGTTGTTTGTAACTAGTGGATTTGAGTTAGAACAAAGTTTGTCATTAAAAGATTGATATTGGATTCGGGGCAAATCAGCAACAAATGGGTCAATTATGGATGATTGTATTCGTAACAAAGTAAGGGGCATTGAGGATTTTACGAAGGATTTTGGATTGTAAGGAGTGGATAGGAGAGGAACTCGATGGGTTTTTTTCTGTACCACTACGACCCGTGGACGAGTCTGGGGGTTCAGTACATGGTTGAGACTGTACTGTTTCATGGACAACGGTTCTGCAAGGAGGTGACTGGTCCTAGGTCACGCTCAACCGCCAGGTTTCCCCCCCTTCCTTATTTTTCCTTAGTTTTTCCTTTTACCCTTATTATGGGTACCCTATTTTTATAATTTTTTATAGAGCCTGGGTGAGCCTCAGGAGGGTCCTAGATCCTATATGATCCATCTCCGGCTGCAAACAGTCTAAATAAAAGTAACTGCCCGCAGCGGGATTTGAACCCGGATTTCCGGCATGGTAACTCAGTGCTCAACCACTGAGCCACTCCGCTCCCTAACTCGATGGTTTAATGGAGCTAAAAAAATATAAACAAATTTTAGATCATTGTTTTGTCTGAGTGTTATTAATTCGGTTCATTAAATTCAAAGTTTATTTGCAATCTTGAATAGTTTCTCGAAGTGCTTTTGGTTAAAATGTTACCACCTTTGAAAAAAAATAAAATAAATTATGGATCCGACCATTGTATAGTACAATGGAGGATTCGATCTATCGATATCCAGATATCGATATACGGCCGCTAACGACACGGAAGCGACAGACACAGCCACCTCGATCTGATATCGGGCTGGTCGTGCTCTGCCACTGCCTCCTCTATCCTCTATCGTGCTTCCTCCAACGAGCAATAAAGAGACCCGTAGCTTAGTGTTAAATTATTTAAATTTAAATCTCTTTGGCGATGGCGTGCCGGTGGCCGATTATCGCTAATAACGGGAATATTTCAGAGGGCGCTGTCATCGCCGGCGGATGCACGCATCACGTCCTCTCGCTTCTAAATCTCTTTGCATGATCCTTCGGGTTTCGGTTCGGGCTATGGAAGGTAATTATTGGTACAGTTTTCCCGACCTCATTGTTCTCTAGTAAAATATTGTCCTACCTTCGTCGAAGTCATTATTGCAGTCATGAAACATTTATTGTAATTTGGTGACTATGAGACATCATTAATTCGCTGTGCTTAACTAGTAAATGGGTGGTCATTGGGGTAAATGGATACAATTATTTAATTGGATTAAATTCACTTATTAATTTTTTTATTTCACCCCTCACGATTAATTTAAAATCTTCAGCTCTGTTTCACCTATTAATGCGGCTTAACTCGCTGGTTTTGAGATATACTTATAAAAAATAATAATAATAATAAAAAATGAACAACAAATTTTGCCTGATTATATTTTTTATTGAATAACTTTAATTACAAACGTATTTATTCTTTAACAGTAAATATTCTATCATTAATAGGTTAATTGACTTTGTAATTTTGGGGGTCAGCTGTAGCAATTGTACTATAATATTTAGTATTTTCGTATATAGTTTAACTCAAAAACAGCTGAATGTGTAATTATTGTATCTAATATGAATGTGTAAGTTTGTATCTATAATTATTGTAACACTAGAACAATATTATCCCTAGGTTATAATACAGCGACTTTATAATAAAAGGTTCAGTGAATCCGTTTTCAAAATTACTCAATTATCTTATTATTAAGTAAGGAATAATTAGGGAAATTGACATAAAACTGGTCAAATACACATTAGTATTCTAGTTTTTTCTATTATTTGCATTATATTAGAGATTAAATACTTAAATACATACCTTTTTTTTATAACTGCATCTGTCCTCAAAGCTAATTAGAAAATTATTTTCAATAAATATTTAATTTAAATATATACTTTTCTTTATAACTGCATCTGTTCACAAAACTAATTCGAAAACTATGTTTAAGTATATTTGTATGAAAACTCAATCACAAACACATAAAGCTTATTGCTTTTAATGTACCTATTTTATATTTCGAGATAAAATCCAATCACAAAAAATTTAAAAAATCAAACAGTTGCTTGGAAACTACAAAAAGCTTATTGCTTTTAATACGCCTAATTTATATTTCATGATAAAACTCAATAACAAAATATTAAAACAATAATTGTTCAAATTGAATTATTCAAACACTTGCTAGGAAATCATACGAAATAAAATTTTTAAAAATTGTATCACCTCAGTAAATATCCGAACCTGTATTATATAAGGAGAAAAATTTCGAGATTATTGTGGAACTGCCAGATCTTGAGGTAATTCTTTTAATTTAATTAATTTTAATTTTTTTTTTATGAAAACTGATATCTATAAATTATATAGGTGGTCGAGCCGTTCTCGAGTTTTGCGCTTAACAACACATTTGGCAATTCATTTTTATTTACATAGATATACAGCTGGGAACAGAGTGGTTTATATGAGAAAAGAAATCCCTCGTAATTTTTACCATTTTTCTCTTCATAAAAACCTTCTTTGCATCTTATCAAAAATATTAAAAAAAAAAAAAAACGAATTGGTCGAGCCGTTCTTGAGTTTTGCGCTTAGCAACACATTTGGCGATTCATTTTTATTTTGATATATATATTATATTTTCACTCTATCATTAAAAGTAGAGGTTTCTGATGAATAATAAATTTTAAATAGTGCAGTGTTGTTCGGGTAGTGTACTGCAAAACTCGAGGAAAAAAAACTGTACCACTACAACCCGTGAACGGGTCTGGGGTTCAGTATATGGTAAAGACTGTACTGTTTCATAGACAACGGTTCTCCAAGGAGGTAGTTTGTCCTAGATCACGCTCAACCGACACATTTTCCTCATCATTTTGGGTACCCTATTTAATATTTTTAGAGGCTGGGTGAGCCCTGGGAGGGTCCTAGATCGCTTATAATCCATCTCCGGCTGCAAACAGACTAAATAAAATTACTGCCTGGAGCGTGATTTGAACCAGGATTTACGGCATGGCAACTCAGTGCTCTACCACTGAGCCACTCCGCGCACCTGCTGTTATAAGTAAAGGTCAAAATTATTTGTTAGGATATAACTTATAAGCATATCATAAAAAAAGTTTCATAAAAAAAAATCTGTAGTATAAAATTGTGAACAACGTGCGCAGAACTAAGAGATTACAGTGAAACGTAAATTATCGGAACTAATGTTGGTTTGGATAATCAAAAAATCGTATAATCGAAATTCACTAACAAACAAATACCAATCAAATGAATAGGAAGGGATTCAGAGCAAGAGATGAAATTAAGTAATTAGGTTTATAGTTCTTATTAAAGAAATACGTATTGAAGTATAAGTTCATTTTTTTGCTGTTTCCGAGAAATGATTAGGGCCCTCTTAACGACGTTCATAAAAAAAAAAATCATTTTATTTTTCGTCAAATTTTATTTAAAACTAGCTTTTTCACACGGCTTCGCTCGCGTGGAAATTGTTCTGCCAAATAAAGTTTCATGACAGATCATTTTCAAGATGCTACGTTCAGTGGCTTCTGCTGTGCGTTGACCGCTGGGTGTGTTAGTCAACCAGGCTAAAGTTTTATATAAACTTCGTCTGTGTGGTGTGTTGATAAAAAGTAGGCTATGTCTTTCCCCAGGCTTGAGATTATCCATATCAAATTTCATCACAGACGGATCAGCGCAGCCGTGAAACAGACATCGACACTGATTAACAAACCGGACGGACAGATGTTTACTGTTGTTCGTGTCAGTGAAGGATTAGTATGTAATGTTATTGAATTTATTTAAAAGGATTACTTAGTATAACGGTTTCACTTGTACGGCAGCAGCGAGAAGTGAACTATGTTACTTGATTTGTTTTGTGCAGCAAAAATGTGTACATTTTGTGAATAAGAAACACGTGAGCAAGCATACAAACTTTGCCCCCCTTTTTCACACCTACGTCATCGAATGCCACACAACGATTAGCGGTTTAGGCTGTGCGTTGATCCGTCAGTCAGTCATTCAGGGCAAATCATTTTATATGTATAGATAACAATAATTTTAACAATACAAATAAGTAACTAGACAGAAAATTAATTATTTTTCGTTAAGAAAAAGCAGATCTTCTACTTCCGTTATCCTTAATATTCTGCCCACAGTCTTCAGAACTCTGGCCAGAATCAGAGATTAGATATAACGCATCGAAGTATGGCTTATAACTAAGTCCTGTCAGTCGGTATATGATCAGTATATGACTGGTATATGATCAGTATATGACTGGTATATGATAATAACCTCTAATTTACACTTACTTCAGTTTGAGTCATCCTTTTACGACTAATTATTCAAGCATGAACTGTCTGTCGTGGACATTGACAGCCATAAAATCTATCAAATCTATGCAGTGATTGATAGAATGCTATTGGTACTGATGCTATCACACGTTCGGTTAGTTCAATTGACACCTGACTGGCGGTCGGCTAGTGGCTTTTAAACAAGGTTCATGTAAACATTAAATTTATATATTGACAACTACATATGTCCCTTTATATCATTATGTTGTACAATAGTATGATGGTTTTAAAATAAAAAACTATACGTTTTTTTTAACTTTTTTGACATAGCTTTCTGATTTAAGTCTTATAGGGTCACTGCATCTTTAGAAAAAATAAATAAATCCGTATTATGTAGGAAAGAAATTCGTTGACTGGTAGATACTAATATAGGATGTAAATAGTTGGGGGTGCAGTCAAAAAATTATTATCACCTTTCTATACATCTATTATGTAATCATCTTTATTCATATATCCTTTCATAATATATCCTTCACTTTTTTCGTTCAATTTTTCTATATCTCTATATTATGTTATGTTCTCTGTATTTCTATCTTATGTATTTTTACAGTCTATTCTGTTTTTGTCTGTTTTCTCATAGCTCTGAAGATGACCTACACAGTAGGTCGAAACGTCGGCACATATATAATATAATAGGTTTCAACTTATTTGCTGTGCTTTTTTTTACTGCACCCCAACTATTTACATCCTATATTAAATCTGTATTAATGTTTATATTGTTAGAGAAAATAGAAAAATATGGTATTAAAAGATATCTATACAATATAAATTTATTGTTACGTTATTTTATCAAGTTCTAAAAATACCGCCATCATTGTTATTGTTATTTCAGTTATATTATTGAACCATGAAAGGGAAATATGGTCTATTAATTAATCGTGTACTTATTTTGTTTACTTCTAAAGGCAGATGTGTGTTTTCCCCTGGCCAAGTTTATTTTTAAAGACAAAAGAAAAAAGAATCCAGAATAACATGGTCAATTAATGGATTTTCATTGTTACAATATCAACATACATTTATTGTAAATTATAAATATATTCAATATAGTTTCCTAGTGCACGATTTCTTACTCAGGTAGTGGAATATGCTAACACTATCAAAACTTATTGTATGACATTTAAAACTAGTAATATCTCAAAAACAGACAAAAAAAGATTATTAAATTAAAACGTATCGTTGATTTAGACATTGTCAGGGCATACTCCGAAAAATGTCCATCAAAGAAGATCAAATGAAGCACATCTCACATCAACAGTCCAACCGCATTAATTCGTTTTAGGGCGTTACCTTGGTGTGTAGAGTGCCGAGTTGCTATTCTGAAGGTTCTGGGTTCAAATCCAGCAGAGAATAAGATTAATTATCTTATCTTTTCAAAGATTCTACGGAAGGACACTGTGGGACCAACCGACTGTTTTGGGACTCACCCAGTCTCACTATAATCCAACAATAAAAATGTTGGATAATATCTGGTGGTTAAGGGTGATCCTAGAAAACTCTATAGTTTCAACCGTGTATTGTACCCGTGACCATCCATGATTTTAAGTGGTACAGATTTTTTTTTTATCGTGTCTATTTAGCGGTGATGAATACTTGCAATGTGGTAATAAACATTTCCAATATAAATAGCCCTGAAGAAAACCTTCACCGTGGGTAGAAACGTTGGCTTAGCAATAAACAGTTCTCCCTCGATAAGAGAATTTTCTTGAGCTCTACCCGGACTGATTTCTTCCTCATTTCCAATATATTGTTTCTTACTTTTTGATAATTATTTCTTGATTAAATAATTATTCGATTTAGTAGCTACTACAGTTTTTGTTTTTATAACTCATGTTATGAAAATTTTATTTTTCCTGGAACCATTCAGTAATGCTATCCATTACTCAACTAAAACTGGTATGGAAAGTTCCACATTCCCCCACTAGTGAGGGAAAGTAACATCCACCTAGATCGAATTTGACAATCAGAACTGTGTTATTTTAAATGTTAAATGGCGGTATTATAATATTATCCATTTTATATTCTTAAAATGTTAAAATAAATAATTTTAGAACTATTTTATATTTAATTCAAGATAGATGTTATTTATTTTGAATCGCTTTTATAGAAATATTTTATATAACCTTAAATGTATTAGTACCTTCACACATCAGAAATTCGGAGAACAAGCATTAGCATTACCCACTAGCGCTAGTGTAGTTTTAACAAATCTAAAGTTAAAGTTAATTTTTAAATGGTTGCAGGAAAAATGTAATATTTAACAAGTGAGAAAAGTGCTTATAACACCCTCGTTTAATTACCATTAAATTCACTCGGGTATAATAAGGTGGCACTTTCCTCACTTGTCAAATAAATAACTATTCCTCACCTCTTTTTTCTTAAAATTGTTAAGTTTTTGTCGCTGTAAAAAATTTCTTATGTTGTAAAAAAACAATTATTGGTGATATTGTATCAATTATATATGAAGACGAGAGAAGGAGACGGAGGGACAGAAGGAGATAGTACGGTGGTATGTATGTATGTGTAGGTATGTAGGGGAGCGAGGCCACCCCTTTACCATTTCATGAATATTCTCACCACCGTAATGCACACCTACGCCCTTTCTTTTTATTTCATTTTCACTATTCGTCTCCTTTTCGTCTCCGAATAAATATTTTTATATTTTTGCCACCTCCCTTCGCTCTTCCTTATATTCAAATAGGTATTCCATATATATAAATAAAATAGAAGACAAAATATAATTTATCACTCACTGTATTTGTGCAGCAATATGTCCCCTTATTGAAACACCAAAACGGATATCTAAAAAAAAAGTGTGATCATTTGTTCCTAGTAAGTTATTTAATTAATTTCCTATCTGAGTAACTTTTTTAAAGAAAAAATCTTTCTGTAATATAAGAATGTCTTTTAGTTATGTAATATTTTATCGATGTTGCCTTGCAACGAACCATGTATTTAATTTTGTTTAGTCTTTTTTCGTGCTCCTTCTGTTGATAGTCCAGGATCCATGGTCGATTTTTGCACTCGATTACTATCAACTGAATCTTCGTGAATAGCTTCGTTTCAATGAGACGCCCAACAATTTCCTGTGCGAAAATTATCGATTGTGGTAGCTAACAGAGGTAGTAAGGATAAAATATATCTATTTGATGATTCTCAAAAATTTATTACTAACTGGGTTTTTTTTTGTTAAATCGCAAGATAATTATCTAAATTATTTGAAAAAATATTTGTCCTGCAAAATGTATGGTTTGATCAAAGAGTCCCCTCCTTCCAACATGTATCGATAACGAGGTCATAAAAAATGATTACTAACCAGCTGATTTTTTGTTTTTTCATTTATATTGGAAGGAGGGGGCTTATTGGTCAAACCACAAATTTTGTAGGAGAAATATTTTTTCAAATAATTTAGATGATTATCTTGAGATTTAACAAAAAAAACCCAGTTAGTAATACATTTTTTTTTATTTTAGCTACCTCTGTTAGCTACCACAATCGAGAATTATCGCCCAGGAAATTGTTAGGCGTCTCATTCGTGAAACAAAGCTATTCATGAAGATTCAGCTTGATACTATTAATCTAGTGAAAAAATGGACCATGGATCCTATACTATAAATTATAAATATTTCTAAAAATTGCTAAGATACATTTCATGTTTCATGGCATACTTAAACATATTCGTTCAGTTGATGTGATAGTAAACATTATCAATACTGTCCAATAACTTTCTTCTTTAATTTTATAAATAATAATAACGGGGATTTCAATTTGAGTACAACCCTCTGTTATATATAGACCCTCCTGGGGCTCAACTATGGGTGTGGGATAAAACTTGTTGATTGTGCCTAAAAATCCTGCACAACCGTTATTCCAGAAACAGTACAGTCTCTCCCAAGACACTACTTGGGTAATAGTGGGACAGGTTTGTTTTGTAAATCATAAATATATTTTAGAAAACGAGGCCACTAATATTTTCTTATAGATACTTTTTCTCCTCTCGGTAGATAAACAAATAATTGGAGTTAGGGATATAATAAATTTATTATATAGAATTTTGAATTATGATAATGATAAACATCATTTACAATTAGGACTGGTGTTGATGCCCCTAGGTGGATAAAGGTTGTTGCGGGGGAGCATTAAAGACGACCCCCCCTGCATAAATATTAATAGAGCTCTGTCGAGGAGAAAAAGAAGGCAGCAACTTTCTTGTGGGGCTGTTTTTATCAAAAATAAATTAACCGTATAATCCCGTTCTTATCAACTTGTTAATACTTTGCAGTTCTCTCTCTCTCTCTCTGTTAATTAGGACGGAACAGCAAGTACCCTCGCAGCCACAACAAATTTCCATTCATTCCAAACACCATCGGCTACTTTTATAAATTCATATTTCTCTTTTTGTTTCGAAAGGGCGCCTTACAGAAAGGGAAGAGATATTCATTCTGGCCGGAATTATATTTACATCTATCAAGAGAGGAAATGATTCAGAAAAAAAGTTCTGGAGGTTTTCACCCATCAACCTTGTTTTTATTATTTTACTCTCCCGTAATAAAATGTTATGTTTCGCCGAAATATTTATAACTAACTACTTGGAATACAAAAGTAAAATTCCATCAATAGATTATATGATGGATGCTACCAATGATTTCCACTTCATAATATTCATAAAGGACTATGTCTTATGGATAAAAAGGACATGGAAAACATGTACAGAACTCCTGAAAGTATATAATATCTGGTTCTGAGGCTCAGTACATTGTAGATACTGTACTGTTTTATGGAGAACGGTTGTGCATTGAGGTGATTTGTCCTAAATCACGCTCAACCGCTATTTTCCCTCTTATTTTGGGTACCCACTTTAAAGAGGCCGGGTGAGCCCCCATAGATCCTATATGATCCACTTCCGGCAGCTAACAGGCTAAATAAAAGTCGTATTGGTAGCGGGATTCTGTACAGATACATTTGAATTTGTCCGATTGTTTTTAATTTGAGGCTGGTCTATTTGGTACAGCATGTAATTTTTGCGATTGTAGCAAATTATATAAGAAATACATTTTTTTTTTTAATTTTTAAAAATTGACCTCCCGGATCATTTTCTGCCTCATATATACAAGGTCAACTAATTTAATTCAATATATATATTTATATTATACTGACATATCTACACATAAAAGTGTATAATCTATTTATATGAACTAGAGGATTAGAAAATACCATTTCCTTACAAAACAAGGAAAAAGAGAAGAAATAATAATTATAAATGTTTTGCAGATCAATTTCTAGCTATTTATACTTGGTATAGGATTATTATATTATTCTACTTATTATTATGAATAATTCGGAATCGAGCTCAGCTAACGCGCATACCTGATACTATAATATTTATCAAGCCACTCATATATTTTTATATATTCCAGCGCCAGATTTATACATCCATTATGAAAATTACCTTCCGGGAATCGAACCCGTACTAATTTGAATAATGCTCAAGTTCACGAAAAAAAGATACTGTATTTTGTGCCATAGCTCGTTCTAAGATAAATTAGTTGTAGAAATAGTGGGGGAGAGGGGGTACTGTAGACCAAAGGGCATAACGGGCCGGGCGATCTCTTAGTCACGACTTTAAAGGACCTTCTTAGTCGCGTAACTAAAGGACTTTGAAAGGATTACTCCTGAGGACCCGAGTCCTAGCTAGATCTTCTTCGGTCAATCACGGTACGGGTCTTCCGATCGTATTTCGTTCTTCGTAGACCTTTTTCTCATCGATCATATAACTAGGTCGTAAGGATCTAAATATCGAACAATTCGATATTCAGATAGTTATCCATTATATTTCAATGAAATGCACTTTCTTCTTATACAGACGCCACTTAGAAAAAAACCTGTACCACTACAACTCATAAAGAGTCGGATGTCCAGTACTCCATAGACTGCACTGTTTCTTGGACAACTATTGTGCAGGGGAGTGATTTGTCCTAGATCACGCTCAAATGCCAGATTATTCCCCTTGATTTGGGTAGACATCCATCCCCGTCTGTTAACAGGTTAAGTAAATTATCTGTCACAGCGGGATTTGAACCCGGGACCTTCGATACATCAACTTAATACTCAATCATTGAACCATCCCTCTCTCTTATATATACTGTATTATTTGGTGTTGGACTTTTTGAAGGTCTTAGTCTTGTCTATGGTATAGGTCATACGAAGTTGAGGAATTCACTTACGACATCAAAGATAAGAGCTTTTATTTAATAATATTTCGGTACCCATAGAGGCTAGGTGAGCCCCGGGAGGGTCCTGGATCTCCCTTCTTCGGCCACTATCAGGCTAAATAATGTGAGCGGGATTGTAATCCAGGACCTTCAGAACGGAAACTTAAATTCACTCTAGGCATTCCCTTTAAGATGGGGATATTACCATACATTGTGTGATTGCCGGTTCTGTATTAAAAGAATTTAGTGGACTGGATGAAACTTAAAACATAACTTTTATTGAACTAATTTACACTGGTATTGACCATGAAATAAACAGATTAATGAGAGAAAATTAAATTATACATGCTACATGGTGGAGGTTGAGGTTGAGGTGTTTTCGTTTTCATGGCATTTCTTTGGTCGATTCTCTTCTGCTCCCCATTCTTCAGTCTGGGTAGTGCTGGACTTACTCGCAACACATCTCTTTAAGATGGCTGGCACTAACTAATTACGTGTGACGAACGACTGGGGCACTACCTGGGGATGCCAGTTTCTAAACTTGATGTTTCCTGTCCTCAGCCTTCTAGATATATTTTCCGGCGTGCCGTGAACACCAATTTGTCACATCGACATTTTTAATCTACGAAAGGAAAATGAGGAAGATTTACATTGATTGAATAATTCGGTTATATATATATATATATATATATATCCGTTTAATAATAAGAAAATTATTATTAATATATTATATATATATATTATAATAATAATAATAAGGCTTAGCGAACCCGAAGGCTCGATGCCGATACAACCAATCCTTTATTTACGTTGATTGAATAATTCGGTTATATATATATATATATATATATATATATTATAATAATAATAATAAGGCTTAGCGAACCCGAAGGCTCGATGCCGATACAATCAATCCTTTATTACTAACTTCCGGCCATGGACCACTACCCAAAATATTCCAGATCACTCTTAAAGGAATCCTCCCACCTACGCCCCGGTCTACCCCTCAGACTTAATATATATAAAATATATAATTTACTTAGTTACTTATGTAGGAAATATAAAATCAGTAAAGATTTGTAGTCGCCTTGATATTAGCATGAAATATTTATATTTTTACGTTACATGATAGTCGTTATCGAGATTGAGACGCCTTTGGGTGATATACTGGCCGAGTTATGATACCTAACATAAAACTTGATAAATGTGCGTGATGTGTTCACATTAACATACATCATGTTAGCTGGCAATGTGTCGTCACTAGTTTCACGCCACTTTCTTATAATTGCATGCTTTTTCATTATTCATCTCTTGGAAATAAATATTATCAGCTTGTAGGATTCTACTGATCCTAGATTCTCTCCCTTAAGAACTTTATTTAGATTATTTTTTCCATCTATTAAAATATATATATACAATTCTTCTTGGACTCAGCGGTAGAGATTGTACTGTGTCTTGGACACCAGTTGTGCAGTGAGGTGATTTGTCTTAGATCACGCTCAATCGCCGTATGTGTCTCCTTAGTTTGGGTACCCACTTTATAGGGGCTAGGTGAGCTCAAGAGAGTCTCCAGATCACACGGGGCCCTTCTCCGCCTGTTAGCAGATTAAAGAAAATCTGCCTCAGCCGGATTTGAACCCGGAACCTTCGGCACGGCAACTCGGAGCTCACCACTGATATTACACATATCATTATATTCGTTTATGGACATTTTTTTTTTATTCTCACATCATTAAATAAATTTAAAGAAAGTTTTAAAAATATATCGTGTATTAATTTATTCAATTGGTGTATTGTAACATTTTATGTATTAATTACTCGTTGTAATTAAAAGGAATAAATTTAATTTTAGGTATAATAAATTGTAATTAAAATGTCATATAATAATGATGAAATTGTTTGTATATATATATATTGAGGAAGAGAGAGATTTGTTGTTATGATTATTAATAATAAGAAATTTAAATTAAAAATATAAATCTTTATATATTAGTGGAAAAATGCCAACTAAAAACCTTAAGTCTCTAAACTAAAACAGGAAATTGAAAATACCTATCCAATATTTCGCCTATTTTGGCATGGTTATTCCACAAAATATGTCTCCATTATTTTCACGTTTTGCTTTGCTGTTATTCTCTTTCTGCCCTGAGGATGCCTGAATAGGCGAAATATTGGACAGGTATTTTCAATTTCCTGTTTTAGTTTAGAGACTTAAGGTTTTTAGTTGGTAGTTTTCCACTAATGTATTAACATTTATTTAATGTCTCTGTTGACCTTTCCCTTTTTCAATAAAATTAAAATCATTTAGGCTTAAATGTTATTAAATTATATAATTTTGAATACGATTTTGTTAGCTTCCCTCGTATGTATGTAACAGAATCTTTGAACTCGACCACTTCAAAACATCGAATTAAATTGAAACTTTGGATACTTTACAATACATTAATTATAATTATTCTGAACAGAATCCTTACGATTAGAAATTTTTCATATCCGAATACACGTCTTGTGCCAAGTACTAAGGTTTTTACTAAGACATAGATGGTTTGATTTTTGAGACAAGCATACGACTACAGGCGAGATCAACTGGGGAGTTTCGTATATTTTTCAATAAAATATGATAGTAAAAAACACTCTTTAATAGAAAAAATGATTAAAAAGTAGAAAATTATTTTCAATAAGTTTATAATTAGAATAGAGTGATGATCAAAAAATTCATTTGATGGTAAAAACAAAGCTTGGTGTGTTTTTTAAGATATTTTCATTTTTTCGTTTTTTTTACAATTAATGTATTCCGATACCCAAATTTGTTCCCACTACTTCTTCCTATCACCCCATTCTTCTTCTTCCTCTCGCAGGCCCCTTGCTCCCGTTCCTTCCCTCACATCCTCCATCCATGTCTTCCTATGGTTTCTTCTATAATTTCGTTTATATAGAAAGAATTTCTTTGGCCATCTATTGTCGTTCATTGCCATCAGGTGGCCAAACCATTGAAGCTTCCTGGTCTTTATTTCATATAATATATTTTTCTCCTGCCCTATAGTTTCTCTTAAAACACTATTGGGTATGTGTTGGAGCTTTGAGATGCCGCAGCAGATATTTTCATAACAAATCGAATATTTATCCCAATATTAGTCAATAAAATTCTGTACGTGGTAGAGACGCTCACTCCTGTTTTGGGCGCCAACTTTATAGAGGCTGAGAGAGCTCCAGAAGGATCTCTAGATTTCGCAAGGTTTATCCCCCGCTGTTAGCAGATTAAATAAACCAACCACAAGCGGTTTTAATCAGAACCTTCGAAACGGCAACTCAGCGCTCTACCACTGTGCCGTTTTACCAAAAAAATTTTTTTTTTTACTCACTGCTCTTCGTTCGACATCTTAGTATAAACTTCTTGAAAATGATTTTCTGCTTTTTATTTTTTAGTATTATTAAGCGTGTTTTTAGTTTATTATATAATATCATTATTATTTTTAAATTAAGATTTTTTTTTCTTATTACTATCATTTGTAACTTAATAGACACTGGTGACGGTGGCATGTAAATGACTATGCTAATTGCCACTTCGGTACCCGATCCGGTTCCTGCGCCGAATCATATTGCGCAGGGTCAGCGGATGACGATCGTACGACGTCATCGGTGGAAGGGACGTGGTGATCAAATATTTGAAGGTACATGAAGCTGGTTTAGAGATGATTTGCATGACAAAGAGCTTATCGGCGCCTCATTTATAGCCAATGTTTGTTCGAATGTTTGTTCTGGTCCCCTTCGTTCTGGCCAATTACTCCTTTAATAATTTTTCTTCTAGGACTGGATTCGAAATTTTATACTTGTTTTTCTTTAGTAAAAACAGTTAGCTAAAAACAAGTCAGAAGCTAGCGATCTTAATCCCTTAGAACTGAAGAAATCTGCTTCAAGAACTCAACGGAGATTAGATTTGAAAGCTGGTCGATTGTCCATTAAAAAACAAATGTCATCTCGGCTGTAAAAGCACTGTGCCAATACTCACCTAAACATAGTACCTTTTATTTAACTGAATACTTAGATGAAAAATGTACTGACAAAAAGAGCACGTTATTTCATTTCATTTTTTAAGGAATATTTGGAAATATTAAAAGAAAGTTTATGATGATATTTATTTACAGTCAACAGTGGATGTATCCATGGCAACCACCCCTGGCCAGAAGGTTCCAGCTATTGTTAGACTTGCTTTAGATAATTTTAACCTTTACTTCATGTTAATGTTCAAGTGTTATAATTGTTATAAATTTAATATAATGTTCAAAGTATCTACAGTGCTTTTTTATTTCATAACAGTTGGCGACGAGGATGGGATAACTATTATGCAATAAAAAAGCCCTGTAGATACTTTGAACATTATATTAAATTGATAGCAATTATAACACTTAAACTTAAACATTAAGTAAAGGTTATAAGTATGTACATTAGTCTAACAACAGCTGGAACCTTCTGGCCAGGGCTGGTTGCCATGGATACATCCAGGCTTTTTTATGTCATAACAGTAGGGCACTGAGGTGCTATTCTGAAGGTTAAGATCTGGCCGTGGTTGATAAATTATTTATTCTCTTAACAGCCACGGATGGAACCTTTGGTATCTACAGATCCTCCTTGGGCTCACCCTGCTATTCTAAAAAGTGGTTATCCATTAATGGAAGAAACAAAATTTCAGGAAAGCTTAACTTCCTCGAAAACCGTCGTCCTAGAAACATTACAGTCTTTACCATGTACTGAATCCATGACTTTTTGTACTCAGGTCTTTTTAAAATGATAGGAGTGGAGTAGCTCAGTGGTAGAGCTCTGAGTTGCCATGCCGGAAATCGTGGTTCAAATCCCGCTGCGGGCAAGACTTTTATTTAGTCTGTTTGCAGCCGGAGATGGATCATATGGGATCTAGGACCCTCCTGGGGCTCACCCAGCCTCTGTAAAATATTATAAAAATAGGGTACCCAAAATAAGGGGGGGGATCTCACGGTTGAGCGTCCTTGCAGAACCGTTGTCCATGAAACAGTTCAGTCTCTGTCATGTACTGAACCCCAGACCCGTTCACGGGTTGTAGTGGTACAGGATTAACTATAAGAATTTTTTTATTATATTTAAATACACTTTTTAAGTACATACAAAATTTAAACTAATAAAAGTTTAGTATTACCTTAAGAAATCAAAAATAAAAAAACAACATAATTAAACATAAAAATAATATTTTACTGTTATCCATCGACTGAAGGAGGTATTGTGTTACCTATGTTTATTCACCTGTTAATTGTTTCTCCCACGCTCACTCTACCCAATCACCTTAGTGTTGAGGATTGTATTGAAACTATTAGAATTGCAACTCCTAACATCATTCCACATTATATAACAGTGCATATATATACTATATAGGCAACTAGGTAGCAATAAACAGAGAGAAATAATTCTATCCATAAAGCAAAAAAAAATAAAATTATTAATTTATTAATTGAAATTTACGATTGTATTTTAGCAATACAACAAGTAAATGGCAGGAGTGATATAGTATATATAGAGATGTATAAAGACAAGTAGAGAAACTAACCGGTGGTAGTTATCAAATAACAATTACAACCTACAAAAAAATATCATATATTCGTTGATTGTGGGAAATGCAAGAAGGTTACTATAAGTAATAACAGGCAATAAAATGTTTAAATATTTTATTTTGTATCTTTAATAAGCATAAAGCAAGAATTCATTCCGCACAAAACAATGCTCCCCATGGTGTATTGACTAAGATTGGCCTAGAAACTGAAATAGTGTGGACGCTAGAGGAGACTGATCGCGCTGCTCCTAGGCCGTTGCTGAGGCGGGCTAAGGTTTGTCTCGTGTGGACGTAGCTTTAGAATGGGTTACGATGTCAGCTGTTAAAAAAAAAAAATCAAAACTGTTGCTGATAATTTGAATTTTAACTATTCGGATATAATCAATAATCTAAAATCTTATACTAATAAATATTTCGATATCTGATTTAAATATAAAATAAATTCTCTCTATGCTAGAACAGAAAACAATGTCCTAAAGCTTTCTATAAAGTATCAAAAAATAAACCTAACTAACTTTAGGATAAAAAGGAACCCGTGAAGGCTCTTGGGTTCAGTACGTGTTAGAGACTGTACTGTTTCTAGGATTTGTTGAGTTGATTTGTCCGAGAACACTCTGTGATCTGTGATCTCCGAGAAACTAATGGTTTCTACAATATAAGGTCTTATAAGGTCTTGGTGTGCCACAGTAGGGTCTGTGGATTCTCTGGAGATTTAATTTAACTGATTTAGCACTAACTGTATTGTTATAATGGAAGCTCAGAGGAAGAGCGATGAGTTACAGTGCCGGAAGATATATTCCCTAGTTATTGTATGTTTTTTATTTAATCTATAAACAGCCGGGGGGGGTGGGTTCTGGAGATCCGCCTGGGGCTCACCCAGCCTCTTTAAGGTGGGTATGGGAGTCATCCATAACCGTTGTTCCAGAAAAAGTACAGTCTCTACCATTTACTGAACCTCCATAGTCATTTATATGGTGCGTATAGGTCTGTATTATTATTAATTATACATATTAAAACTTAACATTTTACATTTGTGATTGAGCCTTTTCGTATTTTCGATAAGTTTTAGGTAAATCATTTTAAATCATAATTTGAATCTTATAGTTATTCTTGTTAGACATTCCATAATACTTGGTGTTAATATAACATATAAAATTCAATGTTTTTAATTTAATTTCTTCAAATTCTGAGTATGTGCATGAATATTATTATATAAAAGCTATATGGAAGGATACGGACTACAGGATAGGATTAATCTAAAGGTGCTCCTGCTGGGATGAAAGGAGCAAAAACAGGATTGGTCCTTATAAACTCCTGGTGTATCTTCCTAACTCATAACTCTTCCTTAATTGCTAATGTCCGTACGAATCTCAAATTGGAATCTTCGTCCAGTTTTTTTTTTTTATTTTCAATTACGAATTCATCCTTTGCTCCTTTATTTTCTTACACTCGAATATTCTGCATGCGATTCAATCTTCTAATATATATATAAATTTATAATAGTGATAAAAAAAAAATTAAAAAATTGTAGTTATATTTTTTTGGCAACCAGTCAAAATAGTTTCATCTCTATCGCATTATATTAATGACTTCAATCTCCTCATATATTTATGCATTTGATAATTATATTGATTCAATGAAGGCATTTATCAGTTTCTTTTTCACACGATATCACACGAATCCAGTAACAAGATGAAACCCTTAGATGGGGGAATCAAAGAACAGCATGCTCGGAAGGTGTGTATAGATCAAAGTGTGTAGATCCTCATACTCATCGATCACATTTCCTGCTCTATTTCACTAACTTGTCTTCGAGGCATCTGATTCATGCTCCCGTGAATGTCTTTATGTACAAACATATATGTATATGTATGTGTATATATACTAGCTGACCCAACAGACGTTCCTGAGAACAGATGTTCTGCTCAAACGTTTTAAAACCGAAAATTATTGCATTTTTTTTTTAATAAATTGCAATTACTAATACCGTTTTGATAAAATATCTATTTAAAAAAATCATTAAAATATCTGACGCCATAAAATTATCACAACTTGACCTATTACATATCTGAACATCTGTAGCTTAAATTTGTTAAATATTGACTTTAAACTTCTTTAATTAATTGTAAGAAAGAAAAAACTCAAATAATTTTTATAATATATCTGTACATATTTTTTTTTTGCCGAATTGCGAAGCGGTTAATATTATCGAAGTGATAGCGTCACGAAGATTAAGATGGCCTTGTTAAGTTGCTGGGCCAAGTAAAGAACGAACTCTGGGAAGCATCTGAAAGTAGGCCGAGGCGTAGGTAGGAGGATAGCATTAAGAGTGATCTGGGATATTTTGGGTAGTGGTCCCTCGACGGAAGTGTGTAAGGAGAGGTTGGTAGTAACGGCATCGAACCTTCGGGTTTGCTAAGCCTTATTAATATATATTTTTTTATAATGTACAAATAATAAATCTTTAAATGTATATCCAAATTTAATATTTAAAGGGTGCTGCCAATGGGTAGTGCCTCTACACGTCCTTTCATGCATTTATTTATTCATACAGCCTTTGTACTAGATGTATAATATTACAGTTGTACAATTCAATAAAATCATTTAAAAAAAAAATATTTAAAGGAATTAAATGTGTTTTTAAACCGATGCAATGTAAATCAAACAGATTGAGGCTATTGACTACAACCAACAACTAAGTTAATTAATTACAAGGCATTACCTATAGGATCGAATTGTGAATCTAAACCATTCTCGAACCTGCACAAAAAATGTCATCAACATCGGTCCAACCGTTTAAGAGGATTTTAATGACATTAACACGAATCGAAGAATTTCATATATCGATGCCTTAGTTCACAGATGTGTTAAGTGCCGAAAACAAGATTTTATATGAGTCAACTTTGATAATAATTTAACACATGAAATACAGTTCAAGTTTAAGCACACATTTTTGTAACCTTTACAGCTTCTCTATTAATTTTATATCAACATATAAACAAAGTCCTCGGCCGCGTTTGTTCACGGTAAACTCAATAACTACTGCACGGATTTTCATCCAGTTTTCACCAATAGATAGAGTGATTCATCAGGAAGGTTTAGGTATATAATTTGTCGAGGTTTTGTGTAAATGGGTTGGAATATCGATGGGTTCCACTGAAGACCCTGCTTGTCTAATCCCGTGCAATCTTACGTGCAAGATAATAAATTCGTTTATAAAGAAATATTTGGAGGATGGATATAGTTGGGGGTGCAGTCAAAAATTACACAATAAATAAGTGGAAACTGATTATTTTTTTTTGGCACACAAAAAATAAAAAAATAAAAATAAGTTTTCACTTATTTATTGTGTAATTTTTTACTGCACCCCCAACTATTTCCATCCTCCATTAGTACTTTAAGTCAACGAATTTCTTCTCTGGAAAGAAATATTTGGTTTTGTTTTTATTTTTATAATTTCTATATAATAAAGTACATTAGCTGAGATGGGAAGAAAGACACTCCATACTCTAAAGAAACCTAACCAACGATATTCACGTGGTTCTTAGTGGCCGGTACGTGATTTAAAAAAAATTACACAAGCAAATTATGTAGGCATAATATAGCTTATTACCCGAGCAAAGCTGGGATGGATTAACACATTTGTGAACTTAGCCATCGATCGATATATATATATTTAGATTCTACGTATTTAGAAAGAAAAAAGTGAGAAGTTATTTATTTTTTTTATTTTTTTTTTTTTACCCAACTTGATCCTCACTGATTTCCAACTCCTTTCCTCTTTGGAGATTTTGATTGTCCCCTTCGTTCTCGACTCTCATATCTTCCGTAAACTTGTGGTTATCTGATGTCTCCCTCTGCTTCCTCAATCCAGTTCGATTTAGTTGTTTTTATTTCTAGGGAATTCAAAGTATTCTTTTCGACAGCCAACTCGGATTCATTCGGAAGATATTTCCACACAAATTAACTCTTCTTTTACTCATTGTGTCGGACATTCTTTCTATTGTAGGAAAGACAGCGCTTCCGTCGTTATAACGTATTTTTCTTGTCAGTAACCTTCTGCACCGAGCAGCCGCTCCTAATGGGTTCGTACAGTTTCATATTTTTTATATCTTCTCTTCATCTTTCTCCATCTCCTTCCTTCACACCTATTTCTCCCATCATCACTTTAGCATCCATCATAGTTTTAATCAAATAGTTCATGTTCATAGAACATTATTTATAATATATCTCCTTTCTTAAACTGATATTTTATATCTCTCATCTATAGTTTCTTTTATACTTATATCTTAATTTATATAATATAACTTCATTCCTATTGTATACCTTTATATAACATCTGATACTTATATTTTAAATTTAAATTTTATATTTATATTTTACTTCTCTGCCTGTCATACATGAGATTCCTATTCTTTACTTTCTACAATATTTTTCTCTATTTATTCTTAGGTATCATATTTTTTAATTCATTTTCTTTCATTTTACTTATGTAACTCCCCAGGAGTCTATTTTCATACAATTTTCTCTACAATATAATTCTATCTTTATTAAACTAAGTTTTCCATACTCATTATATTTATATCTTTTTCATTTTATTTTTTCGGTTTAACTTGATTTCTCTCTTTATATGTTGTTTTGCATTATCACCTTTCTATACATCTATTATGTAATCATCTTTATTCATATATCCTTTCATAATATATCCTTCACTTTTTTTGCTCAATTTTTCTATATTAATATAGAGACGTTATGTTTTCTGTATCTCTATCTTATGTATTTTTACAGTCTATTCTGTTTTTGTCTGTTTTCTCATAGCCCTGAAGATAACCTACACAGTAGGTCGAAACGTCGGCACATATATAACATAATAAGTTTCAACTTATTTGCTGTGTTTTTTTTTTCTATTGCTTTGTGAATGGTTTCAAGGGAGGTTTAGACTATTTTATTTTTATTAATTTAATAAAAAAATAATTTAATTATTTTATATCCTTTGTTATGATCTAAACTGAAATATTATTAACAATTAATTAAGCGATTTACTAGTAATAATTGGGTACGGATAAAGATAAATGAGGTGGCTTTAGAGACAGAATGAATCTGTAAATACTTGGATGTCAGTCAGTTGCAGGGATGTCATTAACCAAATCGCATTCCGATATTGTCCTGATTTTCTTCCACCATGAATTAAAGATCACGAGCTAAAATTGGAGGAAATGCACGACGGATCGAATAACTCTGGAGGGAGGGGGGTTGCAAGTATGTTAGTAACAAAAAAAAAGTTAAATAATTTAACTTCTACACTTTCTACAAATTTTGCTACTTTTTTTATATTTTTAATGTAATAAAACCGGGTAAAAGAAAATAATATTCAACTCTCAAATGTACTTATTAAAACAAAGTCAATTTTTTTATTCACTTTTAAATCCATGCGAGAACTTTTAGGTAATATGTAGAATGGAAACTGGGATAAACTTGTGGTGGAGGATTCCTCTATAAACATTTCTCATACTTCAGAAAATAATTGTAAAATAACAGAGATATCTCCCCGTCACTTCCCCCTTGCTTCCAAGGAAAACAGAGTATTTCTAAAAATATACGTATTTCTAAAACCGGTATACTAATTCGGCTTCAGTATTTAATGAGAAATATTTTATTAATAAAAAAAAAAATACACAAAGTATCCTGTGTATCAAGTAAAACAGTATCAAGTGATCAATTAATAAAATTTTACCGTATTTTTTTCTAACCTCCCCAAGTTTTATAAAAGTGCATGAAAAAAAAATAAATTTACGTGTTTTTGAAAAAAAAAACCTGACCAATATAACCTATTAAGATCTTAGGTTCAGTACACGGTAGAGACTTTAGAATAGAATAGAAAAGTAACTTTTTTATGGGACTAAGTCCCTTTAGAATAACAAATATGAACAGAAAAGCATAATCTATATATCTAGCCAGAAGGCTAAATGATACAAATCAAAAAACGTGTAAAAAGTGACAGAAAACAGTTTAAATGGAAATAATTAAACAAAAAATAATAATAAATAAATAAACAGTACGAATCCTGACAAGATATTAAGCAATTAAAGAGAATTGATAAATCAATAACATCTGTTAAAAGCATGAGCTAGCATACAATAATTTCTTTACAAGATGTACATCTTAAAAAACAAAAATGGAAAGAACTAAATAACACAGTGAATTATTCTATAGATTACATTATAAGCAAATGACTAACCTGCCTAGAGAGCATCCTTTCGGGAAGCTAGGAGGTGTTGAAAAGCAAGGATTTAAATTACGATAGTGAGGGCTATGACGGATATTAGGTGGAGCGGGCGAATTTTAATTTAATGACGTTTTAATTCTGTGTGAACGTATATAGAGATCGGAAAGGCGGGATCTTGTTTTATGGTGTTGAACTGAGGATTTGAATCGGAGGAGACTGAAGATATATGAAGGATGTTGAGAGTTAATGGATCGGTATAAGAATGAATAGAGGAAATATTGTCTTCGGAAGGGGGGGAAGAGCCACTTTAACTCATGATAGAGGTGGGACACACGCGGAGTGCCAAGCACAAATCTTGGAGAGCAATTCATAATTCGCTTTAATCTGCCTTCAAGCATTTTAGAAAGGCCTCCATATACCAAGATGAAAAGAATATCCGAGAACCTTACGGGAAAACCGTGTAAGATGTCGAGAACGATGGAGTAACTTCAGGGAACTAATTGACCGTCGGGATATCTGGGCGATGACTATACTGTTTATAACACAACGGTCTTAATGGAATTTTGAGGGTAATAAATCTTCTTTAATGGGGTAATTATTTACATATTTTAGTTGGTTCTTTTAATTAGGTAATTATCCATAGTACATAGTAGTAACATTAAATATAACTTTTTATCCAAGTCTTTTCTATTATAAATTGAGGATTTTTATATAGTTAGTGGCTGGAGGTGGTTCCGTTGGGATATAGGACCCTAGCATCTATAAACTGGGTACCCAAAATAAAAGGGAAAATCATGGCGGTTGAGCGTGGTCTTGGACAAATTACGGAAAACATTTTTTTTTTTTTAATTTATTTATTGATATTTACAACTGTAATCAAAAAATACATCAAGTAAATAGGCTATGTGATACAAAATGCCATGAGTTAATGGCAAGTTGAGAAACTACCCACTGGTAGTACTCAAATCACTAGTTCAACTAAGAAGGTCCATCTTCTTTTCAGACGCCTCGGAGGATTATCGTGAATTGAAGAGGAAGCTAGGTTTGAAACTAGAGGGTTTGAGTGGGAATGAAGTTTGTCATGAAAGGATAGATACCGGGTTCGGGCCAAATCAGCAACAAATGGGACATTAGGTCGTTATGGATGACTATATTCTTAACAAAATAAGGAGCGTTGAGGATTTTACGAAGGATTTTGGATTTTAGGGTTGGATACGAGAGGAATTCGATGGCTTAGTGGAGCCCCAAAGCTCTACTCCGTATGTCCAAATAGGTAGTATGATGGTCATGTAGATGAGTCTTTTGTAGTTAATTGGGAGCTTAGAGCGTTTGTCTAGTAAGTGTTGAAGTAGCCTCAAACGTCGAGCGGTTTCTTGTCTTTTCATCGGAAAACATTAATGGAAAACATACTGAGGAAAATAAATGGCTACGCATACGAAATTAATACGAATTTAAAAAAAATGAATCGTTTATTAAAAAGGAACAAACAAATAATATACAATATATTTTTATTTAAAAAATGCATAAACAAAGATTCTTTCTCTTATAGTCTTTACCATCTACTGAACCCAACACCCCAGGTTTATGTTGCATAATCATTGACCCAAGATCATTGGTTACATAATTTTATTTATATAATTTATTACATAATGTAAGAATGAACATAACTACAATTATATATGTGTTTTTATGATTTAGGGAACTAATCACTAATTAGTAATTACTTAATGTCTGGAATAATTATAATTGCATTAAGAGTTGGAAAGAAGCGCTATCTCGACCGACTTCTTTTCCTTCTTATCTCCTGTTTGTTAATTAATTAATTAACTAACTTCTTTTTGCATGAATGACAAAGAAGCTTCCTATTTGGTTAATGAAAGAGTGAATGAGAAAGAAAAAGAAGAGATTACTACGCGAAGATAACATTTCGAAAAGACGCAAATTACCTAATAACTTGATGCTCAAATAGTTAAAGTTTCATATTCGAGAGTTCTTTTCTCTATAATTAGAAAAAGGTGGGGCGTGGAATTCTCAAAGGAGGGTAAGTAATTGGTCGACATTATTTTTTCCAGCTTATTCGGTCAAATTAAGAGGTGTCCTTTTTTTTTTATTCTTTTTTTTTCGTCCTTCCGGGAAAAATATGCTGAGAAAATTACCCCTTTCTCTAGGTTCTTGATGGACATTCCTTCCGCAGAACGACCGACTGAGAGAGAATCTGAGAATAGATGTCCACAGTACACGGGACCATTTCCACTAGGTGCAGTTGAAAATGGGAGATGCCTAGCTAAGTAGTAGAGCACTGAGTTGCCACGCCGAAAATCCTGGTTCAAATCCCGCTGAAGGCAAGACTTTTATTTAATCTGTTTACAGTCGGAGATGGGCTCTATAGGATCTAGGGCTGGGGCTCCCCAGGCTCTATAAAGTGGGTACCTAAAATAAGAGGGAAATCTGGCGGTTTACCTCTCTGCATAACCGTTGTCCAAGAAACAGTACAGTCTCTACCATGTACAGAACTCTAGACCCTTCATGGGTTGTAGTGTGCAGATTTTAGGTAGATATATCCATGAAATTATGAGTTATCCATTATTTTAACATACGTTAATGAACACCGAATTCTGTAAAACAGATTAAATTGTCAATCTTGGTAAAGTAATTTCATTCCTACTTCGGAGGAAACAAATTACACAAAGTCAAAACATCCGAAATATTCAGAAATATAAATTAATTTACAGACTTTGAACAATATTCCCATCCTCTTGGATGAACAATATCTTCAAAAGAAAGGTTAGATTAAATACCGCCTTAGTTATATAGAGGAGGGAAGCAGTAGAGGTTCATCGGATGGCGGTTAAGGACTCCAAGTGCCCGTAATATCTTTTTCCCTTCCAGATTTACAGTCCTGATTTAATTCACTTTTTTAAAGGATGTCTTTGCCTTATTAAAAAAAGGGGGCAGTCATATTGCGGGTAGGAAGATGGTGTATATAGCGCTTGGAGGTATCAAAGGATTTCTTATTGTCTCTGAGGGCGCAGCAGCGCTATAGGTGGGGAGAAGCAGAACTACTATCCAATACATCATCATCGTCATGCAAATAGCTTCAAATCATCTTTAGTGGTGTAGTCGATCGGAAGTAAACACATCCTTGGTATTCAAATATCCATTTAGGCTATCATCGCATGAGTTGTTAATTTAATAACATATAATTAATTAGTTCTCAATAATACAACAAAGAGTGGAATGGTTCAGTGGTAGATCGCTGAGTTACCGTTCCGATGGTTCCGGGTTTAAATCCGGCTGTGGCAGATTATATTTAATAAGTTAACAGCAGGGTATGGTGCCTTTGTGATCTAGGGTCCTCCTGGGGTTCACCAAGCTTCTGTAATGTTGATACCCAAAGTAGGTGGGAAAACCTGGCAGTTGAACGTTATATAGAACAAATCACTTCATTGAAAAACCGTTGTGCTAGAAGCAGTACAGTCTCTACCACGTACTTAACCCAATTCCCTTCACGAGTTGTAGTGGTACAGTTTTTGTTTTTTTTCATTAACGGAACGAATAATAAATATTTTAATAGAAATCATAAGTTTAAAAAATAACAAAACTCAAGGAAACCTTTCGATATTTCCCTGTCATCATCTGAACCGGAAAAAAAAAACTGTACCACTACAACTCATGGAGGGTCTAGGGTTTTTGTGCCTGGTAGAGACTATACTGTTTCTAGAATAACGGTTGTGCAGGGAGCTAATTTGTTCAAACCACGATCAAAAGCTTGTTTTCCCCCGTCTTCATAGAGACTAGGTGAGCTTCAAAAGGGCCTCCAGTTCCTACACGGTCCTTCCTCGACCCTTAACAGATTAAATAAATTATCTGACACAGACGGATTTGAAACCGGGACCTTTGGCACGGCAACTTATCGCTCTACCACTGAGCTAGTCCTCTCCATCTGAACCAAACATGGAGCACATCTCAAACTCAATCCAAAAAGACCCCAATTTGAAACAGCATCCCAACACCACCAAGGCCCAAATCCAACTACTGAATCATAAACAAGTTTATAGGGCATCAGCTTCGAAGGATTAAAAAAAAACAGCTGTTTATAAAAATAGAAAATACACAAACTAAACTATAAAAAATGTCAATTTGAAAATTAATTTGTTTTAGGATTACTTTTTTGAACCTTATAAGAAATCTTGTGTTGTTAACATTATATGATTATTGTATTTTTTTTTTGTCTTTTGCGGATTCGCTCTGTAAACCCAAGCGTATATAATGCTATTTACGTATTATATTAAAGTTAACATTAACACAAGCAGGCGAGAGAGATAATACTTATGGGATGATACGGAACGTTGATTCCAGGCACTTTAAGGCTTTTAACCAGACTCTTCATCATTGCATTAGCCAAGTGCTCCCACTTTGTTAGGGATAATTTGAATTTTTATTTTTTTTATCAATTTTTTTTATAAATAACTCAAAGTGTTTTAAGGAGGTTGATTTTCTTTAAAAAGGTTTTCAGAAATTGTGGAGTAGAATTTTTTTAATTTGATTATTCAAAATTGACTTATATAGCCTAAATTCCCTCATCATAATTATTGGCTGATTGTGCCTTCCCAGGAAGTATCACGAAAATATTTTAATATTTTTTTCACTACATTTTTATTCCAATTGTTAGATTTTACGCCAAAATTGTAATTAAAAACTTACTAGCAACTATAGGAACAGCTTCAAAAATTAAGGAAATGAAACATAAAAAATAAAATAATTTTTGTATTAATCTTATCTGCCTGAATACAGCCAATAGAATAAAATTTGGATCTCATAAAATTTCTATCTGTTTAGATTATGAAAGGTTGACTATTGATTGAGGAAGTTTAGTGGATTGATGTGTTAATGTTAAGAAAAATTCAATAAATCAATTTTTTCATCAATGATTTCATACAAAATTATTTGTACAATAAGTTTTTATATCTTGAACAGTTAATTATAAGAAACACGGTATACATTTATATGGAATGTACCAACAAATAAATGTCTTTCATTAATTTAAGACGGAAATAAAAATATAAAATAAAAAAAATGAAAACCTTTTATTGTTGTAAATTCTTCGTATAGATAAGTAAAAATTAAAATTTCTAACCTTGGTAACCTCACTAAAACTTAAAAATAAAATTCAAAAATACCTCTAGATTTTTTATTTATTTTTATTGGTTGGGGAGATTCCACTACATCTCCTATGCATATCATACAATAAGAATAACATATGACTTAGCGAACCCGAAGGTTCGATCCCGAAGCCAATATCCGCTGATTCACTTTCCATGCAATTCTCCCACCGACGCCTTGGTATTCCTCTCGGGCGTTTAACAGTTGGCTTAGCACTTATTAACTTTTTTATTATTCTTATTAAACAACTTTACAAGTCCATCTAAATCTTCGTACCGGTTTAATTATATTAACCGCATGCATATTCTGAATTTCCGCGTTTTGCTATCTCTTAAAGACTCTAGTAGACTCTAAACGGATCGAATATTCTAAAAACATTTGAAATGCTTCTTCATATAATAAGGTTGGGACTAAATATATCTTTGACTCTAAGTTACCCTGAAAATATATAATTGAAAATTGTCTGTTCTCATAATTTCCTAAGTAGCAGAATACTGTCCACTCTGAACACGATGTGTTGGATGTTCACACGAGAACTCCTCGTGAGATATCTTCCATTCCAGAACAGAGAGAGCTGATATTGGATTGAAGGCGCTCTTAGATTCCCCTCAGTTCCAAGTCCATTGTTTTTCCCTCCAGCTGAACCATCTCCTCCAGGTAACAAACAAGCTTATCTGTACATTTGGTTATCCTCATCCTCTAATTCCATTCTGATATAGAACCAATCCTCCTTCTTCAAAATGTAGATACACGTCGTTTTTTCTCGTACATCGCCATATCCTTCTGTCGCCATCCCTGTCATAGAAGAAATAGAATTTCGGTGTTGACTTGATTGACACGTGCCAGATGTAATATGATCTTTAATGCCATTTGAAATGATAATACCTTTTCAATTTATTTTGCCTGATCTAATTTCAGATGAAATATCAATGTCTCCCTGAAGATATATTTGTCTTTAGGGATAAACATTTACCCACTTATCTGAAATTTCCTCTTTTCCATGTGAACATCGATTGTATTGAGCCGCACCAGAAATGTCTGTCTGTCTGTCAATCTAACTCACGTCACGATATCCTCCTATTGTTTCCGTGATGTAGGTTTCGTTCGTTTTTTGTTTTTTTGATCGGCAATTTTTTTCACCAGTTGCCAAAAACTTAAAAATACAATGTTTTTCACCCTTTTTTATATTTAGTTTTGTTTTTTCATGCTTTTAAATCGTATAAAGACAGGAAAACTAGAATTACAAGTAAAACATTATAACAGGTTAATATAATACTATATACTATATACTATTCCGCTTCTCTAAGTATAAGATACTTATTTTTGGGAAAATTCGATTTAACCTCTTATTCACCGAGGCTGTATATATACCCATAATTTCAAGAACAATAAATACCTTGGAAAAGATACCTTCAAGTATTATTTAAAAAAATGCAATATCTGTATATTTCTTTTAAAAAATATTGCACTATACAAATAATGATTCAATTAGTTCATTATCGGCTTTGCTCGGGTGGGATTTGGTCTGCCTCATAATGTTTCGTGACAGATCATTTTAAATAAATAATTTAATTTTTTTAACTATAAGTTACTCGTACATCCAAAATTTCAGATGTCTAACTTCAAAATTGACGGATTCCATACAAATCTTTGAATTTATTTAGGGGGAACCCTTGGGGTTGGAGTTATCCAAATTTACTTTCATTTAAGCACTTATCTGCGCAAGATGCTAGGTTCAGTGGTTTCTGCTGTGCTGACCGCTGGGTGTGTTAGTCAATCAGGTTACAGTTTTATATAAACTTCGCCTGCGTGGTGTGTTGATAAAAAGTAGCCTATGTCCTTCCCCATGCTTGATATTATCCATATTAAATTTCATCACAGACGGATCAGCGCAGCCGTTAAACATAAATTGACAAACGGAACGGGCAGAAATTACTTCCGTTTACTGCTGTTCGTGTCAGTGAAGGATTAGTATGTAATGTTGTTGAATTTATTGAGAATGTGTTCTATCCAAGTACTTTTTAATGATTTTATCATTATATTATGACCAAATTACACAAAAGCATTATAAATTGTAGCCTATGTGTTATTCTGATGTATAACCTATATTACAGTAAAGTATTTTGCTGTAAATAAAATAATGAATTTTTTATTTATTTTAGGTTTGTGAAAAAAATTTAGTTTAGAAAATCTTATTAACGATGGATTCCCTATTGAAATCATAAATCTAAGTTGTAGATCGTTTAATTTCGTTAATAGATTCATTCAATTTTAATTAAAAAACAGTGCTTTGTTTTGAATAAAGGTTTTGAAACTAAGTCAGGAATAGAGGCTTTGTGATTTGTCAACTTTTAAGAATATTTATAATTTAACTGATCGTTCAAGACAAAAGACTGAAGAAAAAGTAGTTCCGGGATCCGTTGCTAGGCAACCCTGATAAAATATTTCTTCTCTAAAAACTTTTCATATAATTAAAAAAAAAAAAAAATCTGTACCACTACAACCCGTGAGGGGTCTGGGGTTCAGTACATGATAGAGACTGTATTTTTTCATGGACAACCGTTGTTCAGGGAGGTGATTTGTCCTAGATCACGCTCACCACTAGATTTTTCCCCCTTATTTTGGGTACGCTATTTTTATAATATTTTATAGAGGCTGGGTGAGCCCCAGAAGGGTCCTGATCCCATATGATCCACCTCCGGCTACAAACAGACTAAATAAAAGTCTTGCCTGGAGCAGGATTTGAACCTGGATTTTCGGCATGGCAATTCAGTGCTCTACCGCTGAGCCACTCCGCTCCCTTATTTCATATAATACAGGGATTAATTTTTTTTGAGAAGTTATATTTTTTAATATTATCTATTAAGAACTGTAAATATTTTTCTCCTGGATAAGATGCATTCATCATTTTTATTTCAATTTATTTATTTATTGTACTTTTTTATATTTTTTTACTTAAAACTTCACAAATAACATCGTAAGGTTAAATTCAAAATACCTATCGTAATCGTAAAATCGAAATCGAATTGAAACAATTGAAAGCAGCAATAAATAAATTTATAAATAAAATCGATACAATGAATATTCATTATCGGGAGACAGTTATATCCTATTGAAGTTTCGCAATGATAATGTTATGTAGATTTAATCCTTCTCCTTAACAAGTGATATTTACCATATTGGGAATGTTGTCGAAGAATTTCAAAACTAAAAAAACTTAATAACTATGCAAGGTCAGAAGGTATGCCAACTTGCTTTCAGAATCGCATAAACTTGAACATAAAACGCGTAAAATAATGACTACATATATTAAGCATAGCAGTAGCCAAGATTATATCATAAGACTTTAATTAATGGCTTTACTTGACAAGCATGAGTCGACATCAATTTAGGAATAATCATACGGGAAAAGAATTTCGTACAATACAAATAAATATTTTCCACTGTTAAATTTAAGGAATAGAGTATAATAGTTTTCTAAATGGTGTTCATAATAAAGGAATTAAGATCATAAATGAATTATTACGTCATAGAAAAAAAAGACAATCAACAACAATCCCTCAGCTAAGGTGAATCATTTTATAAATAAATTGTATAATACATTTTTTTAAAGAATAAATTATTGAAAAATATCATTAGTAGAAGTACTAAAAAATTGTAATTGAAAAGGAATTGCCGAGTCATTTTATTATAAATATTCATTAAAGACAATTGTTTTGTTTATTTATTTATTTAATGTAACTTTATGCTGCAATGGCTAATCAAATGACGCTATAGTGGGAGTCTTAAATTTTACCCATCCAGGTATAATTAGGTTAGGAATCTTCGTGGGGTATAACACAGGATTTTTACTCCCTTTAAAAAATCTTAAGACAACATTCCGTGCTGGGATCCCGTGACTTTGGGTGTAGAATATTTTTGTTGTAACCATTACATCACAAGTCCTCATTATTTTGTTGCTCGATCGGTTTAACATCTGTACAATCGAATTAATCAATATAGTGTATCTGTTGAAAGTTGATACGTAACGAAAAAGGTTTTAATTAGGATATAAAAAGAAATAGTCCACTGGAAAATTTATGAGGTTACTCAACGAAGTTGAAGAAGATACATACCTTCAATATAATTGAATTTATGTTTTCACTAAAATTGAGTTGGGTTTGTAAAGTTGTTGAGCTTAGTAACGAACAAATTCCTACTAAGTTAATAAGCGCTATACGACTGATAAACGTACGAAAGGTATGCCAAGGCGTAGTAGGGAGGATTACTTTAGGTTAGATGTTACGGTTTTAGGCTTAGTGGTAATTCTTGGACAGTGATTGGTGTGAAGTATCGGCATCAAATTAGAACTACTTGGAAGGACAGAGTTATCCTTGGAGCGAAGCCAGGGGGCCGTTAATTGGAAGAAGAAGTCCTGGCACCTTCCAACGCTCTTCTTTTCTCATCCTTTTTAACTTCGTACTAATTTTATGAAAGGAGTAAGAACTGTTGATTAATTTATTAATTTCTTGGGCTTAGAGGAGGTTCGGTTCTATTAAGCGATATGCGTAAAGTATAAAATAAATTCAATGATGTTGATACAAGCTAATAAGTAAGTTTGACTGTTTGTTCATTTAACGTCACTTTATGCTGCTATGGCTAATCGGACGACGCTACAGTGGAAGTTTTAATTTTGCCTACCAGGTTTAATTAGGATAGGGATTTTTACGAGTACCTGACATGGTACAGGCTCGGGACTCCCGTTTAAGGTCCTTCCGAGAACAGCGTAACTAAGGATTTTTTTACTCCCTTTAAAAAATCCTAGGACCTCCTGCCGGGCTACGAACCCGCGATCTTGGGCTCAGTAGTTTTTTACGCTAATTTAGTAGAGCACAGGTCGCCCCGCTAATAAGTAAGTAGGAGTAGAATTAAATTCGAACAAGGTGAAATTAATGGTTAGTATCAGAAACAACCGTGTTTTTGGCTATATTGATAAAGAAAGCACTGATTCTGAACATGTCGAGAAGCGCTTAGAGTCCATGGTAACTAGAAAAAACGAAGTTTAAGAAGGAAAAAAGCATGAAATCCATGTTATTTTTCGGTACCAACATTACTAACCTCACGTTTGTTATCCAGAAATTTTAAAATTGTAATTTATTAAAGGATTATCTTCTCAACTTTTCTTTTCGAATGTGAAACGTGGCGGCTAACGTTGAACGATGAACAATGTCTTTGAAAATAAAGTATTCTGTAGAAAAATTGGTTCGAAAAAATAAGAATTTATGAAAATACACAACGTGAAATTGCAAAGGGTTCTCCATGTCTATATAATATTGAATTGATGGCGTCGCGAAGGTAGATATGGCTAAGTAATAACATTCGGTTAAGTAACGAACGAATTCTTAAAAGTTAATAAGCACTTAGCCGACTGTTAAATGTCCGAAGAGTGAGCGATAATGGGAGGATAAAGGTGATCTTATGGATTTGGATGTGGTTAGTAGTGCAGTATTGGTATCTAGTCTCGTGTTCCATAAGCCTTTAAATATTTACTATAAAATTACACTAAGTGGTACTTATAAACTCGATTTTTTTTGCTTATTCTATTTGAACTTGTTTATGTTAATCGTCTCAATAATAAAATTTATTGTCGTTAACCGAAATAGAAAGTCATCAAGAACTAAAAAAAAAATCTAGCTAAAATTACCAACATCATTTTAAGCCTGAATTTAATTTTCTAATTAAAAACAAGCACAGCAGATTCAATGCTGTTAGTATTAGTAGTATTTATATTCTTAACATCGATTAATGTGTAACCCTTATATCGATTGTAAGCAATTGTTCTTTGAACAAACTACAACCGAACTTCTAACATTTCCCTAGAGAGAGCGTTACTAACTGTCGAGCAGCTAAATCCTGAATTAGTATCAGACTTTAAAATTGGACTTATTGTTGGGAGTTTTTATTTCTTCTTACATCCTTTTTTTCTTTATTTATTTAATGCTTCATTATTTTTCATTACGTTTATTATTTCATATATAATTATATTAAAAATTATCAAAGAAACTCCCGAAACCTTATTACCCTGTCGATACTGGATAAGACGACAGAACAACAAGCTTTGTACAAGACGTAGTAATCCAGACAGCAAACCTTAATCGGAGCTTGAATTTGTCTTGCCTTATCCGGTTCTCCCTAAGTAAACTTTCAAACTTTACCGTTCGAAATGGAACATTAAGTATCGATATGTCTTGTATCGATAGCGATCAAATGTATTAGAATATTAACTCGATAACATAAAAAGAATTCCGTATTTCGATTTTTGGATCCTGAGAGCATTATATAATTTATATTGAATTCTTATATTATTTTTTTGCATTTTAGGATATAAATATCGATATGGACAGTATCGATAATTTTCAGACATACCGAAATATTAACTCGATAAGTAAAGAAAACTTGAAAACAGTAAAATTCCAATCACACCTAGATTCGTTGATTGTAGTTTCACAGGTTTGCAATTCACTCTTAGGAAAATAAAGTTAAAGGATGTATGATTTTGTTATTTATTCATATAATGCCATTTTTAAGTTACCGATTTTCTCCATTTTCTCTCCTGGCTTTGTTAAGAATAATATCATCCATAATGACCTTAATGTCCTATTTTTTGCTAATTTTCCCGAACCCGATACCAGTCTATTCATGAAATTATATTCCCACTCATACCCACTAGTTTCAAACCTGACTTTCTCTTCAATTCCAGATATTCCTCTGGGGCGTCTGAAAAAAAGATATTCACGAGAACACATATTAGTTGAATTTTTTATTGTGTACTGCCATTAATACGTTCTTGAATAATATTAATTGACCTTATATATATATATAGGAAAGAAAATGGTCCGGAGGATGGAGGTCAACAAATTATCGAGGACTGTTTATTTGGGAGCGGACGTTTCGACCCACATTACAGGTCTTCTTGAGGGCTATTATAGTATCAGTCAGTGATCCTACTGTAATAGCCCTGAAGAAGACCCGTCATGTGGGTCGAAACGCCGACTTCCAAATAAACAGTTCTCCCTGTTTAAGAGGATGGTTCGACCTCCACCCTGACCATTTTCTTTCCCATATCATACATTCTGTTTAAAAAAAAACAAAAAAAAAACTATACCACTACAACCCATGAAGGGTTCAGTACATGGTAGAGACTGTACTGTTTCATGGACAGCGGTTCTGCAAGGAGGTGACTTGTCCTAGGTCACGCTCGACCGCCAGATTTTTCCCCCTTATTTTGGGTACCCTATTTTTATAATATTTTATAGAGGCTGGGTGGACCCCAGGAGGGTTCTAGATCCTATATGATCCATCTCCCGCTGCAAACAGACTAAATAAAAATCATGGCTTGCAGTGGGAATTGAACCAGGATTTCCGGCATGGTAACTCAGTACTCTACCACTGAGCCACTCCTCTCCCCGTTCTGATACGTTATGTTTACTTGTTGTAAAATTCAACAAAGAAATTTATAAAAACAACAATTTTCTGATTATTGCCTGTATATTTTACAAGTATTTATGCATATATATATATATATATATATATATATATATATATATATATATATATATATATGCATGTATACATAAATAATATTCTATTTACTATACTATACTTATCTATTCTATATACACATATTTGTGAAATGCCAGTTCATATTCACTGGTTTCGTAACGTATTAGTAGAGTTGCATAAACAGGAGACTAATGAAGGTAGAACATTAGCCAGCTAGAATGGTGACGGCTTTTCGTATCCACTGACTGCTGTTGGTGGGCGGTTGGGGAATTATCCGACTGCTTTGAGCCAATCATTTTGATGCAGGTAGCGGTGCCTATACCAGTACCAATACATCAACGTGTCTCCTTCACGGCTAATGGAACATCACAACTTTTGTCACTCCATCTTTCGGAATACTTCGCAAAGTTTCGACTGATCCATTCCTTTATTTTTGTTCTGGGTAGTTCGCCTGTCTTCGGTATATCTTCATACTTCAGTCAATAAACTTTAAGCTGATCTACAGTCTCACAAAGCTTCAATACGATATTGATCTTCCGAAGCGTTAAAATATTGATAGATACCTTTAAAAAAAAATCACTACAACTTACACTTGATGGCTATTGGGTTCAGTAAATGGCAATGTTTCTAATCCAACTGTTGTGTAGAAAGGTATTCGACCAATATCATGCTCAACCACCACATAACAATACCATATTTATAGAGAATTAATCTGTTACGGATAAGGAGATCCTTCTCGGGATCAACCAGCCTAAATTTATGTTTCCATGCCGTCTGTTGTTTAGATCACAGTCCACCAATATAGTCAGCAGTAAGGATAGTTGCCCTATATAGGCTGGTGAACTCCAAGGTGACCCCCAGTTATAACAAAACAACCCCTCTCTATAAAGTGGGTACCCTTTAGTGGGGGGGAACCTCGTGGTTGATCGTGATCTCGGACAAATGACTCACTGCCCATCAGCTGTCCATGGAACATTTCAGTCTCTACCATGTACCTAAGCCCAAGACCCTTCATGAATTTTTGTGTTACATGCTTTTTATTTATACATATTATAATTGAATATTCAGAATGCTAGATTTGATATTAGGAAGCGGAGTGGCTCAGTGGTAGAGCATTGAGTTGCCATACCGAAAATCCTGGTTCAAATCCCGCTTCAGGCAAGACTTTTATTTAGTCTATTAGCAGTCGGCGATGGATCATATTGGATTTAGTACCCTCCAGGGGCTCACCCAGCCTCTAAAAGTGGATACCCAAAATAAGGGGGGAAATCTAGCGGTTGAGCGTGATCTAGGACAAATCACCTCCCTGCACAACCGTCCATGAAACAGTACTGTATCTACTATCCCTTCACGGGTTATAGTGGTACAGGGTTTTTTATTTTTTTAGATTTGATATTATGATTAAACGTATTCAGCACTTTTGTGGATCCTAGTATTTCAATATCAATATCAGGATAAGGAAATCAAGAATGAATTGGGTTTATCTGAAAAACAAAAGATTTGTTTACAATACATATTTACAAGTTTTAAACAAAACATTCACTCCCCTGAAAAAACAAAAGACTCGCGCATTTAAAGCCTTTACTTCGTGTCTCTTTATACCTTTCAGGAGATTAGTTCTAGTTTAATCAACACACAATATTAAACAATTTATAACCTTCCATTAAAACTGTAGCCTCTCATATGTCTTTAATTATAACAGCTGTTATATCAAATATATATAAATGTATTCATTCATATGTACTAAATGCATGAATGTAAATGACGTTTTACAAAATTACTGTTCTTAAAAGAGAAGAGCTTTATATGGCGAGGTTTATGGTTTTTTTAAAGCTTTTGGAATTCTGGTTCCTTCTTCAAATATACAAAATATAATGACCATAAATTATATCGAGTCCGAAAAATAAAAACCGTCAGAGGATCAAAAACGTTTCAAATAAAAAGGAACTGAGGAAAGACGTAAAACCATCCGCGAAGGATCTTTGCAACAATATCAAATGTCAATAAAGTACACGGCGTCTTCCTCCGGGTCCTTGTCCGACCACTCTCCTCCGAAGATAAAAGTCCTTCCAAAATAGTTTACATTTCCGAGGACTTCGAAAAAAGGAAGATAGCGTATAATATATGATCCTGGTCCTTGGAAAAGTAGGCGTTTGTCCAGGCCGGAACACCGACGATAAAAATGTGATGTCCGGCTGTGTTTGTTCTCCAACTCGATATCTGCCTGACTATTTGATCTAAATACATGTCTGATATATATTCACGAAGTATTTACTGTTCAATAAAAGCAAACTAGTTACTTCTTAAACGTTCTAAACAGAAGAAAAAAACAGAAACTCGTATATCAATTAAAAAAAAAGAATTAATAATTACACTTCTTCTTGAGTACTATTAATTTATAAACGTTCTGTTTATTTAACTATTAAATTAGTTCATACTTTGTCGGGTATACTCATACGTGGATTTCATTTATTTCTCTGACGATCCATTTCTATCACTTTAAATTTTTCTTACACTTTCAACTTTTTTTCTGGCAATGTGGTGTCCTTTTTTGAAACTCTCCATTATATGCTGGATAGCTGAATGGACTTTGGGTTGGGGTTCCAATCGCCGGAATTTTCCCCTAACTATTGTACAGACATAATAGCAATTCAAAATTAAGCACAGATAATAAGTTATTATTATTTAAAGCCTGCTTACGATCTATTCTAACATACGCATGCCCAATATTTAGTTATATGTCTAAAACAGATTATAAAAAAACTACAAATATTTCAAAACAAATGCCTAAGAATTGCTGGAAACTATGCATATTACACTAAAGTTAACATTATGCATAAAGAATTATGTATACCGTATATTAATGTATTTATCAATAAATTATACAAAAAAACTTTTTTAAGTGTAAACACAATAAAAACCCACTTATAAAAAATATTGGGAACTACACAAAAAATAGTACAAAGCGGTATATACATAGAAGAACAAAGCATTTATTACTATAGGATACCAAATTATCTTATATTATTGTTATTGTTCATATAGATGTAAATAAGTTATTAAGAATGTATAGATACAATTTTTGTTTATTTTGATTATAATGTTTTTCTCTCTCTCTGTTGAAAGTTTATTTGTATAATCATTTTTCTTTGAAGTTTAAGACTGGTCTGTTTGGTACAGCATATTACTTTTGTGAATTGTAGCAAATTATATTAGTAATTAAAAAATAAAAAAAATTGTATACACATTATAGAGGGGGCCACCTGTGGTCTAGCCGTTAGCATAAGAACCTACTAAGCCCAAGATCGCAGATACGTAGCCCAAAAGGTGGCCATATATTTTTTTTAAGTGAGTAAAAAATCCTTCGTTATGCTGTCCTCCGGAATGGACGTCAAACGGGGGTCTCGAGTCTATACCACATCAGTTACTCTTTAAAAGTCTCTATCCTAATTAAACCTGGACAGGCAAAAATTATAGCTTCAATTGCATCGTTCGATTAGCCATAGAAGCATAAAGTGACATTAAATTAATAAAACATTATACTGACTGGGAAACTAGTTAAACAAAGAGAAAATACTTTAAGGTAAACAATTTTGAGAACAACAAAGGAGTAGCTTATATTGTATTCATCACAGTAATCATATACAAATGTATTTATTTTTATTATTAAATCCTTGTTTATTTTTATATGTTTTTGCACAAAGAACATGTTATTGGATTTTTAGGGATTACAAAAAATTATTGCTTTTAATGTAATGTAATAAGGTAAATTATTTATTTATTCGAAAAATGCTAGGAATATACAGTTGGGTCATTTTGACTATGTGTATGGACTATAGTTCTTTACATGGTATTTTTTATTTATTTCGGGATATGAGTGACAGGAAAGTAATTCGGTCTAATGTATATGTATAATTCATTTCACGTATTCAATTTATAATATCAGGATGAATGTAAAACTTGTCCGATCCGATGGAGAGATGAGTGTCGGGAAATTCATCCTTCATTAGCCCGAAATGGCCCCTCAATGGGCCTTGTTCCCTGGCAACTTAGCCCAGAACTGAGAACTAATTCAATATCCCGGGCACCTTTCACTCAAACAACGGACCAATCAGCGATCGATTTTTGATTAGCCACGCCCGAAAACAAACTAGCTCTCATATAATTGGCCGGGCCGGACACGCTAGCGACGTTTGATTGGCGGAGCGTTGCGCTCCCGCGATTCCCATTGGCCCTGTACATGGCCAACTTTCGCCGCATGATTCCTCCATTCATCATCTATCATTCTCGAAAACTCTTATCTAAGTCCATTTGAATAACCCCACCTTCCCTCCCCAACGCTAAGAATAAATCACGGGATTTGTATAACTTTGGTTTAGTTATGTTTTCAAGAACGATTTTCTATTTTTTTTTTATACATATTATTAACGTCTTATTTGAAAATATTATTCTGAAGTTAGGAATTTATTCCTCCATTTAAATCATCCCAAAATTTTGTTTTAACAAGCCTTGACTATTTATTAAGAAGAACTACGTATATCCTTAAATATTTTCACAAAAAATGCGGCAGTTTTAAATTTTTACGTTTTGCAAATTAGCAGTTAAGAAGCTTCTATCTGTATTCTTTCGATCTCGGACAAATCATCTCCCTGCACAACCGTATCCTACAAACAGTACAGTTTGTACCGTGTATTGAACCTGTGACCCTTCACGAGTTGTTATGGTACAGGTATAGTAACACTGATAATAATAAAACTAGAATTAAATAAACCTTAATAGCTTTTCGAAATATTTTTTTTTTTTAATAAAAACTGAAATTGTTAACAACAAATATTTAATCATCTTCGTCAAAATTTCCCAGGGTGTTTAAAAAAAAGAAAACGTTTCACTAAAACTAATGAAGGATCTTGGATTCAATAGTTTTTAATTATAACACTACTTTATTGCCAACGGTTGTGTAGGGAGGTCATTTTGCTTGAGATCGCGCTCTATCGGTATTTCTCCACCCCTTCAAAGAGACTGAGAGAGCCCTAGGATCGATATATAGCTTTTAACAGACAAAATAATTTATTTGTCAAAGTCAGATTACAAACCTGTAGGACCAGCTCAACAACTCAGAGCTCTAGACACAGTCTCGCTCCCATTATATTTCTTTTTCTTTTTTTTCTCTGTATATAATTATCCACACCTGTCAAATGAAAACAATGATAATTAGCAGATTGGCTGACAGTAAAATAATATACAATGGCATGAGAGGCATGAAGAAGAACAGTAGCCAGCGGTAGCTCTCCCTTGGCTTGATTCGATTTCCTATGATAACAAATCCCTCATCCTCGTTCTTTTTAATCTCCTCCTAGTGTTCTCAGGCGTGAGAGTAGAGGCCATTCGTTCTATTAACGGGTTTGGATGTCCGTGTAGGTTTTCTTGAAAGCGTTTGTAGTATGTCCGTGTTCGTCGACCGTTGGTATTTTTAAGTCAGTATGCAGAGTTTTGTTATTGACGTACCAAGGTGCTTTGGTGATAAGTCTAAGTACTTTTGAATGAAAAGTTTGCAGTCGTTTTCTGTGAGTCTGTTTAGCGATCCCGTAAATTTGTAATGCATATGTCCAAACTGGTTTTAGTAGGTAAGTGTACGTGTTTAGTTTCTGTCTTGTATCTAATTTGGATTTTTTTCTGAAAAGCGAGTACATTAAAGTGAGTTTGATTTAGTGATTGGGGTTTCATCTTAATGTGAGGACCCCATGTCATTCTCCTATCAAATGTTAGTCCAAGGTATTGTACTTTGTCTGTCTGTGGGATGGGTGAGTTATTAAGGTGAATGGGAGGGCATGTTTCACGTCTAAGAGTAAAAGTGATGTGTTGTGACTTTTCGTGGTTGAATCTAATTTCATTATATTTCTGTAGTGAATCTAATTGTAATACTTATCTGATTAAAAAAAAGTTATAAAGGTTCGTTTCAAGATTACTACCTAGGAATTTATATAAGGGAAGGGATTTCTTAATAGTTCATTCTCTGTTGGTAAACGTTCTTACACTAGGCCGAAATGTAGTTGGGATGATTGCGTTCAGAATACTAACAGATTTGTCTATGAGTGGTAATCGATGAAAAGAAGTTTATAATTAGCTATTTATATCGGGTTCGAACCACCGGGTTCACTAAAACATTTATTATTATTATTATTGAACTCCTGGACTATAGTTATAGTACAATCTATATTTAAAGTATCCAGTAAAGTCCATATATTTACAGCACCTGTCAGTATGAAACGCATTACCGTAAGGTTGTGCAGGCTTAGTATCGTTCTGCGCCCTAATCTTCACAATTAACTGATTAATTACCCTTTAAATTATGAGGTAAATGTTAAATAATGAATTAATTAAATTAACGTTTTAATGTAATATTTTTATATAAATTGATACTAAACTAAATCATTAAACTCTTTAATTACAGAGCATATTTTAAAAAAATAAAATAAAAATATATTTGATAGAGCAAATTTTTATTTTTTGTCTTTGCAATCGATTTATAATTAAGGTATAATAATTGTCTATAATAATAACAATAACAACGAAACCAAAGGTTCGAAATCGATACCACCAATTCATAAACCATCGTTCACAGATTTAAACTCAATTCAAACCTAATCGAAATCCTCCCACTTACCTTTCGGTCTACTCTTCAGAACTTATTAACAATTGTATTTAAGAATGCGTTAATATAACATGTATCTATTTTTTTAATCAGATAAGCGTAAATGAGATAACAGAAAGATGAGGATGACCAACCTCCCTGTCAGTGTGTAAAGCGTTGAATCGAAGAGCTCTAGGTCCCTGCTTCGAATCCGGCTATAGTAGAAAGAATATTTAACCTGTTTCAACTATAAATATCTGCTATAGATTAAACTTTTGGTATCTATTTACCCTTGTGGTGATCACTTTTATGAATCCCAAAATTCATATTCATGAACCCCAAAAGATATTTCTACCTTTTACCGCGCGTTTATTTCTCTTTGAGGGAGAGGAGTGGCTCAGTGGTAGAGCACTGAGCTGCCATGCCGGAAATCCTGGTTCAATTCCCGCTGCAGGCCACGATTTTTATTTAGTCTGTTTGCAGCGGAAGATGGATCATATAGGATCTAGGACTCTCCTGGGGCACACCCAGCCTCTATAAATTATTATAAAAATAGGGTACCCAAAATAAGGGGGGGGGGGAAATCTGGCGGTCGAGCGTGACCTAGGACAAGTCACCTCCTTGCAGAACCGTTGTCGATATGAAACAGTACAGTCTCTACCATGTACTGAACCCCAGACCCTTCATGGGTTGTAGTGGTAAAGGTTTTTTTTTATTTATCTTTGTATATCGTTTTTTCTAGTTATCATAGAGCATAAGTGCCCGAACTTCCCGCCATATTCAAACTTTTTCTTCCTGTATCTAAATCACTGCTATATTTAGACAACCCATATTTTTATATTATAGGTATAACTCATACTGAATTTTGTTTTATCTGGTTACATGCATTTAGGACGTTACGTATCTTTATTTCTTTTTTTTTTTTTAAAGTATGATTTATGTGTTATATTTATCTATTACATTAAGTAAAGAAACTAATGTAGGTTTAAAGAATTTTTCTTTAATATTCAAGAGGATGTTCTATATACGTGTCGAAATTCACTGGTATATTCAAAATAGTTACTACCCAAAATTCAAATCAGTTCAGTTCAGTAATATAATAAAAATAAGCATTCTCAGACCTTTCTATATTGACAAGAATTATTTATTATACAGGAAATTTTATTATTTATTTTAAAAACAAATAATTATCTTTTTAATTATTTATTGAGTTATTTCTAAAAGCTTTGTGCCCTGATGACTTGTTCTTATTTTTTTTTCTATTATTGAAATCACGAAATATCCGCCTGCCTTTTAGGCCGTTCGATTAATCGATCTCTTAATTGCAAAAGTCAGGGAATACAAACCCTTCTTCTATTTCCGGCTTCTTGGCCTTTTTGATTATTTAATTTTACAATTTCTTGAGTGCAATTGCGTTTTTAAATCTTCAATAGCTTTATTTGGTTTTTTTGTTCTTGTATTGATCAGTTTTCAATTAATTCGTGTAATTTATTGGCATGTAATGCTAATTAAATTTGAAAAAAATAATTAAATATTTGTTGTTGTTTTCCCTGAAAATTCTCGGAATTATTTAGAACTGTTTGTCCACTAGCAATCTCATGTCTATAAAATGGTTGTTAAACAATGGTTTTTTAGGTAGTTTAAAAAAAAAACCTGTACCTCTACAACCTACGAAAGGGTTCACAATGTGGTAGAGACTACTTTGTCTTGGACATCGGTTTTGCAGTGATTTGATTTGTCCTAGACCACGCTCAACCGCCAGATTTTTCCCCTATTTCGGATACCCACTTTATAGAGGCTGGGTGAGCCTCAGATGGACCCCAGGCACTAAAGGATCCATCTCCGGCTATTAAATAAAATCTGCCGAAGGCAGATTTGAATCCGAGACCATCTTTACGGCAACTCAGCGCTCTACCACTGAGGCACTCCTCTCATATATAGGTAGTATACTAAGTCAAATTATGTTTAAAAACGTAAAAAAAAAAAGAAGGTGTTTGAGGTTAGTAGCTGGGAGGAGTGTACTGTCTTTAAATCAACGGTTGTGCAGGGAGGTGTTTTAGTCGTGATCACGCAGTCTTTAACTTTTACTCCCACCTTATAAAATCCGTTATACAGATACTCTGTTGAATATGTATTCATGTATATGTAGATAATTTTAATTTATTTTTTCCTTTCCTCTGTATTTTAATTTTCTTCCCGGAAATTCAATTAAAAATTAAAACGTTTTAATAAAAAAAAATCCTTGAAGCAGACAGTTTTTTAAAAACATAATATAATTGTTGAACCCGCCATGAATTGTTGTTCGGAAATTCGTTTTAAATCAGAGGTGAAAAATATTTTTAATTGAGTTCTGGATATGTTTTTAATGAAACAAATATGAAGTTTGGAACTTACAATAGAACAGGGGCAGTTTCAGTCTAGTATAGTGTAAATTTTAAATTATATTTCATCATCAGATGATTATTTATTTACATTCTAATTATCGGAATATAGATATAAATACTTCCTCATTTTACCGAAGCTCTCTTTGATCCAGACGGGAATAGAATGTCTCTGTTCGACTGCACTTGGGTAATTAATTTTTATAATTACTTAATATTGCTATTTCAATCGAAAAAATAAAACTTTAATCTTTTAAATAGTTTTTGTCTATTGATTAAATAATATATATACAGCATTTTTTAAAATAATTTTTTCCTTTCAAAGTAACCCTTTGAAAGAGCCGTTCATTTAATGGCACATTCCATACTTCAGCATACTATATGCCTTTTAAATTCATTTTTACAATAAGGATTTACAAAAATTGTGATAATTCTAACATATTTACAAAAGACATTATTATGTTCTTATATACTGTTACAAATTAACAAAATTAAAATTACTATAGTTATATAATGAATATCTACGTTTTACATTGTATAATTATTCTTAAATAGATGTCAACTTTTCGAAATCAATACTGTAAATAAATTTAGTGAATTCTGGTAGAAATGTATTATATAGATCATGTTCAGATATTGGCCAAACTTTTCCTCTTAATATTATGGAGATAATTAATTCCGATCGTTGTCCTTCATACATTTGGCAGTCCGTTCTTCTGTGTCTATTGAGCAAGTATTTTCCTTGATTATGTGAAATCTCAGTAAGTATGATTTGTGATGTCCATGTTCACTTAAAACATGTGTTAGTATGTAGTTAGTGGATTTTATTATTTTTGTATTCAGGTGGAATGAACGGTGGGCTGTTTCAAATAAATTTCCTAGTTCGCATAGGTTTATTCCAAAACTGACAACCAATAACTACAAATTAATAAAATAATTATATTAACAAATAAATAAATATCAGTTATTAAAAGATGAGAGGATTATTTTGGCAGAATATTTGCCACATTTTCTCCCAATTGAAATGTGCGAATAAATCTGCCTTATATATACATCGCTCATTTATATTTTAAACTTTGCCTAAGCGTGTTTCAAACTCAAGAGATGCAGATGAACTCTCAGTTATTCTAATATTCTAAAAGTTTCAACTAAGAATGTTTTGTTTTGTTCTGTTTAAAAGATTTTTCATGTAGACTAAAAGTAACCTAAGATCTCACAGCTCATTTTCTTCTAAACTAATATTCATTAAATAAGGAGTTCTAATGTATATTTTTTTATAAATAGAGTAAAATATAACACTACCCAATTACCCTACATTACTAAGGAAATAATTACTTTAAATGATTAATAATCTTGTTGTTGGCAGTCCTTTTTTAGATGTCTTTTGTTTTTACTCCCTCTTCCCTCCTATTGTTTTAACTCAGTCAAATTGGACTATTTTAAAGTGATATTAGCCCATATTTTCATATTCGCGACATCTTAAAGTTTCCATTTGAATTAATTATAAAAATATATTTTATCTCCAGCTGGTACAAAAAAAATTGTTTTTGGCTCAATTAATTAGGACTATTTAATAACTAATTTTCTCACTGTGCATTAGAAATTGAGTCAAAAAGTTAACTTTATTCCCTAGGGAGATCTTATTAATAATGTAGGATTTTTACTGAAAAAGTTGAGGGTTAGGTTGGTACACCTGCCACACCGGCCATTAAAATCAGCTCTTGTTTCAAAACACCAAAACTGATAAACAGAAGATCATTTGTGTTCAGGTTGTGTAAGCTATGGATCCACCACATATTGTAAAGAAGCAAATAATGTTATTTCAAATTTATTGCCAGCTAAATCAAAATTGTAAGTCAAAACAACAATTCGAAATTGTAATAATTGCACATTTAGTTTCAGTTTTTGAATTTATTGTAAAACATAAGATAATATAAAATATTATAGCGTATAGTTTGCCTTTTTACATCCCATCTGGAGATAAAATCTTGTATCTTGTGTCTCGGGACTAAATTGATCATTATTCCCAGCAATACTTTACTCCCTCGGCTTGGCCTCGTGAGTAAAGATAATTATTCCCTCGCATTCGTTCGTGTACAAACTTACAGCTAAGGATATTCTTTAGTCCCTAGGTGCATAAATAAATATTTTATAATATTTTAGTATAAAAATATAGACATATGGGGAAATGTTTTTATCACTTAATACTTAGCAGAGTCATGTTTTAAACCTTATACATCATTTAAATTTTATTGTGAAGTAATAATCACTTCAATCGCTTAAACGATGTTTTGAGATCCGGATAGACTTATGCCAGTTTTAAAAATAACAATTAATATCTTCTTTGGTACTCCACAGTTTATTTATATAGCTATACTGCTTTGTTTTATTCTCAGGCCTGATGATGGCCTAAAAATTAAACCGAAACGTTGGAACAAATTAAATAAGTTAAACTTCGTTTGTGTAAAATATGTCGCTCCTTCAAAAGAACGACGGAACTCAAAAATCGGCATTTTTTAGTTAAATCTTCAGTTGTGATTCTATTGGTTGAAACATTTTAATTCAGGGACGAAATATCAGATATCGCATTTCCAACATTTTTTTTTTAACTCACGTAGAAATTTCAAATACCTCTATTGAAAGGTTAGGTTATTTGATTTTTGACATTGTTCTTTTGAAAAAGAGATATGCAGTCAACCATTTCCACATCTATATCATTATGTATTATGAGTATGTCTGATTCTTTTTTTTTTGTCCCTTTCCAGTGCCAACTCAAATGTTATATATGATTTTTTTTTTATCCTTATCCGTTTTCGCTTCGTGTTTAATTGGCAGTTTAGATTCCAGACTCAGGACTGTTTTCAGTTTTAATTAATCAGTCGAGCGGTCGCTGATGGGACGTATCTCTACCAGGATCTAGACCGGACCTTCAGTTTTACATCCCCCCCCCCCCCCACCGCCACTTCGTAAGGTTATGTTCCGCTAACGAACTCTACAACGGGAATAGTCAATTGTAAAACGCGAACAAGATGGCTGCCATTTCCGTTCTTCTTTTATTATTCCTTTAGTCATAATAAAAATTTGTACCCAATAATAAAGTTACCCCACCTGGTAATTATTCCGCAGGTTGTCGCTTCGATTTGAGACTCAACAAGCTTTGACTTTTCAGTCGTTTCCTTTTTAATATTTTCTAAAAATCCAAGCTTCAGTACGGAAAAGAGAATCTAAGTAGTTGTATACTTCGGTAATAATTTCATCTAGAAATGAACATTTCAACAAAAATATATCATCTATACTTTTATGACGAAATGTTTGTTGAAACTTTTATTTCTTGATGAAATAATTACCGAAGCATACACATTTCCATGATTACAGTCTCTCTTACATACTAAAGCTCGGGATAACTAGTATTTTAGGAAGCTGTTAAAAGGGAAAGGAATGAAATTTAAAACTTTTCGTGACTCAACTGGAAGCAACAACCTGCGGAATAATTACCGAAATTCCTTCTGAGATGACACTCCGAACAATGACCGCTTTATTAGCCTTCATTGGCCATCGAGTAGCCGATTCCTAGTGATAAATCTCTTCAATTAATTGTAGATGACAAATGCAGCAGAGAACATCTGATAGCGCATCCCTTATCATCGCTCAACTATTCTTTTATCATAAGAATTTATAAAGCGTCACTTCCACTTGTTTCAGCGCTGGAAGATTGTCGCAATCGATACAATTAGAGACTCGCAATCTTGAATAGGTCATGCCATCAGAGGATCAAGATATGTTGTTTTCTCGGAAATCCTGTGGCACACTCTGTTGGTCCATCTCGACACTTTATCTTTTCAATTTTTTTTAAAGTGGAAACTTCTTTAGCTGCGTTTAGCGACTTTGGGTAGGGGAAAACTTGTGGATTCGCGTCAGCAACATGCTCGAGTCTGGCGACGAGTATACGAGGTTAAAGGTTAGAATTCCATTGATATAAGAATAATAACATTTAACTGAAAATTCGTTAAATAGTTGTCCAATTGATTCTAATAATAGCATAAAACTTCAATAACTGGTGGAACTTTTCGTTTCCTCTAAAACATTTTATTTGTGACAGTTGAATTTCTTGTTTTATGAAATATTTGAAAGTACAAATGATTTAGGTACTGTTGAACTTAACGATGATAATAATTCTAATATAAAATTTATGTAAATATTTATACATGGTATAACTAATATATATATAAAACTGTACCACTACATCCCGTGAACGGGTCTGGGGTTCAGTACATTGGAGAGACTGTACAGTTTCTTAGATAACGGTTGTGCTGGGAGGTTTTTCGTCCTAGATCAGGCTCAACCGCCAGATGTTTTCCACCTTTTTTTGATGGTCATGGGTGAGCCACATGACGTACATAGATCCCATATGATCCATCTCTGGCTGCTAACATATTAAATAAAAGTCTTGCCAGCAGCGGGATTTGAACCCTAGACCTTCGGCTCGGCAACTCGGTGTTCTACAACTGAGCCACTCCGTTACCCCCTATATATATATATATATATATAAACCATATACTTATAATAATTTCAATTAAGTTAATGATATTTTGTGTTTAACTTGTGCAGCCCATCATATATTTTGATAAATAAATAAACTACTTAAAAATGTAATTTTTTTCCGAGTGTCAGTATATATGAAAACCAGACTAATGATAATAATTTCAATTTAAATAATTCATACTATAATTGATTTATATATTCAAAAAAGGAAACAGTTATTTCATATTCACAGTTTTCACTTCTGAGTGCAGTCCTCATGAATGCCTATATTATTTTTTTTTATTAAGGTCTTGTTCTTGTCCAAATATATCTAGCATACTGTTTTATTTTCGTCCTTAATTGCGAACAGTAAAATACCGTGATTTACAACTACCAGGAATTTTATTATTTTATAACAATGGCATGTTCAGTTCTCGCGTGCCTTAGAGGAAACTTACGGGTTGCTCGAGTCCTCTGTTATTAGGAACATTTCAATTCATTTCGAGCCTCTATTTTTCCGTAGAAGTTCTCTTGAAACATACATCCATCTTGCACACCCAGATACGTCAGCCTTTCTCTGTAGTTGCTCAAGTCGTGCCCGGACAAGACTATAAACAACTCCAGCTGACCGTTTCGTTAGCGATTGAGATATCCATGGAAGTAGTTGTGGAAGGGCTGGGCTAGTTAGCGGGGTCCAGCGAGATAGATAGCCACTCATGGAGGTGCCATAAGTCAGTCCTCCAAAGAGCTATATGTTTTCATCTGCTACCATTAGCATACGACATCGCTCCTGTGTTGTTGTTGTCGTAAATCTGTTTCCGTCATTCACTTCTTGTACTTCTGTTCTTCGTCATCCTTTTCGCAGCTGTAAGAAGAACAATTGTAACATTCTAGAAAAACATACGATCAACATCCAGATGTTTTTAGTCATGTGGAAGTTTAAATAATTCATTAAATCGACTGTATCGACAATAATTAGTGATTAGTGATTGGTAGTGATTCGGAGCGGATATCCAATATCACGAGGCATTGTCAACTACTTCAACACTCGCCCCTGCCGCCTGTCAAATGCACTCGCTAACGCGTTTATCGATTCTCAAATTATCGATTTTTTTATACGTTGTACGAATCAGACGAAGTATTGTAAAAATTTTAATCTGCATTCATTTGTCTCCCTCATAACTTGAAGGCTTTGATATTTTATAATATTTTTTTTTTAAATCTTTCACTTAGTAATTTTATGGAAACACAAATAGCACATTCAAGTTTAGATAGATGTTAAACCAGTAATGGAGCCACTGTTTTATTGATTAATAGTTCCTAACTCAACATTTAATTGTGAGAAAAATAATCTTTGGAAGTATTAGCTAATGTTTCTAAGATAATCTAATGTTTCTAATATTAAGGTGGATTAACTTAATTGTTAACATAGATTATTATATTGTTATAGGTTAATAGGTTTTGATTTATAACTAATAAAATATTATTTTATAATTTCTTAATTTATCAATAAATTGAGCCCTGCTGTAATAGTAACCACAAGTTCTAAACAGTTCGGGGAAACCTTGGGTCGTTTGTAGATACTGACAATAACTTCTACAAAGGAATAGAAAAGAGAATCATAGCCGCCACGAGGGGTCATTACGGTATAATCAAGATCTTTACAACAGAAGTAATAAATAAAGACTCATAGGCTACACTCTACAAGACCCTCATCAGACCCATACTGACATACGGTTGTGAATGCTGGGTAAAGAAGAAAGTCGATGAACAGAAGATCGCAGTTTTCAAAAGCAGAATTCTGAGAAGGATTTATCAAAGAAAATGGCACCTGGAGAATAAGGCACAACAGTGAAATGTACGAAAAGTATAAGGATGTCCAAGGCTTCGTTGGGCTGGTCGTGTACAAAGGATGGCTGAAGGTAGCATTCCCAAGAGGATACTGAACCATGCACCAGTGGGAGAAAGAAAAGAAGGAAGACCCCGGACAAGATGGTTAGACCAGGCTGGGGGCGTCAGCCAGGACAGAGACCGGTGGGGACAGATTCTTCTGGAGGGCAGAGCCCGGACTGGGTCGTAGAGCCGAAGATGTATTTAATAGTAACCATGGCAACTTAAACCTAGACCACCACCTGATCTTATTTGTCATTTGTTTGAAGTTTAATAGGTCCACAACAAATGTATATTTATAAATGTTTTAAACGTGAGATAAAAATAATCTTCAGGAATTTTATACGAAACAGATAGGAAAAGTTTTTAATCGCTCTATTGAGGGTCGTGATGACTGTATCCATGGCGACCGGAAAGATATACTATTAAATATCTATTATAATACGTAATAGGAATTATTATTAATTCTTTTCCGTTAATAGGCTTAGACTTATATCATAACATAACCTTATTACATTCTTTTAAGATGTTTTAACTTGGGAATATTAAATGAAAGAGATCTCCAAAGTTTGTAATCGCTCAATTGAGGGCTGTGGTAACCGTAGCCATGGCAACCGGAAAGAGGAGAGATAATAATGAGAAGAAAGAAGCTGTTATAGAAGAGAGATAGGAGAGGGGTTTATTCCCAAGCTCTAGCCTTACCCAATTAGAAGCCAGCAATTAAACTGGCAAAGTGTAGGTTACAGATTCGACAATTAACAACTTTATTCAACTTACCTTTCATTAAGATAATTAGAACTTTATTTGTGTTTAATAACTGCCCACTCTACTCTCTAAGAGGGGTGAGCTGCACTTCAGAGGATATATATATATATTTATCGAAGGAAATTAAAACCATAGCAGGGGCAGTTATAACCTTTCCCCAGCGATAAGTTCGCAAACTGCCCGCTTGAGCGCTGTTGAAGTTGAACCTCTTTGTAGGCCATCGCTTTCCGCCCTATCTCCTTGTTTCATTTCAATTTCCAGCTTTTAAAATAAACGACATGTCGGGAATTGAGAAATTCTTGCTTGACCAAGCCTAATTAAGTGGAAGATTAAATCTAGAAGATTTTAGATGATATTGCTCGAAGGATTTTATTATTATTACCAATTTCTATCACTTTTTTTACTAATATAATAATAATAATAATAATTTTAAAAGGGTTAGTGAGTCCGAAGGCTGGATGCCCGATATCCACCATCCATGGATCACTTTTCAGATGCTTACAAGTCGGCACACTGCTGTATATTACTTCAGGAAATAAGCCCAACATCTTTACCATCTTAATCTTCGCGCTAATACTTTAATCATATTAGCTGCATGCATTTTCTGCAAGCCCTAGACCTTGCCTCATCGGAGATTTCGATGGTTCGCTTCGTCCTCGCTTCAAACCTCATCTTCATGCTCTTGGCAGTTCCATGCTTAAGCATAACCTCCGTAACTTCAAGTTCTCCCATGTCCTTCTCTGCTTCCATAAACCAGTATTTTTTTTATACATAAATTTCTGTATACATTTATGTCCCTTCTTCAAGGTGGATGGACAGAGAGCTTCGAGTTTAACCGGACAATTTTAACTATGATCTAGATTTTTTTTTTTTATATATACTACAGGACTTTCATTTGATTATATTCTAAAGATCATGAGGAAGAAAGCTCAGTATGTAGAGCGCTGAATACCTGCTCTGATAATCCTTGATTGAAATCAGGCTTTGGCAGATAATTATTACCCTCCTGGGGCTCTCCCAGTCTATATAGTGGCGGTTGTTTGTGATCTCAACCAAATCACCTCCCTGCACAGTTGTTGCCTAAGAAACATTACCGTCTCTACCATTTACTAAACCCAAGGTTTTTTTTCTTAAGTAGATCACCCATTTTATGGGTTTTTTTCTTTTGGACAAAATATACTTGAACTATCTTGTTCGATCACCTCATTACGTCCTCGGTCAATCGCTAGGTTTGTCCGACTCCACGGATTAAATCATGACTATTAATAATTGAAAGATTAACTCGCGAGAGAGATAGATAGATAGAGAGAGAGAGAGAGAGAGCGAGAGAGAGAGAGAGAGAGAGAGAGAGAGAGAGGGTGACAGCTGAGAGCTGGAGGTAGGTAATCCTGTCCTTATCAATAATACAATAGGCTCGTTACATTAGAAAGTCCTTTTACCATTAATGAGTCAACGAGTTGACCTTTCCGCTCGTCCCGTTCGTAGAGGAACCTTTCTTCCGAGCCCTTCTCCGAATGTTCAAGGATATATCGATATCCTATCTTAGGTATATCAATGTACATCTTAGTTAATACTTGTATTTATTATCAGCACCTAGTAAAAATTATATGTTATTATTAACATAATGTGTTAAAGGCTCCCAAAAACCCCGAAATAGTCAAAAGTAGAGAATTGTTTTACAGCCTGAGTATGTTTCTTGTTTTTTTGTATCTGCAAAAACATTGTATCAACGTATTTCTAGAGGAAAATAAAAAGGTAAATAAAAACATAGAATTTTTAAAATTGGTGTTTAACAAAGATTTATAAAAAACATTCAATTGCTTAAACTTATATATATATGTTTCCAGATAAATAAAAAATTAACTTTTTTCAAAGGTTTTTAAAAAATTTAAATCCTGAATATAAAAATTATATTCTTTGGAAGTATTAGCCAATGTTTCTAAGATAACATAACAATATTAAGGTGGATCCATTATCTTTACTTATTTTTCACATTTTTTATTTAATATAATAATTTAAACGTTTATTTCATAGTTGTTTAGAGTACTTTAACTTTAAAGGTGATTGTGTTTGTTTGGTGATAAGTGTAATATTTTGGTACGTTTGAAAACATATGTTATAAAAGTTAAGAGAGAAAAACAAAAGAGTGTCGACCGGCTTTTGTTCGCTCCGACTAGAATTTTGCATAAGTTTTAATGTTTGTTTTCATTGGATTTTTCATTAAAAAAATATTTGTTAGTCTTTTCCGACTAAATTAAATCTCAAAATGTTAAGATATAAAATATTAAAAATAATCTACTGATGTATAAAATAAATCTATTGACTTAGATATAAATAGAATTAAAACAAGAAAAAAAGAAGTTAGCCCTCCAATATAAAGTTGGTATTTAGATTAAAACAGGGGATGTTCAATGGAACGGAAATACAGCGGCAATGTATTAAATGATTTTATAATATATTGTTTGTAACTGGTAGCACATTTATTGATCTATACTTTACATTTTACATGCAATCGCTTTAAAAATGTTTTGTATTTTTGTATTGTTCTTAAAATTGTGCACTGTAGATAATTGAACCTTTGTGTATTACCATGTCAATTCACTTTTTTAACAATTTACATTTATGTTACTAAAAAACAACTTAATCGAATCGGGAGTGTTAAGATATAGTGATACATGAGGCCGTGACGCAAGTGGGAACATTCTTGATTAATAAAGAGCAATTGATGGTGGTATCGGAATTAAATATCCTGTTTCGATAATTATATAATAAATTATAACAATAATAAAACTATTTTTATTATTATTTATTAGAACGGTAATTATTCCCTTTCAATATTTTCCCAAAATACAAGCTATCATGAGCTTCAGTATGGAAAAGATAACGAATGGGAAGTGCGTAAAATTCAGTAATCATTTGATCTCGAAATAAACGTTTCAACTAACATCTCGAAGTATAGATGATTTATGTTTGGTTGAAACGTCAATTTCTATATGAAATTATTACCGAACTCAATAATTGGAAGCGGAGTTGTTCAGTGGTTTTCTCTCCATCCCGAAGATCCTAAGTTCAAATTCCACCGTTTACAGACTTTTATTTAATCTGTTAGCGGCCGGATATGAAGCATGTGGGGGATCTAGAACCCTCCTGGGACACACCCAGCCTCTATAAAGTGGGTATCCAAAATAAGGTGAAAAAATATGGCGGTTGAGCGTGATCTAGGGCAAATCACCAATCCTGTTATCCAAGAAACAGTACAGTCTCTCCCGCATACTGATCCCCCAGACCCTTCATTTTATATGTACAAAGACCATCAATGCACATGCTGCCTCAATAATTAATGGTTTCTTCATTTGGTCATCTATAGCAGTCCTTAGAGTCATGCTTTCTTGACTTTGAATCGGTTTCAAGATTTCAAATATCTTATGATTAAAAAAAAAACTGGACGTGAAATATTAAACTGAATATTATCTGGACATTTGTCGACGGCGTGTATACTTTAGGATAAAGTTTAAGATGTAGGAGGAAGAGAGGAGAGAATTAAAGAGAAGTGAGATTGGAAGAAGACATTAGCACTTGCTCGGGCAGATTGCGCTATCTAATCCAGTTCCCAGCGACTTGAGTTATATTGCGATGGCCCTGGGGCGGTCATCACTAGCCCATTCTCTTTTATTATTCTCCAACATCTTCTTTTATTTAGGCGCTACGAAGGGATTATTTATCTTTTATATAATACATATTTACATACATACACTTACGTGACAGCGGGGTTAATCAGACAATAACAGTCGATGAAGTAACACGTACAATGATTCGACGCTGCTGTGTTCGTCTTGATAATCCTCCTAATATAAATTAAAGTATGGTTTACATTTGAGATTTGGTACTAAGTCTAAAAAAGACTTAATCACGATAAAAGACTGAGGAAAAAAAAAGATCTCTAATACGTTGCTAAGCAACGCCGGCGGATCGTTCTGTTGCCTAGCAACCCCTACTATATCTATATCTTATATATGTCTACTGATGCCATGATGAAACTATTCAAAATGGATTCTGGGTTAAATCTGTCGAAATCTGACAATCGAAATTTTTCGTGGTACTTGTGTATTAGCCTGTCTGCAGCTATTGTTATCCGCCGTTGTTTATTACCTCAACACTGGTTATACAGATACTGATAACTCCTACCTTCTTATTCATGCTAATGGAAATTGAAATACACAAGATGTAATAATAAAATGCTAATTCTAGACTCTTCTACCCGCACGTTCCTCTTCTTGTGTATGACGTTTTCCCAACACCTGCGACGAAAACATCCCCCATGAATTATTGTCAAAATTCATTTGATGGTCTTTTTTCACATAATTTCATCTTTGGAATTATTCCAAACTTCTAGAAGTATTTCACAGCTTTTTCTTTTAAAGGCAGCATTTCTTTAAGTGTTGTGATGTTCAGTTTAAATAGGCAATGACAAAAGGAATAAGTAAAAAAAAAAAATTAATTTAGTAAACAATACAGATTTTATGAACTCAAAATAACACAAGAGGGGTATAGTATAGTAAAATCCAATGAAGAAATATACAAAAATTTGGAAGATCTTTAAACAGTCATCAGGACCAAGAGACTGAGGTTCTACGGCCACATGGTCAGAATGAATAATGGGAGGCTGAACAAAAAAATCTTTGATAAAGTATTAAGCTACAAGGGTATAGGTGGATATGTGAAGCAAATAAAAGAGGAGCTGGATAGGCTAAAAATCAAGGATAAGGACTCCTTGGACAGAGAGCTTTTCGGAAAAAATCTAAAATAAGTTGTGGTTCTTGGGTGAGGGCGGAAGAGACGAGGGAGAAAATGGACTAGAGAAGAGCGAGAGGAACAGTCCAGGAAGATGAGAGAGTATTGGAGTAGATGGGAGGCGGAGCGAGTGAAAAAGATTTGGTGATATTCGCGTGGTCCTTCCTGGCCGATTCATGGAAAAAAAAAACAATACAGAAATTTAAATAGACAATAAACAAAGTTAACAAGACAAATACACTATCAAATTAAATAACGCACACACAAATAACTCAAATGAGAATAGTTATAAGAAGAGGTTATACGGGATATAGAGGCGGGTTTCATGAAGACCGGCTAATACACTAGTACCCTTTTCGCAATGACAATACTTTCTTTAAAATGAAAGAATATTCATTTCCTCTTTGATAAAGGAGGTAAATGTGTAGGATTCTATAAAACAGCTGTTTATTATTGCAATGGCAGTTGCTAAGGCACTAGTATTGTTTTTTTAATATAGTCAGTTCTTTGTTTATTTATTAAACGTCACTTTTTGCTGCTATGGCTAATCGGACGATGCTACAATGGCAGCTCTAAATTTTGCCTATCCAGGTTTAATTAGGATAGGGATTTTTAACGAGTACCTGCTATCGTACAGACTCGGTACCGCCATTTTATATATTTCCATAACCAAGGATTTTTTACTTCATTTTAAAAAGTCCTAGGAAAATAAAACCTTCCGGGGTGCGAAACCGCGATCTTGGGCCATAGTAGGTTGTTGTAAAATTCGGACAGTCACAATAAACATTCTAAAAAATTATTCTTTTCCCTAATTAATTAATGTTTATGGAAAACCAATAAATAGAAAATACTATATAGAAAATATATACGTATAAGAGTAATCATTTGTATAACAGGTCAATTCAGCGAAGCGCACTTTACTATGCCATTAATGAAACAGGTTGTTTAATTTTTAATCCCATTTCAAAAATTAGTCGTTGCCGGAGGTAGAAATGACAGCTGTGCGATAATAAATGCATTTTCCGGTTTTCTCCCTAAATTCCCCCTCGATCGGATGACAAGTGTGCCGCCATTTTGCTCCGGCTATTAGACATATTTGATGAAGGAGACCCGATACGTACCGTCCTTAAAAACAGCTGATTATTATTGCGATGGCAGTGGAATATCCGATACTAATCATATATTTTTAACACAGTGTAATCCTGTAATTATATCTACTCAAATCAATCAAACTTTAATTGTACTGAGGAATATTTTTAACAGGGGTTATATCAGTGTTTAATGACATATTAATGTAAAAACTATTTCATATATATATTTTATTTATTTATTGGGGAGCGGGGTAATTCAGTTGGTAGACCGGTGAGTTTTTTATTGTTTCGTTTTACGTCACTTCATGCTGCTATGGCTATTTGGACCATGCTACAGTTGCAACACTAAATTTTCCTACCCATATATAATTAAGATAAGGATCTTCAACAAGTGCCTGGCATCCTACAGACTCGGGACCCCATTTTACATCTCTTCCGAAGGACGGCAAAACCAAGGATTTTTACTCCCATTAAAACATCTGAGGGGCATCTGCCTTCTTACAAACCCACGATCGTTGGCATAGTAGGTCGTTATGCTAACCACCAGACCACAGGTGACCCCTTGACCGGTTAATTACTGTCCTGATCGTGATGAAGGTTCCTGGTCCCAATACGGATGTGTCATATTAATTATTAAATCTGTTAACAGTCACAGATTACGTGGAATCTTCAGACCCTCTTGGGGCTCACTACGCCTCTTTAAACAAAAAAAATCACTTAATAGTTACCTGTCAATGGGGTTAATGACAGTATGGGGTTAACAGGGGGAAAACACTGACGATAGAACGTAAACTCAGCTAAATAACCTAAACAAAATCCTCATGCATAGGCTTAGAAACTGTAAAGTCTCTGTCATGTACTGAAACCAAGGTCGTTCATGTGTTATGTAGTGGATTGTTCAATTTTTTATATATATTTATTATAGTTTATAGATCGAAAACATCGTTCCGTTATACCCCAAATAAAATATTAATATAATTTTATATTTACTTTTAAATACTAGTTTAGTGACGCTACGCTGCCTACGTTTTTTTAAAACTCCTTTTAAAACTCTTTTTAAAACTCCTTTTTTTTAAGAACCTCCTTTCCGTATCAGATCCTCATAAATAAATTTAGTTTAAAACTGTAGAAATGATGCAAATGTAATTATAATAATTATAAAAGTTTATAATTAATTTCTAAAGTATCAAATATTTGATTATTGATTGATTAAATTAAGTTATTTAAGACAAATCTTAATTATTGCGATGGTTTAAAGTGGGCTATAATTCTAATGAACTATAACATTCTCTTTAGTCAAAAATTATAATAAATATGATTTTTAAAAACTTGGAGATGAACGAAATATGATTAAAAAAAGAAGCGTAACATAAGTCATATATAAATTAATTAGTAAATTAATTAACGAGGTATAATTAATTACCGGGTAATTAGAAAGGAGTGGGGCAGAGTACACTCGAAAGATCGCACGTCAATTGAGGCCGCTTCTATTCACCTCAATCCGTCTTCTTGTCCATTTCACAACTGACTCTTTCTGTAATTAAAGTAGCCATTTCTGGTTTCCCATTTAATGCAACATGTTTTGGATACATGCCACATGTATGTACATACATACCATATGTAGGTATTTATGTATACGTACGTCCAGCGACTATTGATTGTGTCTTATTTATTGTGATTATTTCCTCTTGAATTGCGTGTTTTTAGCTATTGGTCCGTTTTTGTTTTGTTTTTTAGCAAAACAAAAACTTGTATTACTCATGAACCCAATGAAGATTTTGGGTGCTGTAAATAATGAAGGCATTAACCAAGCCACAGGTTTTCTTCCGTTCGAGGAAACTTTTTAGAGGCTTGGTGAGCCCAGGTAGGGTCTCCGGATCCAGAGTCAGAGTCGTTTCACGTCTGTTAACAGAAAACATCAGAGCAGCCTCGCGTCCTGTGCAGTAGTTTTACCACGCAGATTCAAAGTTTTACGATGCGTATCACCTTTGATATGACATACTCTAATTTAAAATTTAATAGAACAGATGAAAGTGAATCATCTTATTAAAAAAAAATGTTTCACTACAACCTAAGAAGTATCTCGCGTTCGGTGATTGGTAGAGACTGCACTGTTTCTTGAATAGTCCGAGATCACGCTCAACCACGAGGTTTTTCCCTCAATTCATGGTACTCTCTGGAGGGTATATGGAGATCTGTTGGGTAAGCCCCAGGAAGGTCTGTAGATCAAACATGGTCCATCCGTGGCGGTCAACAGATTAAAAAATTTATTTTCCACAGCCGGATTTTAATCCGAAACATTCAGGATAGTAGTTTGGCTCTACACACTGAGTTTCTTTTAAACGCGATACATAAAAAAATGTTTGCAGGATAAACTTTGTTAAAAATGTATCAATAGTATGTCCAATCCTTAAATGTTAAAGTTCAAAGGCCTTCCATAGAGTTTTGAGTTTAAGGACCAATCTAATGCACCATTTTTTATCCCTGCAATTGCGACTAGTATCGACTCTTTTACCAGAGTTCCACGAACATTAATTAGAAAAGACCTCGCTCGGGAAGCCCTGACGAAGACGACCCGACGAAGAAACGACAGCTAAATAAATATTAAGTTAAAATACATAAAAAGCTGGATCGGTGTCACACAGTGCGGGGAGCAGAAGCAATAGCAGCACAGTAACACGCGACGTCTCCTCCTCTCTCGGATCTGTCATGGCGTGACGTCATCCTGCTTTATGGTCTCTGTCAGCGGAAGATCACAGTTGAGCATTAATAAATAATATTTATCTACTCCAGCAATGAAGAGAAGGAAAAATTATAAGGTATATTTTTACAACGGAACCTGCAATATCAAAATCCATAGACTGGACGATTTCACTTTAAATCACTATGCTTGAGGTCGCGGTTCTTAGTCCGGCAGGTTGCCTCATCATTTTTTAAAGGATTAAAAAATCCTTAGTCATGCCGCCCGTCGGAAGGGACGTTCTATAGGGGTCCAGAGCTTGTACGCTGTCAAGACCCCTGTCCCAATTATACCTGTATAGGCAAAATTTAGGACCCCCTCTGTAGCATCGTTCGATTATACTCAGTGGCATCAAATGACGTTAAATGAAACAAACACTTCCCGATTTGATGTTGACTCGACTGTTTGATCTGTTTTATACTTGTTATAATAATCAGTTGTGAGATTTCAATGGCGTAACTGTCCACCCATGACGGGTCTTCAGTACATAATAGAGACAGTACTGTTTCTTGGACAAAGGTTGTGCATGGAGGTGATTTGTCATAGATCATAATCGCCAGATTTTCCTCCTTATTTAAGTACCCACTTTATAGAGGCTGTGTGTGCCCCAGAATGGTCCTAGATCCCACTGGACCTCCGCCCGCTAACAGATCAAATAAAAGTCAGGTAGCGAGCGGTATTCGAACCAGGGCTATTGAGAGCTCTACCTCTGAAGGACTCCGCTCCCTACTTTGATAGTCCAAGGCTATCTATATTATTTCTGCTTATACCACTTCTTATTATATTCGAGTGGATGTCCAATGATGCCGATCTCTTTTTTTTCTTTTTATTTTACATAAGTCACTGGCCATTTAGTTCAAATTTGAGGTCTCATTCGTCCATGTTCAGGCCTTTTATTGAGCTTAGGTTAAAAAACGAACGACTTGGATGGGCAGACGAGGGCGAGAGGGCTGCAGGTAGCATTGTTGGATTCAGAGCTTGGAGGACCTTTGTCACAGGATGGAGAAGATGGTAACGTTGTGGCACATCATAGAAAAACAACAGAATATTTACAGTTTTTTCATCTGAGTTTATTGTTTAAAATTGCGTTATCGATGTTTCTAAGTGTTTAAAGGCTTGTTTTTATAATCGATTTTATGAAAATAGTGTTGTTAAATATATATAAAAAAGAAGAGATGGAACAGTGTTTAATTGGCGAGGACGTGTTGATAGCGAAGAGCGAAGGATTAGTTGAGATTTTTGCAGATAGTCGGGCATTACTGTCCTTATCTCTTCCTCTTCATCCGCTGCCATTAGGATCTATTCATCATTTTCCAATTTTATAACCACAATTTCGATTTATATTAGTCCAAAAATTATTAAAATTACAGTTTAAAAAATAAATTTTGGTGATATCTCATACCAAAGGGAATTTTTTTAAATATCAGACGGGTATTTGAGCACAAATCTTGGCTTAGCGTTAAAGCCTAGTTCCTTTGTTATCAGTGTTGATCTCTAATTAGCCGCCATGTTGTTTTGTCTGCTCGCAGGCTTCAGAAAGTTTTAGGTATTTGCTTGTATACCTCAATGAAGTTAGAATGTGCCATTAAATGATGAAGTAAGAGAATAGAATAATAAAACAAGGATTACCTAATCGTTTTCACTTTCTCAATCTAATAGTTCTGAGAAACCAGGTACTTGTGTATTAGCCGGTCTGCATGAAACCTACCTCCATATCTGCTGTAACCTCTTCTTATCACTCGTTTCATTTGGGTTATGTGTGCTTTATTAATTTTTTTCTGTATTGTTTTTTATAAGTATTGTCTTATTAATTTTGTTTATTATCTATTTACATTTCTGAATTGGTTAATAAATTTTATCTTATTCCTTTTGTTGCCTCTTTAAAATGAACGGAATAACCCAGTAGGGGTTTATAGTCGTTTTTAAAAGAAAAAGCCGTGAATACTTCCTGAAGTTCGGAATAATTCAAAAGATGAAATTATGTGAAAAAGGTCATCAAAGGATAGAAATGGAAATGTTTTCGTCGAAAGAGTAGGTAAACATTCATATAAGAAGTGAAACATGGCTAGGGGGTTCCAGAATCGGGATTCTATTCCAAGATTTTCTATATTTCAATTTACATTTTTATGAAAAAGAAGGTAGACGTTATCAGTATCTGGATTATCAGTCTTCAGGTTATTAATAATGGCGGATAACAATCCATGCAGGCTGACTAATACACATGTACCAAACTTTCCGTTAACCTTGATCAATCGTTAATTTTAGGTATTAGAAATTTAAAAATTAAGATATACTTGAATAGATAAAATATTAGTCTATTGTAAACATAAGTGAAGGTTTCATATAAATGATTAGTAAAGTTACATCAGCTTAATACAGACAGCGCCACTGCATTCAGAGATTAAGTATTGCAGAATACCAAATAACATTTCGAATAACCCTATTACTACTTGACCTGAATCAAGAAAACATTTTAGAATTGGAAGTAAATTTTTTTTTTAAATAAAAAAATCGGTTTGTTATAGTTTCAATATTTTAAATAAAAAACGATAAAAATCGGACGCAGATTGACGTGAATTTGATTGATAGATAATTGATGTTGCTGTGATTGCTGCGTGGTTCCCTGAGGTTAAACATTTCATTTAACACATAATATTCTTGTTATTAAATTTTTTTGTTTTGTTTTGTTGTAATTAATCTGTTATAATTGAAGCTAAGGGTTACTTTATAATTCGAATTTAGTGTAGGCTACCTAGCTTCCTCTTCAATTCCCGATAATCCTCGGAGGCGTCTGAAAAGAAGATGGCCACGTGACCTTTCTCTATTTGTCATTATGCATCACTTAGCCTATTTACTTGTTGTATTATTGTATAAACAGTTGTAAATATCAATAAATAAATAAAAAAGTCTAGGCTATCGATAGGCATCACATGTGTCGATCTATTTTTAAAATTATATTGAAGTTTTGAAGTATTTATAATTTTTTTGTATCTCTTTGTCCCTAACTCTCGTACTATGTTCGCCCACGAGAAACTTTTCTCTAATGTTGTTTATTGCCTATTCAGTTAGCGTCACTTTATCCTCTTATAGCTAATCGGACGAGGCTTCAGTGGGAGACCTAAATTTTCCCTATCCAGGAATAATTAGGATAGTGATCTTTAACGAGTACCGACATCGCTGAGGCTCGGATCCCCATTTTACGTCCTTTCCGAAGGACAGAATAACCAAAGAGTTTTTTAAAATATCTTAAGGCCACCTGCCGGGCTGCAAACACGCGATTTTGGACATAGTAGCCATAACTACACCACTCGTGGCCTCATACATGCGTTATGCCTTAATATTAAGTTATTTGTTAGCTGACAACAAGCTTTTATCCCAAGACTGAACGATATTTGTCGGATAAACCCCGCATCCTTTTCTTTTTCGGATTAGTTAGAAGGTTTTGAACTGGTTGATGAAACGTGTAGTTGATCCCATGTCGCCATTTCTCACAGCTGATAATGGATTGAAGAGAAAAATTTTCTCGCTTCATCATAGCTTAAGCAAAGACCTTGCATTATGGCTACTTACGTCTCATCCCATTTTCCAGTTCCACACTTTTAGCACGGCCATTCCAAATGGAGTTGTGGAGCGTTTGGAATGATATATAGTTCATAATTTGGCTACTTCTACTAGTGATTCAAGTTCAACTATAACATGTAAAAATGTACATTATCTATGTATAATATTTACTTAATGGGTAATATAATAACCAATACAAATTATTTACTAGAGCGAACTAAAAATATTTACTATCTAAAATACAAATATTACAGTTCAAAGTAAAACTTTGGGGGCGACCTGTGGTCTAGTGGTTAGGGTAACAAACTACTAAGCCCAAGATCGCGGGTTCGTAGCCCGGCAGGTGGTCCTAGAATTTTTTAAACGGAGTAAAAAATCCTTAATTACGCCGTCCTTCGGAAGGACCTTAAACGGGGGTCCCGAGCCTGTATGATGTTAGGTACTCATTAAAAATCCTTATCCTAATTAAACCTGGATAGGCAAAATTTAGAGCTCCCACTGTAGCATCATCTGATTAGCCATAGCAGCTTAAAGTGTCGTTAAATGAACTAACAAACAATTTAAAAATAACTCTTGAGAAATTATAAATAAGTAAATAAGTAAATAAATATAAATTGGTCTATTTAGTAATAATTGGTATACCATCACATTATATATTGTAATATATATCCCCTCTTATCTTTAAAGATTGTAAATCAAGTAATCACAGTTTTTTGCAATCATATTTTATACTAATAATATATATATATATTAATTTTAATTGGTACCAGTTCCTCTGGTTGTCTCTTTGATTTAAGCCATCAGTTTTTAACTTTTCATTTGTTTCCTTTTTAATATAAATGAAAACAAAAATAATTTTATTACTTACTGTATATAGTAACTATTACAGGCTGTATATAGATTAAAGAGCTGACTTATTCATACTGTTCAGGTTATATCATCATCTGTACTTTAAAATGTTTGTAGAAACATTCATTCATTGATGATACGATGACCAAAATATTCTGATTATCCATTAATTCTGACTATTATTTTTATTTTTGAGGATATTAAAAAAGGAAACAAATGAAAAATTAAAAGTGATCTATGGAACTTAAAAGTTTTATTTTATGGAAGTATCTATAAAATTACAAAAAATTTAATGAGCCATTTTTTTTTCAATTTAATGAGAATATAAAAAGAAACTACTTATAAGTATTAATACAATTTATCTGATTCCCTCTATATATAATCATATTAATTGGTTCATTTATAATTAAAAAGATAGGTTTAAATATGTTATCGACAAATAGAATACCATCATTGGATGCTAATGCATATTACTTTCATTTATATCTTTATTTCAATATTTATTTTCTCATTTTATTTTGTGTTATTACTGAGAAATCCGAAACTATTCAATTTTCTTCTATCACAGCGTTCCCCAAGGTGTGTGACCCCAATAATGAGTTCAGCTGCTTAAACGTGTCGCAGTGCATCCCCAAATCTGCTGTCTGTGATGGAGAAACAAACTGTCAAGACGGCAGTGATGAGAGAAATTGCCCGAGCGGTGCGAAATTTTGACATTCATTTAAAAACTAAAAGCTGGTGTCTTGCTTCCTCATCACCACAACTAACAAATCTCCATCTTTGTGTGCTTTGTATGGATTCGATGACTAATACTAAATTTAAGATCAATATATAAAATGTCATTACTAACATTCCTTACCATGTTTAAGAATTTAGTCTTAAATGAAGATGCTTGTACTGCTTTCTAACACCAGTGACACTCTTTGCATTTATTTTTATTATGTTTTAATGTATTGTTTTCAGGTTATTACTTTGTCGATCCAAAGTCAGTTCAGGTATCTGGAAAATTCTCTAATTTCAATCTACAGTATTTTATTTTCTTCACAATGCCCCAAAATACCTGAATGAATGAGTGACTTAAAAAATTAAGCAACCAAATTACATCCAGTTTATTTAATAAATTGCCTATCTTATTTCAATAACCATAATTCAATTTTTCAATTTTCATTTTCAAAAATTTTCATAAATATTTTCACAGCTGCTTTGGACCGACAACTAAATATTTATTGTATCAATTTTATATATAAAATTCATTGATACGGGGAAACATTGAGTAGATTAACTAGGTTTCAATGATGGTACATCTCCAATTTATAATAAGCATCTTTATAAAAAAAAAAAGTGGAAGGAATAAAACATATTTTCGAGACATCAAAGGAACGAGATGAAGTAATAAAACGTTTGTGAATACAATAACACAGATGGACTGAAAGAGTAAATTTAAAAAAGGAAAGAAAATAATAATGGAATGACAAACTTGCTGAATAGATGATAACCAGTGATAATCTAATGAGAAGGATTAGAGAAAAAACTCTTTATTTTATAAGAAATCCTTAATAACAGAATCTTCTTAGAAAAAATACTCTCAATAAATAATGAGATTTATACAAGGTTTCTTTTTCATTATTATATAGTTTTTTCAAGCTGTCAAAATGGCTTGAAGAGAGATTGTATGTGTTTTCAATGAGCTTCTCAATTCAAAGCATGCATTTCCATAAAAAAAATTGAGTTTCCATAAGCAGAAGCTCATTTACAATTCCATCATTGAAAGGATATTGCTGTATAGAGCACAGGCATGGATGTTAAGTACTCCTTTAGGAAAAACTCTACTTGTCTCTGAAATGGACTGTTGGAGGAGAGCTGTCTGAGCGGTCAGACGAGGAAGAAGGACTAATCTTGAAATCAGAGAGCAAATCTTCCTACAAAATATTGAGAAAAGAAGATTGGTATGGTATCGTCATCTCAGAAAAATGAAGGAAGAATTTAATTTTCAGTTGCAATGCTGAAGGGAGAAAATGGCGGTGAAGACTACAGAAAAGGTGGATAGAAGTAATCGAGGAAAACATGAGAGGAAGATATACAAGAAAGAAGGAAATAGGAAAAGGAAATTTTTGGTTGACTAAGATAGTTGAAGGGAACCCTTAATAATAAAAGAATGTTTTAAATTAAGAAATTAGTGAAAACATAACTATGAACTGTATTGTATAATATTTGTTGTATATAGCAATTATAATATATGTATATTTTTTTTTTTATAGATTGCCCTAGTAACAGCTTTAAATGCTCCAATGGTGAATGCGTTCATGAGAGTGCACGATGTAATAGAACGCCTGATTGCTCTGACGGATCAGATGAATATGGATGTCCTTCAGGTAACGTCAAAACTCTCCTGATTTATTTTACTTGTATCTTGGCTGTGCCATGGTAGCTCATTATCTTTACTTGGTTGTGCCATGGTAGCTCATTATCTGTTACTTGGCTGTGCCATGGTAGCTCATTATCTGTTACTTGGCTGTGCCATGGTAGCTCATTATCTGTTACTACTTCTTTTTTAATTCTGCGGCCTCCAGGTTATTATTAAAATTATTATTTTCTTTATTAATCCTTACAACTTTAATGCATTAAATAAAATATCCAGTTATGGTTTTACGATCAATTTAAGGTGAATGTAACTTAAATCAGTGGAAATGTGGTGACGGCGGTTGTATAGATATCTCTATGAGATGTAACATGCAATCGGATTGCTTAGATGAATCGGATGAACAAAATTGCCGTAAGTTTATTGTACTTCTCTCATTATTTCTCTCATTGTCATATTCTATGTCTCTTTACAACTCTTGTGTCTGTCCGATTTTCTTAAATGTTACATGTTCTCAATATTTCAATGTTGATGTTTCCATATTTTTTTTTTATATCTGTCCCTTTTTTTTTTTTCCTTTCTCACTTATTAAAAGATACTGTGTGTTGTCCACTCTCTTAGATTTTCATGTTGAGATTTCTTCTTTGCTTTACGCTGCTTTTGAATTTGTTGTGTTATTTATGGCTTCGATTCAACTTTTCCTCTCCAATTTAGTTCATATTGGAGAATTAGGGTAATGAAGGATTCTTAGAAGCAGCAGATAATAATGATTATAAAAATTTTGTAAATTTTTTTTTTCAATAACAAAACTCGACAAGAACTGCTATAACATAATTATTGAATACATAAATATATATCTTTTATTATCACATACAATATTAAAACATCAAGATAAATAAATATGAAGGTAAAATAAACCATGTTTCATTCAATCATTTTAAAAAGAAACATCAGTCACAGACAATACTGTACTTCAAAACATTGAGTAAGTGGGAGTTAAAATATGCAATTTTATTTAATTATTATAGAATAGTTAGTCATTTATTCCCCCAATATTCTTAATGAAGTTTTTGAATTATGGTTTTCACTAACTCCTGTCAAATTCAGAATTATCAACAGAAATATCCTAATTTTTTGTTTTCAATGTAAACTTTTACCCTATGAAAGTTTATATCCGATGAATTTTTTAATAAAAAAGTTGAACCTACTATCAATATTACAACTTTTCAAATGGTATTATTTCTAGTTAACTCCATTGATAGAGTATATACTTTTTTTTAATCTACAGATCGAAATATAACTACTTCAAAAATTAAAAATTCTTTATCAACTTTTCTATTATTGGTTTTTACAAAAACAATCTTAATCTTTAAAACATCTTAAACTTAAAAAACATTCTTCATATTTAACGTAACATATTATTCATCCTGGAATCCGTAAGTTGTCTGTTTTCAAAATATTACTCGTTAACTGTTGCATGTGCATAACCTTACTAATTCTAATTGTATTATATTTCCATTCTCTCTACATCTATCATTTTTTATTTTTCATTATTTTATTTATTCATTTTTTTTTATTTTTTTTTTTTGTGTTGTGATGTCTAGTGATTAACATATTTTTATATTTATTTTAATTTTTTTTTATTTCATATTTTATATTTAAAGAATTATTTTTATAAATCAGATATTTATAATTATAATAGCAATGAAACAACTCAAATATTAATATTGTTTAAAATTTATTTGAATTAAATTGTTAAAGAATGGAGATATCTTTATTTATAGCTTTGCCTACATTTAGCATTTTTTGTTTTGTTTTTTTATTAGTGAAGTTAATTTTTTTCCTAACTGGTTATGGCTTTATGCTTTTTGATGGGACACACTCTTCCTTCAACTTTTTTTTACATACTTCATAATTATTGATAGTTCAGCTCATTACTTTAAAATACATAATGGGTAGAAATGAAATTTTTACCGCCTTCGATCGATTTATAAGGCTTTAAAAACAAAATTTTATTGAAAACTATAAGAAGATGTATTACAAATACATTAATCATATTTTGCCTATTGACTGTGAGTATAAAGTTTTCTCTGTATTATTTATACTCTTAACATGTATACCCTATTTGCGACTCATGAGTCAGAAAAGACATGCAAAGACCCATATGGCGGCAAATGCCACGTGCTGCCATTGGATAAATAAATAAAAATGTATACCCTATTTGAGGAAATAAGTAAAAAGGTTTGATTTCACGTGCCTTCATAATAAATAATATGAGTAAGGACATATAACACAGTACAGTCTCTATAATGTAGCCACAACTGATTGTGTCTGATTACCGAAAATGTTGGATTAGTGGCGGTGTATTTAAAAAACAAATTAACATGAAAACTTTGAATTTTTACTTACTCGTATGAATTATGCTGTATCCGAGGAAAAGGTGATTTGATGGAGGTTATATTCAATTGCTAGGTTTTTCTCCAATAATAGATACCCACTTTATAGAGAGAGGTCGGATTAGTCTGGGAGTCCTGCAAATCCCACACGATCAATCAATGGCTGATAAAAAAATAAAGTATTGGGAAAAGGGGATAGTATAAAGAACAAACAAATTTCAAGTACGAACAATACCTTCAAGATTTGTGAAAAGAAGAATTATCGAGACTGTACTGTATTTAAAGTATTTCTATTACTTCGGGAAAATTGGGTAATAATTTTGAAAATGTTATTCGGTTGGTAGCATTGATTTCTCATTTGAAACTACCTTTATTTGTACGTTGTTGTGAGAGTGTGTTCCGCTTTTGAGCATGTTTATCTGTTTATGCATGATTTAGCGTGTCCTGCCGATTGGTTTAAATGCAACAACAATCATTGCATCCCAATGAAGAAAAGGTGTGATAACCAATCCGACTGCAATGACATGAGTGATGAAATGGATTGTGAGAATGGTAAGACTTCTGGCCTAGTCTCTAAGAGTTATAGTTGGCCATACCAAACGCCAAAAAAAAATTTCTTTTCTTTAATTTCACTCGCAGATATCATTCCTAAATAAAGCATATGAAGGTAATTTGTTTACCTTGCCAATACATTTCTGTTAATTGATATTTGAGACCTCTTTTCATTAAGAAAATTGGGGTCTGCAAAGAAAATGCATGCAGATTACTCATTCGGTAATTATGATTACTTATATGAAATAACTCCATATGTTTGAGAAATTTAACATATAACCTAATTATAAATCCTAATTAACATAAGTTAATATATAACAAACTCAGAGAAATATGTGAAAATGATATATTAACAAAGCCTATAATGATTGGAGGAGAAGGTCTTAGTGTTGAAATTGATGAATCCTGCTTCTCCAAAAGGAAATATAATGCGAGGAGGATATACCCGCAGCAATGGGTGTTCGGAGGTGTATGGAGGGAAACTAGGGAGTGTTTCCTATATTCTGTCCCATGTAGAACAGGTGAAATGCTGACTTCTAGCATTAAAGCTGCAATACGACCTGGTACTACAATATATTCTGATTGCTGGATGGTCTATAAGGGAATAAAGCAAATTGAAGGCATGAGCTATAAACATTAAGTTGTTAACCATTCAAAAAATTTCGTTGACTTAAGCACAGGTGCTCTTACCCTAGGGAATCACTTTGGGCCTCATTCAAACGAAGAAACAAAAAAGAATGTGGAACGAGTAGAAATATGTTGGATTCATATTTATGCGAATTCATATGGAGCAGAAGGCGCGAGAAAGAATGTTTGTTTACTTTAGATTATAGAGAGCATTGCTGATTTATATCCACAAATTTAATTTCAATTGTTTTGTTTAGAGGTTATTTATAAATATTCACATGTTTTGTTATGAGTATTTTATGTAATAGCATAAATAACAGTTATTTAAAAAATAATCTGCATGCGTTTTCCGAACCAGACCCGAAAATTGTTTTTGTTAGTTTGACCCTGGTACTTTCCTCTTGTTCGGGCGCCATCACTGATACGGGAGGGTGATATAGCAATCTTGTAACCTTTTGATGTTAGTATATGTTTTCTGTTTGCCATTTAAAATATTTTTTACATTAAGTAATAAAATCTTTGAATATTTGAGGTAAGGTTTGTTAGGGTTTGTGTATGTTTCCTGTTTGCCCTCTTTTTTGTTTTTCATTTATAAAACATTTTGCATATTAAGTAATAAAATCACTAACCACTCATACAACTGTGTAATATGCGTGGATATTCAAACTATTGATAGAATCTATGGAAGTGTCAAGTGAAGAAGTAGGAACCAATAGAGGTTATTAAGAATCATACCTAACCAAATAAGAAGAGGACTTATTTAAGTAAATATTAGACATTTTACAGCCATAAAATGACTAAATAATATAATGTTATTATTATTATTTAAATTCAAATGTTATTTGAATATAAATTTGTTTCATCTTCCTGAAACATTTTCTTACCTCAAAACTCCTAAACAGGAGAGTGTCGGAATGTAAGGTTAAGAAATATGCAGTGGCGCTCACATAAGAGGAATGTAACCTGGTCCTTAGTATAAAAGAAAAAAACAATAAATGAATGAAATTTTGAGTTTTTGATATAATTTAGCTTGAATTGGTAAAAATAAATGATTCGATTCAGTCAATTTTCCTGTTCTATTCAAAATGACATGTGTTATCAATGCGTTTGGTTTGGCCACTGTGCATTAGTTTCGAATCTGACAAGCATGTGGTTATAGTTATTGTACCTACTGGTCCTTATTGCGGAGGGGGTTCTTGTTCTGATGATCGATGTCATGATCCTTCAAAGCGTTGCGATGGGTATAATGATTGTGCTGATGGATCTGATGAATTTTGTAAGTTACATTTTTTTTTCTTATTATTATTTTTTATATTATTATTTTTTATAACAATTTTATTATTAAATATTTAATACTGGTGTAAGGTTTTTATATTCATTAAATAATGTTATGAATAGAAGCAATGTGTATGGAATGTTTAACAATGCCTCATAATAAAATTAACTATTCTTTAACTTTATATTTGTGTGTTTTATTTACTGACAGGAAGTAGAATTAACTAAAAATGAATCACCTATTTATTTTCACCAAGCATTTTAACAGAACAAAATAAAACGAATAAAAAAAAAATTATTTATTTATTTAAATTCACAACTGTATTATAACAATACAGATTAATAATATGAATGATATATGGATAAAGGAAAATGGAGAAAATATCAAGTATCAGTACTCAAATAAGAGGTTTAAGTTAGGTCACGAGGCCATGCTCTTTCCAGACACCTCAGAGGATAATTGGAAACTGAACAAGCTAGGTTTGAAAATAGTCGGCTTGAGTTGGAATGAAGTTTTTAATGAAAGGATTGATATCGGCTTCGGGCCAGATCAGCAACAAATAGGACATTTAGGCCATTATAGATGATTATTTGTTACAAAGTTAAGAGCATTGTGGATTTCACAAAGGATTTTGGATTGTAAGGATTGAATGCGAGGCTAATTCTATTAATTAGTGGAGCCCCAAAGTCCAAATAAGTCGTATAACAGTCATCTGTATTAGTATTTTGTGATTCATTGGAAGCTTAGAGCGTTTGTCTAGTAAATGTTGAAGTAGCCTGAAACGGCAAGCTGTTTCTTGTCGTTTCAGTCTATTATGAGGATTCCAAGTTAAGCGTTTGTCAAGGTGTAGTACTAAGTACCGGACCTGTTCTACAGGAATCAGTGGGATGTTATTAAACGATATACAGGAGGACAGGAAGTCGTTAATTTACGACTCTTCCTCGTAAGTGTGAAGGAAGTGTTGTGATCATGAAAATTTTATATTTCCAGATTTTAACAGGAATGTCCATTTTGATTGAAATTCCATGAATTTATTTTAGCTGGTTTTATTGGGATTTCAATATTTATGTTTGTTTGTATCATGCTCAACTCAAAAACTCTTATTTTTGAGAGTTGCAGAGAGTAATAAAATTGAAGTGAACTTTTTTTATATAAACTTGCATCACTCGGTTTGTAGTGTATGTGAGTGTAGTGTAAAAGGTAGTAATTTTTCAAAGGATGTACTATAGCTAGTTATTAAATAAAAATGCATTATATTACCAAGTAGAGACTGATTAGATTTTAGTTTTTATATAGTTGGCTTCAACTTCTTCCTATGCAAAGGGATGGACTAGGAAATGTGCTGTTTGTTCAAAAAGAAAAAAAATTCCCTAATTTATAAATAATTACAATATACATTTACAACTGTGTATGGCATATTGACATAGTTTTAAATAAATTTTTGGACTGTGAGAAAAAAAATTGGGGAAAAAACTTATTTTTTTTTCTTTAAGTAACGCTTTGAAAGGACCGTTTATGCATTTTATGAAAGTGAACGCTATGTACCTACCTAAGATTTATATGACAGAAATATGTATTTAATTATACATAACAAGTAAATTATTGTAACTTATTATAATTTATTTTATTTTAGTTGTTACTAATTTTTTTTTTTTTTTTTTTGTTACTAATTTTTCAAATGAATATATTGTAACTTATATTGTATATTTTATAGAATATATATCAAGCAAGGAATATCTATGCATATTATATAAATAACTCATCTATGGTAAAAATAAAATTAGTATTTTTCTTGCAATGATGTTTTAGAATTATCACGTAATTGCTGTAACATTTTTATTTATTTGACTTTAATCATCTTAATTTTTTTTTCTCGGTTTAACTTTTTAAACTATAGCCATTCGAATACTTTTTTTTATTAAAAAATTAACTCGTTTTAGGCTGCCAAGGTGATCAATTCATGTGTTCCAATGGGTATACTTGCATCAGCAGAAGTCAAGTATGCGATAAGAATCCTGACTGTCCAGATCGAAGTGATGAAGAAAGATGTCCAGGTAAGTGTCTTTGGAGAGGTAATTTTACTATTTATTTTTTTTAAATCTAAAATAAATAATCTTTGCAACTCATTATTTCCAAATCATATATTCATGCTGATTTCAGATTTAATAAGTTTTGTTCTTTTAAGTATGGAATTATTTTGCAAATCAAATGAACTCATTTTTTATTTAAACAAAATGAGGAGGCTGCTTTTGAGGGTTAGACAATTTTTATTTTGCCAAGAGGGATTATTTCCCAGCTAGCTTTTATCTATGAAATGTGATTTTTTGGATTAAAAAAATATTTATGTAGGATGGAAATAGTTGGGGGTGCAGTAAAAAATGTACACAATAAATAAGTGGAAACTTATTATATTTTATGTGTGCCAACGTTTCGACCTACTTTGTAGGTCATCTTCAGGGCCAATAGGAGTGGCTACTCGGTACAAAAAGTAACTCAGTTACTCCTATTGGCCCTAAAGATGACCTACAAAGTAGGTCGAAACGTCGGCACACATAAAATACAATAAGTTTCCACTTATTTATTGTGTAAATTTTTGACTGCACCCCCAACTATTTCCATCCTACATTAGTACTTACAGTCAACGAATTTCTTCCCTACATAAAAAAATATTTGTTATAAAAAACTATAAATAAGTTTGAAGTCAGCTTGAAAATTACCCTTAGCTAGAAAAGGCCAAACTGTAGAAGAATATGGCCTTCTCTATCTCCCCAAAGTGCACTTTATAATCACTTTTATTTTACAATTGTTATTCGTTGTTCTGAAATTTTTGAAGTGTTGCTTAGTTTGCTTGGTAATTACCTTTAAACTTTATGATTTACAAACATTTTTTATAGATTTATTGTTCATGCTTGATATTGTAATCTGTAAGTAGAATTTAACAATGCTAACTTCTTAGATTAGTTATTTTTCGTATTGCTTATTTTTCCGCTTCTCTTAGTAACAAAATATAAAACTATGTTGTATTTTCTTCTTTTAATCACAAAATCTATAACTATGAATTTTTCATTAATAAAATATTTTTTATGATTGTTAGTCGAGCCCAACTGTAAAAATACTTTATCATCTTTTTCTTATGTTAAAAGTTAGTAATTTACTGTCTTTTTTTTTTTTTATACAAAAATCTAAAACTTTAATTAAAAACAACTACAAATATTATCCCTCAGTTCACTTTCATTTAAGTTTATCGGGTGGTTTTTAGATTTGTCACCAATGCCTTTGATTACTCCGGGATGATTTTCTGAACTTGGCATTAGCATCCGCCACACGCATATTGAGATGTAACACCAGCATGCTCTACTCGTATGATCTCATTACTTTGTTAGGTTTATTTTTCTTTTTAACTTTAAATCTCCTTTTTACTTAAAAAAAAAACAACAGAAAACAAATAAATAATTTGATTTGAGTAAATTAAAATCAAATTTAGAAGTTCAGGCGCCATACCAGTATAAATTTTAAAAAAATGAAAGAAGTATTATTTATATTATATACATGAAACAAACAATTATCTCCTTCGTGCTCTATGTTTATTTAGCTTTTCTAAACTGCTCCAACCATCTCTCTAGTGGGAAAGTTAATCTTTGCGAAGTTTGTTTATTGGACATATCGGACACAGCTATGGAGGGAGTCCTAAATTTTTGCTATCCAAGTATGATTAGGATAGGGATGTTTAACGAGTACCTGACACCGTATTGGCTAGTTTATGTCCTCTCTGAAAGACAGCATAACTAAGGGTTTTTTTATTCCGTTTAAAAAATCCTAAGGTCAGCTATGGGCCCACAATCTTGGGCATTGAAGGGTGTATACTAACCACTACACCACAGGTGACACTTAGCTTTTCAAAGTTAATATTCCTTACATTCCATCTCTCCCGCCACCTGACTCGAGTTCAGTTTGATTGTATCTATGCAAATATGGCACCTAGATTCGTTCATATTGGTATCTAGTATTTAATAGCGCTAAGATATCAAGTGGAGCAGGGTAGCTCAGTATGTAGAGCACTGAGTTACTATGCTGAAGGTCCTGGGTTCAAATCCCGGTGTGGAATACAATTTATTTTAATCTGTTGGCAGTCATGGATGGATCCTGCAGCATCCACAGATTCTCCTGGAGGTCACCCTATAATGTGGATACCCTTAATTGGAGGAAAAACTTCAGAGTAACTTTAAATAAATCACCTCCCTGCACTACTATTGTCCTAGAAACAGTACAGCCTCTACCATGTACTGAACCCAAGACCCGTCATGGGTTGTAGTGGTACAGTTTTTTATATATATATATATATATATATATATATATATATATATATATATATATTTAAAGGAATTTATATCCATATATCTAAATCAAAATTACGTGGTATTGAAAAGAAAGTGTCGATAATTATTTTCAATTTTCTATCAATGCCCTGTTCAATACATAAATAATTTCTCGAATACTAATTTTAACCAATGTTTCTAAAAAAAAATACAAAAAGTTATTAACAAATACTTTTGTGTATTTTGGTACCTGTCATCATCAAAAAGACCAGGGAGCCAATGCATTTCAAATAATTAGTACAAAAATGCTCAGCATGCTTTTAAACTAAATATTTATTCTGAATTTCATGTTTGAACTTCTTAATTGCACTTACTTTCTTTTTTCTTTATTTAAAATTCAAATTCTATCACTTTGCACTTTTAATCATCACAGATTCTTTTTCTACTTAATTATTTATTTCATTTCCTATTATAAAACAAATTTAAAAATACTTTTCTGTCAGAAACAATTTATTACGAATTATCAATATAAAAGAATATATTTCCCTGTTTGGAATATTAGGAGTTTGCCATGAATCTCAATTCACATGTGGAAATGGGGAGTGTATTGCCAGAGAAGGTCGATGCAATAAGATTGTTGAATGTGGAGATTCCAGTGATGAAGAAGGCTGCGATGGTAATTTCAAAAATTTATTAGATTATTTTCCTTTTTTTATTTTATTATTAAATTTACATCTGTTAAAGATATTACACAATCCATAAATTATCTATGAAGCTAAATATACGATTAAAATTTATTTTTCTATTAACACAATTTTTTCTCTTTTCAAGCTGTTAAATAATATAAGGTTACGGAATTCATTTTATTTAAATATTTGAGATCTGTCCTTTTTTTTTTTTTTAATGTTGTTATTTCGTGTCTTTTCTATTGATTACATTAAAACTACATTCATATTATTCATTAGAACCTAAACATATTTTTTAAAACTGGTAACTCCATTATTGTAATTGAATTAAAAGTTTTGTTTATTTAATGTAATTCCTATGTTGAAGTATTGTGATGCAGAAGTCTGTTGTGTTATTGCCCATTAGATAATATATTTAACTAGTAATTAATGCTTATAGAAGAACCAGTAACCAGTTAGCATATTGTAGTTTGTATATTTGCCCTGCAACTTTGTAAAAAGTGCTTTTAAAAAGGCTTACAGTATTTAAATTAATGGCTAAAATAAACCTTCATCCATTTAGTGTTAAGTAATTAATACTAATAATTAGAAGTTTAATCTTCAAAATTAAATAATTTTTGATTCATATAATAATAAAAAAATTGAGGAAAGTTGCATGTGTTGGACTATTTATTACTTTTAATTTATCTTGAATAATTATTAGTCGACCGTAAAATATTGAGAAGAAAATGCTCCAAATGGAAGAATGGGAACAGGTGTTGTAACAAACAGAACATTCACCCATGCAAAAACCAAATTTACATAAAAAAAAAAAGATTGATTTCTATGCGGTGGTCAATGGTAGGAATAATTTATTTCACCTTTCAGAGGTCAAACCATCACATCCATATCATAAAGCGACGACAATGTCAGACTTCATGTTTCCCACAGTGAACAAAGTGAAGAGCTGGCTTACGAAGTCCGTATAAAAATAATTTGATATCATAAAGTTCTTTTGATACATAAATAACCTTTCTTTTGATAATGAACAATTCACATGAAACGATCCAATAGTCCTGAATCAGATTGGAAACCGTAGCAATCTGAAAAAAAACTATGAGTTTTAAATTATTAAAAAAAATCCTTTTCTTGGCATGTTCTTGAAGCGATTAGAATCTCATAATGATAAGAGAATACTGCTTTTATTTTAATCAATATATGGTCTGAATTTGGCAACTTTCCATAATTAGTATGTACATATTATTACTCCATATTACTATGTATATGATCCATTAATTATAATCTTTAATCTGAATAATCTTTAAAGTATGCTTTAATGAACTAAACTGTTCCCAGTACCTTAAATTACTTAATTGCAAAGAACTATAGTCTCAGCATCTTAAGTAAAAAAAAAAATATATATATTTATATATTTTCATTGGGTGTATAAATTGTTTACATTTAAAATATATTCTGTCTTCTTCTTTTATAATACTTTAAATTACCTGTCAATTTTGATTTTAAAAAAAGAAAGAAGAGAGATTCTGGTTTTTTTATGTAATTACGTACGTAATTAGTAATAGCTTCTATGTAAACTATTAAGCTTACAGGCTATTGCTATTGCCTTAGACTGTGTAAGGATTTAATTTATGTTTATTTGAATTTTTTTTCAATTTATTGTAAAGGCTATCTTATTTTGTATGTTAGTATTGTATATGTGTTGTTGCTTAATATCTCTGTATGGCTGGCAGATATTGATTGTATCAATAATGAGTTCCGGTGCGACAATGGTGCCTGTATCTCTAAAGATTATTACTGTGATGATATTGCAGACTGTACTGATGGAAGTGACGAGAAAAACTGCCCGAAACGTATGATCAATTTTTTTTATTTTATTTGTTCTCTCTATTTAATTAAATGAGGGTGGCATCCCCCTAGTTTTTACTTACTGTAATATTTTATTCGTAACTAACTTATCAATTTTATAACATCCTGGACATATTCTTGTCGGTAATCTTAATATTTGATTCCATTTGATAAAGATTGTACCAGTTCTTTTATTTATTATCCAATTATGAAGGGATTGTTTCCCATCTTGTATATTAATTTATCATCACTTTTTGCTTCTATGGCTAATCAGACGATGCAATAGTGGGAGTTCTAAATTTTGCCTATCCAGGTATAATAAGTAAAGTGATCTTTAATGAGTACCTGACTCCCCGCACGCTCAGGACCATTTTACATCCCGCTATTTGTGTCTCATTTCAGTTATTTCTGTGTGTATGTTATATTAAATTGTTTTCCATATTGTTTTTGCCTTGTTAATTTCCTTTGTTTATTATTCAATTGTATTCTGTATTGTTTTTGGGGGGGATATTGTCTGTTATTTGTTATTGATGTAATTTTGTTATTGACTATTTAAAATGATCACATTGCCGCTTTGGTAATTGTTGTCTCCGGAAGAAGAATCTGTGAAATACTTCCAGAAGTTCAGAATAAGTCCAAGTCAAAAAGGTCATGAATCGGATTTTGGCAAGAACTTGATATGGAAATGTTTTTGACAAAAGTGTATGAAAAAAATTTCTACGTGGCTAGAGGGGTCCAGAATAACAATTTTAAAGTTTATTCATGCCTTGTCATTATCTTATTTTGTCCTAAAAAAACTTGATATTATAAAATAAAAGACTGGCTAATACACAAGTACCTACATTCCTTCCAAAGGGTGGCATAACCAAGTAATAGGGTGTATAAAAAAAAATGACCGTTTCACTTTCCCCATGGAGAGAAGATGGCGACAAACAGTATCTTTCAACACACCACACTCCCTGGCAAGTTCGCGAGTACTTGTGGACGGATTTGACTCAACAGCTTCCTTCAGAACCTCATCAATATCCATTAATGGTCGCCCAGAGCCCTTCTTCCTTTCCAACGTCGTATCTCCACTGCTAAATTTTTCAAACCAACGCCGCGCAGTGCGCTGTTCAAGGACACCTTCCCCTTCATATTTAATTATTTCACAAGTTGCTTCAGGGGCTGTGAAATTTTTTCCCATAATGTCTTAAAATTACGAGAATTCCGTAAGACATTAAAATATTTACAGACTTTTGAACTCTGGAATTTGATAAAATGGTCATTTTTTTTATACACCCCATTATTTTTTACTTCATTAAAAAAATTCCGAGGGTGTGAACCCGTGACCTTGGGCATAGAAGGTTGTTATGGTAACCACTACACTAAAGGTGATCCCGTTTCCCATCTTAAATAATGGTAGATATAGTTATCAAGAATATCGAGGGGGATTTCTGGATGGTAGATATAGTTATCCAGAATATGGAGGGATTCCTGGATGGTAGATCTAGTTATCCAGAATATGGAGGGGAAATTCTGGATGGTAGATATAGTTATCCAGAATATGGAGGGGAAATTCTGGATGGTAGATATAGTTATCCAGAATATGGAGAGATTCCTGGATGGTAGATATAGTTATCCAGAATATCGAGGGGGATTTCTGGATGGTAGATATAGTTATCCAGAATATGGAGGGATTCCTGGATGGTAGATATAGTTATCCAGAATATGGTGGGGGATTTCTGGATGGTAGATATAGTTATCCAGAATATGGAGGGATTCCTGGATGGTAGATATAGTTATCCAGAATATGGAGGGGGATTTCTGGATGGTAGATATAGTTATCCAGAATATGGAGGGGGATTTCTGGATGGTAGATATAGTTATCCAGAATATGGAGGGATTCCTGGATGGTAGATATAGTTATCCAGAATATGGAGGGGTATTTCTGGATAGTGCATATAATTATCCAGAATATGGAGGGGGATTTCTGGAACTTTGAAAAGATAATAATATTTTATTTATTTAATCATTTATTCTTCTCCAAGTTTTGTCTTCTCAGAAAATGGATGCTGTTGTACTCTTCCTAATGCTTTTTAATAATAATCATTATAATCGTAATAGGAATTGTCTTTATTTTATCAGTGTGTTTTAGTTCTTAAGAGGCAAGCTCAAAGCATTTCCTTATAATTTTTTTCTGCCCATTTGCTTGGTGTGCTATTAATTGAGTCTATTTGGACCATTTATAATCAAATCTTTTAGTATTAGAATTGCATTTTTTATGAGAATTTTTGGATTATAACTCCTCCTTGTCCAGTACTGCTACTATCTATCTTATTGAGATATGTTGGTCACATTTTCCTTCCTACCTGTTTTTATGACTAAGCTTTTACCAATCTATTTCCAGATCAAAGAATTCTTGTCCAAAAATTTTGATTAATTATTAGGTCTATAGATATTTATTAACTACACTGCAATTACTTTTTTGTAGTTGACTCTTGATCGTTCATTAACAGTGTTTGTTTTAACGCCTTTTCAATTTCTGATATGGAATCGAAATTCCTTACTCTCATTAATTAAAATTTATCCAATTTTATTTCTTTTGTTTTCTTATTTTAAAAAATATATATTTAATTGCTTTATAATAGGGTATGTTTTGAGTAGCTTAGTAGCTAGTTTTGTATTTGAGCAGGTGATTGCGAGAGTTCAGACTTCATATGTATCAGTGATCGTAAATGCATAAGATCGTCTAAATTATGTGACGGCGAAGTGGACTGTAGAGATGGAAGTGACGAAGATCCTGGACGTTGTAGTAAGTATACCGCCATTTTGTAAGGTGTAATCTCAATTCAACCATCAGGTACTTATTTATCCGTTAAATAAAACTTAGTATATAAGTTAAATCCATTAAATATTAACTTTTTATATAAACAGCTATAACCATGAAAAAACAAAAAATATTTAAAATAAAAATGATAGCGTATTGATCTATGTAATCAGCACTCCAACAATACTTTTCCGAATTTTCTTTCTAGTTGGTAATATTTTTCGAGGGCTAAAATATAATTTAATTATTCTCTCCTACCCCAATAATTAAAATCATTTAATTAATGTACATATTATTTTTATTTATAAAATGATTTTTCTAATTATGATAATCATAGATCTATTACTTTACCCAAATAGCTGCAGAATTGTTATGATTAAAAAAAATAAAGTCGAAATTCATAATTTATTTAGAAAAAAAAAAAGAAATTCCATCAATAAATGGGTCAATTAACTAGGGAGTTATGAGAATAAAATTTTAGTGGTGTGTTCATATACTCTTGGTCTCGGGATCGAGGTCGGTTGAAACAAATAAAAGAAATTTAAATTATTGAATCATTTATAAAAAAAAGGGTCAAAGTAGATATTTGAGTCATTAGTAAATAGAAAATATCCCGTAAAATTTCATTATATTTCAAGAAATATATTATTACATATATTCAAGAAATATCAAGAAAGCATCACAGTCTTTCAGTTTCACATCACAGTCATTGTTCGAAGTAGAAAATAATTTAATAATACGACAACAGGTTATTTTCCAATTGTATTTATATTGTTAGTTTGATTTTTTCAACTCCATTATAAACCATGAAAAATTGTTTGAAACATATGTAGCGATCGATGTTATAGAGAATGAGATGTAGTAAAAAATTAATTTTGTGTAGTAGAGGTTACAGTACTGCTTTGCTTCGTAAGGCCCAAAAATCTTAATTTTAATTAGCATTTACTGTTTGTCATTACAATGTGGCTTTTATTGTACTTGTATCAGCTCAGTAATGCTAATAGTAATTTTAATAGCAATGGTAGTTACGGTATAGGAGCTAGAATCAAGTATCATTGATGTTTTATTTTTTTATTTTTTTTAAATTTGTGCTTTCAGTAACAACTTAATCACTAGATTTATAAACTTATCTATTTTCAGGGCCTTGTTCCGCCTCTCAATTCGAATGCAACAATGGTCAATGCATCCCTTTGAACCAAAGGTGCGATGGTGTTCCAAATTGTAATGACCAAAGTGATGAAACCAACAACGATTGTAATTGTGAGTAGAGAATTTTTTTTTTCATAGATAAAATACTAACATTAACAAAAATATTGCTATCTCCAGCATAATCCATAAATCTAATCCGAATCACTGCTCTTCAAGTCCATTGTTTATATGTGGGAAGGATATTGGTGAATCGGCTCTAATGGTGGTGTTTGTGGAAATTATTTGTTCATATGGTACTTTTCTCTTATACGGGTGCCACTGATAAGATTGCTTAACCTTACATTCGAACGCTAATGCCTCTGTTTAGAAGTTTTGACGTAAGAAAATATTTTATGAAGATAAAAATAATAATAAGAAGCGAGGGGATGGTTGACTGGAGAGTAAACGTAAGGAAGAAAATAGTGGGGGGTGCAGTCAAATGAAAACACTAAATAAGTGGTTGCTTATTTAATTATCTGCCGACGTTTCGACCCACTTTGTGGGTCATCTTCGGGGCTACAGGAAGCTGTAGCAAGAGTAGCCAGAATAATAAAAATAATAATAGCACTTATATATCATTTACAGGCTAATTTCTGGCAGTAATATCTAATATTTCCTTAAACAGGTGCGTTTCTCAAAAGGTAAATTCGGACCTAATTCAAATATTAGGTGCGATTCTTAGAGTCTCAATTTGTTCCTCTTTCCTATTTTGGCAATTAGCAGTTCTCCACATTCTTTCAATGGTATGAGTATGCACACTGTTTCCTGGGTCGGCAACATTTTATGAGTGGTTAACGATTTTATTACTTAATGTGCAAAAAGTTATGTAAATTTTATAAATGTGAAAAGGTTACTAGATTGCTATAACCTCTCCCTCCCCTAACAGAGTGGCACCCATATAAGAGGAAACTACTGTCCATATTAACTACACTTACTTTATATACTTTTCTTTCTTCGTCTAAATAAATACTCTTATATATTCGTATATTTTCCAAGTGTTAATGGCCATGAGTATGCTAGTTTCATTAAATGAATTCTGATTTCCAAGTTCAGGCCACATAAACTAAGAAGAGAAAAGATGAGTTTATAAGAGAAATCTTCTTGTAAACATTATCGGAATGGATAAGAATCGGGTGGATGTATATTATAGATCTGTATTATTATAGATTATCATTGTTTTATTTTCCATTTTAATAATCAGAATATTTGTCATCCCTTCTAGACCCACCGTACAATCCGGAGCCTGTCCGTTGTAGGGATGATGAATTTACATGTCGATCTAGAAATAAATGCATACCGACATATCAGCATTGTGATGGCAGTTATGATTGCCCAGATCGCTCTGATGAAGAAAATTGTGGTAAGTATTATAAAATAATTTTTTTTTTTTATTACCTACTACCAATAATTTATTTTTTTATTACCTACTAAAATATTCTCATTAATACTAACTAGTAAAATTACGGAATACACCGAGTAAATTATTGGAGAGTATGAACGTGGTTTTAGACCTAATCATTGAACTATCGATCAAATATTCTTATGCCGAATAATAAAGAAAAACTAGGATTCAAGGGAGTCGATGATCAACTCTAAATCAATTTTAAAAGAGCTTATGATTCCATCAAATGAGGTATAACGTATTGATTGAACAGGATATAAAAAAGAAATTGATGATTCTAGTACGGATGTGTATGAGTGAAACTTTCAATAAGATTAGAATCGGTAATAATTTTTTGGAGAAGTTTAAGATTCACTCAGATTCGAAACAAGGTGATTCGATTTCACCTATTCTATTCAATTTAGCACTTGAATATGTTGTTAAAAAAGTTATACACACCAAAAAAGGTTTGAATTTTAATATGAATAGTAAAATATCGGTTTGGTTTGTAGGCGATTTGGTACTGTTGATTGAATACACGGAAACTTTTAAATTAAATACAGATACGTTGATGAATGCAGGCATGGAAATAGGGCTGGTAGTAAATTTTTATTGATTATTATTTTGATAGTGATTATTTTTAAATATTTTTGTTTTGAAGAGAAAAGATTTACCCTGGCCGGGATTCGAACCCGGGTCGCCCTTTTGACGTTTCCGGATCGAACAACGGAAATGCAGACGACCCGGGTTCGAATCCCGCCCAGGGCAAATCTTTTCTCTTCATAACAAAAATATTTAAGTATATGGTTAGTAGCAGAAGAGGGGGAGATTTCGGTGATGTTGTTTTAGGAGGGAATAAGTTCCAACATGTCGAGAAGTTTAAGTACTTACAGTCTTTGGCAGTTACAATAATTATTTGAATAGAATTTTAGCATGATTTTTAAGTTATAATATATTTCACCTTCAAAAATTAAACATTTTTTGTTACCAATTTTACGAGCGTGATAAGACTGAATAGAAAAAAAGATAAACAATTATAATGATATATTACTAGAATAGAGTCGGGAAATTAAATAATTTGGCCAGATACTGAAACATGTGGAGTTTATTAAATCTAAATATATTTACAAGGTTAGGCATTCTTTACACTTAAAGAAAATACAGAAATTATCATTTTTACAAAGAAAGAGAAAAAAAAGGAATGATTTATAATAATGTTATGCAAAGAAATTATTAAATATGAATTTTCAACTCGAAACTATTTTCTTATAAACAAACACCTACACTGGGCGACAGGGCCATATGCCGTGGAATGTACAGTCTTTATTTCGTACGGTGAATGAAAATTATTGTCTTTGAGGTTGATGATGGCCGGGGAACAGCTCCCTCTTACTAATTGAATGAAAAGGCGAACTTACACTTGAAGCGAAGGATTCGATTCCTGAGCTCTGAATGCCTCTGGTTAGCAGGCGATCTGGTGGTATCAACAAGGGTATACTTCTTGTGTCTTCTGGTGCTAGGCGATCTAGGGCTATGGGTGAATATCAACAATGTCCTCCATGCGGTGAACAGCGAGGTTAGCTTTAGTCGAGGAGAGGAGAGATATGTGGATAGCTTGCAGTCTGAAGCGGAAGTCAAGTGAAGTGCGAGATGACGGAGTGGGGGAAAACAAAGTCCCTTTTATCTGTCGCCAAGGTAACAATTGTGAACGAGACCTGGGAGATTCTAATTTTAATTTATGAGATTGATTTGCGACTGAACACCTATAGTAACTCAAATAAAAGCTAATCTCAAGACAAGAACCCCTGGTCTCCCCAATTTAGAGTATTTTGTTTTGTTTTTTATTTTGTTCAGGTGATCTTTGGCCAAAACATTCAATGGACATGTATATATAACATTTAATTGAATGAAATAAATAAGTATAATAAAACATTTTATTCATTAAGTAACAATATTTTTTTTTTTTCAGCTGGTACCCCTCCACCAGAAGTGAAGATATACGAAGGAGATCAAATTATAAAAGAAAGTAAGTCACGTCACTGATAGTTCCTTTTGGCGTTTCCATAGTTACAATTATTATCTGGTAATTTTTAATCTAATAGCTCTTTTTATAATGTTTAAATGCATCCTTTCAAGAGATTGTGAATGGTGAGTCATAATGTATGTTAATGTCGCTTCTAAGATAATTATTTAAGGTATTGATAATTATATACATATTTATTGTTTCGGTAATTTCTATTCCCTTTTGTTTTTTAATTAAAGCACGAGAGGCTGTGTTCCGGTGTCGAGATGAAGGCCTTGGTCGCTACAAAGTGCGATGGTACCGCGAAGGAGGTCTCCCCCTTCCTCCTGGTAGCAGGGATTCATATGGCAGATTGGAAATGCCCAATGTCAAGGTATTTTAGTAAAAATTTTTTTGTACTTGTGATTTAGCAGGTCACCCTGGACTGCTATAGCCCGAAATTCTATATAGATATATTATATTTCTATATATAGATAATTCTAATGCTAATAATACCTACCTCCTCATTCATATTTATGGAAATTGAAATGTACAAAATATAAAAGTAAAATGCTAATTCTAGACTCCTCTAGTCTCCTTCATTTAATTATAGAAATGTTTTTCCTATACTTTCGATGAAAACATCTTTATTTTTTCTTCTTATCAAATTGGCAATATCCAGATTTTTTATGATAACTTTTATTTTAAATTTAAATTTTCAAAACTCCTCAAGGTAGTAAGTATCCTTGGCCCAATCCTTTATACAGTTTATACAGCTGACATCCCAACTCATCCTAATACTATCCTTACCACGTCTGCTGATGACACATGTGTATTATCAGTCAACACCAATCCAGTTATTGTATCCCAAAGCCTCCAATCCCATATCACTGATCTTGAAGAATGGTGTAAAAACTGGAGAATTAAAATGAATTCTCAAAGATCGCATCAAATCACTTTTACCTTACGTCGTAAACCAATGACTTTCTGCCCTTCAGTATCCTTTAATAATATCCCACTTATGCCTGTAGAACAGATCCGATACTTAGGGTTGCATCTCGACAAACGATTAACCTGGAATCCTCATACGAGACTGAAAAGACAAGAAACCGCTCGACGTTTCAGGCTACTTCAACACTAGTAAGTGGTGTAGACAAACGTTCTAAGCTTCCAATTAATTACAAAAGACTCATCTGCATGACTATCATACGACCTATTTGGACTTACGGAGTAGAGCTTTGGGGCTCCACTTAGCCATCAAATTCCTCTCGTATCCAATCTCTACAATCCAAAATCCTTTGTAAAATCCTCAATTATTTTGTTAAGAATAAAGTCATCCATAATGACCTTAATCCATAATGTCACATTTGTTGCTGATTTGGCCCGAACCCGCCTATCTATCCTTTCATAACAAACTTCACTTCCACTCAAACCCTCTAGTTTCAAACCTAGCTTCCTCTTCAATTCCCGATAATCCTCCGAGGCGTCTGAAAAGAAGATGGCCACGTGACCTTCTTAGTTGAACTTGTGATTTGAGTACTACCAGTGGGTAGTTTCTCTACTTGTCATTTTCACATGTCATTTGTATCGCTTAGCCTAGTTACTTGATGTATTATTATAATACAGTTGTAAAAAAACAATAAATAAATAAATTTAAAAAAAAAGAAATTTCAAAACAAAATTTTGAGTTAATGTTTAATTAAAAAGTTCTTTTTCTATTGTAATATATGAGTGCATATTTTTTTTTTCAGATTGAACATACTGGAACATATTACTGTGAAGCTGTTGGAATTTCCCCAAATACTCCAGGCGCTAGACAATCTGTCCATCTTACTGTTGAACAATGTAATTATTTCTACCAAGTTTTCCTTTTGGATTATTATTATTATATTTATTTTTTGTCATTCCATACTTACTCTCTCAGGTGAGAGCTACTAGCCAATGGTTCGCAATTGTGTGACTTATAGTTTTTCTTTTGTTCCCGCCGCTCCAGCATTGTCTCGGCCAGCCTCTCATTTCTTCTTTCTTTGTTAGGTTACCTTTTGGGTTTTTATCCCCAAAATGCTATTTGGGATGAAAACCTAACCAAGAAATGCGCAACTTTAAGTTAATTAAAATAAATTTGGAGTTCAGGCACCAGTAATAATATATTCCTTTACTTAATATTCTATATTTTATTAATTAAAATAAGAAAGCTTGAACAGCAAAATGAACAAAGGATTTTCTTTTGATCACAGTGATCTAATTTGGGTTTTACCTGATCAGTTGGCCCATATACATATAATGTTTTCAATATACATCTAAATTTACACTCCTTATAACAAAACTCTATATAATAAATACTTGTGAATAGGTAATCCTTCCCAGCGACTACCCCTCTGCAATGGACAAATCAGTCAGTCACGTCAATTCCTTTTTCACATAGGTTTCAGTGTATTTTTGCTCATCAATAGAAAGAAAGATAATGTGGAACTATCAATATATAATTTGATCTCTTATAGCTCCTGAGAAAAAGTCATATGAAATCTGCACTTTCAGTCTATTCTTGCGTGTTCCCACGGGAATCCTTAAAACTTAACAAATATATTGTTTTTATTTTATTATAATATATATCTGTTATTTTTTTTCTCTAATGTTACTAATTGTGTGATTTCATTATAGTACTTTATCCTACGTCACCATCTTTCCCTGTTTGCGGACCTAATCAGGCAACCTGTTACAACAGAGAATGTATCAACAAATCTCAAGTGTGCGATGGTCATTTTGATTGCGGTGATGGCAGTGACGAATCTAGATGCCCTAGATATCCAGGTTATTTAAAATAATTTATCATAAATTTAATATTTATTTCATAAATTTACTAGCGGACCCAACAGACGTTGTCCTGTTCAAAAGTTTTATATCTGAAAATTAGATTGTAACTATTTGGACCGTTTAGATGAAAATATATGTAAAAAAAAGTTTTAAGGAGGCAGTCATAAGGACTGCCGACAGAAGTGAAAACTTTAAACTGTGTTCTTTTTTGAACTTCTTAATCAATTATAGTCTGAATTATTTAAATTCCATAACTTGTAAATTGAAATGATTATATTAAACTGGTTTTACTAATCTCTTGGCACTCCAAACAGTATTTATATACATTTTGAAGTAGTTTATTTCATAAATAAGGCTGTAAAAGCTCAATACAACTTAATTGAAATAATAATTAGTATACAGTTATCTTATTTATATCATCCAAATTCTTGTGTATTTGCATCCATTAGTAACTTAATGGATAATTGACCAACTAAACCAACAGAATAATTGACAAATAAAATCTTTTAGAGGAAACCAAAGGTTTAACTAATTTTTGATGCTTCAAGTTATTATTAATATGAATTTTGCAACCATTAAATGACCTTTTAGTTAAATATTTTCATTCTTATATCAATCGAATTCTAACCTTCAAAGTTGATTAAAACAGAATGTGTAACTCATACGATGGCCACTATGCCTCGCCAGTATCGCACATACATTGGTGATGCTACCAAAAACAAAAATAAAAAAATAATATCCTTCACATGTAGAAACTCTTTCAATATATTATTTTATTTTTCTATAATGTTGATTAATCATTTGGTCTTATTATCATGGCTTTGATTTTTATGGGTTTTAGTAAAATGAGATAAGAAGATGGAATATCTGTAACCTTCTGCTTCTGGATTTATTAGCATTCTTTTTATTATTATGAAAAATAAGTTTATATTTCATTTTTATTTCCAGGATCATGTGAACCGAATGAGTTCCGTTGTTCTAATCGAAAATGTGTCTTGAAAAGTTGGGTTTGCGATAAAGAAGATGACTGTGGAGATAATTCTGATGAAGAAGGGTGTAATGTTCCGAGGCCAGGTAACGATTCTTTTTCTTTTACTGAATTATGTAATTTAATTAAATTATAATGTACAGTAATATAGTTATAATTAGTTTTTGGTTTAATAAATAATTATTTAAGAATCAGAACTTTTTTATGTTGAATAATAATAGTTGACCTTATATATATATATATATATATATATATATATATATATATATATATATATACATAAATATGGATTCAAGGATCACCCCAGTATGACCCTCGGAAATTGGAAATAGCATTCTTTTTCCACAACAGTAAAAGGTTTTTGTAGGCCTGCCATAATTTTACTGTAAATTTCTTTGCTCAACTTTATATATTTATTTTAATTATTATACAGTACAGCTTCACATGGCCCTATGGAAACCTTTCCACCTTTGTTAAACTAGTCGATAACTCAAAAACATTATATCTTACAAATGTTTCTGATCCTCACTTAAAACATTCTGTAATAGTCTAAACTAATCTAAATCAAAATGATTAAGCAAGTTCTGAGAAGAGGCATCCTAGATATTTTTTATATATGATAAATAAATAATTGTATATTTATTTAGATCATAATCTGCATTGCTTAATACTATAAAAACTTGTGCAGGTTCAAATTGTAAACAAAGCGAATATGAATGCGATTCTAAAAACCAGTGCATTCCACGGCACTTCCACTGCGACAAGACAGTTGACTGCCAAGATGGCTCAGATGAAACAAATTGCTGTGAGTTAATAATTCTTCAGATGACTTATTGATCATGACTATTATATTACATTATTATTGTATTTATTTAATTATATTTATTGTAATTGTATTTATCCAGATCCAATGAGAATTGTGGTTAACCCACCATCTTTTGCCAATTTGAGAATTGGAGAAACTTTGATAATTGTCTGCGAAGCTGTTGGCGTGCCAACTCCCATTATATCTTGGAGATTGAATTGGAAAGGTGTTCCCAACAAGTGTCAAATGTCTTCCATTGACGGAAGAGGCACTCTTACTTGTCCCGACATGCAGGTACCATATTTTTCGCTCATATGTATTTTTCGCTCATATGTATGTAAATGTGTGTATATATATACACTTTTTTATTATATATAGTCGTACCTCGTGTGATCCCATTTTAATCGTAATTTACAGATTTTTTTTATATATATTGTTATATCAGTTTGGAGAAATGCATTATGAATTTAGAGCATCGCTAAACAGACTCACAGAAAATGAATATAATCTTTTAAATCAAAAATATATAGGCATATCACAAAACCACCTTGACAAAACTTTGCATAGAGACTTTAAAATACCAACGGTTGACGAGGCCATACGAACATACCAAAAACTATTCCAAAAAAACTACATGGTCATCCAATCCCATTGATAAAACAAATGGTCCCGAATCTCATGCCTGAGAACACTAAGAAGAGACTAAAAAGAACGTGGATGAGGGATCTGTTAATTTTAGAGTATTAAATCAAGCCGCCCCTGGCTACTGTTTGTCTTCATGCCTCTCATGTCTTCTTCTTCTTTTACTTCCTCTTATGCCATTGCTAGCTTCAAGGAAGTTTTTTTTTCTTTTGAGTTTTAAACAGTAAGATTTACTTTTCTTTCTCGCCTGTTTAAACAGTCCTGTATAATTAAAACATGTAAAATTTGGCAACAAGCAATGAGCCACAAGTAGTATTTTACTTGAAGGATAACATAAGTTTTAGCTTAAAATTATATTTATATATAAACAAATTATTTTTAAATTTTTAACGTTTCCTATAAATTGAAATAACATATTTAATTTTAGATAGGGTCAATAAGGGAAAAATTGAAACTTTGTTTGAAATTCTTAAATAGTTTTACTTCCCACTACTATTTTTACTTCCCATTAACTAGTAAAGTAGTTTGCAGGAATCTTGCTGAAAATCATTTAACAAGATTTAGAGGCGTCCTGTGGTCAAGGGCTAACATAACAACGTACTCAGTCCAAGAAGCCTAAGTAGCCCGCCAGGTTGCTTTGATTTTTAAACGGAGTAAAAAATCCTTGGTTATGCCGTCCTTTGGAAGGGACGCTAAACAGGGTCCCGAGCCTGTCTGATGTCAGGTACTCGTTAAAAATCCCTATCCAAATTACACCTGCATAGGCAAAATTTTGAGCTCCCACTGTATCATCCTCTGATTAGCCATAGCAAAATAAAAGTGACATTAAATAAACAAACAACAACTTACTTTTTTTATATATTTTTCTGTATTCTGTGATAAGTATTATTTGCTAGCACTTGATACAGAATTCAATATCATTTTTTGATTCAGAATTCCTGTTAAAGCCACCTAATTATAATTGTTTAGGCGTACAAGGAAGTGTAGTGGCGTCCACATCAGATTTCTTTATTATATTATTTAGTTATCTGTTATTCTTCCTTAAATAAAAAGATAAATAAACTAGTTTCATATACTAATTTGGCAGAGGAAAAAAAAAAAAAGTATTATATGTTTAAAAATTTTGTTTTGTATGTTTATTATACAATGCTTTTTTAGCCACAAGACAGCGGTGCCTATTCTTGTGAGGCGGTTGGTCATGTTGATTACATCATAGCTCCAGTTGACACTATTGTTGTCGTAAATCCAGTCAATGTGACCTGCCTTGAAGGAACATTCAACGAGTTGGCCAAGTCGCAGGAAGAATGTATAAACTGCTTTTGTTTTGGTGTTGCCAAAACATGCAAAAGTGCCCAAATGTTTGTTTATCAGGTACTTATTAATAACTAAACGTTTTTCCTTGGCTATTGGCCTCGATATATATCTTAATGGTTCTTTATAATGTTTTTACTCTGTTTAACTTATTTTTATTTTGTTTTTAATGAAGCTTCCTCCACCTACAAATATCTATAGACTTCTGAATGTTTATGTATCTCCTTCTTGGATCGATATAAGGGTACATGGACAATCGCCTTATCAGAATAACCTGAGTCCAAACCTAGATGGATTTAGAGTAAGTATTTTAGAGTAAAATTGACTTTATCAAGGAATGACATGTAAGATATAGTACATATTTAATTATGTTTTACTAAAGCCTTCAGTCCTTTATAAGTTTATTAAAATTGTTTTTCTCTTCTATTTCTTCATTTTTGGGGCTCCTTAATTTGATTAAGTTTAATATGCTAAATTGTTATATATATATATATATTATTATATTATGTGCTGAAGGTCTTAGGTTTAAATCCAGCTGTAGCAAATAAATTATTAATTATTTAATCTGCTATCAGCTGTTGATGGACCCTGTGTGCTTTGCAGACCTTCTTGGGGCTCACCCAGCCAAATAAAGTGCCCTTAATTGGGAGAAAAAACCTTGCGATTGAGTGTGATCTCAAATCACCTCTCAGCACAGTCTCTAACATTTACTGAACCCAAGCCTCTTCATGGGTTGTAACAGTACAGTTTTTTTTTTTCCTTTCTATTTATACTTAAAGAGCTATGTCCCATCGTTTCATCTGTATAACATTTGGTTTAACTCTTAAAATATAAAATAACCTATAATATCCTTCTCAATTTTAATTAAAAAATATTTCAGTGCATTACAAGAAATTTCCAAACTCATTTTTCTTAAAATTTAGATTAAAGCATTTAGTCAAACAAAGGTGGCAATCATTAAGTTTAATTAATAATTTAAATAAATATTAAATCTACTGCCTGAATAAACTGATTGCCTTACTAATTTCAATTTACAGGTACAATCTTCTTTTGATGGATCCATCGACTATGTTTACCCGTACTACGTCCTTCCGGAACCAATTTATAATGGTAAACAATTGCAGTCGTACGGTGGCTTTTTGACTTATCAGATTATGGTAGACAGTTTGAGAGATGAAATAAATATACCTGATATCATTATCGTTGTAAGTATAAATTAAAAAAATGTTATGGTTGATTTTGAAATTTGTAGCAGTCGCATGATAACATATCACGATCCCTATTAAATCTTAATTTTTTGCATACTTCATGAATATTTCCGAAAATCTGTTAAGATGTATTGTGAATTCGGTTAGAATTGTCTATTGTAAATAGACTGATGCGTTAACTTTTTGACAATCATTATTCCAAATTTGAATATTTTTTAGCAAATTTGAACATTTCTTTTTTAGCGCATTTAGTTTATTTGCAGATTTTATTGTTCTTTATCAAAAGGAAATAATGATGAGTCCATTCATAAGGATGAAATTTGAAAGTAACTTACTCTTATTATTATCTTAATAATAATCCCTGGACCTCTTCAAAATAAAAATATTTAAAAATTATAACAATTATTAAAAAAATAAAAAATAATATATATTTATATTGTATTTTTAATATTTTTGATATTATATATTATATATTAAAACTGAAATAGGATAACACTAGCTTAAATTTGTGTGATATTTAATTGCTACCATGTTTATTTGTTTTAATTTAGGGAAATGAACAAATGCTCTTATATAAGCATCCGCATAAACTTCAAGAGAATATTTACAATACCGTTAATGCTAGTATCAGAGAAGAGGGAGGCTGGGAAGTGTTGAAAGCAAACGATTCAAGAAGGGAAGCCAGTAGGACGGATATAATGATGACTCTCCTTAATGTCGAAAAAATTTTAATCAGGTATTTAAAATTGAATAATTTACCTTTGATGTATATATTACCAAGTCATTGCTATTATTTTTAGAAAAATTATTTATATCCTAACAAAACTCAAATGTAAAATCTGTAATACTACAATCCATCAAAAGTGATCTTGGGTTCAGAATATGATAGTGGCTGTATTGTTTCTAAGTCAACAGTTGTTCCTGGAGGTGATTTGGTCGAAATCATGCTCAACTGCAAGGTTTTCCTCCAATTAAGTGTTTATAGCTGTTTGGTGAACCAAGGTAGGGTCTGCAGATCTCAAAGGGTGTCATTGATCAAACCATCAATTTTGTAGGAAAAATATTTTTTCAAATAATTTAGATAATTATCTTGAGATTTAACAAAAAAAAAGCCAGTTAGTAATGAATTTTTGAGAATCATCAAATCGACATATTTTATCCTTGCTACCTCTGTTAGCTGCCACAATCGAGAATTTTGGCACAGGAAATTGTTGGGCGTCTCATCGAAACGAAGCTATTCACGAAGATTCAGCTTGGTACTAATCAAGTGCAAAAATGAACCAAAAATGGATCCTGGACTATTATATTATATGTAATTTAAATTTGACTAAGAAAAAATATATAAAGCATTCACTTCTCCTTTTTGACTTAAATCCAATTTTACCTTTAACTTTTCGATATTCAGCGTGTTTGTTCACAATAGCCCTCAGTGCTGAGCAATAGTGGTAATCTCATTTTGAATTTCTTTAATCAATAGTTTTTCATTTGCACAACAGAGTGCACTGGAATAGCTTTTTCACAACTACCCTATATAATCCAATAACAATTAAGGAACAGTTTCTTCAACTGTTTATGATTTTGGGAGGATCATGGCAATCTTTCAGATACATTTTTTTTATTTGTTGATTTATTTTTAATGTTATTATTATTTTATTTATAGGACCCAATATACTGAAATGCGAGGAGCCTTGCATACATTCGCAAACCTTACGATGGACTCTGCCTCCTATAGTAATACAGGATTGGGAAAGGCTGCATACGTTGAACAGTGCGACTGCCCTGCAGGTTACACTGGTCTATCTTGTGAGGTAAATAAATAATAATCTTTATTTAACCTAACTGTCTCAAATAGAGTCTTATAGAAATTATGCGTAATTTAGCGAACATATTTAATTTAATTAATAAAATGATAGCATGTGGTCTTAAAAGGCCGTTTCATGGGGGAGAGAATGATAACATCACAAGAAAACAAAAATCAGGAATGTTAACAAACTGATGAGGATACATTTGTATTTGCCGGTTTGTTTTAAGTGAGTATCCTTTTACAAAAAGAGTCCATCTCAAGTTATAAAAAATTACACAAGAGTTTCCATATTGTAATGCATTACACTTAATGATTTTTTTTTTCATTTTTCTTGATTTAAATATCAATGGAATAACATAGTACATTTTATTTAATTAGACAGTGCTATGAAAAAACAACAACAAATAACTATAACTGTTCATTCAAACAGTAAATTATGCTTACAAATATTATTTTAAAAAATATAAAACTTAGAAAGGAACCCTCCAAGCTAGATCTCAGCTTATTAATATAGTAACACTGCTGACAGAATGTCAGAATAAATGTTTCTATTTAAAATCTAAGATTTTTTAAAGTTTGTGTTAATATCAAAATATAAAAAGTTTAGCCGACCGATCACAGCATTCTCTACGGAAAATTTGATATATATGTAATTTTGACGTTTCATATTAGCAATCATTTAGATTAATATTTATGCTTCACAAATTAATAAATCTTTTAAAACATATCTATTTGATAATTGTAAAGTATATGTAAATTTTAAGAATATTAAAGAAGTCGAAGTTTGTATTCATTTCATTGTTTTCTTGTATAATTTCTTGTTTTCTTTTCTCAACTCGTAGGAATGTGCTCCCAATTATGTGAGAGATGTGAGAACTGGAGGTCGAACATGGCTTGGCAGTTGTGTTCCGCAACATTGTCCTCCTGGTTACTATGGAAACCCGAGTATGAATATTCCATGTGAAAGGTGCACCTGCCCATTTGTCGGCCAGTGAGTAAACTTTATAATTTAAAATTGATAAAGTTAAATCACATCTATTTAAGTATATGAAGATAGCAATGATTGCTATCATTCTATATGTTGTTGGTGACAAAATTAAAATGGGTTTTTTGAATTGAAAACTTCTTTAGCCGTGTTTAGCAACTTTCGGTAGGAGATAAACTTGTGTGTTCATGTCACCAACATGCTCAAGACTTGCAACAACTAGCGGCCAGTGCATGAGTTATACAATTTGATTTAATCATCTTTAGTTTAAAAGTTAGAATTCCATTTATATAAGAATAATTGTATTTATCTAAAAATTCGTTTAGTAGATGCGCAGTTATTTACTGAAAAAACTAACTATTATACAATTTATAATATAATTCTAATTATTATTATAATTACGGAAAATTACCTAAGGAACAAACTAATGTTTCAGAGTCACAGATTCATGCTATTTGGACACTGATTTTAATATCACATGTACGTGCCCGGAAGGTTACCTAGGTAGACGGTGCGAGAGGTGTGCTCCAGGTTACCAAGGAAACCCATTGAGGGCTGGAGACAGGTGTACAAGTAAGATACCTCTTCACTTCTTGTACTTTAATCATATCTATGTATTATTTGTATTATACAAAGGAGACTGTTGTACCTAGGATCAAAAATTGCTTTTCTGTTTTTTATTTAATTGCTAGTTTTAAAAAAATTTATTTATTGAAATTCACAACTGTATAAGAATAAATAGAAAAGTAACTTTATTCTGGGACTAAGTCCTTCAGAATAACAAATATAAACAGAAAAATAAATATAATGTATATCTGGTCAGTAGGCTACATAGTACAAATCATAAAGTAAATAAATAAAAATAAAAATAAAACTAAGTACAAATCATGACAAGATATAAAGCAATTAAAGAGAATAAATAAATTAATAACAACAGTTAAATGCATGAGCTAGGATCCAATAATTTCTTTACATAATGTATATGTTCTTTACAAAAAAACAACAACTACAAAATCAATTATTCAATACTGATTCAATTAAACAAATGACTAAACTGATTAGAAAATATCTTTTTTGGAAGCCATGTGATGTTGGAAAAGCAAGGATTTAAATGAGGATAGTGAAGGAGCATGACGAATAATGGGAGGGATTGAGTTCCACACTGTGGTCGAGCGGGCGAGAAAGGAACGCTCGAATGTTTTGCTTCTTTGGGATGGCAAGATAAGATCGGAAAGGCAAGATCTTGTTTCATGGTGCTGGACTAAAGATTTGAATTGAATATTAAATAATGCAAAAACTAAATATTATGAATTATATGTAATAGCAAGAGAGTAAAGGCACGTACAGAAACTATTCACTGGTATTATTCAAATAAATTTAAGTTATGTTAGGAGGCCATCTTCTTTAGAGATGTCTCGGAGTCTCATTGGGAATTAAAACTATTGGGTTTGAATGGGAATAAAGTTTGTCATGAAAGGTTTGATATTGGATTAGGGCCAAATCGACAACAAATGGGAAATTAATATCACTATGGATGATTTTATTCATAACAAAATAAGGAGCATTGAGGATTTTGAATTGCAAGGATTGGATACGAGAGGAATTTCGATGGCTTAGTGGAGCCTCAAAGCTCTACTCCATAAGTCCAAATAGGTCTAATAGTAAGCATGTATATGAGTCTTTCGTATTTAATGGAGAGCTTAGAGCATTTATATAGTCATTGTTGAAATAACCTGAACTTCATCACCCCAGAGACAGCTGCCCTATTGTGCTGGGTTATTTTACACATAGCGAACTTGATATATGTTTATACATAATTTTTAAGTACTATGATGAATAAATTTATAGTACATAGTAGAAATATATATAAGCAGAATTTTGAATATATATTTCTTTTGAGTTATAGAAATCTCTCTACAATGCTGTTATTTGTATTAAGATAAACCTTAAATATAAAATTTGAGATATTTTACATTTTATTCTTGGTATCGATTTTAAAGCTTATGATTTCATCGATTGCCTAATAACGTATATCATATTGATTGGACGAACTGAAGAAGTTAATAAATCTAGCAAGGATGAGACTAGCAGCCTCCTTCTGTATAGATAACATATTGTTATATGAGTCATTGATTTCGAAAGTGAGACAACTCCATTTTATGTCATTGCTGGATATTTACTTTCAAAATCAACACATTTGAAATATTGTTGACCAAATAAATTTCTAATCACAAATTTATACTAATATTAAAATAATATCTATCACTAATTGATTAAAAATATAAAATTATGTTAATTTGTTATTAGATTTAGCTTTAATTAATTTTGTTTGCAAAATGGAGGTGTTTCACTTTCAAAATCAACGGCTCATATATTATATTAATGTTATATATTTTAATACCATTGTATTTTTCTTTAATTCAGAAATACCGGATACTCAGTGTGACCCCGTTGGCTCGATTGCTCCTTCATCGTACGGTCGATGCGATTGTAAGGTTAGTTTTCCTCATAACACAAAGATTGATTGTAAATAATTGATCTTTTAGAATGCAATAATTTGGTTTATTAAAATAAATGGGATATTTTAACTGTTTTGTTATTTTATTATTTTTCAATCTGCATATTATTTGTGAATACTGTGAGTATGGTAGTTTTTTTCTGAAATATAAAAAGCCATAATAAAGGTTAGTAAATTTTTAAATAAATTAAAAATAATTCATTTGATTGATAGGAATTGGTGACTGGACCTACCTGTTCTTCATGTGTACAATCTGCGTTTCACCTTTCACCATCAAACCAGGACGGCTGTATTAGCTGCTTCTGTATGGGTATTACCGACAGTTGTTCAAGTTCGAATCTATATCGTGATCAGGTGTGTTTATGCATGTTTTTATTTATTTTCTATTGTTCAAACGACCATTCTTTTCTGTTCAAACAACGTTTTTTTTAGTTTGTATAATAATATGTTCTTCATGCTTTTTTTCCCCCCCCATAGATAACTGTTACTTTTGGCAGAGACAACGAAAATGTCAGCCTAGCCTTGGAAGATGACATCGAGCATAGCATTAGAGGAGACGTGATTCCTGGTTCATACGAGCTCAGCTATGACCAATTTCAACCGAGGGTACTTTTAACTTTTCTTTTATTATGCTCCTAAATAGATCTTTTTTATCTATCATTTGTTGCTTTGATTAGTAAAATGATTATTTTACCATTTCATGTTTTGTTTTTTGTTACACTATTATGTCACAGCCAAATGTGATAATCAGTTTCCTTTAAAGTTGACATTAATATCCTTTAAGGGCACTTAACATGGCTTCTGTAAGATTTTTTTTAAAATTAATAAATTTCATTTTATAGTTGGTTCATAATATAATGGTGAGCAGTACCGCTTATGTTCCAAAAATATTGGGTGTTATGAGATAAAAGAGAACTGAATTTTATGGCCACTTGGTAAGAATGAAACCCATAAGATTAGTGAACTGGATTTTTACCTATTTTAAAGAAAAGATCAAACCTTCCCGGTTCGAAGTGGTGGAAAAACATTAACAAGAGATGGAGATTACCTGTCAGGATGTTCTAGTGAGCAACTGTCTCAGGATGAAACTGAATAGTGATGTTGGTTTTCAAGAAAAACCAAAGCTGAAGATGGGAAAGAAGGGAGCAACATTGGCGATGAATGAGGGAGCACTTGGCAAATATCAAGAAGAAAAAAGATAGTTGAAATGACATGCTCCTTAGTAGACCAAAATGAAAAAATAAAATAAAATTCATTATTGGTCCTTGTTTGTTTTGGGAGGTCTACGAGTACTGTTCACAGAACTACTATAGGCTGCTATATTGAGAATAACCTATAAAATTGTAGTAAACAATGTTTTTATAGTTATTAAATATTTCTGTTCATCAAAACATTTATTCAAACATTATTTTAATTACTCTTTTAAGTTTCCACAGCCACTATTTATACAAAAGGCTTCAAATGTTTCTTCTATTTTTTTGTCTCAATCCAAGCCCTGAGGAATCCAGCAGAATGTCTGGTGAAACGTTGGTGACAAATTTGGTGACACGGCCAAAACTAGAAGAAACCTTTGAAGCCTTTTGTATTATTTTAATTGCTTTAATATGAAGTGGAGCAGTGTTTAGATACTTTAATAATTATTCTGTTAATAATCAATAATCATTAAGATATTTTATTAATAGTAAAACTAATAATTCTCTTTATCAAGTTAATTATTATTATTTTTGTTGATAGGTCTACTATTGGATTTTACCCCAGAAATTCCTTGGAGATCAAGTTTTATCATACGGAGGTTTTCTAGAATATAAATTCCGCTATGTTCCAACACCTGGAGGTCAAAGCTCCCGAAACAACGCTGCTGATATCAAGTTGTCCACTGTGAGTTTTCAAAATATTATTTATATATTATTACTATTATTTTATCTTACATCATACATTATTCATTTCAAGACATTTACTTTTGAAATTTTAAAGCAGACTTTCTTTACTATATTTATTTTTAGCATTCCAATTATTAGGAAGTTGATATACAGTCAAAAAGGTTTGAATATGAATCTGGATAGTAAAATATTCAAGCTTGGGTTTGCGGATAATTTAGTTCTGTTAGGTGAGAATGTGGACATTAAAAACTAAATACAATAGCGTCGGTGAATCCAGGTAATGAAACGGCTCGAAGTAAATTTGAATAAGAAGAAGTATATCATTAGTTACAGAATGGTCATTGAGGGAAATAAATTAGAGCATGTTAAGAAGAAGTTCAAGTACAGGGTCATTCAGAGGAATCGCATGTTTTTGAAATGCACAGTACACAACGACTAGAAGAGTGGGGGAAACCAGCACAGTATTATTCAGTTCAGCAGGCTTTGCCATTTTAGTCGCCAAGTCGCAATGGAATGTGGAACACCGTGTGTTCGTGTGGTTTGGTGCCAGAACTACAGAGGCGGGGAATAAACATTGTTTCACCAGGATGGGGCCACAGCCCATTCTTAGTATTTAGTAGGCTTGAAATTTATATTGCAGAAATAGGCCGTCATTTAAGTGATGTAATTTTCCGTAAATAGTAGAATTAAATATTTTTTTCAATGTATAGTAAATGGCATTATGTAATAAGTAATATCATGTAAATAAATAAACTATTCATGTAAAATCAACAGAGTACTCATTATTTCAAAAACATGCGATTTCTCTGAATGACCCTGTACTTATGATTTACGATAAACAAAAAAAAAACATAATTCAAGAGGAAGTAAAGGCGTGGTTAAAGGCAGAGATGCTTGTTTATTTTGGTCTCAGCAGCAGGATGAACATCTTATGGTGTTTGAAAATATTGTATTGTGTAGAATATTCAGTCCGAAATAGGATGAGACAACTGGAGAATTTAGGAGATTACACAATGCCGAATTCTTGAGCTTGCATCTGGTTAATATTGAAGTATAATAACATCGTGAAGATCAAAATGGGCTTGTAACAAAGGAATTCCTTAAAAGTTAATAAGAGCTGACTGGTAAATATCCATGGTATAGACCGAGGCAGTAGTGGGAAGACTGCATTAAGAATGATATAGTGGGCTTCGGTTTGGGTGGTGATCGATGTGATGAAAGTTTTTAAGCAGAGATTAGTGGTTCCGGCATTTAGCCTTTAGTCTAGGCTTTTAGTATTTATTTAACACCACTATATACTGCTATGGCTAATCAGACGATGCTACAGTGGGAGTCCGAAATTTTCCCTATCAAAGTTTAATTTGGATAGGGATTTTTAATGAGTATCTGACATCCTCTATTTCTCATTCCTTCCAAAGGATGACATAACAAAGGATTTTTTACTCCCTTACAAAATCCTGGGACCACCTTCCAGGCTACGAACCTGCGATTTTGGGCTTAGTAGGTTGTTATGCTAACCACTAGACCACTATACTTCTATTCTTATTCTGGAAGTCAATAATGATATATTAATTATGCAGTGGAAGCACAAAAATATATCTATGCTTATATTAGATATACATTATATCCAGTTGCAAACATTGATCTTCAGAAATTATGGATTAGTTTTTACAAAATTTAAAAACTGGGTTTCTGTCAATGCCCTCTATAGCCTCTTTTTTAATCATTCATTGACTGTACTATTATCATTAAATATGTTTTTCTAGTCGAACGGTGGTGACCTGTTCTATTACGGAGAGAGGACAGTCGAACCAAACAGGATCCAAACAATCAGGGCTCCGCTCCTCGAACAACATTGGCAAAAAGGAGATGGAAGTGCTCCAAACAGAGAATTGTTTTTGATGGCTCTTTCGAAGATTAATAGCATCAGCCTCAAAGCAACCTTTACAACTAATACTCAGTCTGCTATGTAAGTTTTCTCCAGCCTTATAGGTATCTCTTGTTTTGACAACCTAAAAAAAAATAAAAGGAAAGAAATACTGACAAACAAAACATTTTTATTTATTCGATATTAATAAATATATATAGATGTACAAATAAAACACGAAAGTTAACTCTATAGTACATAAAAAAAAAATTATTTAATTAGAAATAAGAAACCCGCCCACAGAGCTGGTAACCCTACTTAAACACATTAGAACTTATATGTCTATCATATATATCTTTTTAGCATGCTTTTTTTTTCTCTTTAAATATTTTATTTTCATCATCACTTATCATCGTCAGTTATAGAAATCTTTCTTATTCAGAGAATTTGTTAATCATTGTCTATCTCTCTTTATTTCCTCTTTCTTCTCTCTTGCTTTCTTAGAGTATTACTTTACTGTATCAATGTTTCTGTTCGGAAGATTTATTAATTAATATAAACAATTTCATTTAAAAATCAGTTAATTCATAACAATTTTTTACGCTGTTAATGCTACATTTTACTTTTATTCTAATATATATTAACACTAAGGCTTAGAACATTACACTCATACTACTCAGGTAAAAATATTATTAGAATAAAAAAAATTGTATTCTCTTTATTATTAGTAATATTGTATTTTTCATGTTTTATCAAATTAATTATATAAGTATTTTAAAATTAACCAATTTCAATTTATTGTAAGAAGCATAGCTCAACTTGTTAGTAAAAACGAGATTCATCGAAAATGGTTGAATTTGAATAAAATAAGTGAAATTTTCATTTAAATCTAAACCAAATCAGTATTTTTTTTTACAGTTGCAGAATAATGCATGTAATATTGTAAAAACATATTAAAATTTCTCATTATATTTTAAAAAGCATTAAGACATATTAACAAAGGTTTTATTATACATTAAATTTTGCCATGATCGTAGGCTGCAGGAAGTTACCATGGACACCGCCGTGGACTATTACACAAACAAAGGTTATGCCTACGAAGTAGAAATGTGCAGATGTCCACCCGGCTACAGAGGGTCGTCCTGTCAATACTGCGATGCTGGCTACAGGAGAAGCGTCGAAGGAGTCTATTTGGGACTTTGTGTAGAGTGTGAATGCAATCGTAGGTCTAACGACTGTCATCCTGAGACTGGTGTTTGTTATGTAAGTAAAAGTATATTTATTAACTCTTTGTACCTAAAATATAACTAACTATAGTTATATTCTTTTTGCTTTAAATTATTATTTTTATGATTATTGCGGGGCTGAAATCTGATGACGGATCCTGGCCTCCACCAATTATCACAATTCCATGCACTTTTCATTCAATTTCTGACACCAAAGATGTCCCTCTCGTCAGCACTCCGTCCCCCTCGCCTTAGGCCTGCCTCTTTTCGTCGTCCCATGAAGTGGCTCTAAAGGCAATCTCTTCAGTATTCATTATCTTCCATCTATGCCCATCACTATCTGCCTAATTTTAAAACCTGGACTGTAAATACTGGGTATACTTCAGAATAATTTTAATTTTAAATATTTTATATAATATATTTTTTATGTTTTAAACGATCATAAATTTTGAATAATGGCCTACTTTGACAGAAGATGATTAATAAAACAACCAAATTAGATAGCTTTTTTAAGACTATTGACAAAATTAAGACTTAATCTAGACAAATATAGTGGAACATCGATTACTTCTCAAATCTCTACCGAGGGGACAGTTTTCTTTTCTCTTACCTCATATTAATAACTTATGATTTTTTTTAACTACTATTCACCGTACCTTCTAATGACTGGGAACAAATGTAGACACATTTAGTCCTGTTGAATTTGTTATAGCCTCTCATAGCAGATGGTTAAAGCTAAGGAAGTATCTTAAAAGTAAATTCATTGAAGTTACTCTAATTAAAAATAATTTTGGTTTTATTGTTCTTTCCAAGTTTTTCTTTACTTTTTTCATTTCTGGGTCCATAATTGATTGATAAAAGTAAAATGCGGCATTTGTATTTTAACTTTAGCAACAACATATCTTTGCAAGGCAATTGGCTTGCCTTTTTTTAAATTTTGAATTTACAATACCTATTCTTATTTATTTTTAAAAACTCAACACTATATAAAAAAGACAGCCTCATAACTATACAGTGCTACCGAGTACCAAGATCACTTTTTTAGATTACTTTACTGTCTAAGTGCCCCAGTGGTACGTGATACCACTTCTTTAAATATTATAAACGGATTCAATTATATCAAGAAATATTAGGGTTGAGGAGTCTGTTATTTACATTATGTTACCTAATTAAGTTAGGTTATTAGAAAAAAAATGTGTTATTTTTTACTGCATATTTCTGGTCACAATTTTTTTTATTGCCTCATTATACAAACTGTTATGTAAATATTGCTTCTTTTTTATATATCTTAAATTATTTCATTAACCAATTCAATTTTATTTAAGAATTGCCAAGACAATTGGAGAGGTGATCACTGCGAAATCTGCCCTGATGGTTCCACTGTTGATAACTGGAACAGATGTGTGCAAGCTAATTGCAGCTGTGATCCCAAAGGAATTATTGTACCTGGTTGCCCCGGAGGTCGTTGCAACTGCAAAGTAGGTTTTTATTATCCTCTCTTAAAAAATAAAATAGTTTATTTATTCATGTATTACTATTCATTCTGACCTTATGGTAAAATCTATCAGTTGGTACAAGAACAAAAAATATGTATTAACACTTAATATATAGTAGTAAATTTTTTTTTTTTGTATTAAATATTAGTTTTGTCATATTAAATAGTAAGACGTTCATAGAAATACGACAACCTTTCTTCGCAATCCACCTCCAGAGAATCTGTCTGGTATATTTGTTAGAGAAATTCCTGATTGTCCTGTAATATTTAATACAAAAAATTCATATTTAATAAAAAAATAATAGAATTTACTACTATATTTTAATTGTTAATATATATATATTGTTCTTGTACCGACTGATAGATTTTACCATAAGGTCAGATAATATGATAAACTCAAAGATAATTAATAAGAAAATTATCCACATTTTATTGTAATTTGTTTTGCAGGTGAATGTGGAAGGTGAATACTGTGATCGTTGTCGAGCAGGAACATTTAACCTCGCTGCAGATAACCGACTCGGGTGTTCTGAATGTTATTGCTCTGGAGTATCGAGCAGTTGTCAGTCATCTAATCTATATTATGAACCGATCCCGATGGTATGGCTTACTGAAAGTGACCATGGCTTCATATTGAGTGATCGGTAGGTTCCGTAAAATGATTTATTTTCAGAAAATTAAGAAATGCTCCCCGACCTTTGTGATTGTTTATATATATGTATACAGTGATATAAACATCATAAATCAACAGGTCCGATTACCATATTATTATTACCAATTATAATTATATGATGGAATTATTATATTTAATAGTTATTATATATACTTACCAACTGTAATTATATGATGGAATAAATAGCCTTAGTGCTGTTAATGTAAGTTAATTACTCTTTTTAAGTTTTGGGCCGAACATGTGAGCTATTGTCAGCTTCCTTCTTATAGGTAGTGAATCTAAGGCATTGGCTTTCAGAATAATAAATTTATATTGACATTATATATTATAATGTTGTAATAATTTTACTATTATTATTAATATTATAATAATAATATTATAATGTTATATATAATATTATATATTATCGAGCTCAATTTACTAGGTTTCTTTTCATTTTTACTTTAAAAATGCTTCTTTACTAACAAAGAAATAATCTAATTCAAGTAAATTAAAATTTACTCAAGTAAAAACTTTGAGTTCGGGTGCCAATTTAAATATAATAAAATCTCTCCTTAATATTCCATGTTAAGTTGCAAATATTTCGACTTCTTTAATGAAAATTCTTGAGTTCTTTATATAAACAGTATAAGAAGGAAACTGGTTTTTCTATTACCCATTTTAACTGTCCCTAAATCAATTTTTACCAGGAGGTGAGCGTTAGAAGTTTTAATGTAGTTATTAATGTCACATTACAATAAATATTATTATATAATCACATAATAAAACATTTAATTTTTAATTTTATAGAAATGGAGGTAACATAATTCGGAGTGACTTTATACTAAATCCACCGATGAATGAAATTGGTTACGCATTTGACAACAGACAAGAAGATTACTATTGGTCATTACCACCTAAATTCACAGGAGATAAAGTAATAATTTTCTAATATTATTAATATTTTTTATATTCTATATTAAAATATATATATCATTTTTGGATAATATAAAATAGATATAATAATTAAAATTGATATTACTATGTTTGAGATATTATATCTTAAATTTGACCTTTTTGGTTTTGCTTGTATTACTAGTGAAAAGTGTCATGTTGGCATTCAAAATTATTTGTGTATGGTTCCTTTCTCAGCTGTTTCATTTTTTATAAAATTTCAAATAAAATACTTAACTAATACATTTCAGGTATAATCTTTAAGTAAATTTATTTTTATAAATTCTTTCCCTCAATGATGACCTATCAACTTTGCCAATTTCAAACAATAATTATTATTTTATAAATAGTATATAATTGTTTTATATCATTATAAAAAGTAGAAACTAAAACTTGCTTGTTACCTTTGACTGCTACATACTTATGTGAGGCTTTAGTTTAATATCTAATGTCAATAAATATAATTACTTTCAGGTTGCCGCTTACGGAGGTTATTTGACCTTTACACAAAGATATTCAACTAGAGATGGCAGAATGCCGGAACCAAACTTTGACGTAATTTTGAGCGGTAATGGAATATCTATTTACTGGAGGAATGATGATTTATCCCAACCAGAAGAGAAAAAGGTATCATTTTTGAAAAATAATATGTTTTTGTATTACTTTTGCTTATAAATTATCAAAACAGATTTATAGAACCACTGTTGTAATATTTTATTATATCATTATTAAACTAAAGTAAAGACCCTTTTGAGAAAAGTCTAAGTATAGTTTTATAAAAAAAACAAAAAAACAATACTAGTGGAACCCATGAAGGGTGTTGGTTCAGTACACGTTTGTCCAAGCTCATGATCACCTCAATTAATTTCCCATTTTTTTTTTTCAGACATAAAATTACTTTTTTTAACTATGCGTTATTTCTTCTTCTATTGACAACAATTTTTGAAAAATCAAACGATTTTATGAGATTAGAGTTCTTCATACTTTTTTTCTTTTTAATTTATAGACCTTCAGTATCCCGATTAAAGAAGGAAATTGGAGAAGAGCGGAGCGAGTTACTGGTCATTCTATCGCTACGAGAAGAGAAATACTGGATGTAAGTAATATAATTTTTAATAATTATAAAGCATTTCTATAAAATGCTAAATATTAACTCACCGATGTTCACTTGGATCCAACCTTCCAATTGTTAATTGAACATTGACCAACGATGAGGTTAAAATTCTTTATAAGTTTTTGGTGCAACTGGAAGAATCTCAAACCTCAAATTCCATCGTCCTATGCCCTAGTCTAATTACTCCAACAGATCCTGAATGTGGAAAAATAACGGACTAAATTCACAAACAGTTTTTTTTTTTTCACTGTCTTAGTTATTTTTTTCACACAGCTTCAGGCTTTTTTAAAAATATCCGATCTATAGTATACAGTGGAGTTAAAATTTATTAATAACTTAAATTTGGCTTATTATACAGTATAAAGTTTAATTAAAAGTAAATAAACATTTTAGTGCGATTATTATATGGTTACAATATCCATTTTTTTTAATAAGGAAGGAAATAGTTGGGGGTGCAGTCATATTAAACACTAAATAAGTCAATAAATATCAAGTTTATATATCAATAAATAAAATAAGTACCCACTTATTTAGTGTTTAATTTGATTGCACCCCCAACTATTTCCTTCCTTATTCAGATCTTCCAGTCAACTATCTCCTCGCATACGTGAATCCATTTTCTTTATTTGGTAAAGTTAAATATATATTTATCTTGAATAACATTTGTTGACCTTAAGTATACGAGGAAGCAGATGTTCAATGTGAAGGTCAGAAAAATTCTCTTAAATAAGAACTTTTGAAATGTGAATATTTTGTGGGGAAAAAATATTTTTACTAATTGTTTTTTTATGATTCTTTTTTCCTAAATAACCTATGGATTCTTTGTGTTGATTTACAATTTAATGTTGTTGTTTTTTCAGATATTGTCTCAACTCTCAGCAATTCAAATTCGAGCTAGCTTTGGTCGAGAAACACGAGAAAGTTACTTGAGCGACGTTGCTCTTGATGTTGGGATTGCCGAAGCCTCTGGACCAGCAGCTTTGGAAGTTGAGTTCTGTAGGTGCCCTCCGGGATATACAGGAACCTCCTGTGAGGTAAGTCTTCAACTCACTATACTTTTTAGCTCTTAAATAATATTTGACGATAAGAGTACATTTTTTGACAAAAGCAGCAAGATAATCTTGCAAGAGAAAGCTTACCCACCTCGTTAAGGTGTTTTCTAATCAATACATTTATTAATGGTTTATTTATTTTAATAGTCCTTATTACCTGTTCGAAACCTTATATCTTTATGATTTTATCTTACATATAAAAATGTGATATAAAATCTTAAACCAGAAACAACTTAAAAATTGTCTTTATTTTTTTGAGGAGAATAAAATATCAAATCCAGCAGTGGCGCAGCAACTCATTGCTGAGTCAAGGCCTCCTTTACCAGCCTATGACATGATTCCCTGTCCTGTGCGGCCATCATCCACTCCCGCACTCCGAGCAATGCCCAATCATAATGGGCAATCCCTTCTCGCCACCGCATCCTTGGTCTTCCTTTATGTCTGGGCCCATGAACTTCCTTGAGAAAGGTTTTCTTTGTGATTGAATCTTTATTCATCCTTGACAGTTGTCCCTTAATTTTCCGAGTCGGACAAATCTAGCTATGCAGGGCTCCTTGAAGAGAGCATAAGATTCCTCCTTCGCCATGTTTGACCCTGCTTTATTCCTCTATAAATTGATTGAATGACCTTCTTTCATGAAATAGCAGAGCCGATATCTTTGTTGTTCTCGAAATTAATTTTAACTTACTGAGGAGAATAAAGTATAGGTAATTTTATCTAATTGTAATGTATCAAATTTGATTTTTTTATGTTATACTGCAATCGATCTTAATTGTCTATCATTTTTTTATTTTTTTTAAATATTTAAAATGAACATCGCATCTAATTATGATGATGGAAAATGATAATGATTACTTTTATTTTCTATTTTGCTAGCGGTGTGAACCACGTCATTATAGAGACTACGACAACACTTGCAAACCTTGCCGTTGTAATGACCATGAAGAAAGCTGTTCGATCGACTCTGATAACAGATTGAAATGTGTCTGTCAACCCGGATGGTTTGGAGAAAGCTGCGAAACAGGTTGGTGAAATTTAAAATTTTTATTTTTCATGATTTTGTTTATGTTTGTTTCAAATTTTGATTATTTATAAGTCATTTAATGTTTGAAGTTCTAATCAAATATAAATAGCAAAGAGAATTGAGAAGCACTGTTGATGGAGTCCCATTATAAGGTCAAAGTTATGAAGGAAGTTCGTTTAATTCTTTTTATTTAATCCAAGGAATTAAGTGACCTGTCATTTTTTTCCCCTTTATTAAGGTTTAGTGAGTTTATTCCTATTTTTTCTGCCTAAAATATGTTAATTTAGATTAAAAGAATTATTTTTAATAATGTATATTTAGGAAATTTCCTTACATAAGAAATGGTGTTGATAAAACACCTATTCTATTCTCTAGTCTAAAGACCTATTTTGGTCTATTCTTAACACATTAACTATTACCTCTTGTCATCTGTTATAATAATTATTTCTATAACATTCAATATAAAAATAACATATAAAAAAAATGTTTTTCAGAATAGACTTATTATAAATTAATTCTATTATGAATTAAACACATTATGGTCGAGACACATAATAATAAGTTTTTAACAAACTGTGAGTATCAAATAGTTATAAATTTTTTAAATATGAATGTGCGAATTAAAGCTATAAGAGCCCTTTCTCATACATGGTATTATGAAAAACAAACATACACAAAACAATTGATTAGATAGATTGTTGCTAAGATCAAGTAGCCTTTATTTTTTTATTATAATGATGTAGAATACATTCTGTTAAGAAAATAAAAAAAATGTATTGGCACAAAATGCCCGACCACAATGTGTTAAATTAATCTGAAGTAAACATTATTAATATTCTTTCTTATTTAGTTGAGTTAATATGTTGTAGTATATATATATCATAATATATATGTATAGTACATATTATATATAGTATAAGATACTGTCATTTGTTGGCATTAATGAAATGAAATTACTATTTTGTCTATCAAGAACCATTTCTTCAATTCATGTAATATTGTTTATTATGAGTAATGTAGCAATCGTTGATTATATAATAGTTTTGGTTAGTTTTTATTGTAATTACACATTATTGTACTAAAATGTTTTTTTGTTTTAAATTAACAAATCATGACTATTGTAAAACATTGACAGGAATGTTTCGACATGTACAGGAACGTCTTACAGTAACTATTTCCCTACAGTTTTTTCTTGGCCGCTCTTTCAACAAAACATTATTTTAAATTAAATTAATATTACTCATTCTCTCTTTTTCTACAGATTATTGTTCAGGTTCAGGACAGTGTCCTGTCTGTCCTTGTAATGGTAATGAAGAGAGTTGTGAGTTCCTACCGAACAATGAGGTCAAATGTCACTGTCACCCACAGTTCAGTGGACAGTACTGTCAATGTAAGTACCGACGAGTGGTTTCAGTAACGAATTCATCCATGTTAGTCCTTTTTGCTTGTTTGGTCCTTGTCTTTTGATTGGTCTCAAAATCCATGCTTTAAATATCTTACTTATATATATATTTTTTTATAGTCTTGTTTTAATTATAGGTTGTATCAGTTGTTTAAAGGAGTGCTGGGGTACTTAAAGTTTTAAAAACTATTTTTATTTTTCTCTATGTGGAATCTCCATTACCCAGAATCCAGTTAAAAATGAGTTTAATTAATTGCGACTTATTCTTTTCACAGAATAAGTAATGCTTTAGTATTTTTTTTCCTTTCAGTTACTAATTTAGTAATTTTTATTGATAAAAAAACAAGGCTATTTTCTTTGGATTATCTAATACAAAATTTGTATTAGATAAAAGGGTGATATTGTAATCACCCGCTGTTATTATGATAATCAATAGCATATTCCCCCTCTTACCATCTTTCTAACAATGTCATTATTCTGCTCTCGTAAAAAATCTGAGGCCTTGAAACAAAAAACTTCAACAAGATCTGTTTTCAAATCTCTTTCATCAGCAAATGATTTCCTGTTGATGGAGTTTTGGAGGAACTGGAATAAATGGTAGTCGGCTGGTGTGAGGTCTGTAAAGTTTAGTGGGTGTAATAAAACATCCAAACCCTATTACACTAACTTTTGCTGTGTGATTATTGGAGAGTGTGGTCTGCCTTTTTCATGGTGGAATATAACACCTTTGCGATTTACTAGCTCTGTGCATTTCTGTCTCAATACTTGGTCCAATTTTGTTAAGTACATTAATTTGATCTTCCAATGGAGCGTATTTCCTTGTTGTTTTTGGTATTTAACTTAAATGAGCACAGCAAGGCTGGTACTACTTGGTCAGACAAACCTCGTTTAGTTCAGAACCCCTTTCCAACCTAGAAAAAATAAATTCCTACAGCACCAATGGTAACTGTACTCTTCTATTCTGGACATTCCTCATTGGTATATCTTACATAGTGATGTACTCCCTTCTACATTATTGATAACTTTAAGACAATCACAGTGGAAAATAGTGAAATAGTTATTACAGTTTTGAAATATTAATATTAAATATTCCTTATTGTGCACATTTGTAATGTACTTGTTATATTGTAGTTTAACCATCCTTATTTTTAAATATAAGGCTTAAGAATACTTTAGATTTGTGTATTATTTATAAATATGTTTAAGTGTTAGTACAATGCATTATTGTTTTAATTTTTGTTGTTATATGCTGTTATATATGTGTTAATAAGTTATCAGATATTTACCACATGATTCATGGGGTATACTATGCTGTCTGTATTAATATATTATAAGTTGCTTACTCTATTGCTGTACGGCTTTGTGTCTTTGAAACCAAAAAAATATGTATTTGTAGCTTTATTGAAGGAACTATCAGTGACTTTGAATATTGCTCTTGTAACAGTTAAAAGCTATGGAATTTGATTTTACAGTTACTGTGTCATTTTTACATTTATTTAAATCAAAAGTTTTCAATTTATTTTTAATCATGCCTGAGCTATAGTGAGAAAACTTTACATTGTTAAATCTAAACCAGGGGTTCCCAGAATTATATCACTCTTTACCTTTTCCCTCATTATAGATAACCACTATCTCATCTTTTTATAGCAGTATTATGACCCAAAATGAATACAAACTGATTTTAAAAGTTTGTATTACCAAAAAAAACCCAGATCAAAGTGAAAAAATAAATTTTAAAAATCCCTAGTTAAAATTGAAATAGATATTACGTTACAACAGTTGGATTAATAATCTCTTCGAGGCATATACATGTTCATCTGTTAAAAATGTAAAAAATTGAACTTTTTCTATTGAATTAATTTTGTTTATTTTCAATCACATCAATGTCAGTCCTTTTGCCTTTACGAACTATCCTAAAATTATTAATTGAGTATCACTTTTATTCATTTTATAATTGATACATTCAATGGCAATCTTTTCAGTGTTTTAAGCGCAGAAGGTCCTAGGTTTAAATCTGGCTGTTGCAGATAAATTGTTTAATTTTTTATCAGCAATGGATGGACCCTGCTGGCTCGTCCAGCCTCTATAAAGTAGGTACCATTAATTGGGGGAAAACCTGGCAGTTGAGTGTGATCTTGTTCAAATCACCTCCTTCCACTACTGTTGTCTTAGAAACAGAAGTCTCTTCCATCTACTGAGTCCAAAACTCTTCATTGGGTTGTAGTGGTACAGCTTATTCATTAATAACAATATTTTAATCAAGTACTATGGTTTGGGAACCCTTGCTTGATTTTACAAGAACATATAAATGATAAATGTTTATGATTTATAATTTTGGTTATGTCCTGATGATTCCTATACTGATGAAACTGTTTATATATTGTATTTCTAATAGAAAGCTGCTTATTGGTTGTGTCACATGCGATGGTGTCGGTAACAATAAAAAAAAATTGTAATACAAATTTAACGATGAATTATGTTTCATTTTTTCTTTAGATGAGTGCAGTGGACACTATTATAAAGATAGGAACAACGTCTGCAAGAAGTGCCCATGTAACGATCGTGAGACTAGTTGCTACCGCTACCCAGATGTTAATGATATTGTCTGTATTTGTCAACCGTTATTCTTGGGCCGTTATTGTGAACTAAGTTTGTAAAACATAAATTTTTCTATGTATATTTTTTATGTTTCGTCGTGATTACATGTGGAAAAAATATATTTGAAATAGTTTTACATTACTAATAGTCAATAGTGTTAGATTGAAGCACATTGTAGTGATTATTATAATTTTTTTAGTTAATTTTCGTGAGTCAAAATTATAAAAATCATTCTCCTCAATTTGTCAGCTATTAGACCCTAATATTTCTACTAATACATTCACATTGTAATAATTCATTTTAAATAATGTATCAATGAATTTAGCTAGTTTAAAGATAGCATATCGCACTGGCATTTCTAAAATGACACAACTCAAAAACCTACATTTTTGGAAAAATGGGAATACTATTAGTGAGCTTGGAATAGCATTAGGACACTAGAGCCACCTAGCAGGCAAGCTCTCAAGATAGTTTGATACAGTGATAAAGAGATATTTATCTATTTCTTTCAACAAAACACTGATTTTTAAGTTGTGTCACTTTAGAAATACTTGTGGGCTGTGTTAAAGAACTTTCTAATATATATTCCAGTCAAATGGCGCTCCTAAATCCAACCTGTTTATTCCATAAGGAATATCTACTGTATTTTATTTTATTGTTTATAAACGTATTAAATATACAATATTTAACATCCTCAACAATTATGCTTTGAGTCTAGATGTACAGGTTATTTTTTTTTTTTTTAAGTATTTTGAATGTTCCGTAAGAAGTACACTTTCAAAATTATCATAATTACTAAAAAAAGCTGAACTTATTTCCATAGCAACTTGTCCAGAATGCATTTTAAAACTTATCTGCTAAATCAGCTGGCTATAAATAGCTGATAATTGATGTTACTATGGAAACGTGAAACTTCTCAGTTCGACTGTTCTCCCAATCAATAAAATCAACATTGAAACATGATTTTTAGGATCGGTTAAATTTTATTCTTGGTTAATTGCAAATGTTCAAAAATTTATAGTAAAAAAAATATTAAAACGTAAGCAACATTTTTTGTTGGTTATAACATTTCAATATAATACCGAGATGTTATTTATTTATTTTTTTTGAATAATTTAAAGGTGATTAGCAACCGAAAAAAAGTGAGCACTTTTTTATTATTACATAACCAAAAAAACAAAACAGAAAAAAGTCAATTTAAAATAACCATTTGACTGGATTAATCAAACCTTACAATTTATGGATGAGAATGAATTTTTATATTTTTCTTATTTTATTTATATATTTCTTTCTCTTCTTTATCAATATGGTTTTTAGGTCTGGCTTAGTTGAACTTAAAATAGGAACAATTAAGAAATCATCCATAAGACTTTATTAAAATAATTTTAAATTTTTTAGTTTAAGGACAGGAATCAGTCAGCTTTATTCTAAAAAAAAAAATTAATATTCTGTTATAAACCATTTTTTTTTTCACAGAACAGCTTTAGAGACCACGCGAATATCATTATTTGAACTTCCTTTGCTACGCCTTCTCTCCTTCCTTCTTTCTTCCCACATTTTCCTCATTATTTCCTAAAACGATTTTTTATTAATAATTAAGTAACTTTTTTTTCCTTAAAGAGTTGGGGTAATGTTTAATTTAAATATTAAACTATTATTAAACAAGACTTCAAACAAATGAATGAAAAGTTAATTGATGTAGATATAAAACACTAAATTATTGGTGGGGTAAATGAAAAAACATACTAATAACTTGGCAGACAATATAAATTTCAAACTTGTAAAAGTGATCCATGTAAGGTTTTACTTTCAAAGCAAGCTGAGGAAAAAGCATAAAAATATTGTATAAGATTTTTATCCAAATCGTAAATGTCGAGATTGGTCCATTATGGTTCTCAATGACTCATACGACAATATTTGAAGAAATATTATAGAGATGATAATGTAATATGTATTTTATTTCTAATTATGAACTCTATTACAGACAATAATGGAACAATGGTTCACCTGACTCCTGGAGGTACACTTCACTTCCGCCTTAGAGAGAGGGTCAACTTCGATTGCTTCTTTAGATCTCCAGAATTTGTTTTTGGGGCTATAGAACTAGTTTACGCCGCTAGAAATATACACGGAATAAGTTATTCTCCTATTGAGCAAGTTTCAGGTTATAGAGGAAATATATTCAAATCAGTTACGGTCGAACGAGGTCTGCAAGAAGTTGTTTGTCGTGTGTACAATCAGAGGAATCAAGTTATCGGGCTTTCTTCAGCTTTGATCGTAATAGGTGCTGTTTCTATTTATATATATATATATATATATTTCATGTTACCTGTGAAGATATGACTCCATGTTTCCACTTTCTGTGATTCCTCCAAGTCAAACTGAGTAGATGTTTAAATTATGTATAATTATTTATTTAATATAATTATTTATTTAACCATATTGAATAATTATTGGTAATGTATTATGTGTAATATACAATATTATATTATGCACATATGATGGATAAGATGGTTTTAATGGTGGTTAAAAAAAAAAATTAAGAAAAAACATTTCGACTCATGTAACAGATATTCATTAGGACTAAATGAACAATATATAAATTTTAAAAAATATAATAGAGCAACCATTATCTAAACCTCAATCAATTGTGAACTAGCTTCGCAAAAAGATTCAAGGAAGAGCCGCTGTTGCCATTCTTAGAAAATAAGTTGGAAGAGTATTTTCTCTAAATTATAATTTCCTTGAACCATTACTCAATGCTTACTACAATACTTTGAAAAAATAGACACTTAATTGCCATGGTATAAGTAGTATATAAGTAGGCAAGATTGAAGTATTTTAACTAATATCACTGTCTTTAACCCAAAACCTTGATAAGTTTGCTTTGTACATACATATTTTTATTGATATTTATTTTTTAATGAAGAGTTATTTTTTATACAAACATGCTGATTGTTTGTTATTTTCTTTTTCTTTTTTTTTTTGAGTAACTTTGGATAAACATAGCTCCTGATTATCTGATCCACACCCAACAAAATTAGTTTTGATAATCAACGCTCTACTCTGTAGTTGAATATACTAAGAATTTTCTAAATTATAAAGAAGTAAACAAAAAAATTATTAATGAGAAACTTCAATACTTGTAATAATACTGTATCACTACTTCTAATTGATAAAAATTGTTAGTTGAAAATGAAGTATGATATAAAAATAAATAAACAGACAAAAATGTGCTAAGATGGCTGTGGGTCTGGGTGATTAAGCAACTGTAGAAAAATCAAGGAGGCAGAGTTTATAATTGCAACTATGAATGAGTCTTTAAAAGTAAATTAAGAACGCTGTGGGGACGGGTATTCTTCATATATATATTCTTTATGTTATTACTTATTAATTTATATATCACTTTTTGATTATTTTATTACGTTTTTATTATTTATAACATTCTTTTCATATCCAACTTTTTTATTTTTATTTTAGTATTTTGTTCATTTAATCCTGCAATGTAGGCCAAAATATCAAATTTAAATACACAGGTTTTACTATTAGGAAATCTGATTTTACCATCGCTCGATCATTCTTATCCTTCTTATGTATTTAACCACTTGTTAAAAATTCTGTAACTGTAGCAAAAGTTATGTGTTTTCCTAAATGTTTCCAATTTAGTTTATATATTTACCTATTTGTTTGTGGTCGTTTTTTGTAATGTTTATGTTATTACTTTCACTTATTACAAATATCTCTCTCTGTACCTCTATACCATAATACATAAATGTCATCATTTATGTTTTTGAGATAGTGGTTTGTGTTCATAACAGAATCTACTAAAATTACATTTATTTATCTTTTTATATGTATTTGTTACTAACATGTATGTTTTTAAAATTTACTAACACCTCATTATTATTGTGGTTTTATCCTTAGATATATATTTTTTATTTTATGTTAAAATTTTAATGATTTTTTTATATACAGTAAAATCTCTCTCTTAGAAGATATACCCCAATTAATAATTTTTAAATGTTATGGTTTGGAATCATAGGAATTATACTTTTTTGCAATCCCAAAGCTTGATTAGATATGGTCAGCCATATTTTGGTCATCGAGAGATAAATTTATCCCTAATAAACACTTTAAAAAAACAAAAAAAAATTAAAGGATCATATTTAAAGTGTTTGCTGATAAATTTAAATGATTATTGAAATATGGATCTATCTTGAAGTAATTCTATTTTTTATTAATAAAATAGAAATCAAATCTGTTTTATTTATTATAAGCTGAAGAAATAACACTATCATTACATCAAAAAATTATTCTTTTAAATAATGCTTCCAGTCTAATACGAATTTATTAGTTAAATGAAAACTGTTAGCAATAAATCCTCTCTCAGCTACTTTCGTAGAAATCGTTTTGCCTCCTCCAATCATGTTTATTAAGAACTGTTGGATGAGCCATTGCTGAGAGGTTTTACTGTATATGAGTCTGTGTATGTGTCTAGATATATAATATATATTATGTGTGTGTGAATATATATATATATATATAAATAACTTCTGTTAACTTGAATATATTTCTCTCTTAGCTCAACAAAATTTTTACTCATCGTTAGAAGAAGCTTTTTGGTTTTTCATTAAAAATTTTACCTCTCCCTATTTGAAATATTTTTATATACATTTTTTTTTTGCTTTTTAATAGAATTTGTTTAATAGACTTCAATTTTTAGATCATTTATATTTTTAAAAGTATATTGAATATTATTTGGTTTACCAGTTATGGTAACGAAAAATAAGATGGTCAAGGAATCGTAAATTTTTAATATATGAATTAATTAAACTATTTTTATTAGGCCAACATTTTGACCCACAATTTATGACTTATTGGTTATGACGGAAGTTATTAAAATAATATACACTCTGAGCTGTCAAGCCAGGATGAATAATGTTGATCTAAATATTGGCATAAGAAAAATAATTTTACTATTTTTTGATCGATTTCTTGACACTCCTGTCATCAATATGTTTTTTTAAAATTTACTAATTTAAAAATAAGATACCTATTCAAACAACGTTTAAAAACAATGTTGAGTATTGAGAGAAATGTATTTAAGTAACAAAAAGTATTTCAAATGAAAACAACAGTATTAATCTGTTGGGTTTTTTTCACTAGTTTCATACTGATTTAATCAACATATTATTTTTTCCAAAGTGATTTTTTTTTAATTGTTATTAATCACTCAACCTAAATATATATATATATATATATATATATATATATATATATATATATATATATATATATATATATGTTTTTTTTAATTAATATTTAACCGTGTGTGATATTAAAAACAAAAGGAAATAGATCGGATGGAGGTCAAAAGTAAGATAATTAATATGTACTATACAATAAGATACTATTGTATACATTATTTTTGACCACCACCTGAGCAATATTTTTTAAATAAAGTATTCTTTTGTTGTTTTTTTTAACATAACTTTCTTATAATTATATTACTTTGTAAGCAAAATGAATTTGAAAGGATTCAATGAATACTAGTTACCTGAATTTTATTTTTATTTTAAATTAAAATATTTTATAAAAATTTCCAGATGAGAGTGCTCCGCAAACACCATCTCCGACAATACAGCCACTAATACAATTGACCATTCATGATGACGCCCCAACAATTCAAATCAAAGAAGTTGGTTCCACAGTGCGATATAGATGTTCTGTTACAAACACGGTATATTTTCTTTATTTAATAATTGTATTATGTTATTTTTTCATTTTAAATAACTTTTGTTCTAAGACATATTGTTTTACAGTAATAACGTGAACACAAAATTCAATTTATATTAAATCTGCAAGCAATTTTTGTAAATTTTAAAATTTATTTGTTAAACTCTATATCATAAAAAATCATTGATAAGCAAATAAGTTAAGGGGAACAAAAAAGCTTGGTTTCTATTCAATGCTTTCTAAGACATCCTCGCAGGTAATCCCCATCTCCTGTAAATCTGTTTCCACCTCTTCGAACCAGGCAGGTTTGGTCTTCTTTTCCTTTAAATATGTAAAAATACTGTTAACCAGTCTTATGGGTTTCATTCTTAAGAGGTGGGCAGATGATATTCTCTTTTTTTTCATATTTTCAGAACATGAGTGTACAGCTCACTGTTATGCTGTCGTCTGTATTCACCTTGGTCTTTGATTGGAGCAAGAATTTTCTTTAGGATCTTTCTTTCTTTTATCTCCAATTTTTCTACTAGGCCTTTCTTATTCATAATCGGACATTCTGAAGCTTACAGGACCTATGGTCGTACAACAGTGCAATATTGCCTGAGTTTTGCATTCAAGGACATTGATCTTTTGTTATAAATATCCTTGGTGAGTTGGTACGCCATTTCCATTTTATTCAAGCATGAATAAAAGGCTTCCTTCTCACCAACATTGGGTTCTATCCACTCACCAAGATATTTTATTTCATTTTAATAATAATATATTTTTTAATTTAATTATAGTGATGTTGAATTTCAAAAGTAAGTCTTGTCTAGAGCATTCAGGCAAAGACTGGGTACTGCTGAGTACTGCCATTATCAGCTGAATTTGTTTAGGAATAAGCTTAAAGAATATTAAACTATAAATTCTTTATTTATACATTTTTTTAAAAACTCCATCGGTAATTGAGAATGTAAAATATGAAATAGTACTGCACAATTCTCTCTATTCCTACTTGAATTTTTCATTCTAATCACTTCATTCACAAGGAAGAAATTTTAATACAAAAATGTATAATAAATTATCAAAATAAACAATGAAATAATTGATTGAAAATATTATTTTGTAAATAAAATGTGATGTTAAATAGTAAAAAAAAAAGTTAAAACTTTATCATCATTTATTTTTAAAAAATTCATTGCCATTTTGACCGAGTTGCTTGGAAACATCAGCTGTTCCATATAACTATTTTAATGGGAGAGTTATTGTTTTTGTTTAGTTTGAACTATTAGCCTTTTTTTTTTAAGTTTCACCCAACTTTGGGGTACCTCAGTATATCCACCGTAACACCGAGTTCTCTTATGCCCCTCCCTGCTTCCTTAAACCAATACGGTTTAGTCCTTTTATTTCTAAGAGTCCTTTTATTCAAATATTTATTTTGTAAGCCTACTTGCATTGATTTTCAGTATATGTCCGTGGAAATTAGCCTTATTTCAAGTAATATTAACCTTATTTTAATCATTATTGACCTTATATTAAATTAATATTAATCTTATTCTTCTTATTATTTTTTTTATAACTTTTTCCAGTACAACCAAGGACCGGTAAGGCTCGCCTGGTCGAAGATGAATGGCATCCTGCCTTATGGAAGATCATTTTCCGATAGACAAGGAAATCTAGAGATTGTCGATCTTAAAATTTCAGATTCTGGAATATATGTCTGCACAGCTGAATCTAATTTAGGTTCGATCTCACAACAAGTTGAACTCAAAGTTGGAGGTAAATATTGTCACTTCTTTTATAGTTTAAAGGTTTTTAATTATTATTAATAATTAAATTATTCGTCCTGTTAAATAGTTATTTGTTGATTGAGATATAAGATATAAGATGGGTGATAGTCAAGAAATGGATGACATAATAGTTAAACTATTTTTAATAATCCAAAATTTGAAATGACATTGCGTCTTATGGACTGAAATTAAAATTAGTGGAAAATAAAATAAATTCAGTGAATTGAAAATAACACTTTATTTATTTATCTGTTACATTTATGTTCAAATCTTTGGTAATATACAAAAATGACATGTAGCATTGTAAAATATATTTTCTTAAATAAAAAAATAAATTAGCTCATGCAAAATTAATTAATATTTGAGTGTCATCTTTACTTAATTTGTTTTTCATTATTTTGTAAATAGCTTTCGATCCTGGCATCAAGAACAACAAAGGTAAATGTAATATTTTAGTATGTTAGCACAATTGTATTTTAGGATTTAGAATGAATGGATCCTAACCTATTGACTTTTAAAATAATATATATTTTTTAATTTATTTTATTTTTTTTGTTATAATTATTAAATCTTTTCCCTTCAAAATAAAAATATATATTTCTAATTGACAAACCCTAATTGTCAATGAACCACGAAAAGAAGTTTTTACTTTCATTTTCAGTTTTTCATTGTGCATTAACTCCTCAAAGCAGGTGCCTTATTACTAAACCTTTCCAGTTTGGATTTAAAACATATAAAAGGAAACAATAAGAACAAATAATGATCAGCAATCATTTAGGATATTGAAACAACAAAAACTAAAAAAAAAATGCACACTACAAATTTGTGCTAAAATCGATTATTGTTTATTAGTAATCTTTGTAGTAGTGTTATCAAAGGGTATTATTTTTATTTACATTCTAAGTAATTGTGATTTTTTTCAGCTAATCATAGGGCACCAACTGTTAATATTGAACCATCATCGGTGGAAGCCCGTTTGGGAGATGTTATCGAAATTGTCTGTCATGCTGGAGGAACACCTTTACCATCAATAGAATGGAGGAGGGCATACAATGAAACTTTTAACCCTCAGGTAATAAAAAAATAATTAATAACTTTTATTACTCGATTACATTAATTTCAATTGTTTAGGAAAAAATTTATAAATCATTTGCTCTTGAGTTCCCAACTTTCTAATAACTTTAGACCAAATCAGATAAGTGATTTTTGAAACACAGATATGTTTATGAAAATACATATCAAATGAAAGTAGTGGATGAAATTCGTATGGATTTCAATGAAATTCTAAATTTGATACAATTTGGATTAGTGTTAGCAGGTATTATGCCTGCTACATGAATTTGCATTATTGATTTACATATTATTAAATTTGTTACTTCATGTTTAAACCATCTAGTGCAAGAAGACATTTTCAATTCTGTAAACTCTGTTAGGTATCCTTCAGGTTCATGACCCTAAATTATTATTTGTGATGGAAAACCTAACGATAAAATGCTCTACTTCAAATAATTATAAGTCAAAGTGTGAATTTGGGCGCCAATAAATAAATAGTAAAACAAGAATATTTTATATGTTAAAATTTAATAGAATAAAATGAATGATATTAGAATAGACGAATATTTGCATATCATATAAAAATAATATAAATCGGGTTTTACCCACTCAGTTGACATGAATACTTTTAAATTTTAAATTATATCCCTTAAATATCCTTATCCCCACTTTTTAGCACATATTTTAAGAACATATAAAAATTACAGTACCTTTGCCACTTTGACCTATAGGTCAACAAAATGTCTCTTCTCTACTTCCTTTGTTCTCCAGGTAGGCTTGTTCTTTGTTCCCCTTCCTTCACTTTCACTTATCTCCTGCTTCCTTCCTCTTCAACCTCCAGCTTCATACGACCGCCATCTCCCCACTTTGCTCCTCACCACTTTTTCATCCCTTCTTTTACGTATTTCGTCGATCTTTCAATCCATCTTTTGCAATTTTGACTTTTACATGTTAACACAGTTTAACAATTATATATCAAATGTGATGTTCAAAAGAATGTTTAATTTATATTCATATCTATTACTTATTAATTTATAATGGTACATCATAACCTTTATACATCACTTAACTTATTACAATTTCCAATTTGTCCAAATGCAAATTTTCTTCTTTATCCAATTATTCATATATATATATATTTTTTTTTTTTTTTGTTTAATTATAATATTTGATACCTTACAACTCATTATTTTTCAACTTCAGGATTCCTCACCTTCAGCTCTTTTAGGTATCTCATGCATGCTCTGCAGAAAATGTGGTTTATTTGTGAATAAAGATTTTTTTTATTCATACATAGCATTTGGTTTAAGCAGACATAAACTTTATTTTAAATAAAATTTTGCTATAGGATTAAAACTATCGAAATGGTTTAAATCTCAGTGGTTCTGTGTCAGTAGTTAAACCTCTCAGTATAACAATTTTAATAAATAATAAAGAGCTATTTATTTTTATTTTTTAATAAATCCAAACGTACATTCAATGACTTTTTAGTTTATTATGAAATTGTCTACATGGTAATAAATAAGTTAATTTTTTCTATAAATACATTGTCAATAATATTATAAACTTAATCTATGACTTTGTTTTTACTATAATGTGTCTTGAAGTTGCTTATTTAATTTACCAATTAATCTATTTAAGTAATCATTTATTTCTAATTTTACAGACAAACATTGATTATGGCACTTTGAGGATTCCATATGCTCTTAGAACCGATGCCGGTCCGTACGAGTGTATTGCTAGGAACGAAGTGGGTGTAGATACAAAATCAGTCAATGTATACATAAGAGGTAAATAAAAACCACGTCTCAATCCATTATATGTAATCATTATAATTTATATAAGGGTATAAATTATACAACTGTTAACTGTATTCTGTAGTTCAGATTGTATATATTTTTTTCAATGTAGTGTAAGCAGGAAAAATAAATAAATTTCAAATCTGTATCCCACCATCTTGTTATGTATTTCAGTATAGTGCCTTATAAGGCTGAAAAATAGTAAACATCAGAATATAGTGAACAATAATTTTTACTTATTAGCCTGTTGATTTTTCATTAACTGCACTTTAAAATAAATATATGTTTTTCTCCAACAAATATAAAACCCCATATAATACTCAGAAAACTCACATCAAATCTCTCATTTATTTATCATTTAATAATATATAATAGATATTGAAATATTCTGTTAATTACTTATACAATAAGCCATTATTGTCCCAGTTGATACGCTGATTTTTAACTCCTTTTGATTTGGTCTAAATTTTATTTCTTGTAAAACAAACATTTTAAAAGTGATTTGAATATCGCCTTTAATATTTTTTTTCTTTCAGACGAACCCACAGATGAAATTGTAATCACTCCATCCAACGTTAACGCTTCTCCAGGAGATAGGGTTACGCTAAATTGTTACGTACAATCTTCCAATAACATCTATGAGTAAGTATTTCTTGTTTGTTATCTTATATTTTATCTACTTCATTATTCGCATCTGTTACATCTCATAAATAAAATATAGTAAAATTATTAAATTAACTGCCGTGTTGCTTTGTTTTTTTATCTCTGTGTTTTGATGATTTTATCCAGGAAAATAAGGTAGGTCGAAACATCGGCACTTATAATAAATAAGTTTTTCTTATTTAGTGTTATTTTGACTACACCCCCAGACTATCTATATCTCACATTAGATCTTCCAGTCAACTATTTTCCTCTCAATCATTTAATATTATTGTGTTTACTAATATTTTTTTATGTAAGCATAGGTAATATAATAATAGTGATACTAATTGTACATTGTGATTATTATAATGATTTTACCTTGTTATTTCGACAGTTATTTCTTTAATACATAGATGCAAAAACAATTTATTTTCTTAATAAGTCAGTATTTATTACGTTGGTCACTATAAAATGAATTTATTTAGTATAAGTATGGTGAATTCTCTATACCCTATAACCTCAAAATAAGGGTATTAAAGACGATAGTTCGTCCTGTTGTTATCTATGGTGAGGAGGCATGGGCTCTATCTAAGCAGCATAAGAAATTATTGGATATATGGGAGAGAAAGATTCTTAGAAGAGTGGATGCCCAAACCAAGGAAGGAAATTGTTTCAGCGTGAAAAGAAACCAAGAACTTAAGGACTTATATGGAGAACCAGATGTAGTTTCTTGTATTAAAAAAGCAAGATTGAGATGGTTGGGGCACATTCACGGAATTGATTAAAAAAGGCTCCCAAAGCTGATCCTGGAGGATGTCGGTTGGATACCAAGATGGAGAAAAAGGAAGAAGAAGGCCTAGAAAGCGATGGCTGGACGATGTGGAAGCAGACATTAAGGTCCTGGGGGTAAGAACATGGAGAAGAGCAGCGGAAGATCGTTCAAAATGGAGGAAAATTGTCGAGGAGGCCAGGGTCCTGCATGGACCATAGCACCATGTGATGATCATGATTGTGAATTCTATCGACGAGGGTAGCGGATTGGCCACCCCTGCTCTTGAATTTATAACAGCAACATAAAGGCATTTTAATGTTCTCTTTTATTGCTAAGGTTCGTTTGATATTGCTTTTATTAAAAATTAAATAAACATATATGTAATCTGTCTGAGCAGTCAGGAAACCATTCCCTTTAGTGGAATGTTGATTGTTTTATTTTTAATGTTAAACTTTATTGTTCCGAACTGACGATATTTCCAAAACGTATTTGATATTTTTACATATATTCATTTGAAAAGAAAAATATTTTTACCCTATCTTTAGCATGTCCAGTTTTATTATTTTTATAGAATTATTAAAACAAATATCAAGCTTTTTAAACAATTTTTATTAATTAAAAAATATTTGTATTAGATATTCATATGTATCTAATAGATCCTTTACAGATTTCTAATGTAATTAACTAAAATGTCTCTAGGATTGAGTGGAGAAGAGATAACAACAGACCTTTGCCATATCACGCCGTCAAGTCCGGAAGTCGTCTGCTGCTAACAAGAACCAACCCCGAGGACTCAGGGATCTACATCTGTATCGTAAAGAACCGGCTTAGTGGTAGGGTAATTGGTGAAACTACGGCCAGGATCAGTATTTCAACTTCAAGGTAATATAAGGCTTTATATTATATTCATAAATTTATTCTGATGAAAAAAAAATTAAATGGAAAAAATTTATTAAATAAAATATTTATTTATATATAAAGTCCCTGTTAACCAAACTCTGGATAATGGAGGTTTTACAAAAATTCAGTTATTGATTAACTTATGGCCGATTTTGATTGTTATTACACTATTTTTAAAGAGTCATTAAAAATAATCGTCTTAAATAAACACAATGTTCTAGCGCCCGACTCGACTACCCCACAATCACACCGCTAAACCAAATAAAACCGCAAGGACAGTCGGCTGAATTGGTTTGCAATGTTGTTCAGGAATCGTACTCAGCTTCACCGACTGTAAGGTGGTTCAAGTCACAAGGAGAGATCTCACCGATAGCTCAAGTAATAACTATTTTATAATTTTTACAAATAGAATTAGTCTTAGCTTATCTTTAAGTTTTATTTAAAGATTTTCTAATCTTTAAATAAGATAAGTCTTATTTTGGGTGATCAATTTGAAGGTCCGCTGTTGAGATAAAATGTGTGAAAGAAAATAACACTGTTCTGCAAAAAAAAACTTTTCTCCCCTCCCTTGAACAATTTTGCCTGTTTCTCATGTTTTCAGGTGTGCTGAGTCCGAATCCGAACTCACAAAAATTCTATCACCCTCTGATTTTGAGAGAAAAGAGGTGAAACTTGGAAAAAATGAAAAATTGTATTTGAAAATTATTGTCTTTATTAGAACAGATTTTTTTTCTTTTTCAACAATAAAATATAATTAATTGAATCCTGCATGCTATCAGGTATAATACTATAGATATGACACAACTCAAAAATATACACACATCGTCAATGAGTAGTTTTTTTTCTTTTGTACTCTTCCTCCTCTGTCTCCCGCTGCAGTGCCCAGCAGTAATCCGCCAGCATCTTCTCATTCCATTTGCCAGAATATCTTTTTTCCATTCTGGATATGTCTTGGTGGAATCGTTCTCCATGTTCGTCCGAAACTGCACCCAAATTGGGGGCGAAAAAGTCTAGGTGACTATGCAGAAAATGTATTTTTAAGGACATTTGCATCCCAATGTTTTATATGAAGTAAGCAGTTCTTGGACTATTTTTCGGTAGTCTCTAGATTTTTTGTTTCCCAAAAACTTAGCACATACCTCTCGAAAAGCAATCCAAGCCTTTTTCTCAGTAGTATTTAACTTTGCTTCAAAAGTGAGGTCCTTGAAAAACTGAAAAAACACTTTTAGCCATATTTCTTTAACCACTTGTAATATTCCCATCAAATTTTTTCGTTCAAATATACTTAATTGCGCTCAAAATCATCGGGCTTTTGAATTTTTTTCACTATGTTTTGATGCCGAAAAAAAATTCGTCAAATCCACAAAAAACTCACCTTTTTGGATAAAAAACTAGAATTTCTCAGGAAACTGTGCGTGATAGACTAAATCTGACTTCAAATTCGTGTTCACCACATCTGATAACAGTAAGAAAGCATGTTTTGGTTTGAAAGAGGATTTTCGTGCAGAACAGTGTAATGAGGAAGAAATCACTCAAAGATTGATAAATAAAATAAATATTTTCTAATGAAGAATTAATATTTTTAATGAATGAAAAGTACCTCTTGAAATTCCAAAATATAATTTTATTAATCAAATTCTTGTATTAGTCTATTTTACCATTTTCAAAGTAACTTGCTACAAACAGTTGGTATATGAAAACTACAGAGGAAAAACAAGGTAACTCGATTTTTTCCAAAAATTGCTAACATGAGTTTCTATTAGATTTTGTAATGGCAAAAATGATAATGTTGTCAAACAGAATAAAAAAACAAGTTTAAACTGCTCAAAACGAAGAAAAAGTATGTTGGTGCAGGTGAAAAACGGTGCTGGGTAAGAACGAGGTAACAAGGCTTCCCTGAGTTGGGTTTTGAACCTCTCAAACATCTTCTTCGTTGTCAAGTTTACAGAAACACCAATCTGTTCAGATTTTAACAAAAATAATAATGATTCTGACATTTATTTTGTTCTCATGAATATTTTAGAAAAAGTGAGATCGTTTTTCTCCTGTATTCTTCATATTTTATTTAATATTATTTAAAATTCAAAATAATATTAAAATGTTACCAATATTAATAAATACCATGTATTATGATGTAAGTCATGATGAATCCTATGGTATCTGAAGACTCCTAGGGCCTTACTTAGCCTCTTTAAAGTACTAAAAAAAGTTATGTTAATTTTATTTTATTCAAAATAAACCTCAATGTGTGTTTTTGGAGCTCACAAATTTCCTGTGATGATAGGTATTTAATATCAATATATCAACAACTATCATATATCATATCAGTTACTGGTGATTTGTTGTGGTGTACGGGAGGGAGGGGGAGAGAATGATCACTTGTATTTTCTTTTATGATTTTTTTTTTTTTAATTTTCTATGTAAATAGTTAACTAATTAATAATTAATTTTATAGTACATAGAAGATGGAAGGATACTAAGAATACCAATTCTATCCATGACCGATCGTGGTATCTACATCTGTAATTCAATATTTAGAGGAAGGCCTTATAATGCATCAGCAATGCTCGAAGTAGAACGTAAGTCCTTATTAATAATCATATTTATTATAATCAATTATAATAACATATAATTAATTATCATATTTATTTTATTTTGTTTTAACTTTATTATTTATACTTGACAGGGCGAGAAGCTCCTACTATCGAACTTTACCCAGAAGATAGGACACAAATCCTTTCCGTCGGTAATTCGTTGCTACTTCAGTGCCGTGTGACTGGTATACCAGTTCCTACCATCACGTGGTCAAGAGGAGACAATTTAACCTTACCGCACAATATTGTCCCGTCTGCTGGCGGTGTTCTGAGGTAATATTTTCCTTTTGTTTTCAATGTAAGGCGATATGGGATAAGTGCGTTTTCAGTGGTAAGTGCATAATAATTATTTTAAATTCCACACTCTGAACATGTAAGAGCTGTCTCCTGGCAAGCATCCATCAATTCTAAAAATAGAATTTTTCAGTCAAGTTTTCTAACAGTTGTCTTATTATTTTCTTGGAGTTTCATTCCTCAATTTTATAATAATAATGTCTTTATTTATTCTGGGAAAATCCCCTTAAAATAACAATAAAAAGAAAAATTATGAATTATATTTTCTTAAAGTAATTTACAATTACAATTTAATTAATAAATGAAAATACATTATGAGTAAGCTCCTTAATAACAAATTAAAAGAAAGGAACTTAAAGAAGATAACAATAATTATTAAGAATTAATATTTGCATATGTACAATTTTTTTGAAAAAAACAAAAGAATAAAGGAAGAGAAAATAACTATAGTAACTGATTTAAATGTTTTGTTTTTTAAAATTATTTTATTGAATTGTACAACTGTAATATATACATCTTGTACAAAGGGCTAAATGACTAACTAGATACATGAAAGGACATGTAGAGGCACTACCCATTGGCAGCACTCTAATAACATTTCTATAAAAGAAGGTCCCGCGGCCATCTTCTCTTCAGACGCCTTAAAACTTAGATCGCACTTAAGCCACATTACCTTATGTAAAACTGTTACACAAAAAAATGTTTTAATATTTTAAAATTTCAATGATTTTTTTTCTTATAAATATAATGGTTTATTTTTAAATCAGGATATCTTTAGTGATTTTGTATTGTGTATTATTAGTTACCACATCTGCTCCCTCTCAAGGGGTAAATTCTTTGTTTTATCATATTGCTCATTGTATTGTATTATTGTAATCGATCGATATTTTCTTACATATAATTTTTTTTTTTCCTCAGATTTAACCGAGTCAATATGAATGATGCTGGAGAATACAAATGCACAGCCGAAAGTACAGCAGGCCGCACAAGTTTATCAGCTTATATTGAGGTAATGCATTTGATTTATTATTGATTTTTGTGAAATTTATATGGTTCAGTTAATATTTATTGTATGACGGTCATGTAAAATAAATTTAGATAATCCTTTTTTGTTAGAAAACATCAGGATTAGACAAAATCAGAATAAACTAACTCACAGAATCTTATTTTTCGTTCTAGTGTATAGAGGGAAAGTATGAATTTCATATTATGTTACTTTTTCTGTCACTTAGCCATTACAGTAGAACCCCTCTAGTCTGCACTTTGCTATTTCTATGTTCCAGTTAATCCGATCGTAGGTTAAGTCAAGAAACTTTATGAAATCCCTCAACATTAAAGATACTCTATCCGTACCATTGCTGAGTCATGGGAGGATCTGAAACCTGATAAGCTGAAAAAATGTTGGGGTAAGCTTTTGGCGGAAGTTGTGACCAATAGTGAACAAATCAAAGACGAGTAAAACATGCAGGAAATCCTTTAAGATCTGCAAACGATACAAGTGAATGTTCCTCCCAGTGAAGTGGAGGAGTGGATCGCCAACTGGGATAAAGACTGTAGAACCAACGAAGAACTCAATGAACTTCCGATTATTGCTGTTTTTTTGGAAAATCCTGAAGAAATTTTGAAAGAAGACTCAGGGGTAACGACAAACTCCATATCCGGATTTCGCACACCGACACCGTGAACGCTTTTGATATTGCCCTTTAATACATTGAGCATAACTCAATCCCAACACCGATGGATATCTTGTGAATCAAGAAATAGAATAACACTGCAACTAAGTCTAGAATTTCATTTACTAAATATGAATCTAAGTAATTTTCGACTACAGGCTATTTATACCTTCAATTTTTATATTACATATTGTTTTTTCGATGATTGTAAATAAATTCAGTATTTTTTTTTCATTACCACTCATAGCTTTTGTACCATTCATTATGAGATTAACTGTTGAGGACAACACAGTTTTTGAATTCTTGAGTTGAAAGATTGTTTATTCTACTTTTTTCTGATAATCTGACTTTTTTTTTCATTCCGACCACACTCCCATGCCCAAAGGCTTAGGTGGGTTCTACTGTACTTGAGATAAAAACTTCATAAGATGTGAACTGATTGGCATCAAAGTTATAGTTTAAATATTTGTTCTTCTTTATTTTGTTAATGTTAAATTCATCATATTTGTTATAGCCTAATTTATCTCTATTATGTTCAGGTACATTCACCTCCCGAAGTCCGAGTGTTTCCAAAGGATAGCATCGAGCTTCAAGTAGGTCAAAACCTTGATCTTACATGTACCGCAGAAGGATCGCCAACACCGCAAGTTTTCTGGACCAAAGATCCGAATGAAGAAAATGTTTCTCAGTAAGTTTTTTATAACTTTTATAAATTGCTTAACCAGAATTTTAATATGTAATTTGTTATATCTACAGCCCTGGTGAATAAGTGGTTAAATAAATTTCTTTTTTAAATTGAGATTCTTATACTTAGAGAAGTGGAATAGTTTTATTTTCATAGTGAATAAATGGCTAAGCCAGGGAATGGCTTGGAATGAAGTATGGTATTGGTACAATTCCACTACTCTTAATACAATTAACTCTTCTTCTTCTTCACCCCTTAGTGCCTTTCAGCGTGGGGGCGTGTCTAGCCAGGGTTGCCAGTCCTCCCGATTAACAGCGAGCTTTTTCATTCCATCCGACGTTCCATGTTCCCAAACGAATCTCCTTTTCCTTGCCGGGTCTTTTCCTTGAAGTCTGTCCAAATCTGAGGCTATTTGCAATCTGAATCATTAATACTCCTTTACGAGTAATTGCCCCAGTAAAAGAGGCCCCGTATCCTCGGGACAACTGGTCTCTAGATTTTTATATCCCCTCAGGAGAAAGGGTGTGTACCTAGGGAAGGTGATCCTAGGGTGTGTACTGTAAATGACCTTGGTCTGTAATGTGAATGTGTGTAGTGTGGTGTAATAGTGTACTGTACGAGCGTCAGTGTACTGTTCCCCCTACCTGGAGGGCCAGTGGCTGATTCCAGTATAATGACCGCCACCTCCCTACGCCCTTAATACAATTAACTCACTCTAGATAAAATTCTACTTAATTTTATTTTTATAAATGTTAATTTGTAATCAATGTCTTGTAGATTCCAAATTAATTAAACTTGGAAATCTTCTTCTAATGCTAGTCTTCTCTGGTTAATGCGGCAGCCTTCCAATTCTGGGCATTTAACAAGCTTCTTGGAATCCTCTGTAAATCAATCTGAAAAAATGACCATATTTAAAATTTTTTTTATTGAATTAGCTTTAGAATAGAATAGAAAAATAATTTTATTCTGAGACCAGGTCCCTTAAGAATAACAGAAATGCACAAAATTAAAAAAATATATATCTGGCCAAAGGACTACATTATTAGAATAAAACAATATTTACTTAATATCTTAAAAGTAAATAACTAACAGATATATTTTGGTAGAGAATTAGGAAATGTAATGCAAAAATAAAATATAAAAAACAGACAAATTTATAATACAAAGAAATAGGCTTTATAGAAAGATAAGTGAATAAATAATAGCATCTAGTAATATAAAATATGATATAATTATGAGTGTGGAATATTTACAATAATTCATCAATCAATTAAGTTGAATATATCTATAATTATTTATTGATTATAGAGCCTCTGTTTGGGAATTTAGAAGATGTAGGAAAAGTTTGGATTTAAATGAGGTTAAAGAAGACGCATGACAGATATCGAGTGGGAGTGAGTTCCAAAGAAAGATAGAACGGGCGAGATAGGAACGCTCAAAAAGCTTTACGCTTATATCTCCATCTTATTCTTATCAGACAAGCTCCAGTCAGCCCTGGACTGACCAGAGGTATTATACTGAGGCTTATCAGGGATAATAAACTAGTTGTCCTTAATTAAAGGAAAACCTGGTGGTTGAGCATGATTTTGACCAAAGTCACCTCATTCCACAACTCTCAGCCTAGAAACAGTATATTTGTTGCTACGCATCCAGCCCAAGACCCTTTACGATTTTCAATCTATTGAGTTAGCCTACTTTTCTGCAAAAGAATGTAGATGACTATCAAGGCGTCGACAACAATTCTAAACAAGATATTTTTTTAAAAATGGGAACAAAAACCATTATCCAGTCTGTATATATTCTTAATTTATTAAAATTATTAGACGTTTCAATTTATGTCATTTCCATCTTTCTAAAAAAAATTCTTTTGCATCAGTTAACAATCATATATAACTTTAAAAAGTTATAAGTCACAAATCTGTAAAAATTAACAATTATAATGAGACAAATACATAATTCTAAACATTATGTCCCAACAATCAATAAAATAAAGCATGGATACCTCATAAAATGCATTTTTAATGTCGAAAATTTATTTAATATATATATATATATATTTTCTTGGGGATTAGCTTATCCTCCATGGTCAATTGTTAATATTAAAATGATTTAAACTTTTGCTCTGTGAAGTAAGAGATGAGTTGTATATAATTATGATTTTATATTTCCCTGTTATTTAAAAACTTTATGTATTAAAATATTGAAAAATGTTTTTTCCCCATTTTTTATGAAAATTGAAGATTTATAGTCCAGTATTTTACATCGCTTTTTAAAAAGATTTTTTTTTTTGAGAATGACTGTAGTTAAAAGTACACCTTTTCTCTTTAATAGGATTATCTATCACAGTGGAATTAAAATTTGAAGTTTATTAACCATTTTTTATGATTTATGTAATCTTAAGAGTCTGTTTAATTAATTTCAAAATTTCTTTTTAAATATATTATATCAAGTACGATTATTATTTCCTAGACACTCTGGATTTGCTGCACCCAATCTGGGTCGTGCTGAATATCAGGTACTTTCAGTGAGCGTTGAAGACGAAGGAATTTATTATTGCGTCGCTCAAAATATGAGAAGAGAAGTGAAATCTGTTCAGGTATACCAAACACTTGATTAATTTTTAATTGTTTTTAATTAGTCAAAAGTAATATGTCACTATGACCTTTAAAATTATATCACATTTATTATGACAACAGCTGCAACACAGAAATGTTAGCTTAGTTGTTTAAATTAGAAACATTTTAATTTATATATAGTCCAGGATCCATGGACCATTTTTTCACTTGATTAGTATCAAGCTGAATCTTCGTGAATAGCTTCGTTTCGATGAGACGCCCAACAATTTTCTGTGCAAAAATTCTCGATTGTGCTAGCTAAAAGAGGTACCAAGGATAAAATATGTCGATTTGATGATTCTCAAAAATTTATTACTAACTGGGTTTTTTTTTTTTTGTTAAATCTCAAGATAATTATCTAAATTATTTGAAAAAATATTTGTCCTACAAAATGTATGGTTTGATCAAAGAGTCCCCTAACCACGAAGTCAAACAAGAAGAAGTAAAAAGAAAACAGCTGGTTAGTAATCATTTTTGATGACCTCGTTATCGATACACGTTGGAAGGAGGGGACTCTTTGATCAAACCATACATTTTGTAGGACAAATATTATTTCAAATAATTTAGATAATTATCTTGAGATTTACCAAAAAAATAACCCAGTTAGTAATAAATTTTTGAGAATCATCGAATCGACATATTTTATCCTTGCAACCTCTGTTGGCTACCACAATCGAGAATTTTCACACAGGAAATTGTTGGGCCTCTCATCGAAACGAAGCTATTCACGAAGATTCAGCTTGATAGTAATCAAGTGCAAAAATGGACCATGGATCCTGGACTAATAGGATTCGGTAAGAAAGAAAGAAAACAGAAGTAGATAGTTTGAAGTTAAGATTAAACAATTCATAATAGAATAGTGATACACCTTATTGGGACACCTTCAAACGTTTCAATGTTCAAAACATTTTCAAACAAATTTTGTATATATGATTATAAAATATTAACCCTAATTTAAATGTATCAGTCTCCATCTTTTCATAATTTTTGTTCCCCCATTGCATTCTAAACAACTGAACACAATAAAAACACGACAGGAAAAAAAAAGGAATTGATTCAAATTGAATAAAAGTATGAAATTTTTTTTTTTTTCTTTGATAAAGAAATAGTTTATTTTAAAGTTTTACATTGCTAAGGAAAAAAAAAACACTTCCCTACTGACCAAAGAATGCTTGTATTCAGACTGAAAATTTTGGATGAAGGCTAGGGTAGTATACCATTGTCTGGTGTTGAGCTTAAAATAGCTTATATTTGAATTATTGCTGCAATTTCACTGTGCCACTTGTTTAAAAGAAGTTCCATTCAATTTTATTATTTATTATTCATATTAATGTGAAAAGCTGTAGTTTTAATAGATATGAAAAAAATAACTATTTATCCTTAGGTGAGAGTATACGATAACAGAGATGGTCCTCAACCTCCGCCACTTCCATCTTACCCAGACGTTGATAGCGAAGGCGATTCACTTTGGGTAGCTCAAGGCGGCGATACTCAGATGTCTTGTGTTTTAGGTAACTATTCTTTTTTTTTAATAGCATTAAATCCCCTACATTTATAAACCTATGTTGTTTTTTTATTATATATTAACAAATTACAATTAGTCATATGCGGTAGTAAACAGATATTAACAAATAACTTAATTCTACAAAATATATTTTATATTTTATTATTATTATATTCTTATTTTATTATTATTTTTTTAAGACACCAACACTAACCTTGAAAGGAGATGGATTCGTGGAGACATGAGGGGTATGCCTCCAGGTGTCACTCAGAGAGACGGTACTCTATACATCAGAGCAGCTTCGCCAGACGTTGAGGGAGAATACATTTGCCTCGTCTTGGACGAACAAGGAAGAGAAGAGAGGCGTATAGGAAAATATCTATATGTCAAAAGTAATATTTTATTTCTACTATTAATTACTATAAATACTTACGATTCAATGCTTAATTTTGTTGAAATCATTTCTAAATGTATATGAATATAACCATTTTTCAGGCGACAAAAATATGTTTAACTTTCACATTGTGATTAATATTTTTAAAAAAGACAAGAGCTCAACATAAGATTGAGCCAACTATCCAGAGGACTTCTCAATTCTCAATTGAAAACAAACAGCTAATTTAAAAGACTATCCTCCGACCGATTTGGACGTATGGGCTTGAATTGCGGTGGACCACAAAACCTCCAAACATCAAATACCTTCAATCCTTTCAATCTAAAGCCCTAATTTTATTACATTTCTAATAAAACCCTACACCACTTCATATCCCCTTCATACTTGACCTTATATCAACTAAATTTTTCAAATTTCACATGAACTTTTCAATCATCCAAATCCTCTAGTGCAATCCTTATCTAGCACCACTCATCCTTGTAATCCTCCCCGGAGGTTGAAGCAGGAATGGCCTAGAGACCTATTGTAAATATGCCATTGGAGTTCTGGCTTTGGCCAGCTTCTCCACTCGTGTCCTGAGCATCTGCGGCTCTAATGCTCTTATTCAGTCTCCACTGGTCTCGATAGTGACGCGGCTGGAAAAGAAGCTCTGGGATCTCCCCCGCTTTGATCTTCACACTTGAAGGCTATAGCTGGGCTCGGAGATCCCTAGGGCAGTGTGTAAATAATGCAATTAGTTTGTGTCTTCATAGATCACTAATACTTATTGCCCTTAAGTGTGGCAGATTGTACTTAATGCTAAAAATATTTTAATTAATATTAAAAAAAAATTATCTTGGTCTTTTCTAAGCTATAGATTTTTTATTCATAAAAATATTATTTTGTTAAGTTAATAAATCTTACTTAGGTGAGCAAACAAAACTAAGGAATAAGATAAAGTTTTGTAACAATATATCAACTCTTACTGGGTGGCAAATCTATGCAGGTACTCCACAAGGTTCAGTCCTTTCTCCTATTCTATTTAACTTTTATCTTCACGATATCATCCAGTCTACACATACTTCCATAGCTATGTTTGCCGACGATACAGCAGTTTTCTCCCAACACAATGACATAATAATAGCCAGAAATACTTTGCAGAGCCACCTGGATGATCTTTAGCAATACTTTAATAAATGAAGGATTACTCTTAACATCGAAAAATTCACCTCAAAAGTTTTTATGCTTAGACGCCCACCAGACCCGTCTGAGCTTACCCTCGTAAGTAAAAACGTGAAATGGAACCCTGCCAGTGAAGCTATACGATACCTTGGAGTTCACCTGGACCACCGTCTAACCTGGAATACCCATATCTATATTAAATTAACCCAAACCTACGCAAGGTTATCAATGCTCTACCCTATCGTAAATAGAAAATCTAAGTTAAAACCAGAGATAACAATTCTCATTTACAAAACAGTCCTAAGGCCATTACTGATGTACGGCTGTGAAGTCTGGGGAGCAGCATCCTTTACGAAAAGAAAAAGATTGCAAACTTTTCAAAACAAGATCCTAAGAATCGCAGTGGATGCCCCCTGGTTCATCATAAATAGTCAACTGCACCGAGAACTACAAATAGAAACAATAGACGACCACATAAAAAAAAGATTCAGAAAATTTCACACCCAACTACCAGCTATTTTATATGTGTAGATTTTTAGACATTTAACCAATAGTTATAACGATGTATTTAGTTAGGGGTGTCTATTGTACGAGACTGTACCCCCCCATAATCAATTGTTATCAAAAATTTAAAAAAATCAATATTATAACAACCATGTAAAGGCCCACCAGGCCGATCTGGTAAAAAAAAAAATACTGGGTGGCAAACATACATCTTTCACTGTAGAAGAAAACTTAATTAAAAACTCTGTCAAGATTTATCAAATATCAAAAAGTTAATATTGATTAGAGCAGGTTATTTACAGTGTTTGCAATTTATTTATAGAGATTTAAAAAATAATTGCATAAAAATATACTAAGATGTTTATGAGTTTAAGATGCTTGTGCATTTGTCGGTCTGCAGGGACTGTTATCCTAAATTCTTCGTAACCTGAACACTTAGCTACCTTGTTACTCATATTAATGGAAATAGAATGGTTATGGTATGAAGATGGAAATTTAGTAAGAAAAAACTTTTATTTCACAAGATTTTTTTTTTTAGGTGGAAATATTTTAATGCCGTTTAAAATAGCAATGAAGGGATTGTTAGAGGTGTTTGTTAATTTTTTTTATTGTCTAATTAAATTTCTTTATTCATTTAGTTAATTTCTTTCTTCTTTGTTATTATTTTGTTATTGACTATTACAGTGAAAAGGTTAAATGAACAATCCAACAAAATTGACAAGGAAAAAAATCCTGAAAAACAATACAGAAAGCAATTTAATAATAACCCTCACAGAAATAACTCAAATGATACGAGTGATATGAAGGGGTTACAGGGAATAAGATATGATAAGGGGGGTGTTTCATGCAGACCGGTTAATACACATGTACCAGATGCAGTTATTTTTCTTTATATGTAAATACCTTTTGATATTGTAAGAAGGAATTCAAATTTCTAGGTCTTCCCGAGATAACGCTCGAACCACAGAGGCAGGTGGTTAGGCCAGGTGATGACGCAACCATCGTCTGCTCTGCTCGAGGGGAGCAACCGATCGAAATCACTTGGAGAGCCGACCACACCCTGTCTTCTCATGTCTATATTAGGGGAGGACTTCTTAGCGTAAGTTACCATCGCCAATCTGTTCTCAGAGATTTGAAATACTTACTGACTGGGCATTCACTGTTTTTTTTTTAAATTAATTAATCAAAATTGATGCAAGCCTTTTGAATCTATTATAAAAAGACTTATCTCATTCTATACCAACCATGATCACTCTGGAAAACCATGGAAACTTTTTATCTTTCAGTAATTTATCATTCTTAACAGTAAATTATATTTCTGGTATTCATTTATTATTATTTATTTTAACAATAAATTATCAGATAAAATCTGATTCCTTACAATTGATTTAAAATTTATTTATAGTTCCAAGGAATAACTGAGAGCGATGCGGGCAGATATGTGTGCTTGGCTAAGAATATTGTAGGACTTCGAGAAGCAGCTGCTGAAGTTATAGTCAATGGTAATACTTCATTATAAATAGTAAAAATTATTACCTTTAAGAAGTTTTCAACTTTTGAAAATTAATAAAATTGAATTTTTGTATTAGTTTTTTTTTCACTTTTTGTTAAAAAAACTATGAACTTTATTATCACTGTATTAATTTGCATTATTATATTAGCTTTTTACATTTTGATCTCATTTAGAATATTTCTTGAGTGAAAATGGCTGATATTTATTTTTTACAGTATTTTTGTTTCGAAAACAGTTGATCCTAGCTTAAAATATTAAAGTATTTTGCCATCTAATCACAAAAATAATAGTGTATTTCAAAAAACACAGATCATAGTCAGTGGTGCCATCAAAGAATTCTACTTAAAATTTTTTGGTTTAACATTTAGGCTTCATCAAAACAAAAGTATGCAGAATCTAGAGGCAACTTAACAAATTTGTTCTGTTAAATATTTGTTTAGTTCCCTATTTGTTCAGTTCTCCCTCACTTTGACATCGAATTGTGGACAAGCTATAGTTAATTGCATTTGTTATCCATGTTTATGTTTATACTATTTGGCAACACTGATAATATAAATTTATTTTTTATGGCAACACTGATAATATAAATTTTCTTTTCATGGCCACACTGATAATATAAATTTATTTCCAGATAATGGTGGATATAGAGTTAATGTATCGGTAATTGGAGACAGGAGTCGAACAGCCCCAGAAGGCTCGAGTATTGACTTATCTTGCAGATCAAGTGTACAAGGAGAGGTGAGGTTTTTTTTTCATATTTAATTTTTTTAATTTACATAAACTGTTTCTCATAAAAAAATTAAATAAAAAATTTTTTTTTTTATTGGCCTACTAAGGACCACATAATTTTAACTTTCCTTTTTTTTTTTTCTATCAGCCCAGTACTCCCTCATTTGTCACCGGTGCGGTTCCATTCTTTCTTCCGTCCATTTCTTTCCTGTCTACAGCTATGCAAAATTTTCACATTCTGTATTTCTTTTTGGGATTTGTATGAAATTGCGACGGGATCAATTTGAAATTCGCCGGAATTGGGATTCGGAGATTTCCAAGTCTTCTGTTTCCTCGGAAGGTGTTTGAACGCCGTAGAGTTAATAAGAAGATTAAAGGCCTTACATACTTCTATGAGTCTCTCGCCATTGTGATTTGTTCTCTTGAGAGCTAGATAGTTACCTATAATTCTTGATATAGGTGATCAAGAATTATAGATATGACATAACTCTGCTGTGCATTGATATCACCGATAAGCAGAAACATATATTTGTTTGGGGTCTTACCAAGAACAAACTCAAGGTCTTTCCAGAACCTATCTGTTCCTTCCAGGTCTCTCCCAGTAATACCAACGATTGAATCCAAAACCTTCCTACTGACAATGAATTGGTTCAGCCTTACAAATTTGCATACTTGTTTTAACTGTTTGTAATGACATTTAAATCATTATTATATTTTTTTTTATACAATTAGTACATTTGATGTCTTACAAGGAAAATTTTGCTTTACTTTACTTTTACGTAGTCAATTCATTCTTATAATTAATGCGTAGGTTACATGGACCAAGAATTATAATGAACCATTACCATCTAATGCCGTGGCATACGGTGAAGTCCTAAGAGTGTTCAACGCAGAAGTTCAAAACTCAGGTCGATACATTTGCACCATTCGTACACCATCCGGTGCAAGTGGTACAGATTATGTTGAGCTTACCATCACACGTAAGTAAACTCAGTGTAATAATGTAATAGTTTTAACAAAAAGTGGTGGGTTTAGATAGTATAAATTACTAAATTTTTGAAATTTTTAATTAAAGTGTAGATCCAAGAGAGTATGCTAGATTATCAAATAGTAGAGATTAGTTTAAATTTATTTTCTTTTTAGTAATTTTTCTAAATGTATTCTGCTAAAGAAATTCTTTATCATTTTATTTGATTATATTTTTCAAAGGTAAATAACATATAAATCATTTTATTCAGGGCTTTGAAATGTAAATATTCTAAATTACATTACAAATATTACAAGAGAGAGTATGCATTTATATGTCATAAGCCAATTTTGTTTCGAAACCAATTGAAGTAGTAAAATTTCAATTTAAAAAAAAAATTTAAACAATCACAATAAAATAAAAATAAAAATTATAAATATAAAATTGACGTACGTCAACCAGATCCCAATTAAAGTAATGGTCAGTGAACTTTCTTCCCCATATGTACATCGCAAAAATTGCGAATGCTGGGGATGTGGGTTCAGTGAAGAGAATGGATTTGTCTGACCTGGTTACGAGCCTGGTACCTCAGTTGGAAGAGTGCCGCACTAGAGATGCGGAGGACCCGGGTTCGAATCCTGGCCAGGACAAATCTTTTCGCTTCAAAATAAAAATATTTAATTAATCACAATAAAATTAAAATAAAAATTTTTTTAAAAATTATTGAATAAATTTAAGAGAGTATTCCCAAAAGTAAGATCTCTTATTTAGAAATACAAAATTCAGTTGTCATATTTCTATCTCCACCATGTTTTCATCATTTTAAAGCTCGAAATTGTCCAATTTTCCACATGATTGCCACATGTTGACAGTTTTATAATCTCTATGTAAACAAGAGTAAGCCCCACAGTTTCTTTCTGTCTCTAACACTTTGGAATCTTACATTTGGGGTTATCATCTGCTTTTTTTTGCTCAGAAGCAATTTTTTTTTTATTGTGCAGCTTATATTTTCGCTTATAAATTAAATTTAATATGCAAAATTGAATTCGAAATGGTAATTCAGGAGGAAACTTTCTTTTAGAACTGAAATATATAACTTGTTTCTTTTTTTCTTTTTATATTAGAATAAAAATCGTAAACAAATTTAATTTTACCATAATTTTGTTGTTTACAAAAACTAGTACGATTCAAAGCCCTGGTTATGTTTGAAAAAATAAAAACAACCACGCTATAATTACTGTTCAAATACTTTTTTTTAAAATCTTTCTAGCCTTTTTGGGTAATAATAATTATTATTATTAATTATAAAAGTTAACATTTAACATTCCAAACAATCATTATTCTCTTGGAAAATTCACTGGATCAGTAATTCTTACACTTTTTATTTGTTTACTAATCATTTTATAACAACAGTCTAAAAAAAATTTAACAATTAAATAAAGGTGTGGTTAGTTAGTAAATGGTGTTAAAGGTTTTTTAAATTTAAACTTTTTTCTTTGAAAAATATTATAAAAATAAAATTGCTTTTTATGTTATTTTTTTTTTTTTAGTGCTCTTTATTTCTGTATGTTATTTTAAATTCTATACATTTTTTCTTGATCTATTTATTTTAAAATTAATATAATTCTACTTGCGTAGCGTGAAGCCTTTTTATTATTCCTCTTAACATATCACAGCTTTATACACTTTGGGCTCTATTATTTTATTTTTTACTTTCATATTTTTCTCTTTATTTACTTGCTTTGCATTCTAAGTTTTGTTCAACTGTTTCAAATATTCTTCACCCTTTAATATTTTCAGCACACTCCATTTTCTTTTATTCTTTTATTATTAATTTCCTCTGACTAATCAAAGCAAATCAATAAAACTATCGCAATATTTTCATTAATGTTATCTAATTCTCCTTATATGAATTGTAAGATAAAATAAATAATAATTAGATAGCTAACTTCAGTAGGATTTATCCCATCCAACTCTAATTGATCCAAATTGTCTTTATTCTTTCATTCTTTTTACTTCTTCCAACATTTAACAATCCATTAGAATATCGCTATAAAGATATTCCTATATACCGAAACTGTTCTGTATTAACTTGAAAATCTTAAATAATTACCTGCGAAAGACATAAATATTTTATTTAAATAAAAGATAGTAATGATAGTTATAGTTTTATTTTTGTAATGCTGACAGTAGTTTAAATGACCGTAACCAACCATTGAGTATCCCAATACATAACCAAGCCCCTTCGTGGATTGTAGTGGCATAGGTTTTTCAGAGCGATTAAGCTTCTTGTGCATTGGAAGAAGTTAATAGAAGCTGAAGAATTATTTCTGGATTGATTTAATTGCAAGTGAAAAAGACCCTCATGATTAGATTCTTAATTTGAAGAAAGAAAATATTTCACTATATGATGCTTAAAATTAGTAATTTGAAATGTTTGCTATAGTTTTTTGTTATGTTTATTTTTTAATTTTAAATCCCCAAAACAGTTGAACATAACTTATATAAATCACTCACTTTTAACTCTTTAATTTTTTATTTTTGTTTTGTTTTTGTGAATCTTCTCCCTGTTGTCGCCGTTGTGGTGTGAATCTTTATTTCATATAATCTATTACTCTTCTTGCGGCATCATCACTTACGACTTATCTCTGTGACTGGTAAAAATAAAAAAATAAAATAAAATAAAAAATAAACGAATTAAAAAACGAAAAAAAAAAATATATACAAAAGGAGAATCACCCTGCTATGGTTTCCTGTGTCTAAATGGTGAGTGCATCGACTCTACGTCCTACTGCAATGGTGTTGTTGATTGTGCTGACAGGAGTGATGAAATCAACTGCCCAAGAAGAAGACGGGGTACGATCTTTTCAAAAGAATAAAAAAAAAATTAAATAAGCAAATACTTATATTTAAATTAAATTAAATAAAAATAAAAAAAAATTCTCATTTTCATTTCAAGCTGTATAATTCAACTGTTTAATGTTTTGTTAGGAATAAAAATTTAGTTTCAATATTTTATTTTATTTTACAATTTTGGTTTGATTTAATGAACCACAAATGAGCCTTGAAGGTTTATTATTGGAAATTTTGGTCGATTGGTCTGATTTCTACATTCATATTTACTACCCTTACAATTTCTCTCATACAATCGAAACAGCTTGAAATTTCAGTGAGATTATACATTATATTGAATTATGTATTACATGTTTAATGTTATATCATCATTGTGCCATTACTAATAGTAGCAAGAAATGTTTTCAGAATTAGCTTTCAATAACAGATAATTTAATGAACGAGAAATATATGTTTTACTTGAGCCTCGATGTGATACGTTTGTTTTCAGAATGCAATACAGAATTAACCGGAATCAATAGAACTATAGCATTTTAATAGAAAATATAAAGAAAAAAAATAAAGTGAAATGATAAAATTAAAGCATGGTAACAGATGCATCAGTTTTACGTGCATCTTGAAATTTATATCCTTGCTTTTTTTCAGTTTGGATGTTGATAACTGACTAATGCTTTTAAAAATACTGTAAATTAAAAAACAAAATCTTAATAATTATCACAGTTTTTATTTATTTTTTCTAAATTAACAGTTTAATCTTTGCACCAAAGCATGCGTTATTGATCACCTAACCTATTATATTATTTAATTTGTTTTTTTTTTAATTATTTTTTATTATTCATTTGATTTTTCTTCTAAAACCTGTAGCAAGAATTTAATTTATTTATGTTTTTATTTTAATCTTTTAGTTATTTTTTTAGTAGAAATGTTGATAACTGTTTAGTAAAATTGTATTTGTATTTAATGTGTGTTATTTTTATTAATAATAGCATATTTTTTTTTATAAAAAAACAAACATTTTTAACAATTTTTATTAAATTAGAGTAGCCTGTACGACCTTAGGCAGGTCTGAAAAATTGTAGTGTTTCTAAATCTTCCGAAGTTTGAAAGACCTGTCATTTAACATTTCTTCATAATGAAATAAATATTGCTCAAATCAAATTATTTTTATACCTACTCTGTTCTAAAATAAAAATTAGAACAATTAAGTTGAGATTTAAAGATTTAATTTTGCCTACAAGTGGAGGTTTCAAAGTTGAACCATAGTATTCTTATTCTACCATCAAACTATGGTTTTAATAGTTGTATTCTATTATTAATTATTAGATAAAAGCACATTCTAGTTTGTAATTCTGTCAGTGAACTAATTAACTTATGCTTTTAGTATTATTTAAATTTTGGAAAATTAAGACAATACTATTTACAGATTCAATGAAACCCGAGCATTATTTCATTCTTATTATTTAAAAGTGATTTATATGTCAATAATTCATACCCAACCGTATTATATTAAACTATTTATCGATTAGACTATTCACTAACATTGTTTTATAGATTTAAATAATACTGAGGGCTTATTTTGTTGTTAATAACAGTTTATATTGGAAATGCATTAGATAAGATCGTGAAGATAAATGAAAAAAAGCATTTGCTGCCTGATGCCTAACACTGCTCTTTGCACTTTCGCCATTTTAGTTTTTATATTTATTTAAATTTAAATTTTGAAAAAAATTTGAGATAAATAAGCTTTTTTTTATTAGTATAATTTCATATCTTTACTTCATTTCAGCTGATTGCTGTCAGCTGATTAAATTAGTATCGTAATTTGTTATTCACTTGTTTAGACATAAATCAAATAATTTTTATTTTAAAATATTTATCTCTTATAATTTTCTCTAATTTAGTTTTAAAGTTAAGATTAAAACAAATTTATGTTAATACTCCTATTTTATTTTGTATAATAATTTTTTTTTTGTATATACATATAAATTAGGAACACACCGAGGCGGATTAAAAATCGAACCTAGTATCGATATAATTCGAGTTGGAAGTACCGTTGATCTGAAATGTATTACTGATGGTATACCGAGTTCCAGTATAGTATGGAAAAAATTCGGAGAAGATAATCTCGGTGAGAATGTTCTTACCATTTCTCCTAATATTTTGAGGCAAGTATTATAAGGGAATCGTTTAAGTAAATAATTCTAATTAAGGTATTTATATCAATAATTAATTTTGTTTCTTCATAACAGGATATCGGATGTTACTACTAGCAATGCAGGTACTTATAGATGCTCTGCGCAAACTGAATCTGGCACGCATATTGATGACTATACTCTCACAGTTCAAGGTTTGGCTCTATTTATCTATTTATTTATTTTCATTTAAAGCAAAGAAGCAATCCATATATATATTATTCTGGAAATAAATTTAATATGATTTCTCATAATTTTTTTTTTTTCCTTTTTTTGTATTTTATCATTGGACTATATCTTGGTAAGTAAATATAGTTTTAGAAAAATTATAATTTTAGAATATTTATCTTACTTACTATGCACTATTATAATTAAACTTTTAGGTAATTATTCCACAGGTTTTCGCTTCGAGTTAAGTCACAAGTTTTAACTTTACGTTCATTTCCCTTTTAATATTTTCCAAAAATATAAGTTGTCATGAGCTCTAGTATGGAAAAAATAATGTAATTATGGGAAATGTGTATACTTTGGTAATCATTTCATCTTGAAATGAACGTTTCAACAAACATATATCATTTATACTTTGAAATGTTTTATAGGTATTTTCTCTTCTTTTAAATATTTTAATTTTGTTTATGATATGAAAATTTGAGGGGATTAATTTGGTTCAAATTAATAAAATTTTAAAAAATAAATTAAATTTCTTGATGAAATAATTACTGAAATCTACTCATTCCACATAATTACATTCTCTTTTCCATACTTAAGCTCAATATAACTTGTATTTTTGGAAAATATAAAAAATGAAATGAATAAATAGTTAAAACATGTAGGAAAGAAATTCGTTGACTGGTAGATGCTAATATAGGATGGAAATAGTTGGGGGTGCAGTCAAAAGAACACAGCAAATAAGTTGAAACTTATTATATTATATATGTGCCGACGTTTCAACAGGTCAGTTACCTTCTGCAGCGAGTAGCCACTCCTATTGGCCCTGAAGATGACCTACAAAGTAGGTCGAAACGTTGGCACAAATATAATATAATAAGTTTCAACTTATTTGCTGTGTTTTTTTGACTGCACCCCCAACTATTTACATCCTAAAATAGTTAAAACATGTAACTCAACTCGAAGCGAACAGATATCAAAAGATGAGTTATTGAGTAATCAATTTATTGTTTTTATATTTTTTTAAAAACTTGTATGAAGGTTTTATAGGTATTTTCTCTTCTTTTAAATATTTTAATTTTGTTTATGATATGAAAATTTGAGGGGATTAATTTGGTTCAAAATATGTATCATAAATCTGACATTTCATGTTTTAAGATAATGAGTTAGATTAATAAATTAAATATTATATTTTTTTATATCATCACTACCACTTTTAAGTGATAATGCACTCTATTATATAAGCTAGGAATATATTTATTTTTAACTCTGAGCCTTTTTGGTTCTTTTTTGGACTTTATATTAGTGTTTGTAAGACTTTATTTTTCAGATATGGTTCTTCCTCAAGGTAGTATCCTTGGCCCAATACTTTATACAGTTTATACAGCTGACATCCCAACTCATCCTAACACTATCCTTACCACGTATGCTGATGATACATGTGTATTATCAGTCAACACCAATCCAGTTATTGCATCCCAGAGGCTCCAATCCCATATTAATGATCTTGAAGAATGGTGTCAAAACTGGAGAATTAAAATAAATTCTCAAAAATCCCATCAAATCACTTTTACCTTGCGTCGTAAACCAATGACTTCCTGCCCTTCAGTATCCTTTAATAATATCCCACTGGTGCAGGTAGAACAGATCCGATACTTAGGGTTGCACCTCGACAAACGATTAACCTGGAATCCTCATACTAGACTGAAAAGACAAGAAACTGCTCGACGTTTCAGGCTACTTCAACACTTACTAGACAAACGCTCTAAGCTCCCAATAAACTACAAAAGACTCATCTACATGACCATCATAAGACCTATTTGGACTTACAGAGTAGAGCTTTGGGACTCCACTAAGCCATCGAATTCCTGTCGTATCCAATCCCTACAGTCCAAAATCCTTCGTAAAATCCTCAACGCTCCTTATTTTGTTAAAAATACCGTCATACATAACGACCTTAATGTCCCATTTGTTGGTGATTTGGCCCGAACCCGGTATCTATCCTTTCATAACAAACTTCATTCCCACTCAAACCCTCTAGTTTCAAACCTAGCTTCCTCTTCGATTCCCGATAATCCCCCGAGGCGTCTGAAAAGAAGATGGCCACGTGACCTTCTTAGTTGAACTATTGATTTGAGTACTACCAGTGGGTAGTTTCTCAACTTGCCATTACTCATGTCATTTTGTATCACATAGCCTATTTACTGGATGTATTTTTTTTATACAGTTGTAAATATCAATAAATAAATTTAAAAAAAGAAAAAAAAAAAAGATATGGTTCTGATAAATTATTAAATGCAAATTTTCATATTCATTACTTAAATGTGGTATCAGTGATATAAAACTGTTGGTTAAAAACTATAGTTGATCATCGTTTCAATGCTTGATGTATTTCTATAGATGAACCACAACAAACTGTTCCCGATTATGATGATGACATGGATGCATCTTCCGCGCCCCCTACAGCTGCAAAGACGATAAAGCTCAAACTGGGAGATTCGGCTGACATAAACTGTAACAACGACCTTGAGCCGCCAGTGGAATATAGTTGGATTCGCCAAGGAGGTCTTCCAGCGACTTCCACTTCTCAACAAGTAAACAAGCCTTTTAAAAAAATACAAAGCACTAACATAAACATTAATTAATGTTTATCTCATTGTTTTGTTTAATCTTTCTTTTTTTTTTAATAGGGAAAATTAACATTGAAGAGAGTAACTTCAAAGGATTCCGGTCTGTACACTTGTGTAGCAACAAATGGTGAAGTTAAGATGGAAATACCAACGTTCGTCGTCGTTCATGGTTCAATCCCCAGATTTACCCAAACGTCACAGTCTTATCTCAAACTGAAAACCCTCTTTGATGCTCTCATGCAGTTCGATATTGAAATTTTATTCAAGCCTGAACAAGATAATGGTAATTAATTAAGATTAGTTTTATTTATTATCATTATTATTATATACTAATACACATTAGAACCTTTGTTACCATGTATTTTTATATTATGTATATCAATCGCTAGATTTTTATACATAATACTCTCGGATATAAATAAATAATATGTAAACAGTCAACTAATAATTATTAAAATGCATTTTTTAAAACTAATTTTATTTTTTATTATTAACAGGACTTATATTATTCAACGGCAAGCGACACCCATCGGCATCTGGTGCAAGTGATTTTATTTCATTCGGCATAAGAGATGGTTTCCCAGAATTCAAATTCGATGTCGGATCAGGTCATGCTACGATCGTTGGAAGATCACCTCTTGAAATGGGAAAATGGGTTAAGGCTAGACTCATTCGTAATAGGAAAGAAGGCAAGTTTTTTTTAAAGAAATCAGTATAAATGTTTTCCCTTATCAAACATTAGTTTGTTAATAATAATATTATTATTGTTTTTATAATAATGACATCTGTTTAATAATAGGCCGATTGATCATTAATGACGAGGACCCTGTGATCGGTACCAGCCCTGGCCGTCACCACAGCCTTGATTTGGATTTGCCACTCTACGTCGGTTCTGTTCCCGACTTCAATGATATACCTAAATCTGTCGATTACAGCACTGGCTTTAGAGGTAAGAATATAGCTTATCGATACAAACTTGGTTGCCACAATTATTATTAACATTATTCATGTAGGAAAGAAATTCGTTGACTGGTAGATATTATAATAGGATGTAATTAGTTGGGGGTGCAGTCAAGAAAACACAGCAAAATAAGTGAAACTTATTGTATGTTTTATGTGCCGACGTTCGACCTACTGTGTAGGTCATCTTCAGGGCTATGAGAAAACAGACAAAAACAGAATAGACTGTAAAAATACATAAGATAGAGATACAGAAAACATAACAAAATGTAGAGATATAGAAAAATTGAGTGAAAAAAGTGAAGGATATATAATGAAAGGATATATGAATAAAGATGATTACATAGTAGATGTATAGAAAGGTGATAATGCAAAACAAAATACAAAGAGAGAAATGAAGTTAAACAGAAAAAATAAAATGAAAAAGATATAAAAATAATGAGTATGGAAAACTTAGTATAATAAAGATAGAATTGTATTGCAGAGAAAAAAATATTTAATTACCCCCAACTAATGCAAAAAAATGCACCCCCAACTAATTACATCCTATTATTATTAACATTATATTTCCATTTATATTCTTTTACCTGAAAATTGACCAATTTTGTTTGAGATATTGAGATTTTGTTTTGAGAGATAGTCTTGAAATATATTAGGTTAATTTTTGGTTTTTGACCTTGAAAATTACTATTACCGATGAAAACCTAACTAATTACTTATACTTTTCAATTAAATTAAAATTATATTTGGTGTTCGGGCACCATTATAGAAATGATATATTTTCTTCTTAATATTCTATGTTTATTTATATTTAGTATGAAAGTTGGATGTACCAAAATAAACGAAAGATTTGTATTTTTTACAGCAGTGATATTTTTTAGGTTTTACCCAATCAGTTGACATATACAAATAAAATGTTTTCAATATACATCTTAACAACTTTTCCTATTTTATTATACCTAAGTTTACACTCTTAAGAACAAAACATTATACAAACTTATAAAAATAAAACTTTAAGGAAATGATTGACCATTGTTACATATAAAGGTTTGCAGTAGCTGCGCTAATGTCCACACAAACAATATCACCTAAACTTCTCTTGTTCCTTAGTTCTACTTGGCACACACCATTCTTCACTACCACTCTCTACTTCTAGCTCTTTCTTCTTCCACGTCCATTTTTGGAAGACCACCATCATTTCACCTCTTGCTTCCCCACCATTTTTTCATCCCCTCCAATTTGTTTATCCCTATAATTTTAAAACACTACTGAAATCTATCAAAATATTTCAATATTATTAATATAACTCTAAACTTTATTTCAAATATAAAAACTTAGTGTAATTTCTAATATCTTTTTATTATTTTCATATTCCTCAAGTAATGAAAATGGTCTCGGGAACTTCCCATTGAAGTTAAACAGTTTAATTGAATATGTATTAATAATTGAATAGTAATATTCAAGAATGTTTCTGATTATAATAATGCCTTTAGGATGTATTGCACGGCTCGTTATCAAAAATGAGGAGCAGAACCTATCTAGATCAGGAGCACTCGAGTGGACAGGCATTTCCGAATGCGACACTTGTGCCGAGAACCAATGCACAAATTCCGGAGCTTGTCAAGAATCGCCGAACCATCGTGGTTACATTTGCCTCTGCCCGAGAGGTTTTTCAGGAGAAAACTGTGACCGCACAGGAGAATCTTGTTATCCAGGTTAGCTATTTCTTTTTTTAAACACTATTCTATTTACATTTTTATTTGAAAAGAAAAGATATGTCCAGGATATTTTATTTTAGGATATAAATATTTTTCTTTTCAAATAAAAATATTTAAAAATGAATAACAAATAAAATAAAATATATTCTATTTATATTACATCAGTCTATAAAAACCAAAATCAAGTAATATCAGGCCAAATATTATTTGGATTCATTGCGATTATTAATGTTATTTTTTCTGTTTAATAATTTACCAGGATTGTGTGGGGAAGGTTATTGTGAAAATACTGACAAAGGTTACACATGCAAGTGCCAACTAGGACTTGCAGGAGCTCATTGCGAGCAGAGGATTCAAATACGAACGCCCTACTTTCAGGATAACTCCTATATAGCTTACCCAACTCCAAGAAGCACGGAAAAGTAAGAAAAATCATAAAAAGTTTTAGTTTTTAATTTAAACCTTCTTTTTTTTCAGAATTTGATCTTTGTAAATTAAAATTAAATTTTGAGTTTGGGCACCAATACAAAAACAATAAATTTTCACTTGAAAAAACAATATAATTTGGGTTTTAATAGTTGGCAATTACTGTTGAAATGTTCTAAGTACCTATCACAACAACTTTGCACAAAAAATAACTAAATTTACACTTACAAAAAACAAAACACTATTTAAACTGATACAAAAAAGTATTATACAGTCCAAACAAAACAATCTATAATAAAAGACTCCATTTCACTTTTCTTCTGCCAGAATCTCTATTATACATTTTTATGTTTCGTTATAACAATTATATAAATAAAATTAACAAGATGCGTAAACTTCAAGATAACCTTAACCTACTGAGAATATTATGGAACAACAAACTTCATTTTGTCATTCAGTAATTTATCATTCTGAACATTGAATAATATTTCTGTTATTCATTTATTTATTTTTTAAGTAATAAATAATATTATATAATAAATTGATAACTTACAAATGTAATAATATTCATCTATCATTAGTTAATAAAGTTATAATCTCTTTGTAAATTTTAAATGTACAATTCCAATTTTATTTATTGCATAATGAATAAAAGCATTTTTATTATAATTTTTTTTTATTTTTCATTTTCTAATCAAAATTTTATTTGATAAACAAAAATGTGTTATCACTTTATTTTAAATCTCATTTACTAATCTAAAAAGCATTTCATCTCACATCATCATCATAGTCTTTCCTCCCTACCGCTCATGCAGTGTGAGGTTCATCTCACACTAACAGTATAATAATACAGCCATTTATTTTTTTATAGGTTGGACATTACTCTTAAGCTGCACCCGTTGGATTCAAGAGATGCTCTCATCCTTTACGCTGGACAGAATGACTTCGGCAGCGGTAACTACCTCTCATTGGCCATTAAGGACAGAAGACTCGAGTTCAGAATGGAAACTGGTTCCAGTTAGTAAAATAATGATTCTATATGTTTATGTTTATTTAATCATTAGTTTTTTTTTTAATAATAATAAATTATCCAGCTGTGGGAGGGGGGAAAGAAACCTTAAAAACGGTCAAGCATGATCTCGGACAAATCACCTCCCTGCACAACCATTACCTTAGAATAAGTACAGTCCCTACCATGTAGTGAACCCAAGGCCCATCATGGGTTGTAGTAGCACAGGTTTTTGTTTTTTTATTTAGAAAAACTTCACCAATTTGAACAATGTTTTCTTGAAGGACATCGTGAATTTGCTTTAATGAAGAAGTATTTAATAAATCCAATGAGCAATAGGTATTTCTTAATGTAATAGTATTTTTCTGGTTTTCAATTTTCTAATATTTGAAGTGATTTATTCAAGGAACCGAAAGAGAGCTAAGAGCTCTGAGCAGCTGTGCTGACAATCCTGGGATCGAATCTGGCTCAGCATACCCTCCTGGGACTTTTCCATCCTATAATGTGTGTACCCTTAATTTGGAGGAAAAACCCAAATGAGCATGATCTTGGCCAATTCACTTCCCTGCACAACTGTTGGTTTAGTACAGCACAGTCCCTAATATGTACTGAGCCCAATATCCAATGTCATGTGTTTTAATGGTATAGGTTTTATTTATTTTAAATTTATTTATTGATATTTACAACTGTATTATAATAATACAACAAGTAAATAGGCTAATTGATACATATGAGTTATATATGGCATATGAGATATGACAAGGTAGATAAACTACCCACTGGTAGTACTCAAATCACAAGTTCAACTAAGAAGGTCACGTGGCCATCTTCTTTTCAGGCGCCTCGGAGGATTATTGGGAATTGAAGAGGAAGCTAGGTTTGAAACTAGAGGGTTTGAGTGGGAATGAAGTTTGTTATAAAAGGACAGATACCGGGTTCAAGCCAAATCAGCAACAAATGGGACATTAAGGTCATTATGGATGACTTTATTCTTAACAAAATACGGAGCATTGAGGATTTTACAAAGAATTTTGGATTGTAGGGATTGGATACGAGAGGATTTCGATGGCTAAGTAGAGTTCCAAAGCTCTACTCTATAGGTCCAATTATGATTTACTTGGAAAGTTCTATTTGTGAGATAGGATCGAAGGATGAGAAAATATGTAGGGGGTAGGAATTTACGGAGTTTGTAGAGCAATCCCGGATGCCAGACTCGGTCAAAAGCCTGTTCCACGTCAATAAAGACGCCCGAACAATATGATCCACGTTCTAATGCAGAAGAGACTACATCCACCGCACGATGACATTGCTGAATAGTGGAGTGGGATGGTTTTATTTTAAAAAATGATTTTAACTTGTTTTTTCTAAGTAACTGAAGAATACAATAAAATATAATATTGTCTGACAACAGGAGACCTAACGTTCTTTCAAATAGTGCTATCAAACTTATAGCCGTCCCATTATATTTGAAATCCATCAGCATTTTTTGTGAGATTAGATAACGAATATTTTGCAATATCTCCTAAAAGAATACTTTCCTATATGAATATATCTAGTAAATGAACTGACAAATCGATGTTCTGTTTCAGGTGCGCCCATTGTTGTCAAGTCGAACACAGAAGTGATCCCTGGTTCTTGGATAACTGTGAACGCAGGACGGGATGCGAGAGAAGCCAGACTATCAATAGGTAAACCATTTTGTACAATGGATTTTTTTTTTGTTATTGATTATTACTTGAAATTGTTAATTATTAGTACTGAGAGAAGGTTACACATAATCATTATGAATATATTTTTTTTTTTAGGTCAAGATCTAGCTAGAGCTACATTGGCACCAGGCCAAAGAAGAGAGTTGATCTTAGGTACCAACCTTTACCTCGGAGGTTTCGACTCCAGTTTAGGCAGCGTCCATCCTAATGTTGGTGTTACTGAAGGATTTAGAGGCTGTATATCTCATGTGGGTTGCAATATAATTTTTATTTTTACTATTATTAGTTGTTACCAGTCAGGGTTTTTTAACTTTGTTTGTATTTATATTTTATTAAGTTAAATATAAATAACATATGTCTGTTGCATAAGAAGCAATTGCATAAAAATATACATCATAATAATGCAAGAATGTGAGTTTGAGTGATTTGAACAATTATACCATGGGAATAATTGGAGTTGCTCCTCCGATGTGCTCACAAGTGTTACCCCATAATATCTTTAATAATAATATTTTTATTAATAACATTTTCTGAATTACTACTATTAAAAATTTTATTTTTAAACATTTTTTTTCTATTCAACAACAACAACTTTATTTGCAATTTTACATATACAACAGCATAAGTATGAATACATGTTCCGGACTTCCTTTACATGTTTAAAGAACATTGATTTTGATTAATTGAAGTTATCTTTTATAAATAAGTTTTACAATAGCAGGAAAAACGTAGAAAAAACCCGCTTAAAAAAAAGAATAAATAAATAAAATAAAAAAATAATAATAATGAGATAAATAAATGAAAATGATAATAATAAAGTAAATAAATATAATAATAATTAAATAGAAAATAAGTAAACACTTAAAAATAGCTATAAACGAAATACAGATAATTAAATTACAATACCTGCAAATAGTAATTTGTTAAGAAAGGAGAATATTGTTCTTCTGTGCGTGTAGCGTCGTAATGAATGTTTATCATAGTTACCGATTTCTCGGATTAGTGGGTTTTCGGAAGCTGGAGTTTTTTCGAAGTATGCTTTTGTTTGGGCTAACACATATTGTTTTATAGTGGGAAGTTCAAGATCTCTAAGCATAGTCGATATTTTCGTGTAGCGGGGATAATTATTAATAATCCTCATGCATAGGTTTTGTACCCTTTCAAACTTTCTATAATTTGTGGTGCAGGTTGAACTCCAGACAGGTGAGGCATAGGTTATCAATGATCGTATTACTGTTTTATAAAGGATTAGTTTGTTTTTAGGGCTTAGCCTGGATTTTTTATTGAAATAGGGAAACATTTTGTAGATGGTTTTTTTCGCTTTTTCGGTTTTCCTGTTGATGTGCTCTTTGAATGTTAATGACTTATCCAGAATTAGACCGAGGTATGTTATGGATTTAGACCAGGGGATGTGTTCGGAATTTAAGATGATGTGCTGATCTATGTTAGGTCTGCGCTTTGTGAAGATTATGGCGGCCGATTTTATTGGATTGATTTTTAGTTTCCACTTTTGACAGAATTTATGGATTTTTTTAAAAGATTGTTGTAATCGGTTTATTATTGTATCGATTCGGTATGATGCTGTGTACAAGGCGGTGTCGTCTGCGTAAAGCGATGTGGTTACTTTTGTATGTTTTGGGAGATCTGATATGAACAGGTTGAATAGGATTGGGGATAAGCAGGAGCAATTTTTTTTTAAACATTAAAACCATATTACTTTAAAAAACTTTTACAATTATATATTGGGGTATTAAAAGTTTTTTTCATGATAACTAACTTACTGTTAATTCAGATTGAGATATCAAGAATGGACTTGGATATCCTCAAGAGCAGCAAAGAGTCATCAAATGTGAAAGAATGTCCATCCGGCAATCCCTGTCACGACAGTCCTTGTCTGAATGGAGCTAGCTGTCAGCAAGATGGCAGCAGTTACATCTGCCACTGCACACAAGATTTCAGGTAATTTTTACACTTTTAACTTTTCTGATATCCATATCACTAGTCAAATATAGGATAAGTTTTCGACAAATGACAATATAGTCAAAGTATTAGGATTTTAAATTCATATCCTCTTATTATAATGATCACTCAACGTTCGTACAGAATTAATAAAAAAATAGAGACAGAAGGCAAAAGCTGCTAAGTCATAATCTAATAAAATGACAAGATCTTAGGTAATCTCGCGGGGTCGCCTGTGGTCTATTCGTCACCATAACAACCTACTATACCCAACATCACGGGTTCGCAGCCCAACAGGTGGCCCTAGGATTTTTTAAAGGGAGTAAAAAATCCTTGGTTGTGACGTCCTTCGGGAGGGACGTAAAATGAGCAAAATTTAGAGCTCCCACTTTAGCATCGTCCGATTAGCCATAGCAGCACAAAGTGATATTAAACGAAACAAATTTTAGGTAGAAATGAAAGTGATTAGTTCTCGTCAACATTATTAAGATCCCTCCAGGGGTGGATGAAAAATTATATCTAGTGAAAAAGCATTTTCTGAAAAGATTTTAGGAATGATGATCATGAAATGATGTTTGAAAAAGTTTCATGACTGCTTATCCTTGTGATTCCTTTCAAATTTCGTTATGATATAATCAACAAAATCTGTAAAAAAAATGTATTTTATTTTTTAAGAAATTTCAAATCTTCTTTATTAAAATTCTGTCGGATAATAACCAAAGGGAACTATTATTTTCTAAAATATTTTAATTAAATTTGTAAATGTAAACGTATGCACTTTATCATCGTCATTTCTTATACCTTTCAGCGGCCGTCACTGCGATAAATTTAAGAATGACTGTGAAAGATATCAACCCTGCGGAAATAAAGGTGAATGCATTCCACTTTCTTCAGGCTACAGATGCAACTGCGGCAAAGGATTCTCTGGCCAGAACTGTACCATGAGTAAGCATCAGTTTGATTATATAACATTATTTAATCAGTTATTTTTAATTTTTTAAACTATAAATTAATATGAATAAAAAAGAATAAAAGAAATGAGAATTCATTCTGATGTGGCTAATTATTCAGTGATGATATCGACTGTTTTTGCAGGAGAGCACTTCACGACTTCTTTCCGTCTCGGTGGCGATGGCTGGGTAGAACTAGACAGAAGTATTCTGGAAGATATCGGAGACGAGACAGAGGCAGAGATGACAGTAGTAACAAGTAGCAGGAATGGAATACTCTTGTGGCACGGGCAAGATCCTCGGACCGCTGGTGGTGTCTCCGACTTCTTCTCAATAGGAGGTGAGTTGGTGTTGGATTATAAAAAATATGTCAAAATGAAAATATAAGTGTGCTTGAAGGTTTTTCACACTATTTACATTTCAATAAAAGTTAAAGTATGTTTAGAATAGATAATAATATTAATACATTTAAAAAATATATATATATATATTAAAATTTTAATAAAGTTTTACAATGTTGAGAATAGAAAAAAAATCAAAAAATAATTTCTGATGTTGAAAAGAGTGATTGAAGACCATTTTCACATGGTTAAGTATTTATTTTCTTTATTATTTTGTTCATAAATAAATTAGGTTAACATTTAAAAAAAATTGTTTAAGGCAACAAGAGTTGTGCAATGTTTTTATGTAGTGGAATATAAAACATGGTGGCTGACAACTGCCTTCAATAAATAGATGTTTATTTATGGATTTGTTATTTATGAAAATGGGGTGTTAAAGTTAGAATTCTGTTTCAGTCTTGGAAGGACGTGTGAAAGTGATCTACGAACTAGGTTCCGGTCTGGGAGAAGTTACCTCTAATCGTAGAATCGACGATGGACAACCACACAATATCAGAGTATCGAGGAACGGTAACTTGGTCACGTTGACTGTTGATGAAGACAGCGTCGACGGGCAATCTGAAGGCTTCCTATCCAAGCTCAATGCTAAAGGAAATATTTACATAGGTAAATCAGTTGCTTATATTGTAGTATAACACAATATTTATTAATTATTTGGTTTTAATATGTAACTAATTTATATTTTATTAATTTCTATAAAGGTGGACTCCCTGATGCAAGGTACATGACTAACGGCCGCTACATTCACAACTTTGACGGTTGTATCAAGAATCTTAGGATTCAAAACTCGGACGACATCGATATTTCTACTTCAGCTGTTGCAACAGCCAATGTTGTAAAGTGTCCAGTGTAAGTATTTAATTCAATTTTTTTGTTAACATTTGATTGCTACATCTATCTTCTATTTGACCCAAACAAATTAATTTTTAAAATATATTACAACTTAACATTTCCCATTCACAAAATGTTCAACTATACAGCCCTTTTTTTATACTCCAAACATGTTTGTTCTATTAAAAAAATAATCCATACCATCCTGTTTTCATTGTTTGTCCAATCTACCAAAGGTTGCGCTATGTATCCTTGGTTCGGCTGCATGCCAACTCGTACATAATAATAGAAGAGAATAGTAGTATCCAAAACTTGTATATTTTTCTGATCAATTATCAAATGGAAACTATCAATTGGAAACTAATTTTTTATTCAAAAAACTTCAGTTGTTTCTTCTGGTTTAGACCGTGTCGGTGAATTTTCTGCCAACGTTTCGCCAGACATGCTGCTGACTTCCTCAAGGCTTAATTGAGACTCAATTAAGCCTTGAGGAAGTCAGCAGCATGTCTGGCGAAACGTTGGCAGAAAATTCACCGACACGGTCTAAACCAGAAGAAACAACTGAAGTTTTTTGTATAAATAGTGGCCGTGGAAACTTGAAAGAGTATTTAATTTTTTATTATTTCAAAAGTACCAGAAATCGGAATTCTGCTTCAATTTGCAAAAATGTAAATTGTATTTATGCAGCCTCAAGCTCTTTTATTCTCACTGCTAATATTCAATGGCCCAACAAGCCATTGCTGAATCTAGACCTCATCCAAAAGGATTTATCTTTTACTGAGGTTGGCCGATTTTTTAGTTTGTAGATAATAATCTAATATTTTGCCATTCAATTCAGCTATCTTACTTTTGGCTCTAATTCTGCGGATCTGATCTATAATCTCTATCATAAGTCTCTTAGGTATCTTAATGTAATTTATCGTTGCTTTGAAACTGCCACAATTAGGTCTCTCTTCTTCTTAAGATGTTTTATTTATAAAGGTTTGTCTGATCTCTTATTTTCTTAAGCCATAAGTTATTTATTTCCCTTTGTTTTTCTCCACCATAATCAGTTTTAGAAATTGATACTTGGATTTCCGGAATTTATTACACCAGTGCCTACCTTTGCTTTTCTTCGCTTCACTAATGAAGCCTCTTAAGTTTAACAACTTTGGTACCATTAATAGCGTTCTACATACATACGTCTTAGCCAATCAGCCCCTCAAGGATAGGAATGTAAATCCTTCCCACTTCTTTCAAATATATTTCTCCCCTGCTTTTCTTTTTTTTTTTTTTTTTTTTTTTAAGTCTAAGGTTCTCGTATTGACATAGTTTGATAAATCTGAAATATTACTGATAAGCTCAACAGAGTTTTCTACTTAAATCTCGATTAACATTGTTTCTAGAGTTTATTAAAAAATTATTATTTTTAATCAATTTGTATCCTTAAAAAAATTTATTTAGAAGTAGGCCCTACTAGCAAATTACTAATGTCTTATGAATTTGAGAAAACTTAGTGCCATATTGAAAATTGTAAAGTGGACATCAAAAGAAGAAAAAGTTATCCCCACTTTAATCGGTTTGATCCTGAACATTCCTACCCTATTCTTAATCCTTACTACTAACTAATTAAGAACTAATTAACATGTGCCTTCCTTACTAACATGCTAACCTAAAGGAACAAGTGGATCCCGACGTCGACCAAGTTCACCATCGTACAGGACAGTGCGAGGCCGACTTCTGCCAGCGATTGGCCTTCCGACGGCATGAGTTCTTCCACAATCCTTCCAAAGATATCCTTCTTGAAACTCTTAATTGTGCTGCTAATAAACAGGATTCTTCTTTTCATATAAAAGATTTTTATTGATATTAGTAACAGGAATTTTTTTTATTTATTTTTTATTAATGTGGTTTTTCAGTAGCAAACTTGGCATTTGATTTTTGTGCCTTACGATAAGACGAGAAGTTCTATGATCCGAATCAGTGTTTGCTTTGTTTTAAAGAAAAGGTGGTAGGGTTATAAAATATGGTATAGGCGCTCTTTTATTCTTCTAAAATATTTGGTTCTTGAAGTATTAAGCAAATAAGTGCACATAAAATTTAAATAATTTTGTTCAAAGTATTTCAATCTAACTAGAATAATTATCACGGAGGAGAAAATGGTACATGAAGAGGTCAATAATATTTATTATTATTTTTCAGGTTCAGTCAATAAATATAAAGTTGTATTTTATTCAGTATTGTATTATATTTCGAGATTTTGTGCTCTAACGATGAAAAAACAGGCTTTTAGTGAATATTTATGAATTAATAATTTAAATTATCATATCAAAATATCTCTAATACCTTTTTGAGACTTGAAATGTTGATTACATGGAAGTATTTGAAGACCACAAGGAAAAAACAAAGTAATTCACTTTTTCTTAAATGTTCAGGAGAGTAAAATTAACCTTGGAATCTTTCATTACTCTTTACAAGAACAATGTTAAACAAATCAAAATGTAGCTTTATAAGCTCTATACAACCAGACCATAAAATGACTTGAAGTATCAAAAGTCCAGATAAGCAGGAGAAAAACAAGGTATGTCGGTGTTTTGGTAATCCACATTACCTCCTTCATCCCGGCACTGCTACGATAAACTCATTTTTATTGTGCGGACATTCCTACTCAGCCATTATGAGCTCTTAAAACTGTTTTTGCTCCTGTTTTGACCAGACCATCATATAAGACAAACGAAAAATCTTTCAGAAATCGCTGTTACTAATTTTGGGGGGAAAAATCGTATTTCCTCATTTTTTCTTTGTGGTCTTTATTTATTATCATTGTTAAGAAATGGGTTAACAATATTAGCACCTTATATTGTTTCTATATTGATTATCGTTGTTCTTTTTACAATTATTGAATTTATTTTACATTAAAAACATTTGAATAATAGACTTGCCACCTTTCCTTTTCTAATTGATTAAGTTGACTTTAAAAAATCTACAATTATCAAATATTACATATCATGAAATTCAAATGCCTCGTTTATTTTCTTACTAACTAAATCAAATTATGTTGGTAAATTGAAGAAAAATATATATATAAATTATAATTAATTTTAGATCTATTTATAAAAAAAAAATATATATGTACATATCATTAAGTGGCAATATTTTCTAATAGAGATCTCCATTTTTTATGGATCTATACCTTAAAAACGTATTAAGACTGGTGCTTTGTTTTTTATATTTAAATATTTATAAATTAAAAAAATATTAAAAAAAAAAAAGAAAGAAGATATTGATATTTTTATGCAAGCAATAGTAGAAGAGTGTGTTTTATAATTAATAAATAGTTTTTAAAAGTTGTTAAACGTGAGTAATCAAAGATAATAATGTTGTTTAAGTTTTTATTTAAGTTGCTGCCATATTTATGGACATATTAAAGAAATCTAAAACATTTAATAAATAATGTTTATCTGTTCATCGTGCTAAAGCTCTAATCAAAATTATCTTGATAACTTGATTCTTCCCTAGTTTATTGTTTTATGAATCAGCTGAGCACGGATATATTTGTGTTTGTCGTTAGTTAATTTATATTTTTAATAATATTTTTTGTTAACAAAGTTTATATAAAAGCAAGCTGGAAGTTTATTTTTATTCATGTTAGCATTATAGACTGTTATTTAGTATTTGTTAATATTTAATAACTAACAATCAGATAAATGTACTTTTTGAGCATTATCGTAAGAAAAAAATATAAAAAATGCTTTTGCCAATTGATGTTGAATATTGTGTTGGCATTCTAATAGCTAGAATTATATGAAATAGGGAAATTTGGGAGGGATTTCTTTAGATAAAAATTCATTTGTTAAAAAATTGTTATTACTCCAAAAAAAATATCTTTGTCCTACTACAGTTTTATGTTAATTATAGAAATTTTTTAAGGCATTGAATAGGGAAATAATTTTTATTCTCTCTTGTAATGTGTATGATCCGGTTGGAAAGAAAGTGAATTTTAATAAAGTAAGCTTAATTTGTATTAAGTACTTAAGCCCCTATTATAAGTTTGAGCATCTCGAGAAGTTTAAGTAATTCGGGTCTATGATAACCAGAAAAACGAAATTCAAGAGGAAATAAAGACGTGGTAAAAGAAAAGAAAAGCTTGTTATTTTTCGGTTTCCACATTACTAAGTTTGTGCCTGTTATCTTGAAATTTAAAAATTATAATTAATAAAACTATCATCCTTCTAATTGTTCTTAAAGGGTGTCAAACGTGGCCGATGGTGTTGAATGATGAGGATCTTAAGGTGCTCGAAAATAATAATAAAGACTTTATTTATTCTGGGACAAGTCCCTTTTGAATAACATTACAGGAATAATGTATAACCAAAATGTCTTAGAGTAAAGTAGATTACATTTAGTTAATTAATTACAATTAAATTAATAAATGAGGAGTAAATAAAAAAATAATTGAAAAAAATTATCAATTACTTCCTAAAACAATATTTAAAGAAAACTATTTCCTATAAAGGAAAAAGAAAATAGCAATAAGATAACAATGATAATATAGAGAGAAACAATTGATAGTCATATATATACAATTTTTTGAAAAACAAGATAACAGCAAAACAAGGAATAAAATAATGAAAGAAAAAATTTAACCAATACTAACTATGATTACTATTAAAGCTATTATAAATAAGTAAATATAATGATATGTGTCTGGAAGTGTGAACAGCCAAATTATCAGAGAAAGCAAATGTATATATATGCAATTAGGTATAAATATATATAAAATAAGGTATTGTGGTATCCATATATTCGGTTCGAAAATGGATATGATGACTAATGAATTTAGGAAATTCCACAATACAGAACGTAGAGTGTGCATCTGGTTAATGTAACTGTTAATGATAGTGTCGCAAAGAATTGAGATGGGTTTGTAAAGTTGTTGGGTTGAGTAACAAAAGAGTTCCTAAAAATTTAATGGTAACTGTAAATTAATGCTGAGCCGAATGGTAAATGTCTGAGACATAGGTGGAAGGATCGCTCTTAGAGTGATCTAGCAGGTTTGGGCATTGGTGCGTAGATGGAAGTATGTTAGCAGAGATTGGTTGTTTCAGCACTGAGTCTTCGGGTTCGCTAAGCCTTATTTAATTATTAAAAGAAATAGTGTAGACCGCAATTTTCTGTAATCTTTTTCAAATTACAGCGGAGTGGAGTGGCTCAGTAGTAGAGCACTGAGTTGCCATGCCGGAAATCCTGGTTCAATTCCCGCTCCAGGCCATGACTTTTATTTAGTCTGTTTGCAGCGGGAGATGGATCAAATAGGATCTAGGACCCTCCTGGGGCCCACCCACCCTCTATCCTGGGGCCCACCCACCCTCTATAAAATATTATTAAAAAATAGGGTTCCCAAAATAAGGGGGAAAATCTGGCGGTTGAGCGTGACCTAGGACAAGTCACCTCGTTGCAGAACCGTTGTCCATGAAACAGTGCAGTCCCTACCATGTACTGAACCCCAGACCCGTTCACGGGTTGTAGTGGTTCAGGTTTTTTTTTTTTAAGGTTTTTTCAAATTTATATTTAGTATATCGCCTTGACATATTTTAATAAAAAAGGGGATTGAAAAGATATATCAGAATTACATGAGTCACCTCGAACCCCAACTCTCAACAACTTCATGATATACACTTTTTTTTGCTGAACTAAAATTATGTAATGAATTCAAAGTTCTAAAAAAAATTAAAAAAGAAAAAGTAAAACCAAAATGTATAAATTGTGAGCGTTTTACTTTTGTTTTTGATAGGGGATTATTTCATAAAAATAAAATAAATATTGCTATTTGAGTATGAATAGGTTACTATCAAATAATTATTTTGTTTTCAACTTGTCTTATTAAAATTGTGCAATAATTTTTAACAGTTTGTGATTAGTATATCTTAGTATTATGGGCTTCCATAGGTTTTACTGTAAAATAGATATTTGTTAGAGGTTTTGAAGCTGATTTAATATATTTTTTAATTATTGTCTTTTGTTCTCTTTGGTTCCAACTGGTTCATATGCATTTTAAAAAAAGGAACTTTTTTCTCGATAATTTTTTGACTTTTCATGTCTTAATGAATGCCATAAAATAAATCCTAACCTTGAATTCAACTAACTATTGTTATTTTTTTAAACTAAATCATGAAAACTCTTATTTATTGTTATACCGAGTAAAGATTAAAGAAAAAAAAAATCTCAATAAATTATTTTGTTCTTTATATTACTTAAATATCTTAAAAGAGTAAGGTAATGGTGCCGTAATAATGAGAAAATTAATTTTTATACATGCCGTTTCTTGTGTATCGTTATTGCTAGTACTAAGATGTATAAATAATTTCTTTACCAACGGAAATATACACAAAAAAGTTTATCTTTCTTATATAACATCAGATAAAAAATCATTAACTCTTTAATTGTTAGTTGCGAAATCTTCCCACATGGTTACTTCATTACTACCGAAAGGTTTTTGGCGGATCCTTATTTATCTGTTTTATTTAATCTCCTCCTTAATCCAATTATCTTGTTTCTTGAGTATATGGATGTCCGTATTTTATATATGATATGCTTGATACTGTGATAAATATTATTTTAAATATATATATATGTCAAACATTATGTATTATGATTGTTTTTATTTTTTTTTTTTTTAATAGTTAGTAACAGAGCTGCAGCTTGAATCCTAATTGAAGGAAGAATGTGCCAAAAAGAAAAATCAATAGAATAAAGGGGAAAATAGTAGTAATAAGTTTTAATTAAAAAAAAAAAGAAAAATGTAATTTGAGAAACGGCAGCTTAAGTTAACAGCGTTAACTTAACGCAATGTTCCTGACTGTTTAATTTAATTTTGTGTCGATGCTTTGAATGTGTTGAGGTAGCGTGACCCCCCCCCCCTTCAATCACGCTATCTTTTATATATAATTCTTCTTATTTATACTTTACTTTTAGCTTATTTGAATACTGCCATTTTATAATTGTTAAGTTTTTATTTTAAATAAATGTTGTGTAAAAATTGGTATATGATATAATTGAGTTAACATTCTGTGCCATAATTTAATTTTTCATGTAAAAATAAATACATAAAAAAATTAAGAAAACAGTATTAACTGATTAATGTAATTGCTCTGATTGTATTTCCTTGATGAACCCGCCTCTAGTATATTTATGTATAACTAATGATTTGATCGTAATCATATACTGAATGTATATACATTTACATGTTTTATCCAAGGATATTGTATACTAACTCATTATAAGGGATACGATAATGACAGAGTATTTTATATTCTAAAAAGATAATTGTATATAATTTTTTACACTGTTATAATAATGTTAATAACTCATTGCCCTTGTTATTTTGAATTTTCTGTTAAATGAGTCTAAATAAAATAAATACATATAATTAGGAAAATGTAAATTTACTGGAGTACTGTCCAACTAAACAAAATATAAATAAATATATATATATAATAAGAAAATTGACAATAAATAATGTTATACATTATATTCTGCTTATTATTTCATTACTAACTGAACCTTTATCCTGAAGTATATTATTCGTAAAATAAGTTTTATTTAAAGTTTTTTTTTTTTTAATATCTTGGTTAATAAGTATGTCCTCTATGTTCCTTATTTTCTCACAAATGAAGACATTCGTAATGACCTTTGTGTCCCGTTTGTTGCTGATTTAGCCCAAATCCAGTATTAATTTTTTCAAGACAAACTTTATTCCCCCTCAAACACACCTAGCAACCTCTTCAATTCCCTGTAACCCTCCAAGGAGTCTGAAAAGAAGGTGATCTTGTGACCTTCTAAGTTTAGGTATAGAATAGAATAGAATATAAAACAAACTTTATTCTGGGACCAAGTCCCTTTAAAATAACAAACAACACAGAAAAATAAGCATAACATATATCTAGCCAGAAGGCTACATAGTAATACAAATCATGAAGTATTTAAAAATTTCCAAACAAATAAAAATAGAAATTAAATATCTAAACTGAAGAAATCTTGACAGGATTTTAACCAATTGTAGAGAATAAATTTATTAATAACAACAGTTAATAAATAAACAAATGAATGGGTGGGATAGCATGCAATAAATTCTTTACATAGTGTATATCTTCTTTAGGAAAAAGAAACAAAAACGCGTAAGCAACAAAATCGATTATTCAATACTGATTTATTTAAGCAAATTATTGACCTGCTGAGAGAGCATCTTTTTGGGAGGTCAGAAGACGTTGGAAAAGCAAGGATTTAAATAAAGTAAGTGAAGAAACATGGTGGACAAAAGGAGGGATTGAGTTCCACACTGTAGTGGAGCGGGCGAGAAAGGAACGGTTTGGTTCTATGGGGAGGAATATAGAGATTGTAAAGGCGGGATCTTGTTTTGTGGTGCTGGACTGAGGATTTGAGTTGGAGGTAAAACAGTGTGTATATATATGAATGGTGTTGAGAGTTGATGGATTGGTATAGAAAAACACTAAGGAAATATTGTCTATGAATGGGAGGGAAGATCCACTTTAACTCATCATAATGGTGTGACACGCGAGATCGCCTCGGAGTACCAAAAACAAATCTTAGAGACCAGATCATTATTCGGTTTAAACAGCCCTCAAGCATTTTTGAAAGGCCCCTGAATACCACATTACAGTAGTCAAAATGGGGGAAGATGAAAGATGATACGGGAAGGTTATGTAAGGAGATGGCGAGATCGATGGAATAACTTCAGGGAACTCATTTACCGTTGGGATATTTGAGGTTTCCAGGAAAGGTTTTGGACAATAGTAATGCCCAAGTTTTTGACAGAGGAGTTAAAACTGATGGGGTGATCGTTTAGGATTAATGTTGGGAGGGTGGGATAGCTGTAAGGTAGGACTTGGAACTTAGAACAATGGCCTGGGTTTTCATTGTGTTCAATTACAGTTTGTTCAGGCATTGATCCTATCTAGGTCTTTAGGTATGCTTGAAACCTTTCAGAGAGGAAAGATTGGAACCAGAGAATAGAGCTGTTGGAAAAGGGCACTGATTTTAGTTTGGGAAAAAGGATGGTCCAAGGAATCAAAAGGTTTAGAAAAGTCAAGTAGGATTAGCACAGTTAATTTTTTTTTGTCCATAGCTGTATGTATGTCACTGGTGATTTTGGTAAGGGCAGATTGTGTGAAGAAACCAAGACGAAAGCTTGATTAAAGTGGATCAAGGAGTTTGGACTGTTCAAGGAATCATTCGATATTTGAGACTGGACTGTCCTTTCGAGAGGTTTGGAAAGGTTGGAGAGAATGGAGATTGGCTGGTAGTCTTTGGGAGATAAGAGGTTTTGTTTATAGGATGGACTAAGGCTTTTTTCCAAGAAGTAGGAAATACTGCGTTTTGTAGTATTTTTTTTTATTAAAAAGTTTAATTTGAGTATTATCAGTGGTAGTTTATCTACTTCCCTTTATTCTATTTACATGTTCTATTATTATAATACAGTTGTAATTATTTTTTTTTAATTAGTAAAACATTGTAAGAAAAGGCTTACAAGTTAAATGTACATATTTGTACACTTATTTCATGAAGTTACAACAGTGTTAGATCTACAACAGCAGATAAGGGAGAATTCGTATTAAAAAAATTACAACTAAAAAAAAACTATGATAAGTGTATAATAAACTTATCAGTAACTAACCTGAGAATAACGAAAAAAATTACCATTCAATGGGTAAGATGAATTTTTTCAAGAGTCATTACTGATTTTTAAGACTATGATACTCATTGATTTAAAAAAAAAAACCTTTACTACTACAACCCATGGAGTATCTTGGGTTCAGTACACGGTAGAGACATTACTGTTTCTAGGACAACAGTTGTGCAGGGAGATGATTTGTCCCGGATCACACCCAACTGCCAGGTTTTTCTCTTAATTAAGGGTACCCACTTTACTGATGTTAAGCCCCAAGAGGGTTTTGTAGATCTCACAGGATCCATCCACGGTTTTTGACAGATCAAATAATTTATCAGCCATAGACGGATTTCAACCCGGAATCTTCAGGATAGCTCTACACACTATAACTCTATACACTGGGCTATCCTAGACAAAAATTTATTTCCTGTAATAGAAGGCTTAGAAGAGGTTAAGTAACACCATCAACATATATTTTTAAACTACAATACTCCTCATACCATAATTATTATTAACATTACTTATTATAATATTTTACTCCGAGGGGAGGAAGTGGTCCTTACACGACTTAGAATAGGACATACAAGGCTTACCCACACTCACCTAATCACTAAAGAACACCCGCCAACACGCGAGAAGTGCAGCGAAAGCTTGTCAATAGCTCATATCTTCTAGGGCTGTACCTTTTATGATTAATTAAGAATATCTAATGCAGCTATCTCATACTTTTTATTTTTCTTTATTTATACATTTTTCATATTTTTAATTTTTTTTTTAATAAAAATTATTACTAATTATGATATTTGGGTGGTCTCTAAGACCGTTCCGTGAAAAAAAAAAAAAAATTGTTACTAAAAACGATTATACTAATCTAAGCCGTTGATGACCAATCGGTTTTACGCCTCAAATTTGGAACAACCAACCATAATTATTATTAATTTATTTAGGAAAATTAAAAAAATGATGTAAATATAGTGTATAACTCAATGGATTTCATGAGAAACTGTTCTTAAATGCAATGAAAATATGTTAATTATTATCTACATATATTGTTATTTATAGAATTTGGCTGGCATATTCCATTTCTGACAGCATTCATATTTTCACAATAAAAATAAATAATATTCAAGAGGAAATAAAGGCAAGGAATTATTGTAATTTTTATATTACATTACTAAGCCTATTATCCTAAAATTGATAATAAAATAAAAATAATAAATAATTGATAAAGCTATCATTATTCCAACTGTTATTTACAGATATGTTATGTGACTGTTAACGTTGAAGGATGAAAAACATTTTAAGGTATTTGATAATAATCAAGCCAGCCAGTAAACATAGATGGGAGGAATGTGTTGAGAATATATCTGGCAGATTTGGGTTTGGATAGTAGTCGATGGATAGAGGATGGTAAGCAGAGATTGTTGGGATCGGCATCGAGCCTTCGGGTTCTCTAAGCCTAGTTACTATTACTCCACTCTAAGTTACAAATAAAAAATAAAAAATCTAGAAACAATAGGAAGGTAAGGACAAGGCCTAATTTACAAAAATATTTTATTTCTATATAAAAAAATTGAAAATTTACAAAATAAAACCAATTTTTAACATTTTAAGAGCACACTGTTGTATGTTTATTGTTTAGAATTAAAATTCAGGAAAAAGTGTCGATTATCCATTATTCTTCTCTTAATTTTCTTCACAAGGCCCAGGGTGGCAACTAAGTCGGCAATTGCTATTAGAACAATTGGATAAGCAGCAGTGAGGAGTCATCCCTTGTATCTGAAAACAGAATAAATAATTAAAACATAATTTTTTATAAAAACATTTTTTAAAAAAACCTGGAACCACTACGACCCGCAAACGAGTCTGGGGTTCAGTACATGGTAGAGACTGTACTGTTTCATGGACAACGGTTCTGCAAGGAGGTGACTTGTCCTAGGTCACGCTCAACCGCCAGGTTTTTCCCCCTTATTTTGGGTACCCTATTTTTTAAATATTTTATACAGACTGGGTGAGCCCCAGGAGGGTCCTAGATCCAATATGATCCATCTCCCGCTGCAAACAGACTAGATAAAAGTAACTGCCTGCGGCGGGATTTGAACCAGGATTTCCGGCATGGCTACTCAGTGCTCTACCACTAAGCCGCTCCACTCCCTTATAAAAATATATATTAGGATCAAATGATTTTTTCACTTGCCTTAATGAATAAAATCAAAACATACTTTACTTTTTAAAAATCTTGAAAATAAAATTAATAGAAAATTCAAGATGTATGAATTAATTAAAAATAGTCATTGGTGAAGAAACAGAAACTTTCACTGGGCGACCTGTGATCCAGTGGTAAGCATAACAAACAACTAAGCCCAAGATCGCGGGTTCGTAGCCTGGCAGGTGGCCCTGGGATTTTTTAAAGGGAATAAAAAAGCCTTGGTTATGCCGTTCTTCGGAAGTGACATTAAACGGGGGCCCAAGCCTGTACAATGTCAGGTACTCCTTAAAAATCCCTATCCTAATTAAACCTGGATAGGCAAAATTTAGAGCTCCCAATGTAGCATCGTCCGATTAGCTATAGCACCATAAAGTGAGGTTAAATTAACAAAAAACAAACAGAAACTTTCACTTCTAAATAAAGAAGTAAAAACAGTTGTATGAAGACTTAAGGGAGTAAATTCATTGCTATTTAAAAAAAAAAAAAAAAGAAACAATGAACCATGCCAACACTTGTGATATATATATGAAACCTAAACTAACACTTTGGTGTTAAATTAAAAAAAAAAAAAGTTTGATACTATAGGTATTTTATTTTTTTTATACCTGTCCATATCAAACGTATACAAAGACACCATAAGCATAACAGAAGGAAAATAGAAGTAAGATACCAAAAGCTTATCAGCTGTTAAATTTGGTTAGGCTCAATAAATGATATACAAACAATCTTCAATATATATATTATTGAATTCAGATTGATACTCAAATAAAAAACGATGTTAACTATCACACGTACTAGTTTATTAATCTTAAAATATTTTATTGAACATGAAACTTTAATCTCCGTGGGTTCATTGAAAACTTATTTAATTTATTTTATTTTATTTGTTATTAATTTTTAAATATTTTTATTTGAAAAGAAAAGATATGTCCAGGACCGGGTCTTCCAGATCGCTAGTCTGGGACTCTAACATTTGAGCTATCCTGGCCCTAATCAAGCACGCTTCTCGGTCGTGGTCATATCCTTTCGTTTCACTGATCCCAAGTACCCGCGTTCTCTCATTTTCGCGAAGTATACGAGGGGAAGAATGTTTTTTGAACATTATTTTAATTTGGATCTAGTTGACTTAGGTCATTATAATTTATTTGTTATTAATTTTTAAATATTTTTATTTATAAAGAACATTCTTCCCCTCGTATACTTCACAAAAATGCGAGAACGCAGGTCTTGGGATCAGTGAAAAGAAAGGATAAAACCACGACCGAGAAGCGTGCTTGATTAGGGCCAGGATAGCTCAAATGGCAGAGTCCCAGACTAGCGATCTGAAAGTCCCGGTCCTGGATATATCTTTTCTTTTCAAATAAAAATATTTAAAAACTATATTTAATTTGGGATAGTAAAAAACAAATTCAAACGATAAACACAACTTTTACAGCATCAAGATTCAAACAAATACTCGCAGTTATGGTCATCAATCTTCTGTACTGAATCTTGTTCTTCATAAAAAAAAACTTCTTAGTCACAATATAATACTAATCCTCTTTGAGAACTGGAAATAGGTCCATCACCAATACATGCAGAGAGAACTCGCCTGGGAGATCCTTTCACCTCAGCTCACATTCATAAAGAGTAACAACTTGAAGATTCTTTCACACAGACTCCCACTCGTAGAGAGAGCAAAATATGGCGGGAGTCGCCAGTAGTGAGCGGCAATATCGTTTCAAATTTATGTTAACTTCATGGTGGTCCGCTTTCGATACGCTAAACATCGATAATTATTTTGATTTATTACTCGACCCTCAACAATATATATAATAATAAATTCTTTATTGCCTTTAATGTACAACATATAGCCATTGAGACTGGCCCACTTAGCGTTAATTTGGTTAGTAATTATTTGAAATAAAACAACAACCATAATTATTATTATAGGTAAGATAGTATATAGCATATTGTCATTTAATTACAGTTATTTTTATTTACAGTTATATAATACTATATGTAATTTTTTAATTTAATTAACACTGGTTTAATAAATAAATGAACAAAATTTAAGCCAGGAGAGAATAGTATTAATTATAACAACAGAATAATAATTTTCTAAACAAATGACGCAAATAAGGCATGTACCTAAGGAAACAGATAAATACAATGGAATTAAAGTATTTAGGTACTAACCCGCAAATACTTTATTGTAACAGTTATCTTATTCTTTCTATACGTTACAATTAAGATATTGTAGAAGTATATGAGCTATTAAGGTGTATGTGTTTAATAAACCATAATTAAAGCCTGGATTCCGAATTTTTACATATAAACTGTAGATAGAAAAAAATGTTGTTTAATTTTTCCATGATGTCCATAGTGGGTACATTTTGCAATGATAATTCATCCTCATGCTGGGCAATATATTTTTGCAGAAATTGTTGCCTTGTGTTAACAAAAAATTTACAATGCAATATTATATGTTTTAAACTATTGATTATGGTTTCATGGCACAACTGACATTTTTTATAAGTTCTGAGAACACCCTCAACAATATATAAATTATATTAGTTATAATTCACATCTAATACGTATTTGTTTTGTTGTTTTTTTTCTAATAATTGTTTGTCGATGGTATTTTTTTTTTAATATATAAGAAATAAATAAATAAATTTTATAAGTAGAAAAAAGTAAAATAAAAAAAAAACATCTGAAACTTACAGGCCTAGGATTGATCTTGGAGCGACAGAAACAATAATATTGGAGTTCATAATCAATGCTTTTACGGCATGACGGGCAATCTGGTATCCTTCCAGAATCTATTGAAACAACAAGAATGAATAATGAAGTTCGTTACGGTACATTTTCATGAAAAAAGCCAACATATATTCAAAGATTAAAAATAAATATTACAATCAATTGTTTAATACAGCAAACTAACGTTTCAAAGTCTCATTATACTATGACGAGCCAGAGCTGCAATGTTATTATGTTATTATGTAAAGTTTTATATAAGATAAAAATTGTATTATGTAACAGTTTACAATACATAATAACTACGAAAAAGAAAGATATTTACCTTGTGATGATCTGCAATGATGTCTGATACATTTGAGATGATTTATAGTATAACACTGCTTGCACGATACGATCGGATCGTGTTTGGAAATCTCATCCAAGCAAATGTTGCAGTCGTAAGACCCACTATCTAATTTATCTGTGATGACCTTACGCTATGACAAAACAGAATGGTTCATGTTGAAAGTGAACATGATTAGTGTAAAGAAAATTTTCTGTTTTAAAATTGAATAATACCAATTGGGAAGGCTCTACATGATGACCTCTTCTGCGACGTTCGTCTTCTCTGTAAAATGAAATCGAAGAAACAATATAGAATTTGATTATTATTGATTTGATAAAAAATTTAGGTTAGCTAGAATCTAAAAAGGAAAGTTTGGTTTGTAATGCGAGCAAACACTCAAAATAAGAAATTTATATAATGTGTGCCAATGTTTTGACACAAGTTTTAGACCTTTCATTATCATAATTTGAAACGACCAGGTAGCAATAAAAGTAAAGGAACTATAAAAATGACTATAACAAAACTAGTAAAAGACTAGGTGAAACAAAAGTGTTAATTCTTTTTTTTTTTTTGTTAATGTTTCATGTAATATCATACATAAAAATACTTAAATAATTAAAAATATTAAAATTCGAATACTTTTTCAACCACGGTGAATAAGAGGTAAAGTCAAATTTTAACCAGGATGAGTTAATTATAGCGGGTTCGTGTTATTCTGATAGTTTGTAGCTAGACTTAGCCACCTATGCACTTATAGAATAACACGAATCCACTTCCTTCAGTAACGTAAACTCATTTTGGAAAAATTGAACTAAACCACTTATTTAACACGATTGCAGAATTATTTGGTAACAATATAAATTATATGGAGGACAAGATAGTTCAGGAAAAAATTACAAAACAACCTCAAATATTTAAAAAAGCAAGTACTTATTGAAACCCGATATTTTGAAACACATTGTGTGTATTAATCATGGATAAATGAACAAAATAGTTAGATATAAAATATCTATTCGTCGTTACGGATGAAATGTCAGTTTCGTTTATTTACAGTTTTCTTTTCATTAGGGGTTAGATTATTTGTACACAAACAAGTATGTTATGTATACCAGAGAGATCATTTAATCCTTTTTCATAATCAATCTTACTTTTTGAAAGTGAAGCAACGTTTTAAAAATAAATAAGAAAAAATTTATGTCTTCCACAGAAATTCGTATAATTGTTCTCTACATATTTAAACTTGGCCATAGCATCACAGAGGTGTTCCGAAACATTAATATTGTTAATAGTGAAGATACAGTGAGCGAAAGAACAATCCTACGTTGGTTTGAAAAAATTCAGTCGGGGGATTATGACCTTACCAACAAAGAACGTGGTAGGCCGAAGACTAAGTTGGACAACGAAAAGTTGAAAGAGCTCGTCGAAGCGGGCCCTTCCCAAATCACTCGTGAATTAGGTTCACAACTTGGAGCAAGTGCAATGACTGTTTCCAGGCACCTTAAGGAGGTTGGTAAGACAAAAAAGCAGGAAATATGGGTACCGAATGAATTAAACTAGGTCCAGCAACTCACCCAATTTTTTTTTCAGGAGCTGAATATAGAGGTCTTTCCTCATCCACTTATTCTCCAGACCTTTCTCCAAGTGATTTTTACTTTTTGTTTAATTTTTTAAGTAATAAAAAAATTGACAACGAAAATGCCCTAAAATCGGCCTGCCAAGACTTTGCTTCTTCCTTGACACCTAATTTCTACAGAGCGGGGATAGAAATGCTTGTTTCACTTTGGGAGAAGAGTATTGAAAGTGAAGGATCCTATTTAGATTAATAAGAGTATTGTTTAATGATTTTTTTGCGAATAATTTAAACTTACACCTTCACTGACATTTCGTATGTTACAACCCGAAATAATATCTAAAATAATAGGATGTAATTAGTTGGGGGTGCAGTCAAGAAAACACAGCAAAATAAGTGAAACTTATTGTATTTTATATGTGCCGACGTTTCGACCTACTGTGTAGGTCATCTTCAGGGCCAATAGGAGTGGCTGCTCGGTGCAGAAGGTAACTGACTATTATATAAAAAAAAGTTTTAAGGGATTACTGTGTAATATTTTATTTTACATACAAGGTGGAATAATAAATAACAGTGGGTCGTAAAAAACTGAATTAATTAGGAAGCGAGATTTGAATTTTTTTCTTCTGTTTGTTTTTTTGGTTCTTGTTGTTTATTTTTTTTTTATATCGAAACGTAGTCACATAATTAAATAAGTAACCACTTATTTAGTGTTTTTATTTGACTGCTGATTTGTTTAGTATTTTTTATATGCTGATGACCTTGTATTAGTAGGAAGATCGCTAATAATCTTAAAAGAAGCTTTCGAAAGGCTGGAAGTGGAAGCTGGAAAAATGGGGTTACAGGTGAATGAGGAGAAAACCAAGATAATGGTAATAAAGAATAGTAAGCAAAACCGACCACTTCATAGCTACACGTTTGGAAGTCACACTTTCCAACGAGTGTCAAGTTTCCAGTATTTAGGAAGCCGTATAAATGAGAATTTGGATGAGGAGGAGGAAATCAGAGCCAGGATAGTATTAGGTAATAAAACATGTTTTGGAATGTCAAAGCTCCTGAGAAGTAAGCTCCTTAGCCTAAAGTCCAAGCTGACGATATATAAAACCGTGATTAGGCCAGTAGTGACATACGCTGGTGAAACCTCACACTGAATAAATCCAGCGTGGAAAAGCTGAATAGATTCGAAAGAAGAGTTCTTCGGCCCAGTTCGAGAAAACGACCAACTCAGGATCAGAAGGAACAAGGAGCTAAGTGAGTTATATGGAGACCTAATGATATCGAGCTTCATCAGGATGCAGCGCATCAAGTGGCTGGGCCACTTATATAGGATGGGCGAAGAAAGAACAGCTAAAAAGCTGTATAAAGGAAATCCGGATGGAGTAAGACCTTGAGTAAGGCCCAAAGCTAGATGTAAGGATGCCGTCTGTGAAGATCTGAGGCTGTGTAAGGTCTCCATCACTCGAGCAGGCGATCGGGACGATTGGGGTAGAGCGGTTGAGCAGGCCAAGGACTTCTTTATGAGTCTGTCGCGCCAATAATGTAATGTAATTTGACTGCACCCCCAACTATTTTCTTCCTTACGTCTATCTTCCAGTCAACCATCCCCTCGCTTCTCGTTTATTTTTTTTGTTATAATAGAAAACAAATTTCTAGAGAGAAGCACTGGGAGTTCGAGTGATTTGAGCAATTATACTATAGAAACAATAGTAAACAGTACCCCCCTTTAATTTAATAATAATTTTTTTTATTTAATTTTAAAATCAGGGAATGTCACATAATAAAAAGGGAAAAATTATAGTCAACATTACGCTTCTAATTGGTTCTACTACCGCAAATCAGGTCAAGATATAATTATACTATTACAACTTAAAACTATAAAAACTAATTTTTCAAAAAATATCGATCTCCTTCCCACGCATTAAGATGAAATAACATAAATGTTTTAGGTACTGACAAGCAGTGTCAAAGGTACTGAAAAAAAGAGTGTAATTATGGGAAATGTGTATATCTTGATAATCATTTCATTAAGAAATAAACTTTTCAACAAACATATTTAGTCATCTATACTTCAAAATTGTATTTTTTTCATACTAAAGCTCACGATTAATTTTAATTTCAAGAATATTAAAAAGGAAACAATGAAAAGTTACAACTTATGACTTAACTCGAAGCGACAACCTGCAGAACAGAAATCTAAAATATCATCTATCAATATTAATTTAGAATACTTTAAAGTGGACCTCAAATAAAAACAAATCAGGTTTTAATGGAAAAATATTTTTTTAATTAAAAAAAAAAGAAAATAATTGGAATAATAAAATGAGTCATTCGATGAACTTCTTATATAATCTACTGAGATGGATTTTATTTTTTTTTATAACATATCCAATATGGAGGCATTGATAGAGTTGTCAAACAAACTCACTCTACCATAAGCAAGAAAAATATCACTTAACAAAGAAGTGAAATGATCAATACTAAACAAAATTTAATACTTAAAAACAATCCTATTTAAATCATATATTTTAGTAATAATCTGTAGGTCTAATGAAAACTAAATTACTGACATTTAAATTGTTGAAATAAAAATACAACCTGCCAGTAATATAAAATGTTTCTATGACAGCTTATAATATAACATATAGTACAAAGTAACTTATAAAATAAGCTTAGATTCTTAATCTGGATGAATGATTCATTGTTTTATTATTTTTAAAATCAAGTTCAAGGCTAACAGCAGTTTGTATTTTCTTACCTCAGAGGAGATTCATCATACTGATTCTGGGAACTATAAATATAGAAGGCAACACCAGCAGCAAATGCTCCTATGAGAGCTGTTTTAAGAAGTTGAAAAGCAATAGGCCACATTCTCTTAGAATTAAATCAAATGAGTCTTAAATTTTTAAAACATAAGCACTCACAGAAGAAATACTGAAATCTACCAAACTATTTTGTCTCAAAATAATCTTATCAGTTTTAACTTCAATAAGGTCAAAAAAAAAAAAAGAACTAAGAAAAACGAGACGTATCTTTCACTCAAAAATGATCAGCCGGATTATTTTTAAAAAATGACCATTAATTGTAAAAGCTGACTTGCCTTTCTCCTGTATGAGAGGCCTCTTCTGTAAATAATTCGCTAACTACATAAGCTAGTGCAGCACCAGCTGCAGCGACACCGACACCAGTAGCAACATTTTTCCAAAATGTATTGGTATTTCTATCATTTGGCATGTCTCAATTTTATCTTTAAATGATTCAGAATGTAATATTTAAAAGTGAAATGAGGCCGAAATAAGTCGTATCAAGTGTCAGAGACGAGGAAAGCAAAACAACGTAAATGCCAAATATAGCTCAGAACTTGGACTTGGACCAAAACATATGATATCGATGTTATCAACGATTCATAACCTTGTATCGATATTCAAATAAGTATCGAAAATGTACCAACAATATTATTATTTCGGCATTTTAATAAGATAATTCAAGTTTACAGTAGGTTTATAAAAAATAATAAAATATGAAATTCAAAGTTTGTATTCATGAAATAAGATAAAGATTTAATAATCGACCATTTTCTTCACATCTATATTCTGTGTCACTTTTCCTACCGATGAGTCAAACTATTGTTTACAAATCTTTTCAATCTATTGTTTACAAATATTTATCTCGAGTACCGATGAAGTGGATATTCAGGTGTTTTTGTTACTAGAGCTGAATGCATTCATTTTCTTCCTGAAATAATAGCACATTAATGTATACATGCCTAATAATGTAATGGCAGCTCATTCTCAAATTGTCTTAAAGACAAACTTAAACGATTTCGGCTGGTTTCACATAAAGGTGCCACTTAAATCACCCTAATAACTCCAACAGGTTGACCTGATTTAATAGTTCTAGAAAATAATTTACGAAAAAACTTAAAAAAAAAATTTTTTTTAAATTTATTTATTGATATTTACAACTGTATTAAAATAATACATCAAGTAAATGGGCTAAGCGATACATAATGACATGTGAAAGTGACATGTAGAGAAACTACCCACTGGTAGTACTCAAATCACAAGTTCAACTAAGAAGTCACGGGGCCATCTTCTTTTCAGACGCCTCGGAGGATTATCGGGAATTGAAGAGGAAGCTAGGTTTGAAACTAGAGGTTCCACTTGAGTGGAAATGAAGTTTGTTATGAAAGGATAGATAGCGGGTTCGGGCCAAATCAGCAACAAATGGGACATTAAGGTCGTTATGGATGATTGTATTCTTAACAAAATTAGGAGCATTAAGGATTTTACGAAGGATTTTGGATTGTAGGGATTGGATAAGAGAGGAATTCGATGGCTTAGTGGAGCCCCAAAGCTCTACTCCGTAGGTCCCAATAGGTCGTATGATGGTCATGTAGATGAGTCTTTTGTAATTAATTGGGAGCTTAGAGCGTTTGTCTAGTAAGTGTTGAAGTAGCCTGAAACGTAGAGCGGTTTCTTGTCTTTTCAGTCTCGTATGAGGATTCCAGGTTAATCGTTTGTCAAGATGCAACCCTAAGTATCGGATTTGTTCTACAGGCATAAGTGGGATATTATTAAAGGATACTGAAGGGCAGGAAGTCATTGGTTTACGACGTAAGGTAAAAGTGATTTGATGCGATTTTTGAGAGTTTATTTTAATTCTCCAGTTTTGCACCATTCTTCAAGATCAGTGATATGGGATTGGAGGCTTTGGGATGCAATAATTGGATTGGTGTTGACTGATAATACACATGTATCATCAGCATACGTGGTAAGGATAGTATTAGGATGAGTTGGGGTGTGAGCTGTATAAGCTGTATAAAGGATTGGGCCAAGGATACTACCTTGAGGAACTTAAAAATTGCGAAAAACTACGGAATGAGAGGAGAAAAGCGAAGACCACCATTGAGTATATTCCTATGACCATCCCAATTTACATACAATTTTTCAGTCCTACAACACTTTTTGGTGGTTCTGTAAGCTAACTTGGTTCTGTAACCAAAAAAACAGCCAAATTTCGAGTAAACATACCGAAATGTCAGATTGGACTCAAGACCCACTTTTTGGTACCATTGTTCCCAGTATAAGCTTCTACTGACTTTCGACCCAGTGTATTGTAACTATACTTTATATCAGCTAAACTTTATGTAGCATAATCTCCACCCCATTAAAACCATTATAGGAGTCACCCTAGTTGTTAGAACAACATGTCAAAGATCGCGGGTTCACAGTCGTAGAAAAAGAAAGTTTAAGTTTGAATCGAAAGTTTGAAAGGAGTAAACTGGGGGGTCTCTTGCCTGTGCAATGCCAGGTACTCCTCAAAGATCCTAAAAATACCTGGATATGCAAAATTTAGGATTCTGACAGCAGCATCGTCCGATTAGTTATAGTAGGATAAAGTGTCATTAAAAAATTAAACAAATCTTTTTAAAACTCGTAATATAAACTGTACCTTCTCCAATCTGGTTTCAACCTGGTTCCTGGATACAATTTTTGAGAAAGTTATCGAGAAAAAAGTTAAATTTAAGTGTATATCTAAGGAAGTACTCCTTAACTACTCTTAAGTGATTGATTCCGAGGACTATTCTACTTTTTTTAAGCTCTGCTCTCACGCACATTCTGTCAGAAAATCGTGAGGACATAAACAGTATTGTCTCCGCCTAAGAAATGGTTTAGGTAACTTGATTATATAAGAATGCCAACCAGGTGGTTTTAATCATCATTACGTGAATCGACCATCCTCATTTGTAAATCTTAAGGAAAACTACCGAGTAGAGCCATGCTATTAATTGTGGTATCTGTCACAATAGGTGCTAACAAACTGCTTTGTATACGTACACAACATTTATTAAAATCAATGCTGCTCTGATTTGCCTCTAGCACTCTTTCTCGGTGTTATTTGATAAAATTAGGAAAACCGACGTTTTATACGATTGGCTTTCGACTACACCTAATTAATTTGGCTGCGGTAATCGTTTGTCGAGTATTTTTTTTTTTTAACTACATAAATATTTAAATGGAAAATACCATTTATAAATTTTAGGTGAAAAACCGTTAACTTCGAAATCTCAACAGTAGTTTTGCATATTGTAGTCATACAAAATAAGTTTAAAAATTAAAAGTTTCTACCTCTCTTCTTCCATCGTAGGTTCCTTTTACGCGTTATGTTTATTTATTAGACGTCACTTTTTGTTGCTATAGCTTATAGGACGAAGCTACAGCACGAGCCCTAAATTTTGCTTAATCGGGTATGATTAGAATAGAGATCTTTAGAGAATACCCGACACCACACAGGCTCCAGACCGTCATTTTACGTACACAACCTGTGTACGTAAAATGAGGCCTGAAGGACGGCATAATTAAGGATTTTTTGCTTCCTTTAAAACATCCAAAGACCAACAGGCTGCGAAAACGCAATATTGTGCATGTTATGATTCCAATTTTGGAAAAAAAAAACATGGTCTCAATAGTAATTTAAAATATATTTGTAATAAAAAAAAATCATGTAAGGCGATTTCTTTTCCCCTCAGACAAGTGATTAATAGTCAATATTTCAATTTAAAATAATTTTTGATGAAATCTTCAAATGGTTTTTAATGGTTACATTAAAAAAGTAAGAGGGGGAATATTGCATTGTGCGACAGTATGGCTAATATCTTGATCCATGATGTAACATTGTGCGATTGTTATCAATATTGACAGTTACATTTTAAACTCAATTATTATTTTATTTATCATATTAATCTTAATAGTTGTTATATAAGCATTAGTACTAAGATTATTTTAAGAATATATCTGTAAAATATTTCTTGCCTCTTAACTTTAAGAATTAACAATTTCGGATAAGATTAAATATATGGTTAGTAGCAGAAAAGGTAGAAATTTTGGTTATATTGTTCTAGGAGGGAATAAGTTCGAACGGAGAAGTTTAAGTAGTTAGGGTCAATGCTAACTGGAAAAAACGAAATTCAATAGGAAATAAAGGCGCGACTAAAGGCGGGAAATGCTTGTTATTATTCGGTCTCGACATTACTAAGCTCGCGTCTTTTGTCCCGAAATCTAAAAATCAGAATTTATAAAACCGTCATTCTTCAAATTCTTCTTTACGGATGTGAAACTTGGCCGCTAACGCTAAAGGATGAACAACGTCTTCAGGTATTCGAAAATAAGGTGTTTTTACGTAGAATATTCGGTACAAAAAAGGATGAGACCACTGGGGAATATAGGAGATTACATAACGCGGAATTGCGAACCATGCATCCAGTAAATATTATTCAAGTCATAGCGTCGCGAAGATTAAAATGGGCTTGTAAAGTTGTTGGGCTTGGTAAGGAACGAGTTCCTAAAATGTTAATAAGCGGTATACCGACAGGGATATGTCTGAGGGGTAGATCGAGGCGTAGGTGGGAGGATTGCGTTAAGAATGATCTGGCTGGTTTGGATTTGGCTGGTGCTCCGTGGACGGAGGTTTTTAACCAGAGATTGGTGGCATCGGCATCGAGCCTTCGGGTTCGCTAAGCCTTATTATTATTAACTTTAAGAAAAAAATGGTAGACATAGTCACCTTATTCATAACACAAGGTGTTGTTGTTTGTTCATTTAACGTCAATTTATGCTGCTATGGCTAATCGGACAATGCTACATTGGGAGCTCTAAATTTTGCCTGTCCAGATTTAATTAGGAGAGGGATTTTTAACGAGTACCTGGCATACATAATACAGGTTTGTGACCCCCGTTTAACGTCTCTTCCGAAAGACGGCGTAACTAAGGATTTTTTACTCCCTTAAAAAATCCTAGGGCCACCTGCCGGGCTACGATCCCGCGATCTCACACACACAAGGTGTTAATGACAATTATTACAAATAATTTGTTTAATTTTGTATGTTTGTATGTATAAAATTATATTGCTGTATTAAGCCAGATTCAACCTAAATATCACGTCTTTCTGTAATTAAAAGATGCATTTTTAAACCAACTTGGTTAGACTACAGAGAAATAATTGAGTCATTTCAATATTTCAGCCACATGGTGATATCAGTGTCAAATTGGAAATGAAGAATATGTTGACAGATTTATCAACATGATCTGGTGAAGTGGGAAGCACATTTCAAAGAACCCATCAATTGGTTTTCTCATTTCTGGCAGCAATCACAATCCAGAAATACGAAATTGGAATTGAAACTGTGAGTTGAAATTGGTACATTATGAACTATTTTTTTGGAGGATTCGAAACATGAGAAAGGATTAAATGGGCAAGCAATAGGATCATATGGAAAAATAAATTAATTCATCACCAAAATGATTGACCCATTTAGAGGGGGCCATTTAAATAATTTACATATCATAGGCAACACTTCTTTCAACATGGTGGCCTCTTTTTTTTTCTGCTCTAGATCTCTTTACAATTTAGTTTATGACCTGATCATATTTCCAAATCCTTGAAGTATACTTATTAACTACCCTTCCTAAAGCAGTTATTTCCCATCAAATTAATTATTTGTAAATTATGTGAAATTTAATAAAATATTTTGTATTAATCCTTTTTCAAAAGCTTAATAATACTTTATTTTCTGGAAAATTCTTAAACCTAGAGATGAATTTCAGTGTGTTATTTCACATTAACTATCAGCTGATAAAATACTGAAATATTATATCAGATATAAAATATATAATATATGACTTTGCCCAGAAAGATATTTGCTTTCTTCGAGCACTTCATGCCCGTTTTTCTACAAACGTAAGCTCAATTGTTTTCCACCTGCTCAAATACACATTTGATTAATTTATGCTAATTTTCTGCTAGACTTCCATCTTTTTTCTGTCTAAATAAAAATTAAAAAAAAACGATAAGTCGATCATTTGTAAATGTACTCCAATCCCTATTTTTTTTTTTCAAAATGGAATATTTACCTAGCAATAAAGTTCATGATTATACATGCACACATCAGAATTTTACTAATGCACTATACAGCAGAAAATTATCCGGACTAGGGTACAAAATATTTCTAATAATAAATAATTAAGTGAAACCAACATTTCTAATTATCCTGTAGTTTTAGTTCAAACTTATAAAAATATATATAGATTTCTTTCGATATCCTGTTTATTCCAATTATTTAATTTTTATATATTTTTTTTTTATTTATTCAAATTATTTTAGTTTTATACATTTTAGTATTTTGTTTATTAAGCCCTGAAAAAGGTCTATGCAATGTAGTTTTAAGCATCATTTCCTAAAAAAATGTTGAGGAATTATTTTTTTTACCTCAACATGAACCATTTGTTCATTATATTTATGTAGTCAAATATTAATTATTCAAGGTAACAAAAACAAAACAAAATAACAACAGTACCATTACAACCCATGAAGGGTCTTGGTTTCAGTACAAGGTAGAGAGTGTACTGTTTCATTGAGATGTTGTACAGAGGGGTGATTTATCCAAGATCATACTCAACCACCAGGTTTTTCCTCTAATTAAGGGTACCCACTTTATAGAGGCTGGTTGAGCCTGAGGAGGGCCTGCAAGAACCACAGGGTCCACCAAGACTGTTAACGGATTAAATAATTTATCTGCCACAGCCGGATATGAACCAAAAACTTTTAGGATAGGTACTGAGTACTCTACCCTCCAACCTTTTCTAGATAATAGAACTATAAATATTGAAAAAATGAAAATATAAAACAGAGTTAATTCTCAAAAATTTTCTTTTACAAATAATGGCTGGAATAATTTTTTTTTTTTTACAAAATTTTGAAATGATCTCCAAACAAATATAATTAAGAGTGGTAAGACTATTTAAAATCAAATCATCAAATGTTGATTAAGTAAAAACAATTATATTACTTATATAACTATCATTGCATTTAAATAATTAGTACTGAACTATCCAATGGAACTATTTCTGTAAACTAAAGAACTGTAATCCTGTACATTGGCAAAGAAATAAAAAGGTATTAAAATAAATTAGTTTATATTATAAAATAGCTTACAAAAATATGTTTTCTAAACTATACTGTTAAATATAATGAAAGTATTTGGTTTTTTCATTTATTACATTAACGCAAAAGAATTTTGATGTAGATAGAACTCCAATAGACATAGTACAATACGCAATCAAAGGCTTAATGCTTGTAACGTACTCAATATATCATTGGTCATTGACCAGGGAGTTACTAAAGCCTTAATCTCTTCATTAGATTTGATCAAATCCAGAAGTGGAAACCCTATCCTGGGAAATACCAAATCCTTTTCTCTCAACTTCAAAGATGGGCAGAGATCATTGTGACCATCTCCTACATAAAACACAACCTTATACTCTATCCCCATCTTCTTTTTGTCTTCTAAATGTTTTTCCATTACATATCCTTTACAGAGGTTTATCCCACTTTGAGTGCACCAGTCTTGAAAGTGATATTCGGTAATATCGAGCCTGCCATTATTGAATTCTGCATGATTAGTGTAAACAGCATCTACACAACTTTTGACATTGTTGCTTCTCAACCACTCATCAATGAAATATGTGTTAGAATCAGATATTATTATAGTATCACAGTCCATTTCTCTGAGTTTATTTAGGAACAATAGGAAATAAGGTACAGGAGGGATTTCAACAATAGATGAACGGATCTTCTCTTCGGATATTCCTTTTTCATATAAAAGCCTAAATATTTCTCTCATAAAAGCAGTCCATCGTCCACTTTTTGCCAAGTTTTTAGTCTCTGGAGACAGTGAGTCCGGAAGCAAATTTCGCACCACGACATCACTATTGTCTTGAATAATCGTGTTATCGAAGTCGAAAACGCCCAAAAAATTTCTTAATCTGGTCATAATACTTTCTCTGAATAATAAAAAATTATATCATAGACATCCAGACTTATTTTCATTTGTCTTAACCTTCATCTTTTATAACCTCAAATTAAGATTTTCACGCTTAGACCAAATTTAAATTGGGATAATTTATAGTTACGGGGAATATGGTACATTGCACAAAATTTCTGGATTAATTAGGGGATATATATTAGAGAAAAGTATTTAAAATTATTTTAATTGTTTCAGGAGAAGTGGAAGCAAGGTGGCACTGGCCGGTGCCTTGAGAGAGGTGAAGTAGGTTTTGCTGCATTAATGTGACTTTGGTTCTGGAGTAGATAATTAACTAATAACGGGCAAGAAATGGAAGACGATAACAGTGAACCAAATAGTTCTCTAGAGGACGATTATTACGCTTTTCTAAATGTTTCTAGAGACGTAAGTCCCATTAATTGAAGGTTATCTATTTAACTTATGAACTTCAAAAAATCAAATATCATTTCTCCTTTATAATGGTACCAGAGAAGCTATCCTTATCACCGGCTTTTTCTTTTATCTCATATAATAATATTTTAGTTGTTAATTTAAAAAAATATATAATTACAAGGGCTCTATGCCCTCAACATGTTTCCTTTATGCACTATGAAATGATGTGTTCTGTATATTGAAGGCTCCTACGGATGAAATTACCAATGCTTATCGAAGATTGAGTAGACTTTATCACCCTGATAAACATGTTGATCCTGGAAGTAAAAAGGAAGCAGAGGTAATATTTAACAAGACAAAAAAGGCATATGAAGGTAATTTTTCATCAGCCCTAAAAATATAAATTTATTGTCATTTCTATGGATTTAATAATATATTTTGAGTATTTTTATGTTTTTTTTGATCTGTTATAAATAAATATTCTTATTGATTCTGTTTAAATATGGAAAACATTAAAAAAGTAAGAGAGGGAATATTGCATTGTGCGATAGTATGGCTATATCTTGATCCATGATGTAACATTGTGCGATTGTTATCAATATTGACAGTTACATTTTAAACTCAATTATTATTTTACTTATCATATTAATATTAATAGTTGTTATATAAGCATTAGTACTAAGATTATTTTAAGAATAAAGCTTAAATGTTGGGCCTACTGCAACTTTGGTACTCCCCTTACTTGACAGAAGGGTGCAAGTCTTGAGTCAAATGATGTCATTTAATATGCTAGAACTAGCTAGGTGTGTAATAGTACCTAAGTATTATCCCACGCTTTAGCATATGGTCTAAACATAAATGGTTATGTGATGATGTTAAACATTTGGGTATATCTGTAAAATGCAATAATTTGTATTCTCAGTAATTACTGTTGCTTTGATTAGATGTTATTCAAAATTATTAATGGTCAATACCAACCTTGGGGGGCATGCCCACCCAGGGAGTGTGAGTACAAGTCAGGGGGTGGGACGCGAGACCAGTCGATAATGAAAAATTCTGACTTAATTTTAGTTATTTCCCTCTTAAGGTAAAACTTTATTTTTTGTTTTCAATGTAATTATTATTGTTTTATAATTTAAACAATAATTAAAAAAAATTATTGTTTTTTTCCTTATGCCCATATAATTTATTGTATTGTGCAAGGGGGGGGCATAGTAGGAATTTTATTTGAACAAGGGGGGAGGCGTGGTACGAAAATGATTGGGACTCACTGCTCTAGACCTTGCATTGGCCTTGGAGAGTTGAACTTAAAACAGTGTTTTTAAATTACGGTCAGTCTGTTCTTGAATGAACATATGTTTGGGGTTTGTATATTTCTTGAAAGAATAGAATTTGATTGTTAATCATCAAAGCAGTAACAATTCAAATTACAATAAGGCCCTGACTTCTATTGAAAAAGAACTGTTGTTTGATAATATCTCGATTAAGCAGAAGTAATGAACATTTACAAAAAAAAAAAAAAAAAAGGAACTAAATTTAAAGTTAAGTTGTGTTCATTCTTGATAGATTTACTAGTTCATTCTGTGTTTCCAGCTCTGTTAAAATGGTGTATAGCTTCTGGTGGTTGATGGAATCTTATTTATTAAACAAAAATTAAAGTTTTACAAACATATTTTATTTGTCAAAATTAAATTTTTTTCTTCTTATGCCCACTGAAAGAGCTTCATCCTTTTTGAACATTGGTATTATAAATGATTAGGTTTCTATTATTTGTAATATAAGTTTTTTGTATAAATAGTGGCCGTGGAAACTTGAAAGAGTATAAGTTTTAATGTTTTCAGAGAATGATTTTTCATTATCCTAAATAAAAAAATATTAAACTTAGTGTTAAATACTATTACAACTCATTAAATAATTCATATAATTACAAATGTACACTAGTCATGTTTCTAAGTTTTATATTATATATGTATGGAGTCTGTATATATTTTTTGTAAACCAATTTTTTGTTTGTTCAGTACTCAAAGATCCACACAAACGAGCGATTTACGATAGCGTAGGGATAAAAGGACTGGAAACAGATGGCTGGGAAGTTATGCAACGATCCAAAACGCCTCTAGAAATCAGGGAAGAGTATGAAAGATTGGCGAGGTAAAATTTCTGTTCAAATTTTCTGACCTTAATATACCTGTTCCCACAGAACATTTGGTCGCCCCTTTCTCGCCCGTTCCACCACACTTCGGAACTCTCTTCCACCTGATGTCCGTCATGCATCTTCCTTATCCACATTCAAATCTAAACTTTTCCGGTACAGTAATTATTAATAGCTCATATTCACTAGAAGTTGTAGATGAATTACTGTAAATATTCTTCAATTACAATTCCATTTAATTATCATAAAAATAAAGAGGATCAAAATTACAATCAAAACAATTCATATATTTTTTGTTTTAGTATTTCTGGTAGAGAAGAAAAAGAAAAGAAAGATAAAAATTAACGATATTATTTTTTATAGTTTTAGGTGCTTTTATTTATTTTCTTTCAGCTTAATTCTTGTTATTTCAGCTTTTATGCTATATTTTGTTTTTATATTCTTTCTTTTCTTTTTCTTCTCTACCAGAAATACTAAAACAAAAAATATATGAATTGTTTTGATTGTAATTTTGATCCTCTTTATTTTTATGATAATTAAATGGAATTGTAATGGCTTCTTTTTATATCTAGTTTACGTCCTTATAATCCTCCTTCTACTCCTATAATATAATATTTGAATTTGTGGCAGTATTATTACTTTTTTTTGTCAGGGAAATGCAATTTCAACATCTTTATATTCATTAATTCTATATTATATAAATATTTAGAATTAAAGTATATAGAACATATCATGTTTTCTTAAACTGAAATTTTTTATTATAGGCGTTCCAACATGGGTTGCCTCAACCTGTCAGAGCAGAGCTCCACACCTCTCGATCCACCCAATCATCTTCCTGGAGACCCCTCCCGGCCATCTCTTCCTGGACTCCCTCCATCCACCTGCTTCTGGGCCGTCCGCGTCCTCTCCTCCCTGGTGGAACCCAATCCAGCACTCTGTTCGGCCAGCATTCAAATGCCATTCTCTTCACATGGCCGTACCATCTTAGACGGCGTGTCCCGATTCTTTCATTCGTTAATATATTCACATCCATCCTCTGTCGAATCTCTTCGTTTCTTAGTCTATCCAGCCTGGTGACACGGAGACACCTCCAGAAATCCATTTCAACCGCCTGCACCTTTGAGTACAGACGGGAGCCCATAGTCCAGGTTTCCGAAGAATAAGTCAGGATAGATTTGACAATGGTTGTGAAAATACAGTGTTTATTTTCCTTAGACATCTCTGTGTTCCATAGGACCGGATGCAGCATTTTAGTAGCTTTTCGGGCTTGCTCCACCTTTTTCCTGACTTCATACTCCGACGACCCGGTAGTATCCAAATAAGATCCCAGGTACTTAAATATATTTACTTTTTTACAGGCCTCCCTGTCCACCAGAAGCGCATTTGTATCAGGATCTCCAACGGCCATATACTCGGTCTTCTCGAAGTTAATTTTTAAGCCCACCGTTTCGTAGCAGATCTTTAGGGTATACACCATAATTTCAAGGTAGACTTTCCGCCTCGCAAACACGACCTTGTCATCAGCGAAGAATAAGGATAGTAGCTGTTCGCCATGAATGAACGGCCCAACATCTCCACATTGCTTGTACCAAGGTTTCACTGCCTTATGAAGGTATATCTTGAAGAGAGTGGGTGACATGCTACACCCTTGCTTCAATCCCTTAGTACCATGAAAAGGGTCCGAAAGGTGGCTACCGCATTCAATCTGATATAAGTCGTTGGTGTATAGGTGTCTCACCGTCTTTATCAGAGCTCTAATACTAATGCCTGCTTCTTCAAGTGCTATCCATAACCTCTCTCTAGGCACATTGTCATAAACTCAAATGATCAATATATTATCACTTTTTTTTTTTTTTTAGACAGAGAGAGGAACGTCGACTTCAACAAAGGACTAACCCCAAGGGAAACATTACGATCAACATTAATGCTACAGACCTTTTCAACAGATATGGATACGACTTAGATTATGATTTGTAAGCGCTTAGTATTTATAATATTTACAATCATACATTATCCATTATTCATAATTATTTCAGTACTGTACGAAGTTTGTGTTTAGCCGCTGAGGTTTAAGGAGCTTCCACTAACAGGCCAGGCAAACCATTGTATTGTGTTGCATGTTATCGTTATCAATATGTATAAGTGTTCTAACAATGTTTGCATGCTATTATAGGAAATGTTCTATGTATTCATGGACTCGTCCTATCTTTACTTTCCTGATCTGCTTTTGGCTATTTTTCTGTACTTGAAATTTAGCAGGTGGCCATGAAACCTACTACCTCCTTATCTCATGTAGCATCTTCTCGTCACTCTTATGTATTATGTTTATTGTCTATTAAATTAAATTTTTATATATTATAATTATTTGTTTTAATTAAATATTTTCTACCATCTACAATTATTATTGCTATGAATGATGAAATGGCTATTTTGAAACAAGGTAGGATGATATGTGTGAAGTTGGCTTCACTGCTTGTATCGTTACTAATATTGTAAGGTTATAAATGTATGAGAGTCTTATCTGTTTACTTAAAGGTGTGTTTGTTCCTCGTCATTAAAATTAACTACAACACAGTTAATAGTTATCAATTTTGTTTATATATTTATATTCATAGCGAAAGTAATAATAAAGAGCAGTGATTTAATAATTGCTACTGTTGTTTCGTGTCAAGTGTTCCAGTTCGCTTGATGATAAAATTAACGCTTATTATCTTCTGTATAACGCTTATGCGTTTTTAAGTAAATAAAAAACAGTTAGAATCACTTTTCCGCTGATAGTTATAATATGTGATTATAAATTTCTTGACTGCACCCCCAACTATTAACATCCTATTAATAATAATTGTTGCTTTACCTAATCTTAATTAGTGTTCAGAATTAGTAACAATAGAAATCTATTTCTGTGTGATATCACAACACCTACTTAAGCCAGAAATTTATTTCTTCTAAAAGTGTAGTGCGGCTAGTGAAAGTTATAATATACGGCCACCATACCAGATTTTTACAGGTATTTTCTCTATGGATCCGGCTTACTTGCTCCTTATTTCTTATATTATATTAAATTTTAATGTTAACGCTCGTTCTATCTTTCATTGAATTTGATTGGACTCATATGAAATTATTAAGATAGAAAATAAAAATTGCTTGGTTAATTTTAAAATATCTTTTCAACTTTTTGTTCTCTTCACTTTTTTTTCCAAGGAGACAGATTATCAAATTTCAAATTTAGAAATTGATGTTTTGCATGTTTTTCTTGAGTGTGAGTGATGGGTGTCTGTTTGATAAATATTTCTATAAAATTATTCACCAGCAATCTTTACAATTCTTCTAGTATATTATCTTCCGTATATTTGTGTATGGGTATGCATGTATGTGTGTTTATATATAGGAAAATAGGTGTTTAAAAGATAGTATGGTTTTAACAAAGTTTGGCTTTTAATTGTTTACTCACTTTTTCCAAATCATTTGACTTGTATTTTTTATTTATTTAGTTTAATCAGGAAGATTTGGTTCATTCAACTGCCTAACACACTTTTAAGTCAGTTAATTTTTAAAACAAGTTATTACAAGTCAAAGGATGTTTCTTTTCTTTACTTCTTGTTCATACACAACTTATGTTTATAACTCAATGTGGATAAATGTATTGTTGTGTAATTCTATCCATAGTGGCTGCCTGTGTTCTATCGAATCGCTGTATCATTATTGTTTTATTCATAAGTCTATATTAAACTTTAATGAGCCATTCTATTAATGGAAGGTTGTGTCGCTGTGTCAATGACTGAAAAATTAATGTATACAGATTGTTTACAGTCTGGGAAAAATCGGAAATTTTTGCTACTAAGGGTTTTTAAAAAAGGTACCTTGATACCCAATTATTTTTTTTATTTTTGTTCACAATGTGCCCTCACATTTCACTTATTATTCCGCTGAAAAATTGTTCAATCTGTAATATTTCTACTCTAGGGATTTCATGATAATCTATTCATTCTTTTAAAGGCATCCAGCCTCAGCCTCAATAAAGTAGGTATCCTAAATTGAGAGAAAAACCTGGTGGTTGAGCATGGTCTCCATTGGCTTAGAAAGAGTATAATTCCTGCGATGTACTCAACCCAGTACCTTTCATAAGTTACTGTGGTACATTCTTTTTTCCTTATAAGTATAAATAATTTATGCCATAAGTGTCAGGCAGCTTTGTTCGGTTCTGACTCTCATACTTTTTTTCTATTCTATAACAGCCTGAATTAAAATGAAACAGGACAATTAATGTTTTAATACAAAGACTTATTTAAACCTAATTACACTCTTTAACATAACCTATGGATTTTGAAATATGTTTCCTTTATCGCAAAATTCTTACTTAAAACATTAATTGTTAGAAAATTCTCAACTTTATAAGAATGTATTGGGTTGTCACGCATGAAATGTCCGATTTTTTAAATCTTAATCTTTATAGAGGATTAAAGCGTTGCCTGTTGATTCCTAGCAAAATATTTACTATCTATAATAAGCACCTATTAATCCTCTCTTTGCAAACTGTGTTTGTTTTTTTCCCAAGTAGGGATACAGATTTTAGTATAATTTTAACCGTGTCCATGGTTACACACGATTTCCGACGATTTTTTTTTTATGAGTACAAACTCGGTCATTCCGCTGCCCAGGCAGCAAGAAATATTAATCATGCGTTTGGTGAAGGAAGTGCTAATGAAAGAACCATCCGTCGATTTATAAAATTTTCCTCAGGAAATACGACAATAGAAAATCTGCCCCGTGGACGGCCTCAAACGTCAATAGAGGACGAAGATTTTAAGAATGCTGTGGGAGGAGACCCTCATAAAACAGTCAGAGAATATGCATCAGAGCTAGGCACAAGTCGTACGACGTTTTCCAGGCATTTAAAATTGATCGGAAAGGCAAAAAAGCTCGATTCCTGGGTCCCACACGAGCTCCTTCATGATAACGCCCGACCTCATGTTTCAATACAGACAGTGAATAAATTAAAGGAGTTGGGCTATGAAGTCTTACCATACCCCCCATATTCCCCTGATCTATCCCCTACAGACTACCACTTTTTTCGGAGTTTAGACAACTTTTTGCGAGGAAAATTGTTTACCAATGAGTTAGACATTATAAATGGATTTTCTGAATTCCTTTCATCACGTGACTCAATGTTTTTCAAATCTGGGATAGAAAACTTGGTAAACCGTTGGCAGAAGTGTATCGAAAATGATGGTGAATACTTTGAATAAAAAATATGTTAGATTTGATCTCAAATTTTTATTTTCTTCCTGGTTCTAAACATGGTAATTTCATGTGTGACAATCCAATAAATATTTGATCAATGACTCATCGTTTTAATTATATCAATTTTAACAAAAGCCTTTATCGTTTAGACCAAATAGCTACCCTGCTATCGAGGTGTCTGGTATGGCAATCAACCAGTCGATAGAGGCACCTCTAACCGCAAGGAACACTTCCAGCATATCTGGCCATCTTTCAACTCATAACGGAACTGGTAATATAATCAAATATTTATTTATTTAAAATAGTAATAATAATGTTTATGGATGCAATTTATTGAGTAAGTAATTATCAGTAATTAAGGGAAGGATGGCCTATAAAAATGGAGTTCACAGCCACAACCTGTTTCTGAAATGAGAATTTTTAAAAAGTACTATGGTTTTCAAACCATAAAGGTTCATTGTTTGTAACTTTACATTTTTCAACCCTTTTTTTTTTACTTTTTTAATCATTTTTGGCAATCTCCGATGAGTTTTATAGACATAGAAACCACTTAGCACTTTATGGATAATTGGGATGAATTATCTGAATGAGACTTCGGAAAATTCATAAAAGTTGCTTCATATCATCTAAAAATATTAAGTACCTAATGCAATAAGAGACCTAGATTTTATTATTGTATCGGTTTAGTTATATCATATCTCATTTTTTTATCATATATATATATATTTTTTTTATTACTATTGGAAAAATCAGTATTTTTAGTAGAAAATGTTGTATTATTACTTTTTTTTCTCCAACTTTAATAATAACTTATTCACCTCTTAAAACAATTAAAAATTAATTACAATATGGTTTATGAGAAAACAAAATCAAATCAAATTGTAGAGTATTGTTGTATATCTGCTCATTTTTACCATCTCGTGATAACCATCTTATCCTTCATCCTTAAAAAAAAAAAAAAGTAGAAATATTGGTGGAATATATAGAGTATAAATATAGGGAAGAAAATGGTCCAGGTAGAGGTCGAAGAAAGAAGTCTTCAAATATAGGTAAACTATTTATTAACCTACATTTCAAACACCATTGCAGGTCTTCTTCAGGGCTGGATAGGCAAGACAGAAACCTATCAAAATGAAAGAATAAAATAAAGGTATTATCAGGTAGTCCAAAAGTTAGTAGCATGTATGGGATTAGCAATGACTCATTACCAGATCGATAACATTCCGAACCTGTCGAAACTTGTCATCGCTTGACTGATGTATTCATCAGTTTGTCACCAAATTTCGTAAAGACCAGATGCATATTGGTACCGATAAAAAATGAATATCGACGCATATAAACGTGCTGTTATATTTTTTTTTTTTTTATGATAACACTAGACCACAAATGGCTCAAACAACGCTGCAAAAAATGAATGAACTGAATTGGGAGCTTTTATCGCATCCTGCACACTCCCCAGATATTGCCCCAAATGATTTTCAGTTATTTCGTGCCTTACAAAATTTTTCCCAAGGCAAAAAGTTCATTTCTGAACATGATATACAAAATTAACTCAAAAGTTTTTTTTCTTCAAAACCAGAATCTTTTTACACGAATGGAATAAAAAAGCTACCAGAAAGATGATGAGATATTGTAGATAGCGGAGGAAAATATTTCATGGATTAAAATGTTAAATTGTGTTTTATTTACACCATTTAAAAATTTTGCCAAAATGCGCATGAAATTTTGGACTGACCTGATATTTAAAATATTTGAACTAGGGCAAAGGGACATGAGTTGTCTTCTTCTCAAGAAAAAATTCTTTATAATTTTTTCTGTTTCTTTTGTATCCAGTCCTCAAGAAGATCTGCTAGGTGTATCGAAACATCAGTGTCTAATAAATAGTTTGTTAATTTCTATTTAAAGAATTCTTTCTTTGACCACCACCCGGACCGTTTACTTCCATATATATATATATATATAATGTCCACTAATATTATTCAAGAATATAAATTTTATAAGTTTATATGTTTATTATATTAAATAATTATATTATTTTGAAAGATTTATTTAATTTTTCAGGTCAGGGAACCATTAATTTAACTAACCGTTACACTCTATCTGAAAAATCTTGGGTTGAACTCGGTGGCGGTGCAGGAGCTGGGCCTCTGCTGATATTCAAAGCTTTCAGAACTCTTTACAAAAGAACATTCGCTCAAATGGACACGTTTGTTCTGTTTGGAAGTAATGGAATACGCACGGGGATTGATGCCAGTAAGTTTTTGAAATTCTTTAATATTTGTCTTAAAAGAGATTAATCTTTTATTTTATTTGCTTGATTTGTTTTTTAAGCTACGGGTATAAACCTGGACTCTGGCACTATGGGCTACTTAACGTGGAGGACAGGGAGTTCCTCTTCTATGAGCACTTCATTCGTTAAGGACACGGAGAATTACAACACCAACGTGGCTATAGTCTTCGGCATTCCTCATTCTCATTTGTCCTTTGCATTTGCTTGGAAGAGAAAAGAGGCCAAAATGAAGCTTAGAACTAGCTTAAAGTGAGTTTTTGGTATGTTTTCATTTAGTATTAACTTAATTTAAATAATAACCGTTTTTTTTTTTTTTTAATTTGTACCGTGTAATGTTAATTTCTTTTCAGTAGGATCATCGTGATTAAAAAGTAAATCATGTTCTTAAGTTATAAGGTCGTTTAGAGTTTGATCCAACTGCTTTGTACTAAACCGTTATTATATGATTCTTAATGTTATATCCTTCAGAAGGGGCTCGGCTAACAGTCTTGTTTTTCACTTGCCCTGACTGCAATTTAGATTATAAGAAAAGTAGCTGTCTCTCTGGATTTTAATTATGTCCTTAATATAAGTAGAATTAGTCAGTCCAACAAATATTCTCAAATCATGTTGGTAATCATCATTACTAAAGACGTACAATAGACCAACTCTAACGCAGTGCTAGTCTTAAAAAAAAAGTAACTGCATACGGTTAATCATACTTTACAGTAATGTGCGAATGATGACAGTGATGTCAACAGTGCCTTGAACGAAGTCTGTTTTGTCAGATAAACGTTTTTATGATCTGATTTTTTTGTTAGGAAGTTTTTTATAATGTTTTATTTATTTCTAAGAGTCGGTTAGCTAGCATGTAGAGTGCTGAGTTGCCTTGCTGAAGAATCCGATAGTTGCAGGACGAATGGGCACTACAATCCCCTCTAAGGATGGTATCTGCAGACCCTCCTGAGGCTCACCCAGCCTCTATAAAGGTAGAGTTTCAGGTTAACCTCGGACAAATCCCCTGCCTGACAAACCTTTTTCTAGAAACAGTACAGTCTCTATCGTCCCTTGAACCTAAGACCCATCACGGATTGTAGTGGTACAGGTTCTTTTTTTTGGGCTGATTAGAGACCGAAAATTATAATAATTATCGGTAGAACTTATTTTTGTTGTGTTCCTAAATGTTTTCATGAAAACTAATTGGAATATTCATGGAAACTAACTATGAACTTTTACTATTTTTTTAGTTTGGAGTGGTGTGATGTCCTCATCAGTTTTTTTTTTTTATCACACTTGTGAATGTTTTCTTCACTTTTTTACTTTATTTGAATTGTTAAACAGCAAATAATTCTGTATTGCAGAATAGGCACTGCTGGGATGACGTTGGAATACAGCGCAGAGAAGAAGGTCTCTGAACAAAGTACAGTCGCAGCTGCAATGGCAGTAGGTGTTCCTACGGGAGTTATTCTCAAAATAAGGTGAGCAGGCAAGTATAGTTAGTTTAGACCATCTTTACTCTTTAAAACTGTCCCAGTATTGAATGAAACTTTATCACTAAATATACAATTGATGATTTTTAGACTTTCGGTACAAGATGTACTACATTGTCTCGATAATGTCCAAATTGGTTAGGTGTGGTTTTAGCTTGGTAACTTATTATTACCTTTACTACTTTGCCCGTAAATTCTGTGATTTATTCTTGATACTCCATGCCCAATGTTGACACATGCTATAACAAAACTTTTCCCCGTAAATTTTGTGATTTATTGTTGATACTCCATGGCCAACATTGACACATGCTATAAGAAAACTTTTCCCCGTAAATTTTGTGATTTATTGTTGATACTCCATGGCCAACATTGACACACGCTATAAGAAAACTTTTCCCCACAAGTTATAATAAAATTTCATCTGCCTCTTTTAGTTCACCTATTTACTATAAGATTCATCCAATCAGTGAGATCGAGAACACTCTTCCTTAATTTCCTTCTCTGTAAAAATTATCCTCTACGCATTTATTTGTAAGTACTTCGTAATTTATCTTGAATCATTTTGTTAGGTTTTAATTGTTTTTTCTGCCCTTCACATTAACTTAATTCATAGTTATTTCAGAAAATCATTTCATTCTTTACTTAAATATCTAGTGTATCCTCCGAAGCATTTTTCATTTACATTAATTCAATTTCCTTCCTTACCAGTATTTTTTGTAAATTTAAGAATTTATTATTTTTAATTATGGTTAGGTTTCTGTATTATCTACAAGTAAATCTATATATCATGCTTGCAGGTTCACACGTGCTTCGCAGACATTCATCTTCCCAATTCAATTGTGTGATGAGCCTCTTCCGAGTCCTGTCTTCTACGGTACAGTGGTGCCACTGGTCGTTTATGCTGTTGTGAAAAGATTTATTGTAGACCCAATAGTTAATGAACAAGCACAAGCAGAGAAAAAGAGACAGAAGGATACTTACAGAAGCAGGTAAATTATTGCTTCTTTTTATTTATTGTTAAGTTACTATCTACTGCCCAAACGGAACATTAACCTATGTTGTGTTCTTCCAAAAAATTTTTATTTTCCATTAAAAAAAAAATTACAAATCAACATTTTTATCAAGGGTGCTCACTGTTTTCAATAGTGAATATATTGAATCTTACTAAAATAATTTGCTTTATCTAAAATTAACAACTAAAACTGGAAATAATTATAAATAAAAATATACATTTTTAAGTATAAAAATAAATAAAAAAACTGTAAAGCCAAAACTAAAAATTATCTGTTATTGATAAAAAAATAAAATCATTTTCATTCTTGTTTATTTTTCTTGTACTTATACAAATTAATCAGGTAATACATCATTATTTGTCATTTTTTTATGATATTAGGATGGCAGAGAAACGCAAAGAAGCTCAAGCAGCCGTTAACCTTATGTCGGTAGCTTTCGCTCGGATACGCTCAGAAGAGGAAACGCGCCGAGGCCTGGTTATAATATCCGCTTTGTATGGTAAACTGACGAGTCAAGGCGACCCCGGATCAGACTTGACTGATGAGGTGATAGATGTTACCATACCCGTACAATGTCTCGTCAAGGACTCCAAGCTGGTCATCTATGAATCGGCCAAGGTATATTGGAAAATATATTTTTTTTTTTCTCTTTTGAATATCACACTCAGGATAAATGATATTTTTTACATGCATTCAACGTTTTCCAAAAAAATCAGATAAACAAACGAACTGAATACATAGAAATTTAATAAAAAATATCTTACATTTTTTTATTATTTATTATTTTACGGTTAGAATGATGTTTTATAATGTATAAGAATTTATTTAGACTGAATAATATATATTAAAAAATGTTACAGAGTCAACTTCCAGGATTTTTTGATCCGTGCGTCGGGGAAGACAAATTTCTCTACGTACAATATCTGTTCCATAACCAATTGCACCAGACTACCATTCAGGACAACGAATCTCTGAGGATACCCCGCCAGTGTAAGTATTTATAATTCTCTATTATTAGTATTATAATAAGTAATTGGTAGATTATTAGTTTCAATCAGGGTCAAAATATGTATTTGCAAGCTTGTTTAGTTTTTGTCATTATCAGTGTTACTTATTTTTATTATTTCTAACGGTAGATGTATTATTGAATGTAGAATTAATTGTAGGAGAAGCTTGTTTAGGGTAGGCTATTGGAGAAAACGCACAAATAAGGTTCGTCCATGTACCACCATCTAAACCCGCTAGATCGCTCTTAACGCAATCCTCCCACTGATGCTTTGTTCTATTTCTCAGACGATTAGAAACTCATTTGTTATCAAGTTGAACAATTTTACAAGCCCGTCTCAACCTTCCCGACACTTTCACTTCAATTATTAATCAGGTGCATGCCCTGCAATCTTCTAAATTCACTAGTTGTTTCATCCCTTTTTGGACCCTATACAATACCCAAGTTAGATATAAATGGAAATTCGCTGTCTACTGATACATCTTTCATCAAAACTATCATCCCCAAGGAATGGACATTAGTAAAAATAATTAGTATTAGTAAAAATGTTAAAATAAAATTAAGAAGTAAGATATAAAGCGATGTAAGTCTAAAGATATAGTAACATAAACATGATTTATTTTAATAAGTATCATATGTGTAGAAAAAAAAGAATATAGAAGAGGAATGAAAGAAATTGGAAAAAGATGATGTGAAAAACATACCTAAGGTATGGATTTTACTGTTGATAAATAATATTTGCACAAGTAACTGTCTAGCTATGCACAAATTTAATTAAAATAGTTTTATTGGATAAAAGGATATGAATAATTAGAAAAAAAAAGTTGGTATTGTTCTCTAAGTACTGATTTAACAGATACAAGAACTTAAATAAATACTTGATTAGAGATTATAATTATTGAATTAAAAGATTGGTAATAGAATTAATTATTTGCACCGAAAAAATTGCTATGGGAAGATCTCATTTTTCTGATTCCTGTAGATGTCCTAAATTTTAGGTTGAAAAATCGGCGCATGCTTAAAAAATATTTTAATTGGTGCGTTTTACTTCAATGACCACACCCACTTACCTAGATTCTCCTAAATTATTTCTTTTTATGTAGACAATTGAAAAATGGAGTTTGATGTAAAAAAACATTGTTTTGCTTCAGCTCATCGCGTGATGGCAACATGACACGAAGGGTGACTAGCTAGTTGGTTTAGAGGCTGTGTTGCTGTACAGTCTGTGAGCTGTGAGCGGTCGTAACTACTGCCTCTTTGTTTAATCTTCAAACTAAACGTTGTTACCTGTAATCATTTTTGTTCTTTACTTTTCATTTCTTTTTCTTTTTTTAATTTATTGCCTGTTGTTACTTATTATTTTTGTATAGTAATGTTGAAGCCTTTGTTGTAATATATGTATATATGTTTGACAAACAGCGTTAGATTGAAATTAATTAATCGCAACAACAAAGAGAAGTAATTGAGGTGCTAAATTGGGCGTAGCGACCCGGCACATGTTTTGAAGGCTGTTAGCGTAGTAATAAATATAGTTCTATGTTTATAATTGTTTTTTCCCTTATCCCTTTATTATATATTATACATTATACATATAGTTGTGAATAAGATTTGTTACATTGCTTTAAAGCTATGCTATTTTGTTTTCAAATTTATTGTTAAACGGTAATGTTGAGCTCATAGTTTTTAATATTAGTTTTCTAAGTCTTAAAATTTTTGTATACGGTAGTTTTGGGAATTTCAAAAGGAATCTTGACAGGTCTTAGTTATGGCAATTGAAGTTTCTTCTGTAGGAAAGGCTATGTATGGAATTTCCTTAAGGAAAAAAAGATTTTTTCGATGAAAGTTTTTTTTTTTTTTTTATTCAATACTTCCAGAAGGCGTTTAATTAATAAAAACAGTTTAACTCTTACACCTCACCGTCAAAATTATGTTTATGTTTATTTCATTAGGAGAGGGATCTTTAACAAGTACTTCTCATTGCACAGGCTCAGGATCACCATTTTACATCCCATCTGAAGGACGGCATAACTAGGGATTTATAACTCCCATTAAAAAATCCTAAAGCCATCTGCCGGGTTGCAAACTTGTGATCTTGGACTCAGTTAAAAAATTATATCTGTTTATATTCCTACCACCACTGGATGCGTATTAGCCACTCCTGTCTATTTGGCTGAAAAAATGAGGTTTTCTTATTTTGCTTAATGTTGAATACTCAGTCAGGTGGCAAGAGGGGCTGATTAAAAAATTTTTTTTTTAAGTAAATCACTTGTCACGCATAATCGTATGCCTATCTATTTATCACACATCAATGAGAGTATGCTTCGACAGTGATTAGGATGTAAAATAGTCACATTTAGGGATGGGCGATGAAGGATTGATGGAGTTGAGATATTCATAGGTAGCCAATCCCAGTTAGGGAACTCGAACTTGAAAATGTTTGTCCAGGAAACCATGTACATCTCGGCAACAAGGCTCATGAAAGAGCATATAATCCAACTTGGAGAGTACCAAGTATAGAGCTGTGATAAGTTCAGGAATCCCGCTAGCTTGATAACCACCTATATCCAAAGCGGGGGAGGCCTCAAATTCATTGGCTGGCTGATTTGAAGGCTTTGAATGGACAAATAAAGATTCCCTGTTGACAGAGAAGGATGGAGCCCAAGGTTTTACTTAGACTGAAGTGCCATTATGTAAGTGAGGCAGTCCTAGTTAAGGAACCATCCTCATGTGGACTGCAACAAAGCGCAAGGAGGAATGGTTAATCCAATTTGACTACCAAGTACAGAGCGAAGTGATATGTTCAATAATCCTGGTAGCTAGATATAACCACTTATATCCAAAGCGTGAGAGGCCTCAAATATGAAAAGATGGAAAAGATTTGCTATTACAGAGGCGGATGGAGGCCAAGATTCTGCATAAACTGTAGTGCCAGTATTTGTGTCAGGAAGTCAGTGAATCGTCCACATGCAGACCGCAATAATGCACATGGAGGAACGGATCTGATAAGTTCAGGAATTTCGGTAGCTTAATAGCCAACTATATCCACAGTGTGGGAGGCCTCAAATGTGTTGGCTGGGTGATGTCAAGGCATTTCTGATGGGTTTAGTTTGCCCAAATGGAGAAGATTTGATGTAAGAGCCGAAGGGAATAAGCTGCTGGCAGTTGGCCTATATGGACTGTAGTGCCAGTATGTGAGAGGGCCAATCTTTGTCAGGGAATCATCCACATGCAGTCCTCAACAAGGCAAATGGAGGAATAGATAATTCAATTTAGAGAGTACCTTGTACAGAGCTGTGATAAATTCAGGAATCTAGGTAACTTAATAACCACCTATATCTATAGCGTGGGAGGCCTCGAATGTGTTGGCTGGATGATGTCAAGGCAGTTCTGATGGCTTTAGGTGTGCCCAATTGGAGAAGACTTGATGTTGTACAGAGCCGAATGGAATAAACTGCTGGCAGGGAATCATCCACATGCACACCTCAACAAGGCTCATGGAGGAACGAATAATGCAACTCGGAGAGTACCAAGTACTGAGCTGTGATAAGTTCAGGAACCTCAGTTACTTTTTAACCACCTATATCCATAGCGTGGGAGCCCTCGAATGTGTTGGTTGGATGCGAGGCAGTCCTGATGGTGTGCCCGGATGGAAAATATTTGCTGTTGTACAGAGCCAAAGGGAGCAAGGTCCTTATGGATTTTAGTGCCAGTATGTGTGATTGAGTGAGTCAGTCTCTATCACTTGTGAGCAAAAAGGAAAACAGGGAGTTCACTATCTAAAAACCCTAAGGCATATATTATGGATGCTCCTGAACTATTCGTAGGACCCTTTCCTACACTAGTAGAATATCCTCAGTCTTAGTAATTGGCCAAGTATTAAGCAAGAAAAAATACCTGCTCGCATAGCGACTGAATATTAGTGGATTATCCATAGTTATAAATATAAGTATGTAGCAAGTTGTAAGCTGTATGTTGTGCCAAGGTTTAGGCTTCGATGCATTGGTGCTAATGATGAGAGTCATAAATTGTGTACGACAGGGATAAGTTAAATATGCTGGAAAAATAAAAAGAGAAGTGCTTACAAAGTCGACTTAATTGCCAAAAGAAAATTTATTCATCACAAGTTTCATTTTGAGGTTTTTAAAACTATTCACAAAAAATTATATGAGCAGGAAGAATGTAAAATATATTTTCTTTATATTACATTGTTAAATATTTTTATATTTCTGATGATGCAATAAGAAAATATATCCATATCTTCCAAGAAGATTTCAAATTATTATTTAATATGATAAATACCCATTACATATTAGCTTGTTTAGTTTCTTTTAGGAAATTTCCTCTTACAAGAATATGTTTAGATAAAATCAAATATAATTATATAAGTGATCAAAGGTGTAATGATAGTAGGACAAGCATATTAAATATTTTTTTAAATTATAATTTGTGCCAATTGATGATTAGAAAAATAAAGCAGTACAATTTAAAAAAACAAAAAGGTTCTATGAATATTACTCTTGAAAATTATAGTTTTCCTGTTCTTGATACCTTCAATGGGTGTTACCGAATTTAGTAAATTCGGATTATTGTTAATAATCCATTTAGTAAATGGATTATTAACTAGGTTTTTTTTTTGTTAAATCTCAAGATAATTATCTAAATTATTTGAAAAAATGTATTGTTTGATTAAAGAGTTGTCCCCTCCTCCCAATGTGTATCGATAACGAGGTCATCAAAAATGATTACTAACCAGCTGATTTTTTTTTACTTCGTTATCGATACACGTTGGAAGGAGGGGACTCTTTGATCAAACCATACATTTTGTAGGACAAATATTTTAGATAGTTATCTTGAGATTTAAAAAAAAAAAAGCAGTTAGTAATAAATTTTTGAGAATCATCAAATCGACATATTTTATCCTTGCTACCTCTGTTAGCTATCATAATCAAGAATTTTCGCACAGGAAATTGTTGAGCGTCTCATCGAAATGAAGCTATTCACGAAGATTCAGCTTGATAGTAATCAAGTGCAAAAATGGACCATGGATCCTGGACTATAAATAATTTCAGCAAATAAGAATTATGTGTAATGGTTAAAATTAATTGAATTTGTGAAACTCCAAAAAAAAAATAACATCTCGGCAAAACTGGATTTGATAATTAATGGACATTATCGACCTAGGAGTTACTACTGTTCAACATTTTTCCAAAAATGTAATTGTGAACTTTTCACAATTGTTGCTTCACCCAACATTTCAGTTATAAATCCAGTCAGCTGAAATTAGGGATCAGTGGAGAATATTTTTGCTCATTTGGGTTTTTTAAGCACTTATAAATTTAAACATACCAAATTTTTTTTCCTGATGTATGCTACAATAAAATCTAGGACATTAATTGATAATTATTGAAAATCTGGCATTTTTCCATGATACCACATTTAACCATTAATAACAATTTAATTGCCTTAGCCCTCAAATGAGTTTAAACTCAAAAAACTTTGCTCTAGCAACAAATGATTTGAGAGGGGTAAAATCTAATCGATAGACACATTGGAAATTTAAAGAGCAGCATACACGGAGGAAGAGGTCATGAGATTAATATCTCCTGAAGTAAAAGAAAAAATATGATCTTTAAAGTTTTTGTTTTTAATAATATTAATGCAATAAATATAGTGTGATGAAAAGCAACAGAAGACAAAACAATTGAACTGAAATAACAAAGCATCAAAACATTTTAGATGTTCACAAACATCTTATCAATGATCAACGAGCTTTCTTATAAAATTCTTCTCGAATAAAAACTGAATTTACCATATGGTGCTGAATTTGAGGCTGAAACAGCTGATTCTCTCATAGATAATTTATTCCTGAATATAGTAAGACATTTCGATCAATTAAGAAACTACAGGTAAGAATATAATTAAATTAATATTATTAAATCACCTGAGGGTTCCTTATTAGAGACACTCGCTCTTAAAATTTTTAAAATTATATAAAGGCAATTGATTTAATTGCCTTAATATAATTTTTATACTGAAATTTTGCTTTTTAGTAAAAAAAATAAAATAATAAATAAATAAAAGCCTGAGATGAAGTGATGCAAGTAGAAATTATATCATAGTTAAGATATTTACTAGAGCATTGATAGCAGGCAGCAACCTCATTTGTCGATATTTAGTTAATGTTAAAGAGCTATATGTGATAAGATTACATTATAAATAGTGGCATGCCAAGGTCTTAGTGCATCTATAATGGTCCACTTCTCAGCCATAACTAAAAATGGGATAAACACTAACTTACTTCGGCTTCCTAATAAGAAATTTTAATAATAAACATAAATATTACATTAATAATACCTTACCAGTGAGTGGTTCAACCAAATCAAAAGTAATAGTTTTAGTTAAATAACAACTTTCCCCCACTACCAAGTTCGCTTCACTTTCCCTTAGTCCTTATTGTGGCTAGCTTGTTTTTACTGCCATAGCTTTGCATTATCTAGGAGTTATTATTTATGCTTTGCATTCGACCTGTCTACCCTTGGACTTCATTTTGTACTTGTTATTTTTATTAACTTGGCTTTCTTTGAACTCTATTTCTAATAGTGGTTTGGTTAGGGAGCTCCTATCTCCCAAGCCCTGCTGCAAGTCGTTTACTAAATTGTCAGACAATATCTCTCATGTTGTTAAAATGAAGATCAACTTACAAATTAGACTGAGTGATACAGAGCAAAACATCTCAGCTTATGCTCCACTCAAATGGGTCTTCTTTAATATGTTTGCCGACATATCTTGCCACCTCGAAAATTAATTAAAAGAAAATACTAATAAATGATGGGGCTAACATTATATTATAGAAAAACAAAAGGATTAATTTCTGGTCAAATGTATTTATTTAATTGAACATTTCAGGTGTAGAACTTTTGGTCCAATGACCCGATGCCTTCGACGAAGAGCGGAATGATGCACCCTGGAGTCGAGGAGATGAACTCGATGATGCTCACGTATCTCCTACACTCCCTATTTAAATGTTTATAATATCAGTAAATATCGGCCATTAAATTGGCCTTAAGGTGTCGATTTTTAATAAATAAATTTATGTTATTCATAATATGCCTAATTTACAACTAGTAAATTTGAATTTATATCATATTAAGATACTGCTCCATGTACTGCTGCGTTATCAGTTCATTATGATAAATTATTGCTATCTAGTGGAATATTTGAGGTAACTAACTGCTTCATTTTGAACTGAAAAATTCGTATTCATCAAAATAATTATTCTTTGAATATTTTTATTTTTGAAGAGAAAAGATATGCCCAGGGCCGGAATTCGAACCTGGGTCTCCCACATTTCCGTTGTGGTGCTCTACCAACTGAGCTATCCTGGTTCGTACCTCAGTCAGACATATCCATTCTCTTCACTGACCCCATATATTATATTATATAATTATTCTTTGATTTTATATTAAATAAAATTATTGTTGATATTGACTTCCGCACGTCTGGGGATGTTATATCTTAAACTAATAATTTAATTACAGATAGGGCTAGACATCAAGTGAAACAAATCTGTCAGGATTTGTGTAGCTATCTCATGAAATAGATTGTTATGATCTAATTCAGAAAGTAATAATTAAAATTACAATTATAATTAAGTCCCAGACTTTAACTTAAAAGGATCCTAATAAACACTGTGAATAAAAAAATTTCAATTAAGTAGAATGCAGTTAATTGTCAGGAATTTGCTAGATAGAACTAATGTAATTCCGTAAACTGATAACTAGGGAATTGAAACTATTTAAATATTAGTGAAATTATTATGATATGAGTTGATCCAGGCTCAGATCTAAAACTAGTTTTTAGGGAGGCTGTAGCATAGTTCGGACAATTGGCGCTCCAGGCAAAAATTATTTTCTGATTTTATATATATATATATATATATATATATATATATATATATATATATATTATATATATATATATATATATTATATATATATATATATATATATATATATATATATATATATATATATATATATATATATATATTATATATATAACAAAATTATATTTATATACATGGCATTACTATTATTTTTTTTTTAACTTAGATATTAATAAAAAATGCTTTCCAGATATAAGTGAAACTATTTACACCGAAAACATGATAAGAATTAACCAATCATTCATTTCAAATATCAATTTTGGTTACTAATAAGGCCCATAAATTGTTTGATTTATCGTGTTAGCCTCAATTAAAAATTAATATAAATAGTAATGCTTAAAGTATTAACAGCAATGTTAATAATACAATTGTTAATAATAAGAAGAATTTCAATAAGTCTGTAAACAAAGCTACAGTTTGTCTGTAACCAAATAATGATATTTATCAATTATAGCAGACAAAATATATAGAAAGATACTAAATAAAGATTGAACAGTTGAATAATTTGTTTTAACTGCATGTTTATATGTTTAAAATAAGAAATATTTTAAATTATTTGTTTATTGGATCTTATACAGACTAATATCTGGGTTAGGATGATGAGAGTGGAGGTTTATTTTACACAGGAAAGGCCACTTTATTTTATTCTACATTCTATGGTAGTATCGGTTTGGTGATAAAACCAAAATATTGACATAAACTTATTATATTGGGAATAACTCTTAAATACAACAACAAATACTAAATCTATTCAGGTTTAAGTCCTAATTAAACGGCACTTACTTTGGAGCGAATTCTATTGTGATATGCACCATTTTCCCCTCTCTGATCAAACCCAATAGTGGTGTAACTCGAAAGACATTTCCCTCGGTTTTGCCTATTCGAACTTTGAATGGTTGATCACCTGTTAGTTATTAACATTTTTATTTTTTATATTTTATCTCATTAACTTTGAAATCTAAAAACTTTTCTGGAATAACTTACCATTTTTTACATGAACATCTATAATTTTCATTCCACTTTGCATAACACATGTTTGACCAAAGTTTATTTTCTCGCTAGTAAATTTAAACACTGGTTTAAGTAAATGGAGTTCGAGTTTGATGATCTGTAAGAAATTTTTAAGCATCCATAATTATAGAAATATTTTATTACATTGTAATTATAAGTATACATCATCAAGAACGGAATGCCATCACAATCAGAAATTCTTTTAATTAGTGCTGCTGAAGGTTTTGAACAGCTTTTAGTGACCCCTTGTACACATTTGTTCTTAAGTTAAACACATTTCCCAAAAAGAGTTACAAAATTGACGGTTCATTAATTATTTCAGAATACTTATGCATATGCTTTTCTGTACCTCCATGTATTTCTTAATTCCTAACAATTATAAATAATGTTTTCTTGCAACCATTGAGTAATTCTATCAATTACTCAACTAAAACTGGTGTAGAAAGTCCCACTTTCCCCCACTAGTGAGGGAAAGTAACAGCTGCCTAGATCGAATTTGACAATCAGCACTCTGTTATTTTAAATGTTAAATGGCAGTATTATAATATTATTCATTTTATATTCCTAAAATGTTAAAATAAATAATTTTAGAACTATTTTATATTTAATTCAAAATAGATTTTATTTATTTTGAAGCGATTTTATAGAAATATTTAATATAACCTTAAATGTATTAGAACCTTCACTCATCAGAAATTTGGAGATCTAGCATTAAAACAGTGATCAGACCACAAACAAAATAAAAAATGGAAATAGATAGTGATGAATTCATAGAATTTAATCCTTCATTCATAAAAGAACAGGCAATAAATCAACTTTTACCAAAAAAATCTAAAGTCAGATATGAAGAGAAATATAAATATAAATCAAGATATAATAATATATGTTTATTTTATTTTTGTATGTGTTATCAGAAAATTATTTCTAAATAATAAAAAATAAATGTTTCAATGATTAAAACGTCCTAGAGTTATAATTTGCATGGTTTGTATTAGAAAATTGTAAGAGATAGTGCTAGTGTAGTTTTAACAAATCTAAAGTTTCACATTTAATTTCTTAATTTTTAAATGGTTGCAGGAAAAATGTAATATTTAACCTGTGAGCAATGTGCTTATAATACCCTCGTTTAATTACCATTAAATTCACTCGGGTGTCATAAAGTGGCACTTTCCTCACTTGTCAAATAAATAACTATATTTTATTATGCCCTTGTAGTCATTAAGAAGTAAAATAATTAATAGAAGTCACTCTCAATGTTAAATGGAAATAGGTATTATCATGGTAAGATCTAAAACTAGATTATTTCTGCAGTCCCGATAAATAAGTAGTTAAGTAATATTTTGTCCAAAATGAGTTAATTGTAATGAGGAAAGCGGAATGGTAACATTCTCGTAGTGTATAAGTGGGCTGTCAGGCCTCGGCCTCGTTGCTATCGTAATATACGACTCTATTCCAAGCCAGGGTCTCACTGAACCGCTTTTGTACCACGAGAATGAAAGGATTACTCTTCTCTCAGTACGATTAACTCAATTTGACTTAACCACTTATGTTAGCCGATAATACATAAGTCAAATTAAAAATGTAAGAAAGATAAAATCGGATATAAATTAATGAATTAAAAGGTAGTGTTCTGATAGCATATACGAGGGGGTACCCAAAAAAAAAAAAACGGAATAGCTCAGGCGTGGGCAAAAAAGCACAAATTCGCATCGCTTGGCAGCTTCCAGCGCTACTCATTGCTAGTTTAGTGCCGCCTTGTTCGTTGATCTGGCTTGTTCTCTTCCCATGCAGTGATATTTTTGAACTCTTCTTGTTTTTCATGATGGCAAGTTTGAGTGAACAACATGAGGCTGTGAAATTTTGCTTCCTGCTCAGTAAGAACGCCGCTGAAACAGTTGTAATATTGAACACAGCTTACAAAGACTAAATTATGGGGAAACCCAAGTGTACGAGTGGTTTTCTCGCTTTAAAAATGGCGACATGTCGATTGAGGACAAACCTCGTTTTGGACGACCGTTGACTTCCCGAACAGAGGAAAATGTGAAAGTGTATGAAATTGTGCTTGCAGACCGACGAAAGCATTTGTCAAAAAAAACCTGATTGTGGCAGACTGCGGACTGGTTTTTCCACCACGACAACGAGCCTGCACACACGGCAATCTCTGTTACCCAAAAATGGCATGGTTTTGCTATCACACGCACCATACTCACCCCATCTGGTTCCGTGTGATTTTTTCTTGTTCTCACGCGCGAAAAGGGGCATGAAAGGTCTCCATCAAAGGAAAAGGGGCATAAAAGGATTTGATAACGTTGACAATGTCAAGAAAAAACAAAGGAAGAGCTGGCAGCTATCACTAAAAGGAGTACAAAAAATGTTTTAAACAGTAGAAACACCGATGGGATAAATGTGTGAAATGCAATGGAGAGTACTTCGAAGGGGACAAGATGTGTTATGTAAAAAAAAAATTAAATATATGACTTTTAAAAAATAATTCCGTTTTTTTTGGGTACCTCCTCTTATTAAATATAATATAGTATAAGATAAGCATAAATTATAAGATGAGGGGCACTGTTGTTTCAACCTTTCAAGGACGGTTTTAGGAATACTCGGGGGTACGGTTCTAATGAAATACTGGGAAATTAAATGTGATAATTTCTTTTTATATACAATGTTTACATATTTTGGAAAAAATTAGGTTTCTGACAAAAAATATTATAGACTAATTAGGAAACTTCCAAATTTTCTGATCTACTTTGAATTGAGTTTACCCAATAGATTTAAACTAGGGTTGACACCTTTCTAGCAAAATGCCATAAATATTTAATTATGCATTCGAAATTGTAAAATATATTTTACTTCTCTTTTTTTTTTTTTTAATAGTTTAATGTTACAATCATTCCCTGTATAAGTTTTTATATGCAAATCTATTATATAAAGTAGAGAAAAAAATTGAATTTCTTACGTTTTCAACTTCTCCTTTATGGCCAAAATTCAGTTGAGAAATAATCGGCCCTTCTCGACTGAGGTAACTGGGTTTGATTGAAGTTGATTTTGTAAGAATACTACTGTTCAGTAACAACAGAATTTCCACCTTAAGAAACAAAGTATTTTCGATTGGTTCTTTTATTAATTAGTTACTTAACACATTGACGCCCCGGAACAAGATTTCTCGTTTTCATTAGACATTTGTTGGTGACCGGGAAAGAGAAATCTCATTTTGGTGATAAGCTCCGGTCAAATAGTAAATTGATATTATAATTTTTTTTAAAACCTGTACCACTACAAAACCCGTGAATGGGTCTGGGGTTCAGTACATGGTAGAGACTGTACTGTTTCATGGACAACGGTTCTGCAAGGAGGTGAGATATTGTAATATAGCTTTTCCAAGTCAACTGTAACCTTTTTACAAATAAAATATTACCCTTTCCAAGTCACAAGCAACCCTTTCCAATTGAGTTCAAACCCTTTCCAAAGTAAATGTCACGCTTTACAACTCAATTGTCACCGTTTTTATTTCAATTGTAACCGTTTCCATTTCAATTGCCACTCTTGAAAATGTTTTGAAAACTAAACAAATAGTGTTATTTTACTTTCTACTTAGGAATAAACACTTTTTTTTTTTAAATGGGATAATGTTTAGTTCAGTTTACATTTTTTCATTTTTTTTATTATTTACTTCTTGAGAAAAAAATCAACTTTTTTTTTTTAAATTGTTTCCCTTATTTTTTGTAAACAAGAATATTATTATGTTTATTATTTTATTACTAAAACTATGAAGATACTGTTGTTAACTTCAGATTACATGTTTTTACTTTTTTTAAATAAACTTTCTCAGAATCAAATATTTGTTTTTTGAATTATTTCCCTCATTTTTGTCATAACAAGGGTTGCTAAGAAAAAGGTTGTGATGATTTTATCCTGGCGTGTTCTGAGGCCCTAAATTCGCCCAGTAGGGTAAATTTTCAAAACATTTTCAAGGGTGACAATTGAAATAAGAAGGGTGACAATTGGGTTGTAAAGGGTTACATTTGCTTTGGAAAAGGTTTCTTGTGACATGGAAAGGGTATCATTTGATTTGTAAAAGGTTCAAATAGACTTGGAAATATATGATAAAAACAATTTTTTTTTTTATCAGCTGTCATAATATATATAACAGTTATATTGATAAAATACCAGCCTTATAGCAAATTTCAGCAAAAGATTAGCGGGCGGCAATGAATAGGAATACTGCTAATTTTGTAGCATACACTTTACCTAGCATGTATACTATAATATATCATACTTATAACGGGTGGAGAAAAAATCCCGCTACCATTTTGATTGCGCACCATCTTGGTTATGTTATGTCGGCCTTGGGGAACACAAAATCCTCAATTAATTCATAAAACATCATTGCATCCACTAAAACAACTGTATGGTGTGGTATTGATGCTGGAAACATCATTGGTCCCTATTTTTTTGAAAATGACCAAGGTGTTGGAGTTACTGTTACTGCTGAACGGTACCAAGATATTAGAAATTTTCTTGTGCCTGAAATGGAAGAGCAAGGGCTAGAGGAAATGTGGTTTCAGCAAGATGGGGCCACAGTACACACAGCTCGTTCAACAATTCAATTATTGAATGACGTTTTTCCACGAAGACTAATTTCGCGAAATGGCGATTTAGCATGGCCAGCCAGATCTCCGGATTTGACAGCACCAGACTTTTTCTTATGGGGCTTTTTAAAATCAAAAGTTTATGTGAATAAGTCCCAAATGATTCAACATTTTAAAGACAATATTCGTCACGAAGTTGAAGAAATTCAGTCTGAGATGTTGCAGGATGTCATGAAAAATACCTTAAAAAGAGCCGAAAGTTGCATAGCGAATCGCAGTCACCATTTAGCCGATATAATTTTCCAATCATAACGGAAAAAAAATTGAAAAACCAAATAAACTTTTTATGAAAACCAAACTTACTTATCTTTTCTTTGAACAAAGTTATAGGCAATCAAAATGGTAGCGGGACTTTTGCCCCATTGTTTTTTTTTGTTTTTTTTTTAAGGTGGGCATAAAAATTGCACTACGACCATTGTTGATCTATTGTGCGCCCCACTGATAGATACGATTGTTATAATCTTAATTCAGCCTAACCCGTAAATTTGAGTAAGCTTGCCAGATTGATTAGATCGCACTGCCTGAGGTTAGTGACTCTGTCCATGCCAAAGGTTGCAAACCTTATGCTGGCCAACCTATCACATAGGCAGATAATATGATAGGGTGTTTCGTCCACTGTATGACAAAAACGACACGTGGGGACATCCACCAGTCCAAACCTGAACATGTGTGCATTGAGACTGCAATGGCCCGTAATTGCCGCTATAATTGTTTTAAAATCTGCTCTGTCCAGCTCCAGAAGGGCTTTGCTCATCCTCTCATTGAAGCCTTCTAGGAATAGTTTAGAATGTTTAAGCCACTTTTCATGCACCAAAGTTGATTCTTTTTTTTTTTTTTTTTGGGCTAAAGACTTCCTTTGAAGTCCTATACAGCCCTTGATTCATTTTTCTAAGGTAGATTTCTTTTATTCTACGCTTAGCATAGCTAAGACTGATGCCACAGACTGGTTCGTGGGTGCACGGAATTTTGTCCAATCCCAGCCTGGCCAGTCTATCAGCTTCTTCATTGCCAGGGATGCCATGGTGACCAGGAGCCCACTCAACGCTAACCCTGTTCTTCTCAGCCAGTTTGTTAAGAGCTTCATAGCAGTCCCACACAATCCGTAAGTTAGTGCAGTGTCCACCAAGTGCACCTATGGTAGCCTGACTGTCAGTGAAGAAGGTAATCCTTCTAAGTGACATTCGCTCATCCAGCAGTGTCTGTGCACAGTGATTGATGGCCAGTACTTCAGATTGAAATACTGAGGAGTACCTTCCCAGGGATATCCAGATTCCTTCCCTAGGTTTGTCCATCCTCCAGAACCCTGCACCCGCACCAGAAGCCATAAGGGATCCATCAGTGTAGCAATTGATGCCGTTGCAGGGCCTGTGCATTTTCGTTGTGTCAATTTTGACACTGTAGTTTGGTGACAATGAGTCCCGAATCCGAAGATCAGATCGCATTGCTAAGATGCAGTCCGCCTCTATTTTAGAGAACAATTCCCTCGAGCTCTCACTACCCGTAACAAGGAGATAATGTTCTGTTTTGATTGCCTGTACGTAGAGACCATGGCCTGGTACTCAAGTTACAATGTCCCATCGGTCACTTTGGATTGGTTTAAGATATGTATATAATATTTATACTCGTTTTTTAGTAATATTTTTTATAAAATCGTAATAAAAACAAATAAAAATAATGAGTAATTAAATGAAAAAAAATGTATACATAAAGAATAAATAAGAGAAAATAAAAGTAGAAGATAACTGTATTAGATATTCTTAATTAATCCTTCTTTTGATAGAATGATTATCTTTATTATTGATTATCTTTATTGATTACCTTATTGACGTAATTTTCCTTATTTTCCAATATCATGGATACATTGGCAGGTAGTCCTATTTTATGCATCGCTCTTTTGTAAAAGGTACAGCCTTTGATGATATGGACTATTCTTAAGCCCTCGTTGCACTTCCCACATGTTGGCGGATGTTCTTTAGTGATTAAATTAGCTTGGGTAAGTCTATTATCACGGAAATTTTTACACTTCACAATATTTAATGCAGTATACATTCTAATAAATGTTAATGCGGTTTTTAATAAAAATAATATTAAAATGCTTGGCAAAGTAAATACAAAAAAATTAGTGGTATCCCCATTCATTTTTGCACAGTTTAGATCAAGGATAATGTATTGTATTGTATTTAAAATTATTCGAGAAATAAATATTTTCTGTGTAATTGTGCATTTACACGTTTACTAAACACAAATTTATGTATGCACATTATTTAAATATCGCAGGTTTCCAATAAATAGTTTCACAATGTCAAGAATATTATCAATATATATCAATCAATATTATGAATATTACAGTCATGTACATCACTACTAGATTTATTAACTACATAGGTATATAATCTGATTTATCTAATTAAATCCAGGAATATTTAGCAACAAGCAGATTAAACTATTCATCAAATAAATTTATTATTTTTTAATATATTAACCATGCTAAAAATAAAACAAAAACATATACCTTTATGGTTTGTGCGTTTTCAACCACAAATTCTTGAGTGATGTCTGACAGAACCTCGTTTCGGGTTTCAATAGAGGTAATTTGAAAGGGTTCTTGAATACGAACAGAAATTTTAAGTGGCGAGTTGCAATTGTTCTGGATGTGGAAAATCTTGTAGGAAGTGTGAACACTATCAGTGTTGAAGATTTCGGATGTGTTAACCTGTAAACAAGATCAATCAATACTGAATATTATTATTTAAAAAACCAAAAACAATAATTGAATAATAGTGTCAAAAGTGAAAAACTGAGCCTCTTAATAAAACTCTGCCTCTTTCATTTTACCACAATGCATTTGTTTAAATTATTATATTTAGGCTATGATGTCATCATAAATACAAGTAATTTATAACTAAATTTAACTTTTAGGTCAAGTAAACAAATTTTTTTTTTGATTCTTGAGCAGTAATAAAATAAATCAAGGGTATGGAGATGAAAATAATTAATAGGGTGTATAAAAAAATTGACCGTTTTATCAAATTCCAGAGATCAAAAGTTTGTAAATATTTTAATGCTATTTATTATTTACCAACAATCAATAATCCCTTTAGAGCATTCTCTAAGCTTGTTTACTAATACTGGACTTCTTCAAAAAAAGCCTCAGTTTAGTTATTTATTTCAAAAAAGAAACATGACAGTGTCCTACGTAATTCTCGTAATTTTAGACATTACTGGAAAAAAAATTTCACAGCCGCTGAAACAACTCGTGAAATTATTAAATATGAAGGGGAAGGTGTCCTTGACCAGCGCACTGCGCTGTGTTGGTTTGAAAAATTTAGCAGTGGAGATACGACGTTGGAAAGGAAGAAGGGCTCCGGGCGACCATTAATGGATATTGATGAGGTTCTGAAGGAAGCTGTTGATTCAAATCCGCCTACAAGTACTTGCGAACTTGCCAGTGAGTGTGGGGTGTCGAAAGATACTGTTAGTCGCCATTATTTACAGACTTTTGAACTCTGGAATTTGATAAAACGGTCTTTTTTTTTATACACCCTATTACTTAGGAACTTGCTACCTAAAAAAAGAAAATACGGTCATAAAAACTTAATTGAAGGGTAAAAAAAAACCTGTACCACTATACTCATGAAGGGTCTGGGGTTCAGTAAACGGCAGACTTTACTATTTCTTGGGCAATGGTTGTGCAGAGAGGTAATTTGTCATAGATCACGCTCAACCGCCAGAGATTTCACCCTTATTTTGGGTACCCAATTTATAGAGGCTGGGTGAGCCCTAGGAGGATCCTAGATCCCATAGGCTACATTTCCGGTAGGCTTCCACAGTCGTTTATATTCTTTTTCTGGGATGGACCGTGTCATGTCTTTGCTATTAACCAAGCTTTCGCTCATCATGCTGTGAGCTTCTTCATTAACTGACTAGCCCTGAAGAAGCTCACAGCATGATGAGCGAAAACTTGGTTAACAGCCCCGAAATGACACGGTCAATCCAGGAAAAAGAATATAAGAAGAAATACAAGTCTGCCAATGAGGGGGATTTGAACCAAGGACATTTGGCATTGCAACTCAGCCCTCTATCACTGAGACACTCCACTCACTCCCTGTGGTGTCATGGAAGGCTATTTAAATATTTAAAAATGGGGTGACCAAGTTAAACTTTCTCCCCTTTTCTTTAAAAAGCTTTGTTTCAACCCTGTATAGTGATATCCGAATCAATTTTCTAATTAATTTTAGCATCCATCAAACTATAAAAATTGTTTTCAGAATCGATTCTTATTGCCTAGCAATATACTATCAATTTAATTTACTTATTATTTTGAGATTGATAAAAAATCTTTTTATTGATTGTTCAAATCAACATAGAAGAAGTAAAAATTAAATCATGGATTGAATTGGATATTGAACCGAAGTGCAGTCAGTGATAACACAAAAATTAACGTTTCAGCCTACGTTGTAGGTCATTTTCAGGGCAAATAGTGGGTGCGGTGCCTTGCCACATTAATTTCACAACCAGTTGACAGTTGACAGTTGAAAGTGTTGTGACAAGTCACCGCACCCACTATTTGCCCTGAAGATGGCCAACAACGTAGGCCATAACATTGGCATGATTATTAAATATTAAGTTTTGCTTCATTTCCACTCAAACCCACTAGTTTCAATTCCTGTTAAACCTTCTTGAATATTAATGATAAACCTTCCTGATCTTCTAAGTTGAACTTTTTATTTGAGTACAACCACTGTGCAGTTTCTCTACTTGCCTTTATCTCGGGACATGATTTATCTTTCATGCGTTCAGAATACTTCTTCTTCTTTAATGGCACTACAACCCGCAGGGGGTCAAGGCCTCCTGCAACAGACGCCACCAGTCATCCCTGTTCAGAGCAGCCCCCTTCCAATTCCTTATCCCAAGGATAGACCTTGCATTAGCCACCAGATCCAACCCTCACAAGTGTCCTGAAGGTCAACAGACCGAATGGACAAAAGTAAAGGGAAAAACAACTAGAAGTACGACCAGGAAAAAATCACCAAATTGTGAACAAAGTGTAGAAAAAATGGAAAGCAATTAGTAGGTAGTTTTTGATTTTATTATAGGTTTTCCATTTTATTTATACTTAATAAATTTAATCTAATCAACGATATTCTAACCTATTTACATTTTCTTTTTTACTATGACAACTCCAACCAACATAATACAATGGAACTGTAATGGTATAACGGGAAAATATGAGGAACTGAAACTTATAATTAATAAATACCAACCGGTAGTTTTATGTATACAAGAGAGTAAATTACCCCTTAATAAAACTTTTACCCTGAAGGATTATAATATTTATAGAAAAGATTTTGATTATAGAAGTAGAGCATGTGGTGGGGTTTTGATTGCCGTAAATAAAAGGGTTGTATCTGAGTTAATTCAGATTAATACCTCCCTCCAAGCAGTGGTAGTCAAGGTCATTCTTCACATTCCCATTTTTGTTTATAATGTTTATCTTCCCCCTGATAATTTTGATGAGGTAGAATTAGTTAATCTTCTGAATAATACCCGTTCTCCTTTTATAGTTATGAGCGACGTAAACGGCCATCATACCTCGTGGGGTTCTTCGCACTGCACAACACGAGGAAATACTATTAGGCGAATTATAGATGGTACCGACTCGATAGTTTTAAACTCAGGACAACCAACATATCTAAGTCCAGCATACCATTCATTCTCGTGCATCGACCTGACATGGTGTTCACCTAGTTTATATACTCATTTGGATTGGCAAGTTTCTCAAGATCAGTATTCTAGCGATCATTTCCCCATAATAATCACTTTCCCATGCATTAATACGCGGGTAACAAAACATGCTAGATGGATAACAGAAAAATCCGACTGGACAACATTTCAAAACAATATACTGATATCTACCTCTGATATATCAACCACAAACAATAGCGATGAAAGCAATCATCAAATTACAAAATCTATTTTAGCAGCTGCGGAACTTTCAATCCCAAAAAGCTCCACTATTGTCAAATCGAAAAGAGTCCCTTGGTATGACAATGAATGCAAACTAGCGATTAAGAAGAGAAGAAAGGCTCTTAAAGTCTTCCAAAGAGAACCAACTCTTCAGAATCTAATAAACTATAAAATGAACCCCTCGCTATCTCGCAGAATAATCAAGGAAAAGAAGAAAGAATCATGGGAACAATTTTTGAACACCATTTCATCAAATACCCCACCCAGAATATTTTGGAAAAAGATAAATAATATTATGGGAAGATTTGTTGACTATCAACCGACCCTTCTAATCAATGACAAAATAGAGCAAAATCCCGATATATTGGTCGAGCATTTTGTTGAATATTACTCAAATATTTACTCCACCCAACCACAACCGACAATAGAAACCGAGACAGATAGTATTGACGATCAGAAAGAAAACTCTTTTAACTTACCATTTACCAAAGCAGAATTACTTTCCTGTTTAAAAGAGCTGAAACCATCCTCACCAGGGGTGGATGAAATACATAATGATATGTTGAAAAATCTACCAATACCGGCAATAGACGCGCTTCTTGCATTCTATAACCAGATTTGGAGCACAGGGAACTCTCCTGAGATATGGAGGAGATCAATCATAATACCAGTATTAAAAACTGGAAAAAATAGGTTGTTTCCTTCAAGTTACCGGCCCATCTCACTCACAAGCTGCATATGCAAGTTGCTAGAAAAGATGGTTTTAAAAAGGCTAAGTTGGGTACTAGAAAAAAATAATTTATTATCGAATGTACAAAGTGGCTTCAGAATAGGACGCTCTACAATAGATCATCTGGTAACAATGGAATATGAAATTCTCAACAGCTTTGCTGAGAAAAAAGAATGTATAGGTATATATTTCGACATCGAAAAAGCCTTTGATAATTTGAAAAGATCTCTCGTCCTGCAACAGCTACGTGAATGGGGAATTGGAGGTCGGCTACTCATGCTGATCTGTAACTTTTTACGAAATCGGACCTTCCAAGTTAGAATAGGTAATCACCTGTCTTCAGTAAAATAAATGACCAACGGAATCCCACAAGGAAGTGTCTTAAGCTGTGCTCTCTTTGCAATAGCTATAAACAAAGTTACAGAGATTATTCCTAAACAAATCAAAACATTTTTATTTGTAGACGATCTTGCTCTGTTACTGTCATTTAAAAATGTAAATAGAATGCAAATATTACTACAAAATTGTTTAGCGAATTTAGAAGCATGGTCTATGAAATCTGGTCTAAATTTCTCCACCGAAAAAACTAAATGTCTACTTTTTTCTAAACGCAGGACGCCAACTCCTTTTCCAACGCTAACCTACAGAGGCATGAACTTACGTTTCGAAACAAAAGTTAAATTTCTAGGGCTAACTCTTGATTGTAAACTTAACTGGAAAGAGCATATTAGATGCCTAAAAGAAGAAACACTTAAGAGACTGAATATTTTAAAAGTTCTGGCTGGACGTTCATGGGGAGCGGATAGATCAGGCATGCTTAAGGTATATACCAGTCTGATAAGATCAAAGCTAGACTATGGTAGCTTTGTTTACTCATCGTCGAATCAAAATCTGCTTTCAGCTCTTGATTCAGTCCACCATGCAGGCATCCGTCTTGCTACTGGAGCCTTCAGAACCAGTCCAGTGATTAGTTTATGTGTTGAATCTGGTATTGCTCCTCTCGCTTTGAGAAGACACCAACTCGCCTGTGGATACATTGGAAGGCTAAAAAATAGTAATAACAACCCAGCATGGAAACCCATTTTCAAACCGAATAATAGACGATTTCAAGAAAACCGTAGACTACCTGCTCCATTAGGTATTAGGGCTGGTAAATATATAGAAAAAATCAGCTGCTTGGAACCAACAACTAATGAACTTAATTACCCACCTTGGACTACAAAACTACCTGCAATAGATTTAACGCTTAAAAAATTCACTAAAAATACCACTACAGGACTCATGTATTTAGCAGAATATAAAAAAATTAAGGGAAAATATAGTAATAGAAAACAATTTTATACAGATGGTTCTAAATTAAATAATAATGTTGGTTGTTCATTTGTATCAGACTCCAGGATCGGTAAGTATAAACTTCCCTCCCTGGCCAGCAACTTCACTGCCGAAAGTTATGCGATTTGCGCGGCACTCTATTATATTATGCAATGCGAAGAAGAAAACTTCGTAATATACACGGACTCCCTATCTGCTCTTATGGCACTTAAAAACATTTATAGTAAAGACCATCTTATAAGGAAAGCACAAGTTTATGCATTAATGTTAAAAGATATGAATAAGAACATATCTTTGGTTTGGATTCCATCACACGTGGGGATTGATGGTAACGAAGCAGCAGACCGGGCTGCCAAGGAAGCAGCATTGTCATCGATTGATATTACAAGTATCTACACCTCATCAGATATATGCCACTTTTTAAAATATGGAGTAAAACAAGATTGGATTCAGCTTTGGGAAAACACCGAGGAACGAAATAAGCTTAAAGCTGTAAAAAATGAATTAAAAATATGGAAAAGTTCCAACCGCAGTAACAGAAGGGAAGAGGTCGTTGTAACAAGACTTAGAATAGGCCACACCCGACTTACCCATGGCTACCTTATAACAAAGGACAGTCCACCGAAGTGCACAACATGTAATAACGCACAACTAACAATTAGACACATACTGGAGGACTGCCCCCTCTGGGATAGTTATTTTCAGGAAGCTCAATTACAAAGATTCCTCCCAACTATACTAGGCGATAATAATAAAAATATAGACACAGCCATCAAGTTTCTAAAAAAATATAACCTTTTTGACAAAATTTAAAAAATGACAAAGAAATTTAAAAAATGACAAAGGACAAAGGAAAAAAAAAAAAAATAATAAAAATAAAAAAATAAAATAAAAAAAAAATAAAAAAAAAAATAAATAAATAAAAAAAAAAATAAATAAAAAAAAAAAATTAAAAAAAAAAAAATAATAAAAAAAAAAATAAAAAATAAAAATAATAATATAGATTGAACGACGGACACTGAAGACCCTTGATGTTGAGTGTCCATAAGCAGTTCTACCTACCTACCTTGCATCAGCAGTGACGCCATCTGCCAAACGCAATTTGGGACGTCCAACTGGTCATGGTCCATGGATCTGTTGAGGAGCTTCTTAGGAATTTGGTCGTCCGTCTTCCTCGCCACATGTCCGGCCCAACGTAATCTCCCCACTTTTATAAATCTGACCAGGTCGGCTTCTTGGTATAACATTTGTAGTTCAACATTGGTCCTCAGTTTCCACACTTGATTTATACACACTGGACCAAATATTCTTTGGAGGATGCGCCGCTCTTGATTCTTGGATAGTGTCCAACCATTTGGAGCCATAGGTGACAACAGGCCTTATTAGTGTCTTGTAGAGCTGTAATTTAGTCCTTCTAGACAGAGATTTGCTCATCGTGTGCCGCAGCAGTCCAAAATAACTCTATCATGGCCTTGAATAGCTCGTCTCTTAGCACGCTAACATAGGCTCCCTTAAAATCAAAGAAAAGGTGGTGGACTGGGCTTGAGTGTTCCCTCGTTTTTTCAAGAATAGTCCACAGAGAAAAGATCTGGTCAGTGGTGGCCTTTCCTTTCCTGAAGCCGGCTTGGTATGGGCCAATTTCTCTCTCCGCAAAAGGAAGGAGCCTTTGGAAGAGAACTCTTGAGAGTATGTACAGATGTATTCAGTATACAGTTGTAAATTTCAATAAATACATTTAAAAAAAGAAGAAAAGTTTTGCTTAATTTTTGTGTTATCATTGATCGCAATTATCCAGTCAACTATTTTCCACTCAAAAATAAAAATTAAATCATTTACTTGTAGGGAACTAAGACAGATATTATGATTCTGTAAATATTGGATAAGAATACAAACTTTAAAAACTAAGTCCCGTTGCGAGCTGTTTATAACATGGAAATTCAATTCCTCAACAACTGTTAACATCTTGAGTGAAATAGGATTTGTACCGTAACCATCCGGTCGGTAGCAGCAGTAATATTCTTCATTACTCCTGAAACCAAGTTTACTTATTTTGCGTATACATTTAATATTAACTAAATTAATTATATTACGTATTATACTTGCAAAAACAATTATATTACCTTACTATAAAATATATATTCAACAAATTTAATTGAAAATAGGATATAAAATAGAATTTTGGGGAAATAAATAATAAAACATAACATCCCTTTGTCTTTTGACTTCATTAGATGCCCTGAAGAGGACCTGCAATGTGGGTCGAAATGTCAGTTTTCAAATAAATAGTTCAACCCTATTTAAGAAATTATTTCTCTAAACTCCACCCAGACCATTTTGTGGTGACACACACACACACAAATTATGCCGAATATCAGTGGACCAAGGGAAAATCGAAGGAAGCTTCTAGCTAATGTAGGCAATTCAATACTATTGTACGCAGCATTGATCTGGACGGAAGCCTGCCAAGTGCAGTCTTATGCTCGTAAGATTGTCAGTGTGTATCGAAGAAGTCCCCTGCGTGTAGCTCGAGCTTTTCGCACTGTGTTCTATGATGCTGTGTGCGTAATAGCAGATATGCCTCTGGTAGATCTTTTGGCAGATGAACACAGTCGGATTTTTCGAAGAAAACGAAAAGAGCCGAATGCGCACTGGGTAACATTGGCTAAAGAAGAAAGAAGTCATACCCTTGAAAGATGGCGGAGACGCTGGAATGCCTCACCTTCTGGAAGATGGACACACCGTCTGATACCCGATATATCAAAATGGATATTCCGGAAACATGGAGAGGTAGATTATTACCTCACCCAACTGCTCACAGGGCATGGTTGCTTTAGGGCCTACTTGGCTCGCTTGAGAATAGAAGACCAAAAATGTTGTCCTACTTGGGATTCCGTGGATGAAACAGTGGAACACTCGTTCTTCAGTTGTCCAGGTTTTTCTCGAGATAAGGAAGAGCTAGACATAAAATTCGGAAAGAAATCATTGCCGGAAAATATTGCCACTTTGATGATCACTTGGCAGGAGGATTGGAGTGCTGCAGCAGGCTATGCAGCGCAAATCGGAAGAAGGCTCAGAACACAGGAGCGAGAAAGGAGAGGCCAAGCTCTGGCTAATCCCACATAAGTTGTCCAAGGAAGAACTAGACATATAGCCCTTCTGCCGCTCACGAAGTAATGCTTGACGGCTGTTCCGTGGGATGGTGAAAGGAGAACTGGGAGGTGATTTTTTAGTGAGTAGGAATCTCACACTGTTGTGTGACTTTTTTTTAATTGATTACACTTCGTCTTATGAAAGATTTTTCCCCTACCCAGAAAAAAACAAAAAAACACACCCACACATGTATACATACACACACACACACAAAAAAAAAATTGTTACTGTTAAACTCTCTAATGCCCCCAGAACCCACCTTCACTGTCGGAAACTTGACAGTACTAAAATATTGATAAAGGAATCAAATATTTTCCTCATAAATGCCTATTTAAAATAAATTAACAAATTATTTTATCAATTTTGAATAGAATAGAAAAATAATTTTATTCTGGGACCAGGTTCCTTATTATAACCGATGTATACAAAAATAATGGAATATTTTTGCATGCAAGTTGTTTGTACAATAATAATAATGCATAATGCAAGTTTTTTGTATTTAAGTTAGCGGAATCGAGTTATATTCGTAGCGGATAAGGTACTTAGTAAAGCATGAGCTTGAAAAGGAGTTATTGCTAATACTACAATTCCATTTCAAGGCAAAAACTATGAGAATGATACGATTCCGATTATCTGAAAGCAGTTAACTCTCTCTGGACAAAATCCGACTTAACCACTTATTTGCCAGGGCTGTAGATATATCTGGCCAAGGGGATACATTATAAGAATCATACATGAGAATGATAAGTATTGACATAAGTGCTTGAAAATAAATATAAACTGAAAGGTATGTTCTGGTCAAAATAAGAACAAAATAAAAATCTAAAATAACAAGAAAAATTAACAATAAGACATTAGTTATTTCTGATGGATATGAAGATTTGTTCACTAATTTGTGAAAAATGACTAATTCCTTTTGAAATTATTTTGATTAATCTGTATCCTTTAAGTAATTAATATAACCAAAGTTGTTGGTTTCATACCAGTTGTCATCATCGATGTAGATCACACCAAGAGCCGTGGCGGTTAATGTACCTTGACGTTCGGCGATATCTGTCGACGTTGTTCTACTATTGACAGTAATGAGGAGTGGTGCTTTTGAGTTTGGTGGGATATAGAGAACAGGTGGTTCGATCTATTCAATATTGTTTTGATGAAGAGTGGTATAACAAATTACAAATAGTAATATATAAAAAATTGTACAACAAAAGTAAAATATGATTTAATTACGAAATATAATGACTGCCATCTTTATTGGTGAAAGGTAAAATGAGTATGAAGGAATAAAAGACCATTTCCCTCATTCCTGCAATCCTCATTTTCTTTCATTCCTTCAAACTCTTTATCTCTTTCAACAATGACATGGCATTCATTATATTTTGTAATAAAATCATATATTTTGTAATTTTAATATTAACAAAAAATATATTATTTGTAATATAATATTACATAATAACATGATAATCATTATATTGTTATTTTACTATATTTTATTATCTTCTAGATTTCTTCTCATTTCTTATTTATATTTCATAATATATCTCTTACTCTTTGTAATTCTTTTCATTCTTTTCATTTCTGTATATAAACTGTTATTCTTCCTTGGTAATGCAATGTTTTATATAGTTTTTTTTGTGTGTTTCTTTTTTTCTCAGCCCTGAAGATGTCCTAAACATTAGGATGAAACATAGGCACAATAAAATAAGTCATTCTTACTTTGTGTAGTCATTGACTGGACCCCCGGGCCATTTTACACCACTCTTAGGATTATCCAGTCAGACATTTCCTTTTAAATATAATTTTTTAGGTTCTTCTTCTGGAGAATACCTCAATTATTGTTTGTAGGATAATACTTTAGCATTATTTTAAATTAACAATGTAATGGTGCAATGGTGGTTACAGATGAATACTCACAATATACGCCAGATTCTCCTGAACTCCTACATATGGCATAATTGTTAATTTGCAGAAATCTGTCTCCTTTTTGGAATGGAGTTCCAAAGCGAGGCTGAAGTACGGATCCTTCTCTAAAGGTAAACAGTACTTTCTGTCCCATTCAGGTTTCCGATCCAAATAAACCGTCCAGACTATCTTCAGTGAAAAAGGACAGGTGTTTTCGAGGATAACTTCCTTCCATCTGGTTCGGTTAGGACGAATGGAAGGGAACCTTGAAGTTATAATGATATTAAAAGGAATAAATCTTTCAAGACTCAAAATAATACAATTTATTATCGAAAATAAATATAACAAAATAAAACTTGTTAAAGATCTACGCAAAATAGATTGATTTAACCTAAATGACAATTGGAACGAAAGCCTCTTATTTTCTGACAAAGAAAATTAAGTATACCAAACCCGGATTTTAATAAGATTTCCTAAATCTCACAAAATACAAGAAAATGGATTTTAATAATTTTCTAACAAAACATTAAGGATGATGGAAAGGTGTTAGGCGCCAAAAACTGTGAATCTGGTAAAAATGTCTATGCTTGGATTTGTTTTTTATCTGGTACTGTTAAGTGAATATGCCGAAACAATAAAATTAAATATATATATATATAATGTTGATTAAGAGCCTATTAAGATGTAGGGTTAAAGTAAATACAGATAAGATGAAATATATGGTTAGTAACAGAAATATCAGTAATTTTGGTCATATTGATAAAGGAGAGAACATGACTATAAAAACATGATGTAATTCAAAAGCTTATTAACCCTTTAACAGCTGCGAGTGAAGAGCTTTACGCCTATGACAGGGCTAAGTGGGTCGGCTACCCGCCTACCGGCCTCTGCTACATACTTCTTACCTGCATTCTATCCTTCATTACGCCCATTTACTACTGTCTGTTAATGTATTTCATTGTTTCCATCCTCCTTTTTGATTCGAGCTATGGACCGACACTGGCGGAGTTAAACCTTTTTTTTTAATACTAAAACTTATTGCTTAATAATTTAATTTTGTATGAAAATCTTCAAAGCATTTGTCTATACAAAGACCAACATTACAATGTCACTTCGTCTATACTCGGCTTTAGCAAATAGATAGAAAACCAGTGCGATGGCATATATCGTCTTTAGCACTGAGGGCGTGTGTGATGCAGGACGGCGTATATCGTCTTTAGCAAAGGGGGCACGTTCCCCTGCGCCGGTATTTTAGCAGTTAAAGGGTTAAGGTGGAATATGCTTGTTATTTATCAATCTAGACATAACTACAAATATTATCTAAACGTAGTTAAACGCAGCCAGCTTTGGAGAAAGAACATTTTAGGTTATTGAAAAATAAGGTAATGCGTAGAATAAAGGTCTGAAAAATGAGGAATCGATTGGAAAATATAGAAGGTTATGCAATGCAAAATTTTGACAGGTTCTGACTTGTCACTTCCCACTTGTATGACCGCAGCAACAAAAAACTGTTGTCACACGATGTGACTTATGACCGATAAGGGTTAAGATGTCCCGTAACATCTGCAGCAGCAGCATCTATCATTTGATTTACGGAGTTATTCATGTTAAAAGCAGATGAATAGAAAATCTGAATATAAACTATTGTTTGAGAAGAAATTGAACAACTAATATATAGTGATAATATAACTTTTCTTTTTTTTCAATTCACTTTTCTAACATTGCTTTTTGTTACTGTTATCTATTTATTTTTGTTTCACATTGACTACACTCCTGATCTTCTTCAATCTCTGTGGTTGACTGTACTTCCACAATTAAAGTGCTATTTCTATAGTTTATAGCTCAAAGAGACTGCTATTGCCAATTGTACCATACCTGAGCAAAGGGGAGGTAGAATCCGGAGCAAAAGTGAAAAAAGCAGGAGGGTATTCGCACTTCACCATGACCGGAAGGTGGAAGGTTGGATGTTCATCGACGAAGATGGAGATGTTGTCAAAGTAGGTCCCCCAGGCCTTCGTGAAGACTGAGATAGTCACAGCTTGGACTTGGTCAGCCGGGATCATCCCACACTTTGGCTTCACTCTTATCGCGAGGCCTAGCTTATCTCGCACTCTGTGAGACCAATAGTACTTCTTCAATGTTGGGAAGTCATCGTCTGTAAAAGGGTAATTACGAAAAATATCTGATGTAGACAACATATGACTTCCTTGTACAAATACGATACTCTAAATATTTCCATTGAAATCTGAAATTCAAGGATTTTTTACATATAAATTAATTAAACCATAATTGAGATAATTAAGTTCCTAAATTAATCGATACTCACAGCAAAGCCCTTGATCGTGGAAGATCATCTCGCCCAGCAGGAAAGGATCCATCTTAGGCAGCTTTTTTTGCGATTGGAAAAAGTTAGTCTTTACCTTATACTGCACCGCCACTGAAGATAAGTTGCTTATGTACAGGACTTGTGTGTAGACTGAAATAATATGAAAAAAATGTATAAAATTAATAACATGAACTTAATCAATATGAAAGATATTCTTTCATTATTCTTTTTGTAACCAATCTAACGCTGCTGAACCTTTTATTGTATACTATCCCTAGATTATAAAGTATAGTTGAATTGGTTAAAAAATAAAACAAAACGTAAAAAATCTACCCTTGAATGTTTCAACTGTAAAATTCATGGCCTGTTCTGAGAAACGTGTGAAGAACGTATCTACATACTCTATGTTCCAACTCTTTAAGTTAGCAGTCAACGACTCTTCTGTCCAAGGTGTTTCAAAATCTCTATAACAATGAAATTATGGAGTATCTAATATAAATGATCTATCAAATTTATGTAAGCATTATAGTCTATAGTATATATATTCTAACTATAAGCAATTAGGAAAAATTTGAGGAATATGTAATATTATACATAACAGTTTGAGGAATATGTAGTGTTTGGTATAAAATGTTTCATCCGTTTATATAATATTTTATATGTTTATAATATAATAATATCCGTTTATATAAAAATAAATAATATTTTTGTTCTAAACCACTTTCAAATTACTAGTCTGAACTAAACTAAACTTGGATAACCAGCAAGTCATGCGGTGTAGTGTGCTCATTTGAATTGAAGAGGAACCTGTACTAATACAATCAATGAAGGATCCTTGGTACAATAAATGGTTCGGACTGTACCTATGTATTTGCCAATGGTTTCATAGGGAGCTGATTTGGCCGAGATCATCCATTTAAATAAATGAATTATACAGCATTTTTGTTTGCAAGATTTTTATTTATTATACAGGACAATTGAACTTCTCTAGATCCCCTAAAGAAGATCCTCGATTTATAACAAAATAAATAATGTATCTGTCTGCTTCAGTCAGTCCTGAATTGAGGACCTACAGGTTAGTAACGTAGCACACTTCACACTCAGCTACTATACTAATTTGAGTATGAACAATACCAAAGATAACAATTACTGAATTATATATAGTTTTAGTTCTGTATATATTTCCTCGCATCCTTCCACTATCAAGTTATCCAATCCCGCTGTCTATTATACATCTATGAGCTCCTCAAATTTAAATCCTCCATCCATTCCTGTGATACCCGTTCACACACTTCCGATTTGTATATAGAGGCCGCTGCTTTCGACAGATCGTTCCTGATTCGTTCCTGTTCCCTGTGGAATTCCCTCCCTTCTTCCATCTGCTGTTCTAAGACCCTTCCTACCTTCAAATCCCGCTTATTTGATTACTTCCTATCCCTCCAGTTCCCCGAAGAGCATAAATAAAATTATCAATAGAATATTATTTATTTTGTTTATTCATTTTTATTTTTATTTTTTATGTGCAGTAACGTGAAATCTACTATACAACAGTAAATCATAAAAATATGTAAAAATAAGTTTATTGATCTTATAAAATGTGTATGTATATATGTGTGTTTGGTATGTATATGTGTTTAAGTTATTTAGGTTCTGTTTCATTATCATAAGAAGTTATTTTTTATTTATTATTATTTAATCAGCTTTATAGATTGACTTTTCTGCTTGTTTTTTTCTTTGTACTCTAAGGCTCTAAAACCCACAATAATGTACAGTTATGTTATTCTAAAGGGACTTGTCCCAGAATAAATAAAGAATTTATTATTATCACCTATATTTTCTTCTCGCATTTGCGGGTTCAAAACAGAGATGGGGGACAAGTCCAACCATCTGCATTTATTATTTTTGGTTTTTATATTTTTCATCTCTAAATATTCAGAAATTTTCTAACGATCCTGGCTGTGTCTAGGAGAACTGCCTGTTGAGACTCCTTTAAAACCTCGACCGGAATTCCCAGTTTCTCAATACCCTCCACCGTGGATTTAGGAACCAATCCATTCGTGGAGATTATAATAGGTGTTACTACCACACTTTCCAAATTTATTATTATTATTATATTCTCATATTTGTTTAAACCGAAAACCCAAGTTTAATTTCTAAATTCCTGTACCACTACAAGCCGTGAAGGCTCTTGGGTTCAGTAAATACTAGAGACTATTGTTTCTGGGACAACAGTTGTCCTAGAACTTGCTCAACCGCAAGGTTTTTCCCCCTTTTAAGGGAATCCACTTTATAGAGATTCGATGGGATCCATCCCTGGCTATTAACAGATTGAATCCTGTACCACTGAGGTACTTGTCTATACTGTCTAAACAGCTGTCATCAATAATATTTAACTGATTTACTTTTTAAAAAAATTGTTAATAGACTCACTTTTGTAATTCTGGATCTGTGAATACAGCTCCAGAATATTTTCCACCAATGTAGGGCCAGTTATCGTAGGGTATCAAGTTTGTCTCTGATGGATCATCGAATGCCATTATGTCTGCTTCCCTTTTTTCACCCGTTGATACTGACTTTTTATAAAAGTAAATGGTTGTTTATTTCAGTAGTTAAGTCATTGTTAACTTATAGGAACAATAACATATATATGAATAATATATATATATATTATTAACAAAATTAAGATCACAATGGTAATAGCTAATGTCCAAAACTAATAAGACACAGGAAGAAAATATATTATTACACTTGAATATAATAAATAAGAAATCATTTTATTTATGTTCTTACTGACTCCTTTAAATATAATTAATAAGAAAGGATTATATTGATATTTACCTTAAAAGAGGAGCTTGAGGTGAAACGTTCGCTGAAACAAACCTCGCAGTCTTTGTCTGAAGACAGTTCTGAAATTGAAGGTTCTATCGATGGGTATTGGCGATGCTCAGGACTACAATATCAAATAATTTAATTTTGTGTATTATTAAAATTTTAATTTTGTAATTGGTTAATTGAAAACATTTCACTTGTCCAAATAGTTATTAATTGACTATTAACTCACTCGTACTTACTCACTTGGATTTGGGATGACAAGAGTAAGGTAATTGAGAGTGAGTGAGAAAAAGTTATTATGACTTTCGAAGTTATAGGCCTATATCTACAGCCCCGGTGAATAAATGGTTAAGTCAGATTTTGTGAAGAGAGAGTTTTCAGAGATCTGATTTCAGATAACCGGAATACTATCATTCTCGTAGTTTTTGGCTTGAAACGGAGTTGTAATATAAACAATAACTCCTTTTCAAGCCAATGCCTTGCTTAGTCCCTTATTCACTACGAAAATTACTTGACTCCGCTTACTTAAGTACAAGAAACTCATTTTGAAAAAAATAGAGTTAATCACTTATTCACCAGGGCTGTAGATATTTTGAAGGTAGATTTTCCTCTTAATTTATTTATTTTTTTAAAGTTGCCCAGACGTTTATGCTTAAATATTAGATTCTATTATATTCGTTATGATGAAGTTGATAATTTAATTTAGAAGTATTCAATAACCACTTAAAGGGTAGGTAAATGTTTGTTAAGTATCTAGAGGGCCTATTATGTTATGTGGAATGTCCAAAATATTTTGGCAGAGAATAAACATAGAATATGAAACATAATTGGATAAATAAATTTTAAAAAAATAGAAATGTATCTTCAATGCCAGGAGTTGCCCATGTAAAAAAGCAAGGTTAAGTTTACACTACTATAATCTTATGACAGACATCCTGTCTATCTATCATATTTTGCCGAGGAGGAATATGTATCAAAAAGTATTTTGAAGAATAGTTTCTGAAGATTCTTGTTATCACAAAAATTAAAAGAAAAAACACTTCAAACCGACAGGTGTTAACAGCTGAAGTGAAGAGATGCAAGATAATCAACAAATTAGATTTAATATCTTTAGAATCTTAACATCATCATCATCATAGTCGTTCCTCTCTACCACTCATAGCCGTTCAGGCTTCATGCTATAATCTGAGGAATTAAATTAAACGAGCACTTGCAATATTTTATGCTGCAAGACAAAATAATATATTTTTAAAGCCAATGAAGCTATTGGAAACAAATTTCTACAGAAACCTATTAAATTTTAACTTAAACGTTTAGGAAAGAACGATGAATAATTAATAAAAATTTGTACTATTTCTATTCGTAATGATTAAACTTACTCGCACTCTTCTTGAGGCCACTTTAAACTGATTTCTTTACCATCGTTGATCCATGAAAACGCTACTAATGAACCTCGAACGAAGCCACGAATCAAACCGATCAAAGGTTTCTCCATATTTTTGATCAATATACAGTAATATAGATTTTGAAATATACACTGAAAAAAAAATTTAATAGATATCTACTATTTTTTTATTTGAAAGAAAGAAAGAAATGACATACTATTATCATATTTTCTTAGCATTTTTAATATATTTTAACTTTATACTTTAGTTGAACTGTAGGTCGAACAAATAATTATAACTTCTTACTAACAAAAAAACTTTACAATTTATTTTTATTAATTGTTATTTTTATGGTAAATATTTTTGTTTTGAAGAGAAAATATTTGCCCTGGAAAATTGATGGACAAGTCATTTGCTTCTCCGTAGCAGAGCTCTACACAAATAATATTAAAGCAATATGTCAAATGTAAAATAATTCTTATGAAACAATATAATAGGATTATTAATTATATAATATATAGATACAATTTTAGGTTGTTTATTATTCATCTGTTTTATTATTTAAAAAAAAATGAAGATGAAGATAAAATAAACAAACTATCAAAGAGAGCACTTGCCTCAAGTTGAACATTTTATTAAATTTATTTAAGTTTATAGAATGTCATCGTGTGGTTGACGTTTTTTCTGCACTGGAACGTAGATTATATTGTTTGGCGGTATTTGTTGAAGTGGAACAGGCTTTTGACTGAGAGTCTGGCACCCAGGATTGCTTTACAAACACTGCCAATTCCTACCTCCTACATATTTTCTCATTATTCAATCCTATCTCACTGACAGGTAATTCAAAGTAAATCACAATAATATATTTTCATCACACTTTTCTCAATCTGCTGTTGTTCCTCAAGGCAGTATCCTCGGCCCAATTCTCTACACAGTTTATACAGCTGACATCCCGACCCATCCTAATACTATTGTTACGGTCAGAGGGCCGGCTGAAAGGATTAGGCGAACAATGGGATTAAGCCGGAAGGGATCAAAGGTAGTCTAGACTCATCGGGATCTGCGTGGAATATTCTAGGTGCTCCCCACCCCAATCTCCCTTGCCTATATAAAAAGGCGAGCTGTTTTGGCCGCGGAGTCAGTAATAAGACGAGTCAGTAATAAGCCAGTGAGTAGCAGTCGTTAACTAGTGGCAGTGTGTGTGAGTTAGTTAGTCTGTAATAAGTGCTTAGTGAGCAACAGTGACAATTAGTGGCCGTGTAATAAGTGTAATAAACTGTGTGGCAGTTTGTCATATTTGGAGAGTCTTACGGTCGGTGGACTTTAGTTAGCGAACTGTAAGTGTTAATTTGTAATTGTAAACTATAGTGTAATATTATTGTATTTGTGCAAATTTATATATAAATAGTTTAGTTATTTAGTATTACCAAAATCTTATATTGTTTGTATATTATTTTAGAAATTAGATAACATTTAGTAGAATATTGTTATTGTAAATTGATATTAGTTTAATAATTTAACTGTTTTAAATAATCTCATTGTATTCTTTTTAATTTGTTAATAAATATTAGATTCTTGAATTAAGTTATAGTTTAGTCCATTTTACACCCAGTAGCCCGTAACACTATCCTTACCATGTATGCGGATGACAGATGTCTATTATCAGTCAACACTGATCCAGTTATAGCATCCCATACTCTTCAATCCCATATCACCAAAACTGGAGGATTGAACTAAAGTTCCACAAATCCTGTCAAATCACTTTTACCCTCCGCCGTAAACCAATGACTTCCTGTCCTCCTCTATCGTTTAACAACATCCCAATGATTCCTGTAGAACAGGTCCGGTTCTTAGGACTACACCTTGACAAAAGATTAACTTGGAATCTCATACTAGACTGAAACAACAAGAAACAGCACCCCCTTTCAAGCTACTTTAACATTTACTAGACAAACGCTGTAAGCTCTCAATTAATTACAAAAGTCTCATATACATGACAATCATAAGACCCATCTGGACTTACAGAATAGAGCTTTGGGGCTACACTAAACCATCAAATTCCTCTCGTATTCAATCCTTACAATCCAAAATCCTTCGTAAAATCCTCAATGCTCCTTACTTTGTAATGAACAAAGTAATCCATAATGACCTTAATGTCTCATTTGTTGCTGATTTGGCCCATACCCAATATCAATCTTTTCATAACAAACTTCATTCCCACTCAAACCCACTTGTTTCAAACCCAGCAATCTCTTCAATTCCTAATAATCCTCCAAGGTGTCTGAAAAGAAGATGACCTCGTGATCATGTAAGTCGAACTTGCCATTTGAATCCTACCACTGGGTAGTTTCTCTACTTGTCTTTTCATGTCAATGTATACATTCATTGTATTTACTTGATGTATTCTGTTATACAGTTGTAAATTTCATTGAATAACTTTAAAAAAAAAAAAGATTGTAGAAACCAAAGCAGGTTTTTATGAAGATGATGATAGCAATAAATAAATAATACCTCTTCAAGTGGCAATATTGTGAGATTGATTTCAGTTTTAGAGTTAGGTAGAAGAGGACCCTGGTCAGGTTGAGCTGTAATCTCGAAAGAGTCCATTTCGTCACCGAAGAAACTCATCCACCTGAAGAAAGTCATCAAATGGCGGTGGTTTATGATCGTTATCGGATAGGAAACCTTCTCTCCAGCGAATATCGGTTCTTGGATATCGAGGATCATTGGTGACAAGGATATATCCAGTTCTTGCACATCACTGATAATGGTTGTATAGGCTTGTGTGTTGCAGAATTTCCATTCAAATAAGTCTACACATATCTGTTCCTCCTGAAGGAAAATGATTTTTATCATTAGTTAGTTGATTTGAATAACTTTATAATAATAATGAATTATTTGAGAACGTTCCATTGCGTGTAACTTGTTCTTTATATTGTTACGGTCAGACCGGGGAGGAGGACCGGCTGAGAAGATTAGGCAAACAATGGGATTAAGCGGAAGGGATTATAGAATGTTGTAGAGCCTACTCGATCGGCCTGGAATATTCTAGGTGTCCCCACCCCAATCTACCTTGCCTATATAAAAGGCCAGCTGTTCGGCCGGCCCAGTCAGTAATAAGTCAGTGAGTAATAAGCCAGTGAGTAGCAGTCGTTAACTAGTGGCAGTGTGTGTGAGTTAGTTAGTATTAGTATCAGTCTGTAATAAGTGCTTAGTGAGCAACAGTGACCATTAGTGGCCGTGTAATAAGTGTAATAAACTGTGTGGCAGTTTGTCATATTTGGAGAGTCTTACGGTCGGTGGACTTTAGTTAGCGAACTGTAAGTGTTAATTTGTAATTGTAAACTATAGTGTAATATTATTGTATTTGTACAAATTTATATAAATAGTTTAGTTACTTAGTATAAACAATATCTTATATTATTTGTATATTATCTTAGAAGTTAGATAACATTTAGTAGAATATTGTTATTGTAAATTGATATTAGTTTAATAATTTAACTGTTTTAAATAATCTCATTGTATTCTTTCTAATTTGTTAATAAATATTAGATTCTTGAATTAAGTAATAGTTTAGTCCATTTTACACCCAGTAGCCCGTAACAATATTATAACTAGATTTTGCCTGCGACTTCGTCCGCGTTGATTTTAAATAGAAATTTATGTTGAGTTTAAACGCAGAGTGAATTTTGAATTCCATAAATGAACTCCATATTATAAACAATGACTTAAAGTATTTGTGAATTCAGCCAGCCTACCAATGCTTATCCCTTTGTTGATAGATTTTAGTAAACTGTCCTGTTAAATATAAAATGGCATATGAGAAGCGAGGAATGGTTGACTGGATGATCGATGTAAGGAAGAAAATAGTTGGGGGTGCAGTCAAATAAAACACTAAATAAGTGGATACTTATTTAATTAAGTGCCGACGTTTCGACCCACTTTGTGGGTCATCTTCAGGGCTATAGAACGCTGCAGTGCGAGTAGACGCGGTCTAACTGTTAGACCGCGTCTACTCGCACTGCAGCGTTCTATAGCCCTGAAGATGACCCACAAAGTGGGTCGAAACGTCGGCACTTAATTAAATAAGTATCCACTTATTTAGTGTTTTATTTGACTGCACCCCCAACTATTTTCTTCCTTACATAAAATGGCATAATTACAGAACTATCGATAAGTTTTCTATTGAAATCCACCATGTAATATCCAAAACTGTAATATCTAGGGGTTGATTTTCCAAAATCTTGAATACAATTATTCTTATGTTAAAATGTAAAGCCTGCTTATTTATTTTCACATCTCTAACATATCATGCTACTAATTCCCGTATTTTACACTTTTAGGGGTCGATTTTCAAAAAATAAAAAAAGACGTATTTCTTCATTTTTAATGTAGAAGTACCTCTGCGATGGTCTTGTCAGTCAGGACAAACTCTTTTATTTATATAGATATAAAACTAATAGTAAGTAGCAATAACTAATCCATTTTCGACAAATTGAAAATGTTCAATTAGTAAATAATATGTTTTTTTTTAATATTAATAGAATGGAGAAAGAGAAATCTTATGTAGTCAGGCATACTGGATTTGAAGGAAAAATAACATTTATTAGAAAATAGAGCTTGTATAAGAATAAATTTTACATGACAGTCATTGTTACAAGGGCTTCTCATGCTTCAATAGAGGAGATGAACATGGAGGTCTAGGAAGAATGGTGACAATAATATAAAAAATTGCAGCTGATCTTCAACAAAATGGCTTTTAAGTTCTTATAAGAATGAGACACTCTACAACGTTTATACCATTTGCTGTGTCAGTTCAGTGTTGGTGATATTCTTAAAATTATAATCATGTTTTACTTATGTCAAGAAAAATGTGTTTGCGCTAGCGAAAGCGAAAATGTAGGATAGAATTTGATAAAATTGGTAAGGTATAGTCTAAGTACTAACCTGCACAGTCTGTACGCATTGTATCGAAAGAGGACTAACAATATGTCACATACATGTCACGTGTACTGGCTACAGATAAACAAGAGACCAATGTCGTTCAGTGACGACTAAAAGGTAAAATAGTGAAGACAATTTTAAATTTAAGGACATATTCTTTAATTTCCTGGGCGAACACAATATGCTTTGCTGTCACAAATAGATGAGTCTTTTTGTCTATAAATGCAAGATGCTACTGCACTTGATGTCCATTATTGTAATTTTTAAAGTTGAAAAAAAAACAACTCCTTAAGCCATGTTGAGCAATTTTCACTCACTCACTCAATGTTTGGTGCTACATTCCTTGCAGGACCCAGGTTTCTGTGATTTTCAGTAGAGGAAAAACTTATAGGTCTGCGTTACCAACATGCTCGTGTTGCGCGAAAATTGCTGTGTATTTTTCAACTTTTGCGAATGATTAGAAAACTGTTAAGTTAGAATTATAATATTCAATATATCAATAAAAATTAGTGAAAATTTAAAAATAGACATAATGCAATTAGAAAAATCCAAAACAAAAAGCTTCAAGTCTCCAATATGCTATCAAACTTTCAGTTGATTTTTTAAACTTAAACTTTAGAAGCTTGTGCAGTCCATCATATGTTTTGATTAATAAATAAACTAATTGAAAATGTATTTAATATATTGTTTGGAGTGTCAGTATGTGTGAAAATCAGACTAATATTAATAATTTCAATTTACAGATTATGAAATTTAAATAATTCATACTATAATTGATTTAGAAATTCAAAAAAGAACACAGTTATTCCAAAGTTTTGAGTGTTCACTTTTTTTGGCAGTTCTCATGACTGGTTATTTAAATTTTTTAAAAATTTGTATCCTGATAATGCCTGAATTGGTGAAATGTTGACTTGCAATACGATTTAGTTAATCCCAGTATTGTAGACTTAAGGCTTCGCTTTTTTGAATTTTCCAATAGCATTAAAATATATTGTTGAGGTTCAAAATGGGTTAAGAAATAAATAAAAAGTTATCAAGATTTAGCGTATCAATCAGACTACCAAAAAGTTAACGTAAATTTATGAGAAATTTATTTAAGTAAATAAAAATAATTCTAAATCTTATTAAATACTTAATTGTTAATTTCATATTCGATTTTGTTCAAATAAAACACAATTTTTATATGTATACTGATTTGAATGTAATACAAATGGCATTATTGCCACCCAATACCGGCATCTCCCGCCATATTTAATCCCACTCTGCGTGTGGAGGTGCCAGTGAAAGCATCTCCTAAGTTTTTACTTACTGTTTGGGTGTCCTGAAGATAGGACCTCCCAAGTTACACTCTCTACAGGGGCGTCCAGGGAAAAGGACCTCCAAAGTTTAATCTACTACGTGTGGAAGTGCCAGAGAGAGGATATGCAAGTTACACTAGCCCGCTAGTGGAAGAGGAACTCCATAAGTTATCAACTATACGAGTCGAAGCCAGGTTCTCAAGAGGAATTGGATTATATTGATTCAGATGCTGTATTATGCAGGAGTTTCAGGACAGAGGTTTGATGATATACATGTAAATGTTTATTTGAGTCATTATACTGTAAAAATTGTGTTTGTCATTTAAAATTTGTTTTACTTATCCCGAATAAATAATTGTCATTGAACCAACGGAGATAAAGATTTCATGTTAATTAAAATATATTAAGATAATAAACTGCTATGTGTAATAACTTAAATATTCTGTAATAAAATAAATATATAATTAACGTCAACTTTTAATTAACTCTCCAAACATATAAATTCTTAATAATATTATATGTATAAAATATTATAATGGATATGATTTTAGATGATTGAGGATGATGTATAAATGCCAACTTACTTGAGTCCTAGCTTTGATGATTACCTCCGAAGGATTGTCAGGTGTGAGTGAATTTGGACAGTGTACCACAGACTTTGAGGGGTTTATCCAGTCAAAGTATGATTCTTGTGTATCCTTATCGTAGAGCATTGCCATGTGTCTCAGCTCTAGTTTTACCTATGCAGGTATATTCTATGAAGTCAAGATACAGTATTCCATACGTAGCTCACCTGAGACTATTTACCTTGTGGTTGGTCTGGACGGTTGCATGGATGGTCCCTTTCTTCAGCTCGCCTTTTCTCAAGATACCAAAATCTTTGATCTCGCTCATGCCAGAGCTTAGTGAGATAGAAGTCTCACATTCCAGCAAAACGTTGTATCTGCACAAGCTCTGATCCAAAAAAGCGCTGCAAGATGACGGAATTATTGTAGTAGAAAATATTACATTTTATTAACTTGAAGTTAAATTTTTAGGTTTCAATTAATTAAAAAAAAATTATTTCCAAATTAGTTAATCTGCAATATACATTCAGTATTGTGAAGATGTATGTAAAAATCTAGTCTTTAAAATGGTCTTTAGAATAAAAAATATCTGAACAACAGATACAGATTACCGGCAAAAATCAAAACACCGGAAAATAATCATACAAGATAGAAATAATTAAGCTTATCAGTTATGTTCTGTGATTACTAAATGGAAATGATGACATTTTACCTAAGGGTTTTTACTATTTTGCCGGCTACCTCTGCCTGAAGACATACGTAAACGTATGTCGAAGAGAATGGTGCTAGATCGACAACTGGTGGTGATAAGATCAAATTCTTTATGTAAGGAGTTTTCCATACGACAGTGATGGAAATGTTTTCATAGTTCGTGATGTGTATCTTCCTGTAGTTCCACCTGAAAAATTGGAATTTCAGGTTTATATTTTTTAAAAACTCAACAACTCCTGAAGGGTTTTCATTTCAGTAATTTGTATGGATTGTAGTTTTTATAAAGCAACATTTTTGCATGGAAGTGATTTTGGTGAGATCATGGTTACTTAGGCTTTCCCCCTAATGTATGATACTTATGTAAAAATGTATTTTAGGTGTTTTATGTGTTATGTATTTAGTATAGTATATACTAAGTAAAAATCCACTAAATATATTAATAACCACTAAGTAGAGACTGTTTGGTTTTCGATCCAAGTCTGATAATATTTTACTTTTTTTATTGTTATTTAACAACTTTTTCTATTTCTGTTGAATCAAACAGAACAGGTTATCTAACAACCCAACTAACTAACATGGCAAGTATGAGACTCATTCCGTGGGTTTCCCCAGGAAATAGATCGAATCCCATCCAGGCCCAGATTCGAAACAGCGCCGTATCAGTTACGAGGTTGCTAAGGTAACAATAGGCCATCACAGTCCCCCACAGCTGATAACAGAATAAATAATTTTTTTATCACAGATAGCTTCCAAAATTCCTGTCTAATTTTGTTTTTTAAGTGATTGTTCTTGTCTGTTGGAACAGTGGGAACTGATCCTATTTAAAACCTCCTGAAATTAATTTTCGACATTTTAGTTCCTGATTAGTTTTATAAAATAATTTTTATTTCTCTCCAATTTGATATTTATCAACTTATAATAGATATAAGAATATATGTGCATTATGTTTGTAATTTTTTTTAATATTACAGATATTTTGCGTAAAGTGTCCATAAAAAATGATTAAATATTTACACATTAGGTGTGTTGTGAAAATAAATATAATTCGGCCAGATGCACACGTTCGCAGGTTCGATCTCAACCCAGACTTCTATTTTGCCTAGACATACTCGTACCATCTGAAAAAATTAAATGAAAAATAGAATATGTTTTAAAATGATATTATTATAAAAAAAAAAACCTGTACCACTACAACCCATGAAGGGTCTGGGGTTCAGTACATGGTAGAGACTGTACTGTTTCATGGACAACGGTTCTGCAAGGAGGTGACTTGTCCTAGACCACACTTGACCGCCAGATTTTTCCCCCTTATTTTGGGTACCCTGTTTTTATAATATTTTATAGAGGCTGGGTGGGCCCCAGGAGGGTCCTAGATCCTATATGATCCATCTCCCGCTGCAAACAGACTAAATAAAAATCATGGCCTGCAGCGGGAATTGAACCAGGATTTCCGGCATGGTAACTCAGTACTCTACCACTGAGCCACTCCTCTCCCTTTAAAATAATAATATTAAAAATATATCCTTATAAAATTTTCTCATTTAATGTCTCATGTTTTGGAGCCGTATGGCTCTTCCTCAGCCATCACATTTTAAATTCTCTTTTAATTTTAATTGTTTTACGTTTCCTTTATGGCCACAGCCATTCATTTAAATTTTTTTAAACATACATAATGCCATTTCTTTCATTAAATATTTATATTTTATATGAACATAAGTTAAAATATGCATTTAATTTTCAATAGCACATTACCCCATTCTAATGCTAACATTAATTTAATAATGAAAATTACAAAATTAAAATTAGTAAAAGATTAATATTTTACTGTTTACTTTGATGAGCTTAGGTTTATAACAAGTATACTAACAATCTATACATATTATAAAACAAAGTCCTCAGCCAGGTTTGTTCGCACTAAACTCAATAACTACTGCATGGATTTTCAGGCGCATTTCACCAATAGATAGAGTGATTCACCAGGAAGGTTTAGGTATATAATTTATCGAGGTTTTGTGTAAATTGGTTGGAATATAATGATAGTTGTTGGAAGTGTATGAAAAAGTATAGCCCCCTGGAAGGTTTCATCGATGATACTGCCTTTGTCATATAGCGAAAGAATGCATGGCAGTATATTCCTCTTTTAAAGATTTACAAAAAAGTCCGGGATAGCTTCCTATGCCTATGCCTATGCCTATTTTATCTTCTAAAAAATTGAAACCGTACAATGCGGTATTTGGTAAGCTATTTAGCCGAGTTCAGTATTAACCCTTATCAACTTATATACTTTAGTTACCTTAGAGCATTTCATGGGGATTATTAGAATATTTTATACCATATAATTTCAGCGAGTCTCTTATAGGTTATCTCAAAAACTTAACACACATGAAAATAAATCCGTATATAAAGAAATATTTTGTTTTGTTTTTATGTTTATAATATCTACATAATAAAATACATTACATTATGTACCTTATACGTAAAACATGTACATTACTACCCTTGCAAAGCCGGTGCGGGTCGCTTGTAATTAATAAAAATAAGCCTTAGAGAACTTGAAGTATAAATCTGTTAGTAATGGATAACCATTAATTATGTAGTAATATAATGTTTATTAATTAAAATTGTTTTCATTTAACTGAATATAATTTTTCTTATTAATAATGTTGAAAATTTGATGCATTTAAGTACCAGTTCTGATATATCTTCTTTCTCCCACATGCTGTGCTTTTTCATCATAGCAACTTTGGGAATGCAGTCCAAGTAGATCCTACAATGACATATAACATTATACAAATAATTGTAATAAAGAATGATTAAGAAAAGATACATTTAATTGTCCATGAAATTAAAATCCCAAATTACGTTTACTATTAATATTAAATTATTTCTGATAATACATTAGTGGAAAAATTCCAACTAAAAACCTTAAGTCTCTAAACTAAAACAGGAAATTGAAAAAAACCTGTTCAATATTTTGCCTATTCAGGCATCCTCAGCCCAGAAAGAGAATATCAGCAAAGCGAAACATGAATAATGTACCCAAAAAACACACATCCCACCACCTCCAAGGCTCAGATGCAACTACTGAATCATAGGGAAGGTTACTAGATTCCCAGCTGGCTAAGGTTAGATAAAAACAGCTGATAAATACTCCAGAATTTGAAACATCAAAATACACTCACCAAACCCCAAAAACCACAACAGGAAAACGAAATAAAATAAATAATAGTAACAAACAACACAAGAATAGAAGACAAAAAACCATATGAAAAAATAAATGTGAAAGTGCAAGAAAAAAAGAGAGTTTTTTTGATAAATTCTCTTTTTTTCTTGCACTTTTATTTTCATTTTTTCATGCTTTTATTCTCTTCCTGCCCTGAGAATGGCTGAATAGGCGAAATATTGGACAGGTATTTTCAATTTCCTTTTTTAGTTTAGAGACTTAAGGTTTTTAGTTGGAATTTTTCTACTAATGTATTAACATTCATTTAATGTCTCTGTTGACCTTTCCCTTTTTCAATATTTATTTCTGATATTTTACCCTTATATCTAAATCATAATCTTTAGCTTTTAATTATTGTTTAATATCAGGTTTCATTAAAAATCTCTAAATTAGCATATTTATTTAGATTATTTTCTATTTATTATTATTATTTTACAGTTTGTCCTTAAACATTAAGTCACTTTTCGTGAGTATTCAGTTGTTGTTTGTTTTTTATCATATGTGCAAATAGAAGTATCACTACAACCCATGGAGGGCCCTGGGTTCTGTATGGGGTAGAGACTGTACAGTTTATGAAGATAACGGTTGTGCTAGGAGGTGATTTTTTTGAGATTCTTGCGCAACTGCCAGGTTTTTCCCGCAATAATGGGTACCCACTTAATAAAGGCTGGGTGAGTCCCCCGAGGGTCTGTAGATAATACAGGGTCTAGCTATGGCAGTTAACAGATCAAATAGTTTATCTTTAGTGAATAGAAATAAATCTGAATAACTTGAAGTTAATGATGAACAATCGTTACATATTTATTTTATGACTTAAAGACAGTCAAAAATAAAAAAAAAGAGAAAAGAATACTGCTGATTCATTATAATTTTATAATCAGTGATATTGATAATTTGGAGAGCTGTTATGAATTCAATACATGGGCTGGTACTAAATTGTGAATAAAATAAAATGAATTAATCAACCTGTATTATTATGTCATACAGTATTGTATATTGCCAGAGCACATTCTTTTTTTTTTTCTTTTTTTTGTACATATCCATTCAGTGAACTCTTCCAGACTAATTTATAGAAACTTATATATTATAGAAGTCTTTTTCAAAAAAATCCTTTTTATGGCAACTGTCGGGTATCAATAGTTAATTTTTATTTTAATAGATAATATCCCTCTATTTTGTAAATTGGTCGGCCTAGGGTGTTATCTCATACATCATGGGCCTAGTAGCGACCAGTCAGTCACTGACGAGAGTGAAGTGTGGTCAGGGGGGAAGTAGACCACTCTGTATTGCTCATTTCTCGCTACTTTCTTCCTGAGCCTCTTCTTGGCTCACTTTGGCACATTGTAGCATTTTTGCGTGCCCCTCTTCCATATACCTTGGGAGGGCGCACTGGGTCGAGAGGAGGACACACTTCACTAGCGCTGACTCTCCAATAGTCTCAAATAGTTGTATGTATATGTAACCATAACTTTTGTATTTATAATCTTATGAACTCTTAGTTTTTTTATGTAACCAAAATCATTGGACTTATATTCTAATTTTTTTGTATTTGAACTCTAAATTTTGCAATATTGATAATTATAAATTTTACATTGTTATTTTGTTTTTTATTCAAATATAACCTAACTAGCTGCTGATGAATTACTTTATAGCTTTAATTGTTGTATTTGGAGAAATTACCACCCAACCAGAGCTATCTGTTTTTTATTAAATTCACAACCGGCAATTTAGCTCGGATAGAAGGTTTGCGAATTATTGCTAGGAGCCCCTTCTTCCACAACGACCAGTTTATTGCTGCTAGGAATGTTTACCATCAAGAGAATATTTAAAAATACAAACTTATAGAATGTACGATATAAATTTAACTGGAGGAATGAAGCCTGTAACTATAAAGAAAACTTTGCTAGCAATTTTTTTAATATAAACATTTTTTTTTTTAAACATAAATAAAGAATGTTGTTATTGGAAAATTTAATGTTGTTAATTTTATGTTTGTTTGACATAAATCAAACGTGAATCATAGACATACTCGTAGTTAACATATTGGTCATTTTTGCACATGTTAAAACAGATAAATAGCTAGATAGTTATACTCACGTGAATATTGCAGCATATTTGCCAACTGGGAGATCATGAGAATGGAAAGCAACAGTAAACATAATGTTCATTTCAGGACATAGAGACCCAACAGTCGGTCTAATGCTGCTCAACTCTGGGTCCAGATAGTTCACTCCTGGGATAGCTGACCTGCTCATCTCCCAGGCAAACTTCGTTTCTACGATGCTATTTTCCAACAATGTAAACAAGTTATAGACAAAAGTAAAGAATATTTTTGTCCAGGAACTATAGGAATGAAAAACTGCTCATTATTTATTTATTAGTATAAGAAGATTCAATGAAATCAGAATATATAAAAATAATACTTTTTTCCAATCCAGGAAATATATAAATAAAAAAATATCTTTATGTTTTCATTTATTTATTGGTTCCAAAACACCAATAAACTTAAAATCGGATTAATATTTTTCAGTGTTCAAGGCTTACTCAGGTTCAAAACAAGGTACAATTTAAAACTTACAGCTGAAGTATAATGACAGATAAACTGGAATACTTACCTATTATTTGCAATGTCGAATGTCTTCTGGATACTGCTGTAGGATAAAACCCTTCCTAAATGCAAGAAATATTGAGCGGAATCATCTCCGTCAGTTACTACATTGTATACCTTTTCCAAACCCTGTTTGGAGAAACATTTCTATCGAATGAAGTTGATAAAAAGGAAATCGAAATGTAAAACATACATTTAAAAACTATTATAACTTGGAAGAGTGTAAGATAAATGGAGAATCAGAACTAAATTATAGTTACAGGACTAGATTAGTATTAGACTATTTTAATGAAGGATAGGGGATGTTGAGAGGAAGGACCAAAGAGGATCTCTAGGAGAAGGAAGAAAGGAGGAGTATGAAGAGTATGAAGTATGATGCATATTAAGAAGAAAAAAATGAAAAGACTAACCGATCTAAAATTCTTTTTCAAAAACATTATCCGGCTGTCTGACTGTATGACTTACCTCTATGGTGAATAGTTCCGGGTCAAACATGACCGCTTCCCCCACAATGTCAACGCTCCTCAACGTAATATTGTCGCAGAGGATGAAGACCCTTGATAGGTCACTCCCTTCCCACTTGGGAGAGTAGATCACTCTCAACTTACGCTTCCTGTTTTGCTTGAGGGTGAAGTAAATCGGCTGGATGTAGAACGGTTTCTGGACTAAAACGTTTTCCAAGGTTGAGTCCTAAAAATGAATTTCACAAACCCATTACATAATTTATTTATTTAGGATAAAATTGGTTAGGGGGTGAAGTCAATAATAACACCGAATAAGAAAAACTTATTGTTTACTAGTCCCAACCTTTGGTCCCAAACTTTGGTGTTATTATTGACTGCACCCCCTGACCAATTTTATCCTTCATTAAAATCTTCCGTCAACTATTTTCCTCTCTAACATAATTTATTTATAAATTTTATATATTGTTTATTGAATTCAATTTTATTTTTTTGTTTTGTTCCTTTTGTTGTTGTTGTTTGTTCATTTAACGTCACTTTATGCTGCTATGGCTAATCGGACGATGCTACAGTGGGAGCTCTAAATTTTGCCTATCCAGGTTTTATTAGGATAGGGATTTTTAACGAGTACCTGACATCGTACAGGCTCGGGACCCCCGTTTAACGTCCCTTCCGAAGGACGGCGTAACTAAGGATTTTTTACTCCCTTTAAAAAATCCTAGGGCCACCTGCCGGGCTACGAACCCGCGAACTTGGGTTTAGTAGTTTGTTACGCTAACCACTAGACCACAGGTCGCCCCGGTTGTTCTAACCACAGTTTATTATCAGGTTGTTCCTTTTGTTATTGAATATTTAAAATGAACAGCCCTCTTTAAAACAAGAATCTGTGAAGCACTTCCAGAAGTTCGAAAGAATTTCAAAGATGAAATTATGTGAAAAAGGTCATCAAATGGATTTTGTCAAGGATAGAATAGAATACACCTTGTCGAAAGTGTAGGGAAAACATTTATATAAGAAGATGAATGTGGCTGGAGGGGGGGGGGGTCTAGAAGTTATCATTACATATGTAATTACGTATATTTTGATTTCCATTAATATGAATAAAAAGGTAGGTGCTATCAGTGCTCAGGTTATAAACAACGGTGGATAACAGTCCCTGCTGACCGCCTAATACACAAGTATCATATATTTCGTAATCTCTAATTGAAATTGTTATTGTTATTGAATAAGAAAGAATACGAAATTTCAATTTTTTTTTGTATCATAAAAATGAAATTGAAGGAGTTTAGTTAAGTCGATAACATTTAAAAAATTAACTTACCTTAATATTATTAAAGTACCATGAAGCTTCAGACATGATGAAGAACCTTCCGGTGGATCCAGTGTTGCAGATCCAGACGAGAACAATATTGACCGTACCGACATAACAATAACCACAGTTTATTATCGAGCTGAGCGGCGATTCTTCACTGTTTAGATATGAGGATGACAGGGTACCTTCCGAATTACTGATTAGTTGAGTAATTGGTTAAAGAATAAATAAATTTTAAAAAATATTGAAACATGAACTCACTGTAGAGTAATGGTGGAGACTGCATTGCTTTAATCGGTATTGTTAAGATGTAGCCACTTCCAGGCTGAACCATTAACCTGTCAATGTGGTCATCCTTGTCCGTGCAGCGGAAGGACACGGCTAAATTAACACTGAGTCCTGGGGCTAGCGAGTTATACTTCTTCGGCAAGCTGATCTCGAAGGCTGGGTCTTGAGGTCTTATAAACCTGAGGAGTGCACTGTTGCTTCCACAGTTTTTCAACATTATTTTCACCTAAAAAAAAAAATTGGTACAAGTTTTTTATTTATTCCTGGACATGCGAGTCTCTTTTAAATATTACAATAGGATATGAGATACGGCCTTTACTCTATCGTACGAGTAAAATAAAAAGAACAGAAGAATTATAAAAGCCCCCATGTTAACTGTCAAAACATAGCTTAAAGATAGTGAATAGTCCAAAATGTAAGAAATTATCGTTTGGGGATTGTGAGAAGTTCTTTTAATAAAGTGTTTATTTATTTACTAGCTACCTACCCCAGCTTTGCTCGGGTAATAAGGCATATAATGCCTACATAATTTGTCTGTGTAATGTATTTTTTTTTATCATGTAACGGCCACCAAGGACCACACGAATATCATGGTTAGAGTTCTTTGGGAGTCTTGATTTTCTTTCTTCCCATCTCAGCTAATGTACTTTATTACATAGAAATTATAAAAACAAAAACAAACCAAATATTTCTTTATATACGAATTTATTATCTAATAATTCGTTCACTTAATGAAAACCTATTTCCAGTCGGTTTGTCCTCCATGGTCCTTTTTTTAGATTAACAAAAGGACCATGGAGGACAATGGACCTCCAAGAAAAGTTTTTAGCTAATGACATGAATTTAAAAAAAAAGAGATTACTTGTAACTCTTTTGAGATGAAGGAAGTTCTTGATGGATTGTAAATGACAAATTAGTCGAAACGTATCCGCAAAATAAAGTTATATGCCAAAAAAACCGACTGGAAATAGGTTTTCATTAAGTGAACGAATTATTAGATAATGCAATCCAGTTTACATCCTTTCAAAATGAATTTATTATCTTGCATGTTACATAATTGCACGGGATTAGGCAGCGTCTTCGGTGAAACCGAAATTATATACCTAAACCTTTCTGGTGAATCACTCTATCTATTGGTGTAAACCGCATGAAAATCCATGCAGTAGTTATTGAGTTTACCATGAACAAACACGGCTGAGGACTTTGTTTTATAATATGTATAGATTTTCGGACAAGTCCCTTTAGAATAACAATAGAGGTTTCCATACAGGATATGAAATAATATATTGTATTATTATTATGTCTTAGAGTATAATGGGACTATATAATTATTTAGGTGTATTACTATAGTCATACACCATATGTATCTTAACTCATAATTACTTACAATGTATGTGCTTCCAACTTGATAGTTTTCGAAAACGACTTCTTCAGGTAATACTTGCATCATAATATCTTTAGTCACTTCCCGTGACTCATATCCTTTACTTGGTCCTTTTTTTTCACATTCTAGATTTCCGAAAATCTGGACAAGATTGTTTAACATTGAAGTGATAAATTCGTTAATTTGTAAATTATTAGTAATATATGATATTGGTGTGAAAATTTCTAAATTACCATAAAATAGTTAATTCAAAAACAAAGCAACATTATACACAAACTTATCATGCTACCAGCACCATCTATGGGCTCCAAAATGAAATTCTTCAGGTCGCTGCTCAAGAAGTCATGGTGTGAAGTACAGTCAATTAATTTATGTAACTTATTCTTTATTACTTAGAGAATCTTTTGGATCGGGGGACTTCAGAGGAAAGTATTCTATAAATATTCTGGCTACTAAAAACTTCATTAAATGGTACACAAGCCAACATGAAATATTATAGGTATAAGTAATTTTGGAAATAATGGAACAAATACAAAACCAATTACATTTTTAATTTTAATATCTTTCGAATAAATGTTGAGATGGCCCTAAAAATTGCTGAGTCACAATTACACAATCACAAGTATTTTACGCCTTGAAGTGAGAATTTTAATAGTGAAAACTGTCAATGTCAATAAAAATTCTCTTGAGAAATTTATTAAACATAAATTTGTAAAGTAGTGTCTAAATATTCTTGAAAGAGATCTATTATATAATTCTAAAATGAACTTCTACTATCTGAGTTCTGGCTTGACCGTTCCCATAAGAAGGTAAAAAAAAGAACTACCACACAAGTTATTTCTTAAAATGTTACAATGAAATTCTAAATAATTATAATAATGATAAAAAGATGAGTGAGGTATTTTTCGTTTAATCCTCACATCTATTTATATATAAAAAATAAAACCCGTGTTATGAAAAAAATAGCTACATTTAATAACAGTTATTCTAAAGACCAAAATGTAGATATCTGATTTATAATAGCCTCAAAACGATTTTTTTCTTTTTACCTCTGCCTCGACATAAGTTCACACAAATACGAGTCCAGGATCTTTTAGTTCCTGCCTCTACCTTATTTCTTCTTTTGGCTAGAGCCCACAGTGACTCAATTGACTACGTGTGCGGTCCAGTTGACAGACCCACAAAATGTTCTGTGTGGGTGACTATAATGTTTGTACTCATATCCCACTATTTCTTCTATTTTTGAGTAGGCCTTCTACAAGTCAGACATGATAATTGTTTGGGGATGAATGCATGCTACTAGTGTGTTTTCATTCCTGTTTGGCACTGCCATAAATGAAGTATTATTTTTTTTCCCGGCATATCCCACCGAAAACCCACTGTTGTGGATATACTCTTGTATAACTTCATTTTTTTATATTGGGATTAAACAAAAAAGACCCATTGGTTCTAAAGTTCCATTAAATACGACTTAGAGATTCATTTATGCTTGGACTAAAAAATATATAACCACCATTTTTTTTTAAGAAGAGTTAAGTATCATTTCGGTCTTTAGAATAAATGTTATTAATTGTAGTTATTTTTATCATAAGATGTGTTTTGTTTCTCACCATAAATTAGAAATACGGGGATTAAACGGAAAAAAACCATTGAGTGAATACAAGGGATCAATCCTGATACCACCAATCACCATTTACAAAGCTTCGTTCACAGATCAAATGGCCCAAAGCGGAATACTAACGACCTAAATTCTAAATGGACTCTTCCCTTTTCGAACCAAGCATACTATGGAATACCTCTTGTTTGGATACCTTAAAATGCTGTTGTTCCTTTAAAGTTTGCGGCCTTGTTTTATTGCAATATATAACCGTTTAAAGGGTAATAGTTTAATAAATTTTAATTCTTACAAAAAGTGCGACCCCAATAATGTCAAAACCCTTTTTCAGGCTGAATATTCTACGTAAAACTTTATTTTCAAAGCAATAAAATAGAGCCAAAACTCAAAATGAAACATTAAATTTTTATTATAATGCAAATAGAAAAAACCACAAGCAGAGCCTTATGTTTCAAATCTGGTGTAAAATACAAACAGTCGACGTTTGCAGGCATTATCAAGACACAATAAAAAGTAAGTTCACTCACATCTCAAAACAGAAGTGCAATACATCCCAACGAATAATCGCTCAAAAAGGCTCATAATCCGGGACCGCACCTCCACCCCAAGACGTTCAACCCAAAACTACTATTGCACTTCTGTTTTGAGATGTGAGTGAACTTACTTTTTATTGTGTCTTGATAATGCCTGAATGGGCGAAACGTCGACTGTTTGTATAAGTGTTTGTATTTTACACCAGATTTGAAACATAAGGCTCTGCTTGTGGTTTTTTCCATTTGCATTATAATTTATTTTCAAAGATTTAAAGAGATTGTTCTTCCTTCAAATTTGGTGACCCTAGTAGCAATAAAGTTTCTAGGAAAAATAATAAACCGGAACAAATGTTTTTTGAAAATAAAAGTGCATATTTTTTTTTTTGGTTGGGCATGAAGTTACACTGCGACCAAAATTGATCAATTGTGCCCCATCTATATGCGATTGTTACAATCTCATATTACCCAAACCCACAAATCTAAGTATGCTTGCTGGGTTAATTAGTTCGCACTGGCTGGGATTGGTGACTCTATCCAAACCAAAGGTTGCAAACCTATCACATAGGCAGATAATATCTGGTGTGGCAAAAGCGGCATATGGAGACATCCACCTGTCCCAACCTGAACATGTGGGCGTTGAGTCTCCTATGCCTCGTGATTGCCGCTATGATTCTTTCTAGTGCTACCCTGTCCAGATCCAGAAGAGCTTTACTCATCTTCTCATTGAAGCCGTCAAGGAATAGTTTGGAGTGCCTTAAGCCACTTGAACCACCAATGTTGGTTATTTTTTCTAAGGTAGATGTCTTTTATTCTACCTTTAGGTTATTATTAATAAGCATAGCTGTGACTGATGCCACACCGATTGGCATGGGAGTGCACGGAAGTTTGTCCGATCCTACCCTGCCCAGTCTATCAGCTTCTTTATTGCCAGGGATACCATTGTGTCCACTGTGTTGTTTTCAGCCAGTTTGTTAAGAGCTGCATAGCAGTCCCACACAATCCGTGAGTTAATGCTGTGTCCACTTAGTCCACCTCTGGTAGCTTGACTGCCAGTGAAGAAGGTAATCCATAAAATGAAAAAGTGCATATATATTGTTACGATCAGAGAGGTAGAGGGGCCGGCTGAAGGGATTAAGGTAAGCCGGAAGGGATCAAAGGTAGACTAGACTCATCGGGATTTGCGTGGAATGTTCTAGGTGTCCCCACCCCAATCTCCCTTGCCTATATAAAAAGGCGAGCTGTTTTGGCCGGACCAGTCAGTAATAAGCCAGTCAATAATAAGCAGTCGTTAACTAGTGACAGTGTGTGTGAGTTAGTTAGTATTAGTATCAGTCTGTAATAAGTGCTTAGTGAGCAACAGTGACAATTAGTGGCCGTGTAATAAGTGTAATAAACTGTGTGGCAGTTTGTCATATTTGGAGAGTCTTACGGTCGGTGGACTTTAGTTAGCGAACTGTAAGTGTTAATATGTAATTGTAAACTATAGTGTAATATTATTGTATTTGTACAAATTTATATATATAATAGTTTAATTATTTAGTATTAGCAATATCTTATTATCTTAGAAATTATATAGCATTTAGTAGAATATTGTTATTGTAAATTGATATTAGTTTAATAATTTAATTGTTTTAAATAATCTCATTGTATTCTTTTTAATTTGTTAATAAATATTAGATTCTTGAATTAAGTAATAGTTTAGTCCATTTTACACCCGGTAGCCCGTAACAATATTTTGGAGCTCTGGGAAAAAAGGAAGCATAAGGTACAGGGGAATAAATTACAACAAATCCCCCAGAATAAAAATCCATAAGAGTGACTTAACCGAAGATGACTTTCAGTAATTAATACCTATTTAGAATAAAATAATCTTTACTCTTTCAAGTTTCCACGGCCACTATTTAAAAATAATCTTTATTTACAAAAAATATTCTAATCAACCAAAAAATATTCTTTTTAAATTCATTAACTAACAATTTTATTAACGTAACAGTCGAGAATTTTCACAATTTTGTAGATATTTTATTTATTTACCAAGAGGTTGATAAGGTTAAGCTAGAATGATCAATTAACAAAGATGCTACTTGCTGCTCTTTTTCCTTGGACGTTAGCTTCTTCATAACGGTTTTTCTAAGGTCATAAAGATGATCACAAGTGTCGTCCTCACATGTTTCCAACGGCCCTCCTTCTCCTAAGGCAAAATCAACATTAACATGAATAAATAATAGAAGTAGCCAACCTCCATTTTACGAATTATACAACTGATTATTTAATTGTACTACTCTTTGCCCAAATTATATAACTGTAATTTACATATACTCTGCAGTTCTAGTATTATTTGTAAAAAAAAAAAAAAAATTCAAATCTAATTTGTACTACAACTTAGTGGCTCTTTTTCGATAAACATGAGGAAGAAAATGGTCTCGGTGGAGGTCAAGAAATTTTCTTATTTAGAGAGAACTGTTTCTTAGAAAGCCGACATTCGACCTACATTGCAGCTCTTCTTCAGGGCTATAAAATATAACATATATGGTACATAGAATAGAATAAAAACAAACTTTATTCTGGGACCAAGTCCCTTTAGAATAACATATCATGAACAAAAAAAAAAAAAGAAACATATTATACAACTGGCGAGAAGGCTACATAATAACACGAATCATGAAGTAATCAAGAGTGACAAAAACATAATACAAATAGAAATAAAAATAAAAAGTACAAAACTTGCCAGGATTTTAACTAATTGTCGAAAATGAATATATATTAATATTAACAAAATAATTAAAAACAAAATTAATATAATAGTTAATAACAAAATTACTAAATAAAATAAGTGAATGGGATAGCATGCAATAAAGCATTTACAAAGACTGTATCTTCTTTGGGAAAAATAAACAAAACACATAGGTAACCAGATCGAGTATTCATTAGTTATTTATTCAAGCGGAAGATTGACCTGCCTAGAGAGCGTCTATTTGGGATGCCAAGAGATGTTGGAAAAGCAGGGATTTAAATGAAGCCAGTGAAGAAGTATGGCGGATGAAAGGAGGGATTGAGTTCCACACAGTGGTGGAAAGGAACGCTCGAATGCATTGGTTCTGTGAGAAGGAATGTAGAGATCGGAAAGGCAGGATCTTGTTTTGTGGTGATGGACAAAGTTAACTGACGGTGTAAAAAAAAAATACATTACTACGGTAAATGTTCTCAGCAAATGCAAAGAAACGAAAATAGAAATTGCCAGAGATACTAATAAACCTTTCATTGTTGTGGGTCAAGATATTGGTCTTTTGAATCAATTAAACTGAAATCATCATGACATTTATTTTCTCAAGCCAGGTTCTGGAAATGTAAAAGATCTATTTTTCACGTCTAATAGTTTCAAAAATGATCCTTCAAAAATACCGTTCCATTTCTGCATTGTTTTTCTGGTTGCGGTACAACATCTGGATTTGCCGGAAAACGAAAAAAAAGTATCGTAAATTCATTATTAGACGATAAAAAGTTGTCAAATTCGGCCAATAGTTTTTATGAAAAAGATGCAAACAAAGAAGATATCGAAAACAATGGATTACAATTAATCAAATCTATTTATTAATGTAAAAATGATAATATAACACTGAATCAATTAAGATTTCAAAAATATCAATTGGCAAAAATGAAATGATCTTTCATATTGGCAAATCTCTCACCCACAGAAGGTGCAGCAGACCAACATTGTTACAGGCCATATTATCAGCTTCAAATTTGGCTGGGTAACGAACTGACAGCAACAGATCGAGGCTGGAAGCAACATCTAAGTGGCATTATGCCCAAATTTACTGAAGAGGAATTAATTCCGGAAATATTGCTCAAAACTATTAGCTGCAGCTGTAAACTGGATGCCACAGTTTAAAATGTGGCTGCCGAAAACATGGTTTAAAATGCACAAATTTATGATAAATTGTCATGGTTCTGAAAAATACTCCAATGTGGAAGAGGAAGTTAGTGATTCAGATGAAATTAATTTTAAATAAATAGCTCAATATTGTACATAATGATTAAAAAATTTCGGATTCGAGTTTTTTTTGTTTCTTTGCATTTCCTGAGAACATTTACCGTAGTAATGTATTTATTTTTTTTACACCGTCAGAAAGTAGAGATTTAATCGAACAAAAAGCCCACCGACTTTTTTAAAAAAGCAGATATTTTGACTTGAGAATTTTCGATTGAAAATTAGGGTGCTTTTTCGATATTAAGTCAAAATAAGGTTAAAAAATAAATATTTTAAATTAAAAAAAGTGTGTTCGCGACATAAAAAGGTAAATTTTCGCCAAATTTCTTGATTTTTTTTGTTAAAGATAAAAATAAAAAACCAAAAATATGGTTATTTGAATTTTTCACATAAATTTTGAGGTTATGTGAAAAAAGTGTAAATACCAAAGTTGTAGATCTTTTTATTACCTACAACTTTTACATTTATTTTTTTTCCATAAGACTTGTAGTTTTGCCGGAAAAAGGAGATAAACCGTTTTTACCCTTAAAACTCCCCCCCCCCTTCCACTTCCCGACCTCAGATCGCTCGTAAATTATTTTTCCTTTCATTTTTGATATATTCTCTTCCTTTTCCAATGGGTTTCATTCTACTATAATTTTTTTTCTCACTTTTTACCATTTTCAAAGGCTTCCGGACTGGTCTAAGATCATAAAATAGATAAAAAATGCACTCACAGTCCTCGCTTCTGACCTTATGTCTAGAATAATAGAATATTTCTTCAGGGAAAACATTACTAAAATGTATATACATTGCAATAGAAAAAATTAGCACTATAGTTTTCTTGTACATTATTTGCTGAACTTTATCTAGTATTTATAAGATTTCATTTTCAAAAAAGAATATTTTAGAATGTATTGAGAATCTAAGAGAAGGGCTTTTTATATAATTATATAAAATTAATTAAAAATTTCTAAAAAAATTACCGTTTTATCAAATTCCAGAGTTCAAAAATCTGTAAATATTTTAATGCTATTTATTATTTACCAACACTTAATAACCCCTTTAGAGCATTCTCTAAGCTTGTTTACTAACACTGGACTTCTTCAAAAAAAGCCTCAGTTTAGTTGTTTATTTCAAAGAAGAAACATGACAGTGTCCTACGAAATTATCGTAATTTTAAGACATTACTGGAAAAAAAAATTCACAGCCGCGGAAGTAACTCGTGAAATTATTAAATATGATGGGGAAAAATTTGTTTGAAAAAATTAGCAGTGGAGATACGACGTTGGAAAGGAAGAAGGGCTCCGGGCGACCATTAATGGATATTGATGAGGTTCTGAAGGAAGCTATAGAGTCAAATCCGTCCACAAGTACTCGCGAACTTGCCAGGAAGTGTGGTGTGTCGAAAGATACTGTTAGTCGCCATCTTCTCTCCATGAGGAAGGTGAAACGGTCATTTTTTTTATACACCCCATTACTTTACAATAATTATAAAATATTGTCAGTTAAAATAAAGAAAGTAAATATTCTTACTTTCATTTCGTAGAAAGTTAAGAATAGGAGAAAATGTGAGAAGGTTGTAATCTTTGACTAATTTCGGTGGAACATCATAGTTATTCAAACATGGTTTCGGAAGAGCATCCAAGAGTTGATCTTTGTTGATAAGAATTTGGGCGTGGTTCTGGATTAGAGTCCATTCTGCATTTCTCAACTTGGTTATGGTTCCAGAATAAGTTTCGTCAATCTTAAACAATAGAACAAACAAAGTAAATGTGGATATATCACTAGAGATCTAAATATAACTGGTTTTATTTTTTTTTAATTATAGAAAGAAAAATCAACTAGGCTAATCAGTGCGATATAAGTCTTCTTCTTTCGCTTCCCCCTATAGTGCCTTTCAGGATAGGGAACATCCAGCCAGGAGCCGAATCTATCCCAGTCTCTTGCTAGGTTTCTGGCCTGTCGGAGATCTTTTCCTCTTTTTCTGCTGAGGCGTTCGATGTACTCGAGATAAGACATCCTTGGGCGTCCTCGAGGTCTTTTTCCATCTGGCATGTAGTTCATCGTCTTGAGAGGGTCCCGGTGATCATTCATCCTGACCACGTGGCCGAACCATTCCAGTTGTCAGATTTCCAGGAGCTCTTTTAGAAGGCAATCTGGAGTTCCTGACGAATCCTCTCGTTGTGAACACAGTCTTTCGTCTTTCCCCACTCTTCACAAGTACCTCATTTCCGACGCGGTAACTCTGCTTTCCTGCCTGCTGTCCTTGTATATATATGTAGAAGAAAATGGTCCGGGTGCAGGTCAATAAATCAGTTTTACGTTAGATAGTGATGTGAGTAGAATTGTTGACGGTCTTACACCGGGCTCCTCCCCGCCCCCCCCCCTTAACAGCCCTGAAGACCTGCAATGTGGGTCGAAACAATGGCTCTTTGATAAACATTTCTCCTCACTTAAGAGAAATTTATTGACCTCCACCCAGACCATTTTCTTCCACATATAAGGAATAGTATGTAATGCATTACAATTCTTTTTTTATAATTTATTTATTGAAATGTACAACTTTATAATATAATACATCAAGTAAATATAATGAATGATAAATGATAGCACGAGATAAAGGCAAGTTGAGAAACTAGCCATTGGTAGTAGTGTAATAGCAAATTCAACTTAGAAGGTCACAAGACTTTCTTCTTCATTATAATTCATGAAATTATAAAGCCTAAGCTGTCAAATTTATATATTGGTTGACAATTGAGTCAATTTCATTATTTTTGTTATGTCATCTTATTCTTGGTGGGGTAATTATTCCACAGGTTGTCTCTTGGAATTGAGTTACAAGTTTGAACCCTATATTTTTAATATTTTCAAAAAATACAAGCTATTCTGAGCTTTAGTATGTTAAAGAGAATATAATTATGGGAAATATGTATACATCGGTAATCATTTCATCGAGGAATACAAGTTTCAAGTAACATTTCGAAGAATAAATTATATGTTTTTATTTGAAAAGAAAAGATATGTCCAGGACCGGGACGCGAACCCGGGTCTTCCAGATCAGTAGGACCCTACCGGGACTCTACCATTTGAGCTATCCTGAGCCCTAATGAAGCACGCTTCTCGGTCGTGGTCATATCTTTTCCTTTCACTGATCCTAAGTCCCGGCGTTCTCGCATTTTTGCGAAGTATACGAGGGGAAGAACGCGGGGACTTAAGATCAGTGAAAAGAAAGGATATGACCACGACCGAGAAGCGTGCTAGAACTATCGATCTGGAAGACCCGGGCTCGAGTCCCGGTCCTGGACATATCTTTTCTTTTCAAATAAAAATATTTAAAAATTAATTACAAATAAAATAAAATAAATTATAAATTATATGTTTTTGTTTTTATGATCATTTCTAGAGGAAATGATTACCTTAGTATACACATTTCCCATAATTACATACTAAATCTCAAGATAACTTGTATTTTTGGAAAATATTTAAAGGGAAATGTTAAAACTTGATGAGACTTAACTCGAAGCGGCAACCTGTGGAACAGATAAGTTTGATTTATTTTACCATAGATAATAACAACATGAAGTAATAAATACTAGAAGAGAAAACCTTATTTTTGTGCCTCTGTATGCGGTCGAGGGCAAGGAGACCCCTAAGATGGTTCCTCAAGATGGTGGTAGAATCCAAGGCGTTGATGACTCCATCGCGAATGGCTCCAGGAAGTAATGGTAATCTCCCAAGCTGTCTCAAATCGATTCCTCTTCCGTACCTTCCTCGATTGGTATCCATATTTTTATATAACTTAGCTCTTAGAAAGTATTTTAATTAATTACAATTAATAAAAAACAACAATGGCACATGTGATATAATTTATAACAATATATTTGGAAGTAGTTTAATCTTTAAACGTAACGAAAAGAAACAAGGAAGTGTAAGCAACCATTACTGCCATATCGGTGGCAGAAACGTGAAACTACAGCGCTCCCTACCACATGCTCATCTTTTGTTTATTAATTTAACATTACTCCAGGCTCCCATGGCTTATCGGACAATGCTTTAAATTTTGCCTATCCAGATATAATTAGGAAAGAGTTCTTAAACGCGTACCTGACACCGCAAAGATTCGGGACCTCCATTTTGAATCCCCTCCGAAGATCGGCGAAACCCTAACGGTTAGCGTACACCAAAACCGAAGAGAACACCTTTGTAGGCCTATTGTGGACAGAATTACTCGGACGTGCAAGTGCTCACACTGTTGCCAACATTGGACGTTGCCGGTCTTCTGTAGTCGTTTGATTCGTGGTCAGTGGCAAATGCTTTTCAATATTGACAATGAAGCGGGTTACAGGAGAATACGGGGGTTGGGTATTTTCTTCTTACATGAACGCGTCTAACAAAAATTTTTCTATTTCGTGCCACTTCTTTTAAGGATGTAAGCTAAAAGTTGCGATCTGGAAGTTCTGCAGATTTGTTTGCTGATCGAGACTCATATAATTGAAGTTTTTTTCTTTCGATCTTTAAATACTCTTGGTTCACATCATTATTTCGCTTTTTTGTAAGTCTTCCAGGTTGATTGGATGCCAAACGATGGGCTTGCGTTATAGGTACATGAATAGGTCTGTTGTGTGGTCTAGTATGTTGTTGCTTGGCATGAATAAAAGCCTCCTAGTTGCGATAAAGATGAGGGCCCATACAGGCTGCGGTACTGTTTGCGGCTATGATTCAGATGAATACTCAGAAAAATGGGATGATTCCGTATAATCTTCAGTTTCTTGGCTGAGAGGTTCAGGCACATTTCCACTTAAAGGTTTCGATGTGATTTGTTTTGCCAAGAAATATAACGATTCGTAATATGTCCACGAAGGTGATTTGTGATCACCCGCAGCACTGGATCTATCTGGTCCATTGTATTTGTTATATTCTTTACGAAATTGGTCCCTAAAGTTGCTCCATTATTTTTAAATATATGCAACCGGTATATCCATTCCCGATCCACGTTCAGCACATAACCGATTCGCAACATCACGATTATTCTAATTTTTGAATGTTTATCCCACAGGGTTGGTCTATTATAAGCACAACTAATTAATTTTTATATTCATAATCGTTTAGGTAGATAAACACAAACACAAACACGACAGAATTATAAAGGCTGACGGGTGATAAATCCCAACAAGTTCGGACTCGTCGGTTGATCGGCCGTCATGAGGCGTCTTCGGATGATGGCGGTTGTAGTAGTGTACGCGCTCCCTTTCTTTTACATACGTTTGATTTTGGCCGATGACGCCCGGGTAAAGATCGGGCTTAAGATCTAGGCGGGTGCTGAGAGCCCGCGTTTTTCGGCATAGATTTTTATGCTTGTGACTACCTCTCAAGTAACCCTTTCTGTATAAAACCTTCATAATTAAATTAGCTGGATCCAGACAGAGAAATCAAAAGCAGGGTACAAATAACTAAATCCAGTTTTACGAAAATGAAAACATTCCTTTGTAATGACTACATCAGCTTAGAATTAAGGTAAAGAATGGTCAAGTGCTACTGTATAGCGTAGAAGTATGGATATTAAAATTGTCAACAATGAACCCATATTTAACAATTTCAATATCCACGAGCCCATAATCCCATCTAATACTGAAGTATTAAAAAAGTGGATACTTAGACGAATACATGAATACCTTGGACAGCACGCAAAACTAACGGTGGAATACTAAGTAGAACAGATTATTAGAGACTGTTGAATACAGGAAAATGTCTTATTTGAGCCATGTGTTGAAGGGAAGTTGTTATCGGCCTTGCAGATGATTATTAAAGGAATAATAGAAGTTCAAACAAAAGATATACGAAGAAAACAAATATCTTGGTTTAAAAACATTCGAGATTGGATCGGAATACGAAAACATGACAACTTTTACACATGGCAGGAGATAGTGAAGCCTTTGCTGTGGTGATCGCCAACGTCATATAATACTAAAAGGCATACAAAGAAGAGGAATTTAAATCAATTAGTTTATTGTCGTAGGTAAGTCAAATGGTAAGCATTTTACACTCTTCTAACGCCATCCATATAGATATAATCAACCCTGAGGCGGTCTCGCGTGTCCCTCACTCTCTCTTTATGATGAGTTAAAGTGGCTTTTCCCTCTTATTTGTAGAAAATATTTCCTTGGTGCATCTTAATACCAATTCATTATCAACACCTGTCCTATATCTACAGTATCCTCCAGTTCAAATCCTTAGTCCAGGGCCATGAAACAATATCTCGCCTTATATATCTGTACTCGCTCGCAGAACCAAAGCATCTGAGAGTTCCTTTCTCGTCCATTCCACCACCATCTGGAACTCAATCCCTCCTATTATCCATCATGCTTCTTCCCTATGCTCATTTATATCTTTGCTTTTCCAACATCTCAATTCCCAAACAGATGCTCTCTAAGCAGGTAATTTGCTTAGGTAATTCAGTTTAATATTTTCTTTTTCTGTTCATGTTTGTTATGCCAAAAGGATTTAATCCCACAATAAAATTATTTTCAGTTTTATTCTAACATTATTTTTCACTTCCCAAAAACCATGTTTTCATTCTCTTTCTCTGATTCACATTTTACTCCCCCATTGCCATTGTTTTTATTCCCTTACTGACTCTTCACTCCCATATTCCTAAACCATAATTAAAGATTGCCTGTTGCCTAGCCCCTATATGAAATGCGAAGGTGCTATGCCACTAATTATGCAGCTTGAAATTTAAGGAAGTGAAATCTGTATTATCTCCCTGATTTAGCACAAGGAGGCAGAGCAAATATATATTACTGCTAATTTGATGCTGGTAGCAGAAAGTAGAGAGTGAAGAAATTAACTGATAATTTTTCTAAGGCTAAAGAAGAAATATTTGTTTCTTTTGTTTTGACCTTGATTCATTCTAAATAGAATTGATTAATATGAAATGACTAGGGAAAATCTTACCTCTTCTGTTCAATCAGGATGTTGATATACTGTGTAATTTTCTGATCCCATATTAATGTTTATGTTTAAAAAGACAATATTTCAATAATTTTTTGTTCAAACCCTGCCCGGTTCATCATGTTCATTAAAAATAATTCCACTCCAATGATTAAATATAGATATCCACACAAAAGATTAAGAAAGAAAGAAAAATATTTATACAAACATTTTTTTATTATAATGAAAAAAAAACTTCATAATATAATTTATTAACAAATATAATATATATATTTTGTTTATATATTATTCTTATCACTTTGATAACAATCTTATAAATTTATAAATAATGGTGGTCTACTGATTGTATGGCAAATTAAAAAACAATAAAAGGCACATCAGCCTCTGCTGGCGAATACATGATGAAACAATGACAAAATTCAATGACGGAACAATTCAAAGAGAAAGAAACAAAACTAAAAAAATACATAATAATAATTCAGTCCAATCAAATATAAATAAATGGCCTCTTCAAGTTATTCCTCTTGATCAATGTTTTTTTCTTTCAACAAATAAAACTTTCTACAATATATTTTACAATTTTTTTTTACAAAGGAAGATGAGAATACCAAATATTAAAAAAATAAAATATTTACAAAAATGAATTTCAGTTCATATCCTTTCCTTCAATTTTCGAGGAGTTATTAATATCGTATCCAAATATTGTAATACACGTTTAAAATTTTTTTCTTTGTGTGTTAATGTGTATATCACAAATGCCTACTACTTAATATACAATACATTTATAAAATTGGAAGTTTAAAGAAATTCAAATGCCTGATTTATTACAATTGGCATATGAAGGTATACAGACAAAAAAATTACAAAGATTATATAAAATACTGATACTGCAATAAAATATCAACAAAAATTATTTCAGCAACATCGCCAATAATACAATACATTTCTGGCTAACCTTCAACAAAGCAAACTAAAATGAATTTTTTTTTTCTTTGGAAGTTATGATTACTTAAAGCTATTGGTCACATTTCAGGGTGTTATACAAGTCATATATTTTTAAGTCGAATAACTTAATAATAAATAAAAGTCTTTGAATCTTGTATACACAACCGAGTCCAAAATTCATATAAATCACACAGCCTCACTGTTTCTTCCAAGCCTTGTGCATACAAGTACTGAACACTCCGGAGGCAAGATATGTGTGCACTAAATTTAAAAGTATGTGAAAAATATTTCATATATTGTAGATATAATATTTGTTAACTCTAAATATCAAAACGAATATGTCAATATGTACAAAAAATAAAAATAATACTACTTTCCGATGCCGACTAGGGCTTCATCCATTAGCTCATCATCGGTGATCCCTGGGGAGGAATGGGGAGAAATATGTGGTCTATCAGTCGGAGCGGGTGATTTCAAAATATGAACAGATACAGAAGGTGAAGTAGGATAATTGGGAGGTGATCGGCGTAATAGTTTGTTTTCTTTAGGAGTAGAGAAGTCAATCAACATTTCAGCAGCCTCTTCTGAAGTACAAGGCTGCCGCAACTTCTTTTTCTCTTCCAGGTCACATGTAGAGAAGGAAAGACCACTCATAGGCAAGTCCATTTTTAAAGTACTGAAAACATCCTCATACGATTCCTTATCTTCCTTGTCCACTGAAGAAGACATCGGTATAATTGAAATGTTAGGAGATTCAGATTCCAACTTCACTGGTCCTAATTTTGGACTTGAACTTCCAAGTGAAATGGTAGTCGATGAGCCTAATTTTGATTTCGAGTCTACTAAAGAGACTCGAATCTCTTCCGAGTTTTTTGAACAAGATACAAGTTTACTGGCCAAGTCGATAACCTTCAAATCGGACCTATCGCTCTTATCCTTCTTTTCATCACCCTGCCCGCAGTTAGAAGATCTTGCAGAAAGTTTAGGGATTTGAAATTTTGTATCAAGTTGTTTAACCATACCTTCCCCAAGTAACTGTTTATAATTGTCATCTTCTCGCAAAGCTGATGGGCTAAGTTTCCTCCCTTCCTTCCCTGAAAAGCTTGACAACTTGGGATTCCTCGGCTTGTCCCGAATTCTATTTGGGTCTGACATTTTAGGAGAACCTGAAGGCTTACTGACTTTTTGAATATTCAATGATGAGGATTTGCTACTAGATTTACTAGAGCTAGAACTGGAACTTGATCTCGGGATCGGAGAACTAGATTTTTGACTAATGTGAGATTTCTTTACAGCTGGTCCACTGTTCACCCCAGGCTTAAGCCCTGTATGTGTTTTTGGACTGCCACTTCCGGAAGGTGATGATGATGAAGAAGATGAAGACGACGAAGAAGATTTTATTTTGGAAGAATCCTTACTTTTCGTTTTGTTAATCGTCAATTTCATTCCATCAGAACTCGGTTTCACCATGTATTCACCTGTTTTGTTCTCTCCAGGCTTGCTAGTGCTCTTACCTTCAACTTTGCTAGAGGTTTGTCGGTCTTTGTCTTTTTTCTCTTTGCCGTTACCTTCATCTATGTGATGAGCCGACTTCAACTTATCTATTACTGCAGATAGAGATCCTTTTCTGTTTTTTGGTTGTCCTGACGAGGAGGTCTTACCCCCATCTCCCGAGCTGGGAGGTGTGGAGCCTCCACTTTGCAGCGACTGAGGCCCCTCGATCGAAGAAATATCTAACTGCTTGAGCTTGACGCTGGGAGATTTCATTTTAGGGCTCGAGCGCCCAGAGCTCGAACTGAAAATTTTCCTGTCTTTATCCCTGCTGTCTTTGCTCTTGGTTTTCGAATCTGATTTACTAGGAGAGCTGACAGCAGACTTTAGCGCTGACATGCTAGGTTTTCCGGATGAAGACTGGTGCTTGGGTGAAGAGGTACTGTGCTTGGGGCTGGAAGTGAGGCTGTTCTTCGGACTGCTTGTAGAATAGTGAGGAGAATGCTTTGGGCTCGGTGTGGGCTGCTTCACTTGCTTGCTGCTGGAGCTCGGGCTGTTCTTCCCCACAAGAGGACTAGCATGAGTGGGAGAGCTGGTGTACTTCCTCATACTACTTGCAGGGGAAGAAGGGCGAGGGGAAGATGATTCAGCTGGTTTAATACTAACCGACACGGGTTTGGAAAGTGGATCTGACTTTGCAGGAACTTTTTCTGGTGGACCCATAGGACTATCCTCTTTCTTCCTTTTTCTTTTTTTCTCTAGTTTCACTTTGTCATCACGACTTTTACTACTCTTTCTCTCTTTCATTTTATCTTCTGGTACGGATTTGGAAGAAATCGGGGTAATTGTAATCAAACTTGGGACAGAGGTTGTTGGAGTAGAAGAAATCGGAATAATTTCAATGCCTGGTCTTCTTTCCAAACCCATACCAGAAAGTACTGAGTTTAAATTTTGATTCATTTGAGAAGAAGAAATCGGAGTAATAGAAACTGAAGGAGGTACCAAATTTTTGTTTCCTAAATCGAAGAGAATATCACTTGCTGTTTTCTTTTCTTCCCTACTTTTCTTAGGTTTTTTACTAACAGTACTTTTAAATATTTCCTCAACATCTATTTCGGAAACATTCATTGTTTCTTCGATTTCTAAGTCGTCTCGAGACTTATCATTCATCGAACTGTCGAGATCATTGATTTCTAAAGTAGGGGTGGGATCACAGATAGAATTGGGAGTTCCTAACGGGGAAGACTCGTTGCTAGTGCTGTCGACAATGTCGTCACGGCTTGGCTTCGGACTCCTCCATGACTCCCCTGACTTCCGTTTTTTCCTCTTCACTTTCTCATCGAGCAGACCTAAGGATTGCCCTAATTCTTGAAACTGTAATGTGTCTATGGAAGTAGAGAACTGGTCAAACCCTGGATCTGCTTGATCATTGGTGAAGCTGCTGTGGCGGCTGACGAGACCGCCAAGTCCAGGTTCCATCTTTATCTTCAAATCAGGGTCGTATTCGGACGTTGGATGATTCTGATTACCTCCTCCACCACTGCCACTATCTCCGATTCCTCCTCCATTGTAAATACTGGTCATTCTCTGTCCTTGGGCATTCCAAAGCTTGATCAAAGACCTCATTGTTACAGGAATTGACATAGACCTAGAAAAATAAACTTAATTAATTAAGATATAACAATTGTTTTTGAATAAATAACAGAATAAAATGTTAGCTGCTTATTATCTCTTTATTACTTTATCAAAATAAAAAGGGTAATACTGGGATAAAAACAGAAATCACAGAATGTTGAAGGAAAAAAAGCATAATTTTTTATCAGGCCTTGTTAGATAAACTCAAGAAAATACCAGGCAACTATCTATAGAATATATTTTATCTTCTATTGAATTATGAGTTTCAACTAGTAAAATTTACTTTTCTTTTTCATCACTTAAAACAGTGATTCTAGTGACATTGTGTAATGATAAATTAATCTAAAATTATAAGGCTAAATATTAAAAGGTAATGTAGGGTTAAACAGTTTATATTATAAGCAAATGTAGATCCGAAATTCAGCTTATTCATAATGTTGGAAAATCCTGAATGTAATAAAAATTAAACTGCAGTATTGGTAAGAAAACTGCAAACCCAACCCTATTAAGCGATTTCTCAGATAAACCTATTAATTTTGTTAAGCAGGGTATGATAGTAGCCATACGAAAACACGACTTTAGACTTGATAAATAAACATACACATCCCCAAAATTAAAATACTGTAACAATTATAGTCACCATAAATATCTTGATGTATTAATATGAAAATTAATGTAAAGGTAAAATTTTAAAGGAACTAATATTTTTAAATTATTAAATTGTACGACGGCAATGTCATTAATAATCGTCTAAACAGATGTAATAACTGGTATAAGCTACTTTGTTTGGAACATATAAGTAATACATAATCCAAGTTCTTGTCATTGGAAATATTATCAGGAAAAGAAACATATATATGCTGGTTCACCTGTGTCAGCTACTCACAAATGATCCCTATTCTAATGAATTATACCTAGGCAAAATAATTAATATTTTTATTTAACTAAATGGGGAGGCCTAATGGGATTTAATATTATTGAAAAATTAATATGTTGGAGAATTTTTTATCTGGGATTACAGAAATTATCTTTACTTCTATAATTAACATATGTTTTAGGTTATAAGTTTTGGTATGTTGTTTTCAAAAGATATTTATAAATAAATATTTTGTTAATATAAGGAGAATATTATTTTATATATGAAACAAATATTTTATACCTTTGAAAGACTTTGGTAGCATACTCTGAGTTGGCGATAGAGTTTTCACCAGAGGATGTGTAAACCTTGCAGCTGAGGTTGTTGATGTCGGTCAGGTCCACCTCCACGGTAGCCATGCTCTCCTCCAGGGGGTGCTCCAGCGTGATGGAGACATGCTGCCAATCCAGCGGCATCACTTCCAGCATTATCATCTTCTCTAAATCTGGGGAATAATTAAATTAATATATAGGGTAACTTGAATTTATATAATCAGTATGATAGCACCCAGTTACAAAACATCCGAAATTCCAAATAAAAAAGAATATATTTAGACTATTGCATAAATGATTTTTGACGTAGACATTATTCAATATTATCTTATTAATAAGTAAATTAAATGATTATTTTTAAAACATAAATATTTGTATATTTGATATAAAAATACCCATAAAAGCAGAATACTTTACATTAATTCAGATATTTCTTAGCAGATTGGATCTGGTGCAAAATATTTAAATTTTACAAGTTCAAAAGTTTTTTCATCAATGTACTTAAAAAAAAAAATTAGCTACCCACTTTATGGAATCAGAATGAGCCCCCCCCCCCAAAAGGCTCCCCAGATCCCACAATACCTTCATGGTTGTCGAAACAATACAAATTTATCTGCGAGAACCCAACATCTACACCTTAGTAACTAAGCACTTTACACACTGAGATACTCCGCTTTTTTTTTTTCTCAATAAGAAAACCTTTCTTCAACAACAAAAACAGTAATTGTAACAAACAATAGACTTTGACAATTCTAAAAAACAATTGAATTCATAAAATGGTTTAAAAATAAATAAGTGCATAATGCGATACATATCCCAAACTTATTTTATAAATTTGAACAAAAAAAAAAATTGTGTAACAACTAAAGTAGTTAAAGAACCTATCAAATCAAATTGTGTTTCATCACTCTTACTATTTGCAGTCGGCAAAACTCAAGTTGTAACATGTTATAAAACATATTATTTCATATTTTTTTAAGCTTACATTTTCACAATATAAAAAATATAATATAAGAAAGTGGACAGCTTCAAATATCTGGGGGCTTTAGTGACAAGAAAGAATGACATCACTGCAGAAATTAAAGCAAGAATATCAGCAGGGAACAGATGCCTCTTTGCACTGCGAAAAGCATTAAAATTTCGAAACTTGTCACGGAGGGCAAAATTATTGATTTACAAAACAATCCTAAGACCGATTGTTACATACGCTTGTGAAACGTGGGTCCTGACACAGGAATGCGAAAAGATGCTGCAGATCTGGGAGAGGAAGGTGCTTCGGCAGATATTTGGGCCAGTATGTAATAAAGGCCAATGGAGGTCTAGAAATAATAGAGAGCTTCAGGACCTATACAATGAACCAGACCTAGTCATCTATGTCAAATCTACACGTATAAGATGGCTTGGGCACATAGAAAGAATGGGAGAAGATAGGTACCCAAAGAAGCTATTATATGGCAAACCAGGAGGCAAAAGAAGAAGAGGAAGGCCCAGGCTGCGATGGCTGAATGATGTAGAGAGCGATCTGCAGAGGATGGGGATCAGACAGTGGAGAGGTCGAGCTGCTGACAGGGAGGACTGGAGAGGCGTTGTTGCGGAGGCCAGGGCCCTCCAAGGGCTGTAGAGCCATGGGAAGAAGAAGAAGAAAAAATATAATATGGATTCGAAATGCCTGTTTTTATAAAAATAAAAGGTAAAAGATTATTATTGTATCTACAAAATTCTACGCTCGTCCATATTTCAAAACAGATAAATATAAAAAAAAAAATGCTACTTACTTTGTGGAGTAGTAGGTCGGACACAGGATGAGACAACTGTGTTAAAGAGAGCCTGTTGGCGAAGATATGCCAAAACCTGTGGCACGTGGGAGGGGTGAGTGAACGGTATGGAACTGACAAGTACACCATCGAGGCCCCTCGCCTCAGTCATCAGGTAGCAATGATGCTGGTCGCCAACATTCTGAAAAATAAGTTCAATTTTAAAATGAATACAAATGTTTCAAGAGGAAAAATAAATGTGATGCGGAAAGGATAGTACTCACCACAAAGAGCCCTTTGTTGTCTAAAGAATCAGCCTTTCCAGAAGAGGCAACCTGAGCAACTAGGCTGAGGAGAGGATGAGGTGACGAAACGTCGGCACAATCCACGCCGGTGGCTGCGGTTATGCCGGAAACTAAGGCTAAGCACACAGGCATCGGTTTCTTCAACTGCAAAACAAAGCTGCCGGCGACTGTAATACTGTTTGATGCAGAAAGCCCACCATACACTGGCCAGCTGAAATAAAATTTATTTTCTTTATTATGAAGGGTTTATACATAAAATATAACATAAAAATTGAATACTAGTTAATCAAAGAAATATTTTATAAAATAATTAATGAAAAATAAAAAATAAAATTAAAACATTACCAGATACCATCATTATAGGCAGAATGATGCTTCATCATTGATCTAACAGATCTCTCACTATTTGACATCTAATTGATTAGGCTTTGCTTTCTGATAAATTAAGCTTTGCAAACATCTCCAAACATCCCCTCTTGAATATTTTTGAAAAAAAACACCATAATTATCTACACCAGTAGTGCCAACCTCCTAGCACATTATTGTGTATGTGTAGATTTTTTTAGGGAAGAGGACTGGTCGTATTAACAGTCCTCTAGTAATAATATATTATAATTCTCATATCTAGTCCCTTTGAATGCCTATTTTATTATAATTACAAGAGCTTAACTAAAACAAGAATTTTAATGATGTTATAACTAAAAAAATAACAAATTTTTCAATAGGGGTATCTGAAAGTTTCATATGAGTCAAAAAATGAATATTTGGGTATTGGTAAAGCGAAGCATTCCTATTGTAATGATGTTATTGAAAAATAGAAAGTTTTTAAAAGCTTGAAACGTTTTTGATTTTTAACTTGTCATTATTCCCATTTTTATACAATAACTTTATTATGATTTATATTATAATAGCAAACTGCAAGCAAACCATACTTGTTTCCATCGGGGGTTCTCGTGATAGTAACTATTGGCGAAGTCTGTAGCTTATGGGCCGAGGAGCTCTCCATGCACACAGATACGGAATGGCCAACGCTGTTGAGTACTTCTGCAGTCAGTGGTTTACTGCTTCTTGTAGCGGGATCGAGTAAGTCATATGGTGAGACAAAATATGTTAGCTTCATTGGGTGTCCTAGATTAAAAAAAAAAAAATTTTATTATGAAGTTTCAATAATAAATAAAACTAATATACATTACTAGACTTTTGATTCACTTAATACAAATCTATACAATTTATTTTGGTCGACCATTTTAAAGCAGCGAATGCCAGTGCACATGAAACTCATTTTTTTTTAGTTGCACTTCAGTTTGAAACAGAAACATTGACATCAATTCCTAGAAAATCTTAGGTGAACCTCGGGCAACAATATTTTCATGCTAAACATACTACTTTGGTTTTATTAGAACTTTTTTCAGATCATTCCAACATTAATTTCTTTATTTTTTGTAAAAAGTAAATATTCCAGATATTCAATTTAGAATCTATTTCTAAATAGACTTATGGATATAAGATACGAAAATATTTATGGAAATTTTATTAGTAATAGTTTTTTCACCACGATTTTATTCATTTTTGATGATAGGTATCAATATTAAAAAAATATAACGGATGAAATGTCAATTTTGTATATTTACTGTTTTCTTTTCATAAGGAATTTGATTATTTGTACACCAACAATTATGTTATGTATACCGTTTGAAAGATCATTTAATCCTATTTCATAATCAGTCTTGCTTTTCCTTTTGAAAGTGAAGCAACGTTTTACGGAGTCATTCTGAAACAATAATATTGTTTACAGTAAAGATTCAGTGAACGAAAGAACAATCTTCCGTTGGTTTGAAAAATTTCGGTCTGGGGATTATGGCCTTAGCAACACAGAACGTAGTAGACAGAAGACTAACTTGGACAATGAAATGTTGAAAGAGCTGGTCAAAGCAGGCCCCCCAAATCCACTCGTGAATTAGGTTCAAAACTTGGAGCAAGTGCTATGACTGTTTCCAGGCCCCTTAAGAAGCTTGCTAAGACAAAAAAGCTGGAAATATGGTTACCACATGAATTAACCAAGGCCCAGCAGCTCACCCGATTGGAAACGTGCTCCGTGCAAAAGCTACAGGAGCTGAATATAGAGGTCCTTCCTCACCCACCATATTCTCCAGACCTTTCTCCAACTAATTTTTACTTTTTTCCGTTGTTTAGATAATGTTTTAAGAAATAAAAAAATTGACAACGAAAATGCCCTGAAATCGGCCTTCCAAGACTTCGCTTCTTCATTGACACCTAATTTCTACAGAGCGGGGATAGAAATACTTGTTTCACGTTGGGAGAAGTGTATTGAAAGTGAAGAGCCCTATTTTGATTAATAAAAGTATTGTTTAATAATTTGTTTGCTAATAATTTAAATTTACACCTTCACTGACATTTCATATGCTACAACCCAATAGTTTAATAATCTTATGTTTGATAAATATTATTAAAATACAAAATAACATCATAACTTTTTTTTGTTGGAATTTTAAGGGTATTCTCAGCAGGGTGTGGCTGATGAAAGGTAAAAACTTTACTAGCACCTTTATATATACAAATATACCAGTACATTAAAGAAGGTAAAACAGATATTTGATCATATTAAAGATCAAACAGAAAAAATCTGCCAACAGAATAGAACTATATTCGCTCTTTCAAACGAACATAAACTCGAAATTTGGCATTTTTGAGTTAAGCCTTCAGAAGCAATTGTATCGATTGATAGTTTTTAATTCAGAAACAACATATCTGATATTTAATTTCCAAAATTTTTAAGTCATAATTGGAGTTGTATTGTTTGAACTTGAAGTTTTATGGGAATAATATGGCATTGAAAAGTTTCAAGCTTTTAAAAATGTTCTAATGGTTAATAAAAGGATTCTAATATCAACATAAGAACAGGAATGCTTTGCTTGATCAATACCCAATTTTTTTATTTTCTTAACTCACATGTAGCTTTCAAATACCTCTATTGAAAAATTAGGTTTTTTGATTTATGACACCGTTCTTTTAAAGGAATGATATGTGAGGAATAAATTTAAAAAATGTATTCATAAAAAAAAGGGGGACAAAATTACAGTCATCTAACTTGTACATAGGACTCTTCGTAAAAATACTTACTTATTATATTTTTAAATCTTATAAATAATAAAACAAAGAGTGTCTCTATTTAACAGAAACCTTACCTCCTCGCCTTTTTTCAAGTAAACCAACAGGAGAATTATGAACGATTGAAATGAGGTCTTTAATGTAGTGCAAAGAAGCGAGGGTCGTAAGATCAGTCTCGACAGACGTCAGTGCGGAGAAAGCTTTACACTTCACCTTTTTTTCAGCATTTAGTTGGTAGATAGATGCTAGTCCTTCTAGTTGGGCAGTGAAATCAGCGAAGTTCCTCTCGGATAGACATTTCACCAACTCCTCGCAACTCTGTCCATTTAATAATATTACCATTAGATTTAACAATACAATTATTATTTAATATTATATATGGATAGATATTTCATGGCATCAAAATTTATTAATATCTCAACGGACATTCCTTAACTCAAATTTTGATGAAGAAATAAGAAAATTACCTGTTCGCCCCGTCCTTCATGATGAATCTTAACATCCTTCACTCCACCATTTGGCTCTAGAGCTATTTCCAAGTAAAACATATCCGATGATATGAAAAGGTCTGGTCCTGATGGTCCAGGACGTACCAACTTTAAGCTAAAACAATAAATTTTATACTAATACAAAATATTGAGTAGAGATTATATATTATATTGAAGTAACTGAACAAGAATGTAGGAGAAAGAAAACCTGTTTGCTGATGTAAGAAAAAAAGGTTCTATATCGACAAACAACAAATATGCCATGATTATTCTTTGTATTATATAAACCTCAGCAGTTGCAGTAAAAGTTCTACTTTTTTTCCCTCTAAAACCTATCAATTGTGACACTTTTGCAAATTAAAAACTGAGTTCAAATAAGCAACATGTCCAAAAATATTCTGCATGTAACTAGTTTAACTCAAGAAATTTGAATAATAAAAAAAATTTAATTTTTAACTTACTAAAATTTAATCTAAAATTAGAAACGATCCTAGTTTTTGGAGTCACTTTTTTAAAATCCTGAAAATAAAAACTTTCTTCTAAATGAAATATTTTAATTCATAAAATAAAACAAACAGAAAATAAGCATACTTGAAGTAATTGTATTGGAGTTGACTGAGAGTTATTATATTGGCATAACAGATATCTTAAAACTAACCAGTAAATCATTTATAACATGTGGTTGTCCTAATAAACACTATAATTAATATTCAATTGAATTAGATATTATATACATACCCCAACTGACGTGATACACTTTCTAGCCTTTCAATCATCGCCTGATGGGTTGTTACTTTAATATTTTGCTGTAACGTGTCCAAACATTTCTGAAGATGACCTCTTTCCAGACTGTCTATTGGAAATCTCTTTTCCTAACAAAACAAAGACACCCATGCTGATTTTAAAAACTTCATGATTTAAAACAATGACATGTCAAAAAAAAAATGTATACACTTACAAGTAATGCCATTCTTAAATCTTTAGCGGATTGCTGAAACGTCTTGTACTGGTTCGATTTGGACCTCAATTTTTCCATTAACATCTCCAGTTGCCATTCTTTAGACTTGTCTTTACTGCCCCGAGGGCCTAAATCAAAAAACAATAAAAAATCAATTATGATTAACGATCTGTATTAAAGTTTAAAACAAATACATAATTGTTTAGTAATAATAAACGTTATTTGAATCAGATTGTTTTTAAATTAAAAGAAAGCCAAGTTAACTTACAGTTGCTAGGAGGATTCACCATGTTTATTTATGATAAAATGAATTTACGTATTCCCACGACGGAAAAGTTTAGTTGAGGCGTAGATAGAGCTATATTGAATAGCCATATCTACGATCACAAAATAAAACTAAACAAAAATAAACTCGGAGCATGAATCAAAAAGAGAAAGCGCTACCCTCTCCCTGTTTACATATCTGATGACTGCCATATTTGAGTACGCAGCCTTCTCAATAGTTGTTCACTGCTGTCGGGATACTTGTTAACAAATTAAACATCTAACAAATTATAATTGCAGAACCTTTAAAAACAATTATGAAAAATATTTAAATAATCGTCATTTAAATTCTATGATAAATGTTCGGATAGTACTTATATTATCTAACCATCCTAGTAACTGTTTAAAGTGTGGGATCAAAACGTATTTCTATTTCATTGCTTTTTTCAAATTAATTCATGAACAATGAATACCATATATATGAATACATACTAATATTATTATATACATATATATATCGGTTTCTACTTATCTTGACTGCTATGGAAATATTATGTTTTGGTTCTTGAGTTTCAGTCAGTTATTTCAACTTCTTTAGGCGACGGTTCGAGACAGGGTTAGTCTCATATTCATGCCCTGACAGTGAAAAAATGAGCTTTTAGTAGAAACATTAAATAGCACACTAAAATAGATAGGTAAGTTAAATTATATATTGCGAAGTAACTGATTGATGATAAATTGATCAATTCTTTGGAACTTGTTAGTACACCCTATCTATTACAACTTACACGTGACATTTTATATTTATTTTAGTGTGCTATTTAATGTTTTTACTAAAAGCTCATTTTTTCACTGTCAGGGCATGAATATGATACTAACCTAGTCTCGAAACGTCGCCTCAACAAGTTGAAATAACTGGCTGAAACTCAAGAACCAAAACATAATATATATATATATATGTATACACATATAAGAGATGGAATGATATTTATATTTTCAGTCTATCAGAAATTATAGTGCAATGGCGTATATTTGAATTTCTTTAGGGGAGTCGTAGAAACATATACAATAGACTCAGAATTGATTTTATTTACACCTTATTCAAGAGAATTTTTAGGTTTTGGATACAAATTCGAATTTCATTTTAAATTGTAGTTTTCCACCTAACTTTTCTATTGGTTTTTGTATTAATTTTTTTCATCAGAATGCCATCGCTTACAATTACATACACAAACCAACGAAAATTAGCGTGATCTGAAGAGTTCTAGTGTAGAATATTTAACTTTATTGAATCCCTTTTAAAGATGACATTTAAAAATGGCGATGCCTTGAGCATTTCTAGGGCAGGGTGGATTTGCCATATAGCATATTATCAGAGTTTTCTGCCTCTCATCTAAAATATAATATATCCCTTAGTAAGAAATTTTTTGTTGCTGGTTTTATGCTACTTTCTTAATCAGAATTCGGTTCGTTTTCATTTCATGAAGTTATGTCACATTTTTTTATTATCTTGCCTTAGCACGTGTTCACCAGAGACTATAAAAATTTCTATTAATGCTATTCGGTTTCCTGGGGATATCATCTTGCGGGTCATGTTTACGTTTATTCACAATGTTGCCTATCTTGAAAATGATTGATTTCTTAATGTTGGAATTAATCTAAGTTAAGATGAAACTAATTTAGTTGAAGCTGAGACTTTCGCAAAAAATCGAAGTTAAATGAGACTTCAGAAAGCATCTCGAATACCTAAAAACCTATTTTATTTGGAATGACAGTAATAAAATCTCCCATCATTACACTATTTATTAATGAGAAAGTTATTAGCGTTTCATTTTTATAAGATATTCATGTTTAACTAGTTTGATTTTGAGATTGTCATGCATCCAAAGATTTTAAAATACATCTTATTAAAAATATTTTCCGACAAGTCGTCCATATTTCATGCCCTTACAAATTCTGTTGATTTAAACATACTACCTATTAATTTGTCATAATCTTGATGGCGTAATAATTCGATGATCTCTATGTTTGTGAGCTCTTTGCTAGCCCTGTCAGGTTACCGGTAGGGTTTGTTATTATTTTGAACTAGATAGTAAGAAAAAAATAAATTAAAATATTTCTTCTGTTTATTTATTATAATAGTTCTTAATCGACTGACGAAAATGCTGCCAAGTATGCCATTATTATTTTCTTCCTCTCGTGACTCCGTTGTAAGTCATTAATTATTATGTGAACTTATTCTAAATTTAACTGATTTTATAAAAAAGTACATTGTTTATTTTATCCCATTACTCAATATTAAAGTACCCTATTAATAAATTCATCACTACTGTGTGTAATTAAAAGAAGATTACATATTTGATTATGACAACCAACATAAAAAAATATAACTATTGAACTACTAAAATCATAGTAGGGATATTTTAAATTTATTTTGGGATTATTAAATCTAATTATTTTCTTTTGGATCAATTTAAATGATGGCTAGCCACAAGTCAAATAAAAATTGGCTTGTCTATGTTTATAGTTTAAACTAAAGGATATATGAATCAAATCAGTAGAGTTATTATAATATATATGATAAGGACTATTATAGCTAATGTCACTGATATATTACTTCATGTTGAGTATAGATTCTGTCAAGCTTTTTAATGACAAAATTGTTTAATATTTGCCCCTGCCCAATTTTAATTAAGTCGTTACGTTTAACGTTCTTTTGTTTTAAAAGATTACCTTAATGAACAACTTAATATATTTTAAAGGTATTTGGTCCATGAAAAGTTTATATATCTCTTAATCTATATTCTTTATTGAAACTGCACTTAAAATCAGACCATTGAAAATTATCTAAATTTCTATTAAATATTTCCCAGGAAATTTCTATATTTCGTATGCTACATTTCTATTTATTATTTTTATTCATATTATTAGTATCTTAAAAATAATTATACAAATTTATCAACACTGTTGTTGGTTATAAAATATTAAAATAAATACAAAACATATTTTCAACATCCGTAGTCCTTTTAAATTGTTACTGATTGAAATATAATTATTAAAGTTAATAAGTAAACGACTCATTGCTTTTTAAATATCATTTTTTAATTTTGAATATGTTTTTTAGAGACCTGCTGAAGAAAATATTCCAGCATCTGATGAAAATCTTGTGAGGTATTTTTGCCATATTTTCTTCTTCAGTAACAATTACTATTTATTCCTTATATGATACTATTTAATTAATATTCTAATTCTGAATCTATTTCAGTGTTAAAGAAAAAAAAACGTTTACTAGCATTCCTGTTCCAAATGAGCTTCAGGAACATTTTTCATTCGAATCTATTCCTGAAGATGAAAAGGTAACATTTAGTTTATCTGTAAATAATTTAATAAATTTCTAAAATGTTTTTCTTTTATAAAATCTTACAGAAGAGATATTTTGTTTCTAAGGAAACAGTCAGCTGCTCTGCCTTATGATTTTTTTTATCTATGTGGTCATGAAAATTGATTTCTTCTGCCAAAATTATATGATTATATGAACCTGCGATCTTGGGCATAGTAGATTGTTATCCTAATCACTATTCCAGAGATGATTCCTCTTTTCTATTTTATTGAAACCTAATTACTAAAACATTTAATTACAAAACATACTATTTAAAAGCAATGTTTTTATTTTATTTATATAAATAAAAGTAATAATCATTATGCAGAAAAATATAATTAATGAGAGTATGTAGTAGGTAGGCAAATTACAGAAAAAAAATTATTTTTGTCTCTCCAGATTCTTCCTACTTCAGGTGAGTTATTCTATACCTCCTGAATTCCCCATTATCATTCCGCCCATACAAAGTAGGCTCTGCAAGATTATATCACTCAGTGCCCCAGATCTGTAGATCCACAGCTGATGTTTTGTGTGGATCAGAGCGTGGGTTCTGAATATTAGAGTATTAATGAATATTATAAAATTTCAATGAAATTATTATTTTTTGTTTATTATGGCGAAGTTTTAATTGGTAGGAATGTGACGATGAACTTGTCCTCATGGCAGAAAATGCTTCAATTGGTGAAAAGAGGAAAACTCAGACCCAGTCAACTCCAACAAGGAAGAAAAAGAAAACTGAAATGGTAGAACCTCTGTTAGAAGACAGAGTTAGCAATGATGAACAAGCCAATCGTAAGTTACAGAGATATTGTTTACGATGATGTTTTAAGTATTACTACCCATTCTCAAATATGTAAGACAACTTTTTTTTTTTTTTCTCTGCAAAAAATACTATTATATAAAAAGTGTGGTAGAAAATGGTCCGGGAAGAGGTCAATAAATTTCTCTGAATATCAAGAAATATTTATTCAGTAGCCAACGTTTCGACCCACTCTGTAGGTCTTCTTCAGGGCTAAATATACAAAATACAGACAATTGAAAATTACAAAATATTTAAAAATTGGTTAAGCATGGTAAAAACAAATGTTAAAATACAAAGGTAGTAAAAAAAAACATACTATAGAATACAATAAGAATAAAACAGAAAGTGCTAAAAATTAAAGAATAAGGTAATAACAATTAAAATGGGATAAATATTAAAGTAAAAATGCAAAAGTATCAGTTATCTGAGTGGTGAACAATAAAGATGGGGGAGGGGAGAAAACATGAGAATTACATCGATAAAGTAATAAAGAGCAAGGATGATCATGTGGAGCATAAATAAATAACCATAACAAAAAAAATAAATAAAAACTACAGTAAGTAAAAGAGAGAAAAAAAAAATTGGAATATACAGTATGTAATAAATAAAGTAAGTAATAACCAAGTAATAAAAATACGGCATAGTGTAATAAAAATAAAAATGTTGATAAGAAACAATGAGGATTGATGAAAAAAAAAAAAGATTATATAAAAAGCCTTGATTCCTATTCTACGCCATATTGTAAAATTCTATCTTAGTTGGCTTAATAATAATGAATCTATTATAGCTAAATGACAAAGTTGATATTTTTTTTTCTATGTGGCATAAGGAAAGTAATTAAATAGAAATGTACTATTTATTTGGAACCGACATTTTAACCTACATTGCAGGTCTCCTTCAAGGTTGTATAGACCAGATACTAGCAAATTAAAATGATATAGAAACAATTCTAAATAATAAAATGTATAAAACAAAATTTCAAAAATAATGCTATTGGAGTAAACCAGTTACAAAAGTAGGGATGGTTTTAAATGTTAAAATAAAATAATGGTATTAGAATAGAATAGAAAAGAAACTTTATTCTGGGACCAAGTACCTTTACAATAACAAACATGAACAGAAAAATAAACATAACATATATCTGGCCAGAAGGCTACATGAGTATAGAAATCATTAAGCATTTAAAAAGTGCCAAAAAAAATAAGAAAAATAAAAATAAAAATGAAGTAAGGAAGAAAATAGTTGGGGGTGCAGTCAAATAAAACACTAAATAAGTGGATACTTATTTAATTAAGTGCCGACGTTTCGACCCACTTTGTGGGTCATCTTCAGGGCTATAGGCCATACCACTCGTGCTACAGCGTCCTATAGCCCTGAAGATGACCCACAAAGTGGGTCGAAACGTCGGCACTTAATTAAATAAGTATCCACTTATTTAGTGTTTTATTTGACTGCACCCCCAACTATTTTCTTCCTTACATCATCCAGTCAACCATCCCTCGCTTTTCTTAAAAATGAAGTAACTAAAAAGTGCAAACCATTTTAGAGAATAAATATATTAATAAAAACATTAAATAAATAAAATAAATGAATGAGCTGGTATGCATTAATTTCTTTACATAGTGTATATCTTCTTTATGAAAAAGAAACAAAAGGAGGTAAGCAACAAAATAAATACTGATTTATTTAGGCTAATATAGATTTATTATTATTTAAAATACATAAACTAGAACAGGGATATAAGTAAATTGTTTGTATCCATATCCCATTTTTCTAGTTCATGTATTTTAAACAATGCCTTTATTTTATATTATAATTTAAATCATTTCTACTTTTTTATCTGGTTTAATCCAACATTATTTTTATATTTTATTGTATCCATTTTATTCTTTACTAAAATTAATTTAGTGATAAATATATTATTAACTAATTAATTTTTCTAAATCATTTTCATTTGCTTACATCCTTAATATCCAGTCCTGAAGAATACTTGCAATGTGGATCGAAACATCGGTTCCTAATAAATAGTTCATCCCTATTTAATAAATTATTTATTTGATCTCCTTGCTTACAAAATATTATTAGTAAACCTTGATTAACTATCAAATTGCTATCAAGTTTTAGTACATTCCTAAGTAAAAGGGAATCTTTTTTAACCATTTATTTTACTAAAATATTGTGCTTTATTTTTAGATTTTGCTACATCATATTTTATGAAGGCTAAGGCAGAACTTGATGAACCTACTTTCTTAAAATTTATTTCATTACTAAGCGAGGTCAATGTGAGTACTTTTGTTTCAAATTGATATTTTTGTTTGTGATATTTTTATTTTATTTTACTTTTTTATTTTAGGAAAGCAGTACAAATGTAATTTCATTGTATAATGAAATGATGGATCTATTGTCGAAGCACCCCGACCTAGCCGAGGAATTCATCGGATTTCTTCATCCTCATCAAGCTCTTGAAGTTCAGAAGTTTACAGATTATCTCCAGTTTGAATCGAGTTGGAATTTCTTCAGAAAAATTGATGTATATAATTTTTATTTACTTATTTTATTTTTTACTTCCACAAAACGCCCTTTCAAGACCATGCGAATATCACTTTATTTTATTTTATAATTTAAAATTTTAATATAATTAAAATAAAATTTAACAATAATTAAAATTATAATGTGTAATTTAATAATTTTCTCATTTTCGTCTTTCTTTTCTCCATGTATTTTCTCATCATTTCTGCCTACCTTTGCTTCCTTTCTTTCTACCACACAGTTCTCTTCAGTTTTCCATTATAACCTTGATTTATTTTAATTTTTTTCTGTGTTATTCTCTCTCAAGGCAGTCTATGTCTGTTATTTTAAAATTTTCTGCTTCCTCTTTCATTTGTTTTACATACCCTCCTATTATCTTGTATACACGGAATTTCGGTCCATTCTTACCATGTGCGCGTAGAATCTTAGTCTCCTGATTCTTATTTCAGTTTCCAGGTCTTTCATCTCCCTGTATATTTTCTAATTAAAATTTACTTAATTTTATTGGAATCTAGTTTTTAAGTGAATCATTAACTGAAACTAGTCTGGCTTTTGGAAAATTCAGTCTTTACAATTTTACCAGAGACAGAAGGCATCATTTACAACAAAAAGGATTGTGACACTTGTCCGCAAGATAGCTCAGTCTTGACAATGCCTTCTATATATTGTTTATTGCAGAGAGGGAACTAGTCCAGGACGAGATACATTCTTTTGTCTCTCTTGTAAGATTTAGATTTAGAAGAGTGGACTAGTGGACCTTTGTGCAGTTAGCAATTCAAATGATCTTACATACCGCATAATAATAATATAATTGTTTTCTTCTGAGACAGGTTTCTTATATTCTGTTGGCTGAAACTTTTAAAATTAATCTGAACCTATTAACTAGGCAGCCTATTTATTGAACAGAATTCGGCATAATTACAAACAACTTAAAATTAGTATTTAGGTTTTGTATGTAATAATAATTATTATTTACTCTTTTAGGTTTCCACGGCCACTATTTATACAAAATACTTCAGTGGTATCTTCTGGTTTAGACTGTGTCGCTAACTTTTTCTCCAACGTTTCGCCAGAGAAAAGAGAATGAAGACGTTCGGCTCGCAATCGGTCTTATATACCCGCTCGGGTCCGCTCATAAATCATCGGGCCCCATCGTTAGTCGATCGGGTCCTTTCGTGTCCTGGGACGGAGTCTACTTTTCCATGAACGCGATTGGCTTGTTTCTGATTGTTCTGGTTGATTTGATTTCGACTCTGCTTGGTTAATCTGTTTTACTTTGTTCTTTTTATTTTCTGGTATGTTTGGGAGCCAAAGCTTACTTAATTTGTAACCGTCTTCCCTGTTGAAATTTTCCGGGTGTTTGACTATTTCTATCGCTTCCATTATTTTTCTTTTTGTAGGTTTATTACATTTCTTAACCACTCTGATTTTTTCAAATTCTATAGTATAGTTAGTGGTAACGAAATGCTCTGCCAAGGCTGATGCTTTCCTGTCCATTTTCTTGACGCTTTTTATGTGCTCTGTGACTCTTGTGGATATGAGCCTACCCGTTTGCCCAATATATTGGTTACCACAGGAGCATGGAATGCTGTATATACCAGGTGTCTTTGAGTCCTAACTTATCCTTCGCATTCGGCAGAACCTGACAAATTTTCCTGTCCGTGGTGAATATTGTTTTTATTTTAAACTTTTTTAGTATTTTTATGAACGTCTTCATTCTCTTTTCAGCCCTGAAGAAGTCAGCAGCATGTCTGACGAAACATTGGCGTAAAAGTTAGCGACGTCTAAATCAGAAGATACCACTGAAGAATTTTGTAATAATTATTATTCTTAAGACTTTTTTTTTATCATGTAGGGCTTCCATTTGAATAAGGTGTATCATCTTCTAGAACAGCATATGGCGAATCCGTCAGTCACGAGTGAAACAGTCAAAAATAGTCTCCTTTCTACCTTTAAGGGTCATCCGAATATTTCAGAAGGGCTTCTTTATCTTCTTCCTGGTGAAAAGCCTCCAGCAAGGTAATTAGTTTTTATTAATTATCAATTTATTAATAACATTTATTGTCAATAATTTATCAATCATTTAATTGTAGTGTATTGATTCAAAATTTTTTTCTGTATATATATATATATATATATATATATATATATATATATATACACTCAACAGCAAAAAAAACCGGACACTTAGATTTGGTCTTATAATTTTGTTAAATATATATTTATATGTATTAAACTTTTTAATTTATGGTAAGAATGTTAATTTATAAATAAATTTATGTTAATTTATAGGTTATTCAAACAAAATCTGTCAAAAGTGAATAATTTCTATTGATTATGTACAAAATAAAGAAAAAATGATAAATGAACACATTTTTAGAAAACGTTATTCTTCATTTTTATTAGGTTTTCTAACAATTTATGTAATTCTAATAGCGGGTATTACTCCCTCTGGTACGGCAAAGGGCTCTAACCCTATCAGGCATCGAAGAAATTAAATTCTGGACGTACTCCACCGCCATACCATCCCATTCTTCTCGAAAAGCAATTTGGAGCTGATTTAAGTCTCTAGGAGGAGGATGATGGCGTCTAACACGCCTCCCTTAATTATCCCACAAATGTTCTATAAGATTCATTTCGGGAGATCGTGCAGGCCAGTCCAGAACTGTGATTCCCACTTGCTCCAAGTATTCGGTAACAATATTGGCGGTATGTGGACAAGCATTATCCTGCATTGCTCACCAATAAATGGAGCAAATGGGTTCACTCGCTAGGAGGACTTCCTCGATGTATCTCCGAGCAGTCAGAGCCCCATTATTTATGAAAATCAGTTCAGCCCGGGCGTGGAAATTAATTCCACCCCAAACCATAACTGACCTCCTTTCAAAGGACCGTGATTCACGTATGGTACATTGAGCAAATCGCTCCCTTGGTCGTCTCCACACTCTGTCTCGACCGTCTGAGTAGTATAGACCAAATCGAGACTCATCTGTGAATAAAACAGTTCCCAATTGCTCCAGAGTCCAATGAGAATACTGATCAGCAAATAATCGCCTTTCTCTTCGATGCCTTTCCAGGAGTTGGGGCCTTGTCGCGGGTCGCCTTGATATGAGTTCATGCTCCCTTAGTCTCCGCCGCACTGTGTCTGCACTTACACGTGTATTTCGAGCCAATTCAAGTCTTTCCCGGACCTCAGGAGCCGTTAAAAGTCGGTCTCTCAATACCGACAGCGTAATAAATCGATCGTTTCCTGCCGTTGTTGCCCTTGGTCGCCCACTGCTTACCCTCCTTTCGTAGTTATCAGTCTCCCGGAAACACCGGAGTGCATCGTGAATGGTAGACTTCGCTACCCCAAGCTCCGGCCTTCTCCGGCCAAGGCATTGGCTCGGGCTATGTCAACATTTGAAATAACCATTATTCTGGACCAAAATTTTAAAAAAACCTGTCTATTAATCACAGTAAAGGCTTGGTTAATAAATTAAAGATCTTTGAATGTAAGAAAAACTACTTACAGTTTAGAATAGGTCCGACAGGTAAATCAACTTCAAGACAAATAAATCAAATCTGAGTTTTATCTAATTGTTTATTAATCCTGAAGGGATTATTTCAATGGACTTAGACCCTACATTCTCTGTAATAACTAGAATACCCGCAAAAATAAACACATTGCTGAAAATTAGCTTTTAATACGAAAAATATGAAGTGTCCGGTTTTTTTTGCTGTTGAGTGTATATATATATATATATATGTAATTACATATGTATTAAATATAATAAATACACAATTTTTTGAATAATTGGAAAAGGTTTTGGATACTTGTTCCATTGGATGCCAGCTTTGAGGTTAAAGTAGTTAAAGTCCCGTCAAGTGATACCACGTTCCAAGTTCTGATCTTATATTGTAATCTATAAAATTGGAAAGCTTAATGGAATGAAAAAAATTGGCTTGAAAATATACCTCAATAAAACAAAGTGACAGCTTATTTATATATGTTACAATGTCTAACGTAGCCAGTAATGAGTAATTTCAATTGGCATAATGTTCTGTTATACAAGAAAGTTAACATGACCTTCATTATATGTATAAAAACCTGTACCACTATGACCCGTGAACGGGCCTGGGGTTCAGTGCATGGTAGAGACTGTACTGTTTCAAGGACAGTGGTTGTACAGGGAGGTGATTTGTCCTAGATCACGCTCAACCACCAACTTTTTCTTCCTTGTTATGGGTGAGTCTCAGGAGGGTGCTAGTCATTATATGTATAGGAAGAGATTCTGATTAAAAAATATGTACATATTGTCTTTGTTAAAAATCGTAGGTTTTTTACTTTGGAGGACTATACTAATAGAGATAAGATCGTGATGTAGAAATTATATGTATAAATGACGTCACTTGACGGAACTTTAACTGCCCCTACAACCTGCAGGGCAAGTATCAGGTTTTGTTCTCATTTTCAACTTGTGTGATGGGTTACCTAAAGCTACATCATGAACTGAATTATTTTTATTAGATTAGTCTACCAGTCCAGAGCCTGGTTTAAATCTTAAGTGAGCATTTTATTTTTTAAAAGATTCATGATTAGGAATAAACCTGAATACTTCAACTGACCATTGTCCATATTCCTCTTCTAGGAGTCTTAAAGAGATCAGAATATTTTTTCTTCTGGACAACAGAAACCAGGTAGGGTAAATCTGTGGTACCGACTAAGAGATTAAACCTCATTAGTATTATTTTTATAGGCCTTGTTTAATTTGTTTCCAGATCTAAGTTAATATTGATAGTGAAATAATTATTAATCATGTTTCAGCTGCAAGGAAGACTTTGATGACATTTCTGATTTGGGACTGGAGGATAGTGGCACATGGGAGAAGCTCAGCATCCCAGAGCAATCGCACCGACCAGGATGTACCCCCGATGTTTGTGATTGTCCTTGTCATTTGTGCATACCCAAGAAGTTTTGTACCTTCTGCAATATAAAGGTTTGATTTTAATCCTTAATAATATGCAGCGCATTAATAAAATCATATTGTATTCATACTTAAAAGTTTGAGATTTTCTGGTAGAACTCCAGAATACTGTGCTGTGGAAGAAGGGGCTCCTAATTATAATTCGCAAACCTTCTATCCGAGCTAAATTCCCGGTCGTGAATTCAATAAAAACAGATAGCTCTGGTTGGATGGTAATTTCTCCAAATACATGAATTAGAGCTATACAGTAATTCACCAGCAGTAAGTTAGGGTATATGTGAATAAAAAACAAAAATAAAAATGTAAAATTTATAATTATCAATATTGCAAAATTTAGAGTTCAAATAGAAAAAAATTAGATTATGATTACATAAGAAACCTAAGAATTTATAAGAGTCTAAATACAAAAGTTATGGTTACATATACATACAGCTATTTTGAGACTATTGGGGAGTCAGCGCTAGCGAAGTCTGTCCTCCCCTCGACCCCATGTGCCCTCCCGTGCGTGGTACATGGAAGAGGGGCACGCGAAAATGCAACAATGTCCCAAAGTGAGCCGAGAAGAGGCTCAGGAAGAAAGTAGCGAGAGATGAGCAATACAGAGTGGTCTACTTCCCCCTGACCACACTCCACTAGCTCTCGTCACTGACTGACTGGTTGCTACTAGGCACATGACGTATGAGAAAACGCCCCAGGCCGACCAATTTACAAAACAGAGGGATATTATCTATTAAAAAAAATTAAAAATCAATTATTGATACCCGACACTGTGGCAATATCAGTTCATGGTGCCACAGTATTGCTATTTTGTGGAAATCTTGGTAATTTATTGCTTTGCATTCATCGGAATTATTAGAATTTTTACTGCTTTATTATGACATTATTTAAAATTACTGCTGATGTAAATATGGTTGTAATCTGGAGTTTAAAACTGTATTGTTAAAAATAATGGCGGAACTCCACAATACTGCCATGTTACCAGTTGATGGTGCCATACCAGTGTTATCTAGCAGAATGCATAGCAACTAACTGCTTTGTATTCAACTCTAATCTTTTCATTGGTATCATCATTGATTTACTTTGATAAGTACTTGTGTATTAGCGGGGCTGCAGGGACTGTTATCTGTCATTGTGTATAACCTTAATACTGATAATTCATATACTGATGACACATCCTTTCTTATTCATATTAATGGAAATTGAAATATTAAAAATTTAGTAATAAAATGTTAATTCTAGGCCCCTCTTGCCTAGTTCCTCTTCTTTTATAAATTTTATCCCTACACTTTCGATGAGAACATCTCCAGTTCTATCCTTGTCATAATCCTTTTGGTGACTTTTTTTCGCATAATTTCATCTTTGGAATCATTCCAAACTTCTGGAAGTATTTCACAGCTTCTTTTTTTTTAAGACGGCTATTCCTAAAGTATTATTTTTTTCATTTTAAATAGGCAATAACAACAGGAATCAAAATAAAATACAAAATTAAATTTAATAAACAATGCAGAAATTTAAAGAGACAATAAACAATATTAACAAGGCAAAAACACTAAAATCAATACAGAAAACAATTTAATAATGCACACACAAATAACTCAAATGAGATAAGTGATAAGAAGAGGTTATAGGAAATAAGGAGGAAGACTGGCTAATACACAAGAATCCTTTGATATTATTCAAAGCTATTATTGTCTTGATATCAATCAATGACTGTCGGCTTCCTCTCATACTGACTGCTCAAGAGAAATACAAACCCCCAAAGGGTCCTTCAGTCAAGCTTATGCCTTAAATATAATTTACATTTTAGTGCTGAAGTTACCAAAGTTGCATTGTTTCCCTTACTGTTGAAAAATTAGTAGTATGTTTTAAAATTATTTATTTTTAGTTTTCAAATGGACAAATTTACGTTCAAACTGGGAAAGGCTTAAGGTTTGCTAAGGTAACATTTCGTGGATGTCAGCAAGAAGAAGTTCTTTATCAACTTAACCCGACCATTTATAGCAAACCCGTCGAGAGAAAAAGAACTAAATCTCTTTCCCATCAAACCAAAGGTATCAAGAAATATTCTTTTATTTATTTGTTATGTTATTTATCAAAATTATTAATTATGTTTTGTATTTCATTAAATGATCATTAGTCAAAATGGCCTAGCATTATTTGGTAATATTATTAGTTGGTCTTACTTATTATTTTTGTTAAAATCGTGTATGAAAATTTCTAATTATTTATTAATTTTTCAGAAATCAACCATGCCAATGAACCTCCTTTAAAAAATGAGATGCTCGTAGAGTCGATTAAGGATGCTGATAAGTGCAAAGAATTTGACATAATTGAACTGACAAAAGAAGCTGTACCAGCTGAAATTGAAGAAAACGACTGCGAAGTGGCGCTAGAACTTGTATTGCCACTCGTTCAAAACGAAGAACTTATTTGCATAAATGAAGAGGACGCCTTAGAAAAAATTTCCAATAGTGAAATGTGTATCGTTCTTGACAATGGTTTAGAAACCCATGAAGATATCTCTACTTCTGATGTAAATGAGGTACAGGTTTTTCATTTTTACTGTTTATAATTTAGAAGTTTCATGCTATGAGTATATTTTTGTTCAGCTTTATCAAAAAATAAAGTTTCAATTCAATTTATATTGACCTTTATAATGGTGTTTGTTGCAAAATTTTGACTATACCAATGGTTATTAATGGTAATAGCATCGAACCGTGTTCTTTTAATTAATAATTAGTACTAAGAACCTTCATATTAATGCTGAGAAGGAGGTTTTTTTCTCATATCTTCATAATTGCACCATTATTTTCTCTTTTTTCTATATTAATTTGTATATATATACTTGGGTCTGTTGATGGTAACCCGTTATATCAAATGTATATAATTCCGCTCTTGGAAATATGGACACATTATATAGTGTTTTTATATAGTGCCTTTGAGTATATATTAAAAGAAAAAGATAAGACTATTGAGGGATTCTGTGATTCTGATTATACATCATATAAATATTATGTATGATATATAATGGCATGAGGTAAAGGCAAGTAGAGGAACTACTCACTGACAGTAGTCTAATAACAGATGTAAGATCCCCCATCTTCTTTTCAGATGCCTCAGAGGATTACCGAGAAATGTTAGAGGTAAATAGGTTTGAAACTAGTGGATTTGAGTGGGAATAAAGTTAGTCATAGAAAGGACTGATATCGGGTACGGGCCAAATCAGCAACAAAGTAAGGATTATTAAGGATTTAGTATTGCATAGACTGGAATCCAGAAGAATTTGGTGTTTTATCAGACTCCCATAGTTCAACTCTGTAAGTCCAAGTAGTTCTTAAAATAGTCATGTATACGAGACCTTTGAAATTAATCAGATGGAAGAATAGAGCGTTTATCGAGTAAGTGTTGAAGTAGCCCGAAATGCCGAGCGGTTATAAATTGTGAGTTCAAAACCTTCTTTCATGTTAACTAATTATTAAAATAAGGCATAGAGGTTATAAAAAGATTACTTTTTTTTTAATGTACGAAGTGTGGCTATTAAATAACGAGACTGACGTTACAAGTACGCATGTTCTAACCGCCATTGACTGACAGCTGTTTAGTGTAAAGCTTTCTCTTTAGTATGCAGTTAGTCTCGCTTCTGTAAACAGTACCGATTAGTCAGAGCCTACATTCGAGTGAGTGTTGTTTTTCTGTTTTGCTGGATAAAATGGTTAGTGCAATAATAGAGCAACGAATTATTGTGAAATTTCACTTCAAACTTGGAAAAACCGCTACTGAAACTTATAATTTACTGAAAGAAATGTATGGCAGTGAATGTTTATTGCAGGCATGTGTTTTTGAATGGTTTAAGCGTTTTAAAGATGCCCGAGAAGACGTTGAAGATGATTCGCGGCCAGGTCGCCCTTCAACGTCAAAAACGGATGATAATGTTGAAAAAGTCGGTAATTTGATTTGGTCTGTCCGTCGATTAAGTATTCGTGCAATTGCTGAAACTGTAGGCATTGATAAAGAATGTGTATGGCAAATTTTACATGACAATTTCAACATGCGAAAAGTGTGTGCCAAAATGGTGCCTAAAATTCTCACATTTAAACAACAAACAGCTCACAAACATGTTTGTACTGGCACTTTAGATGCCATTGAAAATAACCCAAATTTATTGGAAAGGGTAATAACATGTGATGAAACGTATATTTTTACTTATGATCCGGAAACGAAGCGCCAATCCATGCACTGGAAGACCCCAACTTCACCGAGAGCCAAAAAAGCTAGAATCGGCAAGTCAAAATTTAAAGCAATGATGATTGTTTTTTTCGATAATCATGGGATTGTGTACCTTCACTTGGTTCCTGAAGGTCAAACTATTAATCAATACTACTACCTTGAGGTACTTGCAAAACTGCGTGAAAGAGTAAGGAAAAAACAACCCATTTTGGGTGGAAGGACAAATCATGGGTTCTCCACTAAGACAATGCGCCAGCTCATTCCGCATTATCTGTCAAGAGGTTCCTAGCCCAGTACAGCATCCCAGTGTTGGAATATCCACCTTATTCACCAGATCTTGCACCATGTGACTTCTATCTGTTCCCTAATGTGAAATCTTCATTAAAAGGGACAAAATTTGAGTCCGTGGAAGCTGTAAAAGAGAAAGTGGCACGCTTCCTGAAGGAGCTGACGGAAGATGACTTCCAGCATTGTTTCCAACAATGGAAAATTCGCATGGAGCGTTGTAGAGATAGAGAACGGGTGTGTATAGAAGGTGATATTAAGTAATGTATAAAATAAAAATAAATTTTATTGCAACGTCAGTCTCGTTATTTAATAGGCACACCTCGTACTTTGTACATAAGAAAGAAAAAAAATGTTAATTAACCACCTCTCTGTATCAGTTTGTGTCAGCAAATCCATTGCATAATTTATTTTTATAATTAATTAGTATTCTAGTACTTTATATAATATTAAGTTATTTCCAAGCAATTCTGTTTACCTTTTATTCTATTTTAACATTTCAGGAAGTTGTTCTTGAAACTACACTGAAAGTGGAGGAAACTGGCCTAGATAATAATGAAGTGGTCAAAAATGAACAAGATGAAATTAAAATATTAGAAACAGATGAGAATGATGGTAAAATAGAAGAAACAGTAAATGATGTAGAAATTAATGATAATGAAAATGAAACACTATCGAAGGAGAAAGGACTCAAAATAGAAGAAGAAAAGCTGAAAAACAAGCGCAGATTATGGACCAGGGAAGAGGATAAATTGATTCTTCAGGCTTTTCAGAAGCAGCTTAGCACCGAGCAGACCTTCTCAAGAATTAGTGATCTGATGCCGAATCGAACGGTCGAGGATGTAAGTTTCAAAATTTATCTTATTCAGTTTTCTACGTTTTAGCCGATTAGTTGTAATATTCTTTACAAATGTCTTCTTACTTTTGATAAGGCAATGTAATGATTAAATAAAAATATCTAAAGATTTTAATAAAAGTAAATGTGTGTTAACAAAAGGCTGGGTGAGATTATACAAGATAGAATATGTCTTCTGTGAAATTTTTAGACCCCCAGAAAATCCTGGGCCTTAACAAAAAAAAATTAAATAGATAACCATTCTGGCAATAATTAAGAATTTTTTTTACATTGGTCTCTATTTTATAATTTTCACACCCACATAAATGTTTAAAAACCCCAAATAATGGGTGATTTTTTTAAGAACTTTCGGATTTGATTAGAAAAACAAACACATAAAGTTTAGAGAAATGTAGGAAATCTTTATTTGAGTTAATAGAACGATCTATATAATTCAATGTTTAAAGATGATTTCATGGAAATGTTGAGTACGGCTATGCCTCAAATGGTTCATACGCTGGATCTAATTTTGGTATACTTTCTCCAACATATCGGCCGGTATCTCACAAATAAATTCTTCAATATTGGCTTCCAGTGCGTCTCCGTTGAGGGCTTGTCCCTTTAGACATGAGCCTTAACATAGCCCCTCAACAAATAGTCTACAGGCGTTAAATCGCACGATCTAGGCGGCCATTGACCGGCCCCAAACGTAAAATAAACTGTTCACCGAACTCGCTTCTCATCTTTTGATAATAAAATTCAATAATCTGCAAGCGTTGTTCGTTTGTAAGTCGATTCATGGTTAAATTTTAGACCAAACTGAACATCCTTAACAGTAACATGTTACACGAAAACAGCTGAGCTGCCATAAAGAAAGTTGCTAAAAAATCACCCGTTACAATTAAATACAAATACGATATCACATTCATTTTTTGTTTTGGGTTTAGTACTTGGTAGAGACTGTCCTGCTCCAAGACAATGGTGGTGCAAGTCACTTAGATACAATATTTTCAAAACCAGAGAACTCAAGGATTGATAACAATAAAATAACTCGATTGTTTTCCCTTCATTATTTTATTTATTTTTTATCCTCTCCTTAAATTTTTATTTTTATTAAATAATTTTCACCATTCTCTTGTCTATTAAGATTTTAGATTATGTTATTTTCTAAAAAAATAAAGTATTATTTGTTTCTTAAATAAAATTCATGCTTTATGTTTTTGTTTTTTTCATGGCCTTAGGGACCATTGTTTTCACTTCTTTTCCTACCCCTTCTCTCCTTCCTCCTTTCTTCCCACCTTTTCCTCATTCTTTCCAATTGTTCTTTACTTCTTTCCTTGGTCCACACTATTCCTTTTCTCGCGTCTCTCTTTCCCACTAGGACCTTAATTTCTTTTAGTCTTTTCCCATAGTCATCCCTATCAAAACAGTCTTGGTCAGTTTCTTCCTTCATCTGTTTGATGCCCCCCCCCCCCCAGCACTCTTGTATCCTTTCATTTTATAGAAGATTTCTCTTTATGTTTATTTATGATAAAATAACATTTTAAAAATTATAAATAACAAAAGTTTCTTACAGATTCAGGGAAGGTTTCAAGTGCTAATGAACCTATTAGAGCAGATGACGAGTGGTTCCAACTACCCTTCGTAGTCATGTAGTCTATGTGTGCTAAATATTGCCGTTACCTGGATCCAGTTATCGTTACGGATTCCTGTCGCTTTTGGTATGGAAATCTGACACTATCTGTCATAAGGGATGATGTCAACAAGCGGTATATATTCCTAATTAAATTATGTTGGTGTATTTTAAATTCTATTGTATTAAGATTAGTAGAAATTTATGATTATCAATTACACGTATAAGGTTCCATGATATACCTTATATGGAATTTATGTTTAATGGGTTATTACCTGTAGAATTACTCAGTTGTAACCTCAGTGTTACCTTCTTCCTTCCATACATTGAGTTTAGAAGTTGTGTATATGTTATGAAGAGGATAGAGTAAATACTGTATTCCGATTATTCAGTGGGCTGTTGCTTGTAGATTTGATTTACTTTCAGTAATTTTACGTTTATTAGTACCTGTTTAATAAACAATCACAAATTATAATGAATACATATAATTAATACAATATAATATGTATACATTTTCATCTGCAATTTGAATACAGTATTTACTCTAGTATCATAATTATAAAAGACACATCTAAACTCAATGTATGGAAGAGAGAAGTTAATATTGAGGTTACATTTGCATCTAAATAGTATTGGTGACATATGTTAATGACAATGTTGAGATATGGTTATTGACTATAATTTTGGTACTAAGTCTAACCGCCTATATGATTAGGAGTTTGGACATTTCAATATTTTGATAATGTCACCACTATCTATTGTTGGAATAAGAATATTTATTATTTGTATAAGTTAATAATAAACTTAGTGGTTTCAACAAAGTTGACAAGTGATGTATAATTTAACGAGAAAATATTTTTAGCTGTGTTTAACTGAAGATTTTATTTATTTATTACTTCTATTATGTGAAAATTGAAAATTTTAATTGTGGTAATCATTTTATGGTATATTGTGAAATGAAACGCCCGTTGATATCTTGACATAGATACTCAGCATCAACATCAGGAAACTGTTTGTTCAGTCTGGATTAGGTATTATATTGACTACCTCATGATTTGTAATTACTTGGATTTATCATGTAATTTCATCACTGATTCTAGACGTTGCAGGGCTCTGGTTGATATGATATAGTGCAGTCCTGAGGAAGATGATATTATGGGGCCTCCTTGGTTAAGGAAGTTTGGAAGGTACTGGTACAAACATTTATAATCTAAGAATTTAAAATTTACTCTCAAAACTCATGTATCCAGTTCATAATTCTTCCTCTTCTAACTTCCATAATTTCTAGTCCGGGTGACCGAGTCATCTAATGCTTTTGCAGTTGGTAATCAAAGTTAAGCAACATCGAATTTGGTTAGCACATGGATGGGTGACTGCCCACTAAACCACAAAGTTCTGAATTCGGCATACAATTATTTCCCCCTCGTGAGTAAGTGAGGCCCATCTACTGGAGCCAACACATAAAGACTGGGTGTTGGAGTGATGACCTTACTCCGTGTTCTATTATTGGTAATCCTGTTATGGGTTCACAGGATGTCAATAGCCGCCCGGAGGTTTGGTGCCAGGATGGTCTACTTCAGGGAAAGATGCATAGGTCCTTGACAGTCAATAATCCATGGATTTCCTGTGGGAAGGAGTACTTTGGGTAAACAGGAAGACTAATATGTACAAGACTTGCAGAAGATAGAAGCATAAAGAAGATGGGTAGAAAGTTGTCAGCATTGGCAGAATATTTTGTGAATACTAGCCATGCTATTGAGTTTGACAAAATTAGGGTGGCTAAAAAGTATAATAACATGACAAAAAGAATGAAAGCCAGTCGAGGCCCACCCAATCAGAGACCATCCTGGTGTAATCCAGCCAATTAGATCGCTGGAAGTATAGAATCCACCTCCGGATCCAGAGAGCTATAAATACCAAAGTATAGAAAAACATTTTCAGTGTCAGATTTAGCTAGCAGTATAGCCAACAAAACGTGGGCAAAGAATTTGATGACACGGTCGAAACCAGAAGAAATATCCGATAAATCATGTTGTCATTTGTTTTATTAATTTCCCGATTTCCTTTTTATTCTTATTGTACATTGCTTTAAGAGAAGAAAGTATGTAGAAATAGGAAATTACGTGATGATTTGTAACAGCAATACCTTGGCACATGATTGTTGTGCTCAAACAAAAGTTTATAGATTAATAATGCTATGTTATACTAACATATTTTTGAAATATTTTATTAATTTTGCAATATTCCTTCATGTAAATTCAATTGTAATTCTTATTTTACATTGCTTGAATACTTCTGGAGAAGAAAATCTAAGGAAATAAAAATTTACTTGATAATTTGCTGCAATATGCAATAAATCCTTGGCACTTGGTTTTTATGCTTGAATAAAAGGTTATAGGTTATAGGTTAATAAGATTATGTTATATTAACATATTTTTGAAATATTTTCATTCTGTTTATTTCTGTGGTTATGTCCAAATCAGAGTATATAGTTTTTAAAAGAACAGGATGATTATCTAAAACAGCGCATTTGAACAAAAACTAGTTAAGATATGCAAACTTTTATTACAGACTTTTTTTTTCTATTGCCTTCCTGTGCTGCTTGACAACTTTCAATATTAAATGTATTCAATCACTATTTTACTTCTATATTAATATTCAACATTGAAGAGTAAGATTTCTGCAAATTATTATAATATGTTTTATGATTTTGAAATAAATATATTATTTTAAAAAAATATGGAACAAATGATTATTTTTAAAATTTTCATAAAGAACTGTAATATGTATGTATGCAACCTTTGAACGGGCACCATTTTTAAATGAAATGGCAGATAATCACATTAGGATGACATGTCATTATTACAAAACCCTTAAGAAATTGGTCATATAGTCTAATAAGAATACTGCAGATTAGGATGACAGATATTTTTTATTGTTAGATTTTTGGAGCCTTCATATCTTAAAATGTAAAACCTCAATTTTTTCCCTGATTTTATTTTTATTTTTTGGTCGATTAAGAAGGTTATTTATTGAAATTAATAAACCATAATTTACATATAGTTCCTGTTTTGTATTTATTTATACACTTTTCCTGTCACCATTTAAAATTAGCTAAATTAGTCCTAATTTTTGTATCCATTACTTTTTAGATCAATAAGATATAAAAAAAAAAATAAAATAAAGAAATTATTATTCTGGATCTTTAGTTGTATTATCTTTAACTTTTCTGAAACTTGTGCTACTTATATATCATCAAAATAAAGTTATGTGATGAAGGGAAAAATGAACAGAATAATAATATTAGTTAATCATCATTGATTGTTGAGATAGTAGTAGGGATTAATGTTTTGGATAAATACTTGATGTAATTAAAACATGTAATATTTATTTTATTATCATCAATTTTCTTTTATCACATGTATTCATTTTATAAATATAAATTAGACAACATTCAATTGATAAAAACTCTTACGTACCTCAACACAACAATTTAATTTTTAATCATGCACTCATTCATCTGTAGTTCATTTCCATTCATGCATTAACATAAATAATTTTCTTTTAATAAATAATCTTTTTAATTCAATAAATAACACTCAATAGATAAAATAACAGTCTCAAGTTTAAAATTTATAACACACCGATTTAAAACATATTTTTACAGCCAAGAGAATTTCCTTATTGATATCAGTTTTCGATTGTTTTTGTTGCATAAGGGTTAAGGGTTACGGCTCTTCCTGCAAGGCTTTGTAGGAATTCCATCGCTCTCTGTATCAAAGACCTTATCACTGACATATAATCAATACCTTTGATGAAGTTCAAGATTACATCTCTAATGGTAGCGAATATGGAATTGTTGGAATCATTTTCTTGTAATCTGTTGTAAACTTGGCTTCCGAATCCTTGAAGTAGTTCCCAAAGTATGTTGATTGCGCTACCTGGTTCACAAATTACAAATATAAATGTAGTATGGAAATAGTTGGGGGATGCAGTCAAAATATTTAAAAATATTAGTAGAACTAAGTTTTAATTGAAAATTCTATAATGCAAAGTGAAAAGTAGAGTTTTGGACCACAAAAGAGTCTCATGGCACTTACCCCTTTCATAAGACTTTTGGCACTAGGAGGGTTAAATGAACATATATATTTAATTAATTCAGTCGCTACAGAAAACACTATTGACATTTGAGGTAATGCTATTAGTATGTTGGTTTTACTTACTTAGGGTACCTCCCATCCCAGATGTGAGGACATAACGACAAGAGTCCCTCACTACGCTGATCACACCTTTATCAAGTAGGTTCCTGATTATTCTGGTGAGGAAGTTTTCTGAAAAAGATTTTTAATTTAAATTAAAGATTATTTAAAAAAATATATAATAAATGAGATTCTTATTCTAGTAAGTAATCAATATATCTGTGGTTAACTCAGCTTCTACATTACATTCTATACCATGTACTGAACACAAAACCCTTAATGAGTTTGAGTGGTATGAGTTTAATTGTTTAAGTGAAAATTTCTGTAGCTGCTTTTAGCGACTTTTGGTAGGAAGTAAACTTGTAGGTTCGCGTCAGCAACATGCTGGAGACTGGTGACACCTAGCGGCCAGTGGATGAGTTATACAATTTGTTTTAATCAACTTAAAAGGTTAGAATTCAATTGATATAAGAATAATTATATTTATTCAAAAAGTAGTTTAATGTTGTGCAACTGATACCGGTATGAGGAAACTTTTCGTTTCCCCTAATAGATTTTATTTATAATAATTCAATATCAGGAATTTTGGAATGATTGAAAGTTCAAATGATCTATGTATTGTTGAACTCAACGATGAAAATAATGCTAAAAAATGAAATAAAATCTATGTAAATATAAATTTGGGATGATTGATAGTCCATGGCAGTAATAACAAAAACGAGAAATTGCACAAAACTTAAATTACATAGTTAAATCTGCCTGGGATGTTAGGCAAAATATTCAAATAAAATCATGAGTTTTATAATTTTCTCAAAAAGTACTCTTAACAGTTTTAATTAAAATCGATTTATCAATGTGAAATTTAATCATTTTTAACATCGATTAGGTTTTATCAGTATCGAAATAGTCTGACTCCAGTCATTTTCAAAATGACTTCCTCTGAAATACTTTGAAATTTTATTTTATGTTGGATAAATAACCCTGTCTGATTGTTAGTAGTGATAAAAAAAAATGGAAAAATATGAACTATGAAGGATTTTTTTAATTATCTAAAGATAAAAAAATTAGAAATATTTCCTCAAGTTAAAATAAAAACCTGGAAATAAAAGTATTTATATAAATGTAGGATGGAAATATTTGGGGGTGCAGTCAAAAATGTACACAATAAGTGGAAACTTCTTCTCTAACATATTTATATAAATGTATGAAATGAGCTGTTATTTTTGAAAGTGGTACAAGTCCATTTTTTTCATATTCGCGATATCTAAATGTTTCCATTCGAATTACTTTAAAAATACGGGAAAATGTTTTTATCACTCAGCACTTAGCAAAGAGTGGTGTTAAACCCACAATACACCTTTTAAATTTTGCAAATTTAGTAATGCTTATTAAAATCATTTAAAAGAATAAACGATTTTTTTAGATCCAAATGGACTTATGCCACTTTCAAATATAAGAGCTAATATAATGCTAGAAAAGCGAAATATTTTAGAAAACAAATTATTTAACATATGTAGTCATGAATCGACTTCAGTGATTTTTGTGTGTAAAAACATTAAATTTAAACTGATTGTTTCATTGTTAAATTTTTGTGTTCATGACACATATGATAAAAAAGTTACATTAAAAAAAACTTGCTTTTTATTTACAATCTCAAAATTCCGGTTTTAGAATATTTATCTGTTAAATTATTAATATTCGTTAGAGTAAGTTAACTAAATTTTTTGTTATAAAAATATATAGATCATATACCTTGGACATCCATATTTATCTTGATTTGGCTTCAACTACTTTTTTCAAAAATATTTCTAAAACAATCGTTAATGGTTCATTTAGCTGCAAGAAAGAGCCGTATGTGTGTCTACTCGCGCGTGTGTGTGAGTCTACTTGCTACTAAATCGCTAAGCCTACATGATACATTCTTATCACATTGACTTTTGATCTCTTGTAATACTTGCATTGTTTACCTAAAGTAATAGTCTTATGGAATGAACACGTTAATCATAACATAATCATAATAATTTAAGAAAGAAAGAATGGTAATTATTCCCCAGGTTGTCGCTTCGAGTTGAGTCACAACACGTTTTAACTTTTCAGACTTTTCCCTTTAAACATTTTCCGAAAATACAAGTTATCATGTATAGAAAAGCTTTAGTATAGAAAAGATAATGTAATTATGGGGAAATGTGCATACTTCCGTAATCATTTAATCTAAAAATGAACGTTTTAACAAACACATATCATGTATATTTCTAAATGTTAGTTGAAATTTTTATTTCTTGATGAAATGATTATTGAAATCTACTCATTAATTACATTCTCTTATCCATACTGAAGCTCACGATAACTTGTATTTTGGTAAAATATTTTATTTTTTAAAATTTAATTTATTGATATTTACAACTATAATATGATTATAACTAGTAATTCTGCTGATATGTACATTATGACATGAAAAACGCATGTGGAGTAACTACCCATCGGTAGCACTCCAATAAAGTTCTATAGTAGATGGTCACGAGGCCATCTTCTTTTCAGACGCCTCGGAGGGTTATCAGGAATAGTATGAGAAGCAAGTTGAGAGACAAGAGGATTCGAGTATGAAGCTTGTCGTGGAAGGATAGGTATCTAGTTTGGGCCAAATCAGTAACATATGGGATATTAAGATCATGATGGATGAGTTTGTTTGTGACATAATAGGGAGCATTGAGGATTTTTCGAAGGATTTTGGATTGTAAGGATTGGATACGAGATGAATTGGATGGTTTAGTAGACCCCAAAGCTCAACTCCGTATGTCCAAATAGGTCTGATAACTGTCATGTAAATGAGTCTTTTGTAATTAATTGGTAGCTTAGAGCGTTTGTCCAGTAAGTGTTGAAGTAGGCGAAAACGTCGAGCAGTTTCTTGTCTTTTCAGTCTTGTATGAGGATGGTAAAATATTAAAAACGAAACTAATAAACAGTTAAAACTTGTTATAACTCAACTCGAAGCGGCAGCCTGTGGAAAAAATATCGAAAGAAGTTTAAAATAAATAAAATTTCATGATTATTAAAATTATGTATTTTTTTGGGCAAGATTTTGTTATGATTGGGTATGATTTTGATTTTATTATGTTTAAAAAAAATAAAAATAGTTGATTATGATATTTTGAATAAATAAAATAATCATTTCTATCTTCGATAGCCTTGCAAACATCTATTAAAAGAACTTTTGTACGCTAGGATTAAAACTCATTTCATACATTCATGTCCATAATAAGCCCTTCAGTCTAAACTCATCGATGGGAACAATCTGGTTGGAGAAAATTCGCCGATGAATTTTCTGATACTAGATGTATATAACCTCATTACAACCTCCATGTTGTTATTTATGAAAACCAACGAATAGATAAATAAAATGTGGCGATTATTCCGCAGGTTGTCGCTTCGAGTTGAGTTGCAACAAGTCTTAACTGTTTATTCGTTACATTTTTAATATTTTCCCAAAAAGCAAGTTATCGTGAGATTTAGTATGAAAAGGAGAATTTAATTATAGTCAATGAGTTGATTTCGGTAATCAAGAAATATAAGTTTCAGCTAACATTTCGAAAAATAACGATGTATTTTATATTTATTTTTATTTTATGGTGATTATTTAAATATTTTTATTTTGAAGAGAAAAGATTTGTCCAGGCCGGGATTCGATCCCAGGTCCTCCGCATTTCTAGCGCGGCACTCTCCCAACTGAGCTGCCAGGCCAGACAAATCCATCTCTTCACCGAAGATGAACATATATCACCTATATTTCGAAACTTTTATTTCTAGATTAAATTACTACCGAAATCTACTCATTAATTACATTCTCATTTCCATACTGAAGCTCACGATAACTTGTATTTTGGTAAAATATTATACACGGTGAAGAGAATGGATTTGTCTGGCCTTGTAGCTCAGTTGGAAAAGTGCCGCGCTAGAGATGCGGAGGACCCGGGTTCGAATCCCGGCCAGGACAAATATTTTCTCTTCAAAATAAAAATATGTTTGTCATAACGTTCATTTCTTGATGGAATGATTACCGAAGTATACAAAGTATCCCATAATTACTTTCTTTTTTTTCATACTAAAACAATTATTTTTCTTTTCGAGAATATTAAAAATAAGACGCCATTGGTAAATCCCGACTCCAAACCAAAACTCGAACCGACAACCAGCCTAACCGATACCCAATATATATTTTGTCTATAGGATTCCTTCCGGGTTTCCATAATATTTGATGTATACTAAGACAACCTGCGAAACTGATGCCTCGCATTGTATTAACCAGTAACTGGTCTGTAAACTAAACCTAAAAAATGTTTACATTAATTATATTTACCTACAGCTATAAAAAATAACACAGACGAAGTTGATAATGATGTAGAGATTTGAAGAATATTAACTAAAAACATACAGATAGTATGATTTTTTTTTGGTATAGTTTGTCTCGGTAGGTATTGATCCATTGAGTTTCGAGTAGTTTTGAAAGAATGCCAATGATCCGTGGATGTTATCCCTTCGAAGAAGTAGAGGTGAAAAAAAAACGTGCCCTAGAGAAGAAGGTACCGTGACTACTGGTAGCAGTACCTGGGTACCCCAAGGCATCTGCTTACCATTGTCAACCGGGCCCACTTTTCCGCAAAATTTCACGAGCTCATGGAACTAATTCGAATTTATTACCGACCCCTATTGAAAAGGCGCCGCCCCTCTCTAATAAAAATCTCTTCAACAAGCCGTTATAGCTGGCTATTATACAGCTGAGCTGTTGAGTGTCACCCGGGTGAGTACAATGGCTACAATGGATGTTCAATAAATACAGATGTCTCTCCGACCGCTGCCCGCTTAATCTTGTATCATTGTTATTATATCGTCCATTTTGGCTTATCACGCTTTGAGATTGATTTTCTAAGTCAATTGACTTTGTCGTCATAAGTGATGAATTACACAATAGATTTAGAAGTACACGTTTCGTCATATTCCAATATCATTGACAAAAAAAACTACCTTCACACCCTTTATATAGAAGCTGGGTGAGCCCTAAGAGTGCCTCCTGGTCCAATAGAATCGAATCTGTTAAAAGAATAAATCTGCCACAGACGGTCTCGAACCCGCACTCACCAATCTACGTATAGAGCTAAACCGCTCCCTACACTACTGATGTACACTATCCCCCCAGTGTGGCTATTAAAGTATGAATACAAACTTAGTATTGCTTTGAGATATTGACTATTTCGTTTTTAATATAGTAATAAATATTTTTTTTTAGGTTTGCTTTTTAGATTAAAAAAATTATTTACTTTTATTTTGAAGAGAAAAGATTTGTCTTGGCCGGGATTCGAACCCGGATCTTCCGCATTTCTAATGCGGCGCTCTCCCGACTGAGCTACCAGGTTCGTAACCAGGCCAGACAAATCCTTTCTCTTCACCGATCTTCTATCCCCAGTTCTCGCAATTTTTGCGATGTATATACGGGGACGAATGTTCATTAAACATTACTTTAATTAGGACCTTATTGACTTACGTCAATATGTTATTTATAATTTATTTTTATTAGTTCTTATTTTGATAGTGATTATTTTTAAATATTGTTCTTTTTAAGAGAAAAGATTTGTCCTGGCCGGGTTTCGAACCCGGGCCTTCCGCATCTCTAGTGCGGCACTCTCCCAACTGAGCTACCCGGTTCTTAACCAGGTTTTATTCTCTTCAAAGTAAAAATATTTAAATAATCACCATCAAATAAAATATAATTTATAAATATAAAAATTTAAGGTACGTCAACGAGATCCTAATTTAAAAAAAAGAAGTAATGTTCAATGAACATTCGTCCCCGTATATGCATCGCAAAAACTGCGAGAACTGGGGATATAGGATCGGCGAAGAGAAAGGATTTGTCTGGCTTGGTTACGAACCTGGTAGCTCAGTTGGTTGAGTGCCGCATTAGAGATGCGGAAGACCCGGGTTCGAATCCTGGCCAGGACTGGGAAAATGGCTAGAGTCAGACTATTTCGATGCTGTTAAAACCAAATCGATATTAAATTTTTTTTTTTCATTAAGTGTTTTAATTCTTAAATATTTTTATTTTGAAGAGAAAAGATTTGCCCTGGCCGGGATTCGATTGAAAAATTTATAAACAATACTTTCTTAGAAAATGTCTTGATGTTTCACTGCATTATTTCTATTCTCTGGCTACAAAAAAAGGAGTTCCTCGATCAGTAGCTAGGCAACGCAGATATAATATTACACCAAAAAAAAACTTGTCTATTTAATAGAGAGAGAACAGATAAATTGCCTTCTGTTGCCTAAGTATGCATCATGTTATTTATTATATTTGATATATGGTAAATTACAATAAATAATATAATGAAATAGCATCTTCACGATTGAAATTGGCTTGTAAAGGAGTTAGGTTTAGAAACGAAAGAATTCTTAAAAAGTTAATAAACGTCGAGCAAACTGGTAAGCGTTGAAGGGTGAGGCCGAAGCTAAGGTGAGAGGTTATAATAAAAATATAACCTTTGCGGCCCCGTGTCCCTTTTACGAAATAATCCTTAGATGGAGCTAGATTAAACTTATAGTGTATGTTCGTTAAGGTTATAAATCTGTTTAAGTACCGTAACCAAGCGTAACAACTTAACACATAAACCATATTGTTTATATTTTAGATGGATACAATTCACCACAATGATGGGGCCGCGGGATTAAACATGACGAAAAGATTGGCCTGGGGGGGGGGTCCGAGTTGAGGGCACACAAGAGACGGATATCGCATTCCATTAAGTGGAGCGTCCGGCGGTATAGGCGATGTTGGCAACACTGAGGGCGCACCATTACCATGTAACGAGAAGCCATCAGCCAGGATTGCCAACAAAAGAAATTGAATATTCAAAGAGCGGCCATGGCTGTTGACAGTTTATTGCAACCGTTGGGGGGGGGGTGATACACTAGGGACCGATCGCCTCTTCATTGGCCCTTCTCCGCTTACCCCACTCGACCGGACTCCAGGCTTGTCAATAGTATTTGTTTATGATATACATATACATATGCATAGTAGATATACATATACTATAAATATATAATATATAACAAATTAGTGAAAGAATTCCAACTAAAAACCTTAAGTCTCTAAACTAAAGCAAATACCTGTCCCTTTATTAAGGACAGGTATTTTCAATTTCCTACTTTAGTTTAGAGACTTAAGGTTTTTAGTTGTTTAATGTCTCTGATGACCTTTCCTTTTTTAATATATATATAATATATACATATTTTGTAAAACAACTTATTCAAAATTTCAGGTCAGTCCAAAAGTTCGTGCCCATTTTGGCGAAATTTTTAAATGATGAAAATAAAACACAATTTAACATTTTAATCTACGACATATTTTCCTCCACTATCTACAATATCTCCCCATCTTTCTGGTAGCTTTTTTATTCCATTGGTTTAAAAAGATTCTGGTTTTGAAGCAAAAAACCTCTGAGTTCATTTTGTATATCTTGTTTAGAATTGAACTTTTTGCCTAGGCAAAAATTTTGTAAGACACGAAATAAGGATGCGGCAAAAGCTCCCAATTCAGTTCGTTAATTGTTTGCAGAGTTTATAATGAAAAAAATGTATATAAAAAAACTCAGCGCGTTTATATGCGTTATCGATATTCATTTTTAATTGGTGTTAATATGCGTCGGATCTTTACGAAATTTGGTGACAAACTGAGGAATACATCAGTCAAGCAATGACGAGTTTCGACAGGTTCGGAATCTTATCGATCTGGTAATGTGTCATCGCTAATCCCAAGCATGCTATTAATGCGCACGAACTTTTGGACTGACCTGATATTTTCTATACATTTTCCCCAAACTTGTTATCAAATTTTTATTCCCAGTAGTGAAAAATTCACGATTTTGTGATGTAATAAAGTCTGAAAATATGTTTTTGCACTATATTTTTCAACAATTTTAAGGAAGTTGTCCAAATTTCTGAACAGATGGAAATCTGTTGGAGATGATTTAGGCGAACAACATGGATGTAAAAGTACTTGGTAATCCAGCTCGTTTAGTTTTCGGCCTGGTGTTGTCGTGTGAGAGTTAACTTTCTGACAAACCAATGCAGGTGGTTATTTGATAAGTTTTTGTTTCATCATGCCAATATCCCTGCAGTACGATGTGGATGCGATGGTTTAACGACTAGGTAGAAAGGATAAATTAATTATTTATGTATGAATCAAACTGTATCACCAGCTGAAAATTTCTCAAACCAGCAGCGAATGGTCCGTTCGTTACAACAACCTTCTCCAAACGCGGTGGTAATGTTTCTTGCACCTTTGGCTGCCGAGTGTCCAAATTTAAAAATACAAGAAAATCGTCTGGTTCCTAAGTAATATTTGATGACATACTAAACAAGGTTTGTAAAATTGCAGTGTTAGTAAATATTATAAAAAGATAGGATTAATAACAGCTCATTACAATCTACAGAAGTTGTCTAATTCCACTTTGAATTTTAGAAATAATAAAAACAGATATTTCTTATGAAACGACCCATAGTATGTATTATTAAACATTAACATTTTTTAATTTATTTTTTATTATTTTTTTTTCTCTAAGGGTTTCCTCATATTGAGGTTTCCTTCAACCAAAAAGTTCCTTTAATTCCTGTTTCCACTTTTTTCTGTCTTGTATATCTTCCTCCCTCAGACCACAGCCCTGTATACTTTCCTCAATGCCTTCTAACCATCTTTATCGAGGTCTTCCTCGCCGTTTCCTCCCTTCGCCACTCCAATGGAGAATTAAGTTGGGCAATCTTTCTTCCTTCAATGTTCTTAGATGCCCATACCATTCCAATCTTTTTTTCTCTATATTTTGGTTGAATTTGCATCCGTTCACTAATTTCGGCATTAGTCCTTCTAGTCTGGATACCCTGGCAGCTCTCCTCCAATAGTCCATCTCTGTACCAAGAAGCTTTTTTCCTAGAGCAGCGCTTATCGTTAATGTTTCTGCTCCATAAAGCAATATGCTTTCAATTACGGACTTGTATATGAGCTTCTTGGTATCTTTCGTCATATTGTTGCTTCAATGGACCGAGTTAAGGATACCAATAGCTTTGCGGGTTGTATTAATCCTTTGTTTTATCTATTTTTCCGATGTTCCATTCTTTTCCATTACAGAGCCAAAATATTTAAAATTATCCACTCGTTTTATGGCATTTACTTCAATTAAGAGGTTCTCCTGATCATATATGGTCATATATTCAGTTTTTTCGAAGTTTATTTTAAGGCCCCAACTGTCATCTGTCTCCCGCAGTTTTTGGTAGCATGTATTCTGCATCCTCATGGTTTTGAGCGACAATTACCTGATCATCCGCGAACAGTAGGTTATGGAGATGGCTGTTACCTGTCCTTACTCCCATTGGCTTACATTCTTTTAATCCCATTGAAATGTTTTATTAATATTTTTTTAAACTATTTTCTTTGGGGCTTCACTAAGCCTACGAATTACTCTCCTATCATATCCTTATAATTCAAATTTCGTCGTAAAATCCTGAATGCTCTTTAGTTTGTTACGAGTAAAATCATACATAACGAGGTTAATATTCCATTCTCATCGATTTGTCCCGACCCGATATCAGTCCTTTCGTGACAAACTTTATCCTCATTGAAACCTAGTTTCAACTTCAATTTCCTATAATCCTCCGAGGTGTCTGAAAAGAATATGGCTTCGGGACCTTTTGACTTAAAATTGTACTTATAGTTATGGTAGTACCAGTGGGTAGTTTCTCTATTTAACTTGTCAATATATATCATTCATAATATTTCCTTGTGATAATACACAGTCATACTTGCCAATAAATATATTTACAAAATAATTATAATTTTTAGAAAATATAATTCATAAAGCAGGACTAGTTGTATAGTTGAATATTATTTGTATCTTTTTATGACTAAAAAAATATATATACAATTATGAACCGACGGGAGAAGAAATATGGCAAGAATATATTTATACCTATAGCAGACTAAACCATGGGCTAACAAACGCGTGGCAGTAACTTGCTACGTGTAAACACTGCCACATCTGCCTTCGATATACATCTGCCACTTCCACACTGCCATCTTGCCACTTCTCACAAAATGTCTCATTCATCTAATAGTAATGGCGTCTTCTAATAATAACAACTGAGAAATAGATCAACATCAGAGGAAGTATACATTTAGTATACAGTGCTACAATTTCATCTTCGGTATTACATTCATCAGAATAAAAGGTAAATGACTTGTTGATCGATAATTCGTTCTTATTCGAACCGATTATTCTTCGAAATACCTTTTTCGAAGACCTTAACAACAGGTTTTAAGATTTAGATGTTTCAAAATTACTAGCTGATTGTACAATCTATTTATTGATAAGTGTTAGTGTTTAGTCATAATCGAACTTCAAAGATGTCTTACCCATTTTAAATAGGCCAGCGGCCAGGTACCGAAAAAGGGCTTTAGGTTGCAATAAATTGAAGAGATTTGCATTTTTTATATGTTGTAAGCGCATGTCTGATAGAGGAAATCCAAGTTTGCTACCGAAAAAACGGATGGGAAAACTTTTGGTGGCCGAAAAAACACGAAATTTTCGGAGTAATTTCAGTTTTTGGCCTATATCTCCTAATTGGTGAGTTTTTGATTAAAAAAAAAACAACTATAAGTGATTAATGTAGATTAAATTTTTTATGATTTGAGCCCAACCGCAGCTCTGTAGCTTTAATAAATTCTAATTTACGTTCCTTTGAAAATTGGTAATTTTTTCCTAAAAATCCAAATTTTATGTTTTGGCCGACTTTCGTAAGGAACACCGTCCGAAGGAGTGATCCTACGATGAATTTAATTTAAGCACAGACCGAGGCCTACAGATCTTATAGATTCTGAGTTATGCCTCTTGGTCATTTTTTCCAAATAGTCCAAATATAGGCCAGCGGCCAGGTGTTTGAGGGTCACAAAAATTGAAGAGAGTTCATTTTTGGCATATCTGAGTAGTGTAAATCCAAGTTTGCAACCGAAAAACGGATGGGTAAACTTTTGGTGGCCGAAAAACCTCGGGGAGAGTGGTTAGCTGCCTTCAGGCACCTGCCCTCTGGCCTAAAACTCCATAAAGTGGATCCCGTAAATGGCTGACACTGTACTATTTCCTGAACAACCGTTGTTCAGAGTGGTGATTAAAGGTGCTGAATCAAAAAGTTGCTGGGTGAGCCACGGGAGGGTCTCCAGATCCCACAGGGTGCATCCCTCTGATGTTAACGGTTAAGTCCTAAATTTTGCCTGTCAAAGTTTAAATAGGATAGCGGTCCTTAACGAGTACCTTAAAACGAGGGTACCTCAGGAACCTCATTTTACGTACCCGCCGAAGGATGGCAAAACTAAGGACTCCCTTTAAATAACACCTGCCGAGCCCCGAATCCACGATCTTGAGCATAGTGGGTTGTCATGCTAACCTATACACTACAGGTAAACGTCTTTGATTTTCCATAATCAACATTTAAAAATAGGTCATACAGATTTCTAAGTTGAGTTGTAACTATTTTAGTAGTCAGACAGGCATCATCAGGACATAACCTAGAATAAAAATTTACACTCATCAATCATAATCAGCAAATGCTAGTTTTTTGTCGAATATCTTTGAAGTTAATTATTATTTTTATGTATGTCCTGCTGTTTTTTTACTCTCCAGTGAAATTTCAGAGACTGAACGCTTTATTTTTTGGAACATCGAGTGGCATTCCTATAATTATTTCATGTCTCTTCGAAGTAAAATTTAATGTCCTTTAATTCTTGAAATTGAAAATTTTTATCAGGGTAGAAAGTCATGGTACAACTGTCAATAATTGTAAATAACTATAAATCAATAATTGAAAACAGAAATTAATGTCCACAATTCCGGAAGATGTCTAATGAAGTAGTGGTGTCAGTTTTCTATATATTTTTTCGAAGACAATTATATGAAATAGCTGAGCTTAGTTAAAATAAGTCCTATTTGTTTTCCGCTAAGACTATTTGAAATAACATTTTAAGAGACGAAGCGGTTGAAGACAGAAGACTGTTGATGTATTCATGGAGGGTCTACTGCTCCAGATATTGCCGCCATTTAAGGACGAGAAAGCGTGCCGGAGGACCCCGAGAAGACTTTGGATTCAGGAAGGTGGAGGATATCCATCTTGAAGTTTATTAGACCGACGGGAGGCCTGGAGTGGCCATGCATACAGATCTTGCTTCTTGGTCGCTACTCCCAGCTTCTGGAAGTCTTCATTCTCCAACTTCCGGTACCTAGTCAAGTAAATATATCGATGTGTATTGAATAATTAAATACATTGCTATGGTGTCGTAACCAGGCCCAAATGAAGGTCTCATGGAAAATAATGATTTATTAATATGATTCATTTTTGTGTGAGAAATGTGGGATGGAACTCCCACAGGAGATCGCTGCAATTGAAAAACAAGGCTTATATTCCTGCATTAATATATTCTCAATGGTTCATCATTATAGTTACGATTTCCTAATATGGAATGGAATGATTTGTAGCGATAATTAGTTTCCTGCAATTCTCTTCTTTGTTTCTTAGAAACAAGAGATTACTCGTCGATCTGACCGTTCGGGATTTCAATTAATATAGTTTTCATCCGGGTGAGTTGTAGAGTCGGAATTCATTACATCTTTATAGAGATACCTTTTTGATAAGAACCGAGTCCTTCGGAAGATCTGGCAGATAGGTCTCCAAGTATTTTCTGTTCATTATGATGGGCATCAGGAAGGAACCATTCTTTGATCCTAGTTTTCTTCTTTGATACTGCCAAGATGAGGAGGAGGGAAGAGTTGAGGAGTACATAAATACTGACGGAATGAATACAGATTGGGTATTCATTAGTTATTTATACAAAGGATTGATATTGCTTTGATAATCTGATAACCTACTACTTATTTACTCCAACAACTGGAAATTCCCAAATTGCAGGTTTGTTTTTGAATCCAAAAAAAAAACAAAAAACGTTTGGGCTCGATAATATTGTTATTACTATTTATTTTATGGCTTCAGATTTCAATAGAATTGCATCTACATCTTGCAAATTAATCATCGAATTACAAACGATTTTACTTAATTAAAAAGTTGCCGACAATTATGTGTCTAAGAGCAGGTGTTCTTGGCCATGTTTCAGTATCAGCCGATGAAATGATAATTGGAATCGATATCATTTTGTCGAGATTATTATTAACCCTTTAACTGCTACAGACGATATATGCCGGCGCAAGGGAACATGCCCCCTTTGCTAAAGACGATATATGCCGTCCTGCATCACACACGCCCTCAGTAATAAAGACGATATATGCCGTCCTGCATCACACACACCCTCAGTGCTAAAGAATGATTTTCTATCTATTTGCTAAAACCGAGTATAAACTACGCGACATTGTAATGTTGATATTTATATGGTTTGGGTTTAGAAGACTTGCTACCTCGACACCCTCCACTTTTGTGACGTAAATTTTACGTCACGTCCTTATCACTGATAGCTCTGGTCCCAGTAACCTGGTCCCACTACATCCCCTCCATCTTTCCTTCCAACTTCCCCTCCATCTATTCAAGTACTAGGTTATACCTTTCGTTATATTTCCAAACAACTTCTGCTGTAACTGTAACGCTCTTTATTTCCTTATATAATTACTAATATTATTAACACTAAATTAACAATTGTGTAGATTCCAAATGTTGTATATTTTATTTTATATATTTCCAAATGGTTATTGAGACCTTCATTTGCTCACGGAAATGGTTTGTTTTGATTGCCGCTTGTTTTACACTGAATTTGTTGCCAGTTTTGGCACAAATGAAGTTATTTACGTTCAGTTTTGAAATTGACAGTATTAACATTTTAACTTATTCTAGGATATTCTTCAAATTAGACAGAGTGCTCTGAGCTTCTGCCGTAACTCTTCAAGTGCTCTTACTAGAGTTTACGTGATATAATTGCAAGTTATGTCTGCAGCAACAGTCATGTAATGTATTAAATGAATCATGAAGATGATTCAAGAGGGGCAGGAGGGGAAGTGGTGGGGATAAAGTGCCGGTAGAGCTATGAGCGGTGTGTAGACGGCGCTGGCTGTCACCTACGTCAGAAAAGTCCAGGGGAAGTCTTCTAAACCCATACCAAAAGTTCTAACTTCGCCAGTGTCGGTCGATAGACTGAATCAAAAAGGAGGATGGAAACAATGAAATACATTAACAGATAGTAGTAAAGGTGCGTAATGAAGGATAGAATGGAGTTAAAAAGTATGTAGCAGAAGCCGGTAGGCGGGTAGCCGGCCCACTTAGCGCTCTGATAGATGTAAAGCTCTTCACTCCCAGCAGTTAAAGAGTTATCTAACTTGATATATTGGATAAAAAGTAATAAACGATAACATCGATTAAAAAAAAAAATGATCGATGTATCTTTAAATATCAACATTCATAGTACCGAAATATGCACATGCTTTCCGGAATGGAACTGCAAATACCGTTTCAGGGAACAGAAGGTTTGTTGTGATAACAATCCAAGGGGCGGGATAGCTCCATGTGTAGAACCCTTAGTTAACGTGCAGGTCCGGGTTCATATCCTACATTGGCGGAAACATAATTTAATCTTTTAACAGCTATAGATGGGTCCTGCGATATCTGCTGTCTCCGATGGTGGCTACTTGATAAGTAGGTACACATTTAAATTGACTCAACAGAAATTTTTATTCTGTATTAAAGTTTCACAGATGTAATACAAATAGTTAATAATCCAAAAGATTGCCGGGTAGCTTAGTGTTTAGAGTGCTGAGCTGTTGTACTGAAGTTCCCAGGTTTGATTCCTGCTATGGGAGATAAATTATTTAATCTGATAACAGCTACAAATGGACCCTGCGGGATTTGCAGACTCTCTTGGTAACTACGAAGCCTTAATAAAGTAGGTACCCTTAATTTTGTGAAAAAACTGTTGGTTAAGCGTGTTATCGAACAACCATCGATTTACTAACTGTACATTCGCTACCATGTACTAAACCCAAGACCCTTCTTGGGTTGTTGTTAGTACAGATTTTTTAGGAGTAACAAACCCGATAGCGTGCCTTACCAGAGCGCCCTGGGTGGTCTAGAAGTATCAGCTACTTGATAAAAAGTTGTTGCCACTTCATCTCCAGATGGCGCCTAGCATAAACTACAAGGGACAGTTTCTTCTGCTTAATTGTGGCCGACATTTTCCAATGATTGCCTCCCGCCGCCTTGACAACCGTTGCCTAGGCGACAGCTGAAGGTATTACCAAAACAAACCAGGGCTGGACCACTTAAGGTTTATTAAAAAACCTTGTCCGGGCTAGCTAACCAGCTTCTGGCCTTGTCTGGGCAAAAACACGAGGGTAGGTTTCAACCTTGTTAACCTGTCGTCGGATATAAGTTGATGTATTGCTGCTAAATCTCAATATCAATGTTTATATTCCCAAATTTCCCTCTAAATTGGTGGCACAATATATCGAATAAAGTATATTTTTTAATATAACGAATTGCAATTCCATGCAGGCCCCTTTGAACAGTTACTCTAAATGTTGTAATAATAATACATAAATAGTAATAATAAATAATAAATCTTTAATCTTTGATATCTGTTTAATAAATGAGTTTGAGATATATGTTAATATCAACTTTTTTTTTTATTTTGTGTTAGAGAACACATACCTAAAATAGGGCCGTGCAATTCCGAAACACCCTGTATATTCCAGAGTGGATTTATCCCATCATACAATTAAAGTATTTATTTCCCTTTAGTGTGACCGATATTTTGCTGTATTTAGGTATAAATAGTGCGTTTTTATTTAATAAAACAAAACGCGTTTCGTGCGTATTATATTTTTAATGGTACAGCATCAATTTGAGGGCTACAGATTTGTTGTTTAATTGCTGTAAAATGACATTATTTGTTGTTACACCTCCGTTATTACAATTTTTTTTTGTCACGAATTTCCTATAGTGTTGATTAATAAGATTAAAATTGTCATAAAGATAGACAATTAAAATTGATTGTCTTCTATTTCAAGTTGAGCCGGGCACGCTTCTACATTGCTGATTGTGAAGGCTATGTGATGAGCGCGTATATCCAACTAGGTAAGATATAGAGGATGCCAACGTCCGATGTGAGATGTGTGTTCCGGGCCGAGAGTTAATTTCGTTATTTATACCATCAGATGCGGTTCCATGAATCAGCTGGATGATATGAAGCGATGCAGCTGTGGCATTCCATTGTGGCTCCGCAATAAGCAGGGAGTTATTTGCTGATAGCTGATAGGCCGGGGTACTTAGTCAGCCTGGTTCTGATTGGTCGGATGCAGATATGTATCAGTTAGGAGGGCTGTGATTGGTCGCCTGCGTGTCGACTCTGTAAGGTCAAGGGTCAATTAGTGAAATATCTTTATTGCGACCCCTGTTGTAAATTAGTTGTCGTTGTTACTGGCAACTGTTAACATATTTTCTTTAAGTTTACATATAGTTTAAGCCCACTATCATAGATTTCTCATGGGGAAATTTATATTTAAATCATTCATGATTTATCCGCTACATTTGATTGTTATTTAAGTTAAAATATTGCACTTCCAAAGACAGCAAACTGCGGGCAGTTTCAATAGCTACCAATTAATTACAACATACCCAAATACATGACTGTTATTAGACCTATCTGGATTACGGAGTAGAGCTTTGAGGCTCCACTAAGCCATCGAATTCCTCTCGCATACAATCCTTACAATCCGAAATCCTCTATGCTCCGTAATTTAGTATAAATAAAATCATCCATAATGATTTTCATGTCCCGTTAGTTACTGATTTGGCCCGAATCGGTATCAACCCTTTCATGACAAACTTTATTCCCACTGAAACCCAATAATTTCAAACCTAGCTTTCGACGGGTCTGAAAAGGAGATGGTCTCGTGACCTTCTAATTTGAATTTGTTATTTGAATAATACCTGGGGTTAGTTTCTCTACTTGCCTTCTTATAATGTCATTCTATTTAGTTGTTTTATTATAATAAATAATAATAACAAAAAATAAATAAATAAGTTGTACATTTCAATAGGTAAATTTTTTTAAAATATTACATTGAAGGCTGTGGTTTTAAGTGTTTTAACATTTTTTTCGGACTACAGTCCCCATCAAACATAGAAATCCACATTTCCATGAAATCAGAATTTATGGAATAAAATAGTGTATAAACCTTTACCACTACAGCCCATTAAACATATTATTGTTATATATATATATTATTACTAGCTGACCCGGCCACGCGTTGCTGTGGCTGTTGTAATAGTTTTAAAAAATATTACTTTAAAATTTGAATGGATCACCAGTTTGGATTCCGAGCATCCCACTCCACTAATCAGCAATGTCATCGTGTGGTGGATGTAGTCTCCTCTGCATTAGAACGTGGATCATATTGTTCGGGCGTCTTTCTTGACGTGGAACAGGCTTTCGACCGAGTCTGGTATCCGGGATTGCTCTATAAACTCCGTAAATTTCTACCGCCTATCTACTTTCTCGTCCTTCAATCCTATCTCACAAACAGAACTTTCCAAGTAAACCACAATAATGTCTATTCATCCCTCTTTTCCCAATCTGCTGGTGTTCCTCAAGGTAGTATCCTTGGCCCAATCCTTTATACAGCTGACATCCCAACTCATCCTAATACTATCCTTACCACATATGCTGATGATACATGTGTATTATCAGTCAATACCAATCCAGTTATTGTATCCCAAAGCCTCCAATCCCATATCACTGATCTTGAAGAATGGTGCCAGAACTGGAGAATTAAAATAAATTCTCAAAAATCCCATCAAATCACTTTTACCTTACGTCGTAAACCAATGACTTCCTGCCCTTCAGTATCCTTTAATAATATCCCACTTGTGCCTGTAGAACAGATCCGATACTTAGGGTTGCATCTCGACAAACGATTAACCTGGAATCCTCATACAATACTGAAAAGACAAGAAACCGCCCGACGTTTCAGGCTACTTCAACACTTACTAGACAAACGCTCTAAGCTCCCAATTCATTACAAAAGACTCATCTACATGACCATCATACGACCTATTTGAACTTACGGAGTAGAGCTTTGGGGCTCCACTAAGCCATCGAATTCTTCTCGTATCCAATCCCTACAATCCAAAATCCTTCGTAAAATCCTCAACGCTCCTTATTTTGTTAAGAATATAGTCATCCATAACGACCTTAATGTCCCATTTGTTGCTGATCTGGCCCGATCCCGGTATCTATCCTTTCATAAAAAACTTCATTTCTACTCAAACCCTCTAGTTTCAAACCTATCTTCCTCTTCAATTCCCGATAATCCTCCGAGGCGTCTGAGAAGAAGATGGCCACGTGACCTTCTTAGTTGAACATGCGATTTGAGTACTACCAGTGGGTAGTTTCTCTACTTGTCATTATATCATGTCATTATGTATCACTCATCCAATTTACTTGTTATATTACTGTAATATAGTTGTAAATATCAATAAATAAATAATTATAAAAAAAAATTTGAATGGAAAATATGAATTTAAAAGATTTTTGATTTTACATTTTATTCATCTTATATCGAAGTATAGTATATAATAAATAAATAATATACAAAATTCTTAACTAATGAAATATAAACATTAGATTAATGAATGAGGTAGATCAATATTATTAGCCATTTTTAATTATGGTTTAATTATGGCTAATAATTTTTTTCATTATAACTATTTATTTCAATTTAATTAGGCGCTAATCGATGCATTTTTTTAATCTGTCCTTTGCTAATATAATAGATTAGATGTTTTACTAACACGTAAGCATGCAACATATAATTTTCCATGGGAGAAATTTGAATGTTCTAGTTCCTAACTGCAAATGGACATTGGCTGGCCTTGAGACTTGTTGATGGCGATAGCAAAAGCCAAGCGCATATCAAATTGAAGTCTTTTGAACGGTATTATGGGTTCTGATGGAATTTATTAGATAGAGATTAGATTCCGGTTAGTTATTATATGATTGGAACTTAACTCAGGATCCGTTAGGACTACAGAGCTGGATTTGAGATAAAACTGTGACACATTTCACTTAGGGGTTTGAAAAATAGTTTACGCCCGATTCTCAGACCTACTGAATATACTCACAAAATTTCATAAGAATCGGTCGAGTCGTTTCGGAGGAGTTTTGTTTCTAATACTGTGACACGACAATTTTATATATTAGATGGGGATGAGGTTCCGGTTAATCATTATATTTAACTCAGGGTCTGTTTGACGTACAGAGCCGCGTTTGGTTATCAAATTGAAGCAAATTTCATCTTCTTTAAGATTGGACATTTACGTTTTCCCCTAAAACGCACCGATTAGGATATTCAGGCCGAAAAGTGAAACAACTCCGAAAATTTCGAAGTTTGTCGGCCACCGAAAGTATTCCCGTCCGTTTTTTCGGTTGTAAACTTGGATTTACACTACTCAGACATGCCCTTACAAGATATCAAAAATGCAGCTTCATCAAGCGTCACTGCTACGATCGACGCATAATCAATAATATTGGCCGACCCATATCACTTAGGGGTTTGAAAAATAGTTTACGTCCGATTCTCAGAGATACTGAATATACTCACAACATATATATATTATAAGGAAGGAAATAGTTGGGGGTGCAGTCATATTAAACACTAAATAATTACCCACTTATTTAGTGTTTAATATGACTGCACCCCCAACTATTTCCTTCTTTATTCAGATCTTCCAGTCAACTATCTCCTCGCATATTTTTATTATTGTTAATATATATTATTATTAAGTTGGTCAATGTACTATTTTCAAACCAACGAATATGAAAGGAAGTGATTTACCCTGAATATTGGTCTTCCTAATTAAGGGCGACCGATTTATAAAAGCTGGATTTATAGACTCCAGCTTCTACGGTTTATAATAGACTAAATAATTATCTGTCAAGGCCGGTCTCCGTTCCGGAAACTACAGATTAATAAAAAGTGCGCTTACACACTAAACACCCTCGTTCCTTCTAATAATTAACAATAATAATAAAGACTATAGGGACCAGGAGGTTCGATGCCGATACAAGCAATCACTGTTTAGAAACCTCTGCCCGCGTATTACCGCTCAAATCAATAACTGTAAACTGCAATTATAAAGAAATAGAGCTTCTGATGATTCAGTGAAATTACCAAGTTTTTAAATATAGTTGCCGTATGTCTGCTTATGAATAAAATGGCGGTATCAGTTCCGCAGGTTGTCGCTCCGAGTTAAGTCACATCAAGTTTTAACTTTTCTTTTGTTTCATTATTAATATTCTCAAAAATAAAAATAAACGTTGGGTTTAGTGTGGAAAAAAGTGTAATTACGGCAAATTTGTGATTTTCGGTAATCATTTCATCAATAAACGTTTTAACTTACATTCGAAGTATAGATGATATAATTTTAACTATTTTTATTTTTGAAGTGAAAAGACATGCCCAGGGCCGGTATTCGAACCCGGGTCTCCTACATTCCGTACCTCGGTCAGACAAATCCGTTCTCTTCACTGATCCCATATCCCCGTGTTCTGGCAATTTGCGATGTATACAAGGGGAAGAATGTTCATTGAACATTACTTTAATTAGGATCTTGTTGACTTACGTCATTATTATAATTTGTTTTATTTTATTTTTTTATTAATTTTAAATATTATTTATTTTTGAAGAGAAATGCAACCAAATTAACATTAAGTGGGCCAGACTCAATGGCTACATGTTGTACATTAAAGCCAATAAAGAATTTTTATATTATTTTTGAAGAGAAATGCAAGGACACGTGCGACCTGTCGACTCAAGTGCGAGAACACGGGGATATGGGATCAGTGAAGAGAATGGATATGTCTGACCGAGGTACGAACCGGGATAGGTCAGTTGGTAGAGCACCACAACGGAAATGTGGGAGACCCGGGTTCGAATCCCGGGCCTGGGCCTGTCTTTTCTCTTCAAAAATAAAAATAGTTAAAATTATATCATCTATACTTCGAATGTAAGTTGAAACGTTTATTGATGAAATGAGTACCGAAAATCTCATTATTTCCCATAATTACACTTTTTCCTATACTAAACCTAACGATTATTTGTGGGAGACCCGGGTTCGAATCTCATATCTTTTCTCTCCAAAAATAAAAAGAGTTAAAACTATATACAATTAATAAAAAATAAAATAAAATAGATTATAGATGATATATTTTTATTTTGAAGAGAAAAGGTTTGCCCCCAGCCGGGATTCGAACTTCGAACATTACTTGTACTTTTAGGATCTTTTTGACATACGTCATTATATTAATTAAAATTTATTATAATTTTTTAATCAATGCTTTAGTTTTTAAATATTTTTATTTTGAAGAGAAAAATAAATTCAAAATCAATATTCTCTTCAAAATAAAAATATTTAAAAATGAAAGCAAAGATTAAAAAATTATAATAAATTATAAATAATATAATGACGTATGTCAAAAAGATCCTAAAATTACAAGTAATGTTCAATAAACATTCTTCCTCGTGTAAACATCGCAAAATTGCAAGAACACGGGGGTTATGGGATCGGTGAAGAGAACAGATTTGTTCTAGGTAGGGAGCGACCCCGGTGGCTCAAATGGTTAGAGCGTTGCCACGCAGGCGGAGATCCGGGTTCGAATCCCGGCTGGGTGCAATTCTTTTCTCTTCAAAATAAAAATACTTAAAAATTATAGCAATGATTAAAAAAATTATAATAAATATAGGTGATATAGGTTTGTTGAAACATTCATTTCTTGATGAAAGAACATGACAAAAAAACCTTGCCGAAATATACACATTTTTCGTTATTACATTCCTTTTCCTCACTAAAGCTCACGTTTACTTGTATTTTTGGAGAATATTAAAAAGGGAACGTATGAAAAGGCAAAACTTGTTGTGAGTCAAATCGAAGCGACAACCTCCGGAACTAATTTATACTGACTATACACTTTCATTTCAGTATGTTAACTTTCAAAATAAAGATAGAACCAGCTTAAAACTTGGAAAAGTGTCCCAAACTATCTTACGGTAGTTTAAATACGACTGATTTATGTATTTTTTTTACATTGCGTCGGACAATGTTCCGTTCCCATGAGTAGCCAGTGGGTGGTCCCGATGGTTGCACTAACTCTGTCACGGACGAGGATACCACATGTGGCACAGAGTGGACACAGTTTTTGCCAGTCCTAATAGAGATGTGCTAGCTCTGGTTACCGAAGACACCGGACAAGCTTTATAATTGGCCAGAAGCGATAACAGTCTGAGTGTGATGGCCGTGTTCCAAGTACTCCGAGAATAGGCTACATCAGGCCGCGACTTGTACCGGTACCAGTAGCGAGATAAGGCAAGGAATCCCGATGTCGATAATAGATTACACGCTCGTCAAAAATAGTTGAGTAAAAAGCCGCGATCAAGTTATGAGGCGTCACCCTGAGAGTTGATTTACTCACACCGTTCGGAAGCCATTGCTGTAAACAGGACGCTATAAGAGGCCCTAAATATTTACAGGGTACCTAGGGCTAATGGAGCTGTCTATACTGTGTATACCCTTCCTCATTATATTGTGTATACACAGGTCACTTAGCTCGCCGCTGGGCTAACAGTGTTGTCTTATAGATCATCTATATGTCCCTGTTATTAATAGATCTGTGTATATCTATCTATAAACATGATCTGCTTCCCACTCTTAACTGATTTTTGGTAATTCGTCATAATGTATAAAGGATGCTTCACTTTCTTTAAATTCCTTTTTTTCTTTCCAAAATATAGGCATCTAAAAAAAATCTCAACAACTTTAAAATAAAAGTCTTTTTATTTTTATCTTTAATATGAAAAATTCCATATATCTACAGGCTTGGTGAATAAGTGGTTAAGTCTAATTCTCATCAAAAGAAGTTTCTTATACTTAAGTAAGCGGAAACGAATTATTTTATTAGTGAATAAGGGGCTAAGTAAGGCATTGGCTTGGGAAGGAGTTATTGCTTATATTAACTCAATTTCAAGCCAAAAACTACGAGAATGATACGATTCCGGTTATCTGAAAGCAGTTAACTCTCTCTGGGCGAAACCTGACTTAACTATTTATTCACCGGGGCTGATAACAGCTCTTAATCCAAAAAAAGTATATTAATTCATTATATAATTTATATTCACTAATTTCTAAACCTGATTAATATTTCTGCGAAGTAACTGAAAAAAATATATTAGATATGCCTTGGAGCGGAGTGGCTCAGTGGTAGAGTACTGAGTTGCCGTGCCGGAAATTCAGGTTCAAATCCCGCTGTGGGCAAGACTTTTATTTAGTCTGTTTGCAGCCGGAGATGGATCGTATATCTTAGGATCCTCCTAGGGCTCATCCAGCTTCTCTAAAAAATTATAAAAATAGGGTTCCCAATCTGGCGGTTGAGCGTAACCTAGGACAAGTCACCTTGCAGAACCGTTGTCCATAAAACAGTACAGTCCCTACCGGGTACTAACCCCAGACACATTCACGGGTTGTAGTGGTACAGGCTTTTTTTTTTAGATATGCCTTAAAGGACATATTACAATTAAACATATTTAAATGTTTTATGAAGGTTTTTATATTTCAACGGAAATATCCATATTGACGATCTCTGAACACAGTCTGATCGATTTTGTTGTGACTTCCGTTCGTATATAAGATAACTGAAAATAGTTTTCCTTAGAAAGAAAAAATCTATTCTTTCTAGTTTTGGGGATTGCAGTACAAGAATTTTAATTTTTTTTTTTAATTTTTAATATAAAGAACAATTACTCAAGTTTGCGATAGCAAGTATGTAAAAAAATAAATATACTAAAAAAATTCCTAAAACGCAAGTCTCAAAAATAATGCAAAAAGCTGAGCAGTCAACGCTTCGCCAATTTAGGAGGCATCATTATCTTGGTTACATCATCATTACCTACAACAAAAGAATAATCACAAAGAGGACTAAGTGCAGTACATCTCACACCATGCCCAAACAGACTGATAAACTCCTCAATTGTTTGTATATTACATATTTTTGTTTTTAAGAGAAAAGATTTGTCCTGGCCGGAATTCGAACCCGGGTCGTCCCCATCTCCGGTGCAGTGCTCTAAATCACAGAGCTATCAGGGGTCATTACCAAGTCAGACAAATCCGTTCTCTTCACCGATCCTATATTGATGTTCTCGCAATTTTCGCGATGTATACAGTGGGAAGAATGTTCATTGAACAGTATTTCGAAGAGACATAAAAATTCGATGTTCCAAAAACTAAAACCTCCAGTCTCTAAAATTTTACTGGAGAGGAAAAAAGCAGCAGGACTTACATGAAAATAATAATTAACTTCAAAGATAACATCAAACCAAGATATTCGACAAAATACTAGGATTTGCTGATTATGAGTGATGATTGTAAATTTGTATTCTAGGTTATGTCCTGAAGGTGCCTGTCTGACTACTAAAATAGTTACAACTCAACTTGGAAATCTCTACGACCTATTTTTAAATGTTGATTGTGCCAATGCAAAGACGTTTACCTGTAGTGTATTGGTTAGCATGACAACCTACTATGCTCAAGATCGTGGATTCGGGGCTCGGCAGGTGTTATTTAAAGGGAGTCCTTAGTTGTGTCATCCTTCGGCGGGTACGTAAAATGAGGTTCCTGAGGTACCCTCGTTTTAAGGTACTCGTTAAGGATCGCTATCCTATTTAAACTTTGACAGGCAAAATTTAGGGCTCCGACTATAACATTGTCCTATCATAAAGTGGCGTGAAATGAAACAAATGAGCAACGCCAACATTTATTTTTATTAATTGTTATTTTGATAGTGATTATTTTTAAATATTTTTGTTTTGAACAGAAAAGATTTGTCCTGGCCTAGATTCGAACCCGGGTCGTCTCCATCTCTCGTGCAGTGCTCTGAAGCACTGAGCTAACAGGAGACGTATCCAAGTCAGACAAATCCGTTCTCTTCACCGATCCTATATCCGCGTGTTCTCGCAATTTTTGCGAAGTATACACAGGGAAGAATGTTCATTGAACATTACTTTAATTAGGATCTTGATGACTTACGTCAATATATAATTTATAATTTATTTTTATTAATTGTTATTTTGATAGTGATTGTTTTTAAACATTGTTATTTTGAAGAGAAAAGATTTGTTGCCTGAATACGAATATAGGATCGGTGAAGAGAACGTATCTGTCTCATTTGGATACGACCCCTAGTAGCTCAGTGGTTTAGAACAATGTAACGGAAATGCAGACGACCCGGGTTCGAATCCCGGCCTGGACAAATCTTTCACCATCAAAATAACAATTAATAAAAATAGTTTTTATATTATCTTTCTTTGCCTCAGTTTATTGTTGAACGTCTTGAATCAAGTCTCCTGTCTCTATTTGATGATTCTTTGTGGACTGTTGATGTGAGATGAGTTACGCTCTGTCTTCTTTGATGTTGTTGTTTTTGGGTAACGAATCAATGAAGTCAGAAACAGTGGCTTTGCGATTTGTTATTTTAAAAAAATATTTAACTGATCGTGGCCGATAAATGAATAAAGAAACAGCAGCGTTTGTTTCGATCCGTTGCTAGGCAACGCTTATAAAATATTACACGACTATTTATTTACTTTTTATATTATATATATATGTGTGTGTGTATTAATTCCTTAAATGATATAGATTGATTAAAAACAAAAACAGAAATGTAAAAATGAATGCTTTAATACGAAATGCCGTCAGTTTTTTTTCTAAATGTAAATAAAACATATAATGGAGTGAGAAATATAAAAATAAAAATCTTGATGGAGAGTTAATTGAAGAACAATGACAAGGTGTGGCGCCACTGTACCATACTAAGAGTGAGTAATCCCAAATGTACTCCATAGGAAGCAGCACCAGTACGTCCGCCACCGCACCAGTACGCCACAATTGTTAACATTATATACATTTGTTTTGTGAATTTATTCCCTAACAATAATCTTTAAAGTGTTACAAAAATTACTAGAATGTTTTTCCCAAAACTATTTATCGAAAAAATATTACTATCTTTCGCACTCAAAGAAAATAGTCATTAGTATAATTTATTTTATTTTATTTTTTATTAATTGCTATAATTTTAAAATATATTTATTTGAAAAGAAAAGATATGTCCAGGGCCGGGACACGAAGTCGGGTCACCCACGTCTCTCGCGTGGTGCTCTGCCAACTGAGCTAACCTGGCTCGCATCTCGGTCAGGCACATCCTATGTTATTTTTTTGTCCCAGCCCTGGACATATCTTTTCTTTTCAAATAAAAATAGCCTTTAGGCTTTTAAGGATATTTAAAAAAATAAAAACACTCACGTATACTATGTGGAAAAATGCTGTAGAAGATTTTAAAAATAATTTTTGATATATAATATTAATTTTTAATGTTTTTTATTTTTATATTATTTATTTATTGATATTTACAACTATATTACAATAATATAACAAGTAAATAGGCTAAGTGATACATAATGACATGATATAATGACAAATAGAGAAAATACCCACTGGTAGTACTCAAATCGCATGTTCAACTAAGAAGGTCACGTGGCCATCTTCTTTTCAGACGCCTCGGAGGATTATCGGGAATTGAAGAGGGAGCTAGGTTTGAAACCAGAGGGTTTGAGTGGGAATGAAGTTTGTTATGAAAGGATAGATAGCGGGTTCGGGCCAAATCAGCAACAAATGGGACATTAAGGTCGTTATGGGTGACTTTATTCTTAACAAAATAAGGAGCGTTGCGGATTTTACGAAGGATTTTGGATTGTAGGGATTGGATACGAGAGGAATTCAATGGCTTAGTGGAGCCCCAAAGCTCTACTCCGTAAGTCCAAATAGGTCGTATGATGGTCATGTAGATGAGTCTTTTGTAGTTAATTGGGAGGTTAGAGCGTTTGTCTAGTAAGTGTTGAAGTAGCCTGAAACGTCGAGCGGTTTCTTGTCTTTTCAGTCTAGTATGAGGATTCCAGGTTAATTGTTTGTCGAGATGCAACCCTAAGTATCGGATCTGTTCTACAGGCCCCATTGGGATATTATTAAAGGATACTGAAGGGCAGGAAGTCATTGGTTTACGACGTAAGGTAAAAGTGATTTGATTTATGAGTATTTATCTTAATTCTTCAGTTATGACACCATTCTTCAAGATCAGTGATATGGGATTGGAGGCTTTGGGATACAATAACTGGATTTGTGTTGACTGATAATACACATGTATCATCAGCATACATGGTAAGGATTGTATTAGGATGAGTTGGGATGTCAGCTATATAAACTGTATAAAGGATTGGGCCAAGGATACTACCTTGAGGAATTTTTAATGTTGATTAGAAAATATTGACATACAAAGATCTATTAATTTACTCAATACTTCGTCATGAACACAATTAAAAACTTGATTTATATAACTTTCGAATAAGTATATATCTTTATTAAGAGATAGTTTTAAGTTTTGTTGATATTTAATATTATGCATACATTTTGCCATCAGCTTGTAAATATAATTTATTTGTTAACATCGTACAAGTATGAAGTTAATAATTAGACTAGTGTTTGATTTAATATAATTCACCAAAATCCTGTTTTTTCACTAATAAGGAATGAGATGAAAATCAGAACAATATAATCTCGAATCGTCGCCGAAAGACTTATATAAACAATAACACTTTTTTAAGCCAATATCAGCCTCTTATTCACTCCGAAAAAAAAAAGATTCTGTTTCCCTAAGAACTAACTTTGATAAAAATTCGACTTGAACACTTATTCACTGAGGCTGTAGGCATATCGCATCGGTTGTTATAAAATATATCGAAATAACAATAATCCTCTTTTTTCATTGTCGCCATTTTTTTTATTCGCTAAATTCAATTAGCGTCGTTCCTTCATTTGCAAGAAAACGCACAAGTTTATTGTATGAGTATCAAACGAAACATTTGCAATTTCCGCTTATAGGAAATTTAAATACGGTGTCTCCATGCCAGGGTATGTCAGTATACACGATTGATTGATGCTTCAGAATACATACAAACAAATACAGAGAGCCTTTTATGTTAATGTGCTATGTATGTTATATGTTAGACTCTCAAATATATGTATTATAGTCAAAATTAGTTGGTTGAATTTAGTAGCCCTTTAAAAAAGGTCTGTTTTCGTTGAACTTGTGTTCTCTAAAACGTGCATTTAATTTGAAAAATCGAGTTCAAAATTTGTAGAAATTGTAACCTATATCTGTACCACTACAATCAGTGAACGGGTCTGGGGTTCAGTATATGGTAGAGACTGTACTGTTTCATGGACAACGGTTCTGCAAGGAGGTGACATGTCCTAGGCCACGCTCAACAGCCAGATTGTTTCCCCTTATTTTGGGTACCCTATTTTTATAGTATTTTATAGAGGATGGGTGAGACCCAGGAGGGTCCTGGATCCTATATGATCCATCTCCCGCTGCAAACAGACTATATAAAAGTACTGCCTGCAGCGGGATTTGAACCAGGATTTCCGGCATGGCAACTCAGTGCTCTACCACTGAGCCACTCCGCTCCCTCTATTTTTACATGTAGTTAAGTTGGGTATATTTAAGTCAGATTAATAATAGATAATAATAATAATTACTTTCATACAAGACCGGATTTAAGGGGTTGGGGCCCAGACGGTTTTTTGTGTACTGTGGAGAATCCATTACAGTACATAATTACAGGCAATTCACAAGATCATAGTTGTTAAAATAACAGAAAGAACATAAGTGAAACTATTGTTTAGATATTTTAATAAACCTTTGAAGACTTTCTATAAATACTACATGTTTATTTCTAAGTTATTGTTGATTTTTTGCCCGTCTTCCGTTGTGCCCCCCCCTCCTGGAAAGAAATCCTGGATCCGCACTTGCTTTTATACACCACTTTAAATAATCGATTTTTATCAAACTCGTAGTATAGATCTATACTTAAATACTATAGCTAGGTTTTATCCTAAATTGTATATTCAGAATGTGTTAATGCAGAATTTTCATATTTGTTTCCTTTTAATATCTTTAGTTTTCTTTTATTTAGAATTAACAGCCTGATGGGGAGTGGGATAGGCTAGTTTGTATAGTGCTGAAGTGAAGTTCCCGTGTTTTAATCCGATACATAAATTATTTAATCTGTAAACACCATAGACCAACTCTGTAGGGACCTATAGATCCTCGGGGCTCTATGAAGGTTCTATTAATTTAGGAAAAACTTGGCGATAAACTACGTTCAAATTACGTACCTGCACAACCGTTGGGTAAGAAACAGTACAGTCTTAGAACATGTACTTAGCCCAAGACCTTCGTGGATTCTAGTGGTACAGGTTTTTATGTGTATACATTTTTTGCAAACATGACTAATTATACAGCCCCGGTGAATAAGTGGTTAAGTCTAATTTTCTCCTTAATTCTTGTAATTAAGTAAGCGGAATCGAGTTATTTTCGTAGTGAATAAGGGGCTAAATTAGGCATTGGCTTGAAAAGGAGTTATCGCTTATATTACAACACCATTTAAAGCCAAAAACTACGAGAATGAAACGATTCCGGTTATCTGAAAGCAGTTAACTGTCTCTGGACAAAATCCGACTTAATCAATTATTCACCGGGGCTGTGTGTGCAGCAATCCCCAAAACAAAATTTATACTTTCAAAGGAAAACTGTTTGGTTTATCTTATTTAAGAAAAGAAGTGACAACGAAACCAGAAATAAGAATGTTGGCTAAGAAACAGTACTGTATCTATCTATTTATATAAAATTGTATCGTGTATCACTGACCCCGATGTCCATCTTGGTTCGGAGAAGTACAGGTTATAATAATAAAATATCTAGATTTTTTATACACGTTTATTTCATTTTGTTTGTGATCACTAACAGTCATTTTAACGGAACTGACTGTAGATACTGCACATACTTCAGACCTCTGACCAAAAGGTTCGAAGACCTCTGGAGTGAAGAAATAATCGATTACAGTGCCACCACTCAAAGAAGAACAGACTGGTAAGAGTTGGAACACGTTGAAAGCTAAAAAACTGCTCGGCCCGAACAAGGTACATGACACCCCGAAGCAAACAGAACAAAAGAGGCCCAGATTTAGCGCCTGGACATAGACATCAACTCCTCCACAGCCAGATCTCATCTCAGCCATATCTCACTTCGTCCTTAGTCCTTAGGTCCTAATTGTATTATTATTTATCCTGCCATCTGGCAAGGAATAAAGTTGTCTACAAGGGGGGATTTATTGTTTAAGGCGCGTGTACGACGCCTCCACCATTTGCACATCTCATATCAACTGCCTTGTCTAAGTAATACACAAACCAAATTTTGAAGATATATTGCGTGTCGAGTTGTTGAACTAACATTTATATTATGTGTATTTATTGTACGCTTGTTAAAGACAGTATTTTGTATACGTGTATATAAATATACCAAGACCAGGCGGTTAAGTGAGATCTCGGCCAAATCACCTTTCTGTGTACATGTTTATAATTTGAATATAATTGTTAAATCTACCATAATTATGTAATATAGTTTAAATTAATTAAAAAGTATAGTTCAAGTAACTTTTTAACTTATAGTTCCTGTCTATTTAGTTCATTTTTAATTCGCTTTTCTTTATGTGCGTATATGTAACGGAATCTTTGAACACGATTTCAGGTACTTCAAAACACTTGAAACTTTGCACTCTTATTAATGACCGGTGACAATACAATATTTTATTAACAGTTCTGCTCAGTGAGCAGGATCTTCAGGATAAGCAATTTTTCATATTCGAAAACACGGTCTTGTGTCATGTACTAAAGCGTGCATGTAGTTTAATGTTTGAGACAGGAAGATGATTAATGGTAGAATGGACTGAGGAATTTCGTAAATTTTGCTACAAAAAATAATAGTTAAAAAACTTTAACTAAGTATTAATTATTAATGAATTAATTGACTAAAAAGTATAAAACAAATATTAGTTTAAAAAAAAAAACACTAAAGAACGCGGGCTTATATCCAACTGTACTAAGAAGCAGAAAATAAGTAGAGAGCGATGAACAAAAAAATTAATGTTGTAAAAACGTGTGGTGCGTGATGTTAATTGCTGTAAGTATTTTATTGAACGATATTGGTAAAAATGTAGCCATTATAAAAATACCTTTAAAAGCACTAAATCTTTTTTTTAATGATAAAATTATTTTTTTGTTTTTTAACTAATATTAATTTTCTTATTTTAGTTCAGTTGCTATATAAGCGTATTTTTTTAGTTTTTCAAAATTAATATTTATATTGTTGCAAAATATACAAAACTCAGTTGTCATATGCTTTGTTATGTTAATGCTGTCTCCATCTGTCATCTTACACGCCTTAGAACATATTACAAGACACTGCCGTGCCTTCGGATATGAAAAATCGCTAATCCTGAAGATCCTGGTCAGGATAATGAGACAAAATTAATAAATTATTGTATTGTCACTGGTCCTTGAGAAGTGTGCGAAGTTTCCATTTAATTCAATGTTTTGAAGTGGCCAAAATACAGGTCAAATATTCCGCTGCAAAAATACCACGGAGCTAATAAAAAAGTGATAAAAATTAACTAAATAAACACAAACTGTTCTAAAAAAATTGTAATTTTTTAAATTAATTTTTAAAAATCTGTCTTACAACCCATGATGGTCTTGGGTTCGACACATTTTGGAGACTTTACAGATTCTAAACAACAAACCAATAAGCAGGATGGTTTGGCGGAAATCACACTCAACCACCAGATCTTTGTCCCAATTGCTAGAGTAACCCCATGAGGATCCATAGATCCTCTGGGATCCATCTTTGTCTGCTAATGAAAAAGTTTGGATCACGGAATCTACTACTCGGTAATTTTGAGCTATGATAGATTCTTCGCCACCAAAATAGTTCAAATAAATTTCAATTATGATGTCATATATTTCAGTTGAATTTTTAAAAATCGAGTGGTAGTTTCTCTATTTTCTTTTGTTTACTTGTCATTGTATGGTTTTCATTCTATTTACTTATACAGGTGTGAATTTCAATAAATAAATTAAAAGTATTTTATACTTTTTAAGTTTGTTTCCTATTGAAGCCTTTTTTTTTTTAAACTATCACTTGCTAAAACCCAACGTGGGGATAACATATCATTGTTGGACTGAAGTAGTTAATCCTTCTCACGAAACGGACAGACGTCATCGACAAAAAGAGATCCTTGAGTTAGGAAGAGAGGGTGGAGGGAGAACGGGAGAAACCCCTGATTAGCGGAGAGCGGGCAGATCCCGGCCAGATTACGCCATTGTATTCTCCCTAATTAGCAGCGTTTATTCACTCCAGAATTTTTTATTCACGCTGGGGCAGCAATTATAGCAACAAATTTTCCAGCAACAACAGTTTATTAGGCCGACATTTGTTTTGTCCCTAACTAGTCGAGATGGCTTATCTCCCCAAGGCGGTAGATCTACCTTATCATGGCTCTTCCTCTCCTGATACTAAGATTGTACTAATGTAATTATTATGTAAATGTTTTCTTCTGCAATGCTGTTCGAATGTTAATCAACTGTCTAAACCTAGTATAATAGTAAACAATTGTAAACAATAACAATTTCTCTAGAAGTATGCCCGAAACATTCATCAAGTTATAATATAAGGCGATTTTCTTTCATCTGTACTTTTAATTTAACTCTTGAGCACGTCATTAGAAAGGTGACACAAATCGAAAAATATTTAAATTTAAATTTGGACTTTAAATTATCCATGATTTGCGGACGATTATGTTGTATAAGTAAGTTTTCTTGTAAACTATAAATTCGTTTATTTTTTTATATATCAAAGGGACTTAAAATAAAAAAATTTATTATAATTTTTTAATCATTGCTTTAATTTTTAAATATTATTATTTTTAAGAGAAAAGATTTGACCCGGTCGGGATTCGAACCCGGGTCGTCCGCCTTACCGTGGCAACGCTCTAATCATAAAAAAATATTATTTTATTTAATACAAAATACTTAATATCTCATGACAATACTTATTGGGTACCCATATTTTACTAGGCTCATTAGAATAATATCGAGGTTCCTCAAAAAAAAAAAATAAATAAGGGCACCTCTTAATTAAATGAACATTTTTTTATAATTTGTAAAACAGGAATTGGTCCGCCGTTTGTCGGCCTGCTTGTACTGTAATAGTTATTTTAATAATAATAAGTCGTTTATTTATTCTTGTACTTTTCTTTTTAGAATAATATTGCAGAAAATGAAATGTTATTTCTTTCGGATTATTTCGGAATAAATTACAATGAATAATTTAAATTGCATATATCGTTTTCATGCGAAATATAATAATTTATATTAAATTAATTAAAAAGATTAACTTGGAATCCTCATACTAGACTGAAAGACTAGAAACAGCACGCCGTTTCAGGCTACTTCAACATTTACTAGACAAACGCTCTAAGCTCCCAATTCATTACAAAAGACTCGTATACATGACAATCATTAGACCCATCTGGACTTACGGAATAGAGCTTTGGGGCTCCACTAAGCCATCGAATTCTTCTCGTATTCAATCCTTACAATCCAAAATCCTTCGTAAAATCCTCAATGCTCCTTACTATGTTGCGAACAAAGTAATTCATGAAGTAATCTCATTTTTTGCTGATTTGGCCCGAATCCGTTATATCAATCTTTTCATGACAAACTTCATTTCCACTCAAACCCTCTAGTTTCAAACCTAGCAACCTCTTCAATTCCTGATAATCCTCTGAAAAGAAGATGGCCTCGTGACCTTCTAAGATGAACTTGCTATTTGAGTACATTTCGGGACATTATTTATCTTTATAATTACTTAAAATATTCAATATACAGTTGTAAATTTCAAGAAATACATTTAAAAAAAAAGGTTTTGAATGAAGTATAATTTAGACTACGTAGGTGTTTAGAAATGTTTGTTTTGTTTTTTAAATATAATATGGCGAACAATATATTTTCAAATTTTTTGTATCAGTTCCGCAGTTTGTCGCTTCGAGTTGAGTTACAACAGATTTTAACTGTTTGTTGTTTCCTTTTTAATATTCTCTAAACTTATTTACTTGATGTATTCTATTATACATTTGTATATTTCAATAAATAACTTTTACGAAATTAATTAAAATTAATTGAGTTAACTTATAATTACAATTAAAACATTACTTAGCAATAATATTGTAAAATTATTATTACTTATTATTTAATATTGCAAAATATATTCAAGACTTTTGGATGCCAATTAACTTAACGGTACAAATTACGGGAAAATATTGGAAATGCGATGTTTCAACTTCATGTAATGGACTAGATTCAACGAAATTTATTGTAATGAGCAATAAATTTAACTTTTTAAAATTAGATTATTCTCAAGGTCATTTTGAAGCGTGTTTAATCAAAAAGATATGAAATGATTGCAAAATGGCGTCCTGAAATACTTAAACAGGTGGCTTCCGATATCTTATTTGTTCGACATTCCGAAACAGCTGATTGTAATGAAGTATATTTTATTACTGTCATATTCAAATACTAACTTGTAACCCTTGGATAACGTAATGAAGAATTCCTTCATGTTTATTATGAATCTCCATATCTCCTTGGAATGGTACCCCGGCACACCGCCATGACAATAGCCGCAGCCTACGGAATCTGTGTACGCGGAAGAACAAAAAATGTGTTGGGCGAGGATTTATACCGAGCCCAGTGATCGCTATATGATCGCGCCATTTTAAAAGGCAAATTCAGCCATAGAACAGTCGTGTGAGTCAGAGATCGGAGTTGGTAAAGGATCGTAATGCATTGGAGGGTGATGTATTGGATGCTATAATATGTTGGATATCCAACCATGGTCGTCTTATGGTAATTGTAATGGAAACTAGCACTACAATGAATTGCATCGGAAGTATCAGGCTGTTACAAAAGTCCTTGTGAATTAAGTATAATGCTTTATTACAGATTACATATTTTAGTCTGGATTATTATGGAGAAATGTTTAAAATATTTTATTACTAAAACACTGTTATTATTGGGTTATCCCGAAAATAATGTAGGTTTTTATGTTTTCTTTAAAATTTTAAGAAAACCTGACTAAATTTCTGCCAACTTTCAAGTTTTTACACCTTCTCAATCGGTTTTAGATGTTCATCGACGATTGATTTGCTGACTTCGAGTTTCTCTGCCAGTTCTGGAAGAGTTGTTCTGAGATTTTCTTCCTCGGCCTTCGTTGTCTTTAAGGCTCACCCCCCCCTGGAAATCTCTGTAACCAGCGTTGACAGTCCACTCACTTATACTGCCTTCGCCCTAGATTTTGTTGACAATTCTGGACGTTTTGTACCCGTTCTTGGCGAGTTTGAACTCGTAAAATCAATTTAAGCGAAAATCATGCTCTGACGTATTAGTGAAGACCGATTATTTCGAAGTAGCAAAAAGCTGGGGAGGTAAACAAACATTTTTATTTGAAAGAAGATAATAGAGTGTTGCTTCAATTGCCTCATTAATAAACTCTTTAAGGAATTCGAATGGGAAGGAAGAGGGATTCAAATGAATGCCAGGTGCTTGAACAATTCAAGGTTTGCAGACGACATATGTTTAATAGCTCCTAGCAAAACTGACTTCCTCAAAATGGTCAATGATCTGATTGATAAAAGTAAAACATATGGGTTACAAATAAATTACCAAAAATCGAAAATAATTACAAATACAAAAGAACAGTGTACCACAATTGGAGAACATACAACAGAATGCTCAAATAAATTCATATATTTAGGACAGGCAATTTCTTTAGAAAAGAAAAACAGTAAAGAACTGGACAGAAGGATAAAAATAGGATGGCACAAATATTGGTCCTTGAAAATATCTTTAAAGGTAACTTCACAATTGAATTAAAAGCAAAAGTCCTACAGTCTTGTATCTACCCCTCACTCCTGTATGGCGCTCAGACTTGGATGTTAACAAAATAGGAACAGGTCAAAAACTGGACTCTATGGAAATGAAACTTTTAAGGAGTATGATAGAATCCGAAGAATTGAGAAAATTAAGAACCGAGATATCCTAACTCATGTAAAAGTTAAAGGTCTCAGCAAGGAGGCCCGAAAACTGAAATGGAGGTAGGCTGGACCTAGCCAGAGTCAAGGACGAGAGGTGGTCGAAAAGCAGCACCGAGTGGACACCGATCGGACAAACGAGAAGCAGGGGAAGACAGTACATGAGGTGGAGGGATGCAATTACCCGAAGAGTGGGAACTAACTGGACGAAAGTGGCCTGGGGCAGAGACTGTTTGTCTAGAATTGTGAAGAGTCTATAAAAGGAAAAAAATTTTGTTTTGTTTTTGTAGTTTGTAGTGAACGTTGTTTTATAGTAAAAGTGGTAGTAATATAGTTTTATTATTTATTTATAATTGTTTTTAAAATAACGATTTTGTTTTGTTTTTTATAGTAATGAATAATGAATGATGATTATTTTATTTTATAACTACTTATTTATATATGTTCTAAAAGAATGTTTTTGTTTTATGTAATCTGTGACGAGTATTGGTTATTTTATCTTATATTGCCACAAAAAATTATATTTATAATATAATAAAATTATAATTTGGAGCTGAAGTCCATTTTACCTCCTAAGGGAGAAGCTTTTGTCATAATTTGATGCCAATAAAGGTTTATTATTATTATTATTATTATTGTAATGGAGTGTTGGCATTTATAAAAGCCAAAAGTCCAACAAACAAACAGTTTACTATTTGGAGGAGTGTTTTTTTTATTTATTATTTATTTATAGATATTTACAACTATATTACAATAATATAACAAGTAAATAGGCTATGTGATACAAAATGACATGTGTTAATGGCAAGTAGAGAAACTACCCACTGGTAGTACTCAAATCGCATGTTCAACTAAGAAGGTCACGTGGCCATCTTCTTTTCAGACGCCTCGGAGGATTATCGGGAATTGAAGAGGAAGCTAGGTTTGAAACTAGAGGGTTTGAGTGGGAATGAAGTTTGTTATGAAAGGATAGATACCGGGTTCGGGCCAAATCAGCAACAAATGGGACATTAAGGCCATTATGGATGACTTTATTCTCAACAAAATAAGGAGCATTGAGGATTTTGGATTGTAGGGATTGGATACGAGAGGAATTCGATGGCTTAGTGGAGCCCCAAAGCTCTACTCCGTAAGTCCAAATAGGTCATATAATGGTCTTGTATATGAGTCTTTTGTAGTTAATTGGGAGCTCAGAGCGTTTGACTAGTAAGTGTTGAAGTAGCCTGAAACGTCGAGCGGTTTCTTGTCTTTTCATGCTTGTATGAGGATTCCAGGTTAATCGTTTGTCGAGATGCAACCATAAGTATCGGATCTGTTCTACAGGCACGAGTGGGATATGATTAAAGGATACTGAAGGGCAGGAAGTCATTGGTTTACGACGTAAGGTAAAAGTGATTTGATGGCATTTTTGAGAATTTATTTTAATTATCCAGTTTTGACACCATTCTTCAAGATCAGTGATATGGGATTGGAGGCTTTGGGATACAATAACTGGATTGGTGCTGACTGATAATACACATGTATCATCAGCATACGTGGTAAGGATAGTATTAGGATGAGTTGCATGTCAGCTGTATAAAGGATTGGGCCAAGGATACTCCTTGAGGAAGGAGGAGTATTTTAAAGAAAACAAAAAGATCTGCATTATTTTCAAGATAACTAAATAAGGAGACTTGGAGAAAATGTCGATGGAAGAATAACGAGATGGTACGGGCAGGTCCGGTGTGTGTCTGTTCGATATCCCAAAAAGTAAGGAATTGTGCTCCTGAAAATATGAAAAGAAATATCCCGTCCAATAGGGACATGTAAAGAAATTGAGGAAGAAATTACAGCGGGGGATCTCCGAACTATATATGGAAGGAATTGATAAAAACTGTAATCTTACAGTGGGAAAATATATTAAAAATATAATATTTTTCAAGCCTTATTGAATACTACTCTTCAAGTCCATTGTTTTCAACGATGTTCATCCATTTTTCTGCCAGTTATAGGATTCCCGGTACCACTTCTTCGGGTTTGAGGCAAAGAACTATTCATATCCGACCGACTTGCGGTTTCTAGACCTCATCGTCCTCACAGCCTAGAAGATAAGAGGTGGTTATTACCCGCCTAAGAATTGTTTGAATGCCCAGGGTGTAGTAGTGAGATAGAAATCAGTGACGTGTCTTTGTAGGTTTTTGAGGAAATGGGCGATGATGAAAAATTTATAAATAGTGTCTAAAAATATCAATGATAAAATGATAATAAAAATAAAGTCTACATAACTATAAAATTGCTAGGCATATCAAGTTCATAATTGAGTCATCTGAAAAGCACAAAACCATGTGCAATGATATAGGTAAACTACATTTGATGATATGCACTCATCTTAACATGCATAGGTTTTTCATTTTCGATCGACATTATAAATTTTTTTTTAATACAAAATATTTAAAGCTCCCTTTTTTTATTTCTTCGATGGAAAACGCATACAAATTTTCAATTTTTAATTTATTTTATTTTTTAATAATTCAATATATACCTGTAAAATTTTAGATATCTTATTACGTAGATATTTTAAAGTATTCTTTTGTTTGGGTTCTATATCTTCATGAAGTGAATGTCAAGCGCACGATATTAACATTTCAATCTTACGTTTTAGCTTTTCTTTATCCTTAAAATCTACTTAGTAAATAAAATTCGCTAAGGATAGAGTCCTTAGCCCTGATCCCTGAGAAGAGAGGAGAGAAGCCATGTTGAAGCAGGCGCACAACCCCTACTCGATATAAAACTAATGGGCCTCCATTTACACTAACTGCTGGATCGATACCCTCCCACTTGGCGAGTCCTCCAGGATCTACTGGATAGCCTACTCGATGTAGCCGCTCTGGAAAAGGTATTAAAGGAAGTTTGCAGTCTCTGGAAAAATCAACGATCATTTAGCGGTTATTAATTGTTTTTTTAAAATAAATGTTAACACTTCAATGAAATAAAAAAAAAAACAAACATAAAACCTGTTTGTAGAATATTTAATTAAGTAAATTAATCATTTTTTATAAGGATAATTATTTTTGCTTTTGTAAAATATCTGTAATGCACATTTATAATTTACGAATGCCTTTTCTTCCTAGGAAAACAATCTTAAGTTTAGTTTTTCCATATTGAACATGTTGAGAGTATCGTAAAAGCGTTTCGAACTCATTTAACATTGGCGCTTTAGTGTATACGTATTTTAGGCATCAATAAGTGATTAAAGGCAACATAACAAACAAATCTGAAAGCTTGTAATTTTATTTTTAATTCTCTTCAAGCTATATAAGTAATTATGTTGTGGTATATTGAAAGCTAGTAGTGACATACGCTGGTGAAACCCTCACACTGAATAAATCCAGCGTGGAAAAGCTGAATAGATTCGAAAGAAGAGTTTTTCGGCAAATATTCGGCCCAGTTCGAGAAAACGACCAACTCAGGATCAGAAGGAACAAGGAGCTAAGTGAGCTATATGGAGACCTAATGATATCGAGCTTCATCAGGATGCAGCGCATCAAGTGGCTGGGCCACTTATATAGGATGGGCGAAGAAAGAACAGCTAAAACGCTGTATAAAGGAAATCCGGATGGAGTAAGACCTCGAGGAAGGCCCAAAGCTAGATGGAAGGATGCCGTGTGTGAAGATCTGAGGCTGAGCAAGGTCTCCATCACTCGAGCACGCGCTCGGGACGATTGGGGTAGAGCGGTTGAACAGGCCAAGGACTTCTTTATGAGTCTGTCGCGCCAATAATGTAATGTAATATTGAAAGCTATATATGATATATTTTTGGTTTGCGCTCAGTTGAAATTAGTATCCATCTTTAGGTATTTTTTCGGGACCTAATTATGTTTACGATGTAAAGCATATTTATCATTTATGAACGACCCATATATTGCATCCCAATCCCTTCAATCATATTTATCAAGCCTCGAAGAATGGTGTCGGAATTGGAGAATTAAAATCAATTCCAAAAAGTCCCATCAAATTACCTTTACCCTTCGCCGAAAACCCATGACTTCCTATCCTACTGTATCCTTTAATAGTACTCCGCTTATCCCTGGTGAACAGATCCGCTACCTAGGACTCAACTTAGACAAACGTCTTACTTGGAACCCTAACACAAGACTGAAAAGACAAGAAACAGCTAGATACTTCCGACTACTTCAACACATACTAGACCAACGCTCAAAGCTTCAGATCAATTACAAAAGACTTATTTATGTGACTGTTATAAGACATATATGGACTTACGGAATTGAACTATGGGGCTCCACCAAACCATCAAATTCCTCCCGTATTCAATCCTTGCACTCCAAAATCCTTAACGCTCCTTATTTTGTCACAAATAAAACCATCCATAATGACCTGAACGGTCCATATGTTACCGATTTAGCCCATTCCAGATACCTATCATTCCATAATAAACTCCAGGCCCATCCAAACCTACAAGTTTCCATCCTTGGATCCAATTCCATCCCGGACAATCCTTCTAGGCGTCTGAAGAGAAGATGGCCTCGGGACCTTAATAGAAATGTAATTAGAGTGCTGCCAATGGGTAGTGCCTCTACACGTCCTTTCATGTATTTGTTTATTTATACAGCCCTTGTACTAGATGTATATATTACAGTTGTACAATTCATTAAAATAATTAAAAAATAAAATAAAATTTATGAATGCCTTTTCTTCCTAGGAAAACACTCTTAAATTTAGTTTTCCCATATTTAACATGTTGAGACTATCGCAAAAGCGTTTCGATCTTATTTAACATTGACGCTTTAGAGTATTTTAGGCATAAATAAGTGATTAAAGGCAACATAAAAAAATACAAAAATAAAATATCTAAAAGCTTGTAATTTTATTTTTAGTTCTCTTTGAACAAAACAGGTCATAACTGTGTTGTGATATATAATCGCTTAAATCGAAAAATATATATTATAGATGTATTTAAACACCTTTTCTTGCCTTACGCCAATGAATACTTGTTAACATTGTCTATAAATATCTAATATATAACCTGTACTATTGCATTCTAGTAATTTTATTGAGTTTATTAAATGGTAGAGACTGTACAAAGTCTCGTTCAACGATTGTGCAGAGATGTGATTTGACCGTTAATATATATAATTTTGTTAAGCTTAAGGATGAACGAATCTATGAAAAATTACTAATCGTTGAGCTGACAGGTAAACGTCCGAGGGGTAGACCAAAACATAAGTAGGAGGATTGCGTTAAGTTTTGATATACAGATTTAGGCTTGGTATGTAATCCATGAACACAAGTTTGTAAACAGCTATATCGGAAATGAAACTTGTTGTTCGCTAAGCCTTTTGTTATAAAATCGTAGGAAGTAATATAATTTCATAAAAATTTGGAATAAAAAAAATTGATATAAAATTATAAAGAAATCAAATATACAAAGAATAGCAATCTCAAGTATCATAAAAATTAGTTTAAAAAACAATATTACAATAATGATGAAGTTTTAGTCTTCTTACGGGATATAAATAGCATGATACATTATATTGATGAGGAAATTGTTGGGTGTATATATATTTATCAATATAGAAAATTATCGGGGAAGTAACTTAATGTTTCCAACCTCTTAAAATTTAAAGTTGAATTAGTGGACTTCAGTTGTTTAATATAGTTATGGTTACATATCGTAGTGAGTTGTTATTTATTCTTATTCATGTTCAACCACTAGGATTTTTCTTTCATCTAAGAGTAGTTATGAGAGCTGGGTGAGCCCCAGGAGGGCCTGATGATCCCACAGAGTCTATTCGTGGTTAACAATAGATGAAATAATCTGCCAGAGCCGGATTCGAACCCTGAATCTTCAGCATTGGAACCCAGTACTGTACATACTGAGCTACTCCGCTCCCTCCAGAAATATTTAAATTGTAATTATATTATATTTTTATTGAGCGGAGTGTCGCAGTGGCAGAGCATTGAGTTGCCATGCCGGAAATCCTGGTACAAATTCCGCTGCAGGCAGTTACTTTTATTTAGTCTGCAGCGGTAGATGGATTATATAGGATCTAGGACCCTCCTGGGGCTCACCCAGCCTCTATAAAATATTATAAAATTAGGGTACCCAAAATAAGGGAGAAAACCTGGCGGTTGAGCGTGACCTAGGACAAGTACCTTGCAGAACCTTTGTCCATGAAACATTACAGTCTCTACTATGTACTGAAACCTAGACTCGTTCACGGGTCGTAGTGGTTACAGGTTATATTTTTTAAATTATCTATATTGAGTAAACATTAAAAAGAAGTGAAGTAAGATGGGAGAATATGTAACCAGGGTAACAAAAAGTGGAATAAAATTCATAAAAATCTTCAGGAGTTTCTATTCAAGGCCAAACTAGTTTTTAATTGGTTCTAATTGTATGATTACACAATTGGTCAATTAATTGCACAGTTATCCTGAGATAAGATAAGACTATCTTATAATTTCCTTCCTATATTACCATATAAATGTGTGTCGAAAATTAAAAGGTTGCTTCTCGAAAGAAAAATATATGCAAAAATAAAAAAAATATCCTATAAAATCTTGACGTAAGATGGATATAATAAAATCTTAAGTTAATCGGTCGGCTAAGCACTTATTAACTTTTTAGGAATTCGTTGCTCATCCCGACAAGGCATAGGCCCCGCAATTTCGCATTGTGTAATTTCTCATTTCTTCAGTCCTTATTATTTTCCGAATTGAATATCCTAAGTAAAACCTTATTTTCGAATACCTTAAAATATTGTTTATCATTCAGAGCGTTTACCGCTGTAACCAATATTAATCTTATAAAATCTATTCGGAAGGGAGAGGGCGCGGAATTCTGCCTCCCTCCATGGTTTTATTTCTTTCAGTCCATACTTACGTCACCCCAGTTCTTCCGGAGCAATTATGTACTATTGTTTTAGCAAATCCAATCTGCTTTTAATTTCATAGTTAAGTAGACTAAGAAGTTAATACCAGAATTAATAATAAAGTACAGTTGGACATCGAAACGTAGGGAATGAAACGAACCTCTACATATACAAAGCAGTCCCAACGCTTACATATGGAAATCAAAGTTGGATCAAGCTTACGGACGATGAATGCATGGAAAGAAGATGATGGAACCCCGACGACTGGGCAGAAGGCAACGAGTTGGTCCAAACATCTTATATTTAGATTAAATCCTAAAAATAAGAGCAAGAAAAGGGAAAACCTTGAGTCAAATACACATGATGTGGCGGAATTGGGAAGGATGGATCGGATAGATGGTGGCTCCTCTATGCGGAACGGCAAGAAAAAGGAAGATAAAAAAAATTGTCCTAGTATTTTAGAGCTAAATGGCTTTGTTTTTGGTATTTTTCCTATTGTACAATAAAACAATAAAATTAAATTGACTACACCTCTACTGATTATTCCATCATATGTATAACCACTGGATATAAAAAGTCAATTTAATTTTTAATATTTCGCCGTTTCAGGTTACTTCAACATTTACTATACAAACGATCTAAGCTCCCAATTAATTTCAAAACACATACACATGACTATTGTAAGACCTATTTGCACTTACGGTGTAGAGATTTGGGGCCGCCACTAAGCCTTCTTCTAGAATCCAAATTCCTTCGTACAATCCTAAATTCTCGGAATAAAGTCACCCATAATGACCTCAATGTTTTATTTGTTGCTGATTCAGCTCGAACCTGATATCAATCCTTTCATGACAAACTTTATTTCCATTCAAATCCACTTGTTTCAAACCTAGCTTCCTCTTCAATTCCTGATAATCACCCAGGCAGTTAATTTCATAGTTAAGTAGACTAAGAAGTTAATAACATAATTAATAAAAAAGTACAGTTGGACATTGAAACGTAGGGAAAGAAACGAAGCTCTACATATACAAAGCAGTCTACCCCCCAATGCTTACATATAGAAATCAAAGTTGGATCAAGCTTAGCAAGCAGATGACCCGTATAACAAGTGCAGAAATTAAGTACCTTCACTGAGTGGTCAGTGAAACCAAAGATGGAACGTGTTCGTAATGCACGCCAAAAGAAGGTTGCCTCGTGATCTTTTAAGTTGGATTTGTAATTTGAGTACTACCATTATATTTACATGTTGCATTGCTATAGTACAATTGTATATTTCAATATTAAATATGGTTCATTATTTTAATTAATTGAGGAGTATTTTAATTCCATTTACAGAACTAAGGGAACTTACGCTCGGAGGGTCAAGATGGAGGAATGGAGGAGATGCAGAAGAACAGAAGAGAAGAGATGGGGGAGGTAGAGCTACAGGATCGATAATGACAAACACATAAGGTTACACAGCTCCAGGTTGTAGGCATATACAAAATGGAACGAATTTGTCAGGGCTGGTTTGTGAAATATGGAAGGGATATTTCGGCGGTAGGGGTTGGTAGGAGTGTGCCCCCTGAATAAACAGGGTTATAAATCTGCCTGGATCAGGCGGGGTAATAAGGGTTGCCAACCCATCCACAACTTTATATCCAGATCAATCATTTCCTTCCCCGTCTACGGGAAAAGCGAATCCCCTTTCCCCTCTCTTCCTTCCCTCCATATATGCTGGCAATTTTCTTCTCCCGAGGAACATTACATTATTGCGATCCTCTTACCAGAGCGGAGGGCGTATTACAGGGTAAATTATTGCCTCTATTATATACTCCATCGTCGCCTTATATTTCAGACTTGTAGGAGGGGATTACTACGGCATATGGTTTATATAGCAGTGCTTGTGAAGGGGAGGGTATCGCACTGATTTTTTTTCTTTTTATCTCGAACGATCCTTTTTTATTCCTAGTTCCTTTATATTTTTGATATTTTACGATTTAGGGGAAAATTATAAAATGGTCTCTTTTATTATTTATGAAATATGTTTATCATTTCACGAAAGTTTTAAATGTTTTATCTAAAACTAGCTTTGTTTTGCCCGCAACTTCGTTTCCGTAGAAGTCGAAAATGGTTCTAATAGGATTTTTAATTATTTTTTTTTACGTTATTAATTTTGTTAACGTTATAACATATAAATTATTATGTTGAAATGTTAGAATACTTATAAAGTATAGCAATCTTTATTATAGTGTAGGGATTTAAAGGTTAAATAAATATGAAATAAAATAAAATTTTGTTATATTTTGTGAACACGGAACTCAGTCATTGATCTGGTGAAAGTTACACGGGGGTATAATCTTTTTACAACTAAATCGGAATACTACACACCTACCGCAGTATTTCTTTTTAAACAATATTTTTTGTTTTTCCTATGGGAGCTAGATTCACCAGGCTACTAAGTGCGCTTACTCTGGAGCATGTCACATACAACTGGCCGTGAGAGAAGCAGAGTATTGATATCAACCTCGAAGCAAATCACCGCCAAAATAATTGTCTACCCCTTTTTAAGCCCGTTAGGGGATGAATTTCAATAAAATACCGAAACACGTCTTCCATCAATTCTGTTAACAAAGGTTTATGGAAAATTTGAAGTAGATTGGACCAAGGACTCACGCTGTCACGTACAAACTTTGCCCCCCTTTTTCACCTTCTTAGAGGTAGAATTTCGGAAAATCCTTTCTTATCGGATGCCTACGTCATACAAAGATCAACCCTCCAAGTTTCAGGTTGTTTCAGGTGTTGTTTGAAGCCCAGCTAGTGCCATATTTTTTAAAGGTTGCAAAAACCCCGGGGTATGCCGTAGAGATGAGAAGTACTTGAACGAACTAGTTCATTGAATTATGTCCGGAAAATGAACTATAAAGAGCGCTCTCTGTTCTGGTGAATTATAGTTCTTTTTTTTAAATATTTTTATTTTGAAGAGAAAAGATTTGCCCCCAGCCAGGATTCGAACCCGGATCTCCTCTAACCTCGAACCCGCCGCACCACGGCAACGATCTAACCATTTGAGCCACCGGGGTCGCTCCCTACCTAGGACAAATCTGTTCTCTTCATCGATCCCATATCCCTCTTGTTCTCGCAATTTTGCGATGTATACACGAGGAAGAATGTTCATTGAACATTCCTTTTAATTTTAGGATATTTTTGACATACGTCATTATATTATTTATAATTTATTATAATGTTTTTAATCATTGCTTTAACTTTTTTTTAAATATATTTATTTTGAAGAGAAAAGATTTGCCCCCAGCCGGGATTCGAACCCAGAGATCCACCTCACCGTGGCAATGCTCTAACCATTTGAGCCACCTGGGTCGCTCCCTACTAATGTAGCAATGTTCAATGAACATTCTTCCTCGTGTATACATCGAGGACGGGAGATATGAGATCGGTGAAGAGAACAGATATGTCCTAGGTAGGGAGCGACCCCGGTGGCTCAAATGGTTAGAGCGTTGCCACGGTTCAAGTCCGGGTTCAAATCCCGGCTGGGGGCAAATCTTTTCTCTTCAAAATAAAAATATTAAAAAAAAAATTAAAGCAATGATTAAAAAAATTATATATAGTTCTTTTTATTTCACACCATTCACCAGTTACCACACTCGGACAGGGGATCGTCTGCGTCTGACCTACGATCGGAAGTGAACTACTGTGTTAAGTGAACTAGTTGAACTTGTCTAGTTCATTTGACCTCTCAGCTTCTCCTCCTTTTTCCATAGTTCAATTCCTCTCTTAGTTTAGTAATTTCTAGTTCTTTTGAAAAATGCTACATAGTTCATTAGAATGAACTATATCAAAAGGAACTACTTTGACCAGCTCTAGTATGCCGACCTTCGGATGAGATGCAAAATGGGGATCCTGATGCGGTATCATGTACTCGATAAAACTCCTACACCAATTATACCTGGATAGGCAAAATTTAGGACTGAAGTACACAATGGAAGTGATTGTACGGAACCAATAAAGCAACTGAAATAGTAAAAACACAAAGGGAGCTTAAGATGGCGTTCAAATGTTTAAAAAAAAAACAACGTTCAACTAAGCTTGCAGAGCTTCTAGCTTTAAAATCGTAGGAGATAATGCATTTAATCTGTTAACAACAGAGGGATGTACCCAGTGGGATCTGTAGACCATCCCGTGGCTCACCCCGCCACTTTTTGATTCAGCACCTTTAATTGGGGAAAAACCTGACGGTTGAGCGTGATCTCGGGCAAATCACCACTCTCAACAACAGTTGTTCAGGAATCAGTACAGTATCAACCATTTACTGGATCCACTTTATTGACTTTTAGGCCAGCGGGCAGGTTTTTGAAGGCAGCCAACCAGTCTCCCCGAGGATTTTCGGGCACCAAAACTTTTCCCATCCGTTTTTTCGTTTGCAAACTTGGATTTACACTACTCAGAGATGCCCTTACTACATATCAAAAATGCAACTCTCTTCGAATTTTGCAACACCTGACCGCTGGCCTATATTTGGGCTATTTGGAAATGAGGACCAAGGTAACTCCGAATCTATTAGACCTACAGGCCTCGGCCTGTGCTTAAATTAAAGCTAATTAAATTTACTGCAGCTCCAATTATTTTGACTTTCTTCGCAGGATCACTCCTTCGGCCGGTGTTCCTCAAGAAAGTGGGCCAAAACTTAAAATTTGTACTTTTCGGAAAAAATTACCAATTTTCAAAGGGGCATAACTCAGAATCTATTAGAGCTACAAAGCCGCGGTTGGATTCAAACTGTATCAAATTTAACTACATTTCAAATGAGTTTCATCAAAAACGCACCGATTAGGAGATAATGGACAAAAACTGAATTAACACCGAGGTTTTTCAGGGACCAAATTTTTCCCATCCGTTTTTTCGGTAGCAAACTTGGATTTCAACTACACAAACATGCCCTTACAACATATCAAAAATGAAGCTCTCTTCAATTTATTGGGACCTAAAGCCCTTTTTCGGTACCTGGTCGCTGGCGTATTTATGGGTTCAGTTTTTTTTTTTTTTTGTTAATAGAATAAATGATTTAGTTTTTTAGGCAGTATTTGATATTTTATTATTTTATAATTATTAGAAGTACAAACAAATTTCGTGTTATATATTAAGCTGCAATTTAGAGAAAATGGAGTTAGAAGAAAATAGGTTTTCATAAAAACGTCACTCAGCACATTATCAAACTCATTTGTTTATTGAAAATCTCACAAATATGTACTTTACTACAAAATATATTTAGATGAGTGACCTTCTTCAGTAGCCATTAACATAGAAAAGAAAGACAAATGGGCAGTTTAGGTTAGAATTAAGGTGCGATGATTTATTTATCACCCTGTGGAATACTGTTTATTCAAAATGGCCGACAGCTCTCCGAAGCAGTTCGTCATCCCAGCTGATCTTTCCACAGCCATCATTATCTTAATTTCGGGATTCTCGAGATTTATTCAGGCAGCCTTGGAAAAGAAATCTTAATTCGGATTAAGTGGCCTTTTATTGATTATGGGAAAGGAATTCCCATCAAGTTATTTATCGACTCGATGTTCTTGAAGTAATAGATACCGAGAAGTCTTGGTTATTTGAAATTGCAAAGGATAATGTTTCATTATGAGAAATTGAATCGGAGTTATTATTTGATCAACCGTGTAATTAATAAAAATTAATTGCTAAGGAAGATATTTTTCTTAAAATAATTGCAATGAGTTCCGAAAAAGTTCATTGAAGAATTAAGAAAGTGGGTTACACAACGCAGAATCAGAAACCGTCTATTATATTAAGGTTATCAAAATAATATTACACCAACTATTGCGATAGAATGTTGTTAGGTTTATGAACAAACGAATCTATAAAAACTTAAATTGTGGGATTACTGGCGTACATTCGGAAAGGTAGGCCGAGACATAGTTGGGAGGATTGCCTTTAGAATAGATTTATGGATTTGGGATTTATTTCCAATGTCTAATACAAGTTTAAACCGGTGTAATGATGAAAATTGTTTTTCAAAAATTTATTGGGAGTAACTAAAGTTTACTTTTTTTTATTTTTTCAGATTAATAACTTCGGATTTAACTACTCTATTTTCCCTTTTCTATATTTCAACCTGCGCCATGAATCCCCTGAAGCAGTCCCCACCCTAGTCCATTCCACACCTTTTGTTGGGTGAGGACGAAGAAACTATAAAGCTAAATACACAAACGTTAATGAATGCTGCTAAGGAAATAGGCCTGGAAATAAATTCGGATAAAACTAATTTCGGTGATATTGTTGTAGGAGGAAATAAGTTCGAACATGTGGAGATGTTTAAGTACTTAGGGTCAATGGTAACGAAATTCAAGAGGAAATAAAGGCGCGACTAAAGGCGGGAAATGCTTGTTACTATTCGGTCTCGAAATTACTAAGCTCGCGTCTTTTGTCCAGAAATCTAAAAATCAGAATTTATAAAACAATTATCGTTCCCTCTCTTCTCTATGGATGTGGAACTTGGCCACTAACGCTGAAGGATGAACAACGTCTTCAGGCTTTGTGATGAGACCACTGGGGAATATAGTAGATTACATAACGCGGAATTGCGAAGCATGCATCCGGTAAATATTATTCAGGTGATAGCGTCGGGAAGATTAATATGGGCATGTAAAGTTGCTGGGCTTAGTAACGAACGAATTCCCAAGATATTAATGGGCGCTGTACCGACTGGGAAGCGTCTGAGGGGTAGACCGAGGCGTAGGTGGGAGGATTGCGTTAGGAATGATCTAACGGGTTTGGGTTTGGGTGGTGCTCCGTGGACGGAGGTTTGTAAACATAGATTGCTGGTATCGGCATCCAGCCTTCGGGTTCCTTAAGCCTTTTATTTATTTATTTTTCCTTTTTCTGCTGGAGTTTTTTCTGCCACCAATATTCCTTCGTACGTTCACTGCACTTATAAGAAATTCGTTCGTTTCTCAACCCAACTGCTGTACAAGCCAATCTGAATCCCCACGAATCTATTGAGTTATATTTATAATGTTATTGATTTCAGTACAGTATTGACCAGTTCAGATCACGTAACGACTTCATCTTCCTTTCTAATGCTGGAATTATCTCCAATATTCCATCATGCGCACATTTCTTTTACTCCTCTTTCTAGGTTCGACCAACCTTCTCTTGTCTTTCTTCATCCTCAAAAACTTCCATATTTTTCACTCTGCTTCGGAATTATCTACCTTCTAGCACGTGAGAACTGTAATCAACTTTTCCAAATCTTTCGTTAATTCCTTAGTCCTTTATGTCGTGGTTTTCTTTTCCAATATTGAGCCTAATATTTGATTGGTTTGTTCATTCAGATGTCTGAGGAATGTTAGCCTTCGGTTCCGCATAATTTCAGAAATTCTTTCTACAATACTTATTATATTGTATTAGGTACAATAGATTATTAGGTTTATTTGTTATTTCGGCATTTCCATTTTTCGTTACTCTCAACTGTTCGATTTTTCTTTGAATCCTTCGTCCTAGTACTTCCAGTTTATTGAGACTACAGTTCATCGAGAGGTCACTGGGGAAAAGGCATTCCCTTTTTAACATTAAATAAAATAAAAATGGGTACCCTATTTTTTTATATTTCATTGAGCCTGGGTGAGCCCCAGGAGAGGCCTAGATCCTATATGATCCATCTCTGGCTGCAAACACATTAAATAAAAGTCTTTCCCGCAGCGGGATTTGAACCAGGTTCTCCGGCATGGCAACTCAGTGCTCTACCACTGAGCCACTCCGCTCCCCTTTTTTAACATCAAGGTTTATTTTTATTTATTTATTAATCAAAATTACAATTTATTTTTATTATCAGATGGAAACCAATATTATTGAGGAGTGACCTGTAGAGTAGTAATTAACAAACGAACCTATGTCGAAGATGGCGGGTTCGTATCCTGGCAGGTCGCCCTTGGATTTTTAAAAGTGAGTAAAAAATCTTAGTTATGCCGTCTATCGTAAGGGTCGTAAAAAGGGGAGCCTGTATCACGACAGGCACAAGTTAAAGATCCCTTTCCAAATTATACCTGGATATGCAAAATTTAGTGCTATCAATGTACCATGGTCCGATTAGCCATAATAGCGTAAAGTGACGTTAAATGAACAAACAACAACCTCGGAATCCGTCTATGATCTGAACTCCATGCATGATTTTTCTTAATAGCCTTCTCTCCAGGTCTTCCAGGTTTTTCGAGGCTATATGACTGGCGAAGAGGCATTTACGACTTAAGTTTATTTATTAAATTTACTTATTAATATTTGTTATATTCATAAGGAAAACAATAGAATTACATTAAACAGTGCAGAATTTGCTGTATATTTCATTAATTGTATGTCTCTCTCCTTCCCTTTTTCTATGTAGATTATATGACATCCAGTTTTTATTCTTTAAAAATGATTTTATTTTTTATCTGGATTATTTGCTTCCACCCTAGGGAAGTTGTTTAATATCTCGAAGTAGACGAAGTCGAACGTTGGAGGGGCCTCAGCGGAGTTGTTAGGAGGAATTGGGAAAAGGAAAAGGGAGTAGGAAGAGATAAAGCCAGGATTGAGGAGATATCGAGGAGGAGTAAAAAAGAGTAAGAAAGGATCGAAGAGAACTCCCGGGGGAAGAAATAAAGCCGAAATCTATTTGCTCTCTCATCCTGGTCTTGTATCCTCTTTCTACCGCATCGTCACTTTATTGCCGATTGCTTATTGAATCCGCCTTCTGTCTTTAGCAATATCTATCTTTAGCTCCTTCGTCTTATCCGAGATCATCTCTCTTTCTCCTTGTATACATCTATCTGTATGTGTGTAGTATGCTTGTAAGTATATAAATATATTATATATATATTTATATTCAGATATGTTATTTTCACTTACAATATTATGATAATAATAATATTTTAGGTTCAGAAACTGACAAAAACACAAAAATAAGGCGGAAAATGTTGTTTCAAACAAAATTGTAAGGCTAAACTAGTGAAAAACGCCTTAATTATTCAATAATATATTTTACTTTACCTAAAATTTTGTTCTTAAATCGTCGCCCCACCAATATTGTCGCCTTCGATGCCCTTGTTTGTCCGAAAATAATTTTTAAAAAACCTTTACCACTTATTCTCCATCCATGGAGGAAATCTGGTTCAGTATGTGGTAGAGACTGAGTGAGTAGCTCTGTTTCTATGCCTGTAGTCAACGACATGGAATCAGGCGGCTGATAGAAAATGCGGTGTTGCCAAATCGAACTTCTTTCTGACACCCCAGGAATCTTTTATATTTTATTTATATTTATTGGTCAGGATTTAAATGTAAGGATCAAAAAAGTAATTTTTCAATAAAGATTTAGATTTAATAAGCATACTACATTATATTTGAAATAGATTATTATTATACAGTTTAATTGATTAAAACCTTCTAATAATTTTGAAAATTCAAGTACAGAACGCCGAACTACATCGTTGTCAAAATCATTCAAAATGGATTGTGGCTTATCTCTTTTATATTTTTTACGTGGAGATTCGAATTTCTTTTCTGAAGGAGGACTGTGCTTTTCTTCTTGACACACTCTTTGCACTGATCTTAAACTCGTGCCAGAAATTTCTGCCACTACTTTTTGACTTTTATTAAAATCGATGGCATTCAAAAACGTTGGGTTAGTACATTTTTTGACAAATTTATAAACATTACATATAATGGACTTGCCTTGCGAACTCAAATCTTTCTTTTGCAGTAACTCAAGTCGGCCTTTTTTCTTCGGTGTTACAGCTGAAGATGAAGAAAATGGACCCATATCAACAGTTTAACAACACTAAAGACAAGAATGTTCTTGTGAGAAACGCAGAGGCGGAATAACAATGAAAAAAGAGAAAACTAGCGTACCAAGAGTAAAAACTGAATAACTGAAGCCGGGAGAACTAGACAACAATGCTAGCACATTGTTGTCAAATATTGGCAGTTTTGAGTAAAACCACGCCCACATTCTCGCTACAAGCGGCAACACAGCTTTTTTTCTCACCCGCCTGATTCCATGTCGTTGACTATAGTGCTGCGTTGATTTGGCTAAGACCACATTTTATCCCCAGCCTCCTTACCCTCATCAAGAATACTCAATTTATAAAGGCTTGGAAATGAACCGTTTTCAGGCAAAAAAAGTAATTCCTTAATAACTGTTAACAATGAAATGACGCAAAAACCAGGACTCGCACTGTCGTGATCGTCCGCTTAGCCCTAGTTAATTAGTTGACGTATAAAATGACGTTTAATGAATTAACAACCCTTCAAATCGAAGAGATGAGGAAAAAAATGTAATCGTGTTGCTTTCGTCGAAAGTGACTACAGATCGTGAAGACAACTGTATTATACAACAACCACTAATTCTGTTGGAACGAACCGACAGTTTTCGCCAGACTAATGTATTCCCCGTGACTGTCGAATGACTGTCGGGACGATATCCGTGATTGAGGCGCGTCGTGTCGCACCCTCCGCTACTAACAAGTCCTTCCCGCTGACGACTGTTGACCAACTCTCCTCCGGGTTATGAATCACGCGTGATATTGGCACTCCTGATTTAGCGGAGGGAGATAATTGCGGCCCTCGCGGCGTGCAGTTGGTACTCCATCACGAACCAATTACAACCCGCAATCACAGCAGCGCCATCTATGAACGTTTCGACTCTCTATTAACATAGCCACATCGCTATTTATTAATTTTCTGCCGAGTATATTAGCCTCTCATGGCTCCGTAGGTCCTTCGTGCAGAACGCTCCTGCATTACGAAGTAACTGGAACGAGGAACTTAGATGTTCCGTTACTGGTAGCGATCATGTTCTTTGTCACTGCTACTTTCAACACCACCTCCTGCAATAATTTGAGTTTTAACTAAATTCAATTGTCAGATGCGACCGCAATGGAACGTACTTAAACTAAGTCAAGGTTGGGTTGGAAATTAATGTAGGTACTAATTCCATATTACAATTAATGTAAATATATATTAAGTGATAGCGTTACGAAGGTTAAGATGGGCTTGCAAATATGTTGGGGTTAGTAACGAACGAATAAAAGTAACGGTTTTGTATATTTTTTGAATTTTTAAGAGCTCTGCTAATTAGTAAAAGTGTTCTGATTCGAGACCAGCAGTGGCAGATAATCATTTATTCTGTTATATGCCGTGAATATTTACTTCTGAGGTTCACGTAGCCTCTATAAAATTAGTTATTCAGAGGAACACCGGTGGTAGAGTATGTCGTCAGCCACATCATATTTCTCCAAAACGGTTGGCTTTGAAAGAAAACATTCCATTGGTAATAATGAACCCAAATATCTTCCTGTGTTGCAGGGTTTTTTTTTTCTGTTTTCAAGACAGGAACCTCATTTTTTTCAAATATTTTTATTTTGAAGAGAAAAGATTTGCCTGGGGTCGGTGAAGAGAACGGATTTGTCCTGACTGCGAGGCGACCCCTGGTAGCTCAAATGGTAAGAGCGCTGCCACGGATTTATAATAACATATTATAAAACCACTAATTTTTTTCATTTTCAATGGCATCTGCAGACTCATGGTAAAAACTTTTAAAAACTCAATTATGTCTCTGGCCTATCAGAAACACTATTTTTTTATTAGAAGCAAACATTTTTATTATTATTAAATATTATTATTATTAAATATTATTAGTACATTTTTAATATTGATATCTTCTCCTCACCCCTTTCCTTCTCCATTCTGCACACCTTTTTCTCCTATTAGCTCTTTGGCTCCATCACATGTTATTTTTTAAGATTTCATTTTTATTTAATATCACTATTTCATCATTTTATATTCTATCTCCATTCTCTAACCATATTTTTACTTATATTTCTATACGTTTCCTGGTATATTTACATCATATTTTATATATATACCACTTCATTCTATGTGTATACATTTTAAAACTCCCCTTACTTATATTTTCTACTTTCCATGTTCATTTTACTTTTCTACCTGTTATACTCTAGATTTATATCTTTACTTTCTACTTTTCTTTTTCCTTTATTTACTCTTTGACATCATTTTTGTTATATTTTCTTTCATTTTACTTATGTAAACTCCCTAGGAGTCTATTATCTTACATTTTATATTTCATCTATATTCTACTAGCTTTTCCATAATTTTACATCTCACCTCTGATGTTTATACTTTTTCATTTTGTAAACTTTCTGTTTACTTCCTTCTCTTATCTTTGTAAATTTCTACATCACCACCTTTCTGTACATTTACTCTGTAATATTTTTATTCATATATATCCCTCACCTTTTTGTTCTAAATTTCTATTACTCTACATATATTTTTAGTATTATCATTTACTTGGTACTGCAATGTATTTTTATAGTTTTGTTGTTTTGCCTGTTTTTCCTTCTTAGCCCTGAAGATGACCCACAAAGTGGGTCGAAACGTCGGCACAAAATAAAATAAGTATCCACTTATTTAGTGTTTAATTTGACTGGACCCCCAACTATTTCCTTCCTTATTCAGATCTTCCAGTCAACTATCTCCTCTCTTCTCAAATATTAATATAGTTGATAAACCGAAAATAGAAATTTACTTGAAAATCTAAAGTGTCTTTTACCACCTTACTCCGTAACAAATCGGACGGGAGGTTTAGAAATTGTAAAAATCATCATTTTTTAATTTCTTATAGGCAGTAAAAAAGTATTTGATATTTTCGGAAATCAAGGGATTATTTTCGATTATCCTGAAATCGATTTTGATTAGATTTTTTTATAGTGATGGGCTTAACTGCTACTTTTCAGTAACAGCTCCATCGGTACCTGTGATTTTGGTTACCTTTGATTTCTTAACTGCTACTGAATGTGATTCGTGATTCTGTTGAAATGGTACCAACAGTGATTGCGTCGGCGTACTTAATTCAACATCTTGAGTATAACTATCTCAGAATACGCATTATAAGGATAATAATTACTTTGACACTTCTATAATTCACTACAATCCTATCAATATACATACAGATGGAATTATTTTCAATATCCTATATAACGTAAATTTTGCTCTTATGGTTTAAGTTGTTACAGGATCAGTTAGTTCCCTTATTTAAAGAACAGTTTGGAACTGTTACTGATGCATATGTAATCACAGATCGACCTGTGACTTTTAAGTATCAGTGAAAAAGTAACAGATCATGATTTCTGGCCCATCACTTTTTTTTTATAAGTAATAATTATTATTTTTAATATTTTGAATAAGTAATATGAACTAATTTTACACACTGGTTTTTGTTTGATTTAGGATCTACATTTTATTAAAAGAGTAAAAGAAAGTCTGCCCAAGTAGTTCAATAAATGACACTTGTTCTCTGGATCGTCTAACTTTCCACGATTAAGGTTTGATTAAGTGCAGTTTTGATAAACCACTCCCTATGACTATCAGCGTATTATCCCCCAGAGTACAGTTTGCTACACCCAGATGGCGCTTATATACTAGCGGTCGAGGGGGAATAATTGAACAAATAATTCGAGAGTAGGATGAGTGAGCCCCCGCCTAACGCCAGATAATCACTTTGTCCTGTCTATGACCCGTTTAGCTAAACACGCACCCTCGACACCACCGACCTCTATGCAAACACAATCCTGCGCGGCAAACTGGATGTTAATTAGAAAAACAACAGTCCTATCTCTCTGCTCTATAGCTCGTTGGGTGGTTACAATAACAAGGATCGCTGTCTAAACAGTAGCTCTAATAGGATAAGTGGCGGGGGAGTCGCCATTGATATCTGTCGAGTGTTTAATGAAGGGAAACCTGTATAGTTGGGGTGCGTTCGACGAACGAGGGGTCAAAGTGAACGAAGGGGAAAAGGAATATTTATTTATCGATGAGTATCGAATCGAAGATATCTCTTCGTGAACGATTCATTATTCGAAAAGACTAAAGGCAAGCTGCACGATGATGATTTCACTTTCCACGTGTTTCGAAACCTTCCCGACATCCGTGAACCCACGTAATGCCTTCTTTATTCAGCAACAAGACCGAATTATCTCTAAAGGGTATTTCTTTTATTAGGTAATCCAAAAAAACAAAACAACAAAGATATAAGGAAATGCGTATGTACAAATATATCGATAGAATTTCCTTTATTTATTCCAACAATCGATACTGATACAGATATCTTCTCTTTGGTTGTTAAGTTGATTTTAACATACTCGTGTTGTCCGAAATTTCAATTATTCTTTTTAAAATATATTTATTTTTTTCTTTGGTAACATTTGTTTGCGTTTGCAACTAGTTGCGTCTCATAAATAAAATTAAAACTTCTTAAAACGAAAAGAGCCAAACCAAACCTTATTTAACTGATTAGCTCTCAATCATACAAAAAGGGAAAACGCGTGATCTCGCACAAATATCTTCCGTTCATCATTGTCGTCATAGCAACAGCACAGTCTTTACTATGTACTGAACCCAAGACATCTTTAAAAAAAACTAATGAAGTATATTGGGCTCAGTAAATCAAAGGGACAAGTATATGATTCAGCCGAAGTCACGCCCAACACCCAGATTTATGGAGGATATGTCCAGATACTGTGCCATAATACATAAACTTTTTGGTTTTAACTTAAGGAAGGTCAGTGAAGGTGTAAATTTAAATTATTAGCCAAACAATTATTAAACAATATTTTTATTAATCAAAATAGGATCCTTCAATTTCAATACACTTCTCCCAACGTGAAACACGCATGAAACACTTCTATCCCCGCTCTGTAGAAATTAAGTGTCAAGGAAGAGCGAAGTTTTGGAAGGCCGATTAAAGGGCATTTTCATTGTCAATTTTTTTATTTCTTAAGCAATTGTCCAAACAACGGAGAAAGTAAATATCAGTTGGAGAAAGGTCCTGAGAATATGGTGGGTGAGGAAGGACCTCTATATTCAGCTCCCAGAGTTTTTGCACGGTCAACCTTGAAATGTGTGGGCGTGCGTTGTCGTGGAGCAGAATAAGACCTTGTCGGTTAACCAGATGAGGTTGTTTCTTAGCAAATTTTCCGTGAAACCTTTCCAATTCTTCGCAGTAACTGTTGGGAGTGATGGTTTCACCAGCTGGCCAAAAAGAATAGTTGATTAAACCAGCCATACTCCACCAAACAGTAATCACTACTTTTTTGGGGCGTAGGTTTGGTTTAGGCATATGTTGAGGTTTTTCATTTTTATCTAACCACTGTCCAGATCTCCTGCGTTTATCGTATAACACCCGCTTTTCATCGCAGGTGACCAAACGATCCAAAAAAGGCTCATTTCTGTTTCGCAACAGAAGTGAGGAGCACGTTTCCAATCAGTTGAGCTGCTGGGCCTGAGTTAATTCATGTGGTACCCATATTTCCAGTTTTTTTGTCTTACCAAGCTACTTAAGGTGCCTGGTAACAGTCCTGGCACTTGCTCCATGTTGTGAATCTAATTCACGAGTGGTTTGGGAAGGGCCCGCTTCGACCAGTACTTTCAACTCTTCGTTGTCCAACTTAGCCTTCGGCCTTCCACGTTCTTTGTTAGTAAGGTCATAATCCACAGACCGAAATTTTTCAATCCATCGGAAGATTGTTCTTTCCCTCACTGTATCTTCACCGTAAACAATAATAAAGTTTCGGAACGCTTCCGTGACGCTATGGCCAAGTTTAAATTCGTATAGAAAAATTATTAGAATTTCCGCGGAAGACATAATTTTATTCTTATTTATTAATAAACCGTTGCTTCACTTTCAAAAGGAAAAGTTTTACATGAAGATTGATTATGAAAAAGGATTAAATGATCTTTCAAACGGTCTACATAACATAATGGTTTGTGTACAAATAATCTGGTACTTGTTATTAGATGCACAACCAGAAAAGTCCAATATTGTACACATGCGCAAGCAGCTACATTTTATAACAGCTACATTTCTAACAGTAACAGTTACATTGTTTACAGATTCATCCTTCTTTGTTTCTTTTATAATAAAACATATCAAACAAGAGTCTGAAGCTTTGACTTATTTGTTTTGTAATTAATCATTTTTAAATATTTTTCCTAATGACCTAACTAATGGACTTTATACAGTATTAGATAGAGAAGGGTTACAGTATTAGAGAGAGAGACAGATCATGTACCAAGTCACTTTATCCTCCCAATTTTCGGTGCCCACTTTACAGAGGATGAGAGAGCCCGAGGGTATTTAGTGTCCATATTTAGCCATTAATATATTAAATAATTTATCTCCCACATCCTGATTTTAACCAGGAACTTTCAGCATATCGATTAAGCATTGTACACACGTAGGTGTTAAATGTCGTCGTTTCAGGCTACTTCAACACTTACTAAACAAACGCTCTAAGCTCCCGATTAATTACAAAAGACTCATATACATGACAATCATTAGGCCCATCTGGACTTACAGAGTAGGATGGTAACTCAGTTCGTAGAGGGTGCTGAGGGTCCGGGTTCAAATTTAGCCGCGGCAGAAAGATTATTTAATCTCTCAACAGTCACGGATGGATCCAATGAGAACTGCGGATCCTCTTCACTGTACGGTGATATTTCCTAGATCAAGCTCAACCACCAGGTTTTCCCCGTTTATTGTGTGTATATGGGTAATACATTGTGGATGTTCATAGATTTCAGGACGGCCTAGGATACAATATCAAGGAGTGAACTCTTCAGAGCTATGAGCGAAATGAAAATTCCACCCAAACTGTTCCGCTTGGTAACGAGCACTATGGAAAACACAGTTTGCAGCGTAAGGGTAAATAGCTCAACCACAGAAAAATTTAAGATTAGTACAGGACTTAGGCAAGGCGACTCGCTGGCACCTCTACTATTCAATATTGTAATGCAAAGTGTCATTGAAAGGGCAGGATTACTGATGGAGGGAACCATCTTTAACCGTAGTCTGGGTATTCTTGCATATGCTGATGATCTTGCATTGTTAGGAAGAACGCTGATTCTCTATTATAAGGGTTACAGGTGAATGAGGAGAAAACCAAGGTCATGGTAATAAAGAATAGTAAGCAAAGCCGACCACCTCAAAGCTACACGTTTGGGAGATACACATTCCAACGAGTGTCAAGTTTCCAGTATTTAGGAAGCCGTATAGACGAGAATTTGGTTGAGGAGGAGGAAATTAGAGCCAGGATAGTATCAGCTAATAAAGCATGTTTTGAGATCTTAAAGCTCCTGAGAAGTCAGCTCCTTAGCCTAAAGTCCAAGCTGATGATATATAAAACCGTCAGTAAGCCAGTAGCGACATACGCTGGTGAAACCCTCACACTGAATAAATCCAGCGTGGAAAAGCTGGATAGATTCGAAAGGAGAGTTCTACGGCAAATATTCGGACCAGTTCGAGAAAACGATCAACTCAGGATCAGAAGGAACAAGGAGCTGTGTGAGTTATCTGGAGACCTAACGATATCGAGCTTCATCAAGATTCAACGCATCAAGATGCTGGGTAACGTATATAGGATGGACGAAGAAAGAACAGCTAAAAAGCTGTATAAAGGTAATCCTGAAGGAGTAAGACCTCGAGGAAGGCCAAAAGCTAGATGAAAGGATAACGTCCGTGAAGATCTGAGGCTGAGCAAGGTCTCCATCACTCGAGCTGGTGATCGGAACGATTGGGGTAGAGCTGTTGAGCCGGTCAAGAACTTCTTTATGAGTCTGTCGCGCCAATTAATAAATAGGTAACCGCTTTTTAGGTCTGGAGATCCTATAGGGTCCCTCCAAATAGTGAATAATTTATCTGCAACAGCTGCATTTGACCCGTAGAACAGCATCTCAGTTCTGTACCCCACTCGGCTACCACCGCCCCCTCACTCTCTCTCTCTCTCGTTTACATATAGCTCCATTAAATCTTCAATCGTCATGAAAATATCATAGAGAAGACTACTAAATTAAACGGTTTTTGTTTAGTAACATATCTAATATGTAACATGTATGTAGGAATAAAATCAGGATTACCAATTCTCTATCGATAGTACCCTTCGAGAGGAAAGGATGGCCATTGGAACGATATAGGAGACACTTTCGGAGAAGCCAATCCTCGGCTATCGAGTGCTGAAGGATGGACCGCATTACACAGGACCCTGGCCGCCATTGCCCGGCAGGTAAAGCATAGCTTGGATAAATCGCGGGGGCGGGAGATAGTTCCCGCGGGAGGGAAAGATTTAGGCGGGAAAACAATCCGGCGGGTAAAGCGGGCAGTGCCGCTCCAGGGGGACCTATATTCGATCTAAACTGATTTCCAGCCACGGCCGACTTAATAAATCCCTGTAACAAACTTTCTCTTTTTATTTCCTGTTGCCTTGTTTTTGTTTTTTTTTACTTTTTTCTTTATTACATCCCTTTTTTTTACATCCCTGTTTTAGGGCCTGGGAATTGCTTGCCCATTGATTCGGTGATAGAACTTGGTGAGATATAACATAAGTCCCTTCATGGTTTGATGGTTTTATTTTCATTTCAATTCCCTGTTTTTAAAATGGAATAAAGTTAATGATTCGAGCTTGTTAAATAGAGTGAAACCTTAATCCCTATTCTTAATTAGCCAGTTTTTTTTAAATGTAAGTTTTATATATTTTGTTTTTCTCGAAAATAAAAATTCTCGTGAGCTTTAGTGTGAAAAAAATAGTGTACTTATGGGAAGTGTATATGTAGAAACATATATCAACAGCTATACTTCGAAATGTTAGTTGCAACTTTTATTTCATGATGAAATGATTATAAAAATCTCCACACATCAAAGCTCACGATAATTTTTATGTTTGGAGAATATTAAAAAGGAAACAAATAAACAGTTCAATTCTGTTGTAACTTAACTCGAAGCGACAACCTGCGGAACTGATACAAAAAATTTGAAAATATATTGTTCGCATTATTAGATTTCAAAAACAAAACAAATATTTCTAAACACCAACGTAGTCTAATACTTCATTTAACGCTTTTTAAAAATGTATTTATTGAAATTGACAACTGTATATTGAATACATAAAGTAAATATAATGAAAGATAAATCATGTCCAGAGATGAAGGTAATAGAGAAACTAACCATTGGTAGTGCTCAAATAAAAAGTACAACTTAGAAGGTCATGAGGCCATCTTCTTTTCAGACGCCTCGGAGGATTATCAGGAATTGAAGAGGTTGCGAGGTTTGAAACTAGAGGGTTCGAGTGGAAATGAAGTTTGTCATGAAAAGATTGATAGCGGATTCGGGCCAAATCAGCAACAAATAGGACATTTAGGCCATTATGGATTACTTTGTTCGTAACAAACAAGGAACATTGAGGATTTTACGAAGTATTTTGGATTGTAAGGATTGAATACGAGAGGAATTGGATGGCTTAGCGGAGCACCAAAGTTCTACTCCGTAAGTCCAGATGGGTCTAATGATGGTCATGTACATAAGTCTTTTGTAATTAATTGGGAGCTTAGAGCGTTTGTCTAGTAAATGTTGAAGTACCATGAAACGGCGAAATTTAACACCTACGTGTGTAGAATGCTTAATCTATATGCTGAAAGTTCCTGGTTAAAATCACGATGTCTAAAGACTAAAGACCCTTGGGCTCTCTCTCTATAAAGTGGGTACCAAAAATTGGAAGGATAACGTGACTTGGATCTTGATCTCGGACACATCTTTCAACCGTTGTCCTAGAAATAGTACAGTCTCCACCGTATATTGAACACTGGGCACTTGTAGTGTGGGCAGTGTACCTCGACCGCCCTTTTTCATACTAAAATTCGCGACTTTTTTTATTTTTGAGAATATTAAAAAGGAAACGAATGAAAATTTATGAAAATTTAAAACTTGTTGTGACTTAACCTCGAAGCGATAACTTGCGGAACTGACACCAGTTTTCTTCATATACAAAAGCATACAACACCCTTAGGACCCTATCATCCTCCGGGATAAGGTCCATCTTGAGAGAAGAGAGTGGTCCGGATGAAGAGGTAGATCCTCGAGCCCAGGAAGCCAAGAGGAGAAAGGAGAAACTGATGGCCCAATTATGTTTAACCTTTAGCTGCAGATGAATCGCCTGCCATTGCTCGGCTAACTGCTATATCCATTTACTCAACCTCCTAAATTTCGGAGCCCGTTCTTAGTAATCTTGATGCTATGATATGGAAAAGTTTGATAGCTTAGGATGATTAATTGGAAAGGTAAGTAGCCAAAGGTAAAAAAGCGTTTAAAAATTGTTTAAATATAATTTTACTACTCGGTAAATTGGCAGAAGTAACCATAGTGTGCTCTGTGCACGTAATTATTATATAATTATTCAATAATAATCATGTATTTTTTTTTTTTATACAAGGTGGAAATTTCAATAGACATCTGAGGCCAAAAAATCCTCAAACAGTGTGGGACACCAACCCACTAAAACCACCTTGTTGTGCAACAACTGAGCTAGCCCAACAAGTCGCTCCTCTTTCACGTGCAAAATCTGGTGTGTGGGATATAGCCCATTAACTAATCTCCCAATTTAGTGGAATTTTCTTTTGTTTGGAGATTTAATTTACTTGTATTCACTTTCGTAGCAAATCACTAGGCTTCACTCTTTTAAGCCGCCTTATTTGATGCAAATCCTCCTCAGCTATGCTCTGCATTTCAGGGTTACGTGAATTTTAATTCCTTCATTGTGACTATCCGCAAAACTTCCAATCTGTTCTCTGACAGAGTTTAATTTGAGGTCCCTATGCAAATTATCGTTTCTGACGTACCATGGAGCATCAACTATACTTCTGAGTACTTTATTTTAGTACTTTATTTGCATGTTGCTTTTCTTGGTACAACCCCAGAGCTGAATTCCATAAGTCCATACCGGTTTTAGGACTTGTTTGTATAACAGAAGCTTGTTCTCAACTGTAAATTGTGAATTTCTTCCTTGCAGCCCGTGCATTTTCCTAGATTTTATATTCAGCTCTTCCTTCTTCTTCAAATGCTCTTTCCAGTTGAGCCTAGCATCCAATGTCATTCTAAGATATTTGTCTGTATTTGAATACGGTACCTCCTTTCTGTTAATATAAATCTTTCGCTTATATATTTTTCTATTTGTGAAATTTATGTGAACAGATTTGCTTTCAATTAGTTTGATTCTCCAGCGTTTGGTCCAGTCACAAACCTCCGCGAGTGTAGGAGTTCCCTAGTAGTTTCTTCTATATCACCTACTGCTAATGTAGCAGTATTATCGGCAAATGTTTCCACAGTTGTTTCTCTTCTGTTTGGTAGACAAAAATAGATAGATATATCTCTTGTGTATAATAAATATAGGACATGGCCTAGTACGCTGCCTTGTGGAGCACCTGCGTTCATTTTCTTTAGGGAAGAATAATGTAATAATGGTAAAAAAATTAAAATTTGCTAAAAAAAGTTTCATGAAAAAAATCCAATTTTCAGGTTAACTTCATTATTATAGGACTAGAGTATTTGCTTACATGTATTTAAAAGCAAACAATTATGTATAATTTATCTACCTTTACAACAGTAGGTCGTTCCTTTGGGGCCCTCAGACAAACGGGTGTCGGATCTCAGCAAAGAACCCTTCCTGCACAGATGTTGACTTCGAAGTTTTACCATGTAGTTGTAGTACCATGCACTTTTGTCGGTTTTCTAAATACATTCATTGTTACGTTTTACATTGTTTTCTTTCATTTTCTTCATAAGGTATTTCTTATATACTGGACTCAATCTTCTTGATTTATATAATTTAATAGAGAAGAAAGAACCATATTCCAGTCTAATATTGTTATTTAAACATTAAAAATGATTAAAAAAAACGTTTCGACATTTATTTGTCATTCTCAATTTAAGCAATCCCTCATACAACTTCATTTAAATTGATAAGTCCAAATCATTACTTAAGGTCAAACATTATTTAAAAGTTAAAAAGTCAAAAATATATTTAAAAAATGCTGGAACTTGACTATCTTCCATGGTCAAATATAATAGTAAGTTGTATGAGGAATTGCTTAAATTGAGAATGACAAATAAATGTCGAAACGTTTTTTTTAATCATTTGTAAAGTTTAAATAACAATATTTGACTGGAATATGGTTTTTTCTTCTCTACTGTTTTCTTTTTATCGCAAGGTAAGTTAACTTTAATTTAAAAAAACTGTTTAACAGTTGTTAAAATGTTGTTTATCTTATTTTTTTTTTTAAGTTTGAAATGATTAAAGCCTATACAGTCGGTACCTTAATTAGAGGGAAAACGTGGGGGTTCACCGGGATCTTGGACTAATCACCTTCCTGCAAAACCGTTATATTATAAAGAGTACAGTCTCTACATTGTCCTGAACCCAAGAACCTCCATAATAATGTAACTGTATTTTTGTTATTAATAGAGTATATTCTAATAATGCTACTCTTTACATTTCACCGGATTTATTTTTGGTTTGGTTCAACATGGAGCAAATTTACAGTAAATGCATAGTTTCAATAAGTCTTGTAGCTACAAGACTTCCAACTTGGAGGAGACAGTCTTTAGTAAAACGGCGAAGGGAGACCCAAGGAATTCCAGATAGTCACCACTAGATAGCAGAGTCATCGGGATCTTCATCAATCATCTTCATTTGAGGGTGGTCCAAGGCAATTAGTGGACTATCGGGTCCTCATCAGCGAAGGAACAAAAAGGCTGGAATGGAGGCAAGATCTGGATCGGCTCCGGATGATGTATGGTGATGATGGATTCCAACAAGCACTGTTCGGGAACGATCACTAATCAGAACTACTGCGAATTATTTATCATCACCAATATTCAAGATCATCTTTAAGAGAAGAAAAGAGTATAACCCAACCTTATCAATAATAAGAAAAAACCGGTCCCACTGCAATCCTTGATGGGTATTATGTTCAGTACATGTCAGGTATTATTTCTATACCCACAGGTGAGCAGGGAGATAATAAAATAAATCCTAATTGAATATTATTTGTATATATAATATATATATATATACAATAATACACATTAATTAGTCCATTCGTCAACTCAGTATCACCAAATTCCTCTCATTCTTTCTCTTTCCTACACTTCCTAAGAGAAACAACTTCCTATGAAATGATAAAAAACACATAGCCCGAGATACCTGGACAGAAAACATTAATCAGCTTGCAAAAAAATATATTCATTTTCTTGTAAAATGAGGAGGGAAAAAATTGAGATCAAATTACGCAGGTGTAAATGTAAAATAAAAGAATTGGAGAGTGCAATTAACTATCACCCCCATCTTAGAGGACTGCCCCCTGTACGAAACATATTTTTATGGCTTGGGAATTGATAGAAAAACCCCGACTATCCTGGGCGATAACACCACAAATATAGATAAAGTGTTAACTTTTCTTAAACATAATAACATGTTCAGTAGCATATAATAAGTATATGGAGTAAATGGAAATAAATGTTGAACCAAAAGAGAGAAGACGCTGATGACCATGTGCGTCTATAAACAATAAAACCTAACCTAAAACAATAATAAAATAAATTATAATAACGTTTTAGTATTAGTTGCACAAAAATGTTATTAATTAATATTTAAAATTATGAGATAAATGTCTTCGAACAAGATTACCAATACGTTGTTAAAAGATTTATAAGGTAAACAAGATAGTTAATACTGAAATGTCTGATTTGTTACATCATCAAACACAATTTATTTTTTATATTCTTTTAATAGAATAAGCTTCTGATTTTGTTATTCTATTCCTAGTCATACAAGTTCAGAGGCATTCTAAATTTTTGTTCGATAGAATTACTGAGTGGTAGTAGAGAATGAGGAGAATTTGAAAATATTTATTTTATATAAAATGATTGACTGGATAATTCTAAGAGTGGTGTAAAATGGCCAGGATGCCGTCAATGACTACAGAAAATAAGGATGACTTAGAAAAAAAATACAATAGTTATTTCAATATTTAAGGAAGAAATATTGCCGATGTTTCGACCCACTTTGTGGGTCATCTTCAGGGCTAAGAAAGAAAACAGACAAAACAAACTATAAAAATACATTACACTTTTTTGTTCTATTTTTCTATTACTCTACATATATTTTTATATTATCATATTCTTGGCACTGTAATTTATTTTTATAGTTTTGTTGTTTTGTCTGTTTTCTTTCTTAGCACTGAAGATGACTCACAAAGTGGGTCGAAACTTTGGCACAAAATAAAAAAAGTACCCACTTATTTAGTGTTTAATATGACTGCGCCCCCAGCTATTTCCTCGCATATTTAAGAAAATAATTATTAATTTTTTATTTTATTTGTTATTGCTTGTATTATTTTTTAAAAAATATTTATTTGAAAAGAAAAGATATGTCCAGGACCGGGACTAGAAATTCAAATAAAAATATTTAAAAATTAATACTATCATTCGAGTCCCGTCCCTGGACATATCTTTTCTTTTCAAATAAAAATTATTAATTTTAATAAAATACGGCATTCTTATTTTGTGTGATCATTGACTGTATCTCCTGAACATTTATATGAATATTTTTTGATGAAGTTAACACAATGGTTAAGGCAATGAGATTGAGAGATCAAAAGAATACTCGATATAGTTTTTATTCTCGATCTTGCCGAACACGAATACAAATACTCTTATACAAACAGATCACTTAATCCCGATAGAGAGTCGAACCTGGGCAAGAACCGGGTTCCGATGGCGCCTTCTAATACGAACATGGGCGTGCTGCTAGGGCATAAATAAATCGACAGCTGGGAGGGCTATCTCATCCCCGGATCTAGGAGGCCGTGATTAATAACATAAGAGGATATAATTGTTTTAATTAGCGGCTTTAGCGGGCCACTCCCAATCAAATAAGAACCTCTTTGGATTTGGCGCGTAAATCAGAGCTTCACCACGCCCACCGAGGCTCAGAACAAATACCTACCTCTGTGCTCATTATAGCTAATGTTTAATTCAAATATCATCCTAAGGCTAGCTTCTTTTTTTCCTGTTCCTCTTTGTTGTTCCCTTCTCGCTCATCAGTGTAATGGCAGACCACCGTTTCTGTCTCTTCTTCACCATTACTTCTCTTCATAACCATCATTCTTCAGGTATCTCGAACTGATGAAGTGTTATTTAGACGATCATTTAGCCGATATATATCTCTAATGTTGATTGCTTCAAATCCATGGATCAGATATCTCGATGAGAACCCAGCCTTTTACGAATGGTTCGGATAAATTTACGTGAGTACTGATCATTATCGAATTTAACAGGGAAAAACAAGGTAGGGAATTCTAATGAAACCGTCTTTGTTTTTCAATACACAAAAAAACAAAAGGACCAACCATTATTTTACACAGCAATTCCTTAAAATGATGCTCGTTTCAGCAAAAGGGAACCAACACAATTAACATGTAAATATGTATTATTATATAGACCAATGAAACCTAAACGGGCCTGTACACGGTCAATATTACTGACAGTACTGGAATGACGAAAATACTGAGGAATCACCCTTCAGTATTTTTACACAATACACGATCAATATTACTGTCAGTTTTACTGAAGTTTCTAAACCATACACGGTCAATATTACTGACAGTATTTAACTCAGTTCACAGTTAGCTCGCAATAAAAGCAGTCATCTTTTTCTCACGCAGATTTATACATATTTTCTAAATAGATAGTGCTACTTTAGCAACTTTGATCGCCATGACATTAGCAAAACAAGAGGTAAAGACGCTTGGGTAAAGGATAGGCTATTCGACATAGATAAGTTGCCCCATTTAAACTTAATCAACGAGATTTCAGTAAAGGAACAATCAGATTATTAAAATTATTTTCTTATGAATGAAAACTTATTCTATAATTCATTATTATAATTTATATTATTTTATTTGTTACTAATTGTTAAATATTTTTATTTGAAAAGAAAAGATATGTCCAGGACCGGGACTCGAACCCGGGTCTTCCAGATCGCTAGTCTGAGACTCTACCATTTCAGCTATCCTGGGCCCTAATCAAGATCGCTTCTCGGTCGTGGTCATATCCTTTCTTGTCACTGCTGCTAAGTCCCCGCATTCTCGCATATATAGTAATGTATAGTAATTATAATGACGTAAGTCAATTAGATCCAAATTAAAATAATGTTCAAAGAACATTCTTACCCTCGTATACTTCGCAAAAATGCGAGAACGCGGGGACTTAAGATCAGTGAAAAGAAAGGATATGACAACGACCGGGAAGCGTGCTTGATTAGGGCCAGGATAGCTCAAATGGTAGAGTCCCAGACTAGCGATCTGGAAGACCCGGGTGCGAGTCCCGGCCCTGGACATATCTTTTCTTTTAAAATAAAAAATATATATATATATAATTCATTAGCTATGGTTTCTCCTCATATGACAAATTATAGTCCCAAAACTGCGGTTGACAGTTACCCTATGTTATTTAGCAAAAGTCCAAAATTTTAAGGACTTAAAGTTCTATCGTACCGGGCGGCTTATAAAAATGTTTTTACACAACGAGCAATGTTTGGTTTAAAAAGAAATAGGTCGCTCAGGTAAGAAGGGTTAATGTGGGTGAAGAAATAAGAAAAGAGGGTGGTTGATGGAACACTGAAGAGATCCCGAAGAGGAAGATGCGGGAGACGGAGCCGGCGAACGATGCGGGCGGGGTATCCGAGGACAGCGAGACCCGGAGAAGACACACCTCATCAAGAAGAACTCTAGATGTAGCACTGTTTCACAGATAAGTCGTAATTTAAGCCTGTTATGTATTTTATGGCAATCCTTTATTACAGCTGAATCATTAAGTGTAATCCTCAATGTATAAACTGAATCACTATGAATATTGTTTAAAATCGTATTAATAAGGTATATATATTTTAATTCCGTTGGTGCTTACTTAAAGATCCACTGTATATTTATTGGATAACATATTGATAGTATAAATGATTAGTAAATTGGTAAACACAAGAATAGACCTCTGGAAAATAATCCAATTAAGACTAAAGTTAGAAATAATAATTTGAGTAATTATCTTAAATGATACTCTGGCATTCTAAAATCAATCAGAATATATAAAATATATTAAAGAGTATAAAACATAGCAATATACATCATGACCTTCTAGTTAAGTACCTCTTGCAGTTATCTCTAGTTTATTTATGACCAAAAAGGGGGGGGGGTGATATACCAAAGAAAAAAAACAAAATTTTGATCTTTTGCTCGCTAAACATTTTTGAGTTAAGTTATAAACATACGTTCCTACATAGATATCTTAAGAAAAAACTAGGTTTATAATATAAAATTTTCATGACTACAATACTTCCCTCCTCGGGCCGATCTCATTACCGCGTAGGGGAGCGTCCCACGGGTAGCGGATGTGGAGATGGTAGGTGGAAGTTCTCTGGAAGTTCCTCCCGGCTAAGTCCGATGAGGCTGACCAACAATGAGGGCGGCCCCCCATGGATGAATGTGACGTAGGTAAGAACGCCCTGCTCACATTATTTTTTAGTTCACCAAATACCACTAATAGTCATGGATCCTTCTGAGGTAAAAAAAAAAAGAAAATTAAAAAAACTAAAGATGGGACTAAAGAAGTTGCTGGGCTTAGTAATGAACGAATTCCCAAGATGTTAATAGGCGCTGTACCGACTGGGAAGCGTCTGAGGGGTAGACCGAGGCGTAGGTGGGAGGATTGCGTTAGGAATGATCTAGCGGATTTGGGTTTGGGTGGTGCTCCGTGGACGGAGGTTTGTAAACATAGATTGGTGGCATCGGCATCGAGCCTTCGGGTTCGCTAAGCCTTTTATTTATTTATTTACAATACTTGTCTCACTGCCTACTAACACTCTTAGTAAATACAAAAATTAATATAAATGATAAATATAAAAGAAATGATAAATAAAAAAAAAAAATCTTTTTGGCATCACTACCGTTCTGTACATTTTCTCTGTAATTTTTTTATTCATATATATCCCTCACTTTTGTTCTAAATTTCTACCTCTCTACATATATATTTTTCTCATTTATCATATACTTAGTCTGCAATGTATTTTTATAGTTCTGTTATTTTGTCTGTTTTTTCTTTCTTAGCCCTGAAGATGACCCACAAAGTGGGTCGAAACGTCGGCACATAATTAAATAAGTAACCACTTATTTAGTGTTTTTATTTGACTGCACCCCCAACTATTTTCTTCCTTACGTCTATCTTCCAGTCTAATATCCCCTCGCTTCTTATAAATGATAAATATTTCGAAATCAGCTGGCTGCGCTATAATAATTTTTCGTAAATCGTAAATACCATGACGCACTGGTTAATTTCTCTGTTATAAAAGAAACGCAATCCTATGACGTATAAGGGTTGGGAGAAAGAACCCTTGGTGAAATAAGAACCTTCTATATTACAGAGTATAGTTGAGGAGCCATCGATTTCACACTCGTATTTGCCATCCAGCGTGGAATAGGAGATAAGGGAGACCATTAATTAAGACAATGATTGGCTAATTAACAAGACATCGTTCGGAGAGTCGATAAACTAACAGAGGAACAGCAGAAGAAGAAGAATAAAAAGAATAGGAAGAACGGTAAGATAAGATCTAGTGGGCAGTGATACATGTTCCGGAGGAGCAGTTTGTAAAGCGGTCACGAGGTCCCCTTCGTAATTGTCGAAAGGTTCTTATAGGGCTGCTGTGTCATTAGTCCTCTCTTCTAATTGGTCCGGATCCTATTACATCTAGCGTCCTATTGGTTACCTTACGCTCATCTGCACCAATCACATTTCGGCAACCAAATATCCTCGCCCCGAACGCCTTTCAGAGCTAATGACCGATATCCTTGTTCGTGTATTAATTTCTAAGAATTCATTATTAGAAATGACTGGAAATTTGTTGTTCATTAAAAATATAATTCAATAATATATACAAATAGTACAGGACGTTTAATATCAGTTATACTATTAACTATATAAAAATATGTACAAAAAAAAATTAGGACGTTTTTTAAATTTACTAAATGATTAAAAAAAAAATTAGTTTATTATTTTTAATAAGAATAAACTATGATAAAATAAAAACAGAAAGGGATTATTTAAATTTTTTTAAACACGTATCGGCCAGCAAGGACTACGCGAATATCCCTTAATAATCTTCTTCACACTCTCCGCCTTCCTTCTACTCCAATACTCTCTCATCTTCAAGGACCTTTCCTCTCGCTTTTCCTTAGTTCATTTTCTCCCTCGTTTCTCCTTTCTTCCTGCAAGAACCCCAATTTCTTTAAGCTTATTTCCGAAAATCTCTCCATCTAAGCAGTCCTTATCCTTGATTTTTAGCCTATCCAGCTCCTCTTTTATTTGTTTATTATATTTCTTTAATTAAAATTTAATAAGGAAAAATAAAAATGTATTATAATCATTTATTTATATAATAACTAGCTTTTGCCCACGGCTTCGATCGCGTGGAGTTTGGTCTGCCACATGATGTTTCGTGACAGATCATTTTAAATAATTAATTTAGGCTTCAAAACTGACGGATTTCATACAACCTTTGACCCCTATTATATTAAGGGGGAAACCTTAGGGGGTGGAATTGTCCAAATTCCTTTCTTAGTGCTCATTTAAGCTATACAAAGAACCTATCTGCGAATTTCAAGATGCTAAGTTCAGTGGTATCTGCTACGCGTTGACCGTTGAGTGTGTTAGTCAATCAGGTTACAGTTTTATATAAACTTCGCCTGCGTGGTGTGTTGATAAAAAGTAGCCTATGTCCTTCCCCCGGTCTTAGGATGCTCTTGTAGATGGTCAACTTGAGGCGGAGGGATAAGTTAGAAGATGTAAGCAGGTGGTTAAGTCTGTAAGACTCGGTCCTAACCGACCTGAGTTTCTTTCTGCAGTGGTAGGCTAGTTTAAAGTTCCGGTCAAGGGTGACACCTAAGTAGACAATTAAAATCAAAAATCAAGTAACATAGTTCACTTCTTCAACAGACCAGGGAGCAGAAGTGAACTATGTTACTTGATTTGTTTTGTTCAGCAAAAATATGTATATTTTGAGAGTAGGAAACACGTGAGCAAGCATACAAACTTTGCCCCCCTTAGGGGTAGAATTTCGGAAAATCCTTTCTTATCGGATGCCTACGTCATACAAAGAACACACCCTCCAATTTCAGGTCTCTACGATTAGCGGTTTAGGCTGTGCGTTGATCCCTCATCCATTCAGGAAAAAGCATTTTATATGTATAGATACCATGTTATTAATATTATAGTTTTTTTTTCTCCACACCTTATAACCATTATTCGCTGTAGCATTATTTTCACTTAGATAATTTTACTAGATATTATAAAAAAAGAATTAAAAAGAAATACCAATCCTTGAAGAGGCTGGGCTTAGTGCGTGGTAGAAAATGTCATATTTCTTGGACATCAGAGAGGTGGCTTGTCCTAGACTACATTCGAACACCTGATTGTTCCCCAATTTAGGGTGCCCGCATTATAGAGGCTGGAAGAGAGTATAAATACTTTTTAGTTAGGAATTAAAACTTAGCCTCCTGCACAAGGAGAACGACGCGATCCCGTTCTCCAAGAGCAATTATCTGTTTATTAGTTCGTTCGTTACCAAGTCCAACAACTGTAAGAAAATAACAATAATTATAAAAGAACCTTAAGGAAAGGATATGAATATATGAGTAAATATGAATTCAATTCTATACATATTATAAAACTAAGTCCACTTTTATTTTGTGTAGTGGGTACCCAAAATAAGGGGGGGTATGGTAGTTGTGATCTAAGACAAATCACCTCCATGTACAACGGTTGTCAAGGAGACAGTACACTTTATACCATGTACTGAACCCAAGACCCTCCATGGGTTGTATTGGTACAGGTAAATGCTTGAAAATATTAATGTGGTTTAAAATATTAATTTTTTAATAATCGCAATCATCAATCCCGAACTTTTCGTTGTCTTTAATGACTCCGGTGAAGAAAATAAATAACTATACTAATGTTAAAATTATTCAGGAGAGATATATTACATCTTGTCGGACAATTAAGGACGATTCGGAGACTGGATGAGAAGAGACAAGGAGAACTAGAGGAAATTGAGCGTGAGGAAGAAGGACCATGCGCCGCTGACCGCAGGTGTCGTCTTACGATTCCTCCGCAGGACCTGAGGGTCCTCAGGATCAGAAGACCAATTATCCTGCCAACGCCTCGGGGTGTACTCCTGTAACTGTATCGCTCCTATCTGCAACTCGATATCTCTCTAATAATTACTTGAAATTATAATATAAAAATAAAAACATTTATCATTTAAGCAAAACAATTTTTGAAACGATTGAATGTGTTGGGCGAATAAACTTTGTTCAACGGCTAAGAGGATTCTATTTTTATGATTTATTTATTATTATTTATTAATTATGATTTATTACTTTTCAATAATTTGTAAATTTAATATACTTAAGGTCAGTAATAATAATGAGGCTTAGCGGACCTGAAAGCGTGAGGACGATACAACTAATCTGCTTAAAAACCTATGTCTACGGAACAAGATAAAAAAAAACCTGTACCACCACAACTCATGAAGGGCCTTAGGTTCAGTAAGTCTCGGACAACTGTTGTGTAGGGAGGTGATTTGTCTGAGGTTACACTCAATAGCCAGGTTTTTTCCCCACTTACAAGGGTACCAACTTTGAAGAAGGTGTGTTAGCTCTTGGAGTCTCTAGATCTCACAGTTTCTATAAGTAGCTGTTAAGAGATAAATTATCTGCCATAGCCGGATTTGTACTGTTACTTTCAGTATAGCAACTAAGCACTCTAAGCACTGAACAACTTCGTAATTAACAACACATATATATAAATATATTGAATGAACAACTTCTTAGGTATTCTAAAATAAGGTGTTGCGTAGAAAATTCGAACCAAAAATAGGAAAAACCACGTGTGAATTTAGGAGATTACACAATGCGTAATCGCAGGGCCTGGTTTCTGGATAATATTATTGAAGTGGTAGCGTCTCGAAGATGAAGGTAGATTCAGCTGTAAAGTTATTGGTTCGATAACAAACGAATTCCTACAAAGGTAATAAGCGTTCTGGTAAATGGTAAAAGTCTAAGGTGTAGACCGAGGCGTAAGTGGGAGGATTGCGTTAAAAGGGATCAGGCTGAATTGGTTTTCGGTAGTGGACTGTCGACAGAAGTTTGTTGGAGAGATTGGTGGTAGCGGCAACGAGGCTTCGGGTTCGTTAAGCCTTATTATTAAGATGCTAGCAAATTGTTGTAATGATTAATTAATTACACTTCTATTTTTCCATGGTTAATCCTAACTAATGTAAAACAGTTCAACCATATTTGTATTGATAGCTCTGTGTTACAAGATTCTTTATGTCAATGAACGTATTATTTGAACGACTTTGGTGTTTGGAAATGTTTATTTAAAAATATATATATAATAATACAAAAAATATATTTTAAGTTTTTTAAATATTATTATTTTCAAATGGATAATCTATATTCAAGTGGCGGAAGGATTAGAGATAGGAATGCTTCTAAAGCTTATTAGGATGCTCTTGGAGTCCTGAGCGACTTCTAAAGACCGATATGAGGCTCTTGGATGGCATGTATCGGAGGAAGTCACACTCCGCGGGTAATTGCCATATTCCAAGAACTTATGGCATTAACATAATTGTCCCGAAGGGTCCATGTACCCCCGAAGTCTCCTGCATACTGACGTAACATTAACATAAGAGATTGTGCGCCCTAGGACGCTCCCTACATACTGATCGGCCTCACCAATTCCGGTAGCACTCGCAGCCTACATTAGACAATAGGTCTCTCTCTTACTTTATTCCCGTACGATGGTCGCCATGTGTAGTGATGTCTTCGGTGCTCATCGAGTATTCGATGGGGTTAGCAGGTCTTGGTGAACTGCTGGCTGAGTCGGGTACCTAACAGATATCAGAGGAAACTGTCTTTCTTAGGAGACTTATTTTCCTAAATACCTTCATATGAGAGCTGAGGAATGTACACGTGGAGAGACTTTAAGATGAAGACAAAGTGATAATAAAAACTCCGGATATTACAGCTAACTCATGGGATTATGTTTATAACATGAGTTAGAACCCAGTATTGGCATAAACTTCTTCAACACCCACTCTTCTTTGATATACATGCATATGTTGGATTTATGTTGACCCGCTGTTGTCTGCGAATTAACTATATTTTTCGTTTTCGGTGTCTAGTTCTTGTTCCTCTGCCAGCTTTGATGTCCTCCTAGGGCTGGGCGATAGTCGATAGTTAGCACTATCGATAGGACGGTACTATCGGCTGAAAACTATGGAATACTATCGATAGTTTTTCGAAGGCTGCTTCTTTTTTTTTTCCAAACTTAGTCACCTAGTCACAAACCTCAACTAATTTAATTAAATTCAATTACCTACCTACTATTTGAAAGTTGCAGGATTATAAATTATAAGATTACATCCTAAAGATCAGAAAAAAAACTAATTTATTTGAATTTTAAAAAAAGTATTTACAATTTACATGTTTACAGTATCAATGAACAAATCAAATCTTCAGAAAAGAAAAGTTACGAAATAGTTAATTTCAAAAGTCAAGTGTGCTCCTTAAGCCACATATTTCCCGGAAGAAAAACAGCATTTCTAGTTGAACATTTAAGAATTGTAGAAAAAGGTCCTTAATTAAAGAAAAAGTTAAGGTTATAGTGATAGTGAGTATCGATAGGTCGACGCTATCGGTAGTGACCATCGATAGGAATGACCTATCGATATATCGATATTACCTATCGACTATCGCCCAAGCCTATGTCCTCCCAGTATCTCCTGGATCACTCAGTGCCTTCTGTTCTTCTGACAGATGCCCTCTTCGTCTTTTCAGTTCCTCTTCCAAGTTAAACCTCTTGTACTTTTTCTAAGTACATATTATATATAGGTTTTGATGTACATATATATACAGATAGGTTCTTGATATATATATATATTATTCCATTCCTACGAGTGATAATCATTTTTTTTATAAATAAATTGATACTAATTACTTTCAATCGACACTAACTTGGTTTCGCTTGTCTAGGGTGTTTACGGGTTTAAATGGGCAGATTTTAATTATCTATATTCACTGATAAGAACTGGAATAAATTATTCAAGTTAAATTGAAAATCTGACCTTAAGTGGATTAATTACTTTTATTAACTATTAATAAACCTTTTACCATTTATTTGAATTTAAATATGGATCAACATCAGGAAATCAATAGATAAGGCGAAATACATTTTACTAAACATTCATTTATTATAAACCCCAATTGAAACCAATACATAAACAAATTGTTTTCAATTTAAAAACAATATAATAAACAAATAAAAGAAATTGATCTAGAAAATTTACATGTATCAAATATTAAATATATTTACAAATTTCTTACTATCAAATCTCCTTATAATTAAGATATAACCAACTAACATATTATATTTATATAGCGCTGTTGAATTTATTTAATTTAATTTTAATGAGCTCTAAAAAAATTGTATTTGTCAACGTTATTCTGAAGAATGTTGAAATCTAGTACGTGCATTTAATAGAAGAGGTGATCCTTTCGCCTTGATGTTCCTGTGAAGATTGCTCTGTGGGTAGAAAGATGTATATTCCTGTATGACTTCAGATGGGAGAGATGGTCATTCTTGTTCGAAGGTTTGAGATCTAGTGCCCTGTTTTATATCTGGAAGGGATAGGTGAGAATGCCGACCTCTAGTGGCATTTACCTGAACTCTCCAATGATGGCAGATTTCGTCATTGAATCCTCCTGATTCTCCAGGAACAATTATATCCTCCCGTCTTTGTTTCCAGATTTATTATATTAATTAAGGAATGACTCTATATTCTTCTTAGATAAATGATTCGTTCATTAGACGATAGTTGCGTCATGTATCAATATATATATATATATATATATATATATATATATATACTATATGGTTATATACTATGTTATACTTGTTAGTTTAGGTGCATAGTATTACAATAGATTCCCGAGGTGTATATTATTAGAATATAATATTAACTTTATTCCGGGACTAAGTCCCTTTAGAATAACATACACGTAGAGAAAAAAAAAATAATAAATATTTATTATTCAATATACATGTGCTATCTTTCATACTCTTCAATATATTTTAAATATTCTGTTTGATTTTGGGATGCCAGAGTATCATTTAAGATGATTACTCAAATTATTATTTCTAACTTTCATAATTGGATTCTTTCCCAGAGGTCTGTTCTTGTGTTTACCAATTTACTAATCATTTATACCATGAATATATTATTCATAAATATATAGTGCATCTAGGGTAAGTAAGCACCAACAGAATTATAATGATTATACTTTATTAATACGATTTAAACAAGATTAATAATTTAATATATATATTTTGAGAAGTACACTTAATGACTCAGATGTAATAAATTACGACTTATCTGTGAAACAGGGGTACATCTATAGTTCTTCTTGGTGAGGCGTGTCTTCTTTATAAATAAAAAAAATAAACATATTTATTTTTATTATGCCGCCCGGGACGATATATAGCACTAGGTATAATTATCATTGTACAAGTTACGGCAATTACTTATTATTCACGCTATTTACTATATATTTATTTGTTTACTATTTCATTACGCTATTATTATTATTTTACTCTACAAGGTGCTTAAATGGTTCATTTATTTTCATTTATTAAATGCTTAAAATATATAATATAATAAAAGTGAAGGTACACATTATTATTCTGGGTAGTGAATGTTCATAATTATATTAGGGTATCTAGGTACATACTGTTATACTAGGAAAATCATGTACGTATTAATATACTAGTTACTCCAGAAATAATAAAATCAACTCGTATTTTAATGATCTAATTTTTAAAACGTAAACCTCACTTTTATATTTAGATACTATAAGAATCCATACAGGTGATATTGGACGACACTACTATTTTTCATAACATAGGCGAGAAGATGAAGATTTCATACTTTGTAGTAGCGAGGAAGAAGTGACGCAAAAAGGTCCTAACGTGCCGAAATCCTCGCCGAAAGGGGAAATAAAAAGAAATGAGAGAAGCGAAGGAGAGAGAAAGGTCGAGAAGAGGGACAAAAAGTGGAATAAGAAGAAGAAGAGGAACGGGATTTGTATCGGTTGTTAGCGGTGGGACGTCAGAGGAGCGCATACATTTTAATGCGCGTGTTAGTTGTGGCGTCGGCGATGCGCGATTTGAAAAAATGTGTCGCCCCTTCAATCCTATCAGATCTCCGCTTAATGGGCTGCTTAAAGCGACACATTACCAATGTCCTCTGTCTTCTCTTCCATCTCCTCAACATCTTATAAATAAATAAATATAAATAATATATAATGATATAAAAAGGGACGGCCAGGCTTTTATTGATTCGAAAGCAGCGCAATCTGGGGATTTTTAGTCAGAACAACTATGCTGAGAAATGAGTAGAAAAACTAAAAAAAAGTATCTAAATAGACAGGGGAAAAAGCACAGCCTATATTCGATGATTTAGGCATAACCAGTTCAGAAACAAACCTACCATGAAGCTAACCCTCGGTGTTTTTCGAAAAGTAGTAAAAAAATCGTTGGTGGTGCCGTTCTCCGTAAGGTACGTAAAATGGAAGTGAGCCTGTACGATGTCTGGTACATGGGGTACGTATCTAGTAGTGGTAATATGGCATTAAAGCTTGTTTAGTCTTTTTAAAAGTTTTTTTCATACGTTTTAAATAAAGTATAATGAAGAAAAAAAAAAACAACCTTTATCCAGTCAACAATTTGTTGTTAAAAAATTAACAAATTATTAAAAGACGTTTCGACATATATCTGTCATTAAAATTAAAAAAGAAATAGATGCATGGGTAGTTAAGTATTATAAATGGTCAGATCAAATTTTTCCATTCAAACAATTAAATTATTAATTTAAAAACATGAAATATTATTTAAGTATTAATTGGAAAATATTTTTAATAATCATCTAATCTATTTGTAAAAATTTAAATAAATACCATATTTTGTCTAAAATAGTTGTTTTTGTTTTTTAGAGAACATTTGATAATATATTTATATTCATAAAAGAATTTAATTTGATCTAGTATTACAGAGATCAAAGGTTGGTTTTTAATGTAATGCATATTATATATTTGACTATGGAAAGATGAGTTCCAGGAGTTTATATATATTTTAACTTTTTAATATGTTTGACCTCAAGGTATCTATGCTTATTGTTATTGGTTATTTTTGACAAATCGTTTTATTATTGTATTTTAGTGTACTTTTATTGTTTTTGCAGTAATGATTGTGACTTGTAAATTTAAAGAAGGCTGTGTGAAGAACTAAAATTGAGAATGACAGAAATATGTCGAAACGTCTTTTAATATTTTGTTTATTTTTTAACAACAAATTGTTGACTGGATAAAGGTTTTTTTTTTCTTCGTTATTGGATTGTATAGATCAAGAAGAGTAGTCCAGTATATAAGAAATATCTTATAACGAAAATAAAGTATAATTGAAAATTATTTATTTATGGAATTTATAAGAGAAATTGGGTTATTTGAACCAATATATGGGTTATATATTATTTGGGATAATGAAATATGTGTAGAATATATTATCCTACAAAATGGTATACAAAAAGGTACACAAAAATGTCTGCTGAAAGGTACCTTGTACAATCACGAATGACGGGCAACGTTTGGTACCACATGAGAGCTCACTATGGCCTGTGATTGATCCCTTCGCTAAAGGACACTAACTAATGAAGGAGGCATTTGCAATTCAGATGGCCGTGGTCCGCCATTACATCGCCATAGAGATTAGCGGCCAATTACCGGAAGCGGTCGTTGTGACGTCACTGCGGGGGAGTTCTCAATTAGCCGGCCTAGTGTTAATTGGCTCAGGTGCGAGCGGCCTTATCTACTCTCCGCTTTCCTTCGATTCGCTTCCTAATCGCCGCGTGTTAGTCTCAGCTCTGGGGGTGGGGAGGTGGTATTTATACTAAAACCTACAAACAAAACCTTAATACTCTCAAGGAGCAGTAAACCAACGTTAAGCCAATCGTTTATAACCAATTAAACGTTTTTTTAGACATTAACATAGTTTTTGTTTTTGTTAGTTGCATTTGGGTTCCTGTATGTTCTATTTTATTATCATTACTTTCCTCCTTCCTCTGTTTCCTTTCGTTTCTTCAAACTCTTTCACCTTCTTAGTCTTTCAGCGATAACACGACATTCATTATGTTTTGTAATAAAATCATATTTCTTGTAGTTTTGCTATTTTTTTTTCATAATAAAAAAAATAAAACTAATCAATAAAAAACAATAACATTATTATTGTTTGTAATTTTATTAAGTATGATAATCATTATATTTCATAATTAAATCATCCTCTTGTAATTTTAGGAAGCGGAGTGGCTCAGTGGTAGAGCACTGAGTTGCCATGCCGGAAATCCTGGTTCAAATCCCGCTCCAGGCAAGACTTTTATTTAGACTGTTTGCAGCCGGAGATGGATCATATAGGATCTAGGACCCTCCTGGGGATCCCCCAGCCTCTATAAAAAATTCATAAAAAAGTCACCTCCTGGCAGAACCGTTGTCCATGAAACAGTACAGTCTCTACCATGTACCGAAACCCAGACTCGTCCACGGGTTGTAGTGGTATAGGTTTTTTTCTTGTAATTTTACTATATTTTATTATCTTCTAGATTTCTTTTCATTCTTATTTTTCCTCATCAGTTATTTTATAATTTATCTTTTACTCTTTGTAATTATTTTCATTCCTGTCATTTCCTCTTTGGTACTGCAATATTTATATATTTTTTTCTTTTTTACTTTATTCTCAGCCTTTACGATTTCCTAAAAATTGGGTTGAACAGTAGGCACAAATAGAGTAAGTCTAACTTATTTTGTGTAATTTTTATTTTACTGTACCCGAGACCATTTTTGACTCTTTCAATAATTATCCAGTCAAACATTTTTGCATGAATATTTCCCCCCCTTATTTTGCTGATTCGGGACAGTTTCCCTATTGAAGGGAGTGTGTGTGTGTGTGTGTGTGTGTGTGTGTCTGTGCGTGAGAGAGAGAGAGAGAGGGAGTGAGGGAGAGAGAGAGGGTTGTACAAGAAGTGGTAGGAGCCGACAAAGAGGTAAGATGAAGTGATTGAGGCCGGACACTGACGCATGTTCCCTCAATGCAGGGCTTTTTCTAACCTCGCTGCTCGAGAAAGAAGCCTTTGTTTCTTATTTCCTTTTTCCATTTTGTTATTTCTTTCTCATTGGCCGAGCCGGTTCCGGAATACAAAGCTCACTTGATCGCCCCGTTTCTTATTTCCCAGCAGATCTTACAATCCGGGACATTCCTCCAGCTAGGGGCAACATGTCGTAATACCTGTTCTGCAGCGCTCTCAAGTAACCACTTCATCAACTTTCTTCAAGGACGACACTGATATAATAAATAACTTTATATTTTATGTAAAAAAAACTCTCACACAAAAGTATTTAATCATTTTTTATCTCCAGCTGGTTTTGGCTCTATTAGGACTAAAGTACGCCATTCTACACTATCCGTTAGAAACTAGGCTCAAAGGTAGAAAAGCCGTTATTAGCAACAAAGATTACAACTTAATTCGCTAATATATTGTAGCCCAACATGTTGTAGAAGAGGTCATGATTAGGTTGGTGTTACACCTGTCAATGTGTGCCCCCTCAACTTCAATTGTTTTGGTTATGACTAGTACAGCTTATGGAGAGGCTAGGATACCTACTGTATATACGTTTGTTTATTCTAACTACATTGTTTAATTCTGTACCTAGGTTGTTTATTGCACTAATTGCACTTATAACTTTAAATTGTGAATTTATTAAATTGTTAGCATTCATTTAAAAATAAATAGTTAATTACAACTTAAATAAAATATTTTTTTTTAAAGAGAAAAGATATGCCCTGGCCGGGATTCGAACCCGGGTCGTCTGCTTCTCCGTGGCAGTACTCTAAGCCACTGAGCTACCAGGGGTCGTATCCAAGTCAGACAAATCCGTTCTCTTCACCGACCCTATATCCTTTGCGATGTATACACGGGGAAGAATATTCATTGAACATTATTTTAATTAGGATCTTGTTAATAATGTATTATTTATGATTTTATTTTTATTAATTAATATGGTAATTATTTTTTAATATTTTTGTTTTGAAGAGAAAAGATTAGCCCTGGCCGGGATTCGATAACCCGGGTCGTCTGCTGTTCAGTGAACATTCTTCTCCGTGTATACATCGCAAAAATTGCGAGAACACGGGGATATAGGATCGGTAAAGAGAACGGATTTATCTGACTTGGATACGACCCCTGGTAGCTCAGTGGCTTAGAGCAATCTTACGGAGAAGCAGACGACCCGGCCAGGGCAAATCTTTTCTCTTCAAAACAATAATATTTAAATAAAATATAGTTTGTCTTCTTACATTCTATCTGAAGATAAACAGTTTTTATGCATTTCCAATCACCAAATGCACTCTGAAACTAATAAATAATAATTTTAACGGTAACAAGATTAAAAATATGAAAATAAGTATGAAATAAGAAGCTATAAAGATTTGGGGCTCCACTAAGCCCTCGAATTCCTCCCTCATCCAATCCTTACAATCCAAAACCCTTCGTAAAATCCCCAAAGCTCCTTATATTGTTAAAAACAGAATCATTCATAATGACCTCAATCTCCCATTTATTGCTGATTTGGCCCGAACACAATATGAGTACTTTTATGACAAACTTTATTCCTATTCAAACCCAATAGTTTAAAACCAATAGTTTTCAATTCTGATAATCCTCCGAAGAGTCTGAAAAGAAGTTGAATTCGTTATTTGAGTACTACCATCTTAACATTGGCGAAAAACTCTAGTAATCGATTTTCACAATCTTCTCTTGATCCCAATTTCTTATCACTCAAGAAGTTTTGCATTGCGAGAAAAGGTGGTAATCGCTTGGTCCCAGGTCCGGACTTTAAGGTGGATGCATTAAAACTTCCCAACCAAGCTCCCGGAGTTTCTGGCGAGTCATTACAGACGTGTGCGGCCTTGCGTTGTCCTGATGGGACACAACAACTCTTCTGTTGGCCAAGGCTTCGCAGATGGAAATTCGATCCATCATGTTTATTGTTGTGGCACCCAAACATCGAGCTTCTTTTTTAATCCATCTTTGCGCTAATGGTTTAAAACTGTTTTATGGTCGATCTTTAGCTCCTGGGCGATGCCACGACTACTAACATGCCGGCATCAACTTAGATTTTTCTTTGATTTTATCGACATTTTATCCATTGAGAAAATAATGGATTTCTTTTTCCCCAACCTATTATATGACTGCCAAATGTATGAAGCACACAGATCGAAATTAATTATCTTCACAATATTAAGCGGGAAAGTTTGGCCAGTATCTCAACACGATCTATACAATACATTTTGACCCGAATTCACTAATTTTTTTTACAGTATTGATTTCGAAAAGGTGTCATCTAATTTAGAATAATCATACAATGTAAAACAGACAATCATTATATAAATAATGTAATCTTAATTTCGTTAATTTGTAACAGGATATAAGCAACAACGTCTTATGTATATAAGTTAAAATTATCACAATTGTTGTTAATCTTTATTGTGAAAATGAATTTATAAGGCACATAGTATACTCAACTATGGAATGTACCAATAAATAAACTGTCCTTTCATAGGGTTACTTTTTGAAAATGAAAAAAAAAAGTGGGCGAATATCGAGTGCAAATATTCCGTTACTTACGTACAGACTTACTGGCGAAGCTAATATTTGAGTTTTAATAAAATGCTAAATTTAGGATATCAATTTAAACAGACACTGAGTGAATTTGTTATTTCTCGTTGATTCTGAGTGAAATTTTTAAGATTTATAGTGACGATAAAATATGATAAACTACAGTGGAGCGTAATGGTTATATTCATAAACTTTTTTTTGGAATTAAAATAATTTGATTAATGCCAGTTTTGTTTTTAAAAATTGAATACTTATAGAACCTTTTTCCAGAGATCGTAACGAAGTTGCGAATCTTCTTAAGAGACAAATCAACAACATATAAATGATATTAAAATGTTTAATTTTTTTCATAAAATAATTTTATATTAACTAGTCACCCACCCCAGCTTTTCTCGGGTAATAAGTCATATTAAGCCTACATAACTTGTCTGTGTAATGTTTTTTTAAATTTTTTTATCACGTAGCGGCCACGAAGCACAACGCGAATATCATTGATTGCGGTATGTACATAAAATAACAAAGCATTTATTATTGTAGGATACCAAATTATCTTATATTATTGTTATTGTTCATGTAGATCTATATAAGTTACTAAGAATGTGTAGATACAATTTTTGTTCATTTTGATTATAATTTTTTTTTTTTATCACTGCTGAAAGTTTTTTTGTATAATTTTTTTTCTTTCATTGTATATGTGATTCTTTATAGATAGGTACATTTAAATTTGTCTATTAAGTATATGAGTTTGAGACTTGTCTGTTTTTGAGACTGGTACAGCATATTAGTTTGTGAATTGTAACAAATTATATTAGAAATAAAAAAAACAAAAAAAAATGCTTCTCCAATCAATCGGATGCTAGACTACTAATTGCAGTCGAGAGCTGCTGTAGCAGATACATTTCTTATTCTTTTAGTAGTGAATCGGCCCTGAGAATCTGGAAACCCTCCTGGGGCTCGCCGAACCTCTATAAAGTGAGTCCTATTTTAATAAGGGGGGGAATTTATATTGGGAAAGAGAAAACCATTTTCCAGTCATTATATATTCTTAATCCTTATTGATAATTTGAGAAAAAGAGGCAGGAGAAATTAGTAAATGGTATTCTTCCATTATTTTCAATTTAAAAAACATTAGAACATAAGATGGCTCATGCTCTATAAACAAATCAGATAAAGTAAAATAACCTGACCCTATTACGTACTAATGGATCTTATAAAATAAATTTTCCATTTTCATAATTTAATTATAGGATATAATGAAATATTTAAAATAAAATTTGAAAAAAGAGTTTTTGTGTTGTTTTGTAAATGTTAATTTTGAGACATAATTTGATATATATATTTTTTTTAAATATTCAAAAGTACTTAAAAGAGATCTAGCCTTTCAAGGATCAAAGTTTGGTTTTAATGAAATATTATCTTGACCATGGAGGATAGATGATCCCCTAGTGTTTTATAAAAAAAAAAGTAAAATTAATGTGACTTTGATGTATCTATACTTTAATTGTTACTAGTTATTTTGGACACTTTATCATTTTTCCACAGAATTTTTAGACTTATAACTGTTATAAAGTTATATAAATGATTGGTACTGATGCAGAAAACTAAATGTAAAAGATTGAAAATGACAGAGTGTTGTCGAAACGCCTCAAATGATCAATGAGGATTAAGAATAGAATAATGACTGCAAAATGGTTTTCTCTTTCCCAATATAAACTCCATGTATTCACTCATTATATTTACTAGATGTATTTTGTATACAGTTGTAAATTTCAATAAATAAATTAAAAAAAAAAAAATATAAATTCCTAAAGAAATGAGCCGAGTATTTAGAATTTTTAAAAATAAAAATGAGGGGGGAATCTGGTGGTTGTGCGTGATCTCTCCCCAGATCCCCTCGCTGCAAAATTTTTGGATTAGAAAGATAACAGTCCCTGCCATGCCTTCTAAAAGTGACAGCAACTCTTTGGGTGCTGGCGATTATGTGGAATTATTTTACTGACCACTGCACAAAACATGACTCTCGATGTTCATCCTCTCCATTGCCTCAAGTTCCTCAACCAGGAGTGACCTCTGCGACCTGGACCTCTCTTGTCTTTAATCTTCCCAGTATGACTAATTACAGGAGGCGCTACTATTCATTTACTTCATGACCTGATCCTCGAGATGTGCATGGAGAATTCCATGATATGCCCGCTTCAAAAGAAAGGAGGACGATTGGAATGTGCTAATTACAGAGGGATATCGCTACTCCCCTGTGCTTACAAAGTCATCTCCAATGTCCTCTACCAAAGGCTGACCCCGCATGCAGAGCGAGAAATCGGACAGCACCAGACTGGCTTCAGGAGAGGGAAATCGACAGTAGACCAAATTCATACCCTCAGATTAATCATGGAAAGAGCCCATGAACATAAGATGCCTACTCACCACTTGTTCCTGGATTTCCGGAACGCGTATGACCGTCCTAAGTGATACGAGGCAGTAAGAGAAATGGGTTCCTTCAAAGCTACTACGCCTCATAAAAATGACAATGAGAGACGTTAGGTGCAGGGTCCGCATACAGTCTGAATTTGGCTCAAACAAAGGACTAAGGCAAGGAGATGCTTTGGCGTGCCTCCTGTTTAATTTGGTGTTGGAAAAAGTAGTGAGAGAAACAGGTATCCAGAATAATGGCACCATATTCAATAGATCGGTCCAATTGCTCGGTTATGCGGATGACAGTGATATAGTGGCACGATCCTTTACTGCGCTTACTGAGTCTCTCTTAGGCCTACAGAGAGCTGCCGCGCGCATGGGACTGGTTATTAATGAAAAAGAACAAAATAGATCCTTAGAGAGGAAGATCCTTCGAAGAATCTATGGGCCGGTTAGGGAAGAGGAAGGCTGGAGAAGAAGAAGAAATAAGGAGCTCTATGAGCTGCTCCAGGAGATAGATGTTCTGACCTTTATTGGGCTGGGATCCCTTGGGTGAGCAGGGCATGTTGCACGGATGAGTCCCGATGAAATGCCTAAAATTTTTATCTTTCGATACTGTCCAATATCTGGATGGGATTCTGTATTCGTTGTAGTATGTTTTCGTTTCTGATATGATGCTCCTATGAAACTCTGAACGTATTCCGCTAAGTCCACATCTCGAATCCTTGTAGACGTTTAGGTTAAGCACCTGAAGGTTGCATGCCTCTGAACTGTGTAATAACCTAAAAATAACTAACAAAGGAGTACTTTGATTCGAGTCAACTTCAACAATTTCAAACTTAGGTTTTCCATATCACCTTTATGAGTCACCCTAAGATGTACTGAACATAAATATCTTTCATGGGTTATATCTGTACACATCTTTTTTTTATAATAATATGACGGTCTACTAGTGCCTGTCAATTCCTAATTATTATCCATATTAGGCATTCGTTTATTATCCAGGACACGTTTATTTTACGCACCATTTCCATCAGTATTCTCAATTATTACTTTGATAGTACTTGTGTCTTATGTTGAAAAAAAAAATTTCTAAAAGATTTCGTTCAATTCTCTTCATGAATTACCTAACAATAACCTACTAAGATTGAATGCCCCACAGCTCTTCTCAGTCCTGTAACGGTACCATAGAGGCTGAGGTACCGAATTACGAAGGAGGGGGTAACCCGATAGCCTGGGTACACCAATTAGGAACAAGAACCCCGCACGTACCTGGTACCTAATGGGACATGTACTCGGGAGCTAACTGGCCGTATTACCTCGCCCAGGTGATTTATGCTCCTCGGGTTATCTATAGGGTTCGTCAGCGCAGCGTACTCCTTGTAAGGGTAAACAAGCAGAGGTTCGTCCGAGATCTGATGAAGGGGTACCACGGAGTAAGTGCTGATTATTCCGGTTATTAAGGTATGTCTATCTATGCTTTTTTAACAATTAGGTAATTATATTTAATTACTTGTAATTATAATGAAAGTGCATTTATGTACGTAGGGCAAAGGATAAATTCAAAAAATTAAATTCAAAAAGGAATAAAGACACGGTAAAAGGCATGGAATTCGTTGAATCGTGAAGAATGCCCCATTGTAATATAATTGAAGTGATAGCATCGCGAAGATTGAGATGGGCTTTTAATGTTGTTAGGTTTAGTAACGAATGAATTTCTAAAAAGTTAAAAAGGCTTCGAGTGACTGGTTAAAGTGTGTGGGGGGGGGGGGGTAGATCGAAACTTAAGTGGAGGTATCGCGTTAAGATCGGTGATGTATCGAATATGCGTATCCGTATCCGCGGATATCCGAGGGAGAAGAAAGATCCGTATCGGTATCCGTGACTTTTTTGGCGGATCATTTATCTTATAGATACCTAATAGATGAAATTTTATATTGGGTTATTTTATATTGACTGTAAAACTCGTAGGTACGTGTTAGTAACCACATAAACAGCAACTTTTGTACTGGCCAACCTTGAAATTAAAAAAAAATTAAGTCCTCCCTTCAAATGACTGATCAACTGATCTTAGTTTGTATGGATGTTTGTCTACGAAAAAAACAAGTACCTAAGAGGTTTTCAGTAAATTTATAATAACCCTGAATAAAGATTATTAGGTAGCAGTGAAAAACTATTGACATTTAACATTTGACTCAGGTAATCCTTCCAAGGTTAAAAAAAACTTTTTTGTTGAAAATTTTATAACTCACGACCAAACACAAACGTTACCGCACGTCGAAAACTCGAAAAACGTCCTGTCTGTCACGCAAAGCGTTGAGTGGCGACAACTATCAAGGTCAAAGCCATCGACATCGATTGAATAAAAAAGTTGAGATTCGTATCCGTATCAGCGGATCTTGACACCAAATATCCGTATTCGGATCCGTATCAGCGGGTATACTTTGTTAAAGATCCGGCACATCAGTAGGGGTTTAAGTAGAAGGTCTTGGACTGAAGGAGGAATCGGCATCGAGCCTTCGGGTTCGAGGGGAAATATTCCTTAATATTTCCATTAATATCAGATAAATTATTTAATCTGCCAACAGCAATTGGAGGACTCTAGACAAGTCAAAATTGTGACTTAATTTTTCATAAATTGTAATTTTGGTGTAATATATACTATCAGTAAAAATGAGAAAAGTCATATAAAGATTCATAAAGTACTTTTATGAATGAAATTGAAAATTCAAAGGTCCCAATTTTCGGAAATACTAGAAACTTAACTACGCAGGAAACGTTTCACCAATTCAGGTATGATCAGGATATGTTAAAAAAAATCATATCAATGAAGACCAAATGCTGCGCATCTCATATCAACAGATTCCTCAATCAGAGTCATCATCACGCCATGTATTTTATTTATAGAGATATAGTAACAATAATAAGAAGGCTTTCGCATAGTAACGAGACTGAAAATTAATAAAATTATTTAAAAATTATAACAATTAATAAAAAATAAATAAAATAAATAAGAAAAGGAAGGGTATTCTAACAGTTACTGAAATATTGTGTGATCAGGTCATATCTTCCACGACCCGGCTGTATGGTCAGTAATGGCCATCGGGTTTTTGCAAGACGGCGAGTCCTGGTTCACAGGAATCCACTTGTTCCTTAATTAAATCATTATCTGTTCTAATTGGTCGCTAAACTCCTGAGGCGGTACAAAAAGTAAGGAAGGAAGGGTAAATCGTTCGGGTGAAGAGAAGCCGATCTCGGAGGTCCTGCGCTACCGAGAATTTAGTAATTATCCTTAGTAATGTCCTCGTCGCGTTTTTGTCCTAATTATTTGCCCAGGATCGGTCTTCGAGTCCTTTCTGGTGATGTCGCGAAATCCTGAGCGTTGGCGAAGAATGGTTCTTCCTTCTTGGAACCATTGTCTTCATTGCCCCTTAAGCTAAGTACCTCTGTTCTCTCGTTCTGATTCGTCCTTGATTGCTTCGTCGGGGTTTTAAAATAACCTGGAGTCTGGAAGAAGGTCGAATGCAGGTTTCCTTAATCAGACGAGGAAAGAAAATTTAGATGGAATGCCACCGATCCAGCATCATTGACTTGAATTGCTGATTTGTATTGTACATACATGTATGGCTCTCTACACCCCACGTAGGGACAAGGCCTCCCGCAACATCAACAGCCAGTCATCTCTGTTCATAGCTGCTTCTCTCTAATTACGGATGCGTAAGATGGTCCGAGCGTCCGCAGCCACACCATCTTCGATCTTCCAGCCCTTCTTGTTTCATGCACTTTTTCTCGAAGTAGTTTTTTAGGCACTTCATTTGTTCCTATGCATGCGATGTGTCCTGCCCATCGAAGCCTCTTCACCTTGATAAACCTGATAGTGTCGGCATCTTTATACAGTCCAGTTATTTCTAAGTTCGAGCGTTGCCTCCACGTGTTATTGTGAAATACTGCTCCATAGATTCTCCGTAATATTCTTCGCTCAAACCTCATGATAGCGAGCTCTTGTGCTTTTGTGAGAGTCCAACACTCTGAAGCATATGTTAGGACAGGCCTTATCAGGATGTTATATAATCTTATCTTTGTGGTCCGTGATAAGGCATTCATTACTTCTGAGGTGCTTTTGCAACCCAAAAAAGCATATATTTGCCGCCATTATTTTTCTTAGGATTTCATTGTTGGCCTTTATCTGGGTACGTAGATATGAAAATTTTTCACGTTTTGGAAGGTGTAGTTTCCTACTTTGATGTTTGTTTTCCTGTGTTCTTGCTCAGTTCTTTACTCGCACACATGTATTATGTTTTGGATTCGTTGATCATTGAGTCCGATTTTAGCGGCTGCATTAGTTAGAGCCAGAAATCCATCCCTCACAGCATTGAAACTTCTTCCTATAATGTCTATATCATCACCAAACCCAAGAATTTGGAAAGTATTATTAAATGTAGAGCCTCCGATTTTAATAGGATGCGACAGGAAAAATCCCAAATAGCCTTGAGCCTCCGAAAGATTTGCCTTTTCCAGCATCATCAGGAAACACATCATAAGAAAATCACATCAAAGAAGACAAAGCGTAGCACATCTCACACCAACAGTCAAACAAACTAAGACCGAAAAATCGGATTGGCCGAAACGAATAAGCTTTCGTGTTGCATCCTATTTATAATTGTTATCCCGTTTCGAGTTTATGTTCACTTCTATTGATTCCTTAATAAGTAATGAAATATATGTTATCTGTTAAGTCAGGCGCGGCTCTCTCTGTCAATTAAATAAAATCAGTTTTCCACTATTCGTAATTCAAAACATTCATAAAAACAATGTTAATCTGAAAAATTAAAATTCAGTTATTATAAAGAAAAAATTTTGAAAAAGAAAACATTCAAGAGAAAATAAAAAAAATAGAAAATTTAAGCTTTCAATCAGGCCAAATTTACAAAAAAAAAGAACCTCTTCTCCAATGGAAAGTTAAGACATTACAACGTTGTAATAAAGCCTGTGATTTTATATGGGATGGAGACCAGATGCCTACCCAACTTGGAAAAACTGCTAAGAATAGAAAGGAGGATCTTAAGAAAAATCGATGGGTCCAGGAAACCACAGGAAGGTTACAGGCGAAGATCTAACGAAGAGATCTACAGAGAAATCAAAGACCTGGAAACCGAGATAAGAATCAGAAGGGTGATGTTCGATGGGCACAGGAATAGGATGAAGGAGGAAAGATTAATCAAAAACATCTTTAACAAAACTTTTAGCTACAAAAGCGTGGGAGGGTACATGAAGCAAATAATAGAAGAATTGAATAACCTTAAAATTTCAGATGCCGACTATCTAGATAGAGACACATTCAGGAAAACACTGAAAAATCTCACCAATATTGGAAAGGAAAAAAGGAATGCAGTCGAAAATCATGAAGTCGAGATGGGAAGAAAGAAAATCAAGACTCCCAAAGAAGCCTAACCAGTGATATTCGCCTGGTCCTTAGTGGCCGATACATGATAAAAAAAAAAAAGAAGCAATATTTCTACTTCATTGTACGCCTCTGGATTTTTTTTGCAATATTTTTCTATCAAATAATTATTTTGTTTAGAAAAGTAAATTCTCAAGAAGGTATGTGGTCCAATACTTTGAGATAAGGAGCAATATTTAGGGTTAAAACCACAAAGGAGATTTATGAGGATTTAGATAAAATAGAAGGTGCAAAAAAATAATTTAAAATTACTTTGCCTTCTGTTGATTTTTTTATTTATTTAACACCACTTTATGCTGCTACGACTAATCGTACGATGCTAGAGCGAGAGTCTTAAATTTTGCTCACCAGGTTATTTAGGATAGGGATCTTAAACGAGTACTTGACGCAACACAGGCTCGGGATCTCCATTTCACGTCTCCTCCGAAGGACGCCATAACCGAGGATTTTTTTATTCTTGTTAAAAAAATCCTGAGCCCTCCTGCCTGGTTCTGAACCCACGATCTCGGGAATAGTAAGGTGTTATGCTAACAACTATAGGAGCCCCCCCATTGGTTATTTGTATAGAATAGGTAGTAATAGACTTAGTTAAGAAGGAACATCGGGGCATCCTGTGGTCTAGCATAACAACATACTTACCCAAGATCACGGGTTCTTAGCCCGGTAGGTGACCCTAGGAGTTTTTAAAGGGAGTAAAAAATCCTTGGATATGCCGTCCTTCGGAAGGAACGTTAAACGGGGGTCCCTGTACCATATCAGGCACTCGTTAAAAATCCCTATCCTAACTAAACCTGGATATGAAAAATTTATAGCTCCCGATGTAGCATCGTCCGATTAGCCATAGCAGCATAGAGTGACGTTCAATGAACAAACAAGCAAGTTACATATATTTTGATGAACTAAAAACAAACTTTATAACAAACAGAATTTACAACGTTCTTGGCAGTTTATGTAGCACAAAATGTATAATATATGGCAAAAGTAAAAACTTAATTTGCAATGGAAGGTTTCAGAATAGAAAAAAATCCAATCAGAATAGAAAATGGACAGAATAAAAGAATAAGAACAAAGAATCAGAAGGAAAATATTCTAGGAAAAGAAAAAAAATCTAATTTATTCAAACGTGAACCTCAGATCGTCTGAACGAAGGAACAAAACTTCTTTATTCATTTATTTTTGTCTACAATTCCCCCACCACTATTTATTTATAATATATATTTGCTTTAATTTAGGATTCTTAAAAAAAAAAATATCACTATCGCATTATTTACGAAAGAAAGAAAGCTTTTAGAGATGTAAAATTTTATCCCTAGCAACTGATAAAGGAACTAATTTTTGTTAAGTCTTTTGTCGTGCTCGATCATAGATTTTTTTTAAATTGAAAAATTATAAAGCCACTGCCATTGACTTCTTCATGTCGTCAACCCAAAATATAGCACTATTTTTGAATTTGAAATGGAAAGCATCGATTTAAAAAATAAAAAAAACCTGTACCACTACAACCCGTGAACGGGTCTGGGGTTCAGTACATGATAGAGACTGTACTGTTTCATGGACTACGGTTTGCAAGGAGGTGACTTGTCCTAGGCCACCCTCAACCGCCAGAATTTTCCCCCTTATTCTGGGTACCCTTTTTATTTAATATTTTATAGAGGCCGGGTGAGCCTAAGGAGGGTCCTAGATCCTATATGATCAATCTCCTGCTGCAAACAGACTAAATAAAAATCTTTCCGCAGCGGGATATGAACCAGAATTTCCGGCATGACAACTCAGTGCTCTACCAGTGAGCCACTCCGCTCCCTTAAAAAATTAAGCAAGCTACATATTATTCCAATATTTCGATTTTAATACTGTTCATTAATATACTGCAATAAGATATGATATTTTTCTGACAAATTATTTGAAAATTATAATCTATAAACATTAAAAAAAATAAAACTGGGTACCCATATTTTAGTAGGCTCAATATGGGTGTACAAAAGTAGTCCGTTTTCCTTATATAGTTACATTTCACGTGTCAAATACTGATTTACACTGACAAGAAGGACTTTTTACGACGTTTACTGCCTAAAGTTAAGCATCGAATAAATATTAAGGGCGGTTAGGAGATGTTTATTACATTATTATTATTACAACGACAGGACGAAGTATTGCCTTATATACCCTTATTTTGAGACTACGGGGTACAGCTCTATTTTGGAACACGTTTCTGAGGGACCAATAGCATCTGTTACCGTTTTCAATCCTCGCCTTTATTCCATGTTCCAGTATGTTGTCTTCTGTTATAATGGTGCCAAGATATTTAAATCTCTTAAAATTTTCAAACCTGCACCCTCTTCCTTGGAGATATCCACTGGATGACAGTTTCCTGGATGGGAGCATGTATTAAGTTTTATCTTTATTTATAATGAGCTCTGCCTTCCTAGCTGCCTCTTCACTTTCCCATAATGCTTCCAAGAGCACGTTTTCATTTCTTGCTGTGATAACCACATCATCAGCATATGCGAGGTGTTGGGTCATGTTGCTATAAATACCCCCCTCTTTTCTTGCTTTAGTTGTCATTACTATTTTCTGCAGCACCAAATTAAACAACACTGGAGATATAGAGATCCTTGTTTAACTCCTTTTTTAATAGGGAACTCTCTGGGCTTTTCTCCCTGGACCTTAACCACACCGCTACTATTCTGCAGTGTCATCCTTATCAATCTGATAAGTTTTTTTAAGGGCACCCAAGAAACATCAAGTTTTCGTAGAGCTCATTTCTTTCTTTGCTATTATAGACGTGTTTGTGGTCAATGAAGAGGTGGTGTAGTTCTACGTTCCATTCGTTCCATTTCTCAAGCATATTCCTGATGGTAGATATGTGGTCAACAGTAGATCTTCCAGGGCGGAACCCACATTGATAGTCGCCCAAAACTGCTTCTGCTGTTATCATTAATCTTCCCGATAGTAGTATTGATAACACTTTGTAGATTGAACAAAGCAGTGTTATCCCTCTATAATTTTGGCATTCTAATTTATCTCCCTTCTTGTGTATCGGCACTATAATGGCCTTGTACCATTCCTTGGGCATTTCTTCCTTAACTCATCTTTCCGAGATTAGTGCATAAATTTCACGGTGCAACAGGTCACCACCATATTTGATTCTACATGACTGCTTATATGATCCGAAACTTAAAAATTAGCATGCTATTATATTGCATGCTTGTGAAAATTAACGACGATTAACTCTGAAGAAGGAACAACTCCTTAAGGTTTTAGAAATCAGCTATTGCTTTGAATATACGAATAAGGAAGAGTCATCCGGAAAATTTAGAAGAATTATTAAGAAATGTTTACTTGACGCGGTTTTGTATATTCATTATTTTTATAATATTGAAGTGATAAGAATCATTTATTAATAATATAAAGCAATAGCATCACAAAGATTGAGATGAGTTTCTAAAGTTGTCTAGTCACTCAGCTAAGTGACAAACTAATTCCTCAAAAAGTCAATAAGAACCGAGACGACTTGTAAACGTCCGAGGTTAGGCTGGAAGTTTATGTTAGGTCCGCTTTTTGTTTTTTCATTTGGTGGTTTGAAATGGGGAGACAATGCCCAGAAGTCCCAGAAAATTGTGCTTCTAAAATGACGGAAAATAACTTCGCCGTCACCTAATTATGCATCAAAATGACTTTTAAAAAAAAAGTTAAACTTCAATGAAAATGAAATTCAGTAATTCACACATCAACAGTTTAAGCAGATTCATCAATTATAGACAGCAACGTTGTTCCAGCAAGTTCAAACAAATGTGTACTTTTTTTTTTTTACTTTTCAGTTTTTGTTCATTTGTATTGAGTATTATAAGCTTCATAAAGTAAGGATCATTCATCATTCATTGAAATGGCAATAGAGTAACGTTTCTACACGCCCTAGCTATTTGAACTTCTTGTTGATCCTGCAGATGGGTTCATATCAAATGGACCCATCTTCGTATATTCGTATATCACCAGTGGTATATTTACCTTAAACTCCGTCAAATCCTGGACCCGATGATTCAAACCCGATGAGAGGAGTGCCGGACGATGTCCTGCCGATGGAAAAAATCTGTCTCAGCCAGCGGACAATATTTACACAGAAGTAAAACCCTTGGTATTTTCCATTACCCCGTCTGTTCGGGAACCGATTAAAAAATGTGTCACTCCTGCTGGTAATCCTTGTCCCCACTCCGCAAAAAAGAATTGTGGGTAAACTGGCGAATTGGATCTACAATCATCCCTTGTCACCAGGCGATATCGAAACCAAATATTTATTCAATTTTCAATTTTTTTTTTGTTTGTCTCGTTTATTTGTCTTTTTTATTTTCCATATACCCGGGAATGGGACGGGCAACCCATAGCCGAATGCTGCTCTGATAAGAGTATTAGAGTATATGGTATCACTGAAGGATACTGGCCATCAGAGGTTTCATATTAAATCCGAAGTATCGAGTATACAATCTAAAATAAGAATGCTATTCCAGACTCTTCGCCAAAAGAGAGGCAAAAGAAACCCATGAATGGTCTGGGGTTCAGTTCGAGGTAGAGACTGTACTGTTTCCTGGACAATGGTTGTGCAGGGAGGTATGTGTCCTAGATCACAATATAAAATCTGTATTCCAACTTTATAGAGTCTAAGTGAGACCTATAGAGTCTAAGATCCCACATTGTCCTTACCTGGGTATTTACAGACTTAATAAATTCTAGTATCTTTAATTCTTTGAATTTAAAATAGCTAAGGGGTACCCCAATCTGCCTAGTGGCGGACCAACCCCAATTTTACAACTTATATAACTGTTCGATCAATCTGTCACAGTAGGAACGTAATATTTTAGTAGAGCTAGTAGTCCAGGATCCATGGTCCATTTTTGTGCTTGATTAGTATCAAGCTGAATCTTCGTGAATAGCTTCGTTTCGATGAGACGCCCAACAATTTCCTGTGCGAAAATTCTCGATTGTGGTAGCTAACAGAGGTAGCTAGGATAAAATATGTCGATTTGATGATTCTCAAAAATTTATTACTAACTGCGTTTTTTTTGTTAAATCTTAAGATAATTATCTAAATGTGTGGTTTGATCAAAAATGTATCGATAACGAGGTAATCGAAAATGATCACTGACCAGCTGTTTTTTTTTCTTTTACTTCTTCTTTTTTGACTTCGTTATCGATACATATTGGAAGGAGGGGAATATATATTGATCAAACCATACATTTTGTAGGACAAATATTTTTTCAAATAATTTAGATTTTACCACTCTTAGCTACCACAATTGAGAATTTTCGCACAGGAAATGGTTGGGCGTCTCATCAAAACGAAGCTATTCACGAAGATTCAGCTTGATACTAATCAAGAGCAAAAATGGACCATGGATCCTGGACTATATAGTCGATATTATTCTAGAAATTTGAAACTATATTTAATAAAATAGTATTGCAACAAGGACGTTTCATCAATGCTTCCGTGTTGTCAGCAATGGAAACTTCCTTTTCCTCTTATCTTCTTTAACATTTATATTTATTTATATATATCATATATATTAGCTCTAAGATTAGGAGAAGCTAAAAGATAGGAGAGTAGAGAGTAAAGATATAGCAGTTAATAGCATATAAGAGAGGATTCTATAAGTTAGATCTAGTCCTCAGGAATAAGTTAGAATGATAGACAATAGTCCATAAACCACCTTGTTAGTTCATAAGAAATTATATCTCTTGTTTATCCACATTATGTTTTCATAATTAGTTTAGTTGATAGAACCGTTTCAGGCTACTTCAACACTTACTGGACAAGCGCTCTAAGGTCTCAATTAATTACGAAAGACTCATCAACATGATCATCATACGACCTATTTGGAATTATGGAGAAGAGATCCACTAAGCCATGGAATTCCTCTCGTATCCAATCTCTACAATCCAAAATCCTTCGTAATACTATACTGTAATACTCAATGCACCTTATTTTGTTAAGGATCAAGTAATCCATAACGACCTTAATGTCCCATTTGTTGCTGATTTGGCCCGAACCCGGTATCTATCCTTTCATAACAAATTTCATTCCCACTCAAACCCACTTGTTTTAAATCTAGCAACCTCTTAAATTCCTGATAACCCTCCGAGGCGTGAGAAAAGAAGTTGGCCTCGTGATCTACTAAGTTGAACTTGCTATTTGAGTACTACCACTGGATAGTTTCTCTACTTGCCTTTAACTAGTGTCATTATTAATCTTTCATTATATTTACTGGATGTATACTGTTATACAGTTGTAAATTTCAATAAATAACTTTTTTTTAAAGTTTAGTTGATAGCTATACAGCAAAAGGAAATCAATATTTTCTTGCCTATATTTATACAATTCGCTCCAGGTTTCCAGAATCTTTGTGTATATACTAACATCCTTAAAGTCGCAGTATACGGAGACTAGGATCTCTCTGATTATGGAGACTAGATGGTTCTGGTGCAGAAGGTTCGATCCCCGCTTCCAATTATATAAATTACGACAAGAGGCGGTGTTTGCTCTGAGCGAGGGCTACCCTAATGCAGCAGTTAGGATAATGACCGGCTCAGTTAAACAGAATATCTTATTATTTAGTGAGGGGGGGCCGCTAAACGCTACGAATTAGGGCCCGGTTACCCGCAGCATCTAATCGATTCTAATCCAGTCGTGCAACTCGATAATAACACATCGAGGGGTCGATATTTCTGTTCCGGAACGGGATTCAGATTGATTCCAACCGGCCCTAACTACCTAATGGCTTATCCTCACTTATTTAATGTCACGTTTAAATTATACTTCTCGTTTAAATCAGTTTATTTACTGGCCGATAATGGCCGCCATTTGGTATCTTAATTGTCCATTTTATAACAACCCTGGGGACGTGAGGGTAGTCCGGATCCTTGGAGGTTCGCTTCCACGTGTAGGCTTGTTCCGCGCGTTAAAGGATTTTCCTTCCATTGAACTTTTTTTTTCACTGGCTTAAAATTTATCGACGATTAAGGATTATTAGTACCATTTAAGGAATTCTCATTGTTTCTGCTTTAATACATTTTTTGTTTGTTCTTTTAACGTCACTATATGCTGCTATGGCTAATCGGAGGATGCTATAGTGGGTGCCCTAAATTTTGCCTATTCAAGTTTAATTAGGATAGGGATTTTTTAACGAGTACCTGACCTCACACAGACTAGAGACCATCATTTTACGCCCCTTCCGAAGGATGGCATAACAAAGGATTATTTACTCCCTTCTGGAGGCAACTTCCGGGCTGCGAAACCTCTTGAATATAGTTGGTAGTTATGCTAACCACTACAGCACAAGTGACACCTTTTCATTTTTTGTTGTCTAGTTGGTTGCTTTTATATTTTTAAAGGCTAAATATCTATGTCAGTAGTGTCTGTGTTGAGTTGATGAGTATTCAAATGGGATAATTAAAAATATTATTGTATAGTATTACAGTGTTCAGTATTTGACAACGAAACCCCTGACACCCAGTAGAGAAAATCCTAATTTTTACCGATTACCTTGACCAGTTAAAAACTTACCGTGGAAAAATTTCAACGAAAGGCCCTTAAGTCTCCAAAACTAAAAACAGAAATTGAAAATATCTGTCCAATATTTCGCCTATTCATGCATCATCTGTGGTAGAAAGAGAATAACAGCAAAGCAAAACATATAATGCACCCAAGAAACATCCCACCACCTCCAAGGGTCAAATGCAACTACTGAAGCATAAGTAAGGCTACTAGACCCCAGCTGGATTAGGTTAGATAAAAAACAGCTGATCAATACTTCAGAAATTAAAAATTCAATATACACTCACCAAACTTCAAAAAGCACAAGAGGAAAATAAAATAAAATAAATAATAGTAATAAATAACACTAAAAACATAAGACAAAAGACCATATGAAAAAATGATAGTAAAATAAATAGCTGAGGATGCCTGAATAGGCGAAATATTGGAGAGATATTTTCAATTTCTTTTTTTTATTTTTGAGACTTAAGGGCTTTTCGTTGGAATTTTTTTCAAGGCCTTAATATTTATGTAAGGTCTCTTTTTACCTTTCCCTTTTCAATATTTATAAATTTTTTTTTTCGGAATTTCTAGATCTCAAGTTCGACTGTAAGAAGAAAACCATTTTCAAGCAGAGAGGTTAAGATTTAGCCTGGGCAAAGGTTAGGGTACTGTCCCCCATTTTGGGGAAAAAACTGAAGCCAACATATTTAATAATAATAAAGTCTTTATTTATTCCGGGACAAGTCCCTTTAGAATAACAATACATGTTTATACACATATTATTATGACTTAGAGTATAATGGGGTTACATTAAATTAATTACTACCAATTAATTAACAAATGAGAAAGAAAAAATCAGACAATAAAAAACACTGAGATACCATTTAAAAAATAATAAAAAACAGAGCACAAGAAATAAAAAATAACAGAGATAAGATTACAATAATTATATATCAAGAAAGAATAGATAATTACATATGTATGCAAATTACAATGTCAAGTAGAAACACAGCAGAAAATGAAACAAAAATATGAACATTATCAACTAATCTAACTTGTTTTTAAAAATATCTAACTGGATGAGTGAAGCGTCATAGATATAAATATATATATAAATAATGATATAAATATAATTATATATAAATAAAAAATACATCAATTATTTATCAGTTAGAAAATTTTAATCTGAAAACTGGGTATGTTATTTCTGATTTTGGGGGAATTGTAAGGATTAAGGTGATTGAATATACGAGATTTGATGGTTGAAACATTATTGGAAGGACGAATGGAAGATGGTATAGAGTTCCGAAGAGACAAGGATCGGATAAGGAAAGCTCTATCAAAAGCAGTTGTTCGGTGGGATGCTGTATAAAGGTCTGAGAGCTGAGAACGGGTGTTACAGGAGTGGACCGAAATTTTGAATTTAATGAGATCGGAAATGTATGATGGTCGGCGGGATTGGTAAAGAAAGGAAGCTGGGAAGTACTTGCGGCGATAGGAAGGGTAAAGACACTTCAACTCTTCGTAATATCGGGTGATACGGGCGTCTCTCGAGATCCCAAAGATGAAACGAGCGAAGCTAGTGATCAAACGTTTTAGTTTTGCATCGAGATCTTATTTATTTTATATATTATATTATTTATTTAGTTAGAGAATAATTTAGTTCTGTTGTTCACCTCCTGAGAAAAAAAAAAAATTAGTTGACTCCACAGAATACCTTATGGCTCTTCACATAGGATCTTACCTATTTAAAAAAAATGAAGTTTTTTCCCATTGTTTTATTTAAATCTTAATAACAATTTGATGATTTAAATGAATACTTGCCACTTCTTTGTTGAATTTCCTAACATTCTCATCGAAATGAATCTTCTCTGAGGATGGTAAAAGGGATCAATGTAGAAGATGTAATATATCCTGCTGATTTGCCTGAGGGAGAGATGTATTTATCTCTATTCAAATGTTTTGGATTTATTTGTAAGCATACACATTCAATGTACCTATCAAGATAACGAATAACTCCTGATGTCCAATATGGCGTTTTGAAATCAGGATTGTACAGGCTTCAACAGCGTCCTTTCATCCTACTTTGCATTTATATTTACTTATTATAAATTTTAGAAGAAAGAAAACAAAGGCGTGCACGTGTCATCGTGTACACCGAAGCGTGGAATTATGCGATGGCTAACACACGATTGCCATGGCAAAGGGATTTATGAAACGGCGAGAGATATGATTTGATAACAGGCGAGGAGGTTACGTGGGCTGGGACACCATTGAGATGTAGGATAATGGCCCGATAGATGCCTAATGTATTCAGGACGATAATGTATTCAAGGCAATAATGTATTCAGGGCCACTTTGTTCCTATGTCGTCGTTTAAGATTAGCCTGCTCACACTTAAGACATAATTGTATCCGAGTCGGTAACGTTCCTCTTTCTCGTTTGTTTATCGTTCTCTCTTCTTCCCTTTCCTTTATGGTCCCGAAGCTACATCTGTGTTAATGTTATCTCCTCACTCATCTGTTCCTACGAACCTCGAATCTTCAGATAAGAGGATACAGGAAAATATTGGGTAGTTTGTTATGGAATGTCCGTTTTTATTATTTCTGAAATTCAAAGTGGTATTAGTGAACTTCTGTTGTTTACTGGGTTAATGTTTATAGATTGTAAACAGCTGTTATTAATTCTTATTTTTTAAAATAATTACTGTCACTACAATTGACAACACTATATCATGGATACACGGGATTTTTCATGTAACTTTTTTTCACGAGTTTAACTTGGATAATCGGCAGTCCAAGCTGTTATAAACATTACCACCGCGTTCGAGCAAGGATGTTGTCACGAACAGACTATTTGCCGATGATTTGAGCAATTCTCAGCTGAGGACACGGGCTAATTCATAAATATTTAAATGGAAAATAATTGACTGGATTATTCTAAGAGCGGTGTGAAATGGTCACGGGGTGCTGTCAATGATTACACTAAATAAGAATGACTTATTTTCTGTAATCACTAACTGCATCCCATTGACGATGACTACTTTTTATTTTGGTGTAGTTGTCCCAGGATAATGTGGTTTCACATGTTCTTCAAATTAATCAAAGGTCTTGATAATCAGTCTTCTGTCCATTCTAAGGGGCAAGTAAAATACCCTGATTAGAAAAATGGCTTGAATGAAATTTTAAGCAGTCAACTTCTAAAAGGAGCAAAACACTATGCCTTATCATCTACGTCTCGAAGGAAGATCCCATTCTATTGAGCGGGGAGGTATTTCCATTCCCACATCCTCTGTATTGAATAATTATAAAGTCGATCTGTCATTTAATACTTAAACTGTTTCGTGAGATACCAACATTAGGTTGAACAGCCTAATTCCATTAATTCGCCTGATCGTACACCAAACCATCACAGAAGCATTACTGCTAAATGGAGCGCGTCCCACTACTGCTGGCTAATCGACCGCGAACGGATGGCGTGACCATTGTCAACCGACTTGCAGATGTTCTGTAGGCGTGCGGAGGGTGCGATCGGATCTGCAGGGGTCGAAGAGGTGAGGACGGGGTATCTTCCAGGGGAATCGTTCGGCTGATGGCTTTGTAAGGAAGCATGCTATGGTTGAATTGATTATTACTTACTTCCTCACTATAGTCCAAACAAGACAAGAAAAAATATCCCTTACTTTCATATATGATGTTTTCACTTTATACAGGCTGAGTGAGCCCTGGAAGGCCTCCAGAGCCTCCATGATCGATTAACAAAATGAAAAAGTAATCCTTCACAAGTGGTCTCGAACTATAGGACTTGAGAGCATTAACCCAGCTGTTTAAATGTTAAAGATATTTTATATTGGACTAGCGTCCCGCCCTTGCTTTGCACGGGTAGGAAGACATATTATGCTTACATGTTTGTCTGCCTAATGCAATAGACCGACAGTCACGGCCAAGGACTTTGTTTTATAATATATATATATATATATATATATATATATATATATATATATATATATATATATATATATATATATATATAGATAGATAGATAGATAGATAGATAAGAGATATTAGGTGGCTATACTTTTTCCAACATTTCCGACAATTATCGTTAAATTCCAACCCATTTACGCAAAACCTCGACAAATTATGCACCTAAACCTTCCTGATGAATCATATAAACGCGGCTGAGGACTTTGTTTTATAATTATATATTAGATATATTCAATATATTAGATATTGAAAAAAATGTTTAAACAGTTGATACAACATCGCAGGTTTAGCTATCGTAAATTCGCTAATTTCTTACATTTGACTTCTTGGGGGTCAATCATTATTTATAAAGTTGGTACCCCTTATTTGAAAGAAAAACCTGACGGTTAAAAGTGGTTTTTGCAAAATCAGCTCCTTACAAAACCGTTGGCGTTTCTTTAGAAACGGTACAGTCCCTATCATGCATTTCACATTTGTATGGGTTTTTTATTGGTATAAAATAAAAGTGAAATAGTTTTTTTGCTTGTATCTATTGGTTAGAACTTCACAGTGCCGTAAATGTAAGAAAGCTATGTCAAGAAAAAAAATTATAATTATTGAAATAAATTATTGATCCTATAGTTAGCATAACCAAAGTTATACAACTAAATAATTATAATAAGGAAGAAAATAGTTGGGGGTGCAGTAAATAAAACACTAAATAAGTGGGTACTTATTTAATTATGTGCCGACGTTTCGACCCACTTTGTGGGCCATCTTCAGGGCTATTGGAAGCTGAGTTAGACTAAACTGAGTTAGGTCTAAACTCGAGTTAGACTGCTTCTAGTCTAGCTTCAGCTTCCAATAGTCCTGAAGATGACCCACAAAGTGGGTCAAAACGTCGGCACATAATTAAATAAGTACCCACTTATTTAGTGTTTTATTCGACTTCACCCCCAACTATTTTCTTCCATACTCTACCTTCCAGTCAACTATCTCCTCGCTTCTCATAAATAATTATAGTTATTTATGTGTATATTTATTGATATATGTACGGATGACCTTAGATAAAATTTTAGGATTGGTCAGGGGTACGAACAAGTAAGAATCGTCACAAATGTTACAATGATTTTCCTGTTATCGCCATCATTGCTTTCAATAGTGTCCTTTTAATACCCAGTGGCGCTCCAAAGGATTGGTTTAGTTGCTATAAGGTACCTCCATCAGCAGGCCCAACGTGGTAGACTCCTCTCTTTCTCCCACAAGAAATAAAATTCTGAATTCGGAACTTCTACCTTCAGAGGAATGCCTATTGACCTTTTTATTAGAAATCTCATTAATATAACGGAATGGTCTTTATTTATCTTTTCCCCTCATCAAGCCATAAGCATGACACAACCCTTAGACTCGATTAATACAAGCCTCATCCAGAGAAGATCAATATCGATATACATTTTCTCTTCATCGCTTCACCAAAACGTAGTCCAGAAATTACAAAATTACCAGAACTTAGGAAATTAGATCGCTCCCTAAGACATATAATGATAGCTTGGCTGAAATTGTTTTAATTGGAGCGAATGAGGAGGAAAAAAAATGGACGAAAATAAAATGGATGGTGAATTAGTGAACGAAATTCAATTAACCTCCAGCTGATAATTGGCCAATTTCAGTAATTCAATAATTGTAGAAGGATAATTTATTGAAGGACCCAGCTGTTCCGGAAGAGAAGTCTATCTTCATCTTATTCTTTCATCGTTAACGGTTGTACAAGATTTTTTTTCTTCTTTGTTTGGCATCTTTTTTTTTTTTTTTTTCAAAAATATGGGAATCATGAAGGGTACAAATAGTCAACGTATGAAGATTTTTATTAGGAAATATCGGAAAAAAAGAAAAGTCTACCAAATCTCTCAGCTATGTATCTATAACCCAGGTTAATAAGTGATTAAGTCGAATTTTATCAAAAATGAGTTTATTATACTTACAGAACTGTGTAAAATTTATTAATGTAAAATAATATGATTGAGTTTAATTTATGATCAACGTGCATAATATTTTAAATAGTAGCTTCTATTTACGCAAAGCTTCGTGTCCAGCAGTCAAAATTGACAACGACGAAGTACCTTCCAAAAAATATGTAAATTATCTCGGACTATACATGGACAAAAGATTTACATGGAACGTACATACAAAATTAAAAAGACAAGAACCTACTAGACGCTACAAACAACTATCACATCTTCTGGACTATAGATCTTCATTTGACTTAGGAAACAAACGACTTATCTATAACAGTATACTAAAACATACTAGGACATATGGAGAATATTGGGGTTCAGCAAAACAAGGCCACATACACAATATACAAACAACACAGTCCAAAATTCTCAAAAAAATTGTTAATGCACCATGGTATATTTCGAATCACACAATACACAACGACATGAACATTCCCACTATAAAATCATATATTCATAACAAATACATAACATTCCACTCATCGACACAAAATCGGCCAAATCCACTCGTTCTTCCACTGTTCTTGGACTTGATAGGAAAAGATTAAAGAGGCCAAGAGACTTACTCATTGATATTTTATTCCAAAACTCGATGTTCCTGTACAGTAGCAAAGAGAAAAACACTGGGATCAAATTTGCTGGATGCGCGATTGCGTAGGTGCAAATGATAATTAAATATTTTTATTTGAAAAGAAAAGATATGTCCAGGACCGGAACTCGAACCCGGGTCTTCCAGATCGCTAGTCTGGAACTCTACCATTTGAGCTATCCTGGCCCAATCAAGCATGCCTCTCGGTCGTAGTCATATCCTTTCTTTTCACTGATCCCAAGTCCCCGCGTTCTCGCAATTTGAGATGTATACGAGGGGAAGAATGTTCTTTGAACATTATTTGAATTTGGATCATGTTGACTTAAGTCATTATAATTATTATAATGTTATTATATTATTATATTACAAATATAATACAATAAATATTTGTTATTAATTTTTAAATAATTTTATTTGATAAGAAAAGATATGTCCAGGACCGGGATTCGAACCCGGGTCGTCCAGATCGCAAGTCTGGGACTCTACCATTTGAGCTATCCTGGCCCAATCAAGCACGCCTCTCGGTCGTGGTCATACCCTTTCTTTTCACTGATCTTAAGTTCCATAATAATAATAAATAATTAATCAAATTAATCCTATTGAGAATGTCTAATTGAACTCTCTGCTAAATTTTCCTGGCTCCATCACAATGAAATAATTGGAAGATGTTAAAGGCACCTGTATTGCTTTATGCAAATAATATATGTACATAAACGTAATTAACAAATTAAACAAAAAAAATCGCATCGACACTGAGCAAACATCGATATGAAACGGAATAATTCCAAAATCTGTTTGTTTTGCTTAACGAGTTGAGAATGATGAGATAATTTGAGCTCACACAATCCTGTTTACACTCAGTTGAGGGAGAGGAGATGAGATCTAATTGAGTTTTTGGGTTGGAGAGCTCATTATGTAATACGGTTGAGTACACTGAGTTCTGTCTACCTTTCCCACTCCATTTTGGTCCAAATACTCTGCTAATGCTCGAATAAAACGGTTTATTTTTCGTTGTGCTTCGATGATTGTTTCGTTCATCAGTGGCTGAACCTAAACTTTTTTAAGTATCTATTTTCTCATGTTTTCAACTCTTGATATTAATTTACAATTGTATATTAAATTAAATGCATTATTATAATTATATAATAATTATTGGATGAGACGTTATGGCCCTTTCGAGTACTTAAGTAGGTAGGAGTTCCGCAGGTTGTCGCTTAGAGTTGAGTTGCAACACGTTTTACCTATTTATTCGTTTGATTTTTACTATTCATTCAAAAATACTTAAGTTATCGTAAGTTTTAGTTCGGAAAGAAGAATGTAATTATTGGTAATAGGTAGATTTCGGTTATCATTTCATCAAGAAATAAAAATAAATTCAGAAATTCTGTACATTTGATTGGATCTGTAAATTTTTATTTTTGATATGTATATATATATATATATATATATATATATATATATATATATTTATATACTTGATAAGACAGGATTGATAGAGCGATAGGGATCCTCAATAGTCTAAGGATATGTAGTCCCTTCAAGGACACAACCAGCCTCTATAATGTTGATTCATTCAGTACTATAACAAAAAACATAAATATTACGATGGAAGTTTTAACATAAAAAATGTCATTCGACGTTTGTTTCCTAACTAAAATTAGTTTATATAAAAATGGACAAGAGACAGAGAGATAAAGAAGGAGAGAGGGGATGTGTGTGTGTGGAGATTAAGACATAAATAAAAGAGTTATCTGGTGGAACATCAGTCAAAACAGTTGTTCCCAGAGGGCGAGGTGTAAGGGACATTAATAGCCTCCTAGCGGGATATCCAAAGGGAAGAGTCAAAGGACTGATAGCAGGCGGATAGGTTGGAAGCGTCGTATTTATCTGCTCTTTAGGAATGCGACCTTTCGGGGCTGGCTGTTGTGGCCGCACCATGCGGTCTGCTCCTGGACTGCTCTATTAGTCGGGGTCACCTGTGGTTGTGGGGGAGAGAGTCCAGGTAGGAGGAAGGTCCATCAGGGCGAGATTAGAGGTAAGTATATTAGGTAAAGGTGAATGAACTGCACGAAAGGTACAATAAAGTAATCGAAAATATGTCCTATTTTTAAGTACCTACTTCTTCCAATTTTAAGTCATCTTCCTCGTCGTAAACTAATTACTTCCTGTCCTTCTGTATCGTTTAATAACATCTCGCAGACTCTACTAAAGCCGTTTCAGGCTACTTCAACATTTACTAGACAAACGCATTAAGCTCTCAATTAATTTCAAAAGACTCATATGCATGACTATTATAAGACCTATTCGGGCATATGGAGTATAGCTTTGGGGCTCCTGATAATCATCATACGCGTCTGAAAAGAAGATGGCCTCAAGATCGAGCAAGACAAAAGCCTAGGGAAAATATGATTTCACGATCCGTTGCCCGGCAACGTCAATAAGATATAACATTACTAAAGGGTCGAGCGTGATCTCATGCACATCACCTCCCTGCAAACCGTTGTCCTTAAACCCTTGTTTTTGTAAATAATGGTCGAGAATTGTCCAGCTTTATAACGATTTATTGATTTATACACAAATTACAATCGCCGGATTAAAATTTCAGTACCTTTGACCGAGTCTGGCATCCGGGATTACTCTACTAACTCCGTCAATTCCTACCACCTACCTACTTTCTTATCCTTCAATGCTATCTCACAAACAGAACTTTCCAAGTAAATCATAATAATGTCTATTCATCCCTCATTTCCCAATCTGCTGGTGTTCCTCAAGGTAGTATCCTTGGCCCAATCATTTATACAGTTTATACAGCTGACATCCCAACGCATCCTAATACTACCCTTACCACGTATGCTGATGATACATGTGTATTATGAGTCAACACCAATCCAATTATTGCCTCCCAAAACCTCCAATCCCATATCACTGATCTTGAAGAATGGTGCAAAACTGGAGAATTAAAATAAACTCTCAAAAATCGCATCAAATCACTTTTACGTTACGTCGTAAACCAATGACTTCCTACCCTTCAGTATTCTTTAATAATATCCCACTTATGCCTGTAGAACAGATCCGATACTTAGGGTTGAATCTTGACAAACGATTAACCTGGAATCCTCATACGAGACTGAAAAGACAAGAAACCGCTCGACGTTTCTGGCTACTTCAACACTTACTAGACAAACGCTCTAAGCTCCCAATTAATTACAAAAGACTCATCTACATGACCATCATACGACCTATTTGGACCTACGGTGTAGAGCTTTGGGGCTCCACTAAGCCATCGAATTCCTCTCGTATCCAATCCCTACAATCTAAAATCCTTCGTAAAATCCTCAATGCTCCTTATTTTGTTAAGAATAAAGTCATCCATAATGACCTTAATGTCCCATTTGTTGCTGATTTGGCCCGAACCCGGTATCTATCCTTTCATGACAAACTTCATTCCCACTCAAACCCTCTAGTTTCAAACCTAGCATCCTCTTCAATTCCCGATAATCCTCCGAGGCGTCTGAAAAGATGGCCCCGTGACTTCTTAGTTGAACTTATGATTTGAGCACTACCAGTGGGTAGTTTCTTTACTTGTCATTTTCACATGTCATTATGTATCGCTTAGCCCATTTACTTGATGTATTATTGTAATACAGTTGTAAATATCAATAAATAAATAAAATAAAAAAAGTACCAAAATATGATCGAATGTTTCATAACATCTTGATGAGGGATGAAAAAAAATCGAGAAGAGACGGATAAAAAAAAAGGTTTAAGTGATTGTTTCAGAGCCGATAAATGAGATAATAAATACGGTGCTGCTCACCTCGGCGGAGGGGAAAAACAACACCAACAAAAAGAAGACCAGTTTATTATAAAGGCGAGGATGGTTCATTAGCCGCCAAGTGCGAGGACGGAATCAGAATTAAAATGTCCGTCTGGATATTTATAGGACGGCGGATATTATGGGCTCCCGTTGTTAGGCCCATAAATCTTCCCTGCCCATAACCCTACCATCGATAAATAACTTCAATTACCGAGGTGTTTAACAAATATTTATAATTAATAAATACTACTAACGAACTCTGTCGGATTCCGCAGTAAATCTATGAGGAGTGAGGAAAGGTAACTCTGGTCACGTGATCGAGTACGTAAGGTGAACAATAACATAATTCTGAGTTATGAGTTGAGCTATTCAACTATTGTCCCAGGAGAGGGTGTAACTCAATATATCTTGCACAGCGATGAGGCTATTGTAGCTTTATCGGGATAAATAGCTTGAATTAGACAATACCCTGTGTACAATATCAAGATGGATGAATCCCTGTCCTTAACTCCTCAAGGGATTAAGTAATTGTTCGTACTCCAAAAAAAATTAAAAACTATAACAAAATTTTCCTTTCGCCACAAAGAGACCATTGATACAAAAAAAACACTGTGGGAAAACTATTGGTGGCCAAAAAACCTCGATATTTTCTGATTTATTTCAGTTTTTGGCCTGTATCTCCTACTCTGTGCATTTAAAACCATGGGTAATTATTATTAAAGTAGATTAAATTTTCTACAATTTGAATCCAACCGCAGCTCTGTAGGTCTAATAGATTCAGAGTTACGCTCCTTTGAAGTTTGGTATTTTTTTTTCAAAAAATCCAAATTTTAAGTTTTTGCTGTAATGAAAGTCAAGGTAGTACATTTAATTAGCTTTAATTTAAGCACAGATCAAGGCATGTAGAATCTAAGGCTTAACTAAGGATCTGTAACGCCTCTTTGAAAATTGGTGATTATTTCTAAAAAGTCAAAATTATAAGTTTTAGCCAACTTTCATGAGGAACACCGGCCGAAGGAGTGATCCTACGATGAAAGTCATTGGCTATGAAGTTGTAGTAAATCTAATTACTTTTAATTTAATTGTATAAGCCATTGTACTGTAATTTAAAAAAAAGAACCTATAACACTATAATCCAGTCTTGGTCCCAGAACATGGTTGAGACTGTGATGTTTCTAAAACAACTGTTGTGCAAAGCTCCAGGTGATTCCAATATCCCACACGGTCCAACCATGTCTGTTAACATATTGAACAATTTATCTACTACAGTTGACTTGAATGCGAATTATGTCTGTCGGAGTTCCTTTTTATTAGGTTGAATAAACTCAGTGTTACTTGAACGGGTGATTAATCATCCGGTATGAGCTGATTAAAATGTGTTTCGTGGAATAGAGGAGAAGGAGAAGCAAAAAAACGTTCAACCCCAAAAAACAACAAATATAAAGGCTTTTCTTCAAGGTTCTATCTCGATTTTCATATTCTAGTTCCATACTTATAGAGTTCGTTCTTCTGCAGTTCTGATACCATCTTACCCTCTCATTACATACACATATGTGTGAGTGTGTCATCAGTAGATATCTACTCAACTATATCGCCCCAAACTGTAAGTCACACCTTTTGTAACGTAAGCTTTAAAAACTGTAGAGTTAAAAAATAATTCCCAAAAAGTTAGCAACGAAGGAGGGAAGTTAGAGGGAAATATTCCCTTTCAAAAATAAAAAGTGAGACTAACGAAGGGTTTAGGGTTCATTACACGGTAGAGACTGTGATATTTCTTGGCTAACGGTTGTCCAGAGAGTGGTCAACCAAGCTCAACGCCAGGATTTCCCACAATTCAGGGATTACTTGAGTACTCAGGATTGTCTGCGTATCACGTATTTTCAAATAAATGTGTCTGTTACAAGTAATAATTCGCTCTGTAGCAGACATTGTTTTTCCCTGACAGATCAAAAACTAATAAAAAATACACCCAATCCTTTGGGAGTTGTCTTAACATCACTTTCTCTAAAGAAAAACGACCAGCTGTTAGAACGCCGACGCCTCTAGACTTCCAGAGCAGACAGGATAGGCCCAGACGGCGAGGATAGTTGCTGAGGCTGGAGAACATGGAGCGCCTCGGCGGCAGCCAATGGGCATCAATCCTCCTTCATTTACAATTCTAATTTCCCCTGATTATAAGCGATCGGCTAATCACAAGATGCGAACAGGAAACGTCTCGAAGTACAGGCCACAAATTAATTCCTGTCCACAATTAGTCCGCGTCGTGTTTGCTCTAAGAGAGAGCTTTCACATTTAGCCTAATTTATATAATCCAATCTCTTAATAAATACCTAACGAAATATTTAGCCTCCTCATTAGCCGCCATTAGGCAAAGAGGTTAGGTTTTTTAAAACCTCTTTGGGTAATTATTGTCTGTAATTAATTCGAAACGCATTATATAGAATAGAATAGAATAGAATAGAATAGAAAAGTAACTTTATTCTGGTACAAAGTCCCTTAAGAATAACAGATGTGAACAGGAATAAAAAACATAATATTTATCTGGCCAGAAGGCTAAATGTTACAAATCATAAAGCGTGAAAACATGACAGAAAACAATTTAAAAATAAATATATAAACAAAAATAATAGTAAGTAAATAAACAGTACAGATCTTGACAGGATATTAAGCAATTAAAGAGAATAGATAAATCCATAGCTTTTGAAATTGAATGCATGAGCTAGCATTCAATAATTTGTTTACATGATGTACAGCTTTTCAAAGAGCAGAATTAAAAGAACTAGGTAACACAATGAGTTATTATATACATTGTAATCTAAGCAAATGACTAACCTGCTTAGAGACTATCCTTTTGTGAAGCTAATAGATGTTGATACAGCAAGGATTTGAATAATAGTAGAGAGGGAGTATGACGGATATTAGGAGGGATTGAGTTCCACATTGTGGTGGAGCGGGCGAGAAAGTATGGTTCGGATGCTTTAGTTCTGTGTGAACGTATATAGAGATCAGAAATATACTTGGTAATGAATGGAAATTTTAATAAAAATTAGTAATATAAAATAAATATTATATAAATCAATCCGATCGTGGAAAGAAACGTATACATAATCAGTTGATGAACGTAAACTATTTGATAAAATAGTTTCTCAACACCAACGGTTTAGTACGGGGTAGAGACTGTACCGTGTGATTTTTCCTAGATCATGCTCAATCACAAGATTTTCCACCCTATTTCTGGCTTTCCAACTTATTTTCACTTACTTATTTCAACTCACTCAATGCCATGCTTCTTCCCTATCCAAAGTCAAACCAATTATTTTCCTATATTTCCATGAACTCCGAAATTACCCTCTAGAATCTACGGATCCTCCTGGGGTTCACCCAGTCTCTATAAAGTGATTGATGTTAATTTGAAGGAAAAAGTATGATAGCGGATGAACTGGATCTCAGACGAATTCCCTCCTTTGACAGCTGTTACTTCGAAGCAATTAAGTCCCAACCCGGTATATATACTAAGACCCTTCGTGGGTTTTAGTGGCACCGTAATTTTTTTTAATATCAACACATCCACCAAACTAAAATAAAAGCTTGAAGGAAATAAACAAGTGTGAATAAAGAAGTAATGATTCTCCTGAGGGCCTAAGGTAGTTGACAGATAAATCAGCGACATTACCTCCATAAATCTGCCATATTTAATCAAGGACTTCTTCTTCTGGTCCTTCTTGGTGGACATTCTTCACCGATTGTGCACATCTGTTTGTTTATCTTCCGAGGACACTATATTGGTCAGCCTTTCATAAAAATATTCAAGAACATATGCTTATAGTCGAGAAGGATTTCATATAGTTATAAAAGATTAGTGTGGGCAGCCTACGCGGTACCATGGAGACCATGGTTCAAAGCAGCATGAGAATGAGTAACCAACCCCTATCATGAATAAATTGACTCATTCTGAATGACTGATCCGTCCAGTACCTGAACCCAAAAAGACTTTTACTTTACTACCAAGTAGAGTTAAATGGTACAATGGTACCTGAAGGGTACATAACCACAAGAATAGGGCCATGCCATTGTGGACTTCTCGCACCTTCTGGATCCCCATTGTCAACAAAATGAGGTCATTCACGGCCCCCAACGGCGGACCCGCCCCCATTTTACAAATTATACAATTGTTCATTTAATTTTACAAAACCAGGTACAGGTACTTTAAGTTTTAGTACAGGTACCCTGATATTATTGTAGAGATTGAAGTTGAGTTTATTGCTAATTCTGTACCCTCTTTAGGACATTGTGCCCAAAAAATAGGTAATATTTTAGGTTAATTGTCATAAATAAATAATATTATCTGTACTTCCAATTACTTATCAACGCCAATAACAATGTGAAAATTTTTCTTTTATCTGTCTTTATTAGTAACGAAGAAACAAATTTTAATATTTCAAAGTCACGGAAAATTGTATATCCTAAACAAATAAAAAGATTTTTTTTAAATGACATGGTTACTTTATCTCCAGGGTACAGATATAATAGAGAGATTTTTCTAACTTTATAACTTAGTAAGTTGTAACAAACTGAGTAAGGTTAAAATAGATATATTAAATGTTAATTGTTAAGGCTATAATCTGTGGTCGAGACGTGCTGAATAAACAATTCGCAGGTCCAATTCCGGAATCAAGGCCGGATGTGACTACAGGGTTTTTCACTCCTATCCTGAAGCTAATCGAATATTTAATTTGAATTCAAGAATGTTTTTCTAATTTTGTCCACCAGTAGCAGCACCTCCCGGATCCAGGGGTAAAAATGTTAATTTTCTACTAGCTCGAATGAGCCGTTAAATACCCATTCGTTTTCCCCCGTAAGTAAGATTTGTAATCTATGAATTTTCCTTTATACTGTAGTCAGGCTAGATTCCGGGTGAAGGCAGGTGGTAGTTCAGTTGTGGGTGGAGCCACTCAATTCTGACAATTAAATATTTCATTTTTCATCATTCCTTCGTCACGTTTCGACCACAAAAACATATGGGAGATCTTTTATGTAAATTATAATTCTTAGTGCCTATATGATTATTGTTATGGATGATGGATCATATTTTAAATTGAAATTATTATTTTATTAGTCCTTTTGGGGATTATGATTATTGATGGTGAATCTGGTGGATGATTTTTAGCTCTTATTCCATTAGTCATAATTATTATTGGTGGTGAATCTTATTATAATTTTTGTTATGGTGTCTATTATATCTTTTTTAATTTTTTTATCAGCCACTAGCATGATAGGTAGTAGTTGGGTGTAATTATTTTAATATAGTAATTGATTTGAAGATGTTTATTGCATTTTTCTATCTCAAGCTCTCCCCTAGGTACCCTTGACTGTCCCACCTTTTCTAAATCGACCTTTTTAGGTGTCCATAGGGTCCAAGAGAAGAGCCGCAGGTAACAAAGTTATAAGTAATTGAGACAGCAGTTAAATATTCATTTGTGGTGATGCCGTGATAGATTATCTTTGCTCAGTTTGAAAACACGTGATTTGTCAAGCCCTGTATTGTGTTGCTACCTTGCGGCAGTTTGGGTACCCTAGTTCACTATACTTTTTATGTAGCTAGGTTTAATTTGTTTACAGTTTATTTTTTTAATTCTTGTTTTCATTAAATCTTCTCTTGAGCCACTAGAACTGCGAATATCAGAATACCTTCAAGTGTATACACATTAATTAATACATTCTTAGGTGTTCGAAGTAATCGTTTTATAATAAGTATTTGATTAAACTGTAAATTGTAAATGGTTCGTATTTGCAAGATATTTATAAACAATAGAGCCTAGAAATCCTTAAAGAACTATTGGAACAAGGCCAAACAAAACTTACACTCGGGAAAATTTACAAAAAGCCTTACTAACAATAAGAAATGACACTATCAATTCGAATTTCCAGCTCCAAGTACCGAATACCAAAATATACAACTCACAAAATACACACTCTTTCTTGTAAAAATAACGAGCCTATACAATATTGTGAGATGAATTTGGTGCAGAGTCATGTTTCGTTACGTTTGAATGCCCTGCCCCAATGTTTCGTCTATCAATGTGGTAAGATTAGACCAGATAAATTATTTTTTACTTAAATACTCTAGTTTATAGAATTATTTTCCCGCCATATTTTGTTAGAGGAAGACTGGTCGTAAATATTAGTAATTTTTTCAACATTAACTTTAAAAAAGTTTTGAACCAGCTTAAATCTTTGAAAAAGTTCCCTGAATATGGTCCAGAATCACTATTTGGGTTACCGATTTACTGTTTGATAGGCTTACATGGTAGTCATGTATTGTTTCCATTTCAAATTTATTTTTATTTTTCGGTCTCTTGTTACATTCTTCCAAATTGATCTAGAGTTGAACCCATTCCAGCTAATGTTACACAATACCGTGGACATAGATGACGCTGGACATCCCACAGACTCACAATGCCCCTTCGTAGGTGTTCAGCTTGAGGGCCGTATATATATATCAGACTGTGTTGTGTGTTTATTTACGACGTTGATCTGAATGGAGGGTAATAGTACGATGACGTACGATCCGCGTAAATCGCCCTAACTCGGAGATCAGTCGCTATTAAGCTCCGGTATACCTTCCATTGTACGCCCACTCCAGTTATATCCACACTGAGTGACTACTATTTGTTATTGTATACTATGGCGTCTTCTGTCTAGATGTTCTGGGAGGCCTTTATAGGATAGGTTACTCTAGGAAGTGAGAATAGATGGAAGTTCAACTCTACGAATTAATAAAATCATGTGGTGGACTACTTTTCAGTATCAACAGCAACCTTCTTGAAGGATTTCTTCAACTCTTCCTGAAGCTTTTAATATAGAATGAACGTATGTGATGACAATAGAGTATATTGATAACGAAAGAGAGATTTATATAAAATTTTCATTCAAATTATCATCATTTAAACCTTACATTTATCTTATTTTGTTTTCTCTCATCTCCAGAATTAAGCTCACGTTTACAAGGTAAGTATACAAGGTAATATCCAAGGGATACGAGACGAGGATTCACTCTACTTAATTATGCTTTATTGGTAAACCATTATATAACATATAAGTCATATACATGAATGTTGTAATGTTAAATGTTCATGGTAGAAACAACGAATCTTCCCAAGAATGATTTATATAAAAATATTAACAATTATTATAATGTGAAATAGTTGATATATATTTCATTGGAATGATGTAAATATTATGAAAAAATATTTATATATGCTTTGATTATTTTTTAAGGTGCTTTCATTTACCCTCTTTTTATACAATCTACACAATAATAGTCCTTATGGAGTAAACTCCAGTCGTGCGTCGGAGCTGACACACACATTTTTTTTTGTTCATATTACTACTAGAGGTGAAGAAAGTTATTTACTATCTATCTTCTCGTTTCACACATCTACTCTCCAGAAGGTAGATGTTGTTGCAATACCTGGTAGCTAAACCGAATTAAAATTCCATGAGCTTCCCTCCATAAAGTATTCTTTCACATTAACATGTTCGTTGAAACATTGTTTTCATCCAGGTTTATCAGAATCTAAGATAGCGACTCGAATGATTTATAGTACCCGTTTCTTAAATAAGTCGTTTCCGTTGATGAGCGATAATCCTGATAATTGTCGAGATGTTCATTCCCGTTGCTATGAAGTTCGACCTCACCAACCGAGAAGGAGAAAAAAACCAGGTAAAGGTAGGCTAAGTGGGCGGTCATAAATATCCCCAGTAAAGAGGTAGTTCTTAACTGTAGAGGTGTTAGTGCTAACCTTAGGTACAATTTAGATTGTTATCGTAGAGTCAGGTTATAAGTTTCTTACAAATAATGAAGGATGGAATTAGTTGGGGGGTGAATTATTTGGTTTTATTTATAAGTAAAACTTATTTATTATTAGTGCCGAAGTTTTGACCTACGTTGTAGGCCATCTTCAGGGCTATGAGAGAAAAAAAAATAACTATAAAAAACATTGCGGTACCAAGAAAGAATATATTAACATATATAGAGTTACAGAAAAGTAAAGAAAATTAGCGATGGGTATATTATTAAGGGTATATATGAATTTTTAAAAAATAGAGGATAAGTGTAAAAATGCAAATATGTACAAAGAGAAAGAGAAATGAGAAGGTAAACAGTAAGAAACAAAATGAAAAGGTACAAATGTAAAATGGTGAGATTAAAAGTATGGAAAAGCTAGTTAAATTGCAGGTAATGATAATTTACTACTAGAGTCTTATGTAAGTAAATATGTATGAAAATTAATACAAAATATGATGCTAAAGTATTAATACAGAAGAAATTTATAGAAAGTAATATCTTGGAATCTCGTTCAATTACAGGTAGTGATGTAAAATGTTTGATAATATAAGTATGGGATGTTATAAGATATTAGTCCAGGATCCATGCTCCATATTTGCACTTGATTACTATCAAGCTCAATTTCCTGTGCGAAAATTCTCGATTGTGGTAGCTAACAGAGGTAGCGAGGATAAGATATGTCGATTTGATGATTCTCAAAAATTTATTACTAACTGTTTTTTTTTTTGTTACATCTCAAGATAATTATCAAAATTATTTGAAAAAATATTTGTCCTACAAAATGTATGGTTTGATCAAAGAGTACCCTCCTTCCAATATAAATGAAAAAACAATAAATCAGCTGGTTAGTAATAATTTTTTATGACCTCGTTGTCGATACATGTAGGAAGGAGGGGACTCTTTGATCAAACCATACATTTTGTAGGGCAAATATTTTTTCAAATAATTTAGATAATTATATTGAGATGTAACAAAAAAACGACTAGTTAGTAATAAATTTTTGAGAATCTTCAAATCGACATATTTTATCCTTGCTACCTCTGTTAGCTACCACAATCGAGAATTTTCGCACAGGAAATTGTTGGGCGTCTCATCGAAACGAAGCTATTCACGAAGATTCAGCTCGATATTAGTCAAGTGCAAACATGGGTCATGGATCCTGGACTATATACAACATCTTATAAATAGTGAACAAAAATGTAAATATAAATCTTATAAATAGTAGGTGTAACAAATACGCAGTAGTTGCTCAATCTATATGTCATTTTTGTCCAAGTATTTTAGATTACTGCATGGTTTGATAATAGTGAATGAGTCACGATTCGAAACAAAAGTAGCGATTGTAGAATCGTCCCTAATCAAAAACAAACACTTCTTTTACCAAGTTCATTTGTTTTTATATATATTTACAGTCAATTTATGCCACTATGGTTGATCAGACGAGGTTACAATGGGTCACAAATTTTGCCTATCTACATCGGATCTACGATTACTGAACCTTAAATCCTTCATATCTTTTGGTGGTGCAGGTTTTCTAGTTTAAATAATTACGTCCAGATCACCAGTTTGGATTCCGAGCATCCCACTCCACTATTCAGCAATGTCATCGTGTGGTGGATGTAGTCTCCTCTGCATTAGAACGTGGATCATATTGTTCGGGCGTGGAACAGGCTTTCGACCGAGTCTGGCATCCGGGATTGCTCTATAAACTCCGTAAATTTCTACCGCCTTGTTACTTTCTCGTCCTTCAATCCTATCTCACAAACAGAACTTTCCAAATAAACCACAATAATGTCTATTCATCCCTCTTTTCCCAATCTGCTGGTGTTCCTCAAGGTAGTATCCTTGGCCCAATCCTTTATACAGCTGACATCCCAAGTCATCCTAATACTATCCTTACCACGTATGCTGATGATACATGTGTATTATCAGTCAACACCAATCCAGTTATTGCATCCCAAAACCTCCAATCTCATATCACTGATCTTGAAGAATGGTGTCAGAACTGGAGAATTAAAATAAATTCTCAAAAATCGCATCAAATCACTTTTACCTTACATCGTAAAAAGACTTCCTGCCCTTCAGTATCCTTTAATAACCGTTCGACGTTTCAGGCTACTTCAACACTTACTAGACAAACGCTCTAAGCTCCCATTTAATTACAAAAGACTCATCTACATGACCATCATACGACCTATTTGGACTTACGGAGTAGAACTTTGGGGCTCCACTAAGCCATCGAATTCTTCTCGTATACAATCCCTACAATCCAAAATCCTTCGCAAAATCCTCAACGCTCCTTATTTTGTTAAGAATATAGTCATCCATAACGACCTTAATGTCCCATTTGTTGCTGATCTGGCCCGATCCCGGTATTTATCCTTTCATAACAAACTTCATTTCCACTCAAACCCTCTAGTTTCAAACCTAGCTTCCTCTTCAATTCCCGATAATCCTCCGAGGCGTCTGAGAAGAAGATGGCCACGTGACCTTCTTAGTTGAACATGCGATTTGAGTACTACCAGTGGGTTGTTTCTCCACTTGTCATTATATCATTTCATTATGTATCACTCAGCCAATTTACTTGTTATATTACTGTAATATAGTTGTAAATATCAATAAATAAATAATAATAAAAAAATAAAATAATAATTACGTAGGAATACTTTTACAGGTAAGTAACGCGCGGTTTTCTAAAGAAATATATATTTAAAGATATTCATAGAAGATGTGTTGATAAAAAGTAGCCTATGTCCTTAATATCAAATTTATTCACAGACGGATCAGCACAGCCGTGAAACATACATTGACACTGATTAACAAACGGGACGGACAGAAGTTACTTTCGTTTACTGTTGTCCGTGTCAGTAAAGGATTAGTCTGTAATGTTATTGAATTTATTGAAAAGGATTACTTAGTATAACGGTTTCACTTGTCGTACGGCAGCAGCGAGGAATTAAAACTGAAAGGATTAGAATAATGTACATATGTAGGTAATATATCGATTTGTGTTTAGTTTTGGCGGTCATATTTACCTACTACAATATCCTCCTGTAAACTATGTTACTTGATTTGTTTTGTTCAGCGGAAATATGTAGCTTTACGAGTAAGAAAAACACATCAGCAAACTACTCAGAGAGCGGAATGTTTTGTTTGTTCATTTAACGTCACTTATTGCTGCTATGGCTAAACGGACGATGCTACATTGGGAGCTCTAAATTTTGCCTATCTAGATTTAATTAGGATAGGGATTTATAACGAGTACCTGTCAAATCACAGGCTATGGACTCCCGTTTAACGTTCCTTCCGAAAGACGGCGTAACTAAGGATTTTTTACTCCCTTTCGGCTACGAACCCGCGATCTTGGGCTTAGAAGTTTGTTAAAGGGCAGAATTTTATCCGACTTACTTGATATTTATATTATGATCAAATTAAACAAAATCCTTATAAATTGTAGCCTATGTGTTATTATAAATTATAACCTATATTACTGTAAAGTTTCATCCAAATCCGTTCAGTAGTTTTTGCGTGAAAGAGTAACAAACATACATACATACACCCCTCCTCACAAACTTTCGTATTTATAATAATAGTAGGATATAGCAGGATTAAATCATTGTTGGAGAAAAATCCTTATCTAATAGTGTACCTGTATTGGTTTTACAGTTGCGTAAATGGAGGCTCGTTGGTAAGGAACACGAAGAGATCCTGATGGAAGCCATAATGAAGGACCATAATTGAAAGAATTGCTGGAAGAGGGCCACTTAGGACCTGGAATAGCCACGGAGATGGTGGATTTAGCCGCTACTTACATCTTCCTATCTGGCCATCGGATCGGGTACCCACCTTATGGTTAGGGACCGGGTTCAACGGACGGTGTCCCTAGAGGCCCACTACTGTACCACCCGTTCGTTATCCTCCCGTTAACGATCATAATCATACTTCTTCGGATCCGACTGTAATGGCCGGGCTAAGGAGGCAAATGATGGGGCTCCCGTCCGTGACAAATGGAATATTTACTATCGTTCGATTTGTGGGATATGTTATCATACCTATTACTTCTTGTCTATCTATACCTTCAGATCGCTCCCATTCTTCCTCTCGTCCTTTATGTTTACTTATCATTAAAACTTTTATGTTTCGTTAATATTATAAATTAGCCCAGGCCGTACCTTACCTTTCCTCGACATTACGAGAACACTACCAGATAGCGCTGTGTACTTTGAAGAGTGCTCCGCATTTGGTAGTGGGTGATTACAATTCCTTACAGATCCTTAGGGGATACCATTTCAGAAGCCATCCACTGTCCTATATTATCACTATGATCAGATCGCTCGATACCAAGCGGCCTGAAGCACCCATCATTTTCCCCTTTACGGATTCCATTTCACCATTATTATATGACAGGTAGTTATCCAACCATATTGGAATGTGGCACCCATTATCTTGTTTAATCTTGGTGCTTTACAGTTTTCCTTAGGGAGATCAATAGGGACTAAAATCATTCACAAAGTAAAAAAAAAAAGCTGCTAGCGGAGGGAGATTCTGAGCTAACGGTTGTGCAGGGATGTAATTTGGCTTACGCTCAACCAACTCATTTTTACCCAATTAAGGATATTAACTTTATACAGACTGGATAACCTTGAAAGGGTTAGTAGATCCAACAAAGTAAATGATTTCTCTGTAATAATTGATTTTAAACTACCAATGATTTTCCTCTATTTTCAACTACGATTACAACAAGAACAACAAAACAACTTTATTTGCAATTTTACATATACAAGCAGTATTTGTGAATACATGTTCCGGACTACCTTTACATGTTTAAAGACAGTGATTTTAATTAATTACAGTTACCTTTTATAAATAAGTTTCACAATAGCAGGAAAAATGTAGAAAAAAACCAGCTTAAGAAAAAAAAAATAAAATAAAAAATAATAATACTAATATAATAAATAAATAAAAATGATAATAATAAAGTAAACATTTATAATAATAATAATTACTTAGAAAATAAATGAATAATTAAAAAGAACTATAAAATAAATACAGATAACTTGATTGCAATATCTGCAAATGGTGATTTATTAAGAAAGAAGTATATGTTTTGTTCTTTTGTGCGTGTAGCGTCGTAGCGAATGTTTGTCATAGTTACCGATTTCTCGGATTAATGGATTTTCAGAAGCTGGAGTTTTTTCAAAGTATGTTTTTGTCTGGTCTGAAACATATTGTTTAATAGTGGGGAGTTCAAGATCTCTAAGCATAGTCGATATTTTCGTGTAGCGGGGATAATTATTGATAATCCTCATGCATAGGTTTTGTACCCTTTCAAACTTTCGATAATTTGTGGCGCAGGTTGAACTCCAGACAGGTGAGGCATAGGTTATCAATGGGCGGATTACTGTTTTGTACAACTACGATTAACTAATGGGTACATGACCCCAGGAATCATGTGTATACTATGTGTTTACAACCTCTCTCAGGAAATTATGCCATTTCTTCCTAACAGTTAAACATTGCAAACTTCATTAACCTCTGTCCTCTAAATAATAATAATAGAGCGAAGAAAGATTATAAAGTTAGTTCATAATGCGTTTTGAAGCAAAAGCGGATAACTCCACAATTTCAAAAATAATTTATTTTTCACACTTTTCGCTGGCGTGGTCAACCAATCTTGCTATCAACTTTGCCGTACAAGAGTTCGTAGAAATCTTGTGAACTTCATTCATTTAACAATAAGTTTTTCATCTTGTTCTTCAAGTCCATCCCTGCTAATTCTACTTACTATCTTACGTCATGCCATTTAAAATAAATAAATGTTCATTTTCGGTACTTGTGTATATAAACCACCACCTGTAAAGGGCCATCATGTACGCATGCGCCAGCAGTTACATTTTATAACAGTTATATCTTGGATAACCTTTTTAAATATTTCGATTGGGTTTAGAATTTGCATAACATAACATGGAATATAACAATAATGGAAATAAATAAATATAAGTAATGATAATATAATTGAATATATAGCATATATAACAACATAATGAAATAATTAATATAAATAAATATAAGAGAAGCGAGGGATGGTTGACTGGATGATGTAAGGAAGAAAATAGTTGGGGGTGCACTAAAACACTAAATAAGTGGGGATACTTATTTAATTAAGTGCCGACGTTTCGACCCACTTTGTGGGTCATCTTCAGGGCTAAGAAAGAAAAACAGACAACATACAATGAATACAATAAAAATACATTGAGGACTAAGTATATGATAAATGAGAAAAACTATATATGTAAAGAGGTAGAAATTTTGAACAAAAGTGAGGGATATATATGAATACAAAAAATTACAGAGAAAATGTACAGAACGGTGGTGATGCCAAAAAAAGATATATATATATATTTTTTTTTTTTTTATTTTTTTTTTAACAAAGATAAAAGACGGAAGTAAACAGAAAGATATTTAAAAAAAAGAAAGAAAAAGTATAAACATCAGAGGTGAGAATTAAAATTATGGAAAAGGTAGTAGAATATATATAAACTATAAAAGGTAAGATAATAGACTCCTAGGGAGTTTACATAAGTAAAATGAAAGAAGATATAACCAAAATGAAATTAAAGAGTAAATAAAGGAAAAATAACAGTAGAAAGTCAAGATATGAATATAGAGTATAACAGTTTTTAAAAATCCATATCTATAGTATGAAGTGGTATAAATATATGACATAAATATACAAGGAATGTATAGAAATATAAGTAACAATATGGTATGACCATGGAAATAGAGTAAAATATGATGAAAATAGTGATGTTAAATGCTAATGAAATCTTAGATAATCTATATTCTCTTAGAAATCTTAGATTCTCTGTAATTTTTTGTATTCATATATATTCCTTACTTTTGTTCAAAATGTCTTCCTCTCTACATATATAGTTTTTCTCATTTATCATATACATAGTCCTCAATGTATTTTTATTGTATTCATTGTATGTTGTCTGTTTTTCTTTCTTAGCCCTGAAGATGACCCACGTCGGCACTTAATTAAATAAGTATCCACTTATTTAGGGTTTTATTTGACTGCACCCCCAACTATTTTCTTCCATAAATAAATATAATAATAATATATAAATAAATAATGGAATATATCATCAACAATTTAAAATAAAAACCACCCCTAACCACCACTAACCACCAAACAAACAACAAATCAGCAACAAACAAAAATGAGGATACGACAACAACTCTAAAACACACGAGGAAACAAAGAACAATGAATTTGTCAAAAATGTAACTGTTAGAAATATAACTGTTATAAAATGTAACTGCTTACGCATGCGTATAAGATTGCCCTTTACAGGTGGTGGTTTATATACACAAGTACCTCATTTTCATTCAATAATTAACTGCGTATCATTATACTAAAATAAAGTAAACAACTTGATGTCGTAGGTGACATTGCTAGCTGCCTACTTATAGTTGATTCTGCAACTTTCCGGAATGATGCTTGGAAGAAGATACAGTTAGGAAATGAATCCTGACTCCTCCATGGACGGACTAACAAGGCCCAGGAGCTCACCCGGATGACCTGAAAGGAACATTAGAGGTGTCAGTGTTGACTGTCAGCCTAACTCACGAGTTAATTGCCTATTTGATTAACGACTTGGAATACAGCTGATGGGAGCTCGTCGTGTCATGACGACGCTGATTCTGTGACGGATTGCTCTCGAGAAGAGAAGATATCTCAATCCCCGGGGAGTGGTTTGTATCTGGGAGTTGTCAGGAAGAGTCGAAGTATTTAGGAGGCAGCAGGGTATTTAGTATTGTGTGTATTATAAATTTTTAAAAATGGAGGTTCTTAGATTCAGTTGTTGTTTATTTATTTAACGTCCCTTATTGCTACTATGACTATTCGAAGGATGCTACAGTGGGAGCCCTATTCCTATCCAGGAAGAATAGGCATCTTATCCAAAGGACAAAATAACCAAGGATTTTATTTCAACAGCAGGAGGAATGGTACAAAGTAGTTCGGGAACCAGAGGCATATAGGGTTGTTATGCTAAACACTACACCACAGGTGCACCCTATTGGGTTCAGTACATGTTAAAGACTCTACTGAGTCAACCTTTTTGCTCTATCTATTAGAGGTGAAGCTCAACCGTCAGATATTTCCAGAGATTGAATGAACACATAGAGCGTATGCACATTCCTCTGGCTGTTAACAGATTTAACAATCTATATGCCAAAGCGGGATTCAAACCCCTCATCGCTATAAAAACTTAGCCACTAACTACTGTTGTAGTCATATAATAACAGATCGAAGTCATAAGGTCACTATCCTGTGATCTACGTTCAGAGGATTATCGGGACTATTGTGGGTTTGAGTATGATTACAATTCTTCATGAATAGAAAAATATCGGCTTCGACCCAAATCAAAAACAAATGAGACATTAATGTCTTTACGAATGATTTTATCCTTAAAAAGTAAGGCCTATTTTACGAAGGTTGAATACGAGAGAAATTCATTAGTAGAAGCCCCAAAGCAGCGTTTCGTCCAAATAGATTCCCCAATTTTTCAACAGATATACCAATAATATAGGACTTTCAGACCAGATCATGAAAATGGACACATGAGATATATACATTTGTTGTCATGAATGGAACCACCATAACAACTCCAGTGGGTTAGAAAATAAGAACTGATTGTGCTTCAGCGGGACAATACTTTGGAATAGAAGAATCCAATTTGTGAACGGAGGATCACAGAATAGAAGCGATCATCCGAATAAGATGGTTTCAGTGAATAGACATAATCTAGGAGATCTGAGAACACAAACATTAGTTCTCCACCAACATAACTTCAAGTCACTATATATATGTTTGGCAATGTTGAATTACGATGTTGTTGAAATTACAACAATAATGAAAATCTATAGCAAATTTAATAAAGATGGATTAATAATATAATGATAATAAATACAATGTATCTAATACATTTGTATATATTCTGGTAAACAAATATAGTAATATGTAATTCACAGCGTGTTTACCATTAAATTATAGTCCGATTTATTCAGATTTACTTCTTAAATTTTCTTAATAATTACTATATTTTTCAAATGAATTATTTTTTATAAATTTTAGAATAATTTGTCATTTTACTCGTCCTAAAATTTATCCGGTACCGAATACAGTTGAAATCAGTATGAGAACCTATTTTTATGATTGTTATTGCTTTATCTATTTGAAGTTACTAAATTTTCGATAATATATGTCGCGAAAAGTAATATATATCTCAAAAATTGCGAGAACACGGGGATATAGGATCGGTAACGAAACGGATTTGCCTGACTTGGATGCAACCCCTGTGCAGCAATCATAGAGGCATTACTGGGTAACAGTACTAGGAGAGTAACCTCAATGCTAACGCATGTTTTATGTTTTGCCTCGTGGTGCAACTCTATATTATTTAATAAATTGTGTAAAAACTAACATTTAAATACATCATTTACAACCAGTTACACCTGGTAGCTCAGTTGGTTAGTCCACTGCTACGGTGAAGCGGACAACCCGGGTTCGAATACCGGGCACGGCAAATCTTTTCTCTTCAAAACAAAAATATTTAAAAATAATAACAATTAATAAAAAATTTAAAAAATTCTATATGAGCATTATTTTTATTAGGATGTGAGAATATTAATATTTTTTGTAATCCATGGAATAATAACCATAATAACCATGGCATTGTTTTATTCCAGAATAATAAAACTAATTTTAGTGAATATATTCATTTATAAAATATCAGTGTGTAGTGCGCTGAGTTGTGGTGCAGATAATCCCTAATCCGTATTAATGTAAACAAGAATTAAAGTAAGTGAGTAAATTAATCGCAATTAATTTTATTTTTGTTTTAAAATATATTAATTTAATACTATTAATATTATTGGAATAATAAATAAAAAAACGAATGAAAAGTAAAAACTTGTTTTGCTTAACTCGAAGCGCCAATTTGTGGAACTTATACCAATATTTATTCCAAACTCAATTTTAAAAAAGACGACGTTTTGCGTTTAGTGTTGATTTTTGTTTTGTTTTATGGAATATTAATTGAAGGCACATATAGTTGTGGCCTGAAACAAAGGAGAAATGAACTGAAATATTTCGTTGATGATAGTGTTTTATTTTTCTGACGATCCTATTACTTTAATATTTTTATATGCTTAACTCCGACTAGATATCACTCCGATGTTTAGTAATTAAAATAAATTATTGTTTTTACTGTAATATAGGTTGGACTACTTATTTATTAAAAAATTCCTATCAATATCTTGTATCAATTTGACTTTGGGCCACTGTATACCTGATAAGTTGATTTAAATTTTATTTATTCCAAAATAAAAAAATATGACCGTTTATGTTTTAAAAATATTCGTTTTCTGGAATATTAATTAATGTCACTTAGTAGTAGAAAAAGTAGAAAGATATTTCATTAAAAATTTTTTTAAATTACCGGTTAATACCCCAAATTACTTTGTGTACTTAGAAATGAATAGAAAATTAGTACACATGTACACACTAAAAATGCAATCCAGTTATATTTTAAAAATACTAGATTATAAAGAAAATAGGCTATGTACAGTTATAGCAAGAGAAATAATAAAACAAAACATATCATGGTTTAAAGAGTGGGATGAAATTGCAAAAAAAATAAATTATAGACTGGATTTAACTTTAAACTCCGTGGGTACTTGGGAGGGAGAAATGTCCAAAATGTTAGAGCTGTACAAAGATTATTTTATCCAAGTTTGCCATGCAAAAGCAGCAGAGGACACACACCACGGCCTCTATAGCTCATTAAATAAAACAATAGATTACCATAGACATTTGAAAATAACAAAAAAAATTAGCGTAGTTATGAAATGCAGAGGAGGACTTCTGAATCTTTTTTTTTTTTAATTTAATTTATTGATGTGTAATTTGAACGAAATTGAAATCAGTTTTCACTTCCTGGCAGTGTGTCCCGTCTTAAAATTGTATAGAAAAAAATTCTTAAAACATGAGCTGATATCAAAACAAAAACTAACGGATATTCTGAATGGAGAGAATTTAATAGGTTTATATAATTTTGTAAGTAAAGCAGGTCGATATAGACATTTTTTAATTTCAGAATTTAATTATTAATGTCAAAAAGAAATTTAATTTATTTTTAGTTTTTATTTAGTAGTTCAATCAAACTCCCGCCAGGAGGTATAAAGTACCATCCTGTGGTTGCTAATGTTATAAATGAAATTAAAAAGAAAACCAATGTAAATAATTTAATAATAAAGAGCATTTTATATCTATCTAATAAATGTCACTTTAAATAGTTATGGCCTGAAATATGGGAAAAACGAACTGAAATATTTCGTTGAAGATGAATACCCCACCTCGGTAAGTCTATTAGCCCTCTTGCTTCCACACTCTGCCTCTCCATAAAAGTTAAGCCTCGGATGAACTATTATAGACTCCTTGCCTATTTTCCAGACTATGGACTCGGAGCAATAAACAGCCGAGGATCCATCGGTTTCTTCACAATGGACCAGCCCTTATCCCTATAAAGCAACCCTCCAGAAGTCAGGGAGTCTGTTGACTCAGGATATTGAGACTGTTTTTTTTCCCTCCCTTCTTCTTGTGGCGGAGGGCGTGATGTAGGTAGGAATGGTCCGGGTGGCCGTCCTCGTCCTTCCATTCTCTTCCCCTGACTCCTCCTGATCCTATCTTCGCTCCTTCTACCTGCTCCGAGATCCGAGACACTTAAGTCACATTTGCAGGCCCGTCTTTGGCTAAGATCGTTTTGTAAGCTAAGGAAAAAAAATTCCACTGTTGTTCCAAACATATCACCAGATAGGTCCAAAAAACAAAACAAATCGATAATCATGATAGTACTCATCCTCCCCCCCAAAAAATGAATAATTTTATTTTATATGAATGATCCGAATCAAAAATTAGACCAATAATAATATTTACAATTTTGTGTCCAAAAAAAAAAAAAAATTTCTTACTTTTCTACACGTACCAAACCTGCTTATTTTATACTTTTCAAATCCGGCAGATTTACTGCTACTGTTGCCCTTATTCGATTCCTTCCACGATAATAAAAAATACATTATTGTAATAAATTTAGACTCTGTAACTTATATATATGTACTTTGTTTATAACTCTATCACTTTTAAGTGATATAATAATAATATTAAAGGCTTAGCGAACCTGAAAGTTTGATGTCGAATTTAAATTGTATATAAGTTTTCGTCCGTCCGAGTGGTACAAACAAAATATACTCTTAATCCAAAACTATCGGCATGACTTTTAAGTGAAAAAGTATAATATTTTATTTATTACATAATAATTACCCAGTATATTTCTTAAACATGTCAAAACAATAAATTGATCAACGTTGTAATAGAGCTTCTTGATACGAATGATAAACTTTAGATCATAGATCATTAATCTTGTCCCCTATTTTCGATTTACTAATAATAGTATATTTTTCTTTGTTAAGAGGAACGCACAATAGGTTTTTGAAAGCCCTGATTAGATTGATTTGATATCATTGCTAATAGAATATCCGAATTCCGTTCTATCGTTATCAATCCTGGTGCTCATTTGGACATTTTATTTAGAGTATGTAACTGTATTAAAATAATACATCAAGTAAATGGGCTAAGCGATACATAATGACATGTGAAAATGACAAGTAGAGAAACTACCCACTGGTAGTACTCAAATCACAAGTTCAACTAAGAAGTCACGGGATCTTCTTTTCAGATGCCTCGGAGGATTATCGGGAATTGAAGAGGAAGCTAGGTTTGAAACTAGAGGGTTTGAGTGGAAATGAAGTTTGTTATGAAAGGATAGATAGCGGGTTCGGCAAATCAGCAACAAATGGGACATTAAGGTCGTTATGAATGACTTTATTCTTAACAAAATAAGGAGCATTAAGGATTTTACGAAGGATTTTGGATTGTAGGGATTGGATACGAGAGGAATTCGATGGCTTAGTGGAGCCCCAAAGCTCTACTCTGAGTACTGATAATTACGTGTCATTTCTAAATCGAAGCAATCAGGAAAAACGCTAGAAGGAATGAACAAAACACAAGTTTAAATCAAAAGAGTTTCAAGCTTTTAAAAATTGTCTAATGGTTAATAAAATATTTTTGTTTTGAAGAGAAAAGATTTGTCTTGTCCGGTACTCGAACCCGGGTCGTCTGCATTTCCATTGCAGTGCTTTTAACCACTGAGCTACCAGGGGTCGTATCCAAGTCAGACAAGTCCTTTCTCTTCACCTAACCTATATCCCTGTGTTCTCACAATTTTTGAGATCTATACACGAGGACGAATAGGGAGCGGAGTGGCTCAGTGGTAGAGTTGCCATGCCGGAAATCCTGGTTCAAATCCTGCTGCAGGCCATGACTTTTATTTAGTCTGTTTGCAGCGGATGATGGATCATATAGGATCTAGGATCCTCCTGGGGCCCCATCCAGCCTCTATAAAATATTATACAAACAGGGTACCCAAAACAGTACAGTCTCTACCATGTACTGAACCCCAGACCCGTTCACGGGCTGTAGTGGTACAGGTTTTTTTTTGGTTTTTTTTACACGGGGAAGAATGTTCATTGAACATTACTTTAATTAGATCTTGTTTACTTACCTCAATATATTATTTATAATTTTATTTTTATTAATTGTAAATTTAATGGGGATTATTTTTAAATATTTTAGAGCACTGTTTAGACCAATGCAACGGAAATACAGACGACCCGGGTTCGAATCCCGGCCAGGACAAATCTTATCTCTTCAAAACAAAAATATTTAAAAATAATCACCGTCAAAATAACAATTTATAAAAATAAGGTTAATAAAATAATTTCAATAACTTAAGTTCAATAGGAATGGTTTGCTTTATCAATACCCAAATTTATTATTTTAACTTACATGAATATTTCAAATATTTCTATTGAAGAATTGGGTTTTTTGAGTTGTGACATTGTTATTTTGAAGGAGATATATGGAAGTAGAGAGGGGTAATAAACCCACATCAGTAAGAGGCGGGCGAAACAGGACTGGAGCCTGAGGTAGTAAAGGTACTTCTTGAATGACTCTAACCGGTGCAATAAAAATATTACGCGCAGTTTTGCATGCAAGTGCGTCCGACGAACAATGGAGCGTCGACAGTAAAGGGAATTTCCCAGACACAAAGCCTACAGTCGTAGCAATATGGAGGCGATTGTCATTCCTCCATGGTAGTCTTTTATCACCTTCTAGAGGATGTGTCTTCGTCTAGACGTTTCCTGAATTCTGCGTCTTCTGGCTGTGTTGCAAAGGACATCTCGGGTCGTTAAGTCATCCAAGGCTGTTAAAAGAGTTCATTGCTATCCTTCTACATTGTTCTCATCCTAACTTTAAGAGGTTCAGAAACCACGTGTTTGTAAGGAAAGTATCTAGTTTGTAAGCGTCAAATAGCTTTTGAGCCCATCCAACCTCTATGTACTCTAACTTGGGGAAAAACCTGGCGGTTAAATGTGATCTCGAACAAATTACTTCCAGTACAATCTCTAACATGTACTGAACCCAAGACCCTTCATGGGTTGTAGTGTTCCAGATTTTTTTAGAATATTTCAGTCGATATTTTTAATTTTCAACGTTTCGACCTAATTTGTAGGCCATTATCAAGTAAGAGAGGCATAGAATGAAGGAGCTTCCTGTATTCATATCTATTTTTATTTTAATAATAATTTTAATTATAAAAGAGTTAGTAAAAACGAAGTCTCGATGTCGATAAAACAAATCCTTCTTTAAAAACTTGCATCCATGGATTACCACCCAAATCTATAAAATTACCGTTAACGTAATCCTCCCACTAACGCCTTGATCTACCCCATAGTTGTTTACGTTTCAGTTCAGCGCTTATTAATGTTTTATCGTTAATAAGTCCAAAAACCATATAAGCTCTTAATCTTCGCACTGCTATAATTTCAACAGGATGTAGCCTCTTAAATTTTTAAGTGAAATCGTCCTTTTTGGGATAAAACAAAACTTAGATCTTAATTATATACTAATTAACTGAACTCAACGGAATCCTCCCATCAACGCCTCAATCAGCGTCTCCTATGTTTACTAGTTCGATCAGCGCTAATTATATTTTAAAGAATACGATCATTATTTCAGAAGTAAATATATTACTGATTTTTTCTTTAAAAATATTTCTTAAACATCATATATTTAGAAGAAAAATGGCGAAAATTTCGGATCCCCACTAACATATTCCAAAGAAGTATAACCCCTGGGGAAATAGCATATCGATCAAACAGAAACCCTCAAGAGTTAGGCCTTCTTCAACGCTAGCAATTATCCCCTTTTGATGACTTTTCCAAAGAGATAAGATAGCAGTTCCTAAGAGGTAGCAGTTACATTAAAGTTTTGGAAAGGTAATTATAAACTCCTTGATTGGGTTGAGGGCCCCCAAACCAATTTCAATTAAATTGGTTCTAGTGAAGGGGTCGTTAATTTTGTGACAATATTTTCTTATAGCAGCTAATGGAAACTTTAGCTTTGGGTTAGCTCTCAATCCTCGTGTAGCTAATCGATTAGTCAATGGTGTGTTCCTGTAAGACACGTTTGTTGAGGGAGTAGAATATATTTAGCGATAGATAACACAGGTCTGCGATGAAAAAATTGTAGGATATTTAACTAGTGGGTTTAACAGTATTTTTTGTGCTGATTACGGAAAAAATAGTGAAAAAATTCCACCACCCCTAGTTAAGTAACAAATTTCATCTGAAAATTTCTTATTTTCAGGGGTCCACTCCCTCCCCAATCCTACTGTCTGCTAGAAGTGTGAGGAATGTAGTGACCTTGATGCAGGTACCAATGGCCCTAAATTTTTCTCTCAATCAGACTTAAAGCACGAGATCTGGGCCTCCCAAAGGATCCAGCGGAAGTTTTAGGGTCCAGACCTAAAGAAAGACATATGTTAGCCTCCGTTGTTTCATTTTCATGGTACCGATTTAGAGAAAAGGTATTTTTTACACAAGAGGGTAACCTAGTTTTTTGCAACAATGTACCTGGAAACATGGAAATGGAGACTCTTCATCGATTCATCAAATAGGAGTTTGAAAGCTGCACTTCTTCACAATGGCAAGCGATATGCTTCTGTGCCTGTTTGACACTCAGCCCGTTTGAAAGAATGCTACGAAAATCTTGAGTTTGTTCTTAATAACATCGAATACTTCTTCTTCTTCTCCTGGGGTTACAGACCGAAGTGGTCCCTAGACTGCTTCAACATTTGTTGCCACAGGGCTCTGCCCTCCACCAAACGGATGCCCACCAGTCGCATGCCCTCACCTTCTCCTTCCATCGAGCTCTTGGTCGGCCCTTTGCTCTAGTGGCGAAGATCTTTCCTTTATATACCTTCATCACCTGTCTGTCTTGGTTCATTCGGTTGAGATGCCCAAGCCATTTCAGCCTACTTATTCATATTGTTGAGGCCAAAAAACTTGAATGCTATTGTTATTATGTAATTATGAACTAGATATTAAGATAGCGCACCATGTTTATTTATGCACTAGCTAGCTATGCATTAACGAAAAACGAATTACGTATATATAACGACAACACACGCCGGCTGACGGGATTATCGGCAGTGCAGAGTCCCCAGCCTACAGTGTTACAGTTTTACAGTTCTTTTGTGTGCACACATTGCCTTAACTACGGGACCAAGTCCTCATCTCATCAAAACAACGGGAAGCATCTTTCCACGGTGGAACAGTCGATGCGATGTCGTTTTTTTGTTTTCATGACTCACAGCAGTGATAAGTTTTTTCTTTTGTATTTTTTTTGTTTCATATGTATTAATTAAATTTATTAACATCCAGATTTACAAGACATTAGCAATGTCTTTGTAAACACGTACATGTAAAAAAGGCATCATTTTAATTATGGCCTTTCAGTTAAAAAAAACAAACATATTTCTTTGATAATTTTAATAACAGTTCTTTAAAGAATATATTTATGTATATATAGTTTCACATTTTTATTTATAATTATTTTAAACATAGGCTTTTACTTCATGTTGAATATTTTTGCATGAAATATTATTTCTTTAGGTTTTTAAAGCAAAAGTGTCTGCATCATATTATAATTTATTTTAACTTATGTTTGTTTACGCATAGAAATATCACAGTGTTTATTTTGTACTTTAAAGACAATTTTTACTTTTCACACATAATAAATACATGATGTTATTTTCTTATAAAATTCTGATTTTTCATAGTTTGTTTTTATGTCATTCATAAATAGCCTTTTGCACTATCCAGCCATCATATATTTTTGCGTTGGACAAAAGTAAAGGCCCTTTTTGAGCCCCTAAACCACGCAACACATATAAAGCTTGACATAGACAGGTCGTTGTATATTTCCCAGATTTTTCTGTTCTTTCTACTTCGCCACACTCCATTCTAGAAAACTCCGCCAAACATTCCTTTGCAGCACACTCCTCTCGAACTCAAGCCTGTCACAGGTTATCTTGTTTATTACCCAACATTCACCGCCATAACTAACAACCAGTCTGATTAGGTTTTGTACATCCTGATCTTATTTTTGCGAGAGATTAACTTGCTTCTTATTAGGTGCCGAAGAGTACGTCCTGTTTCCTGCCAGGATCCTTCTTTTGACCTCTTCTGTTTCACTAGCTTCTTTGATCATTAATCATCCCAGGTATGGAAATGTTGACACTATTTCAATGTTTTCTCCTTCTAAGTTGCAATAAGGTGGGTGTTGCTGCCCCATTCTCTCTACAATCATCAGTTTGGTTTTGCTGATATTTATTTCAAGGCCGGCTTTTCCAGCCTCTATTTTCGAGGTAATATATGCGTCTTCGATTACCTGCCTGCTTCTTCCCAAAATCACTTCATCATCCGCATAAGCCATTAATTGTAGTGATTTATTGATGATTGTACTATTACCCTCTATCCTTACTTTCTTAACAACCTTATCGGGAACTAAGTTGAACAGCAAATGCATCTCCTTGTCTCAATCCATTCTTTATTTCCAAAGGTTTGGAAAGTTCTCCATTCACTCTTACTTGACAGTTGGTGTGCTTCATTGTCATCTTTGTAAAAGTTATTAGTTTAGGAGGGATCTTTGCTTCTTCCATAGCTTTATAAACCATGAATCTGTAAGTCGTGCCATACGCCGCTCTAAAATCAATAAACAATAGCCATGTAGCCACATTATACTCCCACATCTTTTCATCAATCTGCCTGAGTGTGAAGATTGGTCAATTGTTGATCGATTCCTTCGGAAACCGCAGTGATATTCGCCAACCGCCCTTTCATAATATGGTACAAATCGATTGTATAATAATGCTGCAAAAATTTTATATGCAACATAAGGCAACGTGATACCTCTATAGTTACTGGACTTCGTTAAATCATCTTGAAAGCTGCGAAATGGATTAAGTTTTCTCCATTCTCATTGATAATATCGTGTAGGCTATGCACTCCTGTTGTTGGCTTACAGACTTCTTCTTTTCCAATTTTGGCAATAAAATCACCTCCAATAATTTTGATCTCGTGACGAAGGCAAGAGTCATAAAGCTTCTCCAATCTTGAATAGAATTCATAATGATGACCTCGGATACTCCGACGATAAATGGAAACATTTGTGGGGATTCCAAAGTTATTTCCATGCTACTAGGTCAACAAAGTGGTTACACAAAGTTTCCATGTTTCCTCTGTGAATGAGATAGCAGTGACAGGAAACAACACTATGTCAAGCAGACGTGACCAATCAGAAAGGCTCTTATTCCTGGAGTTAGAAATGTTGAAAGACAAAGTTTAGTGGATCCTAAAAATATCTTACTGGCTACGTTCTACATCCTTAAAGAAGAGTTGGAAGGATATTAAATTTCGTTTTTAGTAGTTACCATTACCACAGAGTACTTCAAATTTTCGACATTACATTATCAAATAAATTTTCCTTAAAACGTTTCGCTCGAAATTTGGTAGCTCTTTTTTATTGCAGCAGTGAGTGTCTATGTTTCTGCAGCCTAGGAAAGTTAGGGTCTAACTTTTCTGAAATGCACAAACAAAATTTAGCTTTTGTTTATTTTTTTAATCAAGGCCAAATGCAAAAAACAAAATAAGTTTCCTGCTTCTCTCAGCTCCTCTCCTATTACGTACATGAGTTATAAGTACAAGAAAAATAATTATAATAATCAGGTAATGGTTGAATATATTGTTTGTAACCACAGGAACTATTAAATAACTTGATGCAGTAATACTTTAGCTAACAATTATTAATTATCGAAGTAGTTATAATGTAGTTTTATTTCAATTAGACCGAACCTGCACGATAACTTGATTGGCGACCTGACCACGATTCTAACACCTTTATGTTTAATGTTAGTTCTATCTCCGTCGATATTAATCAGGCGTTGTATATCAGCTACCAAATATAAAATACAACCAGGCAGGCTAGAGGGTGTATACATCACGTATAGATATATAGAGTGTGTATATATCCACAGATCACGCGATCCAGGCCAATACTTATTGACCTCTCGTAGCTCCAGGCCTAAAGTCTATAACTTATTGCTCAGTGATTTATTGCTTCCGATCCAAATTCTCAAGAATTAGTTCAGAAATAATTATTTTATATTTATTTGTTACATTAATTAAGAAATCTTAATGATACATAAAACAACCAACATAGTAGTGATGATACTTCTCTAAGAAATTTGTATTTTATCATTTGAAACTTTGCCAATTCTGTTTTTCTTCTGAAAGTATGCTGATTCTGTCAATCGTTGTTTACAAACTTCAGTCTAACTTCGAATTCGTATGATCGCCCTTAAAAAAATACTCCCATCTACACTTCGGTCTATCCTTCGTATGTTAACAATCGGGTCAACTACTAATCATTTTTTACTAGGCCCAATATCTTTACAAGCATTTCTCAATCTATCACTTTAACTAGCTTTGTATGTTCTGCAATTGAGGATTGAGTAATTTTCTAATTTTTTCACTAAAATCACCCTTTTCTGACAGATCGCAATACCTTATTTTTAAAAGCCTTAAGACCTTGTTCATCCTTCGGCATAGACGGTCACGTTTTATTTCCTCATGAAATTCGTTTTTCTCCTTAATATATACCGGAAGTACATACATTTATTGCCTCAAGTTAAAAAAATGAATTTCAGTAGTAATAAATAAAGAGAATTGACATAAGCATTACACTTAAGATATTATATAAAAATTTGAATCAATTGAAAGGTGCGCTCCAGACAGAACTAATTTAGGTAAGGATTGAGTAATAGATCTCAAACTCTATAATGGTTCTTGAAGCAAATGAGATCTGATTGAGAAGGAGATATCCAAAACAATCGTGAGAATAGAATGGTGGGGAAGCAATAAAGGATCGAAGTGGGTGTAATGTTAATGTATAATGTATAGTGTATAATGTATTAGATAAATCAGTGGATAATGGCGATATGGACTGATAATTGCCTTTAGGTACAATAGAGACGTATCGCATCCATACTCTGGGAGTGGAGTCGTATGATTTAGATTTAGACAGAACAATGGGTTTAGATCGCTGATGGTGCCCTGGTGGGGGTAACGCGGCAGTCTGCCGGGATGTTTATTCATACAGGTCGATATATACATATATATTGAGAGACACAGGTGTAATTGTCGACAATTAGTTGCTATAGTTACCTGTAGAGCTTCAGGTAATTGGCAGGTAAGGCGGAGGAAAAATTGCCGGATAGCAAGAGATGAAGGCTAGATATTACCTGCCTTCAGGGGTAATTAATTTACCGATTTTAATTATACGTCTTTGCTTCTCCTATCAGATCTCCAAGTATATCCCAAGTCCGTTCCTTAATTATATATATTTAGTAATTTTATCTGTCTATTAACTAATTCCCTCTTCAAAAACAAACCCGATGGAAAACCTGTTCTATGAAATTTAAAGTGTCTTTGAAAAAATCATTTTGGATCAAACGTTCCAAAAAAGCCGACAACTAGCATTTTTTTTAAAATGAAACGGTTAAGAAATATATTGGAAGGGTGCGGTCAGTAAATCCAAGTTAACCATATTAATTTTTTTGTACAAACGTTTCCGCCTTTTAGTCTATCTGGGTTGTGAAAAAAATAGGATAGCAGCTACAAAGTACAGTACCTAAGAAAATTAATTATACATTGACATTTATAACTGTATAATAACGACCCAACAAGCAAATATGAATGATACACAATGATATAGTAAAGGCAAGTTAAGAAACTGACAACCCAATGGAAGTATTCAGATCACAAAAATTAACTCATAAGGCCATGAGGCCATATTTTTTTCAGAAACCTCTTTGGATTATCTGTAATTTAAGAGGTAGCTAAGTGTGAAACTATTGGTATAGAGTGGGAATAAACTTATTCATGAAAGTACTATTAAAGGGTTCGGGTAAAATTAGCAACAGATGTGGCATTGAGGTTTTTATGGATGATCGTAACAAATTAAGGAACAACCTGTTGTAATCATTCTAAACTTCCTTGTACTCCCCTAGTTCTAAGATTAGAGAGAATAGAGAAGGTAGGAGGTAGGCTAGTAGATAGTAGTGATGTAGTTGATAAGTCATAGTATGTTAGAGAGTACTCTCTAAGTTAGATGTAGTACATAGCCAATAAGTTCTAATGTTAATCAATAGTCAATAACTCTACAAGTTAGTTCCTAAGAAAGCATCTTTCATAGATCTTGAATATAACATTATGTCTATTCATTACTCAATAAATATATATATTTCTCTTACAAGTCGTCGACCGTTTTATAACTACTAAAAAAATAAATTAATTAAAGTCTCTACGAGCCCGAAGGCTCGATGCCGATACCACCAATCTGTGTTAACAAACCTCCGTTCGGAGCAAAACCCAAACCCAAATCCACCAGATCACACTTAACGCAATCCTCCCGCCTACATCTCGGACGCTTCCCGGTACAGCGCCTATGAGCATCATAGGAATTCGTTCGTTACTAAGCCCAGCCACTTTACATGCCCATCTTAATCTTCGCGATGCTATCACCTGAATAATATTTACCGGATGCATGCTTCGCAATTCCGCGTTGTGTACTCTCCTATATTCCCTAGTGGTCTCATCCTTTTTTGGACTGAATATTCTACGTAACACCTTATTTTCGAATATCTGAAGACGTTGTTCATCCTTCAGCGTTAGTGGCCAAGTTTCACATCCGTAGAGAAGAGATGGAAGAATGATTGTTATATAAATTCTGATTTTTAAATTTCGGGACAAAAGACGCGAGCTTAGAAATTTCGAGACCGAATAGTAACAAGCATTTTCCGCCTTTAGTTGCGCCTTTATTTCCTCTTGAATTTCGTTTTTTCCAGTTATCATTGACCCTAAGTACTTAAACATCTCCGCATGTTCGAACTTATTTCCTCCTACAACAATATCACTAAAATTTCGCCCTTTTCTGCTACTAACCATATACTTAGTCTTATCCGAATTAACTTCCAACCCTATTATGTGTAGTGTTATAACTACACGTTAACCCTGTGTAGTTTTATACTACACGTTTATACATTTATATACTTATATTATAAATTTTTATATTTTGTACATAATATTTCAAAGGTCATTTCTGTCCCAAGTAATATAGTCCACAAATGAACATCAATAGAAAAGTTATAAACATCTCACCTGGTAATAACTAAAATTAACATGCAATATTTTTTTCTTTGCCTTGGTTGACAGTGACTGATAAAGATGGTGGAAATTATAAACAAGAATTCTAGAATAAACATCCATATGCTTATGGTTAACCTGATGTATAAGGGTTCAGTACATGTTAGGGACTGTACTGTTTCGAAAGTTTACGGTTGTGCAAGAGGTGATTTTCCCGAGTTCACACTGAACCGAAAGGTTATTCTCCCTACTCGGCGTATCCACTTTGTTGAGGCTGGGCTAGCACTAGGAGGGTCTTTAGATCCCACCTTTGGATATTTAAGGCTGTTAAAAATTAAATAATTTATCTATCACAGCCGAATACACAGATACTCACCATTCAATGCAGTGAGTAACACGACTCTGTAAAGCCTATTACCTGTAATCATCAAGGAATCCAGGTAATCCACTATCGGGAATCACATTACCTAAAGTCGATAATGAGGAGTATAGATTGGACCTCTTCATCCCTAAAGTCAACAGAACGTTAAATATTTTACACCAGTCCGATAATGAATGGGATGCGGTTGTGAATCATTTTGGTAATGGTAAAGATGGTAATGGCAACCCAACGATAGAGACACGTTTCACGGCGCACGACTATCAGTCGATAACTCTTTTGGGGTTCGATTCCCGCTGAGCACGATATCTTCACTAATTGGATTGGTTCTATATACATAAGCCAGTTTTATTTATGAATAGGCTGCAATTAGGGTCGATACTGAGGGAGGGGGTTCAGGTGATATATAGCATTCGACATGTTCAATTATGTTTTAGTTTTTGAGACGATGGTGTAAAATGTTTTAATAAAACCTGTTCTTGTAAGGTATGTATCTTCGATACGTTTAGAACAAATCAGAATTGAAAGGTTCAAAAGAAAAGCTGCGTTCTCTATTATATTCAAAATGGGAGCTTAATCACTACGACTATAGTCGACGGCCAGAGGTTGCTTTAAAATTTATTTTTCTTAAATGGTGACATTTTTAAATGTTTTTTATTTTGAAGAGAAAAGATTTGTCTTGGCCGGGATTTGAAACCGGGTCGTCCGTATCTCTAGCGCGGTGCTCTAACCATCTGAGCTCCCAAGGCTCGTAACCAAGGATTTGTTGCGAGCCTTGGTAGCTCAGATGGTTAGAGCACCGTGATAGAGATGCGGACGATCCGGGTTCGAATCCCGGCCAAGACAAATCTTTTCTCTTCAAAATAAAAATTAAATATATCACCTAAAGAACAATAAATTAATAAAAAAATATAATTGACCCTGACATGGTCATGATCCTGATTAAAGTAATGTTCAATGAACATTCTTCCCCGTGTATACATCGCAAAAATTGCGAGAACACGGGGATATAGGATCGGTGAAGAGAACGGGTTTGTCCGGATTGATTACGACCCATGGTAGCTCAGTGGTTCAGAGCACAGCACTGGAGATGCAGACGACCCGGGTTCGAATTCCGGCCAAGACAAATCTTAACTTTTCAAAATAAAAATAAAAAAATTTATATTAGTTCTACAATTGCAGTTTGTACGGTTAGCTTGACTTTTTACAACTTACAAATATTGTAGAGGAGACTTTTTTTTTAAAAATTACGTAAATTAAGATATTGTATATATAATAAAATAGTACCGGCATGGTTACGGCCGGCGAGCGCCGTACCGAAGTTGTTAAAAACATGGAAGAGGTATAAAACTAATGTATTAATTAAATATACTCATTAATAAGTATTATAACCATTATTACAAAAATGGAATCACCAAACGAAGCATGTATGTAAAGTGGTAAAGTAGGCGAAAGATGCCAAGAAGTAGGATTTTGCGTTCATTACATGGCAGGGGATATAATTTTTCTAGAACAACGGTTGTCAAGGGAGGTGATTTGGCCAAGGTTTTTCCCGCAATATCCTAAAAGATAGACGCTTTATAGAGATTGGGGTAGGCCAATGAGTGCCTGAAGGTCTTTTGGCTGTTAAGAAATTAAACAATCTATCTGTCACAGCCGGATTCGAATCCGGGACTTTCACCACAAGAATTTAGTTCTTCTCCCCTTTTAATGTATTATAATTTAAGAAGCGAAATTATTACGGTTGATTAATGTTTTTTTTTTTTTTTGATAGTGGTAGTTTTTCTTTAATATTGTAATAAGGGAGTGATACTGTCTTCAGATCACGGCCAAGCCCAAGGTTTTCTCCTCCAATCAAGGGTACTCATTTATATAGACTGTGTGAGCTTCAGGAGGAACTTAACAGATTAAATAATCTATCTACCACAGCTGGATTCAAATCCGATACCTAAAGCTCACCAACTTAGCGGTCTGCTCACTGAGATATTCCAGTCCCGAAATGTAGAATATATTAAACTAATTTAAAAAAAAAAGAAGTTCCTATTTGTTTATTAAATATCAATATTCACAGCTACTGCCATATTTGAAAAGTTATATTAATAATTTAATATGCACCAGATGTAAGTTATTAATAAAACATATCCTAGGCACGCAGATACCGAAGGCATTTTTTTAATCAGAGGCTCGTCTTGGAATTGAATGTCCTCCGTTTGCTAAGTTGGATATTATGATAACGAGACATTGTCTTCAATCGGTGGCGATATCCATTCAAGGCTATTAGGATTCTGCCAGACCTTCCGGAGTCGCCTGGCATTCAGGTGACTAAGCCTGCCTGTGTGGTCGCTTTTCTGTATGCCATGTGGCATCCTCCTGGCAGCGATTAGCCAGTGACATCACCATCATTAGCCCACATCGCGACCATTATATGGAAAGTGGATGACCGCTCCTTCCAGGAAAAGGATCTATATTGTACTATCGATATTGTCCTCCGTGGCCAGCTTCCAGGAATCTCAAGTTTCCTTCCGTTTCCTATTCCTCGAGGCAACGTCCTGGCGATGGACGTTGTGGATTCGACGCCGAATGATAGGAAACGATCATCCGGGCAGTGTTCTTCTTCGGAAGACTCAAGTTATTATTTCTCTATATTTATAAGCTTATTGTACAGGTCATCAACCTACCCAGTTTTCAGCATCTAATACCCGCTTCACTGAATGGTTTCTTTTGATGAGATATTTAGAATACTCTCGTTAGGCCTGCTAAATTTTGCTAGTTGCCGAGCTACAACAAGAACAATTCGCAAAAAAAAAATAGATCAACACCAGGCGTATGTAAACTGTGCATCAGACATTATTGTATGCTGTTTGATGTCTTGATTTTTTAGATAACCCTAGAAAGGAAAGTAACCTTTTCGAACTAGTCTAGGAAATGCTAAGAACTTAGAAAATAAGTGCTAAGTACTAGGAAAAAGGTGTTTAGACCAGGAAAGTATGTACTAAGAATTAGGAAGGTACGTACTTAGACTAGGAAAAACAATGCTAAGATTTAGAAAAGTAAGTGCTGAGAACCAGGGAAGTAAGTGCTCACACAGGAAATTAACTGCTAATTCCTAGTCGAAAAGTGCTAAGAACCATGGAGTTAAAAGCTGAGAACTAGGAAGGTAAGTGCTAAGAACTAGGAATGTAAGTGCTAAAGAACCAGTAAAGTATGTGCTTACACAGGAAATTAAGTGCTTACATAGAAAATTAATATGAATATGAACTAGTCAAAAATACTAAAAACTAGGCAAGTAAGTAAGTCGTAAAAACTAGACTAGTAAGTTCTTACAAACTAGGCAAGCGCTGAGAAATACGAAAGTAAGTCCTAAGAACTATAAAGACAAGTGCTTAGACAAATGAAAGTTGTGCGAAGTGCCGTATAGGTAAGTGCTTTTAATTCAGGGAAATAGGTGCTAACAACCATAAAAGTAAGTGCTCACAATAGGAAATTAAGTGCCAATTTTAATCCTAGTAGAATATTGATAATAACTAGAATAGTAAATGCTAATACCAGGTACGTAAGTGATAAGTACCAGGAAAGAAGGGCTTAGAATATAAAAGTAAGCGGTAAGATGGAGGAAAGAAAGCGCTTAGACTAGGAAAGTATGCGACAAGAGCTAGAAAAGTATGTAAGTGCAAAGAACCGAGGAAGTTGGTGCTTAAAATCTCAAAGTGTGATTTTCGCCTAATATTGTTTTGTGTTCAAACTTGGCGGGAACGAGGAACAAACAGCCAGAAATAACAACGAAGTCTGGGATGAGGCAGTAAAAGTGGGTGAATTGTTGTGTTTAACTTCTTCTTGGTTTCAGAGATTTCGAGGGGGAGACTACAGTCATGAAGAAAAATATTTGTTGAAAAGATGATTAACAAGTGTTTACGTTTATAAAAGTACAACAAACATGCAGTTTGCTATTTGGAGGAAAAACGTTAAATCTTGCTTTATCTTCAGGACAACCCAATATTAGGGTTAGAGCCGTATGTCGCACAGTTTGAGGAACACCTACGTAATGAAAAAATATGAGGATAAAGTATCATACATGATGTTTGATCACACTAGTTAGTATTAGAAAGTTTTTAGAATTAGTTTCGGGGGTAACTAAAAATGAATCAGGTGCTGACAGACAAGAACAAGACATCTGCATAAGAAGTAACTCCTGAGTAGCCTCTGAGCTTCGATCGATCCTTATCGTCTTCGAAGCCGACAACAAATAATAATAAAAAAACCCTGAAGGAGTCGGTAATATTTGCTCAGTAGCTGGAGAGGTTGCCGCGCCACACCTGGCTGATGACAGGGCGCATTGATAAGGCGATACTGATAAGAGCGCTGGCCATTAGCTAATAGGGGGCTATTAGGGGGCCGCGGCACCTAGTTTGTAATAGTTGTCTTCTATTTTGGGAAAAGTAAAACGTGATCTCTCCTTGCCTAATTAGCCCCTTCAAAGGCAGTTATCGCTATCGGCTATTAGCGCCCCCCTCCCGCCGGGCAACAAAAAATAACATTTATTATATAGCTCGGGGTGAGGAAGGATTTAATTATAGTCCTGAAGGATCGGCTCTGCAGCGACCTCGGCGTCTTCGATCTTGATGGGTCCTTACTGTACAGGCTTCGAGTCTCCTCCAGGGTATCCTTGTTGGCAAAAAATTGTCGGCCAATATCATTTCAGACCTTTCCATCACGATCGCCTGTTTTTCTCGTGTGAAGAAATCGATACAGTAATTATCGAACATTTGAAAAAAAAAGTTAAAAAAATTGCTGAGGAAACTGGACTATTAATCTCCCATAAAATCAGCTTTAGGACTCCAATTCTTTTATAATAAGTTTCATTTAGTTATCGTGTTAAGATTGTAGTAACAGTAATCACTTAAGTCCATGGATTTTCACCGACTACCATATTTTTCAACTTTTTATGGTAGATAACATTGTAGTTACCAAATTTTCTCCAATAATTTGAATGGAAGCTTCATCGATTATTGGTGCATTGAAACATCTCGCATGTTTTCCTACAGGAGTTTTATCAGCTCCGATCACAATTTTATGATTACCCGATGGCATAAGATCCAGCGTAGTTTTAAATAATGAAATTAATTGACTTTGTTGATGAAACAAATTTTGTAATTGTTCTACAATAGAACTCCTCACTAAACTGTTATTTGCAAAACGCTGATAAATTTTTTCTTGTGTATTGCCCATTTATTATACTTGGAGGAATTTATAGACGCCATCTGTCACCGGCAACTGGGAACCTGCTTTCTGATATATTTGGCCTTGTATCAGAAAATTAAACAGAAAAGTTTTATTTTTACACAAAAACTTATATTATTTTATTATATGATAGGGATGGTACCCTAATAAACTTTTACTAACAACTAACGCGCCTTTGTTTTGCTTTGATTGACGTCAAATGATTGAAAGCTGGGAACAGAATGGGAAAAGAAAATTGTCGTTTTTATTATTTCCCTCGTCATTTTTACGGTTTTTCTCTCCATAAGAACCTTCTTTTACCTTCTGTTATCCAGTTGTTCACTCCTGCTTTCTTGTCATCAATTCGTACTCAATTCGTACATCTTAGCCTTGGCCTACCTACCGCTTGATGTTCCTGTAACTAGCTGCTTTGTCATCTGTATCCTTGTAGTTGCATTTATTTGCATTCTAGCGACCCGCCCACCGAAGACGATTTTATTTTGTCATAATAGTGATATTCTTACCATAATTTCTTCGTTTGTTCTCCGACGCTATTCCCCAGTTTTATTAACGAGACCGAATATTCGTAGGAGTACATTTCTTTAAAAAATCTGTAGCTTTCAATCTTTCGCTTTTGTTGTACTCCAAATTTGAGAACCGTAAATAAGAACACCGTGGATGAGTTTCTTAAACATAACATCAATGCCCTCCATGCGGTGAACGGCGAGGTTAGGTTTTGTCGAGGAGAGCGGAGAGATGTGAATAGCTTGGAGTCTGGATCCGAAGTGAAGTCAAATCCGAGATGACGGAGTGAGGGAAAACAAAGTCCCTTTATATCAGTCGCCTAGGTAACAAAATGTGAACGAGATCTGCGAGATTCTAATTTTAATTTATGAGATTGATTCGCGACTGAACACCCCCGCGATCAATTTACACTCAGTATTTCTTATTGCAACGATGCATTTGTTGGCAGTCATTAGTCAGTAAACATATATAAAACTGTTGCTATATTTACAAAAATCGTTTGTATCAGAATATCGTAAAATAATCATACTTTTTCCAATTCCCAAAACGGGGCCAAGGACGGATTGTAATAACTATCGAGGAATCTCGCTCTTTCCAGTAAGTAGAATATTCTTGTTAATCTCAAGTAGTCAAATCAAGAAAACCAATGGAAATAATTGATCAATAATTAACAAAGTTATATCATAGAAGGAAATATTAAACTATCAGCTTCTTACACCAAATCATAAATTTTAAATCAAGCACATGATTAACAATAAAGGTAAGTCATCAGCTTTATATTGATTTCAAAAAGGCTTATTTTTTTATTGACTCCCAGATGCTGAATAACATTGGTTGAACAGGGAATACCAAAGAATTTAGTAAATATGTATGGATTTATTTGTAAGAATGTAATGGGCTTAATGTAAATTAGGATAAGACGAACAGGTCGAGTTTAAGTTAGTAGTTACGATCTATGAAAAAACGAAATTCAAGAGCCAATTCTTGTTATATTTCGGTCTAGACATTACTAAGCTCCCGTAATTTCAAAATTATAACTCAGAAAACTATCATCATTTAAACTGTTGTGAAACATGGCCGTTAATATTGAAGAATGAACGTCTTAGGATTTGAAAAATAAAGTATTGCTTACAATTATACATCGACTCAAAAACATATCCAGAGACCACAGGAGTATCGAGGAGATTACACAATATTAAAATATAAGAGAATGTATACGATTAATAAAATATAATTGAGGTTTATCTACCGGGACTTTGAGGTGAGATGAGTCGTTGAGCATAGTAATGGACAAATTCCTAGGCCGAGGCGTAGTTGGGATGATTGTATTAAGGGTGATCTAATAGATTTGTGTTTGGTTAACAGTGTTTCGACGGAACTCAGTAACCAGAGATTGGTGGTGGTACCTACAGGTTCGCTGAGCCTTATTATTCTTATATATTAATATAATTATAATTTAACCCTTTGCCGAGGAATCTAATGACCCCAAAAGAGCCCACATTGGGTTCCCTGATCTCACACCTAGCGAGGGACTAGCCACAAGAGCAGATACCATCTCGGTCATAGCTGGCCTCAGGTGTTGGGTTTCAGGTTCCTCGCATTCTTTGGACTTCGTCTAATTAGTCTCAGCGGTCTGATGGGTCGATTATAAAATCGATGTATCGGTGATGAGGTCATTGTCATTATAGCGATCTACTCCTACTCCTTTCCGATTCGTTGGAGTAATTAATACATAGTATAAATTTTAAATGTTTTTTTCTAGAAGATTGGGGAGCGGAGTGGCTCAGTGGTAGAGCACTGAGTTGCTGTGCCGGAAATTCTGGTTCGAATCCCGCTGCAGGCAAGACTTTTATTTAGTCTGTTTGCTCCCGGAGATGGATTATATAAGATCTAGTACCCACCTGGGGCTCACCCAGCCTCTTTAAAAATAGAATACACAAAATAAGGGGAAAATCTGGCGGTTGAGCGTGTCATGGACAAATCACCGTTGTCCATGGAACAGTACAGTCTCTACTATGTACTGAACCCCAGACCTTTTCACGGGTTGTAATAGTACAGGTTTAATTTAAATGAATAATCTAAGATAAGCTACGATATAAAACAGTTATAATAAAAACTAATTCCAAAAGCTGTACAGCTAAATCACTAACTTCATTATTTTATTAAATAACAAAAAAAATATTGTAAAGGAAGATGGAAAAAATATACTTCAATGACAGTTGTTCTGACAAAATATGCTTTAACACAATTTCCTCTTGGGTATCACCTAAAATCTATAAAGTTAGTACTCTTCATTGGGGAGGAAACCTGGCAGTTGTGCGTGATCAACAACTCACCTGCACACCGTTGTCCTGGATACAGTACAATCTAACCAATGTACTGAATCCAAGACCATCATTAAATTTTTTTTCTTTATTCAGATTGCTGAAGACCTCCAATGTGGGTTGAAAAGGTGGTTTCTAGTTCCTCGTTTGTTGAGAATTTATTTTACTTCCATCCAGATCATTTTCACCTCCAAAATTGTCACCCTGTATTGTTAATATACAAATATAAATGAGTGGTTTAGACAAAGAATATAATAGTTAAAAAATTTAATAATAAAGATTTTATTGGATCACAGGAGCAGCTCAGAACAAGAAAGGAGCTTGGGCGACGTAGGCAGCGCGAGCTGGAGCAACATATGCAGCAGGAGCTGGTGCGACGTAAGCGGCTGGTGCGGCAGGAGCGACGTAAGCGGCTGGGACTGGAGCAGGAGCTACGTAGGCCGCTGCGGCAGGAGCCACGATCTTAGCAGGAGCGACGACAGGAGCTGCTGGATAGGACAGGCTGTGCTCGATCTCGTGTGCGGCGTAAGAAGACCCGATGGTTGCGATTGGGAGGACGCTGGCGAAGGCGCAGCTCACCAAGGCGAGGAGGGTCATCTGTAATATGAGAACATGTTATCTTCCTGTCCAACTTTAGTCAAATTATTGCTAAAAGTTTTTTTAGCGTTACTAGGCAAGGAAAGTAGTAAATCCGGGTCAAAATTTCAGTTTGCAGTTTTTAATATAGGACATATGTGTTCCTTTGGAGGTTCTTTGAGACCAAAAAATCCGGGATGTACATAATTATCTCATGGAATGGAAGGGAATAGGTTTGTATAGTATTTTCGGACCTCGTTGCCAGTGAAGCGTTTTTGTTTTTTTTAAATTTTAGTGCCAAAATAATTTCCTATGTTTTGTATATAATTATAGATAGTATTACATTAAATAGTTTTGTATAATAAGCATTATGTTTTGAACCTCAAGGTACTGTTGAATAATATAAGATTGGATCGTTTCATTTGGTAAAACGACTTTATGAAATAAAAAAGGTTTTGTACAAAATATTTACCCTCATTTTCTATACATTTTTCCTAAAGTGTTATAACATTTTCTAATCCAAAATCTGTGATGAAATAAAGGCTGAAAATGCGTTGTGGTGAGTATCATTTTCGAAAATTTTACTCTTAAGGAAGTCCAAATTTCTGAACAGATGGAAATCTGTTGGAGTTTGGCGAATATGGTGGGTTTGGGAGGACTTCGTAACCCAGCTCGTTTAGTCCCTTCCGATTAACCAATGCAGGGTTTTTTTTGTATAATATTTTGTTGCATTATTTCAATACTCCCGTAGTATGATGTGGATGTGTTGGTTTTCCAAGTTTTGTATCCAAAAATGGCCTTTCCGTAAAAAAAAAACCCTTCCCTGAATGCGGTGGTAACGTTTCTTACAGATCGGGCACAGATCCTTACAGATCCCGAGTTTCCTAGTTTAAACTCTTTAAAAAAATGACAGGAAAGTGTCATATCATGGAAATATGATATTCATCATATTCATCATTTAACATATCATATATCATGACATTCATGATGGCATATTAAACATTGTTAAATTGTTGTGATACGAAATATTATTTTAAATATCAGCTCATTATAATCTGTAAAAATAAACAACAGAATTGATACCACTTTGAATTTTAGAATAAAAAAAAGAGGCATTTCATATGAAACTACTCAATAAAATATATGGAATGGAAAAATTATACGTTGTATATATTAAATGCAGTTTTTTAACCCATTCGAGACAGATTGATTTCCGAGGCTATAAGACTCCAATAACTGTAATGTGCAATTATCAGTTATTCTGAGTAAATTAGTCGTCGAAATAAGATTTATCTCTTAAACAATACATCGAATTGGTTTTACTGTAGACCAAAAAGTCTATAAAAAATTTTTTTTTTAGTTTTAACTACTTTTTAATTTGTTTTTGAATTATATTCTGTTCTTTATTACTGAAAACTAACGATTTTATACTGTCTAACTATTTTCTAAGTAAATTTTTGAATGTGTTTTCATTATACCTTACATTGCACTCCGAGTGTGCAATGATCTTATTTGTGTGAATTCATTTACGATTTGGGTGATTTCCGTATTAAACACGTTGTTTGTTATTAAAAATGAACAATATAAAGAAAGAAAAAAAGTTAGCTCCTGGGGACCGTCTTCGAAAAACATCGTCTTCTCGAATGGGTTATCTAATGATTTTTTAAAAAATTATATGGATATATTAACCAAATATTTAAATCATATCCACAACAAAGCAAAAAGAATTTTGGACGGAACTCGCGAAGTTATACTGCTTTCTCTGGTCAACTGTAGCATTCTTCATAAATCGACCTTGTACTAGTTAAATAAACAGTTTCACACTTGCTTAGAATGTTCATGCTAATTGATGAGTTAGTTCTAGGTTAGCTTTTAAGTACAATCTATGTGAAATATTTATGTAACATTCAAATGTTATTTAAGTGTTAACATTGTTAGGAATAATAGTAAAACAATATTAAGCCAAGGTATGTAATTGTCCTCGTGAAACAGAATAGGCTATTGTCGCACTATAAGGATATTAAATGATATAATTTTTATAAAAATAATCTTCATTAAATGTACATTATTCACGGGATAAAATAATAGAAGTGGGCATTTTATTTTATTACCATTCAATTTAATCACCTCAATAAAACGATTTTTATTAACTAAGATTAATAATAAAAGCATTATTTAAGACATCTATAATATTTATCAATTCCATTATTTAATTAAACGGTCGAAAAATTGTATTCTCTCTTAAATAAATAAATAAATTTAATTATGTAATATTTCATCGGCGTTACCTATCAACGGATCAAGGAACTACTTTTTCTTCAGTCTTTTGTCTTGAACGATCAGATAAATTATAAATATTTTTTTAAATGGACAAATCACAATGCCACTATTTCCGGGTTTTTTATGTTGTTACACAAAATATATCATAGCAAAATTTTAATGTATCGATTTAATACTAACATCGATTTTTTCATTTTATTAATATTTTCTTATACTACTATTTATTTTTTTATTATAACTTAAATATGATCATGATTTAAGGAATCTAGCACCAATAATTTATTTAATTTATTACTTAAAAGACAATACATTTTTCTTCAACTTTTAAGTTTATTAGGTATGTACCTTTGCATAAATAAATTATTGTAAAATAATTTTTTTTTAGTTTTCCAAAAAAGATACATATTTTGAATAGAAATTGTTATTTCTCCAAATTAAAAAAAAAACAATAATCATAATCTATACATATTAAATTTAATCTTATAATTAGATTTTTAAATTGGTTTTTTTCTGTTGTTTTATTTAATCAAATAAATATTTAAAATTCTAAATCAAGGTTATTACCATTCTAAAAATGTAAATAAAATACTAATAGATTTTATTGCGTATTAAATTAATAGGCACACATTAGTTTTAGCCTAGATAGATTAGTTTAATCATTAAATGTTAAAGAGAAATATTTAGTCTAATCATTTAGAACCTTAGTGTTTTTAAACAACTTGATTATAAATGTTATAATTAATGTATATTTAAGTATTATTTTTATGTATATGTATGTATACATATTATGTGTTACTCACGGCAGTAAGAGAGTTCATGATGATGATGAGAGTTGTACTGAGAGGGAACAACGATGCCTAGTGCCTGGCCACGGAGACTTATATACTGGACTGTTCCCTTACCTCACCTCACTTGTTATGCTCCCGATGTCGTCTTGCTCAATTTGGCTCAATTCTCTGGCTCTGTCCAAGGTAGCCCGATTGTCCAACCTGAATATAATTAATTAGCTGATAGGTTATTGCCTAATTTGTCAGAGACGATTCAACAGAAACTACTATGTACCTTATTTACATTAAATTTATACATAAATTACAATTATTTTTATTCTGTTTGTAATTTTATGTTCTTGTTTATGTGTTATTTCCATAGTAACCTAGTGGGAAGGCCGAATATTTACAAAACTTACAAATTTCAGGCTAATAAAGTCGTAGTAATATTCATCAAATTTATCGTTGACTGATATCTGCTGCATTCGATCTTTCAATGATTTTTTTTGTGTGTCCTGATAATGTCCTTACTGGCGAAGCGTTGACTGGTTATTAATTATTAAAAGTAGCCCAACATTAATGTTTTAGTTATGTTTTGTGTTTTATTCTACAATCTTCCGTATAAAAGAGTTCATCGAATGTACGGTAATAAAAAATTTCTTCTATGGTATTTCTAAGTATTTAGAGAAAAATAAAAGAACTCCTCCTGACCTTGTTTGGACATATGTTTGGATTTCTAGAAGACCGAAAAGTGAAACTAAACGGTTCATGTAAGCTAATCCATAAGGTAAAAGTTGGGCAGTTCCAGAGCCAGGTGTGAAGACAGAGAAGCGATCACTGGATAAGATGAAAATTATTTACAAAGTCATGGATTGGAACTCCGGCTGTGGCATAAAAAAAAAAAAAATAATCTGTTAAAAATTATGGATTGACCTTTGGGATCAGCAGACCTTCCCGGCGCTCACTGAACCTCTACAAGGTTAACCAACCTTTTATTACAGGAAAAACTTGCCGGTTTAGCGTGATATGGCACAAATCACACCCTGCACAATCTTTGTCCTAACAGTGTAGTCTCAATCATGTACTGAATCAAGACCCTTCAGAATTATAGTGGTAAAGTTTATACCTGACAAACGCTCAAAGTTTCAAATAAGTTACAAAAGACTCAAATACATGACTAATATTTGGACTTAAGACACATAATTAATCCTTACAATGCAAAATCCTTAATGCTCCTTACATTGGTAAAAAGGTCCATAACAACCTTAAAGTCCCATCTGTTGCTAATTTGTTGCTTTATCCTCCAGTAATTTCTTCAACATTTTTTCCAAAGCTTGACTTGAACCTGGTTTAGATTCTACAGTGTGTATTGTTTCAATTATTTCCTCTAAGTAAATGCCATTGTTATAACGATGTATTTAGTTAGGGGTGTCTAATGTACGAGACTATGCCCCCCCCCTCCATAATCAATTGCTATCAAAAATAAAAAAATCAATATTATAACAACTATGTAAAGGCCCACCAGGCCGATCTGGTAAAAAAAGAAGAAAAAAAAAGTAAATGTCATTAAATTGAATGTTTTCTTTTTTATCTAAATATATATTTGAAATATCGTCCGTTAAGGTTATCCATACTTTCCTACTTTGGTTCCTTTTAATTAATGATTTTCATACCTTAGCAGAGTTTGATGTTTTCATGATTTCATGATGCAAATTTACAGCTTTTGATTCAGGTGGAATTGCGAAAATCACACCATGGGGTGTAGCTTTGGTTTTTATGCATAGAAGGTTAGATTTTCCATCCCGACGATTTCACAACAAAATCAAACCTTAATTTTTCCCTTTCTTGTAGTGTAATTGCAAAATGAATGCTGATTGATATTTTATAAATTAATAATGTTATTATTCCTTTGGATATGGAAATAAAGACGGAATTACAATCCTCGAAATATAGAAACGGAAGACAATTACAATTCAAAATCCTTAATGCTCTTTACGTCGGCACGAAGGCCCATAACAACCTTGAAGTCCCAATTGTTGCTAATTTGGGATGAGCCCGATACTGGTATTTTTATAATGATGTTCATTCCCAATCAAAACTTACTAGTTCCAAACCTCACTTCCTCTTCAATGTCTGATAATCCTCCGAGGCATCTGAAAAGAAGCCTCGTGACTTCGTGAGTTGAATATGAATTCTACCAATGTGTAGTTTCATCTTCTTATCCTTCCAACTATGTATCATTCGTTCGTTATATTTACTTTGTATTGTTATAAAACAGTTGCATATTTCAATTAAGTAATTTCTACTTCTGTCAAAAAGTTTCTACTTCTGTATTTTGCTTATTTTTATATAATACATCAATACCTCGCTATACGCCCGCTCTTTATACGGCATTTCGCTATAACGGCACTCTTCAATTAAGGAACGTTTTCGATTTACGGCCTAAAATGTTTCGCTATAACGGCAAAAAACATCCTCCTTGAAATCGAACGTAGCACTAAAGTTTCTCGAGGAATTAACTCAGCCATTAGCTGTTATAAATCACTGAAGAACAAAATAGACAAGAAGGCAAGACAAGCAACGTTGGACAATTTTTTTAAGCCAGGCCCATCCTCACCAGCGAAAAATGATGACAGTGATCTGCAGGTTACATTTCTTCATCGTCTTTAGATTTAAGCCATTTAAAAAAAAATTATGTCTGTTATTATTTTATCTACAAATGTATGTACTTCTTATGTAAGTATTTTTGATTTAAATGAAATAAAAAGATAAAATGCATTTTGAATGATAAACCATGTTACATATTTATCAAATTTGGAACCGATCCCATTTTATATTTGTATTAGAATAATTGATTCCTTATACGGCTTTTCGCTTTGCGGCCAAGTTTCGTGGAACGTATCTAGGCCGTAATGCGAGGTATGGGTGTATTTTTCATTTTTAATCCAACCCTGAAGAAGACCTGCGACAAGGGCCAAAATTTGGGTACTGGTGAATAGCTTATCACTACTGAAGGAATTAATTTTTTTACTTCAACCATCACCATTTTATTCACCATTGTACAAATAATATAAGTATTATTATATATTAAAACAAGAATGTTGAGTTCTTATTGTCTTGTTTTTGTTTAGTTAGTTACCACTCTTTAATAGTAAACATATAAGATATTAAAATATTGATAAGATGTTAAAGAAGACGCAGAGATAGGACATAAAGGGCAACTAACAGGAGCATTAGGACCCGAGGAGGGACAGCTCAGCTCGACTTTACGAGTCAAAATCATTTTATTTTCCTTCTCTATTCTTACTGTCGGTAATAAAACCAGATTGCCACAATAGACACCTTCATCCCCCACCGCCTACGCGGTATATATATTTCTGTATATATATATAATGATTGATATTTTATAAATTTATAATGTTTTTATTCCTTTGGATAATGAAATAAAGACGAAATTGTTTCTCTGAAAGAAAGAAGATTTATTTACAATACATATTTACATGTCTTAAATAATTTTCAACTAAACATTCCCTCACCTGTAATTTACCTCCTGTTTCTTTCAAATTTCAATTTACTCTACACACTGCAACCGTACATCAAAACTATTCCCTCTCATATCTTTTATTTACAACAGTTGTTTTGTCAGGAAGGCTGTTACGCTGTAACGAACGGACCAAATTACTTTGATACAAAAATCAAAATTAAAGTATTTTTATTTTGAAGAGAAAAGATTTGCCTCCGGGATTCGAACCCGGGTCGTCCCCCTCACCATGGCAACGCTCTAGCCACATAGAACAAATCTGTTCTCTTCACCGATCTTATATCCCCCGTGTTCTCGCAATTTTGCAATGTATACACGAGGAAGAATGTTCATTGAACATTACTTCTAATTTTAGGATCTTTTTGACATACGTCATTATATTATTTATCATTTATTATAATTTTTAAATATTTTTATTTTGAAGAGAAATAAATTGGTGGGGGGGCGACCCCGGTAGCTCAAATGGTTAGAGTGTTGCCACGGTGAGGCGGACGACCCGGGTTCGAATCCCGGCCGGGGGCAAATCTTTTCTCTTCAAAATAAAAATATTTAAAAATTATAGCAATGATTAAAAAATTATAATAAATTAAAATTAAAGTAGAATTAACTGGTAAATAAAAACCCTAGTAAGGACTTTTCTTTTTTTAAGAAAACGGTCGCGCAAGGACGTGGTTTGGTCATAATTGTGCTCAATCGCCAAGTTTCCCCCTCAATTAAGAGTACCAATACGCGGACTGAGCGAGCCCTAAGAAAGACTGCATACAACACGGTCGATCGATGGCTGCTAACAGATTAAATGGTTTGACTTTTACAGCTGGATTCGAACCTGGTACCATCTGACTTACATTGAGCTATCCTGCTCTCTATTTTTAAATAATATACTAAATACATTTAAAATATTGAACAAAGGTTCCAAAATGTAAAAGTATTAAAGAGGAAATGTAAAAGAAAACCTCTCAAAACATATCACTGTACTCTTGAGAGGGGCTACCTACCTCACGTAGGCTAACAAGGACCACAAAAGCAGGTAACCGAACCACAATGGTGCAAAAGCGTTTGGGCTAAGAGGCTTCCAAAGGCAACTCCAGCTTTAGACTTAAGGGCGGCTTTTGACTCTGCTCAACTGTCACTAAAGCTGTTTTGATAGATTTCGGCTCTAAACGGCCCCCAACGTGGCGGTCACTACTGAAGAACCCACTTCCCAGAAATGTCTTCTTCTTAAGAGAAAGTGGCAAGGGTTGTTTATAGAGTCAATAATCCCGATGCATTTTGAAATAAAAGAAAAGGTGCTTATTGAAATCTGTGGTTAAAAGTCAACTAGAAGGTATTTTAGGAAACCATAAAAGTCAAGCTTTCCAGGTATGCGCTTGTGAGAAAAGGGGAATTTTTCCAGTATTTTTATATTTTTCAGTACAATCGAAATTTGAATTAAAAAATATTTAACACATAATCAGAAATTTTATCAAAAAATTTATGTAAATAAGTTGTGAAATAATTAAACTTGAACTCTTGGAAAAAGTTTAATATCAGTTCTTAATCAGAATTACTTTAAAAATTACATTTAAAAAGCATAATTTAATTATGTTTTTATTTTTATTTGTAGTGTATAATACTTGAAATGCCCCGGTTTTTAGACTGGTTGCGGCAGATAAATTATTTCTTCAATTGAAACCGATGGATGGACATTATGGGATCTGGAAACCCTCCTGGGGCTCATCCAGCCTCTAGAATGTGGATATCCTTAATTAGGAGAATAAAATCAATTATGATTTCGGCCTAATCCCATCCCAGCAAAACTTTTGGTTTAGAAAAAGTAGGGTAATTTTTTTTCCCCAAATCAGTCACTACGTTTCTTCAACTCACTTCTTCTTTTCTTTCTCCTCTGTTTCCAAATCTCCTTTATTCTAGCTCCATGTTTTTCTTTATTATCTTTTGTCCATGCGGGCCCCAATATTCTTTTTACGTACTTCCTGAAAACCTGTAGCTTTGTACAATTTAGCTTTGAGAGGTGTCCCTTTGATATCTGACGGAGTAATCTTCAGGTTCTCCATGTCTTTTTCAACTTCAGCAAACCGTTTATTTTTTAATTTTAGCTTTTTCAAATACTTTAAAAGCCTTATAGATAATCTTCCGGGATCCATTCTACATAAGTACTTACATGTTTTATAATTATTATTTTATTAACGGTTTCAATAAAGCCTTGAAATTTAATATTAGCGAAGATATATCAAATATTAAGGTACTTATACGAAACACATCCATCCTCCAGACTCCCACTGTAGCAACTTCTAATGGCATTGTTAAGACCAGATGAAGTAGTAACGTTATAAAATATTATTAGTTTTAATCAAAAAAATTAAATCATTGTTACGCATAAGAAAGAACATTTTCTTTACTTATTTTTCACATTTTTATTTTAATATAATAATTTAAACGTTTAATTTCAGAATTGTTTAGAATAATTTAATTTAAAAGGTTATTTTATTTTGTTTAGATATAAGTGTAATATTTGTATAAGTTTGAAAACATTTGATATATAAGTGAAGAGAGAATAACAAAAGAGTCGACCGGCTTTTGTTCGCTCCGGCTAGACCAAGCCACAGAGTGTTGGCACGAGCCTCTTGACGTGCACATCGTATGCTCTATAGGAGCCCAAAGTTGTTTTTTTTTTGTGAATTTGAAGAAGATACTAATTTGCTGCCCAGCTGCAGGTGTGATTAGTTTAAGCTTAGTCATCGATTCGACCAATTCGAATTGACCCAGCCGATCGTCTCAGCCTCTATTGTCTCCGCTCGTCCTGCCGACGAAATCTTCTGTCGTCTCAACATCCAGCTCGCCCTGCCGAGAATCTACTATCTACTGGAATCTACTTCGACAGACAGATAAGAGCTTTTTCTAATATCATTTCAACTAGATAACCACATAAACATTTATTATTTTGTAATAGATTTATTTGAACATTAATTAATTTGTAATTTAATAGAGTTAAATTTATTATCGTAAGATTAAATAATAATTGTTTTCTTTTTGTAATTAATTAGTTGTTTATAATTTAGTTAATATTAGTAACTTCTATAATTTTCTAATTATAAAAACGTTTAAATTGTTCTTTTAATTTAATTAATTGTTTTGTTTTTTCATTCTCAAAAGTATTAGTTATTTAATTTATGAAAATTGATTTATGTTATTAGTTTAATAAAAGGTTACAATCAAAATGACATGCGATCTGGTATAATTGAATCAGAAATTTATTTTCCTTATCCATTTCGGAGCTCATCGAAAGGTCCAATAAATATTTCAAAGTTGCTCAAACAGGGATAATGTGACATTAAATAAATAAACAAACTACTAAATAAGAAATGCTACACGTCAGATTGTTGACAATTTTTGTAGAAGGTAGTAATATATAGTTTTGCTCTATTAAAAGCTCAGAAGTGACTGTACTGACTAAGACTGAGATGGACTGAGTTAGACTGAGAGGGACTTGGCTGGACTGAGATATTAAGGTAACGTCTTAACCGGAGCCTGCAAACGCTAACGAGGCGAGTCATAACTCAGTCCCAGCGCACGAGAAACTCAAAACCCTTCGATAATTGTTTGCTTTGCTCCTTCATTTCCTATCTTCATTCCACGAATATCTTCTGCAATTATATTTATTATGTATCTATTTTATGCCTCTACTATCTTTGAAATTTTATTTATCTTTTTCAACAGGCTTTTATTGGCTTCGACTTTATGTACCTATTTATGTAACGGAACCTTTGAACTCAATTTTTGTCCACTCCAAAAAATCAAATTAAGCTGGTTTGCACACTTCTCAAGGAACGATAACAATACAATAATTTAATGAGTTTGTCTTATCCTGAAAAGGATAATATCTATGGAATCGAGCCTCGAGCCTTCGGGTTCCCTAAGCCATTTATTAAAAAAAAACAAAAAACTTTATTTGCAATTTTACATACACAAGCAGCATAAGTGTGAATACATGTTCCGGACTACCTTTACATGTTTAAAGAACAGTGATTTTAATTAATTACAGTTACCTTTTATAAATACGTTTTTACAATAGCAGGAAAAATGTAGAAAAAACCCGCAGCAGCCTTTTATTTAATTATTGTAAATTATTCTCTACTTCTTAGTTTTATGTTCTATATTTATGTTTGCTGGTCATTATCACATGGACTACTATTAAATATTTAATATATTACTGGATCCAGGGATTCTTTCAGATTACTGAGGGAAGGAAATAAATAAATAAATCATCATCATCATCACATGGCGCTATGGTCCATGGAGGACCTTGGCCTCCTCGACAATTCTCCTCCACTTTGACCGATCTCTCGCTGCTCTTCTCCATGTTCTTACCCCCAGGAGCTAAAGGTCTGCTTCCACATCGTCCAGCCATCGCATTCTAGGCCTTCCTCTTCATCTTTCTCCGTTTGGACGTCCCTCCAGAATCAGCTTTGGGAGCCTTTTTTTGTTCATTCTATGAACGTGCCCCAACCATCCCAATCTTGCTTTTTTAATACAAGAAACTATGTCAGGTTCTCCTTATAAGTCCTTAAGATCTTGGTTTCTTTTCATGCGGAAACAATTTCCTTCCTTGGTTGGCCCCTACACTCTTCTAAGAATCTTTCTCTCCCATGTATACAATAAACTCTCATGCTGTTTGGTTAGAGTCCACGCCTCCCCACCATAGGCAACAACCCTTATTTTGAGACTACGGGGTACTGCTCTATATTGGAACACGCTTCTGAGGGACCAATAGCATCTGTTACCGTTTTTAATCCTCGCCTTTATTTCATGTTCCAGTCTGTTATCTGCTGTAATAATGGTGCCAAGATATTTAAATGTCTTAATATTTTCAAAACTGCACCCTCTTCCTTGGAGATATCCACTGGATGACAGTTTGGATGAGAGCATGTATTTTGTTTTATCTTTATTTATAATGAGCCCTACCTAATACAGTTATTTTGTAACCATTTGAATACTTTTTATAGCCTCCACATTTCGTTTACGACTAATAATTTTGGCAACACAGAGTACTGGTAGCATTGCATGTAACTCTTCCACTCAGAGCTAGAGTGCGCTGGCAATCAGCTGGCCAAACAAAGCGCAACTAATAATAAGCTAGAGGTGTATATTTACGGTAGACCGTAGCCGATCCTGTTTGTACTGTGAGGAGTCCATCATGGCCGCATTAGTGTTTGCCCTCCCGGCTTTGGAAAACACATCGATATTAGCGCTATAACCGATGCCTTCCATATTGGAATAATATTTTGATATATAATCGCTTTGGATTCCGGTGTTTGCCCCCAATGCAGCTAGTAAACGATTATTTTCCCTCGGCTCTTGTTGACTAATCCACAGCCTGTTAAATCTACTCCAATTCGATATTAAATTAGCATCAGGTGATCGATTGAAAACGCCATTTTTGATGTCAAATAATGCAACTTCATTATAGCCAACTCTAGCCATGATTGATTTAATGTATTATTGAGCCTATCAACAAAATAATCAAATGTATTAATTAATCGTTATCTAATAAATAAATATGAGCTATTGAATGAGCGTCATGATTAGTTTGTAATCAATTATAATATATTATTTGAGGATTATAGATGACTAAACAGGTGAAATTAGGTTAGGTTTTAATAACCTCTATTTGTATCAGTGACACGTTCTTCATGTACCTCAATTATACCTGTTACTTTTAACTGTATTTCCTATCAAAGTTACTGTCAATGGGTGGTGATGTCCTCAGCTGGTCTTAGTAATGAGGGATCACAGTGTCATAACTTCTTAAACATTATATTTCTCATCAACTTAACTTTAAAAAAATTGAACAATTCATTCCGTATTATATATTTAAATGCTAACGCCTATGAGATGACTTTTTTGAACTCTAAACTAGTTATAACACCGAAAGAATTAATAAATCTTGGATAATTGTTAATAAATTGTATAAATAAAAAGAAGAAAATAGTATGGGTGTAAGTCAAAACGTTTATACCTTCACCCAGACAATTTGATCCTTCGATAGTGATACAGACTCATATACATGACTATTTTAAGACCTATTAGGACTTACGGGGTAAAGCTTTGGGGCTCCACAGAGCCATCGAATTCCTTACAGTCCAAACTCCTTCTTAAAATCATAAATGTTCCTTAGGAGGTTAAAATAAAGACATCCATAATGACCTCGATATCTTTATTGCTGCTGATTTGGCCCGAATCCGATATTAATCCTTTCACGACAAATTTTATTCCCAGTCAACGCCCACTAGATTCAAACCTAACGTCCTTTTCAATTCCCGATAATTCTCCGAGGGGTCTGAAAAGAAGAAGGCCTCTTGACCTTCTAATTTAAATCTGTTATTTGAGTACTACCAGTGGGTAGTTCCTCTAAACGCCATTATTACTTCATTGATAATATTTACTTGTATTATTATAATACTGCTCTAAATTAAAAAAAACAACAACTTTTAAGTATAAAGGCAATGGATTATTAATTAGACAGCAGAGGGCTGAGTTACCGTGAAGAAGGTTGTGTGTTCAAATCCGTTAGTAGTCGGGGATCAAGGGCTATCCTGGGGATCACCGAGCCTCTGTAAAGTGGGTACCCAAAAAAGGGTTAAAATCTGAAACAGTACAGTCTTTACTACGTAATGAACCCAAGACTCTTGATGGGTTGTAGGGGTGTAGTCGTCTAGTTTTCTATTTAAAATAAATATACATTAGTATATAAACAAACGGGGAGCGGAGTGGCTCAGTGGTAGAGCACTGAGTTGCCATGCCGGATATCCTGCCGCAAATCCCGCTGCAGGCCATGACTTTTATTTAGTCTGTTTGCAGCTGGAGATGGATCGTATAGGATCTAGGACCCTCCTGGGGCCCACCCAGCCTCTATAAAATATTATGAAAATAGGGTACCCAAAATAAGGGGGGAAAATCTGGCGGTTGAGCGTGACCTAGGACAAGTCACCTCCTTGCAGAACAGTTGTCAATGAAACAGTACAGTCTCTACCATGTACTGAACCCCAGACCCGTTGTAGTGGTGCAGGAAACAAACAAACAAACATATATCTACCTACTCACTTACACTCCAGCCTGTTTAAATGAATATATCTCAGCCGACACCAGAACTCCTGACGAAGCTCTTACAAAATAGAATGTAGTCAATCCTGATCGTGTAATTGTTAAGAAATATGTAAATAGCTGAGATCCCTAATCGGAATAATAACCTTCTCTTGTTGGAACAATCCACTGTCAGCTTCACTCGAATTAATTCCTCTCCATTAATGTTAACAAGTGAATTAGCTCTCTCTACCCACTTTTTTATCTGATTGGTCATGAATAAATTATCCGAGTTCGTTATGTAACTTCAGCAGATAATGATGACGATATGAATAATTCCGTTAATGGAAAATAGTGTTAATATGTTATTTGTATATATATATATTTTTAAATTTTTTGGGCAGTGAGATATTTAGCGTGATCTCGGACAAATTACTTCCCTTCATAACCGTTGTTCTAGATACTGTACAACCTCTACTATATATTGCAGCGATGACCCATCATTTATTGTAGTGGTACAGTTTTTTTTATTTCTTGCAATATTACACTACTCCTATGTTGTTAATTTTTAATTAACACAGACAAAAAATTTCTAATCCTGTTTAAAGGACACGTAAGATCGAAATAAATTGCCAAATAAGGATCTGTAAAATATAAAAAGTGTATTGTTTTCAATTTTCATTTATCTACACTATTAAAAACTTGGTTCTATAAGAAGGAATGTTTTTTACAAAAGCACAAAGTTCGATATCTCATCTAATATGAGCTGTATGCAATAATCTTTGTTTTGCTTTTATAAGAAATTTAGTTATTTTTCTGATGAGTGTAGTGGTAATTCAAAAAATTGTATGTATTTCAATTATGGGTTAAAAAAATATTAGTTATTTTTTTTTTTTAAATGGAAGAAGGTGGAAAACATTGCTATTGAGCATGATCTCTGACAAATCACCTCCCTACACAACCGTTGTCCCAGTTACTTCCCTACTATGTATTGAAATATCCTTCATGGTCTTTAGTGGTACAGAATTTATAAATAAATAAAATAAAAAATAAATATGATATTGGTCGAGTGGAGAAAGTAAAGAAATTCAAATATTTGGGAGAAGTAATCCAAGAAAATGGTTTAGAAAAATCTGCAATAGAAGAAAGGGTACACAAGATGGAAAGAGCATTTGGAATTACTAAGAATGTTTATAACAAAAGGCGTAATTATGTAGGTAATGTAAATATGTATATTCTCTAGTGGTGAGGGCAGTAATAACCATTTGTAGTTGTTTGCCATTAAAATAAAACAACAACAACAAAAGGTGTTTATCTAAAAATCTCAAAATAAGACACTACTCTATAGTAGTGAAACCAGAATGTGTATAAGCGAGTGAATTACTTGAAAGAAGAATAATGTGAAAAATTCTAGGCCCATTGAAAACCACAGAAGCATGAAATATACAGGAACGTAGACAACATGACAAAAACAATAAGAAAAAGGATACTATTATTTTTTGCTCATGTTTTCAGAATGGATGATTCGAGATTAACAAAAAGAATATTCAAGTACCTTTGAGAGAAAAAGTCAACAATTAGCTGGATTCGAGAGGTAAAGAAGGATTTGGAAAGAAACAATATAAGGGAAGACGACACTATGGATAGAGAGATTTTTAGAAAGAACTTGAGTATGGCAGGATTCCAGGGAAGAGTGAGGGGGAAACCTGGGGTGAGATGGTCGGAGGACAGAAAGAAACACCATAGTATAAGGATGAAGGAATATTGGAAGGGACGGAAGAATGGACAGCCAAGTGGGAAGAATTGAAATTGGCACGTGGTCCTCACCTGGCCTTATCGGGGGGAAGAAGAAAAAATAAATATATACTAAATAAAAGCCGTGCTAACCGATAAACCTCCAAGGGGTAGACCAAGGCGTAGGAGGGAGGATTGCGTTAAGAATGGTATAAAGATTTCGTTTTGGATAAGCCGAGTTTGGAATCTAGCCTCGAACCTTCGCCAATCCTTTTTATTATTACATAATATTTTATAATAATATTGTAGCTTGGAATCATTACCGAGACTTAGTGTTCCCTAATTGGACCGCTTGAGGCTCGAAGTGATTTGTGATTTTTCTGGCATTTAACATTTGAGCCAATTTATCCCATCATTTCCTGAAACGGCCAATTAATTACTTGGGATTTTATGGCTGCGATTTTATTGCTTTGAGGCAACTCCTGTCGCGTAAAGGTTTATTTATGGACAATAAAACACTACATGAGCCTTTTATTAAAATGTTAAGTTAAAATAATGCCTTGTTTATTAAAATACTAGTAAATGCGTAGTAGTAGCTTTAAATTAATCGCCTTAGGGAGCATTGGAAGTAATATCGATATCTCTGGCTGTTTTCTCAAATATGATCGATTTCATCTTCAATAAACATTATTTTGTAGACTTAAGTTCTACTTAACACTACAAAATACTTAAATAATACTTAAAACTTAAGTCTACAAAACACTGGAAACAAAAACCAACCAGCCAGGCGTCCAGTTTGCGTGTTGTTTCTTTTCACTTCCAGATCTACTTCACCCTCTGTGAGGCAGTTTTCTCTTCTCTTTTTAAATAGTACCTGTGGGGCGACCTTTGGTCTAGTGGTTAGCGTAACAAACCTACTAAGCCCAAAATCGCGGGTTCGTAGCCCGGCAGGTGGCCCTAGGATTTTTTAAAGGGAGTAAAAAATCCTTAGTTACGCCGTCCTTCGGAAGGGACGTTAAACGGGGGTCCCGAGCCTGTACGATGTCAGGTACTCGTTAAAAATCCCTATCCTAATAAAACTTGGATAGGCAAAATTTAGAGCTCCCAGTGTAGCATCGTCCGATTAGCCATAGCGTTATAAAGTGACGTTAAATGAACAAACAAACAACAACAACAATAGTACCTGTAATTTTCTTACAGGTGAACGATATTGAGGAAACAACCTGTTGGAAGGCTTATCGAAAATAAAGTTGGTTGTGAATTTACTCCAGTGGGCTCCAAATTTATTCCAAATCCGACTTTACTTAATGCTTACGCCATTGTACTTCAATTTTTTTTTGGTATTAAGCCCTTCGGATAAATAAATTTCTTCTGCTGGAATATTCTTTGTTTCCAATATTCCTTCGTTCACAGGAATAATTTCTTTTGACCCTCTGTCCCGCTTTGACCAACCTTCTCTGGTCTTTCATCATTTTGAAACTCTTCCAGATTTTTCACATTGATCTAAATTCACATTCAATGTGAGGCTCTGTAATGTTCAAGTTTTCCGATTCTTTCTTTACTTCTTTCGTACATATTCCCGTGGCCTTCTTTACATTAAGTATATTTGCTTGATCATTGTATGCTTGTTGATAGATGTCCGAGGAATGTCGGCCTCCTCTACCACAGAGTATCCGAGATTCTTTACACTTATTGCTCTGTAGAAATCATGATTTTTCTTTCCAGGACTTGCAGTTTTTTTAGACTATAGTTTATCGTGGAGCATTCCGTTTTTGCGAGAGTGTAAAATGTCTTATTTTGGAATTTCAGGAGAAGCAATTCTTGATGAATATATTCTTTGTTAATCCATATGCACTTTCCATTTTTATAATCCGATCTCCAACAGTAGCTCTTTCGGTACTTGTGTACTAACGCCACCGCAGCTACCGATGCTGCGGTTTTTAAGTGCCGCCAGTCTACACCTAAAATTTTTGCGACATATCATAGAATAAAACACTTTATTAAGAATGTTATCCATGAAATATATTTATTGGGGTTAGAATTTTTAATGTTTTAAATCTCTATTAAAACATACCGATATGGTACAAATTGCAACATTATGTTGAAAATTATTTTAAAAAAATATTTTCAACTTCTTTCTAAAGAATGTCATTAAGGACATCAGTTCTGGGGATTGTCGCTTCAAGTTAAGTTACAATAAGTTTTAACTTTTTAATAGTTTGCTTTTTAATATTCTCAAACATAAAATAATTTTGCAAGACAGGACTGTATATATTCGGGTAATATTCAACTCCCCGCACCAGCAGTAAATGAAACTCAAAGCTATTTTGTTCAGCTTCTGCAATTCTGCTTCCCTCAAACCAGTTGTCTTTTCTAAGTCCCACTTGCTGACCACACTGTCTTAAATTACATTTCAAAACTTACGTTTACCAAAATAAAGTTTCATGTCATTGGAAGCGGTACATTTTCGTTTTTTTGGTAAAATATTTCGCTCCTGAAAAAATAAAATTGCATCTTGTTCTGTTTTTGGCAAATCCCAAATGGCACTAAAAAGTGGCGTCAAAAATCAGCAAACAGCAAGGAATCCAAAAGATAACTGCGTAAGCATGGGAACCACAAGATTACTCTTTATTGGCGCATTACCGCAACTTCAGCTGCGGTCGCGTAAATACACAAGTATCGCTCTTTCTAATCCGCTCCCCTGTATATTAACAAACAGATTCCGGGATTTAATCTCCGAGTTAAGAAATTTTGATCCGTATTTGTCATAAATCATTGTCAATTTCTAATTATATAATTTTCAAAACCCCAGGTTTATAGCGAGTGAGGCCTATAGATCCGAAGTAGCGCCTTCATCCCAGAAAGATACTTCTGCGGGCTCGACATGATGGACATGAAACCTCGGCAGCCGAGGCCTGGAGGAAAAAGAATCCCTTAGGACTATTAATGCAAAGTAGATGTGAAGTGTGTATACTTAGAGTAGGTAAGGGACTGCTAATAAATATGATCACCGAGCTATTAGCTATACAGCCAGGGACCGCTAATGCCAGTCCTGGAACTAAACAGGCTGCTGTTAATACATTCCATCGCTGGGGGCTCCGCTACAGGTCAGGCGATCGCCGCCCCATTACATGTCCTCCCACCTTCTCTATGCAAATATGTATTAATATATGTCGCTCTTATTGAAGGCTGATTGCCTCTATGTCATAAAAATGTTATAATGTTGATTGATATCCCTTCTCCTTCTAAGAGGGTAAAATAAAAGTCTAAAATATATTCCATTAGGGGTGATGGTGTACATGTTACGGTAAATGTACACTCTTGGGAAATGTACACTTTTACCGTAAAATGTGTACATTTCCCAAAAAGTTAGGTATATGTGAACTGAATATAATGTATATGTATATTTCCCGGCAAATGTATACTCTTGCCTTCACGTTTTGATAAATGTATACTCTTACCTTCATGTTTTAAGAAAAGTTGGAATACAAATAAATTAAAAATGTTGTTGCAGTAAAAAAATATTTATTTAAATAAACATAATACAAAAGGCTTTAATAACGAAAATTATTTTAATTAAAAAATGTAAATGACAAAAAAAAACATACTTTTCTTTGCATATTATATAATATGTCGTAGGTTATGATCCCAATATTCATAAATACAATTTTTGTCCTAGTTTTTGAGGACCGATACGATGGGAATCTAACAAATAATAATAACATACTTTTCTTTATTATAACAGTTAAATTTTATAAAACTATAAAGGAACATATAGAAATTTCATAATCAAAAACATTTTATTTATTTGAGCAAGAATTGCTATTGTGGCACTTGGAATTACATAATATTCCAGCATTTTTACAACTATATTATTTTGTATGCTCACATTTACCAAAACGACATGGTCATTGTGAATTCAATGTACATTTCCCTTCTTTGAAATTGTAAATGTTAGTTGAATGCACATTACCCAAACGAGGAGGCAAATGTGCACATTTACCGGAAAATGTGTACATTTGCTGTACACTTGAAAAAAAATCTATACTAGTAGTACCCAAATTAATTATCCTACATCTAATTTTTAATAAATTAAATACATACTCGTATCAATCCAAAGGCTTGAAGCCGATACCATTTACCCGAAACCTTAATACCATGTAATTCTCCCACTTACGACTTAGGGGTCTTTTCTAGAAGAAGTTACCAGTTACTTGTATCGATAACTGTTATAACCTAATAGAAATAAAATAACAAATGTTTGTATTTATGTATAATTTAAAGCACAACAGCCAAGACAATTATAGATATGAATTTTCAATTTGGAGGACAAAAATCCAAAATATTCTTCAGGATCTTCTCAAATAAATCCCTATTTTTGTACCTTCTACTACAAATATATTCATACAGGCACGAATCTATCATCGTCCGGTGGTGTTCAGTCGCGAATCGTCTAATAAATTAAAATTTAAATCTCCGCGGGTCTCGTTCACAATTGTTACCTTGGCGACAGATAGAAGGGACTTTTTATCCCCCACTCCGCCATCTCGCACTTCACTTGACTTCCGATTCAGACTGCAAGCTATCTACATATCTCTTCTCTGCTCGACTCCAGCTAACCTCGCCGCTCACCGCATGGAAGACATTGATAGAGGACATACCGCTAGATCGCCTAGCACCAGAAGACACAAGAAGTATACCCTTGTTGATACCACCAGATCGCCTGCTAAACAAAGACACTCAGAGCTCAGGAATCGAATCCTTCGCTTCAAGTGTAAGTTCACCTTTTCATTCAATTAGTAAGAGGGAGCTGTTCACCGGCCATCATCAACCTCAAAGACAATAATTTTCATTCACCGTACGAAATAAAGACTATACATTCCACGTCATATGGCCCTGTCGCCCAGTGTAGGTGTTTGTTAATAAGAAATCGTTTCGAGTTGAAAATTCATATTTAATAATTTCTTTGCACAACATTATTATAAATCATTCCTTTTTTTTCTTTCTTTGTAAAAATGAAAATTTCTGTATTTTCTTTAAGTGTAATGAATCCCTAACCTCGTAAATATATTTAGATTTGATAAACTCCACATGTTTCAGTATCAGGCCAAATTATTTAATTCCACGACTCTATTCTACTAATATATATTTATAATTGTTTATCTTTTTTTCTATTTGCCCCGAACTCAATTTCAATCCTTTCATCACAAACATCATTCCCACTCAAACCCACTAGTTTCAAGCCTAGCTCCCTATTTCCGAAAATCCTGTCAGGCAACTGAAAAAAAGATGGCCTCTGGAAATGGAATTTTTTATTAGACTAGGAGCAAGTTTCTCTACTTTCATTTATTCATGCTATTATGTGTTATTCATTATTTTTACTTGTATTTTTATAATACTGTTGTAAATTTCTTTAAATAGATTTTTTTTAAAGTTATGCTGTCTCCATGTTAAAGAGACTTATAAAAACTTTGCGAATAAGAGAATAGTTTGACCTAGATTTTTAAGGCACTAGGACCCAAATAATCTATTTTCTGTAATATATTTGATTGCATTCCTAATTATGAGAATTATAATTACTAACTGAGTGGTTTGTTACACGGCTGTTCTATAGCCAGCTTATTTTATTAACGCCATCTTTACGACTGCGGCCGAACTAGTTGCGTACCTCTAGCTCCGTACCCCCGTACCCCCAGTACCTGTGAAGAGTACGGACGGCCTCTGAGTAATAAATACTATTAGGACTAACAAGATGGACACGGATAGAGACGGAGCACTAACAACTGTCAAATTACAGTAACGAAGGGGATATAGATATATATAGTGACGGCCCTTAACAAATAGCCTCAGCTCTCGCGTCCGTTTTCTTTTTGTACCTCCTCGGGCCTTCATTACCGGCCAACACCCATCCCGATCCCTTTACGACCTAGTATCTTAATTGTCCTCTCATCCTCTCTCTCCTTTATGGCGACTTCTCAGGTGTTGCTAGAATCTCCGGCATCCTATTATATAGATGTTTATATCGATAATTTAAAAAAAAAGAAAGAAGTAATATAGGATTCTAAAGTAAATAAACACATCTAAGAAAAACGATCAAGTTATTGCTGAGGACTCAGTCTAAGTTTCATTGCTAATAAAATCAAGTTAATAGTTGGTGCTAGTAACGGTAATAATAAATGGGAAAAAAAACTAAATCACTAAAAACTAAAAATATAAAAATCTATGTAGAAAAAGGGAAAGCTCATCAGAGACATTAAATAAATGTTAATACATTAGTGGAAACAGTCCAACTAAAAACCTTAAGTCTCTAAACTAAAACTTTAAGTTTTATCTTATCCTCCAGAATTATCTCCAACCGATTTCCAGATGTTCAGAAATTTGAACAACTCCTTATGGGTAAAATATTTGAAATTGACATTTTTTTTTAACTTTATTTCATCTCAAAAGCTTGAGTTTTTCAGTTCTGGGGTTGAAAATCTGATAAGTCTGTATCAAACCATGAATTAATGTAGGGTTCATTACTTGGTAGAGACTGTACTTTTTCTAGGATAAAGGCTGGGCAGGGAGATGATTTGTCCAAAATCACATCCAACCCCCGGGTATTTCTCCCCAAAAAAGGTGTCAACTTTAAAGAGGCTGATTGATCACCGATCATACAGGGTCCATCTACAGTTCTTGACAGTCATATTAACAGCACAGGAACTCAGCACACCACCCACGAGCTAACCCGCTCCCTACTATTTTCCCGCTCGCTACTACTATTATATATAATAATAATAGTAAATATAAAAAAAGTAATATATTATGTTTAAAAAAATAATTCAAATGTAGGAAGTTAGTGTAGAAAGAGTGCTTTCCAAAACAAACCAGGCATGAAGATGGCGGGAGGGAGACACGGACTACACCAATAAATATCCTTATCAGAGTATCGATTTAACAGAGACTCGATGTTTACAACCTATAAAAGAGATAAGGGAGAATTAAGAGGTAAAAAGTACAAATGTCGGATAGCCTGGTTAAGATAGCGGTTCTCAACTGAAACCTGTTCCCATCTTCTTATTTAGTTCGACTCTCATCCTCCTTATCGATTACTTTATTCGATGTATCGATAATGGACGTGTATTATCACCGGAGCTCAATGATCGACGATAATTGGTTTCTATCGATTTATATTTAGGAATAAAAAAAAAATAGTATATCCTCGCGAGACTTCTCTAATGAGATATATACTTCTATGTATAAGCATGTTATTATGTTTTATTATTTTATTATAAGTAGCCGATTGTAGAGAGCGCTGAGTTGCTGTGTCGAAGATTCCGGGTTCAAATACGGTCGCGGCAGATAAATTAATTAATCTTTTTACTGCCATGGATAGTCCCTATGTGTTCTCTAGATCTAGTAATGGCTTAACCATCCGCAAGACATATTAACGCTTTATAATGTTTTAACTCTTTACCTTCTAAATCTAACCAATCGATATATTATAATACTATAATATATACGGAAATAAGATGTCTGTTTCAGGTCATGCTAACATTATACTGCCATCGGGCTCCATCAGTACTAACAGCCTTCTGCGATTTTGTAAAGAGAGTAAAAAATCCTCGGTTATTCCATCCTTCGGAGGGGACGTAAATTGGGGTCACTGAGTCTGTGTGGTGTCACGTACTCGTTAAAGATCCATATCCTAATTATATCTCGATAGGTAAAAATTAACATTCACAGCGTAGTATAGTCCGATTTGCCATATTAGGATAAAGTAACGGTAATTAATAAACAGACAATAGATAGTTTTTTCACAAGTCAATTTTTCGAATAGTTACTTAGTACTTTGATATTTTACGGTTTTATCATTCATACATACCTATATTCTAAGAATTCTTACATACTGAATCATTCGGAGGATATCGATAGAGCTTATATTAGAGATAAAATTGGTGAGAGCCTTAACCCTTGAGGAACACCTGCGTGCAGCTATCGCGTGCTACAGCGGTGAGCTATGAGGTCACCACAGATTTCTGAATACATTTGCCCGGCCACAAATGATAACCATTACAGCCGCTAAATTGTGGGCTCTGCCTTGACTGACAGTTGGAAATTATCCTATTTTCTAATCTACTATTCAATAGCAACCAGCATTCCGATCTCTCTCCATGTCGGTATCTTAGTCATCTCCTTCTTATAACTTATAATGTAATGTAACAGTTCATATTCACCCGAGGGCAGAAAGAATCAGCTATATACAAATATATAAAACCTGTGTTACAACCAACCCATGAAGAGAAATTTAAGTAATAGTTGAATAGTGCAATTAAAATATTTTTTTAGCAGACAACACTTCCTACTTGAGACATATCTTCAACAGCTTTAACGATTATTAAATTACTGAGCTGTAAAATTATAGCTCATGAAGCGTATTTATTGGATTCGGTAAGAGATAGTGGTGGTAGATAACGTTTGGTACAATATACTTTGGAGATATTTGTATTATTCTTTGTATTTTATTTTTCATTTGCACCTCCGCACAGTGGAACGAGCGTTAGGGAGGCCTGGACATTCATTAATATCTCCGCTTCTGGTTCTCCTAGAATAAGGCTATTGCTACCGTTTTAAAGCTTTTTGAATGGACTATTTAATTATATAATAAACAGGATCAAACATTTTAGGGGAAACGTGTACAAATTCTAGATTTGATATTTCGATGTTAGATAATTTATTATCTAACATTGTACCTATATACTACTAGAATGGGTACAATACAGTATTCTATGGAAAGACAGATACATAGGTATTAAATAAAAATATACAAAGGAAAAAGTAACAAACCAAATAATTTAATTATTAATTGATAACAAAATGAATATAGTAATTGATAATTACTTATGTTAGTTAATACACTAGGTATAATTGATACATCAAAATTATAATAAATGTAGGTGCCTATATAAAATTGTTTTATTTAAATAACGAAATAAAAATTTAAAAAATAAATAAATAAAAATTTAAAAACTTGACGATTTGTTGTAGGGACTATTGCACCTATGTGCACCATTACACATATGTCGTTCAAATACCACACACAAACTAAGTTTCATTGTTAATACTATTATGTTAGATAAGGATTCGGATAAATGAATGTAAACAAACATTGGTAAACAAAAGAAAACTTGCGAAAAGTAGACTCCAATATCAACAGAAATTATTTTAAATTAATTCTCAAGGCCCGGAAAAGAAAAGAAAAAAATCATTTTCTCGGAAAATAGCACCTAGTAGCAGAATCCGACTAATGGAAAACAAACTTCAAACATTCTAGTTATTTACTGGGAAGGTAGTTTTTTGGGCGATTTTGAGCGATTTTCGCAATTGATTATTTTAGTTTTATCCCCTAATTTTCACCGAAAATTCCCAGACGTTTGAAATAGTCCCAAGTTTTATTTGCCTAAAATATCTTATTATGGATGAGTTTTTTTCCAGTAGGTGCACGATTAATTTAATGCATTACCTCAAACAGTAGATTGCTTTAAAAGTATGAGTTTTTAGAAAAATTTATATTTCAATTCAGAATTTTTGATATAACATTTAATTTCACAATTAATTTATCTATGGATTTTGTTGAGAAGAAGTATAAAGTATAATTTAAGATCAAAATGAAGGACAAATTAAGTTATTTGAGAATTGGTCCAATGTCCAACAAATGCGTTGATTCGTTCCACTGTGCTCCGCAATGTCGCATCCAGTTGATCTAAGTGTTTGATTTTTTCTCTTTGATTGCAGGAACAAGTTTTGGAAATGATAAATAGTTCTTGAGCAGTTCTCTTGGTCATTTTATTTTTAATCTTCTTCTATCTAGCCCGGGAACAGAGAGTACGAAAGAGGAAGAACAAGTGGTACTTGTGGTGATGAGTGGAATATTTTGTATTTGCTGTGATTTTACAGCAAGAGTGTTTATGCCGTTGAGTATGGTATTGTTACGGTCAGAGCGGGAAGGAGGACCGGCTGAGAGGATTAGGCAAACAATGGGATTAAGCGGAAGGGATTAAAGAAGTTGCCGAGGCCCATCTCGTTCAACCTGGATCGGCCTGGATGGTTCTCGATCTTGTTCCGAGTAATGCCCCACCCCGACCTACCTTGCCTATATAAAAAGGACAGCGTTTTCGGCCGGCCCAGTCAGTAATAAGCCAGTGAGTAGCAGTCGTTAACTAGTGATAGTGCGTGAGTTACAGTGAGTTAGTATCAGTCTGTAATAAGTGCTTAGTGAGCAACAGTGACAATTAGTGGCCGTGTAATAAGTGTAATAAACTGTGGGTCAGTTTGCCTTATTTGGAGAGTCTTACGGTCGGTGGACTTAAGTTAGCGAACTGTAAGTGTTAATTTGTAATTGTAAACTATATTGTAATATTATTGTATTTGTACAAATTTATATATAAATAGTTTAGTTATTTAGTATTAGCAATATCTTATTATCTTAGAAATTAGATAATATTTAGTAGAATATCGTTATTGTAAATTGATATTAGTTTAATAATTTAATTGTTTTAAATAATCTCATTGTATTCTTTTTAATTTGTTAATAAATATTAGATCCTTGAATTAAGTAATAGTTTAGTCCATTTTACACCCAGTAGCCCGTAACAGTATTATTTTAAAAAAACCAAGAATAATTAACAATTTTTCTTAAAATAAAATATTTTTCTTGTGTATATTGTGCTTTGCTGAACCTCAAAGTTCTCCAATGTCCGAATAGGTCTTTGTATTGTATTCTATATAAGTCGTTTGTTTCGCAAGTCAAGTGAAGGTCTGTAGTTTAGTCAAGATCAATTTTTATAAAAATTAGGTTATTAAGTATCTAGATGCCTGCACCTTATCCGAATCTATTATTGACTAAGTAGGGATATTATAAAGAATTTATTACATTTAATATTAAGAAAAAAAAAAGTTCCACAGAAACCCACAAAGTTCGGTACATGTTAGAGTTTACTGAATTTAACCCAACGGTTGCAAAATGAGATCATATGACCAAGATAACTTTCAACAACCAGATTTATCTCCCAATTAAAGGTACTCGGATTAAAGAGAGTGGACGAGTTCCAGGGGAGTTCGTTGATGACAGAAGGCCCATGTAAAGAGTCGATGGGAGGCTGGCTGAACACAAGGTTCAAGGAATCAATTAACAGCTGTTAACAGAACAGATAATTGAGTTGCTCATTACCAAAACGTCCTTTATCCATTTTTTTTCGAAATTGAGTTACTGTCAGCATGACAATCTATATAGTTTTTTCCTATCAAATTAACCAAATATTTAGTAGCAAAACGTTCTTTAAGCCATTTAAAATAAATCTCAAAGTTTTGATAAATTCGCGTTTGCTTTCTAAACGTTCTTTATCCAATCCAATATGGCCACCACCTAACAGGAAATATTTTGTTTTCAAATCGTCCTCTATCCCACATTGTAATAGATGGATGTATTCAATTTTGTTTTCAAAATGTCTCTTATGCCAAATGTAGTTGAGTAATATTTTCCTCTGTAATACTAATTTATACCTCTTTGTCCAATATTTCAAAGCTGAAATTTGTTGTGCTAGACCTGCTGATCAGCTTGAAAAAAATGCTCGCTACTTTTGACGAAAGGATATGTTTTTATGCTCCTTTGAAATTGATGGTTATTATACTGTTTTCCATACTATAGCGTTAGGTATTTTTAAGATTTTTAATAAGTGTGCACTCTCTTTTTAAAGCCAGTATTTAGCTAATTACAATTTTAATAGTTCAAGTTGTGAATTTAATCAAGCAACAACAGAATTATACTTATTCATGATTGAATTTACATTGAAAACTGCAATGTCTTTTACTGGAAGACAGCCTGTGATATGTTTTCCGAAAAAACCGCAATCATGGAACTTTAAATTTGGCAGTGCTAAAAGGTTTATAATTACTAAAAGCAATGTGTCCAACACTGAAGTCCTTGTCTCAGGAGAGTCCTGGAATGACACGAACCTTGGACAATGTAAAAAAGTCATAAAGCCTGGTTATAAAACTCAAGATTTTGAACTGCCGTTTTTTTTCCCGGGAGTGCTGTCAAGACTGCTAAGGTTCCAGATGTCAAGAATCTTCTTGAACTTTACTTTGGAGCAAATTGGGCAGATAATGAAGATTTAATTTTTTACAAAAACAGTATTTTTGGAAATGAAAATCTAGAAAATGGAAACGAAGGTGGACTTAGAGAATGCCGAAGAAATTTATAATCAGGAATATTCACTTCAATTACAGCCATGTTGACAAGTTTATATTTTTCATAATAGTTTTATTATTTTAAGGTTAGAGAAGAATAAACCTATTTTTGTGAAGTTTTTTTTATTCAAACTGTCCTTTGTCCTTTATTTTTTATTCAAACCGCCTCTTATCCATCTTTTGGTTCCAAAACGAACTTTATCCGAACATTTTATTTAAATAACTAAATAACAATGTAAGTTATCATTCTTGAATAAAAAATAAATAAATCCAGCATTTTTTTTAATTTAAGGAAACTATTTCCAAATTGGTATGCCCTAATTTAAATTCATAGGCTTTATTTCGTTGTTTGCCAAAATTTTTATCTTATGGATAAAAAGCTCCACTAAGCCATAGAATTCCTCTCGTATCCAATCCCTACAATCCAAAATCCTTCGTAAAATCCTCAATGCTCCTTATTTTGTTAAGAATAAAGTCATCCATAATGACCTTAATGTCCCATTTGTTGCTGATTTGGCCCGAACATGATATCAGTCCTTTCATGAACAACTTCATTCTCACCCAAACCCTCTAGTTACAAACCTAGTTTCCTCTTCAATTCCCTATAATCCTTTGAGGCGTCTGAAAAGAGGAACGGCCACGTGAACTTCTTAGTTGAACTAGTGATTTGAGTACTACCATTGGGTAGTTTCTCTACTTGTATTTAAATCATGTCATTATGTATCACTTAGCCGATTTACTTGTTATATTATTGTAATATAGTTGTAAATATCAATAAATAAATAATAATAATAAAAAAAATGGATAAAGGACGTTTTGGAAATGAACGACTCAATTTATCTATAATGTACATATACATGTATTATTATCTATTTGCTTTGATTTTGACAATGATAGTTTGTGGTTTCTTATGTATCTATGAATGCAAATGTATGGACTTGTATAATTGAGTAAAAATTAAGATTACTTTTGATGAAGAATATTTCTCTTCAAAAACATCAAAGAAGACATGAATAACATGGTCGCAAGAGAGAAAGGAAGTCCAAAAAGAAAAATTAAAGACATAAGGGGACAAAGAAAGCCAAATGGTGGTACTTAAAGACGCCACGTATCCCAAGTATGGTGTTGTACTAAATGAGTTCCCAAATAATAACAAGAACTATTTATTGATTCCTCCTCTTGGTCAATTTTCCAGTGAACGACGGCCCGTTTCAGTTCTATTATTAGATTTTATTATCCATTTTATTGCGCGTATATATATATACATAACATCAAATTTAAATATATTAAAATTTTATGTTATAGCTCTATATAATTTATAAGGAAGAGGCGACCTAATGACACAGTTAGTGACTCCTATCTGCTTTCCGTCCTCCCAGATAGCGCCTTGTCGCTTTCAGCAGGAAGCCATTTCTGCACATCTTTCCTTTATTTCTCTGATAGTATTCTAACTATCCTGGCCTATTATTATATTGCTCCAGATGACTGTGACGTCAATATCCGTAGGCCAGAGGAAACGATACGTGGATATCTCGTTGGTTGTGATTACAAACAACTCTCTTCGTTCTGTTAAAGTACCCAAAATATTTCTCTAGATTATATAAAATCTCTCCAGAATAACATATTTGATTTGAGAAAATGGTTCAAAAAAATGGCAAATAAAATCGAGCCACGTTAGCTTCTACGGAAAGCCTCGTGCCGAGCTCAAAATTGACAACGACTATGTTTGAAACCAACTCGGTCTATAAGTGGACAAAAGACTTAAATAGAACATATATTCAAAATTAAAAAGACGAGAACTGACAAGAAGGTACATCATATCTTCAGGCTTGTAGTAGCTTCACTTGATTTACCAACCAAACGCCTCATCAACCATGCTATACTAAGAGTCATTTGGACATATGGAGCAGAACTTTGGGGCTCAGAAACGTATCCACAAGATACAAACAACACAAAGAAAAGGCCTATTCAAAATCTTTGTTGTACCTTGGTTTACCTCGAATCATCCCATACACAACGGCTTGTACATTTTCACTGTAAAATCATGTATTCTCAACATTCCTCGCACAACACCAAATACCAAACCAACACCAACACCAAAACCGTTTAATCTTTATCTTCTATACATTCTGACAGTGGACTAGAGAGTTCGTCAGAAAGATTTCATATTCCTGGAAATATAGTAGAAAAAAAAAGCATTGGGATCAAATTTTCTGTATGCAATTTTACCTTGGTGCTAATGTGACATAAGAATAGTATGCGGCCATATTGTATGACGTTAAATATATAAAACTTTCGTATGTAATTGAGAGATATTTTGAATAAATTATAGTTCTTAAAACGATTATTTTTTTCCATTTTTATACTCCACGTACATATCTTAGGTAAAATACAATATTTTCTAAACATTTTGATTTTGAAGAGAAAAGATTTGCCCAAAATCTAACCATTTGAGCCACCGGGGTCGCTCCCTACCTAGGACAAATCTGTTCTCTTCACCGATCCCATATCCCAGATCCCATGTATACACGAGGAAGAGTGTTCATTGAACATTACTTTTAATTTTAAGATCTTTTTGATGTACGTCATTATATTATTTATAATTTATTATAATCATTGCTTCAATTTTTAAATTTGCCCCAGCCGGGATCGGTGAAGAGAACAGATTTGTCCTAGGTAGAGAGAGACCCCGGTGGCTCAAATGGTTAGAGCGTTGCCACGGTGAGGCGGAGATCCGGGTTCGAATCCCGTCAGGTGGCAAATCTCTTCTCTTCAAAATAAAAATATTTAAGAATTAAATAAATAATTAAAAAATTATAAAATATTTTTTCTTTGCTTACTATTATGAATTTATTATTGTTATAATTCTTATTATTATTACTACAATATTGTCATATGTAACCGGTCATATACGTGACAAACTCGTAGATATCTGACGTTGTCATGGGAAGACAACTACGTATATTTAAGAGAGCGCGTCACCGAGCGCTGATATGCATTGTTCTTCAGTGCATCCTCTTCCAGCTTGTTTTCTTATTTTTTTTGCCTTCGCAGAATGAATAGAACTGGAGATATTAGCGGGAAGTGGACTTCTTAGAAGAGTACATATAGAGATCTTGGCAATAAAAACCAAAATACAATCAGACAGTAAGATATTCCTATAAAATGACTTCCTTCAAAAGAATTCCTTAAAATAAAATTGTACAATATAGTCCTATAGGGGATTTGAAACAAGCTGTGGGACATAAATTCCTATTAAAATTCTATGCTCACCCCAGCCTCTATACCTATTTCTTGATTACAGGAAAACATGGCAGTGTGTTCTGTCCAAATAATCTATCTGCAATACTGTTAAAATGGAAACAGTACTAGGCCAGCGGCCAGGTACCAAAAAAAGGGTTTTAGGGTTTTAGGTACCAAAAACCCACCAATTAGGAGATATAGGCCAAAACTGAAATAACTCCGAAAATTCGAGGTTTTTCGGTCACCAAAAGTTTTCCCATTCGATTTTTTCGGTTGCAAACTTGGATTTCCACTAGTCAGACATGCCCTTACAACATATCAAAACTGCAGCTCTCTTCAATTTATTGGGACCTTTAAACACCTGGCTGCTGGCCTATACGGTACTTTCTGATTACTGAACCCAAGAACTCACGTGGGTTCTAGACATTTTTTTTCTCGCTAAATCCATATGATTTGAATATTATCTGTTAATTTTAAATCGTAAATCTTTCGGCTTAACATTAAACAAAACAAAAACGGACCTTCTACACACTACTCTCGACATACCGACAGTTACAGACTTCATTAAACGTAGACACATTAAATTTTTCGACAGCCTGAAATACTGTACTAACCCTCTTTTTCGGACACTCACCCCAGCAGGACGGCCACAAACGTGGCAAGATCACGTACAAAGTCTCAGCCTGAACTGAGAAAAATCTAAAGTTGATAAATAGAAATGAATAAATTAGAACCTTCCACCTTCTCAACGTCCTCTTAAAATGTACATCGTACAGAACAAGAGATACCTCTCCGTCCTATCTTTAATTATACTTAGAAATCTTCAAACCCAAAGGGGCTAAGAAAAAAAAAATATATCTTTCGGCTATAATGCTGTAATGCTTTTCCTAACATATGAGCTGCTATATTTGAAAGTGGTATACATAAGTCCATTTGGATCTATATTTATACTTTAATATGATTTTAATGTATATTATTTCATAGCAAAATTTAACTAATGTATAAGGATTTAGGGAACGGAGTAGCTCAGTAGAAGAGCACTGGATCATTTAGGATCTAGGACCCTCCTGGGGCTCACCCAGCCTCTATAAAATAACATAAATTGAGGGGGGGAAATCTGGTGGGTGAGCGGGGCCTAGGACAAGTCACCACCTTGCAGAACCGTTGTCCATGAAACAGTACAGTTTCTACAATGTACAGACCCGTTCATGGGTTGTAGTGGTACAGGTTTTTCCATACTCTAGGGTTTACTCAGTCTCCATAATTAGGGAATAATCTCAGCCAAATAATCTCGTTGTAAAACCCTTGACTCAGAAATGCTTGACTATGTATTGTATTAAATGTATGGATTTAAGATACATGGATTCATATCCAATCCTTATAATCCAAAATCCTCAATACTGGTTCCTTTGTTACTAATAAAGTCATCCATAATGTCCCATTTGTTGTTGATATGACCCGAATCTGAGATCAGTCCTTTCATAACAAACTTCATTCCCACTCAACCCACAAGTTTCAAACCTCGTTACCTATTCGATTCCCGATAGTCATTGGTCCCGATAGTAGAGGTGTCTGAAAAGAAGATGACCTCGCAACCTTTTTGAATTTCTTATTTTACACTCCCGGTTGATATATTCTTATCGTGGGTTTGTCTCATGGCATTTCGTATCATTCCTTATATTTAATGTTAATGTTTTTTTTGTTTTTTTTAATTTATTGATATTTACAACTGTATAAAAAAAAAAAATACAACTAGTAAATGGGCTAAGCGATACAAAATGACATGTAGAGAAACTACCCACTGGTAGTACTCAAATCACTAGTTCAACTAAGAAGTCACGGGGCCATCTTCTTTTCAGACGCCTCGGAGGATAATCGGGAATCGAGGAGGAAGCTAGGTTTGAAACTAGAGGGTTGAGTGGAAATGAAGTTTGTTATGAAAGGATAGATAGCGGGTTCGGGCCAAATCAGCAACAAATGGGACATTAAGATAGTTATGGATGATTTTATCCTTAACAAAATAAGGAGCATTAAGGATTTTACAAAGGATTTTGGATTGTAGGGATTGGATACGAGAGGAATTCGATGGCTTAGTGGAGCCCCAAAGCTCTACTCTGTAGGTCCAAATAGGTCGTATGATGGTCATGTAGACGAGTCTTTTGTAATTAATTGGGAGCTTAGAGCGTTTGTCTAGTAAGTGTTGAAGTAGCCTGAAACGTCGAGCGGTTTCTTGTCTTTTCAGTCTCGTGTGAGGATTCCAGGTTAATCGTTTGTCAAGATGCAACCCTGAGTATCGGATCTGTTCTACAGGCACCAGTGGGATATTATTAAAGGATACTGAAGGGCAGGAAGTCATTGAATGTTAATGTTAAATTGTAATTTGTCGATTTTTTTTTGTATTAGTACTCCCAATATTCTGATAGATTATTCCATAAAGGGTTGACGATATAGACCTGAACTCATGTTGCTCTTGGTTTTTCGAATTCCTTAAGGACAGTTTCGCTTAACAGCCATCCTATTATTGCAGATATTCCTGGCACTAAACGTCTCCCGCTGCGGAAGGACACACGTACAAGAAGAAGACAACCATCGAGGCGCGAAGAGGATAAGTTAAACAAGCCGTTTACGATCTCATAAAGACGCGATGTTGTGGCTCGGACAAACAGTTGGCACCGTGGCAAGTGGTCCGCTAAATAGCCAATGGTTCCTGGGTACATGGACTGTGGAGCTAGTGCAAGTTCTTCTTTTGTATTCTCTCCGAGTTCAACCTTTTAGTATTTTACTGTTTCAGCTCTTCTTATTCCCTCTTTCGTCTCTTCTTCTCTACTCAAGAACATTCCTGTACTTTTAAACGTAATGTAGGTAAGTGAATGAAGAAACAATACTGATATTTTCAAAGTACTCTAAAGATATGGTCTATTTAAAATGAAGATAATAACACATTAGGAATAACCGTTTTTAAAACAAGAAACTGTGAAATACTTTCAAAAGTTCGGAATAATTCAAAGGATACAATTATTTGCAAAAGGTTAAAAAATGTATTTTGAGGAGAAGATGAAATGGAAATATTTTCTTGAGAAGCGAGGGGATGGTTGATTGGAAGATAGACGTACGGAAGAAAATAGTTGGGGGTGCAGTCAAATAAAAACACACAAGTGGTTACTTATTTAATTATGTTCCGACGTTTCGACCCACTTTGTGGGTCATCTTCAGGGCTTGGAGGCTGGAGCAAGACTGCTGGGTTTGTCTCATGGCATTTCGTATCATTCCTTATGATACGAAATGTCATAAGGACATTTTCATAACGAAATATTTTCGTTTAAAGTGGAGCAAAATCCCGTAAAATCACTTTTACTCTCCGTCGTAAAGCAATGAATTCCTGTCCATATGTATTGTTTAATAACACCCCACTGATTCCTGTAAAACAGATCCGGTACTTAGGACTACACCTTGACAAAAGATTAACTTGGAATCCTCATACTAGACTGAAACGACCAGAAACAGCTCGCCGTTTCAGGCTACTTCAGCATTTACTAGACCAGCGCTCTAAACTTCAAATTAATTACAAAAGACTCATTGTCATATACACAACAATAATTAGACCCTTCTGGACTTACGGAATAGAGCTTTGGGGCTCCAATAAACCATCGAATTCCTCTCGTATTCAATCCTCTAAATCCAAAATCCTTCGCAAACTCCTCAATGCTCCTTACTTTGTAACTAACAAAGTAATCCATAATGACCTTAATGTCCCATTTTTTGCTGATTTGGCCCGAATCCGGTATCAATCTTTTCATGGCAAACTTCATTCCCACTCAAACCCACTTGTTTCAAATCTAGCACCCAATATATAGGTTTATTTTATAAACTAGATTAAAAAAAAACAAAAAAAACATTAGATTGTTTTAATTAATGCAAAATTAATATTAATATGCAAAATACTCAATATCTCAAAGCAATATAAAGTAGTACTCATATTTTTATAGGCTGACTTGGTGGTTACACAATAAGTGCTAAATTGAACTTCATTTTCTAGAATAATATCGAGTTATCTCTACTAAAACGTTAACTACTGTGGTTCAATTAAATGAAAAAAAAAACACCTGTACCCGTGAACGGGTCTGGGGTTCAGTACATGGTAGAGACTGTACTGTTTCATGGACAACGGTTCTACAAGGAGGGGACTTGTCCTAGGTCACGCTCAACCACCAGATTTTACCCTGTATTTTTATAATATTTTATAAGAGTGGGTGAGCCCTAGGAGGGTCCTGAACCCATATGATCCATCTCCCGCTGCAAACAGACTAAATAAAAGTCCTGTCAGCAGCGGGATTTGAACCAGGCTTTCAGTTATGGCAACTCAGTGCTCTACCACTGAGCCATTCCGCTCCCTTTTCATCCTTATCAATTAAATGAACAGTTGTATAATTTATAAAATGGGGGTATAGTTGGTCCGCCGTTAGTCAGGTAGTACCCCTTGATATGCATAATCAAATATATATTAAAAAAGGAAATACTTAGGTGAAATAGTTCAGCGGATAATTCCCGAACCTTCTTTAAAATCGGCTAATATATTCGGCATCGATTTGATGAGGTAAATATAATTCGAATCGATTTAAGATAATTTGGGATCGATTACGGGGCGGTGTGTCTTGAACTCCCCTGCAGCCATTTTACTCATCATTTCTTTTAGAAACATTCTAATGATACCTGCGGCATGTCCGGATTCAATTGGTCTTCGTCAGGCGACCACACCCAGAAAAAGGTTTTATGGGTTTGTTTTAAAGAACCTTATATTTCATTTATCATGTCCAGTTATCATTAAATTCAGGGAACATACTATCATTATACTATATCTATACCAATAATATTGTGCTAAACACAATGTTATTTAACATGCACTATTGATATAATGATCAACTCAGAGCGGACTATCGTATCTTCCTAATAGTTAAAAAACAGTGGACAACCAGTATGAAATTTATTTTTGTATTATTAAGAAAGATTTATTGAGGTGTTGAACAGATATCTTATAGTCCAGAATCTATGGTCCATTTTGGCACTTGATTACTATCAAGCTGAATCTTCGTGAATCTCTATAAAAAAAATTATAAAAATAGGGTGCCCAAAATAAGGGGGGGGGGGAAATCTGGCGGTTGAGCGTGACCTAGGACAGTCACCTCCTTGCAGAACCGTTGTCCATGAAACAGTACAGTCTCTACCATGTACTGAACCTCAGACCCATTCACGGGTTGTAGTGGTACAGGTTTTTTTTTTATACGGGGACGATGTACATCAAAATCAAAATAAATACAATATAATTTATTATTAATTATCAATTTTACATAAAATGGAATAAATACCAAGAACGCAGACAATGTAATATTTCTTGAGTAAAAATGTATTTTATTGTCTGTTGTCTATTCAAAATGAGTTACAACAAGTTTTATATGTTCGATCGTTTCCATTTTAATATTCTCCTAAAATACAAATTATTGCGAGCTTTAGTATGGAGAATAGAAAGTAATTATGAGATATGTTGAGTATACTTCGGTAATCATTTCATCTAGAAATGAACGTTTCAACAAACTCAAATCATCTATACTTGGAAATTTTAGAGGAAGCATTTATTTATTAATGAGATCACTGCCATAATCTGCTCATTAACAATAAGTACATTCTTTTTTCTATACTAAAGCTCACGGTAACTTATATTTTGGGAAAATATTAACAATGAAAAAAATAACAGTTAAAACTTGTTACTGAACTCCAGATGACAACCTGCGGAACAGATACTACAATGAATGATCCCGGATGGCTTTTAAGAGTAACAATTACAACCTCAATAATCAAATATTGATAAATTAGGTACTTGTCTATTTAATCCACCACCTGTAAAGGCCAATGCGCAACCAGTTACGTTTTATAACTGTTATATTTCTAACAGTTACCTTGGATAACCTATTTAAATATTTTTATTGGGGTTAGAATTTGCATAACATAACATGCTATATAATAATAATGGAAAAAAATGAATAGAAGAAATAATAATATAATTGAATACATTACATATATAACAACATAATACAATATATATAGTATAAATAAATATAATAATAATAGAAATAAATAATGCAATATATCATCAACAAACAAAAATGAGGATACAACAACAACTCTATAACATACGAAGAAACAAGGAACAATGAATTTGTAAACAATGTAACTGTTACTGTTAGAAATATAACTGTTATGAAATGTAACTCTTTGAGCATGCGTACAACATTGGCCTTTTCAGGTGGTGGATTAAATACACAAGTACCATAAATTATGTTATCCAATATTTTATATTATTACATAAATATAAAGACATATTAATATTCTGTTTATAACTTGTTGTAATATAAATTCTAACTAGAACCCACTGATTTAAAATCAATAGGTATAAGGCGTAATGAAGAGGATTGAGCTATGAGACAAGGCGATTGGAGGTGTTGAGGACCGGGGATAACTAAATGAAGCAGTTCATTAGGAGCAGAGCGAGAAAGGATAAATAGAAATAAAAAAAATGAAGAAAGAAAGGACATAAAAAGAAAAGGAGGAGAGATACTTAGGCTCAAGAATTTGTTGAGAGTTGAGCTGTGCAGGTAATGGCTGATAGCCTCTCAGTCTCTCACTGTTTGCTCCTCACAAATTGGCCTCTGGTCTCCTGTCTCGGGATGGGTCGCTCTGCACCACCTCACCGTCCAGCTGTGTCGTTACATATGCATTTATTTAATATTATGTTATATATATATTTATTATGTATAAATAAGTGACAAAAGAAATAAATTGACTGTTTATCCTCACTTATGGGATTCACTTCGATAAAACAATGTTATCGCAGCCGACTCCAAATAATGGAAATGAGGTATCTGAGGAAAATGGAGAGGAAGACCAAGAGGAACCGGATAAAATCAGAACTGCACTCAAAATTGAACCCCTCAATCAGTTAATCGAGACACCTTCAATGGTTCCGACAGGACGGACAGCGAAGAAAGCTATGGATAGGACAAAAACCCAAGGGAAGGCCGAGAGTGATCTGGAAGAGTAACCTCCGACTGGGGTGGTTAGATACTGGATTTTCCTGTATCTGATACTTTTACTTGATACTTTTGTAGTTGAATACAGATATCCCGACTCTTACTCTTCTAATACGCTACACAGAATCCTTTCTTGGGGCATCAGTTTTTGTTATCATTTTTAAAGGGAAAAGAGTTATTCGCCGAAATAGTAACCTGCACAAGGCATCAAATGATTAAAATCATGTTTTTTATTGGTTAATTATTTTTTGAAAGCTATGGAATTGAAGAATAAAAAATAGATTTTAACCCTACCTCAAACTTTTGCTATTCACGTTCCAAGACACGTAGAATTTGGGTTGAAATACAAAATTAGTATGTCCGCCTCCGCCCGCTATACTATTTTTTTGCACCCGATTTCAATCATTTATGTCAATTGCCTTTACTTTATGGTATAGATATATCCATTAATGAACCCATATTTGCCCGGACATAGGTCGAGGTTTTTTTTAGGAAAGTTGCTCATGAAAAATCATATATTAGGAGGCGATCTCGGAAAATGTTATTTCAACCACCCTTTACTGTTAACTAATTTCAGAGTTTATTTTTGTTTCTACATATGTGATAAGTAACTAATTACAGATTATATTGATAATAAGTGAAAACTTGTTCACTATTGTTTTTACTTATTTATTTATTAATACTAAGGGGAGATGCGGCGAAATTGGTCTTTCGCCGGTAATCAAATCAGAGGATAGGGATGGGCTAGGTTGTATCAATCTGACCGTATCTGATACTTGTATCAATTGATACAAAAGTATCAGGTATATTTCGACCGTATCTGATACTTGTACCAAATACTTTTTAGTATCAGATACAAAGTATCAGATTGATATAACCTTACCTATCCCTACCTCCGACATTGCGCATCTTGTGCAAAAATCTCTACACTGCAAGGCAGAAGAAATGACAGAATAAAAAAAAGAAGAAGATAACATTATATTCAAAGTAACTGTTTAAATCTACAGCCCCGGTGAATAAGTGGTTAAGTTTCAAGCGAAAAACAACTCCATTTCAAGCGAAAAACTACGAGAATAATACGATTCCGGTTATCTATAAATATATATAAAGCAGTTAACACTCTCTGGACAAATCCGACTTAACCACTTATTCACCGGGGATGTAGACATATAAGGGGTTAGGAATCAACATCGTACAATCTCGAAATTTTGAAAAAAATCACATTTTTCGCTTGTTTAGACAAGCAAAGGACTAAAACCATTAAAAAATAAGGCGGTGATGTGTCATTTTAGACAAAATTTCTTGCCTATAGCAGCTAAATATGTGAAACTTCATATTATAAACAATGACTTAAACCATGTGTGAATTCAGCCAGCTAACCAATGCTTATCCCTTTGAAGATAGATTTGCATAAACTGTCCTATTAATTATTAAATTGCATAATTACAGAACTGTTATTAGAAAGTTTTCTATTGAAATCCGCCATGTTGTATCCAAAAGTGTAATATCAAGGAGTTGATTTAGCAAAATCTTGAGTACAATTATTATTATGTTAAATTGTAAAGCTTGCTTACTTATTTTCACATTTGTGAAATGTGACAACAAAGGTTTGTCACCCTTTTCACCCTCTTAGGGGACGAATTTTCAAAAATACTTTCCTAGAGCGCGTTGGCCATATAATATATACCTACTGTCCAAATTTTAAGTCTGTAGCTTACGTCATTTTTGCTCTGCGATGGTATTTTCAGTCAGGACAAACACTGTTATATATATAGATTTTTAACCCCGTTAAAGGATGAATTTCAATAAAATACGAAACACGTCATCCATCAATTCTGTTAAAAAAGGTTTATGAAAAATTTAAAGTAGATTGGACCAAGGAATCATGTTGACATTACAAACGTTGCCCCCTTTTTCACCCCCTTCGTGGTAGAATTTCGGAAAATCCGTTCTTATCGAATGTCTAAGTCATACAAAGAACACACCCTCCAAGTTTCAGGTCTCTAGGATTCGCGGTTTGGTGTGTGCGTTGATCCGTCAGCCATTCAGTACGAACCATATTATATGTATAGATAAACCATAGCCGTATAATTGACAATGAGTAGGTTTAAGTAAGGTGAGGTACTACCTTACCATAAGGCACTACCTTACGTAAAACCAATTCAACCCATGAAGGGTCTTGGCTTCAGTGTACGGTACAGACTTAACTGCTTACAGGACACCGGTTTTGCAGGGAAGTGATTTGTCCTAGATAATGCTAAACTTTATAGAGGTTGGTTCAGTCCCAGGAGGGTCTCCAAATACCAAGCTCTATACCCAGCTCTTAACGGCATAAATAAATTTATTTGCCACAGATTATTTCCCTTCGCCAAGGCAAACCAGCACTCAACCACTGAACTACTCCGCTTCTCTAGTTCAATACGTTGATGTTCTACAGATATCTATTGGGGAGGGGTTTACTAGTAGGCCAGAGGCCAGGTACCAAAAAAGGGCTTTAGGATGCAATAAATCGAAGAGACCTGCATTTTTGATATGCTGTAAAGGGCAGGTCTGAGTAGTGTAAATCCAAGTTTTCAACTGAGAAAACGGATGGGAGAACTTTTGGTCGCCGAAAAACTTCGGGGAGACTGGGTGGCCCCCCTGCATAGTAGAGCCTACTAGTACTACCATTATTTTTTGTATAGGCAATTTACAAGTAAATATTTATACTTGATAATAAACAAGCTGTTTTAGATCGATTCGTGGCGTACAAGGTAATTTTCTTGTACTGCTTTCCCCGATTTTCCTTTTTTTTAATTAACAAGAGAAGTATAAAACCTACAGGCCTCGTTATGTCCTTTAATTAAAGCTAATTAAATTTACTACAACTTCATTACTTATGACTATCATCGTAGGATCACTCCTTACCCCGGGGTTCCTCACGAAAGTTGGACAAAATCTAAAATTTTGACTTTTTGGAAAAAATGATCAATTTTCAAAGAGGCGTAAATCAGAATCTGTTGCATCCACAGGCCTTGGTTTGTTCCTAAATTAAAGCTAACTAAATTTACTGCCTTGACTTATGTCGTAGAATCACTCCATTGACCGGTGTTTCTCACGAAAGTCGGCCAAAACTTAAATTTTGACTTTTTGGAAAAAATGATCAATTTTCAAAGAGGCGTAAATCAGAATCTGTTGCATCTACAGGCCTTGGTTTGTTCCTAAATTATAGCTAATTAAATTTATTGCATTGACTTATGTCGTAGAATCACTCCATTAGCCGGTATTTCTCACGAAGGTCGGCCAAAACTTAAAATTTGGTCTTTTTGGAAAAAGTGACCAATTTTCAAAGGAACGCAACTCAGAATCTATTAGAACAACAGAGCTGTAATTGAGCTCAAATTGTAGACAATTTAATTTACATTGAATATGGTAACTCGTGTGTTTTTTTCAAAAACACACCGATTAGGAGATATAGGCCAAAAACTGAAATAACTCCGAAAATTTTGAGGTAATACGTCTACCAAATGTTTTCCCATCCGTTTTTTCGGTTGAAAAATTGGATTTACACTACTTAGACACGCCCTTACAACATATAAAAAAAGGCAGGTCTGTTCGATATTTAGCGTCCCTCAAACACCAGACCGCTGGGCTATAGTGGTTAGCAGATCAACCTACTTTGCCCAAGATCGTGGCGTCTTAGGATTTTTTAAAGGGAATAAGGAAAGCTAGGCTGTCCTTCGGAAAGGCCGTAAAAAGAAGGTCCTCATTAAAGGATCCTACCTAATTACACATATTTAGGACTAGCACTGTAGCATTGTCAGATTTGCCATAGTGATATAGTGACGTTAAATGGATAAAGAACAACACAACCGTCTAGTTTAGATCAACAGAGTTACTACCATTAAAATTTTGAATCTTTTTTATTTTTATTTATTTATTGATATTTACAACTGTATTACAATAATACATCAAGTAAATAGGCTAAGCGATACATAATGATCGATGATAGATTCTAAGATACATGTGAAAATGACAAGTAGAGAAACTACCCACTGGTAGTACTCATATCACAAGTTGAACTAAGAAGTCACGGGGCCATCTTCTTTTCAGACGCCTCGGAGGAATATCGGGAATTGAAGAGGAAGCTAGGTTTGAAACTAGAGGGTTTGAGTGGAAATGAAGTTTGTTATGAAAGGATAGATAGCGGGTTCAGGCCAAATCAGCAACAAATGGGACATTAAGGTCATTATGGATGACTTTATTCTTAACAAAATAAGGAGCATTGAGGATTTTACGAAGGATTTTGGATTGTAGGGATTGGATACGAGAGCAATTCGATGGCTTAGTGGAGCCCCAAAGCTCTACTCCGTAAGTCCAAATAGGTCGTATGATGGTCATGGAGATGAGTCTTTTGTAGTTGATTGGGAGGTTAGAGCGTTTGTCAAGTAATTGTTGCAACCCTAAGTATCGGATCTGTTCTACAGGCACCAGTGGGATATTATTAAAGGATACTGAAGGGCAGGAAGTCATTGGTTTACGACGGAAGGTAAAAGTGATTTGATGGGATTTTTGAGAATTTATTTTATTTCTGCAGTTCTGACACCATTCTTCAAGATAAGTATATGGGATTGGAAGCTTTGGGATGCAATAACTGGATTGGTGTTGACTAATAACACACATGTATCATCAGGATACGTGGTAAGGGTAGTATTAGGATGAGTTGGGATGTCAGCTGTATAAACTGTATAAAGGATTGGGCCAAGGATACTACCTTGAGGATTTTGAATCTTACCATTCTTTTTCATCTGATTTATTTGTTTTAGTAAAAATTTAAGTATATATTCGTCATTTATTGGTGAAATATTGAGTCTAAAACCTCTTTAATCAAAATCCATCACATCTATAAGCTGAAAAACAGATCGCTACCTTAATAATATAGTGAGTATTAACTAGAGCCAACTAGTTACGAAACAGTCATTTGTTCTTTGTATACAGATGTTTTATTACTGAGAGTGACTCATTTTATGTATTTAACCTTGCTGTTTCTGGAGCTGTTAAATGCTTATACAATAAAGCAATTAAGCTCATAAAGTCAAAAATATAAAACTTAACAATGGCCGGAGTGACAACACAGGGGAAATAAAAGAGTGGCTTTTAATGAAGTCGACGATTGTAGTAAAGTTGTGAATGGGAAGGATGAATGGGGAAGTGTCATTAGACTGGACTCAAAGCCGCCGCCATCTTCTTAGAGGGCGTAGGTGAGGTCTCATAGCGGGTAATAAACATTTACAGCTCTTGCTCTCGATGTCGTAAAACCACCTTTATTAGAGTTTTATTATTATTAGTGATAGGGGGAGGGTGAGAGGGTGTTTGGTTGGTAGCCCTGCCTCTCAATCACTATCACTTCCGGTCAAATGGAGTATAGCCGTTTCCGGGTAGACTAAACCATATTGTAAAAAGGAAAAATTAAAACAAAAATATTAAAGTATTCTTTATATTGCGTTTTCACCAAATTAATATTTTTTTTAAATATTTCGAAAATATCTAGACCAGGAATAGCCTTTTCCCCCAAACCCAGCGGTTTTGATATATCACACTTTCACAAAATATATTTTATAATGGCCAAAATACGTTATTTGGATATTTATATATAAAAAAATTAATGTATAAATTATGATGTTAAATATAATAAAATTATATAATGATTACGATGTGATTCACGTTAAAGAGGAAAATGGTTGACTGGAAGAACGTAATGAAGAATACAATTTGTCTGGGGGTGCATTCATTAACAATACTAAATAAAAGGCAACTTATTTATTATAAGGGCCGACGTTTCTGACTACAATGTAGGCCATCTACAGGGCTAAGGAGGAAAAACAGAAATATAACTATAAGAACATTACAGTACTAAGAATTATAGAATAATATGTAGAGTATAGAATAGTGGAGAAATATAGCATAGGATAGTTTATGAAAGATATTTAAGGATAATAAAATGACAGAACGTGTGAACAGAAAGGTGATAAAGTAAAGAAATATAAAAGTAAGATAATTGAGAAAGTAAAAAGTAAGATACAAAATAAAAAATACAGAATAAGTAGCAAATGTAAAACTGGCGAGACATACAAGTATGGAAAACTTAGTAATACAGGTAATGATATAAAATGTATGAAAATAAACTTATAAATAAAGTTACAAAATATGAATAAATATTAATATTAAATATGATGTAAATGTATAAATATAGAAGAAATTAATAGAAAGTAATAATTTAATTAATTGATAACTATTTTGGCCTAATATTGATTAGTTTATATGAGGCCGAAACGTCGGCACTTATAATGAATAAGTTAACCATATTTAGTATTATTAATGACTCCACCCCCAGACATATTGTATCCTTGATTACGATGTGTGTTTAGTGTCATTAATATTATTTTCATTTTATCCCGGCGAATTAGTGATTAGGGCGAATTTTCTCCAAAAGGAGTTGCCTGCACATAAGGAAGCGAAATTGTGTTTTTTTCAATATATAAGCTAAGCAAAGGCCAAGATAGGTATTGGCTTGAAATGGAGTTGCTACTAACATTATGGCTTCATTTCAAGCCAAAAACTTATGAATGACGCGATTCCACTCCCTTATTACAAAAATTTAACATAACAACTCATTCGTCGTGGCTACAGATATGATATATGATTACATTTAAGAATATTAAATAAATAAATAAAAGGCTTAACGAACCCGAAGGCTCGATGCCGATACAACCAATCTATGTTTACAAACCTCCGTCCACGGAGCACCACCCAAACCCAAACCCCCTAGATCACTCTTAACGCAATCCTCCCACCTACGCCTCGGTCTACCCCAGTCGGTAACATCTTATGAATTCGTTTCTTACCAAGGCCAGATACTTTACTCTTAAAATATTTACCGGATGCATGCAATTCCGCGTTATGGAATCTCTTATCTTCCCAGGTGGTCTTAACCTTTTTTGGGCCGAATATTCTACGTAACACCTTATTTTCGAATACCTGAAGACGTTGTTCATCTTTAGTGTTTGCGGCCAAGTTCCACATCCTTAGAGAAGAGATGGAAGATTAATAATAATGAGACGCGAGCTCAGTAATTTCGAGACCGAATAGTAACAAGCAGTTCCCGCCTTTAGTCGCGCCTTTATTTCCTCTTGAATTTCGTTGACTTTTTTTTTGTGTGTTTTTTTAAGAATATTAGTAAAGACAATAATAATTACTGATAATGTTTCAATTTTGCTCTCCAAAAAATGTCTATAATGGTTCTAATTAGGGGATATGTAATTTCTGCCCTAAATCATTGGTACTGTATTAGAATGTTTAAAATATATTTTATTGCGAAATAATTTATTAAAACTAATTATAACGAAACCTGGTAATGAAGTACAGTGACATTTAAACTTCGGACAAGACGAAATATATATGGTAACTATCAGAAACGGCGATGATTTTGGTGATATTGATACTTCTATGATGATTTGATAGATAAATATCGTGGCATATACTTAATTATTTGATTACTATTTTGGCCTAATATTGATTACTTTTTATGATAGCCTATTATTGGCATCACTACCAGCAGGAAATCAGTGTGAACTAAAAATGATACAAAAATACTTTTATAAAAATTAGGTATCCCTAGATTGATGCATTGCCTTTCGAGGAATGATATATTCGTAGACCTTTAATATATATTTGAAAAACAAAACAAAACAACTGACTACTGTTGCTTAGAAAGCAATCTATTTATTCTATTTATTTTTGCATACCTTCCCTAAAGCGTTGTGTCCGAAGATTACCTTTAAGAATTATTGAAGATATTTATTAAGTCACTGAAATAACTAAAACCAATCTTCCCTGTTGGAATGAATACTGCAAATAGCCGCCGGCGGAATCCTGAGGAAACTAACATCAATCTTGTAAGCGCTGAAACGTGAGCAAGTGATAGGACTCCTAGACTGAGTGCCTTACAGCCTAGCGATGTCGATAGCGAATAAAGTATCGATGTATTTCAAAATATCGAAGTATGATTTTGATATGTTGAAAAATTACTGAATATCGGGCCTGGATGTTCAATTATTGAGAGGGAGTACTAGGTATATAAAAATCGATATACATCATCAATAGTTTTGTAATCGTAATTAAAACTCAATTAACCAAGATGATTTATATTAATTTGAATATAATTAAAACTTAGAAGTGAAGTTTTAACTTGAAGGGACGAATCTAAATACTGCACTCAAGGGTAACAAAAATTATTTTTTCTGTAGGAACGCCATTTATTTTTACCGGTTGAAAAGTAAATTTTTTTAATTACTTAATAGTCATCTTTATACAGTTCTATAATTGAGGCGTTGATATGAAAAATGTAGTTACACAAATGAAATCATTTTTCAGTATTTTTTAGATTAAAAAAACTGGCAATAGGATAGAAAGAAAATTTATAATTTATTTTATTTAATTTAAATTAAATACATATAAATGTAAATATAAATTAAAATAATTAAATTAAATTAAATAAATTATAAATAATATAACGACATAAGTCAACAAGATCCCAAATGAATTAACGTTCAATTAACATTCTTCCCCTTGAAGAGAATGGATTTGTCTAGCCGTGTCATGAGCCAGGTTAGTTAGGTTGGTTTTGAGTACCACGCTAGTGACGTGGGCAGCCCGGGTTCGAATCCCGGCTTGGACAAATCTTTTCTCTTCAAAATAAAAATATTTATGGAGTTGTTTAGTTTTTTTGAACGGAAGTTGTTTTCAACTATTTTCCAGTTGAAACTTTCATTTTTAGTTGTCAAAACAGTTTTTTTTTCTTATGTTGTAAAATTACCTTTTCCATGTCAACCTTTATTATTTTTCAAAACGAATTTGTTGTAGCTTCATTCGTATGAATTGAAAACCAAAAAAAGTGCCAGGGACGTTTTAATGAGCAAAGTTGGCATAATTTTGCAGGGATAGGATAGTGGAGATACAAGGAAAGGGTCATTTTTGCTTTCAAAATATATATTTCATTATTTTTATTATAAATATATTACTTTCATAACCTATGCTAATGTATCATATTATCTGATAAACTAAGCGATCACAACAGAGATTGAAAGGGAACGGAGTAGCTCAGTGGTAGAGCCTCCCAGGTTCAAATATCTCTGTAGTAGATTTTATTTAGTCCTTGGATGGCCTCTATAGGATCTGGGATCCTCAAAGTAGGTAGGTACCATAAATCCCTATTTATATCCCTATTATCCCCCTGGATATCGGACAAATCAGCTCCCTGCATAAACTTTGTCTTAGAAACAGTATAGTCACTACAACTTACTGAACTCAAGATCCTCCATGGATGGTACTATTACAGATTCAGGTTATTTAATAATTGAGGCGTGGAGATCCAAAAAGGGTTAAATACATATTTTATCATTTTACATTGTTTAAATGTTTTTTTCACAAAGTTAGCATCCTCTATACCGTGGTGCATTGTTCACCATTCAAAACATGTTAAATCCAATCTAATTTTTCGTTCTAAGTTTGGGTTGAGATGCAGGAGATAAATCCTTGTTTCTCAAAATAGCCGCTTGGAGCACTACGTACGCATGTGCTAATGTGAGGTTCTAAAATTGGCGTAATTTTTCCTGTTGTTGGTCTCTCATTTCTTGCATCGGATAGGGCATTTGGCCAAATTGAGAAGAACATAAAAAAAAGGGTATAATAATAAAGCCAGAGGAGTATGTGGAAATTTTTAAAGTCCATGGGAACCCAATATCACTTGCAGGATAGGCGATGGACTGGAAAAAAGTATTACAAAAAGTTATTAAACCACCTCCCCTAAAAAAAAAATACTGACAACAATAATAATATCTTGATACGTGGGGAAAGAACCTGCACTGGAAATTCTGGCAACGATTTAGCTGTAACCAAAAAAAGTCAAAAAATTGAAAATGTATCACAATCCACACAAATAGAACCTGGTGTGAAACTAGCCCCTGCAAATGTTGCCAGACTTTTGGTGAAATTCGGCCTTCAATGGCCAGAGCTACCTCAACTGCAATTTTACAAAGAAATAATCTTACTCACTGAAGACAACCATGAAGATTACGAACTGGATATTGTTCAAGAAAAAATAAATTCCTTTGACCAATATGAACATAAGATCAATTGAAAGTAAGATTGAACGAATTTGTTGGATAATAATTTAAAATTTTTTTTTTTCAGGTTATGACTTTGGCTCCAAATGTTCTACACTGTTGTTCGGTTAAAAGAAAATGTTACAAACTTTTATTTTGTTACTTACGATATCAAATATTTTCCTTACGCCAAATACTAGAGAAAAAATTACAATACAATGGTGTCGTTTATCAGCTTTATATCGATTTAAAAAAAGCTTATGATTCTATCGACCGTCAGATTATGTATAACGTATTGATTGAACTGGGTATACCAAAGAAATTAGTAAATCTGGTAAGGAAGTGTATGAGCGAAACCTTCGACAAGGTTAGAATTGGTAACAATTTTTCGAGGAATTTCGAGGTTCGTTCAGGTTTAAAACAATGTGATTCGCTATCACTTGTACTATCTAATTTAAGACTGGAGTACGTTATTAAAAAGGTGATACACAACGAAAGAGGTTTGAATTTAAACTTGAATAGTAAAGTATCCTTGCTTGAGTTTGCGGACGATTTGGTACGGTTGGTTGATGAGGAAGAAACTATAAAGCTGAATACACAACCGTTAATGAATGCTGCTAAGGAAATAGGGCTGGAAATAAATTCGGATAAGACTAAGTATATGGTCAGTAGAAGGAAAGGGCGAAATTTTGGTGATATTGTTGTAGGAGGAAATAAGTTCGAACATGTGGAGATGTTTAAGTACTTAGGATCAATGGTAACTGGAAAAAAATAAATTCAAGAGGAAATAAAGGCGCGACTAAAGGCGGGAAATACTTGTTACTATTCGGTCTCGAAATTACTAAGCTTGCGTCTTTTGTCCCGAAATCTCCGTGGACAGAGGTTTGTAAACATAGATTGGTGGTATCGGCATCGAACCTTCGGGTTCGTTAAACCTTTTATTAATTTTGTTACTTATTTTATTTAAGTTATTTCATTGTTACATAATTAAAAACATTTAATGAGTTAATTGACATGCACTGACTCATATAATTGCTTAAAAATTGGGAATTTTGAAAATCTGAATAATATTGTGCAGCTGTGTTTCTGGTGTGGTTTGAAAACTTTTGATCCAAAAATAATTATCTCAAATGAATAATCACCTGAATTATGCATATTTTAGTGTTTCCTGAAAACTTTTCAAATTTGGATTTACCCGATTTCGCATCTCTACGCCTCAATTCATATAATAACATTCGGCTAGGTAGGTTACACTTAAAGCTACTTAGAGTGCTCGAGACCTCAATATCTCGGAATGATCTCTCACTTGAGCCGCTTTCACTAATGTTCGTGAAGTGAAGTCACAGATCCCGATGCCTTCCGCGGTCATTATTGAGACCCCGGCAAGGGCGATAACTCATAGAGCTCAGGACGCGCACTTAAGCTCATTAGTAAAGGCTCGGAATCCTCCCGAGATAAGACCATAAAGTAGACGGGAGGATATATGGCCTTCGTGAGGACGGAGTCTATAATTTCTGCCGCTGATTTGTGTCAGCTCAAATATTTGTTCTGACTCTATCTGGCAGATGTATTCCTTCTATTATCGACACTCTCATCGGACTGTTGGTTTTGTTCCTACTAATGATCACTTTAGCCCTTTACTAAATCATCTACGGACTTGCGCAGTATATTCTCCACCTTTCAAAACCACAATCGAGTTCTTTTTTTTTATTTCGGGTTTTCGAAGCTCGAAGCTACAACTCATGTATAAGATAAAGATTGGATAACGCCACTCTATGTTTCCTCTTGCCTTTAGTGTCAGGGGCTTAATCATTACTTCTCTACCATTTAGTTCTTAGCTACCTCAAAGTCAGATAAGTAATTGTAACTATTTCAACAAATTGTCCAATAACAATAGACAATACTAGTGTATAACTGGACTCCATGCTAGTATAATATACAGCGGAAAATCTCAAAAGCTATTATATATTATATCATATGTAAGTTTGAATATTGACGCCAAACTTAACAGACGTGAAGATAACCTTCAGGAACAGCTGTGAGTAAGGTTATATTAGATATTGCTTACCGAGAGACTCGCTCGAGTGTACATTTGTTAAATGTATGTTATTAGTGTGTAATTACAGAATATTGGCTATTGTTTTGATTTGTAAGTCGTGAATTCAACGACTTAACCAAGAAGGTGAATGGAATAAAACACTTGTGGATGCAGAGAAGAACTGTAATTAAAAAAACATATTTACAAACTTATAAATAGCCCAATAACTTCAGGTATCTTTAATTACAAACCTGAATGACACACATAACATAGATTTAACAAATGTTCACTCGAGCGAGTCTCTCGGTAAGCAATATCTACTATAACCTTTAAGTTTGGCGTCAATATTCAAACTTACATATATATATATTATATACATATATAATTTCATACATAAGTTACCATAAAATGAGAAATAATTGAGCGAAAATAATATTTATTACCACTACAAATAATGAATGTAAATCCTCTATTCCATTTTTTTTCAATTCTTGTCTATCCAGCCTTGAAGAAGACCTGGAATGTCGGTTTCTAATAAATAGTTTAATACCATTTAATTACTTTAATTTTAATATTTTCATTATTTGACCTCCAATTGGATCATTTTGTTCTACACATTAATATAAATGGGCCTTGAAGAAGAAGTCTAGCTCGACTGAGATCTTTAGGTAGAATTTTTGGTAACGATAAACACCTAAGTTATAAAAAAAAGTTGTGTGGTTTTATGAAACCATGATGCAAGTGAAACTTTTTGTCGGTTTGTAGGCATTTAACTAAAAATATTTGGAAAATTATTCGATTTAGGGTATTAAAATTGCGTTTTTAATCTTGACTTAATTATTGAAAAATGGGAAGTCGATAGTAGACAAAATATTCAATTATAAAATTTAATTTCAATTTGCGTATTAATGTATGGAATACATAGTTAATACAATCATTTAGATGATAAACTCATATTAAAAAGTAAGAGCAATATTTATTTAAATCATTGAATCCTTGTCAACTTCAATTATTCTATCAATAACTTCATCTTCGCCTCGAGTCTCACAGTTTATAAATGTAATTAACATTTTATGGTAACTAAAATAAGTAAATGTTTGTATCTCGACTCGTACCCGTATCACTGCCGCTCCTGCCTTGATTAGAACTGGCGGCTTGCGTTTCTGACGATATATGCAGCATCTTTCCGCATTTAGTTGCAGAATTTTTTCTGTAACAATATTTTCGGATACAGATTCGCCACTTTGAACGATCAACGTATTAAATCCAAGACTCGACGCTGGCCCCTACTAGTACTCGGCATGACATCTTTCGGCAGTCTACTAATTTTTTCCGGCGGCTCAAAGCGTAGTTCAACTTGTGAAGATGACTGAAGTCCTAAATAAAATTAAATATATCGAATAAACCGGATAAAAATTAAAATACTTCATCGAATATCCATATGAAATAAGCAATGCGACATGTGATAGATGAATGAAACATTTTGGCATGATAAAAAAAAAGTTTCACTAAAAAAGATCGTTAAATATAAAAAAGAATTTGGTACTTGTGTATTTGATGCACCACCAGAAAAGGTTGTACGAATGCGGAAGCAGTTACATTTTGTAACAGTTACATTATTTATAGATTCAATCTTCTTTGTTTCTTCCTGTTTTCTAGAGTTGTTGTATCCTAATTTTTGTTTGTTCCTGATTTGTTGTTTGTTTGGTGGTTAGGGGTGGTTTTTATTTTAAATTGTTGATATATTCCATTATTTATTTCTATTATTATTATTTTTATTTATATTATATATTTCATTATGTTGTTATATATTCAATTATATTATTATAAGTTCTATTTATTTATTTCCATTATTATTATATTGCATGTTATGTTATGCAAATTCTAACCCCAATAAAAATATGTAAGAAGGTTATTCAATGTAACTGTTAGAAATGGAACTGTTATAAAACGTAACTGGTTACGCATTGGCCTTTTCTGGTGGTGCGTCTAATACACAAGTACCAAGATTTTTTACGTTGTATATTCCAATTATTTTATTGTTATCCTTTCTTTTTCTTTTGTATCTCATTTATCCAGCACTGAGGAAGAAATAAAACGAATGTCGAAAATTTGTTTTTTTTTAATAAATAATTTCTTACTATATGAATACTTATTCAAGTTATTTTCCTCTAAACTTTATAAATAATTTATGTGTTGATTTTTTTTTTTTTTGCCCGACATTTTACCTAACTACGAGGTAAATGAAGGGTTCAGTTTGAGAACTACAGAGCTTATGTATTACCAGAAATTAGACATATTACAAATGTTTTAATTAGCGGCTATAGATATAGTGATTGATATAGCTACCTAGAAGTGATCAGGACCTGGATGGTATCCTTAAAGACCTTCTGAGAAGGCGCTTGGAAAAGGACTCTCGCCTAATTACCCGCAGCGCTCTCACTACCTCTCCTTTGTTCTGGGCCTCGTTTAGTCCTGATGGATCGCTTCGGGGGGAACAAAAAATGGGAAAAAGGAAAAAGGAATAATAACAGGCCACAAAAAGTAACAAACTCCTATTTCAAAAATTGACTAATTTATTTCGAATTAACCGTCATTTACTAATAGCCTGAGGCTCAACAAAAAAAAAACACTATTTAGGGAACAGATTCGGTAATTAATGCGGATCACCTTCTATTCCTCTGCTACCTGTCGTACCCTACCTTATTACAGGTATTATTATGGAATATTTTAACTCTTTCTTAAGTAGTAGTGGTGAGAAAATTGTAAATATTAAAAAAAAAATATTTGTACGCTGCATAATATCCTTAAAAATTATTAAATAAAAAAAAGGCATTAGAGGTCTTCGGTTCGGTACATTGTAGAGACTATTCAGAACATACTTAACCACTTAGTTTTTCCCTCAATAGAACCCTAGGAGGGTTTGCAGGTTCCATCTTTAGTTATAACAGATTAAATAATTTATATGGCGTCATTATTCGCGAAATTAATTTATACGCCGATATTTAAAGAAGTTAACCCGAATAAACTTTATATCTAGTAATACCGTATAAATTTTATATATTGTAATATTTATTACAAGTAGGGAGCGGAGTGGCTCAGTGGTAGAGCACTGAGTTGCCATGCTGGAAATCCTGGCAAATTCGAATCCCGCTGCGGGCAAGACTTTTATTTAGTCTGTTTGCAGCCAGAAATGGATCTTATAGGATCTAAGACCCACCTGGGGTCTCACCCAGCCTCCATAAAATATTATAAAAATAGGGTACCCAAAATAAGGGAGAAAATCTGGCAGTTGAACGTGACCTAGGACAAGTCACCTCTTTGCAGAACCGATGTCCACGAAACAGTACAGTCTCTACCATGTACTGAACCCGCCCATGGATTGTAGTGGTATAGGGTTTTTCATGTAATATATATAATATTATGTTTTTATGATATATATTATTTATAGCTTAAAAATACCCGTACTAAAACCTTTGAAGCAAATGGGTTCAGTTCATTGTAGTGACTGTTTCTAAGCTAGTTGTTAAGCGAGTATTTTTAGAAGGAATAAAGCACAGTAATGTCTATCCTTCAGGACCCCCACATTGTAGTAACAGTGTGAGCCCCAGGAGGATTTGGAGGGTCCATCTAGTCAACAGATTAAATAGTTTAATGACTTGCTGATCTCGAATAAAACAAAAACCGAATCCGAATAAAAGCAAATCTACTAGTGCCATGTTGTTTATATTTCGTAAAATTTATTTAAAATTACTATTTTTATTAACCACCATTAAGCTTAACCCTTCAGCATCAACTTTATAATTCTCTATATGTATACATTGTAGCCCCCACAATACTGCCTGTTAAAAAAACAAAAATATTAATTCTATACTGTTCTTTTGGGTGTGAAACGTGGCCGTTAATGTTGAAGGGGATTTATAATATAAAGTTAATAAGTTCTGTGCCGACTGGTAAAAGTCCCTGGGATAGACCGAGGCGTAGGTGGGAGGATCGCTTTGAGAATGATCTAACGGTTTAGGGTTTGGTTAGTAGTCCGTGGAAAGAGGTTTTTAAGGAAAGATTGAATGTAATGGAACCCTTCGGGTTCACTCAGCCTTATCATTATTTATTTTTTTTAGTTATAATATCCATATTCTTGGCATTGGACTCAATAAGAATTCCGACAATGCCGAAGTACCAACTAGATCCTGTTAACACTCGCCCCAGGCGCTGAAGCAATAAGGACACGAGAGATAAGGACAATGCGACACAAAATAAAGGACCAAAGGAAAATAAAGCGGAGGATGGGAGATAATATATTCCCGGGACATCATGAAGATGTCCTGCGCTGGGTCCTTTCTTTTATTTCTTAATTCCTTCTTCATTGGTCCTCTTCTTCCTTTTGCCCGTGTCCTCTGTGTTCCTTGTCCCCTGTGAGATACCTCGGTGAGAGGGTGAACATCTTCTGAGGCCTTGTTCTTTAACGACCCGACATCGCTTGTTTAAATATATACTCTACTCGGATCGATTCCCGCACACACAATACTTGTCTCATTGTCTTTATTGTTCCTTTAAAGACTCAATCGATTGACTCATCAATTTTTTATTTTATTGTCATTTATAGCTTAACCGATTTGTAGTTGGAATAATTTCTTGAATAAGTAAACATTCAACAGTACTTTTTTTAAAACTTTATTGAATAATTGATTATATATTTTTTATTTATATTTCATCTTCTTTTTATAATCCATTTGATCTTGTTCACATAATTTGATATTTGGAATTATTCTGAACTTCTGGATGCATTTCACAGCGTCTTCTTTCGGAGACATGCTTTCCTTAAGTGTTGTTTTTTTGTTCATTTGAAATAAACAATAACAAAATTAATGAAACAAACACACCAAATTATTGTTTCTGAACAAACGGTGATTTGGCTCAGATCACACTAAATCTTCGGGGTTATCCTCTAGTAAAGGGTATTCGCTTTGAGATGAGTGGGTGACCACAGAAGAATCTGTAGATTTATAAGAGGAAAAAATAACTAAGTAAAATTAATTTAAAATTATTACAAGCACTACTAAATACTTGTGACTTTGCTGGTCGCCATTAAGCGTACCACTTTATCATATTTAACCTCATCTCGTTTATTATGAGAGGGAGCATATTTCCTTTTCTCTTAACTGCAAATCTATCTCTATTCATTTAAGTATTTGAATCCTTTTTCATAAATTATTTATTACTTATTTATGTGCTAATGTAGTTATATTTTTATTTTAATAATAAAATATAATTGCTGGTTTACATCCAGTCCTTTTTCCAACACTAGTAAAATTTAATAATAAAAATAATCATTCTAGGTTTATTTTTTAAAAGTAATAATGCTGAACTACAGTGATTAGAAATAATTTTACTGCTTTGAGATCTATAGATTATAAAAGTTATGTCATAAACAAGATTATTAAAAAAGCGTTAATTTTTTAGATGCAAAGTAGTGAACAGTTTAAGTTGATCGTTTCCTTCGACTTAATAACTCGAACGATTATTTTAATATTCTACTCAAAATATTAAAATTGGCTTGGCCCAATCCTTAATACAGTTTATACAGCTGACATCCCAACTCATCCTAATACTATCCTTACCACGTATGCTGACCACGTATGATACATGTGTGTTATTAGTCAACACCAATCCAGTTATTGCATCCCAAAGCCTCCAATCCCATATACTGATCTTGAAGAATAGTGTCAGAACTGGAGAATTAAAATAAATTCTCAAAAATCGCATCAAATCACTTATACCTTACGTCGTAACCCAATGACTTCCTGCCCTTCAGTATCCTTTAATAATATCCCACTTGTGTCTGTAGAACAGATCCGATACTTAGTTGCATCTCGACAAACGATTAACCTGGAATCCTCATTCTAGACTGAAAAGACAAGAAACCGCTCGACGTTTCAGGCTACTTCAACACTTACTAGACAAACGCTCTAAGCTCCCAATTAATTACAAAAGACTCATCTACATGACCATCATACGACCTATTTGGACTTACGGAGTAGAGCTTTGGGGCTCCACTAAGCCATCAAATTCTTCTCGTATCCAATCCCTACAATCCAAAATCCTTCGTAAAATCCTCAACGCTACTTATTTTGTTAAAAATAAAGTCATCCATAACGACCTTAATGTCCCATTTGTTGCTGATTTGAATCCACTATCTATCCTTTCATAACAAACTTCATTCCCACTCAAACCCTCTAGTTTCAAACCTAGCTTCCTCTTCAATTCCTGATAATCCTCCGAGGAAATGAAGATGGCCACGTGACCTTCTTAGTTGAACTAGTGATTTGAGTACTACCAGTGGGTAGTTTCTCTACTTGCCATTAACTCGTGTCATTATGTATCACATAGCCTATTTACTTGATGTATTATTGTAATACAGTTGTAAATATCAATAAATAAATTAAAAAAGAAATAGCTTTGGATATCGAGTGGAATGATTCATATCAGTGGCAGAGCGCTCAATTGCCAGGCTGAATGTCCTGCTGCATGGCAATCTTGCATTGAATCTGTTAGCAGCCGGAGATGGATCCTATGGGATCTAGGGTCCTTCTGGGGTATCCTTTTTTGACCCTGATTACTTTCTGATTGATCTTTTTATATAACTCTTTATGAAATATTTTTCTCGTAAATAATGAAGTAATTCCAATACCCAATTTAATATTAGCCCACATCATATTATAAAACTAATTTTTGACGTTCAAAAATATTGTTTTGCATAAGTTGTAGGTATTCTATTGACATATATGAATCGTTCCTGTAGGATGTCTAGATCTATAAAATAGGCAATTATGGTTGGAGAAACTATCTGACGACAGAGCGTGATCCCGTCCAGATATAGAGCTACCCAGCCTCTATAAAGTGGGTACCCGAAATGGGGGGGATCTGGAGGTTTAGGGTGATATAGGACAAATCCTTACTTAACTGTTGTCCAAGAATCAGTACAGTTTCTACCACATACTGACCCCAGTCCCTGCATGTGTTTTAATGGTACAGGTTTTCTTTATTTTTTTTTAATAATATATAAGTAAATCTTGCATTTTCAAGCACATTAAAGATCCTTCTAATGATATATAAATCATCTATGTATGCTGCTGTAATGAACGAATACAGAATAAAATGGACTGAAATCATTAAAATTGAAAAATTCCAAAATTACAATATATCTAATATTTATATTCTACCTTTAATCCATAAAACGGATAAATAAGATAACTACCGAGAAGATATTCGTTTCAATTTTTTTATAAAAATCTATCATGACATTTGAGTAAAGTATCACTCGTGAAAACATAATGTTTATCTTTCTGCTAACCATTTTTGAGTCTAATATTTCATAACACAATAAAAAACCTTTATCCAGTCAATTATCTTTTTAATGAGACGTTTCGACATTAAATGTCATTTTCAATCATTTAAATAAAAATCTTGTACCCTTTCATCTTAGTTAATAACTTGAAAAAGTCATGAAATCTGTAAATTATCAAATACAACAATAATAATATAATAAATACAAATTTATAAAATATGTCCAAAAATAGAAATAAGTACCTTTTTTTCATTATTGTCATTATTAATATTTAAAATTTTTTTACTTAGAGGCCAATTGTCCTCCATGGTCATCTTTTGTTAAATGGTTTAAACTCTGTGTAATAATACATTTGATTTACAATTTAATGCTAATTTTTTAATTTTTTTAAAAATATACTATAATAAAATTAAAAAACAATACATCAAATTTATTAAATTAATAAAACTATTTTATTTGTAATAAATCTTTATCAGTTTAATAATAATTTTTTTAATTTCTTAATTAAAAAAAAAAAAAAAACATTTTTGAGTTAAATTAGAAACGTAAGAACGTTGTTTGTTTATCCATTTAACGTCACTTTATGTTTTATTGCTAATCGGCCGAAGTTGAGCGTGATCTAATCAGCTCCCTGTACAACCGTTGTCTAAGAAACATTACAGTCTCTACCACGTACTGAAACCCAGACCCTTCATGGGTTATTGAAGTAATTTTTTTAAATTTTATTATTAACTTATTATTGAAAGAATATTTGATAAATTATTTTGTTCTATTCTAAATATTTTTTTAATTAATTGAGTGCCTAATTTTTCTGGATTCCGGGTCAAAGACTGACTGAGGCAAACAAATCTTTATTCTGTTATCAGCCATGGTTGTGATTTTAGACACCCCCAGAGTATACTGGATATAAGTAGAGTATAATAGATCTAATTAATACACTGGATACTCTTTATTAAAAACCGTTAATCGTATATTCTCTTCAGTACACAACCTTTAGTAATAGTACAATATTTTCTGTCTATCATTCTGAGCCCAATGAAACAATTGTTTTTCTTTATGACGTTAATGAAAAAATAAATACCTCTGCTATTAACCTATCTGGCAATGTCATTATGATAGAAAACCGAGAAGAACGCAGTCGCTTAGAATAATTTATAATACAGTCTCTACCAGGTACTGAACCCCAGACCCTTTATGGGTTGTAGGGGTACAGGTTTCTTTTTTTTTTTTTGATACCGAAGGTGTCAAAACCGAACCCTAATTAGGCTGAGCATTAGCATAGGAAAGGGTTATGTTGCCCCGGGCCTTCTAATGAATTGAGTGGCCCTGTGTATACATAACGACCCGAGGTGTGTATATATATAAACATATATACATAGGAAGGAGATATGTGGCGGACCATAAGGCCTGTCTAATGAACCCTGTCCCTCGCCATCAGTCCCAGATAGCATCTCCACCCGACCGCCTTTAGTGTTTTATTGAACCTGTTCACAGATAGCGCTGCTGATTAAGTCCTTCCCCGCGCATGCGTCATATAAAACATATCCCCTTGGAGATATTGTTGACCCGACCTCATTAAAATACCCCGAGCGACAATTCCCCACCTAATTATCATATTTCTTCCTTTTATGCCTTTTTTATTTCTTTTTTCTTGTCAGGTTTGTTTTTGTCCAATCCTAAATCTTTTTTGAATATGGGCAGTCACAGATGGTGCCATGAAAAATTCAACAGATAAAAACAAAAAAAAAATAATGTATACCTCGGAACTTAACTCTTGAACATTTATGTCGAATTCCAGTATTTTAAATTATTCCAAGTGACTGCGTGCTTGTCGGTTTTCATTACATAATGACATTGCCTGGTAACGTAATAGCTATGTGTTGTATTTTTTTTTAATGTAATAAAAAAAGCTCAGAAGAGTAGAAAAGACTGTTCTATTTCTAACGGTTGTGCATCGAAGTGATTTAATAAAGCTAGGACTCATCACTCTAGTATAGTTTGCAAAACCACGAAGATTCGACACACGGTTGATAACCGATTAAATAATTTATTTACCTCAGTGATTCTCGAACCCAGAATCTAGAGCTTCCCTGGTGAAATAGGTAATTAAAAGCCGTTGAGGGTAAAACAAATTATTAATCAAACATGATTTCAACAATAAGCTAATATTTTTTTAAAATTTATTTATTGATATTTAAAACTGTATTAAAAAAGAAAAAATACATTAAGCAAATAGGCTATGTGATACAAAATGACATGAGTAATGGCAAGTTGAGAAACTACCCACTGGTAGTACTCAAATCGCATGTTCAACTAAGGCTACACCTACATTGGATCCGGTGTGATACGATGAGACGTCGCTAGCAAACCAAATGACTGAAATATATCGAGAGTTATAAAAGTTGGTTCTTTAAATTTATAAAATTAAAATTATTTATTAATTATTTTTATTACATTTATATTTCACTATAATCTATAGAAAAATATGTATAATGTATACACCCCAGCATCGTATGTGATAGAATCACGTCGCACTGAATCGGATCCAATGTAGGTGTAGCCTAAGAAGGTCACGTGGCCATCTTCTTTTCAGACGCCTCGGAGGATTATCGGGAATCGAAGAGGAAGCTAGGTTTGAAACTAGAGGGTTTGAGTGGGAATGAAGTTTGTTATGAAAGGAAAGATACCGGGTTCGGGCCAAATCAGCAACAAATGGGACATTAAGGTCGTTATGGATGAGTTTATTCTTAACAAAATAAGGAGCGTTGAGGATTTTACGAAGGATTTTGGATTGTAGGGATTGGTTACGAGAGGAATTCGATGGCTTAGTGGAGCCCCAAAGCTCTACACCGTAAGTCCAAATAGGTCCTATGATGGTCATGTAGATGAGTCTTTTGTAATTAATAAGCTAATATTTAAAAAAAAAAAAAACTGTGCCACTCTAATCCATGAAAAGTCTTGGGTTTATGATATGATAGAAATAGAAAAAATAATTTTATTCTGGGACCAAGTCCCTTAAGAATAACAATATTGTACAGAAATTAATAGGAAATGTCTGGCCAAACAACTACATTATTGAAATACTAGAATTAAATATGAAGTAAAACGTATGTTCTGATAGAGAGAAAAAAATATATGGGATCGTTGAAGAGAACAGATATGTCCTAGGTAGCGAACCTGGTGGCTCAAATGGTTGGAGCGTTGCCACGGTGAGGCGGAGATCCGATTTCGAATCCCGGCTGGGGGCAAATCTTTTCTCTTCAAAATAAAAATATGTAGTTAATATTGCTTGATGATGATGATACATGGCTTTGAAGATAAAATCAAAATTATAGCAATGAGTCAATACCAAATCAAAATAATGAAACTTTTAGTAACAAAAGTAATAAAAAAAAACTTATATAATTCAAAGGAATTATTTTGTGGATAAACAATCATATACATCACTGAGTCAGAGCTTTTCTGGTACTTAGAGGTTTAAATAGGTAAGAAACAGAGATCATTGTTGTGTTTAATATTCTATATTGTACAAATATCGTGATCATATGAACTTATATATTTAATTCTAGGGTCTGCATAATATGGACAGATGAAAAGAATGTGGTTATAATTGTCAAGTGAATTATTTAAGCATTGAGGGCAATTGTCTTCTGTAAGGAGTCCAAGAATTTCACGTGCTTTCTCTTGATGAACACCGGGACTGTCGATATTTGAACAATTTCGTGAAGTTCAGAAGATTTCTCTTTTTTCCGAAACATTTTGGAATCATCGTTTTCACGATTTTTCGCAGAATGGTGTGTAGGTGACCATGTGTACATTTAAAAAAAAACTTAATCTAAAAAAAATATCTGTAGGGATAAGAGAGCTTAATGTTTTAATCACTCACAATGTTACTAGTTATATAATGGACCTGCACAGAACTCTCGTGGTACCCTTGACATTTTTTTGCCTGAATGCTCTATTGGAATGCCCTACTATTTCATTTCCTGAGTCCTTAAATCCACGATTTCTTCCAAAACGGCGAATGGTGAGGATATTGGCATACTCTCCTTCCGTCGAATGAAGCTGTCATTACCGTCGAGGATATTCCTGACCGTAGACGAGGGGGCGTCTCATGTGTTTGTCTTCCGATCGGGGTACGCTTCCAGGAATATGGTTTAGTATTCATTAGATCTGTGTGGTCCGCTCTCGAGAACTTGGTATTCATCGGGGGCGACTTCAACACCTGGAGGAGATGTGGAGATTAGATGTGGTGTGGTTGCTATTGGTTAGTGTTACTGGAGAAGGTTGTTATGGGAGTTCTGTCATTTGGTCTGTCCTGTTCCGCTGCCTCCTGAATACTGATGACAGTATTCTGAAGGGTAGAAATCGTTTAACTGTTAACTACGTCCGGTTACATTAGGAAGGGACAATGGTCCTTTTAATTTAAGCCTGATAAAAAGAGGCTATCTATCATGATGATGGAATGTTCTTCATGATTTATATATTTTGTTATATGAAGTGGTATGGCTTGGTGTTTAGAGCGCAGATTTTCTGAGCCAGAGACCCCGGATTCAAATCCAAAAGTGGCAGATAAATTATTTAAAACTTTAAGACACAGATAGGTCCTGTGGGATCTGCAGACACTCCAGAGGCTACTTAGGCCCAATAAAGATGGCTAATCCCCTCATTGCATGGGGCAGGCGTTTGAACCGAAATAGTATCCATTGTCCACAATACCCCATCTAGTATATCACATTGAACACTCCGGTTTTCGCCCGATCACATAAATTAAGCAACGTCAACCGTGGTTAGTACATGGATGGGTGACCGAGTGCTGTTGTCATACCTTTTAAATTGCTTCCCCCAACAAACGTTGGCCTAACTGATCAGTGATCTAAAAGTACTAAACTCAACACCTTTTATGTATTTTTATTTTGAAGAGAAAATATTTGCCCCTGGCCGGGATTCTAACCCGGGTCGTCCGCCTTATCGTGGCAACGCTCTAACCATTTGAGCTACCGGGGTCGCCCCCCAAATCTGTTATCTTCACAGATCCCATATCCCCCGTGATATCGCAATTTTTCGATGCATACAAGAGGAAGAATGTTCATTGAACATTACTTTTAATTTTAGGATCTTGTTTACTTACGTAATTATTTTATATATAGTTTATTATCATTTTTTAATCATTGCTTTAATTTTTAAATATTTTTATTTTGGAGAGAAAAGATTTGCCCCCAGCCGGGATTCGAAATCTGATCTCCGACCTACCGTGGCAACGCTCTAACCATTTCAGCTACCGGGGTCGCCCCCCACCTAGGACAAATCTGTTATCGTCACCGATCCCATATCCTCCGTGTTATCGCAATTTTGCGATGCATACACGAGGAAGAATGTTCATTGAACATTACTTTTAATTTTAGAATCTTGTTGACTTACGTCATTATATTATTTATAATTTATTATAATTTTTTAATCATTGCTTTAATGTTTAAATATTTTTATTTTGGAGAGAAAAGATTTGCCCCCAGCCGGGATTCAAAATCTGATCTCCGACCTACCGTGGCAACGCTCTAACCATTTGAGCTACCGGGGTCGCCCCCCACCTAGGACAAATCTGTTATCTTCACCGATCCCATATCCTCCGTGTTATCGCAATTTTTCGATGCATACACGAGGAAGAATGTTCATTGAACATTACTTTTAATTTTAGAATCTTGTTGACTTACGTCATTATATTATTTATAATTTATTATAATTTTTAATCATTGTTTTAATATTTTTATTTTGTAGAGAAAAGATTTGGGTCGCCCCCATTTATAGGGTGTCTGCTGATGTTTTTGGTCACCAACATTTTGAAGTTCATTTAACTGGTTTTTACAAGATCATAAGTTTTCACCACTGTTGTGATGGTAAATTATATTGGGAGCTGACGATGATAACAGACCATCGTATCTCAATTAATAGACCAGACAACATTCCTTAATGACCAGAGAGCTGAGGAAGCCTAATCATTTAGATAGGTGTTCCTGCCAATGATAACATGCAGAAAAGATAACAATAAGTGAACAAATTAGGAAATATCAACAACGTCTAGAGGAACTTAAACGTCAATACGGACTATTTAAAAGTAATAGAAGTGATAGTAATATGATTCAATATTAGTTGCAACAGATTTCTTCGCAGATCCTTGAAGTCAACAAGAAATAAGATTCCACCGCACAAAATTATATTGAGGAAGGACGGTTGAAAGAAGTTTTTAAAGATGGTAAAAACAAACAATCCATCTGAACCATGGCCAAGCACAGCGGGGCGAAATCGCTCAAAAGCGCTTAAAAATTATGTTTTTTTTACTATATTCAATCAATTGAAGATTAGCAAATTTGCATAGGCCTACCTTTTAGGCAATCAGAACTGAAATTTTAGAGCCATTTGTCCACTACAAAGCTAAAGGAAGCCTTTTGACGTTGAAGATTCACGAGTGCGGGAATTTAAAATAATTGCTTTTAAGCAAATAGTCTATAATTTTTTTTCTTATTAAAGGCAGATAAATTTAACTTCTCTCGTCTAGATATTGTCCAATGAAAGTACTAAGAGGAAGAAAATGACTAATATAATATTCAAACCGAAAATTGGTATTGATCAGCACCGAAATACAAGGGAATCCAAAGTGTTCAAAGAATTTTTTTTTCAGAACAGTCAACATAAAAATGGCCTCTTATCAACTCTTTGAAATAAATATTAATTAGTCACCAAGGGTCTGAATGAAGATCCCGAAAGGGAATTAGCTGCGTAAACCTGCCAAAACTTTGGATCCTAAGCCCAAGTAAATCGAAAGAACTCGCTAGTTGCATGCCTTTGTAAACAAACAAATGAGAGACGGAAGATCGTAATGCTTTTATTCTTTACTCCATTCTGATAATTTGTCAGTTGTCGTTTATTTGTTTGATAACGCTTACATGTCATCGATAAAAGTGAAAATCCGTGTCCCTTTAGAAAGAATTATTGAAGTCAAATGAGCAAAATGCGCACACTTTATTTAAATATTTACTGGATGAATTTCTTCTGTCCGATATTCATCATCAGTTAATTTAAGATACGTTAAGATTGAGTATTCTTAATACATTTTTTTTTTTTTAGAATGCAAATGGAAAAAACCACAAGCAGAGCCTTATGTTTCAAATCTGGTGTAAAATACAAACAATTATCAGTCGACGTTTCGCCTATTCAGGCATTATCAAGATACACAAAAAAAAGTAAGTTCAATCACATCTCAAAACAGAAGTGCAATACATCCTAACGAATAATCGCTCAAAAAGGCTCATAATTTTTGAGCGATTATTCGTAGGGATGTATTGCACTTCTGTTTTGAGATGTGATTGAACTTACTTTTTTTTGTGTATCTTGATAATGCCTGAATAGGCGAAACGTCGACTGATAATTGTTTGTATTTTACTCCAGATTTGAAACATTAGGCTCTGCTTGTGGTTTTTCCATTTGCATTCTAATAAAATTTAATGTTTCGTTTTGAGTTTTGGCTCTATTTTATTGATTTTTAAAAAAAAAATTATTTTATTGATTTGTACAACTATAATATATACATCTAGTACAAGCGCTGTATGAATAGATAAATACATGAAAGGACGTGTAGAGTCACTACCCACTGACAGCACTCTAATTACATTTCTATTATAGAAGGTCCCAAGGCCATCTTCTCTTCAGACGCCTAGGAGGATTGTCCGGGATGGAATTGGATCCAAGGATGGAAACTAGTGGGTTTGGATGGGCCTGGAGTTTATTATGGAATGATAGGTATCTGGAAATTAATAAATTTAAAACAAAATGTTCCCACATGTCTACAAACGAGGATATAATGCACAACCTCCTCATCTCTGCAGGCCCTTTAGTTTCGTCATTACGGACACAATGGCTACCAATCGCACTGGACCTTGAGGATGATGCTAAACAGTTAATTTCTCATGTTGAGGGAGCATCAGGTGAAATTAATGAAACTGCAATGGATGTAAATTTTCTTCTAAATTTATTTTTACATTTATAAATATCAGTAAAAATTTCATTTGTATTACATGGCCTCCAGTTACCATAATATAATATAATATAATATAATAGACCAGTTAATATAATATGAATTTGTAGATTGGAATGAAACATCACACAACTTTTTTGAAAAATATTTTTCTATTTCTTGACAATTGTCTTGTATAGTGAACATTTCGTTATCCTCGAATTCGTTTCATAATATATAATATCCAACTACTAGGTAACACAAAAAAGTATGCCAAATTTCTAGGCTTTACTTCAATCTCCTGAGGATTTAATGATTTTTTAAGCGTTTTTTAGCGTTTTCGCCCCACTGTGCCACGTGTGCCAATACCAACTACTTCTCGGTCGTCTCCACGAAAGTTTACCAGTCTTCTCAGGACTAATCATCTTTATTAGGAATGCGTTCGTTACTGAGTCCAACAACAACTTAATCTTCGCGATCCCCTTTGAGTTATCGAGGTACCATTTTACGAGAACTGGAAGGTCATCGAAGAAGACCCGGATGTGGCCCGAAAGAGTACGGAGATGGCTGGTAAGAGTGTGTTTGTTTTTGATGACTTCATTAGAGCTGAGCTGTTGAAGAGTCGGATTGATGACTCCTCATCAACCACTCCCTCATCAGCGCTCTCCCTCGCCGGCTAATTAATATTAATTTATAATCATCAAGCATTAGTTCGCTTAGCGGTTGGCAGGGAGCGCTAATACAGATGTCAGCTCCACTCTTATTGATTGGTTCCTTCGTGAACGAGTAGCGGTCCTTGCGGCCCGCTCCATCTAACTCATTTGTTAACCCGTTAATGGCTCCTGACGTATGGGAATGCCCCTTTCGAAATGTGTTCATAGGCGAGTTTAATAGCTGCAGGATTATTATACACAGCACACTTATAACATATTTATTACAACATTATTAAATCACAACTCATTATTTAAATACAGATTAGGTTATTTTTCAAATATTACAAATCTTCGAGGTTCTTCATCCGTGAAACGATACTTCACCGTCCCCTCTAGGAGCAAGGGTAGAGTGAAATTTCCGAACATAATCAATATAGAAAAATAATTATATTAAGCAGTAATGATTCTAACTTATTGGCGTAGGGAGTTGACATCTCCATCCCAGTCTTCGGACTGCAATCAGCCACTGGTCCTCCAGGTTGGGGGAAACCCAATACCGGGGGGTACAGCCCGCCCACCCTTCCTCCTGATGGGACATAAATATTCGGGATGTCAGTTGTCCCGAGGTAAAGGGGCCTCCTGAGCTGGGCTAATCACCCGCCTGGGAGTATAGCTGATTCAAAGAAACCTTGTGAAAAGCCTCGGAGATTAAGACCGGGATAGATTCGGCGCCTGGCTGGACGCTCCCCTACACTGAAAGGAACTATAGGGGGGGGCGAAAGAAGAAGAAAATTCTAATCTAAGATTCTAATCGATTAATCGGGGAACAAAAAGTTATTCTTAAGAAAAATGAAATTTTTCCTGCAACCATAGAGTAATGCTATCCATTACTCACCAAAAACTGGTGTGGAAAGTCCCACTCTCCCCCACTGGTGAGGGAAAGTAACAGTCTCCTAGATCGAATTTGACAATCAGCACTCTGTTATTTTAAATGTTAAATTATGGTATGATAATATTATTCATTTTATATTCTTAAAATGTTAAAATAAATAATTTTAGAACTATTTTATATTTAATTCAAGATAGGTTTTATTTATTTTGAAGCGATATTATAGAAATATTTAATACAACCTTAAATGTATTAGAACCTTCACACATCAGAAATTTGGAGATCTAGCATTAGCATTACCCACTAGCGCTAGTGTAGTTTTAACAAATTTAAAGTTTCACCTTTAATTTCTTATTTTTTAAATGGTTGGAGGAAAAATGTAATATTTAACACGTAAGAAAAGTGCTTATAACACCCTCGGTTAATTACCACACTCGCCTTCGACTCGTTAGGTAAAATTCACTCGGGTGTAGTAAAGTGGCCCTTTCTTCACTTGTCAAATAAATAACTATATATGTATAGAATCAAGAATTACTAAATTATTACTTTCAAAGTATTCATTACTCTATGGATAGAATTAGTTATTATGTTAGCTTCCGTAATTCGACTCTGTAGCCCCTCTAAGGTCTTATGAAGCCTGAATACAGTGGGTACAATTATTTGGGGAAAAGAAGCAGTTGAGGATGATCTCGTCTAAATCCGCAACCCTGAAAATGGTTGACATAGGAACTGTACGATATTTACATATAAATGATCTTCTAACTTTTACAATCACCCTCTAGTTACTTCCAGCCCACAAAATGTCGGTCCTCTGATCTTTATACAACTTTCTATAGATCTGCATCTTTTAAACATTCCTTTACCGCCATTTCTGGTACTGGAATTCACTTCCTTTTAATATCCGACAGTCCCCCTTAAGTAGATCAATAAAGAAAAATGTCTATATTTTATATCACTGCATTCTCTGTATTGGAATAACGCTCCAAAATCGACGTATTGGAATAAGATGAACAGTTTCGATGAAAGAGTCAAATCTGTTTAATCAATTATATCAAAAATTTAATAAGTTATTTGAATTGATAACGTAAAATTTTATAATTATGTTAATTCCAATTTGATGTATTTTACAGGACTTAATACTTTCATAAATTAAGAGGAAAAACCATGATCCAGTCAACAATTTATTAATTTATTAAATTATAATACGTTTTGACTCTAAAAGTAATTTTAAATATTTCCATTTTTTTTTGTTTTATGCATCAAAACCACAACGTACACAGCTATAAAAGTTACAAGTCAATCCCTACATTAAGAAAAAAATTTAATTAAGTTTTACAACGCTCTAAGCTACCAATTAATTACAAAAGACTTATTTACATGACAGTCATCAGACCTATTTGGGCATACGGAGTTGAGCTTTGGGGCTCTACTAAACCATCCAATTCATCTCGTATCCAATCCTTGCAATCCAAAATCCTTCGTAAAATCCTCAATGCTCCTTATTTTGTTAAGAATAAAGTCATCCATAACGACCTTAATGTCCCATTTGTTGCTGATTTAGCCCGAACCCGGTATATATCCTTTCATAACAAACTTGATTCCCACCCAAACCCACTAGTTTCAAACCTAGCTTCCTCTTCGATCCCCGATAATCCTCCGAGGCGTCTGAAAAGAAGATGGCCTCGTGACCTTCTAAACTGAACTTTTTAATTTGAGTACTACCACTGGGTAGTCTCTCTACTTGTCTTCTCATGTCAATGTATTCACTCATTATATTTACTAGATGTAAATTTTGTGTACAGTTGTAAATTTCAATAAATAAATAAAAAAAAAAAAAAAAATTAAGTTTTACAACATTGTTTTTCTAATTGTTGGGACAATAAATATTTTAAAATTGTATTATTTTAATAATATATTTGCATTGTTTTGTTTTTTACATAAAATTGACTTGTAACTTTTATAGTTATGTACGTTGTAGTTTTGATGCATAAAACAAAAAAATTGTAAACATTGAAAATGACTTTTAGAGTCGAAATGTATAAAAATTTAATAAATTGTTGACTGGATGATGATTTTTATTATAAATTATGTTAATTTAAAAATATTCCATCTTATTATAAAGGTAATTTTTTTCCGGTTGGAATTATACGAGACGAGAACGAACGCACTGGGCTTTGATTATTTTCAAATGTATTCAGGAAATATGAAAAAAAAGAAACTAAAATGAAATTATTACAAACATGATATCTAATTTTATAATTTTTATCTAAAATGTATAGCCATTTTGTATGCAAATTTAAAAACTATTCTCCTTATAGTTGGAAAGTACTCTACCATTGCCAGTACTTTAAAATCCCACAGTATCATATCCCCCTGGGGCATTCAAGTTCTGCCACTGCCATTCGCTATACGTTTGAACACTTTTTACAGAGAAATATGAACTTCTGTTTTAAACGAAGAAAAAAAACAAATTCTTTCGCTCCAAGTGGTTTCATGTTATAGCCATAGTTATAACCTAATTAAGTAAAAAGCGATAATTACTATAATGGCCGAGGCGTGAAGATCTATCATAATCACATATAATAGTATAATTATACATCTCTTAGGAATATATGAATTAATTAAAAAAGATCACGAGTGTTATATAGAGCCAAATTCTAATGAGGCATATTTCCAAAATGCTAAATATTAATAATAAATAATTTTTATATTATAATTTGTTTTTAATTCTTCCTTTTTTTTTAAAAGCTAATTATATAAATTAACACTATATAAGCAACATGTCGTATTTAAATTTCTATTGCGTTATACAAATCGTTTTTTGTGAAACGGTGATCAACGCTTATGGTTGATATTAAGCTATATAAAATTTTGGTACATAATGTAATCACTCACATTTGCATTAATACGATTCCATCTTCTAAAACTATCTATCCGTTATTTTTATTTTGAAGAGAAAAGATTTGCCCTGGCCGGGATTCGAACCCGGGTCGTCTGCATCTCTAGTGCAGTGCTATTAACCACTGAGCTACCAGGGGTCGTATCCAAGCCAGACAAATCCATTCTCTTCACCGATCCCATTTCCCTGTGTTCTCGCAATTTTGTCGATGTATACACGGGGAGAATGTTCATTGAACATTACTTTAATTAGGATCTTGTTGACTTACGTCAATGTTATATTTATAATTTATTTTTATTTATAGTTCTTTTGATGGTGATTTTGAATTTTATATTTTTATTTGAAGAGAAAAGATTTGCCTTGACCGGGATTGGGTTCGAATCCCGGCCTGACGGATACGGATTAATGTTAGCTACTCTCATCTGGGGTCGGTATCGATGTTTATGTAACTATCGATACAGGTTGGTTTTAGTTATCATTTACTGTCGTTTGCACAATTTATGAATCTTTATATACTTAATAGTCCAGGATCCATGGTCCATTTTTGCACTCCATTTTCAATGAGACGCCCAACAATTTCCCGTGCAAAAATTCTCGATTGTGGTAGCTATCAGAGACAGCAAGGATAAAATATGTCGATTTGATGATTCTCAAAAATGTATTACTAACTGGGGTTTTTTTGTTAAATCTCAAGATAATTATCTGGACTATAAATTGAAAGCAGTGTAGCGCAGTTTGTAGCTATGCTGAGGGTTCCTGTTTCAAATCAGAGCACTAGAGATGCAGACGACCCGGGTTTGAATCCCGGCCAGGGCAAATCGTTTCTTTTCAAAATAAAAACCTCTATCCGCAAGTTCCTTATTACTTATTTCGTCTTTCCACACTTTGACTATGCCATTTATGTCACAGCTTTTCCTGTATTTCCTAATTTCCCCCAAAATTGATCCCTAATCTGAAATCCCTAATAATTAATTGCTATATTCATAAGAAGTGATAGATGAATCATTGCAAATATTCTTAATAACGATATATTATTATTGTTTTAATACTAGCTTGTATTATTTATTTATTTATTTATATTATTTATTATTTATTTCTCTCAGCTAAATTCTTGTTATTTGAGATTTTTTTTCAATTTTGTTTTCTTAACCATAACATACCTTTTAGTTTATATGTAGTTCCATGTACTTATCTAACCATTCTATTACTCTTATAATTTAGCCCTTCGGAAAGATATTTTTTGGCTCAATCCTATATACAGTTAAGACAGCTGACATCACGACTCATCCTAATACTATCCTTAACACGTATGCTGATGATACTGGAGAATTAAAAAAAAATCTCAAAAATTGCATCAAATCACTTTTACATTACGTCGTAAACCTATGACTTCCTGCCCTTCAGTATCCTTTAATAATATCCCCCTGGTGCCTGTAGAACAGATCCGATACTTAGGGTTGCATCTCGACAAACGATTAACCTGGAATCCTCATACTAGACTGAAAAGACAAGAAACCTCTCTACGTTTCAGGCTACTTCAACACTTACTAGACAAACGCTCTAAGCTCCCAATTAATTTCAAAAGACTCATATACATGACAATCATTAGACCCATCAGGGCTTACGGAACACAGCTTTGGGGCGCCATCGAATTCCTCTCGTGTCCAATTCCTACAATCCAAAATCCTTTGTAAAATCCTCAATGCCTCTTATTTTGTTAAGAATAAAGTCATCCACAATGGCCTTAATATACTACCTGTTGTTGATTTAGCCCGAATATGATATCAGTCCTTTCATGAACAACTTCATTCTCACCCAAACCCACTAGTTTCAAATTTAGCTTCCTCTTCAATTCCCGATAATCCTCCAAGGCGTCTGAAAAGAAGATGGCCATGTGACCTTCTTAGTTGAACTTGTGATTTGATTACTACCAGTGGGTAGTTTCATTATCTCATGTATGTATCACTTAGCCTATTTACTTGTTGTATTATAATAATAACAGTTGTAAATATCAATAGATAATTTGTTTTTTTAATTTGTACACATCTGTTATTTTAAGGGACTTGCTCCCAAAATAAAGTTATTTTTCATTTTATTTTTTTCTATTATAAAAACACCGACATGCATTCAAACTGGACAAAGGAGAAGGTTGTATTTAATAGTTTGCGCATCTATATCCTCACCAACCGTAAACACAAAGTAGGTATTTTACTATATATATATTTGAATAATATATATGTACGAAAACATTTAAATAACAGGAAGTATAATAATATATTATATGATTTTAGGAATCTGACATTTGCTATTAGTTTAAAAGATTATAGCTTATGATAAATCGTGTTAAATCGGCTTATCTTGAAATTGATATAGAAGCGAGAGCTTTAGACCTTTCCGGTTGTAAGTCGTTAATAAAGGAAGTCGTAAAGGTTAATTATTGGTAATTATTTATTTTAATAAACCGTTTTATTTATTATATATTTACCTTAACTTAGTTTTGTATTTTTGAAAATTATTTTAAGTGTATTTTAAGTCTGGATAGGCTGTTTATATTTGTTACATATAACTTTTAAAAGAAGTAATTAATTCAATGAAGAAATATGATTTATTTCATTCATTTTATTTTTCAGCACGTGGTAAAGATTATATACAATTTCTAAAACAAATGTTTTTCAGGAAGGCGATTTGTTCGAAAGCTCGCTTAAACGCTAGGCTTTTGCGGGGCTGCTTATCACCAGCTATGTGATCCTTCCTTCGTCGTTTATAGATTAAATAATTTATTGAATTACTGATAAGCTACAGCACACCCGAAAGTAATGTTAATTAACTAGTAAAACAACATTATCGTTGCAAGGTACTTGTATGCTTAGGTACTTATAATTTAATATCAGTATATAATGTAAAATCAGGCTTATGCCTCAATTAAGGGGACTTTATAGTGCCTGGGTGAGCCCAAAGAAGGTTCGCAGATCCCTTGCGATTCTTCTTTCGTTTTTAATATATTTAATAATTTATCTGTTATCGCCGAAATTGAACACCAGACGTTCAACAATGCGACTCAGCGCTATACCAACTAAGCAGCACCTTCCTTATAAAATATCTTGAATTATTGCTAAACTACTGCACACACAAAAGTAACGTTAAAGAGGAAATATAATCTTATAGTTACCAGGCACTTGTGTGCTTACATTGAATGTTACATGTTAGTGAAGTCGTCACATTAATCCGTAAACTAGGTCTACGGGTCAGGTGTCTACTAGTCGGGTCAGGATTTATTATATTTTTAGGAATTCATTCGTACCCATGGAGCCCATCTTATCAGCTATTACTTCAGTTATATTGGTAGAGAACCATGGTAGAGATGAGACGTTTGTGAACGAACTAGTTCAGGAAAATGAAGTATAAAGAGCGCTCTCTGTTTTGGTGAACTATAGTTCTTTTTTAAATTTATTATTATTTTTTAGTCTTTGCTATAATTTATTAATATTTTCTCTTAAAAATAAAAATATTAAAAAATTATAGCAATGATTAAAAAATTATAAATAATATAATGACGTAAGTCAACAAGATCCTAAAATTAAAAGTAATGTTCAACGAACATTCTTCCTCGTGTATACATCGCAAGTAGCGAGAACACGGGGGATAAGGGATCGGTGAAGAGAACAGATTTGTCTTAGGTGGGGGGTGACCCCGGTAGCTCAATTGGTTAGATTGTTGCTACGGTGAGGCGGACGAACCCGGCCGGGGGTAAATATTTTCTCTTCAAAATAAAAATATTTATAGTTCTTTTTAGTTCACACCACTCACCAACTACCACACTCGGACAGGGAACCGTCGGCGTCTGACCTACGATCGAAAGACGAACTATTGAACTAAGTGAACTATAAGTGAAGTCTGTAATAGTATAGTAAATATTTAAATCAAATAAACTATCAAAAATTCTTTTTATTCAATATAATGCAAAATAATAAGTGTAGATAATGTAAAAAAAAGTGTATAATAAGATACATAAAATAAACTCAATCAATGTAAATATATCATCAATTATTACATCGATTGTAATAATTGATATATTACAATCGATGTAACTATATCATAAATATTAAAAAATGTAAATTATATAAAATAAATGTAGAAATAAGATAGAAGTGTAGAACCTTTGGCCTCTCAGTTTCTCCCAATTTTCCATATAGTCCAGGATCCATGGTCCATTTTTGCACTTGATTAGTATCAAGCTGAATCTTCGTGAATAGCTTCGTTTCGATGAGACCCCCAACAATTTTCTGTGCTATAATTCTCGATTGTGGTAGCTAACAGAGGTAGCAAGGATAAAATATGTCGATTTGATGATTCTCAAACATTTATTACTAACTGTTTTTTAAAAATTAAATCTCAAGATATTATCTAAAATATTTGTCCTACAAAATGTATGGTTTGATCAAAGAGCCCCTCCTTCCAATATGTATCGATAACGTAATCAAAGAAGAAGACGTAAAAAAAACAAAAAACAGCTGGTTAGTAATCTTTTTTGATGACTTCGTTATCGATACACGTTGGAAGGAGGGGACTCTTTGATCAAACCATACATTTTGTAGGACAAATATTTTTTCAAATAATTTAGATAATTATCTTGAGATTTAACAAAAAAAAAACGCAGTTAGTAATAAATTTTTGAGAATCATCAAATAGACATATTTTATCCTTGCTACCTCTTTTAGCTACCACAATCGAGAATTTTCGCACAGGAAAATGTTGGGGGTCTTATCGAAACAAAGCTATTCTCGAAGATTCAGCTTGGTAGTAATCAAGTGCAAAAATGGACCTTGGATCCTGGACTAATAGTTCAATACCTCTCTTAGTTTAGTGCATTTCTAGTTCTTTTGAAAATGAACTATGTAGTTCATTGAACTAGTTCATAATAATGAACTATCTCAAAAGGAACGATCCAGTAAAAGGAACTACCTTCCCCAGCTCTAGTGCATGGTCTCTAAATCTGCCCTGTAAAACCACCTATTTTCTGTACTTTTCTGGACCGAATAACCTTCTAACCTGGAATCGTTATTTTCTAATACACTAAGTGGTTTGTTCATTCTTTTCGAACCTTAGAACTTCAGAATTACATTTAGAGCTCCCACGAAAGAATATTAAGACATCAGAGATTATCCAGCCATTTTGATTCCAACATATGATCCTCCGGTAATTGCCCTTAGACGTTCTGTTGGAGCTGTCCATTCATCTGAAGACAGGAACCTTCGGGTTATAGGAGCCTCGAAGAAGACCGTTACCATACTCTCGGTGCCTTACCGCTATCAGGAAACGATGCGAAGAAGTCGAAGGAGGTTTAATTAAGCGATTAGCTCTTCGGACAGGAGTGAGGAGGAGATAGGACAGCTCCCCGACGGACAGGCAGAACAAACAGACCCTGAGGCGGTGGGTAACCTTAGTGCCCTCGACCGTAATCACATCAATGCTCGGGTTTTAATTTACTTTTCATATCCCGGGGCTGAGTGAGCCTTCTCAGGGATGTTTCCATTAACCCGCGGGATACGGGATAGCTATCCCAATATAGCCGACATCATCAACATCATCAACCCGCCTGACTATCTGTAATTGGCTGGTTTCGGTAGCAGTGCCTAGTTAATTTTTGGATTGGCTTGGAACGAATCTAGTCGTGTGTCAGCTTGTTATGGTTTGGGCAGGTTTGTTTGTTGTAGCGGATTAACATTCATCGAAATTTTATCAACTCTAACTATTAATACATATTTATATCCTATCCGAAAATCCCAGATCCTCAAGACACGTGGATATTTGTTCATGAAAACATAATGAACGATACCAATTATAATAATGAAATGCCTTCTCCAAAAACGGTCACCTCACGATCTATTGGGATAACAGGCGATACTGGGCGTCATAATAAACCTGATATTCTTCTTAAAGTTGAGAGTGAGATATTATCATTGATATAGCGTTCCTCAATGACAATAATATCAACATAATAGTTAGAGAGAAACTAAAGAACTATCTTCGTACCTATTGTAATGTTTATAAATTCCCTTCAACCTTCTTTATAATTTATCATAATTTAAATTCTAGTATTTCTATATTAATACATTAGTGGAAAAATTCCAACTAAAAACGTTAAGTCTCTAAACTAAAACAGGAAATTAAAAATACCTGTCCAATATTTCGCCTATTTAGGCATCCTCAGGGCAGAAAGAGAATAATAGCAAACTAAAAGATGAATAATGCACCCAAAAAACATGTCTTCTCTCTATATAATTATTGTAATCTTATTTATGTTATTTTTTATTTCTTGTACTCTGTTTTTTTTTAAATGTTATCACTGGAGGTATTTCGCAATTTTTTTTCTCATAAATTCTTTCTCATTTATTAATTTAATGGTAATAATTAATTAAATGTAATCCTATTATACTCTAAGACATAATAATACGCTGTATAGAGATCTGTAATGTTATTCTAAAGGGACTTGTCCCGGAATAAATAAAGAATTTATTATTATTATTATAGCGTAGATGACCCTAGTGCAACTGTGTTAAATTAAAATTATTTTGTTTACAAGGAAAATAACAGGGAACAGAGTTGGTCAATAAGTAGGGAATTCCGTAACTGATTTCTACAGGGGTTAGATACCAGCTGTAGTAGAAAATGATTCATTCAGCCTAACAGTCAGAATAGACACTGTGGGGTCTAGATAGCCTTTTAGGACATTCTCAGCCTCTTAAATGACCCCCAAGCCTAAAGGTTGAATGTTCTAGTTAATTCCAGGTAATATCCTAAGAGGGATAAAGAGGAGCTGGATGAGAGATCTTATTGAACAGTTCGTTTCAAATAGTCCAGGATCCATAGTACATTTTTGCTCTTGATTACTATCAAGCTGAATCTTCGCGAATAGCTTCGTTTCGATGAGACGCCCTACAATTTCCTGTGCGAAAATTCTCGATTGTGGTAGCTAACAGAGGTAGCAAGGATAAAATAAGTCAATTTGATGATTCTCAAAAATTTATTACTAACTGTTTTTTTGGTTTTTTGGTTAATCTCAAGATAATGATCTAAATTATTTGAAAAAATATTTGTCCTACAAAATGTACGGTTTGATCAAAGAGTCCCCTCCTTCCCATATAAATGAAAAAAAAAAAATCAGCTGGTTAGTAATCATTTTTTATGACGTCGTTTTTTTTTAGAATCGTCAAATCGACATATTATCGACATATTATCCTAGTTACCTCTGTTAGCTACCACAAACAAGAATTTTCGCACAGGAAATTGTTGGGCATCAAGATTCAGCTTGATTACTATCAAGTTTAAAAATTGACCATAGATCCCGGACTAATCACGCCAGGAGGTGCCGTTGGGTTTCGCTTCCCCACATTCCTCTCAATGGTTGTCAGAAACTTAACTGATGAGTGTGAAAGAGCTAAATAATAAAGAGGAAATAGATGTGGGGAACATTTTTTTTCCTAACGGATTCCAGATACTGTAATGGATTTAATGGAACTAGGATAAGTGACATAATTTAACTGTAATGATAATCAGAGCTCGATATCCCGGATGCATGGTGATAACTTATCCTAGCAGAAGGAAACCGGAACCCGGGGCGATAAAGGATGGTTAAGGACTCGTATCAGGGAATTATATTGTATTTAATTAAATCCTTGTTAAAACAACACGTGTAAGGACAAAGTACTCCGTTCCACTAGAGAAAAGTAATAGCAATAATATTAATTATTATTATTATTAGATGGGATTCCAAAAATATGGGAAGATTGAAGAATATTGTACTAGTTGCAACTCTTTTGTGAAAAAATGACAATCGTGTTTGATAGAAATTGCATCAGCTATTATTGTTACCTTTCTGATCCTAAATGTGTAAAAAATCGCATCCGATAAATCACTTTTAACTTACGTCCTAAACCAATGACTTCCTGCCCTTCAGTATCCTTTAATAATATCCCACTTGTGCCTGTAGAACAGATCCGATACTTAGGGTTGCATCTAGACAAACGATTAACCTGGAATCCTCATACGAGACTGAAAAGACAAGAAACCGCCGTGGATCTCTGTACTGATGTAAAATTGTAAAAAAAAAAAGTTAAAAAATTTAAATTGACTACTCTTTGTGGCAATCAATTGATCTACTAATGCCAGACAAATCCATCATAATTTAAATACATAAGTCTGAAAATTTTTTCGTGCATCCCTGAAATTATATTGTATGTATTATTTTTTCTCCCCCCCCCAGTAACCCCTTGTAGGGGCCGTTTATTATGACATGCACATCTTGCTTAAATAATAAATGCATGAATGGATTACATTTGATTAATATTGCCTTTCGTATTTAAGCTATTAAACAAGATGGAAAAAATGGTCATAATGAATTGATTTATGTTTAATAAATATTTCTAAATATCGAAAGCATTTAATATTTTAAATATTACTGCTATAATGATATCGTTACGGCATTATTAATTATGAAATAGTTTTAATATTTCCATGAATAAATGAGAAGAAAAAGAAATAATTAAAAAATTGAATTCCTAATGGACATACGATGTTAAAATTTTAGTAGATGGATATAATTGTATATTTGTGTCGATTTTGGTGAATCATTCATTAATACTTTTAAAAGTAATTATTTTCTTGTCACTAAATAATTTATACTTAATAAATAAAACATTTACATCCACAAACCAGCTGTTGAGCGTATTATCGGCAAAAACACTTCCCTGCGCAACCGTTGACTGCACTGAACCCAGCATTCCTGATCTCTTGAAGTGGTACAGCTTTTCGTTTAGCATCAAGTCACTATTGGCTTGCACTAAAATTAAAATTGTAGTTAGAAAATAACATTAGAATATTATAATAATAAAATATAATATAATTAGAATAATATACTACTCATGATAAAATCTAGGAAATCTAAGTACAAAGCTTAAATTATCTAAAATGCAAAGAATTTTTTTTTTCTAACATTATTTAAAAAAAAATTAATTTCATTGGGAATAAATTTCTAAATATTTTTTAAACATGTTAGTATTATTTTTACTTCTACATCTTCTAAATTTGTTATATCTGAAAATTAAAAAATATTTATAAAAATAAAATAAGTAGTAATTAAAATATTTAATTATCTTAATTAATGGCTTCATTGTGTTACGATGCTATAATAAATATAGTAGATATAGTTATATCTAAAATACAGTAAATTCAGCATTCTTAATTAATTTAAATATACATTATATATTTATATATATTTTATGAATAAAGATACATACCAAAAGTAATTATTTCAGAGAAGACATATATTATGATAATTTTATAAACCTGTGATGTAGACTTGAGAAAAGCACGAAACTGACTGAATATTAGAAAGGAAGTGGGCAATTTGTTTTGAGCGGATAATAGAGTTATAGATTCTGATTGGCTGTCACCTTTGTACCATATCTGTTTCAAAAACATCGCTCATTAGTAAGCCGGATACCGTGGATGGTGAAGGTGCTCTGTTAAATTACTCTTTTTAAAATAACAAATTTGTAAAATAATTTTGAAATAGTGTGATTGCTAAGTGATAAGTGTTATAATAATAGTGTGTGTTAATTATTTTATTCATATTCTAATTTATTTTAGTAATTCGGTGTTTCAGTGAAATTAATTCAATAGATTCATTAAAAGTGTTTAAACAGGTACTAAAATTAGCGTTTATATTTGTAAAGAATATTATTGAAATCACGAAATCACCATATATATATATGTGTATATATATGTATGTATATATATATATACAAATATTATATATAATATCATATATTATATTATACTAATATAATATTACATATTATATATAATGCTATATATATACTAATAGGGAGCAGAGTGGCTCAGTGGTAGAGCACTGAGTTGCCATACCGGAAATCCTGGTTCAAATCCCGCTGCAGGCCAAGCCTTTTATTTAGTCTGTTTGCAGCGGGAGATGGATAATATAGGGTATATTATCTGGGGCCCACCCAGCCTCTATAAAATATTATAAAAATAGGGTACCCAAAATAAGGCGGAAAAATCTGGCGGTTGAGCATGACCTAGGACAAGTCACCTCCTTGCAGAACCATTGTCCATGACACAGTACAGTCTCTACCATGTACTGAACCCCAGACCCTTCATGGGTTGTAGTGGTACATGTTTTTTTTCTTGTTTTTTTTTTAAACTATATTATAAATGTGAAAGTAACTCTGTCTTTCCGTTGCGATTTAAATGAAATTTGGTACAGAGATAGTCTAGAAGCCTGAGAAAGGACATAGGCTACCTTTTAATGCGAAAAAGGTTTGTAAGAGGTTGAAATAGGGGATGATTTAATATAATTGACTTAATTTGAAATAAATAATAGAAGCGCTTCCACTTTTAAATTTAGAACAAAGATTAGTTTTTGACACAGTTGTTCAAAATGTTGCCAGTGGCGAAGGAGTTTTCTGTTTTTAGGATGCTCCAGGAGGCACTGGCAAAACCTATCTTTTAAATTTACTATTAGCCCAAATCCGGAAAGGTAAAGGAGTTGATGTTCCAGTAGCTTCCTCTGGAATAGCTGCTACGCTACTTAGTGGGGCAGGAACAGCGCACTCAGTTCCATTGAACTTAGCTCTTGAGAAAGTACCAATATGTAACATTAGCAGAAGCAGTGAGCGTGGAAGAATGTTAAAGCAGTGTAAGCTGTTGTTTTGGAATGAATGTACGACGTCCCATAAAAGACCAATCGAAGCACTGGATGTCCTTAAACCAATCTTGTTCTTATTAATTTATTTTTGAGTGATGCGATTTCTATGACCACGATTGTAGTTAAAATGCAATTAATTTTATAATAAATATAGGAATGGGATATTAATAATTTATTTATATTTATAATTACTGGAATTAAGGCGTTCAAGACCAAAAGCTGGTAACTCCAAAATTGACTTATTAACATTTTTCCCCATTTAAGTCAAGGAATTTTGTCTAACATTACAGTGTGCCGTCTCATTTCTTATGGTTATCCGTGTTCTGAAACTGACGTGTCGGGAGCATATAGCTTTAATTGACTAAACTAACGAAAATGTGAAAAAGTCAAGTTTTTTAATTGCATTCTAGTAATAGTCCAGGATCCATGGTCGATTTTTGCACTTGATCCTGCTGAATCTTCGTGAATAGCTTCGTTTCGATAAGACGCCCAACAATTTCCTGTGCGAAAATTCTCGATTGTGGTAGCTAACAGAGGTAGCAAGGATAAAATATGTCGAATTGATGATTCTCAAAAATTCATTACTAACTGGGGTTTTTTTTGTTAAATTTTAAGATAATCATCTAAATTATTTGAAAAAATATTTGTCCTACAAAATGTATGGTTTGATCAAAGAGTCCCCTCCTTCCATCGTGTATCGATACCGAGTTTTCACAACACGGTAGTCAAAAGCACTATATAGCAGTTAAGAAGTACTTGACACCGCAGAGGCTTGGAACCCGATGTATGTCCCTTCCGAAGGACGGCATAGGCATGGAATTTTTACCCCCTTTAAGAACCCCTAGGGGGATTCGAATCCGCGACCTTAGGCATAGCATTCAACTAAGTTATCGCCCATTGATGCTATTAATTTATCATGCCTTGTCTCTGCTCCAGTTTACATGACTATTGGCTCAGAGTAGAGCGGCATTATCATTGATCTGGACGATATCGGCTGAGGTTTGAAGGATCCGCCATCAATTGTACCGAATGTCATCCTCCTGATACAGTTCGTGGGGGAGGCGCTAGGCTAACATGCCTGATTACACCATGAATAATACATGATACATTATCTATTCATGTATGCGCCTGATAAATGTATCGGCTAACTATAGCTAATATGTAGGTAGATATCTCTGATGGGAGAATAGATAGGCGGGTTATATCGATCTGGTTTTGATAGTCCTCGTCTAATCGTCTTCTGGGTTCGAGTCCTTCCTGTCCTTGGTTCTCCTAAAGATGAAAAATGAGGAAGAAAATGGTCCGGGTAGAGGTCAATAAATTTCTCTTAGATGTGGAAAAAAAAAAATGAAAAAGTTTGGTCTTGAACCGTCTTGTTTTATAAACTTATTTATTTTTGTGCAAATACAATTAGGAACGAAGTAGCTCAATATGTTGAGTGCTAGGTTAATGCAATTCCGTTTGACTAAAAAAAAAACCTGTACCACTACAACCCGTGAACGGGTCTGGGGTTCAGTACATGGTAGAGACTGTACTGTTTCATGAACAATGGTTCTGCAAGGACGTGACTTGTCCTAGGTCACGCTCAACCGCCAGATTTTCCGTCCTTTTTTTGGTTACACTATTTTTATAACACTTTATAGAGGCTGGGTGGGCCCCAGGTAGGTCCTAGATCCCATATGATGCATCTCCCGCTGCAAACAGACTAAATAAAAGTCATGGCCTGCAGCGGGATTTGAACCAGGATTTCCGCGATGACAACTAAGTGCTCTACCAGTGAGCCACTCCGCTCCCCAATTCCATTTGACTGGAATTGTTTAATTTTTTCACTTGGAAAATGACATCATCATGTTGATGCTAAACTTTTTGAATTGATCAAAATGGTATACAAAATACATGTAATAACGGAGTCCAACTGTAAAATCTATTGATAAAGTTGTGGCTTTGGAAATAAAAAATTATATTAGAAGGTAGCTATAATAGACCAGTGCAGAAGCCTTTGAAAATGGAAAAAGTAAAAAAAAAATTATAGTAGAATGAAACCGATTGGTAAAGGAAAAGAATATAACAAAAATAAAAGGAAAAATAATTTACGGGCGATCTGAGGTCGGGAAATGGAAGGGGGGGGGGTTAAGGGTAAAAAACAGTTTATCTCGATTTCTGGCAAAACTACAAGTCCTATGGAAAAAATTAAATCGCAAAGTTGTAGGTAATAAATAGATCTACAACTTTTGTATTTACACTTTTTTCACATAACCTCCAAATGTATGTGAAAAATTAAAAAAAACAAGTTTTTGTTTTTTTATTTTTATCTTTAAAAAAAAAAGATTTCACGAAATTAGGTGAAAACTCACTTTCTTATGTCCCAAACACACTGTTTATTTATTTAAAATATTTATTTTTGCACCTTATTTAGGATTAATATCGAAAAAGCACCCAAATTTTCAATCGAAAATTCTCATGTCTGCTTTCTCAAGTCGGTGGGCTCTTTGTTAAAATCTCTACCTTCTGATGGTGTAAGAAAAATATACATCACTTTATTTTAACAAATGTTCGTCAATATATTAGTTAAAATTTATTTTTATTAATTGTTATTTTTATGTTATGTATAAAAAAAAAGTACATTAAAAATAACAATTAATAAAAATAAATTATAAATAATATATTGACTTATGTCAACAAGATATTAATTAAAATAATGTTCAATGAACATTCTTTCCTGTGTATACACATCGCAAAAATAGCGAGAACACGGGGATATATGGGATCGGTGAAGAGAACAGATTTGTCTTAGGTGGGGGGCGACCCCGGTAGCTCAAATGGTTATTGCAACGGTGAGGCGGACGAACCCGGCCGGGGGTAAATTCTCGATTGTGGTAGCTAACAGAGGTAGCAAGGATAAAATATGTCGAATTGATGATTCTCAAAAATGTATTACTAACTGGTTGTTTTTTTGTTAAATATCAAGATAATTATCTAAATTATTTGAAAAAATATTTGTCCTACAAAATGTATCGTTTGATCAGAGTCCCATCCTTCCAACATGCATCGATAACGAGGTCATCAAAAATGATTACGAACCAGCTGATTTTTTTTTACTACTTCTTTTTTGACTTCGTTATCGATACATATTGGAAGAGGGGACTCTTTGATCAAACCATACATTTTGTAGGACAAATATTTTTTCAAATAATTTAGATAATTATTTTGAGATTTAACAAAAAAAAAACCAGTTAGTAATAAATTTTTGAGAATGATCATATCGACATATTTTATCCTTGCTACCTCTGTTAGCTACCACAATCGAGAATTTTCGAGAGGATCGGTGAAGAGAAAGGATTGGTCTGACTTGGATACGAACCCTGGTAGCTAAGTGGCTTAGCTAACATTGCTACGGAGAAGTAGACGACCCAGGTTCGAATCCCGGTTAGGGCAAATCTTTTCTATTCAATATAAAATTGCAGATCCCACAGGCTGCATGCGTGTCTGTTAACTTAGTATATAATTAATCTTCTACAGTCAGATTCGAACCCCGCACCTTCAGCTTAACAACTCAGCTCGCTACAACTGTGTTACTCCACTGTCTTGTGTCGAAATATAGGACCTTCGAATTTACTAACCCTCTTGGTTTTATTGCTTTATGGGTTGTAGCGCCTTCGAAGATCCTCCAAGAAGATGATGATGAAGTCAAGAGCATGATGATGATGATGTCGTACAAGACAGAGAGAGGAGACACACTATGGCCGCGTGGGTTGCCTTGACGGCTCTATCTGTCCACTTTATAAATATTTAGCTGCGACCGCCCACTGTACGTGACGCACCTCGGTTGTGTCGATGAATCTGATTGGTCGGTATAAAAACCTACCAGTCCTCTGATTGGTTGTTGTCCTGGTCCTTTGCCAGTAAAAGGATTAGGGTAAAGCTTGTACATGATTGGATTTTTCAATCAGTTTAAGAAAGCTAGTAGTAAATCTTAGACATTCTTTACTTTTGAAGTTTTCTTATTTTTTAAAACTTTCGAAAACAAATTACCAGATCATAAAAGAGAAAACATAATTTTTACTTTTTTTTTTTTTTACTTAACGTAGAAGTTAAAAGATGCTTAAAACCGTAAGAGAACTGATATTTATCAAATGTGGCTAGAAAAGAGTTAACAATCATTGTTATATCAAAATCATGATTTTAAGGATGCTTAAATCCATCAAGAGGTACACGGAAGAGACTATAATGTTCATATGACAGCGGGAGGTGATTTGTCCAAAATCACGATCAAAATCCAGGTTTCCCCCCGATTATCTGGTACTCAAGTCATAGAGGCCGAGTAATTACCCCAGAAGGGTCTGTAGATCGCAAGGAGAACATCTGTGACAGTTCACTAAATATTGAATTATTTTAGTTCAAGTGCAATAAAATTTTTATATAGTTCTCATATTTATTTTAGTGATCTTAACAACGTTTCAGCCAATGTTTTGTCAAATTTAAACTTATGTCCAGTTTGTAAACCTTCTCCTTGGGGAGCCTATTATAATGAGTACCAACCAAACTAGTATTGTCTTGAAATATTGGGCTTTTGCATTATTTAAAATAGTTAAGTTTGGTTTTTTAAATATGTTTATTGAAATTTACAACTGTATACAGAATACATCAAGTAAATATAATGAATGATTACATTGACATGAAAAGACAAGTAGAGAAACTACCCAGTCCCATCTTCTTTTCAGACACCTCGGAGGATTATCAGGAATTGAAGAGGTTGCGAGGTTTGAAACTAGTGGGTTTGAGTGGAAATGAAGTTTGTCGTGAAAAGATTGATATCGGATTCGGGCCAAATCAGCAATAAATGGGACATTAAGGTCATTATGGATTACTTTGTTCGTAACAAAGTAAGGAGCATTGAGGATTTTGGATTGTAAGGATTGAATACGAGAGGAATTCGATGGCTTAGTGACCACCAAAGCTCTATTCCGTAAGTCCAGATGGGGCTAATGATTGTCATGTATTTGAGTCTCTTGTAATTAATCAGGTGCTTAGACCGTTTGTCTTTAAATACTGAAGTAGCCTAAAACGGCGAGATTCTTGTCGTTTCAGTCTAGTATGAGGATTCCAAGTTAAGCGCTTGTCAAGGTATAGTTTTAAGTACCAGATCTGATCTGCAGGACTTAAAAGGTTGTTATTAAACGATACAGGAGGGCAGGAAGTCGCTGATTTACGACGAAGGAAAATAATTAAGTTAATTTCTAATATTTAGAGTAATGGCTTAGTCAGTATGTCAGTATTCCAGTGGCTTTGTGATTTGTTATTTTTTTTTTTAATATTTATAATATAAAAGGTTAAGGCTCGACAAAAGGTTCGTTGGACGGCAATCAAATATGTCACCAACAATTTTTTTTCCTTTTTTTTGTCTATAGTTTAATCTCAAGCTTTATATTGGATGTCATATCAAGTAAAAAAGAGGCGTCACTCTTAAACTTGCTCTTATTAACAGATGATATAAGATCAATTTTATTAAAAGGCCTCAAATCTATCTATACATATTATAAAACAAAGTCCTCAGCCGTGTTTGTCTGCGGTAAACTCAATAACTACTGCACGGATTTTCATGTGGTTTTCACTAATAGATAGAGTGATTCACCAGAAAGGTTAAGGTATAATTTGTTTAGGTTTTGTATAAATGGGTTGGAATATAACGATAATTGACGAAAATGTTGGAAAAAGTATTGTTGGAAGTTTAGCAACAAGTATAGCCTCCAGGGAGGTTTCATCGATGACGGAGCCTAATTCCTTCTAACGGGCGTGAAAATAAATTCCGATATGAAGAAATATTTAGTTAGTTTTTTTTTGTTTTTTTTATATCTACATAATAAAGTACACTAGTGAAACAAACTATGTAGGCATAATATGGCTCATTACCCATGCAAAGCCGGGGTTGAAAATTAATCGTTGAAATTTTTTTTTTTTTTTTTTTTTTTATTTAATTCAATGATATTTACAACTATAATTGTATTATATCAAGTAAATGTGCAAAAATGTAGAATATGACATGAAAACACTTGTGGAGAAACTACCCATCGATAGCACTCCAATAAAGTTCTATAGTAGATGATCTCGAGGCCATCTTCTTTTCAGACGCCTCGGAGGGTTATCAGGAATAGTATGGGAAGCAAGCTGAGAGACTAGCGGATTTAAGTGCGTATGGAGCTTGTTATGGAAGGATAGGTATCTAGTTTAGGCCAAATCAGTAACATATGGGATATTAAGATCATGATGGATGAGTTTGTTTGTGACATAATAAGGAGCATTGAGGATTTTACGAAGGATTTTGGATTGTAAGGATTGGATACGAGATGAATTGGATGGTTTAGTAGAGCCCCAAAGCTCAACTCCGTATGCCCAAATAGGTCTGATGACTGTCATGTAAATAAGTCTTTTGTAATTAATTGGTAGCTTAGAGCGTTTGTCCAGTAAGTGTTGAAGTGGCGAAAACGTCGAGCAGTTTCTTGTCTTTTCAGTCTTGTATGAGGATTCCAAGTGAGACGTTTATCCATATGGAGTCCTAGGTAACGTATCTGTTCGACAGGGTTCAGTGGAATATTATTAAACGATACAGTAGGACAGGAATTCGTAGGTTTACGACGAAGGGTGAAGGTAATTTGATGGGATTTGTTAGGATTTATTTTAATCCTCCAATTTTGACACCATTCTTGTAGGTGTGAGATATGGGATTGAAGAGATTGGAATGCAACAAATGGGTCCTTATTAACCGATAACACACATGTGTCATCAGCGTAAGTAGTGAGGACAGTGCTAATCGTTGAAATTAAAACACAATCTTGCGATTGAGTTATTATTTGCTATCTTGAGTAAAAGATATCTTTACTTCTAACTAAACGGTACCAGTAACCGTTAACTCAATTAACACAAATTTGAGGATACAGGTACCGTTTTTCGCAAGCATGACGAATGTCAAGACCTGCTAACTAGATCGTAAAGACACCTCGTTAAAGACATCCTTCACGGTGAATTGGAAGAAGCCGAAGAAGTGGATGGATGAGTCGACCCAGAGAAACCTGAAGGTGGATCAATATATTAACAGGCTAATAAGTGGATAGAACAGAGCTAGGCTGCAGGCGTCCTTCGCCTCGAGCTCTTTCCATCTCCCCTCAGGCCAAGCATCATTATCTTCCTCTTATACAATTATTTCTCCACCTGTTATTCATATTCTTCTTCTTCTTTTCATCCACTGTTCATCTTTCTATCCATGAGGCAGAGCGTACCGGAAACTAATATCGATAATTTTAATCTTGTAACATTAATTAATGAAAATACCTTTATGAACCTGCTAAGTTATTGCTGTTCGAGGTAAACTCAATAACTACTGCACGGATTATCATGCAGTTTTCACCAATAGAAGAAAGGAAGGTTTAGGTATATAATTTGTCGAGGTTTTGTGTAAATGGGTTGGAATATAACGATAATTGTTGGAAATGTTGGATAAAGTATGGCCGCTTGGGAGGTTTCAAAGAAGACGCTGCCTAATAACTTTTATCTATCAAACTATCTATACATATTATAAAACAAAGTCCTCGGCCGCGTCTTTTCGCGGTAAACTACAGCACGGATTTTTTTACGGTTTTCACCAATATATAGAGTTGTTCACGAGGAAGGTTTAGGTATATAATTTGTCGAGGTTTTGTGTAAATGGGTTGGAATCGATGGAAAAAGTATAACCTTTCAGGGAGGTTTCATCGAAGGCGCTGCTTTATGCCTTTGTCATATAACGAAACAATGCATGGTCGAATATTCATCTTTTATAGATCTACAAAAATCAGTGATAGCATGTATCTATCTTTTATCTTCTAAAAAATTGATTACGTAAATTTTTTTTTTTTTAAAATTTATTTATTGATATTTACAACTGTATAATAAAAATACATCTAGTAAATGTGCTAAGCGATACATAATGACATGTGAAAATGACAAGTAGAGAAACTACCCACTGGTAGTACTCAAATCATAAGTTCAACTAAGAAGTCACGGGGCCATCTTCACGTAAAATTTAGAAAGCTATTTATATGAGTACAGTATTAATCCTTACCAATTATATACTTTAGTTACCTTAAGCATTTCATGTGGATTATTAGAATATTTTATACCTCATAATTTAAATGAGTATAAAATAGATAAATATAAACAAAATTTCAAAAGAACTTGAGACAACATTGGGTATCCGCTAGGGCTACAGCCTAGGCCCGTTGCTCTTCATCACTTTTTTGGACTAGTGATGTGCCGGATACGGATCCGAATATTTGGTGTCAAGATCCGCGGATAAGGATCTTGACTTTTTTTCTCAATTGATGTCCGTGCGCATGACCTTGATAGTTTTCGCCCCTTGACGCTTTGCGTGACAGACAGGACCATGTAGGTGCAGGAGTAGGTTAGGAACATGTTTCGAGTTTTCGACTTGCACTAGGCGGCATAGATAACATTTGTGTTTGGTAGTGAGTTATACAATTGTAAACAAAGAAGTTTTTCTTTAAACCTTAAAAGGATCGCCTGAGTCAAATTTTAAATGTAGTTTTTCACTGCTACCTAATAACCTTTATTCAGAGTTATTTTAAATTTACTGAAAACCACTTAATTACGTGTTAGTTACACTATAAAAAGCAACTTTTAATCAGGAGAAACATCGAAAACGAAAAAAAAATTTCATTTTTCCATTAAAAACTAAGATCAGCTGATCGGTTATTTGAATGGAGGACTGAATTTTTTTTCATTTCGGCGTTTATAGGGTCATTAACACGTACCTGAGAGTTTTCCAGTGAATATAAAAGAACCCTATATAAAATTTCATCTATGTATTGAAAATTAATAAGGTAAAAGATCCATCAAAAAAGTAACAGTTACAGATCTTTCTTTTCTCTCGGATATCCGCGGATACGGATACGGATACCCGACACATATTGGACTAGGCACTGAGGTGCCCAAATTCCAGAAATGTGAAATATGGTCCGACAGGGGTTCTTGAGACCAAACTGGCCGTCTAGAAATCGACCTTCCTTCCTTTCCTATCTTACTCTTCGGAATCGTGGACCTTAACCATAAAGCACAGAATGCGGTACTTACGAAAAGTAGAATGGAAAACTCGGAGAGATAAGACACGGAACACAATACGGGCTAATCTCGATATTAAACCCGTGGAGACTATCCTGGAGGAACACAAACTAAGGTGGTTCGGACATCTACTTAGGATGGAGCCAGATAGGAACGCCAGGCCTACGAGACCCGTAGAAGGAAAAAGACCCAGAGGAAGGAAGGCCTCGCATATCCTGGGAAGGGATGATTTTTTATCTTAATACGTTTGGTATTTTATACTTAAAATAAATATAACAAAGTGTATAATATATATATATATGTATATATGTATAATAAGTTTGGGATCAGGCGTCTTTGGAGTAAGAAGGTGTGAAATACTTGAAGTTTGGATTTTTTATATTCTCTTTATTTCCAGATCGGCTATTCCTAGCCTTACATGGTTTTTTAAATAATGAATTTTAAGATTTAACACTTAGTGAAAGTGTGGGTTTCGTCTCATGCAAGAGACACCCCTAACTGTACATTATCAGATTATTTACAGAGAAGATGTAAATATTTAATAGTGTTTTTTCATATAAAAGAGTGATAGTAGTTTGAATATAAAACATTTAAATAAGTAAACAAAATTAAAATTAATGTAATAATAAACAGAGCTATAGTACTATAAAACGGAAAACTAAAAGAAAACATGATTATATTCATTTTGTTAAAACGATTGGTGAGAAAACGTTATCTATTGAGATCACATCAGAATATCTTTCAAGAGTCTTGGTTTTAGTCTTGGGGATGAAATAGGTTGGCCTATGTTGAATGCTACAGCTCCTTGGACTGCTGGTAATCCGGTCTTAAATCTGCTGTAACGTTTTTTAATAAATTCATCAATCGACTCTAGGTTTAGCTCTCGGTGAAGTTGACTGTTTCGTACAAACCAAGGCGCGTTTACTGCGATCCGTAGGATTTTATTTTAAAAAGTTTGCAATTTTTTTTTCTTTGTTGTAGACACTGCACTCCACACTTCACAACCGTACATTAGTAGAGGTCTAAGTATGGTTTTATAAATTAATATGGCTGTTTCTGGTTTTAATCTGAAGTTTGGATAATTCAAATTATATGAAAAAGTTTATCAGATGGATTTTATTTCTGGCAATTTAACAAATGATTTTGATAAATTATATTTATTATAAGATTTTGTACTTTTGATTTAGCAGATCGGGATGAAACCTACCTCTTTCTTTATCTTTCGTAACTTATTCTTATCACTTGTCTCATTTTGAGTTATTAGTGTGTGCTGGGAACCCGGGTCGTCTGCATCTCCCGGTCGTCTGAATCCCGGCCAGGACAAATCTTTTCTCTTCAAAACAAAAATATTTTGTATGTTTGAATATTTCAGTTTTACCAGACAACTAAGATAACCCTTATGCCACTATGAAATATTCATCGCACGATTTATTGTAGATATCTAATATTAGAAAAAAAAAATTCTGACAAAGTTTTCAAAGTACATATAGATAACAATGTTCATATGTTCATCAATGAATATCAATTGCCCAACTATAATTATTCTCTCAATCGAATATTAACCTTTAAGCTAAATTTGAAAAAGAGATATTGTATAACTAACTCATGCACAGGCCGCAAGGTATCGCTAGTATTAGCATGCTGCTGACGGGATCTGAACTCATCGTTTTTCCATCTACCAACAGTTGCCAAACGCTGCTATAGATGTTTTCACTTCAAAAATAATTAAATAAAAGTACTTTGTTCTTATTGTTAATTAATTGGGGCAAAAATTAAGCGGTTGAGCGCGATGTCGCCCAAATCACCTCCTTTCACAACCATTTACTCAGTACATTCTCTACCGTGTACCTACACATAGGTACATGTAAATATAAACATGAATTGTTAGGTGTGTAGATACGCCTAGCTTTGAACTCCTTAACTGATGAGTACTCGTACACTACTGAGAGGCACTGGACACCATTGTCATTAATATTGTCTCGGAAGGCGGAGGAGAAAATGATGGATTGTTTTGACAGGGCTCTAAACAGTAGTGTCGACTCTGTAATCGGCTATCTCCTATCATCTGTCATATTTCCTTTTACAGTATTTAAATAATGTCTTCATCATCCTCAGCATCTGTTCAAGTAAAAGGTCTTTGAAAAATAAATATTGAACAATATTAAGGTTCAACATGCACTGTATTCCTCGTGGTTTAAACTATCTTTCGTGTTGTTTAATGAAATTTGTTGAAAGAACGACAAAAAAATAAAAATAAAAGGCTTAACGAACCCGAAGGCTCGATGCCGATACCACCAATCTATGTTTACAAACCTCCGTCCACGGAGCACCAACCAAAGCCAAACCCGCTAGATCATTCCTAACGCAATCCTCCCACCTACGCCTCGGTCTACCCCTCAGACTCTTCCCAGTCGGTACAGCGCCTATTAACATCTTAGGAATTCGTACGTTACTAAACCCAGCAACTTTACATGCACATATTAATCTTCGCGACGCTATCACGTGGATGCATGCTTCGCAATTCCGCGTTATGTAATCTCCTATATACCCCGGTGGTCTCATTGTTTTTTGAACCGAATACTCTACGTAACACCTTATTTTCGAATACCTGAAGACATTTTTCATCCTTCAGCATTAGTGGCCAAGTTTAACATCCGTAGAGAAGAGATGAAAGGATAATTGTTTCATAAATTCTGATTTTTAGATTTCGGGACAAAAGAAGCGAGCTTAGTAATTTCGAGACCGAATAATAACAAGCTTTTCCTACCTTCAGTCGCGCCTTTATTTCCTTTTGAATTTCGTTTTTTCCAGTTACCATTGACCCTAAGTACTTAAACATCTCCACATGTTCGAACTTATTTCTACAAGAATATTACCAAAATTTCGCCCTTTCCTGCTAACGACTATATACTTAGTCTGATCCGAATTTATTTCCAGCCCTATTTCCTTAGCAGCATTCATTAACGTTTGTGTATTTAGCTTAATAGTTCCTTCGTCCTCACCCAACAGTACCAAATCGTCCGCAAACCCTAGCATAGATATTTTATTATTCATATTCAAATTCAAACCTCTTTTGTTGTGTATCACCTTTTTAATAACGTACTCTAGTGTTAAATTGAATAGTACAGAAAAAAAAATTCGAAATTAAAATTTAGATGTAATAACATGATAGAGTATCTCATAATATAAAATATCAAATACATACATGTATTTAGTTGAATATATAATACATATTTTCTAGGGGCTGGTTTGTTTGTTTGTCCATTTAATGTTACTTTATCCTGTTGTGGTTTATCGGACGATGCTACAGTGGGAGCCCTAAAACTTTGTTTATCCAAGTTTAATTAGGATTGGGATCTCTAAGAGTACCTAGTAGCATCAAAGAGGCTCGATTTTACGCAAAGGATGGCATAACCAAGATTTTTTACTCTTTTTTTGAAAAATCCAAGGGACATCTGTCAGAATACGAACCCTCAATCTTGAACACTGTGGGTATTTTTATGCTAAAAACTACACCACAGGTTGCCCCTCTAGAGGCTAGCAAATTTCAAACATTGCAGTGGGTCCTTCATGACCTTATAGCATTAATAATAAATTGGTAAGTGCCAGAAAACAAAGCCTTAACTATCTAAAACACTGGAAAGTAATCAACAACTAAATCTTTCGCCAATTAAGGATGTCATCATAGCATAAAGAACAAACGAGAAATAAGAACAAACGAATCATGCTTTCGCCAATTAAGGGTGTCATCATTGCATAAAGAACAAAAATCGTCATAAATGAAGATGTTATTTAGCACACCAACAGCTGAATAGAACCATCACTTCAAGACGTTCTAAAAAAGTCTAGTTATATCCTGATGATGGCGCATTTTGGGGAAAAGTTGGCTGGTGTTTTATCCCAAGTGTTTTATAGACTTAAAAACGTTTTTTTAGTATATGAATCCTATGCTTAGCAACGAACGAATTCCTAAGATGTCAATTAGCACTTTTTCTTGCAGGAGGGATTAAGTTCGAACATGTGGAGATGTTTAAGTAGTTAGGGTCAATGGTAACTGGAAAAAATGAAATTCAAGAGGAAATAAAAGCGGGACTAAAGGCGGGAAATGCTTGTTATTGTTCGGTCTCGAAATTACTAAGCTCGCGTCTTTTGTCCCGAAATCTAAAAATCAGAATTTATGAAACAATTATCCTTCCATATCTTCTCTATGGATGTGAAACTTGGCCACTAATGCTGAAGGATGAAAAATGTCTTTAGGTATTCGAAAATACGGTGTTACGTAGAGTATTCGGTTCAAAAAACAATGAGACCACCGGGGTATATAAATTACATAACGCGGAATTGCGAAGCATGCATCCAGGTGATAGCGTCGCGAAGATTAATATGTGCATGTAAAGTTGCTGGGTTTAGTAACGTACTAATTCCTAAGATGTCAATAGGCACTTTACCGACTGGGAAGCCTCTGATGGGTAGACCGAGGCGTAAGTGGGAGGATTGTGTTAAGAGTAAAATGGCGGGTTTGGGTTTGGGTGGTTTGTGGGGGTAGGTTTGTAAACATAGATTGGTGGTATCGGCATCGAGCCTTCGGGTTCGTTAAGCCTTTATTTATATGAATGCCATGTCCAACAGGGTCACCTATGGTCTTGCTAGCAATACAAGCTACTATGCCCAAGATTGAGCCACAGCGCAGCTGGTAACCTTAGAAGTCATTAAAGGCAGTAAAAACCATTACTTATGGCGTCCTTCGGAGGGAATGTACAATAGCAGTCCCGTCCTTCGATGTGTCAGATTAAAGATCCTTATCCTATTTAAACTTGGATAGACAATATTTAGGACTGTAGCATCGCCCGATTAGACGTAGCAGGATAATGTGAAGCTAAATGAATAAACAAACAGAAATTATCATTTATAAATTCGAATAACACTCCATAAAATTATCTGAATATTATTCAGATCGGACCATCCGCTCCGATCTGGAGATTGCCAGGTAGAGGAAGGACCCGGGTGTGGCTTTATAATAAGATTATAATACAGATAAACATATTATAATGGCCGCTATAATATATTAATATAAATATACTTTGGTCCGAAAGCACAGGCAATATTTACAGCCTTTTAAATAATGTAGGATTTATGGAACAGTCGACTCGCAGAGCTGGGCACCCCGGTACAGTCATAAATTGTAACCTGTGATATATCAATTAATGGTTCGAACCTGAATCCAGTAAAAAATGAACAAATACCCGGACGGGACCAGATGTGTGTCGTATACTAATCAGCCTCTCTCGCCCCCTTCTCGCGGCTATATATTATATTTCATCTCTCTTAGCGTTTTATATATAATATAATCGGGTACCCTATTTTTATAATATTTTATACAGGCTAGGTGAGCCCCAGGAGGGTCCTAGATCCCATATGATTCATCTCCCGCTGCAAACAGACTAAATAAAAGTCTTGCCTGCAGCGGGATTTGAACCAAGATTTCCGGCATGGCAACTCAGTGCTCTACCACTGAGCCACTCCGCTCCCCCACACACATACATATATATATATATATATATATATATATATATATATATATATATATATTCTATTGTTTATGTAATTCTATATTCTATAATTTATTCTGGTAAACGGTATACAAGAACTATTCTCTGCATAACCATGTCTGTAAATTTGGATAAAAGAAAACAAAAAGTCAGTAACAAATAAAAAAAATTAATACGGAAATATAATTAGAAAATAAAACCTGAAAGAACAGAATTAATGATTCTTCTTCAGATTCTTGAAATGTAATGATGTGACAATTGACAAGATAAAACAAAAGACAATTAAAACATATGTTTCAGAAAACTTCACAAGTAGGTGTAGGTTATGATATATATATATATATATATATATATATATATATATATATATATATACACACATACCGGTGTCTACTTTTCTTGACTGTTCAATAAAAAAAGATTTACTTGCACTTCTAGAGATTCAGTCTATACGATAAACATTCTTTTGCCCATGTTTCGAGACTCTAATGGTCACATAACTATGCCCTAACTGTGAAAATAAGAGGCTTTTATAATATTAGGATTTTATTTAAATACAATAGTGTTAGCAGCATTCTTTACAGTTTTTTTTTCAAAAGTGTTTAAGAATGCGGGGAACAGTTTAAAGCATGCGCAACACCGTTTTTTTTTTTGTATTCCGCTAGCAAAATCAGACTGATTTTCTAAAGGAAAAATCGCTGACTGCCAGAAAGAGTTTATTATAGTTCAGGAAATATAGGAAGCAGTGATATACTCAAACGTAGTGTGTTTTATTTAGTAAAATTGTTTCGCCATCCTATCACCAATTTTACACAGCTGGTCAAATAATTACTACTTTTTGAAGAAGGTTTGGAATTTTATGTTAACTTTTCATCTTCCTCATTAAGGAATATATCATGAATTAAAGGTTGTCATTAATTTATTTCGTTGGTAGTTTAATTTATCAATAATGATATAGTAATATTAACATGTTGGTCTTATGCACTATTAATACGGCCATCTTTAACAGAAAAAAATATAAACTCTTTTTTGAAACAGTATTTAAGCCTTTTTGTTAAGGAATATTGTGAGTTAAATCAATGCAATAAAAAATAAACCTTATTTATTTATTTATTCTGAGAAACAAAACAAATTAGCTCAAAAATATATTTAAATGTATATTTAAAATATATTTAATTGTATTTAAGAGATTACACTGGAACGCTAGGTTTTTCCCTCAATAAATTGAGCACACCAGGAGTCCCCCGGGAGTGTCTGAAAATCTTACCGAGCCCATCAATGGTTAACAGATCAAAAAATTGATCTGCCTCAGCCGGACTTGAAGGAGTGTGACTTGAGCCTCCTGATTAATCGTAATAAAAACAAATATGGAAAGATTATCGTCTTTATTATTATTCTTAAAAAAATAAATACATAAAAACCGATACCATTACAACCCGTGTAAATTGTTCAAACCCACCTTTGGTTCAGTACATGGTAGAGACTCAACTGTTTCTAGGACAAGATTTGTGCATGAAGCTGATATGTCAAGACCACGCTCAACTACCAGGTCTCCCCTATTGAGGCATTGAGGGTACCCAATTTTATAGAGGCTGGATGAGCACCAGGAGGATTGTCAGATTCCACATGGCCCAACTACCGCTGTTAACAGATTTAATAATATTCTAAAATAAATTGGAAATGCTAATTTAATAACGCTTGATGCAGGAAAGTCATTTTTAGCGAGGGGATTATGTACTTCAATTTTTTTTTACGAAAAATAAAATAAATTCTTACAACTAACAAAAAAATAAAGGGCATGTCAAAGTTGATTGTCAGATTTAAAAATGAAATATAATCCTACGATGATTGCCTGACAAGGATATGAAAGATAGTTTGAGATTATGAATGAAAAATACAGTTAAAACTGGTCTCATTGAATCGTAACTATCTATGGGCAATCTTCGCGATCCTCTTCTTTCACTTGAATTAACATTAAATTCTTCGACGATGTTTTTATTTATTTTATTTTTTTGTTTACAAGAGATGCGAACCCTCGGAGAAGAACGACGCAGAGAAGATAGAAATAGCACGAAGGGCGTGGCGGCTGCTTTGAGACACTAACAATATTCGACATATGGTAGAAGGCCTGTGATTGGCCAGTTTCAACATCCAATGACAGCGCTCGTTACAGAACAAAGCGGCCGGTAGAATTATCCCAGGACGTGATCTGAAAGAACATCCCTCCCATTAGCTCATTACACCTCCGAGATATTTCGTTCAAAGGGTCCTCCACTTCTCCGCCATTGTCGGAAGATCTTCGCCACACCAATCTTCTCCCGCAGAAGATCCTCAGGAGTTTTGCAAGAATCCTAGGTAATTGTCCAAGGCATCCGGTATTATAAAGTAACTTCTAGGTCGGCTAGACTGGCTTGAGTCGTTCGTATACCATGTCCACCTTCCTTGCACAATACGTACTACATTGAATTAAAAAAAAAAAAACTATACCACTACAAACCATGAGGTGGCTTGGGCTTAGTGCATAATAGATACTGTTCTGTTTCTTGGACAACGGTTGGGCAGGGAGGTGATTTATCCTACATCAAACTTAACCGTCAGGTTTGGCCTCAATTTAGGGTACCCGCTTTATAGAGAATGGGTTATTCCCAGGAGGGACTCCAGATCCCATAGATTCCATTCCCAACTTGTAAACTATCCAACACATCGGGATTTGAACCCGGGCCTTCGGTACCACGATTCAGCGCTCTCCCACTGTGCTACTTCCAACATTGTATTTGTTGTATTGGTTTTTTTGTTGTGCAAAATACGAATAAATAATAATTGCCCGATTAGCAATAGCAGCATAAAGAATAAAAATTACGTTAAATGAATAAAAATATAAAAATGAACAAATGACGTAACCAATATGTTTGAAATACAGGAAATAGCCGGTTTAGCCATGCGATATTAATCAAAATCATTCGGTTCAATAAAACGATATAAATTATATTTTTTAATTGTTATTTTGATTTATTTATTATTTTTAAATATTTTTGTTTTGAAGAGAAAAAATTTGTCCTGGCTGGGGCATTGTTATCTCTTCAAAACAAAAATATTTAAAAAATAATCACCATGAAAATAACAATTAATAAAAATAAATTATAAATAAATTTGATGCAAAAGAGTTAAATCCAAATTTGAAATTTTTTCAGGAAACATAAAAAAATATGTATAATTCGGGTGATTATTTACTCGAGACAATTATTTTTAGAAACATTAGATTGGATTTGGCAAATTTTGAATGGTGAACCATGTACCACCGTATAGTGGACGCTAAATTTATGAGAAAACATTTAAAAAAATAAAAATGGTAAAATATGGATTTAACCCTTTTTGCATCTCCAAGCCTCATATATTTACGTAAGTCAACAAGATCCTAATTTAAGTAATGTTCACTGAACATTCTTCCCCGTATGTTCATCGCGAAAATTGCGAGAACGCCGGGATATAGTATCGGTGAAGAGTACGGACTTGTCTGACTTGGATACGATCCCTGTTAGCTCAGTGGTTTAGAGCACTGCACCGGAGATGCAGACGACCCGAGTACGAATCCCGGCCAGGACAAATCTTTTATCTTGAAAACCAAAATATTTAAAGATATCAATTATGTATTGTCACTCACATAATTTTGTCAAATAACTCAATTTTTTTTAGTTCTTTAAATGTAGTGAAGAAAGGTTGTAATCGCAATTTTTTTTTATCTTATAATTTCAAAGGATATACTCAAGTTGGCTATTCTTATCTTGATATCAGTGTTGATGTACGTTTTTAAGTCTACCGCAAAACTCAAAAAATGATAGAAATGTCGTATTCCTTTTGCAGCAAGAATAAATTGAATTGTGAATCTCTCTTCCTGGTCGTGGTACTTTTTTATAAATATATATTGTATTTTTTGAAATTTGGTATTTGCGACTAACATGCAGATATCAATAATAAAATAATTGATATCGTTTGAAATGGGGAAACTATTGATGCTCTCGGGATTAAAAGTGGATCTCCAAAATTTCCAAAAAACACTTCTTCACCTATTTTGCTAGTTTAGTCGAGACATTTTTTCTCACGCTAGCTGCTTTATTTCTCGTGGTTTTAGTGCGGTTCTGAGCCTGAAGTTTCGGGAGCATAAAATTATTTGATTAAATTAGCGGAAAATGTGAAAAAGGTAATTTCTGAAATTTCGTAGTTATCCGCTTTTAATTCTGAATTCGTTTTTAAGATAAGTATGCGTGAAATTCTAAGAAAAAATTAGATTTTAGATTAATAAATAACTCTACAGCCGAGGTGAATAAGTGGCTTAAGTCGAATATTGTTTTATATGAGTTAATTGTGCTTAGGGAATCATGTAATTTTCGTAGTGCATAATTGGATAAGCCAGACCATGGTTTAAAATGGAACCATTGCTAATATTATAACTCTATTTCAATCCAAAGTCTGTAAGAATTGCCGCTTTCCGCTGCACATTAAATTCATCGTGAATAAAATTCGACATAACCACTTACTATACACTGAGCCTACATAGTTTTTTTTCTGTTTTAATATATAAATCGGTAAGCCAATGAATTATAGTTCGATAGGACGAATCCTATGGGATATAGGGCCCTCCTGGGGCTCACCAAACCAAGCCTCTATGAAGTAGGTACCCAAAAGTAGAGGGGAAATCTGAAGGTTAAGCGTAATCTATGACAAATCACCTCCCTGCACAACCGTTGTCCAAGAAATAATACAGTCTCTACCATGTACTGAACCCAAGATCCTCCATGGGCTGAAGTGGTAGAAGAAAAAAAAAATTGCTTAGAAGGAAATGATATGTTGTAACCGTCGTAAATTTGTTTTATGGTATTTCAAAACTTGGTAGGTAAAAAAAAACATTCCCGTAGATATTTAGCTAAGATACGATTAATAAATCTTTAGATTTTTCAAGAAAATGTTTTTTTAAGGTTGATTCTTCGGGATGGCTTTTCGGGGCAGTTCCACTGAATTTCTTTCTTGGTCCAGTTATAATCTCAACCAAAGATGGCGGCCATTGGCTGGGGAATCATCACACATTAATCGTTCTTTCAGTAACTTCTACGTTTTCCAACGAGGTATAGAAGGTGGAGATCCGGTTGTGGCGATCCATGCGGAAGATAGGAGAAGCTAATCGCCCAAGGAGACTGTCCCTCCTCCGAGCATTACTCAAGGGGCCTAATAACACGCTCTAACTGCTGGCTCTTGTGAAATATTACTGTTTGTCTTGATCCTATCTCTGTCATTAATTGCTTCGGAATTTATGATTGGATGTTGGGATCCACCAATCAAATTATCCCTTTTATCGCTCACCCCGCCCAGCCATGGTGCATTCACGTGGTGGGGTGAGCTATGTCTTCATTCCTTCGCCGATTGCGCAGGTGGTTATGTTGGTGCAGTTGCATGGTTAGGTTTCAATTATCTTCAATAAAAAGATATATTTTATATCGGTTAAATTCTTTTAGTGTCTTTACAATGTTTTTTATATATGCCCTAGGACATAAACTAGTGATTTAAATAAAATAATAAACACATTTTACTTGAACCACCTTTGCTAATAGTCCAGGATCCATGGTTCATTTTTGGACATGATTACTATCAAGCTGAATCATCGTGAATAGCTTCATTTCGATAAGACGCCCAACAATTTCCTGTGCGAAAATTCTCGATTGTGGTAGCTAACAGAGGTAGCAAGGATAAAATATGTCGATTTGATGATTCTCAAACATTTATTACTAACTGTTTTTTTTTTGTTAAATCTCAAGATAATTATCTAAATTATTTTAAAAAATATCTGTCCTACAAAATGTATCGTTTGATCAAAGAATCCCCTCCTTCCAACATGTATCGATAACGAGGTCATAAAAAATTAATAACCAGCTGATATTTTTTTTCCATTTATATTGGAAGGAAGGGACTCTTTGATCAAACGATACATTTTGTAGGACAAATATTTTTTCAAATAATTTAGATAATTATCTTGAGATTTAACAAAAAAAAACAACCATTTAGTAATAAATTTTTGAGAATCATCAAATCGACATATTTTATCCTTGCTACCTCTGTTAGCTACCACAATCGAGAATTTTCGCACATGAAATTGTTGGGCGTCTTATCGTAACAAAGCTATTCACGAAGAATCAGCTTGATACTAATCAAGTTCAAAAATGGACCATGGATCCTGGACTTATTCCAACTTTAGTTATTTCCAAGAGTACTCTTCTTACGTAGCTGCCTTCTATCGAAGTTTGGCGATCATCATGATTTTTTGAATCTTGTCAAGTACTTCTCTGAAGACATGGTTTGACAACTGTTAAACCATTCTGTGAATCTATAACATTCTTCTTAATCCTATGCTGTACAGCGATATGATTTTCTCCTGCATGACCATCTGCAGCATTTGATATATCCTCTCTCTTGTAATCTGTCTCAAGTTATTTAGCTTTCTAATTTGGTTTTACTGTTTAATTGTTTTTCTTTTGTAAGTCTTCTTGCTTAGAATGTTAAGAAAGTTCATTAGTTTAATTCGGAAAAAAACATACCATCGCTTGCTCCATATTACAAAATCTGTAAATTGGGGTATCTTGTTAACCATTAATTGACCGAAAAAAATCGATAAAGATTGGATACGAGAGGTATTCGTAATGGTGCTCCAATGCTCTACTCCGTTAGTCCAAATAGGTCTAATATTTGTCATGTATATGAGTCTTTTGTAATTAATTGGGAGCTAAGAGCGTTGTTGCAAGTAAGTCTTGAAGTTGCCTATAACGGCGAGGTTTCTTGTCTTTGAGGATCCCAAGTTGGTCGTTTGTCAAGATGAAGTCGTTTGTCCAACAGGAGTCGATGGGGTTGTATTATTGGTGGAGATGAAGTCATTTTGTTTCCGACGAAGGGTGATTTGTGCTAGATCTAGGTGGGATGATTGTGCTTATCTTATGGTTTGAGTTTAAATTTCGATTGTAATATGTGGATTATTCTTTAGTATTATTATAGGAATTAGGTAATTATAAATATAATTGTAAATTTGTGATAGTCTTCGTTCTCAAGATTACCTCTGGGTTTAGATTAGTTTGTTCATTATAATTTATTATTTAATGACAAAAACCTGCCTAAAGTGTTCCTCGTATATTTAATACCTATCTGCAACATCATTATGTCACTAGTTTTGCGTATTATTTCTTTATTACACATTTTAAAAAAATCTGTACCACTACAACCCGTGAACGAGTCTGGGGTTCAGTACATGGTAGAGACTGTACTTTTTCATGGACAACGGTTCTGCAAGAAGGTAACTTGTCCTAGATCACGCTCAACCGCCAGATTTTCCTCACTTATTTTGGGTACACTATTTTTATAATATTTTATAGAGGATGGGTGATCCCCAGGAAGGTCCTAGATCCTATATGATCCATCTCAGGCTGCAAACAGACTAAATAAAAGTCTTGCCTGCAGTGGGTTGAACCCTGGATTTCCGGCATTGCAACTCAGTGCTCTCTCTACCACTGAGCCACTCCGCTCCCTAGGGGGGTGACATAGAATTATTTTTTTCTTTGCTGTACAAATGTTCATTTTTTTTCCTTCGTTCTGACCATCCAAGAATCACGCTTACTTAATTTGGATTTTTGTCTTTCTGACTCTTTGAATTCCTTTTCCATCTGTTCCATTTGGGATTATAATTTCTTCTAAACCTCTTTCAAAATATGTGTTACAATGCTCCGTCACTGAAAATGAAGACCAAAATGGGTAGGAGTAATGAATAAGGATATTATCGGCCCATGAATATCTTCCCCTAACTGGCCTAGGCGACTAGACCCAAGTATCGATTGTAGGCCATTCTCGATGTTGGGATAATCGACTAATTACAGAGGGCATTATGATCCGGAGTGACTACCACTCAGGGTTCCCATCGGCTCGGAGTCGATTGTGGGTAATTCCCCGTTCGTGATCGCCGTCCGGGGCTACCTCCCAGAACGGCCAATTTGCCTCCTCGGCTCCTTCAGTGTTTACCCAGCGCGCAATAATTCCTACCTCGATGGAGAGCTTTAATAAGCCGATAATGTCCGCGGCTAATATCGATACTGCCTTTCTCCTCAAACTCGATAATCGGCCCGAGGACATGATTACCGAGATGGAAGTGGAGTAGTGAGCCCATATTGCACCCCGTTAGCTCCAGGAAAGTCGAGCTAAGTATCGCCCTTCACTCGAGTCGATGTAGAGAAATCGATTTTTTTTACTTAAGGTACTCTCCTACTAATAATAAGCAAGACTAGCAGCATAACGAGCTTCCAGAAAGGTGATCAATCTGAAGGAATACTCCAGATTGGTTTTTGACGTAAAATAACAATTTTCAATGAACTAACCTTAATCCAAAGGAATTCGTGGGAACGAAGAATATTACATGTAGGCAATAGCAAGTATTACGTAAGTCCTGTTATAATATTAATTAGATTACAACCCAAAACCAAAATTTTGGGCCACTCCATACACTAAAAAAATCAATTCAATTAAGATCAACTGTAACGTCCCACATCAACAGTCCAAACAGACACATAAATCGGAGTTCGCAACACCAGAGCAATGACTCCAGGATTTTATAGAATGCCTTTGAGTGATGCAATACCTGATTGATGCGTCTTTATGGGCTGCTCATGTAAAGCGTGCTGCGTTTGTTCTTTGTTGATGTGAATTTTTTTGTAATTTTCTTTTGTTTCTCACCTCCATTCTTGTATTTTATTTTAATTGGGTCTGTTTCGGAAAACGCATGCAGATTATTTTTTAAATATCTGTTATTTAGTATCAGTTAGTTTTATTGATAACTGTTATAACCTAATAGAAATAAAATGTGAAGTCAACAAAACGTTGATGCTGTTACAGCATGTAACGCATATGCTTCTTGTAGTCTGAATATCATTATTCATCATTACCCTCATAAATAAAGTCTAAATTTTTTTTTTTGTTATAACAATTCAAAAAATGCCTCATCGAATTTTGGTTGCCGACTTGTGAATGGTGAAATCCGTTTATCGTTATTGCGGCAGGTTTTTGAAAAAATAAATACTTTATATCTTAAAAATTCCTGTTCAGTAACCACATAGTACATAGTAGGCTATGGAAAGTATTGTAATATTAGACCGCGGCTGGTTCAATCACTGATAAAGGTTAGAATTACTAACAGAAAACTCTTATAAAATGTAAAGAAAGGTAAAATCATGTAGTTCACTTATAGTACATATGATTTATTCAGTCATTAAAATGAATTTTTTAGAATTGGCGAAAATAGTTAAAAATCGAGAATCAAGCATAAAATATGCTCAAGATAAGGGTGTTATACATAAAAAAAGACTCTGTTCCAAGGGACATGAAATGAAGTAACCTAAAAAATAATTGTAATTTATTCTTAATATCTAGATACTTTTCCTCATTATTTATAATAGATACAACGCAAAATATTTAAACATACTTCTTTTTTTTAACACTGCGGATCACGCAACTTCTTCTACTGGGGTTTTCCCTGTCTCCAATATTCCTTCATGCATTAGCTGGTATGTTTCCTTTGATCTTCTGTTCAACCTGGTTTTTCTCTAATCACACTTTTCACTTTGCTCTTAAATTCATTTCTTTCTTACACGTGAGACTATGCGATACTCAAATTTTCTTTTTAAAAAAAGTCTACAACTTTTATTAGTTAATATTGACAGTCTTTTAGGTATTTATGCTAAATCTAAGGTTAACAATAAAAAACTAAAACACAGAACTTGACGATAAGATTCAAGAGATCGGATATCGCCGCAAGCACAAGCCTAAAGCGACCAATTTAAGGCAACTTCGGGGAGGTTGCGTGTTTTCGAGCGAATTTCGGCTGAGAAAATTATTCTATATTTACTATCCTTTCGAGCAATTTGTAAATATTTTCTGAAATTCCTTCGAACGCAGTCCATGGTTTAGCAGTGAGTAGGGACGTTCGTATGGTATTCTGAAATCTAAGAAGTATTTTGGACAAAAAAGAAAATTTGTACTGTTAGAGCTCATGATAGATCATTATTTGGTAAGAATAGCACTTTTTATAATCGATTTTTTGTACATGGGCTGGGTGAGCCTCAGAGGGTATTTAAGGATACTATGTTAACACATAATTTGTAAATAAATAAAGTACAAGCCATCATATGTTTTCCCTCATAAATATCCAGTAACTCGCATCTTATTAACTACTGAAACACCTGGCTGTTTATGCTTTTGTAATTATTATTTGTTCTTTTATTTAAAAAAAAGCCTGTCCAACGTTTCTGTCGAGCTGTGCCATCATAAATTGTTTTGTTTTTTAATTTTTATTATATGTGAGGGAGAAAAATATCCTGGGTGTTCAACCAGAAAGTCAGTTCAACCGAAATTAACATATCATTTTCATATAATCATATTGTATAATTCTTTTTATTATTTAGACGCTTTATTTTACTGTTATTTAATTCAATTTCATTTATCTCGTGTGAATTGTTTTTCCAGAAGGAATCATTTTTATCACACATTTTGATGAAACGGACACAATGTGCTGGAAAAATTTCGGGCATAAACCATGATGAATATAGATAATGTTAATAATAGATCAACATTAAAATATAGTAAGGTCTTATTTCGTACACTCTCGAAACCATGGCGGAACTAAGTTAATAAATAACTTTGTTGGTATTTGTACGTATGGATTTTCTTTTCTAAAATTCTTTTTTTTTTTAACCCGCTTCGACTGCTGGGACCATTAGCGACGATTGCTCATCTTATATTTATCTAAAATTCTTAAAATTTAAAGTTAGAGCAATTTAATTTACTCATACAATATACTTAGGTATATATTCATCACCCAAATAACACTAGAAACCTAAATTAAAATTTATTTATTTTATTTTATTGTGAGATGTAATAATTATTTTAATATTTTTAAAAATTTTATTTGAAAAGAAAAGATATGAACAGGACCGGGACTCGAACCCAGGTTTTCCACGTAACCGTCGTGGGGCCTAGCCAACTCGGTCATCCTGGTTCGCTTCTCGCCCAGACATTAATTTGCGATGTATACACGGGGAGAATGTTCATTAAACATTACTTTTATTTTCGGATCTTGTTGACTTACGTCATTATATATTATTATAATGGCCATTATATATGTCTTATTATGGTCCTAGTCATATCTTTTCTTTTCAAATAAAATATTAAAAAAATTATAACATCTAACAATAAAATAAAATAAACAAATTATAATAACATATAATGACGTAAGTCAACAAGATCCGAAAATAAAAGTAATGCTTAATGAACATTCTCCCCGTGCAAACATCGTAAATTGCGAGAACACGGAGATATAGGATCAGTGAAAAGAAAGGATATGTCTGGCCGAGATGCGAACCAGGATGGCCGCGGTGGAACTACGGTTACGTGAGAAACCCGGGTTCGAGTCCCGGTCCTGGTCATATCTTTTCTTTTCAAATAAACTAAATTAAAATTATTTGAAGAGCTGAATTCAGTCGTTTCTTAATCAAAAAGCTTCAACCAATACAATTGCAAACTTAACTCAAAAATGCCAATTTTTTAAATTATCTCGCTTTTTTTTCAAAGGAGTGATTTGTCATTATATTTTTCAATATTTCCACTCGCAACACTTTATATATATGTATATGTATATAAAATTTCATTTCTTTAGATAATGGTTGATGCATTTCCTGTGCACAACTATGATCCGGTAGAAAGTATATTTTGAGGCACTACTTTCTCTCGTGTATCCCTTCCTCCAGGGCTTACTATGATCGATATTCTTCCCAGTAATCGATCTTGGCGGAAATCACCAGTTATAAGAGCTCTCTCGACGTCTTGTTCAATAGGAAGCCTTCTGTGGTAGTTGTTGTACCCTGCATTTTCCGCAAATGGTGTAAAGCTGTTAGGTGCAGGTGTGAGGGAAATATGAATTTATAATGCACCTGTTTCATATCGGAAGGACGTGAGTTAAAGTGCTCCGATGGATTAATGCGATGTATTTAGTACCCCGATCCTCGGGCCTAATGATATGGGCGTTATTACTTCTATGGTCTTCATATATTTATATCTCGCTGCATTCTTGAACTTTACTTCGCCTTATAAACTCTCCTCATGGGTTAGTGCTTTATCCGGTCACGAGGTATATCAATGATATCATGATGGTCGCTGAATGATGCTTTAAGCTATGAGAGCAACATACACATTGTCACGCATATTACGATAGTATGCATCCATAGTGTGGTTTCCATTTATAATTATTTATGAAACTATTATAATTATACTGTAATATATTATAATATTATTTTGAGTATTTAATAATCCTTATTAGTATTAGAGTCCACTCTAATCCGAGAGGTGCTTACGCTACCTGGCCGAGGCTCCACGGATCTTACTCCATCAGACTTTCTTAGACCACTTAATGTGGAAACTTCAGAGAGATGTCAAGTCATGTAAAAAGAAAGTCATACCAGTCTACTAAAAAGTATTTTAACAATTCAGTAAGTGAATAGTCTACCTACTACCTAAGCAGCCGTACAGAGGAGGTTGCACTGACCCGCTTGAGAATGGGCCACACCCGGCTCGCTCAAAACATTTTGTTTTGTCATATTACACATTAGTTGGTCTCAATTGGCATTGCTAAAAGATTACAGATGGATTAATTAAGATTGTGATAATGACAGTGATTTTGGTGTTATTGTTGTTTCTGACTAGCAAATGTTCCAGCAGTAGACTGAGGCGTATGTAGGAAGATTCCATTAAAGACGCTTTGAAACAATGATTGGAGGTACCGGCATTGAACCCTTGGTACATCATCTAATATTTTTAATTTTTTTTTACGGAACGGCTTTGGAGACCACGCGAATTTGATAATTTTCACTTCATTCTCTCTTTCCTTCTATCTTCCCACCTTTCCTCATTCTTTCCGATTGTTCTTTCTTCGGTCCACGCTATTCCTTTTCTCGCATCTCTCTTTTCCACCAGGACCTTTATTTCTTTGAGCCTCTTCCCATAATCATTCATATCGAATCAGTCTTGGTCTGTTATTTTCTATCTTTTAGTTTCTTCCTTCATCTGTTTGACATAAGCACCATCACTCTTGTATCCTCTCACACACCATCACAAATGTCTATTACTATATCCTGTCACACATTTTTATTATTATAAAAATATTGAAGTAATATTCTGATTAAAATGAAAATAAACCGTATAAAACTCAAAAGATTGTCTTGGATTGCCATTGTATTTAAAAAAAAAAAAAAATAACATAAACTAATTTATGTGGAAGAAAATGGTCCGGGAGGAGGTCAATAAATTTCTCTTAGGTAAGGAGAAATGTTTATTATATAGCCAACGTTTCGACCTACATTGCAGGTCTACTTCAGGGCTAAATATGCAAAATACAGACAATAGAAAATTAAAAATAGAGACAGTTAAAAATTAAAAAATTGCTAAACATAGTAAATATTAAGGTAAAAATGTATGATTGTTAACAGTATTAATAACCAAGTGACAATAAGGTAGTAAAAAAGGATAAAATAAGTAATAAAAACTAATTAAAAAAAAATATATATATAAAAAAGAATTAGGTAAATTTAATTAAATTAAAGAATAAGGTAATAAAGATAAAAATTGAAAATCAACAATGGGTAAATATTTAAGTTAAAATACATAAGTATCAGGCATCTGAGTAGCGGAAAATAAAGATTGGGGGGGGGACAGAACATGAGATATATATCAATAAAGAGCAAGGATGATCATTGTAGAGTATTAATAATAATTAAAATAAAACATAAGAAAATAAATATACAGCAAGAAATAAAAAAAAAATACAGAGGTAGTAAAAATAAAAAATACAGTAAGTAATAGATGAAGTAATAAAAATACGGCATAGTGTAATAAAAATGAAAATATTAATAAGAAACAATGATGATAAGTAATAGAAGTGAAGTTGAATTATCATTCAAGATAAACTAATTTAAACGGATGAGATTGTGAAAGCATTTGGTATCAAGATATTGGAGGATTAAAGAAGAAACAGCAAAAGAAAAAATTAGTATAGTAAAATATATAAAAAATAAGTGAGCGGGGTAGCTCAGCAGTAGAGCGCTGAGTATCCGTGATGTAGGTCCTGGGTTCAAATCCCCCTGTGGTAGAAAAATCATTAATCAGTTACACAGGTCTGAAAATTTTTTTTTTTTCAAAATTGTCTTGATTTAGTTAACTGTTCTGTATGTAGTTTTTTGCGCTTATTTCAAAAGTTACAGTGTTTTTTTTCTATCAGGTAAGGCTTGCCTACAAAATAAAGATGGAGTTTTTGAAAAAAGTAAAAAAAAACTGAAATTTTTTCATTTTATGTTATTATTTTAACATGAAGTTTAAGCAAAAAAAAAACTATACCTAGCTAAAATGAGCATAAAAGTGATGCACAAACGTTTTCTTTTTCCATCAAAGCTTCTTTTGGTACTTTTTCGGCTGTGTTCTTGTGAATTTTCCATTTTTAACATCCGACAGTAGTCTGCCATCAAGTTGACATTCCATCGACCTTGGTATCAGCGCTCCATTTCTTTCATATCTTGATGGAAACGTTCTCCTTGTTCATCACTTACAGCCCCAAGATTTTCTGGAAAGTAGTCCAGACATGATTGAAGGAAATGAACATTGACACTTATGTTGCCGCCTAACATTTTGTAGTTTTGTAACAATTCAGCGACCAAACATTTGTAGTTTGGGTCTTTTTTGTTTCCAAGAAAGGATGTTACAACTAGTTTAAATGAATTCCAGGCATTTTTTTCTTCCATTTCCATTTTTGTGACAAAGCTTTCATCTTTTAAAAGTTTTCTGATGTCAGGCCCAACAAAGACTCCCTCTTTCAGCTTAGCATCGGATATACCAGGAAACTATTCACAAAGATACTTGAAACACTCTCATTCTTTGGGTAATACTTTCACAAAACTGTTTCATTAGCCCTAATTTGATATGAAGTGGTGGAAGTAAGATCTTTTTAGGATACAATAAACTTTGTCTTTCAACATGTTTAACTCCGGGAATAAGAGCCTTTCTGATTGGTCACGTCTGCTTGGCATAGTGTTGTTTCATGTCACGGTTATCCCATTCACAGAGGAAACATGGAAACTTTGTGTAAGCGCTTTGTTAACCTAGTAACATGGAAATGATTTTTAAATCCCCACAAATCGTCCATTTATGGTCAGAGTAGCCGAGCTTATTAAGAACAAGCTCAAGATTTTCGTAGCATTCTTACAAATAGACTGAGTGTCCAACAGCCACAGAAGCATATCGGTTATCGTTTTATAGAAGTACAGCTTTCAAACTCCTTTTTCATAAATCAAATAAGAAATTTTCAGGTGTAACTTGCGACTTATCTAGGGTTGATGGGATTTTTTCCGTAATCAATACAAAAAATACTGTTAAACCCACTAGTTAAATATGCTACAATTTTTTCATCGCAGACCTGTGTTATCAGCCATAGAACGATCCTGCTGGGGCTCGTCTAGCCTCTATTAAGTAGTTACCCTTAATTGGGGAAAAACTTACCGGTTGAAAGTGATCTAGGACAAACCTACCTGTACAACCATTATCCTAGAAACAGTACAGTATCTACCACTTACTGAACTCAAAACCCTTCATTGGTTGTACAGGTAGAGTTTCTTCGTTTTTGTAATAAGTTTGTCATACACCAACTCGGTAATTAAAATTATTTGGATCGGACTAAATTAAATTTCCGATAGAAAACTTTATGTTATTATAGAAGTGAAACGTATCTTTCTTTGAATTCCACATTTTTTTGTGATTGGTATTCGATACCAACATTTATTTACTTATATTTATTTTTAGCTAGCTGAAAATTCCTCCAAAGCCCCATTTAAATTCCCTTATATTAGAAATAATATTATATTATATTATTGGCGCGACAGACTCATAAAGAAGTCCTTGGCCTGCTCAACCGCTCTACCCCAATCGTCCCGATCGCCTGCTCGAGTGATGGAGACCTTGCTCAGCCTCAGATCTTCACAGACGGCATCCTTCCATCTAGCTTTGGGCCTTCCTCGAGGTCTTACTCCATCCGGATTTCCTTTATACAGCAATAATATACAAGAAATAAATTTATCTTTATTTATTAATTTATTCATAAGATTTTTTTTCCTTTGAATCATGAAATCTAAAATCTTAAATTTTGGAGGTGTTTAGAAGGTTGTTTTAGATCTCTAAATAAACAGAAAATAAAAATTACCCAATAAATACAGGGAAATCATGAGAATAGAAAGAAAAAGCGAGCATGGGGCGGTCCCCTCGGTAGTCGTAAGAGTAAACAACACGAGGTTAGAATAAGTAAGGGATTTTAAATATCTGGGAGCACACCTTAATGAACACGGCTGGATAGACGGCGAATTAACTGAACGATTAAAAGCTGGCAGCAGGTATTTTAATTCCCTCAAGAAAGGGTTCATCGGGGAAAAAGAAGTGTCAAAAAACACAAAAAAAGTAGTTAATAAATAAACTTTCTTACCGATTCTCACCTATTCAAGTGAATCTTTGACTCCAACCAAAAAGCACAAGAGCCAACTTCAAGCCATGGAGATGCGATGTCTATGAAGAATGGAAGAGAAGAACAGAAGAGACCGAGTGCGACACATTTGATACGGTCAAATGTGGGACTTCGGCCAGCTGGGGATATTATCGAGGAGCATCAGCTGAGTTGGTTCGTCCATGTTTCCAGAATGGCGGAAACAGAGTGGCGAAGGCCGTATATGAGACAAAGGTGGAAGGTATGAGACGAAAGGAAGACTTGGGAAGGCCTTTGACAGAAGAGGTTTGGGATCGAGAAGAAGAAAAGGATTTGTAAAGGAGAGGGACTCATGGATCAAGCTCTACAGAAAGGATCCTCACGGCGTTGGCGGTAGAAGAGGAGAAGATTAAATTTAATAAATAAATATTTTTAAAAATACCTGTCGATATTGTCATGTCCTAATAATTATTTTATGTCTAAGTTAAGGCTTCTTTATGCTAGTATTAATATATCAATCCTTCAAGAGAACAACGACATAAGAACAATTGTATTAGTTAAAGCTTTTTAATTCAGGAGCGACATATCTGATATTTCATTTCCAACATTTTTTTTATTTTTATTAATTCATATTTTGAGTTTTATCGTGTTTAAATTTGAAGTTTCATGGGATTGATGGGATGTGTTTCACTCGCCTGATTAAACTGTGTAACGAAAACTTTAGAGAATTCGACAATAGCATGATAGAACGGGAATCTGAAGCTTTAGATTGGTTACACTCATCAACACTATCCAAATTTTACACGTACTTGACAGGACATAAGGGAACGGATACAGAAATCACCAACGTTTACACAGACGGAAGTAAAGAAGGCAATAATGTAGGCTGTGCTTGGCCTCTTTGGGACACGAATGGAAAGATCAGTTCTCAACACAGACATACATGACGAGCTTACAGAATAGATCAGAACGAATTTATGCATACTTGGGCTTCTAAATTTCTCTGTAAAAATAATATGGATAAAATTGAGGCAATGAGATAGCTGAATAATTAGCAAAAGAGGTAGCACAAAGTGATTTGTCTCTATCTTTTCACAAAATACCAATTTTGAGATGGGATGAACTGTGAACTGTTTCAAATAAATCTCCTAGTTTGCATAGGTTTATTCCAAAACTGACAACTAATAATTACATATTAATAAAATTAACTAACTACAAACTAACTCAGGTTTTAACTGAACATGGACATACTAAATCATACTTACACAGAATTCACATAATCAATGACAATACTTGCTCAATAGACAAAGAAGAACATATATTTAAACACATGACTGCCAAATGTCTGAAGCACAAAGGTCGAAATTAATTATTTCCATACTATTAAAAGGGAAAGTTTGGCCAGTATCTGAACATGATCTGTACAATACATTTTGACCCGAATTCACTAAATTTATTTACAGTATTGATTTCGAAAAGTTGACATCTAATTTAGAATAATCATACACTGTTAATTTATAACAATATATGAGTTACAATGTCTTGTAATAAGTTAGAACTATCGCTATTGCTGTTAATCCTTATTGTAAAAATGAATTTAAAAGGCGCATAGTCTACTGAAGTATGAAATGTTCCAATATTAAAACGGTTCAAAGGGTTATTTTAAAAGGAAAAAAAAAAAAAAAAAATGGTACATCCAAATACCTAAATTGAATAATTAGGTTTTTTGAGTTATGAGATTGTTCTTTTGAAGGAACGGTATTTTAAAGATAAAAATATTGAAGAAGTGTTGCTTAGCAATCGTGGAAAACAAAAAGGAAACGACTCCCACTAAATTACACGTTAGTACTCATTTTAATATCATTTCCTACAAGCCACGATGCGGGTGTCAGCTGTGTATATTATTAATGTTTTTTAATATTATCTAAATGAAAAATGACCAATGTCCCAGGCAGGTGCATTCTTCGTGGGTTACATAAAGTTGAGCATGCACAAAGCGAAGTGCGGTGTCCTGCAAGGCCCACATCTGTGTATTTTAATATCCTGCTTCGTATGTTTCGCACCTTTATATTAAAGTGCATTTTCACCTGGAAATAAAAAAAACATATTTAGATGAAAACAATTTTTGCTACAAGCACTTTAGTTTTTTTTTCTTACTTTCCTAATTTATTTATTTACAATACAGAAAAATACAATATAACACTTGTAACTGATGCCTTCTTTTACCATAGGGTATTATAAGACAATTGTGCTCTTTCCGCCGCAGAAAATTTTGTCGCATTCAATGCAATACGGATGTTGTGAATAAGCTTTTATTGACATCTGATCCATATTTGATGTGCATAAGACCCCCAAAAATGTCCAAGTCCACTGGTTTACCTTCTTACCCAGTTACCTTCTGCTACGAGTAGCCACTCCTATTGACCTTGAAGATAACCTACACAGTATGTCGAAACGTCGGCACACATAAAATATAATAGGTTTCTACTCATTTGTTGTGTAATTTTTGACAGCACCCCAACTATTTCCATCCTACTTTTAATAATCTTCTTCACACTCCCCGCCTTCCTTCTACTCCAATACTCTCCCTCTCGCTCTTCCTTAGTCCATTTTCACCCTCGTCTCTCCTTCTTTCCTCCAAGAACCCCAACTTCTTTCCTAATAGCTCTCTATCCAAGCAGTCCTTATCCTTGATTTTTAGCCTATCCAGCTCCTCTTTTATTTGTTTCAGATATCCACCTATACCCTTGTAGCTTAATACTTTATCGACAATTTTTTTGTTCAGCCTCTTATTGTTCATTCTGACCATGTGGTCGTAGAACTTCAGTCTCCTGGTCCTGATGACTGTTTCAAGATCTTCCAAATTTCTGTATATTTCTTCGTTGGATTTTCGCCTATACGCCTCTTGTGTTACATTGGGTCCATGAATCCTCCTCATGAATTTTTTTGGCAAAAAGAAAGTACTTTTTTGGGACATATAATATAAACTCACTAATACAAGTAGGCAAACTAAATAACTAATTAGAATTAAAGTAAATAATTGATAAAAAATAGATATTATGGATCAATTTTGTACGAAGGTTGATGGGTCGCTGTCTCGAGGGGTTTAAGTTGAATATTGGCTGTGGCAGATAAAATATATATTGTATTAACAGGGGAAGATCAACCTTATGGGATCTCAAGACCCTTCTGGGGGTCACACAGGCTCTTTAAAATTGGTCCAAACGGTTAAATCACTACTGAACGAGTAAATGGTAAAAACTTATTGTGACTCAACTCGAAGCGACCGCCTGAGGAACTGATATTCCCATCAGCTATAACACCATAACGATTCGCATTCACTCTATTCATTTAGAACATTCCAATATCTTTTGGAATATCCCCAATTACTAGAACTTGAAATATCAAAACGTAGTTGGTATATTGTATCTGACTTACGCTGGAAGTTGGCTGGGCTTAGGCGCTGTATGGAAGAATCGGAGAACCAAAAGACACGGTTAAGCGTCTGCAATCTAGATTTAACATGTATACAGGGGTCTGTGCGGTGGGTGCCCCCACTACAACTTATCCTAATGATATTCTTGACCTTAGGTCAATGCGTTCAATTTTCCGCTGCAGGACTGAATTACTAAATTTATGCTCAAAATAGTAGGTTCAAGAAAGTTCGGAACAGTTTGCTACTCCGAAGAAAAAGAAGACACTCTTCATTTCTTCGGAACCTGTCATGTACATGGTGAAATAAGAAAGAAATACTTTGGTAGCGAGACTTGTGCCACTGAAGAAATACTTAGCTTATTAAATGGCGCCAATTGGAAAGCGTTAACTCAGTACGTGCAGTAGGGCATGTCCCGAAGATCGCAGTTAATTAGGCAATAGATAGATTGCTAGATGTTGATACAATCATAGATTGAAAGGCTAAAATACAAAAATTGGGTAGGATATGTAATAAAATAAATTTTAAAAAAACAAATAAATTATAACTGAAATATTAAATATACTTATATTGGTTTATGAACTACATATTAAAGGATTTAATTGAATTAAGATATTATTTTTATTATTATTGGATGCTTTAATAGAATTCATTTATTAATTTTTTAATTTATTTATTCATTTATTCATTTATACTTTAGAGATAAGACAAATTAATGAAATTGTTAACGCAGACCTCGACAGACGGATCACCCATTGTCTAGTGTTCTAGTTAAATTTTAATGATTTTTTACTGTATATATATATATATATATATTTGTATTTTTTCTTAATAAACACGTTCAATCAATTAATCAATATGGTACATTGTGTATTTTAATAAACTTTAGACATTATATCAACAGCACCGGTAAATAAGTGGTTAAGTCAGATTTTGTCCAGAGAGAGTTAACTGCTTTCATATAACCGTAATCGTATCACTCTCGTAGTTTTTGCCTTGAAATGGAGTTGGAATATAAACAATAACTCCTTCTGTAGCCAATATCTTACTTAGCCTCTTAGTCAATACGAAAATAACTCGATTCCACTTACTTAAGTACAAGAAACTTAATAAGGGGAAAATTAGAGTTAACCACTTGTTCACCGGGCCTGTCGATTTATATTCTTTCATTCTATTCCCGACAAAGCAAAAACTTTTTAAATATTTTTTTAAAATACGACTATATTCTCTTTAGTTGCAATGAGAATTAGATTCGAAAACAAGTTTATTTTTTGTGACATTATTTACTAATAAAATAATTTCAATTGTAAAGGTCAAAAGGGCACAGAGATAAACTAAATAAGAGAACATGAAATTATATGTTCAGTGAAATTGAAATGTAAAGTTTTGAAAATTGAGTTACTGCAGGAGGTACGATACGTAATACACTAAATACTCCTAGACATAAGTAATAACCGGGTTATTAGAATGGTATTGATAGCATCGCAAGGATTTAGATGGGCTTATAAAGAGCAGACTGGTAACCGTCCGAAGCGTTGGTGGGAGGATTGCATTGAGGATTGTTTTGGTTTTAATTCATGGATTGTTCGTATATCAATATTGCTGGAAGCACCAGAGGAGGAATTAGCTAAAACTACTACGAGATAATCTCCCTGAACAACCGTTGTCTTAGAAACACAACATATGCTATGTATAAGATATAGCATATGCTATTTATTGAACCCAAGACCCTACAGGTTGTGAATTTCTATTTTATTTATTTATTTATTGATATTTACAACTGTATTACAACAATGCATCAAGTAAACAAGCTAAGCAATACATAATGACAAGTAGAGAAACTACCCACTGGTAGTACTCAAAACACAAGTTCAACTAAGAAGGTCACGGGACCATCTTCTTTTCAGACGCCTCGGAGGATTATCGGGAATCGAAGAGGAAGCTAGGTTTGAAACTAGTGGGTTTGAGTGGAAATGAAGTTGGTTATGAAAGGATAGATAGCGGGTTTGGGCCAAATCAGCAACAAATGGGACATTAAGGTCATGACTTTATTCTTAACAAAATAAGGCGCATTGAGGATTTTACGAAGGATTTTGGATTGTAGGGATTGGATACGAGAGGAATGCGATGGCTTAGTGGAGCCCCAAAGCTCTACTCCGTAAGTCCAAATAGGTCGTATGATGGTCATGTAGATGAGTCTTTTGTAGTTAATTGGGAGCTTAGAGCGTTTGTCTAGTAAGTGTTGAAGTAGCCTGAAAGGTCGAGCGGTTTCTGGTCTTTTCAGTCTAGTATGAGGATTCCAGGTTAATCGTTTGTCAAGATGCAACCCTAAGTATCGGATCTGATCTACAGGTATAAGTGGGATATTATTAAAGGATACTGCAGGGCAGGAAGTCATTGGTTTACGACGTAAGGTAAAAGTGATTTGATGCGATTTGTGAGAATTTATTTTAATTCTACAGTTTTGACACCATTCTTCAAGATCAGTTATATGGGATTGGAGGATTTGGGATGCAATAACTGGATCGGTGTTGACTGATAATACACACGTATCATCAGCCTACGTGGTAAGGATAGTATTAGGATGATTTGGGATGTCAGCTGTATAAACTGTATAAAGGATTGGGCCATGAGGATAGTGAATTTAAAAATAATTAAGTATAATGGACATACTTTGGTTGAAGCGACATTTCGGCCATACTTGTGTTCTATCATTAGGGCTAGTTCCTTTGAGGCCTGAGGTTCGTAACAGAATAGGGACTGTAGTCTTTATAGAGACTGGGTGATAATTTTCATTATCATACAGATACATAGATCATTAAAATCATTTATGACCAAAAAAGAATAATATATAACTAAATTCATGGATCATATAATTGTTTTATAAAATAAAAATAATAAAATATAAATAAATATAATAAAAATAATTTTATATTTCATTATTGTTACGCCCGAAATTAGTTACCCTAAAAATTAGCAGAGCATTTCTTATCTTGAACGATAACAGTTGACTTTGAATATATAAGTGAAAGAAAATGGTCCGGATGGAGTTCAATAAATTTATAAAAAGTTGGGAGAAGTTTATTGACCTTCACCCGGACCATTTTCTTTCACTAACATTTCTTATCATGATCTCGGCCAAATCTCCTTTCCTATGTATCGTACCGAGCGCCATTACAAAAATGAATATGTTTTACACAAAGAGCATGTGTGGTTTGAAAAGAAATATGTCAATCAGGTAAGAAGGGTCATACTCTTATGGTCAAGGTGGGTGAAGAGATAAGAACAGAGGGGGTTCGAGGAATCCATTTTCAGTAGATTCTTCGGGAAGATCTGGAAGAGGAAGAACCGAAGACGCGGATGCCGGGCGCACATAGACCAAATCTGCCCCTGTTTCACGGATAAGTCGATATTTAAGTTTTGTTGCTTATTTTATGGCAATCCTCTATACATAACTGATATCTGATTTATTACCTGTACAGATCAAAGTAAATATTAAATCATCACTCCTATTTCGAATTGAATTAATAAACTATAGTCATAATAACTCTTTTGGTGTTTTCTTACCCCAGATGCACTATTTATTTATGAATCATATATTGAAGTAAATTGGAAAACACATATAGTCCAGGCTCCATGGTCCATTTTTGGACTTATTTTGGACAATATGGATACATATTGGAAGGAGGGGACTCTTTGATAAAACCATACATTTTGTAGTACAAATATTTTTTCAAATAATTTAGATAATTATCTTGAGAGTTAACAAAAAAAAACGGTAATAAATTTTTCAGAATCATCAAATCGACATATTTTATCCTTGCTACCTCATTTAGCTACCACAATCGAGAATTTTCGAACAGGAAATTGCTGGGCGTCTTATCGAAACGAAGCTATTCACGAAGATTCAGCTTGATACTTGATACTAATCAAGTGAAAAAATGGACCATGGATTCTGGACTATTAGCTAAGAAGATTATATAATTTAGAACTAATAAAGGACCTCTGGTAATGAATCCAATTAAGACTAAAGTTAGAATAACGGTTTGAGTAATCATCTTAAATGATAACCCTGGCATCCCAAAATTAGTCAGAATATCTTAAAAAAAATTAAGCTTAAAAAACATAGCAACCTGCACAACTGTATGGTTAGAAACAGTACAGTCTCTAGCATGTATTGAATCTAGAACCCTCTATAGCTTGTAGTGATGCTAGTAATAAATACAGCTTTTCCGAACATAATCTTTTTTTATATAAGAAGAGAATCTTGTTTATTAGAAGAGTATCGAACTTTCAAATTATAATCGAGTAGAATAAATTTATGCAATTATATCACTCAATAGAAAAGACATAATCATAAACTGGAAGGACCAACCTGGATGAAGTAATAAAAGGGTCCATTAGAGGGAGTCGATTTATGTTCCGATTCGGAGGATGGCGACGTACGTAGGAGGGGACGTACGTCGTAAATCGTTCCAAACGCCTCGTTATATAGGCATCGATATATTTACAAATATATAAATATATCGGATATATAGCTGTAGTTCCGGAGTGTCTACATAAATTGCTATAAGCTCATCTTTATAGTTCATAACAGTGAAGACTCAATCGTGTTCCCGGCTCCAGGTCGATAGTGGCTTGTTAAAAGGAAAAAATAGGAAAGATAAATGATTCTGCATCTTATTATTTTTAATTTTATAATATCTCGATAAATAAATCAGTCCGATATTTTACTACAGAATACCCAATTGTATATCCCATAAATAATTATCCTTAAATTATTTAGAAAAATAAATAAAGTTCAGTTTTTATTGTTAGCTTGGAGTATATATAATGGTTAGCTCATTAGGCAGGGTTTTGGGATTCGAAACCTGCTGTGGCGGATAGATTATTAATTCAAATTAATATTTAGATTATTAATTGCCTTAACAGCCATTTAATAGCTAGGTTGTAAACAGTACAATCTCTACTTAGTAGTGGACCCCATACCCTACATGGATTCTTTTCCTTTAGTGTGTGTGGTGATAGGTGTCTTACAATGAAATATTGACGATTGTCAATATGCCTTTTTCGACTGTTGATATGAGATGTAAAATATTTCTCGAAACTAGTTTAAGGTTTAAGTGGGAATTTCCCATTAATCCTTTATTCTATTTATTGTGGTGTAATTCACTAATAACACAGGCCTGCAAAAAAAACTTTTTTAAAAATTGTTTTGATTTAGTTAACTGATCTTTATGTAGATCTTTATAATTCAGCAAACAAAGTTTAGTAGTTCGGGTCTTTTTTGTTTCCAAGAAAGCCTGTTACTACAAGTTTAAATGAATTCCAGGCATTTTTTTCTTCCATTTCCATTTTAATGACAAAGCTTTCATCTTTTAAAAGTTTTCTGATGTCAGGCCCAACAAAGACTCCCTCTTGCAGCTTAGCATCGGATATACAAGGAAACTGTTCACAATGATACTTGAAACACTCTCCTTTGGGTAATCCTTTCACAAACTGTTTCATTCCCCTCAATTTGATATGAAGTGGTGGAATTAAGATCTTTTTAGGATCCACTAAACTTTGTCTTTCAACATTTTTAACTCCAGTAATAAGAGCCTTTCTGATTGGCTACGTCGCACAGTGGAACGAGCGTTAGGAGCGTCTGGACATTCATTAATATCTCCGCTTCTGGTTCTCCTAGAATAAGGCTATTGGTACGGTTTAAAAGCTTTTTGAAGGAACTATTTAATTATATGATAAACAGGATCAAACCTTTTAGGATAAACGTGTAAAAATTCTAGATTCTAGATTCTATTTCGATGTTAGATTATTTAGTATCAAACATTGTACCATTTATTGTACCTACATACTACGAGAATAGGTACAATACAGTATTCTATGGAAAGACAGGTACATAGGTATTAAATAAAGTTATACAAAGGAAAAAGTAACAAACCAAATCATTTAATTATTAAACAAAATTAATAAAATAATTGATAATTACTTTTGTTAGTTAATATACTAGGTATAATTGATACATCAAAATTATAATAAATGTAAGTGCCTATATAAAATTGTTTTATTTAAATAACGAAATAAAAATTAAATAAATCAAAAATTAAAAACTTGACGATTTGTTGTAGGGACTATTGCACCTATGTGCACCATTACACTTAAGTCGTTCAAATACCACACTCAAACTAAGTTTCATTGTTAATACTATTATGTTAGATGAGGGTTGTTCGGATAAATTAATGTAAACAAAAACTGGTAAAAAAAAGAAAACTTGCAAAAAAAATAGACGCCAATATCAACAGAAATTATTTTAAGGCCCATAAAATAAAAAGAAAAAATCATTTTCTCGGAAAATAGCACCTAGTAGCAAAATCCGACTAATGGAAAAAAAATTTCAAACATTCTAGTTATTTACTGTGAAGGTAGTTTTTTGGGCGATTTTGAGCGATTTTCGCAATTGATTATTTAATTTTATCACCCAATTTTCACCGAAAAATCCCAGACGTTTGAAATAATCCCAAGTTTTATTTGCCTAAAATATCTTATTTTGGATGTGTGTTTTTCCAGTAGGTGCACGATTAATTTAATGCATCACCTCAAACAGTGGATTGCTTTAAAAATATGAGTCTTTTGAAAAATTTATATTTCAATTCAGAATTTTTTATATACGACTTAATTTCACAATAAATTTATCTATGGATTTTGTTGAGAAGAAGTATAAAGTATAATTTAAAATCAAAATAAAGGACAAATTTAGTTATTAGGGAATTGGTCCAATGTCCAACAAATGCGTTGGTTCGTTCCACTGTGCGTCGTCCTTGACATGTTGTTTCCTGTCACGGCTATCCCATTCACAGAGGAAACATGGTAACATTGTTGACAACAAAAATGTCCCAACTAACATGGGGATATTTTTTAAATCCCCACAAATGGTCGATTTATGGTCAAAGTGGCCGAGCTTATTAAGAACAAACTCAAGATTTTTGTAGTATTCTTTCAAATGGAATGAGTGTCCAACAGGCACAGAAGCATATCGGTTACTATTCTGAAGAAGTACAGCTTTCAAACTCCTTTTTGATAAATCGATGAAAAGCCTCCATTCCTCTGGTTCGTACGTGATTTTGAACATTTCCATGATTCCAAGTACATTGTTGCAGAAAACTAGGTCACCCTCTTGTGTAAAAAAAGGGGTGAATTCCTTTTCTCAAAATAGGTTCTATGAAAATGAATCTCCGGAGGCTAACATTTGTCTTTCAATAAGTCTAGACCCTAAAACTTCCGCAGAAATTTGAGACTTATCTAGGGATTATGGATTATTTTCACTATTTGTTTCAGCACAAAAAAAATGTTAAACCCACTAGTTAAATATGCTACAAAATGTTCATCGTAGACCTGTGTAATTTAAGCACGTAATAGAGTCAATTTGACTCCCACTACATCTCTAAGGTTGAGCTATTTAATTTATAATAATTGTTTTTGAACCTATACAAATTCTAATGATTGCTAACTAATTCTAGTCCACTAGTCAATAAGACAACTATTCCTCATTTTCTAATTTTTTTTATTTTTTTATTTAATTTAATGATATTTACAACTATAATGGTATCATATCAAGTAAATTTCCAAAAATGTAGAATATGACATGTAAACACTTGTGGAGAAACTACCCATCGGTAGAACTCCATTCTAAATTTTATAAGACAATTAAAGCATATACGAAAATAACAGTTGTTGTTTCTGAGTATATCATTTTTACATCATATTGCAAGATTGCTTCTAACATGTGTACAAATAAAATTTATATCACATCGCTCCTTCACAAAAAAACTTCTTAATTCAAAAAACCTAATGTTTCAATTGAGGTATTTGAATGTTCCATATGAATTAATAAAATAAAACTGGTTAATGGTAAAGTAAAACATACATTACACATTGTAGTGGTGGTATAACTAATGCTATTAATCCCATAAAATATCAAGTTCAAACGTGATACAGTTCAAAATATAACTTTGTTTATAAAAGGACCATGTTGGAAATGGATTACCAGAAAGGTCGTTCCTGAATTAAAAAGCTTCATCCAATTAAACAAGTTGCTACTGAAGGCTTAAAAATTGGCATTCGTTGTACTATTGAAGGAGCAATATCGTAAATTAGTGTTGGTTTTTATATGTACACTAGCTTTTTATCACGGCTTCGCTCACGTGGAACTTGGTCTGCCACATAAAGTTTCGTGACAGATCATTTTAAATAAATAATTTAGGTTTTTTTTAACTATAAGTTACTCGTACATCCGAAATTTCAGATGTCTAACTTCAAAACTTATATTAAGGAGGAAACCTTTGGGGGTGGAATTGTCCAAATTCCTTTCTTAGTGCTTAAGCTATACAAAGAACATATCTGGGAATTTCAAGATGCTAAGTTCAGTGGTTTCTGCTGTGCGTTGACCGTTGGGTGTGTCAATCAGGTTACAGTTTTATATAAACTTCGCCTGTGTGGTGTGTTGATAAAAAGTAGCCTATGTCCTTCCCCAGGCTTGAGATTATCCATATCGAATTTCATCACAAACGGATCAGCCCAGCCGTAGAACATACATTGACACTGATTAACAAACGGGACGGACAGAAATTTATTGTTGTTTGTGTTAGTAAAGGATTAGTATGTAATGTTATTGAAATTATTGAAAAGGAAATGAAGTATGTTACTTGATTTGTTTTGTTATTGTTGTTGTTGTGTTGATAGCAAGGATACAAACTTTGTCCCCCCTTTTCACCCCCTCAGGGGTAGAACTTCGAAAAATCCTTTCTTAACGGATGCCTAGGTCATACAAAGAACGCACCCTCCAAATTTCAGGTCTCTACGATTCGCGGTTTAGGCTGTGCGTTGATCTGTCAGTCATTCAGAACAAAGCATTTTATATGTTAGATGTTTCCTTTCTGAAGCTGAAAATGTTTACAAGGAGATTTATGAGCTGATAAGGAGCCTTATCGGTGAATGTACAGATATTAAATTGAAGTTAAGTTTAATAAAACTTATTGGTGCTGAATTAGTTTCAATAAGAGACTGCACAAGTCAAATAAAATCATTGTACACTGGTTGAATGTACATTTTTCAGTCATCATCGTTCTCATTGAGAGTGGCTGTGGTTATTGGCCAAGAAGTGAATGGGTTCCAAAATATAATTTTGTTTTCAGGTTTGTACACCAAAGTCTTTTTTATTTCATCCATGTTTTTAATTATTTATTGGCAGAACAGTTTCATGTGATTTTTCATTTGGAAGTTTTATGGGGTTTTTGCATTTCTTAGTCTGAAAGTTAATACTGCAATGAACCATTTGCGGAACGCACTGTGAATGTTGATATTGTGGATATTTTGGTAATAAGAATCGTTTCTAAAATTTGATACATACAGAATATACAGTACACTACAGAAAGGGATTAAGAATAGTTCTCTGCAGTAAACATTGTATCGAAGGCATTGTCAAGCCTATGCTGTCATCCAGGCAAGCGTATTTAACGATGCGTTCTGTCCCTGGAAAAATCTCTTCATGAAAAAAGACAAACATTTAAAAAGATGGACTAGTTACCTTTCTGCAATTAAGTGATTCACTTATGACCGGTCTCAAAAATGAACTACATGTCTACCAAATTCGAGATTATCGGGAATTGAAGAGATTGCTAGGTTTGAAACTAGTGGGCTTGAGCAGGAATGTAGTTTGTCATGAAAAGATTGATGTAGGATTCGAGCCAGGTCAGGAACAAATGGGACATTAAAGTCATTATGGATTACTTTGTTCGTATCATAGTAAGGAGCATTGAGGATTTTGGATTTAAGGATACGAGAGGTATACGAGAGTTTGGTGAAGCCCCAAAGCTCTATTCCGTATGTACTGATGGGTCTAGTGATTGCCATGTATATGGGTGTTTTGTATTTAATTAAGAGTTTAGAGTGTTTGTCTTGTAAATGTATAAGCAGCCTGAAACGGCGTGATGTTTCTTACCGTTTCAGTCTAGTATCGGATTTGTTCTACTGGAATCTGTGGGATGTTATTAAACGAAACGGGAGGACAGGGAGTCATTGGTTTACGACGGAGGGTAAAAGTGCTTTGACGGGATTTGTGGGAATTTAATCCTCCAGTTTTGATACCATTTTTCAAGGTCAGTGATATGGGATTGAATAGTATGGGATGCTATAACTGGATCGCTGTTGACAGATAATAGACATGTGTCATCCGCATAAGTGGTAGGTACAGTATTAGGATGAGTTGGGATGTCAGCTGTATAAGCTGTATAAAGGATACTGCCTTGAGGAACACTAGCAGATTGAGAAAAGCGGTATGGAAATACATTATTGTGATTTACTTTGAATGACCTGTTAGTGAGATAGGGTTGAATAATGAGAAAATATGTATGAGGTAGGAATTGGATGAGTTTCTAAAGCAATCGGTGCCTGACTTATAATGATATTAATTATAAAAAATAATGTTTAATTTATTATGAGTATTTTGCTATGGTTGTTTTTAGAATGAGATATTTCATATGAATGTATCTTCCAAATTAAGCAATATGTTTTATTAATTTCATGGTTGGTCTCAAAATTTGTTTGACTCTTGGTACCAAGCATGAAAATGCGTTTCAGCATTTTATATGACATGAGTTCGTTAAACATTCATCATATATTCCCTCCTCTCTACCCCTCACGCAGTGTGAGGTTTCCTTCTGTACGTTACGGACCACACCGTACGATCCTCTACCATTTCTCTCCTTCTGTTGCACTGCAGCCTTCTCTTTGCGAAGCTTTCCTTAACACCATCTTCCCAGGTATGTCGGGGTCTTCCTCTGGACCTTCTTCCTCCAACCTTAGCCTCGTATGTCCAGCCTGTTGTTTTCCATTCTTAAAACAAGTCCATCTTAGACTGTTTTCTTCAATGACTTTTTCCGCAGGGTCCACTCCGTGCCTTGATCTAATGATCGAGTTGCGAATTCGGTCTCGTCTTGTTTTCCCCTCTATCTCCCTAAGGAATCTCATTTCTGAAGACTAGATCCTACTTTTATGTTTGGTGGTTAATTTCCAAGATTCTGAAGAGTATGTTAACTTGGACAGAAAAGTAGATTTGTATACTTCGAGTTCGTTAAACATTAACACATAAAAATTTCCATTGATTAATTGAGATATGTTTCATGAAAGCGTTGTATAAGCTCAGCTTTATGCATGAATCTTTTTTATGTTTTTTTTTTAATAACTTACCTCACTTTTTTTAAATCTCATAATTCATACAGTATTATTATGTATGTTATCATTAATGAAATGTACATTATTTAATACTAAATTATCCTAATGGGTGATTAGGGTTATTTGAAATAAAAGTTTCGCATTATGTATTTTTAAAGTGATTTTTATATTTGTAATATTTCACTTATTTAACTTAATATTTATATTTATATATATTTATATATCCAAGAATATAAATTATAGGAGAACTTTGAACACTAAATTTTATACAATATATTACTCTAAAGTTGAGAGCCTAGTGTTGAGATTTTTTTTTTTATTAAAAGTAAAAAAGAAACATTTAAATAAATGAAACAATTTTAAAATTAAAAAAAAAAAGAAAACTTAAATTAATTTCAAAAACAGGCATTGATTGTTGGCTTATTTTAATAGTTTACAATAACAATTTACAATATACAATTCATATGCTAGCATTTTGGCACAGTTTCTCCTGTACACAAGAGGATACGCTAGCTCTAGGCGACACATACGCTACAACGCGTATCTCTTACTGTATTGATGTCGCTTTTAAAAAACAAACCAAATAATAAAAAAAATAGAAATACACAAATAGGATAAAGACCCTCATAAATACATTATCACAATAAATAATACAAACATCTTTTAGACACTCAAATGTACAATACTATTTAAACAGATATATACAGCTGATGGCTTTCCAAATACATTAAATATATATTTATATAATTATTAAACATTTTATTATATATATAAAATTCAATATTATACAGCGAACTCGCACCTAAGGTAGCCCATGTTATAATTTATTTTGTCACTTTTAAAAAGATATTACTGGTAGATTTTTTTTTGTTCATTCCTTTAGGACTAGTACATGGTCTATCATATATTTACACACTATATACACACACTTAATTATATATTTATATATGTTTTTTTTTTAATTTTATTAAACTTTTTTTAATAATTTAAATTATGAGTGTTCATTATGACGGAGTTTGGAACCCTGCACAACTCTTACACAATCGAGGTATATGTTCAAATTATATTTAAACATTTACATATTGTTTAAATTAATGTGACAAAGGAACAGTTACTGGCATCGTTTTTGGTGTCGTTCACTTCGAGTGTTCTGTATTCAACGTCTCTTTGTCGATAATTTTATTTTATAATTTTGAAAATTCTGACACATATTGGTTTAAGATGTGATCCAAAATAAAATAAACAAATTAAAGAAAAATAATCTTAAATCACCTAAATCGTGTTACAACGATTCTAGGTCTGTAATTAATTTTTTTGTGTTGTTTTCTTATTCATTCTACGAACCCTTTTACGAGTCCTTTACGTAACAGAAAAGGTCAACAGATACAGGTCTTCGAAAATGACCGCTATTTCATCTGGGAACAGTTCTTCGAAAAGCCGAACGATACGTCTTCCCTATCACATGGCGGTGACAAATTAATTTCCTGAACATCGGGGAGATTACGTCAAAATTTATGGGGTCCTTTTCCCCTCTACTCTCATGGATCTTATCACGGATGAATGGATTAGAAAAAATGTTTTGTTTTTTTGTGAAACTATAAGTAAATACATAGCCGAACGTTATGAATCCTGATGAGAGACATCCTGTAGGAACTATAGGAGGTTATTGATTTGCAGAAATAGATAATGAATATGCCCAACAAGGACAAGAAAGATATGATCAGGATATGGGTTGAGGAGTACAAGAGGTCATGTAGTATTGGCGCAATACGAACTATACTTAAAGGGCAAACAAAACCCCATGATAGATTCAATGAGCAAAGATAGGATGATCGTTACGCGTTGTGAAATCCTTCGATACAAACAAGTACGCTTCATAACTAAGAATTTAAATATTATCTGATGTTGCGGGTTGGCCGCGAGCATAAATCTATTGAATAAAATGGGTGAAGTTTGTACTGTACAATGCTTATTGTAAAGTAGATTGGTGTATATATATAATTTTTTTTTGTATATCTAAAGGTGATGCGTTAACAGGAAATAATTATAAAGAAGCGAATAAACTAAAGATCTGAATAATACATAGAGGGAACTAATTTAGCTCGAAAAAAATTGAATATAGAAGTGGACTGAGATACCATGCGAAACTCCTTTTGTAGATTCAGCGACAAGTATTTTTCTTTCTTTTTTTGTCTGAATATGTGTTTATAACTTCTCAATTATCCTCGGAGAGGGTGAGAGGGATAGATAGAGAGAGAGAGAGAGAGAGAGAGAGAGAGAGAGAGAGAGAGAGAGAGAGAAAGAAAGAGAGAGAGAGAGAGGAGAAGGCGGGAGAAAAAATCGGAAGGTGGCCGAGAGATGAAGAGCCAGCCGCTCGCTTGCTGTGTGGAATCTGGACCGGAATAAAAAGAAAAAAACCGGGACGGGAGATGTCCCGTGGGACTGGCCGGGATTGATGTCCCTTGTCCCATTGTTAGGGGAGACACCTGTTCCGACCTCTATGCTAATGTCCCTCTGAGGCGAATCACTAAGGACTCGTTCAATTTGTTCTTCGAGTCGTCGTTAGCGGCACCATTAGCCGTGCCATCTGGTTCCGTCGGCAGAGCGCACCATCGTCTCTTACATAACGACCCGAAGGAGAGATATCTATATGTTTGTATTTCATAAATGGTAACTAGAATCTCCATAAACAGAAGCAAGCGCGTCCTAAGCTATTAACTTGAACTGAACTAGACATTTGTTTTTCGTATTATATATATAAAGAAAAAAATAACATAACAATCCTTGAAAGATCTTGGGTTCAGTACATGTGAGAGACGATACTTTTCACAAGATAACAGAAGGTATGTGATTTGTCCGAGTTTTCCCACATTTGAACTGTTAACATATGCAAGGTAAACCCCAGTATGGTCTGAAAATTTCACAGGTTCCACCCATGGCTTTTAACAGAATATTCAATTTGAAAGAGTTGAAAAATTTTATATTTGGATCACATCCTAAAGTATATTCAACCTAATTATAAGCTTAGTACAATTGTTGTTCCTTACAAAGACAAACAACCTCCTACTTTTGCGAAGAACAGAAATGTCGAACATTTAGTCTTTAAGACGCGGGACACTATCACTAGGAGTCGGGGAACGACACCGAACGCCCTGAGAGACACAAGCAACAGCTTAGCGAACATTACGCTTCGTCACCGCTGCTGGACTCGTGCCTGTGTATCGAGTGGTATTGCGGAGGCTGTTGCGCGTTGTTTGGCTGCGCTTGGGCGTTCGCTTGCGGAGGTTGGCCATTGTTAGGCTGCGACGTCTCCTGCTTCCATTTGTTGACGTGGTGCGAGTTCTTATTGCTTGCCGCTGCTTGCTGCTGGGCCTTGGCTTCCTCCTCCTGCTGCATCCGCTTGTGCTTGGTCCGCCTGTTCTGGAACCACACCTTCACCTGCGGAAAATATGAAAAAGATTTCGTCAGTATATTATAGTCAAGAAGCAATAGCAAATGAAAATGTAAGAGCCCTTAAGTTAAATCTAAAACTATAAATGAATCGCTGAATGTGAAAGAAAGTCTTCCACTGAGAACAACTAATGGATTTTTTAATAAACTTACAGACATTTTTTTATTATACTAGGTCAAGTTTTTTTTTTTTTGTTCATTTTGCAAAAACCATATGTAAGGACTAAAATGTTTTTTCCTTAAATATCACCACATGTGCTGAAATTGTAAATATTCTGATAGAGATGAATACTGTTGTGAAAATATAGGAATCACATATTCTGGTTCTTACCGCGGATCTCATGTATTAAAAAAGGACGAATAATTTCGATTTTCATTCTTCAAAGAATTTTGAACATCTCTCGATTTCATTTAGATTAAAAAATGTCAGTAATAAGAACGTTTATTTTTTATATTATTTCCAACACAGAATAAGCAATAATTTAGATAATTTAAAAATGTAAAAAAAAAATACAGTATAGTTACTATTAGGGGGAAAAAAGCTTTTAGTGTGGCTTGAGGACAATACATGGGGAAGCTGTAGTGATTGTAACTACAAATAATAACCACAATGCAAAACATATTGAAATAAATAGTTAAAAGTTTGAAAATTATAATGGTTTTGTATTTACGGGAGCATATGTAATTAAATAGTAAAAGGATTTGGTCAGAGCTAATAGGAATTTCCATCGACTAAATACGCACTTAGGATACGAATTAATTACTAAGAATAAAACAAAAATAAAAGCCACACTATACAAACCATAAAGAGACCAATGGTTCAGAGACTTGGTTCCTTGAGAAAAAATACGAGCAGAAGAGGTTGGTACTCGAAAGGAAAATACTTCAGACCAATCCATTAACATGTCATATGAACAAAAAAGGCATAATGTGGATTGATACATCTATACACATGATTTCACATACCAATTGTGAAATTCATCAAGATCAAGAGACTGAGATGGACTGTACCTGGCAGAACAGGATGCCCAAAATAGTTTAGGAATATCGAATGACTGGAAAGAGAAAGAAAGGATGGCCCAAGATATGATGGATGGGCCAGACTGGCCAGGATGCAGTCAGGCTTGGATCATAGAGTTGGTGGAGTAGAGACAAGACCCAGATCTATCGGACGATTTCTGATGGAGGCTAGGACTCTTGAGAGGATGTATTGTACATAGTTAAGCTGTATTATTTCTAAGCAAACGGTAGTGCAGAATGGTGATTTGTCCGAGATCTCACCCAACCAACAAGTTACGCTCCATTTACCGGTACGTATTATATAGTTGATCCCCAGGAGGATTCGAGCCCACTCCCTGTATAGTTACTATGACAGGTTGCAAAGTGGTAACATAAGGCCTACTCTGGATACAAATTGGCAATACTCCGTTCCAAACGACGGGTGTTGTCAGGCCGTCGCAGTTGGCCTTCCAGTACGCCCTGACAATAGCGTCATCAACATCGAACGTTCAGGAATTAAAAGGATGTTAAGCGGGGACGGCCCTAGAGGGTGGTTGATGGATGAGGACCGAGGGAAGAAGAGATAATGGCTCCGCACTCGCACATCTGTTCGATCATCCGATTATGGTTTTACAGTCGAGGGTCGGTCTGTAAAAATTGACGGGGCGTGATGGTCCCTAGGCACCAATAGGAGGCCCGCTTTATAACAGCCAGTTTAATTGGCTGCGGCCACCCCCACCCCTCCTATATGGGCCAATCAGGGGGCGAGCTGCTTACCATACAGCTACTTACGAGAGATAGCTCCCCTGCGGCCCCCAAAGCCCCAGCTAATTTAGTTTTATTGACCGCCGTCAGGGGCGGTATTATCGCCCTTAGCTGTTAAACGGTAAATCGGTTCAGTTAAGGCTGACAAATCGCTTTGGGAATCCCACTACCAGCTCTATATTTCCTAATGTTACGACATACTAAGATGATTCGGATGTACTAATACTTAAACCTGATATGTTTCTTAGGACATAAATATGTATTTATCGCATTAATGTCTAACTCTAGAAAATGGACGCACAAGCATTCCGGATAATATTAAATTATCCTTAGATAATACTTAGGTAGGTACTTCTTATAAATTAGGCGAAAAATACAAGAATAGATGATGAAATTTTCCATAGTAAATTAAAAAACTTCTTTATTTTTAAAATCTTAAATCTCAGGTCTAAAAGTGTTGAAATAGATTACAAATGTAGTACGAGAATATAAATTTACTGACACAATAATTATAACACAAGTTGTCTAATAATAATTATATATATAATTACATTATTTAAATTTTGGGAGAGGGTGTGTTTAATAGACGCTTTAATTTAAGGAATTGTGGTAAGAAACACTTATGTAAGTGCATTCCTTATAAAATTTTATTTTCGTGTTGACTATTTTCATTGCGAATTTCTACTGAGACAAATTAAGATGAAATAAGGTGTTTCTCTTCATACGGAATATGATATAAACATTTGGATTGTATGTAAATAACTGATTATTAATTAAATTCTAATATTAAATTTTAAATTGGAGGAAATATTTATATATGTTAAATCAAAGACAAAATTGAAATATATTTTATAGTTATAATATGGAGAAGTGAACATAATTATGTTTAAAATATATTACAAACATACCAAAGTTTAAGATTTTATTTAAAAAGTATTATAACAAAAACGTGAAACTCCTCCACGAATAAAATCGGGGGGCGTAAATGGATTAAAAATATTGTATTATTAAATTTATCAAATTAAATTTTATTGTCCCAACATTCAACATCCGTACTACCAACGATAAAAATAAAAAATTAAATATAGGCACTAATATATATGTGGGATATAGATAGTCTGGGGGTGCAGTAAAAAAAACACTAAATAAGACAAACTTATTTATTATAAATGCCGATGTTTCGACCTACCTTGTAGGCCATCTTCAGGGCTGACAGAAGGCTGGAGATACTGTGTGTTACTGTCCCCCGAGACACACAGTAGCTCGATACTTATACAAGTTGTAGTAAGTTTGTCTTATTTAATGTTTTTTTGACTGCACCCCTTGACTATCTATATCCCACATTAGATCTTCCAGTCAACAATTTTCATCACAATCATACTAATGTATCGTGGAATGAAGAAAATATTTAGAAAACTACAAATTATTTATTACTGCTGATCAATAAGAAAATCCGAATATAGACAAAAGTGTGACGAAAAATTTGGCAAATAATTTTTGCAGCAATACTTATTACAAAAATATAATTAATGCCTACAAAAATAAGATCATAATACAAATTTTAATATCTACGCCACAAACAGGTTAATGTACTCGTATATAGTGAGATTTATTATTTAAGAAACCAATTCTGACCAATATAAATAGCTTTAAAATTATTTATTATTATGCTATCACTATTTAAATAGCCCGAACATCCAAAACCAAAAACAACATTACATTTAACTGTTATAACTCCGGTTTTTCTTACAGCAAACATCTACAACACGATGAAGAAGACATCCACACCGCGGCTTGCCATATGAGTGAAACAGGCAATGATTGTTTTTCTACTTCTCGAACCTGTTTGATGGAAACAAGTGGAAAAAACTCCTTGTATTCGCTTCAGTACCTAATCGTGAAGAGCCTATGAAATCTCGATGTTGCAACTCAATACAATCAATTATTGTAAACTAATCTCATTGATTAAGTCATTGAGCAATATATTTGAATATATTCAATTTGTATAACGACGGGGTGTACAAGTTAAAAATAACGATTTTTGAGGTTAAACTGGTGTTTTCTTGTTTGATAAACAAGTGAAATACTTGTATTATGAAATGTTATGCATTATTATATGGTTATACTTCACTAAAGTATTGAAAGCTTTTCTGATATTTTTAGAAAGTAAAAATAAGTATTACGGACACACAGGGCGAAAAAGTTAGGTCTCACGCAAATTTAAAATCTTAATCATATGACTGATAGTTCGAATTATATTTAATAATGTATTTAGTCTATACCGAATTCTTTTAGCTCTAATCAAGGATATTAGATCGATATGTTCACGTACTCGATATTGAATACAGGTATAAATGATATTAATATTCAGTTAACATTAATAAATAACATAATTTAAAAAAGAGAAAATGGCCTTAATGCACAAGTTATAAAGCGACGATTTATAGCTATTTGTGAGAGGCGCTGGCAATTAAACGAGAAAATCTCCCAATTTGAAGAAAAGAGGGGTTGTTTCCTAATGCTACACAGGACGAGAACCCATTTCCCGAATAAATGGCTCTCCCGTGGGAAATTTATTTTTCAGAAAGGAAACTCGGAAGAGGGAAAAATAGAAAAACAAACTGAGAGGGAGGAAAACTGGCAGGGAGAGAGAGGGAAAAAAATGGAGGGAGAACAAGGATAAATTAGTTATATAATGGAAAGAGTGATGGGGGTTAATAGGGAGCCACTAGAAAGCTTTCTATTATAGCCAAGACAAACAAGAGGGGGTGGATGCTCATTAAGAAATGGCCCCTGATTGGTCGGCGAGGAAGGAGGGCGGCTCCCATTGGTCGATACGGCCGGTAGCCATGGTTACCGCTCCACCCTCATTTGATAATGCCCACCCCAAGGATATTAATCTCGGCTCCAGTGCCTCTCTCTCAACGCAAATTAAATTCTGTTGTAATCCTTCCGATTATGCCCCTTTATTTCGCCATTTTACATCTATTTAATATTTAAAGAGAATTTAGTTTGTTTTTTCACTGTTTTTATTAGATACTTGTTTGTTTACTTACCATTCTAATAAAATAACCACAATTCATTAAATAAACTTTTAAATAAAGATGAACAGATTAATTATTATTAATTTCAATTTGGATAAGATTAATCGTTTGAAAGGAATTCTTTAGTTTCTCTAACAACACGCTATGGTTCATTAGAGAAACAGAAAATAAATTTACTAACAATAATTATAATTTATCCACTCATCGTCAGGTTTCAACCTTGTCAAATTGTTTGTCGAAGTCTCGCTGGGCATACCAGCTTCCTAAGGACTTATTCTGAGACTGTAAATGTTTTTCCGATTTATAAGGGGAAAAATGGTGCATGAAGAGGTCAAGATAATCTTATTTAGGGAGAACTTTTTATTGGTAAGCCAACGTTTCGACAAATATTGTAGGTCTTTTTCAGTGCTAAATATATAATATACAAATAAATAAAAGTAATATTATTAAACATGTATTCAATTTAATATTTTTCAACAAGTATTCAGTATTTATAGCTTTCCTGACCAACTTATCAGAAAAAGCCTGGATTTAGTGGGAAGTGTGTGTAAATAACAAAGCATCGGAAAAACATTTTCAATCTCAGAATTAGCCCTGAGGAAGCTTGCTGCATGGCCAGAGAAACGTCGGCAAATAATCGAAACCAGTAGAATTACTTAATGAATGCATTAAAAATATTGGCCGTGGCAATTTAAGAGGGTACAATTATAATTGTCTAATAACATCTTTCATGATACCATTTTTTTAATTTGGCTGCGATGCATTTAATCGATACATCAATTGAAGGAAAAAATGATAAGAAAAACTTATTGAAGTTATTACTGTCTATAAAAATGCATTCGATCAGTGTAAACCCCGATGACGTAATTCGTCCATTATCAAATTTTGAATAAACGTAATCGCTAGCAGAAATAAGATAATCCATAAAATTAAAAGGTTAATGTTAATAAATCTGTCAATACTTCAAAACTCAATTGAACGCTTAAGATATTTACTCTAGAATTAAATATATAAAAACCTGGACCATTACAAGTCATAAAGGATCTTGGATTCAGTACATGATTGAGACTGTACTGTTTATAACACAACCACCTGGATTTCCCTCCTAAACGGTACCTACTTTATAAAGGCTGGAGACCATGGGGTCCATCCGTAGTGGTTAACTCATTTAATAATCAGCAACAGCCGGATTTAAAACCGGAACCTCTAGCAGTGTAACTGAGTACTCTACCCCCGCTACCCAGAATTAAATATATATTTTTTTAAAATTTATTTACTGATATTTACAACTGTATTACAATAATACATCAAGTAAATAGGCTATGTGATACATAATGACATGAGTTAATGGCAAGTAGAGAAACTACCCCTGGCCATCTTCTTTTCAGACGCCTCGGAGGATTATCGGGAATTAAAGAGGAAGCCAAGTTTGAAACTAGAGGGTTAGAGTGGAAATGAAGTTTGTTATGAAAGGATAGATACCGGGTTCGGGCCAAATCAGCAACAAATGGGACCTTAAGGTCGTTATGGATGACTTTATTCTTAACAAAATAAGGAGCGTAGAGGATTTTGGATTGTAGGGATTGGATACGAGAGGAATTCGATGGCTTAGTGGAGCCCCAAAGCTCTACTCCGTAAGTCCAAATAGGTCGTATGATGGTCATGTAGATGAGTCTTTTGTAGTTAATTGGGAGGTTAGAGCGTTTGTATAGTAAATGTTGAAGTAGCCTGAAACGTCGAGCGGTTTCTTGTCTTTTCAGCCTAGTAAGAGGATTCCAGGTTAATCGTTTGTCGAGATGCAACCCTAAGTATCGGACCTGTTCTACACCAGTGGGATATTAAAGGATACTGAAGGGCAGGAAGTCATTGGTTTACGACGTAAGGTAAAAGTGATTTGATGGGATTTTTGAGAATTTATTTTAATTCTCCAGTTTTGACACCATTCTTCAAAATCAGTGTTATGGGATTGGAGGCTTTGGGATGCAATAACTGGATTGGTGTTGACTGATAATACACATGTATCATCAGCCTACGTGGTAAGGATAGTATTAGGATGAGTTGGGATGTCAGCTATATAAACTGTATAAAGGATTGGGCCAAGGATACTTACTACCTTGAGGACAGAATTAAATATAATTCTGAAATTTTGGTTTTGTCTGTAAAAAAAAAAATATAACTTTATCAACGAACGTTAAAGTTGTAAACTTCATTTTGATTTATCGAATTTCGAAATAAAGGATATTGTAAATTGAACAACCGCTAAAATATTTTGAGCCTAAAGTGGCGTAAGTCAACGAGGTCTTTAGAAGTAAAAAACTCACGCAATCTTGAAGCTTGAACTGAAATTAATCAATCAAGTTGTCAGCTTGAAGTCGACTGACGTGAAATTAGAACACGTGAATTAAACATAAGATTAATCAAGAGGCATTTTACTTTCAGGAGACTTGACAACTCTTTCATATCTTCAATTATATCACTTCATTTTAATTTTCAATTTTCTGATTGGTTCATGTGTGTGTTAAAATAACAGGAATCGCTGAGATAAGAAATCAAGATAACCAGTTATGGTACTTATCGTCGCTGTCAAAACAATACCGCCTATCTACACTTTGGGCAATTTTAGAGGAGAGAGAAAAAACCGCCCCATATGTCATATTATCTTGTGTATATCGGTTATCTTTCAATTGCTAATTACAGCCTTGCGTTCAACCTTGAAAACTTTTTTTAATAGTGTATAATTCTACCTGTAGAATGCGTTACAGTTACTAACTCATTTTCACCAAAAGTTGTAGATAGGCGGTATTGTTTTTATTATTTCAATTAAACGTTCCAATGAAATAACGAGTCTTAAAGATATAATTGAAGTGAAAACATCGAAGAATTTGAATTGGGTGTGTAAATTTGGGCATGGTAACGAGCGATATTCGAAAATGGAAGCAGAGCTTATTGTCATAAACTAGAAGTCTGAGGTGTAGACCGAAGCGTAGTTGGGAGTATTACAGAGGTCAGGATCGTGGAATACTTGCAGTATTTTTCGTTCTATACTTTGAGTAATCACATTACCTTTAAAATAACGACATTAATTACAGTATACATTTGAAGATGTTTTACAATTATTTAAATTAATTGAAAAAAATGTACTAAGCTTCATTTAGTATGGCTTTAGTGAATATAAATCTTTTATTATATGAAGAACGTTTTGGACTCGTATTTGTGCTCAAAAGAAAGTTACAGGGTCAGAAGCGGAAATTTCAAATATTGACTTTTTCACGTGTTTTTTTTTTTCCCAAGTTTAACCAAGATATGACATGCTACGGAATACTACAATTTCAGGACTGGACTGTAACCACGAGGACTAAGGCGGCTAAGGTTCGAGTTTGACAAAATTTTTTGACTGAACCTTCGAAAAATGTGAAAAAGTTAATTTCAGAAAGTTCAGAGTTATCCGATACTGATCCTGAACACCTCATATGATATAAACAAAGTAATACTGAATGATGGGTAATTATTCCGCAGTTTGTCACTTCGAGTTGAGTCACAAGTTTTTGAATTTTCATAGTATAAGTTATGAGAAATGTGTTTGGTAATCATTTCATATAGAAATGTTTTAAGAAACATATAAAATATATATATATATATATATATATATATATATATATATATATATACTCCGAAATGTTAGTTGAAAGTTTTGTTTCTTGATGAAATTATTACAGAAATCTACGCATTACTCATAAATACATTCTCTTTTCCATAATAAAGTTCACGAAAAATATTTTTGGAAAATATTAAAAATGAAACGAATAAATAGTTACAGCCTATTGTAACTCAATTCGAAACGACAACCAGCGGAACAGATACCAAGTAATGACATAGGCATCTGAATAAATAACTGGTAGGTATAAAACGAAAAATTCCCTAATTCATTAATCACTAGGTGAGTAGGAATAATTCTTCATTTTTTATTAAACCACAAACAACAATTAAAATTCCGTTTTCAAACCAATTAACGACTAAACTAACAAATGGTTTATTTATATATTTTTTTATCCTTCAAGTGTGAACATTAACATTATCATATATATGAGGTTGTAAAAAAAAAAAACATTTAAGAAGAGTTATAAATAACATTTTTAAATTATTAATCCTCCCAGTTAAAGAAGAAATGGATCATAGAGAGAGGATTAAGTGAGGCGTGGAGGAGATAGTTAGCGCCCTAAGTGTAAATGAGCTGCTAAGAGATAGAGCGCAGCACTCTCGCGGCTGGCATTTGAACGAGCGTTCACTAACGAGGCAGCGAGGTCTAACGTTTCAATTAAATCGGAACCTCGGTGGGGCGGTGGGGGGGGTGGGAGTGGCCAATGAGCGAAGGCGCCCGATCACGGCCGATCCCTCACGACCACTCCCCCTCCATTGTATGCTGATGAGTCAATTAACAGTTAGCTATCGTTTGTACCATTAACTACCAGCCAATCAGGGACCTCATTACATTGATTGCTCAGCAAACTGTTCCCTTAATGGCCGATCTATGTACTATCGGGCCAATGGTTCGATTCTTAAAATGTAATGAGATTGCCAACGATATCACCCCTTACAAAAAATAAATTGGGAATGGATGTATTTACAACTTATTAATATTAATTGAAATAAACACCATCCTTCCCATAAACAGTTTGTATAACAGACCTTAGTATGTTTACTATAGGTACATATCTAGGTAGTACTTAATAATTAGGTCAGTCTTTGCGAACCCAAAGGTACCATTCCGATTCTACTAATCCCTGTATACAAATCTAGATCCATTACTCCTCCGTTAACACAAAGCACTTATTAAGATTTTACGGCTAAGTTCATAACTCTATATTATTACTTTGATTATATTAACTGTGTGCACTGCAGTTCCGTGTTATAAATTTTACAATGGACTGTATATCCTGCACTATATCTTATTTTCGAATACCTTAAGACGTTAGTCTCCTTTCAAAGCTAGCGGCAACGATTCACACTCCATATAAGTTTCATGAATTTTAATTTTGATGTTCCAGGAAAGAAAGCGGGAGTAAGTTGGAGACTGCCAGAGGAATCGTGTCGTTATCGCACTCTTCGACTTGAAATGGAATAAGAAACAACTCCATTTGGAGTCAGCCCGTTATTCACTACAAAAATAACACGATTCCACTTCTCTAAGTACAAGAAGCTCATTTTGAAGAAAATTTGACCTAACTACATATTCACCGAGGCTTTAGATATATTTCAGTAAAGGTATTTAAAAAATAGTGAATAAAAGCATACAAAATAAATGTGAAATGTTTTTAATATAAAAAACAGCAATTGTAAGATCAATAACCGTTTTACTTTTACAATGCTATCACACAATGAATATTTCGAAATATTTTTATTTTGAAGAGAAAAGATTTGTCCAGGCCGGGATTCGGATCCGGGTAGCCCGCGTCTCTAGCACGGTGCTCTAACCAACTTCGTAACACGGCCAGACAAATCCATTGTCTTCACCGATCCCGGGTTCGAATCCCGGCCTGTACAAATATTTTCTCTTCAAAATAAAAATATTTAAAAATTATCACCATCATAAGAATAATAAATATTAAAAAAAAATTAATATTTTGTCTTGCTTGTAAGTTGGATTTTTTGCTTTACGATTGATCCTTACAATAATAGGTAATTGATCAAAAGTGATATCTTGAAATAATTTTTTTTTAAAGATTATTTTGTTTGCTTTTTGCCTACTTCTCTGTGCACCGTTTGAATTAATTATTGATATTTTCAATGAAAGGAATAATTATTTGTTACATATTTTGCTCAATGTAGATATAATCGAATGAGAACACATTCATTTCCGGATAGAGTCCGGATCCGTTCATATAATACAGTAATAACAACACTAATAATGAGGATATCGATACCAGCTGTAGACAGGGATCGAATGCAAGAATCGATACCGGCTGCACTCGAGTGGAATGCAAATCCGCGAACGGCTGGAGGCAATTATGTAAATATCTGTATAATGAAATGACCGAAAGAAAAATACGATACATCATCACACAATCCATAGTTAAGGCGGCACTCAACAATTTTTGTTGACCAAAGCAACAACAATTGTTGATGCAGTGTCCAACAATTTATTGTTAAGCTACAACAATATCAGTTCTCCGTTGGAGCGCGGTCATGCAATATTCATGGGCCGACACCGAGGTTGGCGTTGTGTTCTTCTCGTGTCAACTGTTTTTTTTATTATCGTCGACAGTTTGGGTTGTTATTCATCTAGTTACCTTTTATTCAATTCATCCTATTAACAGTGCATTAGTTCGCTCTCAAAGTGGAATAATACCGACGTAACGAAAGACTCCGACAATGTAATTTGGTTAAAATTTAACAATCCTTAATGCTCAACATATTACTTAATTCCCAATAAACATTTCCCAATATTTCATCAGCCCCGGTGAATAAGTGGTTATGTCGAACTGTATTCGAAATGGGTATCTTGTCCTTAGAAATCCGGTATCGTATGATTTTCGTTGTGAATAAGTTGCTAAGTCAAGAAAGAGTTATTGCTTATGTCATAAATCCATTCCAACCAAAAACAACCAGAATAATTTCGCATTTCTTAATTCAATTAACTCTTTCTGGACAAATTCACACTTACTCACTGGGGCTGCAGATACAAGGTTAGACAAGTACAATTAATTATACTAAATAGATAGTTATATTAACATACTCATGATTATTGTAATGAGATTCCCCGTTCAATATCCATTTCTATTGTATTGGCTGAATTTTGTATCCTATTTGAGGTAGAATAAACAAACTAAAACTATAACTCTTAACATTAGTTACTAAACTTATTATTTTTATTTTGGAGAATATTTTAATGAAGTTAAAATTTGTGACTTAACTCGAAGCAACAACCAGCGGAACTGATACCACAAAATTAATACATCTTAACAAAATAAGTATCAACATCCTCAGTGAGAAGATAAGAATCGATAGAAGGATTCTAAAGTGGCGGGAGTGTCGCTAGGCAACGGTCCCTAAAAGCACTTGTGTTGGAAAAGGGCGAAAATCCATGCCCTCCAGGACGGCCCTAAAAAGGATAAGATAGATAATCTTTATCCTGGGGGAGGCGGTTATTGCTTATAGGGCCTATGTATATGTTTATTAAGCATATACCCCATATATATATACCAAAAACACACACATATATATATATATCCGTCTATATAGACGTATGAGGTTTATACAACCCGGAGTAAGGGAGGATCTCCAGGATTGAAAAATAATATTGACATGGTTGGAGGATTATCTGGATGAGATTGTGGACGGGCCTCCTTCCAGCGCAACTTAAGGGGGTATAGACCCTGGAGGGAACTTGGTCGTCATAGAAACGCTATCAATGTACTCTAGGAGGGTCCTCGTAGCAACGGTATCAATGTAGTCTGGGGATGTAGTCATAGCAACGCTATCGAGTATGTATTTAATCAGCTGATGGAAATAGAATATCTAATCATATATAATTCACTGGTAGTGTTGAGTGTGCTTTATTCAATTTATATTTTTTATTTTTATCATTATTTGGGCAAAACATTTATAGTCTTTAGTAAAAATTATTATAGTTTAATTAGCAAAACGTTTATAGTAAAATTATTTAGGTTTTTGGATACCTCAAGTTTAGAAGAACAAATATATTATTTTTAATTTGTTTGTCTATTTCCTAGCCTAAAAGGCAGCTATTTCTTGTTACACAAAACATGCCCGATATAGATTCTTTATGGTTTACATTGATGAAAATCAATTAGAATTGTTTTAAACTAGATTGATGAAACAAAATTATCTAAATTTTTTTATCATTAGTTTCTTTTTAATGAAATGTGGACCCACAGCAGTCAAAATTAACCTCAAAATCTCTACCAAATTTCGAATCCAATACCTTTGTATGCAAAATAGAAATTAACTAATAAATAAGACACATCAGATATTTATAATTTATATTTGTGTTACAATGACAAATATTGATTACAAAATAAATAAATAAATTAACATTAAAATTAATTAAAAACTCGTTAAGTTGGGTCGAAGACTATTTATTAATGCTGAGAAGGATGAAGGAGGCCTTGAAGGGCAGGTACACCAACCTGACAATGAAATATTAGCTATTACAGCGCTAAACGGCGAGGGCTCGAATTACAGGCAACTAATTATGAGGGACATGTTGAAGGATCGGCTGCCTCCTAGATCTAGATCTCTCCCGTCCACAGCCTCCTATATACTGACTGCGTAATTATCACGATTAATTGTTTATAGCTCATGGTGCCATATCCAGGGGGCCTTCGTACAACAGTTTGATCAATCTATTGGTCAAACAACTATACGATTGTTTGAACCATCTGCTCCGTAACTAGAAAGGTGGTACACAGCGTTAGGTTCAATAGTATATAACCTATACATGCCTCAATTGCAAACAAGCAATGAAATATCACTTCGAGAAGTCTATAGATTTTGTTCAGTTAATAATTAATTTCATCTTGTGGCATATCCAGGCTCTATAAAGTGGGTACCCATAATTAGGGGGGAAAATTTGGGCGGTTGAGCGTGATCTAGGACAAGGATCAGTACTGTCAGAATACTGTCTCTACCACTTATTGAAACCAAGAGCCTTCATAGGTTGCAGTGTTACAGATAATTCACACCCAGAAAGTCAATAAAAATTTTAGTCTTTTGAAAAATCTTATAAAAAAAAATGAAGGTCTTGGGTTCGGTACACGGTCGAAACTGTACCGTTTCTAATCCAGAGGTTGTGCAGGGAGGTGATTTGGCCGAGATCACTCTCGACCGCAAGGTTTATCATACAATTTCTAGTGGCAGAGAGAGGCTGAGGAGTGGCTGCAGATTTAGCGGTCATGGATAAATTTATAATTCAGTGAATTATACAGTCAACTATTTTCCACTCAATTATAATTCAGTAACTTTTTTTTAATTTTTGTTCTGAGTTAGGCGATATGTATACACATCCCGATACTACTGAAAATAATAATAAGACCTTGATTTATTTCATTTATTCAATAACGACTTACGCTTAGAGAAAAAATACCATTTAATTAAAAGATTCACACTAACGCACTGCTAATGCGGTGGTCGTCCTTGGTACAATCACGTTATTTCATCTTGTCCTTCGGAAGTTTAAATTGAAGTAGATGAACGATATGCAATTAACTCAGTTGATTTAACACTTTTAAACAATGTTGAATTCTTATTCAATCAAGACAAGGAACATTTTCTTTTATAACGCACCTTTCCCAGACAAGATGGAGGAAAGGATCTGTAGAATTCCACGTGTACTCGGAACTCCTAATAACAGACCCTGTTCGGGAAGGTCGCCGATGATCCCCATTAGGGAGGATACGCTGACAGGAGAGTGAAGCCTCCGAGTCTATAATTACAAGAACTGTTGTATAATGGCAGGGAGTTACTAATCACACACATCACATTTCCACCTAGACCGCTAATAGATTGTCTCGGCCCATGTGATTATAATGTTTAATTACCAAATGATATGAAGCAGCAACAACAACAGGTTGTTTCTTGTATGTCTGTCTGCAAAAAGCGGGGGCTTGGAATGGTGTAGGTTGCTGCCACGTCTGGGTTGAAGGGAAACTGAACGCTCAAATCACACATATCACATTTCCGCCTCAATAGCTAATAGATTGTATTAAACCATGTGATTATAATGTTTAAATAATAAATTATATGAAGCAGCAACAAGAACAGGTTGTTTCTTGTATTTCTGTCTGCAAGAAGCGGGGGTTTGGAATGGTGTAGGCTCTAGTCTCGTCTAGTTTCCCTAGAAATTTCTTGTAGGAAATCACATTTCCACTTAGGCCACTAATATATTCTATTAGCATATGTGATTATAATGTTTAAATACCAAATGATGTGAAGCATCAGGCTGTTTTTGTATCTATGTCTGCAAGAAGCGGGGGTTTAGGATGGTGTGGGTTGTAGTCTCCACTGGTTTTAATGGAAAGGAATCGGAGTAAGGAGGATATCACTGTATTAAAAAAAAAACTATAACAAATTATATACTTTTAGATGATTTTCTCTTTCGTAAATATTTTCCTTAATGTTTAAAATCAGAGAGGGAATGCGAAACCACTAGAACGTCATACAAAATATATATAGAAAAAGATATTGGCGTTGTATGGTATGGTTATCTGAGAAGATTGAAAGAGGAAAGGTTGGCCGATTTAATTATCGATTGGAATGCTGAAAGAAAGAAAACGGCGAGGAAGACTACGGAAAAGGTGGATTGAAAAATTGAGGAAAACATGCACGGTCGAGGAATGAAAGAGGAAGGAAATACAAGATAGAAGGAAATGGAAATGGGAAATTTTTGGTTGAAGAAAAGCACAATCTAAGAAACACTTAATTAAATATTTTCTTTTTCAAATTTCTATACTTAATAAATAATTCATATGTTGTTAAGGATTCGACTACGAAGAAAAAAATGTAACTTAGGCGTTGAAAGAACGATACAATAAACAAAAGGAGTGTCGGGAAGAAGCTGAAGAAGAGTAGATTTCTGGGATTCATCTGCGGAAAGACATTTTTTGGAAGACAACCAAAAAAAAAATCCAAAAATGGAAGAGTCCAAAAGGACGTAGCTATGTCAAAAGGCGGTAAGTATACAAGAAGTGACGCTCTTTCCTTCGAGCAAGTCTTCATTAACGAAATCAGGTTTTTATCACACCTCGTCCATCCACCACATTCCTCTTCAGTCTTTGTCCCCGAGAGACATCTTTTATTTATGCCCCAGCTATTTCATTCTTCTTATTCCTTTCTTAGATTAATTCCTCATCTTTCTTATATCTGTGTCGCTTTATATCTTCTTTCTTTATTTATATTATAGCCTGTCCAAACACTCGGGAGAGGAAAAACCGCAAGCGGACCAATTAATGTTAATTTCATCTTCTACCTCTTTGATCTGTCGTGATCCGTTTGAGGATACCGCGTCTTTATCTAGACTCGATTAACATGGATGGATATTCACCTTGACAATCCGTTATGATAATTGTATCAGATTGATAGGTTGAATACATGTTATACATTCTCGTTGTACGTTATTTATTAATACAGTTCATTATACTCAGATGATTTGAGGTCTTTCGCATGTAACATCTTTTATGTATAACACATGTCTACGATTCAATTATTGGTGGAGTGGACTATTCCTAAACTGACAATCGTGCAAGGAGGTAGCTTGGCCAAGATACTAATCCGCTGATAAGAGGCTGGGTGAGCCTAACACCACGGCCGATATCCGAATAAATAATTTACCAAGGCGAGCTCGAAGTATAGAACGATGTGGTAGATAAATTATTAATTTTTTACCACCCATGGAACAACCCTATGGGATCAACAGATCCACGTGGGGCTCACTCAGCCTATATATAAAAAAACCTGTACCACTACAAACCATGTACGGGTACATGGTAAAGATTGTACTGTTTCATTTACAACAGTTCTGCAAGGAGGTGACTTATCCTAGGTCACGCTTAACCGCCAGATTTTTCCCCCTTATTTTGGGTAACCTATTTTTATAATATTTTATTGAGGCTGGGTGGGCCCCAGGAGGGTCCTAGATCCTATATGTCCTAATCTCCCGCTGCAAACAGACTAAATAAAAATCATGGCATGCAGCGGGATTCGAACCAGTATATTATCATCAATTATCATTAATTAGATTTAGCCAGATCTTAGTGTTATTTTGGTTTTGTTTGAGGTATTTAATTTTTATGAAAAAAAAGAGAAAAAAGAAACCGCATTCCCTCACTACAACATGCGTTGATGCAGAGAGGTTTGTTTTTTTATTTATTAATATCACTTTATACTGTTAAAGCTAATTGGAGTATGGGAATCGTAAATTTTCCTCTCAACTAATTAGGACAGGGATTTTTAACGAGTAATTGCTCACCGTACATCCTCGGGACCTCGAGTTTACGTCGTTTCTGGTGTAACTAAGGATTTTTATTCACTTTAAAAATCCTAATGCCACCTGCCGGGCTGCGAACCCACAATTTTGGGCATAGAATGTTGTCATGCCACTAGTAAATTAGATGACCACATGCTGGGAGGACGTTCAAGATCAGGCTCAATCGTCAGATTTTTCCTCTAACTAACCCCATTATTTTCCCCTATAAGCCCATTTATAGAGGCTGAGCTCCAGGAGGCTCCATCTATGACTGTTAAGAGACTAAACATTTATTTGTCCCAGCCGGATTCGAAGTTGAGACATTCAGCTCAGCAAATCCATACACTGTGCTACGCCGTTTTCATTTTATAAAAAAAATATATTTTTATTTATTTTTTAAATTTATTCATTGATATTTACAACTGTATTACAAAAATACAACAAGTAAATAGGCTAAGTGATACATAATGACATGAGATAATGGCAAGTAGAGAAACTACCCACTGGTAGTACTCAAATCACAAGTTCAACTAAGAAGGTCCACTTATATTATTTTCAGGAATTATTGGGAGGAAGCTAGGCTTGAAACTAGAGGGTTTGAGTATTTTTTTAAAAAATTATTTATTTTTATTTATTTATTTATTATTTAAATAAATAAGAAAAAAAAATTATTTTTAAAAAAATTACTCAAACCCTCTAGTTTCAAACCTAGCTTCCTCTTCAATTCCCAATAATACCCGGGGCGTCTTAAAAAAAAAAAAAATATTTTTAAAAACATTTTTTCTGTTGTAAGTTTTTTATACATTTTTTCTTTCATTGTAAATTATGATTCTGCACAGATACATTTAATTTGTACAATTGTTTTTAATTTGAGACTGGTCTATTCGGTACAGCATGTAATTTTGTAAAATTGTAGCAAATTATACATTGAAAATGATTTATTGATACTTACAAATGTATTATTGATGTTTACAACAAGTAAATATAATAAATGATGCATATGGCATAGATAAAAGCAGAAATTTATAGGAATAAACTCACTGGTAGTACTCATATAAAAAAATCAATTTAGAAGGTCACGAGGTCATCTACTTAAGATGGAGGGAGTAGACAAGACAGATTTCATAGCTCATTAGCGCTCCGCTAGAGAGAGCTCTACGCCTCTTCTTTTTTGTACTATTTGTACCAATTGTCGTTCGGATAAAAAGCCTTATAAAGATCTATCTCGTAGCGGCGATGTGACCATTTCTCTCGTCACAAAGATTTTTTTTTTTACCTCGGCCGGACTCGAACCTAAAAAATAAGAAGGCGGGAGTGATTTATCGTGAGCAAGAACTAGAGGCACATCTGCTCGGGGCGATAAAGGCAGTTACAACAGCTACGACACTTCCCTCTGTCTCGAGCTTGTTTTATTCCAATCGATTATTCAAATATTCCTCTCTGTTCCATCTTTATTATCGAGTTTCCAAATCGATTCAACCACTACCCGGTTCGATGTATCGTGTGGGCTTTTATACTCAGCTTAGTGTAACCTCGGAGATATTTCCAGTATCGTTATGTGTTTGGGATATCTTAAACGTGTTGTTGACAGGTATAAGCCTACTCTTTAAGGATTTCGTATTCAAATTTAGATCTTTTTTTTATCCTGGTAAACAAAATTTGCGACTTGTCCTATTTCTTATAATATCCATATTTTTTTTTTTGTATAAAACTAAAAGAAAGATATAAAGATATGTAAATTAAATCTAATGTTATTTATGACATTTATACATTTATTAGTCATAAATAAAAAAAATTTGTTATATAGGAATGATAGGAAGGACGCATTAAATAGTAGTATGGCAGTATTTCTTTTTTAAAATATATTTTACTCTTTATTTTTGTTTACTATAATTTATTAATCCAAGCCATTATGTATCATACATGCAATTTAATAGTTATATTGTTATAATGATTTGTAAATTTCAATAAAAAAATCGTTAAAAAACTGTTATTTATTAAATAGTGACTTTTTACCTTTTATGACAAATATATTCAAAATAAGGATGGTATTTCAATAGTAAATCACAACTAATTAATTAATGTAATATTTAATAAGTCTCCTATCAATACCATTATACTATATTTACACACAAAAAAAAAACCTGTACCACTACAACCCATGAAGGGTCTGGGGTTCAGTACATGGTAGAGACTGTACTGTTTCATGGACAACGGTTCTGCAAGGAGGTGACTTGTCCTAGGTCACGCTCAACCGCCAGATTTTTCCCCCTTATTTTGGGTACCCTCTTTTTATAATATTTTATAGAGGTTGGGTGTGCCCCAGGAGGGTCCTAGATCCTATATGATCCATCTCCCGCTGCAAACAGACTAAATAAAAATCATGGCCTGCAGCGGGATTTGAACCAGGATTTCCGGCATGGCAGCTCAGTACTCTACCACTGAGCCACTCCTCTCCTTTTACACACAAATGATTTTTATATTTCACTTTTCAAGTGCACCATCAATTTTCTTCTCAGGAGCAAATACAGAATATAATAAATAATTAAAGATGTATAATTAATCTAAAATTTCGAAAACATTTAATTCTTTATTTAAAAACTAAGAAGGATAAAAGGGGATATAAGGATCAAATCACACCATTATTTAAAATTAAATCAATTGATTATTTATCTTTTATGTACTGCTAATATATATTTATATTGACTCTGTGGTATTTGACATCCAGTCATCTTCATTAATAAGGATACCCCCGGTAATCCACTTCCTTGCACTACCATTAGCTTAGAAACTACATGTCCCAACCTCTTAACGAATTACTACGGTACTTAAGTATATATTATTACACAAATAAGTAAATGCAACAAACATTATTATTCATGAAATTATATTATAAATTATTATTGAAACCTGAAATGATAATTATAAAAGACTTAGAGAAACAATGCTAATCCTCTAAAGGTGAAAGGCACAGACTCGTGGGGATCGAGAAAGGGCAAACGGCTCTACGGGTTGTAAATATTTATCTAAAGGTATAATTTGCCGATTGGCTGGATCCTTAATGTAATATATTATATTTGTATTATATATCCGATAAATAACCAGGATATATCTCAGATATATCATGTCTACGCGTCCATCTGTCATGGCCACTTATCGAGTGATACATAATATCCTGTTCTTCGGCGATTGGATTTAAACGGAATGTAAAGGTAATTATTCCGCAGGTCGCTTCGAGTTGAGTCACAACAAGTTTTAACTTTTCATTCCTTTCTGATTTAATATTTTCAAAAAATAAATGTTGTCAAGAGCTTTAGTATGGAAAAGATAATGTGTATACTTCGGTGATCGTTTAATCTGGAAATTAACGTTTCAACTAACATCATCTATACTTGGACATGTTAGTTGAAATCTACTTCTTGATGAAATGATCACTGAAATCTACTCATTGTTCATAATTATATTATATTTTCCATACTGAATGCTCATGATAACTTGTATTTAAGAAAACTATTAAAAATCAAATGAATAAACAGTTAAAACTTGTAACTCAACTCGAAGCGACAACCTGACGAATAGAAACCTGGATATTTAAGATTAATATTGGATACTGTCTTAGAAACGGAATGCTTCTTCCCCTGCAAATGCCTATCAATGAACTATAATCTCGAAAAAACTGGAAATCCAGGAAAAAAGAATAATAAAAAAAATTATGGCTCCGGTTCAGACTTAAGACTGTAACTGAGAAGTAACAAAAAATCATCAGAAAATGGAAAGAATCTCAGATATTATGCGGAAGAGGAAGCTGCCATTCCTCGGACATCTGTTCAGAATGAAGAAGATCAGATTGACTAAGTAAATAATTGACTATTGGATAAAGAAGAGCACGCCAACGTGAAGTAAGAAAGGTTTGGTAAAGCTGAACATTAGAGAGTTTCACAGGCTAGAAGGAAATGAATTTGAAAGCAGAGTGAAAAATATGGAAAGGTTTCAAGATGAAGCCCATCTTAATAGGTATTGCTAATATTTACTTCATAATTTCATAATTAGCTTTTATAATTAGCCGATACCTCTATTATCTGCTTAAAAACGTCTGTCCAAGGACCACTACCCAAATCTGTTTTATTATAGACAGTTTTTACTGTGGGTTAAAATATTTAAAACTTGCAGCTTTATACATAAAACATGGAATTCAATGTTAAGAATGTTTAGGTGAAAAATATTTATAAGGGTTATATTCGAATTAGAGAAAAACACGAGAAGTTATTAGGCGTAATACTGAGAAGTGTTTCAAAAAATAATTGTGGAGATAAATTTTCTCTCAGTAATCTTTTCGCCTAATGAAGGAGCGAACCAATAAAACGGCTTATTACGAGGTGTGGATTTCCTCGAATCGACTCGACTCTCCAAAGAGGTTATAAAAAGGAGAATGAGCAGTTAAATATCCCTTTATGAAGAGTAACCTGGGAGAACGGTCCCTCGTTACTGAGCAGCGAGAAAAAACGTCTAAAAAAAACATTTAAAAAATAAATAAACAACATAAAAAAACTTTTTTTTAACAAACAAAAAAACAGACAGTTGTTTGTATGCTGCGGTAATAAGCTCGAGTCTTCTTATTTTCTACTGACGCGGATTTCTCAGTCGGCCTCAGTCACGACTCGACTGAATGCTTCTCAGTCTTGTGTTGAACGCTTCCAGCTTGAATGTTTAAGGAGGACGCGCATTTGAGTTATCATTAACACTTAAAATGATATTAAATAAACGGGTAATTATATAAACGAGGAATTTGTATTTATATATCTCTGCAAACAAGATTGGTGGTATCGGCTTCGAACCTTCTGGTTCGGTAAGTCTATTATTAATGGTCTGCAAATCTGGATCTTTAAATATAACTCCAACATTTTTTTTAAGTCTAATTCATCCCGTAGAAGGAATTGGAGTATTCCTTTAATCCATAATAATAATTTTTTATCAGTTTACGTTTTAATTTATCAGGACATTTGAAAATATAAAATAAAACTTTATTTAAAAAATCTGACTCATAATTACAATATGAGGTTGAGGAGGCCAGAAATAGCTTGCGGTTTACTGATACAGAAATTATTCAGAATGAAATAATAATTATAAGTAGAAGTACTGCGTAAAGCCAAAATTCCATAATCTTCAATGTACCAGCAATTTTCCTTAGTCACAGATCGTCTGCTTTAGCCACAGATAGTCTGCTGATCCAAGTATGCCTAAGTTCATAAATTTAATTAAATTATTTCTATTTTAAATAATATTTAATTGATTGTAAAAGTATGGAGAAGATCTATTTAGAAAGGGTGGAGGTAAGAAAATTATTCCTTAAATTGAAACTATTTATTATTACCCGACTTTTCGGCCAACGTTACAGGTCTTCATCAGGTCTGAATAGATGAGATACAAAAATATTTAAAATTTAATTTAAAAATACATGTTACAAATAAGAATCAATAGAAAAAATCCCCAAAACAAAGTTAAGTAGTTAATTGAGGAGCGTCTTGGAGCAAGATTGTCTCTACTTGATGAGTCTGGAGTGCTAGTGTGAGATGTGAAGCACTTTGTCTCCTTTGATGTGATTTTCTTTTGATATGTCTCTCTATTATGCCTGAATTGCCGAAACGTCGACTGGTTGGTTTTTTAAAATTATTATTTTTGGCTATTTTTGAATTTTTGCTCACTTTTCTTAATATACATTACTTTTTTAATTCTAATTATTTCAGTGTTTAATATTTGTGTATTTCATCTATACATCCCTGAAAACGACCTGCAGTGTTGGATGAAACGTATGTTTCTAACAAATAGATTATCACTATTCAATGAATTATTTTTTTTACATCCACTCGAATAATTATCGTATCCAAAAGGAAGGGGGTCTATTATTTTATTTTATTTTTTTGTTGGTTATTATATTATATTGTTATTTATATAACTATTGTATTTTTGTTTATGTAAACTATTTATAAGTAAATATAAATATTTATATATACTTAAGTGAGAGCCCGAAGACTTGAGATATTTCGTTGTCAAACCTTGAAGCGATGATGGTGCAAAGTGTTAAATACAATGACAACATAATCAATCGCACTATCACTAATGAAGTGATTAGGTTTTAACAACTTCTTCGTCCTTGCCACTGCCTTCTAAATCACTCCGCGTTATTTAATTCCGATTCTCGTGATGGATTGTTGGCTCCATCATGAATCGCTAGTACTTTCAATGAGTAACTTATAATTGCTTCTCTTTGTAGTTATTATTTCGCTAATCAGTATCCTTGGCCAGTGCGCTATCTGAATTCATTTATTTGTTAATTTTTTCTTTTATTTTCTTTGTTTTAATTGAAATACGAATTAATTATGTACCTATGCTTGATGATTTTTTAATGGCATTTAGATGATTTGTTTTTCTATAAGCGATGATGACAGATGATATTGCACTGTTTCTCTCTGTTCATTATTGGTATTTGATTTCCAGCAATACTTGCTAAAGCAAAAAAAAAAGCATATCTGAATTGTTTTTTGTTAAAATATAACTAATATTTTGTCATTAATATTGAAAACAAAGGAAGAAACGATTGGATGAATAATTTGTAGAATATTACCACAGCAAAAATTGGCATGTATGTAAAAGATGTACACTAAACCTCTTTCATTTCAATGGGACTGATACGGTCACCATAGTAACAGCTGTGAGTGAAGAACCGGGGAGGTTATGTGTTGTTTTCCAGTTTAAAGAAAACAGTTTTATAAACATTGTGTGAAATGTTATCATTAAATGTTGTTTCTTTCTTTACCGGTTATACAGTACAGTATAATGGCTACTGGAAATCATTGTTATAATAAATATAAATTTACTTTTTTTACAGAGAGAAAATCAGTTTAGTTTTTAGTCACACCGAATTCAGTATTTGAATCAATCAACATTATATATATTTAAAAATAAAAAGCTCCGTAACGTGTTAGAACAAGTTTTTATTATTTATATGAAAAATCATAAGTGCATATAAATCTTTAAAGAGATTTAAAAAGACAAAAAATTTTATCGGAAATTAGTTTTTTCAAATTTCCCACGAGGTTCTACCATAGTTTCGTTTGATCATCTTGGTTTTTTTTATATTTCCTAAATTTAATTATTTTATTTTATTTTATTAACAATGGGGGTTATTCACCCGAGTGAAAAACCAAAACGGAAGGGGGAGAACTTTAATTTTATACTGATCATGTTAATGATATAATAACTTGGATGATATTCAGAGAAGAAAATCCTGTTGGTGTTGACGGACTCGAAACTTTGTGTTCACACTAACTTTTTATTATTATTGTTATTATTAAACATACATAAAAAGAATTGTAAACTAAATTATTATTATCAAAATCAAAATCAGAACGTAGCCTTCAACCTGGCCAAGGTGGTGTTAAGCTATCATAATCATTAAGCTCGTTCCAATCACCTGATTAATCACCTTACAAACTAACTAAGACCTTAATTAATTATATCGTCGAGACTGAGTGAGACCGACAGCTGACTAAATAGGATGAGCGAGCATCGAAAGGTTAAGTTGCTGTCGATAAAAGATTAAACATGAGCGATTAGAAACTTTTTTTATTTATTTTTTACCTGCAAAGATATATTTATATGTGCATAACTATTATTATGTATAAATAATTTATAGTTGTCTTTTTAATGTATTAGTTTTTTTTTAATTTATAAAATATAATACGTTTTTGTTCAAATTTGGATGGTAATACGTGGATGGAAGCTTCTAAGAAGCGACTAATGGTATCGGCATCGAGCCTTTGGGTTTCCTGATCCTTTTATTACTGTGGCATTAATAAAACAACTATGTTAATTGTTAAACGAAATCTGATAAAGGATTTGTACAGTTTTTGTTATTAAACAGTTTACATTCAACCATTAGGTATTTAAATTCATGAGGTCAAAATCCATTGTTCAACAATAAGTAAAAGAACGATAATATAGACAAGTGTTTAAGAAAATGTTAACATGGTTATATAATTATTACTAAAACAATTGTAATATAATATCTTGTTATACAAATATAGTTGTAAAATGTCTATGAAAGATCTCCGGTTTAGTACATTGCAGAGACTATTTCTGTGACAAAGATTGTGCACGGAGGTGAACTGTCCGAATTCACGCCCAGCCGACAGGGTTTGCCCTTAATTAAGGTTATCCACTTTCTGGAGGCTGGGTTGAGCCTCAAGACTATCTCTAGATCCAATATGGTCTGTATATGGTTGCCGATAGATTAAATAAGTTTAATTTAGTCTAAATAACAGCCGGATTTGAACCTATTGAATTGAATTCAATTTGATATATTTTTTTTTTTTTTACTTTCTCGACCAGTTTTTTTTTTAATATTCTCTTTGACACGTGATATGATTTTTGTTTAAACTTTTCTAAAGATGAGTTCATACTTTTCTCTTACTTGATTTAAAAGCCTCATCATACTAAACTACCAAACCATTTTTTAAATGAAAAATGGTTTAATCAATCTTTCGGAGTCTTAGAGAGTTCTCAGTTTACAAGATTGAATTGAGAACGATATGTCGTGTTGGTAAGGGACTAGTTAAATGAACTGTGACCAAGCAATCGGTCATGGACTGTAACTGCTATTTGTCACTGTTCCACGATTCGGTTACTTTATCGATCCCGTTCATTTAGTGTGATAATGATCTAGCATGTGACCCTGTCGCCTAATAATACCGTCATGGTAACTGTTAATAACTGTTATCATTACGGGTCTTCTAATTGATACGTCAGAACAACAGACGTGTTTAAAAATCAATTTACTCTAAAAAATTATAAATAATTACTTGTTGGAATCTACTTTATAAAAGTCTGAAATATAACCTCACGTTAAAAAACAAATAACAAAAAAATCACCTCTTTATCTGATGTTCGCATTCTTTAAAAGGAATCGAATTCTTGAGATTGTTTCAGCAGAATATCTGATCTAGCGAGAAAATTCTTCTTTAAACTGTTAAAGATTGGGAAGAATAAACAAACCGAGGTGTTTGTTTAAAATAAATATTATTTATGCTTCAATATTTATTTAGCATTGTAATAGTATTATAATAAGAAAAACTTACATGACTATTACCCATGAAGGTACACGCTTAACCTCCAAGTCCCCCCCCCAGTAAACGGTACCCATATTATAGAGGCTGGATGAGCCCCAGGAACATTTACAGATCCCACAGGTCCATCCGTGCCTTTTAACATATGAAATAATTTACCTGCCTCAGCTGGATTTGTACCCATAACATTGTACAACAGCAACTTGGACTCAACACTCTAACCCTCTCCGCTCCCTAGTTGGCCACTATTTAAGAATTTATTCTATTAAGAATTTTATTTCATTATTCAGAGATATAATATAGATTATTTATTATAGAGCTGAATGTTTTTACAATATATAAGTTGTATTGCATTCAAATAAGTTGAATTAAACGAATTATAAAAAGTGTAATTTATGGAGCCAAAAGATTGTTAACAGATATCCGTCCTTTAATAATTATGATAACGGAAACCATAGCAAAATATAACGTTTGATAACAATAGATCCAATAGCCATTTACAAACGTCCGCAAAATCTCCTTAAATCAAAAATATTTCATCATGTCCGAATTTACTTTGTGTCATATACTATTCATTTCATTTATTCATGTAGTTTCTGCATTTTCTAATAACAGTATCACACCATCCGCAAAACCATCCACGGAAAAGAGAAGATGCCCTTGTTGCTTCATTTCATTTTGTAAACAGTTCTTGAATAGCTTCAATGGGATTCGATCATTTTCGCCATGACGAAGCTCCAACAGAACGAGCAGACAAACAAGCGACGGTTGATACAATTTGTTTCCCCCCTCCCCCCTCGATATGGAACGGGAGGGGGTTCAGAGGGGTTGAAACCCATTGTGTTCGGGAACGACCCCTTCGACAACAATAATGGAAGATCGCTTTACCGCTTCCTCTATGGCCGTCGCCTTCCTCTGTGTCAATGATCCGTCCCCTGCCATCATTAGAACTATGCGGAGCGGCTGGAAGAGTCGGTAATGTAGGGAGTTCCGCAAGGTATCCGCTTAGGGGAGCTGTTATATTCTATTTTTACAAAGCAATTATTGATAACCACCGCATGACGTTTTCAGAAACATCAAATTATAATTAAATACTAACTCTTAAAATTCTATGGATGCATACATGTGTCCTTCAAAAGTAATCGGTGCGGATTATTAGTCCAAATACGAGTATGAGTCTGTTGAAAGTCACTGACAGAGACTATGGACGCATATATGCTTTTTTCGATTTTTTTCGGGTATTCGTATAATAATTGCAAGAAATTATGATTAAAATAAAAAACATTATGTGAGACCGATGTATACATATTACCTTAGATACGGCATTAAAAAAGATAGATTATGAAACAATCAGGTTTATAGAAAAAAAATTAAAAAAAGGTCGTAATATTAAAGAGTTCAAATTAGCTAAAATATTTAGATATTTTTAATAAATTGTATGGTACGTTCTATTCATATATTGTTTATAATCGCCCGAGACCCTAAATAGCTCTGAATTCCAGATTTTTGTTATATTTATGTTATAATTATATAAGTTCTGCTCATTTTATTATATGCATCTTAAACTTTTAATCAAGTAATAGAGAGAGCTTACACTAGCCCAAACTATTAAGTCCACAGCGATGGTAAGTGCTCAGCGCTCGCAGTCTCTCTCAACCACGTTTCCTATGGGTTAATTTAACTAGCTTAACTTTCGATATTATGGATTCTTCAGTTTATCAACAGCCACTGCTATTTCTATGTTTACAGTCCCATCCAATCCACTTTTAATGATATATCTTAGATAATGCCGCATTGCTCGATTTACGTAATTAATTTCTTTATATAATATAATAAATACATGTATGTTACCTGTGTTTCGGTGAGGCTGAGCGACTGTGCTAACTGCTTCCTCTCAGCACCGACGACGTAGTGGTTCTTCTCGAAGGCGTGTTCCAGCTTGAGTAGCTGGGAAGGTGAGAAAGCAGTCCGGATCCTCTTGGGCTTCCTGAACGGCTGAAGAAGGTAGCCTGGTATGTCAGGTCCTGCAAGAGCAATAAAAATGATAAGCAAGGATTAAAAATTTAATAATCCTCCAAAATGAATAATTTCGTTATAATTATAAGGCTTTGTGCAAAACTGTAATACAAACGATAATAATAATGATTTTAAGATAGTAACATTATTATATTTATTTAGAGAAATTGTATCCGATCGTAGTCTCTTCCCAATATCATACAGTTTTTCTTGCATTTTTATTTTTTTTAATAGTAAATGTGGTTTTCTTTTTTCAGTCTCTCCACTGTTCTACTGGACAATATTTTTTAACAATCCCAATTTGATTAAGAAATTTCCTATCATTAATGTATTGAATGACCAACTCATGTTGTTTGTGTGAAAAAAAAAATTCACTGAAAAAAAAAATATGTGGTATTGACTTTAAAAAGAACCTAACTCTTTCGATACAAAAATTTAACTAAAGGAAAACAGGTTCGGGCAAACAAATTTAGGGGGGGGGGACATTTATCCTTTTCACAAGAGATAGGTGAACATAAACACATTATTTTTGTTATTAAATCCTTGTTTAATTGTATATATGTTTATACATAAAGAACATATCGCTAGGATGTTTACATTTAGGATTACAACATAATTTTTTTTATTCATGTAATTGGTAATGTAATTCTCATTGGTAGAGCGCTGATTTGCCTAGAAAAATTAAAGCTGTGTCTTATTACAAATTAAGATAATTTTATATTTTTAGTCAATTAACAATAATTATTATTTCAATATCAGTATACATTTTTTATTAAAAATTTACTATATCAACAACATTTCGAATTGGTTGATTTCAAAAGCAAATATCCAGCCATAACATAAAATGGACTAGTCTCACTTTCAAGATCAACGGCTCTCATAGGGATGTGGAAACAGTGTCAGAGTGCTACAAGGAGCCGGGTTCAATTCCTACTGTGGCAGATAAATTATTTAATCTGTTAGGGAGATGAATCCCAGGGGATCGAGGACCAACCTGGGATTCACTCAGCCTCTTTAAAGTGGATACCCAAAATAAAGGGAAACAATTTGGTGATTAAGTATGATCTAGGACAAATCACCTTTCTGCACAACTGATGTCCAAGAAAACAACAGTCTCTACCACGTACTGAACCCTTCATGGGTTGTAGTAGTACAGGTTTTTTTTTTCTCCAAGTGTATCATATCATAACTATGAACCACGTAAAAAATTATACATACATATATATTTATTTATTGTTCTTTTTGATTATTACCGGCCAAGACAAAATTTGGTACTTGGGTACATAATGCACGCCCAAAGTAGGCCAATGTTGTGCGCATGCCCTAGCGGTTACATTTTATAACAGTTACATTTCTACCAGTTACCTTGGATAACCTTACATTTTTGACAGACATCATTGTTTGTTTACTACTGTGTTCGAGAGTTGTTGTGTTTCTTGCTCATTTGTTGTTTGTTTGGTGTTTTAATGTACATTTTTTGTTGTTTGGTGTTTTATAATTATACGACCCTGCTTATTTGGGTCGACTCTTCTTGAGAAGATCATTGAACACATTGCAGATGGGAGCACTATTCCGACAGTTGGAAAGGCTATCAAACAAAAGCAATAGAAAAACAAGGATTCCACCATGCTAAAGTGAATCATAGGTATAACTTTATTGACTTAGAAACACGAGTACATACTCAAACAGTTGAGAGAATGTGGGGTAGTGCTAAATGGAGGAACAAAAGACATAGGGGGACAGCAAGACATCATTTGGATTCATATTTAGCAGAATTTATATGGCGACAACATCAGGTGGATGGAAATAGAGACTGTTTTCAATCCATGTTGAACTGTATATCAACCCAGTTTTTAATTAATTATTTCAATTTTCAATAGTTTATATATGTTGCATTATTTATTTCTGTCATTATTATATTTGTTTACATTATATACTTATTATTTATTTATTATATACTACATTATTTTATTATATGTTATATATTCAATTATATTATTATTACTTCGATTTATTTATTTCCATTATTATTACATTCCATGTTTTAAAAGGTTATCTAAGGTAACTGGTAGAAATGTAGCTGTTATAAAATGTAACCGCTTGGGCATGCGCACAACATTGGCCTACTTTGGGCGTGCATTATTTACACAAGTACCCAAAATTTAAAAAAAAATAAAAATATATATGTATACATCTACATATGATATGATTGGTTTTCACAGAGATATATATGATTAAAGTTATAATATATTGGAAATTTTGTATTATAAAACTCCAAAAGAGAGAATTCTCAAACATAAATAAATAAGTATATAATTAGGGGAATATTCTCTCCATTTATACATAAAGTAATCCTAGAGACCTCATCATTTATAACCAATCCCGGCTAAGAACCCTAATACCCTGACTAACTGCGGATTGGTGGAAGGGCTATGAGCAATGTTTACAGAGTAGCCCTCAGATCTTTATTAATGAAGAGCTGAGTAAGATGTTGTGGCTGTTGAGAATTTACTCGTGGCCATATTTCGAGATAATTCGATACAAATGGCCTGTAAGCCTCGGCCATTAGCCGCTAACGACTCCGGCATTCCTCCTCTCTCCGCGTCGTCCTAAATAGGCGGCTCTCTTCCCCTTATAACACTACCTTATTTTACTTCATTTGTTATTATATAATTATAATTTGAAATTTATTATATTTTTCTTATTATAAAAGAGTAGTTCAATGTGTAGAGCGATTTACGAATGCGCTGAAGATCCCGGGTTCGATCCGTTTTTTGAAATTATGTAATCTGTTAACAGTCATAGATAGATATAAAACTATTAATGGGTTTTAGGTTAAAACCCTTAAAAATAATGTTTAAAAATGTATCACTTCGATCCTCATACTACCGTAATAAGGGTTTTATTGCCATTGTAATTTAACTCCTGCAGTAATTTTGCATTCATATGAATCTTGAAATTCTCTGTATATGAATACTACATTCATCTAAATCCATCATTATTGATCGTTGGAAAAAGGAGGTGTACTACCGTGTCAATACATCGCTACCTTGGTATTACAAGGTTGTATGTTACAAAATTGAAAAATCAGAGATTTTGATGCCAAATGGTTCCGTTGGACGAAAACTATACATAGATCTTCAAAACGTCAAAAAATCGCGACCGGGTATCACCCAAAGACCAAAAATACAAAGGTATATCGCTAAATTAGTATTACAAGGTTGTGTGTTACAAAATTGAAAAATCAGAGATTTTGATACCAAATGGTTCTGTGGGTCGAAAACTATACATAGATCTTTAAAACGTCGGAAAATCGCGACCGGATATCATCCAAAGACCAAAAACAAAAAGATACTGAGAATCTTAAATATCGTTTTTCTCATTTTCATATATGTGTATCATACAACTTTGTAATACTGAGGTAGCGACATGGCAAAGATGGACTTTTATCTTCCAAAAAAATATTTTTCATTCATTAAAACTATATGTATACATATGCAATGTAACATATACATTTTATATAGCATATAACAATATGTAAAATTATTATTATTATTTATTTTATAATTTTCATTTGCACCTGCGCATTTGCGCATCCAGCAAATTTGATCCAAATGTTCTTCTCTTTGCTTTTCTACATGATCATCGAGTTTTGGAATAAAAATATCAATAGTTGAGTAGGTCTCTTGGCCGATGTCTTTTTAATCTTTTCTTATCAAGTCCAGGTATCAGGGAGTAGGAAAGCGGAAGAACGAGTGGGCTTGGGTGATGTGTCGATGAGTGGAATGTTATGTATTTTCTTAGGAATATGGGGATGTTCATGTTTGCATATTGTGTATGTGAACTTTTCTTGCCGAACCCCAAAGTTCTGCTCCATATGTCCAAATTAGTTTAGTATAATATTATAGATAAGTCGTTTGTTCCGTAAGTCAAGTGAATTCCAGAAGATGTGATAGTTGTTTGTACCGTCTAGTCGTTTCTTGTCTTTTTAATTTTGTATGTACGTTTAAAATAGTAATAATTTGTAAAGTCGGGCAGTGTGTGGAGTTCTGGGTTGATGTGCTGAAGTTCCCCGGATCGAAAATGGTATTTAACCTAAAAATTTAGATTATTTAATCTGTTAATAGCCGTTTATGGACCCTGTAGGATAGAGATCAAGTGAGAACTCATCATTGGGTGAAAACACCTGGATAGGCGTGATCTCGGACAGACCACAAACTAGAGTAACCTTTGTTTTAGAAACGTACAGTCATTACCATGTTCTGAACCCAAGACCCCCATGGGTTGTAGTGGTAGAGAAATTTGTAGAAATTTGTTTATTCATTTAATTTCACTTTATGCTGATGCGACTAATCGCACGGTGCAACAGACAACAAAATTATTGTCTACCTATATATAATGAAGGGGTCTTTAATGATTACCTGTTACCTAACAGGCTCGGGACCGCCGATTTACGCCCCCTTCAAAGGATAGTAAAACCAAGGAATTTGTACCCCCGTTAACCACCGATATTGGACGCAATCCACTTGACGTAATAGTTAATAAATACAGATTGTTGATATAACATCATCTAATCATACTCCAAAATGGCCGAATTTATTATACTAATACATAGGATAATTATTTACAACGGCAAGTGTTGATTTTTAAAAACCAAATGGAAAATAATTCCATATCTAGAACTGTAAATACTTTAAACAGCACAATAACCAGCGAGGTCTTCTTCGTGAAGCCCCGGAATCGATAAGACAAACATCGATTATCCAATAGTCTTCAAGAACTCACCAATTGCTAGCGATAATGTTAGCATTGGCGTCGGCTACCATCACGACCTCTGCTGTCCGATCCTGCAATTTGTTCGGCTTCTGTATCGAGAATAGGGTCGATTCGAGGAGCAGGATCGATTCTTACCCAGAGAAACAAATTGTTATTCCGTGAGGCGGCTAATGAGATAATCACTCTCCTATTAATTCTACCTTAAGGGAAGGGGAAAAGGAGGATTGTGTGCGAAGAATAAACAGAGGTGTTTACGAAGAGGTTTCCATGATTAAGGAAATTATTCCATGACTATTACGTGATATTGTCAATCAATTAACTATAACTTGTACAGAAGAGGGAAATAGAAGAATGTTGAGGCCATTTCGGAGGCAGTGTACACAACATGAAGACGACAATAAATTCAAGTCAGAAGCGAGAACACTCTTGGCCTAAACGGTCGACATTAAATAAAAGAAACAAACGCATTTGTAATGCGCATGCGAATCCTCGGATTAAGGGAGTTGTGACATTCTTATAGCGTATGCGCGCTACGGCTGAAGTCGACTGCAACTGGAACGGCGGCCCTATCTCGTGCTTGGGGATCGTTACTGGTCAGCATAGGAATGGAACCATTTGCAACTCATTGTTCCAACTCCGTCTTTATCTCACTAATTGTCCTATCTTTCGTAATCGTTCTTCGACGCTAATTTCGTAATTGAGGTACCTTGTTGCTGATGTAGATTTTCGCCAAGATTCCGCGGGAGTAGGGGTATTAGAGGCAATTCCAAGAGGTTTAGGAAACGTTTCGGGCTGTTTACTTTTCTGATTTAAGTAGCCATGAAAGGATGAGGAAAAATGATTGGATGTCTCGTGAATAAGAAAGCGAAGTAATAACTCACTACCGGCCGCAATAAAAGTCACAATACACTTTGATTTTTATCCACTTAGGCAATATTCTTAAGCAATCCATTATTGTTCTAGATATTGATATTTAATTTCATTATAAATTCGATAAATACAGGAATATATTACATTAAACCTTTATTTAAAAAAAACTTCTTCTTGTTTATGTTGATTGGCCACTGTTAAGTAAATACCTGAAAACTATAAAACTAATTATCGTAAAATATTATATATGAAAGCAAGGGAAGAGTATTAAAAAACCCTCAAAATTGAGAAAATATCTGCAGCCCCGATGAATAAATAAATGTATTGTAATAAATAAATTAGGAGGGTAAGAAAAAAAACAAAAACAAGTCAATGCCTGACTTAGCCCCCTACTCACTACGAATATAACACGATTCTATTTCCTTAATTACAAAAACTTATTTTGGAGAAAATTCCACTTAAATACTTACTCAACGGGGCTTTACATATATAGAAATATTTTTTATAGAACCTGCAATTCAAGAGCAAGGTACATATATTTGCGTATCAAGATTTAGCATTGTTTTGTGAAGACGCAGAAACTTTAAAATTAAATATAATATCTGAGTGGAAATTAGTGTACTGGATAATTCTCATGATGGATTGAATTGGCCTGAGAGTCCAGTCAGAAGAAGTTTCACTCATTTTTGACAGCACCCCCTGACCAATTCAATCCATCATTAAATATAATATCATAGATGAAGGCCGGTAGAGAAGTAGTATTCGAAGAAAATCCAAAACAAGAGAAAATGGTAATTAACTCAATTTGCGGTAATTTTCGGAGAAATAAGTGTTAATAAGTTCGAGTTGAGAAATTTAAGTTAGAAATTTAAGTATGAAGTTAAGGCACTGTTGAAGGCGGAAATACTTATAGATGTGTAACACAGCTGCCAAGATTGAAAAAAAAATGAAGTCTTAAGGTATTTGAAAATAAAGTATTACATAGAATGTTCAGTCCGAAAAACAAGAGAACTGAGGTACTTAGTAGAGGTGGGCAAAGTAGTTCCTTTTACTGAATCGTTCCTTTCCAATGAACTAGTTCAAATAACCTACATAGTTCATTTTTCAAAAGAACTAGAAATGTACTAAACAAAGAGAGGAATTGAACTATGGGAAAAGGGGGAGAAACTGAGAGGTCAAATGAACTAGAAAGGTTTTAGTAAGGTAGGAAGTAGTTGGGAGTGGAGTCAAATAAAACACTAAATAAGTGGGTACTTATTTATTATGTGCCGACGTTTCGACCCACTTTGTGGGTCATATGTCATATGGGTCAAGTATATATATATATATTTCTTTTTATAAACATCAGAGGTGAGATGTAAAATTATGGAAAAGATAAAATATATGATAATAGACTCCTTGAGAGTTTACATAAGTAAAATGAAAGAAAATATAACAAAAATGATGTCAAAGAGTAAATAAAGGAAAAAGAAAAATAGAAAGTAAAGATATAAATCTAGAGTATAATAAAAAGGTTTTAGAAAAAATATAAAACACTTCTATCTTATTTCTACATTTATTTCATATAATTTACATTATTTAATATTTATGATATATTTACATTGATTGCGTTTATTTTCTATTTTTTATTCTTCACTTTTTTTTATATTATTTACACTTATTATTTTGCATTACATTGAATAAAAAGAATTATTAATAGTTTATTTGATTTTAAACTGTTTCTTTTTAACAGTTTTTAACATTTACCTCTTCTCACGATCCAACCCTACCGTCTTGGCCGAAAATTCCTACAATAAATAGTTAGGTTAAAGTGTAGTGTATCTGAAGAATACGTAAATTCAAGTAGTTTTTTATATCTTATTTTTAATTATTTAATGTGAAATTTGTATATGTAATAATTTGTATAAGTAACTGGAAAAAGCGAAATTCAAGAGGAAATAAAGGCGGGAAATGCTTGTTACTATTAGGTCTCGAAATTACTAAGCTCGCGTCTTTTGTCCAGAAATCTAAAAATCAGAATTTATAAAACAATTATCCTTCCATCTCTTCTCTATGAATGTGAAACTTGGCCACTAACGCTGAAGGATGAACAACGTCTTCAGGTATTCGAAAATAAGGTGTTATGTAGAATATTCGGCCCAAAAAAGGATGAGACCACTGCGAAATATAGGAGATTACATTATCCGGATTTGCGAAGCATGCATCCGGTAAATCTTATTCAGGTGATAGCGTCGCGAAGATTAAGATGGGCATGTAAAGTTGCTGGGCTTAGTAACGAACGAATTCCCAAGATCTTAATAGGGGCTGTACCGACTGAGGGGTATACCGAGGCGTAGGTGGGAGGATTGCGTTAGAAATGATCTAGCGGGTTTGGGTTTGGGTGGTGCTCCGTGGACGGAGGTTTGTAAACATAGATTGGTGGTATCGGCATCGAGCCTTCGGGTTCGTTAAGCCTTTTATTTATTTATTTAAATGTAAAATTTGTAATTCATTGGTAATTTAAACAAACAAATAAATTGAATTTTAACCTGATCCTAACTATTACAGACTACACATATAGCAACTCGTACACAACATGATTAAACCCGAAAATGAGGAATAACGACGAACTAGTTCACTTAGTTCAGTAGTTCGACTTTCGATCGTAGGTCAGAGGGACACGGACCCGTGTCCGAGTGTGGTAGCTGGTGAGTGGTTTGAACTAAAAAGAACTATAGTTCACCAAAACAGAGAGCGTTCTTTATAGTTCATTTTCCGGATCTAGTTCAATGAACTAGTTCGTTCACGTACTTCTCATCTGTAATATTTAGGATATTAAAAAACGCGGAATTTCGGTGCATGCGATCTGTTAATATTATTCAAGTGATAATTGAAGGAAGTTGGGTTTGCAAAGTTGTCGATTATAGTAAAGGAATTCTTAAAAATATATTTAACCCTGATTCGACTGGCTAGACTGAGGTATAGATGAGAGTATTGCGTTAAGGATGATTTTAATGGTTTGGGTTTGATTAGTGATCAATTCTGGAACCAGCTAGTGGTAGGTGGTATCTGCATCCAACCATTGGCTTATTTTTATGAAAATCCTGAACATATTCACTTGCGTGATTAGTAAGTGTACCTATGATGGATGAAGAACACTGAGAGAGTTCTCACCCCTTTAAGAGGAGCATACCCCCTGGTACAGGTACTTGGCAGACCTGCTGGTACAGGTAGAGGTACTTAGGAGGCCATCTGCTTCGAGCTAATAGCCGTTTCAACTAACTCTCCAAGTTAACTGCCTTTTTTAGGCCCGAGTTTACCTGCTGAGGTTTAATGTCGGCCAACACCTGCTCCTTGCCGTCTAGATGCTTTATCAAACCATCGATAAGTGGAGATTTCGATCTTTGTACTAATCGATTATACCGAAATTTGAAGATAATAAAGGTTTATATAACCTCGAATGTTCATTCACTCAATGAAACATATTAGCGACAAAATAGATAATGTGGTGAATGATAGGAAAGAGGGAGGAGAAATTAGTAAATCATATGCATCAGTTATTTTGAAGTTAAAGAGAAAATAATAAATGGGATGTTCTAGAGAGATAACCCAGAGAGATAACCTAGCACTATAACCTCCCAACAGTTACCTAGATATCCCAATTTCAGTCCTATCTGACTCATTTAAATTAAGAACGTATAAAAATATATTAAAAATAAAATAATAAACTTAATAAATTTTACGTATAGATTTTTTAATTATGGTAGATTTAAATGATAAAATTTTAGTATGTAAATATAAATAAAATATAGTATAAATAGAGACCAAAGTTTAAACTATTAACAAAAGGACCATGGAGGACAATGGACCTCCAAGAAAAAAATTTAGCAAATGACAATGAATAATAAAAAAAAGGTATCTATACTTACTTCTATTTATGGACGATTTTAGGAAATGTATATTTATTTTTAAGAAATGTATATTTGTTATATTGTTATGATTGTATGTAATAATTTACAGAGGAAAGTTGACTTAGAACTCTTCTTAAATGTTAAAGAAGTTCTTGATGGATTGAAAATGACATATAGTCGAAACGTATCCACATAATAAAGTTATATGGCAAAAATGACTGGAAATAGGTTTCATTGAGTGAATGAATTATTAGATAATGCAATCCAGTTTACATCCTTTCAAAACCTCGAACGTTTTACATTTGGCACATACCTCTCTTTGTTGAAAGCCATGTTAAGTTCATAATTCCTATTGATATTGGTTTAATTTTTACAATATCTGAGTGTAAGAACTGGTTAAATTCCCATTTCATTTCCTTATAACTTGAATGAAGGTGTTTTGGGTAAATTCCATAAAACTTCTTCATATATTTTAACTTATGCACGCGCAATCATCTATGTTATATCCCTATTTAGAAAACGTATGTTAAAATTTAGTGAAAGCAGACTGATAAGGATCGCTCAAAGGCATTTTTATATCGTGCTATCGAAGTTATACAGGAATAGATCATCAATATAATTCGGAGCTCTGATTTCGTTTTTTATAGGGTCTTGAAGTTTTAAACTATTACTTTTTGTAATTACTTTTCAAAAATATACTGAATTAAATGAATAAAGTCAACTTATATCATTCAAGAAATATTTTATTTTACTTGTATATTGGAATGGAGGGTTTTAATTAACTCCTAATTCTAATTCTCAGTGGAAAAAAAAACAGTATTAAAATGATATTTATGAGTAATTTTTCAAAGTAAGGCGAGCTAGAACATAACATTTATTTTCGTAAATGATTTTTTTTTAGTTTGATCGATTATTTTATTATTTGTTATTTATTGTAAATAAACGCCCAAAATGTATGGCGAAGAAAATTTTTTTTTTTTTTGAACTCGTACTTTGTTCCGTTATAATATTCATTTTTAATTCAGAAATTTAAACAGGTTATAAAATATGTTACGAAAATTCTACGTATTCAATTAGTATATGAATAATACATTAGGAAACTGTAATAATCCAATTTACGGCCCTCACACCTGGTTTATAAATCAGTAATAGATACGGTATTAATACTAATATTATCCTCTGGGGGGGCACCATACGTTATCCAAGGCGCATTAAAATCGCCCATTATACTCTTCCGACCAGCCCCTCCTATAAAGGCATTATAACGCCCTTGTTAAGTCTCCGCCGCGACCATCCACCTCTGTAAACAGCTCCCCCGCTAAAGGAGAGAAAAAAAAAAGAATAACAGCTTGAAAGGATATTGTTAGAGCGAGCCGTTGGTGGAGATTGACAGGCGTCAGTCACGGTCTAGGAGGCTTCCCATGGCACCATGATCCCGATACATGGATGCTAATGCCAGCGTTTTGTAAGGCTGCTAACAATGTATGCTAATGGAGGACTGGTTAGCAGCCGGGGGGTACATACAATGAGGTATTAGCTCCTAATACAGTCCTGTTATGTAATGAGATCTAGATATACAAGAGGGAGGGAGGGAAGTGTTAAAAGGGTTGTATTTTATCTTACTATATCATGGATTGTATAGTTTTTAATTATTAAAAAAAACTGTTCCGCCACAAGCCATGATGAGTCTTGGGTTCAGTACATTGTAGAGACTGTACTGTTTCTTGGACAACTGTTAAGCAGAGAGGTGATTTGTCCGAGATCACGTTCAACCCACTTGGGTTAGGTACCCTCTTTACAAAGCCTTAATATCCATCCCCGGCTGTTAACAGAAGAAATAAAATCTGTACAGCAGGATTTCAATCCACTGAGGCACTCTGCTCCATCCTTGTTATTATAAAAAGGATAAAAAAATTTGTTTTTCAATTTTATTAACCGCCATTCTTTGGCTTACGTATGCGCAAACGTATTTTTCTTGTTACAGCTTTATTTATTATAAGAAATTTAACAATAAAAGAAATGTGGCATAAAATTAAACAGATCGGATGCTAAAAATGGTGAGGGCTTAAGGGTTAACAAGGAATATCTATAACAAGAAGTATCTCCTGGAGTGCCAAAATAAGGCGTTATAACTCTGTTGTAAATACGGAAACCTGAACGAACTATAGTCTCAACAAACTGGAAGTCCTGGAAAAAAGAATTCTGAAAAAATTCTTTAACTATAGAAAACGCTATGCGGGAAGAGGCAACATTCCTCGGACATTTATACAGAATGAACAAGCACTGATTGACAAAGCAAATATTTGATTAATTATGGAAAAAAGAAGACCAAGACATTTTGGACTGAAAAATTAAAGAAAGATTAGGTATTATATTTTTTTTTTTCCGTTCTGACCAAAAAATGAAGTGTAAAAAAAACTTTATGAGAGAAAACAAATTTAATTGTTTAACTCGAAAATTACTTCAATATTTGATTTTATAAAGGATTGATGGGTGTGTTTGTACTGTTAATTTGAGGTGTGCAGCATTTTCTATTTATTTCAAATTAAGTCTTAATTGGAGAAAGGTTTACTGGTTATTTTCCAGTATTAGAGGTACCTACTTAATTCTTTGTTGTTGTTTTTTAGTCTTCCAACTGCATTCCGATAATAGTTTTATGGCTCTTTTTATACTTCCGATCATTCTAATTTGAAAAATTCTAATACATCATTTTGAAAAAATAAGTGAAATTCAGAAAAAAAAAAAAAAAAAAAGCTCCATTAGAACCGAAAGGTACTTAAAAGAGGATGTGTTAGATGAAGGTATGACTCAATACCAACTAATGTCATATTTATCCCATCGAATATTATTTCAGTCATTAAGATTTCAAGATGAAGTATTTCCCCAAGATGGAAGCCATCGCTAGAACCAAAGGGAAGACATATCGGCAGGGACCTTACTAAGTAATTGCCATATAAGAGAAGGCAGTAAATTACACGACAGGCGACAAATACGTTGGATGTCGGAGAAGTTCATTAGGTAGCCGCTAGAAGCGCTGACTCCATCAGATCCTGCCAGATTATCCTTAAGGCTGAGGCGGAAAGGAAAAAAAAGAAGGAAAAAATGAAAAAAATCCTCACTCCACGACCTGTTAAGGAGCCGCAATCCTGCGGTTTTTTCTCCAACTGGGACTCTGGAGGCTAAAAGTGAATATAAATAAAATGAGGCGAGCCTCGACTCTGGCTAACCCTACACCTCCCCTCTCCATCCACGACCGTGAATTAATCGCCAATTAAAACAATATAACTTAGAACGAGATCAAAACATGGCGGAAGATATATTGCTCGCCTCGGACCGGTTCTTCGCCGTTGCTCCTCAAGTTCTTGTCGATGGTGTGCTTCCAGTGTCGATGAAGAAGTCATACTTCTGGCACTTCTTTAATTTTACCAATAAAGTATTTTTTTAAATTATAGTAATAATAAAAAGATTAGTGAACCCCAAGGCTCGATGCCGATTCAACCGATCACTGTTTACAAACTTCCATGGGTTACTCCCCAAATGGAAATAAATTTTTAAAAAATCGATGGTGTATGAGCCGGTGTTTTAGTATTTACTATTAAAATAATTTTGAACATTACTTAAGTAAGGGAGATCCGAAACTCAATATGTCTATATTAAGAGTAAAAAAAAAAAAAAAATTACCACTAAATCTCTGGGGCCTTGGGTCCAGTTCGTGGTAGATATTGTAATGTTTCTTGGACAGCCATTGTGCAGGGAGGGGCTCAATCGCCAAATTTTCCTTATTTTAGGTACCCACTACATAAAGGCTGGATGAGCCCCAGGAGGATCCTAGATCACAGTATTAATAACCAAGTGGCAGGAAGGTAGTAAAAAAACGTAAAATAGAATAACACAAGTAATAAAAAATAAAGTGTTAAAAATTAAAGAATAAGGTAATAAAGATATAAATTAAAAATTACAATGAGTAAATACATTAAAATTAAAATACATAAGTATCAGGTATCTGAGTGGTGGACAATAAAGATGGGGGGAGAGAGCATGAGATATATATCAATAAAGAGCAAGGATAATCATTGTAGAGTATTAATAACCATAAAAATATAAAGTAAATAAAAACTACAGTAAGTAAAAAAATAAATAAAAATAAAACTACAGTAAGAACTAAAAATTAAAAATACAGAGGTAATAAAAATAAATAATATTGTAAATAATGAAAATAAAAAATACAGTAAGTAATAAATCAAGTAATAAAAATACGGCATAGTATAATAAAAAAGAAAATGTTAATAAGAAACAATGATGATACGTAAAAAAAAATAAAAAAGGCATAAAATATCATTGTTCTGTATAAGAAAGTGAATTCATATAAGCAATATTTTCCATTCCAGTCCGGTTTTTAATTTATCCCGATTTTTACACGTATTCCCACCAATAACATATACATATATATAGATATATTAACACAAATATGTGGGCAAACAAAAACTTGTGATTTTGTGTTTAAGTTTACACGGTCGAGTGGTTCAGGAATGGAGAAAGAAGCGACGATGCTAGCCATAAAGTTAGATTTACAAGGTGTCCACTATAAAATTGATGATGCCTGATACGGCCAACGACATCTTATTCAACTCATTTTAATTTTTTTCTACTAAAGGGGAAATATATTCGGTTAAATAGGACTCGGATCTCCGATTCGAGAATTATAGTCGCATAAATTAAAAATATTACTAGGCGATTTAACTTTTGTCGTAAATTATATATAACGAATAAAAGCCTATATTAATAGTCCTCTTGTATGATATATAATAATAACTATATCATTCCCAAAAGCCAGGGTTAAAATCGACTCTCTCTTTTCAGTATAAAATTCTTGAAGAAAATCTTTAATTTTTATTTTATTTTTAATAAAATATAATTGTGTCGCTCAGTGGTAGAGCGCTGAATTGCTGTGCCGAAGGTCCTAGGTTTCTAATCGGGGAGCAGCGAATAATTATTAAATCTGTTAACAGCTATGAATTTACCCTTAGGGATATACAGAACTTTCAAGGGGTTTCCTATACTCTGTTATGTGGGAATCCTTAATTGGGGAAACCTGGAGGATGGACGTGATATCGGACAAATCATCATCCTACACAAGCGTTGGCTTAGAAACATTACAGTCTCTACCATTTACTAAAACGATCCGTTTATACGTTTCAACTTCAGAATCTCTAGAGATGCCTCTGGCACCCGATTTTACCAAGTTTTTAGTACTTCCTAAACATCCTTTCTGTACCAAGCTATCCAATCCCGAACATCGAACATTTTTAATCTCATTCAATTCAAAACCACCATTAGCAACCGTTCACACCTTTCGACAGACCTTTCCTTATCCGATCCTCGTCACTGTGGAATTCAACACCTTCGTTCTACAAATCTTCCGACCTTCATATCCCGTACATTAATCGTCTCATATCCCTAAAATTCTACAAAAATCGGAGCAATTATTTCAGGTATATGGTTACAGTTTGTCAATTGATGTATAAATGAAGAGTTTTAAAATTCTTTTTGTCTTCTAATTTGGCTGCCACTACATCCATCCATACATGTAGCTCATTTTAAAATCAGATATTATATTTGTTTATTGTTTTTTAAAAATAAAATTGTTTTCTTTCTTTATAATTATTTTTTCTTTTTTGTATATTTTTTCATTCTTTTAATTTCTTATTGGGAGCTAACTCGTAATTTATTTTCATTTTCATTTATTAATTAAATTGTAATTGCATTCTACTCTAAGACATTCTAGTTCATATTTATTGAACTCAATAACCTTCTTGGGTTGTTGTGATTCAACTTTTTTTTTATATTTACATGATAAATCTATAAAAAAGTCCTTTATGGATATTAGATAATTAATAAAGGACTAGTTATGGATATTTAATTACATTCTATATAGAGGGTATTAGATTTAGGAGGTGGCGATACGTTGAATGGAGAGTCCTGAAGGACCTTAATTCCTGCCAAGGAGCCACAACTCAGGTCTAAATAACCTCCGGGACAGGTTAAACGCTCCTCTCTAATACACACCGTTCAATAATGGACGTATTTATTGGGCCGAGCTCCTCCGTCCACTTTTTTTTCTCTCTGTCTCTCTCTCGAGAAGCAATGATTTAAATAAGCCAAACCTATATTTCATCGGTTAAACGGTCGTCCTGCTGGGGTTTTGAGCCTCTAGTTCATATTTTTTTTTTAGTTTTTTTTTCTGGACCGCTGGAAGCGTATTATAGGGCGAGAAGTGCTAGGGATTTACTGGGCTGCCAAGGGGTCGTTAACAGGCAGGCAGATAGACATCGACTCCGCTATAGCTTTCGATACGTAGCTCAAATACAATAATTTATCTATTCATCGTAGGGGCATATCTCGCCTCTCCCTTGGTAATTTACAAGTCGTTCTGTGTGTCTTATCTATGATCAGTATTCCGAATGATATTGGTATTTTCCTTAGAATGAATCAGTCAACATAGTCATTAGCTCAGCACGAAAATATTAAATATTTACATATAGGAGTAATATTTCACTGAAAGATTTATTCTATACTATAATAATAAAATCATTTATTTCAAAGGTCTTTAACCTTGTATCGGGAATCGAGGTAGCTTAGTGTGTATAGCTCAAACCCGGTTTTGATAAATTATTTAATCTTTTAACAGCCACGGATTTGTAAAGTATTAGAGACACACGCACAATATATATATATTTATATATATATATATATATATATAGAGAGAGAGAGAGAGACATGACAGTCTCTACTTGGTAGTGGTACAGGTTTATTTAACCTTATGCACTATTAGCAAAATATTATTAATGTTAATTAATTTAATAATTAATTTATAATTATTGTCTTAAAACATTAATAAACTAAATTATAATCAATGACCACATTAATCCTCATTACCCCTTGTTCATTTAAAAAAAATATGGAGTAGAGTTTTGGGGATATTTTTTATTTTTTATTTATTTTTTTTAATTTGTATTCAATTTTTAAATTATATACATATATGTTAAACATTGGTGGGATAATCCCTTACAATGAGAATGATTTTGCATACATGGTTGTTTGGTTAATAAGTTTTTGTTGTTGGTAAAAATTTAAAAAACCCAACAGAAAAAAGAAGATACAAAAGATATACATTTATAAGAGTACATACAAAACATTTTTATATACAACATTATTATTATATACTACATTATATAGCATATAAGAACATTGATTTAAAGAAGAACTCATTTCAATATATATATTATTTATAGTAGAATGTGTTTTGTTCGTTTGTGTCTGTATTTTGGTGTTGTTGTTTTTGTATAATTTCCTATTTCTTGAATGAGTATGTTGTCTGATAGTTGGCATGAGGTGAAGAATCTGAGGGTTTGTTGGTGTATAAATTCATGTATTGTTGGGATATCTAGTTCATTGTCCATTGTTTGGGGATATAATAAGCCATCAAATCCCTCTCGTATCCCTTACAGTCGAAAATCCTTCGTAAAACTATTAATGCTCCTCACTTTGTTACGAATAACATCATCCATTATGACCTCAATGTCCCATTTGTTGCTGATTTGGCCCAAACCCGGGGTCTGTTTCGGAAAGCGCATGCAGATTATGTTTTAGATATCTGTTATTTATGCTATACTCAAAGATTCTGTCTTATACCTTCACCTCCATATGAATCCAATATATTTCTACTCGTTCCACATTCGTTTTTGTTTCTTCGTTTGACTGAAGCACAAAGTGATTCCAACCTCTGGGTATGAGCACCTGTGTTGAAGTCACAGAAATGAAAATGAACGAAAATTTTTGAATCGTTAACAACGTAATGTTTCTAACTCATGCCTTCAATTTGCTTTATTCCCTTAAAGGCCTTACAGCAATCAGATTATATTGTTGTCCCAGGAGTATATTGAAAAATGTTCATTATAATTTATTGCAGAGCATGAATGAAACCATCTATTAATTATCACGTTAAAATTCTCAAACATATGGAGTTATTTCATATAAGTAATCATAATTACCGAAACAGACCCTAAACACGAAACCTGTACTTTCAAGAAAAAATGTATTACCACTCAAACCCACAAGTTTCAATTCCTGATTATCCTCCGAGGCGCCTGAAAAGAAGATGGCCTCGTGATCTTCTAAGTTGAATTTATTTCAGTCGTAGCACTGGGTAGTTCCTCTAATTGTCTGTATTCATGCCCTTATGTATCATTCCTGCCATTTACTTGTTGTATTGTTATAATAAATTAAAATTGTAAATATCGATGAATAAATTAATTAAAAAATCTTCTTCTCTTAAAAAACCCTCCCCATGTAAATATCATTTCGCTGAATTCAAGTAATAATGCTGCCATATCCAACACGTAATCAGGGTACCTATTGTAGTTACCTGTGAGGAGAGAATTATTGCTCGGGAATCATAGTGGGAGTACGTCTTATTTAAAATCGAAACATTAAATCTTGTCCATTTTTGCCTCTTATTCCGAAGCCAGGTAAAGTCGACCATAATTTACCCGAGAGATGCATATTATATTCTTTATAGCCTCAAGTTTATGAACTCAAATAAATAATCATAAAAAATAAAATAAAAAAGTGACATTCCACCACCTACTTACTGATTGCTATTCATTATTTTCCCCTTTACGACTGTAAATAAAGGGTGAGTAGAAGTATGATATATATGTATATATAATAGTGAGTAGACAGGGGCCTAAGGTGGTGCCCTGAGGTGTACCTCGTAATTCAATTAGTCGGGTGATCGCTCGTTAGTACACTGGCACCTATGTCAGTCCTACCAAATTATCTCTAACTTAGTATATACTCCATTATATTCATGAATTATTTATATATACATATATATTTTTAATAATAATCTGAGAGCTCTTTAAAATATAACAGGTATAGTAATGTCATGTGCATGATTTAGAAACGGATGGACCTCTCAGACAATACAATTATATCAGCCTTTAAAAAAACATAAATTCATAACATAAATCACGCTCAATAGCCAGATTTCCCCCTCCTATTTTGGGTACCCACTTTATAGAGGCTGGTGAGCCCCAGGAGGGCCCTAGATCTCTTGGGATCCATCTCCTGTTTTGAACCAAAGACCTTCAGCATGGCAATTCAGCGTTCTACCACTGAGTCACAACTTTACAAAACAAAAGTTAAACGTTTGTCAAGGTGTAGTCCGTACCTGTTCTACAGGAATCCTCTCCACAGTAGTTGGGTGCTATTAAACGATACAGAAGGGCAGGAAGTCATTGGTTTACGACGGAGGGTATAGGTGATTTGACAGGATTTGTGAAAATTTATTTTGATCCTCCAGTTTTGACACAATTTTTTAAGGTCAGTGATATGGGATTGAAGAGTATGGAATGCTATAACTGGATCAGTGTTGACAGATAATAGACAAGTTTCATCAGCATACGTGGTAAGGATAGTAGGGTAATGGATAGGGATCTCAGCTGTATAAACTGTGTAGAGGATTGGGTCGAGGATACTGCCTTGAGGAACACCAGCGGATTGAGGAAGGAGGGATGAATAGACATTATTGTGGTATACAGTAGAATCCCGATAATTCGTATGGTCAAGGGACTGAAGATTTGGTACGAATTATCGGGAATACCAATTATCGGGAGTATAAAATTAAAAACGTATTAATACAATTTTTTGAATCTATCTAACCGTCCATCACTTGCACGAAAGTCTTTAATTCCCATTTTTCTGCGAAAACTCAGGCTTTTTCCTTTCAAAGATTACCTCCAACTGGTTTGAATTCCTTGCTTGTACGAACCACTTTTTTAAGTTCTCTACAAGAAGGGAAGTGATTTTGTCCTTGTTCTTCACAATTGATGTGATCATGGAAACAGGGACGATGAAATGCTTGGATACGTCAAGTAGCTTACAGCCACTGGTCACGGCGTTTATGATTTGTTGTTTCTCTTCAATAGAGAGGCTAACGTATTTTGGAGGCATGATAACGTGTCACAACGGTAACAAAAACGAGACTGAATTGTAAATAAAAGTGTGATTGTAAGAAAAGCTTAATAAAATTCCTAGAACTCCCCTCATTTTCTTTGAGTGAAAACAGTACAAATTACTTATGAGATTTCTAAGAAAACTTGTCTCTTTCACTCGCTCTCCCGTAAAAAACGATAGGATCTACTGTGCCTCTAAACAGTACGAACATACTTGTATATAAAAACAATACAAATTGAGTGATTTCCTAGAAAGGATTTATTCTCATTCTGCTCCTTGGCATATCTGTTTCACTGTTCTCTCCCTCCCTTTCGAAAACAGTACTAAGTAACGAGATTTTAAAGCTGGAAATACGAATTATATGAGGTTATAAGTGACCTCGAGCATAAAAATAATACGAATTACCGAGGGGTCTGAAATGCATTGATTTTATACCATTTATCGGGATTTTCTCTGGGGACCAGCAAATTTGTACGAATTAGCCGGAAATACGAAATATCGGGATTCCACTGTACTACGAATGACCTGTTGGAGAGGAAATAACAGTTCTAAATTCGAAAGATTGGAATAAGATATAACTTTTAAATCGATATAAAAAATTGATATATTTTGTGTAACGGCCTAAAGAAATAGTGGGTTTGTTATTTTCCAATTTATAAAAAATTATTATAATTTAATTATAGTCTCCCGATTTGTCAAAATATTACATCACCAAAATCTTTTTATATAATAGAGAGATATTATACAATTATATAACTGTATATTTACTTATATTACTATATTTTTGTTAATTATTATTGTGCCGAAGGCATAAATGGCGATCAAAATCGTTACAGAAACAAACCGGTTACAGATTGACCCGTAATGATACACGAAACATTTGTAATTATCACTAGCATTCACCAGACGTTGATAGTCGTTTTAAATTCTAATCCGACCCAGATCTGACTAAGGTGAATATAAATTAGTTAATCAAATATTTAAATAGCGATCGGATATTATAATGCGTAGATGTGGATCTCGGGAACAAATTGGTGCAGACAGAGGAACAGATGTGGCCCGGTCCCAAGTTAGGTGGTACCTGGTCGCTCCATCAATATTTACGCACGTCTCTCCACTAATGTATAATTAATGGAATCCATCAGTCATTGTTGGAACGCATTGTTCCTCAGGTGTCTTTGTTTTAAACAACAACTTGGAGTCGAGTTAATTCATTTAATAGTAAATCGTTAATCATATAGTATGGTATTAAAATAAAACTGTATCACCAAAGCCCATGAAGGGTCTTTTGTTCAGTACATTTTTGAGACTGTACCGTTTCTAGGTTAATTTTACGAAATCGCGTGCAACAGCCATGTTTTTCCTCCATATTTTTTTTTATCAAATCAAAAAACGCTTTTTTACCGGCATAACCATATATTCGAACCAAAAATAAACCAAAATAATCTCGGGGAAGGTTACAGTCCAGGGCGAGGTCAAAGAAAGAATTCCTTAAGTAGGGATGAACTATTTATTTAAAACCAATGTTTCGAACCACGATGAAGTTCTTTAGGGCTTGTAATTAGGTCACTTTATAATAATGGGGCGTATAAAAAAAAATGACCGTTTCACCTTCCCCATGTAGAGAAGATGGCAACGAACAGTATATTTCTACCCACCACACTCCCTGCCCAGTTCGCGAGTACTTGTGGACGGATTTGACTCAACAACTTCCTTCAGAACCTCATCAATATCCATTAATGGTCGCCCGGAGCCCTTCTTCCTTTCCAACGTCGTATCTCCACTGCTAAATTTTTCGAACCAACGCCGCGCAGTGCGCTGGTCAAGGACACCTTTCCCTTCATATTTAATAATTTCACGAGTTGCTTCAGCGGCTGTGAAATTGTTTTCCAGTAATGAATTAAAATTATGAGAATTTCGTAGGACACTGTCATGTTTCTTCTTTGAAATAAATAACTAAACTGAGGCTTTTTTTTTTAAGAAGTCCAGTGTTAGTAAACAAGCTTAGAGAATGCTCTAAAGGGATTATTGATTGTTGGTAAATAATAAACATCATTAAAATATTTACAGACTTTTGAACTCTGGAATTTGATAAAACGGTTATTTTTTTATACAACCCATTAATAATACTTTACTTAAAAGTTAAATTTGTCATAAATACGTTTATTAAAAAAAAATTGGTATCAGCTCCGCAGTCGTTGCTTCGAGTTAAGTCACAAGTTTTAAATATTCATTTTGATATTCTCGAAAATAAAAATAATAATGAGTTTTAGTATAAAAATCGAGTAATCATGAGAAAGGCGTACATCTATTCAAGGAATAAACGTATAGATGATGATATCTACTGCATCGGTGAATAAGTGGTTATGTCAAATTATTTCAAAAGTGTGAACTTATTTCGTTAAATTAAGGAATATTGACTACAGGAATGACAAGATTCCACTTCCCTTAATACAACTAACTGTCTCTGGACAAATTTCGACTTAACATCTTATTTATCGGAGCTGTAGAAATATGCTTGTGGAAATGTTCATTTCTTGACGTACACTCTTCCCATAATTGCATCCTTTTTTTCATACTAAAACTCATGGTAACGTTTATTTTCGGGAATATTAAAAAGGAACCGAATAAAAATGTAAAACTTGTTAATTAACTCAAAGCGACGTACTTATTATTGTTAATCAAATTGTTATTTCGAAAACACTATTGGTAGGAGCAGGTGTTGAGAGTGCCAGATCTATGCTAATCGCCAACGTCTGTCTAGCCAGCTGCTAGGAACAACTCTTTGCCGAAATAGTGATTAACAGTCGCATAGACAGATCATTGGTTTCTATCCTTAATTGATATAGGTGTCCTCACAGGGAAGGACGTAGACGGGAAGATAGCAGTAATGGAGTACAATTAGCTTTTAGTCGGAAATGTTCCTTCAGTTGAGGGATCAGATAGCTTCATCAGTCGGAAGAAAAAAAAGGTGAAAACTAATCATGATATTTACATTTTAATTGAAAACTGTCTTTTTTTCTTTTCTAAAGCTTACTCCGACCTCGTTCAGGATACGATTGCTAACCCGATAAGTAACATGGTATCCTCACTTCTACTTCTCGTACACAGATATATCTACCTGGATCCTCTAGGAGAGACACGATCGTGTTCCCAGAAGCTACCTGGGTACCCGGCTACCCCCCAGGGTTAAGCCGACAGATGTCTGGGCGTTGCCATGACACCGCGATGATCCTCTGTAATCCTACCAGCTTCCAGGTTGTCCTTAATTGGATCTATGATCCACCTTTAGGGTGTGAAAAAAATTAAAAGTAAACAGATCTTGAGAAAGGATATGGTGTTAGTTCGCCCTCTACTGTCTCTGATAACGATAATAGCCGTCCCAAATGTTTGTTAAATTAAACATTACATGTATCGCACTAGTATTTTTAAAGTGCCACAACTGAAAAATCGGTGTTTTTGACCATGAAAGAAGTGGGTAAATATATATTTATCGCTCATCAAAACTTTAAACTTTTTATTTTGAATGAACATAGTTGACCTTGATGAAATATGTGGAAGAAAATGGTCCGGGTCGAGGTCAATAAATTTCTCTGAATATCTAGAAATATTTATTCAGTAGCCAACGTTTCGACCTACTTTGTTGGGCTTCTTCAGGGCTGGCGCACAGGGCCTGAGCCCAAACGAGTCTTATGGAAGCTACACTAACACTACGTCAAACGGAAAAATCATACTTAAACTTTTTATTTTAACAACCTAGCTTCAGAGGATGCCTACACTCTTAGTGGCCTTGTGACATTCAAAGTTCATTAATAGTTATTTCCGTTTTTTTCGATAATGCAGGCTTTTGACATAAGTAACATTAGAAAGCGATATGTAAACTGATATTAAATCCATAAACTATCAATCAGTCCTGACCTGAGTTTTGACTATGATTAAACTATTCGAAGTAGATATAGAGGTGTTGGAATAAAAATAAAATTACTGGACATGTACAACTATACAGTTAAAAATAGTCCACTAGAGTTAAATATCACATGAGCATTATAAATTATTGTGAAATCGTCAATAATTTGAATTCATTATATAAGAGTTTTTTTTTTAAATTATAAACAATAAACCGGTGTTTAAAAAATCCTGCACCAATACAGCCCAGGAAAGGTATTGAGCTCAGGAAATAGTATAGACTGTATTCATTGTAAGTTAACAGCAGCGCAAGGAAGTGATTAAAGCGATAAATGTATTAGAATAGTAAATACGATATATGTGTGTCAAAAAATAAATCCATGGGTATGGGTACAGAATATGGTAAAAGCTGTTCTGTTTCCATGACAACGTTTGGGTACAGAATATGGTAAAAGCTGTTCTGTTTCCATGACAACGTTTATGTAGGGGGCCATTTCATAGATATCATACCCAAATATCAGGTTTCTCCCTAATCTATTTTATAGGTTCTGGAGATTCCGTAGGCTTCATCCGTGATTATTTATATATTCACACATTTACGTAATTTTCAGCACAGAAACTCGATGTGTTGAATTATATATATTAATATTATATATATGATTATTCAGTCTATATATATTATTGGGGGAGCGGAGTGGCTCAGTGGTAAAGGACTGAGGATTGCCATGCCGGAAATCCTGCTTCAAATCCCGCTGGAGGCAGTATGTCTATTTAGTCTGTTTTCAGCGAGAGATGGATCATATAGGATCTAGGACCCTCCTGGGGGTCACCCAGCCTCTATAAAAGATTATAAAAATAGGGTAAATAAGGGGAAAAAATCTGAACAAGGACAAGTCACCTCCTTGCAGAACAGATGTCCATGAAACAGTACTGTCTCCACCATGTACTGAACCCCAGACCCGTTCCCGGGTTGTAGTAAATTATATATTATAGAAATCATTTTATTAAGTATTTCGATTTGTGATGGATCAAGTAATCGATTGTCTCACAATATTTTATCCCACGATCATTCATCCACAGCACACTTAATTAAATAATCCCAAGACTACGGAATGCTCGACCTAAGCAGTAATTACAAATTTTCTTCCCGTATTTTCGCAACTACTAAATCCTCCTTACCATTTACGGTGGCCGTAATTGTATAATGAGCAATCAAAGACTGAGAAATAGTTAAGACTTAAGACGAGAGAGTGAAGGAAGAAGTTAATTGGTCTTTGATGACAGCCTTGGAACCTCTATGGCAAACATTCTCGAGCTAATTCCTCTTTGCAAATCGATTCCCACACGCAACCCCTTAATAGTGAGCTAAAAGCCTAACCTTATTCTCTATAACCTTCAACCGTGTTCGATCTTTTATGTTTATGCAAATTATCGGGAATGCAAATCAGCCATTAGGTGTTTGAAAAAAAAAAGTATATTTCAATGTTTCGGGCTAATGAGAAGTTGATAAATGTATGACTAGGTGTCTTTCCTTTTCACACACCTATCATTACATTATTATTCCACTTATTAAATTATTCTAGCGTAAATTTCTGGAATAATGATTATATCTCAACCCTCAGCACCTATTCATTACGATAAGGTTACAGAAATACGTAACCCTTTCCAATTATCTTGTATTAACAGTTAGAGTATTTCCTTATCAGATATATTACTGTTAAAAATTAATTAATTTTGGCTCAGTTTTTCCAACTACATAAATCTTATTCTAGTTTTTGTTCAATTAAGAAAGCTATTCTGTTCAAGAAAAATTGTTATCATTCATAATAGTTTCTTAAATTTAAGTAACTTGTTAATTAATATTTGCTTAAAATATTATTTATTTCTTTTATAAATAGGGCCCCTGACCAAAAAATCAGAATTTATGGCCAACCTGTGGGTTAGAAGAATATGGCGCGGAGTGGCCAAAAATGAAGGAGCTGTATGGAAGCCTGATATGGAGGCGTAGATAAAGAAAGCCATAATTAGATGGATAGGACATGTAGAAAGAATGCCAGAACACAGGATACAAAAGAGAATGCTCTATGAGAAACCAGTCGGTAAACGAAACAAAGGACGTCCTCGGATCATATGGATGGACAATGTCGATGAGGACTTGAAGCTGCAAGGTGTACTAGGTTGGAGCAGAATAGGACGAGATCGCAGAGATTGGTTAGCTGTGGTGGAGTAGCCCCGGGTTCTTGCCGGGTTAGATTGCCATTTATCCTAAATTAAATCAATGTTGTGATATAATAAAATAAAGCAAAGAAAAATACGGTACCTTGAAGGCGATGGAAGGGAACAAATGATTTCTGATCACTAGATGATGAAAAACACCTCTGGAACGAATACGTTTATTAATTCAGAGTTAATTTTTTTTCTTTTCTTTTTTTTTGTTTTGGTTTGGAGAGACAGATAGGCATTAAGAGCTCCTAATTTGGAAAATAATCGATAGCTGTAATACCCGCCCTCTCCCGGCTGTTTCTATAATTACAGGCTTTCTACCTCGAGGAGGAGGCCTAATACCTCTTTGGATCCGGCAGCTAGAAGCAGCTGCTGTAAGATATAGCCTAAATCTGAAGTGACGCCGTATTTATGGAATCGATACTGTTTTTTATAGATATATCGATAGTTGGTAATTAAAATAAAAATGTTTTTAGAGAGCATCATTGTTGATTCTCTGCTCTTAGTAATAAAGAGAAAGATTTATTGTACTCTTTAATTATATAGGTAACATATTCTGCAAACAATTATAAGCTTAATAGTAAGCCTTTTTTACTTATTTTTAAGGAGGTTTTATAACCTATGTCTTCTTTGATATGATTTTTCCTTCGGTATATGTCCTCCTGAATTGATGAAACGATGACTAGTTTTTTCCAGGTTTTTCGGTTATTTTTTAATCGAATTCTGATTAGTAGGAAGTATTTTGAGAGAACTGTGAAGCTAAGATTCTTCATAGGTTGTAGTGATACATTTTTTTTCTTATTTATTTCGTCTTTGTTCTCGCAAAGGGAAGGTTTTAATAGTGGAACCTGTCCTTTTTAAGCATAAATTTTCACTTAAATTTTGCGTTCGTATCACGCATATCAGACAAACTATAATCCACAGATAATGAAAATTATCAGTCCCAGTGTTTAAGTGGTTAACTCGAATTTTTGCTAAAATGAGTATCTTGTACTTCGGAAAGCGGAATCGTGCTTTAACCGTAGTTAATTAGTTACTAAACCAGTCATTGCTTATATTTTGACTTTATTTCACAGCAAAAGCTACACAAATGACGTGATTCCACATTGCTGAATACAGTTAATTCACTCTGTACTAAATTCGACTTAACAACTTATTCAGCCGAGCACCACGGGAGATATGTCAGGCCAATAAAAAATATCACTTCCAGGATGAAGCTAACGGTGAGGTGTTGGATGAAGTAAAGTAATCAAGAGTCGCCTAGAAGATCGTGAAGTCTGAAGTAACCTTTATCATCCACCTGGAGGAAGAGAGAGAGCGAGAGGAACAGAGTGATGAGGAGGGATAAGAGAGAGAATAATACAAATGGGAGAGAGCTGAGGATGGTAAACAAGACTATTAGAGGACCAGAGGATGACGACTCTGTTAGGAGGCACTGACTGATGCCTGGAGCCTCCAGCCATTCGTCAAGTCCAGTCTGTTTGTCTAATCTTCTTCATTAGCTCAGCTCGCTTCCATATCTAACCATATATCAATCTCTATTCATCTAGTATATGCATATGTGTACATATCAATTTGAACGAGAAAATCGAAACATCGCCAAAAATAATTATCTATTCATTGAATATTGCTTTACAGACTCCTTCAATCCTAGCCCCTACATACTTTCCCATTATCCACAGGTCATGAAAAGTAAACCACCAAAGTAAACTATTCTCAACCCTCTTTTCTCAATCTGCTGGTGTTTCTCAAGGCACTATGCTCAGCCCAATCCTCTATATATTTTATTCAGTTATACAATATAACTGACATCCCAACCCCAAATAACTTCTCTCGTATCCAATCTTTACAATCCAAAATCCTTCGTAAAATCCTCAATTCTCCTAACTTTGCTACGAATAAAGTCATCCATAATGGCCTCAATGTTCCATTTGTTGCTTAATTTGACCTGAACCCGTTACCAGTCTTTTCGTAATCTTATTCCCACTCAAGCCCACCAGTTTCTTTTCTCAAACCTAGCTTCTTCATTAATGCCCGATAATCCTCCGAGAAAAGAAAAGAAAATGGCCTCGAGACCTTATAAGAGGCTACAAATTTCTTAGAAGGAAAGTATATATTTTACGAAGTATAATTTAAATATTTTAAACTGTATGGAGGAGAATAGTAGTAATATTTTTTTTTATAGTTTTACGAGATTCAGATATGTATTTACTGCAGAAGATAATTTTACTATCAAGTAAATACTATACTGAAGTAAGTGAAAATTTTCTTCCAAATATTTAGTGATTTGTTTCCAACTTGATATTATTGTTTACGTAACATTAATTTCACTATTTCACATAATATTATTAATTTTATTTTATAGAAAATATTGTATAGAAATGTTTTTGCCACTTCGCTAATAGCTAAATTTGTCTCAAGATGAATAACTGCCTATAATAGCAATAAATAAATGACAAGGACTGTTAACAAGATATATCTCTTGATAATAGAAATATTATTGAAAATCATGCTAGAAGTATTCCTAAAGATGGGGATATATCTTCCAAACTTTATTAGAGATATTATTAAGTATAGAGATAAGAGGTATCACAGCATTTTTATAGTTTTTTTTAATCTTATATTCTTATCATGTTTCTCGAAATACAGATATTGAAAAGTGGTAAGATATTTGATAGTCAAAACTTCAGTTTCAGCACAATAAAAAAAATCTTAATTTTAAAATCGCCTGTTAAAGGTAGACGTAATTATTTACGTGATATCGGCGTCCAACCTCCTGTTTCGCAGAAGCATATCTAATATGTATTTTATATAAAATTATATATGTATATATAATATGTTCACATATAATATATTATTCTGTTGGCAACAAGGTGATTCAATGAGGCCGATTAGGTGGAAAATAGGCGATATCAGGCCAGTTTTTTTTTTATAGGTGGAGAAAGAGGGAGAGGGTGAGGGAGAGAGAGCAGACTACAGCTGATCCCTCCCGGATAATTTTCACCTCGGGTTCGAGACAAATCAGCTGATTGTCCCAAATGGGCCCAAATTAGTCCCTAAACGGCGGACCATTAGCCCCCGGCCCCCCTGGCAATAATTATTGTAAAAATAAACATTAAAATCTGGCTAAGATGTAAATCTGACCATATAAATTATAATTAGAGCCGATTCCGACATATTTCATAGCCATTTTGTCGAGATAATGGATGGCTAGCCAGGGTAAATTATCGATTCCCGAATTGGGAAGGGAATTTCACACTTGGTTTAATACGACCACGCCTGCGTAACATGGTCGGCCAGAACTGCTAGGACATAACTGTCCCTAATAATAATGATGGTTTCTCCGGCGCCTCCAGGCCACTACAAATATCTTTTCCATAATTAGAGATAATCTTTTCGTATATAAGCATACATTTGTTTTCGTGTAACGAATAATATATGAAGATTAGACAAGTTGATAATGGTTCTAACTATAGTCATTACCTATAATGTTAAATAGATGATATTTAAAACTTTTTGATTTGATTTTTGTCAACTTTCGCCAAAATATAATTTTAAATAAATATAGATTATGACACAGTGAAACAGCCTCTCTATTTCCACCTATAATGGCTGAGTATGGACAATGATGCTCACTAAAAACGATTTTATACGCTAAATATCCTCTAGAAGTTAGTCTCATCTGCACATCAATAGTATATTAGGTGTAATGCTAGGGGTTTGTGGTGCAGAATAGCTTGCCATAAACGCCTACCTATTGAATCTTTTCTGAATTGTTTTGTGCTACATATATTCCATATTAAATATTAACTTTTAAATACTTTGGAGTTTAAATCGTTCACGATGTATTGAACCTTTGTCCACCTAAATTCACCCATATCTGGGATGTTTCCCAGTCGATTCAAGCTATATAAACGTAGAAATTCGTTCGTTACTAAGCCCAACAACGTTATAAACTCATCTTTATCGTCCAAGTATTTGATTGAACTTTGAATTGAATCAAACTTAAATTGAACATACAGAGTGTATGCTCTGCAACGTTTAAGTTTTCGAATTCTACACAGATATTATCTGAGTTCTGACAGAATACTCAACGCAATATTTAGAGTTGTTTCACAGCTATACTAATCGGTTATGCTAGGAGATGGGGGGAGGTGATGTGAACTAAATCAACCTCAACCAGATTTTCCTAGAAATAAGGATTTCCAGAGGCAGTGTAAGCCCTTGTCTCCAGATTTTTCAGGGTCGACTTAGCTATCCTATTGTACAAAGCTACCCCGATTCCTATATTTCGTTTAAAACTCTTGATATGCATGATTGTTTCTTTTCTATGAAACCAATTCTAGTTTTCTAAGATATATCAAACTCTCGCCCTCACCGTTTTGTATTGTATAATGTCAGCGGCCCTGTGCTGGTTCGAGTAAAAACCGCCTTCAGCGGACTCAGCCCGATGTAACGCCTTAAAATACCGAAAGGTAACAGAAGGTTTTATTTATATAGAAGCCATAGTTTTTACGACCTATTTGTAATTTGCAATTCATATAATAAAGGAGGTTCTGAAAAAAAAAAGATATATCAAAGTATAACTAATTTTACGGTGATCAACATCTATCATATTACGCTTTATGGATTTGGCTTTCGCAACCTCTTCAGGTGTTTCACCCGATGGTGATCATGAAGCGAAAGTCAAACAGAACGTTCGCTAAACGAGAAGAAATCCACAAGACAGTCCGGATAATGAGGTTAACGAGTGAGACATGGAGTGCATTATAGGTCCTCATATTAGAAGATTATTAAGAAGGCTGAGGAATTAAAAGGCACTCAGCTGATAGAGGACTATTATAACAGCCTTAGTCATTGCTACCTTCCCTAATGCGACTTTAACGCTAACCCTCGCCGTCTTGATAAATCTCTGCTCACTGTTAATTCCACAGATGTCCGTCATTAGCGCCACCGGTCCGGGATTAAGATATTAAACTGTTACCTTGCTCCTCTCTTCATTTGGAAGTCGGGAACTTTACTCAACCAGTCTAATGAGCTCCGAGAACACGCTTTTGAAGGAAACACATTCTAGTCTCTCTTCAAGGGCCTTCGAAGCGAAAATAAATATCCTTATACAGTTATAGCGTTTTCACGTTAATAACATAACTAATTGCAGTAGTTGAATAATTCTTCAATTGTAGGATCAGCACTCAGCCACCACTGACTGGTTTTCTCTTCTAGTGGTACGGCTGGGTAAGAATAATACAAGTATATATTGTATTAATTTTATAATTATATGAGAACGGAGATGATCAGTGGTGGGACGCTAAGTTGCTGTGCCCAAAGGTTCCGGGTTCAATGCCGGCGGTTAGGCGTGATGAATGACAAATAACCTCCCTGCACAACCGTTGTCCAAGAAATAGTACTGATTAGAATTCCCCTACTGATCCCTCCATAGTTTGTACTGGTACAACTTTTTTTAGTTTCAAAACCTTTTTCCTTGATATAAACTTCAATAAGGTTAGGCCTCATGTTGTAGATAAAAGGATACTCTTCAGACCTTAAAACCTTTCAGCCCTTAAAGATTATCATATAAATAACAAATTTATAATATTAGTATAACAATACTATTAATTATGATATATTTCTATTTTTTTTTCTGAACATTTACAAGAGCAACGTACTAATGCCTTGACGTACTATGAAAAGCATAAAAAGTTTTGTTACGTAAAATAGTGATAACATCAGTTTGTAAACAAAACTGAAGAACTAAAATATAGTTCTCGGAGTTGATAAGAAGAAAGTTCAGGAGTGACCCCTTCAATCAGGAACTGATACCTCGCCCACCTTAGTGATAAGATATCACTTGATAAAAGAATTTATGTTGACAAGGGATCTTTAATAGGCGGTAACTTGTGATTATTGTTTTTTTAAATTATAAATAACAATGATATTGATAGTACTTTTAAGTGTAGAAGAGTTTCTTGTGAATACATCGGCGGGAGATCAGACAGGAAGCCGCCATGACGTCCTTCGATCGGTGTCCAGGTTGTACACCCGTCTCTTCCTCAGTACTAGGATTGTATTTCATGGATTAAAAAAAAATTATAATTTCATTTAAATTTAAATATTACCACACACCGATCCTAACTTTAGTTCTTCATTCAGCATATATGATGTTATATTTCGACACATAATTTTCCCCTTAAAATGTAAACAGTGAAAGCCTGACAAAAAAGTGAACAATGTAATTATACCTTAACTATATATTTGGAAACATATACAATAATTACATGTTATATACTCGTAATTGTTCCATATCTCCAAAATAAATTTAAATATTATTATGCCCAATCCTTCTTAAATATTAAAATACCTGGTTCGATTCCCGGCACTGGACATATCTTTTCTCTTCAAAATAAAAATATTTAAAAATTGTAACAATTAATAAAAAATAAAATATATTTTTCAATTTATTAGGAAGATAATTTGCCTGTGTACTTGTTCTTTTTTGGATCTAATATTCTAAAATACACCTTATTTTCGAATACTTGAGGACATTATTCATCCTTCAAAGTTTGTAACCACTTTTTACACCCGTTCATGGTTTTATAGATTCTAATTTCTTGGTGATAGATTCTAATTTCTTCGACTTCGATATTATTATTCCCTACCATTGTTATTAAGGTCACATTGACATCTTCATCTTCCATTAACAAACTACAACTCTTGTACACCTTTTTTAACGGATACTCTTTCTCTCCCCCTGCCACTTAGGTATTTGCATAGAGACTGACAGGTAATTATGCGTGTAAACATATTTAGTATGCATAGATAAACGAGGTGACAACAAAAGGATACCGTGGGCGATGGTATCTTTTCCTTCCCGCCAATTATCTTCGAGCGGGAAACCCGATCCTGGACGATCACCGACGCCCGGAGGGGATCGGGTTCCGAGACACGTCGAGGCAGTGGATAATTAACGCCAATTATATATCATATCCCTAGCGTCGTATCAATTATATATCATATCCCCAGCGTCGTATCGCCGTGTCATCTGTGCTCGTTAGCTACGTGTGACCACGTCCTTGCATCCGGGCTCAGGGCGCGGGTTAATTGTAGGATAATAACCCGCAGCTTGAGGCTTAGGTTACTCTTCAGGATAACCTCAGCTCAAGAAGAACATCAGAGAATGATCAATTAACTGAGATAGAACAGCGTATAACAAGCGCAAATCGAGAATTATTCTCTTCAAGAGTACTCAAGTCCCGAAAAATCTCCAGAAATTTAAAATTGTGAGTGTATAATGCCGTAATAAGGCCAGTTCTTGTATATGGCTGTGTGACGTGGGCTCTCACCGGCACCCTGGAAAGCAGAATTAAGAAATTTGAAAGAAAAATCCTTCGCACGATAACCGGAGCGTTATGGGATCAGTGTCTTCCAAAGGAAACTGATCGGTCGATATCACACGATATTAAGATGGGCGGGGCTTGTAGCTCGGAATAATCCGTCAGGACGCCTCTACACAACTATGCATGCCACAATAGTTGGCAAGAGACCACGTAGGATGCCAAAGACCAGATGGATAGGCAATATTTAATAAAAATGCTACGAAGCTTCATAAATTAAAAAGGATTTCAGCATCCAAGATAGATGTGAAGATGCTCCTTCATTTTTTATTTTATTCACTTCTACACTAAATCTACATCACCAAAATAATATTTATAATTATATATATTGTTTAATACTTATAACTCATAAATGGATTGAAGACGTCATAGCCTTAATGACCTTATCTATACTCAACACAAGTACTTCAACATAGTTAAAGTTAGTTAAAAATAACTAACTCTGCATTGTTCAAGTTTCTATTATATTAATAAGATGCAAGTCACGCAATCACGCGTTGTGTAATTGTTAACGAGTATTTAAACACTTCCTAGCTAGCATTAAAATATTCATGTAAAAAAGATATCTTTTTATATTCAATCAGCGAACAACTGCACAGAAGTGAAATGGCTGATATCATGCTCAATGGTGGAGCGAGTCGATGAAGTGATGATTGTTTATGGCTGATCTTGTAAGTTTCCTGTTTAGGCGGTAATCCGTGGAGGAAATTTTTTAAACCGTGGATGGTGGTATCGGCTTCGAGCCTTCGGGTTCGCAAAGCTCTTTATTCCTATTATAAGGAAATACCTGGAAAAACTATTCCCATGAGGATTGCAGAAGGATGATTCATATATTAATTAAATTAATATAAAATTGTTGAGAATTTTAATTTACCAATTACAAGCAAACAGAACGGGATAGCTCAATGGTCAATGGGCGCCAAGTTTCCAATATTGAAGTAATGGGTTCGAAGTTGGCTGTGTAAGATTATTTAATCTGTTAAAAGCTATGAAGGGGTTCTTTGGTATCTGCACACACTCCTGGGGCTCGCACAGCCTCTATAATTGGTGAGAAAACCTTGCGGCTGACTGTGATCTCGGCAAAATCACCTACTTGCTCAAATGTTGTCATAAAAATAAGGAAGTCTCTACCATGTACTTGATTATATTAAGTTCGTAGATGTTCCAAGATCCGATTTGAACAGTACTTATGCTCCTCTGAAATCCAAGCTTCTTCTACGCCCCAGACAGCCTTCCCCCCATCGACGACGACAGACATATTTCTTGGCCTATCAACGACTGGTCGTCAATCGCCGTTGATCGAGACAGGACACGGATGCCGTTGAAGAGGAGACATAGAGAAAGGATAAAGGAGGCATAGAGGAAGGATTGTGGATAATTGAGCAACAACTCCTAATAAATGACCGAGATAGATGAGGAAGATAGGCGCATTATCAATTACAGCCGAGGCGCATGCGCTTCATCGATTGCCCCCTTGATGCCGTACTTAGTGTTGACGAAACGCCCTGCTGTCACAATTAATTACTTCGTTAGTTAGCCTATTAATATCAATCTTGATAAGATGGTTAGGACAATTTTTTTTTTATCATCATTTAATACACTGATTTCTAATCCGTCTGATGTAGCTATATTTTGGTTTCAGAAAAGGCACATTTTTGTATTTTCTGTAGTTGATTCCAACTAAAAATAAAAATAATTCGCCAAAAGCATGGTATCTGGGATATTTTTTTTTTATTCCGTTTATTAAAATATCCTAAAACAATTTTAAGTGATGTAAAAGTATATGTTTGTTCTCCCATAATTTAATGACATCACCAATGAAATTGTAACGGTTTATACGAAATGCTTTTAAATTTTAAATGATACAAATTTTTAACTGTTGATTATAAAGCGGCATTTATTTATTACAAAGCTATACAAGCATACATATATATGTGTGTCGCAAAAATATTTCTTGCAAACTATTTACCAAGTAGATACAGATAAATATCTGTAGTGGCAAAAAAAAAATAAAATCATAAAAACAAAAGCAAAAAGAACAAAAGCTATTCTGTATATAATTGGCGAGATTTTATTATTTTTTTATATTAAAGTGAGACTAAATATATTACGTGAGACCATTACCTTTTAATTAAATTCTAAAAGGTCATATTAATTACTTTTGAGAAAACACACCTGTTCGTTCGCGTCGCTCTAAATCCATCCGAACACAACTCGAGTATATTAAATCAAAAGAGTTAATTAATAGTAAATTAATATTTAAAGATGGGGGCAGTCAGCTGTGATTTACAAACCGTTTAGTAATCATTTTTATTTTCGCGGTTATATTGTGAGAAGGTTAATAAATAATTGGATTAATTATCGCTTACCCGAGTGTCAATATATGTTGATAAATTGCCTATGAGATTGTATATACAATATATGTACACACACATATAATTATTTATATGTACATATAACATGTTAATGCGTTGTTTAATTTACTTTTTATTCCAGAGGCGTCTGCCTGACGAACTGGTTTTGTATACATTAGCATATCCTTCCAGCCTGTTTGATTGATCGGAATCCTATACAAGTCTTAGGCGCGTCCTTTTATATATATACATATATATATATATATGGGCAGACGAGCACCCATTTTTAAAACTACACAACTGTCCATTTTATTATTCTACATTAGGTAGAATTAAAGTTTTAATAGAGATACAAAAATATTATTCTACAAATTCAGTTCGAATGAGCATCAGTTTAGTTATTTACTGCTAAATTATTACTCATTTTGTACCCTGTACTCAGCCTAGGAGAAGCCACTTATATATTTATTTTTAATAATATTAAGCTCCGTCGTAAGCCAACGACTTCCTGTCCTCCTGTATCGTTTAATAATATCCCACTGGTGCCTGTAGGACATCCGATACTTAGGGTTGCATCTCGACAAACGATTAACCTGGAATCCTCATACTAGGCTCAAACGACAAGAAACAACTCGCCGTATAAGGCTACTTAAACACTTACTTGACAAACCCGCTAAGCTCCCAAATGATTACAAAAGACTCATATACATGACAATCATTAGACCCTCTCGTATTCAATCCTTACAATCCAAAATCCTTCATGCTCCTTACTTTGTTAATACACAAAGTAATCATCCATAATGACCTTAATGTCTCGTTTGTTGCTGACTTGGCCCGAATTCGATATCAATCTTTTCTTGACAAACTTCATTTCCACTCAAACCCACTAGTTTCAAACCTCGCAACATCTTCAATTCCTGAGGCATCTGAAAAGAAGATGGCCTCGTAAACTGAACTTGTTATTTGAGTACTACCACTGGGTAGTTTCTCTACTTGCCTTTGTCTCTGGACATTATTTATCTTATATTATATTTACTTGATGTATTCAATATACTGTTGTAAATTTCAATAAATACATTTTTTTTTAAATAATATTAAATAATTATGAAACCTCCGAGGTGGTTGCGTATCACCTTCTTTTCAGTTTGGGTTGAACTTCTTGGGGTGGAGGTGCGGTCTCAGGTTATGAGCCTATTTGGGCGATTATTCGTTGGGATGTATTGCAATTCTTTGAGATGTGATTGATCTTACTCTTGTTTGTGTCTTGATAATGCCTGAATAGGCGAAACGTCGACTTGTAATTGTTTGTTTTTACCCCAGATTTGAAACATAAGTGGGTTTTTCCATTTGCATTCTAATAAATGTTAATGTTTCGTTTTAACTCTATTTTATTGATTATTTTTTAACATAAGATTGTCCATATTTTATATTACAATTTTTATTATAAAATTTACGGTTTGTTGTTTATATATTTAAAGTCACTTTAGGCTGCGATGGCTAATCGGGCGATGTTACAGTGGGAATCCTAAATTTTGATTAGACTCGGGGCTCCATTTTACGTCCCTTCTGAAGGACTGCAAAACCAAGAATGTTTTTCTCCTCCAAGGCCATCTTTGCTGTCGGGCACCACACCCGTGATCTTGGTCCATAATAGGTTGCTATGGGAACCACTACCCCGGAGTTGACCTCAAAACAGTTTTTGTAAATTTATTTAATTTGTTTCATCATACCACTGGTTGATTTTATTATAATATCCTCCATATTTAATGAGATGAGAGCGTTTTCAAACCACAAGGTTCCGAACTGTCCCTTATAATGTTCGCGGCATTACTAAAGTGTTATGCATATCATTAAAACTTTATTTTTTTGTTTAATGAGGCGAATTATCTTCGTAATATTATTTGGTTATAGTTACCATACTAAATAGGCGCTAACTGTCCGAGGCTGCGTGGGACTTCGAGAGCGCCCCGTAACCAAAAAGACGCCGACCCGTAGACCCCGGACGGACGATTACCATAATAACATAAAATGTTAGAGGGATCGCTGATTAAGAAGGCCGTGGCAAAGGGAACAAGAGCCCCCCCCCCATCTGATCCGAATTAGTCCTAATTGAAATTTAAATCACCAACAAGAAGAATCACCAGAGGCTATTAGCTGCCCTTACTGTCGATACCAGTTCGATTATAGCCTATCTTCACTATCGATTATAGTCTACATTAACTATCGATTTATTGTCGAAACCGAGAGTTCATTAAAGCAATAAATAGCTCACGTGTTATACCCCATAGAATACTAAATCCTCTTGGCCATTAAGTGCTGCTTAGAATAGATTTTTTTATTTATTTATTGAAATTTACAACTGTATTATAGTAATACGATGAGTAAATGTTATCAATGATATGTAATAACATGACATAAAAGCAAATAGAGAAACTACCATTAGTACTGTAATAACATATTTGAGTTAAAAGGTTCCTATAGAAAATTCAGGAAGCTAGGTCTGAAATTTGTGGGTTTGAGTGGAAATAAAATTTGTCATGAAAGGATTTATATCGGCGGCGTATATTTTATTTATAATAGTTTATAAACAAGTATAGCATAATCAGTAATAGAGAAAATCACCATGGTCTGTCTTTTGACACGCTAAGTGACTAAAAGCATTGTCTTAATATTGAAATATATATTGTCTGAAATTGAATTTTTGAAAAGCCAAATAAACTTAAGAATTATAGAAATAGTCTTTAGTCGAGCTCGACCATTATTATTTTCTCATTCATAAATATTATTTATCATTTTTGAATATATAACGAATGAAATTACGACAATGAGAAATACAAATTATTTCAAACTAACAAAATCAACTTTATTTGGTAGAAAGAAATTTCAAAACTTTAGGATTTAAAGTCAATAATGCTATTTCAAATTCGATCATGTAGCGAGTGTATGCAGATCGCAATAGTAATCTTTAAGGTAAGAAAACAAATCCTAGGTTATGCAGTCCCTTCGGAAGGGACGTAAAATGCGGATCCATATTTTACAAGCCTGTGCGGTGTCAGATACTTGTTAAAGATCTCTATCCTAATTATGCCATGATATGAAAGGGACTTGATATGGACAAAAGGTTAACTTTTACTTTCCACACAGATTACGTGTGCAATAAAGTCAACAGGGTTCTGTGTACTATATATCCATACTTTAACAGGAATTCTAAATTAAGCACAGATAATAAGTTACAATTATACAAACCCTGCTTACGACCTATACTAACATATGCATACCCAATTTAGTTATATGTCTAAAACTAATTACAAAGAACGACAAATATTCCAAAACATATGCCTTAAAATTGCTGGAAATTATGCGTATTACACTAAAGTTAAAATTATGCATAAAGAATTATGTATACCTTATATTAATGTATTTATAAACAAACTATGTGAAACAATTCTTTCTTGAGTGTAGCAACAATAAAAACCCACTTATAAAAAATATTGGTAACTATACAAACAATACTACAAAGCGGTATGTACATAAAATGACAAAGCATTTATTATTGTAGGTTAACAATTTTTCTTATTTCATAGTATGTAAGTTACTAAGAATGTATAGCTACAATTTTTGTTTATTTCATTATAATTAATTTTTTTTCTCTCTCTGTTGGAAGTTTTTTTAATATATATTTTTTCTTTCGTTGTAAATTATGATTCTGCACAGATACATTTAAATTTGTACCATTGTTTTTAATTTGAGACTGGTCTAATTGCTACAGATTGTAAATTTGTGAATAGTAGCAAATTATACAATAAAACATTTCCTACAGAAAACATTGAGTTGTGGAAGACTAAATATTTAATTATGCCATTAAGATTGTTTATACCTCATTCCTTTGTAAAGAATGATTGATACGTCACTTTTGATAGATGAGACTAATTAGAGACATTTAATCACCAGTTGTAAATTATAAAAGATTTACTCAGAATTAATCAGAACCCGTTAAGAGCAATTTAAACACTAGAGACATTCCATTTTTTTTCTTTTCCATTTCAAAAAATATTCTTCTTCATATTTTTAAAAGATTTATCTCATAATATTTCAGGTGAAGATGAAAAGGTCGAAATGGTTGTTAGAACGGACATTTAAAATAAAAAAAGTGACCAATTTGGGGCCAATTATAATTCGCTCAAGAACGCCTCAGTTAATTGGTTATTGTTGAGGTTGTAAAAGTTATTTATTTTAATTGTAGAAGACAAATAAATTACCGTTCAGTTTGAACGCTCGTTTGGAAACGAACAGAGACGATATCGATTCAGTCGTATATTTGCATTGAAGATTAAATTATTAGTGAGCCATTAAAGTGTTAAATACCAGATGAATTATTGCTTCGATAATTACTGTCGTTTTTCTTAAAGCCATCAGTAGATATAACTAGATAATCCTCTGTGTTTTTGTTATCATATAGTCTGTTTGTATATTCATTTGACGTCCTTTTATGCTGCTATGGATAATCGGACGATGCTACAGTGGGAGTTCTTTGCCTATCTAGATTTAATTAGGATAGAAATTTTTAACAAGTATCTAACCCATTTACGTACCCTTCGAAGGACGGTATAACCGAAGATCTTACGTAACACCACATGAACCCCCTTTGTTATCTTATTAATTGCCCGTGTATAAAAAATAAATAAACTAATTAAATACCTATTTGTTCTCACATTGTTTTTCATAATTTATTTTATATTCATTATTCTTATGATGGTGATCATTTTTTAAAGATTTTTATTTTGAAGAGAAAAGATTTTTCCAGACCGGGATTCAACCCAGGATCGACCACGTCTCTAGCGCGGTGCTTGCCGACTGACCTAGCACCTGGCTACACCAACTGAGCTAACCTGGCTCGTTACACTTGCCAGTGTTTTTCTTTTCTTAAGACATAAGACATCTGTAATTAAAAACTAATTCACGAAAGGTCTTTACATTAAGTTTAGCAATCACAAAGAAGTAGGAAAAGTATACTAATACATTTTTTGAGACAGATTTTTTTTATTTCTGAGACAAACAAATGCTAGGTAAATGAATAAAAAAGTATACCTATACCATAACAATCCATGAAGATTCTAGAGTTCGCTACATGTTAGGGACTGCGCTCGTATGGGTGTTCGAGATCACGTTCAACCGCCAGGTTTCCCCTAATTTTTCAGTAAAACGTTTCTCTATGTATATGTGTTCATCATTATTTTTTATATTACTTATTATTATTATCTTTATTCTTCTTTATTATTATTGTCATTTATACCAATTGTCCTAAGAGTGATCTAAAGTAATAAATAGTGATCTAAAATAATAAAAGTAATAAGTACCACTGGAATAGGTAAGTGTATATATATATATATATATATATATATATACATGTGTATATATAAAGAGGAATGAAAGCGTTAGTTATGCAGCGACAGTAGACACATGTAGAAGCCGACTCCCGAGAGGAGATGTATTCAAGGCACGACCGCCATTGTATGTAATGGCTGGGTCGACCTGTGCCAACCTCTTTGGCAGTGCGTTGTGCATAGCAACCAAGGCATTCCCGCGCGCGGGACTACCGCCAAATATTTGCGCGCGGAGTCAGCACGTGGTGGCGCTACTTCAGCAGGAGGCTTTAGTATGAGTTTATGTATTAGGTCATATGTGGGTTTATATATGCAATAAGAAGAAGGCTTAGTGAACCCGAAGGCTCGATGCCGATACCACCAATCTCTTCTTACAAACCTCTGTCCACGGAGCACAGTCCAAACCCTAATCCGCCAGATCACTCCTAAAGCAATCCTTCCACCTATGCTTCGTTCTACCCCTCTGACCCTTCCCAGTCGGCAAAGCGTTTATTAACATCTTAGGAATTCCCAGCAACTATTAGCTACTAACCCTAGCAACTTTACAGCCCCATCTTAATCTTCGTGACGTTATCACTTGAATAAATATATTATTAGTAACATGGAAAAAAACAACAGCATATATTCAGTGGGTTTTTCAAAAGAAGTTATTTTTACTATCCCAAAATTCATGATCAAAATACGAATTTCATTCCCATAAAAGTATGTTTTGTATTTGAATGAAAGACATTTGTGTTATTAAATAAAAACAAGCAAAACAAATCCGTAATATTAAAGCATTAATATACATTACTGATACTTTTCTTTTGTAGAGAAAAGATTTGCCCCGGCCGGGATTCGAACCCGGGTCATCTGGTTCTCCGTAGCAGTGCTCTAACCTTCTGTGCTTTCAGGGGTCGTATCCAAGTTTGGTAGCTCAGTTAGTAGAGCTCTGAGTTCCTGTACTGAAGGTCCAAATCCAGTGAGTGATAAATTATTCAATTTTTAAACGGTCACGTACGAAAAGTGGAACCTCTATGGAGTGGAAAACTTGGTTGAACGTGTTTTCGGACAAATTTCCTCCCTTCACAACCAGTGCCCAATACCCGCACAGGCTCTTCCACGTATTGAACCCATTCATGGGTTATAGTGATCGATTTTTTTTTTTAATAGGCCAACCAATAATCTAAAATCATACTTTTAATGAGCTAAATTCAAACCAGGTTTAACCGAGTTAACTATCCTTAACAACACCCCGAAACTTAGCGTGCGGAGAGCCATCTAGCGCTCTTATCTGGAACCTGTTTAAGGTCTTAATTGGCAACGAACTTATCTCCGCCGCATGTTTATGTCTACTCAGCCATCTTCACATCTTCACTAGCTTTAGCTCGTAAATCACCTGCTCAGGATACTTCCTAGTTCCTACTGTATCCACCAAGTTGGCCTTAAGCTATGATATCCTTCGAAGGATTCCACAGAACCATTGACAAAGATAGATATTCTATATATGGCTATTTAACGGTCATATATTGGACCAGTGGGGTCTGCGCACACTCCTAGCGGGTGCACCCAGCCTCCTACAAGTTCGGTTAAGTTCCATCTACTTAACCCAAGACCCCATGGGTTGTAGTGGTACATTTTTTGTAAATATAGAAGAAAGTTTATGGGGCGAAATACAACTAAAGGACTAAAACGTTAATAGCCACTAATGACGGCCAACAAAGATCGTTACAGCAATAAAGCATGACAGATTAGCGGGGATGATGAAGTTTAAGTTGGAGACGATAATGGGTGCGATATTAACGATCCGTATCCGACCCAGTTATATGCTGGAGTCTCCTGCCTCTGGAAGGGCGCCAGTCTCCAGCCAGGGTGTTTTACTCCCAGCGATCCTCAACTTCTATTTACGATCCCTCCTTCAGTCTGTTAATGTCCTCAACCCCTAGGAACTGGCGGATACGTCTGGACATTACGTCCATCTTTCGTAATATTTAAACACTTAAGGCAACATATTGGAAATGATTTAGTAAACATTATAGTACAGCACCAAGACCAGTTAAAAATTTTCTTAATAATTTTAACTATGGATAACAAAGAAAGCGTCCTAAATGTTATCAGTTCGTTGTTCATATTCTTTAAATATCAAACAACGATTTAAATAAATTAACAAAGATATTTTACGTTATAAAGCTATTCACATTTATTGGAGATGGGCCGTCCAAAAACCATCCAGCAAAAATCCTAGCTCTAGCAACCTTTACCAACTATAGCAACTTAGGAACTGTTGGATTACTGAACTTTCAGTTTTATTGAACTTGAGTATCCTGAAGATGTTTGGACGAAACGTCAACTGTTGTAAACACAAAAACTGTCTGGTTTCTCCCTATCAACTATCTATAATTTAATTGCTACAGAAAAAAAGAAGACTTTGAAATCAGATAAATACATATCAGAGATATGCATGTGATTCCAAAACAATACAACACAGTTGGAGTGAGATGTGCTGACTATGTGATGCGTTCAGGATAAAATGCGGATACTCCAAATTTAGAAAATAGATTTTTTCTCTAGCTTCAGTTTCAAAACTTGATTGATAGCACGAGCAATAAGATGGCAATAAGTTGAGTTAAACAAAATTGGCAAAAGACTTACGTTCCTTGCACAATCATAATTTTATGCACTTTAGACTTCCGTGCTAGCAAATGTCGATTATAAATAATGTCTGAGGACTTTTGGTCTATTGTTTCAAATAGCAGCGGTTGTCTTAGCTATATCTGTTCGAGAAATCTCATAAAGAATTACTGAACAGTTAGCCCTAGACTAAGAAAACGATTCCTGGATTTACATTCCTCTGATCGAATTGTACTATTAGATCATCGCTAAGACCTACATCATGGCCACTTGTTACGGACAGAAGGGTGGTATTAGAGTAGCCGTTAAGATAAAAAGGAGCCGTGCTTTACCCGTTCCTTGATAAGGATCACCGCTCGTCCAATCACAGTGTAACCGTTCCGCCATTATTGTATCGGTTAATTATCGTCCGCTATTGAAAGATGAAGATAAAACGATTATCTATAATCCACCGGCGGTAGCGTACTATCTACGTAGCTCCCCTATGGCGCATGTCCGAGAGGTCCGGGTACTGTACTCCCGCGGCTTCCGGTAAAGGCGAACATTACGGTAGGCTCTTCAGACCCTAACAATCTAGGATCCTGATTAACAATGGAGTTGATAATTAAAACTATCAAGAGTACATGTTCAGCCCCGGTGAACAAGTGCTATAATAAGAATGACAATATTCGGCTTCCTTCAATACAGTGAACTCTATCTGGACAAAATTCGACTTAGCTCTTATTCATTGAGGATGCAGATATGAAATAATAGTGTTTTTTTTCCAGAAGCAAAAAATTGTTTAACATTGAAATGTTTTTTAGATATAAAGATTCCCATTCGTATTCTCTACTTTACATAAAACGCAGAATATTTACATATATTTTTTACACCAATAATTCAACGGAACTGCAGAAATAACACCAAAGAGTACTAATTCGTAAAAAAACCTCGATACTAACTTTCAAAGATAAATTATCAGTCAACACCAATCCAGTTATTGCATCCCAAAGCCTCCAATCCCATAACACTGATCTTGAAGAATGGTGTCAAAACTGGAGAATTAAAATAAACTCTCAAAAATCGCATCAAATCACTTTTACCTTAAGTCGTAAACCAATGACTTCCTGCCCTTCAGTATCCTTTAATAATATCCCACTGGTGCCTGTAGAATAGATCCGATACTTAGGGTTGCATCTTGACAAACGATTAACCTGGAATCCTCATACGAGACTGAAAAGACAAGAAACCGCTCGACGTTTCAGGCTACTTCAACACTTACTAGACAAACGCTCTAAGCTCCCAATTAATAAAGACTCATCTACATGACCATCATACGACCTATTTGGACTTACGGAGTAGAGCATTGGGGCTCCACTAAGCCATCGAATTCCTCTCGTATCCAATCCCTACAATCCAAAATCCTTCGTAAAATCCTTAATACTCCTTATTTTGTTAAGAATAAAATCATCCATAACGACCTTAATGTCCCATTTGTTGCTGATTTGGCCCGAACCCGCTATCTATCCTTTCATAACAAACTTCATTTCCACTCAAACCCTCTAATTTCTAACCTAGCTTAATACAGTTGTAAATATCAATAAATAAATTTAAAAAAAAAAAAGGTATATGTAGCATCAAATATATCCTATAATATTTGTATTTAAGGTTCTGAGAAAATTGAACATTCGGGGTTAATCGGATAAAAAGCGAAGAGGTAAAAATTACTATTTAGTTAATAATTTATTTTAGTGTGTGATAAAAATTTATGTTTAAGATTGTGATAAAATATAAGCATCGAGTGTCCATAATCGCACTTAAATTTATCTATTAAAAAAACCAAGGATATCAACCAACAGTTGTCATTTTGACTCTCAGGCAAAAATTCATTTTCATTTACTCCAACAAACTTTCATTTACAGCTGCTTTCTATTTAACTTAGGAATTCTCACACAACTTGTGCATCTTTTAATTTTTTTTTCTTTTAGGAGATAAAAAAATGTACTACATTTATTTCCAAATATTAAAATATTAAATGAAGGGTTTACTGGAAATTAAAAGTTACTCTCACAATAATTTGAAAAACCAATGTTTCGAACAAATTATAGTTAAATTGTTGTAAAAAATGTTTACTGTAAATATTATAAGGAAGACAATGGTCCAGATGGAGGTAAAAAAATTCTCTTATATATGTTTATTTGAACTGTTTGAGAACTGTTTATTTGAAAGCCGATGTTCAAAAGAATTTTTTGACCTCCAGCCGGACCAATTTCTTCCTCATATCTTATACGTATTCAACTAATGTTATTCAACATATAATTATTATGATCCAATGTCAACACGTGGAACATGGAATATGATAACTTCATATCTAAATGAGATGGGATTATTACAATATTTAGTGGAAGTAGTGGAAAAGTATAAAATACTTTTGTTATATGTTTCGAATATTTAGTCAAAATTTCATTAACAATGTTCCTTTATCTACGGTCTATGATCTTAAAATATGTTTCTGAGGATTCAATATACCTACTATGGATTTAAATTATATTTATATTCCTTAAATTTACCAATTGTATATAATTTATATGTTTAATTGGTTTGTTTTTATATTCAGAGCAATTTAGAATTTAATCAATATCTTTGATAAACGAATATTTTGTTGTATTGTCATTGGCAGTTTCTAAATTTCTAATGCAGATTTGATTATATTTTTTTAAAAGTATTCATATAGTGTTTACATGTCACATTCTACATATTAGCACATTTACTTGTTATAATAGCATTATAGTTGTAAATATCAATAAATTAAATTTAAAAAAAAAAATTCATATAAACATAATATGTTTGACAAAAATAATTGAATAATAAAATATGTGCAGGATCCCCGAAGAATTGAAGTTTTATCATAAGCCTGAATATATTATAGAGTTGATTTTAAATTTGTCAATGCTCAGAAGAAAATTATGTTAATTAATAATTATTAATCATCTAAATGATGAATGATGGTAAATAAAAAACAATAGATAGCAAAAAAATTCGTGTCTATTCATCTAGGTAAGTGTCGGTAGCCATATTGTGCTTCCGAGAGAGGCGAAATACTAATCAACCTATCAACATAATGAGATCGACAGACGGACGGACAGAGGTAAGATGGCGAGAGAGGATTATCGAGGGGGCGTGGCCAATTAGTTCAATTAGAGAGGCTAGATCTGATTGGCTGAGAGGAGCCCCTCCCCCCTACCTGCAGGCCAATCCCATCGCGCCTGCCCTAGCTCATAGTTCTCTCTCCTTTCCTCTCTAGTCTTGCGGCTTCCTTCTTCCTCGTAGCTTCTTTGCAGTCTAGGTGAATGCACTTCTCTCCTTGTCTCACGTTCAATGAAGGATAGTAGTCTTGCCAATCTAATTATATTAAATATCTTGTAGTACTTATTAAAAGAATACATATATATATATATATATAAATCTTTGTTTATTTAATTAAAAATAATTTATATTAAAAAACATTTTTTAATATTCAAGATTAAAAAACATCAGAGCAAATAATTTAATAATTTTCCATCCAGTAACAATATTTAATTTTAACTATTTAATAAAATTAACCGATCATTATTAAAACCCTTTATGAGCCGTTGCTTTTGAAAGTGGTATAAGCTCATTTTGTAAAAAAAAAAAAAATTAACGCTGAATCATACTACAAATTAACATAATATTGCATTTTTTGTCATTTAAAAATCAATATTATTTCAATATCAGTATAAATTTGTTATTAGAAATTTATTTGGTCAATAATATTTCAAATGTGTTGATTTAAAAAAAAATGTATTTATTGAAATTTACAACTGTATACATCAAGTAAATATAATGAAAGATAAATCATGTCCCCAGATAAAGGCAAGTAGAGATACTACCCAGTGGTAGTAATCAAATAAAAAGTTCAACTTAGAAGGTCACGAGGCCATCTTCTTTTCAAGCGCCTCGGAGTATTATCAGGAATTGAAGAGGTTGCGAGGTTTGAAACAAGTTGGTTTGTGTGGAAAGAATGAAGTTTGTCATGAAAAGATTGATATCGGATTCGGGCCAGATGAAATGAGAACAAAGGTCAATATGGATTACTTTGTTCGTTACAAAGTAAGGAGCATTGAATATTATATGAAGGATTTTGGATTGTAAGGATCGAATACGATGGATGGCTTAGTGGAGCCCCAAAGCTCTACTCCGTAAGTCCAGATGGGTCTATTGATTGTCATGTAGTTGAGTCTTTTGTAATTAATTGAGCTTAGAGCGTTTGTCTAGTATACGTTGAAGTATCCTGAGTTATTTTAAAAGCAAATATCTAACAATAACATAAAATGGCGTAGTCTCACTTTCAAAGTCAACGGCTCTAATAGAGAATGAGGAAATTCAGCGGCAGAGTGGTAAGTTGCTGTGATGAAGGTACCAGGTTCAATTCTCACTGTAGCACATCCAGCCTCAAAGTGGACATTCTAAATACGGGGTAAACCTGGAGGTGAGCGTGATCACACAAATCACCTCAGAACACAATACAGTTACACAGCTGTGTTAGAAACAATACAGTCTCAACCATGTACTGAACCCAAGACCCTTCATAGGTTGTAATGGTCCAGTTTTTTAAAATCATCAAATGAAATTTAGAATTTAATTCTATATATACTACTAGAATATAATAAATTTTCATTCAATTAATTGATATCCGAAAACCAATACCTTTGTTAATAATATCTAACCACTGCCTTTAATGGTGATGACAGTTGATAATACAAAAACAAATTACGAAATTATTAATAGGTAAAATAATAATAAAAAAGGCCAATAATTGATTCGAGTAGTTATAAAATGGGACAGCGGAGGAAACAATATCGGTATTTTTTATTTTAATATTTAAAAAATATTTCCTTACTAAAAAATTTAGAGCGAAGTCCCGGGTTCGAATCCGGCTGCGGTTGATGTGCTTTTTGTTCATTCAATTGTTCGATGTTCAGATAAGATTTATGAAGTAAATAGTAATAAAAACGATGAAGTAGGTCATGCTAAACCTGTTATGAAAACGAAGGTTTTATTTGATTTCAGAAAACCAATAAAAACAAAAGATGGAAGAGAAATTGATGGTATTATTGATGATGATTTTTTTTTTTGCTGAGATCCTGAGACCCTAACCTTTTGATGGAAGGTAGCCATCGCATCCATCAAAACAATAACCCAGCAATCACACTTAGCGGAAACTGCTATCCACTGACCCCTGCGAGATTTATCGTATAACCTCTCTCAATATCACTGCTAACAAGATATCTCTCTTATCCTTCCGGCGCCAGTAAAGTATTCGCTAATTGGTCGGATATCTTCCCCCACCAATGCACTGAAGCAATGAATCGCCGTCACTCATTGGTCAATTACAATATTGCGACAAAATGTCGCCGCTCTCATTCCCCCGATATGCCTTCCAGTAACTGTCCCTCTGTGTAATTGCTTCGATAAGGATTCCGTGAACTCGTTACTGACGGCAATTGGATAGTACTGGGATCTGTGACCCAATTATCTAACTGCCCTTTAGCTGATCTAATAGGCGTAATTACTTCAAGGATTTTATAGATATATAACAACATGAAGGATCGCTTATATACGTCAAGGATCGATATTACAGAACGATTAAGTAATAAAAAGAAAAATATAGCGACAGTTGAAGGGACAAGACGCTTCATTAGCTCAACCATCTTGTTTTCTCTTACTGTGGTATTATTTAAAAATAAATAAAAACATGATAATAATAGTTTATTATTATTATTTTGAAGTATCATAAAATTGTGACGTTAATTATTTTAACAGTGATTTAATAAACTATTATTGTTTAGTTGTGAATCTTCATAACTATTTTGGATTTGAACTTTTCTTTTGCCTATCTGTTAACACAATAATTTTTAATAAAAAAAATTGTTTACAAAATATTAATTTTTAACTTGAAAGATATCGGTATTGTTTTTGGACAATTTTCGTAGTTAAGGCTGGACTCAAACTCACAATGTCTCTTTGGGAAGATAATTACTACATTAACCAACGATATATGGTTTGGTCCATATTTGTAACTTAAAAAAACAATCAAGGGATCCACTAGAAATATAATTAAAGGAATTGATACTATGATTCCATGATCGCTGAATAAAGGGTCAATATTTTTCCAGCACAACCCATTAAATATTATTAATTCATTTTATAATCTCATCGATTGAACAAGTTACATTCGAGTCGATAATTAATTCCATGAATATTTCGGCCATTATCGTTCTAATAGAGAGAAGTAACAACGTAACGCCAACGTTGTAGAAAGTGTATTTAATGGAATGGAACCTTCGGCGCCTGAACCCAAATGGGTTTCCATCAAAAACCCGGGTTTGGGTTTTATAATTGCTTAATCTCGGAACAAACAAGGCCAAAAGGAGAGCTATTGACAAGGTCGTTATCGGACATTATACGCCATAGTCATTATTGGAAGGAACACATTAACACCAACCAATCCCGTTAGCTGTTACAAGATATATAGGGAATGAAAGAGATAGCAACATAGATCCCTGCGAGACACCTACTATTAGAATGAGGTGTCTGTGTATATATATACAATATATAAACGTATATTAATAACGAAATGTATATTATTCAAAAGGTTATAAAGGCCTTATAAGAGTAGATTCCTATTAAGATAAGAAATTATGCCCAATCTCCATAATGGAGGCGCGCAACGTCAACCAATTACCGACTGATTTATTCGCCCGTTGATTGGTCCAAGCCTTCTCCCACTCCATTTTCCAATAGTTACAGAATTAATGTTCACCCACCTTTCTTTTTTTCTTTTTTTTTTATGCATGTACAATCAATAAAAGGAGAGTTGTAATTAAATCTTAACAGTGCGGCATCTTTTGATCAACGATGCATATAGGCACCGTGTACCTGTGCATACACACTGCCTGCCTTCATATACCCTCAGGGTACATTAATATTAATGTAAATTATAGATAACTCGCTACCGCTTTAATTGAGGAGTAATTTAATTGTCTCATGGAGCGCTTTAAAATGTAAACAGATATTAATCTATGTCAGTGTAAAAAATTTCTTAGCAGCTCTCCTGGAAACTGGAATATGTAATTAATCAATGGATGATGGAGTGGTCTCACGGCAAAATAGTAAGAAGGAAAAATAATGGCATTATTATATTGACAATATGATCAATAATAACAATAATGATAAATAAATATTACAATTATAAATATAATGGTACAGGCACCATCAAGACCAACAGTAAAAAAGGATTTGTATTTTTTATAACTAGGCCACATATCTTGTTTTTAAAAAATAAAATAAAATTAATACGTTTAAGAAGTAAAAAAAAAATATTTTTTAGAATTAAAATAAATTACTAAAAATCTGACCATGTCTACCAAGTTTATGAATTATTTTGTTAAATTATCCTGCATTATTCTATTTTACATTTACACCTGCAAGGTATCTCATCCAGCAAATTCTCTTCGATTTGCAGACATGATTTCTGAGCAGGTCTCTAAGCCATTTTCTTTTTAATCTTCTCATAGGAAGTTCAGGTAAGAGAGAGGGGGACAGAGAAAGAATGAGAGGATTTTGGTGATGTGTTGGTGATGACGAGTGGAATGTTATGAATGTATGATTTTACAGTGGAAATGTTCATGTCTTTCTATGTAGAAAAAAAACTATGGTAGCTTCAGTAATGCACTACTATACAGCTTATAAAGTCAACTGTTGATCAGGGAGTTACTTTGGTCAACCATCAGGATGCATGTTTTATATAGGAAGAGTGAGCCCCGAGGGGGGCCTACAAATTCTACAGAATCGATTCACGAAAAATAAATTATCTTGTCGCAACCGGTCTCAAACCCGAAACCAACCGATCTACCTAAACACAAGTTAGGCTGCTCCGCTACTCAGTTACTATAAATGATTGAATAAATATTCAAATATGTTCTTGTGTATATAAACCACCTCCACCTGTAAAGGGCAATCTTGTACACATGCGCAAGCAGTTACATTTTATAACAGTTATATTTCCAACAGTAACAATTACATTTCTGACAGATTCATTGTTCTTTGTTTCCTCGTGTGTTCTAGAGTTGTTGATGTATCCTCATTTTTGTTTGTTGCTGATTTTTTGTTTGTTTGGTGGTTAGGGGTGGTTTTTATTTTAAATTGTTGATGATGTATTCTATTATTATTATATTTATTTATATATTATATTTCATTATGTTGTTCTATATGTTATATATTCAATTATATTATTATTACTTCTATTTATTTGTTTCCATTATTATTATATTCCATGTTATGTTATGCAAATTCTAACCCCAATAAAAAAAATTAAAAAGGTTATCCAAGATATAACTGTTATAAAATGTGACTGCTTGCGCATGCGTACAATATTGCCCTTTACAGGTGGTGGTTTATATACACAAGTACCTTCAAATGATACTTTTTGTATTAAATAGATCCGTATGAAGAAAAATGCCTTTATTATATTAATTGTACTTTACTTCATAAACACTTTAAGGACAAAACATCTTTTTTTATAATTTAAAATAATAATTCCTGTTACAAATTATCCGTGAATCGAATCTATAGAATATGGAGACTCTCCAGGGGCTCACCCAGCCTCTATAAACCTCAGTACCTCTAATTGGGGGAAATCCTGATGGTTAAGTGTTATTTCGGCCTAATAAATTCCTTCCTTCCATAAGATTTTTTCGAACTGAAAAAAAGTATCGAACTTGTATAAATAAAACATTTTCCTGTAATAGATATCAGAGACAGCTATCTTCAATCAAGAATAGTATTGAATATTAAGATGGTAACAAGGTCCAAATATAGCCGAGATCTGATATGCTGGCCCCGTAACCTCCCCCTCCTCCCTTCCAAAGAGCTACAACACCTGAATGACAATCGCCTTCCAAGCGTTCTCTTTGGAACTAGAGGCAGGAAGCATAAACCCTCAGGAGTCTTTCATTTCTTTTTCATTATCCTCGTAATGTGGACCACGCTTCTAAAATAGTTAATGATCCTACGAAGGCCAAATTGCCGTTGTAAATCTCAACTGAGAACCGTTAAATTATTTTTATTGCCTCCTAGATTACTACAATTGATAAAGTCAAGAAACAAATAATGTAGTAATGTATACAAGACTGTTGAATAAGTTATTACTGCAGGTGAGGTATGGTTCAAATAGAACCGTTGGGGAAATTTATTTTGGGCGAAGGGTGATGAATTAAAATTCTGAACTTAATTTTTTATAACGTCACGGAGATTAATATGGGTTTGTAAAGTTGCTGGGATTAGTAACGAACGAATTCCTAAGTAAATAAGCGCAGTGCGGACTGGGTAGCGTCTGCAGGGTAGACCAAAGCGTAAGTGGGAGTATTGTGTTAAGAGTGGACAGGCGGATTTGGGTTTGTGTAGTGGTCCGTGGACGTAAATTTGCATGCAGAGATTGGTGTTATCGGCATCGAGCCTTCAGGTTCACTGTTATTAAATTATTTTATTATATTAACCCAAAAATTATTTTACAACTATAATTTGTCCAAATTATTTGTATGACCAATACAAAGGGCTTGTGCAAACTTCTGTTACAACGGTTGTATAGAGGGATGACTTTACTGAGATCACGCTCAGAAGGTTTTCCCTCAATGAAGGGTACCCACTCTATAGATGTCATGTGAGCCCCAGGAAGGTATGTAATTACTATAGGTTCCATCTACGGCAGTAAAAATATTTTTTATCTGATACTGAATTTAAATTATAAATGTTTTCAAAAATTGGCAACCACAAACCTACTGTTCTTACTTCTTTAATCCGTTGCACAAAATGTAGCACTCTTTTTGAATTCAAATGGAAAAAATGAAATACATCGATTTAAAAAAAAAGTTATTGAATGAAATTTACAACTGTATAACAGAATAGATCAAGGAAATATAATGAATGTATACATTGACATGAAAAGACAAGTAGAGAAACTACCCTGTACTCATATAAAAAGTTTAACTTAGAAGATCAAGAGGCCATCTTATTTTCAGACCCCTTGGAGGATTATCAGGAATTGAAGAGGTTTGAATGGGAATGAAGTTTGTCTTGAAAATATTGATATCGGATCCGGGCCATATCAGCAAAAACTGGGGCATTAAGGTCATTATGGATTACTTTGTTCGTCACAAAGTAAGGAGCATTAAGGATTTTACGAAAGATTTTGGATTGTAAGGATTGAAAACGAGTGGAATTCGATGGCTTAGTGGAGCCCCAAAGCTCTATTCCGTAAGTCCAGAGGGGTCTAATGATTGTCATGTATTTGAGTCTTTTGTAATTAATTGGGAGCTTAGAGCGTTTGTCTATTATACGTTGAAGTAGCCTGAGTGTTATTTTAAAAGCAAATATCTAACAATAGGTTTAGTGGAGCCCCAAAGCTATACTCCGTAATTCCTTAATACATCGATTTAAAAAATAAAAGAAGCTATATCTTATTTCACTATTTCGATTTTATAACCGCTAATTCAACACAGAACAGAGAACCCAGTGAAGTAAAATTCAGACATTTTTCTTACAAAATATTTTTTTTTAATCTGTACTCAATATCTCAAATCAATACTAATTAATTATTCATATTTTAATGGACACACAAGAAGTATACAAAATAAGCATTAAAGTGGTATTTTATTTCTAGATTAATATCGCCTTCTAATATATTTCATTATTAGATTTATAATTTATAAAAATTGAAAAAATTATTTTTTATAAGACGCCTGTGTTGTTTCATTCAGATTTGTTTGAGTAAGTAAGTATTTAATACCGGCATCTTTACTGAAGAACGTATAGCTATCGTGAGCACCGAACCATGACTATCATAAAATATGATTTAAAAATTAAAATATGAAACGTTATTTATAAATTATTATATAATTGTGTGCCGAGATGGAGAGATAGTACTCAAGGTGGTGTTTAGGAGGAACATTAACAGAGAGGCGAACAAATCGCCATGCACAACGCCTCGGAGGTTCGATGGCGGCATCGAGGTTGTTGGAGTTAATGAATTCAATATAGATTTCATCAACTTACTCGCTCATGAATGATTTTCTAAATGATCCGAGCCAATGATATCATTTTCACCTTTTAGCTAAAGGCTAAAGAGGTCAGGCTCAACACGAACTCCTAAAGGTCTTGTCTAGATCTTTCCACTTCGGCCAACGGTTGATGCTCTTTTGTCTTCTATGGATTTCCTCACCTTGTGGTATATCCCAGTGTGTATGTTTGTGTGTATAATCAGTAAATAATTATTTATTAATTAAAATCAAGACATCCAACCCTTCAACTTCTGACAACCTATGTTTGTATTTGTTTATAGAGGCAAAATAATATGATTTAAAATATTATAATTTAATTTCTTCATTTTAAACAACATTCAAGGAAGTGTTTAAATCAATTATATGAGTACATTTTTTTTTTTATAAAGTGATAATTTCTACAGGTTATATAATTCCTAGTAGATTAATATCAAATGTTTAAAAATATAAATTTTCATTTTCATTTAATTTAATACCAAACCATTAAGGTCTATGGTAAAAGGTCCTTGCTAATTTGACGACAGGATCTATTTTTTATTAATTAACATATAAAATCATTATTTTCTATGTTGTACCTTGGATATATCCTCTGTTCAACTACTTACTATGAATAATGATATCATTATACGATGAATATTTATCTTGAAAAAATATATACATTTTTATATAATGGAACTAAACGATCCAAGACCACATACGACGATTTTTGAGTGTTGCTCACCTATGTGACTTGACCCACCCATGGGAGATACCCACCGAAACCTGATACCCAACCGTACCCAAAGGGGAAAAAAAACAAGGCCCAAGATATAGCCTCCAAGTTGGGAATGTAAACAGAACGATTTGTGTTACTTTTTCTAATACCTATTTTCTTATCTTAATTCAATTAATGACATAGGATTTAGAATAGGATTTATTGTTAATGTGAGATGTTTCTTAGAGAATTGTTAGATGGGGGCGAAGAAGGACGAAAGAGGTTGAGATGACCCCAATTATCATAAATACGATGCGGCTCGCCGCAGGAAAAAAAAATCCCTCTAACAACCGTTAATTAACCGCGAGGATCCTTAAAGAGGTCCTGGAGAAAAAAATAAAGGACCTGAAAAAATCTTTTCTGACTTCATAAATTTAAATAATGACCGAGGATTTAAGCAACTGTCCAAACATTATAGGATAGAGAAGCCTTCTTCCATTTCCCAAGACATATCCTCCTTCCAGTCTTCCTGATGGTTATTACTCCTTTAATGTCTTCTGCTCTTCGGCTTCTGCTCTTGGCCTTTTGGTCTATTAGACCTGAGTCATTTTATTGTCTGAGGCCAGGTCAGGAATCTTCATTAGTCTGAGAGGTCTATGGTTTATGATAGAAATGATTTTAAAGTATCAATTAGAGAGAATATTAAAAAAATGGTATTGTAACTGATGTGGAATCTAACATTTTTTTTGGATTAAAAGCTTTCTTATGGTAGATGGTTAAATTATTCTAGAAAGCTTAATAACAAGTAATATATCACTTTTCTGTCCATTCATCTGGAATTTTTTCAAGATAGCGTTAATTGTATTTAGGGAAGCGGAATTTTCGTACTTTGTAATATCAGCAATAACTCTTTTTCAAGCCAATGACTGAGTAAGCCCTTTATTTACAACGAAAATAACACGATTCCGCTTCCATAAGCAGAGGAAACTCGAGGAAAAATTCGACTTAAATCACTTATTCACCGGGGGTCCAGATATATGGAACGCGAGAGCTGAGTTGCTGTGCTAAAGGTCCCAAACCCGGCGTTGGCAGATAAATTATTTAATCTGGTATAGCCACGAATGGACCCTTATGGGATTTACAGACCCTTTTGTGGTTCAACCAGCCTTTATTAAGTGAGTAGCCTTAATTGAGAGGAAAACTGGTAGTTGAGTGTATTTTATACCTCTCTTTTTTTGCCATAGATTTTTCCCCCTCCTCCTAAAGTATTCCATCCTTCTGAAATGTCAAACATTATTCACAGATTACCCGCCAACAAAGCCCCTGGACACGACCTAATCACATCCCACATTCTAAAAGGCCTTCCTCGGAAAGCGATCCTACTCCTTACATATATATACTCCGCACCACATACTTTCCTGATTCCTGAAAATTATCCATAGTTAAGATGATACCAAAACCTAAAAAAACACCAGAACTCCCATCTTCTTACCGTCCTATATCTCTCCTGCCCATAATGGGCAAAATACTTGAAAAACTCATTCTGAAACGTCTTCATCCTATCATAGAATCCAATCAAATAACCCCAGATCACCAATTTGGTTTCCGAACATCACACTCCACCATCCAGCAATGCCATCGAGTGATGGACGTTGTCTCATCCGCATTAGAGCGCGGTATGTACTGCACGGAAGCTTTTCTCGATGTAGAGCAGGCTTTTGATCGAGTCTGGCATCCGGGTCTGCTGTACAAACTCCGTTAATTCTTACCTTCTACTTACTTCTTTATTATCAGTTCCTACCTCAGTAATAGAATTAAGTGAAATACAGTATGTATGTTTTCCAACAGATTCAATTGATCTAATTTACGATAAATAAAAATGATACAAATAAAATTTCTACATACTTCAAACTCATTCCGATATGAAACTCAATTTTTCATACTTTGCGTCTTTTTCAAACGCAGTCAGATATGAAAAAGATGCGTGGAAATTTAGAAGATAAGAATGGAATTGTAAACAATATTTTTTTTCAAATTTAACAGGTATCCCATATGTTACTGATTTGGCCCAAACCAGATACCCATCCTTCCACGACAAGCTCCATACACACTCGAATCTTCTAGTCTCTCAACTTGCTTCCCATACTATTCCTGATAACCCTCCGAGGCGTCTGAAAAAAACGCTACTATAGAACTTTATTGGAGTCCTGCCGATGGGTAGTTTCTCCACAAGTGTTTTTCATGTCATAATGTACATATCAGCAGATTTACTAGTTATAATCATATTATAGTTGTAAATATCAATAAATTAAATTAAAAAAAAAAAAATTTAACAGAGGTATTGCCGCCATTATTCTAGTTGCCATAGCAATTAGGACAAAAAGGTGTAGGCAACCACTTAACCAAACAGCTTAACCAAATAGTTTCCAACGGCCTACTTGATTTATGGGCTCCCAATTATGGTCCTAGAGTTTGGGTCCTTTAGGGTATTGTCGGTAGGCATTAATCGATTCCTACATAAAAAATATCGATCTATATTGAAACAATAAATGGCACCTTCGGTTGATCCTGATACAAAATAATGCAATATGTAATAATAATATTAAAGATATAATAAAATCTCTCTCATTCAGTAATTCAAATTATTTATTTGATTCAATAATAATAACATATTTATGGATTAATAGAGTGTAAAAATCGCCTAGTTATTCCGTACTTCGAAGGTGGAGTAAAAATTCTATCCCGAGCTTGTCAGTTGATAAAAAGTGACGTTAAAAAAAAAAAATTGTTATTGAGAAAAACAACTAATTAAAGATTTGTATTTAGTGAATAAAGTGAAAGATAAATGACATAGGATAAGATATTAAATAAGAAACCAGATATTCTCCTGATGAAGAGTATGAGATCATAGAAATGTAGCTAGAAGTAGTACTTCTCATATCAACAGTTAACTTGTTTGTTCATAAGCGGTTATAATCAGTTAAAAAAAATCAGAATCTCAACCTATATAAGAATTTGTTGAATTAGCAATATTTAATTGGGCTGAGTAACGAATTCCTAAGATAATTAGCGCTGTGTCTAATGGGTAGCGTCCGAGGGGAAGACCGTGACGTAAGTGAGAGGATTGCGCTAAGAGTGATTTGGAGGGGACTGTTAATAGACCCTTTTACTGAAGTTTGTAAGCATAGATTGGTGGTATCGGCATCGAACCTACGGGTTCGCTAACTCTTATAATTATTATAGTAATACTTAATAGAAGAAAGGGAAGAAAATGATCCGAGAACAGATTTTAACGGGTGTAAAGAGTCCTTCAGAGTGGACGTAAAGTAAGGTACTCGTTAAAGATCTAGCAACAAAACTGATGTTAAATGATTAAACAAACAACAAATTCAAACATCGTCATGGAAGAATTATAGTTTAAAAGTATTATAAATAAAGGACATCACAATCTCAGAGTACAAACAGACATCACCCCGAGACAACATCCCACCACCAACACACGAGAGAGAGAGACTGAGAGAGACAGAGAGAGAGAGAGAGGGAGAGAGAGAGAGAGAGAGAGAGAGAGAGAGAGAGAGAGAGATATTAAGAGCTAACTACAGAGAGAGGAGCGAGAGGAAAGAGCTGATTAGGCGAGGAATAGGGCAGAGTTAATTTGACAAAGGCTCGCTAGAGGTCGTTTCATTTCCATTTATGAAGTTGTTAGCCGAAGCTGAGCCCTGCGGGACGCCTTCCTCTCCTATAGCCTCGTTAGTGGCTCCGTCTATATCAAGTCATCTCAAGTGTCGTTGGGCACCTTATATATGTATATGTGTATCTATATATATAAAAAAAATATATATACCCTTAATTAAATAACAAATACATTATATAGGCATTTTTATTACAAGGAAGAAAATGGTCTGGATGGAGGCCAGAAAAATTCTCTTCAGTAAGAAGAACTGTTTACTTTAAAGCCAACATTTATACGCTTAACGAGCAATAATGTGATGAAAGAAACCAAGAAGCTCATATATAAGTCCTTAATTGAAAACATATTGTTATATGGAATAGAGAAATGGATGACAAGCGCTGCTCTAGAAAAAACGCTACTTGCTACTGAGATGATTTTGGAGGAGAGCTGCCAGGGTATCCGGAATAGAAAGAAGGACTAGTGCCAAAATTTTAGAACGAATGGAAACCCAACAAAACATTCTTCAAAGTATAGAGAAAAAAAGATTGGAATAGTATGGTCATCTTAGAAGAATGATTAAAAAAGTTGGATAGAAGGAATTGAGGAGAGTTTATTACTAGTATTAGCCGTCAATCGAATCTGTAAAGTCGGTATTTTTTAGGGGTCACGCAGCTTAAGTATAACCTTAACTTGGGGAAAAACCTGGTGGTTGAATGTAATCTAGACCAAATAACCTCCTTGCACAACCGTTAGCCTTAAAGGGCTGTATTAATATTTTATTTTATTTTTATAGTGATTACGCTAAGATTTTTTGGGTTAGGCCACTCTTCTAAGCTCTAGGGTGGACTGAATCATCACTATAAATCATCATATCTAATACTATTAGCTATGAATGTAAAAAACTACATCTAGTAACACATTTAGGTTGGAATGGGCATCGCGGTGCCCCCATATCATCGGCATAATGGATCATGTGGGCGAGAAAGGTTCAACAAAAAGAGCCAGCCTTGTTTGGCAAACATATTAGTGTCCTGAAGAATTACCTGCTATCTAACAGGCTCTTCATTATACACCATTTTTTTTCATATTTCTTTTTTTTTCTCAGACGTCAATCAAAAGACTCGGAAGGGCAATATTTGTTTTACCGGAGCCTCCAGAGCGGTCTTTACGAGACCTGGAGATGATATATCTTCCAGCGGGCAGGTAAATCTGGAATCCTCGAGGTTTCAGGTCGAGATTCCAAGCGAGGCTTAGATCTTTCGAGCGAGAAAATTTATAAAGGCATTAGTAATAAGTGGAATGTGCCAAAAATTCTATGCAAAGTAATTTTTTCGATAAAATGTGAACATTTAAAGATCTTTTTATCGTACAAGTTCACTGTAAAAAAAAATATTATGACTACATAAATATATGCATATATTTAAAAATACTAAAAATACAAATTTGAATTTTAAACAAAATTTATTAAAATAAGTACAATATAACAACTCCTTTAATAATATATTACTATTTCATTAAATTGAAATATAGTTTTGGATTTCGAAATGAATACAGGATAGGTGTAGACAACTTTAGAACAAATAAAAGGTTAAAAAAACCTGTATCACTATTTGGTTGGGTCTTATAACCCATGAAGGATCTTATGTTCAGAAAGAGGTAGATGTTGCACTGTTTCTGGTGGTTTGTCCTAAATCAAGCTAAACCGCAAGGTTTTTACCCCAATTTTGCAGAGGCTGGGTGAACTCCAGGGAGGGTCCCGTAGGGTCCATCTCCGGATGTAAAGATTAAATGATTTATTTATCACAGGCGAATTCGAGCACGGGATCTTGAGTACAGCATCCCAGCGCTCCACCAATTAGATAACTAGCACCTATTAATAGTTAACAACGATTAATCCATTTATGTAAATCATTTGTTTACTATTTATAACTCCCTAGGTATGAGGAAATTACAAATTAAAATTAAATAATTAGAAATTAATAGAAAAAAAGAAGTTAACTGTTGATATGAGATGTACCACTTCTGTCTACATTTCTATTATTTAACGCTCTTTAATCTAGAATTAGCCGAGATCTGGCGGCTTAGTTATTTGCTTTACACTTTATTTAGTACTTCCAAATCTTTATTTCTTCAGATTCGATAAACATGTGGTTAAGTCGAATTTTGTCCAGAGTGAGTTAATCGTTAAAAATCGAGTTGTAAAATAAGTAATAACTCCTTACTTAGCCTTATGACTTAGCTACTAATTCATTACGATAAAACACGATTTCACTCCCTTATGTACAAGAAATTCGGTAAATTTACATGATTTAGACTATACATGGTATTCTTTTTGACAAATATTATAGATTATACAAACTTTCAGTCGTATATTGTTTTTTATAGTTAATGTGACGGGATATTTTTCTATGTTTCTGCCTATTAGGACATTATTATATGTTTTTTCTTCTTCTTAGATAGGATATCTTCATCTGAGAACCGTCGGATACGGACCCCAGCAGCTGACCAAGATAAGGAGGCGTTGGTGACAAAGACACTACCAAGAAGTAGATGGGATCGAGAGGCGCAGACAATGGTTTACACAAGAACCCTAATTTCCATTTATCACACCAGGTAGAGCCACCCGCTGGTTCGGACTCACCCGAGTCACTTTTATTTTCTCCTTTATCATCTCTCCTTCTCTCCTTCTTCTTCCAACGAGTCTATCTTCCCGTTCTTATTCACCGCGGCCGTGTTATAATATACACACTTGGAACACCTTCCAGTTGTCCCTGTCTACATCTCATTTCGGCTAACAGGTATAAATTGGAAACATCTCCAGGCAAGGCTTTTTATTTTATTTATTTACTTTTTTTTTTAGTATAATCCGAACAGGCGTTGGAATTTGATTTAGTACGTTTAAAGACCGGATTCTTGAAGCAGCATGTGACTTGAACACGGATGGTTATATTACCGAGGTGGCAATAATTATAATAATATAATATTATAAGGTTCGTTGCCACAACACAAACAATCCTCCCGTCTACGTTCCGGTTAATTCAAAGGACCCTTACCTTTCGGATTAGAAGCCAACTAAAATCAATTAATTAATATTTACGTTGCTGATATATTTTACTAAACATATAACGATTTTAAATCAAATACTTTCCATCCTTGCATCCAATTCCATCCTGGACAATCCTCCTAGGCGTCTGAAGAGAAGATGGCCTCGGGACCTTATATGATAGAAATGTAATTAGAGTGCTGCCAGTGGGTAGTGCCTCTATCTAGTTAGTCATATAGCCCTTTACACCCTTTACTTACATGTTACAGTTGTACAATTCAATAAAATAATTAAAAAAAAAAATCAAATACAATGTAAACATTGCTTAAAAATGTAATATTCAGTAAACAGTTTAGTTAGTACTGTTTCGAAGCCAACTGTTGTACAAGGAAATGAGGTTTTCTCTCAATACAGAGTACCCACATTAGAGGCTAAAACAGATTAAATGTCTGCCAAGGCCGTATTCGAACCCGGGATTCTTAGCACTCTATTCAATCCTTATAATAGCGAGATGGCATAAAATATAATAAAATTGTTGCTTTTTAATAATCATTAAAATTATATATTACAACAAAAAATGAAATAAAAAAATATTTTTGAACTATACTTTTATCAAAAAAAGGAAAACAACTCCAGCAAATTAAATCCTCTAAAAAGAACCAGCTGAAACTTAAGTAATCCAAATGCTTTTAATTATATTTTAAAATTTGGTATGTATTTGATTTTATAATCTTAATTAATTTGATTTAAAATCTGGTAGATATTTGATTTGGTGCACAAAAAAGGGAGGAAATAATTAAAAATACATCTTTATTATGAAGTTATACTAAAAAAATAATAAACAGTATAATTACGTATTTTTAATATAAATATTATTATTAATATTATTAGATATTATAATATTATTTTAGCTATTCGTAATTAATAGATACTATATTAAGATAAGGTTACATAACGCATTACATAAATGTAATATATAGATTGTGTAATATTTCTAATAATTGTTCTTGTTCCTATCCAAATATTTATACAATATTCTAATAATAAATTCTGGTATAATACTTGTTTTTATTTTTAAATAAACATTAAAAATGCATTAATTTGATTCCTCGATCTTCAGAAATAATTTTTAAAAAAAGAAGAAGACCAATCAAATCTCTAATAACAATTTTTTAAATTACCTTAAGATCTTGCAATTAGACAAGTAATATAATTATTTAATTAGCTAAATAACTACATTGATATATGACAAAAATACAAACATTTTAAAGAAGTTAAAAACATTGGAAGTCATATTGGAGGAGCGTTTAGTCAGAAATTTCATGGCGTGCTAAGGAGAGCTCGACAACACGAGACCCAACAAATTGATTTGTTCACGGAAACGTAAAAGTCTTTTTAATTTATGCAAATTATCAATTTACAATTTTTATTTTAATTATAGTCATTAAACCATTAAACGGTCAATTAACAGAGAAAATCTATTTACACGGTGTATATCTAACACTGGCTATCTAACATACCTAACATGGTACTCATAATAATACCTGTTTTCATATCAAAGTTTCAAGTTGGAAATGCTTCATTTAAAAATTAAAATTGATAATTTTGAAGGTAGTTCTAAAGGTTTTTAAAACATAATACATTTTTAGCACGTTTGATGGGCATTAAATTAATGTGAAATACAACCCACTCAGCAAAAATATTTAGTAATGATTACTTTAATTTGTAAATTATTAACTAATATTTTTAAATTTAGGTATCCTGAAGGGTGGACAAACTTCATTTATTGTCATAATAATAAAATTAAAATTAAATTTCAATAGTGTTGAGTTGCTACACTGAAGGTTCTGGGTTCATATCCGGCTGTAAACGTTAAATTATTTAAAATGTTAACAGCCATGGCTGAACCCTCCAGGGGCTCATCCATTCCGTATAAAGTAATACGCATTTATTGATAGAAAGATCTGACGGTAGAGCCTGAGTTTGGATAAATCACTTCCCTGCACGACCGTTGGCTAAGTAACATCACAGCGCAGGTCTTAGATACATATCACGGGTGTATATATTCTTTTTTTAAATACATGTATGCATAAACAATTTAATAACATAAATAAGTATACAAGATGGGTACCCCAACCAATTACACCCAGTTTACAAATTAAAGTCTACTTAAATGAACTACCATTGGTAATTAAAGTTACACTAAATGTAATTCCTACTCCTCTAAGCACCCTAATAAAATAAAAGCACCCACTTTTTATTGTAAAAAGACATATTTTGAAAAATCATGAAGTGTTTTTTTTTAATATAAAATTATAGTTTATAAGAAAATTTTGTTTCTTAAAAACGTCTATACGTTGACTAGAATGTTGCACCCAGTTCTTTGGAACACAGTCATATCAACGGAAAATAAAAGGCGTATTTTCAGAAGTATTGTTGAGCCCTCTCTCAGCTACTCCTCAGTGACTTGGAACACTTAACCCGAGACTCTACTCCAGATAACAACAGTCAGAAATGAAGATGTTAGAGACAGGCTGGGCTTGACCGAAGGAGTTCCAGAGAGGATGGGGAGGAACAGGATGCGATGGTACGGACACTACCAGCGGATTTTGCTGTGGGAATGGCCAGGCGGGCGAAGAAGAGAAAGACCCCGAACACGGTGGAATGACAGGGTGGAGGAGGAGATGGCCGGCGGGGACTTGAGGAGGGTGACTGGTTGGATAGACAAAAATGGAGTGACGCTCTGGCTTAACCAGGCAACCCATTGAGGGAAAACCCTGCAAAAGTAAAAAGTAAGTAAAAATTTCCATCTCATTTCACTCCATTCTCTAATTTAAATAAGAGTCCTAAAATTGAAATATTAGAAAAAATGTAGCTTGTTGTTTTTTTAAATCTATATAATATATACTTTACTATAGTATATATTATATACTTAGTATATAATATATATATACTTAGGGTTTCTGAGAATTCGCAGTTGACTAAGATCGATCACAAGTGCCGACTGTACATAGGAAGCGTGCTAGCCGCATTGATCACTGATTGTGTCTGTGTTAGCTCGGACGACATTGTTATCAACGCTATTTAGTGCTAAATCCTCTTGTAATTATTATATTATTAAAATAATACAAACTTATTAAGATATTTTGTTAACATTTAATTGTAATGGACTTCACAATCTTACTTAGCCTGCTCTACATTGCTATAATACTCAATTTTAGCGGCCTAGTAGAAGTACTATCGTGTCATGCTTCCTCTTCCCTAAGCACCTGAAACTCATTTTGTTAAAATTTTAACTTAACCACTTATTCACCGGGGTTTAAGGTTTATATTATGTGCGTGTTTTATCGCACGTTTATACCAAGCAAACAGATTAAATGTTCGAAACATCATATTTTCCAATAAATCTACCGAGAATGGGCGGCTATGATACCAATAATTCCTAATCTTCTTATAGGAACCAACAATAAATCGATTATTAAATCGAAACTGTTTACCATATTTCGATAATCGATAGGTTAATAAACAAACACATTATACTCCCACGTGTGTAATTCTCCAACTCCTCCCTTTTAATTGCTTTATAACCAACAGTAGCCCTTTTTAAATTGGATTTTATATTTTTAATTTTAAAGAAAAAATAAATACAAAATTAAAAGTGTAATTAATCGGTAAGATTATAATAACAGGTTAAAGCACAGGGAACAGTGGCGCTATCTAATTCGGAAATCACCCGCTTCACTCCCCTCGATGATCTGATAGGCAAGGCCCTGTATTTGTCTAGTCCCCGACGGCTGATATTCTCACCATAGTAAATAGTCTATTCGGAGTAAATACCCACTCTACATGACATGAATATTCAGTAAATGCTTTATATAAATGGAAATCGTATCAGGTGCCTGCGTAGGTGTCGCTAGTAGCGTTAAAATTCGGTAGCCATTTTGTATCAGTCAAGTTATCAGGATTTCGTAGGAAGTGAGATCTACAAGATCTGTAAATTAGATAGTCTTAAAACACGTGTTCAGAAAGACTCTTAATATAAATACTTATAAGGAAAAAAATGTATATGATTCTTATAAGCGTCTTCATTATGTTTAAAAAGCTGTATTACTAAAACCCGTGAAGGGTCCTGGGTTAAAGTATATGTTTCTGGACAACGGTTATGTAGAGAGGTGATTTAATTATTAATTTAATTATGACTGGTGACAATTAAGTATTAAAGTATAATAAAATAATGGTTTTGTTACATTATAATAATAAGGAATTATAGTATGTTTTCACAGTCAGCGTTATTACATATTTACATAATTACTTATTAGCCATGAAGATAAAGATTAAATGGGTCAGAATGCAGTTTGTTTGTTTATTATATGAGTAAAAAAAAAGTAAACCAGAAATTAATTTATTCAGTCTCAAAATCTCACTGTGAGATTTTTTTTTTTTTTCAAAATTAACTTTTCGATTAATATTATTATTATTTTGTTTTTATCCAAAATTACAAGTATTGATAATTATAATGTGGCAAGATCAATTAAATCTATCATATAATTAATCAAATATCGTTTAACCATAGTGTTTATATAATATATTGCAAAACATCTGGGTTTGTAAGAAGTTATACTAGTAATTTCACTGTAACTACCTGATTTAGACATGTTATGTGTTTTTTTTTATTTAATCTTAATTCTACCTAAAATTGTTTAATAAAAGTTAATAAAATTCTTACAATAAATAAATTAAAATCGCGAAACATCGATTCCCATATTAATCTATGTTTTAATCGATTAGTAAATCGTTTAACTTATACTTGGTCCGTGTCATGAGTCAAATATGATTTTCATGTTTTAATTTCTAGATGATATTCAGGGTCGAGTAGCCATGCTGAAAATTTGAACCAAGGACAATAGCAGCAGTTATTTTTAATACAGTTAGGTATACGTTTTTTTGTTTTACAAGTTTCAATTATCCTTCTTTGTAAAGAATTAAGGTCATATTAATCATGTTATCGAGATTAAACAATAAGTCTATGCAAGGCCGGTCATGGACCTTAATTCTTTACGAAGAAGGATAATTAAATCTTGTGAAGCAATAACACATATCCAGTGCAGTTCTGCCACTGGCTACTGTTGAAGAAAGATGCCGAGCTTGTCTTATTTATCAAATCACTTTGAAAAATTAATATGAATGTTGATGTTTACATTTTATGAATAAAATAGTTGGTACAAATAAAATAAGTTTTATTTATTTACAATGTCTAAATAATTCATAACAATGAAAAACTATAGGTGTTTGTATTTCATCAACAAAGCTTTTTCGGACAAACCTCCATAGACATTTTTTTTCTTATTTTGTGGTCCTTAAAACAAATTAAAGGATTTAAATTTATGATTAATTGTTTATATTAAATTATAGCTTTTATATTTTCTTATATAAATATATATTATATTATTGCAACAAAATGGTGATTTTAGGAAATATTGTTCTTGTTTTGAGGTTCTTAGTTCAGATTTTTAGTTTTGCTAATTAACCCTGAAACAGCCTGTATATAGATTTTTAATTATTGTAATTATCCGAGTACAATTAATGTATAATAATTGGTTATATTATTAGTGTAATAATAATTAACGACTAGGAGAACTGCATGTACAGAGAACGATCATTATGCTAATAGTTGTGATGTACCAAGTGCAACTCCTCCGCCTTGCAATGCCTTATTAATATTTACACGTCACATTATGGCCGTACTCATTATTCCTTGTTTCATTTATTCGATTTTGAATAATTATAGTCCTCGAGTAGGCAATTAGTCGAGAAGAGAATTAATAAATTTGGTCACGCCACGTTGGCGATAACATCCAAGGAGTTTTCCCCAAGCTTTCGTAAACACCTTCAAATTATTTTTACAACCAATAGAGACATAGAAACAGAATAATAATAAACGGTCTAAGTAATAATAATTACATGTACATTTAATAATTATTATATGGCATATCAAACCTGAAGGCTGAAACAAACCAAAATCCGTTTATGCATAACGTAATCCTCCCACTTACGCCTCGATACCCCTCGGACGTTTACCAGTCTGCTCAGTACTGATAACAGCTTAGTAAATCGTTCGTTACTAAGCCCAACAACTTAACAAAACTTAGTATAATATTAAGCTTTGCTATCGCTTCAATTATATTAACCGGGTCCATTCTCTGCAATTCCGTCTTGTACAAACTCCTAAATTCTCCAGTAGTCTCATCATTCGTACCCATTATTCCTTAAGACTTTGACAAGACTGTCTTGCTCAGCCTCCTATAGCCCTGAAGATGACCCACAAAGTGGGTCGAAACGTCGGCACATAATTAAATAAGTAACCACTTATTTAGTGTTTTTTATTTGACTGCACCCCCAACTATTTTCTTCCTTACGTCTATCTTCCAGTCAACCATCCCCTCGCTTCTCTTTAAAAATTGTAATTTAAAACAATGGTTAAGTATTATTAATCAACCGAGGGTTAACGATAGGATTTTTTTAAAGAATACAAATATCCATTATTTTAAAATATATACAAACTATTAATATTTTAAAAGAATTAGCACATAAGCTTCAAATACACACACATTTTTTATACTTGAATCAAATATGTCTTTTCAAATACCCACCTAATTAGTCCAATCCATCGGTGAAATTAGAATTAGAGCAAATACTCAAAAAGAGACATAAATTATAAATTATAACGGAAAATGAAAAATCCCTAAAAGCTAAGCTTGAAGTCTCTAAAATGCAAAAAAATAACTGGTCAACGGGTTGTCATTTCAGATATCATCAGGATATACACCAAAAGAATAATCACATCGAAGAAGTCAAAGTGCAGCACAACTCACATCAACAGCTATCTCTATTGGATAAGTTTGTTTTGGAGATTTATCATTTTAGATACTTTTTTTATTTTTATTTTTTTGGAAGGATTTTTACTATTAAGTTTTAAAATATACATATAAATAATAAATACGTTGCTCGTTCTATGAGATCAATGTATCATCTTTACCTTGAATAAATATATCCCCCTCTGGTAATAGATACATAAATAACGTATATAAATGATCCACATTCGTTATACATAATGGAAGACATATATAAGAGATAGATAGATAATACACAATTTATCGTTAATGATAGGGAAGAGAGAGGATTCGGTACAATGCAAACGAACTATTGATACAATGGACAGATATATATTGCGACATGCACAGCAGTTAGCCCTCTCAATGGATGCTAATTGTAGCCAATGGCTGGTACCAGCTGAGTTATATAGATCCATTGTAAGCCCTCTCATCTGTCACCAGCTGCCCTACATTATTCCCGCCTTTTTTTTTGGAGGGAGTCTCCATTGTGACCTCTTACTTCCTATTTCCAGCTTCTAGCTTTTTTTTTTTGGCAAAAAATAAATAATGGGAGGGGGAAAGAAGACATATTCAGATTCTGACTCATTTCCTCCGTTACGGCTCAATGTCTGTTTTTCGAAAAAAAAAAAAAAAAAAAAAAGAATACTAGAAAAGCGCTTTTGTCATGAACGATTTTTCCATAAAAGTCAATAATAGGCAAGCCATAATACGAATGCCATGTTGAAAACACACTTAATACCGTTATTGTAAAAACTAAAAATACTTGATTTATTTTATTTTTTCTGTCTTATATGCATATATAAATAAATAAATAAATTATATATATATATATATATATATATATATGTAATAAGAAGCGAGGGGATATTTGACTGGAAGATAGACGTAAGGAAGAAAATAGTTGGGGGTGCAGTCAAATAAAAACACAAAATAAGTGGTTACTTATTTAATTATGTGCCGACGTTTCGACCCACTTTGTGGGTCATCTTCAGGGCTAAGAAAGAAAAACAGACAAAATAACAGAACTATAAAAATACATTGCAGACTAAGTATATGATAAATGAGAAAAATATATATGTAGAGAGGTAGAAATTTAGAACAAAAGTGAGGGAAGTATATGAATAAAAAATTACAGAGAAAATGTGCAGAACGGTGGTGATGCCAAAAAGATTTTTTTACAAAGATAAAAGAAGGAAGTAAACAGAAAGTTTTTAAAAAAAAGAAAAAGTATAAACATCAGAGGTGAGAAGTAATTATATATTAGAAGAGATAGAGATATTAGAATTATAGAGAAATAATTATATATATATATATATATAATAATATTTATATATTATATATATTTATATTTTAAAACACTAAAATATTGTTTATTGGATGTTTCTTATTTTATTATTTGCAAACAAAACAAATGCGTCAATAGCTTAGGGTTGCCTTAAATTATTTTTTTAATTTTTGCTAATTTTTAAATTACAAATTACTTTAACTAGTATTTTTTTTTCTGTTAATAATTTAAATATGGAGTATATTATAGGATATGTATATCAGTTACTCTTACAACAGTTGATCGTTGCTAGATACAATATTATAAAGAAGATAGATGTATAGCTTATTGATACAATTATTAAATGTAAAAATTATAAACTTATGGTTATTCCACAAAATATATATTGAAAAAGGGAAAGGTCAACAGAGACATTAAATAAATGTTAATACATTAGTGAAAAAATTCCAACTAAAAACCCTAAGTCTCTAAACTAAAACAGGAAATTGAAAATACCTGTCCAATATTTCACCTATTCAGGCATCCTCAGGGCAGAAAGAGAATATATATATTTTGTGAAATAACCATAAATTTACTGTTTTTTTTTGATAATTTTCTCTTTTTTTCTTGCACTTTTACTTTTATTTTTTCATATGGTTTTTTGTCTTCTGTTCTTGTTTTGTTTGTTACTATTATTTATTTTATTTTGTTTTCCTGTTGTGTTTTTTGGGGTTTGGTGAGTGTATATTGATGTTTCAAATTCTGGAGTAATTATCAGCTGTTATATAATGTATTTATCTTAGCCAGCTGGGAATCTAGTAACCTTCCCTGTGATTCAGTAGTTGCATTTGAGCCTTGGAGGTGGTGGGATGTGTTTTTTGGGTGCATTATGTTTTGCTTTGCTGTTATTCTCTTTCTTCCCTGAGGATACCTGAATAGGCGAAATATTGGACAGGTATTTCCAATTTCCTGTTTTAGTTTAGAGACTTAAGGTTTTTAGTTGGCATTTTTCCACTAATGTATTAGTAAAATTATAAAGCAATAAATATGTACAATATTCTTTACTAGAGTGATTTTTATTTTTTTAATGTTAAAAAATTAATTTACTACAAATTTACTGTTTGCAGGGATATATAAAAAAAAATACATAAATACTTTACCACTCTTCTGGTTATACTATATTTGTTTATTGATTTATTATTACACGTCGATTAACCGAATGTCAATTATTCGAACTCTCTTCGTAGAAAAGGCACAAGGAGTCTACGTCGGAAACAAATTAGAAGAATATATTTTTTTTTAAATAGATAATTTGGAATTATTTTGAAGAAATTCTACTCGCGTTGTTTCTTAATAATTATGCATTTAACTGTATGAGGCATTTTAGTTGTTCGATGAGACCGATAGGCATTTTGTTACTAGAAACTCAGTCAAAGTGCTTGATTGTCATTTATTTTTTTATGATTGAATTTCGATTAATCGAACTTTTCGAGCCTTATCAAAAGACATTCGGATAATCGACGCTTTACAGTATTTTTAGTTTGTTTTTTAGTTGTAGTTCCTTTACAGGGAAAATATACTGTTGCAAACCAATCTTTGGAGATCAGAAGAAATACCTCAATAGCTGAAAATCTTGATTTATTATAATTTGAGATAAATAATCTAAATTTTTTTTCTATAATTTAATTGTTAACCAATGACGAGTTTAGGTCAACAACTTATGAAGAAGAAGAAAAAAATGTCAGGACATGAAGAATACGCACATCTGGGTTCAATAAAACCTTTTAGATAAGACTCAAATTTATTATTATTTATAGATGACCAAAGAATTTTCATAGGCGGTTAACAGGAGAGCTGATTCAAAGTGATAAGGCGGAGGAAGAATATAATAAAAGATGTATAATAGAGAGATTAAGAGAAGAATGTGTGGAAGTAACAGAAATTAGTGTTGTTCCTTATAAGAGATCTCTCTCTCTCTCTCTCTCACTCTCTCTCTCTCTCTCTCTCTCTCTTGACCAACAAGATCTTCTAAGAGATATGAGAAGGTGCTTCTATCTCTCTCTTCACAAAAACTGGCATCTCTTAATTGGTCTTTGGTCTGTCTGTCTGTTCGTATTAGCTCGCTTCGTTACCCTTAGAGATAATGTATCCATTTCAAGGAGTCCGTACCACTATGATCTCAGTGGAACACAATTGGAAGATATAGCAATGCATGAATTGTCAAATCCTGATTTTTTTATTAGTTTTTATTGAGAAGTTTAATAATTTTATAGTTTAATAACAAGAAATTATATATAATTTCATAAAACACCATACTCCCTCCTACGTCTCGTTTCTTTTCGTTCAAAACTAAGCCCTAGAAGTTTAAATAACTATCTCATCCGTTGCGGTAACACTAAAAAAACCTGTACCACTACGACCCGTGAACGAGTCGGGGGATTCAGTACATGGTTGAGACTGTACTGTTTCATGGACAACGGTTCTGCAAGGAGGTGACTTGTCCTAGGTCACGCTCAACCGCCAGGGTTTTCCCCCCTTATTATGGGTACCCTATTTTTATAATATTTTATAGAGGCTGGGTGAGCCCCAGGAGGGTCCTAGATCCTATATAATCCATCTCCGGCCCCAAACAGACTAAATAAAAGTAACTGCCCGCTGCGGGATTTCATCCAGGGTTTCCGGCAGAGCCACTCCACTCCCTGCGGTAACATTAAATACTAAAAATATGTATTTAAAAAAAATGTTGATATACTAAATTTTAAAAATCCTCCTAAATAAATATAAATATAACTCCTTAATGTCTTGGGCTCCTAAGTTTGAGCTGAGGAATGATTTGTACGAGATCGTGCGGAACCACCATGTTTGGTAAATCAGTTATACAGGCTAGAGGTTAGTAATACAGTACCTTACGCACTAAATACCTTCCTTCTTGTGTTTCGTTATTTTAAATATAGTTAAATTGACATTGATTCAAAAATATATAAATGCTTCTTGAAACTTACAAATATTTTTAGATGCATAAAAAAGTAAACAGTTCTCTCTCTATTAAATCAATTACTACACAACCCACAGGCCTCAGCGAGTAATGAAATATTATAACAAACATAATATACTATATTCTATTTATGTTTTATGTCAAATTGTACTATATTTATTTGGATATTGTATTATTTTTTTCGAGGCAAAATTTTATATCGTCGCTGTCAAAACAATACCGCCTAAGTACACTTTGGACGATTTTACAGGAGAGAAAAAAACCCCGCGCCGACTGTAGACTTGGAAATTTATAATCTATTTTTTATCTTTACAATTTCGGAATTATTAAACAGTTTATCAAAAAAATTCAACTATAAACATACTAATACTACAAATATCATTGAAGCATATGGTACACAATTTTTAATTAAATCATACAAAAACACTACCGCATGATTTATATATTTTGAAGAAAATTTAGTAGTTCCTTTTTATATCGATAATTAAAACATTTTATTGCTAACTCGTAATAAAATGTTACGAGTAAGTAATAAAATAATTACGAGTACACAACTTATTACTGTTTTTCGTTTAATTATACAGTAATAGATGAGTAATAAACATATATATACTATGCAATTAATAGTATATAAGCATGATCTTACACGTGAAGGTTAAACAGAACATTTGCAGTCTCTACATCGATGAAGACTTGGCCTCTCCTCCAAGCTTCCTAATAATTAAAAATGGCGAATGTTTTACCTTCCTTGGGTAAAATGTATCCTGTTTGTTCGTTATTTTATTATCATTCAAGATAATGTATGAAATTAATATTTATTCAGTTAATTGGCCATTTAAATAAATAATATCGTTGTTTTAAAAATATTATTTATATGCAAACATGTGATTATTACCATATGACTGATTGTTTTTCGATTTTGTTTTGTTTTTAGCAATTGATTAACCATTATACCTAAGGAAAATATTAGAAACTGATTAACAATCCTTAAGTGCACTGGACTATTTTTTATACGGTCACTTACAATGAATAACAAAACACAATCAAAAGGCAGTCGATAAAATGGTAATAAACACAATTTTATGTATAATATAGATTGAAGAGTTCAGACAAGGTTTTAAGGATTTTGCCTTTGTCAGTCTATGAAATCTATTTTCTTCGTACATTTTTAATTCTCTTTATTGTAGTTTTCATGCATATTTTAATTAAACCTTTTAGGAGATAAACGTTTTACATTGTTTCTAGAAACTTGAATTATTGAAAGTAGGATTTTTTGAAATAAAAATATAAGATTAAATATAGATTTAGCGTACGTTATTCAACACAAATATTAGGAACATGAATTTTAATGTATAAAATTGTATTTTAAATTAATTGGAGTATACCATCACAAGCCTTTCTGTTCATTATTGTCTGTCACTTTTTATTTAATCATCGCATACATTTACAACAATTTCTGCAAAATCAACAAAATCAACGGATATAAAAAAGAACGGGCATAAAACTTATCTTCTGTTTTTTGTACTCATTTTTTCGTAACATTATTAATAAAACCGATACAAACGCGTAATCTTTACAAAAAATTAGATTTTGATAAAAAATATTATATTTACATATATTCATTATTGTCTGTATATATATATATATATATATATATATATATATATATATATATATATATATATAATATATAACACTATATTTAGGCTATGTTCCGAGATTTTATTGTTCTAGTATTGATGGCCCATTAAGATCAGTTACTTGTCTGGACATAAAAATTAAAAAAAACATGTACCCCATGAAGGGTCTGGGATTCAGTAAATTTTAGAGACTGTGAAGCTTCCAACACATCGGTGGAGGAGTGTGGTGATTGGTCTGAGGTCACGCTCAACCAATGCGTTAGCTGTTAGCAGATTAAGTAAATGAATTAAAGCATATTAAATTCCACATGGACTTAATTCCAGTATAAGTCATAGCAACTTTTTCCGTTTAAAATATTGTTTATTTTTTATTTATTTATCTCATATATTTTTATAATCATAATTTCTAGCAATCAACGATACGACAATTAAAAAGTACGGGCAAGGTTAAGTAACTAAGATAAAAGCAGAAGCAGTTAAAATTCCATAAATGGTCGAAATAATTAAGCTCTCATGAGAACTTAATTAACTCTGGCATTATACCTTTCAAAAGTGGAATGAAAAGAAATGGCAAAGTTAAGAAAATAAATAAATGTTAGAAAATTATCGAGAGTAAATTGAACTTTTCAAAACATATTCAGAATAATTAGCAACGAGGTAGCCAATTAAAATCCTCACTTGTTAATAGTTTACTAAAAAAAACAATAATTATAAATAAAAAATTCTAAATTTACGATTGGTCATTAAGTGATATAATTTATTACGAACACATTAGCCTCGAATAATTTCCAGGTAATGTGGGCCCATAAATAGTCGAAGCGTTCACACTTCCCACGGAACCATTTAATAAACCTATCGATTCTCTTATCAATATATCGAATCGAATGTTAATTGCCGTACATTCCGTTTCAGCGCTAATATCGAAGCTGGGATCGATAAATCAATCGAAAATGTCAAAAGTATATGAGTCATGTGCTCAAATGCCTGAAAATAAAAGTTCAAGATATCTGTTACCTATAAATTCAGAAGCTATACTTTTTTTTATTTAAGTCTTTAAAAATTCTCTCACATGTCGATTAAAATCTTGGAATGCCCGTGGTTAAGAATGTTTAATGATATCATTGTAATTTTTTTATTACTGGTATTGTAACTAATCAACAATCGGCAGAAAGAAATATTATAATAAAAATAAAAGGCTCAGCGAAACCAAAGATACGATCCCGATACCACCAGATGTTAACGAACCCTAATTCAATCGCAAACTCCAATCCGTCATAACAAAATCCTCCCACATACGCCTCGGACAACCAATCGGGCGTTTACTAGTCGTCTTCTTACCGCTTATTATCTTTTACGAAGCAATTCCACAATGTGTGATCTCCTAAATTTTCAGTCATCTTCCTTTTATTTTAAACAAATATTCAACCCAATACCTTTATTTTCAATGCCTCGTGGCGTTATTATTCGTTTAAAATTAGCGCATCGTTACAAATTCTTGGAAGGATAAAAGTTTTACTAATTACCAAAAAAGTTTTAGTAATGAAAATAAATTGTATTTTTGGCCTTTAACCGCGTCTTTATTTCTTATTTAATTGATTGTTTTAAGAGATCACAGTTCATTTATATATATTTCTCAAAATGTTAATTTTTTTATTTATATCTATATCATAAATATCATTGATAATTCTGCGTCCAAACATTTATTCCGTCTAAGGCTACACCTACATTGGATCCGGTGTGATACGATGAGACGTCGCTAGCAAACCAAATGACTGAAATATATCGAGAGTTATAACATTTGGTTCTTTAAATTTATAAAATTAAGATTATTTGTTAATTATTATAACTCTCGATATATTTCAGTCATTTGGTTTGCTAGCGACGTCCCATCGTATCACACCGGATCCAATGTAGGTGTAGCCTAATACGACTTTAATTATATGATACAATAATCTAAATATAGCGCTTACATGTTTACTGTTCGTCGACTTGTCTATTTATGATATGAAAGTAAAAATAATTACAACTTATATTTATTTACACCAGAAACGATTCGATTTCGTTTAATTGTTTTTAAACAATACTGATAGTGCTCGATAAGTTTAATTACAAATACTTTAGTAAATCTAAAAAAGCAAGAAAAAACGATTATCCAGTCATACTTTATCTTTTATTAAGTCTTCATACGTTTCGACATTTAGTCATTATCAATTCCTAAAATTTATTGCTTTATGGATCAAGCTATAATGCACATAACTATATAAAGTTACAAGTCAATTTTTCTGTAAAGACAACAATAACAATTAAATTAATTAAAATAATATATACATAAATATTTAAAAACATTTCTTCAGTTCTTGATTTATTATATTTAAAGTATTTAGTCCAGTTAAATATATCAAATTAAAATGATACTTTAGTAAATTAAAAAAAAAAAATTAATCATATATTTTACCATGCTTTATTTCTTCAACGAACATTTCCTAAAGAAAGGTGATACGAAACAAGACTTTAACATCTGTATTTATTTTTTTAATGTAGTATTTAATAGTTTGATAGCCAAGGAAACAATACATTAAACTTTATGTATAGTGGAAGTGATACTTTAATCGAATTCTTAACTGGTTTTTATGAATCAGTTTCGTTATTTTATGAATGATGGACAGAAATTTTACAAGATTTTTTTCCAATTCAAAATATCGGGCTAGTCAGGGCATATAGATTAATTTAAGAGGTTAACTTCTATATTGGTTATAATAATTACTTCTGAGAAATTTCAATTAATTACTTCTATATTTATGTTCGCGATTTATGATATTATAAGTTATTTTACAGTTCATAACTAAAATTTTAGAATTAATATTATGCTTAAGAAACTTTTGTATCTGTAGTTCCTAAACACGCATGCTAAGACGTTTTAGCAGGACACTTAAACCTGTAACCACTACGACCCGTGAACGAGTCTGGGGTTCAGTACATGGTAGAGACTGTAATGTTTCATGGACAACGGTTCTGCAAGAAGGTGACTTGTCCGCTTGTGAGGTCACGCTCAACCCCCTGGTTTTCCCACTTATTTTGGGTACCCTATTTTTATAATATTTAATAGAGGCTGGGTGAGCCCCAGGAGGGTCCTAGATCCCATATGATCCATCTCCCACCGCAAACAGACTAAATAAAAGTAACTCCCTGCAGCGGGAATTTGAACCAGGATTTCTGGCATGGCAACTCAGTGCTCTACCACTGAGCCACTCCGCTCACACAACAGGACACTTAAACCTTCCAATATTGGAATGAAGCCAAATCCACCTCTCCAATATTTCTGTTTTTTATTAGTCTTAAAAGTGCACCGACACTCAAGAACTATTCTTAGCTCCATTTCGACTACTGTAAACAGTTTATAAATTCTCGTAGCGTAAACATAATAGAGTAAACAAAGATAGTAATAAAAAAAACAAAATAACCGTGAAGTAGCAGCCAAATAGAAATGATCACTTCACTGTGAAATATGCGAGATGATTCAGGTAGAAACAATTTACTGAATCGATCACTCTTGACCTGTTAGCTTTTATTTTGGGCTAGAGCAAAAAAAAAAACAGAAAAAAAAACTACCTGGCGCTGGGTATAATGTGGTCAGTAACTCCTTAATAGCCGGTAACTGGTTATGGTTTAACGGTTATGTAGTTAGTTTAATAGTCACAGTAATCGCTAAATGGCTCTAGTTGTTAACGAGGTATCACATCATGGAACTGCTTTTTCATATTATAAGTTTAAACCTCGTAAAAAAATTATATTAAATTGTTTGGCAACGCGATATATATATAAGAGATATTTGTTTAACATTTTATATTTAAATAATTAACAAATATTTTTTATTTTAAATACTCTCTTAATTTATTCGGACAAGGTTTTTAACCCATTCATAAGGTGTTTCTTATTACGACGGGGTAATCAAATTTTTTCCCGACGTTTCACTGGACATACTGCAAGCTTCTTCACTGCTTATCTGAGACTCAGATATTTTCTTTCATTTTACTTATGTAAACTCCCTAGGAGTCTATTATCTTACATTTTATATTTTATCTATATTCTACTAGCTTTTCCATAATTTTACCTCTGATGTTTATATTTTTTATTTTTGTAAACTTTCTGATTACTTCCTTCTTTTATCTTTGTAAATTTTTACATCACCACCTTTTTGTACATTTACTCTGTAATATTTTTATTCATGTATATCCCTCACTTTTTTGTTCTAAATTTCTATTACTCTTCATATATTTTTTTTATATTATCATTTACTTGGTACTGCAATGTATTTTTATAGTTTTGTTGTTTTATCTATTTTTCTTTCTTAGCCCTGTCCTAAAAAAAAAAGTTTAGTTGTCCCACTATTGAAATTAGATGACCATACATAAAATACCTGTTACCATAGGTAACAAGTGCTTTACCACCCCCCCCCCCAAAAAAAAACAAAAGGAACCAGAAAATAACAGAACATTTCAAAACACAGAATTTTAAATAACGTAATATGAAAAATATATATCAATTCAACCACTGTAAAATACAACTTAATGTCGATTCGTTTGGCCAATTTATGCAATACGAATGTCTAAGTAATAATTTAATTTAAATGAATTATTTCAATGATAATATAAGAAAATATTTGACTAGTCTGAACACAAATTATATGATAAATTTCGTCCCAAATTCATTAAATTTATAGATAGCATTGATTTTGAAAATTTTCAAATGGAAAAGATATGTACCTACTATGCAAAACATATTTTAAATAATAAGAAATTAATTTTTAATATTTTTGTATACCTACATTTAAACTTTTATAAAATGTAATTGGATGTTAGTAATAAAGTTTTTGTGTATATTTTTGGTTATCATGTTATGAATTCATTTAGTAAATAGGTAATTTAAAGGTACATAGTATAGACAGTTGTCTGGAATGTTCCAATAAAAATGGTGCTAAGAAGTAAATAAACAAATATTATTAGATAAACGTATTATAACAAATATTTATATGAATGTTTAACTGATTCTGAAATAATAAAAACAAATTTTGAATATACATTTTAGTTAGACATTTTAAAAAAAAATAATTTTTTTGTACCTTTTCTGAAATTATTTTTGTATGAGTTGTATATTTACCTACTATTTCAAAATATTTTTCCAATCCATGTGCATTTAAATCAATTCCAAGTGCACATTTTTTTTATGCAAACATATTATAATGCAATGCGAAAGTACCCAGGAAAAACAAACGAGTTAAGTATAATTTATTCCGCACTTATGATAATAAAGACTTTGCTTGAAAAGGTAATTACCACTAATAACAACACCAAACAATTTACAATGAAAACTCCATCAATTTATAAGCGCTATATAATAGTTAATTGTTTCCATAGCGTTATCTTAAGTTCGATATAAGCTGTCTTTAACAACTAATTGCATATGATTATATTTTTAACCGAGTGTGAAATTTATTCTGAATTGCAAAAAACTAATGAGGACATAAAGAATAAATAATTCGATCAGAAATGTTGATAAAACTAATAACAATTAAGTAACAAAATATCATAGTATAATTATGATAGGGGATATTACTAAAATATATTATCTATTATCATAAAAAAGAAACGTTAGTTCTGTTTGTTTTTTAGTAAGTAGCAAATATTACTATTCATGAAAATCAAACTAAATTTAGTTAATATTAACATAAGCCTCTCATCTATTGTATAATGCAATATGACCTATTGAAAAATGGAAGCCATGCATTGCCAATGTAATTATATAGATATAATATCATATAATTACATAAAATGTGATTAAATTTCATTCTGAATTTCCAACAATATATTTTTTTTTCATAAAAAGATGGTAATAGTTAAATATATATATATTTCTTCATTTAGTCAATTACATGTTTTATTTTTTTTTTTTTTTTTGTAAGTGAACATAGTCAAACTGATATAATAAAAGCATTTTATTTTAGCAGAGGAAAACTCTTGATTGATAAATCTTTAAATATGGAACATGATGACTTTTTTTTTTAATTGAATTTTGAATATTTAAAATAAATTTCAAGTATGATATTATGAGGGGGTAAGAATAAAAAGGGTTGGAAAATTGAATATATAATTATTATTTTTGTAAGAGATCCATGCTCGTTTAAATAAAATAAAATCTAATGCATAAATACATCATAAGTGTAAGAAGTAATAATGTATGCATTCATTTGTGAGATCACGAGTATTTTTTAATTAATTTTTGTATTTTATTTCAATTACACTTTCCATAATTGTTACCAGTTAATATGCGCTGTACCGACTCGGAAGCGTCTGAGGGGTAGACCGAGGCGTAGGTGGGAGGATTGCGTTAAGAGTGATCCAGCGGGTTTGGGTTTGGGTGGTGCTCCGTGGACGGAGGTTTGTAAACATAGATTGGTGGTATCGGCATCGAGCCTTCGGGTTCGCTCAGTTTTTATTTAGTTATAATTATTACCGAGGATTTTATATAAATCTTTTTTTTTTTAAATATTCTCGAAATAAGAATGATAAAATTTTCAATTCGATGTTAGTCGATTTAAGTTATTGATTAGCCGGGTGCATATAATACATGTTTGTAAAATTTGAACGGGAATGTAAAAATATAATATTTAACAAATCAGGCGTATTTAATATAAATTTATATTGATTTAAATAGTTTTATTTATTTATTTAATTAAATGATAATTACAACTATATTGCTATTATAACAAGTATATGTGCTAATATGTACAATATGACATGAAAAACACTTGTGGAGAAACTACCCATCGGTAGCACTCCAATAAAGTTCTATAGTAGATGATCTCGAGTCCATCTTCTTTTCAGACGCCTCGGAGGGTTATCAGGAATAGTATGGGAAGCAAGTTGAGAGACAAGCGGATTCAAGTGTGTATGGAGCTTGTCATGGAAGGATAGGTATCTATTTTGGGCCAAATCAGTAACATATGGGATATTAAGATCATGATGGATGAGTTTGTTTGTGACATAATAAGGAGCATTGAGGATTTTACGAAGGATTTTGGATTGTAAGTATTGGATACGAGATGAATTGGGTGGCTTAGTAGAGCCCCAAAGCTCAACTCCGTATGTCCAAATAGGTCTGAGAACTGTCATGTAAATGAGTCTTTTGTAATTAATTGGGAGCTTAGAGCGTTTGTCCAGTAAATGTTGAAGTAGGCGAAAACGTCGAGCAGTCTTGTATGAGGATTCCCAAGTGAGACCTTTATCCAGATGGAGTCCTAGGTAACGTATCTGTTCGACAGGGTTCAGTGGAATATTATTAAAGGATACAGTAGGGCAGGAATGATTTAAATAGTAAATTAAGAATATAATAGTAATTCTTATATCCTACTAAATGAAAACCCTTTATATTTTTGTATGTAAGGATTTAAATTAATTTAATTTAGTGTAAAAAAAGTATTTATTTATGTTTGCCTATTTTTGCTAACATTCAATGAGAGGTGTTATTTAGTTTTAATAGAATGGATTTTATAATTAAAAATTTGAAAAAATAATGAATTTATCTAATGAAAATGTTTTAACAGAATTTAAAGTAATCCAAATAAAAATATTGTTTAAAAAAATGGTGAAAGTAAAAGAAATTGTATATCCTAAATAATGGCTGAATACCTTGGTTATATGGCGGAATACCTTAGTTTTTATATATGTTTTAACTATTATTATTTAGTATATTTATTTATAACTATTTATTTAAAATTAGGAATATAATAAATTTAAAAAAAAATCGTTACTAACATTGATAACCAATTCACACAACTACAAGTTAGCACAAAGAAAAAGGAACATGAGTGTCAAAATATAAAAGGGCGCTAAGAAGCTTAATACAGTTTAATTGGCTATCAAATCGATTTTAAATCGACTTTAAATCGATTGACATTATGATAATTTGTTGTCCCTCATGAGGGAGATTTATTAGCAAATCTAATATATACTAATTTATTTAAATATTTACTAGTTGAGAGATAATACAAGAACATGTTATTTTACTAGTATTCAAATGAATAAATGAGTCAAATGATATAAATAAATCAAGGAATTTAATCGATTTAAACTCGACTAATTACGAATAATTCTTAGTAAAAGACATTAATTAATTTTAATTGATCATTTAATGCATATGATTAATTGTTGTTATTGTCTTTTATCGCAATTTAGTGCGTATTTCACGAGTTTATTTCTATGAAATAATATTAAATAAACACACATAAAATATCATTATGAAATTACTATTTATAACTTATTAGGTGTGTCGTAGTTATATAAAATGGTACAAATCTGAATTTTGTTTTTTTACCAAAGTATACTAGATAAAAACAATTAGATTTAAAAAATATATTTAGCTATTTATTGAATATTGCTGCTAATATTAAAAAAAAAATATTTGAACTGTGTGGAACAAAAAATACCATAAAACAAATCGAAGGAAAAATATTAAACCATATACCTAAAAAATATATATTTATACATTCAGTATGTATACAATATGTACATAATAGTTCTTAAGGTTTTCAGGAATTATGCTTAGCCAATCCCAATCCGTATATGAAGTGAATATAAATATATTCACTATTTTATTAAGTATTGGAAATCGAATATGAGAATGAGGATGATGTGAGGTTAAATAGATAACAAATTTATATAAAAATAAAATTAAGTAAATATTGTACAGGAATTTTTAGACTGTATTTTACTTATTGCATTTTTTAAATGTTTGGATTTTATTTGTTTTAATGAGATTTTTAATTTAATGTTACATAAATAACAATAATTTGACGATTAAATCAATGGGATGACATTCTTAAGAAAACCTTAAATATTACTTTTAAAAAATCTTAATGGGACATTTAAAACTGTCCAACAAAAACAAAAACTCTGTCCCTACTTATAAAAAAAATAAATGAAATGTTTAAAAATTCGGGCGCCTCGACCACTATCAAAATAACAAGTATGAATATAATGTTACGGTCAGAGCGGAAAGTAGGACCGGCTTCTGATCTGCCTAGAGCGGATTAGGCAAACAATGGGATTAAGCAGAAGGGATTATAGAATGGCGTAGAACCTTCTAGATCGGTCTAGGTGATCCTCGTCCGTGTTCCGAGTAATGCCCCACCACGACCTACCTTGCCTATATAAAAAGGACAGCGTTTTCGGCCGCGGCAGTCAGTAATAAGCAGCCGTTAATTAGTGGCAGTGTGTGTGAGTTAGTTAGTATTAGTATCAGTCTGTAATAAGTGCTTAGTGAGCAACAGTGACAATTAGTGGCCGTGTAATAAGTGTAATAAACTGTGGGTCAGTTTGTCATATTTGGAGAGTCTTACGGTCGGTGGACTTTAGTTAGCGAACTGTAAGTGTTAATTTGTAATTGTAAACTATAGTGTAATATTATTGTATTTGTAATAATTTATATATAAATAGTTTAGTTATTTAGTATTACCAATTTCTTATATTGTTTGTATATTATTTTAGAAATTAGATAACATTTAGTAGAATATTGTTATTGTAAATTGATATTAGTTTAATAATTTAACTGTTTTAAATAATCTCATTGTATTCTTTCTAATTTGTTAATAAATATTAGATTCTTGAATTAAGTAATAGTTTAGTCCATTTTACACCCAGTAGCCCGTAACAAATTGGTGTCAGAAGTGGGATATTTTGTGTAATTGTTATTATTTTGTAATTATTGGGCTACTGTATGAAAAATGGCTTCTCAAAGTCTTAAATTAATGGATTTAAAAGTTGCAGATTTAAAACGGGAATTAGAAGAACGTGATCTGGATTCTTCCGGAAATAAAAGTGTACTGCAACATCGCTTGCGTCAATTTTTTGTAGAGTTAGGGGAAAGTCCAGATGACGTTCTGTTTGAAACTGATTTAAGCAAGTTGTCTGCAACTTTTAAAAATGAATTAAGCACTGTTAAAAATGAGTTAGGTAATGAGTTAAGCACTGTAGAAAATAAGCTAGGTAAGGAATTAGGCAATGTTAAAAATGAGCTAGGTAATGAGTTAAGCAATGTAGAAAATAGGCTAGAGTCTAAATTAGGCACATTAGAGACTAAGTTAATGGAAAATGTAGATAATAAGTTAGCTAATGTAGATAATAAGTTAGCCGATGTAAATAATAAAGTAGCTGATATAGAATCTAGGCTAGGAGAAAAAGTGAACGAAATTAGGCTAAGAATGGAAGCTCTCGAGGGACGTAAGAGCAATCCACCGACGAACGACACCGACCGTTCCTCCAAGGGCAGCCATCGTAATAGCATTCTACCCGCCTATGCTGGGGCGCCGCCAACTCACAATACCATTCCAGTATTCGACGGGAAGACGCCGTGGGAAGACTACATGACTCTCTTCGAGACAGCGGCTTCGATCCACGGGTGGTCACAGGAGACCCAAGCTTCAGCATTGTGCCTGGCCTTGCGTGGAGACGCCTTGGGAGTTCTGCAGGGGATACCCATGTCGGAGCGGTCCAACTACGGGGAGCTGATCAGAAGACTGGAGATGCGTTTCGGCCACCGCCACATGGACCAGCTGTATCGCTCACAGCTGAGAAGCAGGGTCCAGAAGACCAACGAGACTTTGCAGGAATTTGAAGCGGATATTGCCCGGCTGGTAAGGAACGCCTACCCATCGGTCACCGACGATGTCTACGAAAGCTTGGCTGTCGACAAATTCCTGGATGGACTTCGGGACCCAGAGACACAGCAAGCAGTGAAGCTCGCCAGGCCGAAAACTTTGGGAGACGCATTATCCCAGGCCATGGAGTTCGAGGCTGTTAGGCAGTCTGTACGGGGCCATGCGCGAGTACGAGCAGCAGAAGCGGAGCCAAATGCGGTCCCCAGCGTCGAGGAAATTGTGACGAAAGTTTTGGAGGCTCTCAGGACCCGTAAGAAGGAGATACGCTGTTGGAGCTGCGGCCAACTTGGACACCCTAGAAGCAAGTGTCCATCGAAAAAGCAGGAAAAGCCACAGGAAAACTAAATAGGGTTGATGGGAAGGGGCAACTGTCAACCCGTAACGTCAAAGGCCCCAGGAAGACCACCAGGGTTGCGTCAATAGGAAGCAGAACGAACAGTTTCTACGTTGATGGGATGGTGAACGGACAGCTGCGGAGTCTGCTAATAGATACCGGCGCAACCATGACAATCTTGGACTCGAAGACACTTCCAGCTGAGAAGATCTTACCAACAACTTGGGCATTACGGACTGCCACGGGACAGCCAGCCAAGGTCTACGGGGAGACAGTTGCCACCTTCATCATCGGGGGTCAGCATCTGAAGCACCGCGCTCTCGTAGCGGAGATCGATGAAGATGTCATATTGGGCATGGACTTCATGATAGCATACGGGATCAAGCTGGACATGTCGAGAGGTGTGCTGACGATGGGAGACGAAGAAGTCATCCTTCGGCAGGGAAAGGATCTCTACGCACGAGTGCTCTTACTAGAAGACACCACTTTACCTGCACAGAGCCAAATCGTGACGCATGGGACGGTCGAAGGACATCTACCAGAGGGTCAATGTGTACTACTGGAACCCGGAACGCACGAAGAACAGGAGATCGGACGCGGCGTACTGGTTGCTAGGTCTCTCATCAAGGTTGGACGTACCACTCCAATTAGGCTAATGAATCTGAACAGCTTCCCGGTAACGCTGAAGAAAGGAACACAAGTCGGGGAGTGTACAACCGCTACCTCAGTGGTTCGTCAGCTGCAACGTCGTCCCACCGAGCTCCGAGGACTGCCAGAGGAACTAAAAGGATTTTTGGACGAATCATGTCGCGACCTTTCGCCCGAACAGAGCGAGGAAGTGAAGAATATGATTATCCGATGGCATGACGTCTTCGAGATCGGACCAGGACCACGGGGCAGAACGGATATCGTCCAGCACAAGATTGACACTGGGGATGCGAAGCCCATCCGACAGGTTCCGCGGAGGCTGCCGTTAGCCAAACGGGAGGACGCCGAGGAGATTATAAAGGAGATGGCGGCTGACAGTGTCATTGAGCCTTCGAGTAGCCCCTGGATGTCTCCTGTTGTACTGGTGAAGAAGAAAGACGGCACAACGAGGTTCTGCGTAGACTACCGTCTTCTGAACAATGTCACCAAGAAGGACAGCTATCCGCTTCCCAGGATTGACGATACGCTGGACACCCTAGAGGGGTGTAAACTCTTCTCTACTTTGGATCTCCGCAGTGGATATTGGCAGGTTGGATTGGCACCTGAAGATAAAGAGAAAACGGCGTTTTCAATTGGCACTGGGCTCTGGCAGTTTACAGTAATGCCGTTCGGGCTTTGCAATGCTCCTGCCACATTCGAGAGGCTGATGGAAAATGTGTTAAGAGGTCTCTCTTGGGAGGTATGCCTGGTGTACCTAGATGACATCATTGTGCTGGGAAAGTCCTTCGATCACCATCTGAAGAACCTGGAGAAGGTCTTCGAACGACTGCGTGCAGCGAACCTTAAGTTGAACCCGAAGAAGTGTAATCTCTTCCGAAGGCAAGTCAACTACCTGGGGCATATTGTGTCAGACAACGGAGTTGCTGTTGACCCAGAGAAGATAGCAGCGATCACCAACTGGCCAGTACCTCGAGATAAGCACCAGGTGAGAAGTTTTCTCGGGCTCTGCACCTATTACCGGAGGTACGTGAAAGGATTCGCTAACATCGCAAAACCTCTTACCAGACTTACCGAGGAGAAAAGGACTTTCCATTGGGATCACGAGTGTCAGGCATCCTTCGAGGAGCTGAAGAGCAAATTGATTAGTGCTCCTATTCTGAGCTATCCACGCCCCGAGGGCAAGTTCATACTTGACACAGATGCCAGCAACATCGCCATTGGAAGTGTCCTCTCTCAGCTCCAAGACGGAGAAGAAAGGGTGATTGGATATTTCAGCAAAGCACTCTCAGCTCCGGAACGAAACTACTGTGTCACAAGGAAAGAGCTTCTGGCAGTAGTAAAGTCCATAGAGCATTTTCATAAATACCTATACGGAAGAAGGTTCCTGCTGAGAACGGACCACGCGGCTCTAATGTGGCTGCTGCGATTCAAGTCACCTGAGGGGCAAGTGGCGAGGTGGATTGAGCGCCTTCAAGAGTATGACTTTGAATCTGCTCATCGTTCTGGAACGAGCCACAGGAATGCGGATGCACTGTCAAGAAGACCTTGTGAAGAAGGCTGCAAGCATTGTTCTCGACAAGAGGAGAAGCAGGCAGCGGTATTGAGGACTACAGTTGTCATCGACAGTTGGCAAGATGCAGAGGTGTCAAAGGAACAGGACGAGGACCCGGACTTAAAACAAATAAAGGAATGGAAAATATCGGGGCGAGGAAGACCGGCCTGGCAGGATGTTGCTCCAATGTCGAAGAATGTAAAAACGTACTGGGCCCAATGGAACTCCATTTTAGTGGACAACGGGCTGCTGAAACGGGCATTGGAGAACGCGGAAGGAGATCAGCGCAGGCTACAGCTCATCGTTCCAAGGAATAAAGTGCCCGAAGTGCTTAGGGAACTACATGACGGTGTAACTGGCGGCCATCTTGGAGTTCACCGTACATTGGAAAAAGTTCGTGAACGCTTTTACTGGGCAAACCTTAAGGACGATGTGTTGGACTGGTGCAGGCGTTGTGCGACTTGTGCGGCTTCTAACGGACCAACGAGAAGAAAGAAGGCCCCTATGAAGAAGTACAACGTGGGAGCACCGTTCGAGAGGATAGCGATTGACATCGCTGGCCCTTTCCCTGTGACAGACAAAGGCAACCGATATATTCTCGTGGCCATGGACTATTTTTCTAAGTGGGTGGAAGCGTATGCCCTTCCGAATCAAGAGGCAGTCACGGTTGCAGACGTACTTGTGAAGCAGCTCGTCAGCCGGTTTGGAGTACCCATGGAACTTCACGCTGACCAGGGAAGAAACTTTGAGTCTGCAGTCTTCTCCGGGATGTGCGAAGCACTGGGAATACGGAAAACCAGGACGACACCTCTTCACCCTCAATCGGATGGCATGGTGGAGCGCATGAACAGGACAATGGGTCGATATTTGTCTAAAGTGGTCTCCGAGCATCAGCGAGACTGGGACCAGTATCTTCACTTGTTCTTGTTAGCCTACCGGAGTTCAGTCCATGAAGCAACGGGGCAGACCCCCGCAAATGTGGTGTTCGGCCGAGAGCTTCGTTTGCCTTGTGATCTGAAATTCGGGTTCAAGCCTAATGAGGAAGTGGCCGGAGAGGAGTACGTCACGAATCTACGGAAGCGGATGGATAATATCCACGAAAAGGTTCGTGCAAACATCCAGGGAGCCAGTGACAGAATGAAGGAGCGTTACGACATCAGGGCAGAGAAAGGTGGATTCCAACCTGGAGATTTGGTCTGGCTACATGATCCTCGAAGAAGGCGAGGCTACTCACCTAAACTTCAGAACTCCTGGGATGGCCCGTTTGAGATCATCAATAGGATAAACGACGTCATCTATAGGATCAGAAAGCAGCCAAAAGGAAAACCCAGGGTAGTCCATTTTAATAGACTGGCCCCATACAAAGGAGACCATGGCCCGACAAAAGACCAGCAAGTCAGGTACCTCAACAACGTGGAGGCCAGTAAGGTATCAGTTGCACAACCTAAGGTACAAGGTTCCCGTGGAGTAACTCAGGCAGTATACAGAGATATCTTCTCGTTACCCGCGGACTATTCTCTGGCCCATTGTGTAGCCGAAGATCTGAGGACTTCCCGAGGGATTGCAACCGTCTTCAGGAAGAAGTTTGCTGGAACTGAGGAACTGGAACGCCAAGGACCACGCGTCGGGAAAGCACTCCACCATACGCACGAAGGACGACACCTGTTCTACTTAGTTACCAAGTGTGCTACTGATCAGAAGCCCACATATGACGCACTGCGGCGAAGCCTCGACGACCTGCGGAGTAAGCTTCTGAGACTGCGTGTCACCAAGCTCGCGATCCCTAAGTTGGGCTGTGGATATGACGGCCTGGAGTGGAAGGTTGTCAGGAACATGCTTGAACAGATATTCGCCAACTCTGGAGTCGCCATATTGGTGTGCACGTTCAACCCCTGGAAAGGAAATGCGTCTCCATCGAGGGAAGCTCATGACCGCCCGATTTCTCCGGACTATGCTCTGGGGCAGAGCACTTTTAAGGAGGGGGCAGTGTTACGGTCAGAGCGGAAAGTAGGACCGGCTTCTGATCTGCCTAGAGCGGATTAGGCAAACAATGGGATTAAGCAGAAGGGATTATAGAATGGCGTAGAACCTTCTAGATCGGTCTAGGTGATCCTCGTCCGTGTTCCGAGTAATGCCCCACCACGACCTACCTTGCCTATATAAAAAGGACAGCGTTTTCGGCCGCGGCAGTCAGTAATAAGCAGTGAAGTAATAAGCAGCCGTTAATTAGTGGCAGTGTGTGTGAGTTAGTTAGTATTAGTATCAGTCTGTAATAAGTGCTTAGTGAGCAACAGTGACAATTAGTGGCCGTGTAATAAGTGTAATAAACTGTGGGTCAGTTTGTCATATTTGGAGAGTCTTACGGTCGGTGGACTTTAGTTAGCGAACTGTAAGTGTTAATTTGTAATTGTAAACTATAGTGTAATATTATTGTATTTGTAATAATTTATATATAAATAGTTTAGTTATTTAGTATTACCAATTTCTTATATTGTTTGTATATTATTTTAGAAATTAGATAACATTTAGTAGAATATTGTTATTGTAAATTGATATTAGTTTAATAATTTAACTGTTTTAAATAATCTCATTGTATTCTTTCTAATTTGTTAATAAATATTAGATTCTTGAATTAAGTAATAGTTTAGTCCATTTTACACCCAGTAGCCCGTAACAATAATAATAACAGATATTTTCATTTTTTAATTTTATTTTTAAGTAATAAATACCTTTTACAACGTAATACTGATCAAATACTAAAATACTTTGTATATATATATATATATATATAAGATATTAAAGGCAGTCTTTAAGGGTAATACATTGGTTGTATTTAGCCTTCTGAAAGTATGTTTTTGATTGGTCAGACTGACGGAGGAAAAATTTATCTTCTTCAACCAATCAGCGAATTGCCAATTTGATTTACGACTTTGAAAGCCAATCCGATACAGTCGGGACTTCACTCAGTTTTAGTTCCGCTGGAATCCGAACGAGAGAAAGTGAAATAAGGAGTATCCACTTTCTAGAAAATGTCAGGTAACCAGGAAATTAATAAATAATTTTTATACCGATGTATATAGATAATTAACATCATACTGTTACATACAATTATAAATCAAAATATATAACAAACATGGAATAAGAAACTCAAGAATATGGAGTTATTGTTTCTACATATTTTTTTCCTTATGATAATATAATCACTTTTATCTAGAAATTAATGAATTATAAATGTTAAAATTAATTCTGCATCCATTTTTAATACGGCTAAATAAATATAGAAAAAATAAATGATTTAAAATTAATAATCATTTTTATCATACTCATTTTATTATTAATATATATTCAGTTAGAGGCAATAATCAATTATTCATGTTTAAGTATTTAAACAAAGTTATTGCTTTTTATTTGTTTATTTTTTTCATTGGATATTTTTTGTAGTATAAAAAAGAATGTTTATATATTTTTTATTCATCTTAAAAAATAGGATTATAATTAATTATATCTAAGTTAAAATATTAGCAGTTATAATGAATTCTTGATTTGTTTTATATTTGATATAAAAAATAAAGAAATAAAATATATGTAAGATAAAAAATAAATAAATAATTAACAAACAATGGTGTAGCAAAACCCTGTTTATCTTGATATTCAAAACCTCCAATTAAGTGATTTTTTTTTTTTTGTCACACTATATTTAGGGTTATATATCTATATATACAAAAGTAATTTAATACACATGAAGGCAATTTTTAAATATTTAAATTAAAAATAAATTAGATTGATTTAAATTTTATTTCAGAACACAAATAAAGATGATTTTTGAAACTGTTTAAATTTTATTTTTTTATTTTATTTTGCCACTGTTTTATGCTTACTTCTATTGAAGTTAACTTTGTCAATAAACAACTGTATTTTTTATTTACAAATATTGCTATCTACTTTATTAATAAAGCTGCATTCAAATCCTTGATTAAACACCAAATATTTTGTATACAATTAATTAAAATTTATTCCATCCTTTGGGAATGGTGTTATGACATAAAAAAAAAATTGTTATTTTTTATTTTGAATCATAATTAATCAGACTAATTGTAATAGATATATTAGCAAATTATTATGCAAGTAAAAGAAGTTATTAATTGTTATTTTAATTATTTATTAATTGTTATGTTTGTATTTAGATGCCCTTTTGACCTTGAGCACTGTTATCAAGGAAACCTTATATAAATAAATACTATGAAGCGTCAAAAATAATAAATAATTTTTAACAACGTTTAATTATATTATATTATTTATTCACATACATTATCCGGAAAATGTGGCAATGGTTCTACTAAAGCCATAATTTACTATAGATATGATTTTAGGGAAAGATAAAAATGACAAGAAAAATCTATATTCACACTATTAAAATTTAAGTATCACTTATATTATTTTTTGCTAAATTTATTCATAACTATTCAGAATAAACATGAATAAAATTGAATAAAAAAAGCATCTCCGAAAAAAATATATTAATTGAAAAAAAATGGCATTTAATTTTTTTCTTGAGGCAAGATTTTGAACAAATCTTTATAATTAATTGAAAAATTGTAAATAAATAAAAAAAATGTTTTATCAAGGATGTTTTCTCTGTAGGTTATATATAAAATATATCCGTAATTTCAAATTATCCGTAAGAATTTACTGTATGGACATGAGCGTAGAAAAGATAAAAATGATTAAAGTTTAAAATTATAAAAATTAAAGTATCAGCTATGTTATTATTTTACTAAAATTGTTATTATACAACGTAGGGATAACAGTAAACAGGCAGCCTGCGGAACAGATACCACAAAATCTACTTATTACTCATAATTACATTCTCTTTTCCAAATCAAAATAATTTGTATTTTTGGAAAATATTAAAAATGAAACGAACAACAGTTAAAACTTGTTGTATTATTAATATCAGGAAATCTTCTTTATTTGTTATTCATACAACATATATACATTAGCTCTGTATTCAGAGCAATTAACAACAAATAATTGAATATATCAATTGAAAAAAATTTGTTTTTTAATTTTTACCTTGAATACGAAGGGTTGAAAATTATAAATAATTATAAAAAGGTGATACATAGAACATATCAGCAATTCCACATTATCCGCAAGGATTATACTGAATATATAATTTACTATGGACACGAGGGTAAGGAAAGATAAAAATGATAAGGCGAGTTTATGTAGAATACCTACTGCATTTTTGTTTTTGTTTTTATCCTAGGTAACATACTGGACTAGAATTCACTTGTTTCAACTAACATACATATGAGCATATCTGTATCAAATAAAGTTATAAGTACTGTTTAAATCACAATATCATGTAATTATTCCATGAACACACCTAAAAAATTGAAAAACATAAATACGCTCTTAAAGTACTCTCCGATTGTTTTTCCCGGAAACATAAATGCGCCTATAGCACTTTAGAAATTGACGTTTCAGTAAACTTTTATCATCTATACTTCGAAATGTTTGTTGAAACTTTTGAAACAAGATTCCTTGATGAAATGATAACCGAAGTATACACTTTTCCCATAATTACATTCACTTTTCCATAACAAAGCTCATGAGCTAACTACGGTAAACGAATAAACAGTTAAAACTCGAAGCGACAACCTGCGGAACAGGTACCACTTTTTTAATTATTTATAATGTTTGACCCTTATATTTCATATTATATTTTTATATTACAATCACTTTATAATTTTTTCTAGATCCTAAACATTCTTGAGATGAGTTCACTTGTTTGATATGTTTGTAACGTAGAGGATACATAGAGAGGGGATATAGTATAGACAGTACTCACCGCCTGCGGCGAACCTGTGGCCGAATATCCTGGAGTGTCTGGAGATGAGCCAGGGGTAGAGCGGGTAGGTGTCCCTCGGGGGCGGCGCTAGAGCGGCCGCCAGATTGGCCTGGAAGTGCTGTGCCGCCGCCGCCATCAGCGGGTGGCTCGCCGGCTCCAGGTAGAGCCCCTTGAAGGGGGCGGGCCTTATCAGTGGAGGTGGGCTCCTTCCGGGGTCCAGGCTCCCTTTGGAGTCCTCCGAGTCCGAGCGTTCGGCGTCGCCCCCGACGATGGAGTCAATCGAGAAGCCGATCTTCGGTTTGGAAGGCACCGCCATGACAGGGCTCGGTGCGAGAGGCATCATCCTACAGTGAGAGCACGGTCAGCATGACAGTACCACGGCCGGCGGTAGACTGGCCCGTCCCCGCTCTCCGCTACCCCCACTCCTACTACGTTTTCTAGGCCACGCCCACCGACCACTCCCATTGGCCGCGCCTCCCGACCAATCGCCTTCCTCCCTCCCTGCCACCGCCGTCCCTAATGGCGCGTGAAATTTTATTAGCCCTGCCCACTCCCCCGAATCACTTCCACAACATTATCCACTACACATATTCTTTGCTGATAATAGCCCCCCTTCGGTTTAATAGAGTCACTTCTGCTCCATGGCTACCTCCGCGCCTCTATTATGTGATGATGTCCTCTCTCTCTCGGCAATCATTTGTCATATTCTATCTGCCGTCTAGATCGGTCCATAAATAAAGATGGAGTCGACAACACGAACGGAGCATTAATAAATTGATAGTGACCTTTAGTGACTGTGCCTTTATTTAGTGCTACATCAGAGAGACTCCCCTAAATCCGTTCACACCGTATATTTCAGATCCTATCTCCCCCCTCCCCAGTGCTGGTCTTATCAGAGTGTGATCTGTTGGGACGGACCCCATTCAGATTGACGAGAATTAGTGACCGAGTTCACTAATTGTTTCCTTGGTATCAGCTTCACTAGTTAAGTCACAATTCGTTTTATTTTCAATATTCTCGAAAATAAAAAAAAGACTAAGATTCTACGGGCATGGGAAGAATGGACCAAGAGAAACTTAACAAGAAAGTATTCGACAAAATCCGTGAATACCAGAGCGTAGGAGGATATATAAAACAAAAAATAACAGACAAAGACTGCCTTAGATATAGAAAGAAATTAAAAGAAATCAATGTTCTAGTGGAAAATAAAGAAAAATGGAAGGGTACGTGCCTCAGAAGAAAGGAAGCAAAGGCATGGAGAAATAGAAAAAACTTGGAGAAAAGAAATACGAAAATAAGAAAAGAAAAGTAGTGATATTCGCGTGGTCTTAAAATGCCGTTTCGTGGGATAAAAAAAAAAAAGAGTTTAAGTATGATAAGTGAGTGTATTTATGGAATATGTGTATATTTCGGTAATCATTTCATATTGAAATAACCGTTTGTGCAAACTTATATCATGTATACTGTTCATGTACAGATGCAGTAACTGTTACGTAGGTTGTCCCTTCGAGTTGAGTTACAAGTTTTAACTGTTATTCATTTAATTTGTTATACTTTACAAAAATTCGAGTTATCGTCAGCTTTAGTATCGAAAAGAGAATGTAATTATGGGTAATGAGTAGATTTCAATAATTATTTCATCAAAAATATAAGTTTCAACTAACATTTCGAAATATAGATGATATATGTTTGTTGATACTATTTCTTGATTAAAAGATTACAGAAATATCATCATTACCCATAATGATATTCACCTTTTATTACTAAAGCTCATGATGACTTGTATTTTTAGAAAATATTAAAAATGAAACGAATAAATAGTTAAAACTTGTTGTGACTCAGCTCGAAGCGACAACCTGGGGAACAGATACTCTGAAAACAATTTAATATCTCACACAAAAATAACTCAAAAGAGACGAGTGTACAAATAACTCAAATATCTAAAATTACATATCACCAATTTATTTTTCTCATCCTCCATTTTTATTTACATAATTTACAAGGTATAAGAACTAAGCCTAATATAATACAACAATATTAAACTTTTTTTTTGTTAACAAATATTATTCTTAAATGCAAACATAGAGAATAAAACAAATATGCTCCTAAAACTACAATCGTAATAATGATATCAATATATTTTGTATCATAATTTTAACAGTCAAATTTTTAATTCATGGATAAGCAGATATTTTTTTAAAAATTTTTCACAACTTTGGTAACGAAAAAGTTCAATGTGGGTCCTACGTAGGCCACCTCTGCATTAAAGTATGGTGAAATTTACTGGGCATTACTGGGAAAAAATTAATTCAAAACTGAAAGGAGCGTATTTCCGATATGATAGATCTTGTTTGCAATAGGATTAATTCATACTTCGGCATTAGGAATTTTCAACGGGAAGCTAAAACCAAAAAAAAATATTGACAATGTGGTAAAAGGAATTAAAAAGTCATAGGACTAGAATTTAGTTTAGAGATACGAATATAAAATAAGCAAAAATGAGATAAATCTTTTTTTTTTTTAAACCCCTACATGAAAATGGTTCTGTAGTATGCAAGTTCTTCTTGTATATCCATGTAATGCAATTAATTGCATTTTAAGTCACTCAGTATTACGTTATAGCTGGTGTTAATTTACAGTAAATATGATGATCTTGTTGATGATAGGGTTATTTCTTAATATTTCAACTTAAAAGAATTTCCAGAGAGAGGCCGAAATAGAAAAACAAATCTTGATTATAGAATTCGACGTGTATACTTCATTAACAAGAGCTACATCAGAGCTTTATATTATCAAAACAACATATCGACGCGTTAGTTTACAAATGTGTTTAGTGCAAATTTTTCAAAAATGGGTTTTGTTATATAAATGATATTGTAAAGTTGTGATCAGGAAGTCATAGATTATTTGTTGATATAAAATTAATACAGAAGCTGCGAAGGTTACAAAAATATATTGTGTGCTTAAACTTGAACTGTATTTCTTGTGTTAAATTATTATCAAAGTTGACTAATGTAAAATCTTGTTTTCACACATGTGTGAACCAAGGCATCCATATTATACTACTATACCATTTAATACTAAAATTACAGCATTAATTTATTGTAAAATAAAATTAAGTGAATTTACAAGAAAAAAGAATAGAAAAATATATTTGAATTTACTCAAAATAAGTCGGAAAAAATATTGAAAATAAAATTCAACGTTTGTATTACGTGAATGAGAAACAAGTGAGGGGAACCAATTACAATTTTGTTGTATTTTAGAATGAAATTATATGAATTTACAACAAAGAAAAAAGTTTGCCCTGAATTTACCTAACATTTTTTGAAAAAATGATTAGATATAGAATTCGACAGTTATACTTTTTAAATAAGAATAATTTTTAAATATTGATATGGATATTTAATATTTTCATTTTAATAAAATTGTAAAAAAAAAAACCTGTACCACTACAACACATGAAGGGTTCAGTACATGGTAGAGACTGTAATGTTTCATAGACAACGGTTCTGCAAAGTGGTGACTTGCCTAGGTCACGCTCAACCGCCAGATTCCCCCCCCCCTTATTTTGGTTACACTATTTTTATAATATTTTATAGAGGCTGGGTGGGCCCCAGGAGGGTCCTATATCCTATATGATCCATCTCCCGCTGCAAACAGACTAAATGAAAGCCATGGGCTGCATCGGGATTTGAACCAGGATTTCCGGCATGGCAACTCAGTGCTCTACCACTGAGCCACTCCGCTCCGTGTTTACTTAGTTTGTTTACTAAGATTTTAGAAAGCATTGCTTATTTTTAACCACCGATTTAATTGCAATTGTTTTATTTTGATGTTATTTATAAATATACAAGTTTTGTTATGAGTATTTTATTTAATAGCATACATAACACATATCTACAAAATAATATACATGCGTTATCCGAAACAGAACCAAAGTTACAACAAATATGAAAAAAAAATTACTATCCTTAAAATTAAAAGTCTAGTTTACAGATTAAATTGTGATTAATTTGTAAAAATGTAAATAGAAGAAATGCCCGAATAAAATTAAGTTAAAAAACCTATACCTAAATGTAAAGATGGATCCTGTACGACGTGGAGATCCTTCTGGAGCTCATCCATCCTCTACAAAGTGATTACCCTTAATTGGTAGAGAAACCTGACGGTGAAGCTTAATCTTGGGTTCAGTAGAGGGCAAGAGCTCTATTGTTTACAGTACAATTTTTGTGGAACTTTAATTGCCAAATTTTAAGTGTAAAGATGAAAGAATTAACTAATGCACCTAAATTCGAATTATGAATATTGTTCGTAAGCTACTGAAATAAATTCATATTAGATAAAATAAAATCTCGTATTAAAATAAATTAAAATAGGTTTATTCTAATAATTAACCTGTAGGTAGGTAGGTTAGATTTGATTACATAATGACCACCTACAGTGATTGCATCTATAATCGCACTTGTGTGCAATGACGTCAATGATCGCATATGGTGCATACAGAGAACTTGAAAACAGTATTCAATAATTGAACAACAAACAGTAATTGACCAAGATCACTATCGTCATGTCAAAATAAAAATACAATATTTCATTACTTTATGCAATGCTAAATGGACAAATTCTCGAAACAATACTAACCGGGTTCTAATGGAAGTTGGTCCGCCGTTAGGCGAGAAAATTAGAAGTTGAGTTAATATGCAAGATATCCAACTCAATAAAATAATTTCTTAAAAATCTTTGAAACTTGATTACTTGAAATTCAATATTACAAATTTCTATAGTAATTATCTGTCGTATTGCAATATTTATATAACATTCAATGAATTTTTTAGGACTAAATTTTTTAAATAGTAACTAAGTTATTTTAATACAAATTTTTCATTTCTACGTTTCTGCTATACAAATTATATATTTCTTTAAACAAAATCCACAAAAGTTTGATAAATTTTACATTTTATATTTTGGAGCAATGTTACCCACATGATCATCTAAAAAATATATATATAACAAAAAAATATATACATAATTTTCTTTTACAATAAAATGTCCACTTGCGTCAATATTTATTTATTACATACGCAACCATCGGTCTCAGTGCTTGAATATAAAAATTCATGAGAATATTTTTGGAAAAATAAAAAAAAACTAACCAGAAATAACTAAACTGTCAATATTTCGGCAGTACAGGCATCAAACTTGAGTATTTCAGAGAAAGTTTTGTAGTGAGACCGCGTATTTATGAGTTTGCTATGAATGTTGATGTGTGGTGTACTGAATTTTTCTTCATTGGTTAAAATTTCGCTGATTTATTAGGTCCTAATGATTAATCAGTTAGCTGCCATATTTGGACCCTATGAGATCTCCTGACCATTCCAAAGGCTCAACCAGCATCTATAAACCCGAATTTGGGGAAAATCGTGGCCAAAGTAATTACTTGTGCAACCATTGTTTTCTGAACAGTGCAGTCTCGTCTATGTATCGAATCCAAGACCCTTCATGGGTTGTAGTGGAAGAGTTTTTTCCTGTAATTTTGAGACCTAAGGCTTTTATTTTCGAATTACTATCTAATAATTATTTCCTCTCTATTTTTGAGTTTTTGACCATTTCTTTTAAATTTCTAAGTATCAACAGATGAGCAGCACCTTATTTTAATTAATTTAATTTAATGAGGAGTTAAATTTTTAAATTAATTAATTTAAAAAGGAGTTTTTGCATTAAGTAAATACATATCATTAATAGTTTTCAATGTGCAATAATTCAAGTGTTTATAAGAAACATGAGTCATTGAATAGAAAATCCAGCTGCCTTGTTGAAAGAATAACCTTCAAGAGGTTAAATTTTATTCAAAAGGTGTCATCGGAGGGTCCCGCTCTAAAAATAGGGCGTACTTCTTTTCTTTTGTGACTGACACCCGGGATATCTTTATCCAGAATAACCAAAGCTGTCTGGCCACACTTATGTTATGCTAGTTTACGTCGAACTTAAAATAATATAACGTAAAATTTACAATATTAACGTAAATTTTATAATACTGTGGGAGTACCCCCTTTCCCTCTAATCCATTTATAATTTATAATACATAGACCAACCCTAATTTTATAAATTATACTGTTCATTTACTTGTACTTTCGGGGGGCCTTGACTCTACAGGAGTTCCAGCGCCACGGATGATGATTTACTTGTACTTCAGTAGGTAGGAGGGGGTTTGTTTATGGATTAAAAAATAATTTATAGGTCATAAGAAACCTGTTCTTGTCATATTTCACTGCATTCTGTATATTCAAATATTTGTCCTAAAATCGAAATATTGAAATAAGATGTAGCTTATTTTATTTTTTAAATAAATACATTCCATTTAAATTAAAAACCAGTGATATATTTGTTTAACGGTTTAAAGAAGTCATGAATGGTGTATTTGTGATTTGCCAATTTAAAAAAATATTTATAACTTAGCTGATAGAGCATAACGCACTGAGTAGCCATGCCGGAAATCCTGGTTAAAATCCATGTTGCAGGGCATGACTTTTATTTAGTTTGTTTGCAGCCGGAGATGGATCGTATAGGATCTAGGACCCTCCTGGGGCCCACCCAGCATCTATAAAATATTATAAAAATAGGATACTCAAAATAAGGGGGAAAAATCTGGTGGTTGAGCGTGACCTATGACAAGTAACCTCCTTGCAGAACCGTTGTCCATGAAACAGTACAGTCTCTACCACGTACTGAACCCCAGATCCTTCATGGGTTGTAGTGGTACAGGTTTTTACAGGATGGATTACAACAAAAGACTAAACAAAAAGTAATTCCTCGATCCGTTGCCAGGCAACTCCAGTTGCATATATAATATTAAATTAATGAAAATGTCTTAAAATTATAGAGATATTATAAATTTATATTTAGAAAAAATTATCACTTATAATCCTACATTACATATATCGTTACTTACTAACGTTTACGTTACTAGACAAACAACGTGAGCTAAATATTGAATCTATGTCGTATGTATACAAATTTAAGTATGAACTATCTGATGTTGTTGGCGATTTGGTTCACTAAATAACGTTTTTTTTGTTGTTTTTTTAAAGCACGAAATGCTTGGTATTTTTTGGTCTTGACATTAATTACATCGCATCAGTTTGTTATAAACTTGTTGGGCTTAGAAATGAACTGATTCCTAAACAATCAATAAGTAGGTTGGTAAACGTCCTAGACGTTTATGGGAGGATTTTTTAAAGGTTCATATTATATATTCAGGTTGATGCTTAATTCATGCTTTTTGGAGCAGAAAAAAACATTTATTCATGTCCAGGTTCTCCTAAAGAATGTGTAATATGTCTTGTAGCAATTACCTGGTCTTCCACGGCTACAGAAAACCCTCCAGTCTCTCCAAAGAGTTGTCTTACCATCAGCTGAGTGTTCACTATCAATCTCAGGCTTATGAAGTTGATGGTAAAGTCAAACTATACAGTTCTTTCTCATTACAAATCGTCTCGTATTCATACTCTTTATTAATATTATACTAGAGTCTAGAATATTAAGGGCAGTGTAATCTTCGTCCAATTCTCTCGAAAATGTAGAAGGTTGAAAATGTACTTGTCTCAAAGTACTCCCTCCTGGAATATACTTGTTTTCGACACGAATTGAAATTAGCCCAGGGCCATCTTCTTTTCTAGGTATATAGATCAAGCCTAAGATGGCTTATAGATAGATAAACTTAACGAACTGTCATCATTCTGGGCACCATGCGATCCAACTCTAGTAATTTGGTATTTGACCAGTTGATTATGACAAAACTAAACGGCACCACTGGTATTGCCCATGTATTTATCCCATTGAATTTGTTTTGTTTTTTTTGGTCAGCTGGCTGGTAAGAATTAACAAGCTTTTTTTTTTAACTTGGCAGATATTTCGCTTAATACTCTTTTCTTGTCTATCATCATAGGTTGCTTGACGTCCAGATATTTGTAAAATTCTCATATCTTCTATCCTTTATATTTCCTTTTGAAACGTTAACTATGGCACACTTTTCGATACCAAAAGACGCAAATATGAAGTGTCTAATTATAGTAATGATAATTACTATTACTACAAAAAGTTAACTTGTGTTGTCAATTTCATCCTACAGTAGTCATGACAACGCCCATACGTTTTTTTCTGTTATAAAATTATTATAAGGTTCTTTTTATCCGAATTATTCTTCATAATCTATATTTCAATTGTAGAAATTTAAATAATGTTATGGAAGAATAAGTACAGGATGCGGCGTGGAAATTACAAAACAGACAAATTTACGACTCGGTATCGATAAGCGATAGTCATAAGATATCGATTTTTGATTAATGATCGTTCATGGGCAATTTGTACCAGAGGGATTCAGGCTAATCTCCGAGTGTCCATAAATTTGATACTCTTCTTGCTAAGGTCTTTGTACGGGGGTCCGGCCGCTGATAAGTGGACAATATCCGCTCCACTGAGTCAGTCTTCGATGACAGCTTACTCTTTGTTCCAATTTAATGGAGGATATATAAATCCTTTTATCCTTTATCCATAAATAATTTAGTGAATAAAGGCTTACTGTACCTTTGTGGAATAAGATCTATAAGTGGATGTGATAATCTTTTCACGAATACAAACAAATTAAAAAAAAAACTACGATTAGGGAACCCTAAGGTTTCTCCACCTTCTTCAAATCCCGGAAATCTCCAAGCTTTCTTAAACTTCTGAGGGGTGTTCGTCTAGAAGCTTTAGCCATCAAAGCAGCAAGTTGCTGCAGAGCCAGAAATACTCAAGCTGCAGTGTCAACTCACTATGTTGTGGTAAAGTACCCAGCATCCATAATAAACTTAAAATTACGTCACACTAAATTTATTCATGCTACTAACTAGTTTAAGCTCTCTCATCCAACTCCTTTTTGGTGTCCTTCAACGACTGGATTCAATAGACAAATTTTATGCTTCCATAGATCAACATAAAACATTACTTTTATTTTGAAAGGAAAAGATTTGCCCCCAGCCGGGATTCGAACCCGGTTCTCCGCCGCACCGTGGCAATGCTCTAACCATTTGAGCCACCGGGGTCGCTCCCTACCTGGGACAAATCTGTTCTCTTCTCCTTGAGAAGAAGTATTCTCAAGTACTTTGAGAACTTCACAGCGCGCATGTGTTAATAGTCCAGAGGTGTTTTGTTATATATGTGGGAGTTAGGTAGCTGCAAAACAGAGACAAAGTATTACAAAGTTCGTTACAAAATACTTTGCTAATATTGGAGTGAAACTTGGCGACCAAGATAAAGCATGGGCTCCCCATACAGTTTGTCGTACATGTGTGGAGGCATTGCGGCTTTGGAAATCAGGTAAACAAAAATATTTGCCTTTTAGTATTCCTATGGTATGGAGGGAACCAGCCAATCATTGTGATAAAATAAAGAATAAAAAATCCATTGTATATCCGAACTTGCCATCTGCTATCAGGCCTGATCCGCATGATGGCACAATACTCGCTCCAACTCCTCCTAATGTTCTCGTCGATGTGTCAGCTGAATTTCGTTCTCAAAGCAGTGGAACTGAGCCTGATGAAGCTGATGATGAAACATTTGAGCCGGAAGAGGATAGGTCCCCAAAGCTTTTCACCCAAGGAGAACAGAACGACTCAGTCAGAGACTTGAATCTCACAAAAGATGGACCAGAAATCCTTGGGTTAAGGTTAAAATCAAAAAAACTTTTTGGCTCCAGGGGTTGTATTTGCATGGTATCGACATCGTGAACAGGAAATTGCATCTTTCTTTAAAGAAAAAGATTCTATGGTCTATTGTTGTGATATAAATTCTTTAATGGGGTTTTATGGGATTGAATACTCGTCAGCTGAGTGGAGGCTGTTCAAAGACGCTTCGAAGACTAGCTTAAAAGGAGTTATTCTTCAGGATGGGAATAAATATGGATCTATTCCTTTAGTTCATTCTGTGCATTTGAAAGAATCTTATCAAAACCTAAAAATTGTCTTAGAAAACATTGAATACCACACTCACAAATGGATGGCCTGTGGATATTTCGAGGTCATCGGCCTACTACTATGCCTGCAGGCTGGAGTCTCTAAGATGCCTTGTTTTTTGTGTGAATGGGATAGTAGGGCAATAGCAAAGCACTGGGTCATCAAAGATTGGCACCTAAGAGCAGAGTTAAAACCTGACTCAAAGAACGTGATAAATCCACCTTTGTTGGGCCCTAAAACTGTGTTGCTTCCAACCTCACATATCAAACTCAGGCTGATGAGGCAGTTTGTTAAAGCTTTGAATCGCGAAAATCCTTGTTTTCAGTATTTAGGAAACAAGTTTCCAAAAGTCACATCAGAAAAAATAAAAGCTGGTATATTTGTTGGCCCCAAATCCGCCAGCTTTTTATAGACCAGGAGTTTGAGAGTACCAAGAATTCTCTGGAAAAGGAAGCCTGGCTAAGCCTCAAGGCTGTGGTGGAATGATTTCTAGGCAATAACAAGGACCCCAATTACCGAACTATGGTGGAACGCTTGCTGAAAACTTTCCAGAACCTCGGCTCCGTCATGAGCGTGAAGGTTCATTTTCTTGATTCTCACATTGACTATTTCCCTTAAAATTTAGGGGATTACAGTGAAGAACAAGGTGAGAGGTTCCACCAGGATATAAAGAGATAGAGCAACGGTACCAAGGGAAGTGGAATATCACCATGATGGCTGATTACTGTTGGGACCTAAAAAGGGACTCTGAAGGTGAAAGAACATCCAGAAGGTCGAGAAAAAAGAAAATCAGTCTACAGTGACTAATTTGTACTTCAATTGAACCAAAATATTGTTGTTTTATTAAGAACTTATGTAATTAAAGATTTGAGTTTGTATTTTAGTTCTAATTTTCCTTTAAATTTACCTTTGAAGCCAGGTCCCGTGTTTCATCTGTGTTCATGGATTTTGTTGGAAATCTGTATGTGATAGGGAAAAATTGACTCTAAAATTGAATTCAGTATGAAAAAATATATTGAATACTCAATTTAAGTTTTAAACATCACTACACGGACATCCAAAACCCGTTAATAGAACGAATGGCCTCTACTCTCATGCCTGAGAACACTAGGAGGAGATTAAAAAGAACGTGGATGAGGGATTTGTTATCATAAGATTATTAAATCAAGCCAAGGGAGAGCTACCGCTGGCTACTGTTCATCTTCATGCCTTTCAAGTCATTGTATCATGTTTTAAGTGTTAGCCAATCTGCTGATTGTCACTGTTTTGTATTTCACAGGTGTAGATAAAAATATAAAGAGAAAAAAAATAGTTTTAAACATCAACAAAAAATTTAATAAATGTAGCATTGTGTAATCGTTGAGAATGTTGTTGCAATTGTGATAGAGATACAATGGTGACACATTATGGTCACCTGTTGTCTAGTGGTTAGCGTAACAAACTACTAAGCCCTAGATCGCGGGTTCGTAGCCCGGCAGGTGGCCCTAGGATTTTTTAAGGGAGAGAAAAATCCTTAGTTACGCCGTCCTTCGGAAGGGACGTTGAACGGGGGTCCCGTGCCTGTACCATGTCAGGTACTCGTTAAAAATACCTATCCTAATTAAACCTGGATAGGCAAAATTTAGAGCTCCCACTGTAGCATCGTCCGATAGCCATTAGCCATAGCAGCATAAAGTGACGTTAAATGAACAAACAAACAAACAATGGTGGCACATGATAAATCATAACAAGACAATAATGAATCATTGGTAAACAATGATTGATGGTATTGGCATCGAATTACAGATTAGTTGTATCTTCTATTATCACCACTACAAAAGTTAAAATTTTATGTATGAACTTGTTGTTTACAAAAAATGTTTCTATCGACTTTGATTGAATACGTGTACGTAGATATGATAACCAAGTTTAATAAACTTTATTTTTTAAATAATACCTACGGGAATGTAACAACATATTTATTCAAATATCGAATTTAGAAAAAAAATATTTCCTTCATTAAGCTAATGTTCGTATCCTTCTTTATTTGGTTGCTCACATTTTCGAAAAAATTTTAATTTTAATTTACTGCGTAATTTATGGGGTGACAATTTTACAATTTTATACTAATAGGTACAAGTAATATATTAAATTGTAAATATACTTAAATAATAAATAATGATAGATATACTTTGATGATAAGATAATATATTACTTTGCCTGAAACATAAAACGATTCGTCACTGCCTACCAAATGTTGATCGGTTGTTTTTAATTTGAGACGTAAAAACAAATTATTGGTTGGCATGAACGCCTAAACCAATCAAATGTCTTGTACCATTTATAAGAATCATTCTACATTTCATCTATCCAAGTGTTTACTTCCTTTTTTACAGTAAAACTTCCAAGTCAGTGTATAGGGCAGACTTGCTAGTTGCAGGATCAATTTTTTAATCTTCTGACGGATGGATCTTGTGGGATCTGCAGACCTTTCTTGGGATCAGTCATCCTCTTTAAGAAGGTATCCTTAATTGGGGGAAGTCTTTTGGCTGAGTGATCTTGGCTCAATCACAACCCTGAACAATCGTTGGCTTAGAAGGAGTACAGTCTCTAAAAGTGTTGAACCCAAGGACCTTCATGGACTGTTGTGTTACAGATGTTTAGTTGTTGTAATCTGTAATAAATAATAAAAAGATATAATTTTAAACTACTTCAAGGAGTACACTCAAATTATAGTATAAAGAAAGACGTGTATAGTCCAAATCAGATGTCTTTCATCAGAAATAATTCCCCTATCTAATAGTCGCACATCACACATTTGAAAAGTTATGTCTAGGTTAGCGTATTTACGAAACATTTAAATAGATAAATATAAATACTTAAAAAATAAACCTGTACCCCTACGAGCCATTGGAGTAAGGCCTTGGGTTCAGAACTTGGTAGAGACTGTACTGTTTCTAACCCAACAGTTGTGCAAGGAGATGATTTTATCGAGACCACAGGAGATTTTAAAGAGATGTTGGGTGAACCTTAGGAGTGCCTGCAGATCTTAAACTATCAATCTAGGCCTGATAAAAGATTGAATAGCTTATCTAAAATAGCCGGATTTAAACATAGAACCTTCAGCACAGCAAATCAGCACTTAAATATCTAGGTATATATATATATATATATATATATATATATATATATATATATATATATATAGGTGTACATCATAAATTTCACATTACTGGAAAAAATATTTCACAGCCGCTGAAGCAGCTCTTTAAATTATTAAATATGAAGGGGAAGGTGTCCTTGACCAGCGCACTGCGCTGCGTTGGTTTGAAAAATTAAGCAGTGGAGATAGGACTAATGGATATTGATGAGGTTCTGAAGGATGCTGTTGAGTCAAATCCGTCCACAAGTACTCGCGAACTTGCCAGGGAGTGTGGTGTGTCGAAAGATACTGTTAGTCGCCATTATTTACATACCTTTGAACTCTGGAATTTGATAAAACGGTCATTTTTTTTTATACACCCTATTAGGTCCACCATTATAATCATCTAGAATTCAAATAAATTCTCCAACTAAAACATATTATTTCAAGGATTTCCGACTTTCAGAGAGTGAAGGGAATTCCTAATGAAATGGCATTTGAAAAACACTTCTTTCTTCGTACAAATTTTACTAAAAAAATTACCCTAATTCAAAATATACGTATAAAGCTTAAAGTATTTTACAATTGATTTTTATTACCTAAACCAGATTTAACAGGAAAAAACTGTACCACTACAACCTATGAAGGAGCTAGGGTTAGCCTTAAAACTTATTCCGAAACATACATATTTTCATTGGTGATTTGTTATTACGTTGCCATTTCTTTTCAGTTCATATTCTTTGCGGAAATTCCAATATTGTAGTTCAGTATCTTCATAAGTTTAAATCGATTTCAAGGTACCTGAAATTATTTAGTCGAAAAGAGAAACGAATGTATGCGCTTAGCCTTAGCCCTCACCTTAGCAACCACCCTTACCAACCCCCACTTTCGAAATATTGAATACATTGATATACATAACAACCTGAGGCAGTGCTGCCAACACGTGAGCAAAATAACAATAAAGGTTACCCGGGTCGTGAAATACCATCATCATCATCATTGATCTCGAGGAGAACCGCTGATCATCACACCCAGAAGACCCGACCACGTCTTCGCCGATCTAGAGGAGCACAGCTCCACTGACCTCGCACCCTCAGGCGTTCGTTAACGAGCGGGTCACGACCATCGAAAGGCATCGAATAATGTTCCTTTCGGTGTGTACATTAATTTACATTCGGAATCGGTTTATTGTCTGCAGCTGCTAAGCTGTTGTGCGTGTCAGCATCATGGCTGTCTCGAGCTACAGCCTCCTAACTTAATTCCATCTGAAGGGATATTACTTTGGGATTGTAAACTCGAAGGATAAACCGAACCATGAAGGAAATTCGAACTCTGGGCTGTCAGAAGACTAACAATAGATATGACTATAGTGATAAAAATAAATCTTCTTCAGGCAGGTCATGTCCCTAGAATGCAAATCAGTGCCACTCCAAGGATGGCGTTGACGAAACAGTTGTAGGGGCGTCAAGCGAACGGTAGGCCAAGATAGATGCGTAGCAAATGATACCAAGAAAGCTGAAGTAAACACCTTGATAACAATTTAGAACAATATAGAAGAGAATGTTGATTGGTATTGGAAAAGGCCAGGACTCACTTGCGGGTTGCACCGCCCACATAATAATAATAAAAACAATAATAATAAAAGGTTGAGATAAGAATGAAGGGCAAACGATTGACGATTCGGATATTTGCATTTTGAAAAGAAAAGAAAATCAGTCTGATTCGAAGAAGTAGAAAAACACTTACAGGAGATGGACACTACCTGGGAAGGCATTCAAGAATCCAACCGTCTCAACATAATACTAAATTCTCACCAGGAGTTTAAGGAAAAACCGAGGCTCAAGACGGGACAGAAATGAATAAATTCAAATTAATTACAAAATACATGGCTATTATAAGACCTATTTGGACTTACAGATTAGAGTTCGGGGCTCCATTAAGCCATCCAATTCTTCTTGTATTCAATCCTTTCAATCATTCGTAAAATCCTCAATTGACTTTGTTACTAACAAAATCATCCATAATCTGTATATCCCATTAGTTACTGGTTCGCCCTAACCAAGATGAATTCTCGATAAATTGTATTCATCTCAAACCCACTAGTTTCAATACCTGATAATCTTCCTAGGCATCTGAAAAGAAGATGGCTTCGTGACCTTCCAACTTAAATCTGTAATTAGAGTACTACCAATGGGTAGTTAATCTACTTATCTTTATCTCACTCCATTATGTAATCATTCGTTTTATTTACTTCTTGTATTATTATAATAAATAAATAAAGGCTTAACGAACCCGAAGGCTCGATTCCGATACCACCAATCTATGTTTACAAACCTCCGCCCACGGAGCATCACCCAAACCCAAACCCGCTAGATCATTCCTAACGCAATCCTCCCACCTACGCCTCGGTCTACCCCCCAGTCGGTACAGCGCCTATTCACATCTTGGGAATTCGTTTGTTACTAAGCCCAGCAACTTTACATGCCCATCTTAATCACCTGAATAATATGTACCGGATGCATGCTCCACAATTCCGCGTTATATAATCTCCTATATTCCCCAGTGGTCCCATCCTTTTTTGGACCGAATATACTAATACATAACACCTTATTTTCGAATACCTGAAGACGTTGTTCATCCTTAAGCGTTCGTGGCCAAGTTTCACATCCGTATTATTATAATACACTTATAAAAAACAATAAATAAAATAAAAATGCTTCCTTTCTACAGGATTATTAAGAAAGAAAAAAAAATATATATGTCCTTATTTAAGTTAACAGTTATGAGAATCAGAAGATAAGAGAGATGTATGGGTAATAATGACGGTGTTGAAAGGAGTTAGAGAATTAAAAGACAAAATAGAACAAACAAATAATTGAATCTTTAGTCGCTAGTGAGGGAGCGTCGTGGGTTCCAAGGAGGAAGCAATTATATATTGTAATGGGCCAATATATATGTACGTCCGCCATAATTCATATTGTATATATATTGTGCCCATTAAGGACCGGCTGAGCCCAAATACAGATTAAACCCCGGGCCTTCTAGATCCTATCTGACGTACGCATTTGATTGCTCTTCCCCCACCAATCCTGTGTCCTACCAATTTGGTATATTTCCCTTTGTGTTTCTGCCTCAATGCTTCTTTAAAATTGTATCGGATTTTTAATTATAATAGTAAATATTTTAATTATTTAAATTTCAAATTATTAACATTAGTCAGGTTTTCAGATATACTTACACTCCAAACAATAGTTATATACAATTTCATGTAGCTTATTTATTAATCAATACATGGGTAGCACAAGCTCAATAAAAATAATCTATAATTTAATTAAATTATAATTACTGTTTATAGTATTTATGACTTGTATTTGTATTTAAAAGATGTTAATTAACTTTATAATTATATTTAGGATTATTATGATCGTTAAATTCAACAATACTTAGTACTTCTATCATTTTGAAGAGAAAAGATTTGCCCTCCCTTCCCAATCTTCCCATAATAATAATAATTAAAAAATAAATTATAAATAATATATTGACTTTTTTCAACAAGATAATAATTAAAATAATGTTTAATGAACATTCTTTCCCGTGTATACATCGCAAAAATTGCGAGAACACGGGGATATAGGATCGGTGAAGAGAAGGGATTAGTCTGACTTGGATACGACCCCTGGTAGCTCCGTGGCTTAGAGCACTGCTACAGAGAAGCAGAGGACCCGGGTTCGAATACCGGCAGGGCAAATCTTTTCTCTTCAAAACAAAAATATTTAAAAATAATTACCATAAAAGTAACAATTAATAAAAATAAATTATTAATTCTTTAGTTTGTACAGCACAACTATTAAACGAACTTTTAGTTAAATATAATTATTCTTATACCAAACATATAATATATAAGTTTAAGGGGGGGGAAACAATACCGTCTCTACCACGTACTGAATCCAAGACCCGACAGGGGTTGTGGTGATACAGGTTATTTATTTTATTTTTCTCATTACAATCTGTAATCGTAAAAGTAGTAAACAATGGAAGTCTAATAATTCCACATTGAATTTTATAAAACAACAACAACGGACATCTCATATAAAACGACCCAATATACTTTGGTTTGAAGAGTATTCAGCACAAAAATCCATAACTGCCACTCACGAACGAACAATGACGAGAGACTTGCTAAAGATTTGACCATAGCGAGAGACTATAAGTGCTGTGAGATAGTTTTGGAAATAGCTTTTAAGAGAGACGTATCCATAAAGAGCTGGATGACTGCCTCAGAAGATACCGACCCAGGTGTGAGAGCAGTGCCGAGGATCTACCTGGACTGCAGGAGTCAATAAGGCCAGGAGTCAATAATACGGCTATTTGTGAAGACTGGTCATTAAGAGCTACAATGCTGGAGGAACAGCTGCCGGCCTGTCCAAGGTAATAGAGTCCTATTGTGTCCTTAACCCACTGGACAGCCTCCATGCTCCAGTAGTCATCGGATGGTGCGTTCCAGGAACGTATCTAAAGGGCATTTCACCACAATCTGGTCTAGTTAACTAGATAATCTATATATCTCGCTCCTTCAAAAGAGCATCGAAATAACTAAAAATTGGCATTTTTGAGTTAAACTTTAAGTAGCAATTGTATTGATTAAAGCTTTTTAATTCAGGAGCAACATATCTGATATTACATTTCCAACATTTTTTTTATTAAATAAAATCATATTTTTGAGTTGTATCATGTTTGAATTTGAAGTTTTAAGGGAATAATGACATAAGTCAAAATCAATGAAGTTTCAAGAATTTGGTTAATAAAATATAATTTATTTTATTTTTTTATTAATTGTTATAATTTTTAAATAATTTTATTTTGAAGAGAAAAGATTGGCCCAGGGCCGGGATTCGAATCCGGGTCTCCCATGCCTCCGTCGTGGTGCTCTAACCAACTGAGCTAATAGCATGTAACACGGCCAGACAAATCCATTCTCTTCACCAATCCCATATCCCCGTGTTCTCGCAATTTTTCAATGTATATTAGGAGAAGAATGTTCATTGGATATTACTTTAATTAGGATCTGGCCGTGTTACGAGCAAGGCTAGCTCAGTTGGCTAGACCACCACGACGGAGACGTGGGAAACCCGGGTTCGAATCCGGACCCTAGACAAATCTTTTCATTTTTAAATAAAAATGGTTAATAAAATAACCTTAGGTGGCCGAAAAACCTTGAAATATTCGGAGTTATTTCAGTTTTTGGGCTGTATCTCCTAATCGGTGCATTTTTGAAGAAAATAAAATAGGTAACCATTTTTAAAGTAGATTACATTTGCTACAATTCGAGCCCAACTTCTGCTCTGTTTGTCTAATAGATTCCGAGTTCAGTCCCTATCATATAATAAATAACTGGAATCTTATCTGTCTTCTATCTAAATAATTAAAACAACACTTCTTTTCCCATACAACCCACTCTGTTCCCAGCTGTCAAACATTTGACGACAATCAAAGCAAAACAATCGCGCGTTAGTTGTTAGTAAAAGTTTATTAGGGTTCAGTCCCTATCATGTAATAAAATTCGCAAAAATGCGAGAACGCGGGGACTTGAACGACCGAGAAGCGTGCTTGATTGCGCCAGGGTAGCTCAAATGCACCAGTTCCAGACTAGCGATCTGGTCGACCCGGGTTCGAGTCCCGGTCCTGGAGATATCTTTTCTTTTCAAATAAAAATATTTAAAAATTAATAACAAATAAAATACAATAAATTATAATAAAATTCATCAACAAAATCAATTGGTTTCATTGTTTAAAACTACACTGGATCTTATGCCATTTGGTAATCATAAACTGTTAATCAGAGCTGCTAATACTCCTGAATGAAAACATGCTAGATGTTTCAATGCACCAACAATCGATGAAGTTGCCAGAAAATTTGGAAGCACTTTGTTTTAGAGTAATAGGGCAGAACAATGTCTGCCGGGAAAGCTAGAATTAAATAAGCGGATTTCATAATTGATATTGTTTATAGGAAAATAAGACACTTTGAAAAAACTACTCACTATTCGCCTTGAGGTTGGGTTCAGTGCATTGGAGGCTCCACTGTTTCCAAGCCCACAGGTAGAGAATGAGGTGATATGAGGTCCAGAATCACACCTGGTATTTTCACTCAGCCACCAGGATTTTCCTCAATAAAAGTGCACACTTTATAGGGTATGAGTGAGACCCAGAAAGATCTGCAGATCCCACAGGGTTCATGTATGACTGTTAACAAATTTACTAATTTATCTGTCACATCCTGATTTTAACCCATGATCTTCAGCATAGCTTAGCAACTCAGCTCTAACACACTCTTCTATGACTCTTATAGGGAAACATTCGCTAAAGGATTGTATCTCTATGAACTATTAATTTTTAAAATAGTACCTAATCGAAACAACATTAAAAGCATTAGTACAAAACAGTATTAGAAGTTACATACAGAAGGCGCAAAGTATAACTCTTAAAGCTATATAATATTATAACTCACAATAAATATCCTAAAACAACTTGTAATTGAGTTTATTAGTATAATATATATATATATATATATATATATATATATATATATATATATATATATATATATATATATATATATATATAACAAAATAAACTATATTTATCAAATTATAATTGGTAGTAGTTCACAAAAGGTCTCCCCAACAGCTGTTTGAGCTTTTTCTTTGTGCCACTAGGTTGCAGTACCAGATAGAGTTGTTAGATTTCTTAACTCAGATGATTTAAGTGCATTGGTTGGCTTAATGTTACTTTAAAATTTGAGTTCAGTCTATTCAAATATATTTTATATAACAATTACTAAATCAAAATATATTTTCTCTAGAATAAGTGCATTCGTGTTTTTTTTTTTAATTAAAATTTCACATTACTTATGTTCTATAATACCTATATTCGATGTTCTATTTATTAAAACAAAATATATTTTAAATTACTTCATAGAGTACAATATAATTACTCAAATTTTCAAACAGTAAGAAATATAAAATAACATTAATTCGTTCATGTAGTTCCCCAACTTTCAAGATGAGTATTAATTTTAATATATAAATATTTCTGTAAGATTTATTTCTCAATGTTTAAATAATTAAATACCTCTACATCTTAAACAGACATATAAGAGTTGTTGTTTTTTTTACTAATATACACATTTTAATATATTTTTGTGTATTTAGTAAATGATGTAACAAAAACGAATGAATATCAGTAAGTATTATGATTTTAAATAACATGAATTAGTATTTAAACATGATTAAAGCGCAAAGATTTCCAAATTTTGCAATAAACTCGAAACAACATTAAAGCAAACTTTGAAATTGCAAGTATTATCAGAGAAGATAATGGTTCGGGTGGGAGTATAATAACAATTCCTTAAATAATGAAACTATTTATCAGAAACTGACTTTTCGAACAACATTACAGTCTTCAGGGCTTAGTGGTCACATATGGGAATGAAAAATGAAAAATAAATTTTGTAAAAACAGTCAATACATAAGTTTCTAATAAATAGTTTAACAATTTATGGAATTATTTTTTTACCTCCACCGGGACCATTTTCGACTGCGTCTTTATACAGTCAATTATTATATATTCAAGATATTTTAAACTATTATCATTTGTAAGGAAGAAAATAGTTGGGGGTGCAGTCAAATAAAAACACTAAATAAGTAACCACTTATTTAGTGTTTTTATTTGACTGCACCCCTAACTATTTTCTTCCTTACGTCTATCATCCAGTCAACCATCCCCTCGCTTCTTATTATCATTTGCTTATTAAAACTCAATATACAACAAGTTAAATATAATGTGACAATATCATTATTGATTATAAATTTAACAGAATTATTAACAACCTGTAGCAAGTGCAATACTTTTATTTACAAGTATAAAACTTTTGCTTCTTTTTTTATGAATGAATTATATCTTACAGCATATTATACTGCAAAATAAAATAAAAAATATATTGTATTTTAGATATGTCAAAACACTAACTGTTATGTATATATCTTAACTTGCATTCATTCATATTTCCACTCTACCAGGCAGAGAATACTTAAATGCATAAAATAGTCAATAAATTGAGTTAATTTTATGAAATCATATTTATTTCAAAACATACTACATAATTATACTATTATGAACAATTATAAAATTATTTTCCCCCCTTTCTTGCAATAATTGTACTTCCATCACTATCTCCTATAACACAATAAGCAATTATAATCATATTTTGTATATGGAAGTTTGATACCGATTTTGGTTTATTTTAAATTATGTATTGTAATTCAAGATATTTCTTTTTTAAATGAGCTTTTGAGATTATAAAAATTAAAGTTACAAAGCTTTAAGAACGTGATTTTGATTTATGAAATTCAAATGTCTGATTATTTTTTCCAAGTTCCTGTTTCATAAAATTATCTCACATGAATTTTATGTAAAATTTCTGGATTTCAGCTGATCCAATATGGACTATGTTTGTTTCAACTGTTCTTTTCTTCTCTTCCATATCTCTTTCATTCGTTTGTTATGCATTTGTTGTTCTCTTTCTCCTGTCCAATTTGCACATATTCTTCTTTTTGGTCTTTCTTGAAAGCCTTGAAGATTCTGAAGTTTATTTCTAAATGAAGGAACATCCTTGAATGCCATCCAGAGAGATCATATCTTTGTCCTTCTAGTGTTGAAGTAAAAAAAAACCCAAAAAGGACAAAAAAACAAAAAATTATTTATTTTTTCAAAATAGCTTGCTATACTAGGTGATCGAGAATATTCATATTAGAATACCACAAACCATAAATATTAACAAAGAAAAGGGAAAACAGGCTATTTGACAAAAAAAAATCTATGCTCAAACAATGTGAAATATATTTCTAGATACCACATATAATGCCAAATAAGAATTTAGTGACGATTGATAATTAAAACATTATGATACACTCAGCATTTCATTCTTTTGTTTTGATTCTACCTTCACATAACTCTGCAGGTTTTTAAATGCTTTAATCTAGTTATATAACCTTAATGCATAAATTGAAATATATTAATATGGAAGTTATTAAGTATATAATAATGCAATAATTAAGTGTAATACTTTGGAGTGTTTTACAATACCTATATTCACTGCTTTTTTATTTCTTTAAGTCATCGGTCTTCAACCTTCAAATTCCTTGAATAACTGGTTATATTACTAAGAATTAATAAATTATATATTGTTTGCTAAGTAAATTTCAGAAACTACAGTTATTCATCAAATAAAGATATTACTTTCCTACCATTCCCTGGGAGGGTTTTTTATACCTAATATAATTCACGGCTTAATGTGACATCAAAAATGAATCTGTTGAATGTTAATCATTTCTTATTATTATTAAGTTATTAAATTGTAAAAACTGTTGCATATTATTGCACATAATGATTTATGAACGATTCTCAAAAACATTTAAGAAATAGTACTTCAAAAAAGTGAGTGTATTAATATTTACCAAAACATCATGAGTGAATGTTTTATTTAATTTAATATTAGTAGAGATACTTTAACAGTTTAGCACTGTCAATTTTTTCAAGAAATAACAAACCTGAACCATTTTTATATAAAAGTGTTACCTGGGGCACATCTCTTGGACTCTATGAACACCTGAAAGGTCGGGTAGATAAGATGGGACAATCAAGGGTACCTAGGTGAAAGTTTGAGATAGAAAAATGCAAGAAACATCTTCAAATCAATTACTATATTGAAATAATTACACCCAACTACTACCTGTCATGATAGTGGCTAATAAAATAATTTAAAATAAGATATAATAGAAACCAGACAAAAATTATAATAAGATTCTCCATCAATAATAATTCTGACTAATGACATAAGAACTAAAAATCATCTACCAGATTCTCCATCAATAATAATAATCGCCGTAACCACTAATAAAATAATAATAATAATAATCATATAGGCTCTAAGAATAGTTATAATTTACATAAAAGATCTCCCATCTGTTTTGTGCTCGAAACGTGACGAAAGAATGATAAAAAATGAAATATTTAATTGTCAGAATTGAGGCTTCTTAGTTCAGATCAACAACTGAACTACCACCTGGCTTCACCTAGAATCTAGTCTGACTACAGTATAAAGGAAAATTCATACCTTCTGAATCCATCTGGCTTCTTGATCAGGTCTCAATACTTCTCACTAATACCGATCTTCAACTCTGACTCATGGGGGGAAAGGATCGGGTATTTAATGGCTCATTCGAGATAGCAAAACATTTTAACCCCTGGATCCGGGAGGTGCTGCTACTGGCGGACAAAATTAGAAAAACATTCTTGAAGTAAAATCTAATTTAATTAAATATTCGATTAGCTATAGATATAGATAGCAGTGGTAAACCCATTAGTAATATCCTGCCTTGATTCCAGGATTGGACCTGGGAATCGTTTATTCAGCATGTCTCGACCATAGATGATAGCCTTAACAAGTTAACATTTTATAAATCTATTTTAACCTTACTCAGTTTGTTACTAAAATATTAGACTGTCTGAGACTCCATTAGACTGTGTATGAGTATGAAGACTCCTGGGAATAGAGATAAAGTCTCCATTCACACCAGTTTGTTCTCCACTAAATCACCTTCCTGTAAAACTGTTGGCTCAGAAACATTACAGAATTTAACAGATACTGAGCCCAAGACCTTTCATTGTTTAACAGAGATACAGTTGTTTTTATTATATTTTGTTCATTTATTTATTTTTCACCCATGATAAATAGTTGGATGTTCACCTTGACAGTTTTCTATGGAGTGGGATTCTATCTTCTTTTTACACATACTTTCTCTTTATGAGTTATCATAGTTTTGTTTAGAAGAACTAAACATCACAAGTTGATACAATAAATATAATTTCAAAAAGCAAAACATATGAAATAATGAGGACGATGAGGTCTGAACCTCTGCTCATCAAATAGTGGTCATATCAACTCATTATATAGTATATCATATTATAGTATTCATAATCTCATTTAGTATGCTATATACCTATAATGGTGCACTATCAGGGACTCAGTGGTAGTGCTATATTGTCTTGCTAAATACAATGGTACAATATAAGGTAAAATTGTATAACTTTGTTTTATTTTACCAATTCAGTTTTTCAAATAATATTGAATTAGCAGTAACAAAAATGGATCAGTTGATGGTGAGAGCTGAGAAAGTATGATTAAATATGATTACAGGTTTCATTTGAGAAAGAAAAATACATTAGCTATGGACCAGAATTGCTGAATTTAAACAAATTGCTACAAACTGTACAGGCCATATTTGGTTTTGAAATATAAATTGTTGAAACTGACAGTTGAAAAAGCTAGTGCACTCAGGCAATACCTATAAAAAAGACTTTTACTTCAACAAAGACCCGTAGAGAGGGAAAGTGCCAGCCCCTTTGTTGATATGAGCCAATAAGAGTACTTGAAGAAGATGGAAAGGAACAGTCGAAGGGGATAAATTGAAGAACTCACTTATGGGAGAGATCTGGAAGAAGAAGGTCACTAGCCACTTCTGGAAGAGAGTAACGATAAGTTAAGCAGTGGAAGCTGCCGGAGAAGCTAGCTGGCTAGGCTGGAAAGCTGGGTTGGGAGAAGATCGACATACCTGTCCAAGATCCACATAAGTAGTATTTGTTTTATCAGATAAGTGTTAATTTAATCTCTGTACGTATTTTAGAGCAATTCTCTATTTTATCTGAATCATTAATTGTAATATCTCAAGGTATACAGGGTGACCTCCAATTAGTGGCGGAGCCGTTAAGGGGTGATTCCAGTCGATATTACTATGAGACCTACTGTCCTAAAGTTAACCCTTTCCAAGATATTCCTTCTTAAAGAATTTTACAAAAAAATCCTATCAGTATGATGTATCTCACTGGACCAAATACTTTAGTTTTAATGAAATAAGAAGAAAAAACCAATTATCCAATCAACAAATTCCTTAATTTATTACGTCTTAAAACATTTCGACTCTAAAAGTCATTTTCAATTTTAACAATTTTTGGTTTTATGCATCAAAAACTAGACAGTACATAACTGTAACAGTTACAAGTCAATTTTCTATTAAAAAAAAAAGACATTAACAATTATATTAATTAAAATAATACAAATTTAAAATATTTTTGGCCAACCAAATGTGAAAAAAGGATAGTACTTTCTGAAAAAATTGTTATAATATTAATTTAAAACTTTTTTTGTCTTAATGTAGGGAATACTTATAACATGTAGTTGGACCGACAATAACAAATATTTGACTATTAACATTTCTTATTAGGAATATCTTTGTTGCAAAACAAAATAAAATTGGCCAGAAAGACCAATTTTTAGGATGTATAGCTATTTTAAGATTTTAAATAGGATTTTTTATAAAGTTCTATAAGTAGAAATATCTTGGAAAGGGTTAACTTTAGGACAGTAGGTCCCATAGTAATATCGACTGGAATTACCCCATACTATTAATAGTGTCCAAAATAACATCTATAAATTATATTTGTTTATTTATTATATTTGGAAAAGAATACAATTTAAAATAAATTATTAAAATAATTAATAAGTTGAGTAATTATCTTAAATTATTACTCTGGCATCCCAAAAATTAAATAGAATAAATGATACATATTGATACTTCCAAAACATAGCAAAAGGGAAGATTGAACGTTTGAAGAAATTTCAATACTTGGGTAAAGTAGTCCAACAAAATGGATTAGAACATGAAGCAATCACCAAAAAAGTGGACTGAGCATATCACCTGAAAAAGAACTTCTGTAATAAGAAGTTGCTGAGCATTGCTATCAAGTTAAGACACCATGGTACAATGGTAAAGCCAAGGACAATATGCTTGGTAAATATGGCTACGAAGAGAAGGGTATTAAATGATCAAGTAGTCAAAATAGAACGCAAGATATTAAGAAAGATTTTAGGCAACTGAAGAGTTGATGGACACATATGTTGGAGTGAAAACGAGGAACTATACAAAAAGAAAAAAGAAAAAAAAAAGAAGATTGTTGTATGGAAACAACTTCAGATTGCATGATAAAGAAAATATGACTTTAGCTATTAAGAAATTTTATAAAAAATAGGGCAAACAGATTAGGATGGTTTCAGAAATGTGATGAGGACCTTTAAAAAAAAACATTTCGAGGTGAAAAACTGGAAGGGTTTTGGGATGGGAGAGGAACTCAAAAGATGAAGGAGACTTTAGTGGGGAGAATGGGAGAAGACACTGAGTGATAGGCTCAAGAGAGACTGGCAGGGGAACAAGATCCAGGCACGGAAAATTATATAGATTGTTAATTCGCTGCCCATAGCGTTAAGACGAATGTACAAAAACACAATAAAGAGAATTCAGTTACATAATTTTAATACCGTTACGTAACTGGAATAAGTTATCATGTACACGTACTTGTTACTTGTGTTATTAGTTTCTCAATGGATCTCAAAGAAGATAGTACGCGTAAAATCACGTGAAGCGAAACCAAGCTTCTGTAAATTAAAAAAAAATCTCGAGTGTTGTGTTGTAGCGAATTGGAAGTTTTCTTTTTTTTTTTTAATCTATTGACCAAAAAAATATTTTGATTATGAAAGAGCCTACAGTTATTCGTCTCTCGTTTATGAGTGTTCTTAATTTTCGGTAATCACTTGAAGGTAATTATTGCGAAATTATTATGAACTAGAGTTTTATTGGAAGAATATAAAGTGATTTTGGGGATTACATCTATAATAATAAAAGGCTTGAGAAATCTGAAGACTCGTTTATGAACGATACTACTAATTTAAAAAAAAAAACATTTACTTAATACCTACCATCCAAACTCCATTTGGTAAGACCATTTTCTCACTAGACTCGATTAAGTAACTAATTATCAAGTCGGGTCAGCGCTTATTATCTTTTACGAATACTTTCGTTACTAACCCTGGCAACTTTACAAGCTCATCTCAACTATCATTTCAATTACATAAACGTATGACATGCTCCGCTATTACTTGTTGTGTAATCTCCTAAATTCTCCTCGGGAATCGTCCATTTCCGAGGCTCTTCAGCAGTAAGCATCTCACAAAGACTCATACGCCAAAGTGATGACCTCACGCCGTCTATTACTATTGTGTATCGTGTTGTTGTTTTCCCGGATGTCAAACTTAGCGCAGATTATTGGTCAAATGAAAGCCTGCTTCTTGTTTGTAGACCTTGAACAGCCATAATACTATTGAACAGTCATGGATCTACACCGATTCGTCTCTATTCTTGAATGCGATTGTAAGTCGGTAGAAAGGGGAAAGGTGAATTAGTCCCGAAGATACTGGTTATGGAGCTGTGGGGAGCCTACCGCTGCACTATAGAAACCATGGTTTGCTGCAACGTGAGCTTGGTCGAACCCCTCCAGGCTATTCTCCAGCAATTAATATATATCTGCAAGTTCAAATCATGCGGCCAAAGATCTCCATGGCCCTTGGCGGTAATCTTGAAATTACCTCTGGCGCCTTTGGACCTTGCTACACTACTGTCTTTCTGCTTGTAACTTCAAATATTAAATCCATTTCACAATTAAGCTGAGTCGATTATAACAACAATAATAATATTGTTAACTAATCAACTAAGGCGGGAATGACGGTCTGTAATAAATCATTACTAATCAGATTGAGAATTGAGATCGGAGTGGCCAAGTGATAGAGCGCCGAGCTGTCGTGACGAATGTCCTGGGTTCGAATATCGCCCGGTGGCAGACTTTTATTTACTATCTTCACGCCCGGAGATGGATCCTATGGGATCTAGGACCCTCCTGGGGCTCACCCAGCCTCTGTACAGTGGGTACTCAAAATAAGGGAGAAAAATCAGGCGTTTGAGCGTGTCTAGAACAAATCCCCTCCATGCACAACCGTTGTCCAAGAAATAGTACAGTCTCTACAATGTACTGAACCCAAGACCCTCTTTGGGCTGCTGCGGTACAAGTTTTTTTTTTGGTTTTTTTTTTAATCAGGTTCGAACCCAGACACTTTTTAGACACGGAGATGTTAATGTGTTCATGCATTAACCCGCTCATTCAGATGGCCTAAAAAAACAACTAACGTAAGAACTCCAAACTTATGTAAAGACTATGCTAATGATCTTGAATCAAAGAATAGTTTTCTACGACGATGTAATTCTCCCATGACACGATATTCTCCATTTAGAAAAACTAGACGAAGGAATTCGCGACCGGTTTATGTTACAGTTTAATTTTTATTTTATATTAAGCAGTAAATAAATTATCGTAATCATGAAAAGTTTTCAGATCCCAACTTTTCCATGGGTAACCTGTCTTGTTGTGGTTAGTATAACATACTATAATGCCCAAGATCACGGGATTCCGGCAGGCACATATAGGCTTTTTTAAACGGTATACAAATCCTTAGTTATGCCGTCCTTCGGAGGAGTAGTACTATGGCAGTCCAAAGACTGTGAAGTTTCAGGTATTCGTTAAAAACCACTATCCTAAATATACCTGAATGGGCAAATTGAAATGGATGAATGAAAACAGACTAAACAAACGGACATTCAACATTTAATCCAAATGATGATATGATAATGATAAGATGACCCCTTTATAGAGGCTAGATGAGCACCAGGAGGGACGGTAGATCCCACAGGACCATTTCGTTGTTGATAACAGATAAATATTCAATGGATTGCTTGGCATTAGTTAATATATGACATCTTGATATATTCAGAATAATAAATAAATACAATTTATTAATTCACAAATTTGTGCTCGATTTTGGATTAAATATTCGTTTATTCATATATAATTACAATGACACAAACTTACTTTGTAAAGATTTTTATTTTGAAGAGAAAAGATTTGTCCAAGCCGGGATTCGAACCCGGCTCTTCTGCATTTTCTAGCGCAGTGGTCGAACCAACTCAGCTACCTGGCTCGTAACACGGCCAGACAAATCCATTCTCTTCACCGATCCTATATCACCGTGTTCTCGCAATTTTTGAGATGTATACAATGTTACTAATTTTAAATATTTTTATTTTAAAAGAAAAGATATGTCCAGGACCGGGACTCGAACCCGGGTCTTCCAGATCGCTAGTCTGGGACTCTACCATTTGAGCTATCCTCGGGCCAATCAAGCACGCTTCTCGGTCATGGTGATATCTTTTCTTTTCACTGATCCTAAGTCCCCGCGTTCTCGTATTTTTGCGAAGTATACGAGGGGAAGAATGTTCTTTGAACATTATTTTAATTTGGATCTAGTTGACTTACGTCATTATAATTTATTTTATTTTATTTGTTTCTTTTTTTTAAATATTTTCATTTGAATAAAATTTATTTTAATTATAATTTATTTTAAGAAAAATAAATTACTTTGTCAAGATCTGACAATACTTAACTGCACATATAACAAAAAAATATATAGACACCTGATTTAATAAAGTTGCTATTTAGTTAAATAAAGGCTAAGATTTAAGTTATTATCTGGTTTTAATCCTCCTATAAGAATCAAACAACGCCAAAAAAAATTGCAAACAATCAATCTCAATTTCAACTGATAAGTAGACAAGGTTATGTTGATAAGAAAAGGTATGAGTATTGTTTACATGAACCTGATAGTAACTGTTATTACTAGAAACTGTCATTGAAAATATTTAATAAAGCAGTTTTATTAGCCTTTTAACTTTTTTGTTGAGCACTGAGCTGATGTTCTGGAGGTCCCAGGTTCAAATCTGGCTGTGGTGGATAAGCTATTCAATCTGTTAACAGCCATGGATGGCTCAATCAACAAAATTGATGTATTGCGAAAGACGTGCAGAATCATCTGAAAAAAATGTATTTATGATTAAAAACCTAAAATTGAGAGAAAATTAATTTGTCCCAATTCTTTGCTTAGTTCCCACAGTTATTATGTAATTATCTCATTTAATCACCATTAATTTATTTATTATTAATCATTAACAATCATATCAGGGCTCAACATAATAGACAATTGTTACAATACTTCTTAGTATTTGTACAGAAATTTTGTCAATTTAATCTTAAAACACATCCGTTCTTCTTGATTATAAATATAAATGACAATAAGAGAAACAAAATGGTCCAGGTGGAGGTGAACAAAATTCTCTTAAACAGGGAGAACGTTTTATTGGAAACCCAACGTTTCGGCCCACATTGCAGGTCTTCTTCAGGGCTAGTTATATCAGGGGTTGGCCCTAGACTAAATAACTATATAATATAAATATCTACAATGTATAAGTTATAAGAGGCTGTTATACTTTGCTAGACCGACAGATGTCGCTCCAAATGGGAATGAAGAAGTCTAGTTAACAATTTCTTAAACATTAACTATCTACCGCATTATTTTATAGATGTTGGTTTAAGTTATTGCAAAAAATATTTTTATTTATGACTAAGTATTGCCGATTCTTGGTGAAGGACTTGAGGAAGTGAGTTGACATGGCAACGGCATTCGTTCTATTTGTTTAGACATGCTTAACATGCGGGCAGGAATGTTTTAACTAGTCATATTGTTGTCATACCCTCAGATATATTATATCTACTTCCAAATAGGTAAATGATGAAAGTATTGTTATACAAAACAAGTGAATAAGATGCTTTACAGGACGAAATAAGGATTAGGTCTACCTGGATAAAAAAAAAAAAAAGTTAATAATCGGTGAGCAGACTGGTAAACGTTGGAAGTGTAGACCGAAACTTAGGTTTGATGGTATCGCTAAGCCTTTTTTATAATTAGTATACTGGTACTTATAGAAGAGAACAAGAGACGAACTATAAGGTACCATCTCGGAAAACCATTTTAGAATACCAACAATGTAGATGGTATGGACACATATGTTGATTGGTGGAAGACAGAGTATCAAGAAACTGCATGGAAGCGAGACCAACTGGCAGGAGACTACGAGCAAGACCTAGAAGAACTTACAAGTACTCATCAAAGGACTAGGTCAGAAAAGAGAGAAGACCCTTTTTCAGCTGGAAGAACTAGCGAGAGAACGAGATGTGTGGAAGAATTAGTTCGAGTGTGTGTGAAAATTATTTATAAATATAAAGAAATAGTGCGAATGAATGGATTATGCTCTTTTCCTTGTTTTTGGCCAAATACTGTTATTTATTATGCAATACGTTTACAGGTCGATAATACTATAGTAGATAAAATTATTATTACAAAGTACAATAATGCAGAAAATATTAATGACAACGAAAGCAAGAAGAGAGGCGTGTATCTATAACAACATATGCTGATGATGTGGTTATCACAGCAAGAAATGAAAACGTGCTCTTGGAAGCATTATGGGAATGTGAAGAGGCAGCTAGGAAGGCAGGGCTCATTATAAATAAAGATAAAACAAAATACATGCTCTCATCCAGGAAACTGTCATCCAGTGGATAACTCCAAGGAAGAGGGTGCAGATTTGAAAATGTTAAGACATTCAAATATCTTGGCACCATTATTACAGAAGACAACAGACTGGAACATGAAATAAAGGCAAGGATTGAAAACGGTAACAGATGCTATTGATCCCTCAGAAACGTGTTCCAAAATAGAGCTGTACCCCGTAATCTCAAAATAAGGGTATATAAGACGATACTTCGCCCTGTCGTTACCTATGGTGGGGAGGTGTGGACTCTAACCAACAGCATGAGAGATTATTGAATGCATGGGAGAGAAAGACTCTTAGAAGAGTGTATGGCGCAACCAAGGAAGGAAATTGTTTCCGCATTAAAAGGAACCAAGAACTTAAAGACCTATATGGAGAACCTGACATAGTTTCTTGTATTAAAAAGGCAAGATTGAGATGGTTGGGGCACGTTCACAGAATGGACAAAAAAAAGCTCCCAAAGCTGATTCTGGAGGGACGTCCAGACGGAGAAAGAGGAAGAGGAAGGCCTAGAATGCGATGGCTGGACGATGTGGAAGCAGACCTTAAGCTCCTGGGGGTAATAACATGGAGAAGAGCAGAGAAAGATCGGTCAAAGTGGAGGAGAATTGTTGAGGAGGCCAATGTCCTTCATGTGCCATAGCGCCATGTGATGATGATGATGATGACAAGTAGTAATGTCGAATTAAAAATAAAAATTATTATTATAACTGTTATATATTTATTTAATTATTATTCTGGCTCTACAGTTCTGCAAAAACCCGGGCCTCTTCCACCACAGCTAACCAATCTCCATGATCTTGTGCTATTCTCTTCCAATTTTGTACATCCAGCAGCTTAAAGTCCTCCTCGACATCGTCCAGACACCTCATCCCAGTGCGTCCTCTATTTCGTTACCCGTATGTTTTCCACTGTTGTCTGGTATCCACGCCACCATGCCATGCTCTCCATACAGCTCCATAAGCTCCTCATTCCATCTTCTTCTCCACAACCCATTTTCGGCCACTCTGGCCTATATTCTTCTTTCCCAGGACTTTACCATAAGTTCTGAATGAGCGGGTGTATAAGGACACTGATCTCCCAATCTAAAGGTATCGGGTTCGAGATCTTGGTTCAACATCTTTGGGATGTGAAGAACCTCTAGGACAGGGGTCGGCAACCTCTATTATAGACATGATTAGATGAATATATATATATTCATATAATCATTTCTATTTAAATTGAATTTCTATACTAACATAAATGTAAGAACTACTGAGATTTTTGCGGCTGCTTTCTTTTTAGTCGTTGACAAGCGCAGTATCGCGTCTAAATGTTCATCTGTTAACAGCGAACAATTCTTATTTTTGCGATAGTTGAGAATTGAAAAAGTCTGCTCACACAAATACCTACTACCAAACATAGTGATTATCTGCTGAGCAAACGATTTCAAATCTTTGAAGTTTTCAGAACTCAAACCTCCGTAGAACTGTACCAAGTCAGTGCTTTCCTTAAATTCCGTTTTTAGTGTGCTGTAACTTTGTAAATCTACTATGTTCATTTGCAAATTGCTTGGTACATCATTAATTGCAAAAAGGTTTTGGAAAATTTCCATTTTAAGAGAGATCTTTTTAAAGTGAATCGATTTACAAACTCAGTTTGTAGTTCTGTTAACACGTTTCTCATTTTAATATGTTGCCACTCAAAATTATCTCCAGCTTCTTCCACGGCTTTCTTGGAACTAGGAAAATGGCCAAGCTTTCTTTAACCAAGTTGTTTATGCTTGATAAACAGTTTAAGTTTCTTGACTTTACATCTGAATACATATCGCAAATTAATTCGCATTTTCCCTGCAAGCGTTTGTTGTGCTGATTCAGTTCCTTAGTCAAAACAGTCAAAAAACCAAGATCAATATTCCACTGCTTGTTATTAAGCTCTTCGACTGGCTTTCCTTTCATCTCCATGAAGTTTCAAGCCAATTTCTTTCCTCAAATCAAAAAAACGTTCCAAAACTTCACCTCGACTGAGCTACCTCACTTCACAGTAGTAAACCACGTCGCCATGATCAGCTTCCAGATCTTCCAAAAACTTTTGGAACTGACGGTGTGTGAGCCTATTTCTTCTTATAAAATTGACAGTGGATGTTACAGTATCCATAATTTCTTGCGGGCCGCACCGGAATGGTCCACGGGCCGCCGGTTACCGACCCCTGCTCTAGGGGTTGACCGAATCTCTACATTATAGGTACCCTTACTTGTAGGTATGTCCTGGTGGATGAGTGTCCTATTAATCGTAGATAGAATCAAAATGATACCTGAATATTCTTTGTAACGAACTATTTCGAGAGTTGAACCTTCCTTCACAGTAAAGAAGCCATGTTTCCAACACAAAAAGGATACGTAATAGTATTTATATTATTTTACAGTACCTCAGAATTATTTTATTTTATGACTGAAGAATAACTAACGTTTACTGCATTTGATTTTTTTTCTTTGTGTTCTTATGTGGCCTGCATTAACTCGAACTATAAGAACAACTTATTATTGCTTTGGAGATTAAGAGATTGTATTGTACATATAATTTGAAGCAGGATGAGTGATAACATCAAGATGGCCGAAACGAGAACGGAAAGTTGTAGGGCTTCTTAACGAACGAATCCCTAAAAAGTTAATCAACGATGAGCGCGTAAACTTGAGGGACGGAGATAAAACCGAAACGTAGGAGGGAAGGTTGTATTGGAGTTTATCTTGCTGAATTTGGTTTTATCAGTGATTGATTAGTCGTAAGCAAAATCAGGATGCCAAAATCGCAAGGATCCGGACTTCCTGTTTGTCCGATAGGTGTTAAAAATGTGAACAACATATGACTTCCTGTACACCTGCGGTGTGCAAAAGGTTTTGATGGGTTTTTTTTCATGTATTTCTTTATTTTACGGTGACGGCGCTCACGGTTTTTCTAGTTAACGTAGAGCCTGTAATTTTTAAAAAATAATTAATATTTTTCGAGAAGAGACAATTTTCGATAAAAAACTATCATTATTATCTATCTACTAATAATAATATACTTTCAATAGTTCTTTTATTACTTACAACGAAGTAATAACATTAATAAAAAAAGAGAGATTCTTAAGAGGAAATACATGGAATTGAGGACACATTGTTGTTATGGGTTGTAATAGGTGGTAAGAAGAACAATTGATTTTTGACCCTTGTTTTATTTGGTAATTTTCTAATTTGTCTTTGTACTTATTAAAAAAATGAATAGTTTGAGAGGAGTCAGGGGACAGTCTAAGGTTATTTGTACATATTTTTCATTCAGTGTTTCTGTTGCTGATAAGTCAGTACGGAAAGCAGAATACATTGGAATAGACAAACTAGAATATATTTTGACTTTTATTGAATTCTTTGGTAATTTCACACTACTACAAGAAAATCGACTGACAAAAACGTTATAAGTTACGTAACCTCACCTTAAGAATCTTTGGTAATTATTCCGCAAGTTGTCGCTTCGAGTCGAGTCACAAGTTTTAACTTTTCATTCGTTTCCATTTCAATATTTTTCAAAAATACAAGTTGTCATGAGCTTTAGTATGGAAAAGATTTTCTCTTCAAAATAAAAATATTTAAAAATTAAAACAATTAATAAAAAATTATAAATAATATAATGACGTAAGTCAACAGGATCCTAATTGAAGTAATGTTCAATGAACATTCTTCCTCCTGTATACATCGCAAAATTGCGAGAACACGTGGATATGGTATCAGTGAAGAGAACGGATTTGTCCTGACTGAGAGGGGACCCCTGGTAGCTCAAATGGTAAGAGTGCTGCCCCGGAGATTCGGACGATCTGGGTTCGAATCCCGGCCAGGGTAAATCTTTCCTCTTCAAAATAAAAATATATCATCTATACTTAGAAATGATAGTTGGAACTTTAATTTTGATGGAATGATTACCGAAGTAAACACATTTCCCATAATTACATTATATTTTCCTCATAGCTCACGATAACTTCTATTTTTGTAAAGTATTAAAAATGAAACGAATAGCAGGTAAAATTTCTAACTCAACTCGAAGCGACAACCTATTGAACAGATACCGCATCTTTAACACAAAGCAGGTTGTCTGGAAGAAATTTGTAAAGGCCTGAAAACACATTTATAAAAATATACGTTCAAACACGAAGTAAACAAATGAGAAGTCACATCAGAGCAAACGAAAGGAAGAATGTCGAAAGAATCCGAACAATGTATCTGGGAAATAATGAACACAACAACACAAAGAGAAGTTGAGTAATTTGTTTAAAAACAATTTATTTATTATTTAGAGAATTCACCAATTATAATAATATATGACAAAATAAGAATTATTTTATGAATTATTGGACTGTTGAAGTTTTAAAATTATAATTTCGTGCAAAATTCAGTCGTCGCTTTTAAATGGGAAAACGATGTAGCTTAAATCTGAATCTCAGCTTCAAGGCTGGCCACTTTTATCTATTTTTATTTTTGCAAACTGAATTCGGGCTATTAACATTTATTTTAAAAACAAGAAAAAGAATACAAACGTTATTAAAGAATTCAAAAATTATTGATGTTCCCGGGTAGGTGGTAAAACTTTCACTTTTTTTTACTTATTTTACATTGATTAAAATTCCACCCTAAATTATAGTATTTAAGGGAGATTAATTTGTGTTATAATTTATTATATGGCGTAGTAACAATGAGAAATAGTTTAATGCAAAAATAAAACAATAATAAAAGAAAATATATGACAATAAATTTCCCTGGCAGAGGGAAATAGTAGGGACTTGTTTCGCTGGTGAGTTGGCGATATTGCGCTGTTTACAAACCTTACCTTACTCAATGAAAGGAGCAGTCACATGCTGTCACTATCATCAGTAACTTCTGCCCTAGCTTTGGTATCGCTAGGTCCTTATCTCTAGGCTTTGTGAGTTCTGTAGTTACAACTCAACAAATATTTGCACTCTAACAGCGACCAGATACGTAAATTATGACCAGAGAACTGATATTTGGTGGAGTCGAAGGGTAAGTCCTAAGCTAATAGTGTATTCATATGGTGTTATTGTCTAGAACAGAGTTATTTTTTTAATCATTACACAGTATATTCAACCAATTGCTATAATTTTAAAGCAAATATTTTACAAAAGTATACTATTTAAGTTCTGAACCTTGAAGCAAACATTGTCAAACTCATCACATTTCTCTCTTAATAAAATATGTTTTATTATTTAATCCCTAGATAATTCTTCAATATACTTCCCCCAAATATTTAAAGAATTCACTTGCACTTTCATGTAGAGAAAGCAATGCCTATTGTCCATCCAACCCTTTCAAAAAATGTTTGATACTAATCTGTGACCTAAAATACTATTGATTAAAAAATATGTTTTATTTATTAACTACAAAATCCACGATTAGTTTTCAGTTTTGCAATATTTGATATTTAAAATTTTATTTTAAAAAATGTCATTTTTTGATGTCCATCGATATAAATCAAATTCATTATTTGACAAAATTTCCCAGAAAATAAGTAATTTTAAATTTTTGTTTGTATTTGAATTAAATTTTAATTACTTTTATGGCTAAAATAAATTAAAATGTTATACATATTTTAACTAAGTGTTCTAGTATTAATTAAACTACACATAGTTTATAAAATTTAAATAATTATTATTACTTTTGTTTCTATAACATTCTTTAAAATAATGAATTTTATTTATTTTGACAAAGATCAAAAATTGATTCTTTTTAAATAAGAAATAATGCAAAAACTTATTCTGTACTTAACAAGTTGAACATAATTTTTTTGTGTACAGTATTTAAGGTCAGAGAACATAACTTATAAGGTTTATGTTCGCAGTTTATTGCCATTTCACATGGGATTTAATAATAAATTTGAATTAAGGTGAAATGTATCAAGGTTTCAGTATATGTTTTATTATATATTTATCGTTTTTTTTCTCAACTGTTATTATTGTAATTTTCTTGATTAAAGTGAAGTCTAAAAAATTTTGTTCAAGTATATAACAAACATCAAAGTTAACTTAAGCACAAAAGCAGTTATAATTTGATTAAAATACAAATGAGAAAAAAAAATTGCTCACAGTTTGAGGGGTTCTTGAATTTAATAATTGAAGTGAATTGAATTTATTTTGCAAATTAAAGAAAATTGCAATTAAAAATTAAATTTTTGTATAAGAAACTATGTTAATTGGATCATTGATTCGGTAGTTGATAAATAATTCATATTTTTTTCAGTACTGAATTTTAGGTCAACGATAAGCATCATATATTTTTTTGTAAGGGTTGAATGAACAATAGAAATTGTTTTTATTTTATGACAGCTCATATTAATTTTTTTATTAAGCTATAGTTGTTAAAAAAAAAAATAGACTGTTAATATTGTTTTATTAATGTAACATAAGGTTTATTGATTTTTAGTACAAACATATTTTTATTAATTAAGTCTAAATTATTCAGCCTAAAATAATACAAATTTGTCTTGTTAATTGATAATTATGCACTCTTGTCAAACATATCTGTTAATTGACACCTCGGTACATATTTACTCAAGATACTGAATGTGCCCCTAGTATTACTATATGGTGGTCTTTGTGTCACAAGTCGTTATGTCATTCTTTTTCAACAAAAGTACAAAAGAAAGCATGAAAAAAAACTTTCATGATCCGGAAAAAAAAAGAAAAGATTTTCTACGTTGCTCCTGAACAAATCAATTTTTACACTCTTTTGTTCATTGAGTATGGTTGGTCTAAGAGGAATATTTTCCTCGTTCATCAAAGCATATTTATTTTTCCATATTTTGTTAGTTATCCTATATTCAAATTGAAAACCAAAAAAAAATGTTTATTATGTTCTAGAGGTGCCACAGTTAGTACCATTATTTTATTTAATGGTCAAGGTGAACCTCTTGCAGAATGCAGTGGACCAGGAACCAATTATTGGGTAAATTAATTGTTTTATTTTTAGTTTATATTTACCTTCTAATATTTTTATTTATAAAATTTAACATTATTAAAGCAATATTTTACTTCTAACACAAGAATTTCTGTACTTTATTACTTCATAAAGTGTTAACTACTCCAAGGTTATGGTTAAATATAGCATGAAATATCAAACATTGACCAGAATTCAAAGCACTTATACTTATATCAATTGTTTCTAAAAATGGAATGATTTTGTTTTTATTTTTATAAAGAGAGTATCAGAAAAATTAAATTATGTTATTAAAATTCATGAGAAATTTAACTGTTTCCTCTTTAATTGTGGGCTAGTGTGTTTTTGTGTAATATTTTAATATATTTAATTTTTTTATTGTTATTATTATTAAATTATTCAAAATTTAAAGTATCATTGTTTGTTTTTTTTTTGGAATTATACAGATTTATATTTAAGTTTTTTTGTAAGAATTTTTAATTGAAATTCTTGTTTTTATATTTCTTTTAATATTAAAATAAATATTTACTAATGCTTATTATTTTTTAATTAATTTCTTAATAAATCAGCTAATTAATTAATATGCAGTTGTTTCATTGAATATACTTTGTCATGCTACAAACAACATTAATGTTATCAATACTTTTCTCATCCACCAAAAGATAGACGCTTGTATAAAATCAATAAATGTTGTATATTTACATATTTGTTTATATTGAGATTTCATAATATCACTACTTTAATTTAATATATATATATATATATATTTAAAGAAAAATTAGTTTAAAAAAAAAGTATTTATTTGTTCATTCAATGTTTGTATTTTGGAATGATTTAATCTATTTACTTTATTTTTTAGCTCTTATCTCTAGTCTTGCACTGGTTATACTTTTACAGTTTATTTTCTATATTAATTCTATTTATAAATTATTTTATTTTTGTTCACGAAAAGATAATTTTTAATGAAAGAAGTCAAAAACTATACAAATACGGTGTCAATAACATGCTATTTTTTTATTAGATTTTTTTATGAGATAACTCTCTTTATCTTATTAATAATTTATCTTATCAATTGGCAAAATTAGTTAATTTGGAAAAACAAATTACGCAATAGATAAATTATAACTGACCTCTTTTCTATAAATTATGTATCTTCACTACTATGTCAGTCACATCTTTATTTTGTTTACGTTGTTTGATAAATATAATTTGTTGATATAATTACTTCATAGTGAATATAATAAAGGGAATACTATAATAAAAATTAATTATATTATTATCAAAAATGATGGGTGAGGGAAGGAATTTTTTAAAAATATAAATTTAAACTCCGGGGGTTAGAAGATCTTACAACTATCCAGGGGATAGTTGTAACATTTTTAGGAGTAGGAGATCACAAAATATAATTTTATCCTTAAAAATTGCACATGAGTCCCTCATACCTTTGTTAAATATTTATTGATATGAAAATTATTCACAAAATATTTTAATAAATTATTTAAACCATTATAAAAAATGAAGACTTTAATGGATTTCCAACCTTCAACCCTAACCAAAATCTTAAAATTATTTCAAAATATCACAAATCTATTAAAAAATAGTTGGAGGCATGATGAATATTACAATAAAAAGTACGTATATAAACATTTAATAGATAACCGTTGCTTCAATATTCTCCTCATTTTTAAATCACGTTTATTCAATTATTTTCTATCCACCGTCCTAAAAAAATTGAAAATTAAGAGTTTACTAAATTCTAATAAAGATTTAAAATATATATTACTAGAATTTGGACTTTTTAAAATTTTTATTAATCCACTTTTAAAATTTTTGTTTTATTTTATTAATATCAGAAATTTGGGTATTTTAGCTCATCCAGACATGTTAGAAGTTACTTCATTATTTTTATTAATTTATTAATTTTCAATTATATCAAGAAGGTTCTGAATCCCACAATATCTGTTATTCTAAAACAGCATCCTGGAATAAATACAAATTGCTATTATTTTTATTATTAATAATGTTTCAAACAATAGCAATAATATTATTAAAAAACAATAAGTAAAATAATATGTTTCTTGCTAATGTGTATTTTTTTAGAAAACATTTCAAGTACAATCAAGAATTTTTTAACAATAATTATTCAATCATCCAATCCCTCTTGGTGTAGCTGTTTTTTTTTACTGAAAAATGAAATGATAAAAAAATGATTGTATGAATTTACATCACTTACATTCCCTTTTACATTGCGCCAACCAAATATTTCTCGCCCTCAGGGATGAATCTTTAAAAGTGAAATTTGAAAGCAGACTGAACGCATTAGAAGACATTAATCAAAGTTGATTTCTCTTTCTAACTTCTCAGTTAATGGATGTTTTATTACCTGTTGAGTTAGTTTTGAGCCTGGTTTGCTACTACCGAAGATCTTTATATTCAACTCAATATAAGTATTTTATTCTTAGTACAGTGTTGTTCTGTGAAAATACTGATTTATTTTTAATTTATTTGGGAGTAAGAATAAGTCTATCCGTTACTTTACCTCTTAATTTTTATTATTTTTTTTATTTATTTATTTATTGATATTTAAATCTGTATTACAATAATACATCAAATAAATAGGTTAAGCGATGCATAATGACATGTGAAAATGACAAGTAGAGAAACTACCCACTGGTAGTACTCAAATCACTAGTTCAACTAAGAAGGTCACGGGGCCATCTTCTTTTCAGACCCCTCGGAGGATTATCGGGAATTGAAGAGGAAGCTAGGTTTGAAACTAGAGGGTTCAAGTGGAAATAAAGTTTGTTATGAAAGGATAGATAGCGGGTTCGGGCCAAATCAGCAACAAATGGGACTTTAAGGTCATTATGGATGACTTTATTCTTAACAAAATAAGGAGCATTGAGGATTTTACGAAGGATTTTGGATTGTAGGGATTGGATGCGAGAGGAATTCGATGGCTTAGCGGAGCCCCAAAGCTATACTCCGTAAGTCCAAATAGGTCGTATGATGGTCATGTAGATGAGTCTTTTGTAATTAATTGGGAGCTTAGATCGTAATTTTTATTATTAAATACAAATTTGTTATTACCTTTATTATTAAATTAAAACTAACAAATAAAAAAATATAAATTTATTGGAGAACAATAATAAGACTATCCACTACTTACTTATTATCTTTATTATTTTATTAAAATTAATAAATAAGATTCAAATTACATTTAATGGAGTACAAGAATAAGTCTATCCATTACTTTAGATATTCCCATTTATGTATTGTATGTATGTATTTAGGTATATTGTCCCCCGGACCCAATCATAATCAAATTTTTTGTCATTTAATTATAATTATTTATTGTTAAATATATTTGATGAGTTTTTATTAAGTATAAATTTATTATTTTCTTTCCTGTGCCTTGTAGATTTTGCAAAAAGAAGAGACATGCCGTAGGATAGCTAACCTTATCAAGGAAGTAGTTAAAGTCGCAAATCTGCCTCCTAATACCAAAATCGACTGCATGGTAAGCTTATAAAGTTTTATTATTTATTGTATTTTTCTAAATATAATTTATTTAAAATTTGGAAAGAGTATAAATTAATATTTATTGGTTCACTCTAAAGATGATAATTTAGGGTAGCCGTGGAGAAATGGATCACTAAATAGTTAAAAAAAAATCTTGTACCACTACAACCCATGAATAGTCTTAGGTTGAGACAATACTAGATCTATGGTTGTCTAGGGAGGTGATTTGTCTGAGATCACACTTATCCTCCAGGTTTATCTCACAATTAAGGCTACCCAATTTACAGAGGCTCGATGAGCCCCAGGAAGGTCTATAGATCTCACAATGTCCATCCATGGCTTTTAACAGATTAAATAATTTATATGTCACTACTTGATATGAACACAGAACCTTCAGCTCTGTATACCCTATGCTACCCCAGTTTTTATAAAAACCAATATTTTAATCTGCATTGCAGGTATAATTAGTCGTCTAGGCTGAATGAATCAGATGGAAAAGAGGTGTTCACAAAGATTACGATGGTTGAATGTAAATAAAATAACTATTAAGTCATGATGAAAAAAAAAATGACTATAGCGGTTTGTAAAATCTTTTAAGAATAGAATGGTATAATAATTACAGATAGCTGAAAATAAAATAAAATAAATGAAAGCAACAATTATATAAAACTAAATAAATTGTCAAATGTTTATAACTTGACAACTCAGAATGTAGGTGAGGGCTGAGGATAATCGATTTTTTTTTCTTCTTCTTTCTTTGATTTTGGCCTACTTTGGATCACAGGAAAGAATGGAATAGTTGATATTATTAATTAAAATTACCTATTTTTATTATTTATATTAATTTTACTTTATTTTGAGTTGTCAGTTATTGTTTTATTGCTATAATCTTATAACATTTTACAAATTCATCGCTGTTATCATTTTTTCCCATTGCCTTATTGTTTACTTTGGTAATAACTGTATATTTTTGTGCATGGATCCTCATTAAAATCTGGAACTATAATTATTAACTATTACATTTACTCCTGAAGTAAATTGTTTACTCTGGCAGAGAAAAGTAATAAAACAGAAAGAATGTGGATATTTTTATGCTTCCACCTTATCAATCTTTGCCTTGTCAGCTTGTTTACTGTAAGCTTAAAATATAAAGCACCGAAGAGTTTCCGCGTAACATTAATCATCGATGATACAAGGCATCATTTTCTTTTTTAGTTTCTCCCAACTTGGGTATAATCTAGATCAATCATTATTTGTTTTTATATAGTTGAATTTTTTTCTTATTTATATTTCTTAAAACATCATTTGTTTTTATAACATCTCTTAATAATCAAATGGAGTATAAAGTAATTACCTAATAAAATTATTAGGTAATTAAATTAACTGTTGCACAATAAATTATTAACAACTTTGAATAGTCTCTCTATTATATATATATATACACACAAGTCATTCAGAAAGGTTTAACCACAGAACTGTTTAGGATTTTAAATATAATAACCTGGAAAATTTACTTAGGCCCTGGTTGTTCATAGGAATATCCTCTCTTCCCCCACCCCTTCATCTTATGATAATCTTTTTAGGGAGTAAAAAATTATTTATATGTGAATGTCTATTTCATTCATGATATGTTTAAGTATAAAATCAATGTATAATTATCATTAAACATATAAAAGTATTTAATTATTTAAAAGGAATATACCTTATACTATTTTATGTTTTGTTATATTTATTCATGTATATTTTTAATTTGTTTTCCTTTTTATGATTATTATTTTCTTATACAAATAATTTCAAATCAATTGGTAGGAAATTGTTGACTTGCATTTGTGTAGTGTAAAAAGTCTCTCTCAATTATAAAAAAAAATTCCAATCTTTTAATAAATTTATGTATATGTAAGGTGTGATGGAATGAAAATAGGTTGTAAAAGATTACACTGGACTGAAAAAGAACATATTTTGAGAAATAAAGAGTGGAAAAGTGGTAGTTGGCCCCTCTAGGTGCCCCCCCCCCTAGTTTTCTATAAAATAAAAATTATATGTTATTGGAAATTCTAGTGCCTAAGCTTGAGCGGAGCAGAGGAGGACTCGGCAAACGAAGGGCTGAGGCAAGTTCTGGTAGATAAGTATCCTGGGCTGTGTGAAAAATATGTCATCTGCAGCGATGCTGTCGCACCAATCGCTGTGGCTCATGAGGACGGTAATCCATTTTTAACTTTAATATATTCATTTGTTGAATTTTCAGAATTTTTTTCAAGTTTAATTAATAATAATAAGGCTCCAAATCCAAATCCGCCAGATCACTCAAGTTTAATTATCAAGATTAAATAATAAATATGGCAAAGAATACACTTACATTAAAAGGATTAAAAAAAACTTAAGAAGTTTTATTTAAGAGATTGGTGAAATATTGGGTCTATCAAAGCTTGGTCTATTAAAAGCTGAAATTAATTTCAATTTTATAAAATTAATAAATAATGAAATGGAAGAAAAAAATAATTTGTATGGCATTGGAGAGAAAGGAAATAGACCACAAAACATACAAAAATTAGTTAGGCAAATCACTCCTTCAAAAGAAACAATTTCATTACTCAAAAAATCTAGTTTTTCAATTGTTTGAAATTTGAAAGTCCCACGTGAGTTAAAAAAATAAAAATGTGGGTATTGGTAAAACAATTCATTCCTTTTTTAATGATTTATTTATTTATTTAAATTATTTTATTAACCATTAGAAAATTTTTAAAAACTTGAAGCCTATTTGATTTTAACTTATGTCATTATTCCAGCAATGCTTCAAGTTCAAACATTATACAAATCAAAATAAGACTTTATTAAAAAAAAGAAAAGAAAAACATGTTGGAAATTGATTATTAGATATGTCATTAGATATAAAGCTGAAGTACAAAGAAAAAGATAACTTTAAAAAAAATTGAATCAAATGCTACAAAACATGTATTGTAAAACATGTATGTCTCAGAAGTTTTAAGGAATGCTATCATAATCTCAACTTAAACTCTCAATGCTATCTGATAATTCTCACACTGATAGTATAATTATCAATGCTAATATATCTTGTTAATTGTTTAAAAAAATAATTATTGTTTTACATTATACAAAATACTGTCTTTCCTTACTATAATCTAGATTTATTGCTTGTTATGAATTTTTATTAAAACCTTCCAAAAAAACCTGTCAATTATCTATGTTATTTCATTCACTTTTGTTATATTGTCTTTTTATTCAAATTTTTGAAGAAATCAAAATAATTAAATAAAATTCAATTTTATTATAAATAACAAGTTCTCTATTTTTTCAATTGAATTATATATTAGTCGTAAGATTAAATTCTCATATATTAATATATAATGTATATGTGTTGCTCGTGTATTCTCCGGGACACATGAAGCCCTCATCTCTTGTAACTCACCTCGTTTCATTTGAGTTATTCGTGTGTGCGTTATTAAATTGTTTTTTAGTGTTTTTGTCTTGTTAATTTTATTTATTGTCTATTTAAATTTCTGAATTGTTTATTAAATTTAGTTTTGTATTTTTGTCTTATTCCTTTTGTTATTACCTATTTAAAATGAATAACAGTTTGAGAATATCCATCTTTAAAAGAAAAAGTGTTGAAAAATTTCCAGAAGTTCGGAATAATAATAACTGACAAAGATAGAAATGAAGATGTTTTTGTCGAAAGTGTTGGGAAAAACATTTATATAAGAAGAGGAACGTGGCTAGATGATTCTATAAATGGAATTTTATTATTACATTTTGAATATTTCAATTTCCATTGATATGAATAAGAAGGTAGGTTTTTTCAGCATCAGAATTATTAGTGTTCAGGTTATCAACAATGATTGATAATAGTCCCTGGATACTCGCTAATATATTTTACAAGTACCAATTATGTTTTAGTATTTTGAGGATATGTTTAAATTAACATTTACTAATTACCTCATTGTATTCTGTTGCAGGTGGTGTAGTCCTGATAGCGGGCACAGGCTCGAATTCTCTTCTCATCAACCCCGACGGATCGAATGTCCGTTGCGGTGGCTGGGGTCACATATTAGGAGATGAAGGCTCAGGTAATGTTGATTTATTTATTTTTAATGCTACGTTTGTCACATATTGAGTTATCAACAGTTTATACAGCCTGGCATCTATATAATGTATCTTAATAACTAAACTCATCCAACTCTATCTATAATATATTGAAATGTACATTTTCAAAGGAAAAGTTATTTCATAAAACAGCTCTATAAAATCAAAACACCAATCCGTTTCACCAGGTGAAAATTTCTCTAACCTATTGCAGATGGCCTGTAACAAAAAAATACACAAAAATCGTGTGTTTCCATATCTGATGGCATACTAAACAATCTTCATTCAATTGGAATGATATTAAATATTATCAAAACATATAATGTTAACCCTGGACCGGCCGCGCCATTGTATGTAACAGTTGAAGGCGTGCGCGGCACTTAGTACCGCATCGTTTGTTTTTTACCATATGCAATAGGGAATTGAAAATTACAATATAATCATTTAGAAATTAGTTTTATTAAGTAAAATACAATATAATTTTCGAATATAACGTCTTTCTAACCTCAATATACTTATTGGTAAATAGCACAATATCTTCAATCATTTCTGTTGTCACAAAGGCCAAAAACATGTCTAATTCAGATGATAAATTACTACTGAACCTTGTCGGACCTGGTAATATTTTAGCAATGTTTTTTTATTTGGTTTTTGATTGTATAGCCGTAGGGTTTGATATCAACAATGTATCTGAATTTCGACCAATAAAAAGATTAAAGTCTAAATTTTCTACCTGTATAGTTTCAATATCTTCTTCAACGTTAGATTGTTCCGAGTTACTATCATGATCAGATTGTTGAATTAATTCATCTTTTCCCTCACTCTTATCCGAGAAATAAAAATTTTCGCCATCAGATTCATCACTGAGCTGCTGTAAAAGCACCATTATTTCATCTGGTTCTTGGTACAATTTCTTAGCCACATAAATATTGATGACATTATAATTTGGAATAGTTTGCAGTATATGTTAAAATACTTTAATTTAGTAGGATAATAATTACAAAAAACCTTTAATCAAATATAAAAGAAATAAAAATGTACTTGCATTTCAAAGCGAGCGCGGTACGGAGTTCCGCAATGAAGAGATGACTAGAAAAATTCTCACTAACGACTGACTAGAAACAATAAACAACGAACTGCAGGCTCATTATAAGAAGGCATAGATAACGAATACATGTAACGATAGGAACCATCAGGTGTTATGGTTTCTGTTGAGCACGTTTAACAAGAAATGCGGTACTGAGTGCAGCCGCACGGCCTCTCCAGGGTTAATAACAGCTCATTACAATCTGTAAACATAAACATTGCAAATAATAGAAGTCAACTAATTCGACTTTGAATTTTAGATATAAATAATAAAAATGGACATTTCATATGAAACAAGCCAATACTTTTTCCCTATTAGCTGGCCAGCTGGTTCTAATAAATAAATACTTTAAAACTATGATATTATTGCATATTTTTTTACAGCTCCATACTTTCAATACTTTTTCAGGAAGTTTTATGTCGAAAGTCGAGAGCTACCTTTAATATCTTGAACAATATATATATCATTAGTATTTAATAAAAAAAAAACCGATTTGACAAATAATATATATTATTATTACTATTATTGCAGCTTATTGGATTAGCCAGAAAGCCATAAAAGTCTATTACGATGACGAAGACCAGCTCTCACTTGCGCCTAATGGATTCAGTACTCAAGTTGTTTGGGAAACGATCAAATCATTATACCAGGTTGAGAATAGGTGATTTTTTTTTTTAATTTTCTGATAAGGTTATGTTTCTACCATAATGTTTAGTTATTTACATTATTAGAAATAAAATAATTCTGCAGTTTGCCAGATTGGTGGTAAGGGTAGTTAAAATCCCATCAAGTGACGTCACGATCTTATACGTTTTGTAATCTATAAAATTGGAATCCTTAGAAAAAAATTTGCTTGAAAATATACCTCAATAAAACAATGTGACCGCTTATTTGACAATGTCTACTACAACTAAGCTGGCAATCTGCTGAATAAATATTGAACCAAAGATGAAGAGATAATAATAAAAATAAAGAAGTAATAATAAAATTTTGAATGAAATATTTAAAAAGTAATTACATACAAGATGACCATTAAACATTTAAACATTTGAGTAGTGGAATCATAGTTGAGAGGTAATTTGTCTATTTCCAATTTTCATTTATAGTTAATAATACAAGATGAAATGATAACAGAGATTTGATTCATTTTAATGAAACTTATCTGTAAAAGGTTTATCTTTGAATGCCACAGTGATTCCCACATTTCTATTCTAAGCAATGTGGAAGTTGCCATAAACAGGAAATCATAAAAAATAGAATTAACTTATTTAAATCACAAATAAAAAACATTTATGCTTGCAAGGTTTTGGTTATCAGTAATTTTTTGTTTCTCTGAAGAGTGATTTTCTCTAATAACCTTTGAACAACAAATCTATTTCTCTACTTCCATGAACACATTCAATATATTTTCTTTTTTTTTTTTTACTTTTCTTCTTAAGTAATGCGAAGTTAGGATTTTCCACCTTTGATTAAGATTTATTTTCCAAGAATGTTACTGTATTTAGCATGATTTGCGCCTTTTAACAGATTAGATCTTCTTCAGCATCTGTACAAAGAAATGCAAAAGCCTCATATAGCCAAACTTTGTAAGGAATTAGCAGAAAAAGCTATAGAGGGGGATCCGCTCTGCAAATGGCTGTTCGAAGAAGCCGGTAAACAGTTGGCAAAACATTTGCAGGCGGTGAGCAAGGGTGCCGATAAGGTGAGTCTATCATAGGCCTATCCGCTTGATTGTAATTTTATTCAACAGCGAAATGTTACTAGGTCCAGGAGCATATAAGAAATATGAGTGATTAGTTGTTTTATTTTATAGCAATAAACATCCTGGTCATCAGCACATATTAATTTTATTAGATAAAATTAAAAATAATTAAAATCACATGAAAAATATGTGGAAGAAAATGGTCCGCCCCTCTCACACCTCACAGCCCTGAAGATGTGCAAATGTGGGTTGAAACTTTGACTGTTTAATAAACATTTTTCCCTTCATTCCTCATTAAAAATAATTAGATATTAATGTAAAAAGAAATAAATGAAAGCGGTCACTTTTGGTGACCTTTAGAAGTTTAATTGCTAATAATTCACAACTCCCACGGTTTGCTAATGTCATGTATAATCAGCTGAAAATATATTAATTACACACTATTGACAAAGTTAAAACTGATAAGCACTTGCCCATGCATCTTAGTAAAATAATTGGTTTGCTATCAGTTCTTTAAGTAAATACCCAGGTTGACATGAAAATAATTTAGTTTAATTAAATACTATAATTTCTCTAGACAAAATGAGGTGCTGCTTGTTATTTCTTTTCAGCTCAATTCTCTGAGGTACAATGAGGGGTTATTATGAAATATGAGCAATTCTCAAGCTTCCCTAAAAATGCCTGCATTCTTGTCTTTAAATTTCCTTGAATTTTGATGTTATCTGTGGATTATATATCAAGAAAAGGAAAAGATTCCACATTTAAAAATATTTGTAAAAAAAAAAATCTGTAATACTACACCCCAAAATGGGTCATTTTTATTGATTCCCTACATGTTAGAAACTGTACTGTTTCCAGGACAATGGTTGTGCGAGGAGGTGATTTGTCTGTGATCACGTTCAACCACAAAACTTTTTCCCCAATTATTTTTTTCTAGTTCTAACTTTATTGAGACTCTGTGAGCCCCAAGAGGGTCTATATGTGGCTGTTAATAGGTTAAATAATTTATCTGCCACAGCTGAATTCGAACCCAAGACCTTCAGTTTAGCAAATTATTGAGCTATCTTGCCTCCCCCGTGTGTCAAAACAGTAATAAAAAAAATTATGAAGTGGCCTAAGCTATCTTATTGCTATTATTAATATATTAATTACCTAAATATATAAATATGGTTTGAACATTAAATTTATCAAAATTTAATAATAAGCTGAACTGTTAATATAAAATTTCAGAAGTTGCAAGCGCTGCCAGGAGGACTGCCAGTAGTGTGCGTGGGCTCTGTCTGGAAGAGTTGGTCCCTCATGAAGCCAGGATTCATGCGCCAGATCAGGGAACATCCGGCCCCGACGCTGCAAAAGGCATCACTGATAACGCTAAAAACCAACGCTGCCAAAGGAGCTGCTTACATTGCTGCAAAGGCGATTGGCCATTCGATGCCTCGTGATCACACCCAGAACTACAGGGTCTTCTTTCATTTTGACTTGAAGGAGGAAGGAGACGCCTGAAGTTTACGGGATATGAATTTTATCAATGCATTCTTTTGACTGCGTTTTATCTTTACACTGTGTGTATAATTTCTATTTGACGTCATAACATCATCTGTACCTATGAATATTATTTGAATGCCTAATGATTCAATTGACTTTTTTTTCTAAATATATAGAATTATCTTTATTTTGAACCAGACCAATCAGTATTTTACTGCTTTGATTTTATAGCTCAGAAGTATAACTTCTTTTATGTATAATAATCATTGTGATGATTTGTTAATAGATTTTATTATTGAATTTAATTCACTAAATCATGATTAAAATTTGATTTTATTTTCCATGTGAGTTTATTTATATTTAAATTATATTTTATGTTATCATGTTTATCATATGCTTTTAATATTTGCTCAACAGCTCCCTGACGGTCAGGAGGGGTAATTTTTAACAACTTTCTTGATTTCTAACTTAAATAACATGGGGTAATTGAAAACACGCATTTCCAATACTTCTTCTGCTGTTATAACTTCGTTCTAGGTGTAGTATTGAATATATGTTCCTCAAGAATATCTAAGTTCGGTTGTGCAGTACTATACTTCTCTAAATACGCCTAATAACCTATACCTCATCGGTTAAAACAAAAAAAACATCTCCTCACCAGATTTATTGGTACTAGAAATATTTTAATATTATTAGAAATATAAGAATAGATAATTATATAACAAATTATATCCAAACAAGGTTTTTATTTGTATATGCGGATAAGAAAAAAGCTGCGAACCATTAATAACTGTAAGAGGAAGAAAATGGTCTGGATGGAGGTAAAAAAATTCTCTTACATAGGGAGAACTGTTTATTGGAAACCCGATGTTTATAAACAGTTCTCAGAAGAAAATAATCAGTTCTCACTGTATATAGTTATTTTTTAAATATTTTTATTTTGAAGACAAAGATTTGCCCCCAGCCGAGATTAGAACCCGGATCTCCGCTTCACTGAAAAGAAAAGATTTGCCCCCAGCCGGGATTCGATCCCTTTTCTCTTCAAAATAAAAATATTTAAAAATTAAAGCAATGATTAAAAAATTATATAGTTATTTATTTGACAAGTGAGGAAAGTGCTACTTTATTGTACCCGAGTGAATCTTACCACACGAGCCGAAGGCGAGTCTGGTAATTAAACGAGGGTGTTATAAGCACTTTTCTAACGTGTTAAATATTTCATTTTTCCTGCAACCATTTAAAAATTAAGAAATTAAAGGTGAAACTTTAGATTTGTTAAAACTACACTAGCGCTATCTCTTACAATTTTCTATTACTAACCATGCAAGTTATAACTCTAGGGCTGTTTACTCATTGAAACATTCATTTATTGTTATTTAGAAAATAATATTCTGATAACACACACAAAAATAATATAAACGTATATTATTATATCTTGATTTATATTTAAATTTCTCTTCATATCTGACTTAAGAAGTTTTTGGTAAAAGTTGATTTATTGCCTGTTCAGCCTGTTCTTTTATGAATGGAGGAGTAAATTCTATGAGTTCATCACTATCTATTTCCATTTTTCATTTTGTTTGTGGTCTGATCACTGTTTTAATGCTATATCTCCAAATTTCTGATGTGTGAAGGTTCTAATACATTTAAGGTTATATTAAATATTTCTATAAAATTGCTTCAAAATAAATAAAATCTGTCTTGAATTAAATATAAAATAGTTCTAAAATTATTTATTTTAACATTTTAGGAATATAAAATGAATAATATAATACCACCATTTAACATTTAAAATAACAGAGTGCTGATTTTCAAATTCGATGTAGGTGGCTGTTACTTTCCCCCACTAGTGAGGGAAAGTGGTTTTCCCTCACTAGTGGGGGAAAGTAGGACTTTCCACACCAGTTTTAGTTGAGTAATGGATGGCATTACTCAATGGTTGCAGGAAAAGAGAATTTTCTTCCTCATATATAAGGTCAACTAATAATAGTCATCATTAATAACTGTAATTTATATTTTTTGTTATATAAACTGTTATCAGTACTTATAATAGTTATTTATAACAACTATTCCTTATTGGAGGAAGGATATCACGAGAAAGTCTTAAGATTCTTTGAACACTATCTCAGTTTGAGTTTTTATTATCTATAGTTATTCATTAACTCTACAGAGTGAACTGGTCCCCTTGTTTACAATTACCCCGTTAACTGACAACTTAACATTCAATATATAAATTTTTAAAAAATATTTTAAAGCTTTGTTCGAACCATCCATTGATTCAAAATATTTATGACATCAAATTTACAATTAGTTTATTTCAAATTTTTTTGTTATATGGAAAAAAAATTGTAGTAATTTTTGTGATTTTTATTTTTTTTATACTTGAGTCATCAACCCAGAGTTGTTAAAAATTATAATTCATGTTAATTGAGAATTGAATTTAAATTATTGTTCAATGCTTACTTTTATTTATGTTTTTGTAAAGGATAGTTCCACTCAATTGAATTCTTAAAATGAAGCTAAGCTAAAATATGTAAAATTCTTTTAATTTAAAAAAAGATGAGAAATAGCTCCGTTACAAATTAAACATTTTGTCACTTAATGAAACACTGCCCATCATATAGATCTTTCAATGATATATTTTAAATACTTCAAGTTTCTTTTTTAATTTTGTATAAAAACTCATTTTTTGGGGGTTTTTTTCTTCGCTAGATTTTTTTTAAATATATTCCTTTTGTAATAAAAACATTTTTATTTAATTTTATAATGGTTTGGAGTCTACATTCAATATTGTGAAAAAAAAAAAGGCAAACTAAGTAGACAATTTTTAAGTAAATATTGAAATTATCGTTAAAATTATTGATGAACTTTATATTCAAAAAGGTCTTCCAGTACTTACTACTCACTAGAAAAATTGAATTTATTTCATAACTTATTAATTCCTATTATTTGATTATTTTATTTTAAATTTTCCTTTTTTTTAACTTCTTTAAGGTATTTTTTAGTCCGCAATTACATCTCTAGAAATCATATTATGATAAGGGAATTTAAAATACTTTTCATAAAATGATTCGCCAAAATAAATAATTGTAAGCATTTTATAGGAATAATAATTCTGCTTCAAAAGTATATAATACAAGCAGAATGTAAATATCTTTTATTTTAATATTGTAACAAATAATTAAAAAATATATTTTTATATGGGATGTACAATCTATTCCCTTCAATGTAATCTTGTGCTTTTATTAATTGTATGTAGATTTGTATAGAGTTATTTAAAAACTTCATGTTATTATGAAGACTGTGTAAGGATTATAAATTTTGATGTATTTAAATTAATGAAATGACTTGTTGTTGATGTGTATATTTCATTTAAAAATTATCGATTTTACTGAATTCTTTAGTTTCTCCACTACTATTATTTCTCAATTATTTCATGTGCAGTCAAAGCTTAATTAGCTCTAATATATAAATACAGCCCCGGTGAATAAGTGGTTAAGTCAAATTTTGTCCAAAATGAATTAATTGTATCGAGGGAAGTGGTCTCTTTGGCTTCAAAAGGGGTTGTAATATGAGCAATAACTCAATTTCAAGGCAAGGCCTTGCCTAGCCACTTATGTACTACGAGAGTGACAAGATTCCCCATTCCTCCCCTACAATTAACTCATTCTGGACAAAATTCAACCTAGCAACTGATTTATTAGAGATGCAGATTTGTAGACTGACTTTGCCAACTTAAAAAAAAAAATTATTAAACAATGAATAATCGTTCTTGTTATGATTTGAACTCTTAAACAAATTAGTAAAATATTTTTGGCCCTAATATGTTATTTTCTAGACAGAACACACATCTAAAATTAGGCAGCCATTTTCTGTCATACTCCTCCATACCCTGTCAGTCATTAATGTTATATTGAAAATTCTGTATTTAAAAAAAATGTATATATGCCATGTCTACATACTCATAGTTCCAGGAGCTATATATTTGTTTGGAATTGGTGAATAAAATTGGCACTACAGGCTGGAGGCTCCCATTTATTGATTAGACATATTCCATTTATAGAAACAATATTTTATTAATAGCATAGCTTAAAATGAGAAAGAACTAGTGAGCCCCATCACTTGAGTCCTAATCCTATCACTCATGAGACAACCAGCACACCCCCCATCATCATCCCTCTCTTAAAATTGAATGGTGCACTAAAAAAGATTCCGTCAATCCTATTTATTCTGATAAATATCTATTTCAAATAAACCAAGGGGTTAGGGAAAAAAATAGCATAACGTTATTGTCAAATTACTATTTATTATTTCTTAGTTTCAGTAAAAAAAGAATAGGAAATATGAAACAGTGCAGTGAAAACTGGGTTATCCTGGACAAGCAAGTCCTGTGACAGCTGCCGATATGAAATTCCTGCAGAGAGTCTTAGGAAAGACCAGGAGGGATCGCGTCAGGAATGAAAGCATAAGAGAAGAGCGGGAAGTAACACAGCTAAGGGATTCCATCAAAACCAAACAGCTAAAGTGAATTGGCCACGTTTGTCGGATGGAGGAAGAGAGAGACCCAAGGAAGGCGATGGAAGCTAGACCCACTGGAAGGAGGCCAAGAGGCCGTCCCAGAGCTTCCTATTCACCTCATATGAGGGGAGAGAGGCAAGACCTTCCAGGAAATGAGGCAGCTAAGTAAGAGATGGAGAGCTGCATTGGCTGGAGGCTCCTGGATGCTAGGAAATGGCATAAGAAAAAGTCAAAGAAGAAGAAAAACTTTAGTAATACATTGTTACTGTTTAACTAAAGATTATGTTAAGGCCAAAATAAATCTTTAAATTGAAAATTGTATCTTTCAAATTTAAAGGGAAGATATCAAGTATTTGAAATGTTGATAGTATGAGCAGGTTTGCCACCATTACAGACTTCAGTCTTCACCAAGTTTATTTATATACCTCTAATAAACGCTCTCTTGACCTTATTACGCCCATGATTAGGTAATATAAAATAAGATTAGACTCGAAAAAATAAATAAGTCATGTAATTGAACTAATTAATTTACAGGCCACCAATGTCTAAATACCTTTCTGGAGCCTTGTTTGGCGATGATAGTTGAGGACTACAGTCTCGAACTCGGTCCCGAGCCTGTGCGGTGTAAGGTACTCGTTAAAGATCCCTATTTTAATTGCCCTATCTAGATGGGCAAAAAGTAGTGCTCCTTCTGTTTTTTGTTGTTTGTAATAAGATAGCTATAAATACAATATATCATACTTAAGGTCAATGAGTATTAGTGATCCATGAGCATTTGTATCAGGGATCTTTGGACTCAGATCCACCCCCCACGGGAGGAAAGCAGAGCGAGACCACCGGAGATCCGAGCGCTTCTTTCCCAGCCTCGTCAATGTTGAGACCAGTGGAGACTGAATAAGTGCACTAGTGTGCTTCCGTTGTATCATTGTCCGATTAGCCATGGTACCATGTAGTGACATTAAAATATATCGTGAGATGCATTACTGGTATTCATCAACATAATGGCATTTATTGGGTTGTCCAGAAAATATGCAGGATTTTATGTTTTCTTTAAAACACCATTCCAAATATTAAACTATTAAGTTTGTTGGATGTTTTACATTTATAAATCTAAACACTACTTAATCCTCTTTCTTGTTTGTTTACCTCTTTATCGTTTAGCTACTTCTAAATAGTCTTCACCTATTTTGTTTTACGAATTCAAACTCGGGGCCTATACGACTCGTATAAATATGAACGAAGTCTAGGGCGAAGGCAGTATAAGTGAGTATCACTGTTCAACGGTGCGTCCAGAGATTTGAGCCTTGAAGACAAAGAAATCCGTAGAAGTTCTGCCAACTTTCAAGGTAAATCACCTTCCCAATCGCTTCGAGTTGGTCATCGACAGTTGATTTGCTGACTTCGAGCATCCTTGCCAGTTCTCGAACAGTTGGTCTAGGATTTTCTTCCAACAAAGCTCGGAGAACGTAGTCATCAAGGGCAGAACTTATTCCACCGACTTCTTTGTCTTCAAGGCTCATATCTCCCTCTCGAAATATCTGGAAATCTCTCGTTGAACAGTGCACTGTCCCTGAATGGGTGTAAGTCAGTTTTTTAAAACTAATATTCATTTTCTACTTTTCAGTTCGGCTATGAACATTGTTATGAAGTGTCCGAAAATCGAGTTCAAAGATTATTTTACATACAGGGGAAGCCATGTTTGTGTTAAAAGAGGCAAGTTGTTTGCGAAAATATTAGAGTATTACATAAAATGGACTTGAGTATCATTAAAAGAAATAAAAGAAGATTCAGAAATTTGGATGAAATAAAGGACCCATTTCGATTGGCAATAGCTTTAATACAAGACTAATAAGTATTGATTAAGGTATCTGTTCCGCAAGTTGTCGCTTCGAGTTGAGTTACAAGTTTTAACTGTTTATTAGTTTCATTTTTAATATTTTCCCAAAATACAAGTTTTCGTGAGCTTTAGTATGGAAAAGAGAATCTAATTATGGGAAAGGTATACATGTACTTTGGTAATCATTTCATCAAGAAATAAAAGTTTCTATCAACATTTAGAAGTGTAGATGATATATGTTTGTTGAAACGTTCACGAAGTATATACATTTCCCATAATTACATTCTCTTTTCCATACTAAAGCTCATGATAGTTTGTATTTTTGGAAAATATTAAAAATGAAACTAATAAACAATAAAAACTTGTTGTGACTCAACTCGAAACGACATGCGGAATAATTACCTTGATTTATAATAAAAGGTATCATTAGGAGTGAATAATAACACTTCAAGGAACAAACAATTTTATTAGTCTCATTTTAATGAGGCAAATCACCATGGTAACCACCTTGCTGATGCTCTTCGCGGCCATTTTGATGCTGGCATATGTAACAATACTTAGTTTTTAATAATTGGATTATAATTTTAAAAAACTAATATAATGAATCAAAAATACTTGACGAATTCTTGAAAGCAGTTCGATGCAGTAAGGAAGGGAGAATTTTCGCCATAAGATGGAAATATTGTTATTTGATGGCGTTGGAAAAAAAAATGGGAAATATTATTAAATTATTCAATTATCATGTAATCCGGATGGCATTGGCCCTAGGATAAAAGCCTAGCGATGGACAGTTGAACTCAGTACTAGATCGGGAAGCGAACTAGCGTACGAGCTGCTCTCGAAGTGTGAAGCCTTCAAGACCTGCGCAGGCGACTCTCCAGTATCTTTTTTGGAAGCGCTCTTTCTGCTTTTGCATTTATCGTTTAAAAGCCCGCCATTACCGGCCGAAGGGGTTCACGATGACTGCTGGAGAGGAAATTAAGCGTGAGTATTAAAAAAAAATTATTACTACTTATCTATGTACATTCATATGTACCATAAAGCCAAAAAAAGTACGAAACATTTCTTTAAAAAAATATATGTATGAACAAAAAAATTTTTTTCTTTTTAGAACAAAAAAATATAAATTTCCTTAAAGAAAAAAAAGACATTCAATGAAATTCCATCAATACTTATATTTTAAATTTAAAAATCAAATATTTTATCCACTTTGCACTTTTATTCCTTGAATAAAAATTATGATAAATTTCGTTAAAAGTTATAAATTGAGTAAAATATGTTACTTAAAGCATCGAATAAAAAAATAAAAAAATAAAATATATATATATATATATATACATATATATGTATATATATTTTTTAAAACTTATAATTTAATTTTTAAAGGTATTTATTTTACTCGTTGTATTTCATCCAGTATATAATAATATTAGTACATACGAATTTCGAATAAAAAAATCATGATTTTCTTTAAAAATTATAGTTTTAACTTTAAAAATGAAATATTTTATCCTATTTGTACTTTACCCCCCATATTAAGAATATAAGACTTTCAATGAAAATATGTTAAAAAATGTATTTAAATTTATTTTTGCACTTTAAACCGTAGATAATAACTTCAAAAATAGTTTCTCAATATAGTAATGAAATTATTTTTAGATTATCTTTTTTTTTTAATTGTATACATTTATTAGGATTTTTTCAAATATTTTGACCTTTTTTCTAAAAAAAAAGGTAGAAAAGTTCAAAAGATGGTTGTTTTTAACATATGCTTTCCTAATTTGAAAATATATTCAATTATAGTAATGTTTATGTAATTAGTTTTGAAAATAGGTTAACAATGATGTCACATGTTTCAATTTTTTCATACAGATTTGAGAAATGCTTGCATGAAATACTTTTTAAATGAAATAACTTTTTTTTGTCATTTACCAATTATTATAGTTAAAGTTAACTGACTTAAATAGTAGTATTTAAGTAATTTAATCAGTTTTAAGCTTTAATTTATTATTTAATTAAACATATTATTGAGAAAATCATAACGGCGATAATTCGTCGTTCCAAAACCAAAATTATTTGAAAACAAGCTGAACAGTTAACTGAACATCTTACAGAAAAAAGATGGATAACTTTTTAACTACATCCTTCTGATTTTGGATCTTTTATTATTGATGAAGTAGCATAATCGTTTAAGTATGTTAATTAATGATAAAATACATAACCTCAAAAATAGCAAATTTCGCAAATAGGCCATTTAAACTTGGAAACGAACAGTGTTAACGTTGCGATTTTCTCCTTCATATGTTACAAAGTCAGCATCTCAAATTAAATATTACATCTAAAATTGCATATTTCAATTTAATAGCCATTTATATAAATTAAAAAAAAAATGTACTTTATTGAGTAAATTATTTCTTGATAAAGTATATTTCTATTGTATTGATGATTTTTCTCTATCAGAGCAACCTTTGGTCGAGGTATGGACATATTGTTTTCCTAATGGTGAGGATTGTGAAGTAGTCTTAAATCCGTGTAGTGTTTTCTTATAGGAGCTTACATGTCGTCATTTCCGCTAATAATGAGAAAGTTCAATAAAATATTTATCTATTCGGGATTTAAACCGTTTTAATACCAATATATCTTAGTTCGTAATAATAGCGAAACGAACCAGGGACAGATGAAATTGCACAAAGTTTCATATTATACAGCCATACTACCCCTCATGTTGCAGATTATCCCTCAAGCAATTCTTTTAACTTATTAACAACAGCTATATCCCTATTTTGTTATTTAGTTATATAAAGAAATATCATCCTAAATCTAGAGTAAACATTTTGACACTTAAAAAAGCTGGTATGTTCTAATTAAATAATTCTAATAACAGTTCAGATTTTTTGAAGATTGGGAAATAAAAACATAATTGAACACCATATTTCTCACTTTTCATTTAGCTATATTAGTAGCGAGGTATCTCACTACCTAACTGGAACTTTTCTATTAAATTTAGGATATCGGGTTCAAGACCGGCAGCCGAAGATAAATCGTTAATTTTTGAAACAGCCGTTGATTGACGATGTATGATCTAAAGAACCTCTAGTGGGTTAAGCTTTAATAAGTGAAAAAACTTGACGGTTGATCGTGATTTCGCTCATATCATAACCCTGCACAACCGTTGGTTTAAAGCAGCAGTCCTTATTGAATAATAAATTCATGATCTTTCATAGAATGCAGCGGTAAAAGTAAATTGTAAAAGGTAAAAGGTTTTTTTTAACAGACATTTTTCACTTCTTTTGAGGCTTGAGTTTTATCCAGTAAAAGGTCAGCTGATTGTTCGATTAAATTTGTCATATTTTTGAGCCTTTATTAATGGCGGCATATTAAGCTGGAAAAATAGATAATGTTGCCCAGGGAATAACTAACCTATTATTATGTTTTAACATTAACTCAAAATAGCGAAATTTTCCTAGGCTCTTATTGGTCACAAAATAACTCCGATTTTTGATTAATTTTAAATCCAAAATCACGTTTTTAAAATTAATTTGAACAGTTTCTATCCTATTTTTCCTGGACAAACCACTGTTTTACTTGGTCGAAGGTCTGTGGAAAAAGCTGGAAATGCATCTTGTATCCTTGGTTTCGTGACCTAGAAAACAGAGGTCAAATTTGTCCCCTAAATTTGGGAGTTGCTCTTGTCAACCAAGCAGAAATTGGGTACGTAGTATTTTGTCCTAGGTGGAAAAATACCATGAGAATGGGGTCAAAATTCAGTCAATTTTTCGGCATGCTCTTTGAGCCCCTCAAAATTGACATAAAATTTGGAGGGCTGAAACATAAATCATTTCAAAGGGGAAACTTAGTTCTACCGTCCTTCTGTCGCATCATGTGATTTCAAATATCTTCTTTTTTTTTTATCAGACTTTTGCGATAGAGTTCTAATGCAGTTTTTTTTAAATGAATGTTTGATCAAATTGCGAAAGAGAGTCAAATGAACATCCCATACTGGAATAAAGAACAACAAAGATTTCATATTAAGATGAAAATGCAAGCATAGCAGGTAAAATCTCAAATCATGATTTGAAAGGAAGTTACACGTGATTCTGAGAGTGATTGTCGTGTGTGAAATAATGCCGATAGCAACACTGACTATCGATAGTTTTGAACTATCGATTTATTAATAGTGCTATCGACGATTGCCGATCTCTAACTTTAGCATTCTGCTCTGAGCCACACCAAATAATAAACAAACTATCCTGATTGCATTATATGAAATTTATACTTTAACAATTTGAAAAGAAAGTGGAAAGTATAGGACTACGGTAACAAACTTTCATAAACCATTCGAATAATTTATAAGAATTGGGTAGGACTCTGCAATCGAAGTAGGAAGGACATTTTGAACATATAGTAAACGCCTCTAAGTTGTAAAAAGTAGTTCTATTTAGATCGTTACCCATTAATTAATAATATTTCTTTCTTTGTGATCATTTCTTTTTTAAACAAGCGATAATTCTTTAGTAAATGAAGATCATTTTCAGATGGGAAAGTGCAAATTTTAACATCTCGCAAGGTTATAAATGGCACGCTTTCTTTGACTACAAGCGTCTAGGGATTCACAAATGAGAATCAGTTTTCGGCTAAGATCGGCTCCATTCGTAGTCCCTAACCCAACTAGGCCCCAGTGTCTTTCCGTACTTCGTCTTTAATATTTCTTAAGAGATATTATTAATAAATGAATGAAATAAAATTACCTTTAAAGGAAAGCAAAAATTAGTTAAACATTTATCAACCGATTCTCATGAATCTGAAGAACTATAAACAGTCGAGTAAAAACAGATAACAATATAACGTGTGTGGCCCCCGACTCAAAAGCGAATAACTACAAACACTTAAAAATCGCCTTTCTTTCACGTTTTAAAATTTTATGCTCCGGAATCTTTAGATTAGATTCAGGAGAGGATTAAAATCACGAGAAATAAAGTCGTGTTAGACAAAATAATTTGACAAAGCTAGCAAAAATGTGAAATGGTCAATGTTGGAAATTTCGGAGTTACCCGCTTTTGATCCTGAACGCTCCATATATTACTATTTATTTTTCTCGACTGTTTATATTTAAATATTTGAAAATATACGGAAACATAAGAACCCGAGACTTATTTCGAGTGGTCACAGATTCATTGAAGGTGATTAAGTTAGTTCTATCCGAGGGAGCAACCTTCTTCATTCCCAAGTTTTGTTTTAATCTAAATAATCAAGCAACTTTTTCCTTGAATTGATGTAATGTAATTGCTCTCCTTAGCAAGATCTAAAGTGATAAAGCAATTAGTTCTTTTTCTATTGAAAAGTTTTTTTTAAATCATTTTTTTGTAGAAAAGAAATCCAATTTGTTTTTCTATTTGATTCCCCTTCAAAACATCTTCAGCATCTACTGACAGTAGATTGTGGGAATATTTTCAGAAATTACCAAGGCTCCGCCTAAATGAAATCGTACACCAATTAGTGTAAGTTTAGAAAAAGTAGCCAAACCAACCTTTCTGTATCTTGAACGAAGCAGACAAAAAATAGGATTTTATCTTGGGACTATTTGGTGGAAGGGGGTGGGGAATCCGAAAGGAGCCGATTTCACCCGAAAGCTGGTTCTCATCTATGAATCCCTAGGCGCTAGTGTCTTTCTTTGTGTCAAAAAGAGAAAGTTGTATATGTTTTCTAGAAATTTGTTGATGAGTTACCCTTTTGATGCTTTTTATCTAATTAATGATAGTTGACTGTTCATATTGATCACTCAGCTTTACTTTAAGTTAATTTTAATTTTCATGTGTAGTTTTTTATTTTATTTACTTTATAATTGAATGAAGTCTTAATTATTTTTGTTTATACTTTGTGTGTGATTGAATATGCTTTCACTAGATTCAATCAAGGAAATGGGTATTATTCATTTGCAAAATAAACTATGCCAGAAAAATAACTATATGTAAACAAATCAATTTTCTAATGTATTTCAATTGTATTAATAATATAATTTATGTTGACAGCTAGTGAGGTAGAGTCACAGTTGGAGAAGGAGGTGGGGAAAGGGAACGCAATAGCAGCGCCAGTCGCCAATGGCCCAGAGACCACAAAGCTCACCATTAGGCTTCAGACGTGGGACAAGTTGGAATCTATGGATCAGGTGAACGGATTGCCGATGTCGCAGTAGATTGAGTAATCATTCTGAGCAAACTGATTGTTATCCATATCTGTTTTAGGTTGTTTTTCCCAGGCCATGCAAGTTCCGGATTCCAAGATTCAAAGGTGAGAATGAAGCCGTTGAAAAACTGGCCCAGCTGGAAGCATTTCGAGCTGCAAAAGTTGTAAAAGTGAACCTAGACAAAGCTCATGAGAGGGTTCGACTTGAAGTTATTCAGGTTTGTAATCATAATATGGTGGAACCTTTCCAGAAGACACCTCTCTCTAACTGTTACCCCTTATACCCGACAATTTTCATAAATTTCAATACTTGTTTTTTCATCTAAGTATCATTTCCAGTCTAGTTAGGATGAAATGGACATGCTATTTTTAATAAGATGTTTAATTGAAGAAGGCATTGCTGCACAACTGAAAAATCAGTAGATTCATGAGTATCATGAATGTTCAAGGATAGATTGAGGCGAATCATAAACTGCTCACTACAGTTTGTCTTCCAGGTCCCGAGGAAGTTTCATGTGTCACACCACTCTTCCTCTCCATCCGTAGGCTCTATTTCCTATGTTTGTTCTTTCTAAACCACCAACTCACTACATCCATCTTATATCTATAGTCTCCTACAGTTAAAATCCTCTATCCAACCCCAGTTCACAAGATCTCGCCTTTCCGACGTTTATACCTGTCCCCACCGAACCAAAACATTTGAGCGTTCCTTTCTATCTCACCCATTCTACCACTCTTTGGAACTGGCTCCCACCAGATATCTGTCATGCATCTTCCTTATCCACATTCAAATTTAGCTTTTTTTAAATTCCCGAGAGATGCTTTCTAATCAGTAATAATTCATCAGAATTGGTTGATGAATTATTGTAAATATTGTCCACTCATAATATTACAATTTTTTTATATTGTTAGGTGGTTTTATTTATTTTCTCTGAGGTTATTTCTTTCTATTGTAAATTTGTATCCTGTTTGTTTATTCACTACCAGAACATACTTTTTAGTTTATATTTATTTTCATTTTTTATTTAAATATTGAGTTATTCTAATAATGTATCATTTTTGCCAGGTATTCAAGTATTAAATTTTGTACACATTTGTTATTCTTAAGCGAGCTGGTCCCTGAATATAATTTTTTTTCTTCTATTCTATCTGTTAAAGAGAGGTTTCATTGTATATTTCTAATCTCAATGCATGTGATAAAAACAGTTTTTAAACAATCATAATCTATTATTTACAGAAAGGGAAGTCCTTAATTGCTGGAACACCAGGTCTGAAAGAAGCTGTATTCTTGCTTATGAGACCGCCAATGGAAGCGAACAAGCTGGCGAACAGAATGGCTGCTTCACGGATAGGTATCCGTCACCTAGGAACAGCGTTAGACTTCAGTTCCGGCATTAAAGCTGATTTGGTTGTTCTGGGATCAGTAGCTGTTGATAAGAAAGGTGAGATTGTGGGTCTCTCGGCTGTAAACTGATCTAGATTATTGTAGTCAACTTTTATCTAGGGCAGATGAAATTTAGTTTTCCATATTTTTTTCATAGTTAGTTATAAATTTTATATTTTTCAGCTAGGCAACTTAGTTAAATGGTATCATGAGGTTCAATGTTTTATTATTCATCAATGCTAAGAATATAATTTAATTACAATTTTATAGGACACCGTATTGGAAAGGGTGAGGGATTCACGGACCTAGAATATGCCCTCTTATCTAAACTTGGCATCATTATCGAAGATGCAGTTATAGCAACTGTAGTTCATGATCTTCAGGTAATTCTTCAGTCTCAGTCTTTTCAATAGATAATGAAGAAATTCATCGAAAGTCTATGGGTAGATCATAATTTTATAAATTGCTTTGATTTTGTATTTCTAGGTGTACGAAGAGTTTCCTGATTCACTGTTTAAGCCTTGGGATGTCCCAGTCGACATAATTATAACCCCTACTCAGGTAATCCATGTTGAGAAAAAGCTTCCCCGTCCAGAGCTGACATGGAATCTTCTGTCGAATCGGAGGGTCAATGACATTCCGATCATCAAGCAGCTTCTTGAAAAGGAGCAACTGTGAGGATTATTATAATTATTACATTTTCATTTAACAAATACTGGACCATTAAGTGTTATTGGTTTTGTTTCGTCATTGAGCAGCTTGGCTATTTGAAATATCTCAAACTGATGCAGTGTAGTTAAGTATAGCTAATATATAATGGTGGTAAACAGGTCAGGAGCTACTGTCACTCTGAAAGATGTCGACTCTGAACCGGAGGGACCCTCAGGCTACTGGCCGCCGCTAAGAACCAAGAGGAGAAGGTTTGTGCGGCGCAGGAGGCTGACCTCAGCACCACCCGACGGGCAACCTCGAGGAGCTGCTAACAGGAACTCGAGCGCTCCTCCTCCAAGGGGGCGCACGTTCCGTCGCAGTGGTAGGAGGGTGACGCTCCAGGCGCAGGGCAGTGCTTCAGGAGACAAGGTGAATAATTGATTGAAGTAAGGTTTAAATGTAAGAAAGGAAAATGGCAAATTAAATTCTTCATGCTACGACCAAAAACTTATTAGTTTTTTTTTGTTTTTTTTTAAGAATTGTAAATGATACAGTTTTAATTTTTATGTGACTTTAAATTCAACAACTTGAAGAGTGAGCTTTAATTAAATTTAAGTCCAAACTTTAATTGATTAATGTTTTAGTTTAATACGTATGGGATAGAAATTAAATTTGATAATTATCATGAAATAGGTAATATCAATATTAATATTAAACTTTTTTTATTAAAATCTATTTTTATACCAAATTATAATTACTTTTTGCATCCTTTAACAGATCTTGACTATGAACTGTGGCCATATTTTTGGCTTTAATTCTTCATAATGATTGTATTCCGAGTAAAAAACTATTAAGAAAATGAAATTATGTTTGAAATGAGGTTATGGTGAGAAGATAATCAAACCAACTTAAAGTAGTGAACTTTGTAGTGAAATTGTCTCTACTAGATCTCCATCACTCAATATAATTCAAATTAGAGGTGTTTGATAGCAAAAGATCAATAATTATGTTTATTAGCAATTTCAAGTTAGCTTTCCAAAGGATGTAATCTTAGTGTGAAACAAATGTTTTTATGAATTGGTTACAAAAGTTATTGCATATGCAACAAGCACAAAACATTTAAAAAAATAAAAAATTAAAGGTCAGTCTGTCATTATAAACATTTACCAAACATAGAATAATGTGATGAACAATCTACAAGTGTTGCAGGGAAAAGTGAACTGCGATGATTGAGACGATCTTGAAATTTTGTGGAAATATTGAGTAATGATAAAAGAAAAGAAGGTTATTGTCACTATACTAATACAATAGATTGAAATAATATTTAAATCTTCTAAGGCAATGATAAAATGATAAAAAAGAAGGTAACTAATGTCAATAATATCAGAAAATTTAAAATATTTGTTGTGCGATCAAAGATGATTTTTCCTCCTTGAGCAATACTTATCAAATCCAGGGCATTTCAACATAACAGTGGTACGAGATCGCTCAGGGACTGGAGAATGGAAGTTGAAACAATAGAAGACTGGCATACCATGTAGGAGGAGGCCAGCAGCTACAAGTTAGGTTTGGGAATTTGCTTTAAATTTCTGCTATCGCACTCCCAACCTCTTCTTGGCATCTCAAGTAAATAAACTCATTTAAAATGCTTCGATGTGGACTCCTTTTTTATTACATTCGAGGCTTTGAGAGTTGGACGAGCGTCTGAAGGATCTTCTATGTCCAGTTTGTTTGTCCATCGATGGGCCTGTATGCATGTGTAGTTCCAGTTGTGACATTATCCATATCTCTCTCCCGTTTCTTCATAGCAATAATAAAAATATATATATATACATAAAGAGGAGATGAAGGCCAAAGTTACTGCTTTAAGGTGCACATTTCTGATCACACTCGTTTTTTCAGTCATCGTAGCAATTCGTGGAGCCCATCTAAGCCTCCATATGCAAATGAGTCTCATAATGTTTGGTTCTATTGTAAGAATGATATTTCAATAGTCTCATTTACATGAATACAATTTTTTTATTTTAAAGATCTAAAAAAATGAAATAATTTGTGCGTTCGTTGTTCATGAGAAAAACAGTTTAATCCCCTTGTTTTATGACAGTGTAAAGGACAGCTGGGTTAAACAATATATTTTGTTCTGAAAAAATTTTAACAATTAAGTTTATTCCTTTTAGATATCAGTTTTACTTTTTACAGCTTCTAGCTTCTAGAGGGTAGAATACTGAAGGTTCTGGATTCAAATCCACCTCATGCAAATACATTATTTAATTTAATAACAGATCTGCCTACCCTACTGTAGCTCACTCAATCTAAAAAGTAGGTACCCTTAATAGGAGGAAAAACCTGATGGTTGAGTGTGACGTCGACCAGATCACCTACTTGCACAACTGTTGCCTTAGAAACAGTAAAGTCTCTAACATATGCTCTGTTACAGTTACATTCATGGGTTGTAGTGATATTTTTTTTTATTAGCTTCTAAAATATAAAATTATAACTTAAAAATTGATCCTGTCTATTAATATAATGTATGGAACAGGTTGACAATAATAAAGTTGGAATGGGAATGGGTAGAAGGATGATGGGCCCACCAATGAGAAGAATCCGCAGGCCACGGTATACCGTAGACTTTAGCGTGCGAATAGACGGACTCACTTCCGGCATCCGCATCAGGGAGCTGAAGGCTGCGCTTTTCGAACGGAACGTCCGCCCGGTTGACATCTCGTGGCGTGCGGCTAAGGGAGTTGCGCTCCTTCACTTTGCTAAGGTGAGTTGAATAGTGTTTGAGACAACAGCCAAGAATTATAGCTTTTTAAGATAATTTAATCTATTATTTATCAGCTGGTTTAAAAAAACATCAAATATTGATTTTAATTTTAGCTTTTGTGAAACAATAACTATGTAACTATATAAAAATTGTATTTTGATTTAAATGAGTTGAATTAAAATCATTAGGAGCCTTCTTTTTTTTTTTTTGAGAAAATTTAAAAACAAATAAAATTAATGATATTAGGTGGCACTGTGATAAGACTATGTTGTCAAAAATGTTTGCTGAAGTATGACTAGTTACACTTTTTTTATCCAGGAAATTTCAGTTTCATGCCACTTGTCGGTTTGAACCTAGATTTACCACCACATACACGTCACGTATAGACCGTTTATCGAAACTGGTTGTTTGTGCTTGAGGCCTAAAACATGTATTTTTATTGAAAACTATGGATTAGATTTTTTCATTATTACAATCCACCCTTGTATTACTGTATATTTATTTGCAAATGATGAAGGGATTTTTCGTAGTATCGTAACAATTAGTTTAACTATATTTGAACTGTTAAGTTGTGAAATCTGACTAGTCTATGTTTGGGGAATTTTAAAGTATTAGGAGATCCATATTCTGTTGAGACAGAACGTATTTTCACATATTTTTGTCTTAGTACCATAAGCCTGATTGATTATATATCAAGTGATATGAGGGCTTTAATTGAATGAGACTTGTAAAGACACTGAAAATAGGTTTATGAATGACGGTTGAAAAATATTTTTCTCTCCATATGGTGGTGCTGTTTTAGCTGTTCCCACAAGGAAAAACAATTGATTCGAAGATCTGCTGCATGCGTCTAAGAAAATTAGACCAAGCATTGTGACAGAAATGCCCATAACCAGACAATGGTTGTAATGTTGTATTCCACGATGACGTCAGATCACATTCTGCAATAACCAGAGAGCAAAAGTGCATCTTGAATGGAAAGTTTTATTACCCCCTAGTTTTATTTTCCAAACCTTGCACCATCCAACTACCACTCATTGCGATCCCTCCAAAACTCACTCAAGGGGTATTCGTTTGCTGATGAGAAAGATGTAAAAACGTATCTTGATCAGTTTTTCACTTTAAAACAGAATAATGAAATTGTCAGAATGATGGCAAGAGGTCATTAATAAAAACCGTGAATACATTGTAGAAGAAAATTTATTCTTTGTATAAAAAGACTTGTTTCACCCTTCAAACACCGAATGAACTTATGGATTCACCAAATACTTACAAGTTTATGTTACCTTTTTAGAGATTATTTAAGCTCATTACGGGCAGGATATCTTAAGCACTTTTGATTTAAGCAATAAAAAGATTTTAGTATGAAATAATCTGATCATTGTTTTCAGTTAATTTTAATGAGTCATTTAATATCTTTTTATGTTCTATGTTGCTATAATTATGAGTAAATCATGTATATGCTTATATATACTAATAATGAATGTATATACTTATATTTATTGACCCTCAATGAACTAAATATCTTTGGTTATAAGAACTTTATTTTGGTCTCTTGTGATTTCTCAAAAATTAATAAACAATAATTGTAACTATTGCATGAAAAAATGTATAAATCAATTCAGTATTGAGGCGGCCTAAATTAGGTCATATTAGAAAGGGGCTCGCTTCAAACAAACTGAAAAATTATGATTATTAAATTAAATTAAGTTTCAAAACTGTGACAGTGATGAGTTGGCTGATCAAGTTGGAATAGCTTGAGTTTTAAAGTTATGGCATATTCCTCAGTATTTGAAGTATGCTCCCGTGGATTTTCTTCTATAATCCTACAGCTACAAATTTAATTTGGTTCTTTAGGTGCTTACTTTATTCTGCTTGTTCCTTGTGATATATTTACATTCTTAATTTAGTGTGCTGTATTTGATCAATTATTTTAATATTTATATTTAAGATTCAGAGAAGAGTTTCTAAAATTTTTTCATTGCTTGACTAAAGCCAATGTTACAGAGAAGGCCAAATCAAAGCACGACAACAAACAGCGTTGGAATGGACGAGGTAGTTTCAATGCTGCAAGGGCTTGCTATTAAATCGGGTGATGGTGCGACTACTCCGGAACTAAAGGTGGAAGGAGTGAAACCGATTCTGAGAGCGTCGAGCTTGGTGGAGCAGGCTACAACCGTAATCCAGGAGCAGACAACTGCGAGCGCTCCTGCAGTGAGCCCTTCCTCGCCACCCCCGGCCCTCAACAGCCCATCCAGCAACAGCCCTGCCCCGGCCGTCGACATCAGCTCGGCGCCGACCGCCCAAGTGTCTGCTTGATTCATCCGTCTCCAATCGTCGCCTTCATAGTTCATGGCCAAAAAAATGTAGTTTGATAATTGATAACTTAAAAAAAAAAAAAAGAAAAAGCTTGTTAGTTGTTTATCCCTTGTTTATACACACGTTAAGGGTGGATCATTTTGTTTTTCTCAAGTTAGTTTCATTTCTGTATTGTGTTTTTACGAAACTTGAAAGAATGTTGAGTGAGGAATAAAGTTTATATTGTTCTGTTGTGTGTTTAAGGGTCGATTAAAAATGTCAAAGGATGTTGTAATGGGCCAAGATTAAAAGAGTTTTGTTAATGTAAAAGGTGTTTTGCTTTTTAATTTTATATTTTAGATTTAAAATCTAGATAAAATTATCTTAGTTTAGTTTCCTGTTCTAGGTTGTTATATAACTTAAAGATAATTAAAAAAGCTGGTCAGTGTTATGTAATAACTGTTGTTGATGAAGGTTTAAACTTTAAAAGATGATTAACAATGCGGGTAATTAATTTGTATTTTTTCCTTAGAATAGTCTTCAGCAAATAAGTGTCTCATGAAGCTAGGAAGTGTAAGTATAAGTAGAAAGTATGGATTCTTGTCGAAGGGTTCTATTATTTTAAGTGCATGCAAGGCCATGTGAGGCTCAGTTGTTTTTAATTTTGGCTGTTTTAGCTAGAAAAATTGGCTATTTTATGTTGTATCCTTATATATTTTTACTGACTAAATAAATAAGGTTGATTTTTAACATCTTTTTATTTATTATAAATTACCTTATATTGATATTGTTTATTAAACCACTGGGTGTTAGATCATTGTAGGTATTAGAACTAAAGGTGTCTCATGAAATGTTTTATAAGATTCATCTTCAGACTCAGGTAACTTTTACGCAGTTAAATTGACTTTTTTCCTCTCTACAACAGTCTATTTCTTTGGTTCTTTCCTCTTCCATTCTCTAGATCAAACTTGTTTCAGACGAGGAGAGATAATGTAATGTATGTTACTATGTGATCATAGACCACAACTAACATTAGCAGTAAGAGAACCTATGGCAGTGTTCCTTTGAAGAATGTCTGCAAGGCATTTAATATGGCAAAAAAAAAAAAAGTAGCATTAAAATCAATAAAGAATCTATAAAGTAGCTAAGTCAAGGCCAAAGATTACAAGGAAATTGTTGCCTTAGCGACATAAAAACAATACAAAATTAACGTTTTTGAGATATATGTGGTATATAAAATTACTTTTCTAGTTTAGTGTCACGAGATCTTATGTTCGTCGCTAATGGCAGTTGAAGCTGGGATGTTGCTCATCCTTAGTTTGATCCTCTGTCATAAGATCACCTCTTTCTCCAATATTCCTCTTCAGAATTCATCAATAAAGTTTTAGGTATCTGTTCTGCAGGTTATCCCTTCGAGTTGATTTACAAATTTTGTCTGTTTATTCGTTTCATTTTTAATATTTTCCAAAAATACAAGTGGTCTTGAGCTTTAGAATGGAAAAAAGAAAGTAATTATGGGTAATGAGTAGAGTTCAGTAATCGTTTCGTCAAGAAATAATAGTTTCAATTAAGATTTCGAAGTATATATGATATATGTTTGTTATCATTTCTAGACGAAATGATTACCGAAGTATAAACATTTCTAATAATTAAATTCTCTTTTCCATACTAAAGCTCATAATAACTTGTATTTTTGGAAAATATTAAAAGAGAAGCGAATGAAAAGTTAAAACTTCTGGCGACTTGGTAATCTCGATAGATCTTTAATTTGTACTAAATCTGGGTGTTGTATCTCCCATTTATCAATCCTCTGGCACTTTTTATTTTTTCTTGTCGTCAGTGTATATCTTGCCTATGTAGATTATATATCTTACCTAGGTATTGTTATCCGCTAGATCTGTAGGTCCTTGTTGATCACTATAAATTGTTTTCCTGGTCTTCCATCCTGTAGTCCCACTTGCAACCAATGGGAAAAAGAATTTTTCCATTTTATGTTTTTATATCAGACACAAAGGCTATTCCTTTGATGGATCTGGATCTTTATCTAACTAAAACTTCTTCCATGCTTATTTAATTATTGTTTCTGTATGCAGTGGTAAATATTTTCACATTTCTGATCCCAAATACAATTGCTGAGATTCTCTCTTTTCCTCTTTAGCAGGCTTGGTATTTGCTCAAGTCCTCCAGTGAAACAATCATTCTTCTCACTTCATTTCAATCAAGAGTGAAAACACTTTTCCTGCCTTCAAATGCACTATTTAATTTTTTCCTTATCACAGAAATGTTGACAATATTGGTTAGGATGACATTTTTTACAAGAAGGCCTCTGACATTACTTATCCAGTTTAAGTTATAGATAGTAAATATTAGGAGCAAAAGAACATTTTTACAACTTATAGTAATTATTAGGAACAAAAGATTTTTTTTTACAAGTTATAATGATGTATACATCAAAAGAACATTTTTACAATTTATAATAATAAAAGACGTGCTAAATTTTCAATTTTGAAAAGTCACTCTTCGAAATTGTTTACAACCCCATAAAATTTCAAATGTTGGACCGTAAAGCGACGACGATCTGGGCTTAGGATGGAATTGTAACGACTAAAAGATCGTTCAACATCTACAAATGTTATAGGCGCCTTGCTTAAAGAAGTTATCTCGTTGGAGGTAAAGGGACACGATGTTCAGAGGTGACTTTTGTTCCGCTGATAATATCAGAAATGTAGCAGATGGTCTCCCATCCTTTGTTCTTGCTCAGTACTTCTGCCAGTTTTGATCTGATCAGATCTCCCTTACTCCCAGGTATTCCTTCCACCTTTTCGATGACCTTTCTAACGTTTGCCACGTTTTCTGTCAGTGGAACAATTTGAGACTCAAGTTGGGTAATGGCTTGTGCGAGAAATACGGAATTGTTAGAAATGAAGGTAAGGTCGTTCTTTAAATTAGGTTCTTCGAATAAAGACTTGGCTGTATTTATTGCTACTGCTTCGTCTTCAAGATGAGAAAGGACATTCTTGATTTTATCGTAGTTCTCGGAGCTTCCAGGAAAGTACCCCATCTTGTCAATATTGGTTTTTGTGGAAGGGATAAGTCTGGATAGAGATCTATTAGCATTTGAATGCGACTTGGTGCTTTTAAGAACACTTTTATAACCGAGGAGATTAAGGAATCTACGTCACTGAACAAAGATCGGACAGTTTCTGCTACTCGATGAAAGGCATGAGCAATTCACGCCACATGAATTATCTTAGGATAAAATACCTGAATAGATTGCCCAGCTTTGACCTTGTTCGGGGCAGCATCAGAGAGAAACAAAAGAAATTTTTCGTTCAAAACACCGCTGGGCCATAGGATATGCATCGAAGAATCGTGAAATGGTGGAAAGGTTACATTTTTCGAGAACTTCGGAGATCAAAAGCAATGGCTTGGAATCCACATCACTGTCAAGTTTTCCAATAACTGCATTGGCAATATACCTGCCCTCAACGTCAGTGGTTTAATCAATTGACACCCAAATCGGTCCATCTTTGATATGTTCCCGAATCTTGGCTAGTGTATCTTTATAGATATCTTCTAGGTAGTTTTTCCGCAGAGTGCTCTCGTCAGGAATTTTTTCCCCAATGTAGGTCTCTTCCTACCTAGGAACCTTTGAAATGTGGATTATTAAGTTTTTGGAAAGAGATATCTGCTCTGACCAAAGCCCGATACAGATCTGTACTCAGAGTAGACTTACTGGATGATGGAGATGTAAGGAAGGCTTGATAGGACGTCCTCTCTTTCTTTCTGTTTTTATTCTCTTTCTGCGATCCGGTGGCAACATGTTGGGTGACTTGGGAACGTTGAGAGCAAGAAACTTGTCACAAGTTGTGCTGTACAAAACGTCTCCATCACTTCAAAAAAGTTCTACTGGAAACTCGCGAAGATATTTAGCAACCAGCTGTTTGTTTGAGGCCGATGTTCGTGGCATTTCACCGAAAAAAGAATACACCAAGTGACCGAACGAATTGAATGATTAGACACTTCAACGAACGAGCTAAAAGAAAAGACAACGATGCTTCACTAACAAGTGCCAGTCACTGTTTAGAAGCATTCTCTGTAAATTACAGCAACCATTGTACCCACTGTGATTCACAGCCCTACAGTCTGTGGTTCACAGTTCCTGTTAGTTGTTTATTTAACGTCATTTTATGCTGCTATGCCTAATCGGACGATGCTACATTGGGAGCTCTAAATTTTGCCTACCCAGGTTTAATTAGGATAAGGATTTTTAACGAGTACCTGACATCGTACAGGCTCGGGACCCACGTTTAACGTCCCTTCCGAAGGACGACGTAACTAAGGATTTTTTACTCCCTTAAAAAAATCCTAGCGCCGCCTGCCGGGCTACGAACCCGCGATCTTGGGCTTAGTAGTTTGTTACGCTGACCACTAAGACTACAAGTGACCGTCACAGTTCCTGTCAACCACCTCCAAATTATGAAAATATGCCCAAAATGATAAATATGTACTTATTTTGATTAAATATGTGGAAATATGTATTTATTTTGATAAAATATGTATAAATATGAAATAACATTCAAATATGTAGAAATATTTGAAATAAAGGTAGGCTCAAACGGCTTAAAAAGTGTCAGTATGAACACTGATAGTTGAAAAACGTCTGTAAATTGCCTAGAAAAAAATATGTAAATACATACGAATCCGATCCCCAATTTTAAGATAATGGAGGGATATACAGGAGACGCTTAGATAGGATAATCAAAGAATCCAAACGCCACCGTTAAGACCAGCAGAGCTATTACGTATTACTTACTTCATTTCGAGCCCTGTTCCGTATTCATCAACGCTATTGTATTTAGTTTTATTATCCATGTTCTCATCCAACAGAACCAGATTCCCTGCAAGGATCAAGGTCAACCCCAAGGTGTTTCCTTCAGTTAAGGGTTTGTCCAACATACTTATATAATTTATCTGCTTCAGAACAGCAACTCACCACTCCACACAGTGAGTGATGAGTGTGTTTGAGTCGATTTTTTTCACCTATTTTTCACTTAATCTTCATTTTCGTTACGAGAATGGCTCCTTTAATGGCTTATAAGGAAGTAAAAAATAGTTATTTATGTGAGGTAACAATTTTTTTTTCCACAAAAAAATGGCGAAATGTTTTTCCCCAAATTTTTGAACAGGCTTTAACTTTGCAAAGGGAATCAAACAAAATTCGATTAATTAAATTTAAAAAATAATTAAACAATTTATTGTGATTTGGTATACAATTAAAAATGATTTGTAATAAGTATTGTAGACAGCCTTACGATGAAGTCTCATTCAGTTATCTTTCGCAAAAGGTTATCAAATGACCGAGAACCTGATAGAGTTAACTCCTACAAAGAAACATTTCAGAACAAACGTTATGTATCCACTGTTTGTAGTATTACTCCTTGTGTTACCATCCTTTGAGGTAAGTAGTATCTCTAGTACTATCATAATAATATACAAAAATAATTCTGTATAGGTTTTTTATGACTATCTATGAATAATCACGGTGGGGAAACTGGTCCGGGTGGAGGTCAAATAAATAATTCCTTAAACATTGATAAACTATTTATTAGAACCTGATGTTTCGAGCCACATTACAGATCTTCTTCAGGGCTTATAATGTTTGATATTAAACTATTTATTAGAACCTGATGTTTCGAGCCACATTACAGATCTTCTTCAGGGCTTATAATGTTTGATATCATATCATATTATCATGATATCAACATTCTAAGGGGATGAAATAGAAATAAATGTTTAGTGTTATATGTTTTGTTTATCAAGAATACTTAGAGTCGTGAGCGAAGTTGTACAATAATTTTTTTTTTTAATTATTTTAATGAATTATACAACTGTAATATATACATCTAGTACAAGGACTATATGGCTAACTAGATACATGAAAGGACATGTAGAGGCACTACCCATTGGCAGCACTCTAATTACATTTCTATTATAGAAGGTTCCGAGGCCATCTTCTCTTCAGACACCTAGGAGGATTGTCCGGGATGGAATTGGATGCAAGGATGGAAACTAGTGGGTTTGGATGGACCTGGAGTTTATTATGGAATGATAGTTATCTGGAATGGGCTAAATCTGTTACACATGCAAGGTCTTTATGGATGGTTTTATTTGTGACAAAATAAGGAGCGTTTAGAATTTTGCGAAGGATTTTGGATTGCCAGGATTGAATACGAGAGGAATTTGATGGTTTGGTGGAGCCCCATAGTTGTACAATAATATATTTTAATTTAGAAATTGGATTACTATGTTTCGGCGAACAATTTATGACGTTGTACTTAAATATTAAAATAAAAATTATGAATAGATGAAAAATAAATTTAAAAAATCACGACTTCACTACAGGTGCGGTGATTGCTGCGTCCATAAAAATAACGGTCGATTTTTTCTTTGTAGTGAACTTCATAAAATCTTATACTTTTTGGGTTATCCAAAATTAAATTATTATTCCTGTCATGATTTTTCAACTAGGGGTTATAATTAAGCTGACCATTTATTTTTTAATTAAAAACGGGACATGTGTTTATATACGACAGATAGTAGGTCAGCTATGAAAATAAACACAACTTTTTAATGCTTTTCCCTTAGAAAAACTATAACTTAATACAATTATTATCCTCTATAATTAAATTCAAATCAATATAATTATTTATATTATAACAAAGTGTGAAAAATAGAAACCTATCTTTAGTTCACAAACTTTATTAAAGCAAAGTTCCTCTAAAGGCCGCTACACACACAACTGACCGTGTAAGCTAAATTGATGTGAGCTCACATCGAAAAAATGAACAGATGGACTGATGAAAATTCATTATTTCGGTGTGACAAACCCAACTGACGTCAGTCCGAAGTGAGCGTGTGTACCGTCCAGTCAGTTCGGTGTGTCACATTAGTTATCTGAGCATGCGTACAGGTGTCGTTTGGATAGACATCACCCTTTCAATTGCTTTTCCAGACCTCGTCAGTATTCCTCGTCTGTGTGTTTACTATTACGGAGTGATAATATGGTTAGTTGGGGAAAAGACTTTCTTTTAGAATTTATTGAACTATTAAGAGGCGAGAAATTTTTGTGGAAATAACACAAGACTATATAACACTATATAGAAATAACAATTCATCGTCCGAAAACATGATTTAAACAAGAAATCGTGTTTAATACGTTAAATACATAACACAAAACACAATAAGAGGGACTGGAGCTCCCATGGGGTAGCACATTGAACTGACACACCGAAGTGAGCGTGTGGATGCGAATGTTGCCTTCAGTTAGAAGTGACAGTGAGAAATGAACACACCGAACTGACGGTGTGTAGCGGCCTTAACAGTAATAGTTTAACATATTTTAAAAAAATGATATTCATATTTTTCAGAGAAAGAAATATGGTTTAATAAAAGTTGGTGATATTTTAAATTAGAATAAAGTTCTTGGCAAGTTTTTTTTTTATATTGGCCTTCAAGCTCGTGTCTGACGACATCCACAATTTCCCCCGTCCCGGAGTTTTGTTTGGGGACAACGGGAGAGGTGACCGAGAAAAGGGACAGTCCCGTTCAAAACGGAATGGTCACTTTAGCTAGAATCCATCTTCTAATGACGTTCTTCAGTGGTCATTCATTTTCTTTTTTCTTTTTTTATTATAATAACTCATCATAGAACCTAAAACAAGGAAGGTGTGTTTTTCATAATTAAAAAATGGATTTCTAAAAAAAGTATAGAAAAATTACCAATGGACCAATTAGATAATATAGTTAAAATTTGGCTAATATTGATTCGCAAGTTTTCACGATCGGAGAATTACAGGCGACTTTTTGTTTTAATTTTATAATATATTTATTTAATTTGTAACATTGCTATGGGATTTTTTATTCGTAATCATATGATCGAAGTTATAGTGAAACAGGTTAGTTTTATGTGTCACTAAATTAACTTCAATTTATGTTTTAATACTTTATATTTCTTTTTAAAAAAGTGTTGTATTCTGATCGTACAGATTAGATTTAAGATTAAAGTGGTAAAAGTGCGGTTTTTATCGCCAGCCATGGGCGAAGCGTCTACTTCTTCGCAGGCGGCAAGTGAAATGGAGTCGGACAACTTAAATTTAAGTAGTAATAATAACAATACTGGTTCCTGGGAGCTTGTTACTGGTCGAAAACGACCTTTACCAATTGAACCGGACCTTACAAGACAGAAACGACAAACGCCAATTCCAACACATAATAAATTTCAAGCCCTAACCTCAACACCGGACGAACCATCAGAAAACTCAACAAAACCAGCCTTAAACCAGAAACCACCCCCAATTTATATTAATGGTGTAGAAAATTTCTCAGCACTAGTTACATTCCTAGAAGAAAAAGCCGGACCAAATACTTTTATTGTCAAATCTACACTGAAAGGTGTAACTGTTTATCCAGATACACCTGAAACGTATCGAAAATTAAATGCAAGCCTCAGAAGAGACGGGGCGGATTTTCATACTTTTCAGCTCCCACAGGACAGATGCCCGAGGATAGTAATTAAGGGCCTTCATCACACTACACCGATTAGCATAATCAAGGAGGCACTGAAACAGAAAGGTTACGAAGCTTCAAACGTAACCAACGTTATATCCAGATTCAAAACACCTCTCCCAATGTTCTTTGTGGAAATTACTAAAGAAACATTCACAGAGAATGTTTATGATATAAAATCCATTTATTATACTAAAATAAATATCGAGGAACCGCGGAAAAAAAAAGACATCCCGCAATGTCTAAGGTGTCAGCAGTATGGTCACACCCGAGGTTACTGTAACCACCCACCAAGGTGTGTAAGGTGTGGCGGGCATCATGATAGCAGCTCATGTACAAAAACTAGAGAAACCCCTGCTACCTGTGCCAATTGTGGCGGCCAACACCCTGCCAATTATAAAGGTTGCCAAGCATTGAAGAACCTCAGGGTTCAGCGTAGCTCGAGGAAATACCACCAGCGACCTACACCACCTCAACAAATTCAGTTACCACCGGACCCACAGGAATTCCCAGCCCTAAGACAACCTTCACAGCACCATCGTCTGGGACAACCGCAGAACGACATCGGAAATCAGCAGATACTAAGGAGTCAACCTGCAACGAAGTCGACACCACAACAACATCATGTTCCAACAGGTATGATGAATAACACTACTCAGCCGGTACCCCCCATTGATAATGCTCCTCCTCAATTTTTTCAAATTTTAAATGGCCTAAATAACCTTATCCACCCTCTTTTTATTCTCCTCCAACAACTAACTCAAGCCACACAAGCCTGGAGCAACAGCCATGCCCCCTAATTTCTCAACAGCTGGCTCCTTGTCAATTCTCCTATGGAACGCTAACGGACTGATGCAACACCGGACGGAACTTGATTTATATTTACATGAAAAAAGGACAGACATAGCACTTATCACTGAAACACATCTTACGCCACGATCTAAAGTATTTATTCCAGACTATACTATTTACAGGACTGATCACCCAGACAAAACGGCACACGGTGGCACCGCCATTATCATCAAATCGTCATTAAAACACAATCCTATTCACTTACCCATCACACCACACTTTCAGTCAACTGGCATCACATTACATACAAAAGATAAAAACATAACATTTGCTGCTGTGTATTGCCCCCCTAGGTACAAGCTTACATCTTCGATGTTTTCTGAGTTTTTTAAACGCTTAGGTCGATCTTTTATCGCAGGTGGTGATTTCAACGCGAAACACAAATGCTGGGGTTCAAGATTGTGTACCCCAAGAGGTAGGAACTTGTGGTATGCTCTTCATGAACTTGCATTAGATACTTCAACTCCTAATTCTCCCACTTACTGGCCTACTTCTAGACGTAAAACCCCGGACTTACTGGACTTTTTTATTACAAAAGGACTTAGAACAGTATACAAGACTGTAAATACGAGTTCTGACCTCTGCTCTGATCATTCTTTAGTCCAGATGACCTTATGCGAAGAACCTTCTGAGGCACAAAAAAGGCCTGCGCTCACACAGGGTATAACTGATTGGGGATTATATAGATCTTACCTTAACTCTGACCTTACAATCCCTGTTTCAATAAAAAACGAGACAGAACTAGAGGAGGCAGTGGAGAAGTTCACTAGAAGTATTCAAGAAGCAGCGTGGTCATCATCAAAACCTAGGTGCAGGAAATCAGATAACTTACCAAGCTACCCACAGTATATTAGAGATCTGATCAGAGCCAAGAGAAGAGCTCGTAAAAATTGGCAAACCAACAGACAACCTTCAGATAGACGGACATTTAATAAACTAAATAATGAACTGAAACGCCAAATTAGGAAATTTAACAGGTCAAACTACGACGATTACATTAAATCCCTTTCGACAGACGATGGAAGTTTATGGAAGCATACCAAAAGACTCTTAAAACATCGTGAGATGTCAGCACCCCTTAGAAAAGAAGATGGCTCTTGGGTTGTGTCGGACGAGGAAAAATCCGAGCTCTTTGCCGACCATCTTTCTTCCGTATTTACCCCACATACTGACTTTATAAACACAGAACACGAAAACTTGGTAAATAACACACTTGACATTCCATTACAACTAACACTGCCACCGCCCTCATTCACTCCCACAGAAGTAGCAGAAATAATTAGACATTTACCAAAAAGAAAAGCCCCGGGCTATGACTTAATAAATGCTGAGGTGCTCCAGCAAATGCCTAGGAAAGCTCTAGTGTTTTTAACGACAATCTACAACTCAATACTTAGAACTACAAAATTCCCTATACAGTGGAAATACTCTTTTGTAACCATGATTAAAAAACAAGATAAAGATATTAGCAGCCCTTCCTCGTACAGACCTATTAGTTTACTCTCCATTTGTTCAAAAATTTTTGAAAAATTACTTTATCCCCGATTATTAAAGTTACTGACAGACAAAAATATAATCCCTCACCATCAATTCGGTTTTCGGAAATCACACTCAACAACTCAACAATTACACAGAGTAACTGACTACATATCGACAGCACTAGAGCAGAAGTTATATGCAACTGGAGTGTTTATGGATGTCGCCCAAGCATTCGACAAGGTCTGGCACCAAGGGCTACTCTTTAAACTCAAGACTGTACTACCACACACTTACTACCTAATTCTTCACTCATTCCTTGCTGACAGATTTTTCTCAGTCCGACAGGGCTCAGAGCTATCTTCAATAAGACCGATCTTAGCCGGCGTGCCTCAGGGATCAATACTGGCACCGCTGTTGAACATAACATATACACACGACATTCCACTAAGTACTGACATACTGACAGCAACCTACGCAGACGACACTGCCATAATCACCAAACATCAAGACGCGACGCAAGCCTCACTAAACTTACAACATAACTTACAAAAGTTGAATGAGTGGTGCCAACTATGGAAAATTAGACTGAACCACGAAAAGTCACAACACATCACTTTTACTCTTAGACGTGAAACATGCCCTCCCATTTACCTTAACAACTCATCTATCCCGCAGACAGATAAAGTACAATACCTTGGACTAACGTTTGATAGGAGAATGACATGGGGTCCTCACGTTAAGATGAAACGCCAATCACTGAACCATAAGCTCAATTTAATGTACTTACTATTCAGGAAAACCTCCAAATTAGATATAAGACAGAAACTAAACACGTACACTTACCTACTAAAACCAGTTTGGACATATGCATTACAAATTTACGGGATCGCTAAACAGACTCACAGAAAACGACTGCAGACTTTTCAATCAAAAGTACTAAGACTTATCACCAAAGCACCATGGTACGTCAATAACAAAACTCTGCATACTGACTTAAAAATACCAACGGTTGACGAACATATACGAACATACTACAAACGCTTTCAAGAAAAACTACACGGACATCCAAACCCGTTAATAGAACGAATGGCCTCTACTCTCATGCCTGAGAACACTAGGAGGAGATTAAAAAGAACGTGGATGAGGGATTTGCTATCATAGGAAATTGAATCAAGCCAAGGGAGAGGTACCACTGGGTACTGTTCTTGTTCATGCCTTTCAAGTCATTGTATCATGTTTTGTTGTTTTTTTTGTGTTTTTTTTTTCTTGTTTTTTTTTTTTTTACTGTCAGACTATCTGCTGATTGTCACTGTTTTGACAGGTGTAGATAAAAAATATAAAGAGAAAAAAAACAAAAAAAAAAACATTGCTATGGAAATGTATTACTTAGTAAGCAGGTTAGTAAGTTAGTAATTAGTTGTTGGCAGCAGAAACAGCATAGATTTTAGTAATATAAATATAGGAGAATTGTTTTGACACGTCGAGAAGTTTTAGTACTTTAAGTCTATGATAACTGGAATAAAAAATACAAAATAAAGGCTCTGTTAATGCCAGTAAATTCTTGTTATTTTTCAGTCACGCCTTCACGAAACTTAGAAATACAATAAAAATTATTATTATTCTTCTTTAATGGCACTACAACCGGCGGGGGGTCAAGGCCTCCTGCAACAGACACAACCAGTCATACCTGTTCAGAGCAGCCGCTTTCCAATTCCTTATCCCAAGGATAGACCTTGCATCGGCAGCGGCCCAACGCAATTTGGGGCGTCCAACTGGTCTTGTTCCATGGATCTATTCGTCGAGGAGCTTCTTAGGAATTTGGTCATCCTTCATCCTCACCACATGTCCACCCCAACGTAATCTCCCCACTTTTATAAATCAGACTAGGTCGGCTTCATGGTACATTTGTAGTTCCCCATTGGTCCTTAGTCTACATTCTTGATTTATACATACTGGACCAAATATTCTTCGGAGGATGCGCCGCTCGAACCTTAGTAAAGCTAGCTCTTCGGAGCCGTAGGTGACCACAGGCCTTATTAGTGTCTTGTAGAGCTGTAATTTAGTCCTTCTAGAAAGAGATTTGCTCATCGTGTGCCGCTGCAGTCCAAAATAACACCTGCTAGCAGCCACTAATATTCTGTCTATCTGTCAGCTGCATATCATTGTTTGCATTTGCCAGCGCCCCTAGGTAGACAAATTCATCTACCCGTTCAAATGTAAATTCTCCAATTTGGACCTCAGCTCCTCATCTCGCTGCGCCTCGACACCCCGCCATCATGTATTTTGTTTTATCCTGGTTTACAACCAGACCAATCTTTGCTGCGCCTTCTTTAAGGGCAATGAAAGCCTCCCTCAAGGCTACAAATGACCTATTTATATAAATATACACCCCTCCCCTGAATCTTTACCGTGCATTGCACCCTTCTCATTGTTGGTTTAACAAGGCGAACTAATTTTGCTGGAACACCTAACTCTATCATGGCCTTGAATAGCTCGTTTCTTAGCACGCTATCATAGGCTCCCTTAAAATCAATGAAAAGGTGGTGGCTTGGGATTGAGTGTTCCCTCGTTTTTTTCAAGAATAGTCCGCAGGGAAAAGGTCTGGTGGGTGGTGGCCTTGATATGGGTATGGGCCAATTGCTCTCTTCGCAAAAGGAAGGAGCCTTTAGAAGAGAATTCTTGAGAGTATCTTGTATCCACAGGACAAAAATTAATAAAACCTAAATTTTAATTGTCTTTGTTTATATTTTACTTTTTGGAGTTTATTCCTTAAGAATCGATTTTCATATTTAGCCCGCGGTATGAAAATTTTATGAGGAGTAAAATCAAGTTTTAAATAAAAGTGGCGAGTAACGCCCCCTTCTCGATAAGATTGTATTATTGGTTTTATATAATAGATAGAAGTTAAAACTTAAATTCCGGGACTAATCGGGAAGAGTGTGGTATCTATGGTAACAGTGTATTCTATTGCTTTATTCTCTAAGTGTTGAAATGCGATAATTTTTTATATAGGAGCCTTTTTAAAGACACCTATCCATACAAACACTACTGCTACTCTTATTTAGATTCAGGCAGGTTGGGGTCCATTCATATCACTTGGATACGACCTCAACAGACGACAGGGTAGCGTTGCTCTGATAAGAGTAGGAAATTGACTAGCTATCTAACAAGGCTGTGCAGTGGCAATTGTGTACAGTGTGCAGTGTGTAGTGCGTAGTGGTACTAGGACAGGAGATTTGTGTATTAGAAAGTGTACAGGGAGTGATCATGCTGGGCTTCAATGCACCTCTACCGAACTCTGAAGATGAGGCCCCCTTCAAAAAAGTAAAGGCATGGAAAAAATCGGTTGTGATTCGGTTGTCATTTTGGTACCTTGTAGAAAAGATGGGTATTCTACACCAGGGCGAACTGTCATGCTGTTAGTCATTAGTTTGGGTATGTTTTGGTTAGTACTGATCTGCTTAGATCTCTTTTCTTCCATCCTTTTAGTCACAATTTCTTCTAATTTTATTCTATGGAGGCATTTTCTATAAGAAGCGACGGGTGCTTCCTTGGAATTCGAGCATCTAAACATTTTATGGTGTGGTTGCAGTAGTTTTTTGTGTTTCCAAATTGCTGACATTTATAGCACTGGAGCGGTAGGATATCCTTTCTTGGGATGTATTTCACAACCGTGAATATACATCTATATGAGTTCAGTTGACAGTTTTAGTGTTGTAAGAAGGCATCACACCCACTATTTGCCCTGAAGATGGCCTACAACGTAAGCCGAAACGTTGGCACAATTAATACAAATTCTATATTTATAATTTTAATTAAAATTATTCACATTAATTTAAAATAATTTACAAATTAAAAGAACATAATACACGATGATAAGTATCAGTAGAGAGCGATTAATTGGTAAGAACACATTTAAAATCCATTTGAAACGGAAAGGGTAAACTCCAGTCACGTGTCGGAGCTGACGCACACACTTTTTTTTTATTAAACGAAACATATTTTCATGTTTATAGAATACATTTTTTTTCTAAATATAAATTTATATGTATTAAAAGTTCTATTTTTTTTTTATCACTGAAACAAGTATTTGTACCACTGTTAATTTGGTTTTAACTTATAATTAATTTTAATTCTGATGATTTTTCTCTTGAATTGATTTTTAAAGTCTATTTCATTTATTTTTTATGATACTTTATTAAAAATTAAAACTTTTTAATTCAAATACAATGACTTAAGAAATTATTTCAGGCTTATTTGGAACAAACTGGCGATACAAATGCCGTTCTGCTAAGCGGATTCAACACTCATCAAAAGTTTTTAAAAGAGCTCTCCGATCAGATTGAAATCAAGGTCAGTAATGCGACGCAAACGGCGCTGGCTAACAGCAAACAAGGCGTCGAGATCTTAGAGTACATCGAAGGCATGGAATACACATTCTTGCAAATTTTCCAATCGCTCACTTCAGGTGACGCGTCGTTCACTAACGAGCTGATCGAAGTTTATACCGCCTCAGGGGAGCACCTTCGACTAAGCGATTATTTCAAATCTCACATAATGTTGCTGAGTGAACCGACTTACAGCGCACTCAAATCGATTGTTGAGTCCAACCGCCATGGTTTGAAACCTATTCCTGACGAGGTTATCGACGGTATTCTGTCTATGGCGAACAAATCTTCAGTCTTTGACGAAGCAGCTAAACGTGGCAATGTTGGAGTGGTAAAATGGCTCCAACATCATGTGAGCGAGGCTCAAAGATTGTCAGCTTTAGAGGCAGCATGGCGAAGAGGGGATTTCGACATAATTAAGATGCTTATCAAAGGGAACGCAACTTTTGTCAAGGCCGGCATGAGCTTTGTCCGCCACAGAAATAGCAATGAGGAGACTTTGCTTCATTTGGCAGCAGAATTGAAAAACCCTCGATTCGTGAAGAGCTTGATAGATTGTGGTGCGGAAGTAAATGTATCTGACGCTAGTGGCACAACGCCTCTGCTTAGAGCTGTCAAAAACAACGATATATTAACAGTGAAAACGTTAATTGAAAAGAAAGCAGGCGTCAACGCCGCTACAAAGTTGGGTTACACCGCCCTCCATGAAGCAGCAAGAAACGGAAACCACGAGATGGTCACACTATTGTTAGCTTCAGGATCATCGCTTAATAAAGAAACGGAACAAGGTGTAACGCCATTATTAATATCTGAGAAATATGCATTGAGAGAAATTATAGATTATTTGTTTTGGAGCAATTCCATCACTGTGAAACAACTATCGGACGATTTTAAATTTCTGTACTTCATGACTTTGTATGAAGCTCCCAATCGCAATACAAGAAGAAGGAAAATAAATTTAGAACAAATTTTGGAGCATTCAATGATTGCTAAAGAGTTATTGTTGAGAGGCGAGAAAACATACATTCCGAACGATATAAAGTCAAAAGTATCGGATTTGGTGATGAAATTAGGAATCACAACATTGACAAGAAGTATGTTCAATATAGGAGCCAGATTGGACCCTGAGAGAAATGAGACTAAGAGGATTTTTAGGAACGCTATTATAAACGGTAACCATGAGCTCATTGCTCTCATGTTAAACGAAGGTATGTCCGAGAACACAGAATTTGGTGGAGCTACTGCCTTACAACTAGCAGCAGATCATGGAAGTGTGACTATATTTAATCTTCTACTCAATAGAGGGGCGAATGTAAAGAAGGTTAGGAAGGTTTTTGGGTCAATGCTCCATATTGCTAGCGAAGGGGGCAAGATATCGATCGTGCGATACCTTCTCGACAACGGATCCAAAGTCGATTCTCTCGATAGGGACGGTAATTCACCGCTAGATTATGCTGCAATTTATGGTTTCCCAGACATTGTAAAGCTTCTACTGGATTATAAAGCAAATCCGAATTTGAAAAACAAAGACAAGGATACTCCGTTACACTTCGCTGCACATAGTGATGACGCAACATCCATAAAAATTTTATACGAAGGTGGCGCAGAGATCGAAGCGCGCAATAAAAATGGAGAAACGCCTTTGTTCGTCGCCGCCAAGACAGGAAACGGACCGACTCTGACCAGTCTGCTTAATTTAGGAGCTGCGATAGATGTCAAGAACAATAATGATGAAACTCCATTGGAAGTATCGATTGAGAGTGGACATATTAACACGACCCGTATCCTACTCGACAATGGTATGAATCCCAACTTCATCGATGCCCGCTCAAGAACCTCCTTACACCTAGCTGCGTCCAGTGGCAAAGAAGAACTGGTAGAATTGATTTTGAAGAAAGGAACACTCATAAATGTGCCAGACAATGCTGGTCGCAATGCACTACATGAAGCAGTTTCTCAAAATTCTTTAGGTATCGTCAATCTTCTAGTTAATAGTGGTATTTCGATTAATGCGAAGGATGAAGAAGGAATGACTCCTTTGGACTATGCTATAAAGAGTTGTTCTCGAGATATTGTTTCTTTTTTGGTGAAAAAAGGAGGAAGAGCTTCCATACTGGCAGATCCAAAATGTATAATTGGAGATTGAATTAAATAATCAGGAACCAAGTCAAGAGACAATAATAAATTAAAGATAGGACAGGAAAACATTTAAGAGTAGGTATTATTACATTTCTTGCTTCACCCAAGAAATGTACATTATTATTGTTCATTTTTTCCGTATAATTCATTGCAAAATATCAAATATTGATATGAAAATGTTGATGATATGAACTGATTAACTTATTAAAATAAATATTTTCTGTGGTGTCTTCTTAATGTATTTTAAAATATCTTAATACATAGAGTGAAGATAACAGAGAAACATAAAGTACAGAATTATACACAACTCATCCTGTACTTCACTGATCAAAGTTCAAACAATATTAATAATGACCATGGAGGATAGCTAATCCCCAGGAATATATATATATATATATATTTTCATGATGTCAACAATGATGTCCGTCATCATGATGTCAAACATGATGTCCCAACAATCAGTAAAAATAAGTATAGATACCTTTACAATATATATATATATATATATCCTTACACCTATTTATTTATATATATATATATATATATATATATATATATATATATATATATATATATATATATATATATATCCTTGCACCTATATATATATATATATATATATATATATTGTAAAAATATTTGTGATATTGAAAATGCTCTTTATAAGGTATCTATTTTTATTTTTAATGATTGTTGGGACATCATGTTTAAAATTGTGAAATTTCCTCATTATAATTGTTAATTTTTACAGATTTATGACTTATAACTTTTTCAAGTTATATTTGATTGTTAAAGGATGCAAAAAAAGTATGTAGAAAGAATGAAAATTACATTAATTTTGTTGAAACGTCTTAATAAAAGAAGAATATATACAGACTGGATAAATTGTTTTTTTCCCCATTTTTATAAAAATCTAAGATTTACAGTCCAGTGATACATCTTATTTTAGAATTGTTCTCGAGATATTGTTTCTTTTTTGGTGGAAAATGGAGGAAAAGCTTCCATACTGGCTGATCCAAAATGTATAATTGGAGATTCAATTAAATAATCAGGAACCTAGTCAAGAGAAAATAATTGATTAAAGATAGAATAGGAAAACATTTAAGAGTATTATAACATTTCTTGGTTCACCATTGTTATGAAAATAAGTCATCTTATATCATTCAAGTTTGGCCTCTTTACATAACTGTTTAAAATAATACAAGATTCACTCCTCTTTTAAGCCGATTTGGAGAAAGTATTTATCAATTTAGTCTCAGGCAGAATGCAGATATATATCGAATGTATCAGGAGCTAGGCGTGGTTCAGTATATAAGAATATCTAGGCTTAGATGGGCTGGACATGTGGCCAGAACGGAGGACAACGCTACTCATAAGAGACTGCTATTTGGGTACGTTGACGGAAAAAGGAAACGTGGACGGCCACGATTAAGATGGGCAGACGAGGTCGAGAAGGATGTAGGTAGCATTGTTGGATCCAGAGCTTGGAGGACCTTAGCACAGGACAGAGAAGAGTGGAGGCGACGCCTTGATACGGCCAAGACCTGTACTGTGTTGTAGACCCAGTGTTGATTTTGATTTATCCAATTACAAGATCAGTTTTTAATAAAATCAAATACGTTGTTAATATTAACAGTAATGCGTGCAAGGAAACATTAAATCTATAAAGATTGTAAATAAATACTATAAACTATGAATTGGAAGGTATCCAGAGATAGAGAGCTTTGGTAGCTTTTACCAGACTTAGAAACAGACCTGGAAAAAAATTTTGTGAGATGTTGCTGACACGCAATGAAACTCTAAAGGAACTTTTGAGAATGCTCTAGAGTTTCTGCAGCCAAAGGGATAACTGTCTCAAGTAATTTCACAAAGTGATTTGTTCGTAGTTTTCATTGCAAGATAAACTGCTGTTCCTCTATCTTAGTAGAAAACAAATCAAAACACTGTTTCTATATTTAAAACTGTACTGTCAATAGTAGAGTGAATATTTAACTCTGCACCGACAAGTATAGTGAAGATATTTAAAATTGGTACTTGTGTAATAGCCGGTCTGCAGTGACTGTTATATACCATTGTTTGTAACCTGAACACAAATAATTCAAATAATGATAAAACCTTCCTTCTTATTCCTTTTTAATGGAAATTGATATATACAAAATGTAATAATAAAATGCTGACTCTAGACCCCCCCCTAGCCATATCATTCTTCTTATATAAATGTTTTATCTACACTTTCGAAGAAAACATCTCCATTAATATCCATGTAAAAATCCATTTGATCTTTTTTACATAATTTCATCTTTAGGATTATTCTGAACTTCTGGAAGAATATCACAGCTACTTCTTTTAAAAACACCAATTCCCAAAGTGTCATTCTGGTCATTTTAAATAGGCAATGACAAAAGGAATAAGACAAAAACACAAAACGAGGAGGTATGTTTCATTGAAGCCGGCTAATACACTAGTACCGTAATATTCAATTGTCAATAGTAATGAAAATTTTTATATCTGTAGCATCAATAATATTGTAAATATTCAATGCTGTGCTGTCAGTCATATGTATTAAAAACTGTACTGTCAACAGTATTGTTAATATTAAAAACAGTACTGTCAATAATAGTGTAAACATTAAAAACTATACTGTAACCAGTAGTGTAGATATTTAAAATACATCGTCACATACAAATTATCCTGTAGTTTAAACCATTAATAGTTTGTTATTGTCTAAAGATTTAAAGCCCTCCGGTCATCAATCCCTATGGTTTTCTACAGAAAACGTTGGTATATATTGTAGATCAATAGACTTGGTGATTTCCTATAAATAGATAAATATGTACTTCAAGTACCTAATTTACAAAAACAGGTAATTGCAATTGGCAATTAATTTAGGCATAGTTCGACTATGAACCAATATATAAAGATATTTAAAAAAATTGGAATTTGTTTTCACACAAATGACAGGAGAATGCAGAGCTTGCACCTTATTGATGTAATTGGAGGTTCAAATAATATAAGAGCAGTAAGTACTTTTTTTTATTTATTATATTTCATTTTGCAGCTTGAATGAAGAGAGTGAACGTTACAATACTTTTGGGTGAACTGCTGATTATTAGTATCCTCCTGCTATGGGTATGACAGAGAATTCAATTCGAAGTAATTGTTCTGCAAGGCAGTTCATATGTCTGTAATACCATCTGACTCGATGATGATGATGAAAACAGAAGTTGTATGATGGTCATGTAGATGAGTCTTTTGTAATTAATTGGGAGCTTAGAGCGTCTGTCTAGTAAGTTTTGAAGTAGCCTAAAACGTCGAGCGGTTTCTTGTCTTTTCAGTCTAGTATGAGGATTCCAGTTTAAATATAACAATGATTTTAAATGAAAAAATTCAAAATTTAATTTTTTTAAAATAATAAAATAAATTAGGGAGTTGAGTGGCACAGTAGTAGAGCATTGGGATGTCGTGCCGAAGATCCTGTGTGACAGTGGTCGATTTTATTTAATCTGTTAACAGCCTGGAATGGATCCTTTGGGAATCGCAGCCCTTCTGGGGCTCACCCAGCCTCCCTAAAGTAGCTACCACAAATAATGGGAATATATATATACATATATTATACTAGCTGACCCGGCCACGCGTTGCTGTGGCTGTTATAATAGTTTCAAAAAATATTACGTTAAAATTTGAATGTAAATGAAACAATGAATGAATGAAAAAAATGAACTAAATAGATTTTGGATTTTACATTTTATTCATCTTATATCTAAGTAGAGTATATATTATAAATAAGATATATACAAAATTCTTAACTGTTAAAATCTAAACATTAGTTTAATGAATGGTTTATTTTTAATTATGGATAGTAATATTTGTTATAAATTATAATAATATCACTAAAATCGGTCCAGTAGTTTCGGAGATTAGACCGGACAACCATCGTGACAAATTTGTATTTATATATAGATACATAAGATTCCGGTTATTTGTTATATGATAGGAACTGAACTAGGAATCTATTAGACGTACAGAGATGCAATAGGGCTCAAATTGTACCAAATTTAATCTACTTTAAAAATGGTTACTTCGGTTTTTTCAAAAAACGCACCGATTAGGAGATACACGCCAAAAACTGAAATAACTCCGAAAATTTCGCGGTTTTTCGGCCACCAAAAGTTTTCCCATCCGTTTTTTCGGATGCAAATCCGGATTTACACTGCTAAGACATGCCTTTACAACTTATCAAATTCGCAGCAAATATAAAAAAATATCACGGTCATTAATCGAAATAAAACATAGCCAGTATTTTAAGTTGGACAATGTTACATACGAGGTGTGGCTATTAAATAACGAGACTGACTTTGTTGCGGAATAAGTACGCATGCACCGCCATTGACTAACAGCTGTTAAGTGTGAAGCTTTCTCTTTAGTATGCAGTTAGTCTCGCTTCTGTAAACAGTACCGTTTAGTCAGAGCCTATGTTCGCGTTAGTGTTGTTTTTCTGTTTTGCCGGATAAAATGGTTAGGGCAATAATAGAACAACGAATTATTGTGAAATTTCACTTCAAACTTAGAAAAACCTCTACTGAAACTTATAATTTACTGAAAGAAGTGTATGGCAGTGAATGTTTATCGCGGGCGCTTGTTTTTGAATGGTTTAACCGTTTTAAAGATGGCCGAAAAGACGTTGAAGATGATTGGCGGCCAGGTCGCCCTTCAACGTCAAAAACGGATGACAGCTTGAAAAAGTCGGTAATTTGATTCGGTCTGACCGTCGATTAAGTATTCGTACAATTGCTGAAACTGTAGGCATTGATAAAGATTGTGTACGGCAAAACATTTAACATGCGAATAGTGTGTGCCAAAATGGTGCCTAAAATTTTCACGTTTGAACAACAAGCAGCTCGCAAAAATGTTTGTACTGGCACTTTGGATGCCATTGAAAATAGCCCAAATTTATTGGAAAGGGTAATAACATGTGATGAAACGTGTTTTTTTTACTTATGAACCGGAAACGAAGGGCCAATCCATGCACTGGAAGACCCCAACTTTGTAGTTTTCCGCAGGGTCCACTCCGAGGCTTGATCTAATGATCGGGTTGCGAATTCGGTCTCGTCTTGTTTTCCCCTCTATCTTCCTAAGGAACCTTATTCCTGAAGCCTGGGTCCTACTTTTATGTTTGGTGGTCAACGCCCAAGATTCCGAGGAGTATGTTAATATGGGGAGAAAAGTAGATTTATATACCCTCAACTTTGTGTCCTTGGATACTTCTCTTTTATTCAGGAACCTTTTATTTAGTGCATGGAACAATTTACCAGCTGAGTTGACCCTCTCCCGGATTTCATTGTCCATGACTCCATTCTCATAGAAATTTTAATTACTTTTTTAAAAATCAAATTCACTAACTTTGGAAAGATCAACCTATTTAATCTAAAGATGAATAAAGTTTTAGAAATGGAAAAACTCATGATACCATAGACCTATTGAATAAAAAAAAACAGTACCTCTACAACTGATTGAACTAGGGTCTTGGATTCAGTACATGATAGAAACTGCCATCAAATGCCTCCCATAAAAAATTACCCACTCTTGCTAAATATAATTTAAGCCATGGCATCCTCTTAAGTTTTTAGAACGAATAACTAAAACAGGCAATATAATGTATTAAGTTTGGAGTTATCTTTCTTAGTAGGAAATAAATATATTGCGCATCCTAATCACTGTTCAATTACTACAGACACAATTATAATACTTATTGAACAGAAACAAATATATTAAATTAATTCAGACTGACTTTTGAGAAATCTTCGAGTGTATGATTACAAGTATTGCTAATCTATAATTGTATGACAGACACAATATTAAATTAATTCAGATTAATTTTTGAGAGACCCTTTAGTGTACGATTATAGGAAGTTGTTTTCATGAGCATTCTCTGTATCACTTAGAATTGACATAAAGGATTTATTTAATCATTAAAATTAAGAGAGAAAACATTGAAATTATATAAGCCATTTATTTATTTTTTATATTTGAAATAAGACAACAAAAAAAAGTGTACATATTATCGCGCATAAGTGAATGACATATCTCGCTTCTGAATAAAAAAAAATGTTACTAGTCCATTTAATTTTTGGAATAGATTTTGAGTAAAAAATAATGATTTATAAACTTTACATAAATGATTAGGTATGACTATAATAATTCATCATCGTGCGCTTCAATGAAATAGTGAATAAAAATTAAAATAAATAAAGAATAACTTTTTTGTTCATGCTCTAAATGGAGTGAAAAATCCTTGGTATGCCGTTATAGCGCCCTTCGGAAGGGACGTTAAACAAGGGTCCTGACCCTGTACGATGGATGTCAGGTACTCCTTAAAAATCCCTGTCCCAATTATACCAGGGTAGGGAAAATTTAGAGCTCCCACTGTAGCATCGTCCGATTAGCCACAGCAGCATAAAACTGATGTTAAATAAACCAACAGCAAATCACAATAATAATATAAAAAAATAAAAATATACTTATCCGGCATATTTGTTAAAAGTGTTAGTTTTCTAACAAATATAAAATATATATTAAATAATTGTAATATTATTATAAATATTTAGTAATTACTATAAATATTTAATTTGATTAGGATCTATTCTTACAACACCACTTTATTGTTTACTGCATAAAACGGATGGCTGTTACTATAAAGTAACCAGTTACTGCTTAACAGTTATTCCAATATTTTCAATTTTTGGTTACACCCCTGTTTTTTTTCCAAAAAAACAAGGTTGTTTTTATTTTGTTTCTACTAAGGGACAATATATTATTTTATTTCACAGATTACTTTCTCTGTTTACTACTATTTTATTTTTTATTCAGTTAATAAATTAATCAAAATAAACATATACAGTACGTAATAAAGACTTCCCTACGAAACAAGTCAACATGGATCTGGGTATGGTCAAAATAAACCCGTTAAAATTTGAAAAAATAATATTTTCGCTAAATATTTCTCTTAGTGGGAATAAGGGAGTCGCCTATTTCTATCCTCGCGGGAGGATTGCTAATTCTATGAGTACTTGTGCAGTATGCAGTCTGCAGTCTGCATCAAACCTTCCTCCTTATCATATCACCATATATTATTTCCTGTAACCTCTTCACATCACTCGGCTCATTTGAGTTATTTCTGTGTGTGTTATTAAATTGTTTTCCTTATTGTTTTTTTGTATATTAAATTGTTTTCCGTATTGTTTTTTATTAGTAGTTTTTTTCTTGTTAATTTGTTTGCTTTTTATTAAATCGTTCATTTAAAATAATCAATAACAAAATTAATGACAAATAACAATCAATAAAAAAAAAATACTAAATGTATAAAGAGATTTAAAAAGACAATAAACAAAATTAACAACAACCCCTCGCTTTTTTAAACATCATTAAGCTATTTTATCCTAAAAAATGAAATAGATCTTGTAAAAAAAAAAAAGGTGTTTTGTTACTATATTTTCATCTCTATATCATATCCATCCTATTCCGATCAATCAGAGTAACAAGGTAACTTTTATCAGTGTTCTGGTTATAAACAATGTAGGATAACAGCCCCTGCAGACCGACTAATACACAAGTAACCTTCAGCCCCAACTCTAGCCTCTGTCGGGCCGTGTGCACTTTTGACCTAGGCGCCGTCTAGTAGGCAAGCGATTAAAATTACAGTTATACAAGGCGATGCAAGAAACGGCAAATCCCCTGGAGGGGAATGTGCCCGTGAAACTAAACAAATTCTGCTATGGGATCAAAATCAAATGACATTTTTTGAGACCCTGAGACCTGGCGCCGTGTGCATCGCAACAATCTAGATATACTTTGATCATATATCTTCGCTCCATTATTGTCTGATCAAGTAGTCCGTTCCAGCCAATGCTTCGCACCCATTTGTCACACGCTGAATAGATACGTGAGTTTTGGAACACGGACTCATTGTTATATGTCCTATAATAATGATAGTAGTATATAGTAATAATAATTATTATTATTATTAGATGAAAGTCATTGATGAAATAAACATTAATAATAATTGGTCTATAGCTAATCAGTGATATAAATGGTTTATCGTTTAGAAATGACCTTTCGGGATAGTTTTTTACTTTCTTTGATATCATACCCCCTCCACTATTATCCTCCCCACATAGCGCGTTGTAACGAGCTCTACTATTGGCTCTCCAACAATGGCCTTACTCTTCTTGTTGATTACAGCAGTTAGCTGCGTATTGGCTAGGCCTTCCAGCGGAAATGTGACTCCAGTAAGTAATTTAAATTGATATTTTATTTTTAAAATTTGGTATTTGTGTATTAGCCCGTCTGCAACAGGGACTGTTATCCGCCATTGTTTATAACCTGAACACTAATAACAATAATACCAACACTAACCTTCAAATTCATATTAATGAAAATTAAATGTAATAATAAAATGCTAACTCTAGACCCGTCTAGCGACTTATCTTCTTATATAAATTTTTCCCTACATTTTCAACGAAAATATTTCCATTTCTGTCATTGTCAAAATAAATTTGATGATTTTTTTCTCGTAATATTGTCTTTCCACTATCCACGGTCCTTCTAAATCTTTCTCCTTAGTGCCTCCACGCTGAGAAGCAATAAGAAGGAAGATAAAAAAAAGAATAATTGTTCCGATCTTCTGGAAGTATTTCACAGCTCCTTCTTTTAACGACAGCTATTCTGATCCTATTAAATAGCCAATAAGGAAAGGAATTAGACAAAAACACAAAATTAAATTTAATAAACACTAAAGAAATTTAAAAAGGCGTTAAACAAAATTAACAAGACAAAAAAATTAATAAACAATTTAATAACGTACACCAAAATAACTTAAATGAGACGAGTGATAAGATGAGGTTACACGAAAAAAGAAGGTAGGTTTCATGGCGACCTGAAATATCACAGGTGCCCTATATTTGTATAATTCGAGAAATGATTAAAACAATAAATAAATAATCATCTTCATAACCCGATTCTTTCTCTACCGCTGCTCAGTTTGAGGATACCTTGGACCTCTGTGCCAGAAGTATACCACTTCTGTACCAGATCTATATTCCTGTATCCAGTACAATCCTCTCTTCCTGAATTCTTCCCGCATTCCCAGTTGATCCATGATCTTCTTTCCTTCACTCTTGTATCGTTTGACATCCTGGCAGTTATTTCCATATTCATCCTCGGGAGGTGCACTTACCTTCTCTCACTTGTACCTCGAGGTTTGACTTTTCTGTTGTGTTATTGATTCTGTCTCTCACGGTCTTCCCTTCAAAGTTTCTGAGGTAGCTCATATCCATCGTTTGGTTCTGCTCCTGGTGCTTCGAGATAAGGGCATATGACTAAGAGATAAGGGCCTATGACTAAGAGATAAGGGTCTATGACTCTTATGTATGTTAGCTCTTAGTCATCCTTTTTCTCCTGAGTAAGAAAGGATGACCAAGAACGTTGACCGGTCGACGTATACCTTTGCTTTCTTGGTCAACTCTTCCTGTTGAGAAAACCTTTCCGGATTGACTATCATACTCTTCCAGCTACTACCAGTTTTTGGTAACCTAATTCCTGGCAAGCATTTCTCAAATCAGGAAATCAAGATTACTAAATATAATCAGTGCTTCTAATAGATGTTATGAGACCATGGTGTTCTAATGTCAACCGCTAAAGGTATAGTAATACAAATAAAAATTTATTTTTATATTTTTATAGATTGGAATTAAAAACTGAACTAACTGATGCTTAATATTATTTTCAGGTTAAAGTCACTCTCTACTACGAGACACTGTGCCCAGGTTGTCGGAAGTTCATTCCAACCGAATTGTTTCCGACTTATACAGATACCGACTACGATTTCGCCTCACTAATTTCTAAACTCACATTAGTTCCCTACGGTTGGGCTAAAGTTGTAAGTGTTAACCAATATGGAATAGTTATTATCGACTCCTATTTTTATTAATATTTTTTTAACTTTTTAATTAATATTAAATAAATAAAAAACACGTGAAGGGTCTGGGGTTCAGTACATGATAGAGACTGTACTGTTTTTGTTCTAAATCACGTTAAATCACCAGATTCCTCCCCCTTATTTTGGGTACCGACTTTATAGAGGCTGGAAGGGCCCCAGGAGAGTCCTAGATCCCCCAGATCCATCTCCGGCCGCTGATAGATTAAATAAAAGTCTGCCAGCGAGCGGTAATTGAACCCAGGATCTTCGGCATGGCAACTCAGCGCTCTACCACTGAGCCACTTTGCTCCCAATTAATATAAAATAAGTAAATTTAAATAAAAGTTTGTAATGGTCATTTTATTCGGCCCTAGTCCCAGATGGTGGATTTTCTGACTTCAATCATTATTACGATTCGATATAGTTGCTTGAAATGTTTAGTTTTTGTTTGGATGAGACGTTTACATAAATTGGAAGGTTGGTTTAAGGTTATGGATACTATATTTCCCTTAGAAAAAACATGTCGCTACCTGGTCAATCCTTTTTGTAGAACTATCTGGCGGAATAGTTGTTATTAAATGCAAAGAGGTAAACAAAAACAAAAAAATTCAGTTTTTATGCCTTCATATTTTATTACACCATAATGAAATATATTATACGGATATCTATATATTCAGGGATTTTAGAATTAACTCCATTTTTTTCTCTCAAAAAAGTTTCAGCGAATTATTTTTTTAAATAAAAAGATAAAATTCAAAAGTAAATTTTTAATATTTAAGTATAATTCGAAAATTGTTGTATATTGAGGTCTATTGTCAAGATATACGCATCATAGATCTTGAAAATACGAATGATTATATGATTGTGAGCTAGCCTATCGATTTATATTTTTAGTTTGGATCTTCTCGACATTATTTATATCGATATGTTTATTTTTGAAGTAAAAACTTGCCACCTTTAACGACTTTTTGGGATAGGAAAAACTAATGCGTTCGCGTCATCGACTATCGCAACATGCGCATGACGTATAGTGCGAGACTGGTGACGCCTAGCGGTCTATGGATGAGTTATAGAATTAATATTACCTTTAGTTTAAAGATTAGAATCCCATTGATATGAGAATAACTATATTTAACTAAATTGTCGTTTAATAGTTGTACAATTCATACTAATAATTACTTTTTTTTCTCTTTATATTTTTATCTACACCTGTCAAACAAAAAACAGTGACAATCAGCAGATGGTCTGACAGTTAAAACATGATACAATGGCTTGAAAGGCATGAAGAAGAACAGTACCCAGCGGTAGCTCTCCCTTGGCTTGATTTAATAATCTTATGATAACAAATCCCTCATCCACGTTCTTTTTAATCTCCTCCTACGTGTTCTCAGGCATGAGAGTAGAGGCCATTCGTTCTATTAACGGGTTTGGATGTCCGTGTAGTTTTTCTTGAAAGTGTTTGTAGTATGTTCGTATGTGTTCGTCAACCGTTGGTATTTTTAAGTCAGTATGCAGAGTTTTGTTATTGACTTACCAGGGTGCTTTGGTGATAAGTACTTTTGATTGAAAAGTCTGCAGTCGTTTTCTGTGAGTCTGTTTAGCGATCCCGTAAATTTGTAATGCATATGTTCAAACTGGTTTTAGTAGGTTAGTGTAAGTGTTTAGTTTCTGTCTTATATCTAATTTGGGGGTTTTCCAGAATAGTGAGAACATTAAATTGAGCTTATGGTTCAGTGATTGGCGTTTCATCTTAACGTGAGGACCTCATGTCAATCTACTACCGAATGTTAGTCCAAGGTATTGTACTTTATCTGTCTGCGGGATAGGTGAGTTGTTAAGGTAAATGGGAGGGCATGTTGTGTAGGAGGACATAATTACTTAAAACTTCAAAAACTAGCTGAACTTTTCGTTTTTTAACGATGATATTAATACTAAAAATGAAAATAAAGTTCACTAACATCAATGTAAATACAAAGTATAAATAATACAACTATACAATAAATGAATAGTTATCTAGAAGAAGGGCGTACGTTATATTATTCAGTGTTGGTTTTTTTTTTTGTGGAAGAATGTCCATGTGATGGGCTCTTAGCGCTCTCTCGTCAAGAAATACCCGTCCGCACGCGAAATTCTATAGACTCTTCGGTTTTTCAATGTCATGTCAAAATAAACATTTTGACCAAAGCATCGTGGATGTAAAATTTTTTTATTTATTTTATATTTTTGCTTGTTTTAAAATCGAACAAGGGCTTAAGTGCAAAATCTATAAAATGTAAGAAGGACATATGTGACAGTCAGCTAATTAAATGACCCGTTTTCTTCTTTCGGCTCTCCCGTAAACTTTGAAAAATGTAACATGCGCCCTTCTTTCAAGCAACTATTCAAATATTATTTCGATTTAATTATCGATATCTTGTATTGAGCTTGTGCATCCCGTCAGATGTTTTGATCGATAAATAAACTACTTGAAAATGTATAACATTATAGTTCGGATTGCCAATTTATGCAAAAACCAGACTAATATTAATAATTTGAATTTACAAAATTGAAATGTAAATAATTCGGACTACAATTGAATTATAAATTCAGAATGGGCCACAAATATTATTCCAAAGTTTTGAGTTTTCACTTCTATCGACAGTCCTCATGACTGCCTATTTAAATTTGTTTTTATTGATTTTTTTATTCCTTTACCTTTTCAGATAAATGCAACCGGCCATGATTATAAATGCCAACATGGCAAATCCGAATGTGAGGGGAACAGACTACAATCCTGCGCAATCAAATATATCAAAGACCAAGTAACAACTTTAAGTTATTTTTCATGTTTAGAAATTTTAGGATCAGCTGCTTTAAAAAATGACTCTTCGGAATACCCAATTGATAAGGTCAGTTTTTTAGTACTTTTCTCTTATATGGGCGTCACTGATAAGATTTCTTTAGATTATATTCCGACGCTATCGCCTCTGTTTAGGAGTTTTGAGGTAAGGAAATATAACAGTAAGGTTCTAACTCATAAACTCGGAAACTATTCAAATGACACCTTCATTCAAGTCATTGTTTTAAAACCTAATTTCATATTCCTTACAACCCTTCTTCCGATGCAATATCTTGCTATATGTGACACTTTTTGGAACGTTATCTACTTAAATAGGGTAAGGGTCACTGAGCAGGCAGTTTAAATATCCCTTAGGATCGCTACCATAAGATACAGGACAGCGGGAGTCGTTGATAAGAAGCGGGCAACTCAACATGTAGGCAGTCACATATAGCAAAATGTCCCCCTTTTGCTTTTTGTAAGTAGATATATAACTTAACTTGTAACAATGATCATTAGGCAATAAATGCAATGTTATTTGACGAACTAAAAAACTTCTAGTCAGTCAACCTTTAGAAATAGAGGGATATGTTTCATAAGGAAGAAAATGGTCCGGGATATCTTTTAAGAAAATGGCCAGTTGTTAATGATACTGTATAAATGAACCGCAGCGGTAACGATCTCAGGGTGCCATCCAATTTTATTACTTAAATATTATTCAGATCAAAGAATCTTACTTTTCCCTGAGATTATTGTTCGAGCAGTGAAACCAATATAGAAATCCATTTTTTTTGGAAGAATGATACCGCATCGGTCAATGTTTTCGGAAGATCCCATATTTGTTTTATAAATGAAAAACAAAAATACAGCCAACCGAAAAGATAAAAAAACACTAAGAAACGTAACAAGATTCCTATACCATCTCTCCTTATAATGGCGCCCGTACAAGAGGAAATGACCAGAAATTATAATATTTATTAACTTTTATTACAAATTGCTAATTAAACTGCATTATACTTATTTGTACATATTTTCTAGTGCAAAAATAAACTGCCAATAGGTCTCTACCAAAAAATAATCGCTTGCTACCAATCAGATGAAGGGTGGGAATTATTCGAGAAAAATGGGAAAAAGACTCGATCATTTTTCCCATCTGGTGGTTTTGTTCCCTATGTATCTTTCAACAATGTAAGTACAATGATTATTTGAAAAAACTGAAGTAATTCTCAGCTTAATTTGAATTTATTTAAAACTTTATAATTAAATTATAAATATATTTTAATGTTTTAAATTAATTTGCCATTGAGAAATAATTAAAAACTTCTTTAATTTCTATTTTTTTTTTATTTCAGAAAAAAGACAATCACTTGGCTTTAGCTGCAATTGATAATTTTAGGGAGACGCTTTGTAAAGTCACAGGTGTCGTTGACGAAGCTTGTTCTTCATAAAATTGACGACAATTAATTTAAACATTAAAATTAGTTATAAACAGTTATGTCTTTGTAATTTAACCTCTCAATCATATTTTTTTTTAATGAATGATGTAATATCTTATCGGCGTTGCCTTAGCAACCTGGCCGAGCAACTACATTTTGTCCAGTCTTTAGATCTTCTCTTTTAATTTTTGTATTTACCAACAGAAAAACAATTGAAATGCCTCTAAAAACCGATAAACAAAAGTACTCCTAAAAACCAGTACATAATAAAACAAATATAATTTTATTGAAAATATAAATAAAAAAGTTTACAATCTATTATAATACAGATCAATTTTATCGGGTTTTCAAAACTGTTTATCTAAAGTTTTCGATTTCTTTCAGATTTCAGATGAAAGTTAATTAAATTTTAATGTATGTTTATTTATCTTATTCCTTTCCTTTTTTTTATATTAGGCATCATGTTTGATTAGATAATGTCAATGAGTTTTATAATTGAATTCTAAATAAACAGAAGGTCATTGTTCAATTTGTATTACACAGAATACATTTATAATGAGAGAAAAAAAGATGACTTACGCCTCGTACACCCATTAAAGTACAAATCAATGTTCCTATCATAATAAATTATATGTGTATATAGTACATAGCATCTAATTTTATAAAGTTAATGTTCGATTCGTTTACATAAAACATGAATACTGACTCATTGGTCTTTTATACACATACCTATGAACAAAATTAGAGGAATCATGCCATTCTAGTAGTGCACAAGATGCTAATCCAGGCTTTGGCCTGAAATGGAGTTATTGCCAATATTATAAATTAATTTCAAGCCAAAAACTATCATAGCAGCAAGATCAAAGATGCGATTAAGCTTCCCTCAGTACGATTAACTCTGTCTGAACAAAATTCGACAAAATCACTTATTCACCGGGGCTTCATAAATAAGTATATATTTATAATTTTTTATTAATCGTTTTAATTTTTTAATATTTTTATTTTGAAGAGAACAGATTTGCCCTGGCCGGGATAATACCCCATCGGTTCCTCTAGAACAGACCCCGATACTTAGGACTACACAAACGCTTAACTTGGAATCCTCATACAAGACTGAAAAGACAAGAAACTCCTCGACGTTTCAGGCTACTTCAACACTTACTAGACAAACGCTCTAAGCTCCCATTTAATTACAAAAGACTCTGATACATGACAATCATTAGACCAATCTGGACTTACGGAGTAGAGCTTTGGGGTTACACTAAGCCATCGAATTCCTATCGTAAAATCCTCTGTACTCCTTGATTTATTACAAATAAAATCATCTATTATGACTTCAATGTCGCATTTGTAGCTGATTCGGCCCGAACCCGATATCAGTCTTTTCATGATAAACTTCATTCCCACTCAAACCCACTAGTTTCAAACCTAGCTTCCTCTCCAATTCCTGATAACCCTCCGGGGCGTCCGAAAAGTACTCTTTGCTGCATGACCTTCAAACTTTAACCTGTTATTTGAGTACTTCCGGTTGGGTGTTTCCCTACTTGCCTTAATGCCATGCCCTTGTACACCACTGATAAATTTCACTTATTGTATTATTAAATATAGTTGTTAATTTCAATTGATTAATTAAAAAAAAAATTACCTTTTTTTTTAGCAAGAAGAAAAATCTATATGTTTAAAATATATTTGAAACACATCACTCCAATCCCGAAAAGAAATTTCAACATTCTGTAGCAAACGATTTCTGATTTATGCTAGATAAGTACCCCATAAAGACTTCCCTGCGAAACTAGCCAACATGGATCAAGTAATGATCAAAATATGAAAAAATAAATTTTCACGAGGTATTTCTCTTACTAGGGAGCGGGATGGCTCATCTCAGCAAAAGATCCTGGTACAAATTCCGCTGCAGGCAAGACTTTTATTTAGTCTGTTAGCAGCAGGAGATAGATCATAAAGGATCTAGGACCCTTCTGGGGCTCACCCAGCCTCTTTAAAATGGATACCCAATATAAGGGGAAAAATCTGCCGGTTGAGGGTGATCTAGGACAAATCACCTCCATGCACAACAGTTGTCCTTGAAACAGTACACTCTCTACCATGTACTGAACCCCAGACCCGTTCACGAATTGCAGTGGTATAGCTTTTTTTATTTCTCTTGGTGCGAGCAAGAGAGTCACCTGTGGTGCAGTGGTTAGCCTAATAACCTTCATGGGGTCACGGGTTCGTAGCCCGGCAGTCGACCTGAAGACCCGCAGGAGTTTTTAAAATGGAGTAAGAATTCTTGATTATGGCGTCCTTCGGAAGGGATATAAAATACACAGTAGCATCGTCCGATCAGCAATAGCATCATTAAATTACGTTAAATGAATAAACAACAGAACTGCGAACAATGAAACAGAAACTTTCGACTTCTACCTTATCTGCGCAATAAAAATCTAGTAAAAATGAAAATAAATAAGTCACGTTCTTTAATGTTTCCGACTCATTGGTCCATAGTCAACTTCTTATCGTCATAGCACAACTCCTGCCAATGGAAAGTGAACAATAAAAGTATAATTGATTCATGCATTGTTGTAGTTAACACATCAGCTGACTTAATTAGTCATAGTTATTATATAGTATCAATAATTTACTAATACAATCAATATAATATATAATTGAAATAGTAGTTTTGTACACCGAATAAAATATATGTATCGAAATAAATCCCCTCGTCTAAAAATCTGTTGTGTGGTCCGAATAATATTTATATTTAGTTATTTATCCTCCAGTATTTTTTTTTTTGAAACTACGAAAATGCACTCTTTTTGTTTATTTATTTATCAGTTGCAAGGTTTTACCCATGGCTTCGCTCGGGTGGAATTTGGTCTGTCACATAAAGTTTCGTGACAGATCATTTTAAATAAATAATTTAATTTTTTTAAACTATAAGTTACACGTACATCCGAAATTTCAGATGTCTAACTTCAAAACTGGCGGATTCCATACAGTGTTTGAACCCCTGTTACATTAAGGGGGAAGCCCTTGGGGGTGGAATTGTCCAAATTCCTTTCTTAGTGCTTATTTAAGCTATACAAAGAACCTATCTGCGAATTTCAAGATGCTAAGTTCAGTATACATTTATTACACGCCAGAAACTTTTTCAAATTTTGTTAAATTACAACAATGCCTTATAATACTACATTTTATGATTCCACTCAATTTTCGAAACTGTAGGTCAGATGGAGTGATTGGATTTTGGAATGGCACGGTGGAGTTAAGGATACTCGTGTATTAACCAGTCTGCAACTCAAACCTCTTCTTATCACTCAACTCATTACAGTTATTTGGGTGAACGTTACTAAATTGTTTTCTGTATTGTTTTTTAGAATTTTTTTCTCGTTAATATTGTTTAATGTCTATTTACATTTCTGTAATTTTTACCAAATTTAATTTGTGTTGTCTTATTCTTTTTGTTACTGCCTATATAAAGTGAACAGAATAACACTTTAGGAATAGCTGTCTTTAAAAGAAGAAGCTGTGATATTCTTCCAGAAGTTCAGAATAATCCTAAAGATGAAATCATGTGAAAAAGATCATCAAATGGATTTTGCCAAGGTTAGAAATGGAGATGTTTTCGTTAAAATTGTTGGGAAAACATTTATATAAGAAGAATATGGATAGGGGGGTCTAGAATTAGAATTAGCATTTTATTGTTGCATTTTCCAAATTCTAAATTCCATTAATATGAATGTTCAGGTTATAAACAATGGCTGATAACAGTCCCTGCAGACCGGCTAATACATAAGTACCGATGGGATTATAGCCGGTCCACGTTCTGGGTCAATCGACAAATGATTAATCAGAGGATTAATAAATTAGATGTAATTATGTAAATATAACCTCTTTGGAGAAGTTGTTGAGACTTCTCTGATATCGGGCACTCTACATGGTGATCATCCCCTCCATCGCGCTTATATAAATAAGGCAGTGTGACGAGTTCATTAATTCATTCATCAATAATGGCTCTGTTCTTCTTATTGTTTGCCATTGCAGGCTGTGTCTACGCCAGGCCACCCACCGATAATGTGACCCCGGTAAGTGATATATTAATTTAATTAATTATATTGAATTTAATAGTTTTATTAAATGTAATTCGAAACGTAGTTGGGGCGATTGCGTTGGGCATTATTTTTTCATGTATAATTATTAGAGATTTTAATAAACTTCAGAGGAGAGAAGAACGATAGCAATTTTCCAGGTCATGCCATTCGATGGCAGTTACTGTGCTGGTAGTATTTTTACGATAGTTGCTCAAGAGTTGAAAAGCTGTGACAGAGTTTGTTTTCATGGTGAAGGTTAACTGTTGTGACAGTAGGGATAATTCCGGATGTCGAACAGCTGATAAAAAAATAGCAAATACAAGATTCATCTAGAGCCTAGACACTATATAAAATTTCTATGATATTCTGATATAAAATCTTTACTAAATAGAAGAAAACAAAGTTCAATTCGATCTGAAAAGTTTGCATTCGTTGCCCAAAATTCGATATTATATTTTGTCAATCCATGTCTTCTAATAGGCTTATTTTCAAGAGAATTCTGTGTTTAAAAAAATCTTAATAACAATAAAATTATGTGTATATTTTTCTTAAAATATTGTTCTTCAAACATGGCGTACAATTTGTATTATGCAGATTGGATGTCAGTATATAGAAAAAAATGGCGTGAGAGGCATGAAGAAGAGCAGTACTCAACGGTACCTCTAACATGGCTTAATTTTATTTCCTATAATAGTAAAACCCCTCATCCTCGTTTTAGTCTCCTCATAGTGTTCTCAGCCATGAGAGTCGTGACCATTTGTTTAGTCAATGGTCTCGGGTGTCCGTATAGTTTTTTTGGAATACATAGTTTGTAGTATGTACGTATGTGCTCGTCAACCACTGGTATTTTTAAGTCCGTACATAATGTATTATTATGCTTTGGAGATAAGTCTAAGTACTTTTGATTGAAAAAATTAAAGTATTTAGTAAATCAAGATTTTTTTTACTCTCGATTGAATAAATTTCTGTTGATGCAATATGATAGCAAGACAATGTTACTTTTTAATTATTTGAATCACGATACTGCACAAATATTAGATTTTCTCGTATTTTTTTTTTTTTTAAAGAAAAGCTACAAACTTAATTTTAATAAGTATAATGATAATAATTAGTGATAACGAACCTGAAAGCTGAACGCCAGTACAACCCAAACCGATTAGATCACTGTTAATGCAATCCTCCCACCGACGACTCGGTCGTTGACCAGGTCGCTCAGCAATTATTAAATTTTTAGGAATTCGTTCGTTACTAGGCTCATCTCAGAGTTCGCGGCGCTAAAAGTTCATTTATATTAACCAGTTTCATGCTGCGATTCTGTGTTGTACAATCTGCTAGTCGTACCGAATATTCTATGCAGTACCTCATTTTCAAAATACTTATGAGGTTGTTCATCCATCAACGTCAACGTCAAGGCTCAATTTCTATAAGTAATTACGTTTTTCATTAATAATTAAAAATAATAATTACTTAATCTGATTCCTCGTCTAAGAATCAAACAGCATCAATCAATGTCTATTTTAAGTTGTTAAACAATATTAGGTTGATAAGCAGAAAATGTATGAGAGTCGTCTATGTCGCAGCTAACCTGATATCAGTTACTATCAAATAATCTGATCGATTAGATCTAGTAACCACTACTCGGGTAATCATTTCACCTCATCTTTACTTCGAAATGTTATTTGAAACTTTAATTTCTTGATGAAATGATTACTGAAATCTACTAATTACACATAATTACAGTCTTTTTTCCACACTAAAGCTCGTGATAAGTTGTATTTTTTGGAAAATATTAAAAATGAAACGAATAAACAGTTTAAACGTGTTGTATTTCAAATCGAAGCGACAAGCTGCGGAATAGATACCGTCGGACAAAACCTTATTACTTGTATTAACCTTCCACTAATAATCAAGTATGCCGTCTCTAACTTCAACGTATATCGCAGTTAGTGATCGGCTTAACTGCTACTTTTCAGTAACAGCTCCAACGATAACTGTGATTTTTGTTACCTGTGATTTCTTAACTGCTAGTAACTGTGATTCGCGATTCTGTCGAAATGCTACCAACAGTGATTGCGTCTGCGTACTTTATTCCACATCTTGAATATAGCGATCACAGAATACCCATTATAAGGATAACAATTACTTTGACACTTGTATAATTCTCTGTAATCCTATCAATTTACATACAGATGGAATTATTTTCAATATCCTATGTAACCTAAATTTTGCTCTTATGGTTTAACTTGTTAAAAGATGATGAAGAGAAGTATCATAAACTTTTATGAGTAAAATATAAAAGAAAAACTAAATCCTCTAATAAATATTTTTATTGTTCGAATAAACCCATTAATCACCAATCACCGTTCGCCGAAGACCAGTTTGGAATTGTTACTGTAGTCACAAACATAATCACGCTTTAATTCCGTTCTCTTTCTATCGCAAATCACCGTTCGCCGATGAGCAGTTCCCACATGTAAAGAACAGTTTGGAACTCCTACTGATGAATTTGTAATCACAGGTAGATCTGTGACTTTTGAGTATCAGTGAAAAAGTAACAGTTCGTGATTTCCGGCCCGTCACTAATCGCAGTCCGTCGGCAGGCTAATTAAATCCATCATTACATATCATGGATGTAATTAATGTTAAATTTAGAGATTCGCTTTATAAACCATTACTTTTCAGAAGAGATTATAGTTATTTACACTGAGGGCATCAATATTGGTTAGACTTGTATAACGACGGCGGAAACAGAATTGAAGGGGAATGTTCAGCACCATCAATAGCACATTTCATTCCCACAAGTGGTGGGCGTACGGACGAACCTTCTGTAACCACTTGTTCAAACAGATTATGAAGAATTTATTAGAAATTTATTTCTCAGTTCAAAGTCCATTGTTTTGTTATTTCTCTTTAATAGATTTAAAGCGATTAGTGGACAATTAAAAATATTTCAAGTGTTACTTTATTTTGAAATTTAAATAAATAATTACTTTTATCAGTAAGAAAGAAATGGGGTAGCTTATTAGTAGTGCGCTGAGTTGCTGTACCGAAAGCACCGATTTGGAATCCGGCTGTGGCAGTGAAATTATTAAATCTGTTAGCAACCACGGATTGACACTGTGGGATCTGGAGACCCTTCTGTGGCTAACCCAGCCTCTATAAAGTGAGTACCCGTGATTTGGTGGAAAATCTGGAGGTTGGGTGTAATCTCAGACAATTTACCTCCGTTGACAACCGTCATAAAACTGGTACAATCCCTACCACGTATCGAACCCAAGATCTTTTATGGGTTCTAGCATTAAAAGTTTTTTATTTATCAGAAAGATATAGACAAAGAGGTTTTTGCTACTGCGATGACACAACAGGAAGTTAAATTATGATTCATTGCTTTTATAATCTTCTTTGTACTTTCATTGTTCGTGGAGTCTCGATATCGAAGGATGGAAACAACAGATTTAAGATATTTCCAGAATAACGCAGGCATTTGGTATCAATGAATCACTCTATTGAAACATAACAATCATAATAATCACAATGAGTATATTGAACATAATAGCAGCACATTAGAAACTACAATGCAAATATATAACAGCTGATAAACAAGTCATCCGCGCAATCGCATTACAGCAATGGGGTTCTTGGAGGCTTATCACGGACATAGCATTCACTATATAATTTAGCACTGAAGTATGCCATAAGAAAGGTGATTAGTAAAACACCCGTGCTTGGGTTTGTGGATTGGTTATGTTGGGTGAAGACGGGGAAACTATATTAATGTATATAATAATGCTACTTAAAGCCGGCAAAGAGGTAGAAATCGAAGAAAATCTAGTAGCACGAAATATAAGGGTTGGTGGCAGAAATGAAGTGATTTTGAATAGACATAAGTGGGGATGAGTTTGAATAAGTTAATAAATTAACGCTGATAGATAACTAATTAAAAACGAGAAGAAATGAAAACACGATTAAAAGGAGGAAATTTTTTGTTAATTTAAGGTCTCGACATTACTTTACAAGTTTTGTGCATGGGTGTGAAATAAGATGAGTTAAATGCAGAATTCAGAAAGTTAATACGGTACGGAATTGCAAAGCTTGCGTTCTATTAATCTGTCAAGCACAATACGTGAAGCGTCACAAGCACTGAGATAGGCTTCTTGGAATTAGTAACGAACGAATTCTCAAAAACGTAATGGGGGTTGAGCCGACATGGATATATTCGAGTAGTTGGTGAGACAATCTTGCGGATTTTGTCTTCAATAATGCGGTAATCCGTAGACGGAAATTCGTAAACAGCTATTAGTGGTTTCGGAGTCGAACCTTCTGGTTCGCTAAGACCATTACTGTAACTATTACTCTCAATAATGTTTTGTTTTATTTTCAGGTTGAAATCACTCTGTACTACGAGACATTATGTCCTGATTGTCAAGAATTCATTCCAACTCAATTGTTCCCAACTTATACAGACACCAAATATGATTATGCCTCACTTATTTCAAAACTCACATTTGTCCCATATGGTTGGGCTGAAGTTGTAAGTATTAATTGAATCATAAATTGCAGTAAAAACCCATGTTCTATCCAAAACATTTGTTGTTTCTGAAATTCATTAAATATTCAGCATGTCTAAAATCTATATATTATCATAAACCTTAAGAAATGATAAGATGTTGGATAAAATTGTTTAATACAGGGTAAAATATGATGACATACATTAAATACACAATAACAAAACTCATCTTTATTTCCCTAAATAATGAGAAAGAAATCATAGAATAATATCTAATTACCTTCTCATTTTTTATTTATGCCTTCTTGATATTTCAGAATTTCAACTTTTATTATCAAAACAAATTTGTGAGAATCCACCTCATAAATGTACTTTTTTATTACATCTGTAATAAAATGTTCTGTCGTATATTTGCATTCCATAAACTGAGATACGGTGAGGGTGATTTTACTTTCTTCTTTTGCTGAAATTTGGATTAAAAGTAGTAACATCGCCAGATAGTAAAGAAATGACATGGTCTCTATTCTTGGGATTCAATTATAAAATTACATATTATCTATGTAAATACAGCATTGGTACTTTTCTTTAAACAAGATGAAAATATCGTTCAGAAGAAATAAAAGACCTGTGCAGAGAAACAAATAATTTTCACACTAAAGGGAGCAAAACTAAGATAAAATAACGGATTTCATTTTATATCTCCCTCCTAATAATTTCATTAATTATTAAATAAATAAGTAAAACAGCACAGACTTGGTGTATTATCAATTCACAGCACCACGCAAAGGCTACCAACTGGAATTTGTGGTAACTAACTAATTTGAATTTTATTATGAAATTCCTAATCATTGGAATTTTCAAAATCATTTTATGTTGATTATTATTAATAATTATTGCTATTTTAAGCATTGCTTTAATTTGATATTATTTAAAATTATTATTGCCATTAACTTTTAATTGCTAGTATCTACAAAGATATAAACAAAACCAAACTTTAGTTGGAATGATAGCAATGATTTCAGTGAATAGAAATTTCAAGTTGAATATAAGACAATTAGTTACCACTAATTCCACAAGATGGCACCACTAGTGTGATGAAGTGAATTGATAAGGCAGGTGGTAAAACTTTTATCATGATTATTTGATATTGATATTGGCACCACCTTATGTTAAAATAAGGAAAAAGACCAAGGCATCATTGGCATTGAAATTCTTGTCCAATATCCGAATATCTCATAGTTTTTTTTCCCCTTCTGATATCAGTTTCTTCTTAACAGTCATTTCATCGACTCTCACTCAACAAATGAAAGGTTTACCTTCAAAGGATTCAATTTCTTAATGAAAAATCCTGGAGTTGCATCCACTATGCTATGCCTCCATCTCAGGTACCTAATAACAGAAATAAAAATAATTTCAGAGTTAGTAATGATTGTAAAGAAGGATTATAACATATGATAATTATAATGCAAGACAATAATTAGTGAAACATTCAGTACCTTTGTACTTTTGGTCAAATTCGATTTTCAAAACAAACGTTATGATAAGAGTAGATTTTTTTTAATTTTTAAATGGAACCATCCTTCATGTAGAACCGATCCTGACTTATCTTCAATTTGCAAGGCATATTCACTGACAATAGGATTCTTTGATTTAATTTCTTTCAGCATAGATTTTATCAAAGTGAAACGTTCACTCAGGTAAAGATTCTGACTTCTCAATTGTTTAATAATCTTCGATTTTTTGTTAAGCCTTCCCTGCAAAGCTTTAATTCTCCACTCCAAATGTTTGTTGCTGTTTTCCAATTCATTAATCTTCTTAATAACATTTGCCTAGAAGAAGGTTGGTTTGAAAAAATAAATAAAAATCATCAAAATGAGTATAAATAAAAACTCGATAAATTTTTTAAATAATAACAGCACCTGGACAGCGACTTCCTTCGAAGAGGGTTTGGGTTGACAAACTTTTATGTTCTTTTCATTGTTAGTGAGTTGCTCTTGGGATGAAGGAAGAGAAGTCACTGCTTCTCTCAGTCGTGGTGGTTTGCGAAGCTGAAATTATTATGAAAATAGAAAAAAAAATTTAACATCAAATTTTTTTGGAGATTATATTTCTAATAAGATTAAAGTATGAGAAGGAGTGAATAAAAATGGCATAAATCACATTTTAAATTTGGCTTACTCTATTAGTTAATATAATCAAGAAGTACAAAATGTTTAAAAGAATAAGTAACTAACCCATAAACTCATAAGTTAGCAGTTTCTCAATTTTTATCAACCTAACATTGTAAATATTAACACCATTGGTGTATCATTTTCAAACATTAATAAAAATGTTATTTCATTAATTTTAATCAAACCTTTTAACGATATACTGTTGATTCAATGCACTTAGTTCAGAATTTATAGCAATAATTAATTCGAAAATGGAGATTAACCATAAAGTCACTTTCAGTCTCACCGACCCATACATTCTTAAATAACAATATATTACTATAAAATAAAATAGTGATATAAACATATTTTTAACCATACTAACTCAACTTAATTTTACCTTTTTTTGTTTTGGTTGTAAATGTGGCGGATAGGTTGGAAATATGCTCGGAACAGCATTTTCTCTCAATTCAGTGTGCCCCGAAACAAATGTACGATTGAGGAACATTTCGGGGAAATGTTCTGAACAAACAACCGAACTGTCACCCGGTTTCCAATTCAATCGTTTAATAGCATGGATCCATTGTTTCCTCAATGAAATATCCCTGGGAAACCTATAACAAAAAAAAAAAAAAAACAAGAGTAACTTTATACACTTCAATTTCAGGAAGATGTTTATTGACTATTACAAATATAAAAATTGAAAACTTCTAGAGATTAAATAAATCTTGTATAGGGAGTATGATACAAGTATCCAAAAACAAACTTTTACAATAGTGAAAAATAACATTAAAAAACTACAAAAAAAAGGTATGTTTTTCAGATTTTTGCTTTGATAACAAGTTTACACTGTTTATTTGTTTCATTTTTAATATCTAACAAAAAATATAAGATATCGTGAGGTTTTAATATGGAAAAGAGAATGTAATTATGGGTATTGAGTATATCTTGTATTTTTAGAAAATATTAAAGTGGAAATGAATGAAAAGTTAAAACTTGTTGTGACTCAACTCGAAACGACTACCTGCGGAATAATTATCCAAAAAAGAAAAAGTCAAATCTGTAGCTTAAATCTTATGTTAATAATTTTTAAAAGATAAATCTATTTAGAATAGATAACATTTCCTAAATGTTTGTGTAAACCGATTTCAAATATTAAATAAATTCAACTAATTTACCAATAGAAGTTAAAATTTTAGGAACATTTAAAGCATAGTGTTATTTGCTTAATCTGTTTAACAAATAAGTATAATGATAGAATACATTTAGAGTCTTGTATTTACTTATAAAAAGACAAAAACTAATGTAAAAACTTACTTGTGAAATGAAACTTCAGGTTTTCTTTTGTTTCGGTCTGATCTATTTGTACAACGGTATACACAACATACAACCATAATGATGAAAATTTAAATCCCAATTTGGCAAGAAATCCAAAAGTGGAGCAACACAATATGGCCGTCGATGAAGGTTACCTCCCACCACTTGGCCTCAAGTATTCCCCACGCCGCTCAGTAACGAGCGACAGGTGATGACTTTATCGATGTATCGATAGTTTTTTAAATTACTTTTACGGCTTCTTTTTATTTACTAATATATTATAAGAATACAATGATGCAATATTATGCTTGGCATGTTATCTTACTGAAGTTAGGGCAATGAGCTGGCCAATTTAAGTACTGTCTCACTGAATACAGTGACGGATTGTAGAGGTCGACTATCATGATGCTGATAGAGAGGTAAATAGTTGACTGGAAGATCTAATGAAGTTGATGATTAGTCTATGGGTGCAGTCAAAAGTAACACCAAATAAGTTTATTCTTAATTAGTGTTATTTTTGACTGCACCCCCATAGAAATCATCTCCTTCATTATCATGACGCTGCATTTCTCCATCTTTACTATAATCCTCAATGCCCAAGAAGTTCAACTTAAACGAAAATCGCATCATGATATGTGGGAAAATTTTCTAAATGTTGCTAATTCGTAAAAAAAAAAGACCATCTACTGGTCCTAAACTGAGGTATTTTACTAAAAGTAGAACGAATGTCAGATTTTTTAAATTTATATTTTGTTGGATTTAAGATGGAGAGTAGAAATTCTTTGAACATTTTTCATTCTTAATCTAATTAATTAATTTATTTAAATTATTTACTCTTTCAGATAAACGCAACGGGCCATGAATATGAATGTCAGCATGGGAAATCTGAATGTGATGGGAATAGACTGCATTCTTGTGCCCTTAAGTATATCAATGATGACTTAACAACTTTAAGTTATATTGCTTGCTTGGAAACTCAGAAATCGACTGTTTTAAAACTTGGTGGAACTTCTAAGTACCCAATTGACAAAGTAAGTTGAAGATAATAATGTGTTTTAAATTAATGAAATCAAAAAGAGATGCAACTGCAGAGTGATAGCTGTATAAATTTTCATCCCATACCAGTTCTATCTACTGGATAAAGTTGGTAACTTTGAATTCAACTGTAAAATTCGCAATCATCGGAGTTATTAAAATCATTATTAGTTTAATTTGATAAAAAATCCTGAAGGATTCATTTAAGTTATCCATTGAAAATAGGGATAATTCTTACGATTCCAGTAATCACGCATTTTACAGCTGAATTTGAATAGTTATACATCACCAATTCCCCTGGATTGCACCAGTGTGGTGTTTGTTTCCTGAATTCACAATGCGAGTGTCTGGAACTGGAAGAATTGGTCATCCAAACCTTAGAATGAAAGATTCCATAGCTACTGGTGCCAGGAGTATACTTGGTACCCAAAATTGGATGGCAGTAGCACTCGATAGGGAAAACTGTTGATCGATGCTGGAGTAGGGACAAGTCTTAACTTTGGACATAGTGCCAAATAATAATATAATGAAAATGAATTGTGCGGGGTGCGGAGTGGCTCAGTGGTAGAGCATTGAGTTGCCATGCCGGAAATCCTAGTTCAAATCCAGCAGCGGACAAGATTTTTATTTAGTCTGTTTGTGGCCGGAGATGGAACATATAGGATCTAGGATCCTCCTGGTGCTCACCCATCCTCTATAAAATATTATAAAAATAGGGTACCCAAAATAAGGGGGAAAAATCTGGCGGTTGAGCATGACCTAGGACAAGTCACCTCCTTGCAGAACCGTTGTCCAAGAAACAGTACAGTCTCTACCATGTACTGAACCGCAGACCCTTCATGGGTTGTAGTGGTACAGGTTTTTTTAGAGAGAGAGGAACAAAATCTGTACCGCTACAAACCGTAAAGGGTCTCAGCACATGGCAAGACTGCACTGTTTCTTATTCAACAGTTGTGCACAGAGGATTTGTCTAGGATCACGCTCAACCACCAGCTTTTTTCCCCAATTAAGAATACCCACTTTATAGAAGTAACCTTCCGTCCCAGCAGGATCTGTAGAACTAGAAGGAGTGTCTTTATATTTAACACGGTCCCTCAGCCCAGCAACACAGCTCTATATACTCTGACCTACCCAGGTCCTTAAGATTATGTATTTAAAATATAAATATAGTTTATAATGTTTATTATTATAGAAGTTTATTTAAAGTGTTAACACATTCCACAGTGTCAAGATAAACTCCCAGCTGGTGTTTACTCAAAAATAATCAATTGTTACAAATCTGATGAAGGATGGGAATTATTCGAAGAAAATGGAAAGAAGACCCGATCATTTTTTCCATCTGGTGGTTTTGTTCCTTATGTCTCTTTCAACAATGTAAGTCCATATTATGATTAAAAAGTTAAAACCGCTAATTGTGTTTCTAAATCGCTTTTCTGGATAATTTAAGTAATAAATTCACATATATTTTGGAATTAATCAGAATAAATTTGAAGATAATTATTGCTTCACTTGGATTTTACATCATCATTAGTTTGAATCAAGATTCTTAATAGAATTTCAATATTATCTGAAATATTTCTTTAATTTTATTTAAATAACTAAATATTTCTAATTATAGTTTTCTTCTATTTCAGAAGAAAGATGACAATCTGGCTCAAGATGCAGTAAACAACTTAAGAGAGACACTTTGTAAAGTTACTGGCGTCTCTGACAAAGCATGTTCCACAAAAAAGTTGTAATAAACATTTCTGAATCTTCATTCTTGGCATGAACGTAATTGCGCTTAACCTACTTGATGCCACATAAACATAAGTCTCTAGAAGAGATTGACAAAGTTTTGAACTACATTTATTAAAGAGAAATTTTTATCTGAATAATATATATATATATCAGAGATGGAAAATTGTAATTTTGTTTTTATTTGTCATATCAACTCCTTATTATAGTAAAACATCCTTGTACCTTACCTGATTTCTGATTGATATAATAAATCTGCTACAATAATTTATTAAAATATTTAAACAAAAATAAACAATAACTAAAATACATTAATATTGTTTCTATTGCAAGATTGTTTCATGTATACTTTATTTTATTAAAAATAAACCTGTACCACTAGTACCCATGAACGGGTTAGGGGTACAAGTACGTGGTAGAGACTGTACTGTTTCATGGTCTACGGTTCAGCAAGGAAGTGACGTCTTAGGTCACGCTCAACAGCCAGATTTTTCCCCCTCATTTTGGGTCCCTATTCTTATAATATTTTATAGAGGTTGGGTGAGCCCCAAGAGGGTCCTAAATCCTATATGATCCATCTCCGGCCACAAACAGACTAAATAAAAGTCTTGCCCGCTGCTGGATTTGAACCAGAATTTCCGGCATGGCAACTCAGTGCTCTACCACTGAGCCACTCTGCTCCCTGCATTATTTTATTTAATTTGAAAATTATATCATAACTGTTATTTAACATTGAATATTTTTTAAGGTAAACTTTAATGATATCAACTCTAATTTTAAGTGGAAAATAAATATGTTGGTATGGTTTCCAAGTATTAAAGTATCAAACATAATTTAAAGAAAAAGTCTCATAATGAAATTATGGTCCGTAAAATCAGCATAGGAAGTGTGAAATATAAATCGTTGAACTATTATATATATCTCTCTCAAGGTGTGCAGATATGCAAGAGAAGAATACTATATCATGATAAATATTTTTTAAAAAACTGGAGTTTTATAAATCCTCAAGTTTATTTATTCCTCTTGGCTTCATAAATAATTTTATGATTTAACAGTTTTAAGTTTTTTTTTGTCGAAAGTTTAATAAGTGGATATGATCAATATTAAAGCTAAACAATAATTTTTTGGTTTTAATTTTAAATGACATTTTGGTTTAATCATGTATGCTATCTTTAGGACTAAAATCACTATACATCAGGTAATCTGTACTACTGATAAAGACTTATAAAGAGAAAGTATTTTTTTATTCAACGTTAATTTTAAAAGTTAGTAGATAGATTTTTGATATATTTTAAATTTGTTTAATTATTTAATTTAAAAATATTTCAGAAAAAAACCTAAGATTTTTAAAATAAATATTGAACTTATTGTAAAAGACAGAATAAGTAATGTAGAAAATAGGCAGAGGTGCAGTCAATGCATTGTACACAAATAAGCTAAACTTATTTATTATGTGTCAACATTTCAACCTAACTTTATCATCAGTGCAGAGGGATGTAGAGTCTGGGGACAAATAAAATATTGTTCAATATAATACAATATTGTTTAATTTGTATGAACATATTTAAAATATTAAGATTTTAATGCTTACAATTAAAAAGGATGCAATAAATAACAAAAACAAAAATTATCTATTAAAAATTTATTTTCACTGGACACCAAGTTTTCTAATAGTAATTACTACCATACTAGGCATTAGTCTAAGAGTATTCTTCTTAGAAGTTCTAAATGTGCATATATCTTTATACTTACACCTTGGAAACACGCATTTGCATATTTTCTTTTTACACTATCATATTTGGTTCTCTTTGATGCCAAAATCAGTCTTACCAACATCGACTTTATCGGCTTTATGTCAGAATAAATATAGCTGGAATAATGCACCATTGTGGCATTCCATAAGCTAGGATCTGATCTGTTGTTGACTATACACATTGCCAAGTAAACAGCCGAAGCAGCCACTAGAGATGATCTAATATCGCAGAAGAGAGGATCTAACAAAACCAAGTCTATGAAGTATTTTGAATAAAAATGTTGCATCTTGTCTGCTTTGGAAGCCATGTTGAATCTCCTGATGAATACTATAGATGGGGGTTTCCCTAAATTGAAATTTATAGCATTCAGTATCTTTTGCTCAGTTTCTAAGAACTGTTTCTTCGTATAAGATGTTTTACACAAGGAAATGAAATCTTCCATCATCGGTGAAAACATTTCTTCATATTTGCATGCAACAGAGAGCGAACAGAGGCCGGCAAGCTGAAACATACTTTTGTTTAAGTCAAGATCCGTCTGGATGTACTTGTCGAGAATATAAACCGCAAGATGGATGGTCTCTTGTAAAAGACGGTATTCTACATGCACATCCACCAACCAGTCGACCAAGATGGTTCTCATCCCATTGTTGATTTGGGAATTCTTCAGAGGCCATTTACACAGCTTGAACTTGGTCTCTAGTTTTTGTAAATACTGGTAAATATATTTCGCATATTCTTTAACTAAAAACATGTTTCCTTCGAAGCGTTTGTCTATATCTTCGATTATTTCTTTTTTTGGACTCGGTAAAATCAAATTCAAATTAGGATTTCTGTTGGGCTTAGGATAGGGATATGAGATAATATTTTTTGAAGTGCCATAGCTGCTAGTAGATTTTGAGCTGTTCTTCTGCTTTAGCCCATGCTTGCAGATAACTTCTTCTTTGTTTTTTATCACTTCGCATCTGGCATTTCTTATATTGCTAACATCACGGAGTCCTCGGCGCAGTTTTCCATCTTCTAGTTTCTTTCGTAGAAGGAGGACGTCCTTTGAAGTGTTGGTTATGGGAAAAGTTTTCTTTGCGATTGGTGGCATTCTTGTATGTTCCAAGTCGAGCGGTCATTCGCAGTTTAAAAATGTATCGAATTCAGACCTGATAAATCCAGTGGTTAGTTGGTTTTCGAAGGAAATTCCTTTAGGTTTTTGGCTGAAAATGTTAATTATTCAAATACACAAAACAAAATGATTAAATAAACATATGGTTTACATTATTGAAATTGTTATCGAAATCCGATCCCTTAAAAATTATACATTTATAGAAATTCAATAATAAGAATTAAGAAATGTACATGATATCATTGTATTAACTGCGGATTCCAAACCTGCACTCTAATATACAAACCCATTGAATAAAATAAAAACAGCCGATAGTCGGATATACTCCAGCAGATCGAAAAAACAACAACTCATAAATCAGAAAAATGAGGACTAGTAGAATAAGAGAGAAAGCAAAATGAAATTTTAAAAAATCCTTGGTTATGCCGTCCTTGGGACGTAATATGGGTGTCCCGAGCTTCCCCAAGGGCGGATTTAAGGGGGGGCACGGGGTGCCCCCCATACGGTTTTTTTTTGTATCTACTGAGATTCCATTACAGTACATACTTATAGGCAAATCACATGATCATAGTTGCTAAAACATATGAATAAAATAACAGGAAGAACGTGATTGAAACTCTTGTCCAATTCTGACTGGAATGGCGAAATTTGTTTGTTGCGTCCCTTTCACGCACTTGCAAATAGCAAAGCACTACCCAGCGATCTTTCTCCACCTTAAGCCGATTAAAGCCCTATCTTTGCTGCTGACAGAAGAGCGTTTGAATGAACTGTCTATAATGCATATCCATCAAGACATTGCGACAAAAATGAACGCTAATGAAGTCCTGGACATCTTTAGCAGGGAACATAAAAGAAAACTGTCTTTTTTACAAATTTAATTTTTCTATTGTTTTGATATTTTAATAAACCTTTGAAACCTTTCTATAAACACTACAAGTTTATTTCTAAGTTATTGTTGATTTTTTCGGCCCGTCTGCCTGTTGAGCCCCACCCAGAAAAAAATCCTAGGTCCACCCTTGATGATCCCTATCCTAATTCAGCCTTCTTAGGCAAAATTTAGAGCTCCCACTGTGGCATCATCCGATTAACCTTAACAGCATAAAGTGACGTTAAATGAACAAACATCAATTGTCTTTGTTAGTCAGTTTGCTGATTCTAGTTGGAATAATTTTTTTTTTAATGGTCACGATCAGTCACTTTTGGATTTTAACCTATCAGTGGACTAAATATTACACAATGCTGCATGAAATTCTATGTTTGATTCCTGATACATTTTTCTACAGTATTTTCCCATGCTGAGTTCAAATCTGATAGGGTTATATTCCTACCACGCTAAGTTTTTGTGCTACACACTCACTGTTACTCAAAAGCCACAGGTCGACCTATGATTACAAATTCATCAGTAACAGTTCCAAACTGTTCTTCACACATGGGAACTGATCGTCGGGGATCGGTGATTGGCGATGGAACCGAACGGAATTGAAGCGTGATTGTGACTACAGTGATTTAAATGAAAAGAGTGATTACTGTTGTTAGGGCGCCGTAAGGGTAACAAGGATTGCACCCTTGGAAAATCTTTCCCTACAGTAATAAACTGATAGGCTGCTGCCTTAATTTGACTCAATTAATTTTATTTTAGAAAAATAACTGCTTAGCAATAAATTTAAATTATATTTGAATGTTTAAATAAAAGGGAAAGTCAGATATTTATTTAAAACTTGTAAAGTATAAATATTTACTTGTAAATTACCTATGCAAAAAATAATGGTAGTGCTAGTAGGTACTACTATGTAGGGGGGAAGGGGGATTTAAGGGGGGGGGCACGCGCCCCCCAGGCGTTTTTTTGCACTGAGGAGAATCCATTACAGTCCATACTTATTGGCAAATCATAAGATCATAGTTGTTAAAATATATGAATAAATTAACAGAAAAAACATGAGAGAAACTATTGTTTTGATATTTTAATAAACCTTTGAAACCTTTCTATAAATACTACAAGTTTATTTCTAAGTTATTGTTGATTTTTTTGCCCGTCTGCCTGCTGTGCCCCCCAGAAAGAAATCCTGGTTCCGCCCTAGGGGGAGGGGGAGCCACCCAGTCTCCCGGAGGTTTTCCGGCCACCAAAAGATTTTCCATCCATTTTTCGGTGATTTCCATGGTAAAAATGTTTTAAAAAAATTAAAAATGAACAAAATAAAGAAAAAAAAAATTCTTAAATATTTGTATTTGAAAAGAAAAGATATGTCCAGGACCGGGACTCGAACCCGGGTCTTCCAGATCGCTAGTCTGAGAATCTACCATTTGAGCTATCCTGGCCCTAATCAAGCACGCTTCTCGGTCGTGGCCATATCTTTTCTTTTCACTGATCCCAAGTCCCCGCGTTCTCGCATTTTCGCGAAGTATACGAGGGGAAGAATGTTCTTTGAACATTATTTTAATTAGGATCTAGTTGACTTACGTCATTATAATTATTACAATTTATTTAATTTTATTTGTTATTAATTTTTTTAATATTTTTGTTTGAAATGAAAAGATATGTCCAGGACCGGGACTCGAATAAAACAAATAAAATAAAATAAATTATAATAATTATAATGACGTAAGTCAGCTAGATCCTAATTAAAATAATGTTCAAAGAACATTCTTCCCCTTTTATATACAAATAAAAGAAGCGTGCTTGATTTGGGCCAGGATAGCTCAAATGGTAGAGTCCCAGACTAGCGATCTGGAAGACCCGGGTTCGAGTCCCGGTCCTGGACATATCTTTTCTTTTCAAATAAAAATATTAAAAAAATTAATAACAAATAAAATTAAATAAATTATTTTTAAAAATTTCGCTCTTGGGGAACGTGTTCGAAAAAATCGTTGTCATGAATGGGTTAAACCATAAGAGGAAAATTGACTTTATATAGGATATTGAAAATAATTCCATCTGTATGTATATTGGTAGGATTATAGTGAATTATACAAGTCCAAAAGTAATTATTATCCTTATAAAGCGTATTCTGTAATCGTTATATTCAAGATGTGGAATTAAGTACGCCGACGCAATCACTGTTGGTAGCATTTCGACAGAATCACGATTCACAGTTATCAGCAGTTAAGAAATCACAGGTAAGAAAAATCACAGTAACGGTTGGAGCTGTTACTGAAAAGTATCAGTTAAGCCCATCACTACTAACTAGTACCTTCCTAGCTTAGATGTTTGGGATTCACAGAGGAGTTAGTCAAGTCAGTATTTGATAAGGCATAAGTTTAGTTGCTATTTTTCCTCGTTACTCTCATAATTTAGTCAAATTTGAGATGGCTACATCACGGCGCGCGTGTGTCAACAGTCCAGACGTGTTTTTTTATATATGTGGGAGTTATGTGGCTGCAAAACAGAGACAAAATATTACAAAGTTTGTGGAAAATGTGTACTTTGCTTATTGTGGAGTGAAACTTGGCGACCAAGATAAAGCGTGGGCTCCCCATAAAGTTTGTCGTTCAGGTGTGAAGGCATTGCGGCTTTGGAAATCAGGTAAAAAAAAATCTTTGTCTTTTGGTATTCCTATGGTATGGAGGGAACCAGCCAATCATTGTGATAATTGTTATTTTTGCATGACGAAAGTATGTGGCTATTCAGCTAAGAATAAAAAATCCATTGTATATCCGAACTTGCCATCTACTATCAGCCCTGTTCCGCATGATGACACAATACCTGTTCCAACTCCTCCTAATGTTCTCGTCGATGTGTCAGCTGAATTTATTTCTCAAAGCAGTGGAACTGAGCCTGATGAAGCTGATGATGAAACATTTGAGCCGGAAGAGGATAGGTCCCTAAAGCGTTTCACCCAAGGAGAACGGTCTGACTTAGTCAGAGACTTGAATCTCACAAAAGATGCACCAGAAATCCTTGGGTCTAGATTAAAATCAAAAAGGTATGCATCTATTCCTATAGCTCATTCTGTGAATTTGAAAGAAACTTATCAAAACCTAAAAATTGTCTTAGGATATTTATCCACTCACAAATGGATGGCCTGTGGATATTTCAAGGTCATCGGCCTACTACTAGGCTTGCAGGCTGGATTCAAGATGCCTTGTTTTTTGTGTGACTGGGATAGTTGGGGAATAGCAAAGCCCTGGGTCATCAAATATTGGCCACCAAGAGCAGAGTTAACACCTGGCTCAAAGAATGTGATAAATCCATCTTTATTGGACCCTAAAACTGTGTCACAAAATCCTTGTTTTCAGTATTTAGGAAAGAAGTTTCCAAAAGTCACATCAGAAAAAATAATAGCTGGTATATTTGTTGGTCCCCAAATCCGCCAGCTTTTTATAGACCAGGAGTTTGAGAGTACCAAGAATTCTCTGGAAAAGGAAGCCTGGCTAAGCCTCAAGGCTGTGGTGGAATGATTTCTAGGCAATAACAAGGACCCCAATTACCGAACTATGGTGGAACGCTTGCTGAAAACTTTCCAGAACCTCGGCTCCGTCATGAGCGTGAAGGTTCATTTTATTCATTCTCACATTGACTATTTCCCCTAAAATTTAGGGGATTATAGTGAAGAACAAGGTGAGAGGTTCCACCAGGATATAAAGAGATAGAGCAACGATACCAAGGGAAGTGGAATATCACCATGATGGCTGATTACTGTTGGAACCTAAAAAGGGATTCTGAAGGTGAAAGAACATCCAGAAGGTCGAGAAAAAAAAAATCAGTCTACAGTGACTAATTTGTACTTCAATTGAACCAAGATATTGTTAAACATATAATATTGAACCTAAATATTGTTGTTTTATTAAGAACTTATGTAATTAAAGATTTGAGTTTGTATTTTACTTCTAATTTTCCTTTAAATTTACCTTTGAAGCCAGGTCCCGTGTTTCATCTGTGTTTGTGGATTTTGTTGGAAATCTGTACGTGATAGAGAAAAATTGACTCTAAAATTGAATTCAGAATGAAAAAATATATTGAAAACACAATTTAAGTATTAGACGTCGATAAAAAATTTAATAAATGCAGCATTTTGTTATGCGCAGGAGAAAACGTTGTGCCTATTAATTTTGTTTCTTTATAGAAAATAAAATGTATTTACTTAAAAAAATATATATTTATTTAAATAACTTTATTAAAATCTATTTATTTTTCATTGTTAGTATCGAGTTGAATACACTGTCAACACTGGCACGCCATCGTAGCCCGCGCTCTCTACACGCCAAGTTGGTGTGTCTTGAATGAAATGCTCCCTCCTGATGTTTCAGAGATGGATTCCAAAATGAATGTAGAGGGATGTGATGTGAGTATGAGGCCTTTGGTCAATGGAGCTTGTCTTCATAAATATATCGGGAGGACAGTAACTTTAGTAGGCACTGTTATATCTGTGAGTATTAGTTATACTAAATTTACAACTGTTATTTAACTATAGACTATAAATTGACTGTATAATATTATAAAATCATTTAAAGTTTATAATTATTTATTAATATAAATCAAAGAAATGAAATCATAATTCCCATTCATTTTTCTTTGATTACTTTCTGATGATGTTCTACAATTTTCCTTTTGTTTACCTGATAATCATTTGCTTGATCTACAATGGTATTTGATTAGAACTTAATTCCATTTATCATATATATATGATGTTTTGGTTCTTGATTTTCAGTCAGTTTCTTTCAACTTCTTAAGGCGACGTTTCGAGACTAGGTTAGTCTCATATTCATGCCCTGACAGTGAAAAAATGAGCTTTTAGTAAAAACATTTAATAGCAGACTAAACTAAATATAGATGACACGTGTAAGTTGTAATGGATAGGGTGTACTTATCCAATATATATATATATATATTCATTGATGTAATAATTGAGAAATATGATCAATTAAATCAACTTTTATTAATATATTGGTAGGAATGAACTCAGTACATGAATTTTATACAAATCACTTGAATTTTTTATCCTTCAGTATATTTTTCATTATGTCATTTTAAATTTTAAATGGATATTTACCTTTTTGTACATCTTTATTTTAATATCCTTTTTCACTCTAAAGCAGCAAGTTTATAAGTTCCTCATGATTTAGAAATGATTCAACATCAGGATTATTGAAATATGAAATACCCAATCTTGTTTATTTAAAAAATAAAATTGTACTATCATAATGAATACTAAAATAATTATGTAGTACCTTGTGAGACAAAGGATCTATGTTTATTATTTATCAATGACTTCATACTATATTCTGAACCTGTGTTGGTTCATTAAGTCTGTAATGTCTAGAAGTTTTAATTTTAGAGATGGATTACTAAGTGAGTAATAAGACAAAAGTTATTTCTTAGGGGGGTTTCTTAGTTTTTATTATGTGTATATATTGCTCCTTCATAAGAACAAGATAACGCAACTATTGGCATTTTTTAGTTACACCTTCAGTAGGAATTGTATTGGCTCAAGCTTTTTAATTCAGGAATGAAATGTATGATATTACATTTCCAACGTGCTGTTTTTTTTTCAATAAAGTCTTAATTTGAGTTGTATCGTGTTTTAACTGGAAGTTTTATGGGAATAATTACATAATTTAAAATTCAAAAAAGTTTCAATCTTTTGAAAATTTTCTAATGGTTAGTAAATGAATTTCAATACTATCATTACAATATAGAAATGTTTTGTTTTACCAATACCCAAATTTTGTGTTCATTTGGTATATTTGTTAAGGAAATCAAAAGCAAGAATTTCCATTAAGATGAAAAAAAATTGAGAATGGCTGGAAGGAGAAACATGATTACACCTACAATAATTTTAACGATAATTTAATCTTTTACAGATTGTACTGACATGTATTTATGTTTTTGTTTTAGGTAAATCCAAACGGTACATCTTTCGATGTCAAAACTTCGGACATGCAGATCGTTATCGTTTCTATGCGGAAGCCATTGGGAGAGCCCGTCAGTGGTCTTGTTGAAGTGCAAGGAACGGTCCAGGGCAGAAATACGATGGTCTGCGATTACTACATGGCCTATCCTGCCGCCATGACCGAAAGTTATGGTAAGTTAAACTTTAATTTATTTCTCTTAGTGGTGAATAAACGAAAAAACCTACCATGTATTTACTCTTAAAAAGGTAAAAAAACTTAGTGTCACCAAAATTTATTGGAACCTTTACACCTTAATAATAACATTAACAAGCTTAGTAATTTTATTAACATGAATAGGGTCACACTCAGATCTAGATGAAACATTTTAAGGCGAACCTACTCGTATAATGTTTAACCATATAGAATATCGTAGAACAATGCATAACAGCAGATCCAGAAAAAAATCAGGGAGTTTGCCTGTTAAGAATACTTTTTTTTATATCTCTTTTTCTGATTATGGTAACAAGGAGTTTATTAAGGAATTTTCAAAATGGTTCTATTTGCAAGAAAATAGATTGAGTATTAAATATTAATACTGGAAAGATAAACACCTCAAGAAAAAGGATTTTTATTTTCACGAGTAAACCATGATAATATTTTTATGTTAGTAGTTACATTTATTTTGACTAGTTTGGCTTAGTAAATGTTACAATATATTTTATAGTATTCTATATTATGTTAAAAACAATAATTTATTAATAATTAATGATTCACCCACAAATTTTATTTGGAATTACAAGCAAAATTTGTGACACTGTAAGGCTGGCCAATAGATATACTAGAAAATCATGTAAGAGCTATATAGAATATTTTACTAATGTGAATCTTAATAATTTAAGTTTGCAAAAGGAAACTAATCAATTTTATTTTTATAAAAACAATTGTTGATCGAGTTACATTCGTAATATAGTAAATAGCTGCTATGGTACAAATAAATATGTTAACATTTTTTTTCTTATGTATTTCAGAAATTACTATTTTTATACACTATATCTTCTTTATTTTTCATTTCAGATCAAGAACTTACTAATAAGATAGTCAGCATAATGCATACCATACCTAATGCGTGGACGGACCAGTAACTATTTAATAGTAATTAAGATTCCATTTAAATATTGCATTGTATAATGGATTATAAATATGAAAATATTGATCTTTTAGCTATTATATAAATATTAAATATATATTGTATATATGATGTCATTTTTTAATACTTTGGTATATTGGAGCTTGGCATATTCCTTACTTGTAGATTTTATTTGATTGATTTTGATGTTCTTGTTTACATTTTTTAATAAAATGAGTTTTACAAATTATTATTTATTTATCATTTATTTTTTTCCCCATGGCTCTACAGCCCTTGCAGGGCCCTGGCATCCGCAACAACGCCTCTCCAGTCCTCCCTGTCAGCAGCTTGACCTCTCCACTGTCCGATCCCCATCCTCTGCAGATCGTTCTCCACATCACCCAGACATCGCAGCCTGGGCCTTCCTCTTATTCTTTTTCCTCCTGGTTTGCCATATAATAGTTTCTTTGGGTACCTATCTTCTCCCATTCTTTCTACGTGCCCAAGCCATCTTATACAGGCTGATTTGACATAAATGACTTGTTCTGGTTCATTGTATAGGTCCTGAAGCTATTATTTCTTGACCTCCATTGGCCTTCATTACATACTGGCCCAAATATCTGCCAAAGCACCTTCCTCTCCCAGATCTGCAGCATCTTTTCGCATTCCTGTGTCAGGACCCACGTTTCACCAGCGTAATACTGATCAGTACATATTAGCATGAAAAACAAGTAGAGAAACTACCCAGTGGTAGTACTCAAATAATAAGTTCAACTTAGAAGGTCAGGCCATCTTTTCTTCAGACCCCTCTGAGGATTATCAAGAATTGAAGAGGTTGCTAGGTTTGAAACTAGTGGGTTTGAGTGGAAATAAAGTTTGCCATGAAAAGATTGATATCGGATTCGGGCCAAATCAGCAACAAGTGGTACATTAAGGCCATTATGGATTACTTAGTTCATTACAAAGTAAGGAGCATTGAGGATTTTTGATTGTAAGGATTGAATACGAGAGGAATTCAATGGTTTAGTGGAGCCCCAAAGCTCTATTCCGTAAGTCCAGATGGGTCTAATGATTATCATTTATATGAGTCTTTTGTAATTAATTGAGAGCTTAGAGCGTTTGTCTAGTAAATGTTGTAATAGCCTGAAATGGCGAGCTGTTTCTTGTCGTTTTAGTCTAGTATGAGGATTCTAAGTTAATCTTTTGTCAAGGTGAAGTCTTAAGTACCAGACTTGTTCTACAGGAATCAGTGGGATGTTATTAAACGATACAGGAAGTCATTGGTTTATGACAGAGGGTAAAGGTGATTTGACGGGATTTGTGAGAATTTATTTTAATCCTCCAGTTTTGACACCATTCTTCAAGGTCATTGATATGGGATTGAAGAGTATGGGAGGGTATAACTGGATCGGTGTTTACTGATATAGACATGTGTCTTTTGCATACTTGGTAAGTATGGGTTGGGATGTCAGCTGTATAAACTGTGTAGAGGATTGGGCCGAGGATAGCGCCTTGAGGAACACCAGCGGATTGAGAAAAGGAATGAATATATATAATTGTGATCTACTTTGAATGACCTGTTAGTGGGATAAGATTGAATAATGAGAAAATATGTAAAAACTCAAAATTAAAGTGGTTCGAATATCGATTCATTTTTTACTACTTTATGCAGACTGGGTGAAGCTTAACTGTATCTCCAGATCCCACAGAATTGACTCATAAATATAAAAAATGTGTGCATGTAATAGTCTTTCATTTGAATGTTACTAATATAGTTACCATGGTTACAGCTGTGAGATAAAAACCTGGGAGGTTATTCTGATTTCTGTTGTTTTTTTTGAACAGTTAAAAGAAAACAGTTTTGTAAATATTGTGTCAAAAATTAGCTTTAAATGTAATTTCTTATTTTACAGGTAATACTGTATATTATAATGAGTTAGTAAAATCAGTTACAGAAAAATATTGTTATAATAAAAATAAATTTTCTTATTTTACAGAGAAACTCAGTTTAGTATTTATTTTGGCACACTAAATTAAGTATTTGAATCTATCAGTATTATAATATGACATATTTCACGAGATAAACATTGACATAAAAAACTCAATCTTCAAGTGATTTTAAGAAATTATTAAATTAAAAAATTAGCTTGATTTTATTGGACCAATATGCAGGGATAAGTTCAAGAGAATTTAAAATTTTTTAGATGAAGGTATATAACAATGTATTATATAGCATTTCTCCCTACCCTAATTAAACCTGGGTAGGCAAAATTTAGAGCTCCCACTGTAGCATCGTCCGATTAGCCATAGCAGCATAATGTGACTTTAAATGAACAAACATATAGCATTTCCAAATCTATTTGAACCTTTTCCAAGTCAACTGTAACCTTTTACAAATCAAATGCTACCCTTTCCAAGTCACAAGCAACCCTTTCCAGTTCAAATGTAACCCTTTCCAAAGCATATGTAACGCTTTACAACCCAATTGTCACCTTTTTCACCCTTGAAACTTTTGAAAATTTACCTAACTGGGGAATGGCCGAATTTAGGGCGTCAGAACTCGCCAGGATAAAATCTTCACAACTCTTGTTATGACAAAAATGAGGGAAATGATTTAAAAAACAAATAGTTGATTTTTTGTTTCTGAGAAAGTTTATTTAAAATAAATAAACATAATAGGATTCTTGTTTACAAAAAACTAAAGAAAAAATTTAAAACAAAAAGTTGATTTTGTTTCTCAAGAAGTAAATAATAATAAAAAAATGCATTTTAAATATTTTTTTTTAATGGGCTCCTTCAAAAAGGAATAATTATTTATGTTTAATAACAAAAATCATTTCATTTCGTTTACTGCTTTGTGGCAATAATAGTTTTGAAAATAACAAAATTAAAAATACTGTCATAATTTATCCCGCTGAGTTCTGAGGCCTTAACTTCGCCAATTCCGCAGTACGGTAAATTTTCAAAATATTTTCAAGGGTGACAATTGAAATGGAAACGGTTAAAATTGAAATAAAAAGGATGACATTTGAGTTGTAAAGTGTTACATTTGCTTTGGAAAGGGTTGCTTGTGACTTGGAAATGTTATATATAGCTATAATTATTAGGAAATAATTAATCATAGTCTGATAACTGACAATATATGACATCATAAAATCTGTTTATAAGAAGGAAAATAAGTCGGGTTTAAATATTGGGTCAGATAGTTAAAATTTATTTTCTATTTCTTTTGAGTATTCATATTTTCTTGTCCATGACTCTATGTTTATCACTACTACCATTAGTAGAGAATATATTTAAATCAGTTGAAGAGGATGATAAATCAGAAAACAAAACTTTTACGTAATTTTTTTATTTTATTTTATATTGAAATATACATACACTTCCCTAGTGTATGATAGATTAAATTGATATATCAATAATTATTATAGGTACTTTGACAATAATATCTTTTATAAATTTAACTTTTAACAAAATAAAAAGAAAGACATTTACAATATTATTTTTAAAAAAGAATATTTTTTCCCAATATAAATTAATCTTACAAAATAAAGATTCTTATCCCATTTTTTTTTTTTTTTAGTTTTTGATAATATTTTTTAAACAAATGTCAGACAAATAATTAGAAATAAAAAAAATGTAAATAACTATTCTATATTAACATAAATACTAAATACCCTTAAATATAAACTGTAATGAGGAGTTGATCTGTACCTGAAAAACTGACAAGCAAAAATTAAAAAAAGTGCATCGTGTTGAAGAAATTTTCATGATAAAATGGAATTAATAAAGTGTCAATTATACATAAGAATAAAAAATGGACAATGATAAATGTGTTTAAATAAAAATAAAAATAATTTTTATAGGACTTAAAAAGGGTGTGTGATAATAATAAAACTATAAAAATACAGAGCTTAATAAAAAATGACTAGATAAATTGTGGCTTTTCAAGCGCTTATCGTGGCCTGTGCTTTGTGCTTTAAATTTTGATGGATCGAGGAGCCTAAAATATGACAAAGTAGGCCCGTAACGAGCCGGTCGAACAAATAGATACAAGTAACCCACAAAACTGACAGGAATGGCCATCAAACTAATTCTTTTTAAAGTACATCACTCGACGACTTCTAATTAAAAATAAAAATAAACAAATATTATACTAAAGTTCAACAAAAATACATATATATATTATAGAATATATATATACTGTTATATGTACAAAACATTCTTTACAAATGGAAAAAAAGAAAAAAAAATTAATTAAACAAACAACAAAGAAATGAAACGGACCCGCCGTATTTATCAGTATACATCACAATTCTCACAAATATACATACATTTATAATTATTAAATCGTGCAATACGGTTCGGCTAGCCAGTAGCGAACCGTATTGCGAACGAGACTGCAATGAATAATTAAAAAGCAATGACAATACACTTGAGTAGTCAATATTGCAGGCTCGTTTGATGGGAGACATGAATTGTACTTCTGAGTATATTATCCAAGATGCGACAAGAACAAAAATACAAACAGCCATTGATTGAATACAACGGCAGATACATCTCACAAAAAATATAACTATTTCCCTTCCTATTTATTCACATTTATATATGTACAAATACTAACAAATATAACAAACTTTCAATTTAGTATACAATATAAAATGTGTCTTCTATAACAACTATTGACAATATAACCTGCTTGTACAAACTTTTTAATTTTTTTTTTTTAATTTTGTTTCTTATTATCTATTAACCTTGTGTTGTTACAATTTTTTTTTTCAATTTTTTCTTTTTTGTTTTGTTCTAAATCACACTCACTAATTATTTCTTATATCTTAAAGAGCAAATTTATGAGCCTTATAGCCGTATTTGTTGATGTATGTCAAAAAAATAAAATCATTCAATATACAAATAAAGATAAAACAAACAACATATGAGTGTCCCTCAATTTATATATATATATATATATAAATATAGACAAAATAAAATAAATCTCTATTTTTAGACTCTTAAATCTAACTAACAGTGGGTATAAAGTGGTAAAAGATGAAACAACTATAAGATAACAATCTGGAATGTCTAGAAACAGAATTCACAATCCTGTCGTACAATAAAAAGTAGAATATCAATCACATTAGAGATTAAATGAAACAAATAAGCATCATATGCCTACACGTGTGAGTCAATTGTGCAATAAGAGCTATCATCTTAATTGTATATCCCAATTTAACTACAATATAACACGCAAATCCATTTCAATTAATTTAAATAGTAATTTAGTAAATTCATAACATTTTTTTTTCTTAGTTAATTGCGAAATGCTTCAAACCCTTTTATTGTTATCAGCTAATATAAACAATCATTGTTAATGTTACTTTCCCCCAATTTTAGGGGAGACAGGGAGAGAGAGAGAGAGCTTATGACACAAACAATTAAATACTTAAAAGCTATTGTCTTTTACGTTCCAGAAAGCCACAAAAACTCAATATCATATTAAACAATATATAGAAATATATATATTTATATTTGCACGAATGTGGGGAAAGAATGAAAGATAAAACTATATTATTATACATATTATATATCTTTTAACAATATTTACTTTTTATTTAATTCAAGATGAAAACAATGTTTCTTCCCCGATCGAAACGTATTCATTTTATCTTTCATTTTATGAAAGCTCCCTTGACAATGTATAACATATACGTATCAATATTTAATTAATTATATAGTTACAATGATGCAGGTCGATATGAACCGTTCAACATTGAATGACAATACTAAAACAGATAAAATGGACACAAATATATCCGCCAGCACTATCAATAAGGCGGCGACCAATAGACAGCCGACAGGCCGAAGAGGGCTCGCTTGCAGCGAGAGGCACAGCCCGCTGCTCACAGCAAGCAACAATCGCTCAATTCCAAACTATACCTTTCATGGCTCACTTTACCTCGTCCTCTTCCATCGGCTCCACGGAGCCTTCGTGTGATGTCTCAGATCTGTAAATAATAAATAAATAAATAACTAAATAATCAGGTAAATGTTACGAAGCAACATACGTACTGCTATGAAAGGTAAAGTAGCCAAAATATCTTCATGAAAACAGCACAATTATGTTCTGAGCCTTACCCCCCCCCTTTTCCTTTCCTCATTACTTAAATAGGTTTCATGATTCTCAGGTTGGATTGCCAAGTAATAAATAAAGATGTATAAAATAGTAGGACATTATTCGTTTAGTTACATAGCATCTTCCACTTATCCAGATATATAAAACTAATAACATCAAAATAAAATATATTGTAATCTAAAATTATTATTTATTGGTATATATTATTACCTAACATATTATTTATGTGTTTTTTTATAAGATAAGGTATAAGAGGAGAATATTAATTATTACAAGACAACAATCATCATGATAAATTTCAAACTTGGCATTTATTTTTCCCTGTTTAGATAACTCTCATTCGATTTATTATATGGAATCAGAATTGAAATCAATCTGAGAGATTTGAAGCTTAAATTGAGGATAAGGAACAAAACATAATTAAATAGAAAGCGAGGATATGAAGACACATAATTAACAGGAATGGCGTTATATATCGCTATATATCGCTAGTGCTGTGACGGCATAATTAAGATTTGTAAAACTGTTTTTCAAAGTTACCTGTAAATATCAGTACTCGGCCTTTCCAAACAATACTGTTTATGTGATCAACTATTTTAGTGACATATTTTTTTTTTCTTAAGCATAAAGTTCGTTAAAAAATAAAAATATAACTGAATTTGATAATAATAAAAAAAACTGTTTGGGACAAAACATTGCCTTTTGTAACAAAACATATTATGATAACATTCTGAATTTTTTTCATTCATAAGCATTGGTCGACCGACAAATAATAATGGTAGTAAAATATATACATACTGTGGTAGGTGAGAGTTCTGATGCTGCATCGAGAGGGAAGCCATCGTAGCCGTCACTACAGACTCCTCGGCCTCGGGAAGCTCCGGATAGCTGACGGTATGGGCCAGCTCCTTCAGGCATGGCCAGTGGCTCAGCTGTAACACGACAGATAGCACTTAAAATCATAGAGTAGGGTTTCTGTAACTAATTCCACCATAATCCAGCTCAGATAAACCATACAGAAAAAAAGAAACGATTAAATACCTGTATGGCGATAGTTTTCTGGAGTGTATCGATGGCGTTTTGACAAGGTGGCCTTATCAACTCTGAGTGGCTGATTGGTGATGGTTCGTCACCGAGTAGAGCCTTGACGCATTCCTCGGCAGAGTCACAAATGGCTGGTAAGTCATAGCCTCCTTCGAGTGACAATACAACCTGTGACCGAAGCAAGATTTGAATTTAAACAAATGAATAAAAACTTTTTTTTAATATTTATTCATAGAAATGATGGTAATGAATAAAATTAAGTATACAGTATAACAAACCTTTCCATCGGCAAGCTGCATCAACTGTTGCGTCATCCAGCCGAAGATAGCAGGTGATAATTTATAACCTCCGAGGGGAGCAGGATGTCCATGCGCAGCATCGAAACCAGCTGATACCATTATTAGGTCTGGGCAAAAGTCCTAAACACAATCATGTAGTTAAGAAGGTTAGTTTATGAAATTGTTTTAATTTGATATACATTAGTGTAAACATTGTGATGAACAATTATTAAGGTGGACAATTAAGTAGCCTTCCTTTTCATTATTTTTATTTTTTTGCTCTGAGAAGGATTGTACACAGAGCCAAAATATTGGTGAACATTACAATTTTGTATTACTCCTATTGCCTTCCTGGATATAATATTGTAGAATAACAAATACTATAATATTGAAGAACAAATTGTGTACTCACCCTGGCTATGGGCATGACGACAGTTCTGAAAGCAGCAAGATACTCAGCATCGCCCATCGGTGGATTGAGGCCTCCGGACCATGCGATATTGACAGTGTAGCCGAGCCCAGGACCGAGACCACACTACGCAACAACATAGTAAATTCATTAATTCAGAATTCCTTAAAAAAATATAAGTTATTAGTATTGCTTTTTTTTAAATTTTGGTGGACACCCGTATACTGTGAATCTATGTAAAAAAATTATAAAACTATTTCAGAATAAAAAAAAAATATATATTTTGATCTGTAAAATACTTTTATATGTTTATTAAAATTAACACACATACAAATAAATATTATCTAAACTTTCTTCCAAAATGAAATTAGTTATGCTTGAGATGCCAAAAAACTAGATACCTTATTAGATATTATATGGGCTGATAGCTTTTCTTCTGTTTCTTATGTTTACATTCATTACTTTTGATATGTTATAATAACTACCTCTGTAGGGCCTCCTGTTCCGGGAAAGAAATTTCCATCATCATGCCTGTGAAGGGAGATAAAGAGGACTCGGCGATCCTCGTAGAACATTTGCTGGGTTCCATTGCCATGGTGAACATCCTAAAAAAAAATATATATCTATCAAATCATTTACATAATAAACATAGATTATATCGAAGATTGAAACTCTTCAAGATCTATTTCAATAGCCTTACCAAGACCATTCATAAACGGGAAATAATAGAACTTACCCAGTCTACAATAAGGATCCTTCTAACATCCAGTTTCTGTTGTAGAAGCTTGGTAGCTATGGCGACAGAGTTGAAAAAACAAAAGCCCATAGCTTGTGATATTTCTGCATGGTGTCCAGGCGGCCTCACAACGGCGAAACCATTTCTGATGTCACCAGCGGCAGCTGAAACCGTTTGTTTTCCGGTTAAGAATTTGTTGAATTCTTCTCGAAATCGATGTAAAATTATCAAAATATAAATAACAATTAAAAAAATTACTAGGCATGAGGAGAGCCACCAGTATAAAGAGAAAACAAGATGGTAGACAGTAGAATAAAATAACTAAATAAAACCTTGATATATCTCAAATTCGAACATGAACAAACAATAGGGAAGAAAAGGGTCCGGGTGGAGGTAAAAAAAAATAGTTATTTATTTGACCAGTGAGGAAAGTGCCACTTTATTACACCCGAGCGAATTTTACCACAAGAGCCAAAGGCGAGTATGGTCATTAAACGAGGGTGTTAGAAGCACTTTTCTCACGTGTTAAATATTACATTTTCCCTGTACCATTTAAAAATTAAGAAATTAAAGGTGAAACTTTAGATTTGATAAAACTACACTAGCGCTATCTCTTACAATTTTCTATTACTAACCATGCAAATTATAACTCTAGGACGGTTTTCTCATTGAAACATTTATTTATTATTATTTAAAAAATAATATTCTGATAACACATAGAAAAATAAAATAAAGGTATATTATTATATCTTGATTTATATTTATATCTCTCTTCATATCTGACTTTTTTTGGTAAATGTTGATTTATTGCCTGTTCATTTATGAATGGAGGAGTAAATTCTACGAATTCATCACTATCTATTTTCATTTTTCATTTTGTTTGTGGTCTGATTACTGTTTTAATGCTAGATATCCAAATTTCTGATGTGTGAAGGTTCTAATACATTTAAGGTTATATTAAATATTTCTATTAAGTCGCTTCAAAATAAAAACAAATCTATCTTGAATTAAATATAAAATAAATAAAATAGAGCCAAAACTCAAAATGAAACATTAAATTATATTAAAAAGACAACTTTTTATTGTGTCTTGATAATGCCTGAATAGGCGAAACGTCGACTGATAATTGTTTGTATTTTACACCAGATTTGAAACATAAGGCTCTGCTTGTGGTTTTTTCCATTTGCATTCTAAATATAAAATAGTTCTAAAATTATTTATTTTAACATTTTAGGAATATAAAATGAATAATATTATGATACCACCATTTAACATTTAAGATAACAGAGTGTTGATTGTCAAATTCAATCTTTGTGGCTGTTACTTTCCCCCACTAGTGAGGGAAAGTGGGACTTTCCACACCAGTTATAGTTGAGTAATGGATAGCATTACTCAATAGTTGCAGGAAACATTAGTTCCTTTAACAGTGATAAAATAATTATTAGAAACCCACATTGCAGTCTTCTTCAGTGCCTGCAATATAAGTAACTTGGTTTCTAATAAATATTATATCACTGTTTAAGGAATTTAATTATTTTCACCTCCTTCCAGACCATTCCCCCCCCCCCCCATATTTATACGAAAAACAAATAATTTTTCAATATGAATAAATGATAACTCACTTTTAAATGCTAGGTCTACCACAGAGCCGACTGCCATCCTGGCTGCAGGAGCCGTGTGGATATCATTCCAGGTCGTGTCCGAGTCGACTCCGACACCCCCACAAGGCAGTCGCACGAAGCTCTTGATGGGCAACTGGGACAACTTGGACATGTCCAACTTCTGTCTGTTCAGTGGGTTAGTTCCTATAGAAATATAAAAAAAATAATAATAATTTAATTATGAACATAAATAGATTTGGTTCATGTAACGAAGGCCATTTTTATTAGCTTTTGAATAAAAATAATGTTTGGTTGAATATTTTAGAGGATGGATAAATGCTCTAAAGCAGGGGTAAGACATATTTCCTTATTCAACAACACATTTTAGTAAATAGTAAGAAATATTTTATTAAGAAAATAATTACAAACATTGTAGAACAAACTTTATTTCTAAACGTTCACTTTAATATCTATTGTTATGTTTCGTAATTTTTTTTTTATATTATACTTAATTTTTGAAAATATTATCATCACCTTCGGTGACCCCCAGGCCATAGGTTGTTGACTCTTGATTACTAGACTTTAAAAATAGTGAAATATCAATTTGGTGAAAATGTCTAGTCATGAACTTATTCAAAAATATTTTACCAAAATCATCACACTTGTTTGAAAAACATATAAATATAATACTCTTATAACCTTAAACACTAAAAAACATCCATAACCGAATATGACATGGCTTCAATGAACCGTCACCACTTGATGTAAGCGAACAGATGTAAGGGACGAAAATAGCATAAGAAAATTATCTTAGTCGATAATTAGCCATTATTGACCTTAACTGGAAGGCATTTAGCATTAAGGAAGAGACCAGTTAGATCAGGGCTAGAGATAGTTTTCCATCAGATTCGGGTTAGAGATTGAGTTTCAATCGGATTCGGGTTAGAGATTGAGTTTCAATCGGATTACAGTTCGAGATTGAGTTTCAATAAAAAGAACTAAGACTTGTTTTATTCAGTTAATATCTCCATTTTTATACATGTTTTACCATACACCTTGATGCAGGCTAAAATAAATGAGCAATATTTAATCATATTAGTAGTGTGGTTCACAAAAGTATCTTACCAAAGAGGAGGGTATGGGGTTCGGAATGGCAGGTTTGTATCTCTTCTAGCGTGGCCTTTCGTGACCTGACCCTGGCGCAGCGTGCGGTCAAACCGGTTTCGCACAACCTGGCCCAGACGGACTGAAGCCTGCCGCCGTGTTCAGGGTGCCATCCGTTCTCTCCGCAAATACAAGCATGCTTTAGCATCCCTGAGTCAAATGCCAATCCTGTTGTCAACCTCTGAGGACTTCTGAAATAAAGTTAAATGATCACTTTATACAATAATATTTGTTATATCCATCTAATGAATTTATTTCGACCCAAAATTATTGTTTACATCGACAATACAGAGCAAAGTTTAATGATAGAACTTAATAGTTTAGCATTAATACTTTGTTAAGTCTAATCAGGTAAGCACAGGTTCCATTATTAAGATGACAACTTACCCAGTGAGTTTGGGCGACACAGCCTGGCTGTCGGGACCGAGGGCGACGAGCGGTGAGGACAGGGCCCTGGCCAGAGGCCTCCCGATGACCCTCGACCCCTGCCTCATCATCAGGTCTCGCTGCTCCTGAAGGTTCTCCTCCCGAGAGGATAAATCACAAGGCATCCTTCCTTCCTGATCCTCTTCTTGACTTCGGCTCCTGCTGCTCTTCTCGGTCAAATCAATCACCTGAATAAAATTTAAAGTTTTCAAACCACATTTTTCATAAAAATCAAAATATTTAACATTACTATAATTTATAATTTAAAGTTGATGTGTAAATGTTGATGCCATGGTAAAAAAAAAACACCAGTGCTATGACTTAAGTTATTAAAAATTGAATAATATTAGTCGACCGTTCACATGTGCAATAACATACAAATAAATTAAAATAATACATACAAATTGCAAAGAATGAAAATAGTTGAAATAAAATATAGAAATAATGATATCTGTTAGTATCTGTATGATACATGTGTCTGTCTGATATATCTTTGTATCTGGTTTCCTCAAATATCATTATTTCTATATTTTATTTATATTTATTTATCTATTTTTATCCATTAAAATTTTTATGTATCCCTTTAATTTGTTAGTATCTTGTATATTAGCCCTGAAGAAGACGTTGGTCGAAATGTTGGCTTTCACATAAATATTTTAACCCTATTAAAGAAATTATTTCTCTGACCGCCATTCGGACAATTTTCTTCCCCAAACATTAAATAAGTAGAAAAAGTAGGTAGTTCAAAGAGAAAAAAATCTTTGATGAGCATTTCCTTAAAACCAAGTTTTTTTGACTATGTGTTTTACTTGATGATATACTCATTTAAATTGTGAATTAATTAATTAATAAAAAAAAAAAAGATCTATAAAGGATATATCAAACTTGTAATGCAACATGGCTTACTACATTTATCGAATGAGGTAGCAAAAGATTTGAACCTTTTAGATACACTTATAAACCTAATGTTGAAACTTAAATTGACAAATAAAATAGGTCCACGATAAGATAAAAAGCTGTGCGCACCTCTGCAGTGTCATCTGTTTCTGGCGTATGTTCGAGGTGAGCATTGGCCAGGGATTGTGCTCTGCTACCGACCCTCGTCAGGACAGTTTGGCGGATTTGCTGCAATAAATATAAGCTTCATTAGCAAACAAGTTCTGCTACATTCAGAAAATAATCAAACTTTTGCTACAAACATAATCAAACCTAAGCTTTTAGGTTCAACTTACATCTAATGAAATTTCCTTGGAGAGTAAAATAGAATTAAAATAAGAATCAAGAGCAATAGCAAATGAGTAGAAGAACGCAAGGCTATTCTATTTTATTTAACTTATTTTTTCTATTCAGTTCGTTCAATCTCGATAATTTTGATGCGAATATTTCTAAAATAATTTGAAAAATTGAATGATTATTTGTAAGAAACAAATGATAGAATGGAAATAACTTAGAATAAAATACTATATTGAGTACAGTCTGGTGAAAAGTTTCTTAAAGCAGCATTTTGTTTTATTCAAATAGAAAAATCTCACAATTAGGAAAAATTTTTAAAGTTTAAATATGAAAATACAAATAATTTTCGTTCAATACATAGACATTTTATTTGGCATACAAAATATAAAAGATAAAACATTTATATATGATTTTTAATTTAAATAAATAGGCTGCTATTGCATTTGCAATAATATAAGAATACTTTAATAATAAAACATACATACAAAATTTTTTTTTTTAATATTCTAGAATCTACAGCTAGTGATCACTAACACAGCTAACAATAAAATTATTCTGATATTTCAAAGACAATAAACAAAAAACACTATGCATGCTATTAGTTACAAACTTCAGCAAAAGAAACATATTCAGTTGATAAAAATAATTTTCTTTAAATCATTATTAGGATTTAAAAGATCTCAAAGGTGAATTCAGTTTGAAGCTAAATCTAATAATGATCAAACATACTGAAGGCTCGATAGAAAAACATTTTATACTCACTTTCAGACAAACACATTATTCTTGCAAAACATGCAGCAATCACAAATATACTTTATTATTTTTTATTTATGCTGAAAGTTATCCAAATTCAGAATTTAAATTTATTATATTTGGAGAGGTTAATCCCATTTTTTGGTGACACAACAAAGAGCACAACACAGAATACATCACATCACAACACACAGACCAACCTGCTTGAGTAAGTTACTGGTGATGGACGGCTGTTCTCGGTAGCTGTCCTCGTAGTGAACGATGGCACTGTGGTGTTGGCTGGTGTTGAGCATCGGGTGTCCGAGCGGCAACGGAGCCGACTGGGTTCGACCGAGCGGGCGGTGACCAGCTTTGTTGAGCCTGGCGTGGGCCACCTGCAAAGTCACGCTCAGTTACGTCCCCATCTTATCTTCCAATTCTAATTATATCTTATAATTTATATTAATTTTCCCTTTATTCGAATACTCTCAGAAAAATCTTCTAAAGTCTTCATGCCAGGATTGAGCTTTGTGATTACAGTACAGATTGTCGAAGGGATTAGTTCTTCTTGGGACTCTGTTTCATACGGAAGAAAGAAATTCATCGGTGCCACAGCCATTGAGTTAAAATCTCCTCAATTCGATAAAACAACTCATCATCTAATCAAATCATCTATTAGTTATCAATCATGTACCCAAAAATTCTGTTGATAAACCATAAAAATATGGGTGAACTGATAATAGTACATTTTTTTTTAGTTTACTATATCATTCTTTAAGAACTCATTTATAAATGTTTTCGTAATATCGACTTTTTATAATAATGTATTGTTTATTGATAAAAGTATTTACCTGAGCATCTGTGATGGGAGGTGGAGCGTGATAAATGGTCTGCAAGTGAGGTCTGTTCTGCTCGAGGCTTTGCATTTGCTTTTGGATGTAACTCGGAGAGGTAGGGTTACTGTACTCTGCATCTATCACTAAATGAGAAAGTTGTATATTATTTTCAATTTAAGAATCACTATTATGTTAATTAGGGATAGTTTTTCAGATAATTTTTTTTCTTCTAAAATCCTCTTTTTTGTTTGAAAATATTTGCATTATCAACTTTAAAAACCGTCCATAATTTAAAATTTTAATATACAATATGTCATAATCAATACAAAATTATATTAGATGATATATAGATAACGTTTTAGCAAACTACCTGGAAGAGTTGGGTAAAATGGTAGAGTGCCAGGTAACATCTGCCCTGTCAATGGCATACCAAGTCTTGCTGCGAATGCGGCTCGCACCTCGGCTTCGGAAACAGAGGGCAGCTTATTGCCATCCTGTAGGCATCAGGTAATATTTATAGAAACTTACATATTTTAATCTAACAAGGTTATTTTAAATTCAATGTTAACAATTAATAATTAAATTGAACTTACAGCAGCGGCCGAGTTGGGAGGACGACCCAGCGAGATATTGGGCATCGACGGGCTACTGTAAAGAGCGGAAACATCAGAGAGGCTGCCGCTTTGACCACAAGTCTGACCGTATCCTGGCTCTCCTTCCTGAAATAGTCAAAACATTTTATTAAGTCCTATAAATGAATATAAAATGATCCTGGAGTATTATTTAAATATCTTTATATCCTCATGGTAATGTACACATTTCAAGTATAAATGCAATAATTAATTAGATATCCACAAAGATTCTCATTGGGATAGGTAGGTAAATAAATAGGAAACTTAAGAAGAAAGCAAAAGAAAGGTTAAATGATAACAATTCATTTATAACAAACATGATAACAATAGGGAAAGTTTAAATAAAAACAGCTGATTTAAAAAAAAATGCCTATACCAAACAAACAAATTAATGGTCACCCAAGATCGTGGGTTCGTAGCCCGGCAGGTGACCCTAGGATTTTTTTAAGGGAGTAAAAAATCTTTAGTTATGCCGTCCTTCGGAAGGGACGTTAAACGGGGGTCCCGAGCCTGTACGATGTCAGGTACTCGTTAAAAATCCCTATCCTAATTAAACCTGGATAGGAAAAATTTAGAGCCCCCACTGTAGCATCATCCGATTAGCATAGCAGCATAAAGTGACGTTAAATGAACAAACAAACATATTGTACAAAATATAATAATAAAAACAAGTGAAATATAATACTAGAAAACAAAGGAAGCATTCAATTGATGTATGGCTATTCCTTAAAATTTATTGATATAGGACAGCGAAAGCTCTCAATACTGGTAACATAGTAATAAGCTCTATTGATAATTTAATACTGCTGTACTTAATAATCTATGTTAATATATATTCAATAGAAACTAAATGTTTCCATAGAAACTTTAAAAACTCAATTTAAACCAAAAATATATGTAATACGAAGAATTGATTTACTGTAATTTGTTAAAAAATATTTAATTGTATTTTTGTGAAGAAATGTGAAAATATTTCAAATAATGTGAATTTTCAAAAATTAATTATTATATTAAAATAACATTTTTTCCAATAATTTTAAGTATTATTATATTAGTAATAATAATAAAAAAATTTCTAATAAAATTACTAAGAAGCCTTCCTAGTTAGAACAGATAGGTTTTTACAATTGTAATAAGAATATTTACAAATATAAATAATACTTTACTTCATAGATCAAGATTTCGACTCACCTCTTGGATAGGTGTCGTGTGTCCCGCAGGCGGCGACAATTGGGTGGCATGGACAGGAGGCGAGTTCGGCCCAGAATCAGGATTACTGCTACCCGATTCCACTACACAATAGAGAAGCATTGATCAGGTTAGGCGCTTTGTAATAAACCAAGGATTAAATGAATCGCCGTATTGATTATTAGTTTATTAATGAGAAAAATGTAAAAAATATAATTTTATAAACCTCTCCTCTCGGTTAACTTTCCTTTCGAAACGATATCACAAAAATAAATTGAAATACAAAACAAAAAAAAAAACAACCTTTACATGCTTCATTAGTAATTATTGATATTATTGACATCTTGGCAAAGTCAATCCTCATTGAGTCATCAATATTTGTGAGTTCAAATTAGTATTTGTGAAAAAAAAAATTAAATAATCGAAAAAATGCAGTATTGTATTAATTATACAAAATTTTTATGAGCTGTTTATAAATTTCATTATGACTTAATAGAAGTAGTAATGCATTGATTATTAATAGGAATAATTTATTATTTTAACAAAAATATCCAATAACTTAAAAGAGATAGTGAAATAAAAAATATTGTCCGTTTCAAAATTGAGGAGACAAACGATGAATACTATTGTCTTTTTTATTTTATTTTTATAATTATAATGTTTTCATTAGCCTAAAAGGAAAGTTTTTTACATTTTTTGCTATTTAAGTCAAGCAATGCTTTATGCTTCCAAAACTTCAAGCTCAGAACCGGACTAAAACCATGAGATATAAGCAACAAAGTGTCGTATTTGACAAAATTACTTGATAAAACTAGCAAAAAATGTGCAAAAGTGATTTTTGAAATTGTGGATTAATCTTGTCTTTGACGGAAAACCAAAATGACTCTTTTTTTTCCTTTCAGAACTTCTAATTAATACAAAAAAAAAAGTAAATTGTTTCATTTACAACTGATGAAGTTCAATTATTATAATAGAATTACTAAAATAATTGAAATATTACAGATATCGTTTCTAACCATTGTGAAAAGGCTTGCCGGTTTTCACTGTAATAATAAATGTTAATGTTTCATTTAACAGTATTATAGTTTAAAAAGAACCATCTTTTGAAGAGTACAATTCTATATATATAAAACAATAGTGAGAGGCCATCAGGGCTCCCTGTAGTCACCACTTGTTTAATGAAAATCAGTTACGCACAATTGCTTCAAGTATGTGTTTATATAATATTAATACAATATTTAACCTAAATAGCAACATCAATCTGTTTGATAATGCCACTCTTAAGGTTACTGTTTGCATTATAAAAACTTTTGCCAAGTAGAAAATGAGTACAAAGCAACTCTTGTTCAAATTTTTTACTCATTATTTTCTTCCTTGAAAAATGCTTACGAGCCCAAATTATTATTTGAGCAGACTTTTCCTTAAATTTTCCTCTGCTGTCATAACTTCATGTGTTTTCATGTGCTGTCATAACTGTTATTTTTACTCTCTTTACTGACAAGCCATATTAAATTCAATTAAAATTTTATGTAAATGGAATGCCAAGTTCAAGAAAATGTTCACCACATTGTTTATATGTGTTTCCAATTGTATTGTATATCTGTATAATAAGTTTCCATAGCATATAACCAGCTAATAAAAAAAAAAAGTTATTGGGAATAATAAAATACAAAATAAAAGAAAATTAAGAATGTTAATATAAAATTTTTTTGTTTATATAAAAACGAGAGCATGCTACACTACATACTTGCAAGGGTGGATTTCCGTTTGAGATGCCTGTCCTTCCTGCGAGCGATGGGACTCGCTCTTCGCTCGAACACTCGCTGCTTCAGCCGCACTTTGAGCAGGTTCGGCTCGGATGCTGAAGGGGGGGAATGCGGGTTAGTAAAAAAATCAAAATCAATCAAAAACACAGGGTTAGAAATAAAAAAAAAAACACAATGCTTCTTCAAATCAAGGGTAATTAGAAATAAAACTCATGCTTTTTGTACTTGTACGTTTTGAATAGTTCTAATAATATGACAGTAAAATATAATTATTTTTTTCCTTAATTAGAGTTTTCAATATTAAAAATTTTTAATTAAAAATCAATGTCAGAATACAACATCGGTAAAAAATAATGTATCAAAAAAATTTAAAATATAATTTATAAAAATACATAGCAAAACACCAAAAAATGAAAATTACAGTCACATGAACTTATTTTCGAATAAGCTTCAATAACTCTAAATTATTTATTTATAGTAGTAGAAGTAATTATTAGGAAGTTAGTAATAAAAAAAACAAAACAGGAACAATCTCAAATAATACCCACATCAATTACAGAGCGTGAGAAGTTTTCACACACCATTCTCATTAAAAAAAATTCAAACTCAGCTATAAGAAACTGTTTACCTGTCTTCCTCAGTGGGTACTCATCTTCGTACTTGGTCAGGAGTGGGTTGAGACGGTAAGGGTTCCCTTGACCGGGTGGATTCTCGACTGCCGGGGTCTGCTGTACCACGGACCTATAGAAAAAAAAGATATTTGTTCAAACCTGTCAAGAAATAAACAAAAATTTATAAATTAAGAGAAAACATTTAAATACAGAACTTTCATCTGAAATTCGAACTAGATTTTTTTCTCAAAATTTTGTAACAATGGTTTCTTATAGATTTTATTCAGTGAACTAGATGGGATGGTCAAAACATTGAAATTGAGTTCAAACGGCTGAAAAAGTATGCCTGTAAATGGGAAAAACTAGATCATCCGAAAGGTCCCTGGGCAAGATCGAGGTAAGGCGGGTTCCCCCAGTTGGGTTTCGAACCCCTCAAACATTCTCTTCATTGTCAGATTGACAGGATAAGGAATCTGCAAGGAATTTAATAAAAATAATGATACAGATTCCAAGGTTAATTTTGCTTTCTTGAACATTTAGGAAAAGTGAGTTACTTTGATTTTCCCTGGAAGTCTTCATATTAAATTGAAAAACAATACGGCTCAAGCATGTAAGGGTGGTGGTAGTAAAATAACTTGGGGGGGGGCGACCAACCCAAATAGAATTATATCCTTCTACTATTATTTGTTCTCTCACTATTTGGAATTGTCCTGAACATATTATAAGGTTTTAATGGGCTATTTATCAATTTTTGTGGAACCAATCTATGTTCTTTATGTTTTTAAAATTTTTTTATTTACTTCATGATGGGATAGGGATCTGAACCACGGAATCATAGCACTAGCAAATGTGTATGTCAATGCATTTAGGATAAATCATTAATAATAATTAATTTTCAGCAGATACTTACTAAACTAAAAGGGTCGATAAATAAAGTCATTAGACTAAGAAAATGTTTATCATTTTGCTAAAATATTACAAAACAAATAAATTAAATAATAATATAAATTCAGTTTCATGAGAACTTTTGCCTTAACCCTAACAATGACTGAAAATTTTGTTATTTTTAGTTGAATATTTTTTTTTAATTTATAACATAGATAACAATAAATTTATATAATTCATATATTTTTTAATTAGATATTATGATATCAAATTAATACAATATTTGAGTCATATATTACCATTATGTTTGAATCTTAAAGAGGATTTTTATCCGAAGTGGCATATATGAAAATATTCCCTTCACAAAAACCAAATTACTTTATTGAATATATGTAATACATCAAATGTGAAATGCACAAATTCATTATTCATGATGTTTCTTGGAATATAAAATAAAAGAATATTAATAACAATTATTAAAGTATTACTATATATTCTATTATTAAGAAATATTATAACCGAACAGAGTTAAAAATAATTATGATGAGGGCTGATCCAGAATATTTCACTTGGATCGGGCCTTTTGTCTAATAATAATGTTTGGAAAGAGATGAAGGCAGAAATACACCTGGCCCTCTCTTCTATTATTAGCGGCGACATAGACAATTTAAGAATGGAAGTGTTCACAATTGGGTTATGACATTATCCCAAATTCTAAGTAAGCATTTCAAAATAATTCATTCAATTGGTTGGTTTAGAAAATTATTTAAGATGTGATTAAAAGACATACAGTAGGTACAAACTTTAAAATTATGAGTTACACTTGCATATGTATACAATATTCTTTATATTTTTCTTGAAAAATATTAGTTGACCATATACATATATGAGGAAGAAAATAGTGAAGGTCAGAAAACATCCTCTTTAAGAAAGAGAACTATTTATTTTTGAGCCAACGTTTGAACCCATATTGCAGGTCTTCTTCAGGGCTTATAACGGGGTCAAGGGTTGACAGTGACTGGTGAAAACTAGGAAGTGAAGACTGGGTCGAAACGCTGGTTTTAAAATAAATACTTCTCCTGTTTACAGAGAACCAGGGCCATTTTCTTCCTCATATTCATTATAATGGTAAATTCAGCTTTATAATGCAATAACATGTAACAACTAACATTAATCCTTAAAGTTTAAGACTTTGTAATTATTATCTAGGCTTATGTCAATGATAGATATTAACATATAAATATTATACGTACACAATCAACAGGCGATAAAACATAGATACTTACCAATTGCGATAGGGTTGGGGACCCGAAGGAGTTGGTGCAGCGCCATTCGCCGCAGCTGCTGCCGCTTCACGCTGCTTTTTGTTTAACAGGAATCCCTTTTAAAAATAATAATAAATCATTAGTTATTATTGAATATCTAACTTCATAAAAAATTGTTGAAAACCAATTGGATGGGGTGGACACTGGGAAAAAAATCTAACCTTCAATACCTTATAAGTTTCAATTGATTTTAGTATATTTTTTCTAGTTTCTTGCCTGTCAATACGTTAAAACAACTTTTCGAATATTTTCATAATACCTGGTTCACTTAATGCTAGTGTTATTTGTTTCTTATATGAAAATTTTCTAACACTATTCATCAAAACAAAAAAATTTGGTTGTCATAATTTTTTTGCAATCTAAATGTTTCAATAAATATGATTTTTTTGTTGTTTTTTAACCATAGGAAGGTTAACAATAGTGCTGATCTGATTTTTTTCCAAAAGGTACTTTTTTTTCCAAAAAACGTTTTTTTAAAATTCTGTACCTTGGAGGTGAAGGACACCATGTCCTCAAAATAGGTAATATTTTAGGTAAATTGTCAAAAATAAATACCATGATCAATACTTTCAATTACTTTTCATTGCCAATAACAATGAGAACACTTTTCCTTAACCTGTTTCTGTAAGTAACGAAGAAACAAATTTTAATAGGCCAAAGTTAAAGAAACTTTTAAAATAATTAACTCTCCTGAACAAATAAAAAAATGTCTAGGGTTATGCAATATTTTTATAACTATTACCTCCACAAAACCAAAATACTTATAATAGTTCATAAATATAATAATAGTTCGTATTTAAGAAATTCTTTCTTATAAAGTTATATGGCAAAAATGACTGGAAATAGGTTTCATTGAGTGAAGGAATTATTGATAAATGCAATCCAGTTTACATCCTTTCAAAATGAAATTCTTTCTTTGACCTCCATCCAGATTTTTTCCTTTCAATAAATAATATTAATTTTATATATGTAATCAGTTGTATTTCTATGTACTACGTTACTTAATAAGGATCAATATATAACCAATTTAAATAAGAAATTAACTATAGGTGTTCCACAACTGTAACACAAACCAGCATTTTCAATTCCACAAATTTTTAGATACTTTTGATATGGAATAGAATCTGCAGCCCCTGTGAATTAGTGTTAATTAAATCGAATTAAGTTGAATTTTATTCAGAGTGAGTTAATTGTATTGAGGGAAGGAGGATCATTTCATCCTCGTAGTTTTTGCCTTGAAATAAAGTTGTAATACAAGGAATAAATCTATTTCAAGCCAATGCCTGACTTATTCAAGCCACTTATTCGGAATGAAAATAACAGGATTCCGCTTTTCTAAAAACATGAAACTCATTTTGGAGAAAATTTGACTTAAACACTTATTCACTGGGCTGTAGATGTATGATGTTTTTAAAAAATACAATTTTATTTGCTAGTATTACAAAAGATTTTTTTTTTAATCTAAAGTTGTATATATATTTTTTAAAACTTAAATTAAGATAAAATTGAAGTTAAATTATTTTCTAATACAAAAAATAACAAAATCTGCAAAGAGGTTGAAATCCATTACCTGTAACTTCTGTTTGACTTCGGAGGACGCGACGGCACTCTGCTCGTGCTTCCCCTTCTTCTTCAGGCTGTCGAGTCTCTCCTTTTCCCTCGCCTCTCTCTCCTGTTCCTCGGCAGCTTTCTGCTTTTCCCAAAGCTCCTGGCGAAACCAGTCAAAAACTGTTAGGCTTGGACACTAAATAACACCAAGGATCTCTCTTCTAAATACAGCAATCTCAATCGAGGGAATATTATTGCTAATATGATATATAAAAATTATTTGAAGCAGTATTTTTTAAAATTTTTGTTTATATAGTGAGGTACTGATCATAGATAAACTATCATGACATCTTGAATTTAACTATTCAGAATAAATAAAATATTATTCAAATCTGATTTGAGGTATTTATTAAAAATTGTCTCGTTTAATAAAAACATATAATAAATCATGAATAAGGCAAGGTGAAATATAATTTTAATTTTAACAACAAAAATAGCTTTTGACGGGTTTGAATGAATTGAAAGTAAACAAACAAATATATTCACACACATGCAAAATCATATTTTGATAAAATTCATTTAAGGTTACTAGTTGATATTGAAAGTAGCGAAAGCTTATTGTAGCAAAAGAAATTTAAAAACCTATCAAAATTTAAAATAAAAATTAATACATATGTTTAATCGTCATAATTTTCACTATTTTCAAAAATAAATATGACCAGTGAAGTTTCCCCTCTTTAAGAACCACTTTTATTCTACATCAAAAATATTTTCCACACTTAAATGAAGTTAATTCCAATAGATATGGCATGGGGCACACCTGGCCTTTATAAAATTGGAATACTTTATTGTGTTGTATCGGGAGGGGGGGGGGGGGCTGATACCTCCTACCCTGGTGTTTCGGTCCAGAATAAGTCCCTTATATTGAAAGAGTATCAATACCAAATGTACATGATAGAAGAAGCAATATTTTTTAAATCGACTTTTACATTCTTAACTATTTAACACTATTAACCCCCAAAGTAGTTCACAAAGATGCGAAATTAACATTATTATCTACATCCAGAATCAGAAACTTAATTACTAGCTCAATTGAAGACACCAAAGGTTTTGTTCTTCAACTTCTTTATCTACTCAGACATGCCGTATCATATTAAGACTCCTGCACCACCCACACCATCCTCCAGCAGGCAGAGGAGATAATTGTCCTGGACAGAGGAAGAGGACAATTAGAAGGACTGCCCACACGACCGTCTCCTCTATGTTCTTTGTACTCAAAGTAAGTCCAGTTTTATTAGAACAGTGATTCACCAACACATGGTACCACTATTACCCAAGAAACTGTTGGATAGTCGATTGGTGTTGGAACTGACTAGTGTAAGATTGAAGTTAGTAGTCTTCTGTTGTATTAAGAGGGTCTATCCAACAAAACTTGACACTTACTATTATTATGTTAACAATATTTTTAATTAATTAGTACAGAAGTGACAAATGTTGGAAAATTATCATCACAAGTTGTGAATATATAAACTGGTATATATTTATTTTTCTTGACTATTTATAATCTAAGTTTTTTCAGTTTCTTGAGATTTAGTCAATCTATATGACTGAAAATATATAGACTCCTTAGGAGACAATGGATTTTGATCAAAGAGGGGTCAATAAACAGGCAATCACTGAGAGCAGTCACCTGTGGTGTAGTGGTTTGCAAAACAACCCTATGTCCAAGATCGCGGATTCCTAGTACGGTAGCTTGCTTTGGTATTTTTAAAAGGAGTAAAAAAATCCTAGATTATTCCGTCCTTCGGAGGGGACGTAAAATCTCGAGTCTGTCTGGTGTCAGGTACTCGTTAAAGATTCCGATCCTAATTTAATACCTAGATAGGGAAAATTTAGGACTCCCACTGTAGCATAGTCCGATTAGCCCAAAGCAAAAAGCTAAATAAACAAACAAATAAGTGACGAGTTTCAAATTCGATTTTTCAACTATAACCAGGGCTCAAATAAAAATTAATGAAAAAAATGTAGGTCTAAAATTGTAGTTATAATGTAGATCAGGATAAAATGAATCGTATTGAATCGAACCGAGTTTCGAATTTAAATTCGCTAAAATCGACCGTTTACGGGGATACGCACGATCCTATGACATCTTGTGTACATTGTCATGGCAACTGTGTAACTACAAAAACGTGTTGACTACATACAAAAACTTTTTAATAAGTTAAAGTTATTTGAAATTGATTAAACTTTATTTGAAATATTGCAGTGTGAGTAGCATTAAAATTCTTTGTAATAACCGATTTTAACCATTTTCACCGATTTTTTCCTCTATATAATTTACACGGCCAACGAAGAATTACTCTAGCTTAAAAGATTCGTCCGCTACTAAGCCCAGTAACTGAACATTTCAACCTTCACGATGTTATCAGTTCAACTATGCTGACGGTGTACATACAGTCCGTACATGCTCCACAAGCCCGCGTTGAGTAACCAGTAGACATCATCCTTACTTGGACCAAATAAATACTGTAGGCTAAAACCTTATTTTTGAAGACCTGAGGACGTTGTTCTTCTTACAAATTCAGCTACCACATTTCAGACCCATATCAAACAGTGGGATGGATGATAAATTTATAAATTTTTACTTGAAGTTTATATTAAGAACGAATTAATAACGTTAAATTAAGTGACATCATATACCACTACAATATTTGAATTAATATCTCTCTATGTATTAATATATATCTTTATCACCGAAATTAATGCAAATCATATAGTTCGTGCTTTTATAAATGTACTTCGTATCAGAATATCCAAGAACAAAAATTTTATGATACAGATTTAAATCTTTCTGGCAAGGATGGAAGAAGCCTTGCATCACCCATTATATTTATAAAAATAAGACAAATGCGGCAATTTATCTCAATTACAAAAACATACACACATACATCTAAATCTACGCAATAGCTAACAACGATGAGTAAAAACTATTCAAAAAACGCTTAAACAGCTGATATTATTTTAAGAACAGCTATTAACACAATTCTACTAAAAAGATCAGATGTTGAATAGAATATTGCTGATGCCTGGCATTATTACTTGATTTCGTGAAATTAATGAAACATCAGGTATTTTTCGTTTATCGGATGATTATGGAAAAATAGCTTACTGCAGTTAAATTTTAATTTCAAAATTAATTTCGATTCGTATCAGGCTTTCCCTATGTTTAGGATTCGGCAACACTTTAATTATATACACTATTCTCTCTCGTTTCATTATACTTTTAATAAATATTTCTTTTTATTTTATTCAATATATTATTTACCTTAAGTCTTTCCCTGAATTGAAATGAATTACAACTTAATTTAATTCCAAGTTTGAAAGTTTTTTACTTTGCTCTTATACGGGCGCCATCACTAGTAACGGGTGAGGATATTGCAATCTTATTACCTTTTGACTTTCGTTAGTTTTTGTGTCTGTTTGTCGTATTTTATTCCAACTATAACATTTATAAAGCATTTGGCACATTAGCTAATAAAATCGTTGAACCTGTGAGGGATGGTATGTTTTATGCTTACCGTATTTGTTGTTTTTTTATTTTAACATTAATAAAACATTTTGTGCAATCATTAATAAATCGAGTAATTATTCCGCAGGTTGTCGCTTCGAGTTGAGTCACAAGTTTTAATTTTTCATTCCTTTCCCATTTCAATATTTTTTAAAATACAAGTTATCACGAGCTTTAGTGTGGAAAAGAGAAAGTAATTGTGGGAAATTTGTATACTTCAGTAATCATTTCATCGAGAAATGAACATTTCAATAAACATACATCATGTATATTTCGAAAGTTAGTTTTCGACTTGATTTCTTGATGAAATGATTACCGAAATCCACTTATAAGCCATAATTACCCTCTCTTTACCACACTAAAGCTCACGATAACTTTTTTTTTTGGAAAATATTAAAAATGAAACGAATAAACAGTTAAAACTTGTAACTCAACTCGTAGCGACAACCTACGGAACAAATACCTTAATCAATGGAACGGATATCATAAATCGTTTACCGCTCATACAATTTTGTTAACCCAGAGAACGGTGTGCATACTCAAACTATTGAAAGAATGTGGAGAACATGTTATATCTTCAATGAATATTTTCTCCTAAAATAGTGTGAAAACTCCTAAATAGAGGCGCTAGCGTCGAAATGTAAGGTTAAGCAATCAAGTGGCGCCCGTATAAGCGCAAAGTTCAGGTTTTTTAAATGACTCCAAATTTAACAAAGAGTAATATCAATATTTTGAACTTTGGTACACTTTATTGCATGTTATATTCTTCCAGGAAAAAAATAAGAATGTAAATAAATAATAGAGGCTTAAACAAATAAATATAATTACATAGAGGGGGTACCTACCTTGAGGTGGTGCCTGAGTTGCTGCTCGTGCTGCTCAGCCAGCTGTTGCTGCTGGACCTGGAAGTGCTGGAGCAGGATCTGCTGTTGAATTTGCTGTTGCTTCTTCAGCTGTTTAACAATCGAACAAAAGTAAGCGAATTTATAAATATTTATAAGTATATATCTATATTGCTTCACATATATAATTCTTTTGAAATATGTATTCTTCTAATATTCTTCTTCCGGGATGAACCGTGTTATGTCGGTGCTATTAACCAAACTTTCGCTCATCGTGCTGTGATCTTCTTCAGGGTTAGTCAATTAATCAGTTAGTCATTAACTGACTAACCCTGAAGAAGCTCACAGCACGATGAGCGAAAGCTTGGTTACTAGCACCGACATGACACGGACCATCCCGGAAGAAGAATATTAATTAAGACACATGAAACATTCAATTTACCATGGAAGTTGAAGCTGAAGAAAGTATCCCGTTCCTAGATGTAAAAGTAGAAAAGAAAGATAACCGTTTGGGATACTCGGTCTATAGAAAACCGACCCACACTGACCGATACTTGAATGCAGGCTCACATCACCACCCTGCCCAGAAACATGGGGTGATTAGAACGTTGATTACAAGACCCATTAGGGTTTCAGAGCCAGTGTGTTTGAAGAAAGAGAAAAGAAATTTAAAGAAAGCTCTCATGAAAAATGGTTATCAAGAACAAATAATAAAGAGAGAATTCAAAAAAGCCCAAAAGGCAGGCCCACGCACAACAGAAGAAAGAAGAGAAGAAATTAAGAGAGCAGCGATCCCATATGTCAAAGGCACAACAGAGAAAATAGCTAAAGTACTGAAGAAGTTTAATACAGGAACGATATACACCACAGACAGGAAGATAGGTCAGGTCTTGCCGAATCCAAAAGACAACTTAGGACTCAGGACACCGGGGATATACAGCATTCCATGCTCCTGTGGTTAAGGAATACATTGGGCAAACGGGAAGGCTGATATCCACAAGGCTGACAGAACACATTAAAAGTGTGAAGAAAATGGACAGCAAAACATCGGCTTTGGCAGAACAATTCACTACTACTAACCACGCCATAGAATTTGACAAAATCAGAGTAGTTCAAAAATGTAGCAAGGCCACAGAAAGGAAGATCCTGGAAGCAATTGAAATAGTTAAACACCCGGAAAACTTCAACATGGAGGACGGGTACAAATTAAGTGAACTATGGCTCCCTAACATAGCACAGAAGAAGGACAACCAACAAGAACAACAAATCAACCTAGCAGCGACAATCAAGCCGAATTCCAGCCAATCAGAGCCCAAGCAATCAGAAACCAGCCAATCACAGGCATGGAAGAGCAGACTCCGACCACGGACACGAAAAAGCCCGATCGATTTTTTCCTGATTTTTAAGGGAAGAGTAAGCAAGGGTTGTGGAGGGAGATGGCAACGATAAATTGCTATATTTTCAAAGGTATCCGCTTAATGACGGCTGAGTGAGCTTCAAACGTGTCTGCAGATCCCAGACACCTTTGACAGATAACGCTATAAATATAAATACTGGTCTTGAGTTTAGCCTTGTAACCAGTTTTTATGTCAACGGTTGTGCAGGGAGATAACCACACTAAACAGCCATTTTCTTGTTTTCTCCCAATTAAGGATTTCCTACTCCATTGTCATAATGATAACAATTAAAGAATGCTGAATGATAAATCAATTTGGTTAATTTACAGTACTAAAACGGGATAAATAAAAAATACAGAAGTGTAAGTAATAGTGAGAAGGTAGTAAACATGAAGGGAGGAGAGAGCGGAAGAGAGAAAGAGAAGAGGAAGGAAGAACAGCTGGAGTAGCGACACGTGGAGTCTCGATCGAAGGCGACCCCCGCCCAGGGTCAAGGTCATCCAGGTATCACGGTCAGGGGTTGGAAATCCTGGCAGGTTGAAGGGCTCTGGAAGTGGAGGGTATTGTGGAGGCAGTGGTGTAGGTAAATTACCTGCCACAAAATGTAGTACATATTCATAACAATCCTGCTGGATTAAGATGTCGATTGAAATATTCGCAAAAAAAAAAATCTAACAGATATAGGTTCGGGAAAAAAATTCGTGAATGATATTGGAAAAAAAGAGTGAAGATAGTATTTATATTGTACCGGGTTCGTTTGACATTATTAAATTACAAAGTAACAAGCTTTACATTAATTATTTAAATTGATAGCTATTGTGATAGGAATGATTGTCAACAATGCCAATGAAATATTGTAAGATATGTTGTAAGTATTAACAAACTAAACAAAATCGTATTATGGTGACAAAATCAATAGTAAATAAAGGCTTGGTTAAATACGCGAAATGCTTGTCATTTTTCGGTTTGTTTTCTTTCTTATTCATAAATCTCTTCTACCTTGCGGTGTTGAGATTTTGCACAAGGAGCGCCACCTGTCTCTGTCAAGCCCTGCTCTCCTGGCTTCCCCTCATCCAATCCCTTTTTCTTTAAGGATATTTTGGAGGTACACTTCCAGTTCACTCTCGGATTTCCCCTGGGTCTTTTCTCTGTTGGTTTAACCCCCATAACTTTCTTCGCTGTCCGCCAGTCATCCATCCTCATTACATGGCCGAAACATCGAAGCTGTTCTCTCTCGATTATCTGATTAAGGGGTTCAATTTTGAGTGTAGTCCTTATCGCCTTGTTTTGTATCCGGTCCCTCTTGGTCTTCCCCTCTATTTTCCTCAGGTACCGCATTTCCATGCTTTGGAATCGACCCCGATCACGGTGTTTAAGGGCCCAGGATTCACTTCCATAACCCGGTTTCGGTTTCTACAATACTTAAATTGCGCTTTTTATTTCGAAGCTTTAATTTATTATTTTAGTTTCACCCAACTTTAAGATACTCTGGATCGATCATTAATGCTTATCCCGTGATTTTCTCTCCGCCAAATAAATCTTCTTTCTCTCTCATACCTTACTCCTTTCCTCGCCGTTCCTTGTCTCGGGTTATGGTCTTGGCAGATCCATCCTTAAGCATGTCCTCCGTAACCCCTCTCTGCTTTCTTAAACCAGTTCAGTTAAGTTTTTTTTTTTCTAAGGAATTAAAATATTATATTCGTCAGGCTACTTGCATTCATCCCCAGGATATGTTCATGGAAATTAACCCTTTCTTCCTCATTTAAAATTATTATTTATATAAATATTATATTTCCAACTGTTCTAAATAGACTCGAAGAAGCAAGACGTAGAGTGGAGGATACAGTAGATAGTAGAGATACCTAGCGAGACTAAGCTAAGTAGCGCTCCCATTCCCGATAACTGTACATCAGGATCCCTGACCTCATTAATCCTACCGCCATCTCCTACCGTCCTTATCTCCCGGCTTCTGTTAATGTTTATACATATATATACCTCCAGTATATATTATTTACTAATAGGTGTTATTACATAAAGTCATGGAATTGCTAGAAAACATAAATAAATATAATGAACATTCATTGGGCTTAGTAAACAGCAGACGATGCTATTCCTTAGACAATGGTTGTAAAGGTAGGTGGATTTGCCTATGCATGCTCACCTGGAAGGATTTTTCCGCCTTAAGGAGTACGCACTTTATAAATGCAGGGCGAGTATCTTAATTTGTTAGTTTCTTTTTTCTTCTGAAGAGACCCCCGCAAAGACTATTTGTAATGAACTTTCTAATTTAATGAACGTAAGAAATAAAACGTTAGGCTTACAAAAATTTAAACCCCCAAATGATACAAATATTGATTTTTTAAAACAAATTAGCAAACTTAAATATTAATCACCACCTACGATGGTGAAGTATAGAAATTCTCCTGAAAAATTATTTATTGTTTTTTTTTCTTTATGTATTTTTAATGTATTATATTTTGCTGTATCCTGTAATTTAAGCAATAAGCGATGATTTAGTAATACTTTATCCTGTAATTGCAGACTCTGATATCACTTGTTCGGTCGCCAATTTATAGTTCGATAACCAAACAAGGAAGTCATGCGACGAAATCATATATTTTTATTAAATCTCTCAGTTTCTTTTTGTCTAATAGTGTGAGCTGTGGCCTTTTGAAACGGAAGTTAATTTCTTGAGATGAAAGTGTCCATGTAACATTATGATTCAACAATTAATCAGGCAACAATAGATAACCTAAAATTACGTAATGCACCGAGAGATATCTTGGCTTGTTTAATATTAGTAAGTTGTAATGATTATTTTGAATGGTAATAGTTGACCTCGATTATATATGTGGAAGAAAATGTTGCGGGTGGAGGTCAATAAATTTCTCTTAGATGTGGAGAAATGTTTATTAAATAGCCAACGTTTCGACCTACATTGCAGGTCTTCTTCGGGGCTAAATATGCAAAATACACACAATTGAAAATTACAAAATTGTTAAAAATTACTTTAAAAAAATTCACTAAAAATTACTTTAAGTAATTTTTAACAATTTTGTAATTTTCAATTGTGTGTATTTTGCATATTTAGCCCTGAAGAAGACCTGAAATGTAGGTCGAAACGTTGGCCATTTAATAAACATTTCTCCATATCAAAAACAAACACAACACGACCGGTACAAGCGAACCAATGGGAAGGCCGACTTCGATCCAGACCACGCCCCCCAGGTATAAGTATCCCGACTCCAACCATCCGCTCTTCAGTAAGTTCCCTCAGTCTCGACTGAGGTGTATTATTATTATCCTTAGGTTAAGTTTAGTTTTAAGTTTTAGTTTTTAAGTTTTTTATATTTCAAACAACCAGTGAGCCCCTTAAAATCCTCTTTAAATGCATAAATGAGCCTTAAAATCCTCTTTAAATGCACCCGGTGCAGGAAAAGAGCAGTATATATGTACATATATAAATTTATTAATATACGTTAGTATTTAAGTCTGTTTCAGGTAATCGTCTTTCCAGGGGCTTGGAAAAAAAAAAAAAAAAAAAAAAAAAAATCCGCTCTTCATTAACTGACTAACCCTGAAGAAGCTCACAGCACGATGAGCGAAAGCTTGGTTCATAACACCGACATGACACGGTCCATCCCGGAAGTTGAATATAAGAAGAATAAGTTATAGATTACTAAGTACAAGTTAGTAGGCCATTAGTAATGACTGACGTCCTAAATACAGCGATCTTTGTCCTTTCATCGAGGCCCGCTTTGTTATGCGCGCTTTGCCACTGCAACTTCTTTGGAATTCTAATTACAGTCTAAAAAGATACATTGAGGGAGGGAATGACGCAATACTTCTATATATAAATATATATATATATATATATGGGTGGAAAAATGACATACAAGAAGCTCTAAGTCCCTAAAATATTTTTCAACCAAAATACCTTTAGATAATACTAATAAATTCTAAAATATATACAAAAAGAAAAAGAATAAAAATCTACGTGGGGTTACAAGTGAAATACACTACTGTGATTTTGAGAAAACGCCGGTGAAAAGGCTAGAGTACTTAATGTGATCGCGAAACATTGAAAAAATAAAATAAATAAATATATAAAATCAGAAGAAACATCTAACACTAAGTAGTCTAGCCTTTTCATCACCGTTTTCTCAAAATCGTGTTATCGACGTAATGTATTTCACTTGTAACACTAGCATAGAAAACTAGAGATCCTAAACACACAGTTCAAGAAGAAACCGATCAGGGACAAGATCCCACCACCACTAAGGCTCAAATGCAAGAGCTGGTAAATGTAGGTAAGGCAATAAAATTAAACATAAAAAAATAGAAAATAGAAAATTCTCAGAATAAATTTTATATTACACAAAACTACAAAAAATAAAATAACTTAAGATGATGAATGTAAATAGTTGTTTAGATAACATAGGATCTAGATGATCCTAATGGCTAACCACAGAAGCTGTCTATGGTTGCCTCCTTTTTTTAACTGCATCTTGAGGTGAGCTTTTATTTTTAAATTTACACATCTTTTTGTTTTATCATTTACCTTCTTCACTTATGATTGATTGCTCGACTGGCGAAATATTTATTCCAAACTTGTTTAAATATATATAGTAATAGAATTTTTGAAAGCAATGGAGTTACCAATTACCCTGAGAGATCTCACATGACAATATATCTCTTTCATTTACTTTCTAGCTCATATTTAGAGGATCGATATATTATAATATTTATTTAAATAATTCAATTAACTTTATTTTTAATAATAATCATATATATATATATATATATAATAATTACAAAATAATTTAATAATAAATACCTGCAATATCTGCTCGTGGAATGCCGCAGCTTCGTGGCCGTTGAGATCGCTGCGGCGGGCGAGCGCCGGGCTTGTCACCGGCGACTCTCCCGTCATCTCTGTAACAGTGACAAAAAATAATGTAACCGTTACCTAATTATTATTAGTCAGTTACATATTACAATTATCGAATAGAGGAAGAAGAATAACCATTGAGTCATACAGTCATTCTTCAGCCCAAATTAACATTTTATGGATATATTTGCTCGCATAAAGAACCAGCATTAAGAATTCCCACAGGATGTTTTAGTCCCCTGTTACAAACATAGATAAAGAGTGTCATGAAAAGATGTTACTTATAATTTATTTTATTTTATTTTTTTTTACAATTATTATAATTTTTAAATATTTTCATTTTGAAGAGAAAAGATTTGTCCAGGACCGGGATTCGAACGCGGGTGTCGTCTGCATTCCCGTTACAGTGTTCTGCCACTTGAGTTATCCTGGCACGAAGACAAATCCTTTCTCTTCACCGATCCCATATCCCCGTGTTCTCGCAATTTGCGATGTATACAAGGGTAAGAATGTTCATTGAACATTACTTTAATTACGTAAGTCAACAAGATCCTAACTAAAGTAATATTCAATGAACATTCTTACCCGTTCTTTACATCGAAAATTGCGAGAACACAGGGATATGGGATCGGTGAAGAGAAAGGATTTGTCTGACCGAGGTACATGCCAGGATAGCTCAAGTAGCAGATCACTGCAACGGAAGTGCAGTGGACCCGGGTTCGAATCCCGGTCCTGGACAAATCTTTTCTCTTCAAAATATAAATATTTAAAAAGATGTTACGTGGACCTACATATTCGATCACATGAGACAGTCGTTCTTTTAAAAATAACTACTGCGATTGTATAGGTTTTGTTTAATAAAAGCTTATAAAAATTAAAATTTATAAGCAACATATTTTTTCAAATCACCAATACTTATTGAATAAAATAAATAAATAGGGATACTATTGAGTTACAAAAATGTTTTATTTGAAAGCTCATGAACGTCCAAATCGGAAAAACTTAAGACTAAGTACATAGCTTAAAATCGAAATTTCAATTTAAAAAAAAAACATGAAATTTTAATTGATTATACTGAACGTATTGGATTCAAATCTTGCTGAAGCAAATAAATTATTTAATCTGTTAACAGCCATAGATGGGCACTGTAAGGTTGCGGAACCTTATCTGGCTCTTTCAGCCAGTAAAAGTGGTTAAGATTAATTTGAGGGGGGGGGAACCTGGCGGTTGATCGTGTTATTGGACAAATCACCTCCCCGCACAACCGTTGGCTTAGAAAAACAGTCCAGTCTCTACCATGTAGGGAATCAAGCCAAATGTATAATGAAGAGACTTTAGAGGATAATCATAGACTATTATCTCTTAGAATCAGGTTATATTTATATTCTAATTTAAAAACATCTGTTCAAAATATACTTGGTTAGCGAAAAAAAAAAGTCGGTTCATATCAAACAGAGTGTTGTATTTATGCCCGAATTTCCCTTTATTTTGTAGTATTTCAGTCTAATCATAAAATATATATTAAGATATACATTAATGAGCAGTAAAGATTAAATATATGAGTTGTAAAGAAAGCTGTGACCCTGAGAACGACACACTATCAACAGAATTCATAATAAGTCTAAAAATAACAAATGTTTTCGAGGCTAAAATTTAGAATAGTTCAGTATTAGCATGTTAAATATTATCTTTGTCAACAATATTCTATTTCTAGCACTCGTTTTACATTTACGTTTCAGACAGCTTTCTAACGATACTGATTTGCATGTACAAACATATTTACTTCATATATATATATATATATATATATATATATATATATATATATATAATTTAGTTAGTAATAATAATATACAAAGTGACAACTAGAGCTGAGGTGGAGAGGGGAGAGGGGAGAGGAATGACGGCCGCAAGCTAAAAATAACGAATAAGATAATTCTGACAGTTTATCGTTTGGTCCTTCAAATGTGTTCCACAGCCTTCACAATAAATTACGTTCTCCTTCGATGACAATATTATCTAGTCTCCACTGGCCAATGCCTTCTCGATATGTGTGTAAAATAGTTTATAAATAGGTTGGCTATGTAACTATGTAATGGCTATGTACGAGTAATAATTTAACCTACACCTACTAGTGAAGTTCAAGTTTTCTGGAACATATGTTTTAATTGTCTTTTGTTTTATCTTTTCAATTGTCACATCATTACATCCCAATAGTCTAAAGAGGAATCAATAATTCAGTGTATGTAATTGATTTTATATTCTATATCTTATTAAATAAACAAGCAGTAATCTCCGTTTAAATATTCAAATGTCTGAAAATTAATTAAACAAACAAAAAGTCAGCAACAAATAACAAAAATTAAAACAAAAATACAATCAGAAAAAAATGCCTGAATAAATTGAATTAATGATTCTTCTTTAGACTCTTGTAATGTAATAATGTGACTATTAAAAAGATAAAACAAAAGACAATTAAAACATATGTTACAGAAATGTTTTATTCTACTTGTAGGAGTAGGTTACATGATTACTCTTACATAGCCTACATATTTATAAACTATTTTGTATATATATATATATATATATATATATATATATATATATATATATACGAAGCTAGCATAGAAAAACGTTTTAAATATTATACATATGCTTGATTGATGAATACAGGAGGTTGCTTTGTTGAGAGTGATGTTGGCCAACTTGCACTTCACAACCGTTGGCTTAGTACTGTCAACTTACCAAATACTGAATCGAAGACTCTTCATGAGTTCTAGTGGGACAGGTTTAAAACTTTTATAGATACTAAAGAGTTAAACTAAAGCTCCTGAAAGATGTAAGAACTATACGACTCGGAAATTCCCTGGAAATTCTAAAAGTTATAGATTTCCTTAGAATTTTTTATATATTTCTTTTTTAATCGGCAAAAATAAAAACATTCCTAAGGATTTTAATATTATTAGCTTAAAATTGGAGATATAAAAAAAAAGTAACAATATACAGAAAGAATGCCTCAGATATTAAAAAAGAAAATGATTGAAATTAAATAACCGAAAATACTACTTGTCAAAAACACACTTAATACTGTACTAGTACAATCCATGAATGGTCATGTTAAATGGTAGCCACTTTTTTTAAGATAACGGTTGTGCAAGGAGGTGATCACACTCAAACGCCAAGTCCCCCCCCAATTATTGGCAACCAATTTATGGAGGCTGGTTGAGCTCCAGGAGAGACTGCCGATCCTAAACTGTTTTTAATTACGAGATAGCAAATGGTATTCTTATGGTGTCGATTTAATGCTAATCTGAACTCAGGTGCAATTGAGTCAATTAATCAATCAGTTTTAATCACTTCAAAGTGCGTTGTGCAAGAGCTAGTATTTATCACTCGTTTCAAAATCCGTCATACTCGAGCGGCGAAGACAGTTCGTTACAAATGATTGATATGACAAGGTCGACATCGTGGAAAAAAGAAAAATCTATCGTTTTCTGCATTTCCTCATGATGCAGATCTCTCTCAATGATGGTGCAACCGTAACTTCCATGATGAAAAACTAAGGCCAAGACGTAGTTGGGAGGAAAACTTGTGCTTCTTCTTGACGTTTAACATGATGGAGACGATAAATGTTGAGCCAACGATTCAGGAAAACGAATTTATATATAATTACACGTTTCTTACTGACTAATAATAATACAAATCAGAGTAGATTATATATAATTATTGAGTTACACATATAACTTTAATAAGCCTCTGAATTTTAAACAAAACAATTTCAATTATGATTCTAATGATTTGCAATTCACGCCTATCAAGAAAAAAACAAGTGATAGTCATAATTTCTATTTGTTTATTTATATGTTGAAAACTTCTATTAATAAATGAGTTTAAGTCTCTAGCGAATGTTTTAGAATTATATTTTTTTATTTTATTTTAGTCTCGTTGGAAAGAAAAAACTTATGTTCTTGGATTATGAATATTTTCTGAACTGTAGTACAAGCCAACGGTTTTGCTACATGTGAATGAAAAGATAATTATGCATATGTATAGATAAAGACCGTAACACTAAGGCACATGAAGATTCATTGATTCAGTACTTGGTAAAGACCGTACTGTTTCTCAGCCAACGGTTGCGAATGGAGGCAACAGTTTTCCTCCTAAATGACGGAAACTTTCTAGAGTTTAAGTGAGCCCGCGTAGAATCCGAAGATCTATAGATTTAAACATAATTCATAAGTAACAATTTATGGCTTAACCAGGACCTGAGCAACCCCGAAAGTTGTTTAACACCCTGAATACAACCAACCAAATGTTTCGTCATCTTAAAAAATTTACATCCTACCAAATAAACTTATAAAATATCAGCAGTAGGTATATTTGAGAAAACTAAAAAGGAAAGCCATCATGAAAAAATTTTGGGTAGAGGATGTTAACAAAAAGAGATGTAATAAAAAATAAAAAAACTGTACGAACCTTTAGAAGGAAGTCCTTGATACTGTGGAGTTATCTCCACGCCCCTGTAGGAGCCAACGTTCTCTGTAACATACAAGAATCAAAATTAATATCATATATTTATAATTAATAAACATATATTTATATTTTACATATCGATAAAATAATTAAGTCAGAGAACCATTAACTCTTAGAAATATTAACTGAAGAAACTCAATACAAAAGGTAGATTATAAGTAGTGTTATCCTTAGATAACTAGAAAATTCCTAAAAAAAAATATAATAAATAAGGTAATAAATTATAATAACCTAATTGTTGGAAAGTAGGAATATTTAGGTTATAGTATTTGAAAAAATTAGAGACTAAAACGCAATGAAATAAAAATTATTTATTTTTTTTGTAAACACAAGAGACTTCGTTAGGTAAATTAATTATATATGTGTCATTATGAGATGACAAATATATAATTAATTACATTAGTAATTTTTTCATTTACTTTTAGATAGTTTTAAATTTAATTTTTCCCTTCTTTTATACATTATTTTAGCTTTTTTTCTACACATATAAATATATTTTAAAATTTATTGAAATAATTATGCAGATTATATATCTGTATGTACAAGCTCTGGTTTCGAACTCATTTTATGTTCTAAACATGTTTTTTTCCCCACTTTTATTTCCTTGTACGCAGTAAAATTGCTGATGGCAAAACATTTCAATTTTGTTTCCATTTCTGTTTCATAAAATGAGGAAAATTTCATTATTAAATAATGAAATATCGGCCACTTAACGAATATAATATAAAAAGAATTTCGAGAATTATAAACATTTCCAAAATTATTTTCAAATTAAAATACTTGTGCGAGGTAAATCCATCTAAGGAATCTGTAATCTTTTCTCCACTATCGGGTATTTCTTATGCATCTTTCATACCATTTTCCTCTTTCTGCCAAGGCTAAAGCTAGTAAACCTCAATAAATCATATTAAATTAATAATTTAGCTTTATCTTGAATATAAAATACAAAAAACAATGAAACAAATCAGAGGGATTTCGCTGACATGGTCCAAGTGGAACAAACATTATGTTTAATTGTTGGTAATGGAATTCCGATGTTTCTAATTATTTTATAAACTTTTTTAGGAGCAAAGTTTTAAACACAGATTTCCAAGTACGTTTTTTAGTCAAAAGTTTTAAATCATAAAGCTAAATCAAGAAATTAATATTAAATAATTTTAAAATAGAGCCAAAACTCAAAACGAAACATTAAAATTTTATTAGAATGCAAATGGAAAAAACCACAAGCAGAGCCTTATGTTTCAAATCTGGTGCAAAATACAAACACTTATCAGTCGACGTTTCGCCTATTCTATAGAACTTACTTTTTATTGTGTCTTGATAATGCCTGAATAGGCGAAACGTCGACTGATAAGTGTTTGTATTTTGCACCAGATTTGAAACATAAGGCTCTGCTTGTGTTTTTTTCCATTTGCATTCTAATAAAATTTTAATGTTTCGTTTTGAGTTTTGGCTCTATTTTATTGATATGTTGTAATTGTCTTTTGTTTTATCTTTTCAATTGCCACATCATTACATCCTAATATTCTAAAGAAGAATCATTAATTTAGTGTATGTAATTGATTTTATATTCTATATCTTATTAAATAAGCAAGCAGTAATCTCCGTTTAAATATTCAAAAGTCTGAAAATTAATTAAACAAACAAAAAGTCAGCAACGAATGACAAAAATTAAAACAAAAATACAATTAGAAAAAAATGCCTGAATAAACTGAATTAATGATTCTTCTTTAGGCTCTTGAAATGTAATAATGTGACTATTAAAAAGATAAAACAAAAGACAATTAAAACATATGTTACAGAAATGTTTTTAATCTACTAGTAGGAGTAGGTTACATGATTACTCTTACATAGCCTACATATTTATAAACTATTTTGCACATACATACGAAGCTAGCATAGAAAAACGTTTTAAATATTATACATATGCTTGATTGTATGGGAGAGAGAATGATAGTGACAGGGAGATCGAGTTTAGTATGCAAGGATTCCACATCAGCTATTCAAATCCCTAACGTGAATTAAAAATAAATATTGATCACGCAAACAGATCTAATAAACAACGTGAATTAACATCTAGCGACGACAAATGCCTGACGCACGTTACCATGGAGATAATGTGGTTATTATTATTATTGCGAGCAATCAAAGACCAGCAGCCGTCAACGTTACGTCAAGTCGGAGCAATCTAACAATTCTTAATGAATCTCATTGCTCCAAATGAAATTAAAATAAACTTTCAAGTAAAGCTGATGAAATATGTTTACATTCCATAGAGGGCTTTGTGACCTTGAACAGCCAATATCCATAGGTCAAGACCGGTTAAAACTATAGTTTTATTTATACACACACGTAAAAATTATGTACCGTAGTATTAATGAAAAGGAGTACGCTACACATAAACACCTTCTATTATTATTTTTATTTTTGATTAAGAATTTTGATAAGAAAATTTCCTTCATCATGGCCTCTTTAATAATTTTTAAACTCTGAATTATTTATTTAAACTTTATCAATCCACCGAAATATACATGTTATCATTTAGAGTGATACTATTACTTCATCTTATCAATAAATATATTGCACAAGTATTTCGAAAGTGACACAACTTTTCGGTGGTGAGTTATGACCATGAAAGAAATGGGTAAATATCTCTTTATCACTCATGAAAACTGTATCTTGTCTAGCTTCAGAGTTTGTCTCCCAGGTGGCACTTGTGTCACTCTTAGTGGCCTAATGGTATTCCAAGCTCAATAATAGTTTTTACCGTTTTTCATTAATTAATTTCTTATATAAATACAGTAATTAAATAAAAAGAAAACATAATATGAAAATTAATTAATTATATATCATGATGAATTATATTGGCAAGACTGATAGTTCCTCCTCGACATACCTACTACTACCTACGACTCTAATGAGACTTGAGTACACAAGAGGGTACAACACAGAACTCGTTAAGGGCTACCAACACACAGCAACAAATTACCTCGAAACCGAATTGGATAGAACCGGATCCTATGTTATGTATCCATGGCAACAAAACAAATACAATTACTTATGTCCGTATCAATATATAATATAGTAATACTGTTGAATTTTAACTACATAACAAATATAGATTCATTCGAATCCTTCATTTGGTAAAACTTTAGATAGTAGAGAATTGTTATCAATTTAAGGCGCCGGACTCGATGATATCTAGCGCAATTCGTAGTACTGATAACACTCTGTATTCAACCATTAATTTCCTACTCATTTGAATTACTAAAATTATTAATTAGTGCTTTCATTTGATATTAGTTAAAATTATTTTTACTACCGCCTCGTACACAGACAGCTAGTCTGGAGAAGTTCTATCTAAAACATTAATCATTTAACTTACATTTGAGGCCCGAATTCGGATGAAGGATTTCATAATGAGCGAATAAATAAAGTAATACATTTTATAATTTCAATGATTACGAATTATAAAGTTGAATTCAAATCCGCTAGACAGCACTAGTGAACTGATTACGTGGCAGTATTCTGGAGCTGTATTCTTTATTTATTTAAATACGACTAAATGAGATTTTCAATATCTCTTTTATTCCATGTCTTAGTTTCTATCCTTCAGGCAATGAATGAATATTATGCAGGAATAATTCTGAGACAAGTAGAACCCCATGAATAAATTGAGCGTTTTTTATTTTATTTTGCATCCAGATATTCTTATTCATGTGTCAGATCTCGGCCGACAAGACTTCGAGACATTTAAAATTTAAAATCGGGAATCCTAAAAAGATAAATTCCTGGAATAGACGTCACCAGATTTGAAATGGAACTTAATGAAGTGTATATCTTTCATACTCTCTTGATTCACCTTGAAAATTCAAAAACGAAAATCTATACAACTGATTGATAACAACTCTACTAACAAACTTACGTCCATTCACTGCTATCCAATCCTCCCACCTATGCTTCGGATGATTACCAGTCGGCTCAGCGCTGAACTTTTTTTTTTAAGGAATTATCGTTAAAAACCCCAATAAGTTCACTAGTCCATCTCAAGCTCCACTAAGCTATCACTTCAATTATATTAACATGACAAATCCTCCTAAATTCCGCGTTGGGTAAGCTCCTAAATTCTTCAATGATTAAGAAATTAAAAATGCGTAGTCTAAGATACCTAAAAGGCAATTGAGAAACGACCATTTATCAACAGTTATTTTAATTTCCTGAATATTATTGCAATCATCTAATCTAGTTTTACCTTCATTATCCATATCAGTGCAAATAAGAAAAAACAATATCTTAAATACCTTTAAAGAATATTTATGTAAAATATTAAGAAAATCAATTATCGCATAGTAACTACTGAACAGTAGGATTAAAAATTAAAGAGGAAATGTAAACACTGTAAATGATTCGTTATGATAAATTGATATGATTATTTATTTTTTTAATAATGACCATAATTTATTTTTTTGCTAATCTTCAAAATTTCAAAAAAAATCAAGTACCATTCAAGGATTTCAAGGCTGAGAAATGCAAAATTAAAGGGTTTTTTAAATGATTAATTTTATTAAAATAAAAATAAAATTCGGACCATAAAATGTAATAAAACGAAAAATTCCTTTAAGTTTTATAATTAAAAACAAAATAAACATAGACAAATTATAACTGAAATAGTAGAGTCTGTAAGATGATCACTGATAAATGCCTAGTTTAAAATAAAAACAAATTATGAAAATAATAGAAAATATTTCTAAGAAAACCACAGAGAACTGATAACATATTGTTAATTCTTCCTGGAAACTTATTAAATCCTCTCTAAGGAGAGCATATAACGATTTAAAATAAATTTCTTAATTGCTACATAAATACTAGTTGTAAAAGAAGTATAGTTTCTACGATGTAACGATCTAGCAAATGGAAGAGAAATATTTTACATGCCATTTTTTGTGAGTTCATGAAAACAAGAAAAATGGTCCACACCCGAAAGATCAGAAGATCAATGATCAATCATTGGACCGAGTTGGGTCGAAGAGAAAGCAATAATAACAACTGAGAGGCCATTTAGCTTCCGGAAATAGATACAATGTTTACAAATATATTCCTATTTGGATATTCAGGCCCAAAGCGGCCTAGGCTCCACAGTCCAATCTATTTCAGTCCAACTTCCAACCTCCATCCACTGCTATGTCGAAGTCTAGCAACGTTTGACTATGAGGAGGATGATACTTTGATATCTGATGTAGGCACCACAAGCCTTCCTTGTACGCTCATATTCATTAATATTAATAATGTATATCGATTTATTATTTAATAAGTTAGCAGCTATCGATGGACCATGTGGGATCAGAGACCCTCCCTTCATCTTTAAAGTGCCCTGAACATGGCTGGTGATCAGGAAATCGGGCTAATCACCTCCCTACACAACCGTTAGCGCAGTAAGGGAGCAGTCCTTACCATGTACTGAATCCAAGATCCTTCACGGGTTATTGTAGGCCACTGATTATGCATTTAAAGATTTTTAACTCTGCATGAATCGATCATTTATTAGACCTAGTGAACAGATATTGAATTAATTCAGTTCAACCTCGTAAGGCCTGGATGGGTTGAAATTTTTAAGGAATACAAGGAATAAACCTCGACTTTTCCACTCTGGTTAGTAAGGACGATAATCTGTAGCTACAGTATAGTACCTGTTTGTACTAACATGAGAAATATAAATATAATGTTTTGTACGTAATAATACTTTTATCACTTGTATTAAAAATAACAAAATTATATAGATAACATAAGTTGTGTTTTCTACAAAATAACTATTGACATGCCAAGTTCTTGCTCAAAACCCTTAAATTATTTTTCAAAAAACCTGTTCCACGAAAATCCTTGAAAGGTCTAGGGTCCAATGCAGTATAAATATTACTGTTATTGTAATGTTTCCAAGCCACCATTGAGCAGGGAGGTATTATGGTCGAGAACTTTATCTGGGTCTGGATATTCCACAGGGGCGATCTATGGTGATTGATAGATCTAATGGCTAATAAAACAATTCCAATACCATCATTAGAATAGAAATACTTTGTTTTACCAATACTCAATTTTTATTTTTTTAACTCATCTGAGATAAATGATAATTTTAACATGACAAAACTTTCAACACCTCAATTGAAAAATTATGATTTTTCATTCGTGACATTGTTCTTTTGAAGAAGCAATAGAATAATGAGACAAAAGAATTTAACAAAGTAAAATTATAATAATAGTATATATGTTTCATTAGTGATGTACAGCGCCGCCACGACGGTAGAAGATGTAATCTAAGGAGCAGAAGAGGTTCCGACCCAGTCCTAATCTCCTTAAGTGCCTCTTTGGAATCCTTTGTGACGGCCGGCGATTTGTATACATAATCGATAGTTAGCATTCTCTGACCTGCCACAATCGATGTGTTATGTTCCTCGACCTGCCACAATCGAACAGGGAAGATCGATCTCAGAGATGAGGCGTGGCGGCGGAGGTTGATGCCCTCGCCGATCCTCCTTGCTCTCTCCTCCAGCTCCTTATCTCTTATCTATAATTGTTGTAGCTATGGTTGTTAATTTTATTGCAGTAATTGTTATATACGCAACGACTGTAATTGATTAATCGAAAAATTGTCGCGTTAACATTTAATAGTTCCTTATAAGGTAGGTTGGATCGGAGCTGTTACATCCGCCAGAATGCGCATTATCAGCCAGCATAAGCAGCATGAATCATCCAATGTTATCTTTGTCTTCTTTTAAAACATCCTCTAATGTAGCTAAAATATATATATTTTTTTGTTCCGATAATAATAAAAACGGATAATTTCTTTATTCATAATATAAATAAATTATATCGTCTTATGCATTTTTCATTGGGGTATCAGTTCCCCAGGTTGTCGCTCCGAGTTGTGGCTCAACAAGTTTTTTAATATTCTCCAAAAATACAAATAATCTTGAGCTTTAGTTTGGAATAAAGAATGTAATTAGCGGAAATGTGCATATTTCCATCTTATATGTTTGCTGAAACGTTCATTTCTCGAAGAAATAATTACCGAAATATACACAATCCCCAAATTACTTTATTTTTACCAAAAGGTCAAGATTATTCGTATTTTTGGAGAATATTTAAAAGGAAACATGCTGAATCACAACTCGGAGCGACAAGCAGCGGAACTGATACCTCATAGAAAAATGTAAAACATCAAATAATTTATATAATAAATAAAGAAATTCTCTATTTAGATTATCACCGAAAAACTTTTAAAAAATATTATAGCTATTTAAAACAGGACATTGTTAACATGGAATGACTCATGCTTGATATGCTGGCTGATAAAGCGCATTCTGGCGGACAGTATTTAATGTAACACCTCCGATATCACAGACCTTTTAAGGAAGTATTCACTTGATGTTATTATTTAGAATTATTATTATTTGTGAGCCGTGTTTAAAAACAACAAAACATTTTTTGTAATAAATAAAAGGACGATAGTAAATTAAGCTTATACATAGGAAATGATTTTTAATAACAGTACTAAACATTTTTGAATACATGCTGGAATATATGCCGAATAAAATTGATTCTAAATTCGAATCATGTCTTAAATGCAGAAGTCAATATTGAATTTTGTCAGACCGTTTTCATATTCGTTTCAAGATTCAGATATTATCAGTAGCATTAAATAAGATAACTAAAATTAATTTTGCTTCTGATATAGATTTTTTTTTTATTATCAACATTATTTTTAACGATTTAAAAAACTTACAATCTCTCTCTCTCTCTTCCTCTCAGACTACATCCTGGAAACAATTTGCTTGAAATAGTGCAGGCACCGAAAGAACAATAACACACGCTACGCCTTCAATAATTCACATGGTAAACAAAACATGAATCGATGTCTAATCTATAAATCGATATTTCTTTCGATAACTATCATTGCTATAAATCTCTTTATAGTGGACATGAAACGAAAAATGCCAAAAGGATTTAAGGAATTTGAGAGGAGGACTGAGATGCCATCTGACGGCCTGGTGGGGAACAGCAGCCTCGTGCCAGGTCATGGTCGATCACCGACCACACTACCACACTACTGTACTATCGCACTGTCACACTGTCATACTATTGCACTACTACACAATGGCACTGTCACACTAACATACTGTCATACTATCGAAGTACAGCTCGATTAATTCTGTCAAGGCCCAACATAGTTAATAAAAAATAAAAAAAATGATAATATAAAAACAACTAAATAACCTGCTAGGGAGCGGAGTGGCTCAGTGGTTGAGCACTGAGTTACCATGCCGGAAATCCTGGTTCAAATCCCGCTGCGGGCAGTTACTTTTATTTAGTCTGTTTGCAGCCAGAGATGGATCATATAGGATCTAGGACCCTCCTGAGGCTCACCCAGCCTCTATAAAAAATTATAAAAATAGGGTACCCATAATAAGGGGGAAAAACCTGGCGGTTGAGTGCGACCTAGGACAAGTCACCTCCTTGCAGAACCGTTGTCCATGAAACAGTACAGTCTCAACCATGTACTGAACCCCCAGACTCGTTCACGGGTCGTAGTGGTACAGGTTAAATAACCTGCTGATCTCGATTCAAACCGTCTCGTAAAATCTCGCTAAATTACTGGTCATCCAGTATCGACTAGTGTTTGCAACTGGTTATTGATGGTTTGTTATTGATGGTTATTGATGCAACTGGTGGTTGAAACTGGTTATTCTGGTAGTATAATAGAGTACCGTACAGTATGAGTGATGTTGTAAAACATATTTCATAATCAATTCGTAAGTACAATTTATACATTAACAATGGCTAATCTTTATCAAATTGTAATGTTTAGACTAGATTGTGGATGATTATAATGCCCATAAGTACTTATTGTTAATTCACTAGACTGTTATGGGATGAATAAGAGAACAACTAAGTCTCGAAATGTCTACAAAATATAGTTTTATTAGTACATATTACCGAATGTTCCAAATATGGAGTACAACAAGAAGCGATTTAAATCTTTCTTGGAGTTCTTTTTGTTTTCTCACCATTTCTTCATTCTTTCCTCGAAATCTTTCCATCTTTCTTCCGTTCACTATGGTCGGTATTTTTTTTGATTTTGCTTTCTCTGGAGTAGATTTCCACTTATTAATTTTATTTCTGTATATATCTTTAATCAGGCATGTTTCCGCAATATTAATTTTTGCTTTGGCCAGTTCATTCTTAATTCAATCAGCTAAATGCAGTCAATTTTCCATTATTTTCAACAATTAAAATTCGTTTCTTCGTTCTTATAGACATTTTTAAAGAAAATTGTTCAAATTGCTATTGCAATTGTAAGTATATAGAATTATTTATTTATAACAATTTACTTAATGTATTATCTATTTTGTGCACATGGTGTTTTACCTCCGGGGTGGTATAAATACATCCCAGTAAATTTACATATATATATATATATATATATATATATATATATATATATATATATATATATATATATATAATATAGTGGTTGCAATGACTGTTAAAGGCCACGGACCCTATCACCAGATATTAGTCATAAGTTTATCATTTCCTACCTAGCTCTGTCAGCAATCTTCCAGAAATAGAACGAGGAATGTCCATTGGTGAGTCAATTCAGACTCAAAACCGCAGCAAGTAGCAATATTATAAAAAGGCGCATTGAATGATTAATTGTAGGTATATTAATACTTATAGAAGTGGAATATTGCTATTTAAAAAAAATAATAGATCTTACAAATAATGATACCATAATCCAAATGAAGAAATAGCATCTGCGGTGAATTGAAGATATTAATCAGGAACTAGAATAGAAGGAGAGGGCCAGAAGCCAAAAAACACTAAAATAAATAACTCTTAATATTTTTCAATAAAAACATCTTGGCTCGTAGCGCGACTAACCTGACACATTAGCTCATGAATAATTATTGGATTAATTTTATATTATTATAGGAGAGCTGAGGTGCCGTACTGAAGGTACCGGGGGAGATGGATTCTTTAGGATCTGGGACCCTCCTGGAGCAGTTGGGATAGGGAGAGTAACGAAAATAGGAGGAAACCTGAAGACTGAGCGTTATCCAAGGATAACTCATCTCCCAGTACTGTATCCACCATACAGAACCCCAGGCCCATTAGGGGTTGTACTGGTACAGGTTTTTAAAATATAATTATCATGTACTATTGGGTCGTCTCAAATGAAATGTCCATTTCTAAAAATTCAAAGTGAAATTAGTGGACTGTCATTTATTTTGTTAAAAGATTGTAATGAGCTGTTATTAATTCCGTCTTATTTGATAATATTTACAACCACTCCAATTGAACAAACATTGTTTAGCATGCATCAAAAATTAATTAGGAAACACGGTTTGTTTTATGAGTTTAAACTTGGACAATAGGATATCCAAGCTGCGAGAAACATTACCACCGCGTTCGTGGAAGAGTGTTGTAACGAACTGACCATTTGCCGTTGGTTTGAGAAAATTTAAGCTAGTGACACAGAATAATTCATAAAGAAATAATTAATTCCAAGAAGCAGTACAATCTCTACTATGTACTTAACCCATGACTCGTACTTCATGAGTTGTAGTGATACAGATAGGTTATATTACTATTCTGGAAACTACATTATATACATACACACATATATATATATATATATATATATATATATATATATATATATATATATATATATATATATAAATATATATATATATATATATTTATATATATATATATATATATATATATATATATATATATTTATATATATATATATATATTTATATATATATATATATTTATATATATATATATATTTATATATATATATATATATATTTATATATACGAAAACAAGTGTTTATTAAATAAAAAGCAAACTTCTGTAATAACCAATTCAAGAAAAAAAAATCATATGTAACATGTTATATTTTTTAGAAACAGAATCAAAATGGCCAAAGAACTGGAACATCATTAAGTATATATTTGTTTGCTAATTATTATAAATCGATAGCGTATAAAAAAATTTAAATATTTTTTCATTTATTTTTGCACACTTATTATCTATTTTTGCAGAGGTGAAAGACATCATGTCCATTAAATAGGTAATTGTTTGGGTAAATTGCCATAAATAAATGCTATGATAAATTATACGTCCGATTACTTGATCAACGCCAATAACAATGTGAACAATTTTTTAAAAAGTTGTTTCTGTAAGTAACGAAGAAATTTTAATGCTACAAAGTAATGAAAAAGGCTTGCCCTTTACCTTAGGGGTACGGAATTGATTAACTACAAGAACTTTCTTTAATAGAAAGGTTTTTCTTTTAATGAAATCATTAACGACTTGCAGTTTAACAGCCTTGTTCATGATAATTGAACTATAGGTTTTTGTTGGGACTACAATTTTAAAGAGTACAGGAGTTATCAGTTGGGGCGCCGCCACTCTCCTGACATCAAGTGGAATTCGTTCTGACTAACTACTTCTGATTCAACTGTTAAATTCGTAATCATCGGAGGAAGGAAAAACAAAGTTTAATGCTTTTAATCTGATACAGTTAAAGATAATTATTATTTTTATAAATGACCGGTCGATACACTCCAGTCCAAGAAGTAAGCAAAACTCAATGCATCATTTTAAGCCGAAGTCTGTAATCTAAATTATTGCTGCTTGAGGTGAAATTTCCTTGAAATCAACAGCAGTCATCATCGTGAACTACATCAAATTTAGAGCAGCAATAAGTTCAATAACTTAAACCATCACAAATTTTAAATAGAATTTAACATAAATTCCGTTAGAGAGCAGTAGTGAGACTTGACTGATAAGGCGTCTTTACTCTGGAGTTGTAACAATTTGATTAGATAGAAGATAACTGGAAAATCGAAAAAATGTTTAAGTGTTCTTCGTCAGCTTCTAATAAACTTTAAAAATTCGGAAAAAGAACGTCTTTGAATAATTCTCTGTCAATTTCTTAATTGTTACAGAACATAATATGAAGAACAAGGGCTGAATGCTTTACAAATAAGTTTCATAATTAAGAATAGAAATATATATATATATATATATATATATATATATATATATAAAACTGAGTGTCGGTGGAATTTTAATTAATACTTATATAATATATAAAAAAAATAAAAATTGATGAGCAAGGGAGAAAGAATTTCTGAGAAAAACACAAGGAGTTGAAAAGAGGAAAAAACGATTTTAATTCTTCCTGGAAACGTATTTAATCTTTTTAACACCAAGTCACTCTTTAAATAAATCCCTGACCTTTCCTCTGATCACAGTCCAGTTCTGCTTCAAGTGCATTCGATTCCCATTCCTAAGCCCTCTCTTCCCCGACTGATTACAGGACGTGTAGACTGGGATAAATTCCGATCAAATCTAGAAAATAATTTAGACCTCAAAATTCCGCTTAAAACAAAAGGAGACATTAATTCTGCAATAGACAAACTAACAGAAGCAATACAAGTCAATATAAAATATAACACTTTTCCAAGTAAAAATCATTATCAACAGAATAACTGGCCACTTCATATTCGCGAGTTATTAAAAGAAAAACGACGGGCAAGAGCAAAGTGGCACCGCACGAGATACCCATCGGACAAGAGTCATTATACCAAACTGACCAACAAATTAAAATCAGAGATCAGAACATTCAAAATTCAAAATTTGTATTATTGTACAGAAAATCTCAGTACTACTGACAAATCCTTATGGAATACCACTAGAAAACTCCTAAACTATAAAAAATTCAACCATCCACTTTTAACCGAATCCCAAACCTGGTCAAGATCTGATGACGAAAAATCACAAATTTTCGGCCAGCACCTATTCAAAACATTTAACCCTCATCCAGATATCCTTAATCAAACCCACTCTGAATGCATTGGAGCAGAATTAAGTATTCCTCTTCAGTTGTCCCCTCCTCCTAAAGCATTCTATCCTTCCGAAATATCAAACATTATTCATAGATTACCCGCCAACAAAGCCCCTGGACACGACCTAATCACATCCCAGATTCTAAAACGCCTTCCTCGGAAAGCGATCCTACTCCTTACATATATATACAATGCCGTACTCCGCACCACATATTTTCCTGATTCCTGGAAATTATCCATAATTAAGATGATTCCAAAACCTAAAAAACCACCAGAACTCCCATCCTCTTATCGTCCTATATCTCTCTTGCCCATAATGGGGAAAATACTTGAAAAACTCATTCTGAAACGTCTTCATCCTATCATAGAATCCAATCAAATAATCCCAGATCACCAATTTGGTTTCCGAACATCACACTCCACCATCCAGCAATGCCATCGTGTGGTGGACGTTGTCTCATCTGCATTAGAGCGCGGAATGTACTGCACGGGAGCTTTTCTCGATGTAGAGCAGGCTTTTGACCGAGTCTGGCATCCAGGACTGCTGTACAAACTCCGTAAATTCTTACCTTCAACTTACTTCCTTATTATCAGTTCCTACCTCAGTAATAGAACCTTTAAAGTAAACCATAATTGTTCCTACTCTTCCCTCTTCACCCAGTCTGCCGGTGTTCCTCAAGGTAGTATCCTGGGGCCCATCCTATACACGATATATACAGCTGACATCCCAACCCATCCAAGCACTGTCCTCACTACTTACGCTGATGACACATGTGTGTTATCAGTTAATAAGGATCCATTTGTTGCATCCCAATCTCTTCAATCCCATATCTCACACCTACAAGAATGGTGTCAAAATTGGAGGATTAAAATAAATCCTAACAAATTCCATCAAATTACCTTCACCCTTCGTCGTAAACCTACGAATTCCTGTCCTACTGTATCGTTTAATAATACACCACTGAACCCTGTCGAACAGATACGTTACCTAGGACTCCATCTGGATAAACGGCTCACTTGGAATCCTCATACAAGACTGAAAAGACAAGAAACTGCTCGACGTTTTCGCCTACTTCAACACTTACTGGACAAACGCTCTAAGCTACCAATTAATTACAAAAGACTTATTTACATGACAGTCATCAGACCTATTTGGGCATACGGAGTTGAGCTTTGGGGCTCTACTAAACCATCCAATTCATCTCGTATCCAATCCTTGCAATCCAAAATCCTTCGTAAAATCCTCAATGCTCCTTATTATGTCACAAACAAACTCATCCATCATGATCTTAATATCCCATATGTTACTGATTTGGCCCAAACTAGATACCTATCCTTCCATAACAAGCTCCATACGCACTTGAATCCGCTAGTCTCTCAGCTTGCTTCCCATACTATTCCTGATAACCCTCCGAGGCGTCTGAAAAGAAGATGGCCTCGAGATCATCTACTATAGAACTTTATTGGAGTGCTATCGATGGGTAGTTTCTCCACAAGTGTTTTCATGTCATATTCCACATTTTTGCACATTTACTTGATATAATACCATTATAGTTGTAAATATCATTGAATTAAATAAAAAAAAAATAAATCCCTCATTAGGCCAGAAATACTTTTTTTTTTTTTTTATTTCTTGTTTAGTTTGCTACAATTCACAAAATTACATGTTGTACCAAATATACCAGTCTCAGTTAAAAAAAAAATGTACAAAATTTAAATGTATCTGTCCAGAATCATAATTTACAATGAAAGAAAAATGTATATAAAAAAACTTGAAAAAAATTGTTTACATAGTTTGTTGATAAATACATTAACATTAGGTATAGTTAATTCTTTATGCATAATTTTAACTATAGTGTAATAGGCATAATTTCCAGTGTATAATAGTAGTGGATTTGTTTTGGAATTTTATTACTGACTGTTTATGGTGACTTTTACTGACTTTGTATACAGATAAAAATAGACAGGTTCTCGATCATTTAAACTAAGAACGAGTATGACTCCATACCATCAAGGACCGCAAAACATCATACCTAGGACATTTAATAAGAAATCAAAAGCCGCAACTGATCATACAAGGTAAAATTGAAAGAAAACGCGGAATCGGAAGAAAAAAGCTCTCTTGGACCAGAAACATAAGACATTGGAATTTGAAATATGAAAAACCGATCAGAATAGCAAAAAATCGAGACGAATTGCCCGAAATAATCGTCAGCATTCATTGATCGAATAAGGCACCATAAGACGAAGATGTACAGATTAAAGAAGCTACTTACACATACTGTTTGGTTATATCATCATCTGTATTTCGAAATATTTGTTAAAAGTTCATTTCTTGATGAAATACATTTCCCATAATTATAGGAAGCGGGGTAGATCAGCGGTAGAGCGCTGAGTTTCCATGCCGAAGGTCCTGGGCAAGGCTTTTATTTAATCTACCAACAGTCGGAGAAGGATCCCATGGGATCTAGGACCCTCCTGAAGCTCTATAAAGTTAGTACCCAAAATAAGGGGGGGGAATCTGGGGGTTGTGGATGATCCAGGACAAATCACCTACCTGCATAACCGTTCTCCCAGAAACAGTACTATCTCTACCACGTACTGAACCCCAGACTCTTCAAGGGTTGTAGTAATAGAAGTTCCCCATAATTACACTCTTTTGTTTCCATATATAAACTCACGGTTATTTTTATTTTCGAGAATCTGAAAATGAAAACGAATGAAAAGTTAAAACTTGTGGTGACAACCCGCGGAACTGATACCATTCTAAATTTTCGAAATGAAGAAAAAACACAACTGACTAAAATAACCTGCAGGTCGAACCAACAGGACCCATAGCCCTTCACACACAGAAAAAAAGGAAACAAAAAAAAAGATACAAGAAATAAGCTAAATATAGAACCGTGAGAGACTGGTGCAGCCAGAGGAGGTTCCAGCAGGTGCGGGTATATTTAGCGATGACTGGAGGCCCCTGACCCTGTTAGCTCCAGCTGGGGATAGTTGTCGAGGAGGTGCGAGGTTCGAATCTCGATACGCAGTGAGGGAACCAATTAGTAGTGTGCAGGAGTATCATTGAATAGTACTAGGTTTACATATTATTGGAAGCAGTTATGTCATATATTTAAATATAATTGTTGACATTATTACAAAATTTTGTAATTAATTTTTGCCTTAAATAATCTTGAAATCTCATAAAAATATGTTAACAGTAATTTTGTATATTTTTGCATGACATATAATTAGTAAGATCGGGTAGACTTTCTTCGTTTATTTTTTCAAATTAATACCTAATCTTTAATCTGTTAACAGCCATATATAGACCACTGGGGTCAACAGACCCTTCTAAAGCTCACACAGCCTTTATAAAGTAGGTACCCTAAAATAAACGAAGAGTTTGAGCGTGATCTGGGATAATTATCTCTCTTTACAACCGTTGTCTTAGAACATTATAACCTCAATCATGTATTGAACCCATATGGGGTGTAGGGGTAAAGAATTATTTTTTGTTTTTAAAACTTCAAGCCAATGAGAAATGAAGATATGTGAAAGTTCGCTGTTGGGTGTTTCTTAGAACTTACAAGATTGTGAAAGTGAAGCTGAGAAAGAGGTTATAGAGGACTATACTTTATTGAATCAATGAATTATATTAAAAAATAACACTATATTGAATGACGTTTTTTAACTATATCAAAATAAGTAAACAAACGCCTGCCAGTTTACAGAACTAACCATCTGTCATTTACCTGATGATCGACGCCCCCTATATTGGCCTGCTATTAGACTTCTTATCTTGGCGTTTTACGACAACGAACACAATCTGGAATACTTCATGAATTAATACCCGTGTAAAGTCCATCAAAAAAGCCCATATTAAGATTAAGCATGACAACTAACTAACTAACTATATATATATATATATATTTATTAAAATATTTTTATTTTGAAGAGAAAAGATTTGTCCAGTGCCGGGATTCGAACCCGGGTCGCCCACGTATCCGTCGTGGTGCTCTACCAACTGAGCTGGCCTGGCTTGTAACAGGGCCAGACAAATCCAATCTCTACACTGATCCTATATCCCCGCGATCTCGCAATTTTTGGGATGTATACACGGGGAAGAATGTTCATTGAACATTACTTTAATTAGGATCTTGTTGACTTACGTCTTTGTATAATCTATCTTTTCTCTTCAAAATAAAATATTTCAAAATTATACAATTAATAAAATATAAATTTATAGCAAGATAAAGACTTGATTCTCTAAAATACTGGAAAATACTAACCAATCAACTTTTCGCCAGTACAGGGATCATCAGGACATACTAAGGATAGAAATCGATTATGCTTTCTAAACTTAATGTCTAGATACATTAATAAAGTAGAAGAATGTTACTTTTTCTTCTACATATAATGTGTTATGTAATATAATAAATATGGATATAATGTATATAATTAATATACATACACAGTTATGCCTTGTTACTACAGAGAAGACGGGGGTGTGCCCTACGCCAGGCACTGAGGGTCAAGGGCGCTGAGTCAGCCCTAGTTCCAAGAACTGTGACTCACCTGGGTCTACCTTGCCCCCCTACCGCGGCTTAACAAGGTATATAAAGGCTATATTATACAATAATATATACTTGTTCATGGACTTATACATATACGTTCGTCAAATTAATTACATCAATCATCTGTATTCTGATATTAATCAAGTTTTAGTAGTTATGGTTGACCTCTCTTTTATATATTTAACTGAAACTCTTATTAGAAAATAGTCTGATTTACTATTACATATTTTTCTAAATTTACAACTGTATAATTGAATACATTAAGTAAATATAACGAAAGATAAATAATGGCACGAGATAAAGGCAATTAATTGCAAAACACTTATATACATGACTATTATTAGGACTTACGGAGTAGAGCTTGGGGGCTCCACTAAACCATCGAAGTCCTCTCGTATTCAATCCTTACAATCCAAAATCCTTAGTAAGTTCCTCAATTCTCCTTACTTTGTTACGAATAAAGTACTTTATAATGTCCTTGATCTCCCATTTGTTGCTGATTAGGCCCGAATCCGATATCAATCTTTTCATGACAAGCTTCATTCTCACTCAAACCCACTAGTTTCAAACCGAGCTACTTCTTCATTCACCTCCCTCCTTCCGAGGTTTATGAAAAGCAAATGATTATTTTTCCGACCCCTAATGACGGCTATCCTATTTATTAAGCCTATTATAAGAATAAATAATTTATTTGTATTCCATTTATCATTCCACAGAAGACTAAAACCTTACAAATTGAGCAACTCCACGCACATATTCTGGTATAATTAAAACGAAAATGTTATTTAAAAAAAATTAAAAAAAGTAAAGTATAATGGATACATTTATAATGTAATAAAGGTAATCAATCTGAGTGGGAATAATCGATTATTTCTGCAATTAGTGGTCATTATTAGCTGATTTATCGATTCTGATATATCGAGTATAAAGTAGATACGCAATAATATTTCACAAGAGTGACATCCTGTATAGCCTTATCTCTCCTGGGTATTTTTAGATCGATTAATCGGAAATGAAATCGAACCCGCTGCTTTGAATGGGCGTGTGGAGATAGCATACCTACAGCACTATGCTCTTTGTGTCAATCATTATACTATATACAATTATACGAGGTATTATTTAAAATACTAATATAAATAATTATTATTAAAGATGTTTTAATAACGTTATAAATCTTGGAAAAAAAATTACATTTTAGAAAATAAATTGGGCGTCACAAAAACAAAACAAAAGTTTTGGCGATCTTCCCTATGCCATTAAATTGAAACATACATTTCAACCCACATATAATTTTATTTTTTCAATTATATATAGGTACCTTGTAACCTTCCTCTACCTTTAAAATTTATAATGTTTAAAATACCAGAATGAGATGTGCGGATCTGACTTGGCCAACCTAGTGTTTATTCCAATAAATACATTTTTAAAATATTATTTTGTCCTATATTCCACTTCAAGTTTTACATATTCTTGTATTTTGTTTATTTAGTGATGAAGATAACCTGCATGAAATGTTGGGATAGAGAAAATCTTCCAAAACTTATATTTTTTTTTTTGGCGCCCGAACCATTTTATAAAATGATATATTTTCTATATTTATCAGGTTATTAATACATATTAATTTAATATTATATTATTTAATAAAACTATTGATTAGAAACGTCGGTTTCAAATAAAAACATTCAATATTTATGGAATTTTTTTTTACCCCCCCCTGACCATTTCCGTACTTATTTTGCAATAAAGTAATATGAAGGTACACTTTTAACTAAAACACTACATCAAACACTAAACACTACTGTACAGCTTGTATCGGGTATCTTCGGCCTCAGCATGATTGAGAACATCTATAGGGTATATTTTAATAACAATATGACAGATGGTGTTTCTTAAATATATGTTTATAATAAAACCATGAGATGTTAGAGAGATATATCATTTACAAAACAATAATACCATAAAAGATCTGGGTCACAGAGTATATTGCCTACTCCTCAATCAGAAAGAAAGATATGGGCGCACTAAGAGAGTCATATCATATGGCAGTCTTTGTTCTTGTAGTGGCTTTTTCTTCTCTTCTCCCAAGACGTATATTGAGCGTGAAGTATCCAGAAGAGGGGAAAAAAATGTTTTTAATAAAGAATGTATCTTGTTCAATTGTTTCCTAAGAGATTGATATTAAAACAATATAGTTACAAGAAGAAAGTCAGATATCAAAAGAGGAATAAATATAGAACAGGAAAATTCATAAATTTTTTTTTGTTAAACAGGAAAAAGCAACAGGAGGTTTAATTTATTAGTATTTTAATTTTTTTTAGTAAGAAAAATCATTGATTTTTTCTCGCTATCCTTCACCGAATCATTTTTTTTTCCCAGGCACAGTTATGACATACATCTTGTTAATAATGAAATGAAATCATAAGCTTTTGTAACATTTTCCACAGGTTAAAGGAGGAAATGAAGAGAATAGGTGCCTGAGTCAAAAGAGTAACATCCTTAACAACTAATGGGAAACTATGTGGTATACATACGTAAAGAGGAAGGCCGATAAGGAACTAATGAAACACAAAGGAACATGGGAAATGGGAAATGGGAATTACCGAAAGAAGAATGAATGGAAGTAGGAGAACATAACGGAAAAAAAAGGAAGTCTGTTTATTTTTAATATTAAACAATGATAATAAATAAGTATATTACTGATTAAAAATATACTTTCACAACCCATCAAGAATATAAGGCTATGGTAGGGAAAGTAGTTTATCTATGCCAAGGGTTGTGCAAGGAGGTGATTTGTCAGAAATCACAATGAATCCCCAAGTTTTCTCCCCAATTTAGGGCTTGGTGAGCACCAAGAGAGTATCCAGATCAAGATTTAGTAATTGTAAAACATATCGACCCATAATCATTCCGAAGGACAGTTTAAGAAAATATTAAAAAAAAAAAGGACCAATTATTAAATCTAATTTTAATAAGCCTTCTCTAGGGAATTTAGTCAAATTTTCTATAATGTATGTATATAAATGTCAATTACATATATGGTGATTTTATGTATAAATGTTTTTTTTAAGGAAATATTGAAGACCTAAATAAACATGAGAAAAGACAGAGTAACAGTTTTATTAAAGGGCTCCAAGATAACCAATATTCTGTTATTTCGTAACAACTGCGCCTCAGATAAACAAGACTCGAGAGATTGACCCGTGATATTATTGCTTGGTAATCTTTGAGAAAATATTTATATCGATGTTAACAAAACATACAGGTGAGGATTCCGTTATCAAAAAACTTTTTTTTTTTTCTGTTTCATATTTTTTGAGTGTGTTTGGACAGAAATATATCGCGACCTGATTCTGTCAATCTACAGATCACTTATTCTTTTTTTTTAATAAAAAAACTTAAATGCCATTTGCCGAAAATATATTTCGAGATGTGAAAACCACATTTTTAATTTTTTTTTTTTTTTATCTCAAGATGCAATAAAAAGAATCTTTCCTCTTAAAAAACGTTCTAGTGGTTAAAATAAAAGAGTATGAAAGCAATATAAATAATTTCAAAACAATTAAAACCAAAATATTATAATTTTTGCGTTTTTAAGTTGTTTTTAAAAGTATTGGGTGAATAAGTTCGTTATTTATTAATTTTTACAAACAACGTCAAGAAAAAGAAAAATATTGCGTTCTTATATCTACATATATTTAATTGAAGAAAAAAAATATGAATAACCTTAATGGGTACCTAGAAAAAATAAAAATGCTTTAAAAATATGCTTTGCACAATTTCAAAGATTTTAGTAAGTCATATATATATATAAAAAAATAATTTTTCTAAATTTTTTTGTCAAATTACTAGACAAATTTCTCACTTAAATTTATTTAATGTATCTATTATACTAAATTAAATCACAATTCGTTATTATTATTAATTTTAGTATATATTATACGATATATTTGACATTGAATGAATGCTTCTTATTGGACATCAAACTTATTAATTTAGTGTACATGTACACATCTACACGTATGATAGGAAAAGAGCGATTGAGGAATAGACCATGATTTCAGGCATAAGAATATTAAATCAGATTTATTTTAAAATTATCATGATATCGAATTAATTTTAAAATATTTATATAAAAAAAAAGAGGAAACATTCTGAAAATAAGAGTTAATGTATAATGCATTAAATTAACAGTAATAAAGCTAAATACTTATTAGAACAATATTAAACAAGAACCGCTTCACTGCCATACTACGATACTACACGTACTTCACAAACCGGAATAGATTCAATTCCCACATGAATAAATTTATATTCATTTCTAAATGAATGGGCTACAACGTCACACTTTTAAGATTCAATAAACTAAAACATGATAACAAAAAATATAATCACTTCTGAAAAATTGTGTAAGCAAACAAATGTTCTATAATTGTGTGAATATATATATATGATAAATTTATTATAATTTATGCTCCATAAAACAAATATCAGGCACTAGAGTTCCCACGATTATATATTCCGATTAATGAAATGCTTGGTATGTTAAAGAGACCTCTGGTGAGGAATATATAACTAAAATAGTATATTTTAATAAAAAAACAATATAATATGGTATTTAAAGAGACAAATATACTGATTTTAAGATATTCCATATATTATATTAGATATGGAAAATATCTATGGTGTTTTCAGTTTTGTTTTGCTTCTTTTTTTTAAAAATTAAAATTTCCAAATAATTATAGTTTTAAATTTAGATAAAACGAATCATGCCAATTCTGGTTCCTACGTAATACGGTAAAATTAACGGGACACATGCTACCCAAGAAAATATTACTAAAATTAAATTTGGATGTATTTGGATCCTGCCCTTACAGAAATAGAACAGTTTCTGGGTATTAAAAAGAAGACTTCTGCCAAACGTGGCTATTTTAAGACGATATTAATATACATCTCGTGTAGAAGTCAAACAGGACTCTCTTAAAACACTTTAATAAACAATTCGCAACAAGAAAAAATCAAAATTAAATTGAACAAAAAAAAAAAAGGAATTAAAAAAAAACAAGATGAAAAAAATAGAGAGAACTAATAGAGAAAAAAAATCACCTTGTGGGAATAGAAAACATGAAATGCGGGTTTGCTATTTTTAGCCACAACTGCCATGATGAAATATAGACCAGAGAGAATATAGCAACGGTATGTGAGTGCTCTTTCCCAACCAGATCTATGCAACCCACATAGGCAACATTTATTCAAAACATCAACATGAAAATTCCACATTATCAATAGGGTCACACGTTCCAGAAAGATGCACTCAAATGAACAATGACATTTATATCTTATCATACATCGGGGATCAGCATTGGTAGGATTGTATTATCAGGAGTATGACAGGAAAAACAGTATCTCACTCAACGATTATGATGTATGTTTTTGTTTTTTATAATAATATCTACCAATATTATTCTTCGTTTCAATGGGTATCTTGAACTGATCTTGAAGATCATGACATTAATCCAAAAATGAGTTCACGTCTATGTTACGGATTCAGACCATATTATAGTACGATGTATTATCATATTCGGCGAATATTATAAATATATATATTCTATATATTGTATTATATATATACTTTAATATTATATATACGTATACTCACTAGTTACTACGGAACTGAAGATGTCCGGTTGCTGTAGAGCATATCCACCGGCGGTTATATAGGATACCATATATGCCGCTGAGCACTACAATATTTGTATATATATATATATTTATATATATATCTGCGTGTGTATAGAGCACTGCACTGACTAGCGATACACGACTAGGACTGAAGGCACATGCGCACTCTCCAACACTACACAATTAGCCCTCCCCACTCCGCGACTCCTTAACTGATTACTCCCTCCATCACGCTCTCTCTCTCTCTCTCCCTCTATCCCTCCCTCTAACACACACACTCTCTCTCTCTTCATCACTCCCTCTCCCTCACTCCTTGTACGAGGTCGCACACGCGATCTGATTTTTTCGCACGACGCACGACGCGCATTCAATGTTTACTCGAGTGAGCAGTCATTGATATTTCTGTTCCACACGAAACTTTTTATCAGGAGACATAATGCCATTAACGGCGCTTAGTGATTAATAAATAAAAAGTGTGATGCAATAGCGTGCTATAAAATAAAGTAAACACATATATAAAATGAGTTTTTTTATAAAACCTTAAAAGTTGAAAACGTTAATCTAATCGGTTATAAATTAAACGTGATTCATGAAATTCAGCGAATAGATACGACCACTATCAACTCGGTTGCTCAATATAATGATTAAATGAGAAACGTGTTTATTCTTGATATTTATTATTTTATTATCTTGGATTCATAGAAATATTCACTATATATTATACACTCTATGTATATATTAACAGCTTGGGAACAAAAGCGGAGAGCTCCGAAATTTCAAAAACTAACTTCTTCATGGATTTCGCTCGTTTAGTCAAACAGCTCTGTGCTTAACAGTTTAAAAAGTTGAAATTCTAAATAGTAAAGGCTCACGTCGGGTGTATGGTTTGTAGCTGTTTTATTTAGTTGGCAATTTGATATGAAGAGTGTTGATAGTGGAGATATGTTGATTTAAATCTGATAAATATAAGTGTTGATGGGAATGAATTCAGGGAACCCCCCGATAATTGAGTGCACAAGGTGCAAGTCCCATTACCATTTTTGAGATCGCGGGGATATTCTGGTACTAGAGAAAAAGAGTTTTTAAATAAGCAATTACTTATAACGGACCGATATATTCGTTAAGGTAAAATGTATATAATAAATGGGTTCACAAATGTGGCAATAGACAAAAGGGCTTTTAAAGAATAAATAATTTGTCTGCCATAACTGATCTTTAATTCGGAACTTAATACAGAGATTTTCAGAGATCTGAAGGGAGTAAAAACGAAAGAAAAATAAATTCATAGAACTCTAATTTGATTTTAAACTGAATCTTAAAATGAATTCAAATAATCCGCAAGAAAATTTAATTAATATATAAATTAATATTCTATAAACAATAAATCAATATAAACAATAGAAAGGTGACTGACACAGAAATGAGACGTAGACCTAATTTGAGGAAACGAGGCCAATAATTAAAAGTTTCTTACATAATATAATACAACTAGATATTACATAATATTTAAAAAAAAACAACATTAGTAGCTAAACAAAATTAAATGAACAAAACACCCAGGTTTAGTCCAGTTGGTGTACAAGCAATGTCGATATTACAAAAGAACCCTGCCTACAACCGACAAACCAATCAATTAGCCAAAATTCAAGAGGATTTCAAAAAGAACTAACCTATTACTTTGTCACTATTATTGAAATGTACAACTTTTTATTGTTCTTCCTGTACAAGAGAATCCCCCCCCCCTCCCTCATATATACAAGATGAACTAATATTATTCAACATAAAATATAACAGGTATAATCAATGTTAATTTGTATACATTCTGTAAACCTGGATTTATGATTGAAATATATGGGGTGTATAAAAAAAAAAAAATACCGTTTCACCTTCCCCATTGAGAGAAGATGGCGACCGACAGTATCTTTCGACACACCACACTCCCTGGCAAGTTCGCGAGTACTTGTGGACGGATTTGACTCAACAGCTTCCTTCAGAACCTCATCAATATCCATTAATGGTCGCCCGGAGCCCTTCTTCCTTTCCAACGTCGTATCTCCACTGCTAATTTGTTCAAACCAACGCCACGCAATGCGCTGGTCAAGGACACCTCCCCCTTCATATTTAATAATTTCACGAGTTGCTTCAGCGGCTGTGAAATATTTTTTCCAGCAATGTCTTAAAATTACGAGAATTTCGTAGGACACTGTCATGATTCTTCTTTGAAATAAATAACTAAACTGAGGCTTTTTTTTTAAGAAGTCCAGTGGTAGTATTTTAAACAAGCTTAGAGAATACTCTAAAGGGATTATTAAGAGTTGGTAAATAATAAATAGCATTAAAAAATTTACAGACTTTTTAACTCTGGGATTTGATAAAACGGTCATTTTTTTATACACCCCATTATTATAGTAAATATTATATAACATATAAGTTACAAGAATAAACCTAATGGGTAAATAGAAATGAAATAATTTAGATTTTACCGAAAGTAAAAGAACTTCTTGTTTAAATTAAAAAAAAAGCAATATGATAACGTTATATGTACATATTATGTCATTATTATTTAAATAAAATTAAACTGATATTTTGGATGGACTAATGACATGATGGACACAGGACTCCTCAGTGGTAGAGCGTTGAGTTACCGTGTCGAATGTCCAGTATTTAATTCAGGCTGTGGCAGATAATTTATTTATATTCTATCAACAGACGGGGAGGATCTGGAAACCCTCATGGACTCCTTAACCCAACTTCTATAAAGTAGGTACCCTTAATCTAGGGGGAAAACCTGAAATCACTATCCAGGACAAATCACCTCCTAGCACAACCGTTAACCAAGAAACATTATAGTCTCTACCAAGTACTGAACCCAAGACTCTTCATGGGCTGTAGTGATACAGTTCTTATAAATATATCTGTGAAGTAAAGAAGAGAGTTAGCCACCCACCTGACCTTTCACCTAGTTCATGATAAGGAAGATGATGCTGGCGTAGTGATTATTTTAAGCGATGCGTTCAGATAGGGAATAATTGAGGAATAGAGACAAATAATTTTGATTTATTTATATAGACTCACACTTACACATACAGACTAAATAAAATATTTGATACGAGTTACTAATGCAAGAGCCACGTGTAAAGGAAAAAAATCGGCACTCGACTGGCGAATCATGTGCGGACCTAATGACACCAAAGGCCAAAGTCCAATATTATGTAACACGATCTAAATGATGGATCGCAGTTGGAACCGAGCGACGATTACTAACCGATATATTTAAACAATTGACTGCGTTAATAACGTGTTAGCTATTTCTGGAACTGTTAAATCGCTTCGTATCACACAACGGTTGTGTAACGTGGACGTTCACACAAGGAAGGAAACAAATTTGCTAAGGTTTCGAAATCTTCTATTGTTATGCGATTTCGAGGTATTTAATATTTAGGTGAATAACTCGATACTCAAGATGCCGATATTATACAAGAATTCTTCATACAAACCTTCCACTAGTCAAAACTCAAGAGGGTTTTAAAGAATCTAACATTTTATCACTGTTACAGAAAAGTAACAGGTGCACTGAGATGTAACAGCTAATTGCCAGCGACGTTGCTATGGTTTCGCAACCTTCTATTGTCATGTGACATTGAGGTATTTAATAATACATATAAGCTTAGAGGAGGATACGTGCAATGCTGATATTATAAAATAATTCACTCTACAAAACTTCGACTAGTCCAGATACCAGAGGGTTGGGTTTCAATGAATTATTCTGAAACTTTGTCACTGTTGGAAAAAGTTTCAATTTTTGCATTGAATTGTAACAATAATTGCTAACACGTTGCTATGGTATAACCTTCTATTAATATGCGATACCGAGGTATGTAATATGTAGGTGATTAATACTTATAGGTTTAGTAAGCCGATACGTACAATGCTGACACCTTAAGAGGATTTTAAATAATTGATCTGACACTATGTCACTGTTACAGAAAAGTAACAGGTGCCTGAAATGTAACAACCTTCTACTCATACGCGAGATCGTGGTACTTTATTTGTAGTATAGGCCAATTGAGATCCGTAATACATAATTTGTTACATAGAAAAAATCGCAAATATATATTTTTAAGCAACACAAAAAGGTATAAATTTCGAAAATAATTCGAGTTTCAGTAAATACACATAAAGTACCAAATTGAAGTACCTGCTATGTAGAGAGCATAGATCCTCTGCCAGTAGAGCATCTCGGCGGAGACGTACTCCTCGGGTACGGACCTGACCAGGGGACACATGGAACACTTCGGGGGTACAGGGTATGTAGTACTGTGTCCTGTGGAGGACTGTACCACGGGGAGGGAGTGGGGGTGATACGGCTCGAACAGCTGGTCTCTTATCAGCGCATTCTGCCGATATCAGCCTGCTAGTGTTCCCCAACATGGTATTAGTAAAAACTACTAAATGCAAAAAACAATCATATGGACGAATAAAATTCATGATGTTGTTAATCTAAATAATTAATTGATCATAAAAATAATAAAGAAATATCATGGAAGAGAAGTAAAAAATAAATCCTTATGATAATAGTGAGCTTTGCTAAGTAATCAACGTTTTGGCCAACAATGCAGGTCTTCACCAGAGCCAAATGGCCATAAGTCCCTACTAACTGGACTCCCCTCAGTGTCATTAATAATAATAGGTCTTGAATTATTGAATCATCCACAGTAATAATCGAATAATCATTATTTAGGTTTCACCCCCTCCCCCCATACGACTGATCTACATTACAAGCCCTGAAGAAAACCTGTAACGTGGGTTGAAACGCTACAATTCTGATAAATAGTTTATCACTATTTAAGGAATTATTTTAGGTCCACTCAATCCATTTTCTTCTGTAAAATATTTATATGCCCAGCTAATAAATGATCAATACAATAAATAATTAAATAAGATAATATATTAATTTCATTTAATTATTTATTGTAATTATTTATTAAGGCAAGCGAGGGCATCTCCCTGCCGTAGCCGTTGAAATAGCCTAAAACGGCGTGCTGTTTCTTGTCGTTTCAGTCTAGTATGAGGATTCCAAGTTAATCTTTTGTCAAGGTGTAGTCCTAAGTACCGGACCTGTTCTACAGGAATCAGTGGGACGTTATTAAACGATACGGGAGGACAGGAAGTCATTGGTTTACGACGGAGGGTAAAAATGATTTGCCGGGATTCAGCGTAAAAAGTAAAGTCACAAAATAAAAAAATGAAGTCATAAAAATGAAGAAATGAATGAAATGAAGTCGTAAAAATATTTTTTAAAAACACCAAAAAAAAAAAAATACTTTATTTTAGTATATATAGGGCGCTGAGAAAAAACAAATGCTCTTTGATGTGATTGCAGTAAAGATATTAAGGATAATAATTAAGATGAAATATAGGTTGGTTAGAGATATACAATATTGAAATGAAATACTATTTTTTTTAGATAATGAATTATTTATAAAACACATATGAAATTAATTGTTACAAGATGCGGAGATGCAATATTATCTCTACGTTGTTCATATTACAAAATATTAATTAATTTATCAACAGTAAGACAAATATTTTATAAATATATCAACCTTATCCTTGGAGATTTTGAACAAATAAAATATCAAGGTAAAACACTTAGGATATATTTTATTGCGTTTGAGATAAAAAATTGTAGCTACATCAAGTTCACTATTTATTTATTTTTTGGGGTTCAACGTACATGTCTACCCTTGTACAGGCAAATGCATAAAACTTTACCTATTTAATCAGAGTGGTCCAGACTTATTACAAAATAAATTTTAAACCACTTAGACCGGACTCGAACTGGTGCCACATCAGTTACGATTCCACTAAGGTAATGTACCTCATCTAAATAGGCCACCACAACTTAATGTATTGTCTTTATATTTTTAACAATGCATTTAATAAAATGATTTCCCATTTCACAATAAAATTACAGAACTCCCTGTACAAAACATATTTAAAAAAGAACTACCAATAAATTACTTTTGGTTCAAGCTTATCAGAAAGATAGTGAAGGAATGTTTCTATAATACAACAGTTCCGATAGTGACGTAGAGCAGAAGTTATAAATGCAGTCTTATGAATGTTCTAATTTCATCTTAATAAATAATTATTATTTTTAATTATAATTATAAGTATTATAATAAACGACTATAAACCATAATCGAATAAATAGTGATATTACGAGTATAAATAATGAATTTACTAAAAATAAAAAATAAATATTTTGTTTTACTCATATATTATAGTTTAAAAAAATAAAACTACATACACAAATTACAAAACTCACTCAAAAATAAAATTAATAATAAATTATTTTTGGTTCAGGTTTATCAAAATGATAATGACGTAATGTTTATCTTAAAGTAAACACTTATATAATATTTCCATTTGCTTATGTACGGATATAGTCAAAACTTATTAATAAATCGGCAAACTTTATATTTTTCGTTTTTATTTTTTTCTTTGGTTTGTATTCAATTATTGAAGTGATATGAGGCATTTTTAGGTAAACCTTTAGCCATCACTGTGGATGTAGAGCAGGTCGAGCTAACTAACCAACAAGTATTAAATTCAACTGTAAAATTTGTAATCACTAGAAAATTTAAAAATATTACTGTGAATTGTGTTAGGTTGTAGCTATTACTCTCATGATGACGCGGTATTATTTTTAAATTATCATCACTTATAAATATTCATTAAAATACTCTGTCATTTAATGACGTGTTTACAATTAAATGTCCAAAGTAAGGTTTAATGAATTATTAAAAAAGAATCTTACATTAGGTGCTAAATATTACGTCAGTAGTGAATAAATAAATGTATATATTTTTTACATAACGACATTTGCAACTTTTTTAAATATATTTATTAACGTCATTAAATATTTGTAATAGTTCTGCTATCTTTTATACTACGCATTTAACTGCTCTTAATTTATTCCTAAACGCCGTCACGGTTATTTACGTATATATATATATATATATATATATATATATATATATATATATATATATATATATATATATATATATATATGCAATAAATAGATGATCATGATTCATGAATATGAATATTTATGTGCACATATTATACAATATTTCGTTTTATTTATTTTTTTTAACAAATGAGAAACGTGGCCCCAATCTTTTAAGGATTAACAATGATCTTAAGGTATTCGAAAATAGGGCATTGCGTAGATTATTCCGTTCTAAAAGAAATATACTACTGGAGTATATTTCTTTATAGTATACTATTTATATTTATATTATATATTTATATTCTTTATAGTATATATTTATATTATAGTATACCTACGTATTCCAGCCCTCACCCAATTTTTATCCAGTCACCTTACCCATGACCACATGAATAACCTTACCGCTCTTGTTACATCCATCTTCACCACTACCAGGTCTCGTAAAAAAATCCACCTCATCTCCAAATTCAAATTCCTTTACCAAAAATCCCTCACCTCCAAAATCTACCCAAAAGGAGATAAAAACTGGGTCCACAATATTTCTTCCACCGATATCCCTAAACATGTCTATAACATTCTATCCTTAGGACCAAATTTTTCTGCACCCTCCTCTTCCTTCAATAAAATCATTCCTGATCTTTTGACCGACTTAGAATTTATTCACAATGACCCCCTACTCCAACGTTCACATGTTCCACAAGATCTTTCACGTGTCTCCATAGCTAACATCATCTCCAATTTCCTTCAACACACCCATTCTTCCCCTTCTAATTTCTCCCCACAGTTTTTTAAGGACCTTTCCCTCACACGCTCTTTCCTCAAATCCCATGACGACTTGATTGTCACTAAAGCAGATAAAGGTAATTCTACAGTAATCATGAATCTTTCCGAATATAACCTTAAAATGATTTCCCTTCTTTCTGATACTTCTACTTACAAACCTACACCCCGAGATCCTACCTCTTCTCTCCAAAAAAAATTCAACCTCCACCTAAAAAGCCTTGTTAATTCCAAATTAATTACATACCCTATTTATAGAAACCTTATTTCTTACAATTCCATAGCTCCCCGTTTTTATGGTCTTCCCAAAATCCACAAACCTAACAACCCCCTCCGGCCTATTACATCCAACATCAATTCACCATCTACAAAACTCAGCAAATTCTTACTTCCTTCCTTACAAGTCCTCAGCCGTAACAACCCATATGATATCCAAAACTCTTTTCATCTACGTGATCTATTAACATCCCTCACCATACCTGATCATTACGTTCTCACCTCCTTTGATGTAGAAAGCCTATTCACTAACATACCTTTAGATAAAGCTCTCCTCATTATAGATAACAACTGGCCACTCATAGAACCCCATACCTCTCTCAATCGCACCTCTTACCTCCAATCCTTAAACCTCTGTTGTGAATCAGGCTACCTTACCTTCCATGGCCAGTTCTTTAACCAAATTTCTGGACTTGCCATGGGAAATCCCCTCGCTCCTGACCTCTCCAATATTGTCTTAAACGATCTTCTGGATTCCATTCTACCCCAATTCCTTAACGATGTTATCTTCATTAAGAAATATGTGGACGATCTCCTCCTTATCCTAAATCCCACTATTATTCCTGAATTATTATCATCTTTTAACTCATACCATCCCCGCCTCCATTTCACAGTTGAACTTGAATCCAATAAATCATTACCATTCCTTGACCTCCGTATCATTAGAAATCCTGACCACACCTTATCCACAGATTGGTATACCAAACCCACCTATTCTGGCAGACTCCTCAATTATTACTCCCAACATCCGCACCACCAAAAAATAAACGTCGCCAAAAATATTATCCGCCGTGGCCTATCCCTCTCCGACCCATGCTTCCATAAAACTAACATCCACCGCATCCAAAATATACTTTTAAAAAACAATTTTCCTCTCCATATTATTAATAAACTCATCCAAGACTATAAAAAACCCCTCAACCCCACCTTGTCTCCACACCCTCCCTCTAACCCAGTATACAGATCCTTGCCATATATACCCTCCCTCTCAAATAATATTCAAAAATCCCTACGTTCCTCTATCCCCAACTTACGTTTAGCATTCAAATCCCATAACAAACTTTCCAAAATCTATACCCGTGTTAAAGATCCCATTCCTGTTATACAACGCTCACAAGTTGTCTACCGTATCCCTTGCTCCACTCAAAATTGCAACTCTTCCTATATCGGCGAAACTAAAAACTTACTTAAAGATCGTATTTCCCAACATAAATATTCCATTTCATCCAATAACCCAACCGCTTCCAAACTCTCTGACCATGCCCTATCTTTAAACCACATTTTCAACTTCGATAACACGTCTATCCTATCTTCCTTTCCCAACTATGAAAAACGCATTCTCTCGGAAACCATCCACATCAATTTAGATTCTTCCGCCGTCAACCTTAAGTCCGATTCACATCACCTATCCTCAATTTATTCCCAAATTTTTAATTTACTAAAAACTCCTTAATTTTCAAATCATTTTTTATAATCACATCACCTATCCTCAATTTATTCCCAAATTTTTAATTTTCTAAAAACCCCTTAATTTTCAAATCATATTTTATTTCTCTCCTTTTACGGCCCGTTTCTGTATATTTTTTCTTTTCTAGTATTTTATTTCTTTACCCCCCTTTTTTTCTTTAACTTTATTTTTTATTTATTTTTCACATTTTTTACGCGTCCCCATATTTCCCCATATTGCCCGTTCCCTACTTTTTATATTTTTATTTTTTTTGAATTTTTTTTTGCTACTTTGACCTTTGACCGACAGAGATCGCGGCCAGCGCTTCCGTCGTTTAACGGTTTTTTCCGCGTCAGTTACTCATTGTCCCAGCAGCCATTCGTATCGGGTTCGTACTGTCTCTTATTATTTATATCTTCTCTTCATCTTTCTCCATCTCCTTCCTTCACACCTATTTCTCCCATCATCACTTTTAGCATCCATCATAGTTTTAATTAAATAGTTTTAATTAAAGAGTTCATGTTCACAGAACATCATTATTTTTTATAATATATCTCTATTCACTTACTGATATCTTATATCTCTCATGTATTGTTCCTTGTATTCTTTCATCTTTATTTATATAACTTCATACCTAATGTACACCTCTATATAATATCTGTATTCCTGGATACAATATCTGTTATATAATGTATAGTGTATACCCTTATATAACATTTATACCTTTACATAACTTCTGATACTTATATTTTTAAAAATTTTATTTATATCTCACTTCTCGGCCTGTCATACTTTAGATTCCTTTTCTTTACGTTCTATAATATATTCTTCTCGATGTATTATTAGGTATCATATTTTTAATTCATGTTCTCTCATTGCACTTATGATACTCCCCATGAGTCCATTTTCATACTATTGTTTCCTTTGCAATACATTTCTATCTTTATTATACTAAATTGTCCATACTCATTATATTCATATCTTTTTCATTTTATTTTTTTCTGTTTAACTTCATTGCTCTCTTAGTATTTTTTTGCATTATCACCTTTCTATCCATCTACCATGTAATCATCTTTATTCATACACCTATATACATTATTATATATATATATTATGTATATATATATTCATATACCTTCATATATCCTTTCATTATATATCATTTTTTTTTTTTTTATATCTCTACTTTTTGTTTATTTTTCTGTACCTTTATTTTATGTATTTTTACAGTCTATTCTGTTTTTTGTCTGTTTTCTCATAGCCCTGAAGATGACCTACATAGTAGGTCGAAACGTCGGCACTTAAAATAAAATAGTTTCACCTATTTTTGCGTGTTTTCTTGACTGCACCCCCAACTATCAACATCCTATTATAGTACCCACAGTCAACTATTTCTTTCTCACATGAATATCATGAACCACAAAAAACGGGGCCAAAAACAGAACCTTTCTTCTATATCTTCTCTTCACAATACCAGTATTCAAGACCATAATTCTCTACCTACTACTTCTCGACCTCTTCACATCGATCTTTCTTCTTCACTACATCACCCAGATTCTACCTACTCGCCTCGACATCACACCTCTAGTCTCGCGTCTTCCAGCCTTCACCAGCCTTCGTCGCACCCTCCGCAACAACTCTCGTCTCCAAGATCACTTCCTACATCAGCTTCCTCACCACAGCGCCACTCTTCTGCTCTCTCTTCTCATTATATCTCTTCAAATCGTAATAACTTTCCAAACTATGATGGAAATGCCTCCCCTCCTCTTACCTTAACTACCCCCCCCCAAAATTTATCTTTCTCTTCTATAAAATCTTCATTTCCAAACCTAAAATCTCACATCAACCACCTTTGCTCCTTACAAAAACATTTGGCTCATCACCTGGAACAACGTATTTTCCTCCTAAAATGCCGATCCAACTCCGTTTTTCCAAATTTCATAACCAATGCCCTTAATCACTTCACCACATCAAAATCCCTAAATCCCAAGTTACATAATTTTTCATTTAAATTTAAAAAATCTTTACTTAATCTCAAAATACGGGAGAATATACAGCAAATCCACTTTCTAAACCTACGTATTCCAGCCCTCACCCAATTTTTATCCAGTCACCTTACCCATGACCACATGAATAACCTTACCGCTCTTGTTACATCCATCTTCACCACTACCAGGTCTCGTAAAAAAATCCACCTCATCTCCAAATTCAAATTCCTTTACCAAAAATCCCTCACCTCCAAAATCTACCCAAAAGGAGATAAAAACTGGGTCCACAATATTTCTTCCACCGATATCCCTAAACATGTCTATAACATTCTATCCTTAGGACCAAATTTTTCTGCACCCTCCTCTTCCTTCAATAAAATCATTCCTGATCTTTTGACCGACTTAGAATTTATTCACAATGACCCCCTACTCCAACGTTCACATGTTCCACAAGATCTTTCACGTGTCTCCATAGCTAACATCATCTCCAATTTCCTTCAACACACCCATTCTTCCCCTTCTAATTTCTCCCCACAGTTTTTTAAGGACCTTTCCCTCACACGCTCTTTCCTCAAATCCCATGACGACTTGATTGTCACTAAAGCAGATAAAGGTAATTCTACAGTAATCATGAATCTTTCCGAATATAACCTTAAAATGATTTCCCTTCTTTCTGATACTTCTACTTACAAACCTACACCCCGAGATCCTACCTCTTCTCTCCAAAAAAAATTCAACCTCCACCTAAAAAGCCTTGTTAATTCCAAATTAATTACATACCCTATTTATAGAAACCTTATTTCTTACAATTCCATAGCTCCCCGTTTTTATGGTCTTCCCAAAATCCACAAACCTAACAACCCCCTCCGGCCTATTACATCCAACATCAATTCACCATCTACAAAACTCAGCAAATTCTTACTTCCTTCCTTACAAGTCCTCAGCCGTAACAACCCATATGATATCCAAAACTCTTTTCATCTACGTGATCTATTAACATCCCTCACCATACCTGATCATTACGTTCTCACCTCCTTTGATGTAGAAAGCCTATTCACTAACATACCTTTAGATAAAGCTCTCCTCATTATAGATAACAACTGGCCACTCATAGAACCCCATACCTCTCTCAATCGCACCTCTTACCTCCAATCCTTAAACCTCTGTTGTGAATCAGGCTACCTTACCTTCCATGGCCAGTTCTTTAACCAAATTTCTGGACTTGCCATGGGAAATCCCCTCGCTCCTGACTTCTCCAATATTGTCTTAAACGATCTTCTGGATTCCATTCTACCCCAATTCCTTAACGATGTTATCTTCATTAAGAAATATGTGGACGATCTCCTCCTTATCCTAAATCCCACTATTATTCCTGAATTATTATCATCTTTTAACTCATACCATCCCCGCCTCCATTTCACAGTTGAACTTGAATCCAATAAATCATTACCATTCCTTGACCTCCGTATCATTAGAAATCCTGACCACACCTTATCCACAGATTGGTATACCAAACCCACCTATTCTGGCAGACTCCTCAATTATTACTCCCAACATCCGCACCACCAAAAAATAAACGTCGCCAAAAATATTATCCGCCGTGGCCTATCCCTCTCCGACCCATGCTTCCATAAAACTAACATCCACCGCATCCAAAATATACTTTTAAAAAACAATTTTCCTCTCCATATTATTAATAAACTCATCCAAGACTATAAAAAACCCCTCAACCCCACCTTGTCTCCACACCCTCCCTCTAACCCAGTATACAGATCCTTGCCATATATACCCTCCCTCTCAAATAATATTCAAAAATCCCTACGTTCCTCTATCCCCAACTTACGTTTAGCATTCAAATCCCATAACAAACTTTCCAAAATCTATACCCGTGTTAAAGATCCCATTCCTGTTATACAACGCTCACAAGTTGTCTACCGTATCCCTTGCTCCACTCAAAATTGCAACTCTTCCTATATCGGCGAAACTAAAAACTTACTTAAAGATCGTATTTCCCAACATAAATATTCCATTTCATCCAATAACCCAACCGCTTCCAAACTCTCTGACCATGCCCTATCTTTAAACCACATTTTCAACTTCGATAACACGTCTATCCTATCTTCCTTTCCCAACTATGAAAAACGCATTCTCTCGGAAACCATCCACATCAATTTAGATTCTTCCGCCGTCAACCTTAAGTCCGATTCACATCACCTATCCTCAATTTATTCCCAAATTTTTAATTTACTAAAAACTCCTTAATTTTCAAATCATTTTTTATAATCACATCACCTATCCTCAATTTATTCCCAAATTTTTAATTTTCTAAAAACCCCTTAATTTTCAAATCATATTTTATTTCTCTCCTTTTACGGCCCGTTTCTGTATATTTTTTCTTTTCTAGTATTTTATTTCTTTACCCCCCTTTTTTTTCTTTAACTTTATTTTTTATTTATTTTTCACATTTTTTACGCGTCCCCATATTTCCCCATATTGCCCGTTCCCTACTTTTTATATTTTTATTTTTTTTGAATTTTTTTTTGCTACTTTGACCTTTGACCGACAGAGATCGCGGCCAGCGCTTCCGTCGTTTAACGGTTTTTTCCGCGTCAGTTACTCATTGTCCCAGCAGCCATTCGTATCGGGTTCGTACTGTCTCTTATTATTTATATCTTCTCTTCATCTTTCTCCATCTCCTTCCTTCACACCTATTTCTCCCATCATCACTTTTAGCATCCATCATAGTTTTAATTAAATAGTTTTAATTAAAGAGTTCATGTTCACAGAACATCATTATTTTTTATAATATATCTCTATTCACTTACTGATATCTTATATCTCTCATGTATTGTTCCTTGTATTCTTTCATCTTTATTTATATAACTTCATACCTAATGTACACCTCTATATAATATCTGTATTCCTGGATACAATATCTGTTATATAATGTATAGTGTATACCCTTATATAACATTTATACCTTTACATAACTTCTGATACTTATATTTTTAAAAATTTTATTTATATCTCACTTCTCGGCCTGTCATACTTTAGATTCCTTTTCTTTACGTTCTATAATATATTCTTCTCGATGTATTATTAGGTATCATATTTTTAATTCATGTTCTCTCATTGCACTTATGATACTCCCCATGAGTCCATTTTCATACTATTGTTTCCTTTGCAATACATTTCTATCTTTATTATACTAAATTGTCCATACTCATTATATTCATATCTTTTTCATTTTATTTTTTTCTGTTTAACTTCATTGCTCTCTTAGTATTTTTTTGCATTATCACCTTTCTATCCATCTACCATGTAATCATCTTTATTCATACACCTATATACATTATTATATATATATATTATGTATATATATATTCATATACCTTCATATATCCTTTCATTATATATCATTTTTTTTTTTTTTTATATCTCTACTTTTTGTTTATTTTTCTGTACCTTTATTTTATGTATTTTTACAGTCTATTCTGTTTTTTGTCTGTTTTCTCATAGCCCTGAAGATGACCTACATAGTAGGTCGAAACGTCGGCACTTAAAATAAAATAGTTTCACCTATTTTTGCGTGTTTTCTTGACTGCACCCCCAACTATCAACATCCTATTATACTACTGGAGAATTAAGAGGATTACACAAGGCGGAATTTCAAAGCGTGCGCCCTGTTAATATAATTGAAATTATTGCTTGTATTATCATCGTTATTGTAAAGTTGTTCGGTTTCTAAAAAATAAAATTACCACTGAGCCGATTGCTAAACGTAACTGAGGCGTAAGTGGGAAGATTTAGATAAAGAGAACGATCTTTCGTACCAGTTACTGAGCTATATGAGTCGTGTTTGAACCTGCCTGTGGCAGATAAATTATCAGCCATCGATCGATCCAGTGTGATCTATAGACCCTCCTGCTACTCATCCAGCCACTACAATTCAACAATACAACAATACTCTTTCATGAGATGTAGTGGTACAGGTTTTATATTCATCATATATCTGTAGTAAATCAATATTTATTTTTATCCTTAAAGGAGTTCAAAAAGATTGTTAAAACGATGATTTTTAGAAGGATCATCCTGGTTATAACATCAGATTATAACCTGCTGACTAGGGGGGAAATCTATACCACAAGAACCTATGAAGGGTCTTGGGCTCCGTACAGACTGTACTATTTCAAGGACAACTTTTATGGAGTTAGGTGATTTATCCGAGATCTCTAGGTTTTTCTTCCAATCAAGGGCTGGGTGAGCACCAAGTGAGTCTCGAGATCCCACAGAATCCATCCCTGGCCGTTAACAGATTAAATTAATTATCTGCCACAAGCGGATATAAACCCGGGACCTACGGCGTACCAAGTTAGATCTTTTCCCATTAAGCTACCCCGCTATTCTTAGAAAGAATTTCTAAATTAAGCTAATGGTAAACAATCGGATTTAAACACTACCACAACGAGCAGACACGTACAAAGTCCAGAAGGCACGTTGGGACCGAAGCACACAAGGAAGCCACTAACTACTAACACTATCTCCCTTCCATGTGTGCCTACTGGAGGAGATTAGTCTGGTCCGAAGGCACTGATTGTGCTATCAGCGCTCTCTCTAGTGTGATACACTGATTTTAAGATCCAAGAATCACCCGGTTTCTCTTCCTCAATATCTATTCATATGAAAATAAGAGATGAGGTTAGGAATAATATTTAGAGTGCAATAGGAAGAATTCCAAAAACCGAAGACTCGAGTCTCTTTAATACGGGATAAACTAACCAGTCAAAGTTTCCATAATCTTTATCAGGGAATGTATCAAAAGAAGAACACATCTCACATCAACAGTCCATACAGAGAGAGCAACATTACTCTAAGACGTTCAACAAGCAACTAAGGCAAAGGAAGGTAATACACGAACAGCTGTAAATAAATAGATAATGAAGGGAAGAAAAAATACTGCATCATCTATCCAATACAAGAAAGGGCCAACACAGATCCAAATAATTACTGAGGAAGCTAGTTACTAGACGTGACTTGGCTGGACACAGCAGCACCTCAACTGGACCATCAACTTGGGAGATATCAGGCAGGTTTCAGGAAAATAAGATCCTGAACCAGGTCTTTCAGAACTTTTGAATCAACTCTTTTAGAATGCAATGATCCCATCTGACAAAATCGATGAAAAGAATTAATAGTATTACAAGAAGAATGCGCTGTTAAAGCCGATGAAGAAGAGCCAAGTTTTTTATTTTCAAATATTGCTCCTGCCTGCATTTTTGTAGGAGGATGGTTAAAAAGGTATGTAATTAAGTAAATCTTTATCTTTATTTTTTGTTTACAGATATATGTGACAAGCAGCGACACCGAAGATAAAGAAATAAACGAATAATTATTTTATGAACATTTAGCAAGAATTTACTCGAAACACACCAAGTTTAAATTGTAGCCTTGTCATTTTATTATGATACATTAACAATAACAATAATAATTTTTAAAAAAACTATCATTGCGTCTGACCGTATCAGCCTTAAAGACATACTAAGCCCTTACAGCCGTTCAGTATTGCGGGCGATGTATTCTCGGCTCCTGCCATGACAAAGAAATATCTCTAGCCCCGGTGAATAAGTCGTTAAGTCAAATTATGCCCAGAGTGAGTTAGCAGTATTGAGGGGACGGAATGCTTGTATTTTTGGGCTTGTAGTACTAATACAAGCAATGACTCTTTTTCATGCCAATGCCTAACTCAACTCCTCATTCAATAAGAAAATAACTTTAGTGGAAATTCGCTTAACTACTTATTGACCGGGCTGTAGATGTACTCACGAATCTCTGCCAGTGGCTGTTGAGAATAATTAATTACTAAAAAGGGAATAATAATAGCAATGAATTAAGCCTATAAAAATAAATGTAGAGTTGTTTTTGTGTTTTTTTACAGTGAACATTGAAGATGGTTCATGATGATGAGCTTACTTGTGTTTTTCTAATCACTCAATTCAATAATAGGAGAATAAAAAACAATAAATATAAAAAATAGTGTAAAAAGTATTTTACTGAATTTTATTTCATAGTTTCATATCGAATTAGGTCATTTTTATATTTTGCTATCATATTTTCAGTGATAAGTTAGCCATACTTCACAATCAATATAATACCAATAATATTTTTTTTAAAACCTGTACCACTGACTTTGGTTGATGGCGTATTTTTTCTCTACCTGAACCACTAAAACCCGTGAACGGTTCAGTACATGGTAGAGACTGTACTGTTTCATGGACAACGCTTCTGCAAAGAGGTGATTTGTCCTAGGTCACGCTCAACCGCCAGATTCCCCCCTCCCTTATTTTGGGTACCCTATTTTTATAATATTTTATAGAGGCTGGATGGGCCCCAGGAGGGTCCTAAATCCCATATGATCCATCTCCCGCTGCAAACAGACTAAATTAAAGTCATGGCCTGCAGCGGGATTTGAATCAGGATTTTCGGCATGGCAACTCGGTGCTCTACCACTGAGCCACTCCGCACCAATAATATAAGGATATCAATATTATTTATTTATGAGACAATATCTCACCAAAATATTTTTAAATTATACCCAGGAAACAGAAGAAGGTTACGAGTAAAGCATAAAAAAAAATTAATGAAAAATAGAAGAAATAAATAAAATGGATATAGGCTATAAAAAAACAAGGAAGCAATGTAATTCGTTTCGCTGATAAAAAGAATTTGTTAAATTAATCTTTATTTGAAACATCAAAATAATTTTGATACAAGTGGAACTGCCCCGTAACGAGAACATCTTATTGTTATCTTTTACGTAAGCTAAAAATAAAAATAAATTATGGTAAATTTTAAATGTTGAAAGGTTGAGTTGTGTAATTTGAGTAGGATGGCGCAAACATGCCATAAAAACAACGTTATCACTTCAAGAAAACGTATTGTTAAATAAATTTGAGTTTTAAATGTCTACGAATACATAGAGCGAAAGGCGTCATGCGGTGTTTAAAATAATTTCAGTTCACGTTTTTAAGTTAAAACCTTAGATCAATGTTGAAAATTGTCAGGGAGCAATCAATTAGTTTTATACAAATAAGTAACATTTATTTAGGACCTCAGAACTCAGAATATGGTAGGTAGCGTAAGTGATAATCACTTAAAGGGAAATCTTACAGATGGAGATATAATATTATTGTCGTGTGCTGAGTGACTTACTACTAATTGTACCCGTGCTAGGCTACTCATCCTTAGGTCCCGGAATTAAGACCGGTTCAAGTAATCTATCTAGATACCATACTAAAATATTTGATGAAAAACGTTGAGCGTGATGTTGGTCAAATCACCTCCGTGCAAAACTGTTGGCCTGGAATTTTACAGTTACTGCAATGTATTAAACCCAAACAATCAAGTGTCGTAGTGTACTAGATTGTTTTTGTTAATTATTATTAAAAAGCGGTAATATGATAACTCCTAAGACATGATCTTATACATCATACTAAAAATACATCAAACCTCAGCAGAGTCCACATTCCTCAGATATCAAGGAGGTCTAGGCTAAGTGAAGGCTACAGATATAGCTAGCAGTGGGATATTAAAGCGGGAACATTAAATCTTGATGAAATAGGAAGGAAACAAATGACCGCAGAGGCAGGACACAAACAGGATGTGCACGAGAATATCTTGGTGAAGCTTGGCAGCGGAAGGACATTCTAGGTCAGGCCTCGCGTCTCCATTATCGGGGAATTTGGCACACCTCGTCGCACCGGCTTCTTTTCCATATCACCTCTGTCCCATCATCGCCCGGTTCCGGGGAAGGGCTGGAAGGATACAAAGCTTACGGGAGGACTAAGGATGTAGGATATCTCAGGAGGGGGATCTGGCATGTGCATTCCAACATGAGGATCTCTTGTAAGCAGACAAGACTGTAAAGGTAACTCAAAGTGTGATCCTGAGAGCACATCTAAGAATTAAGCTGGGCACCGCGTTAAATTACCATTTAATTATGATTAGTACAACACTAATAATATATAAAAAAAAATAAGATCAATTAACTCCACCAGAACCCTTAATACATGATATTAGGGACGACTCCTGTGACTCCCGTGTCATTTGACAGGATGTAAAAAGTAGGAAAGTTAAGCGAAGGAACGCTCCAGCCATTACCTATACGTGAAATACACTAATTCAAAAAGATTATTTTGAGAAAAGGCTGCTAAAAAGGCTTGAGTACTTAGTGTGAGATGTTTCTTCTGACGAAACCCCCTAAGACATACATTTAATTATTTGTTTTTTAAATGTTTCATAATCCTACTAAGTAGCTACTCTTGAAGTTACTTTTGTCACTGAGATATAAATTTATTTCAGAATACAGAATGTTGAAAAATGCGAAAACCCAAAATAGAATGGAATCTTTTTCCACATTCTTAAATTACTTGGGTTGTATTTTTGTTTGTATATACAAAAAAAATGTCGACAGACGGGAAAATAAAACTGAGTCAGTTAGAGTGCTAATACTTTAATAGAAACATCTTACAAATGAATAAAAATACGTACGTACTTAGTATGCAATCTTGAAGTTATTTTTTATTAATAAATAAAGTTAAGAGCAATTTATTTACATGACTTGAAATCACAAAACCTTCAGATAAAAATGTTTTCATTTGCTCTTAACCATAGTGATTAATAATAATCGTTATTATTTAGGAATAACCGGAATGTTCAAATCATATTCTCAGATAACTCATGGCTCAGTTTTAAATATATCTGAATAGTATTATGTATCACTTATTACATAAACTAATGATTCAAAGCTAAATTTATCTAAATACTCATTGTATTAACAAAACAAAATGAGATGAGTTCAATGAAAAGATCAAATAATATTATCCGATAAAGGAACCTAGAAAATGCATACGTATTAATATAGTTTAGTTGTTTTTTATTTATTTATAGAAGGTTCCATAATTTTTCAAAGTCTTACGATATAATATATAGCCTTATAATATATACGATTTTACTGAATACTTCTAAATATCTGAAATAAAAACTTTTGGTTCGGATAAGCGAGAATCGGATGTAATATTGGCCGATAAAAGACGACTATAATGTACTATTTATCGAAGCTATAAATACATAAGACGGCCTCGCACAGTTGGCAATCCCACTTATTCCTAATGGATTCGTCCCTTGCTGTACAACAAAAGCTAGGCCTTCTAAATAACTGTTTATAAATTTATAAAATATTTTCAGGGAGAATAAACAGGAAAGAAAAATGTATAACTTGAGATGATAAACAGAAAAAATAAATAAATATTTTCGCAATCTTGTAAGCACCAAAGAAGAATAGGCATAATCAATTGGTGTTCGTCTAGGAAATAAAAAAATAAAAATCTGTACTACTACAAATTATAAAGGCTCTTCGGTTCAGTACATGTTAGAGACTGTACTGTTTCAAGACAGTTGTGCAGAGACAGGATTACGCCACTCAAACATCAGGCTTTTCCTCTTAAGACGGGAACCCAGGTTATAAAGGCTTGCTGAGACCAGGAAGGTCAGTAGATCTCACATGGTCCATCCCTGGCTGTTGACAGATTCAGTTATTAATCTGAATCAGCCGGATCTGAAATCGGAAAATATACCAATGTTTTACGCAAGTTATACAAAGTGTATGTAGAATGTGAGAATTTGCAATAAGTTATGCGAATTTTTACATTCTAAACCGATAGCCGTCATTATGACGGATGTTCCCTGTAGACCAAAACTCAGAGATATTCCGTTCAACGGGTTAAGCCCAGTTGATCTGTATTCTGCAAACACATATCCACGGTTTTTACGTATTTTAATGTGCCATATCAGATGCTGTTGAGATATTTTTTTTTGCTATTATTGTTGCTTATTAAATTTTTCAAATTTTATAGAAAATACTACTTTGGTCGATGACATATTTTTTCCCTACCTGAACCACTACAACCCTTGAACGGGTCTGGGGTTCAGTACATGGTAGAGACATTACTGTTTCATGGACAACGGTTCTGCAAGGAGGTGACTTGTCCTAGGTCACGTTCAACCGCCAGATTTCCCCCCTTATTTCGGGTACTCTATTTTTATAATATTTTATAGAGGCTGGGTGCGCCCCAGGAGGGTCCTAGATCCTATATGATTCACATCCGGTTGCAAATAGACTAAATAAAATTCTTGACCACAGCGGCATTTGAACCAGAATTTCCGGCATGGCAACTCAGTGGTCCCTGTTTTATTGCATTTCTTTCCTGTGTGTATTTTTTCTCAAAATTACACTCTATCAAATTAAACAACTGCTATAGGTTTATAACTTTTTTAAAATAATTATTAGTTGATCCTATAATATCATATAGGAGAAATTAGTCCGGGTGTATAAAAAAAATAAATCAAATTTTAAATAGTAAACGTCATTATTATTATAATTAGTCGTAAAGCTCCCAAAGGCTTACGTTTTCTTATTTGTCCAGCAGGTTTTCATTCTTAACTCCAAGAATTATCATTTATTCAGATAAATAGTAAATAGCTAAGTAATATTTATTATTTATTTTTGGCCTCCACTCAGGCTATTTTCTCTTCCAGTATTTCATTCTGACCATAAAAAAAATACACTGCAAACCAATTGTACCTCCTGGAAACTATTGTTTTAGTTTAATTTATTTTTTTTAATTGTGAATATCGATGTAATTAAATTAGAAAGCGAAGACACTAGGAATTAGTGGACGTGAAAATAAATAAATACCTATAATATATTAATATAGGACAAATACATTCAGAGTTAATGATTACTAAGTAAAACATCTGAGCATCGATACGTCGTATCCCGGTATCATGAGACGATCGTTTTTTGTTTCTCTCTCTCCTTTTTCCTTCTTAAAAAAAAACGACTACAGAATACATCAAAAGCTACGTTGTTGAGATTTCTATCGAATGAGATCGGAGGGACGGAAATATAACAAGAGGAGACATAGCCTTGAATTCAAATAGAAGAAGGATAATGAAGTCGATACCTCGACAATAAGATAGTTTTATATTTCTCTGATAGGAGTCAGATAGTTCGTAGGTCGTGTCGACTAGCTAAATATAGAAACGAATTAGGATTCATTTCTTTCTTTCTCTCTATCTCATTATCACAGCAGTCGAGGTTAACAAGTAAATATACCAATATATAACAAAAAACAAAGAAAGGAGCATAAAGCAATGATAAGAAAAAAAAAAAACCTGTACCGCTACAACCCATGAAGGGTCTGGGGTTCAGTACATGGTAGAGACTGTACTGTTTTATGGACAACGGTTCTGCAAGGTCACGCTCAACCGCCAGATTTTTCGGGGTCCCTATTTTATAAAGGCTGGGCTCAAACAATCTCAGGCTGCAAACAGATTAAATTATAGTCTTGCACGCAGCGGGATTCGAACCAGGATTTCCGGCATGCCAACTCAGTGCTCTACCACTGAGCCACTCCGCTCCCTGATAAGAATGCACACGAAAAAAATTCTTAAATTGGTATGTTTGGACTGTTGGCGTGAGTTATCACATTTGATCTACATTGAAGAGAGGTTTTTTTTTTAGGTATGTCTCGAGTTTAGCATATTTTTCAATAGTTTTATCTTTCGAGTATTTCTTAGTTTTTATAGCATTGTATAGATGTTTTTGTTGTATTCTATACTATATATATCCGGCCTCGGCAAATAATTGGTTAAGCCGAATTTTTACTCGATACAGATAACTGTATTGAGTGAAGCGGAATCGTGTCATTCTCGCAGTTTTTGGATTGAAATTGAGTTGTAATACAAGTAATAACTCCTTTTCAAGCCAATGTCTGGCATAGCCTCTTGTTCACTACAAAATAACACAATACCTCTTTCCTAAATACGAGAAATTAATTTTGAAGAAAATTCGACTTGACCGCTTGTTCATTGGGATTATTCAATGGATATCCACTAAATGTTTCCATGGAAACCTAACCGAATTCCCGTTAGGCCCCGTAACAAAAACCTACTGAATAATTTTAAAATTTAGTCTAAGTGCAAACAGAGTTTTATTAATATATTTTCCTAATTAATGTTAGTAGGATTTTAATGGATAGTATGTAATTATATATAATTTAAAAAATAAATGACTTTAAAATTTAACAGCTAGGCTACACCGAATACAAGATCATAATCCATCGAACAATTTATTGCACCATGTATAACCAAAAAGATATTTCGAATTCCAACCGATGGTCCAATGCAAAAGGTATTTAGAGCGATTAAATGGTCTCAAAAAAACATTCTGTTTGTTTGCACTTCGGATAAATGTTTTTCAGCGCTTTTATTGCACCTTTCCTTTACCGGTTCCATGACATCATCTTCTACTCGAACATACGTAACAGCGTTGAGGGAAATATATATTAATATATAAATATATCGAAATATTTACTATCGATACCTTAGCATCCAACATACCAATAATATCGATATTATAGTATGTTACTCTTTTACTAGTTGACCCGTACGAAAATGTTGCCTATTGTCGGTTACACTGTGCATCTGCTTCATTTGACGGCGAGGTGGGATATCGGATACACGACTCAATAAACACTCTTCTTATTCATGAGAATTTCGATTTATATTCTTATATAACAGAAAAAAATTTATTCTAAAGTTGAGCCTAACGTATAGAAAAATATTTTTATTAATTGTTATTTTGATAGTGATTATTTTTAAATATTTTTGTTTTGAAGAGAAAAGACCCTAACCACTGAGCTACCAGGGGTCCTATCCAAGTCAGACAAATCCATATTATAGTTATAATATTAACTATTATATTAGGGTAATAATGACAGAAAAAAAAAGAATTTCGAATTTCGACACCATATTCCGCTTATCAAAAATTAACTTAAATTATCATTTTTTATTCTTTCAAAATTTACCGGGCTGAATGGAAAATTGACAATATTATTTTTAAAAGAGTAGGAATCAATATAAAAAAAACACAAAAAAAATACGCAATTGTTCAAATTTATTACCAAAATTTACTTATTTTGGTAGAATTTGTTGATATTTTCTGAAATATTTAAAAAATCGTAAATTTATTATTTACATTTAAGAGAAAAATTAAATTGTATATTTAGTACATGAAATTCTGTGATTAATATTTATAAATTTAAAAAAATTTACTAGAATAAATTAATAAAATTATAAAATAAAATTATTAATTTTCATCTAGTTTTACATTTCGTAATTGAGTAAAATATTTGTATTTTATCTTCGAGCTTATTTCGTATTACTAAGCGTAGAAAATTAATTTTGTATCATCGGAAATTGCAAAAATGTACATGACTGAATAAAATTATCATTCGAATACATATTCACATGCCATAAGATGATTTTTGCAAAGCGAACAAACGAACTGTGAATATAATTATCCCTATAATTTTTTATTATTAATTTAGAGCTTTAACGTGAACAGCGACAATATTTTGAAAAATAATGCTCTAGCACTGAATAAAATTATATTGTTTTAATTTAAAGTCATTTTATTAAAAAATATTTAAACTGAATTAATCAGATGTAAAAACGCAAGGTTTAAAAAAAAAAAAAAATATCTGTACATATTTATGAACATTTTTTTTTTTATTTTGAAGAGAAAAGATATGCCTCCGCCCTTTATTATATTATGAATAGAATATGTCAACAAGATCCTAAAATTAAAGTAATGTTCAAAAAAACATTCGTTCTCGTGAATACATCGCCAAACTTGCGAGAACACGGGGACATGGGATCATATAAGACAAAAGATTTGTCCCCGGCTGGTATCAACTCCGCTAGCTTAGTTGGTAGAGTCTTGTCACGGTAAGACAGAGGGCAGAGGGTTCGAATCCCGGCCGAAGGCATATCTTTTCTCTTATAAAAATAAAAAAATAAAAAAGGTATTTAAAATTTAAATTAATAACTTATAAATTATAAAAAATAGTTAAATATCAATTTCGTTTAAATTATCAATTCTCTTCTTAATTTGCTTTAAGATATCCATACACTTCTTAATAAGTTCATTTTATTCTTTATCATTTTAATGGTCTACCAAATGAATATCACATAATTATGATCATCACCTGAAATTTACACACGGGATTTGATAGGAATAGCGACGATATTAAGAAACATAATACTCTAGCATTGAATAAAATTTACGATTTATTTAAAAAAAAAATCGAAACACATTAAACATAATGAAAACAAAAATTGTTAATCTTGATTAATGAACAAGGACTTTTATTGAGATATAAGCTATGCACTACGCACGATGATAAAAAAAAAAAAATCTTGACAACGTGTCCACTTGAAATATAGTTGCGAAACCATGGCAGTACCACGACATATTTTTCTGGACCACGAGACGCCTAGATTTCGGAATAATATATATACGTTAGCACTTGCGAGTGAAACTAGTTGCACAAGACACGCTGTTAACAACAGTTGCTTAAGACATTTAAATATTACGCGCAAAAATTATTAATTTTTTTTTCGTCTTATTCTTTTTTTCTTAACAAGAGAGGAGATAACAGTTTTATTTATGTTGTACTGATTAGGAATTTATCTTAGGCAACTTGTCAAATAGAGATAATTGTTCCAATTGTGTATAATTCTTTCATTTCTGCAATTTCATTACTATTTAAAAAATTTTTAAAATAATTAATTAAATGAAATGTACCACTGTATTAAATTAATACAAGTAAATATAATGATCGGTACATATTAGCATGAAAGACAAGTAGAGAAACTACCCAGTGGCAGTACTCAAATAATAAGTTCATCTTCTCTTCATACGCCACGGAGGATTATCAGGAGTTAAAGAGGTTGCGAGGTTTGAAACTAGTGGGTTTGGGTGGGAATAAAGTTTGTCATGTAAAATATTGATATTGGATTCGGGCCAAAGAAGCATTGAGGATTTTACGGAGGATTTTGGATTGTAAGGATTGAATACGAAAGGAATTCGATGGTTTAGTGGAGCCCCAAAGCTCTGTTCCGTAAGTCCAGATTTAAAATTTGATGACGAATATTGTTTTGTTTTTTCGGAATGCATGTTTTTTGGCTCTGCATACACGCTGGAGTAAAAAAAAACTGTAATAATAACAAAACCCCCCAAAAAACTATAAACCTGTAGCACTACAACCATTGAATGATCCTGGGTTAATTAAATATTAGGGATTAGCGAACTGTTTCTAGGACATGAGTTGTGGATGGAGCCAATTTGGCCGCCATCACAATCACTCGCCCGGTTTTTTCCCTAAGCAAGTGGCAATCAGCCTCCTGGAGGACCTGTATATCCCACGGGACCTACCCGAGACTGTTAAAAGTTTAAATAATTTAACTGCCACAGCCGATTTTTAACCCAGAACCGGCAATAAATTAAACACTAATAATAAATAAAAAACTTAACTAATAATCTGTATAAAACATTTACTAAAATATATTAAACTAATTGTTTTTCAAAATGAATTGCGCAGCGTGAAACAATTTTTTGTGTTTTTCTATATGAGTAGTTTTCTACAAAAAGTAAATATCCACTTTTCTAAAAAATATTTTTCAATGATTTAAAACTATAAATCTGAGAAAAATGATTTATTTTATTTCAATATTCTTTTCTATCCACTGTTACAATGTTATAAATAGACGCTATTAATAAATATTGTATTCGCCTTATCTCCATAAGTGGTACATATTGTAATTCTTTAAAAATAATATTCTAAAAGGTTTATTAATTTTCGATAATTAAAATCGACTCTTTTAAGAGGCTTGTACTGCTTTATTTGTAAAACTGTTACAAATTTATTAACAATTAAATGATAAAACAAATAAGATTAACTTTTATTTATTAAAAAAAATATATACTTAATCTAAATGACTCTGTTTTTCGTAACTTTAAATTTACCTACTTAAAATTTAACGTATATATATAGAAACAATTTCGATATGTATGAGCATAAAAATTATTATTTTTAGTTCCGGAATCATTTATCTGGCTAGATTTGTCTTGAACAACAAATGTTAAAATTTATATTATTATTATCTCTAAATTGGCATGAAACATTATCAATAACATTAAAAGAAGAACAAGACCTTAAAATCGTTAATCGAAAAACGTTAAAAGAGCGGTGAACCTATAAGCTAAGCCTAGTCTCATTTATTTAATGTAAGTAATGAATAAGAGAAATAGGATATAATGGAACAATAGATTGAATAAAATTCTGAAAAAAAAAAATAATGTTAATAATTGCAGAGTATGATTGGAAGATCACAATAATTACATAATTATATTGGTATCTATGCTTGGTTTTTGCTGACTGATTTGTGATTGTTGTTTTGTTTTTTTTGCAGATTTTTGACTTGTAACTTTTTTGGAGTTATATTAGGATGTTGATGTTTTTAAAAATATTGAAAATTACATTTAAGTCTCGAAACGTCATTGTTTGAAAGAATAAATGAATTGATTGGAAGCTGTTTTTTTTCAAACATAATGATAAAAATAATTATAACATCATTAATTATTTTTTTTAATACATGCTGGGTTGCAGGCATTATTTAAGACCATACACAAGATAAGAGTACGCATTAGATTTTTTTTTCGCTAATATTTAATACATTTTGGATAATAATTAAATAATAAGTTTTGTAAAACTCTGGAATAATTGTAGTTAGCCTAAAAAAAAGGGAGCAGGGTATGCAGAGCCCTCACAGTTGCTGGGCTAAAAGTCAGCAACTCAAGCACCTCGTAGGATCTGCTAGGCTTACCTAGCTTCTATAAGGTGGGTACCTTCATTGGAGGAGAAACTTGCCGACCTAGCGAGATCTTATGCAAATCATTACAACCGTTTTCCTAGAAACAGTTTGGTCTCTACCATGTACTAGCCTCAATATTCTTCATGAGTTGTAGAGATAACGCAAATAAAAAGGAAAAGAAAAACAAAACAAAAAGAGAAATATATGTGTATATATACACATATAATGAGGTATAATGATATATATATATATATATATATATATATATATATATATATATATATATATATATATATATATATATATATATATAAAGAGGTTATAAACTAAACAGCAAGTATTGAATGGACCAGCCCCCCTCTTTTTATCAAATTTTATTAATCAGTTGGATACTGGTCTTATCAAAGAGGATATTTAAATAAAACTAAATCTCATCACTCTATTAATAGATCGCTCATCTTCTTCAATAAGAGATAAAAGAATATACATCAGGAAAAAAATTATTCAAATATTTTTTTAAACTGCGAATCGACGAAAACTCACTTTCCTTATCTGCGTTATCTCCACAGAACTTCTAATTGACATAAAAAAAAAAAAAATAAATAAATATTACGGCAAAATACGACTCAATTCTCTTTATCAAGGGCAATGATTTTTTTTTTTTTATATAAAGTACTTTTCACGTATAGGGACAAAACAGAAAACAGGGTAGCTCTGTGTGAAGAGGTCAGAGATGTTATGCTGAAGTCCCCGTGTCCAAACCCGGTTATGGCAGATTATTTATTCTGTTTAAAAACAAGGATAGACCCTTCTGGGGCTTAAGCATTCTCTATAAAGTTGGTACCCTTATAAGGTTGAGCTTGATCCCGGTCAAATCACCTCCCTTCACAACCGTTGTCCTAGAATCTAGTACAGTCTGTGCCTGCACTGAACCCAAGAACCTTCAAGGGTTGTTATGGAACAGAGTTTTGGGATAAAATTGTATGACTAAGTTGGGCATATTTATATAAATTTTCAATAAAAGTCATAATGAGTCACTATCGGAATATTCAGACACTCTTCTAAGCATTTGTCAGAAACGAATGGGAATCCTTTGCATAATTCTGTAGACATTGTTGCCTTATCGTTTATTTTTTTCAAAATTTATGCAATTTTAAATGTTCGAAAAAAATCGATGTCAATTATATAATAAGACTTAGAGAAAATATTGACTTATTACATGTCAATTGATTTTTCGTAATGAAGTGTAGTTAAGTTAAGGTCAGATACAGGTTAAAAATATCGAAAAAAATGTGGAAAATCCCTATGAATGGTAGAAATCCCAGCTTATTCTAACTCATGAAAAGGGGGCGAGGACGGATTGTAATAAATATGGCAGAATCTCACTCCTCCCGGCATCTTATAAAACATTCTCATTATTACTAACTAGCCAAAATTACAGAATACACCAAATAAATTATAGTAAACAACTAAAGTGTTTTTAAACGAAGGCGTTCAACTGCCGATTAAATAGTTTGTATTACACATCTTTATCAATACCAGGAAATTTCGTATAAAATATTTTTTCCGTATAAGGATAAAATATTTCTTAATTATTATTATATAAATTTAGCAAACGAGTTTTAATGGATTGCTTTAGAGATTCTCAGAAGCTCTTCTCGACATAGTTTGATATCTGTAATAAACAAGTGCAAAAGGTTTTGCAAAATCTAATTGCAGAGCTAAATAGTTTAAAGAATCGCAAAATTATAGACAATTTATTAATAATAATTCGTAGTAATATTCAATTAAATTTATTATAATATTTATTTGTTTGTTTTTAGGGAATACTCCTAGGCAAAGTCTGCCATAAGTTTAAAAAAATTATAAAACATTGTTCATATTACTTATTACACTGGGATATTATTTTTAAATACAGCCACTGACGACACAACCATTATTTCTTCTCACAGTGACCCAAACCTAGCATCTATAGCTCTTCAAAATCATTTATTTGATTTAGAAAAGTTGTTCTATAAATGGCAAATCAAAATAAAAACCTCAAAATCGAGCCATCTAAGCTTCTCTCTACACAAAGCTTCATGTCCAGGAGTCAAAATTGACAACAACGAAGTACCTTCCAAAAACTATGTTACTTTATCTCAGAATATACTTGGACAAAAGACACATACTAAATAAAAAATACAAGAACTGACAAGACTCTACAAGCAACTATCACATCTTCTGGACTACAGATCTTCACTTGGCTTAAAGAAACAAACGACTTATCTATAACAGTATACTGAAATTTATTTGGACATATGGAGCAGAACTTTGGAGTTCAGCTAAACAAATCCACATACACAATATACAAACAGCACAGTCTAAAATTCTCTGATAAATACTTATTGCACCAGGGTATATTTCGAATCACACCATACACAACCACATGAACATTCCCACAATAAAATCATATATTCGTAACAAATACAGAACATTCCACTCATCGACACAATATCACCCAAATCCACTCGTTCTTCCGCTTTCCTAATCCCTGTTACCTGGACTTGATAGGAAATGATTAAAAAGAGATTGGCCAAGAGACCTACTCAACTATTGACATTTCCATTCCAAACCTTGATGCTCCAGTAAAAAAGCAAAAAGAATAAAACTTGGATCAAATTTGCTGGAAGAAAAAATAATTAAATACTAATAAAATAGCGTAATACAATTTAGCTAATAACACTCATTGCTAAAAAACAACCTAAAACAGAATTATATCTATTTATACTAACAGTACGAATGGTATGCTTAGAAATAATATGTTCTGAAACATAAACCTGAAAAAACAAAACATATAAAAACATTACCAGACAATAAGACAGCTTATTAAAATAATATAATAATATGATAATTTTGAATTACAAATTGTAGTTAATTTTTTCGATTAAAAGAATTTTCATTCGATGGAATGCTGCGGCTTAAAATTAAAATTTTAAAATGTTTTTAGAGCAGGAAAGCTAGAGTGCCTTAAGTTCCTTTACCAATTACAATGACCTCGAGAATTTAAGCTGAATGACTGAATAATTAAAACTACAAATACTGCGATTCACGAAAGGGGCTGAGAATGGATTGTAATAACCATACCGGAATCTCAAAATATTCTCGCTAATCCTGAATAGTAAAAAACAGAATAAACAATTATCATAAACTACCACATTACAAACATTATAATAGAATGGAGTATTTCATTAGCTTCATATCGATTTTAAAAAGGTTTAAAATGATCCATGGGCTGACAGAGCCTTTAAAATCTTTTGATGAAACATAGAATGCAGAGAAAATTAATGAATTTAGTCGGAACGCGCATGGCCGAAACACCCAATAAAGTTAGTATCGCTAATTATTTTTCGGAGAAATTCAGAGCTTTACTCGGTTTAAAAACCTGCTCCCTATTACCTTCACTGCTTAATTTAACAGCATTGGAAAGGTGATTATTAGCGAATATGTTTGGAATCTGAATAACAGTGCTTGTGTAAGCCGAAGATATGGAACACTTGGGTGAAGACACGAGAATTGTAAAACTAAATACAAAAAAGTTCACGAAAGAAGGTAATGAATGACATAAGGCTCGAAATAAATACGGAAAAGAAAAAAAAAACTGTTTGAAGTGAAAAGCTTCTTTAGTCGGGTTTAGTGACTTTTGGTAGATGAAAAACTTGTGGGTTCGCGTCAGCACCATGCTCGAGACGGGCGACACCTAGCGGCCGCTACATGAGCTACATTATTTCTTTTTAAAGGTTAGAATTTCATTGATATGAAAATAATTATATTTAACTAAATTGATGATGTTAACTTAACAAATAACTGATTTATTTTTGTATACAATCTTTTATACCAATTTATTAAGTGGCTTATAATGATACATAGAGTAAAATTTGGTTATATAATAAAAAAATAATGAAAATGAAATTCAACAAGGGTGGATTACTGAGAGCTACACACTCTGTCAATAGAACACTGATTGTCTTCCTAAATATATAAAGATTTTTTGAATGTTTGTGAATCACAACCAATTATAAAAGATAAAATACAACGAAAACAAACAGATAACAATATCGTTTTAGTAAACAAATATTTCAGGCACGTGTGTGGGAATAAACACACTCGAAGCAACGAAAATAAAGAGAACCAAACTGTTGCACAGGTATGAAGATTTGCTAAGATTAAAATCTAAATATATATATTCATTTTATCAACCCATTCGTTTTAAATATTATTATTATTATTTATTAAATAATAGAAAGGGGTTGTGGAATCATAACAAAATATTCCGATAAGTCGAATCAAAATAACAATACTAAAACTCAAATAATTCTTGAAGCCCGAAATCAAGTTAGTAAAGTCAAATTATCGTACTAAGTTAACTGATCAATAACTTAACGATTTTATAGAAGAGACTTTTTATCATCTTTACGCTAAATTAAAAAAAAATAATGGTTAAATTATTATACTTTATGCGGAAGGAAATGGGTGGAGGTCAAAGAATTCCTTAAATAGCAATAAACTATTTATTAGAAACCAAGGCTTTCTCGTAATATTTAAGGAAATAATTCTTTGACCTCGCCCGGAGGATTTTCTTCATCATTATGTTAAATAATATCCATGATGTATTATACTTCATATGTTTTATTATAAAGATGTCATAATCAATAAAGCTTAATTAAAAAAAATTGGATTGAGAACATGATAGAATATTTAACACTCTTTTTATTAGTTCTTTTTTTTAATTAACAGAGAAAAATTATATTAATCAGAGATAATGGATAAGCATATTGCACTGAAGATGGGGAAATTTCCTGATGCGTTGCCAAAAAACTAAAACAAAAACCAAGCACGAGTGGAATATAATTTTTACTAATGAGTATTTTTGTTTTGATAGAATTTTTAAAATTTTAATTTTTATTGAATTTGGATTTTTGAAATAAAAATGTTGTAGTTTTAATATTAATTTGCTATATATCTTGTAGTGCATACGTTGCTAAGTTAAGTGTTGGACCGAAATGGAGTTTTTGCTCATTTCAAGACTCGAGAAAGACACGATTTCACTTCTCCCAGTGCAAGTAACTCATTTTGGGACAAACTTCAAAGTAACAACTGATACACTGGTTATACATAAGGGCTCTTTTTGCCTTTGTTTTTTTTAACTCTTCACACTAACTGTGCTTTACTTACTGTAATATATAACATGTTACTAACATATCTTGTAGCCACGTATAGTTAAGATAAGGTACTCACACTTGAAGTTTGATGTGATTTTCGACGATCACTATGTCTGTGTCTATAACGATCTGTATGTAATTACCTGAAACAGAATAAAAATTTCAATAAATCTAGATATATAAAACACATAAATATGAGACTACTTAATAATTCAATATCTTTGAGGTTCGTAAAAACATAAACATACAAACGGGCAAAAGATGCATTTTTTTTACATTCACTGAAAGAATACTTTAACACTTGAATTATACTATTCTTCAGTTTCTATCCAGTGGTGAAATAAACATAAAAAAGTGTTGAATAAGACATAACGTAAAAGGATTACCAAAACAGAAGAATGTTGCTATGACACGCGATCAAGTTTATTGTTCGTAAAGAATAAAGTTGCTTTTATATTGTCCTTTTTGGCGGAAAATTCTTCACTATTGCTTGCTTTTTGATTTGTTTTAAACATAACTGAAGATCGTATGATGCATTTTGTATGGATATGCCATAACTAAATATAACATTGTTTAAATCTATCCCTACATGAATCCATATACAATCCACTAAGTAGAGAGCAAAAACTAATCCATGGAACGCTAAAGGACCAGACTGGAATTGCCACAACGTCCACTAAAGAGCTATCATCCAATTTCCTGCCAGATGCAATCATGTCACATCACCCTCTTCTTCAACAAAGAATGTTACTCCCCGAGTCTAGACTGTCCTCCTTCCTGTCTGTTCTGCCGGTGTGAGTTGTGTATCATGGTTTGTGAAGACACCATCGGAATAATATTCGAGAAATTAACAAAAAAAACAACTGTAGCACTAGCTCCTAATAGCCTTGTGTACAGTAGATGGTAGTGACAGTACTGTTTCAAATCCAACAGTTGGACAGGGAGATATTTTGGCCGAAGTCACATTCAAACCACCACACATTGCCCTTCTAATTAAGGGTACCCACTTTATAGAGGCTGAGTAAGGGAAGTCTGTAGGACCTACAGCGTCCACCCTTGGCTATATTGCCATCATAACACGGCAAGACATCTTCAACGGATATTAACGGAGTTATTTTCGAACAACAGAAAATAAAAGCGTATCTCTGACCGCAGTAAAAAAGTAATTATAAAGCCATGACATATAAAAGAAAATGTTAATTTTTACATTTACTATCTATAGCGATAGGTTAATAAATTGTCTATACGATATAATCAATATAAACAAATAATTACGGCAGGGAAGGGTGCCGTTGATTATTCTCTCTCCAATGGCTACAATATCAAAAAAACTAAATTGTAAGAAAGAAAATTCTCTAAATGTTGAACATTCTAAACTTAAGTGAAACACCTAGAGGGTCAGTGAATACCACAGGGTCAGATTAAATAATTTATACGGGACAACCGGCATATTGTTGTAAATAAGAATTATTGTTAAGTTCAGTTAAGCTAAGATGATAATAATGCTAAATATGAAAATAAAATGTATGTAGATACAAATAAAAGGGACAAATAATGTAACTAACTATACACTAATTATTATTTCAATTAAATTAGATATTTTATACAGAGCTTGCGAAGCCCATCATATCGCTGTTCCTGAAGTATAATGACACAAAAAAAAACTACAAATCACAACTGAACAATGAGTCGTTATTCTGCCGGAGGGAAATGTAAAGAAGCATGCAGGTTATAACGGCCGATCTTCCCTCCAGTGGCGAATTTCGTACAATTATGTCGATTTACAAACATCTAGTAAATGCATTTATGAGCCCGCCAAGGCAATAAAGTCAATTTCACAAAATTTTACAATTGCGTCATTATACTTCCGGAGCGGCGGTAAGTTTTGATTAATGGAACAAGGTCCATGTGAAGGTCCCTACCGCTAACGTTAGTTTTTAGTTGCCTAAACATTCAATAGAGGTCACGAATAGCACAATCGTTCTCCATATCAGAGGATGATCGGTCTCTCAAGAGACAAAGTTCCAGCGGAAGAAAGGCCCATGTGAAGATATCCTAACCTTAATAGTGTTACTTACAAGGGCGTAAGTGCGAAATCTATAAAATGTAAGAAGGACGTGACAAAGTGACAGTCACTTTGAAAAATGTAACACCCGCCCTTCTTCCAGGCAAATATTCAAATAAACTACTTTTAAATGTATGTAATTATTGTTCGGAGAGTCGGTATTTGTGAAAAACAGATTTACAAATTTGAAATTTAAATAATTCAGACTGTAAATGAATTAAAAACAGAACACAGTTGTTCCAAAGTCTTGTGTTTTTACTTCAGTCCTGATGACTGCCTATTTAAATTTTTATATTTTTTTTATATGTATATAGATATATAAATAAAATATGGCACCATTAAAATGCTGATTCGCGGGAATGCCTAAGCTTCAACAGCTAACTGGATCGCGATTTCCACATCGACCGAAGACCTAGATGCCCAGGACTTGACCCGGAGTAGAGGAGCGATCCTCCGGATGATTTGTACCTCCAAGGAGGGCTATAAATCGAACTGGAATCGGATATTGGACAGGAAGAGAGGATGGACGGTTTTCATTAGCCCTCCCAGTCAGTCACTTGTCCTCTTAGTCCCCGACCTTTAGCGGGAGGTCAACGTACCGTCTCGTCCAAGAGAGGATCAGCTCTGCCCTTGTCGTGGAGTTCAATATAACAGTAACTTAGTGGGCTCGGCTTATGGTTGAACTTTGGAATCAGCGTATTAGTATGGTATATATACGTTTTTATTACTTCAAAAATTGAATTTCTAAAAGTGGAATTAGTGTACGTCTGTTATTTAGTATACTTATGTTAATAGGTTGTAATGGCCATTATTAATCGCCTCTTATTTTGATAACATTTACTATTTCTACAGTTATACGGCCATTGAAAGACGCGATTTTATTGTAATTTTTTTATGAATTTAAACTTGGACACTCGGCAGCCCAAACCCTGAAGAAACATTACCACCGCGTTCAGGAAAGGATGTTGTAAGGAACGGATCATTCGCTGTTGGTTTCAGAAATTTTAAGCTGATAATATTAAGCTTCTAAAAAGAGTGGAAACCATCACATTTACAGCACAATATTGCAGGGATATTGACATAATGCAACAAAAACTTATCGGGGCGTCCTGTGGTGTCTATGCCCAAGATCGCGGGTTCTTAGCCCGGCTGGTGTCCTTTCAATAATCCTTGGTAATGACGTCCTTCGGAAGGGCCGTAAAATGGGGTTCCGCGCCTCTGGTCGGGTACTCGTTAAAGACCCGTATCCTAATTAAACCAGGTTAGACAACATTTAGGGCTCCCACTGAAGGATCGTCGATTAGCTATAGCAACGTAAGGTGAGATTGATAAATAAACAAACAACTTCCATTGGTTAATCTGAAGGGCCCTATACTCTTACACGACGCCGCCAGAGCTCATGTGTCACGACAGACAACGAAGAAACTAAGCGAGCTGGGTTACAAAGTCCTCCCACACCCATCTTATTCTCCAGACTTGTCTCCAGCAGATTCTTATATGTTCAGAAATCCGGACAACTTCCTTTTTGAGTTTAATTTAGTATTCGAAGAATTGAAAATGATTCTTAAGTCTAAAACGGATTTTCAGTCGTTGTTTCATCACAAAACCCTGAAATTTTCAGTTCTGGGATTGAAAAATTGATAACAGAATTGTGTAAAATGTTTAGAAAATAAGATCACCTTTCCTTTGGAAACGGATACTTCATATGAAGCAAAATGTAATGAATTTATACGAAAGATTATTCGATAAATTCATCAATAAAGATATTGATCACCATATTATCACCTAAAGGTAACACGTAGAAGAGACATGGCTCTCCCGAATTAAGGAGTTCTGTATCCTTCCTATATCCTGGTTCTCCTCCTTATCCTTCAGACGAAGTACAAAGCATTATCGGACCTAACTGGGTCGATGACTTCCCTAACAGAGACTCCTCCAATTAGCGGACCCAGGCCGGAAATTCCCGGCGTTCCTTCGTTCCTCGATAATTCCTCCCGTCCTGACCCTTCCAGGAGGGTATCCAGGTGGTCCAGGAAACTAGATCTTTAAGGGAGCTATTTTCTGGATAACTTCAACATCAAACGTAATTTACCTCTATTTACCAAGATGTGACAACCTTAAAATATTTCCCAAAGAGTGAGATCACTCTATTGGAAACTATATAGCATTAATAATTTAAAATAAGTACGGACTATAAACCCTTGTAATTCCTTATATCTTAAATATCTACTCCAATTACTTTACAAAGTACCTCCAGTTAATATAACTTCAGTAACGTTAAGACTTGATTTTCCCTTATAATAAACTTCTAAGGATTTCCACTTATATAAGCTGACTGATATCTGGCATTTGTTTTCTTTTGATAAATTATGGTTCTTAAGCCAATCCCGCAGCCATTGTCTTTTCAATCTCCTCTCAGGAAGCCTAGTTAACAGGAGAAGAGAAAGAACAAGAGGAATTTGATAATTTGGAATGAGTTTTTCGTATCTAGTTTGTTAACTTGTTCTGCTGAACTCCATACGCCCAAATAGATCTATTTGTGGTGTAGATTAGTCAATTGTTTCGTAAGTGAAGATAAGATCTGCAGTCCAAATGACGTGATAGTCCTGTGTAGCGTCTTTTTATGCATGTTCCACGTAAACTTTTGACCAAGTATAATCCGAAATAACGTATATAGTTTTTGGAAGGTACACAGTCGTTGAGTTTTTTCTGATTGAGTTATTGTATCGTTTTGCAAAGGGATTTTAGATAAACGTATCCTAACCTGTAACTAGGAATGAATATCTTCTCATTAAACGCTGACTGGTATATAAGAATGATTTTTATTATTTTCCTCTGCAACTTATGTTTTTGTTACAAATACAATCCTGTTATAGTCGAAACTGGACTAAAATATAGATTATAGATGTAATAGACAATTAATACCCAGATTTCAACTTAAAATAAACAGTTGTGTTTTGTTTATTTTTTGAGTGATCGTAACGAGTAGAAACAAGCAGCAATAGTCATTTTAAACAGTCTTAAATTAAATCAGTAATAATATTCAATTACGAATTTTACAGTTCAAATAAAAGTCCTTAGTTACTACGAATTCCGCTAGGGACGCTACTGAATATTGGTAATGAGGCACCACTCTGGAACTTTACGAAGTCATGTTTGTATAATAATAATAAAGTCTTTATTTATTCTGGGACAAGTCCCTTTAGAATAACAATACAGGTTTCTATACAGCGTATTATTATCTCTTAGAGCATAGTGTGATTACATTTAATTAAATTAACAAATGAGAAAGAATTAATGAACAAATTGCGGATTAGCTCCGCAATGATAACATTTAAAGAATTAAAAAAAAACCCATAGAAATAAGACAACGATAATTACAGAAAGAGAAACAATAGATAATTACATAGGTATGAAAATTACAATTTCAAGTAGAAACAAACACAGCAAATAATGAAACGAAAATACCAATGATATCAACTAAAATAACTTTTAAAAAAATTTCTAACTGGATGAGTGAAGCATCAATGATATAAATAAAGCGGACTTACATATGAATAAAAACACATCATTCATTTATTAATTAGAAAATTTTAATCTAAAAACTGAGTATGTTATTTCCGATTTTTTGGGAATTCAAAGGATGTTAGGTGATTGAATATAGGAGATTTGAATGCTGAAAGATTATTGGAACGACGAATGTAGGAAGTTATGGAGTACCAAAGGGAAGACGATCGGATAAGGAAAGCTCTAGGGTGCTGTTATTGGCATGAGAGCCGAGAGCGAGAGTTAAAGGAGTGACAGAGGTTTTGAATTTAAGGAGATCGGAAATGTACGATGGTCGGTAAAGTCGGCAAAGAAAGGTAGCCTGTAATGTAGGCCATCTTCAGGGCTAAGAAGGAAAAAGAGTTTTTCTCTTGAACACTGATAATTCAACACTGGAAATAAAACGGAACACGAGGAAATACCTTTTGCCGTTTTTGAGGTATATAAAAGATTTTTCCCTTCATAGCCTTGAAGATGGGCTACATTGCAGGCCGAAACGTCGGCACTTATAATAAATAGGTTTAGCTTATTTAGTGCTTTTTGATAATATATAAAATATGGTTTTAACTTCAACTCTTCGTTATATTGGGTGATACGGGCGTCTCTCGGTGTCCCAAACATGAAACGAACGAAGCAATTGATCAACCGTTCTAATTTTGCATCGAGATCTTCAGTGACACCTCCCCATACACTGTACAGCAACAGTCCAAATGAGGTAAAATTAAGAAAAAAACTAGAAGTGTACGGGTTTTAAATGGTAAGAGCTGACGAAGGTAATTCAGGCGCTTTAAGGTGGAGAAGGTACGATTTCAGAGATTTGGGTTTTTCAGGAGAAATTTAGGCAAACAAATTTTTTTAAGCAAATAATCATTAGTTGTTCAATTTATAAATTTTACTTATACCTTATAACTTCTATATCTCGGGAATAAAGGTCGATTTTGACCGAATTCTTGGAGAAATTTAGTGAAGATCTAGGAATAGCACGGCCTTGTCAAGTACTGAATAACTCGGGAGAAGGGAACTATTTCTAGCAATGTCTAGCTCTGCAATAGTTAGTTTATTATAACTATTTCTATATTATCCTCAGGAGCATCTTCTTATAACAAGTTTTTACTAAGAAAATAAATCTTTTAAATAGAGATTACAAAAATAATTAATTTAATGTCGAACATAAAGATAGCCGATAAACAGATAGATAGGACTTATTCATAAGTTAGGAAAAATGAAAATAAAAATAACCATTTATTATTTATTACGGATTAATGTAAAACGTGTTAAAAAAACAAAAACATATAAAAACGTAGATAGGATAACTAAATGTAACAATACCTGCCATACCAAAGGACCGGATGTAAAAAGCACATTAGAATTACACTTCCGGCTAAATCGAAAAATGAATATGTTATTTTCATTCATATACAACTGTTGAATGCTAAATTTAAGAATACTCCATTTATATTTAAATATTTTAATTTTTCGTTTGCGAAATAATAACTTCTGGACAGGAAATAATAAATTTTATATTTACTCAAATATTCTTTCCTACTAACCTGTGTACGAGTATAAAAAGTTGCTTCTAAATTCTGAAGGAAGAACAACGGCTTGAGGTATTCGAGAATAAGGCGATGGTTAGAATTTTTGTTTGAAAGACGATGGGTCCACCAAAGTGGAGGTTACTCAAAGCAGAATTGCAGAGCATGCTCAGACGTAGATAGGAAGATTCCGTTAAAGGTAATCTTAGGGATTAGGGTTCGTAAACAGAGATAGGCATTATCGGCATCGAATCTTCGGATGCATTAAGCTTTTTATTGTTTTAACTAATTCATTGCAAGTATGCAAGTTCAGTGAATGGAGTGCTGAATTAATGAGCTGAAGGTATAGAGTTCGGAACCGGCTGCGGTAGATACATTTTTTATTCAGTGTATCGACCCAGCCTATTTGTAACCTAGGTACCCTTAATTAAAAAAAGTACGGTATCTAGCATGTACTGAACCGAAGAACCTAATTGGCTTATGGTATAAATATATATATTTTTTTTTCATAATTTATTTATTCGTCAAAAAAATTTACCAGATGATTTAAAGAAGTATGGTATAATGAAATAATTCCAATTTTCCTAAATCTAGGCCTTGCCTGTAGCAAATAAATCATTTAATAGATGTTAGCCACGGGATCCATGGACCTTTCTTGGGGCTCACCCAGCCGCTTCCTTAATCAGGGGAAAATCTGGCCGGCGAATTACCTCCATGTAATGTCCTAGAAACAGTGCCTTCTCTACCATGTACTGAAAACAGTGCCTTCTCTACCATGTACTGAAAACAGTGCCTTCTCTACCATGTACTGAAAACAGTGCCTTCTCTACCATGTACTGAAAACAGTGCCATGTACAGGAGGGGGTTGTAGTGGTACAGGCTTTTTCCCCTTATAGGCCAAGGCTTTCTGTACAATCTAATGAGATATATTATTAATGTAAGAATAATTATTACACCTTTTTATTTCTTGGTATTTTAGTATAAGTATGTTTGCCAAAGGTTTTTAGTAAGGTTATGGTTTGGCCATTTTGTTTGTCTCGAGTCTGGGACAGAAATAATACAGGCCCAGGTCGTCGCCTGACATTCCCACAATGGAATCAATTAATAATAGACGCTCGACAGCTCGAGTCAAAAGGTCGCCCGCGGCCAGTTCCTTTTCTGAAATCTAACGTTTTCTCAACCCCAATAAGAAGAAGAAAGGTTAAGGATACCCGAGGAAAGAACAGGGATCGACAAAAAGAATGGAATGATTGTGGGAAAGAAGCTGAAAATATTAAATTTGTACACACCAGACACTGACTGAAAAATAATGGTAAACCCAAAATAATTATTTTAAAAAAAACCTGCACAACAAAGACCCAGGCCATGTGCCTTGTAGTATCGGCTTCGAGCCATCGAGTTCGCTAACCCTTATTAATGTAGGCTAATATTTTACACAAATTACTCATTTTCGACCGCCTTAAGCCGTTATTCATCCTTCAACGTTTACGGCTATGTTTCACAACAGATAAATTGTGTAATTAAAAAAAAAATTGATCGTGGAAGATGAATTATCTAATGTATTTAAAAACCACGGATGGACGCTTTGAAATCTTCAGTACATGGTAGATGCTGTACAGTTTCTAAGCCAATAGTTATGCGTGGAAGTGATTTAGTCGAGATCACACTCAACCACCAGGTTTATCCTGCAAGCCACCTTAAAGAGACTCGTTGAGCCTCAGGAGGGTCTGGAGATTTCAAAGCGTCCATCCGTGGTTTTTAAAAACATTAGATAATTTATCTTTCACGATCCTTTTTTTTTAAATTACATAATTTATCCGATAGCCGTAAACGTTGAAGGATGAATAACGGCTTAAGGCGGTCGAAAATGAGTAATTTGAGTAAAATATTAGCATGTATTAATAAGGGTTAGCGAACTCGAAGGTTCGAAGCCGATACCACAAAGTTCTGTCCACGGTCCGTTACCCAAACCCAAATCCGTCAGATCAATCTAGACGCAATCTTCTCACCTAAGTCTTGGCCTACCTCTCAGACGCTCTCCAGTCGGCGCAGTGATTATTTACATCTTTGGAATTCGTTCGTTACTAAGCCCAGCTATTTTACAAGCCTATCATTTCAACAATATTAACCGGATGCATGGTTCGCAATTCCGTGTTAAGTTATCTCCTATATTCTCCAATGGTCTTTGGACAGAATATTCTACGCAACACCTTACTTTCGAATACCTTAAGACGTTGTTCATCCTTCACCGTTAGCGGCCAAGTTTCACATCTGTAAAGACGAGTTGAAAAGATGATGGTTTTATAAATTCTGATTTTTACAATTCGGAACAAAATACACGAGCCAGTAATACTAATAATAAACCGAATAATAACAAGCCACAGTAAATATCAATTTTTAAAAAATTTAATAATTTATCTAGAAAATGAGTGAATTTTATAAAGTATTCAGTTCAAAAATTATTATTTTACTAGAGAGTTTAGGAGATCGGACAATTCGGAATTACAGAGCATGCACTCGGTTATTATAATCGAACTGATGAATTTGTAAAACTTTTAGGTTGTGAGATTAAAACTGAGGATTAATTAAAAATACTGTACACCTTTGTCAACTCTAGTATTAAATTATTGTATATATGATGATATTGGATATAATATGACCTAATGAATATAACACCAGAAAAATACAAATTGGATAATGGGGATTTTTGGCTGAGAACTGATTGCGAAACCAAGATGGCTGCTGTGGAGACCAAATATATTTTTACATATTCCGATATATGAGCATATATTTAGCTGTTTAGTCTGACTGTCTCCTGACGTCAGCGCAACCTCTCTATTCCCGTAGACATATATTTCCTTCTTTATCCTCCCTGAGAACAAGATGTTCTAGAAGTTTGACGTTACAGGCCTCACGAGATGGATGTACGAGTAGATGCCAGCAGGCAATAAACAGAAAGAGAAAGAGGCCCTTATGAATGACGGGGATGGATTCAAAAATAAGAACCTCAACGCGCCATTCATTAAGTTCACACAAACACAGATAAGGCATTTTTCCGATCCAAACTACGCACAGAAGATTAACACGACCTGGTTACTTATTGCTTACTAAGTACCAGTAGAAACTATAAAAAATATATCTTGAATAATAATAGTTAAGCTTATATATATATATATATATGCGGAAGAAAATGGTGCGGGTGGAGGTAAAAAAAATTCTCTTAAGTAGGGAGAAATTTTATTAAAGAAGCCAATGTTTCGAGCCATATTGCAGGTTTTCTTCAGTGCTCCTAACTGAGTTAGTGATGTGAGTACAAATTGTAACGGAGCTACACCGGGTCTCCCACGCCTCAACAGCCCTGAAGAAGAGCTGCAATGTGGGTCAAAACGTTGGTTCTTTAATAAACATTTTTCACTACTTAAGAGAAAATTGTTGATTCCACCCGGACCATTTCCTCCACATATATATAAAAAAAAAGTGGATAAACAATTAAAATTTGCAGGTAAAGCATCAAGTATTGTTAAATATTTTTTAAGGAGACTGTACTGTTTCTTAGCCTTGTTGTGGATATTTGGCCGAAATCACGCTCAACGTCCAGGTTTTTCCCTCGATTTAGGATTTATAAAGGCTCTGAGAGCTCCAGGAGGGTCTACATGGTTGTTAACAGATTAAATATTTTACCTGCAAGATCTTTAAACAAAAACATTAACTTTAAAATGCAGTATCATCTTCGGTTGATGAGATTTAACCAATATTTAATATTTTTTACATTTTGATATTATATAAGTCTCAAATACCGCAATTGAAAGGGTTTTCATTTTAATTTAATTTTCTTTGCAATAATTCATTACGACCAATCATAAATCCTTGAGGTGACATCAATCACCATTTTTTTTTCTTAACCTCCTTTATGCTTATTAATATAATACAAAGCCAATCACCAATACTTAGGGTTAATGATTTTTAACTTAAGCGAGAGACGAACTAACACTCAGACAACACAAATCCTTAATTTCACCCTTAACGAAATTCACCAACCTACGTTTTGGTCAACCTCATACTTAATTGACGTCTAAGCCCGTATTATGATTTTAGAAATTCTTTCAACCTTCACGATGCCTTTAACTTCAATTAAATTAAATGGTTATTTATTATATATATATAAGTTATATATTATTATTATATAACTTGAATTATATATTCTATGCCTTCACCTACTAAACCAACATCCTATATTTAGTAATTAAAGTCTGTTTTACCTACTTTTGTGCTGTTTGAAAATAACCATAATTAGCTACTGGCATTAAGAACTTTGGTTTTTGAGTTTGAACTTTTCATACATCTTATCTTTTTTAAACATAAAAAAAAGGGAAAAGAGTCATAAAAGAAAATTATTATAACAAGAAGAACTTATCTTTTAAATTTAAAATTTAAATTTAAATACGACATTATAACACAGTCATCAAGCCGGTGATACTTTATGGAACAGAAACCTCTTGTCTTCCCAGCCTAGAGAGGCTTCTGAAAATAGTAAGAAAAATTCTCAGAAGAATCTACGGACCTGGAAGAACACCTGAGGTCGAATCAAAAATCTTTAAGGAAACAACAGACTTAGAAACTGACTTTAGGGTGGGAAGGCTAAGGTTCTATGGACACATGATGACGATGAATCCTAAAAGAGTAAGCCATACAATTTTTCAGCGAATCCACTGTCACAAAAATTCAACAGGGTATTTCAAAAACTTAAGGATGATATGGACCAAGTGAGGCTAGCAGACCAACTGCAGGACGTTTAAGGGTATAAAGATTCTTGTGGGAAAAAAGCACCCCAAAAAGGGTCCTGCGTGGTCTGAGGAGAGAAAACTTAGGCACGCAGATCTCATGAGGGGCATATCGGAAAAGAGGGAACGTTGGAGTTATGATATTCGCATGGTCTTAAAGTCCTTTTCGAAAAAAAAAAAAAAAAAAGAAAAAAAAAGAAAAGGAGGAAGTCGAGAATTTTGTTTAATATTATATCAGTGAAAGGTGTTGTAGCTATGTGTAGAGCTCCGAGCTGCTGAAGAGTAGTTCTAAGGTTTGAGGCAGGCTACGGCAGGATAAATCGCTTATTTTGTTATAAACTGTGGATGGACCGTTCTGAGACTCAGGCAGTCTCTTTGAAGTGGATACCATTATTTGGGGAAAAACCTGAGGTTCAGCGTGATCTCGAACAAACCTGGCCACCCTGCAAACCGTTGGTGATCACAATTATCATTAGACCAGTGCAGAAGCCTTTGAAAATGTTAAGAAGTGCAAAAAAATAATAGTTGTATGAAACCCATTGGAAAATTAACAGAATATAACAAAAATAAAAGGAAAAATAACTTACGGGCGATCTGAGGTCGGGAAGTGGGAGATTTTAAGGGTAAAAACCGGTTTATCTCGATTTCCGGCAAAACTACAAAACCTATGGGAAAAAGTTAAATGTCAAAGTTGTAGGTAATAAAAGATCTACAAATTTTGTATTTACACTTTTTTTCATATAACCTTAAAATTTATGTGAAAAATTCAAATAACCATGTTTTTGTTTTTTTATTTTACAAAAACCAAATTCACGAAATTTAGTGAAAACTTACCTTTTTATGTCCCAAATACACTGTACCTTTTAAAAATTTAAAATGTTTATTTTTTCACCTTATTTTGACTTAATATCGAAAAAATACCCTAATAAACAATAAAAAAACAAATTAATAAAATCTATTTATGATAATATAAGACTGAATCAATTAAGATTTCGAAAATATCAATTGGCAAAAATTAAATCATCTTTCATATTGGCAAATTTCCCACCCACAGAAGGTGCAGCAGAACAACATTGTTACAAGCCATATTATCAGCTTCAAATTTGGCTGGGTAACAAACAGACAGCAACACATTGGGGCTGGAAGCAACATAAACGTGGCAGTATGCCCAAATTTTTAATTCCAGAAATATTGCTCAAAACTATTTGCTGCAGCTGTGAAACTGGGTGTAACAGTTTAAAAGTTGGCTGCCGAAAACATGGTTTAAAATGCACTAATTTATGCTCAAATTATCATGGTTCTGAAAAATGCTCCAATGTGGAGGAGGAAGTTAATGGTTTAGATGAAATAATATTTAAATAAATAGCTCAAAATTGAACATAATGATTAAAAAAACACGCATTCGAGTTTTTTTCATTTCTTTGCATTTTCTGAGGACATTTACCATAATAATGTATAATTTTTTACACCACCAGAAAGTAGAGATTTCAACGAACAAAAAGCCCTCCGACTTTTTTAAAAAAGAAGATATTTTGACGTGAGAATTTTCGATTGAAAATTAGGGTGCTTTTTCGATATTAAGTCAAAATTAGGTGAAAAAATAAATATTTTAAATTTTAAAAAATACAGTGTGTTTGGGACATAAAAAGATAAGTTTTCACCAGATTTCGTGAATTTTTTTTTGTAAAAGATAAAAATAAAAAAACAAAAACTTAGTTATTTAAATTTTTCACATAAATTGTAAGGTTATGTGAAAAAAAAGTGTTAATACAAAGTTTGTAGATATTTTTATTACCTACAACTTTGCATTTAACTTTTTTCCGATTTGCCGGAAATCGAGATAAACCGATTTTTACCCCCTTCCACTTCCCGACCTCAGATCGCCCGTAAATTATTTTTCCTTTTATTTTTGTTATATTCTCTCCCTTTTCTAATGGGTTTCATACAACTATATTTTTTTTTGGTTCCAAAATGATCGACCCTGGTCTACATTGGTGCACTGAACCCAAGAACATATAGATGTATACCCAACAAGCATCTGTATCTGTACATCTCTAACAGTATTGTTGTTACTGGTACTATTGCTAATATCCTATCCATTATATATATATAATTCTACTTAATGATATAAATAATAAGAATGAAAGGCTTACACAATGAGATTAACATGAATGGCGAAGACGAGAATAGGAGATATTAAAAGACGACCTGACAAGAACATCCTAACCTTACCTCTGGTTATATAGCCTCTAGCTCCTTGTGTAACCTTCTCTCTCTTATACAACAACTTACACTTTCATTATTTATCAATGAATACTTAAATACCTAGGTATTTCATTAAGCTGTAAACTTCGCGCAGAAATTACTTTCTAAGGAACGTGAATATATTATCATAGTATAGTATCATATAAATTAAAATAGGTATCAATCATTAATGGATGAAGAAAAGTTATTTTCTACATAAAATCCTAAATTATGAATATCTGATATTAATTATATTAATAATAATAATAATTCGTAATCTTTATAAATAAGTTCCATGTAAAATAATTACTCTACAGCTTTAAAACCAGGAAGATTTAAGGTAGAAATATAACTATCTTTTTCTCTCTGTAATCACTAACCATTGATTGAACTTTGCATAGACTTCTTATTTTAGAAGTGCGGACATCAAACAAAAATAAGAAATATGTAAATGAAAATAAAATCAGAAATGTTTTACTTAAAAAGAAGCGTTTGTTTAAATATAAACTGCTAAACTAAATTAAAATATAAACTGCTGTTCATGTAGTAATAATACAGGGTCAGGTGACGAATAAACAATTAAAATTATAAATTATAATTATAAAATGAAAGCAATGATTCCACAGTAATTATGAGATGACTGTGTTTATTCGTAGAAAACAAGTTTCCAGTCAGTTGTTGAAAAAACGAAGTACGGGATCTAGGACGACTATATCTCGAAAATGCTCTTCCTTGCTGAAAACGAAATCGTTAGTTCCGAAGAAGGTAGCACGCAGGATGGTAGAGGTGGCTATTGCGCTAGACACCCAAAAGATCATCGGAATGTTCTCGGAGAGGAAGAGGTGGAAGTCAGTGTCGGATTTGACGACCAAATCGGAGGATGAGCGAGAAGACCAAGAGAGGATAGCTAAGCTGGTGGTTCAAAACGAGAGGCTACTCAAAGATCTGGAAACGGTAACGTTGAAGCTGAGGGACGTAGAGAGGCAGCTGATTTACGAAAGGGCGTTTTACGAGGAGCAGAAGTACCAGTTCATCCGCACGATGAAGAACAGAGTCCTTTCAAGGAACGTGAAGACTCAAACATTCGAAGTGGACTTCGTTTACGAGTCGGAGAAGGTGTGCTCACTGATTTCGGAATTGAGAACACTAAGGGAATTGTACTCGAGACAGAAAACGACCGTTGCAGAGGTTTGCGAGAAGTACTTGAGGATGCGCACTTTCAAAGAGTACCTATTGCAGCTGATGGTAAAGGCGGAGGAAAGGCACAAGATGATAATGGAGGAGACGTTGGAGAGGTTCGACAAGGAGAGGATCACCTTCGCCATGATGGAGAGGGACGGCAAGCTGTCTCAAGAGCTCCAGTGCAAACTGATACAGCGCAGTTCCAAGCTGGCATACAATAACGCCGCGCTGCAGATGCAGCTCCACGGCATCATGTCTTCCAAGGTCAGGGCTTGTCCGAGGTCACTCAGCAGCGACCTCTTCATCTACTCGGCCCTGAAGGAGATGCGCGACTTGTCCGAGACGGAGAGGCACATCTGGATGATGATGGACAGCAGGAGGGCGTGGATGCCCGAGTTGGACAGCGAAGACGAGGCGGTCGGCAAGTTCATATCCTTCCCGGTGGAGGAAGAAGGTACGAAGGGCTACAAGATAACGCCCTTGTTCAGGATAGAGGACGTCAACGAGGAATCTGAACTGGAAGACGACGATATAGAGGAAGTGGAAATCGTGACGGACGAGCTGACCGGAAAGTGCGAATCGGCAATCGAGATCAAAAAGTCGACCGCGGTGCCTCCGAGATCGGACTCTGCTCCTAACATCATAAGGGCGAGGTTCTGAAATCTACCACCGTCGACATCGGATAGCTGGCGGGAAATAAATCAATTTTATAACATTATTATTTTTTATCTATATCTATTATTGTATTATCAAAAATTGTATCTTTACAATATGGGAGTTCGAGTAACTTTTTGGTACTGGTTCCCCTCAGTTCTAGAAACTTTTTCTTCTGTTTTAAGGTTTTCCCATATTTAGAACCCCTTCACGATCATTTGTACTGCAAAAAAACATCATCACAATGCTATTTAGGTCAAATAAAGTATCTTCCTCGCCTTTAATTATAGCAAACGATGACACATTCATTACTTTATTAAGAACAGATACCACACAATAATCAGTAATCTAGAACGTGATATCGGTTCGAAACATTGTAAGGACAGAAATAGCCTCAGGTTTAACACAATAGAAGTGGTAAATCCAAAATAAGTTGTTGGCAACGTCACAAGTAATCGTTCTCTGATATTTTTACCATGCGATTGCGATGCCAAAATCATTCGAGTAATGACAACAGCTTTTATGAAGATGCAAATCTATTTTGTGGGATCGATTATTGTTGTCGCTTGCCAAGGCGAAACCTTTTCCTCAACAGAAATATAATATTATATAAAAATAATAGCAACCCTAGACCACTGCAGCCCAGGAACGGTCTTGGGTTCAGTAAATGGTAGAGGATCACCTGATCTGACCGATATATAGATCTACAGATATAGATAGACTCTCAGGGTCTATCTATAGCTGTGTACAGGTGAAATAATTCATCCATCATTAAGGATTAAAACACTAAATAGTAATAAACAATAAAGGGGGAAAACGCATGCAGGCAATTTCTATTTTTCCATGAACACGAGACCTCCTTTTTCTCTCAGAGATTCGATGGAAATAAAACATTATCTAAAATTAAAACAAAACCACCTCCCACTTAGATTCTACAGCAGAATAAAAAAAGATATGGTGTTTGCTTAAAATAAAGCAACAAAGTGGGGAAGCTAAATTACTCCCCGAGAATTGAGTATTTTTAGAAACGTATGTGTTATCCGTCAGCTAAGTTTAGAACCTCGCTGCTAAATCAGGACCTGTTGTGGATTGAGGGCAGCTTAACCATGGCTCTTCTGCAAATGTATATACATATATATATATATATATATATATATATTTATTGTTATATATAGATTAACTGAAGAAGAGTGCCAATTAAAACCTTAAAAAAATACACAAAATAGAAAACGACAGAAAATCTTAAACCTCGCAGCAGAGATCAGAAAACGACGTTTGAAATTTGATGGACATATAGCAACAGTTCAATCCCAAAATTATCACCAACAGAATTCCTACATAAAAAAAGTCAACTAGAACAAAGGAAAATAGGACTAAAAGGATAGAGGAAACGTAGGAATGATTTGCGTGATTCTCCTTGCTCCACTCGAATTAAATATAAAACTACATTCATGACCTAACGGTGAAGGATTTAGGTTTTTATTGAGTTATAATAAGTATTCATGGACAAACACTAGCCTGAAAGTAAAATTTACACCTATTTATATTATAATTGGACAAAGATAAAGTCTATAGAACCAAAAAATCTATATAATAGAAGAGGCACCGATATAGAAGAGGAATATTGTAGCCAGAGAAGGTTATAACTATAGAACAAAATATTGGGCAGGAAATAACCAACAAGTATAACATAAAAACAAAAAAATGCCTTTAAAATGCAAAAAATGTGCAGTATAAAAATTATTTAAAAAATAAGTTCAATAATGAAGAAAGACGTTTCGACATTTATTCGTCATTTTCAATTTTAGTTGTTCTTCACAACATCCTTTAAAATTGACAAGTCAATTCATCACTTGAGGTCAAACAAATTAAAATCAATTATATATAGAATCGTGGAAGTCAACTTTCTTATTATGGTCAAATATTCAATATGCATCGTTGCAATCGTTCAAGATGCATATTGAATATTTATTATTAATATTTGGATAAGTGAGGTCCTTTCATCTGAATAAAATTTGAATAATAAAATGGGATACTACCCTGAGATCGGTATAATTAGTATATATTTATTCTATATCATTAATTAATAAGAGAAACATCCCTCTTTTCTCCATAGACTGAGGTGGTTGACTTATAAAACTACTTACAAAGAAAGCGGGACTGGCTATTTCTTGACCATTGCTTCATCCAGTTCCTTCCATCTTGGGTTGACGGCTCCTTCCGAACAACTTAAGAGTAAAGTTAATAAACCCTCAGGGACACTACCTGTTGTCTGTCCCTTACCCTGTTTATCTAGGTACTCCTAATGTTCCAGATAGTGCCGCACATAGCAAGGTCTAGTGAACGCCAAAATATGGTACCGATATTAACAAATGCTTTTTACGAATAAATCACCGCTGATTAACACTCAAAATGAAATCACCAGTAATATCTACAGCCTATTAATATCTGATATCTAAAGTAAATAAAGAATTGTTTCTTGTTAATTTTAAAAATTCAATTTTTTTTTTTTTATTGATATTTACAACTGTATAATAAAAATACATCTAGTAAATGTGCTAAGCGATACATAATGACATGTGAAAATGACAAGTAGAGAAACTACCCACTGGCAGTACTCAAATCATAAGTTCAACTAAGAAGTTACGGGGCCATCTTCTTTTCAGACGCCTCGGAGGATTATCGGGAATTAAAGAGGAAGCTAGGTTTAAAACCAGAGGGTTTGAGTGGAAATGAAGTTTGTTATGAAAGGATAGATAGCGGGTTCGGGCCAAATCAGCAACAAATGGGACATTAAGGTCGTTATGGATGATTTTATTCTTAAAAAAATAAGGAGCATTAAGGATTTTACGAAGGATTTTGGATTGTAGGGATTGGATACGAGAGGAATTCGATGGCTTAGTGGAGCCCCAAAGCTCTACTCCGTAGGTCCTTGTTAATTTAACGTCACTTTTTTGCTGCTATGGCTAATCGGACGATGCTAGATTGGGAGCTCTAAATTTTGCCTATCCAGGTTTAATTAGGATAGGGATTTTTAACGAGTACCTGACATCGTACAGTTTTAAAGTCCCTTCTGAAGGACGGCGCAACTAAGGATTTTTTCCTACCTTTAAAAAATCCTAGGGCCACCTGCGATCTTGGGCTTAGTAGTTTGTTACACTAACCACTAGACCATAGGTCACCACAGAAGTAAAGAGTACTGTTGTATTTGGGGAAGCGAATTAGTGTTATTTTCGTATCGAATGAGGAGCTCTAAGTCAGGCATTGGATTGAAAATGAGTTATTGCTTATATTACAACTCCGCGTTTCAAACCAAAACTAAGAGAATGATACGATTCCTCGATACTATTAACACTCTCTAGACAAAATTCGACTTAACCTCTTATACTCTCTTAGACTGGAGATATAATCCTTTCACCTAGGCTACGTTGTACCGCTCGGATCAATACAATAAATCGTTGGTTATTAACTCCAACAACATCAAAAGCCCTTATCAATATTAGCGGCGCTATCACTTCGAATAAATTAACATGATGCTTTACAAAACCTAATACTTCACACAATTCCTATCTTTTTAAGCTCTTAATATATTATCTATCCTTCTGATTTAGCGGCCACGTTAAGGAGGAAAAACACGAGTTGAGCAATATCGAGACCGAAAAATACTTTAATGAAACATTGAGGAAAACCCAAAAAACTAATTAGTACGAAATTAAAACACATGAAGACTATATTTAAATCTCTCGAGGCCAGGGGGAACGTGAACTAATTGTCTTTGTATTCGGGGTTATTTTTAGCTCCGAGGGACAAACACTATTACCGAGGCCCGGCAAAGAACGACTAACATTAAAATAATTATCAGGAATTTATTATTAAATTAAAATAATTATCGTTTCTCAGATATCGGTTAGAGATTCAAGGAAGGAACTAAACTTTCAGGGAAATATGAGGAATAATATCCTGTAAATGATCGTTGCGGCTGTTACTGTCAGCAATCTAGACTTTGCTGGGCTCTTGGCGGCACGATAATGCATGGCCATATTTTAGTTAAAATTCAAGGAGGATGTTTTGATCTATGATTTATATGTTTTTACAGCGATCGTCCAATCACGTCGCTGTACACTATCAATCTACATCAGGGTCCTTGTATCTATGTCTTCAGTGGGTCAGGAATCTTGTTCTGTGATTCTTCCTAAATGTAGCCTAAAGGTCTCCAGTCCTTCAAGATCGAACGATTTCCCCCGACCAATCTTCGGTACCGGAAAGAATACTGATTATTGAGTTCAGTGTAATTGCTATGATATTCTGTCCAACAAAGATTGACAACAGGACAGGAACAAATCAAGTATTATTTTGGAACCAAAACAACAAACTATTTCAATTTAGCAATTACACTCAGTAAGTTTATAATGAAAGTATAGAAGTGTACTTTTTTCTGTAAGTCGAAGTTCCGGACCTTTATGAAATGCTTTATTAGGACTATATATATATACCCACAATAAAAATAATACAAATAATTAAAATTTTACAAAACCTATAAAAATATATGAAGTATATGAAGTAAATATTATAAAAAATGAAGAAAGCTGTTGAAAAAAATAAATACAGAAAATATGTTCTGTATAGGTCAATTATTATTTTTTTTTTTTGCTATTTCATCTATTATTAGTACAAACAATATTTAGATTTATAATACATTTTAATGAAATATTAAACAACCAACAACAAAGTGAATTGTTCACTCTGAGCCTTGGAGTAAGGTGTCTGTCTCTATTACTGAGTCCCTCTTCTTTGATGGTAATTTTTCTTTAGGTTTATGCCCTGATGATACCAATTTGGCTAAATGTTGACTGGTTATTTTTATCCACTATCATAGAGACATAAGATTTTGTTTTGGGGGGATTTATCCAATTGCATAATTAATTTATGAATTTATGTCTCTTTTTGAGTTTTTGGTCATGTATATAAATAATGCAAAAATAATTTTACATTCAAGAACTCAGCCCACGAACTTGAGTATCCCTTCTCATAGAGTTACATTGTTGATTGAGTTCGGTTAATTGTCTTTATCTCTTGGCTAATTGGACAGATGCAAGAAGTGCGGGCGGGTTAATGAGTACAGTATTTTTTAACTCACCATCAATTAAAAAAAAAAAAATATATATATATATACTATATTCTTTACTAGTGTTATTATGTAGTATGGTATAATGATCAAGGTGTAATTAAAATATTTTTATTTCGAAGAGAAAAGATATGCCCAGGGCCGGGATTGGGAGAACACGGGGATATGGGATCAGTGAAGAGAATAGATTTGTCTGACCGAGGTAGGAACCAGGATAGCTCAGGTGGTAGAGCACCATGACGGAAACATGGGAGAAACGGGTTGGAATCCCTCTCCCTCTTCAAAATAAAAATATTTAAAAATTATAACAATTAATAAAAAAAATTATATTTTTACTTTATCGTAAGGACTAAAGGAAGTCTTCTCATCAAGGAATATTTGGTTTTTCAGGCTTAAGATCATCATTAAATCCACTATGACTAGTTTCGTCTTAGAATCTGTACGTACTTTTGTCCGTGCTTTCCAATGCTCAAGTTATATTCGAAGTTTTGGGGATTGTCTGATGATATGATATCAAGTTATGATTCTTTGTGGTCACCAGAACTGATGGTCATAGTTAACTTAGGACTTTTTGTAATAAAATGAAATAAAGTAATAAAGATGGATATAAACAATAAAGCGAAAGAGTATAATTTCGTGTTACTTTTCGGCATGGAGTGCCTGACGCACTACCATAATCAACGAATATAAAACATAATTAACAATAATGATACGTTTAGTGCAACATCCTCATTCCTTGCCAACACGTGGAACGACGAAAACAAATCAAGGTCTGTTTACAAAAAAAAAATCTTACGCAACTTTTTTGATCCGGGATTATTCTGTAAAATCTTGCCATTAATATATAAATACATCTCATTTCAACTTGAAATAAATACATCTTATCATATGGGGTTCCTAAACTAGTTCCTTTTCATCTATTTCCTGGTATATACATATGTATATGAATGAAAATATACAAAATTTGTAAATACGATAAATATATTTTATTGTGTAAGTGTAAAGGTGTACACGGATATTTAATATTTTACTGTATAACCAAAAACGGTACTAGAAGGGTCAACGTTGAGTTTTCTGATTGAAAAGTCACTAGTTCTAAAAATTGAGTTGTTTTTTTTTTAGATCATCCATTAATATATTCGTTTTGTATATTCCTAATAAAAGTATCAAATGCTAAATTAACAGAGCAAAAAGAAAATTTCATATCTATCATATTAGAACTGGGTTAAAAGAGTACAAATGCGTCGTTGCTGAATAAGATTCGTTTAGAAGGACATTTTTACACTCTGATGACATTCGAAAATAACTCTTACACCAATTTGTTTTTAAATGTAAATTTGATAAGGAACGTTATCATTTATGAACAAATATATAGATAATAGGTTGGGGAAAAAGAAATCCATTATTTTCTCGGTAGATGGCTGTAGTGATCATTATCTCGTAAAGTATCGATCAAACAATTGCAAGTTTATGGTTGTTGTTAAGGTGGCATTTCACACTAAAAAAAATCATTAGCTGTTTTTTGGTTGTTCTATTCAGTTGTGAGTTACAGGGTGTTAACAATGGAAGCAAGGAAGAGAAAATTCGGTAAAATTTACAGTTTTTCTTTGATAAAGGCGAAAATCAAGCCAGGCCGCTGAAATTGTTAATGGTGTTTATGATGCCGATACTGTAACAGCTAAAAATTATGTGCAATTTTGGTTTCGTCGATTCCGTTCAGGCATTTTTGATGTTAAGGATGCACCTCGCACAGGCAGGCCGGTCGACGAAAATGTCGATAAAATCACAGAAATAATCGAAGTTGACCGGCATGTCAGTAATCGTAGCACCGCCCAAGAGCTAAAAATAAAGATCGACCATAAAACAGTTTTAAACCATTGGCGCGAAGCTGGATTCAAAAAATGGTTGGGTGCCACACCAATTAACACAAAAAACATAATGGATCGAATTTCCATCTGCCATCCCTTGGGCAAACGGAATGAAATCGACCCATTTCTTTAAAGGATGGTGACTGGGGATGAGAAATGGGTCACATACGACAAAACTGTGCGAAACCGATTGTTGTCAAAGCGTGGTGAAGCAGCTGAAACGGTAGAAAAACCAGGGCTAACGGCCAGGAAGGTTCTACTGTGTATTTGGTGGGACTTACTAGGAATCATTTACTATGAGTTGCTTCCGTATGGCCAAACACTAAATTCAGATCTCTACTGTCAATAACTGGACCGTTTGAAGTTAGCGATTTGCCAGAAACGGCCAGAATTGGCCAATAGAACAGGTTGTGTTCCATCAGGACAACGCAAGGCCACACACGTCTGTTGTCACTCGCCAGAAACTCCGGGAGCTTGGTTGGGAAGTTTTAATGCATTCACCATATAGTCTGGACCTGGCACCAAGCGATTACCACCGTTTTCTCGCATTGCAAAACTTCCTGAGTGTAAAGAAATTTGGATCAAGAGAAGATTGTGAAAATCGATTACTAGAGTTTTTTGCCAATAAGGACCAAGACTTCGATGCGAGATGCATTATGAAGCTACCTTTAAAATGACAATAAATTATAGAACAAAACGGTGCATATTTGGCACAAATCGGACAACCCGAAACACCTTAAATAAAGGTTTGAATTTCACGCAAAATAATGGATTTCTGTTTCCCCAACCTATTGTTTGCCTTACGTTCAAATGTTATTACTTAGATTGAATAGGTTTTTGATTGTCAAACGTCAGATATTCCCCCTCCCCTATTTCGGGTACCCATTTCAGAGGCTGGGTGAGCCTAAGATTCTTAGGCCCCAAAGTTTCCTATCCCGGCTGTTAACATATTAAATAAAATCCAGAATAAATATACAACCAGATTTGAACCCGCCACCTTTGGCACGGCAACTCAGCATTCAACCATTGAGCCAGTCCACTCCTCGTAAATGTATTACTTACTTAAGATTAATTTAAAATTAATTATGTAAAAAAAAAAATTATTCCATAAATTATGGGAAAGAAGATTAAGTACCCAACATGCAACCATCGCAAATATCGTCTCTTAGGCTGCAGTAATATAGTGTAATCGTCAGGAATCAAATATGTGAATTTACCCGTATACTAAAACATAAACACCTCGTAACTACTTCAAGATTAAACCCGAGTAACAAACTGTATACGTTTTTTTAATAAAAAAAAAAAAAAGAAGTAAAAAATCGAAAAAGATTACTTGAATAATTTCTCTGCGGCATAAGAAGATATATAGGCCCAAAAATATATATCGAAAGATGGCTGAGTCCGATGGAGACTGAAACAGGCCATTTAGAATCGACCTCTGATGATGAAATCTACAATCGATAAGAAAGAGGGATGGGGTGGGAAGGGGGGGGGGGGGTAGCGAAAAACCTCGCAGATCCAAGAAGCATGACTTGGAACCGACATCAAAAACCGAGTTCGCGGTAACCGTTCCAAGGTCGGAACTGTTATCACTGGCAGCCATCAGCTGATTCCATCTCTCGCTATGGCAACCCTTTCATCCGTCCACTCCTACAATAATAAGTATATATATTTCTCACGTAGTATATTTTCTCTCTAAAGAAAAAAAAACATATGATGCTTGGATCAGGAAGAAGATGATGGATTTATGCAGAGGATTCAAGAATTCACAATTATTTAAGATCTAAAACCGAGCATCGGGCATTTCTGTTAGGAAATGTATGCGAATCGTTTCAGGATGAGCCAAAGAAAAACAAGTTTTATTCTGAGGATTAAGAAGCAATAAACACCTTTACGATGGAGAGGAGAGCTTTGAAGATAGATAAATAATATAGGCCTCAGCTGGGCTGGGCTGTCAATCATTACATGATTATTTAATGAAGACAACTTTATCCCGTAAGGCAAAGAGGATATAATTTTACCAAGAAAACTCCTAAATGGTCCAAAATATTAAAATGGGTGGTGTATTTTTTAAAATATTTATTATTTAACCTTAATTAAAAAATGTTTTTAGTGATAATACATTATATCACTAAAAACATTTTTAAAATGGATTAATTAGTCAGTGGTTTAGAGAACTGCGCCGGAGATGCTGACGAACCGGGTCAAATCTTTTCTCTTCAAAATAAAAATATTTAAAAATAATCACCGTCAAAATCACAATTAATAAAAATAAATTATAAACAATATATTGACGTAAGTCAAGAAAATACTAATTAAATTAATGTTCAATGAACATTTTCTCCATGTATATATTGCAAAAATAGCGAGAACAGGGGGATATAGAATCGGTGAAGAGAACTGATTTGCCGGAATAGGATATGACCTCTGGTAGCTCAGTGGTTAGAGCACTTCACTAGAGATGCAGACGAATCCCGTTCAGGACAAATCTTTTCTATTAAAAAAAAATATTTAAAGATTCATATCTAGTTTTTAAGTAGAGATTATTATTGGTAAGACCCACGAGTCATTAATATTTTACTAAATTTAATAAATCATTATACCGACACACGGTGAGAAGTACCTCAATTCGTGAGCTGAAAGGTACTGGATTAGAATCCAGCTATGTACGATAATTTATTTAATCCGTTAACTGCTATGGATTGACACTGTTAGATCTGAATATTAACCTGGGGCTTACCCAGCCTGGAAACATGAAATTGGAGGAAGTTGAACGCGATCTCGGCCAAAAAAAATACCTCCCTTCACAAACGTTGGATTCGAAACAGAACTGAGCCTAATGGGATATAGCGGTATTGAGTTTTTTTTTTTTATTTCATATCACACAATTATTAATTAAATTCAAATTTTAAAGTTTCACCGGTCAAAGATATATTACAAAATTGACCAGTACAATTACAAGTCATGAAGTGTACTGAGTTTAGTAAATAATAGGGACTTTATATAGTATAATTTTCAACCGTCAGGATATTTCCCCAATTAAGCCTATCCACATTACAGAGGCTGAGTGAGCCGAAGGAGGTCTCCAGATCCCAAAGAATCTATGTACTGAGCCCAACAACCTTCAGTGGTACCGATACTGTTTATGTTTTTTTATGTTCATGATATGAAAATTATCGCCAATATTATAATAATGATAAAACCAAATAATAACTAAGATGTAAGAGAGAGACAAACAAACAGGGATGAATAAAATTTTCCCTTGGGTCATAGCGAAGATAAGAGCTATCTCTTCTCCTAAGAGCCGCCGGAAATTTCCCGGGAGTTATCGCCGACCCAGATCCGATCATCTACCAGCCATTACCTAATTATTTACACCTAGTATTGTTATCATATCTCTTTATTGTTATCATATCTTCTTTTACGCATCATTTCTTATACAACTGTATATTTTTTCATTTTTTAAGGGTGTTCTTAATTTTTTAGTTTGCTTTCATAGAGAAAAAACAATTAAAGTTGCATAAAACTCTTAATAGTTCATTAGGCACCTACCGAGCGGAAACCATTTATTACTAAAACTATGAAGAGACTGTTGTTAAGTTCAGATTACATGTTTTTACTTTTTTTAAATAAACTTTCTCAGAAACAAAAAGTCAACTATTTGTTTTTTGAATAATATCCCTCATTTTTGTCCTAACAAGAGTTGTGAAGAAAAAGGTTGTGTTGATTTTATCCTGGCGAGTTCTGATGCCCTAAATTCGCCCATTCCCTAGTACGGTAAATTTTAATAACATTATCAAGGGTGACAATTGAGTTGTAAAGCGTTACATTTACTTTGGAAAGGGTTGCATTTGATTTGTAAAAGGTTACAGTTGACTTGGAAAAGGTTCAAATAGACTTGGAAATACTATATATAATGTTTTAATATCAATTTAAAAAAAATATATATTTATTAAAATTTACTACTCTATTTAACAATGCAACAGAGTAAATATAATGAATGGTACATAATGGCATGAAAAAAGGCAAGTAGATGAAAACTAGTGTAGAAAAAGCGGTAGTTCAATAATAAAAAGTTTAACATTTTTTAAAAAATATTTTATGTGTATTATTTTTTTAGTTTATAAAAAATATACATAATGGCAACATATCGTCTCCAACCATTATACAATTAAATAAATAAATCCGAATACCATTAAAACAAAAATATTCATTTAAATAAAGATAAGAAAGTCAAGTTTTTCTCATAATTATTTTATTTAAAGTTCAATGATATAAAAATAAGGATGAACTTTTCTCGATAGAATTCAAATATTTTTGTTTTTATACGAAAACAACAAAAACAAAAACATAAAAAACAGACGCCCTGGTTTGGGGGATCACTATCTGGGCCAATGGATCGTAAACAAAAAATAAAATAAAAAACATATGAGGAAATTTCCAGCTCATCATTGTAACCGACCGGTTTCAGTTGGAACGGTACCACATTCCTCTCGCCTTAGGGAAAGTGTACGGGTATAGGGGGTAAGTGAGAGGTATCATGTAACCGATAGTCAGCACATCTGACAACTGATCCGAGAGTGTATACTACACCAAAATAAAGAGAACCGAAGAAACATCTCGTGTCTCAGCAGTTAAAATATCTTAAGAACTATGAATCCTATTCACAAGTGACAGAAAGGAATAAATTCGATGTTTTAATGGGATTTCTGAGATACAAAAATTTAAAAACTTTCACTATTCTTATATTTAAAACTTCTTCTTTATCATGTACCCTATTTTTTCGAAGGCCTGCAATCATCAAGACTATTCGAATTTTTGATATGGCAGATCTGGAAGGCTGTTCTGTAGAGCACATGAACCATCCCCTTAAGTTTCGCAGCCAGGAGTCCCGCCTCCATCATACGCTCCTTTTTCCAAGCATTATTAGCTGCAATAAATTATATTTATCTCCACGCCTCAAATGTCCCAGGTATTCGAGTTTGCGTTTCTTTATAATAATCACTTCTTATTTTCTCCCCCCTCATCCTTTTCATAACAGTATCGTTTGTAATTCTGCCAATTCAACATAATTTGTGATTCCCTCATTACAGATGAGGTCCACCTATCTATTCTCCCCACGTACCGTTCGAATGAAATCTTTGAATTTATATTTTTTTTATGGTCCACCATTCTACTAAAAAGCACCAAGAACACATAGCTTCTGTCATTTTATTTTCAAGTCTCTGATGTAAAATGCTCTCTTCATTTTTTTAACGGTAGCTCTTCCCAAATTAATATTTGCATTCAATAATTTTGGATCAATTACGAGTAGTTTATTGAGTAGTTCAAATCAATAAGTAGTTACACATATTAGTTTATAAAACCCAAAATGTGTTGTACTCCATTTTGAATACAAAAATAAACATCACTTCCATTTATGAAAAAAAATCCACTGAATAACTGCATAAAGTCTTGAAAAACCTACAACAGGACGAACGTTAAATAATTGTATTCAAATCACCACAGTAAAAAAATCACTATAAACATAATTTAACCCATTACGAACTGACCCAGCTGTTGAAGGAACATCTTTAACTGTTCCACGTGATAAAAACAAATACTTGTAACGGTGACAAGAGAGGCAGCATAAATAATTCCAATAAATCTTATCCGAATGTAACACACGAGAAAAGAACATAAGTAGTTAAGACAAAAAAATAAAAGATATGACAAATGCCGGAAGTGAATTCGTAAAATTCACCACATCAATCAATTTTCAATAACTTAAGCACTACACTTTGGTGTATAGCGTTTTTTTTTTTCGTTCTTGTAATTTTCACAACCATTTCATGATGTATTCTATTTAATTTATATTTAATTACTTTTAATAAGCTATTGTTTAGTATATCATTGCATATTATATGTATAGAGTATATTTACTTTTACTATCATAGTGTAAGGATATTTAATATTTAATTAATGCACATTTATAAATGTATTTTGCATTTTATTTGAATTGATTATTTAATTAATTTAAAACCTTATTATACATACTTTGTATATTAATATCCAAAATTTTTCTATATCCTCAAAGTATGTTAACAATTTTTTCTTTTTTATAAGCGTTATGAGGCTTATATTATTTTTATTATTTGTTCCCCAAGTCCTTTCTTCATATTTTAGTCTTGCGATATTTATTATATATTTTTATGAATAAGTAATGAAACGTGGCTACTAACTTTGAAGTAGGAACAAAGTTTTAAGGTAATGGAAATAAGATATTGCATAGAATATTCAAATAATATTTGCATAGATAAAGGACGACTCCACTGGATAAATCGGAACTGTGTCGCGACGATTAACGATTAACGATGGGCTTGAAATTTTTTTAAAAATGTTAAGGAATTCCTTGAAATTACTATGAATTAAATCTACGAGGAGTAAACCTAGACGTAGGTGGGACAAACATCGAGAATGAAAGAAAAAATTTCGTTTCTCTATATAAACTAGCATCAGCTGATCGATCAATTGAATGTCGGACTGATTTTTTTTTATATTTCGACGTTGCCCAGAACAAAAGTTGCTGTTCATAGTGTCACTAACAAGTACCTAACAGTTTTTCAGTGAATATGAAATAACCCTATAAAGAATTTCATCTATGTATTGAAAATTAATAAGGTAAAAGATCCGCAAAAAAAGTCACGGATACGGATACGGATCTTTCTTCTCCATTCGGATATCCGCGGATACTGATATCCGACACATCACTATTTAGTAGTGAAGATAATTTTTTTAATTTTATTATGAACACATCATTCAGATATTACTTGCAATAGAGCAACTATGGAAAGTACGTCAAAATAAATAAAGGAAACATTCATGATAGTACTAATATAAGAAGCTCTCTAAAAATTCAGGTAGCTCTCGAATGAATACGCACACCGTATTTCCTGAAGGATATGAAATTGCCAATCAATAAATTAAAAATCTCGAATATCTAAGGACCACAAGGCAACTGATATTCTAAAATATGTAATTGTGAAAAGGTATAAAAATAAATAAATACAATACATAAAGCCGAAGCGGGAGAGACGGAGACCTTGAAGGGAGCTCTGAATACATTACTCCCACTCCCTCTGCACATGCAACAATCGATCTCTAACTTATAAATAGAGCCTCTGTGGCTACTCAAAGAACAGAATCGAGATATCGAAAAACATTGATATATCGTACGATCATTCATTACAACATTAGTCATGGGTTATTTTTTTAAAAATACGTTTATTTGTGAATAATAAATATTTATTTTAAATATTTTTGTTTTGAAGAGAAAAGATTTGTCCTGGCCGGGATTCGAACCCGGGTCGTCTGCATTTCCGTTGAAGTGCTCTAAACCACTGGGCTACCGGGGGTCGTATCTAAGTCAGACAAATCTGTTCTCTTCACCGATCCTATATCCCCGTGTTCTCGCCTTTTGCGGTTTATACAAGGGGAAGAATGTTCATTGAACATCACTATAATTAGGATCTTGTTGACTTACGTCAATATATTATTTATAATATTTTTTTTATTAATATTTATCTATTTTTATTAAAATGTATTTATTTTATTTTGGATCATCCTTGACCAGTAGAATAAGTAATTATGCCAATAATTTTATTCTATCTTTGATAATATCTGGTTTCATCAGATGTATGTATAAGGAAGTAGATCTCTTATCATGGTTATTTTGTGAATGGTCTTGGGTTCATTACATGGTAGATGCTGTAATGTTTCTAGGACAGTTGGTGCAGGGAGATGATCTGTACACGAGATCCCCCAAATAAGGATACCCACTTTATGGAGGCTGGGTGAGCCCGGGAGGGTCTGTAGGTCCTACAGGGTCAAACCGCGACTGTCAAAAGATCAAATAACTTTTCTGCCACATCCGGATTTAGACCCGGAACCTTCCTACCGTCATTTTATAAGACATTACAAAGTAGTTGAGGAGTTTCGTAAACCATGTACAAAGATGATTGTAGTTTGGTGTTATACGACGTTATTACTGCCCTCATAACTGCTTAAACTATATTTATTTATTAATAAAATGTTAAAAAATGATAATTATCATAAACAATAAAGGATCTAAGTATAAATTTACTAGACTCAAGTTAGTTGAAATCTGTCAACATTCCTGATCTATAGAATGGAACTGAGAAAGACCAACAGAAAAACATCTTTCCCTCTCACCCCAGTACTTCATTAATACACTTCTAAGATACCAATATATACTCAAGATATGCGCAATCAAGATACGTGGTGTATTTTTATATTGTAATATTTTTACGGGGAATTTCAAGCACACCATCGAAGTATTAACCTCAACATATTTAATTTCAATCTCAATTTCATATCTAACGATTTGTAAAATTTTATTAAAATTTTTTCTATTCCTATTTACTCAAACCCTACACATAGAATTGATGATTTTATGAGCATTGTTGTATTATTATTCTAAATATCCGTCAATGAAGTATCGTTAACATGAATATCAAAAGTGATAATAGTGTATAGTAGAGGAAAGATTATTGTACCTTGGGGTAACCACAATGTGGAACTCATTCCCTCCTAACATCCGTCATCCTCCCTCACCATCATCATTTAAATCCTTGCTTTTCCGACATCTCCTAGCTTCCCAAAAAGATGCTCTATAAACAGGCTTGTCATTTGCTTAGAATTTAAGGTATAGAATAATTCATTGTGTATTTAGATGTTTTAATTTTGTTTTTAAGAAGAGGTACATAATGTAAAGAAATTATTGCATGCTAGCTCATGCTTTTAACAGATGTTATTGATTTATCAATTCTCTTTAATTGCTCAATAACTTGTCAAGATTCGTACTTTTTATTAACTTATTATTATTTTTTGTTTAATTATTTCCCTTTAAATTGTTTTCTGTCACTTTTTACACGCTTTATGAATTGTATCATGGAGCCTTCGGGCCAGATAAATATTATGTTTCTATTTCTGTTCATATTCTAAAGGGACTTAGTCCCAGAATAAAGTTACTTTTCTATTCTATTCTATTACAGAATGCACCGCTGCCAGGTTTTACCAAACCTATTTAAGCTTTAAATATACCAGTTGCATATAGTTTTTGCTTTATAAATTAGTAATGATAGCTGGAACGATTATTTTTCAACAAGTGTTTTTCATTTATTAATTATTATAGTACTTTCGAACACAATGGAAGGAAGCTAATTGCTTCTATCGTATAAAACGAAGGCCAGCATTCGACAAAGTTCGGAGTTACATCATTAATCGATACTATACAATCATTAAATCAACTGCCGCGGTACTTCATCCTGATTATGTATTTATATTTATTATATTTCGCCATTTTGTACATTTTTTATTATGATGTTGTACTTTTATAAGTAAATAACGTGTTAGTAGAAGTAGAGTCGATATTATTCTAGAAATCAAAGTTCAGTTTAGTATCGATCATGTACCACCCGATTGAGCCTCTTAAAATTTGAGTAGCCAGTTTGATTAGTTTTGGTATATTGTGTACTTTGCATTAAATCTAAGAATAAAATACTTTTATTTTTTTACTTTAGGCTTGATTTAAAAATAAAATATGGTTTATCAGAAAAAATCCTAAATATTGGAATAGGATATAATTGGTTTTATTTATTAAATAAATGCATTCCATTTTTTCGGATTAAAGAAGCCAGCAACGGTGGCTTTGCAATTTTCCAATTTAAGAAAAAATGTAATTAACTGATCGAGCACGACAAATGACTATAAAATAAAGCGTAGAATGGTCAGGGGGTACAGTCAATAAATCACAAAAAATAAGTTAAACTTAATTAATTTGTGCCTACGTTTCGACCTAACCATCATGGCATGGGGTCTAACTGCAACTGGCAACAATTGATAGTCCATTCACCCTCTGCTCTCATGATCAGGTCATGGTACCTGTGCACAAATAAAATAAGTCTAACTTAGTGTAATTTATTAACTGTACCCCTTGGACATTTTAAACTCTTCTAAGAAATATCTAGTCAATCATTTCCACATGAATACAAACATAAAGGAGTTCCTTAACAATGCATATAAAATATTACTTCAATAAAAACATTTCTAAATATTTTTATTTTGAAGAGAACAGTTTTGTCCTGGCCGGGATTCGAACCAGGGTCGTCCGCATCTCTAGTGCAGTGCTCTAACCATTTGAGCTACCAGGGATCGTAACCGAGCCAGACAAATCCATTCTCTTCACCGATCCTATAAAACATTTCTATATGATAAAGAGAGATATATTTGAAAAGTTGAGCCAGAGACAAAAGCACCGATAAATGGAAAAAAATGGACCGAAGAAAGAAAAGCTGAATTCTCGCAAAGAATGAAAACCTGGTGGACAAATAAGAAGAACAAGAAGCACAAAACGTGAACCATCTTTACTTGGCGTCTTCCACTTCAGGAGTTTTACGACTAATAATAATAAAATAAAATAAAAAATCTGTACCACTACAACCCGTGAACGGGTCTGGGGTTCAGTACATGGTAGATACTGTACTGCTTCATGGACAACGGTTCTGCAAGGAGGAGACTTGCCCTAGATCACACTCAAAAGCCAGATGTTCTCCCCTTATTTAGGGTACCCTACTTTTATAACATTTTATAGAGGCTGGGTGAGCCCAAGAATGGTCCTAGATACTATATGATCCATCTCCGGCAGCAAACAGACTAAATAAAAGTCTTGCCTGCAGCGGGTATTGAACTGAGCCACTCCGTTTCATAATAATAATAATGAGAGATAATGTTTATATGTAGAAGTGACATACGAAACGAATATATGAGAAAATCTGTTCAGTTTTGAGCAGACGCGAGGGATAGTAACTAGTATTCACTGTTAATAATTATTTGTTTATAAGTTAGAATTAGACATGCGCTAATATCTAAAATAGTGAAATTCATTATTATGAGTGATAGAACATCATAAAAAAGCACTGCAGTCGCAAATCAAAAATAATGTATATTCTGAATAAAAAAAGTTTTTCTCAGTTATATTTTTTTCATTTGTGCCAAACTGCATTTGTATAATTACTTAAATAAATATTCTTATTAAAAAAAAAATTCTTGCCATAATTTCTCCGGGTTTACCAGGGCACTGTTACTATTATATACATCTGTGTTTTCTGGTTTATGGTTCGGTTAACTTATCGTCTGATTGTGGATAATATCCAACAATTAATCCATTTTTTTATTTATCCATAATACAGCAAACAGAGTAATAAAAAAAATAAATGATTATATAATTACATGTATATAACCAGTATAAGACAAACTACACCGTAGGACTTCAGTAATAAATCTAAACACTAACTAGACAGCATTGATGATCTCGATTTGCTTAATTTGTGACAGGACCTTGACAAAGACAGCACGTGGAACAAGGTAGCTATTAATACAGAATGACATCGCGCAATCGGATCAGCGACCTTCATCTTGATGATAAACATTCAGCTCGAACAAGTATTTCGTATTGACCTTTAGCGATCTTTTTAGAACGCAGTTGTATTAATAGCGACAAAGATGATAAGATAAACATTGCATATAATTAACATTATTTACGGAAGCAGAGGAACGAGTTAGGACCATAACTCTGGAGCTTAGCAGTGAGGCTGTAGTAATAATACCGCTATCCGGACAGGTCTCCAATTACCTAGAGGGTTGACCTCCATAGCTAGCTGAGCCAAGAATCCACTTCGGCATTCAAATCGCTAATTAACTAGCCTTATCGTCTATTCCCCGCCAGGGATCGTCCAAAATTAGTCGGAGTGGTATGTCATTATATAACATATACAAAAATATATCAGAAGAAAATGTATAAAAAATTGACATTAATAAATATTATAACAAAAACAAGAAACGAATACCCATGAAGGTTTTAAGTCCAGTACGTAGTAGAGAATATCCTGATTTATCCTAGGTCACGCTCTAGAGGCTGGATGAGCCCCAGGAGGGTCTGTAGGATACATTCCCAGCTGTTATAACATATTAAAGAAAATCTGCCACAGCCGGATTTGAACCCAGGACCTACATCATGGCAATCATTCAGCGCTCTATCACTGAGCCTCTTCACCTCCTTAATATACATAATACAAAAAATTATAAAATTTAAAAAAAATCAATACCACTACAATCCATGAAGGGTATTGGAACCAGTACAGACGGTACTACTGGGTTAAGTGCAACGATTGTACGGGGGAGAGGTGATCATTCGCAAGATTTCCCCTCAAATAAGGGTACCCACTTTATAGAGGCTGGGTGAGCCCAAGGAGGGTCTGTAGATCTCACATCATCTATGGCATAAATATAAATAATTTATGAGCCACAGATAGATTGGAACACTTATACTACAATACTCGTATATATGATAATTAGAGACACTGATTCATAGCTTTAATTTTTAAGAAATGTAGCATTAATTATTGAAAAAATAGCTTTTATAGCTTTAATTTTGCGTTTTATTACCGTTTATAGTCACATAGGATAACGTCAAGGAATGTGAGTCGGCAAGAGTGGAAATACAATTCAATTAGCAAAACCACTTGAAACATGTTTATTATATTATTGATTGAAACTCAACATGATACTTGTTTCTACAGTTGAGTGTGTCATGTTCGTTCTACGATAACACAAGATATAGCGACTAAAAATCTTTCTGCGTCAACACTATTCACAGGCCTCCACACAGTCATCAGAGCTGAATTATGTCTACAGTGACTCCATCCCTCAATAGCTCTACAAGCTGCCTTTGAAAATAGCTGTTACCTTCAACTGAAATTTACTGTCATCAACAGATTGGAATGTTGGTGCAAGCCTACTTTTACTTGATAAAAGAATAGTGTCTGATCCCTGGACATTCTTTCCTACAATCGCAGGATTGAGCATTTTACCTGCGTGCTAAAGAAATAGATTACTGCTAGACAAGTCTCTCTTATTTGGGTTACGACAACCCGGTTCTATACCTCCTCCACAACCTTTAAGATTTGGCAGGGAAAACACCATCACTCAATTTATTTCAAAGTAAGGCTTACTACTATATTATTTTATAAAAATAAAATTACAAATCGTATCAATAATTAGATTTTACATAATGTTTTGAACTTTGCTGTTGCTCTCCTGAAAAATTCAAAATTTTGACTTAAGCCCTTATGACCGCGCATCAAAGATATGTCAAGGGGATTAGGCAGCGTCATCGATGAAACCTCCCTGGAGGCTACAATTTTTCCTAAACTTCCAACAATTATCGTTATATTCCCACAATTCCACAATTTACACAAAACCTTGACAAATTATATACCAAAACCTTTCTCGTGAAGCGCTTTATCTATCGATACTCTTCCAGTATCCCAAACAATATATCCACTAGCCTTAACATGCATTCCTCTTACAGATGGTAACAGAAATCACTACGTTTACTTATCTTAACAACCCCTAACATAAATCCGTAGTTGCGAAGAACAGTATGCAATTCGTGATTCATTCGAAGCTAGCTATTCCTAACAGAAATAACCAAGGCATTGCCAACTCTAAAAATGCACTTCCAAACATCCGGACTCCATGCAATCTTCCGTTTATTCCAAGAGTATGCTTACGCAAGAATCGGATAAAACGAAATCCTATATGCGAAGGTTATATATTCTTAGGGATTGAGGTGAAAAGGCCCTAGTGATGAACGAGTAACTAATCAAACAAATGAAACAAGAAGGTGAAAACAAATATATGGCTTTACAAAGGTAATTAATTGATCCGATGATAAAATTAATTAAAATAAAATTTAAGTGATAGAACAAATAACAATTCAATCCACTACAACTATTTCTAGAGAACAAGGGAAATTTTCGAGATCAAGCTCAAACCGGCAAGTTTTTCTCTCAGTTAAGGGTACCCTTTTTAAAAAGACTAGGTGAGCCCCTGAAGGGTCTGTAAATCCCACACGGTCCACCAGTGGCTGACAACAGATTGAACAATTCATCTGTCACAGTTGGACTTGATCCCGGAACCTTCAACATAGGAAGTGAGCACTCGACGCATTGAGATAGCCGGCTTCCTCGCTGATATAAAGAAATTAGTGAGTCTATTCTACCAGAGCCTGAAATTAGTTACTAACCCACTTTTATCCTATTATTAAATCTATAAGTGAAAGAAAACAGTCCGGGTTGAGGTCAATAAATTTCTCTTAGATAAGGAGAAATGTTAATTTAGTAGCCAACGTTTTGAGCTACTTTGCAGGTCGTCTTCAGGGCTAAATATGTAAAATACGGACAAAAGAAAATTACTAAATGATTAAAAATGACTGAAAATGGTGAATATTAAAATTGAAATGTACAAGCATCAAGAGTATTAATAACTAAGTGGCAGGAGGTTGTACAGAAAGTAAGTAATACAAAGAAATAAAAAAAGAAGATAAAAAAAAAAGAACGTCAGTTATCCGAAAGTTCAATTACCGGAACTGCTTTTTTTTTTCAAATGTAATTTTAATTAATTTGATCAGATGATCCAGTTACTTATTTGTATTGTTATTTTAAATAAAATTTGAAGAAAAATAAAATGTTTTTTTCCATTGCCCCCTTAATGACGTTCATGGAAAAAATCATTTTATTTTTCGCCAAATTTTATTTAAAATAACAATAATTTTAACAATACAAATAAGTTAATAACTTAGCAATAAAGCATTACTTGGAAAATATTAAAACCAAAACCAAAAATCAACTCACAAATGTTTACAGTTCATAGTAAACAAATACCTATTAAAGGCTTATTTTTTTTTTTTTTTTTGAGAGAGAGAGAGAGAGAGAGAGAGAGAGAGAGAGAAAAACACATTTTATTGAAATATTACAGTCTGCCACTTGTGGGCAAAAAGTAATAGTGCTAAATAGCTTACAGGAAAAAAAACAACGTATTAAAGCCTAAGTTCATTTTTTAGGGCCCCCTTAATGACGTTCATGGAAAAAATCATTTTATTTTTCTTCAAATTTTATTTAAAATAACAATACAAATAAGTAACTGGATGATCAAATTAATTAAAAATACATTTGAAAAAAAAAAACAGTTCCGTTAATTGAACTTTCGGATAACTGACGTTCGGTTAATCGGCGCTCCACCTTCTTTTTTGATTTCTTTGTATTACTTATTTTCTTTATTACTTTCTCTACAACCTCCTGTCACTTAGTTATTAATACTCTTGATGCTTGTACATTTCAATTTTAATATTCACCATATTCAGTCATTTTTAATCATTTAGTAATTTTAGGCTTTAATACGTTGCTTTTTTTTCCTGTAAGCTATTTAGCACTATTACTTTTTGCCCACAAGTGGCAGATTGTAATATTTCAATAAAATGTGTTTCTCTCTCTCTCTCTCTCTCTCTCTCTCTCTCTCTCTCTCTCTCTCTCTCTCTCTCTCTCTCAAAAAAAAAGAAAAAAAAAAGACTTTAATACGTATTTGTTGACTAAGAACTGTAAACATTTGTGAGTTGATTTTTGGTTTTGGTTTTAATATTTTCCAAGTAATGCTTTATTGCTAAGTCATTAACTTATTTGTATTGTTAAAATTATTGTTATTTTATATAAAATTTGACGAAAAATAAAATGATTTTTTCCATGAACGTCATTAAGGGGGCCCTAATCATTTCTCGGAAACAGCAAAAAAATGAACTTAGACTTTAATACTTTTTTTTCCTGTAAGCAATTTAGCACTATTACTTTTCGCCCACAAGTGGCAGATTGTAATATTTCAATAAACTGTGTGTTTCTCTCTCTCTCTCTCTCTCTCAAAAAAAAAAAGAAGACTTTAATACGAATTTGTTTACTAAGAACTGTAAACATTTATGAGTTGATTTTTTGTTTTGGTTTTAATATTTTCCAAGTAATGCTTTATTGCTAAGTCATTAAATTAGTTGTATTGTTAAAATTATTGTTATTTAAAAAAAATTTAACGAAAAATAAAATGATTTTTTCCATGTAGGTAATTTCATTAGTTTCTCTCAATCCATTCCTATTCATTTGGTTGGTTTTTTAATTTTTATTTTTGGTTTTTTCCACCACGGTTGGGGGAGAACCTGATATATATATATATATATATATATATATATATATATATATATATATATATATATATATATATATATTATCAGGAGTAATACAGAAAGGAAAGCAATACAGATAAATCTAACAGGAATGACGGAATACATAAAGGCGATGGTGGATATGAAGAATTAATATTAGAATAAACCTAATTGAGCTGGAAAAATACAGTAAACTGATGATGTGTACAGATGTTAATGAAATATTATAAAGGATAGTTGTAGCACATAATTTAATAACTGGTAAGGCACAATAAGAACGGAAAACATAGTATATTATGAGAAATGTCATGCAAAATTGTATAAAAAGTGCGATCAGAAAGTTACGATTGGTGGCCTGTATTAGACAATAGTATACATCTAAAAGGACAATAATAATGTTGTAAAGTAAAAATATAAATAAATAAAAATAGTAAGTAAGATGAAGATAAAATAAATGATGCTGATTTGATGAATAAAGGTGAGAAATAAATAAACTTATATTATAATTAATTAAATTTGGGCTTTCACCGTTGCTGTTCAATTGTGCACCAGAGAAAGTAGTCAGAGAATGGAACACAAATATAAAGAGTGGTATAAGATTGGGTTCCAAAAAGAAGAACCTTAAAATAAATTGCATTGCTTTGGCAGATGATACGGTCCTGTTTGCTGAAACAATGGAAGAACCACAGGAGTAAATCCTTGAACTAAAGAAACAAACAGCTAAATTAGGTCTTCACGTCTCCTTCGAAAAAACTAAGATTATGACAAACATCAAACGCCCAAGTAAATACTTCAAAGTCCAAGAACAAAAGATTGAAATAGTAAATAATTCAAATATCTCGGAGAATGGATTAGTTGGAAGGCTGGGGAAAGCAAAGCAATGGAATTCAGAAAAAATAAACATGAACTGGCCTTCCAACTAACAAAAGATACTTACAACAAAAAATCTCTTTCCTGGGGATCCAAAATTACACACTACAAGCCAGTGATTAAGCCAGAAGCACTATATGCAGCAGGAACACTACACATGAACTTCAAAGGTCAAATGGAGAAACTTGAGCTAAAGGAAAGGAAAATTTTAAGATAGTACACATCAAGAGTGAAACTTTGTACAGGAAGAAAATTGAAAAACTTTTAGATACTATGCGAAAAAGGAGAATACATTTTTATGGTCATCTTCTCAGAATGAACCCTAACAGATTGACCCAACAAATCTTTGACTTTTTCCGTAACCGCAAAACAAAACCCAACTGGTTTAAAGAGACTGAGAAAGACCTAGCAGAATTAAAGATTTCATAAAATTCACAAATTAATCGAACAGCTAAATTAATTACTAAAGATGAAAACATAAGGTTCCAAGACAAATCTACACAAAAATCAGAACCCATCATTTCGGAGGAAGAGAGGAAAAGAAGATCAGAAAGAATGAAGAAATACTGGGTACTAAGAAACTTTAAGAAAATAAGAAAAGAACAACACTCAAAGAAATGATCGATCCAACGTCCCAAAGAGGGTGAAACGAAAAAATAATAATTAAATTAATTATAATTAAATGTATAATTTTTAATTGAAAACATAAGCAAAAACAAGAATTAAAAAATTCATATATAAAGAATAAGTATTCTCATTTATATTTATTAATTGTTATTTTGATGGTAATTATTTTTAAATATTTTTTTGTGAAGAGAAAAGATTTGTCCCGGCCGGGATTCGAACCCGGGTCGTCTATTTAAATCATTTCTCTCCAATAAAAAAAATATTTAAAAATAAATATTCTTGTCTAAATAAATTTTACTGTGCGCACTAGAAATGAATTTGAAAAATTACCTGTAAATTCTTCAAATGCAAATATTTCAAATGAACTCAGTCTAACCTGAAACAAAATAAAATAAAACAATTTATTAGATACATTTAATGGATTACATATTATTTTTATTATTACTTACACAGAACTGAACATGAATCACTAAAATAATATCAGAGAACTAAAAAGTTAAGTATCTACTGGAGTAAAATTAAATGCATAGTTTTATAATTTGTAAAATTCTTAATAAAAAAAAAAAAAATAAACGCTAATTTACTAACAATTCTTTTTTTTTTTTAATTTACTTATTGATATTTACAACTGTATTACAATAATACATCAAGTAAATAGGCTATATGATACATAATGACATGAATTAATGGCAAGTAGAGAAACTACCCACTGGTAGTACTCAAATCACTAGTTCAACTAAGAAGGTCACGTGGCCATCTTCTTTTCAGACGCCTCGGAGGATTATCGGGAATAGAAGAGGAAGCTAGGTTTGAGTGGGAATGAAGTTTGTTATGAAAGGAAAGATACCGGGTTCGGGCCAAATCAGCAACAAATGGGACATTAAGGTCGTTATGGATGACGGTATTATTAACAAAATAAGGAGCGTTGAGGATTTTACGAAGGATTGTAGGGATTGGATACGAGAAGAATTCGATGGCTTAGTGGAGCCCCAAAGCTCTACTCCGTAAGTCCAAATAGGTCGTATGATGGTCATGTAGATGAGTCTTTTGTAGTTAATTGGGAGGTTAGAGCGTTTGTCCAGTAAGTGTTGAAGTAGCCTGAAACGTCGAGCGGTTTCTTGTCTTTTCAGTCTTGTATGAGGATTCCAGGTTAATCGTTTGTCGAGATGCAACCCTAAGTATCGGATCTGTTCTACAGGCACAAGTGGGATATTATTATAGGATACTGAAGGGCAAGTCATTGGTTTACGACGTAAGGTAAAAGTGATTTGATGCGATTTTTGAGAATTTATTTTAATTCTCCAGTTTTGACACCATTCTTCAAGATCAGTGATATAGGATTGGAGGCTTTAAGATGCAATAACTGGATTGGTGTTGACTGATAATACACATGTATCATCAGCATACGTGGTAAGGATAGTATTAGGATGTCAGCTGTATAAACTGTATAAAGGATTGGTGCAAGGATACTACCTTGAGGAATTTACTAACAATGAATGGCGAAAATTCAAATTTTAATTTTAGTTTTATTCTTATTACATTTTGTTTATTATTAATATCATAGGCCTGCAAGAAAGACGTGTAGATTTTTTTACATTAATATATTTTTAAAAAAACTAGAATAAGAGAAAAAATAGAATAAGAAGGAAAATCCTGAAATAGAAATGTTAAAAATAAAACCGACATGTGATGTTTAATTGACAACAAACAAATCGCAAGTTAAAAGGAAATGAACTACAAATACATCACTAGATAACACTAACATTGCGCAATACTATTTCTAGACATTAGCATGTTAAAAAGAATCAAGGACAAGTAAACACGTATAAATATAGTGTTAACAAAAATTGTATTTTCGCAAAACTAATAATTAATAATGATAATTTTATTAGCGAGGAGTGGAGTGCTATCGATGGGTAGTTTCTCCACAAGTGTTTTCATGTCATATTCTACATTTTTGCACATTTACTTGATATAATACCATTATAGTTGTAAATATCATTGAATTAAATAAAAAAAAAAAAAAAATTAGCGAGGAGGATAGCTCTATGTGTAGGAGATGACAACTTATCCAATGAGTCGAAGAAAAAATGGACAATTTAAAAAGAGCTGTTATATTTGAGAAGATATTGCAAGTATATTTTTCATTGTAATTTAGTGCAAAGCTGTAAGTATTGTAAAAGGTTTTTAAAACATATATAAACATCTCGAAGTAATAAATCATTGTAACTTCATAACTTGAAGAGCCTTTTATTTTTCTTGTCATTTTTCTAAGATATAAGATGGCTCATGCTCTATAAACAAATCGGATAGAGTAAAATAATTTGACCCTATTACCTACTGATAGATCTTATAAAATAAATTTTCCATTTTCATAATTTAATTAAAGGATATAATGAAATATTTAAAATAAAATTTAAAAAAAGAGTCCTCAAGGTAGTATCCTTGGCCCAATCCTTTATACAGTTTATACAGCTGACATCCCAACTCATCCTAATACTATCCTTACCACATATGCTGATGATACATGTGTATTATCAGTCAATACCAATCCAGTTATTGTATCCCAAAGCCTCCAATCCCAGATCACTGATCTTGAAGAATGGTGCCAGAACTGGAGAATTAAAATAAATTCTCAAAAATCCCATCAAATCACTTTTACCTTGCGTCGTAAACCAATGACTTCCTGCCCTTCAGTGTCCTTTAATAATATCCCACTTGTGCCTGTAGAACAGATCCGATATTTAGGGTTGCATCTCGACAAACGATTAACCTGGAATCCTCATACAAGACTGAAAAGACAAGAAACCGCTCGACGTTTCAGGCTTCTTCAACACTTACTAGACAAACGCTCTAAGCTCCCAATCAATTACAAATGACTCATCTACATGACCATCATACGACCTATTTGGACTTACGGAGTAGAGCTTTGGGGCTCCACTAACCCATCGAATTCTTCTCGTATCCAATCCCTACAATCCAAAATCCTTCGTAAAATCCTCAACGCTCCTTATTTTGTTAAGAATATAGTCATCCATAACGACCTTAATGTCCCATTTGTTGCTGATCTAGCCCGATCCCGGTATCTATCATTTCATAACAAACTTCATTTCCACTCAAACCCTCTGGTTTCAAACCTAGCTTCCTCTTCAATTCCCGATAATCCTCCGAGGCGTCTGAGAAGAAGATGGCCACGTGACCTTCTTAGTTGAACCTGCGATTTGAGTACTACCAGTGGGTAGTTTCTCTACTTGTCATTATGTATCACTCAGCCAATTTACTTGTTATATTACTGTAATATAGTTGTAAATATCAATAAATAAATAATAAAAAAAAAAAGAGTTTTTGTAGATGTTTAATTTGAACCATAATTTAATATATATATATTTTTTAAATATTCAAAGTTTGGTTTTAATGTAATATTACCACCCCTAGTTTAAAAAAAAATAATTTTAAAATGAATGTGACTTTGAGGTATCTATACTTAAATTATTACTAGTTATTTTGGACACTTTATTGCATTTATTAAATTATGTATTTTAGTATAGTTATTATTATTTACCACAGAATTATTAGACTTATAACTGTTATAAAGTTATATAAATGATTTGTACTGATGCAGAAAACTAATTGTAAAAAATTGAAAATGACACAGTGTTGTCGAAACGTCTCAAATGATCAATAAGGATTAAGAATAGAATAATGACTGGAAAATGGTTTTTTCTTTCCCAATATAAATTCCTAAAGAAATGAGCCCAGTTCATAAGAAAAAAATTATTTAAAAAATTCATTATTTAATTAAATTTATTTTTCCTATTTAAATAATTGAAATATAATTACTTGAAAATATTGACCGTATATAAATTAGCTAGTCATACGAAATATCCCTTTTATATTTACTAGAACAGTAAATGTAAGTTATCTCTAAGTTTTTATTGATGTGATATTTTATTATACATTGAAGTACAGTAGGACGGACCGTAACGGAGTCACAACCCTCCTTATTCCCATAGTTACTTCTCCCTTGGATTGTTTTGTGTTTAACTTGGATCTGTTAATTCCCATTTGCTTTTTTGTAGACATTTTCACGATTTACGACTATCTGCGACCTTTCCACTTCCTTGTTGGCCTCTTGTGTGTAATCCACATAAAACTAAATAAATTAGTTTTCGAGACAAATATCTGTCTCATACTTGGCTAGTTTTACACAAATTCTCTTTACTAAACTAGCGAAAAATGTGGAAACGTCAACTTTCCATTATAGCGGATGATGCCAACTCCTCAATTAATAGTTATAATGTGCTTATTGGTTTTAATTTAATTATATTAATTATATAAAGGTCCCTTAGCAATTTAATCTGCATTATATCACTGTAAAAATTAAACTGTCGAAATACTAATTAATTATATGAAATGTTTAAACTATGATGTTGCTGGAAAAACATTATAACTATTATTAAATTTAATAATCCTAGCTGACATTAAATTATTAACTCATTTAATGGTGCCCTAAAAACTAGACATGTTATAGTAAATTTAATTGTTCCCATGATTTTGTTGAATTGCCCGTAATTAAAATAATCGCTCCTAAATTTTCTTCAGTTAATGAATATTCATAAAATTAATTTTCAATTAACCAAGTCAAATTTATATGGTTCTAAACTTGTAGTTTTTAATGTGATAAATATCTCGACTTATCAAGCTAATAGAATATAGCCAAGTATTTACGGTGGTTACTAGTTGGGCCATAATAGCAAACAAGTTACACGAATTATATATTTTATAATTTCCGATTCAAATAATTAATAATTAGTTATTAAAGTCGCCTATATATTGATTGAACAGGATTTTACTTATTTATTATTTATTTATTTATTATTTATTATTTAATGCGTAACTAGAGAAAAAATATTATTTTATATTAAAAAAAAAAGTCCTACTATGGATTCAATGTGGGTTAGAGGCCTTATTCAACGGTTTTGTAGGGAAATGATTTGTCCAAGGTGCTGAAACGCCATGTTTCCCCCTATTTAACCACAGTATAGAGGCTGGAGAGCCCCAAAAGAGTCACATGGTTGATCTATTGCTGTTAACTGATTAAATAATTCAATTTAACCCTGTAGAGTCCCAATGTTCAGGTTCTATCATCTCCATTTAAACGTTTTCAATATTCCGGAAGATGTAATAGGTTATCAGATGAGGATCGGTTTACAAGGAAAAAGGTGAGATTCCATAAAAACCTGACCTGTAACCACTACGACCCGTGAACGAGTCTGGGGTTCAGTACATGGTAGAGACTCGTTCACTTCGTTGTTCATTGACAACGGTTCTGCAAGGAGGTGACTTGTCCTAGGTCACGCTCAACCGCCAGGTTTCCCCCCTTATTTTAGGTACCCTATTTTTATAATATTTTATAGAGGCTGGGTGAGCCCCAGGAGGGTCGTAGATCCTATATGATCCATCTCCTTCCGCAAACGGACTAAATAAAAGTAACTGCCTGCAGCGGGATTTGAACCAGGATGTCCGGCATGGCTAATCAGTGCTCCACCACTGAGCCACGCCGCTTCCATTAATAACCCGGGTATTAAGTTTAATATACCATATCTACAATAATCCCACCCTTTTTAACAACAAAAAAATAATTAAATGATTATAAAATATTTATAAATTATTATAAAATACTAAAGGCGCTATACCGACTGGGAAGCGTCTGAGGGGTAGACCGAGGCGTAGGTGGGAGGATTGCGTTAAGACTGATCTGGCAGGTTTGGGTTTGGATGGTGCTCCGTGGAAGGAGGTTTGTAAATGGAGGTTGGTGGTATCGGCATCGAGCCTTCGGGTTCGCTAAGCCTTTTATTTATTTATAAACTACTAAACGACTATACATAAGATCATCTCAGGGCGTCCTACAAAGTTGGTGACATGACTAAGAAAAAAGTGGCTACTATTATTGGAGAAAATAAAGGGCTTTCTTAATTATTACATTTTTTTATTATGAGTATCTATAACGTAACACCTGGTGAGAGGAATTATTTGCTTTTTTTTTTCTTGGTTCGTTCATAACTGAAATGAACAAACCAAAAATAAATAAAAATATTAATTTTCTTCTTTTTCTTCAAGTTGGCAAGAGTATTCGTTCACGCGTGATACGTATTTTTCGGATTAAATGAAGGACGTGGCAGAAAAATTATACTTTCTTGTCGTCAGCCATGGATCGTAGGTCTCTCATGGTGGAAACATTCAAAACAGGTCTTTGCATAACCGTTTTCTTAGAATAAGAAGTCTTTACAATATATAATCAAGTTCTTACATAGATTTTAACGGTGGAGTTGTTTTTTCTAACAGTAACATATGATAATTACATCTTAAATTCATGTGCACGATCAATTATCTTTAATAAATAGACTGAAACGACAAGAAACTACATGACTATTATGAGGCCTATTTTGACTTAATGAGTGGAGGTTTAGGGCTCCGCTAAGCTAGAAATCCTGTCGTATCCAATCCTTACAACCTTAAATCCTCAATGCCCCTTACTTAGTTAAGAATAAAATCATTCACAATGACTTCAATGTCCAATTTGTTGCTGATTTGGTCAGAACTTCAACAATTACTGATAATCCTCCGAGGGGTCTGAAAAGAAGATGGTCTCGTGACCTTCTAAGATTAATTTGTTATTTGAGAATTACCAGACCGTAGTTTCTCAACTTGCCTTTCATGTCATTATTATCATACATTCTATTTAACTTGTTCCATCATTATAATACAGTTGTAAATTTCAATAAATACATTTAAACAACTTTTAACAAGGATAAATACATTGATATATTAATGGATTAATTCGTTATTTTAACGTTTAGTTAAGGCTGGTCACGACCTAACTGATACATTTGGCAACGACCAATAGAAATAAATAAAACAGACAAAGACCAGAAGGAAAAGAGGTATCTTCTAAAAGCAGCAGAACGCTGAAGAAGGGTATTAGAGAATCACTACGTGGGGATGTTGAGAAGAAGCAAACTGCATGTGCTCTTTGTCTTAAACAAGAACTATTTCTGGAAGCCTTTTCGCCGACCTTCGGGTTTATAAATACATTGGCCAATCCGAATTTAAACTGGGCCATTTCCTCTTGCCAATCCCAATTTAAAAGAAAAACTATTTCTACCTATTTCTATTTCTCCCTCCCCTTCTAAGAAGTACAGGAAAAGCAAGAGAGAGAGAGAGAGAGAGAGAGAGAGCGAGAGAGAGAGAGAGAGAGAGAGAGAGAGAGAGAGAGAGAGAGAGAGAGAGAGAGAGAGAGAGAGAGAGAGAGAGAGATAGATCCCCCGACGTGAAATACATCTCATCTATTCATACGCTCAGTTTCCTTAACTCCTCTCACTTCATCTACTACGCAGATATGTTCAAAGATGTCTCAACATAAAACATAGATTCAGTAACAAGTAGTAGTGATTAGAAGTAGTTGATACGTCTCTGAGCCAAATGTACATAATTATTTTAACGCACTTATATTTAAAAAAAAAACTGTACCACTATAATCCGTGAAAAGTCCGTATGGTAGAGATTATACTGTTTCTTGGATGGTTGTATTGGGATGTAAATTGTCCTAGATCACACTCAACCGCCAGATTCCCTCCCCCCTTATTTTGGGTACTTACTTCATGGAAGCTGGGAGAGCCCACATAGGAGCCGCTAACAGATTAAATAAAAACGTCTGCCAGCGATCGGGATTTGAACCCAGGACCTACGGCAAGACAACCCAGCGCTATACCACTCATCCACTCCGCTCCCGCTTATATTAGCTTCGGCTTATCTTTTCAGTGAACTTCAAAACGACTAATTTTCTCTTTATATTTGCCTCTACACCTTTGAAGTACAAACAACTGGCAATCAGCAGATTGGGTGACAGAATAATACAGAATGACATGAGAAGCATGAACAAGAATAGTACCCAGTAATTTAATTTCCTATGTTAACAGTTACCTCATCCACATCCTTTTTGGTCTTCTGCGAGGCATGAGAGTGGAGGTCATTTTTTCTATCAATGGGTTTGGACGTCCACGTAGATTTTGTTGAATGAGTTGAATGAGTAGGATGTGTTCGCCAATCGTTGGTTATTTTCAGTATGCAGAATGGTATTATAATTGAAATTCCACAGTGCGAAAGATCTAATTAAATTGAAATTTTAAATTTTAATTTTCACACTTTTCAGGAACCGTTGATAATAAAATAATTAAAATTTTTCTCATTTTCCTGAACAGCATCTTCAGGATTAACAATTTTTTATATTCGTAGGCACGGTAATGTCTTGTGGAAAGTCCTATGACATACGGGGCTGAAACTTCGAGACAAGCATATGACTACTTGATGAATCAACTAAGGGGTTTTGGATATTGTGCAACAAAAAAAAATAATAGTTTAAAAAAGCTAATCGAATTAAAAAGCAGAAAATAATTATTACTTAAAAAATACTATAGAACAAGGCTTGATAGCGAACCGAACTAAATGGTTTAAAATACACAATAGTTTAAAAAAACCAAAACTAAAAAGTAGATAATAATTTTTAATAAGGTTAAAATAAAAACAGAGCGATGAACAAAAAATTCTTCTTATGGTACAAAAGCGTGGGGTGTTTTTTAAAGGATATTTTAATAATAATTCTACTTTTACCAAAATCAATCAATAACATATTTACAATTAGCATCACCACCCCACGCTTTTTACAATAAACTTAAACTATTATTTATATTGGGAAAGAGAAAAAAACAATTTTCCAGAGGGTTAAATTTTCTTTGATTTTTATTTTTCTCTTGAGACGTTTCGACAATATGTCATTTTCAATCTTATCACATTTTTTGTTTTCTGCATCGGTAACGAATCATTTACATAACTTTATTATAGTTACAAGTCTAAAATATGTGTGGAAAAATAATAGCATCTACATTAAATTATGTAATTCAACAATTATAAATTGTTTTTATAAAATAAAGTGTCCAAAATAACTAGTAACAAATTAAGTATAGATACCTCCAAATTAAAATCATTTTAATTATTATTTAAATAAAATTCTAGGGAATCATTTATCCTCCATAGTCAAGAAAATACATTAAAAAACCAAACTTTGATCCTTGGAAGACTACATCTCTATTAAGTAATTTTGAATATTTTGAATATTAATTAATGCTTAAGATCAACCATCTCTAAAACTAATAACTTTGTTTTGTTTTTTATGTTTATTTATAAATTTTATTTTAATTATATATTTTAATTAAAATATGAAATAAAAAGTAGATAATAATTTTTAATAAGGTTAAAATAAAAACAGAGCGATGAACAAACAATTCTTTTTATGGTAGAAAAGCGTGGGGTGTTTTTTAAAAGATATTTTAATAATAATTCTACTTTTACCAATACCAGTCAATAAAATATATACAATTAGTATCACCACCCCACGCTTTTTACTAAAAACTTAAACTATTATTTATTTCGATTAATGCTTCTTATTATACAGAATCCTAGTAAGGCTACACCTACATTGGATCCGGTGAGATACGATGAGACGTCGCTAGCAAACCAAATGAGTGAAATATATCGAGAGTTATAACATTTGGTTCTTCAAATTTATAAAATAATTAACAAATAATCTTAACTTTATAAATTTAAAGAACCAAATGGTATAACTCTCGATATTTTTCAGTCATTTGGTTTGCTAGCGACGTCTCATCGTATCACACCGGATCCAATGTAGGTGTAGCCTAAGGAAGAAAATAGTTGGGGGTGCAGTCAAATTAAAACACTAAATAAGTGGGTACTTATTTTATTTTGTGCCGACGTTTCGACCCACTCTGTGGGTCATCTTCAGGGCTAAGAAAGAAAAACAGACAAAACAACAAAATTATAAAAATACATTGCAGTACCAAGTAAATGATAATATAAAAAATATATCTAGAGTAATAGAAATTTAGAACAAAAAAGAGAGGGATATATATGAATAAAAATATTACAGAGTAAATGTACAGAAAGGTGGTGATGTAAAAATTAACAAAGATAAAAGATGTAAAATTATGGAAAAGCTAGTAGAATATATATCAAATATAAAATGTATGATAATTGACTCCTAGGGAGTTTACATAAGTAAAATGAGAGAAAATATAACAAAAATGATGTCAAAGAGTAAATAAAGGAAAAAGAAAAGTAGAAAGTAAAGATATAAATCTAGAGTATAACAGGTAGAAAAGTAAAATGAACATGGAGAGTAGAAAATATAAGTAAGGGGAGAATGAAGTGGTATAAATATAAAATATGAATTAAATATACAAGGGACGTATAGAAATATAAGTAAAAATATGGTTTGAGAATTGAGATAGAATATAAAATGATGAAATAGTGACGTAAAATAATAATGAAATCTTAAAATAACATATGATGGGTGCCAAAGAGCTAATAGGAGGGAAAGGTGTGCAGAATGGAGAAGGAAAGGGGCGAGGAGAAGATATGAGTATTAAAAATGTACTGGCCTAATGGAGAAATAGATGCAGAATCCTAGCCTAGTAACAAAATTATTTTTCTATTCTATCCTCAATGTAAAATTAAATATGACTAAGGCGATTAATAAAATTTTTAGATAACCAATAATGTTATAAAGACATAATACACTAGGGGTGTTATTTAAAAGGTAAATCCTTGTAAAGCAAATCATGGCTTATAAATAGCCAGCAAACATCAAACATCGGCGGAACTTTCAGGAACGATGATTGAAATAAATATGCGAATAAGGAAATAAGAATCACTTGAATAAATAAAATACCAATAGAGCAATTTACGCCTAATATTTTCTTAGTCGAGATTTGTAAATTAGCGATCGTGTTATCTTTAATGACAAGATTCTACAATTAGTTTATTGTTTTGTTGTAACAGTATTATTATTATTCTGGTTCTAGGATCATGCACGAATCCTCAGCTATTTTCTTCCAATCTTGTATTCCCAGCATCTTCAAGTCCTCCTTGACATCGTCAAGACATCTGATCCAAGAGAGTCCTCTGGCATTCTCTCCAAGCGTCCCATACATCCAATTCTCTCTTTATCATTGCCACCACGTCAGGCTCTGCAAACAGCTCCATTAACTCCTCATCGATTCCCCATTTTCGGTTACTCCGCCCCATATTCTTCTAAATATTTTTCTTTCTCATGAGATGAAAAAAAGTTCTGATTTTTCGATCAGGGGCCATGTCTCCCATCCATACATCACTACCGTTCTTACTGTGGTTTTGTATATTTGTAATAGCATTCTTTTGTAGATCGATTTAAACTGCAACAATCTTTGTAGTGAGGAATAATACCAACTCCCTACTGTAATTCTGGCTTTTATTTCGCTCTCTACTTTGTTATCAACTGTAAAACCACACTTCCCAGATGCTTGAAATTGTAAAAATATTACCGAAAATAATAATAAGTTTTCTAGTATGAATATGTTCTTTTTTAAATATGTTATTTATTAATTTCTCTATTCCTTCTTTTTATTTTGAAGAAAGTATAAATCGCTATACTTTATTTTACCTCATTACATACATGTAAAAACAAAAGTAGGCTATTCCTGACAAAAATCACAGATCTTTTGGTAAACGCGCTAATTTTCATTCTATTATGTAAAAAGTAACAAACGCCACTAAACTATACAAAAATAGAAGTCTATTAATGGCGTCATAATAATCTGTTTTTTTACGTTAATATGTAATTCAAGCAAGTAATAGATAAATTTGCGAAATTCATCATGGCAGAATTAAAAATATCTATCTTATCAGAGACATTCGTACACAATCAAACAAACAAAAAAAACTGATAATAATGTCTGGCGGGGAATCAAGATGGAGAGATTACCGAAAGGCGCTATTAATAAAAGGATTATAAAAACAGGAGCCTTCAGGAAATTGGGCCGTCTGGGATATTGTGAGGTGGGGGGGGGGCGATCCATCAGAGGAAATTACAGCTGGGGGAAGATATCCTGTCCAAGGAAAATATCTTTGTTCAGGTCCTTTTTATTAATGCGAGAGGATATCTCAGTGTCAAAGAAGTATATGAAAAGACAAACTTTAAGATCCCATAAAGGAGCTAAAGGACACCATGTCACATTTTTGTAATTTTAGTATTTCTTCAGGAAAGCCAATTTGTATATTTTTAGAGAAACAGCTTAAAGAAAATTATTTACATTATTAATGGCATTGATCTGTAATTGGAAGTATTGATCATTTATTCATTTATGTCAATTTAACTAAATTACTATAAAGTGTCCTTTACCTACAGGACACAGGAATAATATTTAGGAATTATACAATTGAGAAAATATCATCAATACCAGCAGAACTCGGACCCCAGAATGGGAAATAAGGGACTTGAGGAAATCGACAAAGATAAAAAAAAAATATAAAGTGCCAAAAATTAGATGATGAAAAAAATAATAAATCGTATGAATAAAAAAAAGATAAAAAAATGGTATAACTCGCGTAGTACCATGGGTTCTACAACCCATGAATGCCATTGGGTTCAGTATATTGTAGCGAATGTATTGTCTGTAAGCCAACGGCTCTGCAGGAAAGTGAGTTGGCCGAAATTACTCTCAACAGCCAGGATTCCCTCCGATTAGGAGCGACCATTTTACAGAGCCTGGGACAGCCCTGGGAGGGTTCGCATATCCCACAGAACCGATACTGATAACAGAATTAATAATTTATCTGCAGCCGATTTCGAACCCGGGACGTTCAGCTCAGTAACTCAGCTTTTTACATACTAAGGTAGATCATTCCATATGATGTAGTATACATATTTCAATTGAAAAAATTCACTTTCCGGGAGTATTTTATTTTTTTTATTTTTTTTTTTTTAATATATATTTATTGAAATTTACAACTGTATAAAGAATACATCCAGTAAATATTATGATTGAATAAATTGACATGAAAAGACAAGTAGAGAAACTACCCAGTGGTAGTACTCAAATAAAAAGTTTAGCTTAGAAGGTCACGAGGCCATCTTCTTTTCAGACGCCTCGGAGGGTTATCAGGAATTGAAGAGGTTGCGAGGTTTGAAACTAGTGGGTTTGGGTGGAAATGAAGTTTGTCATGAAAAGATTGATATCGGATTCGGGCCAAATCAGCAATAAACGGGACGTTTAGGTCATTGTGGATTACTTTGTTCGTAACAAAGTAAGGAGCGTTGAGGATTTTCCGAAGGATTTTGGATTGTAAAGATTGGATGCGGGAGGAATTCGATGGCTTAGTGGAGCCCCAAAGCTCTATTCCGTAAGTCCAGATGGGTCTAATGATTGTCGTGTATATGAGTCTCTTGTAATGGATTGGGAGCTTAGAGCGTTTATCCAGTAAATGTTGAAGTAGCCTGAAACGGCGAGCTTATTTTATTTATAATTTATTTTATTTTATTTTTTATTAATTGTGATAATTTTTAAATATTTTATTTTCAAGATTTGTCCAGAGCCGGGATTCGAACCCGGGTCACCCACGTCTCCGTCGTGGTGCTCTAACCAACTGAGCTAACCTGGCTCGTAAAACGGCCAGACAAATCCATTACTTTATTTTATAATTGAAACGATTTACTCATTTATTCCGATTATTTCATATAAAAATGTTTCTATAAATAGCCCTGAAGAACGTTCCTTAAATCATAGTTGATCAATTATTTCTTTGACCTCCACCCGTCCCATTATCTTTCCCGTATAGAAATATAATTAAAATATTTATTTAAAATGTCCATATTCACAATGATTCTTCTAGCGATTTAGTTATATATGATCTTTTGATAATGTTATCACCCTGAGCACCCTTCAAAGCCAGATATGATTCATCTTTGTTAGCTCAATGTCGCACAGGTTACAGTAAGTGAACTCTGTAATACCCATCCTTAATGTAAATTGTAAACAGTAATACCCAGTGATCAGTCTGTATTATGTAACTGTTTTTTTCTAGCGAGTTACTAAGACACGCACGTCTTGATTTAGTGATATTGGACATCGTTTTGAAAAAGCACTTGTCTGTTCTTCGAATCAATTTTTTTTATTTATTTACGTGCATCATTTCATAATTGTTTTTACATAACTAATAACGAAATTAAAAGGCAATGCAGAGTATCACGGTTCAGCATTGTGATTCACATTCGTCTAGATATCATAATCATTGGAAAAATTGGTAATTACAATAAAAACAGTAGCTGTTAGATAAATTAAACTTCATACATTAACTTGTTAATTCCTGAATTCCCGATTGAAGGAAATTAAGATACCTACTGTTCTGTGAAGAAACAGAAACTATGAAAGTAAGTACAAATGCCAGTAATGAAGAAGGGCTCTAGATAAAACGAATTTAATTGGTTGCAGAAACGGCATATGAATATTAAAAAAAAGAAAACACTACTTCAACCCACTAAGGGTTTAGGGTTCAGTACATAGTAGAGACTATGGTTTCTAGAACAACGGAGTGGAGAGTGGTAACTTGTCCGAGTACACGCTCAACCTCCATGTATTTTTGCCAATTATAGGTAACCGCATTCCAGAGGCTAGGTGAGCCTCAGGAGCGTCTCTGGAACACGGGCTATCCCATGGCAGTAAATAGTTAAACAACAAATTAAATTATTTATCTGCCACAGATGGATTAGAAGTTTGTACGTGATAGTGGAAGAAACCCTAAAAAGGTAATGAGTTTTAAAACGACTGGTGAACGCACATCATCATTAACAGTAATTTTATGGTTATGGTTTTGGGTGGTAATTCATGGGCGGTGGTATTGGTTTTATTACTAATGGGGTGTATAAAAAAAAATGACCGTTTCACCTTCCCCATGGAGAAAATATGACGACTAACAGTATCATTGGACACACCACACTCCCTGGCAAGTTCGCGAGTACTTGTGGACGGATTTGACTTAACAGCTTCCTTCAGAACCTCATCAATATCCATTAATGGTCGCCCGAAGCCCTTCTTCCTTTCCAACGTCGTATCTCCACTGCTAAATTTTTCAAACCAACGCCGCGCAGTGCGCTGGTCAAGGACACCTTCCCCTTCATATTTAATAATTTCACGAGTTGCTTCAATTTTTTTTCAAATTTTTTTCCCCAGTAATGTCTTAAGATTATGAGGATTTCGTAAGACACTGTCATTTTTATTCTTTGAAATAAATAACTAAACTGAGGCTGTTTTTGAAGAAGTCCAGTGTTAGTAAACAAGTTTAGAGGAGCTCTGAAGGGATTATTAAGTGTTAGTAAATAATAAATAGCATTAAAATATTTATAGACTTTTGAACTCTGGAGTTTGATAAAACGGTCATTTTTTTTTTTATACATGACATTATTATTTTTATTATAACATTAGATTTGAAGCATTAAACGTTAGTTAACGTATAAAGGGTGGAGAGTGGATATAACCACAATCCAATTGGGATTGCGCAGGTTCATCATCATCCTGCGTCCTAAAAATAAACTGAAAAGGATACTTGGAAGGATAGAGTTACGAGTACTTGATGCTAACAGTTATATCTTGAGGGGTCTAAGTTGTTGAGCAATACGTGCTCGAGGTACTCTCAGCCCTCGTGGAAGAAATATCCTAACATAAATAAAGATTATTACAAATGGTCCGATGAGCGTCTAATCTTAATTAAAGAATTTAATAATAAGAAGGTTTAGTGAACCGGAAGGCTCGATGCCGATACGACCAATCTCTTCTTACGAACCTCCGTCCACGGACCACCACCCAAACCCAAATCCTTCAGATCGCTCTTAATCTTTCCACCTACGTCTCGGTATGTTTTCCCCTCAAACGCTTTCCAGTTGGTACAACGTTTATTACCTATTTAGGAAGTCGTTCGTTACCAAGCCTAGCAACTATTTACTAGCCCATCTTAATCTTCGTAACACTATTACTTGAATAATATTAACCGGGAATCTAAGAGTTTACATTTAATAATTGTTAGAGTGGTCACCTGTGATCTTGCAGTTAGCATATAAGATACTACTAACCCCAACATTGCGGGTTCGAAGCCCGGCTAGTGGCCCTAGAATATTTTAAAGGGAGTAAAAATCCTAAGTTATGCCGTTCCACGGGAGGGAATTAAAATGGGGGTTCCGAGCTAGTAGGATGCCAGGTACTCCCATTTAAAGATCCCTGCCCTAATTACACCCTCATGTGCAAAATTTAATACTACCACTGTAGCGTCCCCCGATTATCCAAATCACCATAAGGTGTAACGTTTAAAGAATAAACAGGCAATAAAAATTAGTAGAAATCCTGACAGGTAGCTACGAATATCTCATCATAAACTCCCTTAAGAGGAAAAACAAATTTTATGACCCTTTAAGCTATAATAAAAGGAATGCCAATCGATAAACTAAACGGTAATTAAATATGATCTAATAGTTCCTGCTAACTTGATTTATGTATAACAAGGGTTTTATTACACCAATTTGCAAACATGAATAAATTTCTTTACTGTAGTTTGAAATGCATTGGTATTATAAAATTGAGTTTATAAAAGTTTCACAATCCGTACTGCCCAACAAACTTCTTATCTTGAAATAATTTTAAAAGTTAATTGGTGTAGTACTTAATTTGTACCCCATAATGATCCAATTAAATTATAAGTACTCACTCAGTATCGTTCTGATACATTAATCATATTGCAATAAAAACAATAATTTATTTTAAAGTTATTTATAGAAATTTACAACTGTATAATAGAATACATCCACTGAATATAATGAAAGATGAATAATGACACGGAATAAAGGCAAAGAGAGAAACTACCCAGTGGCAGTACTCAAATAGCAAGTTCAACTTAGTAGATCACGAGGCCATCTTCTTTTTCGACGCCTCGGAGGATTATCAGGAATTGAAGAGGTTGCTAGATTTGAAACTAGCGGGTTTGAGTGGGAATAAACGTCATTCCCACTCAAACCCGCTAGTCATGAAAAGATTGATATCTGATTCGGGCCAAATCGGCAACAAATGGGACATTAATGTCATTATGGATTACTTTGCTCGTAACAAAGTAAGGAGCATTGAGGATTTTACGGAGGATTTTGGATTGAATACGAGAGTAATTCGATGGCTTAGTGGAGCCCCAAAGCTCAATTCCGTAAGTCCAGATGGGTCTAATGATTGTCGTGTATATTTGTATTTTGTAATTAATCGGGAGCTTAGAGCGTTTGTTCGTTCATTTAACGTCACTTTTTGTTGCTATGGCCAATCCTACGATGCTACATTGGGAGTCCTAAATTTTGCCTACCCAGGTTAAATTAGTATAGGGATTTTTAACGAGTACCTGACATCGCACAGGCTCGGGGGTCCGTTTAACGTCCCTTCCGAAGGACAGCGTAACTGAGGATTTTTTACTCCCTTTAAAAAATCCTAGGGCCACCTGACGGGCAACGAACCCGCGAACTAGGGTTTAGTAAGCTTAGAGCGTTTGTCTGGTAAATGCTGAAGTAGCCTGAAACGGCGTGCTGTCAGATTCAATTTAAGTTCTAAAACAGTACTATATTATGAAAAACGCCTTAAAAAAGTCAAGGACAGTAGCTCTGTGATTAACTAATTTATAAAACTATTCCAGCACGATTAAATACTAAAGAAAACGTATTCCTTTCCTTACTTGCTAGCCAACGCCGATAAAACATTACATAACAATTCGATTATGTAAAAGAGAAATAAGAGGAAGAAAATGGTCCGGGTAGAGGTCAAGAAAATTCTCTTAGATAGGGAGAACTGTTTATTGGTGAGCCAACGTTTCGAGCCACATCGCAGGTCTTCTTCAGGGCTAGTTGATGCCCCCGCCCATCACTTGACACTAGACTATTTTTAAATCTCAGGTAAAAGGTTGTGTAAGAAAAAAACCAGGTAGACTGCAAACAGTGCAATATGGGTCGAAACGTTGGCTTACCAATAAAAAGTTCTCCCTACATCAGAGAATTTTCTTAACCTCTACCCGGACCATTTTCTTCCTCATATATACATAAGGTCAAATAATATTATTTAACAAATAATAGAGAGAAAGTGTATTAATGTTTTTTAAATATTTATATATATATATATATATATATATATATATATATATATATATATATATATTTTTTTTTATAGAATTCTTGTTTCCTATTAAAGTGGATTATTTTTTAAGAGATGTTAAAGGATATTTAGGATTAAAATAATTTATTTAGGATGAGATAATGTTAACGACATTTGCAGATGACATTGTGATTACCGGAAGAACAGTCAGTGAATTACTTGGAGTGCGAAGTAGCCGCTAGTACAACAGGACTGAAAATTTATACGGAAAAAAACTAAATATATGAGGACCAGCTAAGGAGAAGAAGGGAACAGGTATATCGAGGGGGATGGATATCATTTCGAAATAGTGCGGCAGTTTAAGTATTCGAGCACGGTTATCACTGAAGCTAATAAGAATGAGAGAAGAAAGTAAGGCAAGGATAACTGCTGGGAATCGATGCTACTCGTATCTGATGAAAATACTTCGAAACCGAAATATATCCAGAGCTCTCAAAATAAGAGTGTATCGCAATGTCCTTCAAACGATGAAAGGCTGTTAAACATGTGGGAAAGACAAATCCTCAAAAAGATCCTAGGCCCTTAAAAAAGAAGGAGATCGCTGGCGGATGAAGACACACGAGGAAATTAGAAATCTATAAGGTGAGATGGCTGGGGCACGTACAAAGAATGGAAAGGAATAGACTACGAAAAATGATAAAGGTGGGACACCCTGGTGGAAGGAGGAGGAGAGGGAGACCTAGACTTCTTTGGTTTGCAGGATGTAGAGGACGACCTTCGGACGTTGGGTGTCGGCAGATCGGAAGGGCAGCCGAAGACAGGTCGAAATGGAGGAGGATCACTGAGGAGGCCAAGGTCCAGCAAAGACCATAGCGCCGTTATATAGATAGAATGAGGCCTAATTTTCGAGACAGTCATAGAAATCTGTTTCTTGCTTACTTAGAGCACACAAATATTATTTTGTTGACATTTAATGTTAAAATGTGGTATATTAAGTAATGAGGTAAGACCTAGAAGGTTCACAAATTTATTTTTCCCATTTGTATGGTTGTATTTATATCCCTTCAACATTGAACAATGAATTTAATTATAAAAGTAAATAATATAATTAAGCATAAGCCCCATAGGGAGCAGAGTGGCTTCCTCAGTGGTAAAGCAATGAGTTGCCATGCCGAAATTCCTTGTTCAAATTTTGCTGCAGGCAGTTACTTTTATTTATTCTGTTAGCAGCGGGAGATGGATCATATGGGATCTAGGACCCTCCTGGGGCTCACCCAGCCTCTATAAAATATTATAAAAAGAGGGTACCCAAAATAAGGGGGAAAAATCTGGCGGTTGAGCGTGACCTAGGTCAAGTCACCTCCTTGCAGAACCATTGTCCATGAAACAGTACAGTCTCTACCATGTACTGAACCACAGACCCGTTCACGGGTTGTAATGGTACAGGTACTTCCTCATTTATTGTATATAAAAACTAATAACATAACCCATATAAAATTAATTATAGGCTTTATTCCAAAATACAATCAGTAAAAAAAAACATATAAATAATAATCAGAGTAATAATTCTTAAATAATAAAAAATAAACTCGTTTAAATAAAAAAAAAGTGCTAATGGTGGTCTAAATCTGACCGCATAATAAATAGCTACTCGTCTAATTGCCCATTGACGTCTTCGACTCAAACTCAAATACAAGACCTTGAAGGAAAAAAAAAACCTGCACAATTTTTAGTCTTTTTTTCAGCAAAACGAATTCTAATTCAACTAAGATATCTTTAGCCTGACATTATTCTCGCAGAAGAGATCAGTAGGATTTCAGAATTTTATTGTATTTGTTTTAGTTGGGGTAAACAAAAATATATCTCCGCGAAGAAACGGAGCCAAGAGATCTAACAGGGACAAGTTATAAGAGGACCAAGGAGGCGCCTAGCGAAGGTAAATATAGGCGGCACACTGACCGCTGTCGCTCCATCTTGTCCATGTTATCCTCCCTTCTTCTTCTTGTTCAGTATAAAATATTAAAAACAGTTTTAAGTGGTGTAATATGTTATCGGCGTTACTTAGCAACGGACCGAGGAGCTAATTTCCGTTTTAGTCTTGAGCAAATCATAAAACCTCTGTTTCTGATTTCTTTAAGCGGTTACACAAAATTTATCACTGTTTAAATGAATTTAAATGGAACGCATAGATTTAAAAATATAAAATAAATAGGCGCAGCCATGAGGCCTCACGATAGAAGTGAAAACTCAAAGCTCTAGGATATTTTTTTTCTTTTTTTGAATTTCAAAATCAATTATAGTATGAATTATTTAAGTTTTAATTACTAACATTAGTCTGGTTTTTCACATATGCTGGTACTATCTATACATATTAAAAACCAAGTCCTCAGCCGGGTTTGTTCGCGGTAAACTCAATAACTACTGCACAGATTTTTTTTGCGGTTTTCACCAATGGATAGAATGATTCACCAGGAAGGTTTAGGTATATAATTTTTCGAGATTTTGTGTAAATGGGTTGGAATATCGATGGGTTTCACCGAAGACGCTGCTTGCCTAATCCCGTGCAATTATCTAACGTGCAAGATATATAAAGAAATATTAGATTTGTTTTAATTTTTATTTTTTAATAAAGTACATTAGCTGAGACGGGAAGAAAGAAAATCAACACTTCCAAAGAAGCCTAACCAATGATATAGTGGCCGGTAAGTGATTAAAAAAAATTACACAGACAAGTTATGTAGGTATAATATTCCTTAGTACCCGAGCAAAGCTGGGGTGGGTCGCTAGTAAACAATAATTATATAAATTTTCATAATATATATTTATTAATCAAAACACATGACGAGCTGCCCAAGCTCAATAGAAAAAATCAAAAATTGAATTTAAATAACAATTAGTCAATAGTTACATTATTTACGCCATGTATTTGTATTAACATAGTTGTTAATGCACTTTTAGGATGTTATTTTCATTCTTAGGATTACTATTATCGTTACATTTAACAATACTTAAATCATTTGTATTTGTGAAAATAAAATCTTTTAGGAGTAACGAAAATTTCAGATAGTTATTGATGTCTTAAGTTACTGTTAGTAGGCATAGCACAACTATTAAATGACCTTTTAGTTAAATATAATTATATATTATATTTAAAAATATAATTATTCTTACATAAATGGAATTCTAACCTTTAAACTAAAGTTGATTAAAACTAACTGTATAACTCATGCGTAGGTCGCTAGGTGTCGCCAGTCCCGCGCAATACGTCACGAATATGTCGAGCATGTATTTTTGAGAATTTTCGTATTTGAGTCGTACCAGAAAACAGAAACTGATTCATGGCTTTTAGGACCCACTCCATCTCGTACGTGTATTTCCTTGGAAATTTCGGTTTCGAAAATACTTATCCTTAGTTATTAGTTAGATAAATAATTTAGGGAAAGACAAAAACTATTTGACTGGAAACAAATGAACACTTGTATTCAACAAGCATAGAAGTACACAAAGTAAGGATCGGTGAAGAGAACGGGTTTGTCTGATTTGGACACGACCCCTGGTAGCTCAGTGTCTTAGAGCACTGCTGCGGAGAAACAGACGACCCGGGTTCGAATCTTTTCTCTTTAAAACAAAAATATTTAAAAAATAATTACCATAAAAATACCAATTAATAAAAATAAACTATAAATAATATATTGACGTATGTCAACAAGATCGTAATTAAATAACACATAATGAGATAATTAAAATAAAGTAAGTCAAAAATTCAGTAACAAATGCTTGTAATTGATCGTTAAATGTCTACTTACATATATACATGTTGTATGTACAATTTTTTTGGAAGATATTCATGTTTGTTAGTTAGGGTAAACTTTGTGCGTGTATATATATATATATATATATATAAAATATTATATATATATATATATATATATATACATATAATATTTTAATAATGTTATCTATTTTTTTATTTTCTTTGTACGCACATATAAATAACACGTGCACGTATTAATAACTCCGCCTTGTTATTCAATAATGACGAAACACAGACCTTGACAGAAGACACAATATTTTTGGCCGTTCTGAAACGAATCCTTATCAGAGTGAGTGATGATGGTGAAATATATTTAAACAGCAAATTGGTAAAGACCACTTTATCATTAGTAACCTACTCGTAACAACAATAAAATATTTAAATATATATATGGATTCAAGTCTTATTCACCAATAAAATATTATTATTTTATAAAAAATGAACAATTTAAGGATAGAATATTCTCTATAAAATTCTAAATAACTTACTGATACTTTCTTAACTTTTCGGTACTTCAGTCAAAATAATCGCTCACCTGGAAAAAAATAACAGAAATAAATAAATCAAATTTCTCGTATATTTTATTAAAGATTTAAACTTATTATTCAAATAATGACAATAAAAATATATTTTATATTTTACAAAGTGTGTTTAGTATGTGACGAGTATAGACAAGCAACGTATGAAAAGGTACACTGTAACCCTTGAATAAGAACTCAACCGGGGCACACCCGGGCTCAATAATGTGGCTACTCTTAATGGCTGAAAACCTAGCGGTTGATCGTGTTTTCCGACAGATCACCCCCCTCCCTGGACAGCTGTTGCCATAGAAACAGAACAGTCTTTATAACGTACTTAACCCAAGTCCCTTCAGGGGTTCAAATTTGTACAAGAAAAAAACCTACTCGATATAACATTTCATTATATTTCCTCAACCCTACTCAATACACCTCTCAAACCTAATCAATATACTAGCCCAATTAATTTTATTAACCCTACTCAAATTGCCACCTCATCAATTTATTCAAACTTACCAAGCACAACACACCATTATATTTCTTCAACTCTACTCAATATAACACACTACTTTCTATTCCCATACCACCATTTCCTCAGACCAACTCAACATTACCATACAATTTTATTTCCTCAACCCTACTCAGCAGACCACACCACTTTATTTCCTCAATCCCACTCAACATACCATACCATTTATTTCCTCAACCTTACTCAACATACCATCCCACTTTATTTCCTAAACCCTACTCAACATACCATACCATACCATTTATCACCCCAACCCTACCCAACAGATCATACCATTTATTTCCTCAACCCTACTTAACATACCATACCATTTATTACCTCAACCCTACTCAACATACCACACCACTTCATTTCCTCAATCCAACTCAGCATACCATACCATTTATTTCCTCAACCCTACTCAACATACCATCCCACTTTATTTCCTCAACCTAATTAACCGTATTATTTAATTTTCTGAATCCTTTTCAATTTGCTTTCCCAATTAATTTTGTCAACCATACTCAACACGATGTATGAATGAAGATTTATGAGTGTACAAATGTTTCTGTTAACCTCATCTAATTGGTCAATACTTTTTGTTCTGTTAGTCAAAGAGTTTTTATGATCCTAACTGAACAACTGCTACAGTGAGTTATAATTTTAAGTAGGCTTCAGTAAAAGGTGCATTCAATTCTTCAAAACAAAACCAACAATAAACCATTTCCTTCATAGCTTTGAGACTTCTAGACCACTAGACAGATTGAATAAAGTCAGATATATCTGTAGAAGTGAATAGAAGCAACCGATGACGTCAGAGATGAAGGCAGTGCTGCCAACAGAGCAGACAGTTAGCAGACAGGCTCTGAACTGGGAGTTGCGAAACCAGTTCTCAGCAATCCCCACTCCAATCCGGCCCCCCTTCCGAGGCCTATAATTATTAAAATTGCAACCTTATTTCGCCGACAGCCATGGCCTCCTGCGAAAATATTTACGGCGGTTTCGAAATGGCCGCGAGAAGGAGTGGCACCGCTCCAGGACACGGCTCCGCTTCTGGGGCAAAGTCCTCTCCACCGGAGCTCCACAAAGGTTAAGCCGCTCCAGCGGGGCTCCGCCGGAAAGGTTAAGCTAGTCCAAGAGAAATGGAGAGCGTTTAGGGCAATGAATAAATATAAAATGAACTTAATCCTTGCAAAACAAAACGACAGTAATAGCTCAAGTATTTTATTTGGTATCTGTTCCGCAGGTTGTCGCTACGAGTTGAGTTACAACAAGTTTTAACTGTTTATTCGTTTCATTTTTAAAATTTTCCAAAAATGCAAGTTATCATGAGCTTGGGTATGGAATAGATAATATAATTGTGGGTAATGGGTAGATTTCGGTAATGGTTTCATCAAGAAATATAAGTTTCAAATGACATTTCGAACTAACTATAGATGATATGTTTGTTGAAACGTCCATTTATAGATAAAATAATTATCGAAATATACAGATACTTATATTTGTTGATGTGAGCATTACTCATTTAAACTGGCAATGAGAAATTTTTATCTGAGACCTGTTTGCTATCTTTAAAGTTTTCATTAACAAAATTCTGAATAAAAGTAAGAATAACATAATACAATTTGCTGATTCTGAAGATAGAAAGCAGACAGTTGACCTCGTAAGTTCTACAGCACCGTATGTGCATTATTTAAATAGCTCGTTATCTTGTACATTTTATCTTGGATAATATTAATTGATCTCTTTAAATATTAATTTAATTAATTAATAATTACATTATTTTTCCAAGCTCACGATAACATGTATTTTTGGGAAATATTAAAGGGGAGACGAATAAAAAGTTCAAAACTGGTCACTCAACTCGAAGCGACATCCTGTGGAATAATTACCTTTTATTCAAATCATTTTTATTTGTCAAGTGAAATAAGTGACATAGTTGTATTTAGGAAAGAGGAATCGTTAGTAGTTTTTGGCTTGAAAAGGTGTTATCAAATAAGCAATAAATCCTCTTCAAACGAATTCCTGACGCTCATGTTGGAGTTTATTCGACTTCACTGGGGCTTTAGATATACTATATAATACATACATACATAATATCTAACATATTCAAACTCTGGGAAGGAAGAAAGGATAGAACTTCGGCGAGAGACAGTTTGTGAATAAGATTTCTCAAAGAAGTCTCTTAACTCAGCGAGCGATGAGTTTATCGATGACTTCGTCAATGCATCAGTTCATTTCTCATGGAAAGATCTCATGGAAGGAATCCGATAGTCACTTTATTTTCAACAATGGAATCTTACTTCTCGGACGATTTGACAACTTCGTCAGGGTTAAGTTCAGAGAAGTTTTTTTAATACTTCAGAAGATGGCCTCGTGAACTTCTTAGTCATTTGTTATTCGAGTACTACTAGTAGATGGCTTCTCTACAAACCTTTATCTCATGTCATTATATATCTTTCATTCTATTTACTTAAATTAAAAAATATATATATATATATATATATATATATTATTTCCGACACTTCTCTTCCATTATCATACATACAATATCTGGGGATATGAGCCGATACCTGGAGTGACTTTTGACGCTGAAACACATTTTCTGATGTAGTTGAAGTTTTCTAAAATCATAGTTGGAAATAATTTATTCACGTGGATTTATTAGAGAGCCTTCAACTCCTTTCACTGTCGTTTGTTTGTTCAATGGCTAATAGGACGATGCTACAATGGGAGTACTAAATTTTACAGTCTCGGGACCCCCATTTTTCGCATCTTCCGAAGGACGGCCAATGACCAAGGATTTATTTTAATCCCATTAAGGCAAGATTCTGGGCTGCAGTCGGCGATCTTGGGGATAGCAGTTTGTTATGCTAACCACTAGACAACAGGTGATCCCTCATTTACGGTTTGAGTCGAAGGAAAGACAGAGATAACCTCATTACAACCTTTATATTACTGTTAATTGATTTCTGAACCCAACAACTAATTAATGATTAACTTATGTTTACCTTTCTGGTTTACCAATATTATAAATAACCCGATGTGTAATAACCCTCCACTAACATCAAATACGTCGTTTATAACCTCAACAAATATCGTGGCCCATCGTAAATTCAGTTAAACGTTAATCATTAATCTCTTCGATGAAATAAATGTTGAATTTAGAAACATATTCTTAATAAATTAATAATAAATAGGATTATACTATAAGAATGGAAAACGCGTGAACAATTATAGATTCATAACATCAAGTTTGAGGTTAGCGTCAACTAACCTCCAATCCTAGAAGAATCTTGAGCAGTCTAGAAAGGAGGGAATTCCGTCGTCTCTAATCAGGAAAATAAAAAACATAACAGAGCTCACATTAACATATCATTTTCCTAAACAAAACCACAGGGAATTTCGAAAGCCTTTTCTCTTTTGAAAGTTGTATTAAGGTATCGGAGAACTCCATATCTCACTCGATGCCATTTCAATATTAAAATTGTTTGTTGTGTTATTTTTAAAATATTTTACAATTATAAAAAAGTAATCCTCTATTTACTACGAACGTTTGTTTTTTCCCCAAAGCTGTCAATCCAAACTTATGATTGCAAAGTGATGTATTATAAATATCATATTTTTCATTCCCTTGTCGGGCTAGTGTATCAAGCACTACCTTTGGCCTAGAAGCATTACGACCCAAGTACTTAAGAAAACAAATAATAACATTATACATAGTTACATATAGATAATATACCCTTTATAACAAACGAAAAAAATTTTAATACACATTTTGCGAAATATCTACAATTATTTTATTCTATATGAAGAAAAGAATTCATATATATGCCAAATATATATTAATTATGACAAAGTCGCTTGGATGAGAAACAACAAACAAGGGTTGGGTTACAAGAGAAATATACCAAGTCGAATTCATGGATTTGAGAAAGCACTGATGATGATGATGATGAGTACTTAGTATGAGATGTTACTGTCATGCACTCTAGCCTTTTCATCAGTTTTCTCAAAATCATGTTTGACTAAGTGCATTTAACTTTTAACATCACAATATTTGTAAAATAATATAAATAGTATAGTATATTATAAATATGCTGAAATTGGTATAATTTATGTTATTCATTTTTTAAGAGGAATAATCATCAAAAAGTCATGAATAAACTAACAGGGAAACTGGGAAAGGAAAAATGATAAAGGAGGAAAAAGGGGGAAAAAGGCTAAAATTAGAAAATAATATCACGAAGGAATGATAAAAAGCTTGAATATATAAATAAATTATGTTTTATATATATAAGGATTATTTAAAAACTTAATACTGAAGATACGTTTTTCCTTATAAGATGTATGTTGGGTAACAGTATTAACAAATCACAATCAAGTATTACCACAAGTAGTAAAGCTTCCCAAGGGTAACGGTTAATAATGATATAAAATATAATTAATAAATATAATGATCTGAGGTGGAATCTTAAGTCCGAAGGACTTGGTGACTAGCAACGAGAGCGCCCTCCAGGATTGCAGTAAGCTATGACGTTCACAAAATAACACAATACTTAAACAGTTAAAAGGAAAGCGTTAAATCAAAACTTTACTTTGACGGAACTGAACGCCGTTTACAACTACTTCAACACTTACTAGACAAATGCTCTAAACTCCAAATTAATTACAAAACACTCATACAAATGAATAAAATAAGACATTTTTTATTGATTTTTATATAATGGTGATTATTGAAATATATTTATTTTGAATTGAAAAGATTTGTTCCGGCCGGGATTCGAACTACTCTTCGAACTAAGCTACCAGGGCTCGTAACCGACAAGCGAAAGGAAGAGAAAGGATTTGTCTGGCTTGGTTACGAGCCCTGGTAGCTTAGTTGGGAGAGTGGCGCACAAGAGATGTGGAAGACCCGGGTTAGAATCCCAGCCAGAACTAATCTTTTCTCTTCAAAATAAAAATGTTAAAAGACATATTTGGACTTACGGAGTAGAGCTTTGGGGCTCCGCTAAGCCATCGAATTCGTCTCTTATCCAATCCGTACAATCTAAACTTCTTGGTAAAATCATCAATGCTCCTTACCCTGATCCTTTGATTCGAATAAAATCATCCATTTAATTTACCCCATTTAACAACTCATTTATTACTTGGTTGCACCGAACACGATATCATTCCTTTCAGGACTAACATTAAACCTTCCCATTCGTTTTAAACCTAGCTTCCTCTCCAATTTCTAATAATGCTAATAGAAAGATGATGGCCTCATGACATTCTTAATTAAATTTGTTATTTCTGGTCCAGCTATGGCATCCCGTACATATCAACCCCATATCACTGAACTAGAAAATTGGAGTCAAAACTGGAGGATTCAAATAAATTCTCATCAAATCACTTTACCCTCCGCCGTAAACCAACTACTTCCTGTCCACCTTTATCGTTTGACAACATCCCACTGATTCCTGTAGGACAGGACCGGTACTTAGGACTATACCTTGACAAACACTTAACTAAGAAACAGCTCGCCGTTTCAGGCTACTTCAACATTTACTAGACAAACGCTCTAAGCTCCCAATTAATTACAAAAGACTCATATACATGACAAGCATTAGACCCATCTAGACATACGGAATAGAGCTTTGGGGCTCCACTAAGCCATCGAATTCCTCTCGTATTCAATCCTTACAATCCAAATGTCCCGTTTGTTGGTGATTTGCCCCGAATCCGATATCAATCTTTTCATGACAAACTTCATTTCCACTCAAACCCACTAGTTTCTAACCTCTCAACCTCTCAGATTCCTGATAATCCTCCAAGGCGTCTGAAAAGAAGATGGGCTCGTGACCTTCTACGTTGAACTTTTTATTTGAGTAATACCACCGGGTAGTTTCTGTACTTGTCTTTATATCAGGACATGATTTATCTTTTATTATATTTACTGGATGTATTCTATATACAGTTGTAAATTTCAATAAATATATTTTTTTTAATTTGTCATTTCAGTAGTTTAACTACTTGCCGTTGTCTCATGCCATTATTTATCACTCATTCTAGTTACTTGCTATATTATTATAATACATTTATAATTATAATAATTTTTGTAAAATGTACGTTTCAATAAATAGATTTTTTTTTTAAAAACTATGACGACAATAATGTTTGAAATAGAGAAATATCCAACATGATCAATTTTTTTTTCTACTTGAATAGAAAGCGGTTTTCAGATAGAATCAATCAAAATGATTGGATGTAATAATAATTGAATCATTCAGGAGCAGTTTGTTTCACAAAACTCATTTTCAAAAGTCATTATATATTTTTTTCATTTCTACCTACTTTAAGATATTCATTTAATGGTCCTTTAAAACACACATTGTTGTTCGTCCCTAAATGTTCATGCCAAAGACTTCAAGATATAAAATAAACAATTTTTATGTTAAATGTGGAAAACGTAACATTGTTTATGTCAAATGAAACTTATTTCAGTTTAAAGCAAAGTCGTACAGTTTTTGAAGAATCAAAATATGGGTATTAAGTAAGAATTATTAAGAAAAAAAAAGAACGGTTGTTTTCCATGAAAACCGTCAGCGATTTAAAGTGTTGTTGTGACGAACTTAATATAATGATCTTTATGAGGAAATTGAACCAATTATTTTTAAAGTGAAATATACCAAGTCGAATTCATGGATTTGAGAAAGCACTGATGATGATGATGATGATGAGTACTTAGTATGAGATGTTACTGTCATGCACTCTAGCCTTTTCATCAGTTTTCTCAAAATCATGTTTGACTAAGTGCATTTAACTTTTAACATCACAATATTTGTAAAATAATATAAACAGTATAGTATATTATAAATATGCTGAAATTGGTAGTTACTAGAAGTCACAGAAAATTAAAGCGATTATCTTTTAAAGTTTAAAGTCATCATGTAATGGCGGAATTTAATAATATAAGGGGAGATTAGTAGATCCTACAGCATTCCAATTATAATAACCATTATTATTATTTTTATAAGTTTAGTTATGCCGAGGAATCCCAAAGATTATTACAGAGCTAATATTAATAACAATAACACTGAATCTTTAACCCCTTGTATTTTATTTCATTTTTAAATACAGAGCTTTTATATATATATATATATATATATATATATATATATATATATATATATATATATATATTTGATAAAATAAGTAATAATAAATCTATAAACTATTGAGTAGTTGCTGAACGTATAATATAACAGAACTAAACAAAAGAATTATCGTTGCTATTGATATTATACTCAAATGAAAGGACCACCAAAGACGAAAATACACTGGGTCGTAGGCATGTAGGCGGTAAGTAGTGTTTTAATTTTTATGTATATTTTTTCTTCAATAGGTTTTTAATATTTATTATATTCAGTGAAATATCTATTCAACTGTTTTCGGATTAAAAATGATCGATTATCAGATACAAAAGCCAACATGGCTATAAACGAATAGTTTTAGACACGTATCTACAACTTAATAACTACCGACACTACAGGATACATATAAAAGTAGAAAAGGAAATCCACCAATTGGTTTTATTTTATTTTATTTATAGTTCTCTTTATGGTGGTGTACTGGTGATGGAATAATTTACACGAATATTGAAATAACCTCCATAAAAACAAACCAACCTAAGTTGTACTTGTTACAATAAATGCGATGATACTCTTCACTCCGTATATATATATATATATATATATATATATATATATATATATATATATATATATATATATATATATATATATATATATATATATATATAAGCACACGTTTCAATAGACAGGCCCTCACTATTCCAAATTTTAAAGAGAGGGGATTAGATCCCAAAACACTGGAAATCATAAAAATAAACACTAATTGGCACGAAATCTAAAGTAAAATTTATGTGGGAAATCTCAGAACCCTTCGACATTTAAACAGGTGTGAGACAAGGTGATGGATTCTCTCCTATTCTGTCCAACGTAGTTCTAGACAAAGTTATGGAAGAATGGGATAAGGAACCATATCTTCGCAGTCGACCTGGCGATACTAACAGAGGATGAGCGGACTGCTGTCAAACATCTTGAAGTAGTCAACAAATGAGCGGAAAAAGTAGGGTTAAAAATTTCATTTGAGAAAACTGAATTATTTTCTTTAAAAACAGAAATTACAAGCATGAAAACAAAATATGGTAAAATCAACAGGGTCCCATAAATTAAATACCTCGGAATGTTCATCGAACCGAAAGGAATTGAAAAAATCTCACAGGAACACCGCCTCCAAAAAAATTAAAAAAGAGTACAAGAAGATATCAATATCAAGGGATGCCAAAATTCGACATTACAACACATCAATAATCCTCTACCCCAGTGAAACACTAACCCTTAATAGAAAACAACTTGAAGAAATCAAAAAGGAAGAGAGAAAGATCATCAGGAAAAGTCTAGGAGGAAGAGAAACCCAAGACGGTTTTAGGCTACAAACAATTAAGACAACAGAAAAATGTGCAAACATCCAAAATGATGTCAGGAAAAGGCGAATGAAATTCTATGGTCATCTCACCCGATTACAAGAAAATTGATTGACGGAAAGAATAATAGATTATATAAATTGATAATGGCTAGATGAAGTTCGAAAGGACCTTCAAAATGCAAACTTAAGACCAGCCGACATTTTAGAAAGAGAGAGCTTCAGACGCAAAGTAGACAAATGGGAAGTTGTATCAGACTAACTAAAAAAAACTGTACAGACCAAAGTGTCCGGAACAGCGCAAACAAGCCTTTGCGGAAAGAATGAAAGCCTATTGGGGGAACAAGAAGAACCCAAAGAAAACTTGATCAAGTTAATTCCTTGACGTCTTCCATTTCCAGCGAGGATTCGCCAAGAATAATAACGATAATAAAGCAAAAGCTTTGCCATTGGTTACATCCACGAATGGACTGATTCCAGAAATGACATTAAACAGCATAAAATGATTAGACCTTAATTACAATATTCTTGATCAAATGCAGAAAACAGTCTTACTCGGAAATACGAGTTTTATACGAAAAATTATGAATATTACTAATTAATTACTAAATTAATTTTTCTAGCCTAACCCTTGACTTCGGTCTGGGTAAGGTCCATTCTCAGGTAGAAACCGAGAAAAAGAACAATTATAATAATATCCCCCACAAGAGACCTGATCAGACACAAAAAAACAAAAACAACCATCATCGAAATCCTTCAGATGATTAATGTTTTTAAAACATTATGCGAAAAAAAATCGTAAATACCAAGAGCTGTGCGAGGAATTAAGACTTCTTTAGCGATTGTTGGAAGTTCAAGTACTAGCGATTATCCTATCCAGCAATTGTTTCATTCCTGAGGAAACAATCAAATCTATGAAGGAGCTCGAAATATCCTGGGAACTTCAAGAGGTGAAGAAAGCGGTTATGCTGGGAACTGCCAACATCGTCAGAAAATTCCTCAACATTCCAAATTAATTATAAAATGAACCATACCCTAGACTTTGTTCCGGGTCGGTGTATTTATCCGGCTTGTGCCGAGAAATCCAAAATAAATAAATAATAATAATAATGAAATGATATATATATATATATATCTATAAATAAATAAATAAACACATACACATACATGATTATTTATATATCAGAATAAATTTAGATGCAGCCCTGGCAAGAAGAATCAAAACATGTAGATTAGCCAATCACTCAATCAATTTACTATGTACAGTAGTAACTATCTTAGGAAGGCTTAAAATAAACTTTATTTATTGATCTTCTATAAATATTTATATACTTTGAATTGAATGCTAAGAACTGGAAAATTATCTACAATTACCATGGCAACGAAACGAGTATAGTAATAATTAATAAAGCTTAATTCCTTATTTAATGAAATCATTTTGGTTATAAAAAGGGACAACAAAAAATTTAATAAAGATTTTTTTGACTAATTTGCATTTCATATCTCCCCTTGCATTTCACCCAGTCTCTATATCGTGAGTTCCCTTAATTGAGGAAAAACGAGGCGGTTGAGGATGATTCCGGACAAATCACCTTTCTGAACTACAGTTGTCTTAGAAACAGAACATTTATCGAACCTAAAACCCTTCATGTTTAAGTGGAAAATATATGACGGGATAATTCTAAGAGTGGTGTTAAATGGTCAGGAGATGGAGTCAATGATTACACAAAATAAGCCATATTTATTTATTTAAGAGAATTGGATTTAGTACACAGTAGAAACTGAAACTGTACTATTGTTTCTAAACCAACCGTGGTGGAAGAAGGTGATTTGACCGTGATGAATATTCACAACTGCCAAGTTACTTCTCCAATTTAGCGTGCCCACTTGATAGAGGCTGAGTGAGCCCCAAGTTGGATATTTCAGTTGAAATTGGAAAATTAGTAAGTTAAAAATTATAAATCAAATATCATCTGTTCTTATTATCAGTTAGCATCGTCTGTTTTATAACTTTATGGATTCCTATTTCATTAATGTAATATATCCATCCTAAAGATTCATTAATTAATTAAAAATAATTCATGAGGAGGTAAATATTAATAAAAACTATTTAATTACAGGTTTTTATTTTACGTTTTATTGCTCCTGTTGTCACTTCTCTCAATGGGAATATATTGCTAACAGATGTAATAAATAAAGTAAACCTATATTTAATATTATCAATATGAGGTGTTATATGAGTGAATAGTAAAACCTGTATTATTTCTATTTTAAACAGGTTGTGCTAAATGACGCGTTGAAACATTTCAACGCAGAAAATTCCTGATCATTCATTCGGTTTAAAAATAATCCGCCTGGTCGTTGACATTCTTAAAAGAGATGTCCCCTGTTAAGATCTTACTACACACTGTTCCTTATTCTCGGCCAGATGTTTAAATATGGATATCATTAAAGCAATAAACTGTATAAGAAATCAAAGTATTGATAAAATCCATATTTATATAATTAAAAATATTTAAAGTATTCAAGTATACTCTGTATAATGTGGCCCTATTAGATAAAATGGTGTAAAATCCTTCTACGTATACTAAGTACTAAAAATCATACAAAGTATATGTATCTGCTTGCGACGTCCATCTTACCATTTTTAAACAACTCTCCACTCTACCTGAAATTTCTTCAAATATCAGAACAGCAAGATTTAACATATTTAACTTTATAATGAGCCTCTTATATACATACACAGACATGGTAATTAGCAATGAAGATTTATTAATTTCATTGTTTTTAACCATCATGAAATAACAATCGAGGTTAGGTTTCCTGGGAACTAGCATAACTTATAAAATGTTTTTATTTGTAGGCTGCTCTATCTAAAGACTTTTTTACTACTGCGTGTTTAAAGGTTACCCACGCAAACTGAATTCGTTTTAAATTCCAACAATGAGATCAAATAAGGTTTATGTTTTATGAACCGCTCGAGGTTTGAGGCTACTTCAACACTTACTTGACAAACGCTCTAAGCTCCCGATTAACTACAAAAGACTCATATATATGACAATCATTAGACCCATCTGGACTTACGGAATAGCGCTTTGGTGTCCAATAAGCCATCGAATTCCTCTCGTATTCAAACCTTACAATCCAAAATCCTTCGTGGAATCCTCAAAGCTCCTTACTTTGTTATGAACAAAGTAATCCTTCATGTCCCGTTTGTCGCTGATTTGGCCCGAATCCGATATCAATCTTTTCATGACAAATTTCATTCCCACTCAAACCCACTAGTTTCAAACCTCGTAACCTCTTCAATTCCTGATAATCCTCCGAGGGGTCTGAAAAGAAGATGGTCACGTGACCGCCTTAGTTGAACTTGTGATTTGAGTACTAACACTGCTTAGTTTCCCTACTTATCATTATCTCATGGCATGATGTATCACTTAGCCTATTTACTTGTAATATTATTTATTAGTATTCAATAAATCAATACAAAAAAAATGTTTTATGAATTTATTTAATTATTCATATACATATGCACACATATGCTTATAGAATTTCAATAAAGACCTTGGGTTGAAAATGGTGTCTTATAATGATTAATCTGTAGATGCCGCATTTGAATTTCGGCTACCGAGAATTCTTGAATTGGTTGCGACGGAATCTTCCCATCTAAGCCTTGGATGTCCAGTTCAACCGTTCTATTTTTTTGTTAAATATATTTATTTCTAATATAATTTGTTACAATTCACAACAGTAATATGCTGTACCAAACAGACCAGCCTCAAACTTCAAAAACTTGGACAAATTTAAATGTATCTATACAGAATCACATATAAAATGAATGAAAAATATACAAAAAACATTCAACAGAAACAGAAAAAAAAATCGAAATAAACGAAAATTGTATTTATACATTCTTAATAACTCATATGCATCTATATAAACAAGAACAATAAAATAAAATGGTATCCTATTATAATAAATGCTTCGTTGTTTTATGTACATACTGCTTTGTACTCTTTTTTATTCTACTATTCCATAGACCTGCTTACTCTCTAGTGTTCATCCTTAGTATGTGACCGGCCACTCAAGTTAAACATATCCCAGCCTCTATTAATTGGGGGGGACAACATGGCGGAGGAGCGGGATCTCGGACAAATCATCTTCGTACACAATCTTTGTTCTAGAAACATTACAATATCAGCCATGTACTGAACCAAAGACCCTTCGTGGTCTGCAGTGGCAGAGTTCAAAAAAAAAGTTAATAGATTTGGACTATCCATAACCGAACGTCACAGCCGAGATATAATTATTTATTAGTTATTTATACAAGTTTCTAGAATTAAAGTTATTACAGTAGGTCCCTATGCATTCATTCTGTGTTTGTTATTTTTTATTTATAAACTTATAAAACCACTGAAAGATTGTTTAGCAATTAAATAATTTACCGATATCGATATTCCCGAAATACTAATTTTTCCTAGAGTTAGCGCTGAAAATACTTTAATTAAAAGCTCTTTAAGCATTTGCCTAAAAACAACTATAAATGATCCGCATTCCTTGAGAAAAATATTAATGTATAGCTTTATTATTTTCACATCGATAACAGTTCCCCTCTTACAACCCCCAAGATAGCATATACTATAGCATAGATAACAGATGCTATATACTATATGAAGACTATGCTATTATATAAATAGACATGACAGAGGAGAGAGCAGGTGAGTGGTCAGTAGCCTTGATGCTAGTCTATATTTAGAGTCGGCTAACCTTCCAGCGCACATCTCACCTGGTACCGCTCCACGTGTAACGTCGTAGTCGGCGCGGTGGGTCCTCATCTGAGGTCGGGCGGTAGGTCTGGGTGGCCGAGGACGATAGAGGAGGGGATGTGAGTTAATGGGAGGTTGGGGACGAAGAACGAAACACTTTTACAACCCTCCGAACGGATCATTCACCTATTGATTATATAATAATTTACAAATTAATGAGTAAATATTTTTCAATATATATATATATATATTGTATGGTGAGTCTGATGTTTCCTCTGTACTCCAGCTGGAAAGAATAATGACTAAAACGATGTTGAAGGGGGCACCAGAAGGAAAATGAAAAAGGGTTAGCCTCAGGCGTCGGTGGATGGATGACTTGGGGGATGATTTGAGAACGATTGGGGGCAAGGAATTGGATGAACCTCGATGAAAACATTGAGGAATGGAGGAAGAGGTTCAGGTCCTCCAAGGACTATAGCGTCCAATAGTTATAGCGATAGTGATAATATTGCAGTAGCGACAAATAATTTCGAATTATAGTACAGTTATAAACACGAACATCACCTACAGCAAGGAATATCGATATTGGAAAAGATTATCAATACACTCGTGTATTGATATATATATATATATATATATATATATATATATATATATATATATATATATATATATATATATATATATATATATTGATATGATATATATGGTGATATTGATATTATGCAAATACCTAGAGCCGCAGTGAATGAGTGGTTGATAAATAGTTTTTAATGTTTTCTGAAAATAACCCAGATGAGTCGAATTCGGTTCAGGATGAGTTTTTGTACTTCAGGCTGTGGAATCGAGTTATTTTGGTGGTAAATAAGTGGGTAAGTCAGGCATTAGCTTAAAATAGAGTGACAGCTTATATATTGTAATGCCATTAAAAAATAAAATAAAACGATTCCGCTTTTTTAAGTGCAAGAAACACATTTTGGATAAAATTCCGCTTAACTACTCATTTACCAGAGACACAGATATATAAACCAATATCAGTAATGGAGGGTCAGTTCATGGTAAAGACTTTTCTGTTTCCAGGGCAACGTTGCGGAGAGGAGGTTTGGGTTAGATCACCTCCGGGTTTTCCCTCAATTCACTCACTTTTTGAGGATGGGTGATTTCATAGGTGTATGTGTATCTGTTAGGCAGTTGACGCTTTGAGTTGATTTAATATTCATTTTTAATATTTTCCAAATATACAAGTTATCCTGATCTTTAGTATACTGAAGAGGATGTAATTTCGGTAATCATTTCATCAAGAAATAAATGTCCTGACTAACATTTCAAAGAAAACATGATATACGTCAGTTGAAACGTTACCGAATATACACATTTCCAATAGCTACATTCTCTTTTCCATACTAAAAGCTCCATAAAAAAAGTTAACTTGTATTTCTGATAAATATTAATAATGAAACGAATGATAAGTTAAAATTGGTGTTGACTTAACTCGAAGCGACAACCTGCAGAACAATAACGCATACAAGAGACTGCCGAACCAACAGGGCCCGTATGTGTGTGTATATGTCTGTATAAACACGGGAATAGATAGGCTTCACTAAGCCTATAGATATATGGGAGCGGAGTGGCTCAGAGGTAGAGCGGTTAGTTAATTAGCGGGGATTGTGCTGATGTGACCTCACCCAGTCTCAGTAAAGTAGGTACCCTTAATAGGAGAACACATCAAATGTACACGAATCACCTTAATTTCTTGAAGTTTGCAGTAAATAAATGTTTTTTTTTGAGCAGGTAGTTTCTTAGACTGAATTACTTCAAGACTCACTGTAAGGGAATTCAAAACTTGTTTTAAAATAAAAATATACGAGATCATTATCCAGCTAAATATCAAACATCACCGATGAAGTTTCTCTTTTAGAGAGAAGCTGATGTTGAAACAGCTTTCCAGTGATTTTGTTTCAATTTACTTTCTAGGTATGTAGACATGCAGGTATAAAAATATCCCTAATCGATATTATATTGATGTCAATTGAATAAATAATCAATATTAAAAACTATATATGTATTTTTTAAAACTATTTACGATAAATCGGCACCGAAGCTGACTGTTAAAAACATTAACAAATATTCCAGAAGTTGATCGAAACTATTAATGCATGATAACATATAATGGATGGAATGGAGAGGCATTCAACACCCGATAGCGGTGACATTTGCACCATTTCCACATTATTCCATCATCCATTATAGAGGATAAAGAATGAGGTTCAACATGGATTGAACTAAAAGCATATCATGGGTAAACTGTGGCGTAGCTATGCAAGGGCGAACTGGACGCCAAAAAAAAATTTAATAACTGTTTTTTTTTTCTTATTTTTCATACTACGAAAATAGAAATTATATTATTGAAATTAAAGTTTGCTTCAGTCATCAGTGATTAAATCATACTAACGTATAGATGGACGGTCCATTTTTCGTTTGCAACCACTAACCGCGAAAACTATAGAATTATCATGTGCAGAAAATGTTAACTAGCTATGTGACCATTAAATGAGTGACCCAATTAAGTTTTGATTTTTATGATATGAGAAGACGAAAATGCGGAAAGACTAATAACAATACTTATATTAAAAATATATAAGTAGGAAGTTATAAATATATTTATAACCGATAAATAAATCCCCTTAGACCCTCGGTTAAGGCAGGGCTAAAATGACATGATTTAGATAAAAACAACACATTGTGAGGGGCTGCCCAGTACCATTTAGCCAATAAAATAAGATGAGACTAATAATAATTATAAAGGCTTTATTTATTCTGGGACAAGTCCCTTTAGAATAACAATACTATATTATTATTAATTCTATTATGTCTCAGAGTATAATGTGATTACATTCAATTAATTGTTACAATTCAATTAACAAAATAGAAGAATTAATGAGGGAAAAAATGCGAATTACCTTCAGTGATAACATTCAAAGAAAAAAAAACAGAGTACAAGAAATAAAAATTAACATAGAAATAAGATAACGATAATTATAGAGAGAGAAACAATAGATAATTACATATGTATGCAAATTACAAAACAAAGTTACAACAAACAAAGCAAATAATTAAACAAAAATAAAAACAATATCAACTAAGATAACTTGTTTTTAAAAATATCTAACTGGATGAGTGAAGCGTCAATTATATAAATAAAACGCACTTATATATAAATAAAAACACATCATTCATATATCAGTTAAAAAAATTTAATCTGAAAACTGATTTCCGATTGGGAATTGTAAGGATATAAGGTGATTGAATATACGGGATTTGAAGGTTGAAAGATTATTAGAACGACGAATGGAAGAAGGTATAGAGTTCCAAAAGTACGAGGATCGGATAAGGAAAGCTCTATCAAAAGCAGTTGTTCGGTGGGATGCTGTATAAAGGTCTGAGAGCCGAGAACGGGTGCTACGGGAGTGGACCGAAATTTTGAATTTAATGAGATCGGAAATGTATGATGGTCGGCGGGATTGGTAAAGAAAGGAAGCTCGGAAGTACGTACGGTGATAGGAAGGTTAAAGCCACTTCAACTCTTCGTAATATCGGGTGATACGGGCGTCTCTCGGGATCCTAAAGATGAAACGAGCGAAGCAATTGATCAACCGTTTTAGTTTTGTATCGAGATCTTCAGTGACACCTACATACACTGTACGGCACTTGTTCAAATGAGGGAAAATTAAGGAAATAACTAGAAGTGTACAGTTATCTTGACTAACACTCACGGAAAGCGGAAGGGAAAAGAAAATCAATAAAATAGAGTGTTTTTGGGTGGAGGAGGAGCTTGATCAAGTCATCAGTTGGTCTATTACTGTCTCGGTGAACTAGCAATTGTACACGAAAGGAATTAATGAACAATTAGCTCGAATGGTACATTCAGCTGCGGCAATCTATTTTGGATTTATAATTTACAAGTTTCTATATATATTGCGTTATACCGATTATCACTATCCGTTGTGTCAATTATTTACTATTTAATTTGGGAAAATGTACAAAGTTCACGAGTAGCTTATTAGTCGTCTAGTTAGGCTTTTGTTAATGTTTTATGCAAATTAAAGCTAACACAAACAGTCTGATTTAAATACTAAACTGACTAGCTAATTTAATATATCAGATAATAGTTTATTTAATGAATTATATATCTGACGCTAATCATACAGAAAATGCAGGGTAATGGCGGGTAATATATGTTATAACCTTTTAATGTATTATGTATTTCCCGTTTTAATGGATTATGTATGTCCTATATATATAGATAAGCAGTCCTTGAATATAGACATTTCATTAAACAATAACCTAAAGCCAACCAAGATTGAAACTTAGTCAAGCATTAATTTGACACGTAAATACTAAGCCTTAAAAGTAAATAGCAACTGGACAGAAAATCAATGAGAAATGTCTAAGGTATTATTCGGGGTGACATGGGGTCTAGTGGTTAGCAGGACAACTTGTATGCTCAGGATCGGGTTCGCAGCCAGGCGGTTGGCCCTAAGATTCTTTAAAGAGAGTAAAAAAAAAATGCCGTCCTTCGGAAGAGACGTAAAATGGGGTCTAGAACCTGTGCGGTATTATACCAGGATAGGCGATATTTAGAGCTCCCTCTGTAGCATTGTCCGATTTATCGTAGTAACATAAAATGACGTTAATTGAATAAACAAATAACAAACAACCAACTTATACTTATCTTGTAACAGTGACAATACCGTTAACAGCGACAAATAATGAAATTTAGTGTACAAAAGAAAAATATTGATAAAAATAAAGAAAAATAAGTTAATTTTTATGAATTTTAAAGGTGATAATTAATATAATAGGAAAAAAAAATTGAAATATGCAAACACCAAGATATAATTACTAGAATGGAAATGGAAAAAAACAAAACAGGCATCATTAAGATCCCGCAAAGCAGCACATCCCGCATCAACAGTCCAAACAGACTTCAACTCAAAGACAGCTACTTCACCAATTTTTCAACAAATTCACAAAACAGTTTAATAATACATTTTCGACAACTCACAATTGCATCAAATATACATTAATAACTTTAGTAGTTAAAGCGAATGATATAAATAACAATCTGCGTGGCAATACAAATAACATGTCTGTGTGATACCTAGGCGAATCCCACCTTTCTTACCGCATAATGGGTTTTGTGTTCTTCCTATCTATCTGATAACCGCTGGTGATTGTACTGATAAATGCTAGATACATACAAACACATATATGAACACGTAAACATATGCATACACATACACATGTAGATATATAGATACAGGCTATAGCGGCGCAGACAGAAATGTCGTTAGGTAGAAAGACCTTGGCCAGCGCTATATTTAGACTCGGTACAAGGGCCACACCAATGCTTCCAACCTCACTATATTCTGCTTTATGTCACAGTTACTAAAGTAACATGTTACCGTTAACAGTGACAGCAACTAGTTACATTCCCGCAGTTCTTGAAGCACGCTGCCATGTCAATATAGTAGGTAGTAACGTTCACGGGAGGTTAAAAACCTTTAAGAAGGCGACTTATGCTGCTTATGTTTGTAAAAACAGTTTAAGGAAGTTGCTGGGATAATTATCGTCAATTACAACGAATTTGATGGACATTTAAATCGAATTTAATTAATCAATTTAAAATAATCCTATAAAAACTAGAGAGAAGAATACTATGAAAAATCATGGGTACAGTTCAGACTGGAGGTGGATGGGAACAGGGAAGCAACAGAGAAATCTAAAAGAAATTGGAAAGAAGCTCCAGAAGGATTATTATCGGAAGAGGAGGCTGACATTGCTGGGACAGATTGAATACAGAATGAATAAGCATAGATTCTAACTGGCAGAAAATTTAAAGTAAGTCATAAAGGTTCCTACTCGTCCCTCTATTTCCAGTCTGCTGGTGTTCCTCAAGGTAGTATCCTTGGTCCTATCCTCTACACAGTATACACAGCTGACATTCCAACCCATCCTTACACCTTCATCTTCACGTATGCTGCTAACAAATGTGAGTTATCAGTTAATAACGACCCATTTATTGCATCTCAATCCCTTCAATCATATTTTCAAGCCTCGAAGAATGGTGTCAGAATTGGAGAAATAAAATCAATTCCAACAAGTCCCGTCAAATTAACTTTACCCTTCGCCGAAAACCCATGACTTCCTGCGCTACTCTATCCTTTAATACTACTCCACTTATCCCTGTTGAAAAGATTCGCTACCTAGCACTCAACTTAGACAAACGTCTTACTTGGAACCCTCACACAAGACTGAAAAGACAAGAAACAGCTAGACGCTTCCGACTACTTCAACACATACTAGACAAACGCTCAAAGCTTCAGATCAATTACAAAAGATTTATTTATGTGACTGTTATAAGACCTATATGCGCTTACGGAATTGAACTAGGGGCTCCACCAAACCATCTCGTATTCAATCCTTGCAGCAATCCAAAATCCTTCGCAAAATCCTAAACGCTCCTTATTTTGTCACAAATAAAACCATCCATAATGACCTTAACGTTCCATATGTTACCGATTTAGCCCATTCCAGATATTTATCATTCCATAATAAACTCCAGGCCCATCCAAACCTACTACTTTCCATCCTTACATCCAATTCCATCCCAGACAATCCTCCTAGGCGTCTGAAGAGAAGATGACTTCGGGACCTTCTATAATAGAAATGCAATTAGAGTGCTGCCAGTGGGTAGTGCCTCTACATGTCCTTTCATATATTTATTTATTCATAAAGCCATAGTACTTGATGTATACATTACAGTTGTACAATAAAATAATTTAAAAAAAAAAGAGTGTACATAACAATTTGAAAGGGTTTCAGGATGAAGAAAGACCAGAGAAGATTGGTAGAAGCTATACCGATGATCAGAGGAAACTTATCAGTGAACGTATGAAGGATTATTGGACAGAGAAAACTCCAGCAGAGGAAATGAAAGAAATAAAGTTGTTGCGTGATCCAAAGTGGTAATACAAATTATTGGTATACTATTGGGATACAAGTGATATACCTAAAACTCAAAAGTTCATTACTGTTATAAACCAACACCTTTCCAACAATCTTCCCATTTACGCCACGGTATGCCCATTGCATTTCCCAGTCGGCTATGCGCTTATCAATTTTTGGGGATCTAATGTTGTAAATCATGGAATAAATAATCAGCCAATACAAAATAATAATTTTTTTTTTTTTAAATTACCTATTTATAAAGTAATTTAAATTACTATAATTAACATTAGTGAGGTACGATCTCACAAAATAAGACGGTATAAAAAAGATCTAGCATTTAGACCCTGTTGATACTCAGACAAATGAAAATCTTATTCATTTTTTATTACGTCCATTAAACTTTTATCGAGGGATAACCACTATCGATTGCAGACGGTTCCATAGGTAAGAGATTTCGATAAGAGATATAAGCCCGTTTAGACATTGCATTGTGGAGATTAAACAAGCGTAATAAAGAAATATCATAATTTGACGAATTACCCTAATTTTTATTTTAAGTATACATTTTAGCAGTGTATAAATTATGGGCAGGTAAGCATGTGTCTATTTTTAAGAATTGTATACATAAAGTAAAACGAGTGTAATTCTTATTGAACTGTCGTTGAGAAAATTGAATAAAAAACCAGCAAGTTATAATTTAATGCTAAGTCAGAGCATTATATATAAATAGTAATAATAGAATTCTGCACACTCTTATATATTGCAGAAGTTGTCTGTAGATGTAATACAAGTATTACACAATACTTCCACAACTTCGCTACTGGTAAATGGTAGATATACCTATATTTCTATACTGTGTACTAATATCATATTTATATAATTATATAAATATAATAATATTATATTTTTAAATGTAGCCTATAAATAAATTTTACAATATTTAATAAATCTGCAAATAATAACCAATTAGAAGAACAGAATTGACCAGAATGATTTTATATTTCCTATAATCTATATGTATAATAATAACCTATTCCTATAATGTATGTATAATGGTCATAATAGAAGGGTTAGCGAATCAGTTGGTTCGAGACCACCAATCCTTTCTTACAACCCAATCCTCCCACCTACGTCTCGTATGTTTAACAATCGGTCCAGTTCTTATCTTTTTACTAATGAGGAATTCGTTCGTTTTATATATAGAAGTGTATAAGTGATAACTATACGATGTACTTGAAATAGTGATAGTCGTCCAGTTTAATAGACTACGATGATTGGGGCACGTGGATAGTATAGGCCCAACAAGAATTCCAAGATGCATTCTTTATGGAATATCGAATGATGAAGTAATATTGAGAGGGAGGGATCGTCTCAGGTGGCTCGACGATGAGGAGGGTGACCTGAAGGCGAAGGGTATACACCGGAGGAGGTGCCTTGCGGCGGACAGGGGCGAATGGAAGGTGTTAGCAGAGGCCTTGGTTTTTCAAGGATTGTAGAGCCCAGCCCAATCAATAAATGAATGAAATTAATAAAAGATTGCATAAGTAAATACTCAATAAGATATACAACCTGATAAGCCAGAGAAATGAAAGAAGAACTAAAAGATTGGAAATTACTGAAAGGAATACCTGGACAGACAGATTAATAGGATCAGACTTACATAGGAACAGACTTTTTACATATGAGAGACCAAGGAATGGGCATGAGGAACGGACAAAGGAGAGAAGAAGGTAACATTAGGAGAGAACGAAGTGTTATTGTAGGAGAATGACAGAATGAGCGAATAAACGTGGTATCACCGTAGTTCTTTGTTGGTCGGTTTGCAAAGATAGAATATATTGTACACAGTTTTCCCCTGGAACTAAAGGAAACGCTACTTACCCATTTTCATCCAAGGTCATGAGATATTTGAGGGAAACATAAGGGACTTAAAAGAAGAAAATGGCCAAAAGAAGATACAGTTTTAATTCAGAGAAGGCTAAGACACATGAATTATATCAGGTGAGTAAGTAGCCGAGACACGCACTCAGAGGTCCCTCAGACTCGAGTATTCACTTACTGTTGACGTGCACGGTGAACCCGAACCACGCTCCAGTATTAATGGTTATGGTTATTTAATTCAATATCGACTCGAGACCTGAGGACTGCGATAGTGGGGGTTGAGGGGAGGGGGTAAAGGTAAATTAAAAGTTAGCCAAGGACGTGCGGGAAAAGGCTGGCGGTAAAGACCGGTTGCTTCTAGCCCAAGCTACACCAACCAATGTCGATAGTCATCAGTAATTCAATCTAATAGCCCTCTCTATAGGCTCAGGGCGGAACTGGAGTACTTTCTTTTTTTGTTTATCTTTATCTTGTATATTATTATACTATTTATGATATAGTATTCTTTGTTTTTTGTACAGAAAAGGACCGTCCAAGAGTGAATTATAAATAGAACAAAAATAAATAATAAATAGAATAGAATATAAAAATTACTTAATTCTGGGACCAAGCCACTTGGGAATAATAAACATGAACATAAAAAGAAACATAATATATACCTGGCCAGAAGGTTGCATAACACTAATTATTGAGCTTTTATAAAGTGTCAATTTCTTTATACAATGTAAACCTTCTTAATGAAAAAGAAACAAAATCAATTATTCAATATTTATTAATTTAAGCAAATGACTAACCTCCTTTTGGGAAGCCAGGAGATTTTGGAAAAGCAAGGATTTGAATAAGGATTGTGAAAAAGCATGATGGATGATAGGAGGGAATGAGTTCCACACTGTGGTGGAGCGGGCAGAAAGTAATAACGTTCGAATGTTTTGGTTCTGTGGGGACGAGTATTGAGATCGGAAAGGCGAAATCTTGTTTTGTGGTGCTGGACTGGGGATTCGAATTGGAGGAGACTGTATATATATGCGGCACAATTAAAATAAATATGTTTTAGCACAAAGAGAAATGTTTGATTTGAAAAGAAATATGTCGCTGAGTTAAGAAGGGTTTGCCTACATGGTCAAGGTGGGTGAAGAAATAACAAAAACTGAGTGGTCGAATACTCCGCTTTGAGAAGGACCCTCTGAAAGGATCCCGAAGAAGAAGGAGCAAGGAAGACGGAGCCGGCGAACGATCCGGGTGGAGGAGTATCCGAAGACAGCGAGACCGGGAGAAGACACGCCTCACCAAGAACCTAGATGTAGCCCTGTTTCACAGATAAGTCGTAATTTAAATATGTTATCTATTTTATGGCAATATTCTATTACAACTGAATCATTAAGTGTAATCCTCAATGTATATACTGAATCATTATGAATATTGTTTAAAATTGTATTAATAAAGTATATCTATTTTAAATCCCTTGGTGCTGACTTAACCCAGGTGCACTAGATATTTATGAATAATATATTGATGGCATAATTGGTTAGTAAATTGGTAAACACAAGAACAGATGGCATAAAACATAACAATATGCAGGGTATTGAGATTTAATGGATTGATATAAGAACGCACCGAGGAAATCTTGTCTATGAATGGGAGGAGAGAGCCACTTGAACTCATCGTAAAGGTAGGACACGGCTCAGGATACCAAAGACAATAAATAAATATTTTGCACTGGTATACGATCAGAGGTTCTGTATCCTGCGCAATTTCTCACTATGAATAAGAAATGCCAGGAAAAATATATTGAAATCAACGAAAGAAAGATCTTGAGGAAAATTCGTGTCCCAATTAAATACTTAACAGTGAGCTCTACACATATCTTCAAAAAAATATCGGATGTTATGAGAAAAAGGAGAATCACATTTTATGGTCATTTACTAAAGAATGTTACCCAAACGATCGACGAATCGAATTTGTATCTACTTTAAAGAAAGAGAGGGCTTGGTTCCAGAAGACTTACAGGGGATGGAGATTACTTGCTAGAATTTCTAGAATGCAACCGTCTCAGGATGAAACTAAATGCTCACTAGGGTTTTAAGTAAAAACCGAAGATGAAATCGAGAAAGAAATGAATGGAAGAAGAACGGATGAACATCAACAACGTTTGAAGAAGTACCCGACAAGTATCAAGGCTAAGTTGTATGTTGTGTAAAACTTTTTATATATATACTTTTATATATATTTTTTTATATACTATATATTACTATTTTAAATAGTAATGTAACACTGATGAGTCAATTGTTTCGAATAGAATATGAACTATAAAGACTGGACGAGCCCCAGGAAGGTCTGTAGATATCATTGGGTTCCTTTCCGTAGCTGTTAACAAATATAATAATTTATCTGTCACAGCTGGATCTGAACCAGGAAGTTTCAGCGTAGCAACCCAGCAATATACACACTCAGCTCCTCCACTTCCCAAACAAACATTATTTCAAACACGAAGGCTAAAAATGGCTCATAAAATATCAGCCAGAAAGATTCGAAAAGCAAAAGGCGAAGAATTAATACCTCCATTGTATGAATAACTTTTAAGCGACCATGTGATATTTTATTTTACCTACCTAAAGCGGGAAGGGGGTGTTTTTCGGAAAACGCATGCATATTATTTTTTAGATATCTGTTATTTATGCTATTTAATAAAATACTCACAACAAAACATTTATATATTTATAAATAACCTCAAAACAAAACAATTCCAATTAAATTGGTGGATAAAAATAAGCAGTACTTGCTAAAATCTAAGTAAACAAACTTTCTTTCTCGTAACTATTCCTCCATTTGAATTTGCATAAATATTAATCCAACATATTTCTACTCATTCCACATTCTTTTTTTTTTCTTCTTAGTTTGACTGAAGCCCAAAGTGATTCTACCCTCTGGGTATGAGTACCTGTGTTTAAGTCAACGAAATTTTTTGAATTGTTAAAAACGTAATGTTTGTACCTCATGCCTTCAATTTGCTTTATTCCCTTATAGGCCTTCCAGCAATCGGAATATATCGGTGTCCTAATAATGCAAATAGTCAGCATTTCAGCTGATCTACATGGGACAGAATATAGGAAATACTCCCTAGTTTCCCTCCATACACCTCCGAACAGCCATTGCTGCGGGTATATCCTCCTCACATTATATTTCCATTTGGAGAAGCAAGACTCATCGATTTAAACAATTTGTTTTATTGCCTTATAGGCCTTCCAGCAATCAGAATAAATTGTTGTCCCAGGTCGTATTAGGATTTATAATTAGGTTACATGTTAAATTTCTCAAACATAAGGAGTTATTTCACATAAGTAACCTGCGTGCGTTTTCCGGAACAAACTCCGGGACGGATCGTAAAACATAAATCAAACTTCTTCTTTATAGAATTATTTCTCCAAGCATTATTCGTAATTATTATTCTCTTATAATTTTCGAAAATTTATCAATCTATCAACGGAATTCTATCCTCAAAATAAAATAACGGCATTAAAAAACAACAAATCCAAGTATTTTTTATACCGCACAGTCACGACGGTGCTGCACCCAATGAGCGAATGCGCGTATATCTCTGGAAAAACAAGGAGCGCACTCCCGTATTTTTACTTACAAGGTAGAATAATAAAAATGAGTCGTAAATAATTGAGTTAATATGATGAAGGACGCATATAATTTGGAAAAAATCTAAAAATAGCAAACACTAATTCGACACGAGGAAAACTCGATGAGGAAAACGAAAAAAAAATATAGAAAAAACAAGGTAAGATCTATAATTAGTATTCGTAAGGTTGGCAAACATTATTGTCACGCGCCGGTGCACAGACCTTCAAATGTCTCGCTTATACACAAAATACATTTGTTTTGTTAACAAAATACAAACGTAAGTTAACAAAACAAAAACAAAAAAATGAAAGAAATGTGATACGTATCGAAAATTAAATGGATTAGTATCATTCAAATTTAATCTGCTAGAAGCCAGAATTTGATTCTATGGAATCCAGAATCCTCCTGGGGCTCATTTAGTCCCGCAAAGTGGGTACCGAAAATAGGTGGGAGAATCTGGCGGTAGAGCGTGATCTAGGGCAAATCACATATCTGCACAGCCATTGTCCAAGAACCAGTACAGTCACTAACACGTACTGAACCATAGACATTTCATGAGTTGTAGCGGTACAGGGTTAGTAGGGTTAGTAGGATGTAGTTAGTATCGTTCAAAGGAACTCATGTTGAGGAAAAAGATTGATCCTATTGGTTGTAAGTAACAATGACTGTGGGAACCGCTTTGCTTACTTTTTCAAATAGTTCTTTCACTAACTCGAATTATATCCATACGGAGTGGGGTAGCTGGTTGAGTACATCGCTGTGTCGCTTAGCTCCGAATCCCGAGTTCGAATCCGATTTTGGCAGATTAATTATTTATCCAGCCTCTTTAAATCGGTGTCCTTGATTATGGAAAAAATCTGGTAGTCGAGCGTGATTTCGGCAAATTCACTTTTATGTAAAACCGTTGAATAAAAACCAGTCCAGTCTCTATCATCTAATGAGATCAATATCATGCTAAACTGACTCAGCATCCGTAGGGGAGAAAAAAAAAATGGTTCCCATTTTAAAATTTTATTATGAAAACATGTCTAATACTAATTTGTTATTAAGTCAATTTCAGGTATGAAACCGAGTAGAGTTTCATTTGGGTCTTGGGGGTGCTATGTATCGTACTGGGGGGGGGGGGGGTCATAAAAATAAACATGTTTTTGTACAATGAGCAAACGACCGTTTTGAAAAAAATAGGCCGTTCAGTTAAAATGGGGACACATGGTCAAGGTGGGTGAAGAAATGACAAAAAGAGGGGGCCCGAGGACTCCACTTTGAAAGGACTCTCTGAGTAGATCCCGAAGAGGAAGGAGCGAGGAAGACGGAACCGGCTAACGATGCGGGCGGAGGAGTATCTGAAGAGACCCGAGACCCGGAGAAGACACACCTCAACAAGAAGAACTATAGATGTACCCATGTTTCAAAGATAAGTCGTAATTTAAGCCGAATATGTATTTTACGGCAATCCTCTATTAAATCTGAATCGTTAAGTGTATATTAAATCATTAATCTTATATATTATTTCAAATTGAATTAATAAACTATATTTATTATATTTTTATTTCGAAACCGGATCCTCTGTCTTACCGTGACAGGACTCGCAGGAGCTGATACCAGCCGGATATCGCAAAACTTGCGAGAACACGGGGACATGGGATCAGATAAGAGAAAAGATTTGTCCCCGGCTGGTATCAACTCCGGTAACTTAGTTGGTAGAGTCCTGTCACGGTAAGACAGAGGACCCGGGTACGAATCCCGGCCTTTTCTCTTCAAAATAAAAATATTTAAAATTAAAACAAATAACTAATAAATTATAAAAAATATATTTATTATAATTCTTTTGGTGCTTATTTACCCCAGATCCATTATTTACTTATGAATAATATACTGAAGGTTTAAATACTGAGTAAATTGGAAAAAATATTAAGGACCTCTGAAAAAGAATCCAATTAAGACCAATGTTAGAAATAATAATTTGAGTAATCATCCTAAATGATTACTCTGGGATCCCAGAATTAATTAGAATATTTAAAATATAATAAAGAGTATAAAACATAGCAGTGGGGGGGGGGGGGATGGTGCCTAGTTATCGGGAGGCAAATATATTCTGCAACTCAAGCCTTATTGTTAGGAATTTTTTTCCTCATTTTGATACAAAGAAACTATGTCTCTAATTATCTTTTGCGTTTCTAAATTAGATTATTACAATATTTTTTTTAATTTACAATTTGAACATGAATATTTTAATGAAGGCAAGATGACATGACAGAAAATACAATGGAGCTAATATGCCTTAATCGCATATAAGGTGACACGTGGCATAGCGTGCTATTAATAACAGTTTTAAAGCAAGTACGTAGTTATTTTAAATTATATACAGAGGCAGTCTTCTTTCGCCCTATCCTAGGAAGTAAATAAAAATGAGGAGAAACCTTATACAACCACCGTAAAGTCGTCACAAGTTAGTAAATTAACAATACAAATATATATATATATATATATATATATATATATATATATATATATATATATATATATATATATATATATTAATGTATTTGATGCTCTAATACTAGGGGTGTCACTATAATAAGGGCTCACAAGTACATCTGCCTTACAATGTTCATGTGATATCAGGAATATGAGGTATTAAGTTATTTAAATAATTTATTGATTAAATGATCTGAATGAGATATAAGGAGGGAATAAGTGTTAAAATGTCAAGTTTAAGTAACTATGTTCTATAGTAACAAAGGCGGTAAATTCTTGACTTTACTAATATCGCACCTATTGTCCCTAAACTTAAAAATTAGAATTTATAAAATTGTCATCCTTCCAAATGTTGTTTGCGGATGCTAAAAGTTGAAAGATGACTTTGGACGTTAACGTTGAAAGAGGAACAAAGTCATTAGATAGAACATTTGTTCAGAAAAAGTGGAGACCACTGGAGAATTTAGAAGATTATACAACGCCGAATAGGAGATAATGCAACCTGTTCATATAATTGAAGTGATACCATCGCGAAGGCTGAGATAGGCTCACTTCAATGATATGAGACAGACTCCTGAGCTGGTAAGAGTCTGATAACAGATGGTAAACGTCCAAGAGGTAGGGCCGAGGCGTAGATGGGAGGATTGAGTTAAGAGCGATCTAACGTATAAGGGTTAGGTTAGCAGTCTCTAGACGGAAGTTAGTAAGCAGAGATTGACGGTATCGGTATCGAGCCTTCGGGTCCACTAGGCCTTATTATTGTTAGGAATATGCTAGGAAATAATGAAGACAGCAAGACGTCTTCATAAATATCTACTTATTTTGTTTATTTGTCTTATTTTTTACCTATGGAGTTATGGGAACCCTATGGATATTAAAGATAAAAGACAACCTCGAACATATATATCCAGCACAAAAAGAAGGTTCTAAGGTTCTGATCAGCTGTACCGAAGGGGAAAACGACAAAGCACAAGAAATGGATGTAAAGGTATTAGCCTTTCCTATTCCTATTCTGAACCTGTGTAGATAGGAGGGAGTTCTAAGGAAAGGTTTAAGGTAAGAGGATGAAATATCTTTGAGAAAAGGAATGAGATAAATCAGAGGAGATCCTTCGTTTTTAACAATACCTATATATATATAAATCTCCTGTCACAATGTTTGTCCGGGCTAATCTCCGAAACTACTGGACCGATTTTAGTGATATTATTATAATTTAAAACAATATAAATATCCATAATGAAAAATAAACCATTACATACCTCATTCATTTAACTATTGTTTATATTTTATCAGTTAAGAATTTTGTATATTTTTTATTTATTATAACCTATACATAGATATAAGATGAATAAAATGTAAAATCCAAAATCTATTTAGTTCATTTTTTTATTAATTCATTGTTTCATTTAAATTCAAATTTTAACATAATATTTTTTAGAACTATTATAACAGCCACAGCAACACGTGGCCGGGTCAGCTAGTATATATACTATAGGAAGTCAAGCAATGCTTAATGCTCTTGGAACTTCATTTTCAGAAACGGACTAACATCATGAGAAAATGTCAGATCAGTTAAAAGAAAAGATACGACCATGGCCGGGGAACGAGCCTGAAGTAGCCAGGATAGCTCAATTGGTAGAGTTCCAGACTAGCGATCTGGACGACCCGGGTTCGAGTCCCGGTCCTGGACATATTTTTTCTTTTCAAATAAAAATATTTAAATAGCTTGACTAAACTAGTAATTTATGTGAAAAAGACAATTTTTGAAATTTTATAGTTTTCCGCTGTTGATCCTGAATGACTCGAATATACAATTACAAATTCTCCAGATTATTAACACTAAATCTAAATTATTTCTTAAATGACACGATCCAAAAATCAATGTTTTTCGGTGGTGAGTTATGACCATGAAAGAAACGAGTTTTATTATTTTATAATCAAACGTAAAACTGTATTAAACTATCTTCAGAGCTTGTCTGCTAGAAGGCTCCAGTGTCCTAATGCTATTCCAAGCTAACTAATAGTTTTCTCGATTTTACAAAAATGTAGGTTTTTCGACTTATGTCACATTATAAATACTAATGAAATATTATATAAATCAATATATTTTTTATAACATAACGTCGCTGTCAAAACAATACCGCCTATCTACAACTTTTTTATGAAAATGAGTTTTTAACAGTAACGCATTCAACAAGTTGAATTACACACTAAGGAAGGCAGGTATTAAGGTGAGCAACATGGCAGAGTATGATTTTTTGATACTTCTCTCGAATAGTAAAAAAAATTGCTAAAGTCGGTTCGTTTTTTTTTTCTCTTCTGTAAAATTGCCCAAAGTGTACATAGAAGAAATTGTTTTGACAGCGGTGATATGTTAATAGAAAACATTGAATTTTTAATTGTGATCATAAGAAAAAAAATCATAAAAAGTAGGTCAAACATATTTTTTATAAAGGTAAAATACTTCGAACAAAAATGTACACATCGAGGAAGCTACACGCGCAATTCCGCTTTGATAACCAATTAATTCACCTGTTCGTGGAAACACCTGCGCAATGTTCATTGCTCCCATCGTGGCTAAAGCAGTGAAGTAGATAGTTAGTTAGTTAGTTAGGATAGTTATAGGAATAAACGTGGCTCTTTATAATGGATAGTTGTTAGACCTGACCACAAGCTAACCACACCTGATTTCCGAGAATATTCAAGTATCTTTCGCAACAAGGCAAATGGGAAAATTCCCTAGTTCCTGTTAATTAATAGGTTAAAAATAGTTCAGTCGCAATATGTTTCATCAGAAACGGTATGAACTAAATTCAGACAAAACTTCCTGTATAAACTGATAGTAATCAACGTGGTAAGCTTAAATAAAACTCAAAAGGAGGTATGAAATAATTATGAGAATTCCAAGAGGGAAACAATAAAGTGTCAATTAGGAGTTTATTATATTTTATAATTATTATATTTACCAAAGAAAAAAATGTGTATACAGCAAAACAATCATAATTATACGAAAATAAGGTATCTGTAAATAGGTTTAAATATATATATATATATATATGTATTTAATAAATTGGTTTCTCAATATTTTATTCAATCGTAGCTTAGCTCTGCAAGAAAAATAAATCTAAAAAATCCCAATAACTACCCTTTTTTCAACCATAATACAGATTTTCCCCTAACGAAAAAATGGAAGCAGAATTGTTACCTTAGAAGAATTCAAGGCTGAAGGACACAGTGAAATTTAATTGTTCCTTAACTATTGCTTCCATATTTAAAAGAAAAAAAAATAATTCTCATATGTTTACTTTCTAATCTCTCATTTCTTTTTTAGTACTATTTAGCCGCTGATATTGGAGAGATCATTATTTATTCATTTGCCAAAATATATATTGTAATAAATATAATGTATTCCTATAGGAAATATATAGGCGATTATTATTATTCGCTCGGCTCACTGCTAGGAATGTCAATAAAAATATATTTATATTCATCACATAAATATTTATAGTTTTAAACGGAAATTTGTACATTATTACTGAAACAGGACATACTAACTGTATTGTTCTACATTCTAAGGATAGGATAACGGTAAGAGCATAAGATACGAATGCAAAAGATGAAAGAGATATGTGCTGGCAAGTTTTCCGGTGTTTATGGATAGAGATGGTGACAGCGGAAATATCTAATATATTATCTAATGATAGACAGTTATAGTATATATTATAAATATGTATGTACATATCGAACTTTCCGACCAATATATTTATTATTTTAGGGATTAGAAATACTGATCCATCCTGAAGATTTATTCCTTATAGATGTCATTAATTAACAGGCGAGTTAAATGAATTAACAATACGGTTAATTAATTAACAAAATAACTGACCGTGGCGTGAGCCGTGACCACGTGACCAGTGATTCCACTCTACAGCTTCGAGACCCAACTCACTCACTCAATTCGACATCCCATTCCGTTCGTTGACCCCGAAATATTCGCGGAGCAGGAACTCCTTGCCCGTCCTATCGTAGCCGCTCTGATAGCGAGATAACTGTTCTTTGGAGGAGTCGTTACTAGTCTCTTTCACGGTTATATTTATATATACTAGGTAAGGTGACAGGTTTGTTTTTTAAATGTATAATTAAATTAAGTGAAATGCCAAATTAAAAAAGAAATTCCGAAATTAACACATTTATAGGAATATGAATGAAGAAGACCTGTCGTTCGATATGTACAGCTAGGGATGATAACGTCAGAAAGATAAAACATATATCTACAGGCCCGGTGAATAAATCGTTATGTCTAATTTTCTCCAAAAAGAGTTAATTGTACTTAAGTACGCGGAATCGAGTTATTTTCGTAGTGAATAAGGGGCTAAGTAAGGCATTGGCTTAAAAAGGAGTTATTGCTTATATTACAACTCCATTTCGAGTCAAAAACTACGAGAATGATACGATTTCGGTTACCTGAAAGCAGTTAACTCTCTATGGACAAAATTCGACTTAACCACTTATTCACCGGGGCTGTAGATGTAATCCACAAAACAAATAAGGATATTGCTAATTTTGTTATATTTACTTCACCAAGCATTTTATATTATTTTAATAATAAACTGCAATATGTAGAGACTGTTACCAAGTGAAGTGGTCTATCGGGAAAATGAATCAATAGTAAATACAATGCACAAAAGACGAAATGCCGTTTTCAATCACATATCAAGATTACCAGAGACCAGATTAGTAAAACAATTATTCAAATACTTTTGCAAAAATGAAACCGAGAACAACTGGTTCATTGAGGTCCAGGGTGATTTAAAAAAGTTAAATTTAACAATGCGGCCAATTTCAGGCAGAAATGCGAAGAGGGTTCTGAAGGATGGGGATATGAGACTTAAATTAAAAACAGTAGCAGGGAAACAATACACCGTTGCGGGTGAAGGTAGGTCAGCCAGGTCTGAGAGAATGAACAAGTTCTGGGAACAGAAGAAGAGGGCACAAGAGCATCACAGCTAATATTTTAAAGACTATAATGTACATGGCTTGATTAAGCAAACAAAAAACTGCAGCATTATCTATTTGAAATCGTTATAATTGCTCTCGGGTTTTCTCTGTTTTAATCAATTTTTTCCATTAATTTTGGAAAGACATAATCTTCAACTGGAACTCATCTACTTATAAATACAAGATGGAATAGGAAAATTCCAAAAAAGTAAGCCCTAGGTGTCTAAATTACTGGGAAACCAAGCAGTCTATATTTAATGAGTCTCGACTGCTAGTGTGAGATGTGCTGCACATTGTCTTTTCTGATGTGATTTTTTTTTGTGTGTGTATCCTGATGATGCGCATGAAACGTTGGCTGATTGTTTTTTCAGCATTTTAAAGAAATAAAAGTCCGTATTTTGGAATTTTTCTTACTGCATCATATTTAAAATGTATATCTTTTCGAATTATTGTTCATTTTTATTGATTGTATACACCTATGAATATGATATTGATGCTTCACGTCCTGATTTCGTGCGACATACATTTCAGTATTGTTAAAATAAGACAAATGTATCAAAACCGAAATAAAATAATCCAGAATGAATATAAATATATCATACTTTTGTTATTAATTAAAATAAATGAAAGAGGTGCGTGTCTGCCTGTTTACAGCTAGAGATTTCGATATATAAAAAAATAATATATGTTTATAATTATCGATATTTTAGACCCCAATGTAATTATTTTTTAAGGATACTAAAAGAATAATGACTTTAACAGTTAACTTATAATAATTAACGAAAATTAAATACATGGGATTTATGAATACAACAGACTGCTAAGTAAATTTAATTGAAGCCAGGAAGGAGGTGTATGTTGCTGCCATGTTTTTTAGCGATGTTGATAAATAAAAAATATTAAAAAAAATATTAATACTATATAAATAACAATATTTCTGACCCTGATATACTTAATGGCCTTAGGGATTTAAATTTAAATAGTTTAATATTAGATTAAAACAATACTAGCGAATGGGAAATAACATATTCATATGAATATTCTCCTATTATATTGTATATTAACTTAATCTATGGAATTGTGCGTTGGCCTGTATTTTGGCTATCGATAAAAGGATAAACATATCAATAGGTATTTATAAATAGTGAAATATCTATATTTCATTACCTGATATATATTTATTTAAGTTAAGGGCAAAGTGATTTAAATTTTAATAGATAAATATTAAATTAAAACACTACAAGCAATATCAAAATAACACACTCATATGAATACAACACTCTACTATCATATATGAATTAAAGCAATCAATGAGGTATGTTTTTTGTATTTATAGCATTCATGTGGATTAAAATTATAAAATATATTATTTTAAAATAATATATTTATAATTAAATCGGGGATATTTCGTACCAGATATTCTTTTATTTTTTTTTAGATGGCGACGAACTTAAAGGATATGAATCTTAATATTTGAATATAAAGTAAATCAAAACAATCCAAGCAAAACCTAAATAACACAAACATATGAAATCGATATTCTCCTGTTTAATAATAATTAAATCCATGGGCTTTCGGCACTTAAGAGTTTTAACAATCAGAAGCAATGATTATCGATCTTACATTACATACATACTTTATGGATAAGAGATATATTTCGAGAAATAAAATGCCGTAGATAAAAAAAAAAAAATAAAAACAATAATTAATCAAAATAAAATAAGGTTTAATTCTAATAATACAACTATCTTTAATACATAAAGGTATTAATAATAAATATCTAACATGATTCTCCCATCTGCTTCACGGCCTTTTTACGTAAACGATTACCCTAAATATTTTCTCATTTACTGGAACGGATATATACACTCATTTTAATTAATGAGTGTTAATAATGAAATCATATCAAGTATTTGGATCCTTCTTCGAATAGTTGTTTTTTTCTTCAGCCCAATTCCTAAACTATGTAAAACAACCCGGATGATTACTCTGTTTCTACTCTACCATCGATACGCGTACAACATAAGTGATTTCTGATTATTTATTCTATTTTAATGTAACCAATTATTCATATCTATCTGCCCATTTTAGTTATGTTATAATACTAAACCACTGTAAAATAATGAGATGTTGCATCTTCTAAATATTTTATAGAAACATAAAATTGTATAGCTTTTCTCTTAATGACTCAATTAACTTTATAAATTCGATAATTCATGACTTTGATTTTTGTTCTCAGTTGAACTTTTTATTTTATTTTTAAATTGGGTCTAAAACTGACATGGAGTTGTAAGCAAATGGATGAATTTATATATATTTTTGTCTAACATTTAATGTTTTGAGAAGGAGAAAATAATCAGAGTGCAGAGAAAATTCTCAAATATCAAGAAAGCACTAGCTTATCACAATTTTAGAATTTATTATTTATGTTAGATTACATTATTATTACATATCTGTAATACTATAAAAATATACAAAAATTATATACTTCGCTTTAGTAACTTATAGAAAATTATTAATTTTAATTTTTTTTTTCTCAAGAAATGAATATTTATTTACTGACAGATATAATTGAATAATTATTATCATAACTTGATAACAATTATAAATGTAGAGAACACTAACATAGCAACAGCAGTGCGTGGTAGTGGACAGCTGATTTCCCCACTACCGTCGCAGACAGCTGATCCGTGTAAACAACACAACCAGTTGCCTATTTCCCTATTTGAACCAGGATATCGTGATAACTCAGCGAAATTATAAATATATATATATATATATATATATATATATATATATATATATATATATTGTTGAGTATAAGTAAACCATCCGAATAAAGAAAAAAATATAAAATTATTTAAAAAAAATAAAACTATATAAGTTTAAAAAAAGAAAGAAGTGATGAGATGATTTATAATTAAAATGAAATAATGTTCATTAAAAATAAATCCTAATTAAATCGTACCTTTTTTGGAATCCAAACTAGCGGATGTTGTATAGCCTGCGGGAGATATAGCTATCCCCTTCGACTAAGACAGTCCTCAACAAAATCAACAGAACAACATAACATCAACAACAACTACACAAACTTATAGAGAACCTGATGACACGGGCATCACCAGCCGACTGGGCTCTGAGGGGAAGCAGAGGTGCCAACCCCCGGCGACCAATGTCGCTCCAGCTGGCAGCCCTGCGCCGCCGCGCTGTCTCCCGCCATTATTGTCAATCTCCCGCCCTCTTTCTTTTTTTATTGTTTGTCTTGTGTATCTCTTCGTCATGCGTCTTTAGCCCAATACTTCTTGTTTCTACCTCATACATTTATTCCGCTTTATCTGCTTCCTGTACTCCTATTACGGTCTGTCTTACGTCCATATGTATCATACATCTACCTTCAGCGTTCACATAATTCGTATCAATTCGGAACGTACTTTTAAATATTTTATAATACTATAAGAGCACCTCTCATACGCAGAATTCTCGATGAGTAGAGGCCCGGAGGAGTAGAACGCGTACCTTTGGAGGCCCGGAAATCCAAAAGATCTTCAAGATAGTAATATTAATTTTAAAACCCACGATATTATTGTTTAAATCATGATCATCATCATCACACGGCGCTATGGTCCTTGGATGAACTTCGCTCCGCTGCTCTTTTCCATGCTCTCACCCCAAGGAGCCTATGGTGTGCTTCCACTTCTTCCAGTCATCGCATTCTAGGCTTGCCTCTTCCTCTTTCTCCATCTGGAGGTCCCTCAACCATCTTCATCTTCCTTTTTTATTACAAGAAACTATATCATATTCTACATATAGGTCCCTAAGTTCTTGATTCATATTTTTTATGCGGAAACGATTTCCTTCCTTCATTGTCAATATACTCTTGTAAGAATCTTTCTCTCCCAAGTATTAATTAATTTCTCATGCTGCTTGGATAGAGTCCACGCTTCACCATAATACAGGACGACTGGACGAAGTATCGTTTTATATACCCTTATTTTGAGGCTACGGGGTATAGCTCCACTCCCGTATTAAGTCATGATACTGATTATATATTTGCTACTGAGACACAAATCCCTAATTATTCTCCAACCTAACCAAAAAAAATCGGAAAATAGGTAATGTAACACATCTTATGTCTTTATTAATCCCTTTATCTTATTTCTTCCTCTTTGGCTCTTTCTACTTTAAAAACTACGGCTGCATATTGATACGTCTATTTCTTTGTCTATACAACACAGATAATGATAGGAGAGTAACTCGTTCGCAGGAACTGCTCAGCCAACTTGACCGTATAATGCATACTTATAGAGTGCCTGGGAATCCCAGCGATCTTACAGACAGTGAATAATATCACAACTCATGAAGTTCTTCAGAAAGATTATTTTGTATCCAATATGCACATTATATAATTGATACTCTATAATAAATTCCTATTTATATCTATCTTCATTAACTATCGACCAAATTGGACAATAGGTAACGAACCACATCTAATTAATTACCAAATTTTCCCTTGTTTTCAGCCTTGTATGAGGAGCTGCTTATGGAATATCGAGGTATTAAGGAAAATACGTTTAAGTATAAGAGGACTATTCAGAAAGTAAGGCACGTAAGGGATGCCCACAGGCGCGCGCCAATAGCGTATACATTGGTGTGCTCGTGCTCGGCACCTCAGTCAGCGTCCAGCTGTGACAACGGGAACATCTCCGCGCTACCTCTTTTTTGTATTCAAATTTGAAATTTGTGCTGCAATCCAAAACCCCACCAGTTGTGAGGCGTGTTCTGTGATTCGTTTTTTGTTGGCAAAAACTTAAAACCAATAGAAATTCATCGGCAACTGAGTGAAGTGAACGGGAACAATGTAATGAGTGACAGTTCTGTCAGGAAGTCGTGCATTCAGGTGCATTCAGTTTAAAAATGTCCGAACAAGGATTGTGCCTGACGATCTGGTCGCCAAAGTTGACGAAAACATTCGTAACAACCCCCGTTTCACAATAACTGAGCTTTCTCTATGTTTCCCACAAGTTTCGCGGACTTTATTGTTTGAAATTTTTTCACAGAAGCTAGTCTACCACAAATTATGTGCAAGATGGGTGCCAAAAAGAACTCCTGAACTCGTTCAACTGAGAAGTTTTTCATCATCTCCTCTACATTCCTGATTTTTGCTCCATGTGATTTTCACTTTCTCCCAAAAATGAAAATCACAGCGTTTTGACGACTATGAGGAGCTCCAAGTATGCATCACAAAGTGGCTGAAATCAAAGGTGGCAGAACTCCATGACACAGGATTTTCAAAGCTTGTCCACCACCGCTGTGATATGTGCCTGAATTTGAATGGTGATTATGTTGAAAAGTAGAATTTTAGTCCCTCTTTCACATGTATATAATAAAATGTTTTTCTTGTACTTGTTTTTTTTTTAATTCCAAAATGTTCCTTACTTTCTGAATAGACCTCGTACCTAAGGAATGGAACAGATGTGAGTTGATGAAAATGAAATGGAACAATCTAAATTTTAAACTGGAATGTTCTTGAAATAATGATAAAAAATAAAAGGCTGAGCGAGCCAGAAGGATCGATACGAATAGCAACAATCCTTGCTTACAAACATACGTCCACAGATTACCGAACAAACTCAAATTTGTAAAATCATCCTTAACGCAATCCTCCCACCTACACTTCGGTGTACTTCTCGGACGTTCCCAATCGGCTTAGAGCTAATATTTTATAGAAGTGGGTCGTTACTAAGCTCAATGTATAAGCCTGGACATATTCCGCATTGTATAGCCTCAAGTATGTTTAGTGGATTCTTACTTTCTAGATCGAATATTCTACGCAATACCTTAACCTAGTATTGTTGAACCCTCAAAGTAAGCGGCCACGTTTCACAGCCAGATAGGCGAAAATAATATCGAGACAGAAAAATACCAAGTTGCTCCTGCCTCTAATTCCTCTTGAGTTTCGTATAAGCTTCGAGTTAAGTTCTTCAACTTTTTGACATATTCCTATATCTATCTATACCTATATGAAAATCACTCTCAACTCTGTTACTAAACATATTCTTCCTCATATTCGAATTTACCCCAAGCCCTGAATCTGAATCGGCTTTCATATTATTGTAATTAGTTTTATAGTTTCCGCTTATTTGACCAACAGAACTAAATCTACGCAAACTCAAGCACGCGCTACCCGCGCACCCAGATTCAAACATTTTTTTGGCATGCATCACCTTTCCAATGACATACTCTGGTGTTAAATAGCACAAGTGAAAGCGAATCACCTTGTTTTGACCACAAAGCGAGCATACAAAATTCTCTCAAAAATAATTACCGATCCTATCTTTATTGAATGTTTCGGCCCTACAACATTTACTAACTTTTTCGGTATACACAGCTGAGTTAACAATTGTTGAAAACATTATAAAAATCACTGAGAAGTAGTAGGTTGATTACATGTTGAGTAGATGTTAACTCAGAGTGTAGTACACTGAAAGTCCCGGGTTCAAATCAAGCTGAGGTAGATGAATTATTAAATGCTGACGACAGCCACGGATGGACCCAGTAGGTACATACCCTATAAAGTGAGCACCCTTAATGGGGGATAAATCATGGCGACTGAGTGCTGTTTCGGACAAATCAGCTGTATTACAGTTGTCTTAGACATTGTACAGTCTCTACCATGTACTGTGAACCGAGTGAATCCTTCATGGATTGTAATGGCACAAGTAGTTTTATATTTTTAAGCCAACGTTTCGACCCACACTGCAGGGCTGGCAATGTGGCTCGAAACGTTGGCTTGCCAATAAACAGTTCTCCCTATATAAGAAATTTTCCTTGACCTCCGACAGGACGATTTTCTTCCTTATATATACAAGGTCAACTAATATTAACCCATTATATCCCACCATATGAAATATCATACGCGAGTATTTTTTTTTAATCTGCGTTTTATAACAAGGGGCAGGGAATCCCATTTTTCCATTGATATACTTATTTGAATTTTTTTTTTTTTTTATCTTCAAATCCTAATTTGAATTTTATGTATGAAATATCATACCCTGGGCATATGGGGGTATATATTATTTTTTTCATTGATTTTAGTTACAACTTATTGTATGAGAAAGACTCGGAAGCAGCTGGGAAACGGCGAGATAGGATAGAAAAAGCTCTTCTTCAAAATTTGAAAAAGCTTCCGAAAGGAAAGAGTGTGGCGTTAAAAGATACTAACAGTGAGCTAATCTCATCGGGTGGCATGACAACAATGAAGTTATAATGGCCACGAACCTTCAAAATAAAGGTGTAAGAGATCTTGGGGCATGCACAAGATGGAGCGGACTCCGGGGCCAAAAAATGACTGTTTTTCTGCCTTGTCTTATTCAAGAATACAATAAGTATATGGGTGGTGTCGACCTTTTCGATAAACCTCGGGCCCTAAATAGGAAAAGAATAATATCAAAAAAGAAATACTGGCCTCTCATACGTAGCTGTCTAACAGTGGAATTGTAAATTTATGGATTTTGAACAAAAAGTTTAATCAAATCCCACTTTTTGAAATTCAGCGAAGAATAGACCCGGCAATACTTCACTCTCCCAGTATTAAGGGACCAAGATTAGCAACACCTAAGCGATTAACGCAAGTGCCAGGAAAAACGAGATATGATCGAATAGATCACCTAGTAGATGCCATTGATTCACAAAGAAGATGCGGCAAATGTGGAAAATGTGCCTAATTTCGTTGCGTGAAATGTAATATTGCTCTGCATCCAAAAAATGTTTTTCTCCTTGCCACATAAAATAGTCTAATTTTCTTATGTTTTATAAATAAATACTTTTTGTTTAAATCTTAATTTCAGTACTTTACCATTTCTCAATAAATAAAATAACATTTTCTCAACTCGGTTTATTTCCTAAGCCATTTATTTCAACCTCTAAGTGCCCAGCTTATGAAAAATCATAAGCTTCAAAAAACGCCTAAAAAAGCAAAAAAATCGTGAAACTTTAAATTTGCCGTAGAAATTTAGTAATATCCTCCAAATATGCTAAGTATTAAGGAAAAAAAATATATTTCGGGATATAAAGGGTTAATCAACAATAAAGAAATATGTGATTTTTCGGATACTACGCATCTATGGAGAGTTGTAATAATGTCTATTTATAATGGTATAAATATACATAATTACAACGAGTTGTCCCTTTATATAATAATATTTTTACTGTCCCAGTTTACATATTTATTTTAATTAGTACTATAAATAGCACGCGGATATACATGGTTATAAATGACTACTAATTTTAAACTGTTTTAACAAGTTTCATTCAAAAAAAGCTAAATCCGAAAGTAACAAGTATATTTATTTATATTGAGAAGACTAAATATAGCATGACCCAATATCAACTTAGCCAGAGCAACAAATTGCATAACAGAGTCCTAATAATACATTCCTCTTCTCATACTTTTCCATAAGTTAATTATATAATAATTATATAAATTTTATGCTTTCCAATGTTCAAAGCCGTCTTAACATTAGAAATATTAGTCATGTATGTGATATAATAATAAGTAAAGGAGTGTTCTTGTCATGTTTTATAAGCGTTGAGACGAACAGCATCAATAACAGAGCAATTTTATTGACTAGTTTATAATGGACCAATTATAATCACTTAAAGAGAAGAAAATGGTCTGGGTGAAGGTCAAAAAATTAATTCCTTAAACAGCGAATTTATTAGAAAATACGTTTTGACCCACATTGCACCACTTCTTCAGAGCTTTATATAAAAAAAATATTTATAAATAAAATAATTGGAAAAGAGAAAAATATAATAAAAATAAAACAAATACAAAATTAATATACACAAATGAAACTATTGGAGTAAACTACATACTAAAGTGAAAACAACATAAATGATAAAATAAAATAAAAGTAATATTTTAAATTTTGAACTGATACAATGGGAAATAAGTTAAAAACAAAAATAATGAAAAACTAATATGTAAGTAAATATTGCGTGTAATGTAATCTTATTTAAATTGTACATGCCTGTATGTAAATTTATAGATCCTAATAACCATTAAAAAAAAACTTTTATACACACACGTTTTAACTAAGACAAAAGACTGAACTGATTTCATCAATCCGTGTAATTGGATTCCATTTGTAGAGATTCAGATGCTGAGTAAGAACTTCAGCCTGAACCATATTTCTCACAGTTTCAAAATTAATGTGGAAAATGTCTTCAAAGAAAAGAAAAAAGTTTTAAAGAATAATACTTCCGATCACCTATGTGATTTCAGATTTGTCCTAAATCTGCCATCGTAAATCCCCTTTTTCAACTCTCCCTGTACAATTTAGAACCTACAAAAAAAAGCTCGGTAAAAAAAAAATGGTAGATTTGAGAGAAAGCAAGAAGTACATATGGTATAAGGGCATGAAATAAACAGAGGCCGATAATAAACATTTACGATGATCCCCAAGGAGATCATTTCGCAAGAGCCCAACCCATTAAGAGGCTTGGGCACGTAATTAGGATGAATGATGGGCTAGTGGCCAAAGCTTTGTTCCAGGGAATCCCAGATGGAGTCGGATATCGCGGAATACAGAGATGATAAGAGGACAGGTGGAATTACTTCGATGAAAGCATCAGACGCTGGATGACTGGTTAAAATCATTAAAGACGTCCAAGGATGGCTTGGGCAAGTTAAACAGATAAACTAAAAAAAAAAATAAAAAAAAATATATATATAATGTCCTAGAACAAAACCGTGATTAAAAAAAAAATTCGAATGCACCAATATAAAATATGAATGCTGAATACACACCACTGAGTGTATTGTTTCTAAGCCAATCATGGTGCAAGATAATTTCGCCGAAATCTCTCTCAACCACCAGGTCTCCACTCACTTTCTAAAAACTGAGTGAGCCCTTAGAGGGTCTCCAGTTCCTAGGCTGGCAAGATCAACCCAGCCCTAAGGGCAGCCGGATTTGAATCCAGGAAGTTAGTCACGGCAGCATAGCGCTCTACCACTGATCCTCTCCGATCCTTTGTAATATTCATTAATAATACAGAACAATATTTAAAAAAAATCATAATTCTTATATTTGTTTACATTTTTTTAAGTTGTGAAAATGCCATATGCGTTGTTCCTGACCGAATCAACTAAGAAAACATTTATAATTAAAATTAAATTCTGGCTTCGATGCTTTGAATGAAACAAGGACGAGGCTTGATGTCGACAACCGGAGGTACGTTTTAGCCTTTTGATGGTGCTCCACTAAGCCATCTGTGTCTGCTCTCGAATCCAATCCTCACAATCCAACATCCTTCGCAAAATCCATTATTGTTTACTAATAAAGTCGTTGTAGCTGATTTTGCACGAGCCCGATACCAGTCTATTCATGAAAAACTTAATTCCCAATCAAACCCACTAGTTTTAATTAACAAATTTTAAAATAACTTTTGAAAGGAATATAATATAATTAATGATCGCTTTAAGGAAGATATATCCTTCGCTAGGATCCTCCCTCCGTGCCCTCCGCCCGGATACAGGACACAGGACATGCAGAGCATTGGCCGGGAAGGGAGCCGTATTGCAAGAAGAGGAGGGAGTTGTTTACCAGGCGGGCAGCCCTTGATCTTGAAGCGTTATTGATTCACTCTCTCCCCGACCAATGAGAATCAAGGTCAGCCCGGAATAGAGGCCAATCAGAACCCACCTCTCAGCACCCCCCTTCCCCAAACCCTTTAGATATGTATTAATAGACACTTTGTTTCTTGTTTTTTACGACCCTCGGGTTCACTACCGATAAACTCTATCCATCCACCTAGGGCTCTCTGGGCGGAGTGCACAATAGATAAACTGTTAGGATCGTACAGACTAACGAAGTTGAAGAACTTCACAACACTGAGTTCTTCGAGTGCTATCTTGGAATGCACTGAATTCAACAATAAATTTCGTATTCATTGAAATTGAAATAGAGTTGAAGTTAAAACATTAAACATTTAAATTACCGATCTTGAATGAATTAGACCTCTAGGGAGCTAATATAGCTAGCGAAAATACACAGTTGTAATAAGTAATTAAAATAAAGTCCAAAGTTCAGTAAAACTAGATCCTCAAAATAGGATCAGTTGAATTTTATTTATCTCTATAATCATCACTACCAGTAGAATCAGGCAGCAACAATAATTTCAAAAAATATATCTGCAGGTCTGGTGAATAAGTGGCTGTGTCGAATTTTGTCCAGAATAAGTTAATGGTGTTGACGGAAGCAAAATCGTGCCATACTCACAATTTTTGGTTTGAAATACAATTTCAATACAACCATGAACCTCATGGTTGTATCAAGCTAATGCCTGACTTATCCACTTATCAACTACGAGAATAACACCATTCCGCTTCCCTAAGTACAAGTAACTTATTTTGGACAAATTTCGACTTAACCACCTTTTCACGGGGGCTGTAGATATAAATAATTTTAATATAGATATAAATACTTTATAAATAATTTTATTCTAAGCCAATGCCTAACTTAGCTCCTTATTCGCCATGAAAAAAACACGATCCCGCTTCCCTAACTACAAGAAACTCGTTTTGTAGAATTTGTTTATATTTTTTATTTATTGATATTTACAACTGTATTACAATAATATAACAAGTAAATAGGCTAAGTGATACATAAGACATGAGTTAATGGCAAGTAGAGAAACTACCCACTGGTAGTACTTAAATCACAAATTCGATCACAGGATCACAAGATTTTAGGGGATTGAAGAGGAAGCTAGGTTTGAAACTAGAGGGTTTGAGTGGGAATGAAGTTTGTTATGAAAGGATAGATAGCGGGTTCGGGCCAAATCAGCACCAAATGGGACATTAAGGTCATTATGGATGACTTCATTCTTAACAACATAAGGAGCATTGAGGATTTTACGAAGGATTTTGGATTGTAGTAGAGAATTGGAGTTAACCACTTATCCACCGGGGCTGTAGATATAATTGTAGCAGTAATTATTTGAATCACTCGAATGAATCAGAACTTTACACTTGAATGCAAAGATGTTAGTCAGTCACGACGATTTCGCTTGATATCGAGTGTAACGACTTGAACTGATAATGCAACAATATTCTAATTTGGATATAAAACAGTTATTTATAACGCCTTTATAACGCGACGGTGCTCTGGAGTTGCTAATAAAACTAAGTCAGATAAATGGTCGGAGTCACATGTTGGCACAATGATGTCTGATAGCAGATAAGTGATAACAGCGTAGAGTTGATTGAAAATGCCGCAAACTAAAAATTCTTCCAGTAGGCATTTCCACCTTAATATCTTTAGGGTTATCATTTTTTCACATACTGCTAACAGAAAAATTATTTTCCCTTTAATACATGCACAAAATCATATTCAAACAAAGTGTACTGAAAGAAAAATATAATTACCTAGGTTGGATGTCAATCAAGTTATGAACCAAAAAAATTGTACCAGTAGTGGGCTCAAGCATGAATAGGCGGGGAAAAATTGATGGGGAAATAGCAAATAGGATTTCTAAAGCTGACTAGATCTATTATAACATATGCAACGGTATTGTTGGGCATCGAGATGTGGGGCTAGAGACGAAACTCCACATTTACAAATCAGTATACCTCCCTACTCGTAGGAGCGAGAGCTAGATAATGCTAGAGAAGCAGATAAGCCGAATAACTGGAGCTGAGATGGGATACTTACGTAGGGCCCAGGAAAAACGAGAAGATACCGTGCAAGAAATGAAAGGATTAGAGCGGAGCTAAAAATTCCTGGCCTGAAAACCATCCTAGAGAAATGACAGCTAAAATCGTTTGGCCATGCTTGTCAAATAATCGAGGACCGGGAGCCTAGAAAGGTGATGGAAGCACGACCCACTGGCAAGAGGCTACGCGGAAGGTATAGGATTTTATACGAAGGATATGTCCAGACGATTGGAGGAAAAACTTTCCAGGAACTAAAACAGCTCTGCAGGAACCGTGAAGCCTGGCAGGGTTGGATTGAGGCCCCTCCACGCTTAGTTGGCACAGAGGAGGGAGATACAGAAGAAGAAGAAGATGTAAATCAATTTATTGCAGCCTTTCATAAAAAAAAAATTATGTTTTTTTAGTAAATAAAAAAAGATTAGACATTGTAGCTTTTTTAGATAAAATTTCTTTTATTTTTATGGAACATGTAGTTTTATGATGTAAGTAAGATACTATTTAACCAAAAAAATGATGTTATACACCAAGATTTTAATTTGAGTAAGTATCACTTTTTTCAGGCCCATAACTACAGTTCAATAGGTGCGTTAAACTAGGAAGTCGTGTGTTGTCCACATTCCAATCTCTCTCTCTCTCTCTCTTTCTCTCTGTATAGACACACACACACACACATATATATATATATATATATATATATATATAGCAATATATATATATATTGCTATTACAAAAATAAATATTATGTACAACAAGCAAACGACCGTTTTGAAAGAAATAGGTCGTTCAGGTAGAATATATATACATATATAGATATATCTGAATCATTAAGTGTACTTCTCAAAATATATATATATTAAATTATTAATCTTGTTTAAATCGTATTAATAAAGTATAATCATTTTAATTCCTTTGGAGCTAACTTACCCTAGATGCACTATATATTTATGAATAATATATTGAAGGTTTAAATGATTAGTAAATTGGTAAACACAAAAACAGACCTCTGGAAAAGAATCCAATTAAAACTAAGGTATAGAAATAATAATTTGATTAATCATCCAAAATGATTACTCTGGCATGCCAAAATCAATCAGAATATTCAAAATATATTTAAGAGTATAAAACATAGAGATATATATATGTGTGTGTGTGTCACTAAAAAAGTTTTAAGTGACCATGTAATATTTTATTTTACACTTGTAATGCAGGACGGTCCGTAACGGATATCTGACATTCCCAGAATTATCTAAGCATTAAACTTCTCCCAAACCGAAAATTTCAACGTCCATGAATCCATTTTTTATAGGGATTCTCATTTTGGAGAAAATTTTGTATCGGTAGGACATTTCAGGACCCATCCATGCTATTTAAAGTAGGTACCCTTATTTTGGGGGAAAAAACTGGGTTGACTATGAGCTTGGACAAATCATCCCTACGCACAACCGATGGTCTAGAAATAGTAATAGTCTCTACCATGTACTGAGCCCAAGACTTTCATTGGTTATAGTGGTACAGGTGTTGTCTTTTAGTATGATTGGCGACTTATGATTACTTTTTGAGCCAATGATTTATAGTGTAACTGATGTACTAGGAAGCCAAGTGTTGCAATTTTTAACTTTTTCTTTAATTATTTCATATAGTATTATATTTTTAATGCAACATAATAATAACAACATGGCGTAAGAACGGGAAGGGGGGCAGGTGCAAGAAATGTCCTGGGATAGATATAGCTCTTCTCATTGACCTCTGACAGAAGAACCAAAAAAAAAAATTGCCATTAGTAATATATTAGGAAAGATACGGGAATAGGTCCGGTAAGCCCAGTGAATAGCTTCTACCCGGCCCACAGCTGTTAGCCTGCCAACCAGCTCTGGGTTTTTCGATGCATCACTCCTATCTTTGTACCTGGAGTACCTCAGGGTAAAGCCGCCAGAATCATCTTTAATTTTATCCTCACTTCCTTACCTACGTAATTTGTATTCAGAAAAAAAAAAAAAACTAGAGTGCTTGGTAGCAAGACTTTTATTTGATCTGATAGCAGCCGGAGATGGGTCCCATGAGGATCCTCCTGGGGCTCACTCAGCCTCTATAAAATGGGTACTCAAAATAAGGGCGGTTGAGCGTACTGAGAAATGATTTACCAAGAAACGGTACAGCCTCTACCAATTATTGAACCACAGACTCTTCACGGGCTGTAGTGGTACAGTTTTTTTTTTTCAATTACATGTCTGGTACGGGTCCATGGTTAGACTGAAGATTTAATTTAATTAAATAGTGGGAAAGAAGAAATATCTGACGGGCAAAAACACACGAATTTCTTGTAAACCTATAACTATGATCAATAATGTATTCATATAATTAGCGTGTACTATTCGGTCGTGTTATATGAAATGTCTGTTTATATTTTTTCTAAAAATAAGCTGTTATTAATCCTGTCTTATTTCATAATATTTACTATAATTACAATTGAGCAAACACTATTTAGCATATCATCAAACCTGCAATTTTGTTTAATTTTCTTTTATGAGTTTAAACTTGGACACCCGGCAACCCAAGCTGCAAGATGCTTTACTACCGCTTTCGGGGTAGGTCGTTGTAACAAACGGACCATTGACCGTTGGTTTGAGAAATTTTAAGCTAGTGACACAGGTTAATTCATAGATACTAAGGGGCAAAGAATTTCACTGATCGAGCAGGACAAGAGAGAAACAAAAAGGATTTCCCCGATCCTATGCTGGGCACCGCCGATAACAAATACCACATATCTTGTTTTTAGATTTGTTTCCCTGAAATTTATTACAATCTGTCTTCGCCCCTTTTTTGTGGTTCGCAATATGTATTGATTATTATTTATCTTTGGGCAATTTTTTTCCATTTCCTAGGTGTTTTTTTTGGACCTCCGTCATATCACACTAAATACTTTATCAAAACCAATTATTAAACCATAAATTCATAGATTTACCTTCAACGCCAAATATTCCACCAGTAAATAACACAGCCCAACAAAAAAGTTTTTTTAAAACTTTTTTAATTTTAATGGTTGATTTTTATGTGCTGAATCTAAATCTGGCCTTAGTTTTTTTGTATCACCCATAGTTCTCCAGCTAACGTTGCTCTCTATTCCTGTACACATAAATGCTGGTTCCAACGGCCAACAAGTTCTTTTCTTTTAGTCTAGAGCCAAGCAATTAAGGTTTTTCTTTCGTTAAGCCAAGATCCCGAACCAAGTCGTTAAGCTCGATTTGAGTTAACAGTTTAGGCTCTACATTTTTTGGAAAGTATTGGAATTCTTCCTCATCTAACTCCGATTGTACATCAGAAAATTCATCCGTTGGAATAGAATTTAAATCATCTGGTGGTTCAGGGACCCGTAAATCTACACCGTGCCCTATAGGTCGAAAGGTGGGCGGAAGGTTAGGGTAGCTTATTACCTTCTTGTTTTTTTGAGTTATGACCAGTAACATCGACACTGCAAAAGTAGCAATTATCGGAATGATTTCTTGGTTCCCTCCATATCATAGGAACATTAAATTTAAAGATTTTTTTCTCCTTTTTCGACCATTTTCTTAGATCTTCAACACATACATAACATACCTTATGCGGGGCCTAAGATTTATCCTGATCTTCAAGTTTAGTTCCAAAGTATGATAGATAAACCTTTTTGACAAAGTATGTAATGTCTCTTTGGTGTTTTTTAATCACAAACTCACCACAAAGAAAAACTCTCAGCAGAGTTTTTAAAACCGCGATTAGACATTGTAGAGAGCACAAATACAGGAAATGTGAAAGTGAGGTTAGGTTGACAGTAAACAAAACATCAGCTGTTAACAGAAAAAAGAACCAAATATTTACTTATTTTAAATATTAAAGCTGTTCAATTCTTTTAAAATCACTTAATTTAACTATAAATTGTAGGTGTTACAGCTTTTTTTTGGATTTAGGACCCTGAAAACTATAGGAATAAGGTATTTTCAGTACAAAAGTGTTTTCATCGTTGGCCTGTGTAATTACTTCTTCATCCTTCCAACTTAATAACTCGGAAAAGTCCATAAATACAAACTTTACCTGAATACAAACTTTAAATAGATTTAAAAGCACTTCGCTACTTGCCCTCACCTTATATACAGGTGGCGGTGCAATAACCTCGCAGATGACGTGCATATCGTCACTATACGGGTCTATTATTGAACATGGTGTCGATCGAGATGACAGGGCGGGAGGACCTCCGCTGACAGGCCTGGCTTCGGTCCAACAGCGGCGATATTTAATTCGGTGACGGCAATGGCAGCGGCGCCAAGGGCCGCAGATAATTGCCGCATCCTGCCGCGGCCTTTCCAACGCGATGGGCCTTGTTGAGCTCATCGGTGGAAGCGTACCCTGGCTCTGCTAATTGACTGCAGGTCGCTTATAGCTCTTCAATGGGCATTGCGGTTTCCGTTTCGCTCAGCGAAACTGGCTTATATAGGCACGTACTGCATAGCTTAAAGTGGTCAATAATTAGGCTTATTTATAGTTCTTTGAAACATGAATTTGCACATCTTGTTTTATCAAACCGTATCATTGAAATATATTGAAGGGAAAATATTAAAATACTTGGAGCAGTAAGAGTTGGCGTTCGAATAGGATTAAGACAAAATGCAGAGCTATATAAGGTGCATTAGATTAGACGTGTTGTAGAATATAAGAAGAGCTAGGCTAAGATAGGCCGGACATGTGGCCAGAATGGGGGAGAACGCTAATCATAAAAGACTTCTATTTTTTTATTTATTTCTGATTTTTACAATAGTAAAATACAGAGAGAGTTTGGTTAGAAGTTTTACAAAAATAATAGTACATACAAATAAAAGAATAGTTAACCTACAGAAAAAGAAAGTAGATAAGTTTTATGATACTAAACATTGTAATGAAGGTAAAATAAAAAATATGGCCATGAGTCAACATTACTAAAATTCTTGAAATAAAACTTATATAATTCAAAAGTATTACTTTGTGGGTAAACAAACATATATGTATCAAAGGGTCAAAACTATTCTAATATTTATATTGTGACTAAAACATTATCCAATGAACCTGTTGCTTTTAACTTCCTTTTCTTGGGTTGGAGCAGTAAGAGTTGGCGATCGATTAGGATTAAGGCAAAATGCAGAGCTATATAAGATGCATTAGACGTGGTGCAGAATATAAGAAGAGCTAGGCTAAGATAGGCCGAAAATGTGGCCAGAACGGGGGACAGCGCTACTCATAAGAGACTTCTATTTGGGTACGTTGACGGAAATAGGCAACGTGGATGGCCGCGACTTCGATGGGCAGAAGAGGTTGAGAGGGATGGAGATAAGTATTGTTGGATCCAGAGTTTGGAGGACCTTAACACAAGACAGAGGAGAGCGGAGGCGGTACGTACTGAACCAATGACCAATGAATGGTCATTGGTTCACTACGTGGTTATGTGTATTCGAAAATTATACAGTCGAAAATCGATCATTTGTCAAGGTTTAGCGGGAAGTCAAAGGCTTAGCGAATCCGAAGGCTCGAAGCCGATACGTCCGATCCCTCCTTGCATCCATCCGGATACAATTCATTGTAAATAGACAATTATTGATTATTAAACATACCAATTGGTTGTAGTAGATACAGAAGTTAACTGTTAATTGTTTAGTAGAAACAATGAGTTTCCAGATAAATTAATTTTTTTTAAATGTATTTATTGAAATTTACAATTGTATATTGAATACATCAAGTAAATATAACGAAAGATAAATAATGTCCCGAGATAAAGGCAAGTAGAGTAACTGCCCAGTGGTAGTACTCAAATAAAAAGTTCAACTTAGAAGGTCACCAGGCCATTTTCTTTACAGATGCCTCGGAGGATTATCAGGAATTGAAGAGGTCCCCGGCCTTAAAACTAGTGGGTTTAAGTGGAAGTAAAGTGTGACATGAAAAGATTGATATCGGATTCGGGCCAAATCAGTAACAAATGGGATATTTAATTCAGGTCATTATGGATTACTTTTTTCGTAACAAAGTAAGGAGCATTGAGGATTTTACGAAGGATTTTGGACTGTAAGGATTGAATACGAGAGGAATTCGATGGCTTGGTGGAGCCCCAAAGCTCTTCTTCGTCCAGATTGGTCTAATGATTTTCTTGTAGTTTCAGTCTAGTATGAGTATTCCAAGTTAAGCGTTTGTCAAGGTGTAGTCTTAAGTACCGGACCTGTTCTGCAGTAACTAGTGGGGTGTTATTAAACGATACAGGAGGACAGGAAGCCGTTGATTTACGACGAAGGGGAAATTAAATTTAAATTTTTAAAACTTTAATTTGAAGTTGTTGAGCAATTCACCTATTTCTTATACAATAATAGGATGTTGATAGTTGGGGGTGCAGTCAAGAAAACACGCAAAAATAGGTGAAACTATTTTATTTTAAGTGCCGACGTTTCGACCTACTATGTAGGTCATCTTCAGGGCTATGAGAAAACAGACAAAAAACAGAATAGACTGTAAAAATACATAAAATAGAGGTACAGAAAAATTAACAAAAAGTAGAGATATAAAAAAATGATATATAATGAAAGGATATGTGAAGGTATATGAATATATATATACATAATATATATATATAATAATGTATATAGGTGTATGAATAAAGATGATTACATGGTAGATGGATAGAAAGGTGATAATGCAAAAAAATACAAAGAGAGCAATGAAGTTAAACAGAAAAAAAATAAAATGAAAAAGATATGAATATAATGAGTATGGACAATTTAGTATAATAAAGATAGAAATGTATTGCAAAGGAAACAATAGTATGAAAATGGACTCATGGGGAGTATCATAAGTGCAATGAGAGAACATGAATTAAAAATATGATACCTAATAATACATCGAGAAGAATATATTATAGAACGTAAAGAAAAGGAATCTAAAGTATGACAGGCCGAGAAGTGAGATATAAATAGAATTTTTAAAAATATAAGTATCAGAAGTTATGTAAAGGTATAAATGTTATATAAGGGTATACACTATACATTATATAACAGATATTGTATCCAGGAATACAGATATTATATAGAGGTATACATTAGGTATGAAGTTATATAAATAAAGATGAAAGAATACAAGGAACAATACATGAGAGATATAAGATATCAGTAAGTGAATAGAGATATATTATAAAAAATAATGATGTTCTGTGAACATGAACTCTTTAATTAAAACTATTTAATAAAAACTATGATGGATGCTAAAAGTGATGATGGGAGAAATAGGTGTGAAGGAAGGAGATGGAGAAAGATGAAGAGAAGATATAAATAATAAGAGACAGTACGAACCCGATACGAATGGCTGCTGGGACAATGAGTAACTGACGCGGAAAAAACCGTTAAACGACGGAAGCGCTGGCCGCGATCTCTGTCGGTCAAAGGTCAAAGTAGCAAAAAAAAAATTCAAAAAAAATAAAAATATAAAAAGTAGGGAAAGGGCAATATGGGGAAATATGGGGACGCGTAAAAATTGTGAAAAATAAATAAAAAATAAAGTTAAAGAAAAAAAAGAAATAAAATACTAGTTACTACTAGGGAGTAAAGAAATAAAATACTAGAAAAGAAAAAATATACAGAAACGGGCCGTAAAAGGAGAGAAATAAAATATGATTTGAAAATTAAGGAGTTTTTAGAAAATTAAAAATTGGGAATAAATTGAGGATAGGTGATGTGATTATAAAAAATGATTTGAAAATTAAGGAGTTTTTAGTAAATTAAAAATTTGGGAATAAATTGAGGATAGGTGATGTGAATCGGACTTAAGGTTGACGGCGGAAGAATCTAAATTGATGTGGATGGTTTCCGAGAGAATGCGTTTTTCATAGTTGGGAAAGGAAGATAGGATAGACGTGTTATCGAAGTTGAAAATGTGGTTTAAAGATAGGGCATGGTCAGAGAGTTTGGAAGCGGTTGGGCTATTGGATGAAATGGAATATTTATGTTGGGAAATACGATCTTTAAGTAAGTTTTTAGTTTCGCCGATATAGGAAGAGTTGCAATTTGGAGTGGAGCAAGGGATACGGTAGACAACTTGTGAGCGTTGTATAACAGGAATGGGATCTTTAACACGGGTATAGATTTTGGAAAGTTTGTTATGGGATTTGAATGCTAAACGTAAGTTGGGGATAGAGGAACGTAGGGATTTTTGAATATTATTTGAGAGGGAGGGTATATATGGCAAGGATCTGTATACTGGGTTAGAGGGAGGGTGTGGAGACAAGGTGGGGTTGGGGGGTTTTTTATAGTCTTGGATGAGTTTATTAATAATATGGAGAGGAAAATTGTTTTTTAAAAGTATATTTTGGATGCGGTGGATGTTAGTTTTATGGAAGCATGGGTCAGAGAGGGATAGGCCACGGCGGATAATATTTTTGGCGACGTTTATTTTTTGGTGGTGCGGATGTTGGGAGTAATAATTGAGGAGTCTGCCAGAATAGGTGGGTTTGGTATACCAATCTGTGGATAAGGTGTGGTCAGGATTTCTAATGATACGGAGGTCAAGGAATGGTAATGATTTATTGGATTCAAGTTCAACTGTGAAATGGAGGCGGGGATGGTATGAGTTAAAAGATGATAATAATTCAGGAATAATAGTGGGATTTAGGATAAGGAGGAGATCGTCCACATATTTCTTAATGAAGATAACATCGTTAAGGAATTGGGGTAGAATGGAATCCAGAAGATCGTTTAAGACAATATTGGAGAGGTCAGGAGCGAGGGGATTTCCCATGGCAAGTCCAGAAATTTGGTTAAAGAACTGGCCATGGAAGGTAAGGTAGCCTGATTCACAACAGAGGTTTAAGGATTGGAGGTAAGAGGTGCGATTGAGAGAGGTATGGGGTTCTATGAGTGGCCAGTTGTTATCTATAATGAGGAGAGCTTTATCTAAAGGTATGTTAGTGAATAGGCTTTCTACATCAAAGGAGGTGAGAACGTAATGATCAGGTATGGTGAGGGATGTTAATAGATCACGTAGATGAAAAGAGTTTTGGATATCATATGGGTTGTTACGGCTGAGGACTTGTAAGGAAGGAAGTAAGAATTTGCTGAGTTTTGTAGATGGTGAATTGATGTTGGATGTAATAGGCCGGAGGGGGTTGTTAGGTTTGTGGATTTTGGGAAGACCATAAAAACGGGGAGCTATGGAATTGTAAGAAATAAGGTTTCTATAAATAGGGTATGTAATTAATTTGGAATTAACAAGGCTTTTTAGGTGGAGGTTGAATTTTTTTTTGGAGAGAAGAGGTAGGATCTCGGGGTGTAGGTTTGTAAGTAGAAGTATCAGAAAGAAGGGAAATCATTTTAAGGTTATATTCGGAAAGATTCATGATTACTGTAGAATTACCTTTATCTGCTTTAGTGACAATCAAGTCGTCATGGGATTTGAGGAAAGAGCGTGTGAGGGAAAGGTCCTTAAAAAACTGTGGGGAGAAATTAGAAGGGGAAGAATGGGTGTATTGAAGGAAATTGGAGATGATGTTAGCTATGGAGACACGTGAAAGATCTTGTGGAACATGTGACAGACTGGCAGAGACTGGCAGACTCCTCAATTATTACTCCCAACATCCGCACCACCAAAAAATAAACGTCGCCAAAAATATTATCCGCCGTGGCCTATCCCTCTCTGACCCATGCTTCCATAAAACTAACATCCACCGCATCCAAAATATACTTTTAAAAAACAATTTTCCTCTCCATATTATTAATAAACTCATCCAAGACTATAAAAAACCCCCCAACCCCACCTTGTCTCCACACCCTCCCTCTAACCCAGTATACAGATCCTTGCCATATATACCCTCCCTCTCAAATAATATTCAAAAATCCCTACGTTCCTCTATCCCCAACTTACGTTTAGCATTCAAATCCCATAACAAACTTTCCAAAATCTATACCCGTGTTAAAGATCCCATTCCTGTTATACAACGCTCACAAGTTGTCTACCGTATCCCTTGCTCCACTCCAAATTGCAACTCTTCCTATATCGGCGAAACTAAAAACTTACTTAAAGATCGTATTTCCCAACATAAATATTCCATTTCATCCAATAACCCAACCGCTTCCAAACTCTCTGACCATGCCCTATCTTTAAACCACATTTTCAACTTCGATAACACGTCTATCCTATCTTCCTTTCCCAACTATGAAAAACGCATTCTCTCGGAAACCATCCACATCAATTTAGATTCTTCCGCCGTCAACCTTAAGTCCGATTCACATCACCTATCCTCAATTTATTCCCAAATTTTTAATTTACTAAAAACTCCTTAATTTTCAAATCATTTTTTATAATCACATCACCTATCCTCAATTTATTCCCAATTTTTAATTTTCTAAAAACTCCTTAATTTTCAAATCATATTTTATTTCTCTCCTTTTACGGCCCGTTTCTGTATATTTTTTCTTTTCTAGTATTTTATTTCTTTACTCCCTAGTAGTAACTAGTATTTTATTTCTTTTTTTTCTTTAACTTTATTTTTTATTTATTTTTCACAATTTTTACGCGTCCCCATATTTCCCCATATTGCCCTTTCCCTACTTTTTATATTTTTATTTTTTTTGAATTTTTTTTTTGCTACTTTGACCTTTGACCGACAGAGATCGCGGCCAGCGCTTCCGTCGTTTAACGGTTTTTTCCGCGTCAGTTACTCATTGTCCCAGCAGCCATTCGTATCGGGTTCGTACTGTCTCTTATTATTTATATCTTCTCTTCATCTTTCTCCATCTCCTTCCTTCACACCTATTTCTCCCATCATCACTTTTAGCATCCATCATAGTTTTTATTAAATAGTTTTAATTAAAGAGTTCATGTTCACAGAACATCATTATTTTTTATAATATATCTCTATTCACTTACTGATATCTTATATCTCTCATGTATTGTTCCTTGTATTCTTTCATCTTTATTTATATAACTTCATACCTAATGTATACCTCTATATAATATCTGTATTCCTGGATACAATATCTGTTATATAATGTATAGTGTATACCCTTATATAACATTTATACCTTTACATAACTTCTGATACTTATATTTTTAAAAATTCTATTTATATCTCACTTCTCGGCCTGTCATACTTTAGATTCCTTTTCTTTACGTTCTATAATATATTCTTCTCGATGTATTATTAGGTATCATATTTTTAATTCATGTTCTCTCATTGCACTTATGATACTCCCCATGAGTCCATTTTCATACTATTGTTTCCTTTGCAATACATTTCTATCTTTATTATACTAAATTGTCCATACTCATTATATTCATATCTTTTTCATTTTATTTTTTTTCTGTTTAACTTCATTGCTCTCTTTGTATTTTTTTGCATTATCACCTTTCTATCCATCTACCATGTAATCATCTTTATTCATACACCTATATACATTATTATATATATATATTATGTATATATATATTCATATACCTTCATATATCCTTTCATTATATATCATTTTTTTATATCTCTACTTTTTGTTAATTTTTCTGTACCTCTATTTTATGTATTTTTACAGTCTATTCTGTTTTTTGTCTGTTTTCTCATAGCCCTGAAGATGACCTACATAGTAGGTCGAAACGTCGGCACTTAAAATAAAATAGTTTCACCTATTTTTGCGTGTTTTCTTGACTGCACCCCCAACTATCAACATCCTATTATAGTACCCACAGTCAACTATTTCTTTCTCACATGAATATCATGAACCACAAAAAACGGGGCCAAAAACAGAACCTTTCTTCTATATCTTCTCTTCACAATACCAGTATTCAAGACCATAATTCTCTACCTACTACTTCTCGACCTCTTCACATCGATCTTTCTTCTTCACTACATCACCCAGATTCTCCCTACTCGCCTCGACATCACACCTCTAGTCTCGCGTCTCCCAGCCATCACCAGCCTTCGTCGCACCCTCCGCAACAACTCTCGTCTCCAAGATCACTTCCTACATCAGCTTCCTCACCACAGCGCCACTCTTCTGCTCTCTCTTCTCATTATATCTCTTCAAATCGTAATAACTTTCCAAACTATGATGGAAATGCCTCCCCTCCTCTTACCTTAACTACCCCCCCCCAAAATTTATCTTTCTCTTCTATAAAATCTTCATTTCCAAACCTAAAATCTCACATCAACCACCTGTGCTCCTTACAAAAACATTTGGCTCATCACCTGGAACAACGTATTTTCCTCCTAAAATGCCGATCCAACTCCGTTTTTCCAAATTTCATAACCAATGCCCTTAATCACTTCACCACATCAAAATCCCTAAATCCCAAGTTACATAATTTTTCATTTAAATTTAAAAAATCTTTACTTAATCTCAAAATACGGGAGAATATACAGCAAATCCACTTTCTAAACCTACGTATTCCAGCCCTCACCCAATTTTTATCCAGTCACCTTACCCATGACCACATGAATAACCTTACCGCTCTTGTTACATCCATCTTCACCACTACCAGGTCTCGTAAAAAAATCCACCTCATCTCCAAATTCAAATTCCTTTACCAAAAATCCCTCACCTCCAAAATCTACCCAAAAGGAGATAAAAACTGGGTCCACAATATTTCTTCCACCGATATCCCTAAACATGTCTATAACATTCTATCCTTAGGACCAAATTTTTCTGCACCCTCCTCTTCCTTCAATAAAATCATTCCTGATCTTTTGACCGACTTAGAATTTATTCACAATGACCCCCTACTCCAACGTTCACATGTTCCACCAGATCTTTCACGTGTCTCCATAGCTAACATCATCTCCAATTTCCTTCAACACACCCATTCTTCCCCTTCTAATTTCTCCCCACAGTTTTTTAAGGACCTTTCCCTCACACGCTCTTTCCTCAAATCCCATGACGACTTGATTGTCACTAAAGCAGATAAAGGTAATTCTACAGTAATCATGAATCTTTCCGAATATAACCTTAAAATGATTTCCCTTCTTTCTGATACTTCTACTTACAAACCTACACCCCGAGATCCTACCTCTTCTCTCCAAAAAAAATTCAACCTCCACCTAAAAAGCCTTGTTAATTCCAAATTAATTACATACCCTATTTATAGAAACCTTATTTCTTACAATTCCATAGCTCCCCGTTTTTATGGTCTTCCCAAAATCCACAAACCTAACAACCCCCTCCGGCCTATTACATCCAACATCAATTCACCATCTACAAAACTCAGCAAATTCTTACTTCCTTCCTTACAAGTCCTCAGCCGTAACAACCCATATGATATCCAAAACTCTTTTCATCTACGTGATCTATTAACATCCCTCACCATACCTGATCATTACGTTATCACCTCCTTTGATGTAGAAAGCCTATTCACTAACATACCTTTAGATAAAGCTCTCCTCATTATAGATAACAACTGGCCACTCATAGAACCCCATACCTCTCTCAATCGCACCTCTTACCTCCAATCCTTAAACCTCTGTTGTGAATCAGGCTACCTTACCTTCCATGGCCAGTTCTTTAACCAAATTTCTGGACTTGCCATGGGAAATCCCCTCGCTCCTGACCTCTCCAATATTGTCTTAAACGATCTTCTGGATTCCATTCTACCCCAATTCCTTAACGATGTTATCTTCATTAAGAAATATGTGGACGATCTCCTCCTTATCCTAAATCCCACTATTATTCCTGAATTATTATCATCTTTTAACTCATACCATCCCCGCCTCCATTTCACAGTTGAACTTGAATCCAATAAATCATTACCATTCCTTGACCTCCGTATCATTAGAAATCCTGACCACACCTTATCCACAGATTGGTATACCAAACCCACCTATTCTGGCAGACTCCTCAATTATTACTCCCAACATCCGCACCACCAAAAAATAAACGTCGCCAAAAATATTATCCGCCGTGGCCTATCCCTCTCTGACCCATGCTTCCATAAAACTAACATCCACCGCATCCAAAATATACTTTTAAAAAACAATTTTCCTCTCCATATTATTAATAAACTCATCCAAGACTATAAAAAACCCCCCAACCCCACCTTGTCTCCACACCCTCCCTCTAACCCAGTATACAGATCCTTGCCATATATACCCTCCCTCTCAAATAATATTCAAAAATCCCTACGTTCCTCTATCCCCAACTTACGTTTAGCATTCAAATCCCATAACAAACTTTCCAAAATCTATACCCGTGTTAAAGATCCCATTCCTGTTATACAACGCTCACAAGTTGTCTACCGTATCCCTTGCTCCACTCCAAATTGCAACTCTTCCTATATCGGCGAAACTAAAAACTTACTTAAAGATCGTATTTCCCAACATAAATATTCCATTTCATCCAATAACCCAACCGCTTCCAAACTCTCTGACCATGCCCTATCTTTAAACCACATTTTCAACTTCGATAACACGTCTATCCTATCTTCCTTTCCCAACTATGAAAAACGCATTCTCTCGGAAACCATCCACATCAATTTAGATTCTTCCGCCGTCAACCTTAAGTCCGATTCACATCACCTATCCTCAATTTATTCCCAAATTTTTAATTTACTAAAAACTCCTTAATTTTCAAATCATTTTTTATAATCACATCACCTATCCTCAATTTATTCCCAATTTTTAATTTTCTAAAAACTCCTTAATTTTCAAATCATATTTTATTTCTCTCCTTTTACGGCCCGTTTCTGTATATTTTTTCTTTTCTAGTATTTTATTTCTTTACTCCCTAGTAGTAACTAGTATTTTATTTCTTTTTTTTCTTTAACTTTATTTTTTATTTATTTTTCACAATTTTTACGCGTCCCCATATTTCCCCATATTGCCCTTTCCCTACTTTTTATATTTTTATTTTTTTTGAATTTTTTTTTTGCTACTTTGACCTTTGACCGACAGAGATCGCGGCCAGCGCTTCCGTCGTTTAACGGTTTTTTCCGCGTCAGTTACTCATTGTCCCAGCAGCCATTCGTATCGGGTTCGTACTGTCTCTTATTATTTATATCTTCTCTTCATCTTTCTCCATCTCCTTCCTTCACACCTATTTCTCCCATCATCACTTTTAGCATCCATCATAGTTTTTATTAAATAGTTTTAATTAAAGAGTTCATGTTCACAGAACATCATTATTTTTTATAATATATCTCTATTCACTTACTGATATCTTATATCTCTCATGTATTGTTCCTTGTATTCTTTCATCTTTATTTATATAACTTCATACCTAATGTATACCTCTATATAATATCTGTATTCCTGGATACAATATCTGTTATATAATGTATAGTGTATACCCTTATATAACATTTATACCTTTACATAACTTCTGATACTTATATTTTTAAAAATTCTATTTATATCTCACTTCTCGGCCTGTCATACTTTAGATTCCTTTTCTTTACGTTCTATAATATATTCTTCTCGATGTATTATTAGGTATCATATTTTTAATTCATGTTCTCTCATTGCACTTATGATACTCCCCATGAGTCCATTTTCATACTATTGTTTCCTTTGCAATACATTTCTATCTTTATTATACTAAATTGTCCATACTCATTATATTCATATCTTTTTCATTTTATTTTTTTTCTGTTTAACTTCATTGCTCTCTTTGTATTTTTTTGCATTATCACCTTTCTATCCATCTACCATGTAATCATCTTTATTCATACACCTATATACATTATTATATATATATATTATGTATATATATATTCATATACCTTCATATATCCTTTCATTATATATCATTTTTTTATATCTCTACTTTTTGTTAATTTTTCTGTACCTCTATTTTATGTATTTTTACAGTCTATTCTGTTTTTTGTCTGTTTTCTCATAGCCCTGAAGATGACCTACATAGTAGGTCGAAACGTCGGCACTTAAAATAAAATAGTTTCACCTATTTTTGCGTGTTTTCTTGACTGCACCCCCAACTATCAACATCCTATTATAGTACCCACAGTCAACTATTTCTTTCTCATATTTCTTATACACTTTCACCATATTTTTAAAAATGTCAATGTCAATATAAAGAATCAATTGTAATATTTAACTTTGGATAAATTTATTAACCAATAAAACATTTAAGATTACTTACATTTTCCTAGCTATAGTTTAACAGTAATCATACCTGAAACAAAATAAAAAAATCATTACAAATTTTGTTGATAAACTTTTAAACAGTTATAATAAATAGAATACTAAGGAAACAAAAGAAAAAACTTATTTTAATTTATGTTAAATGCCAATTCACAACATTAATTAATAATAAAAGTAATTATAATAAAAAGTAGCTTTGCGAACCGGAGGAGGCTCTTGCTACTTGCTAATTTCTTCCATGGAATACTATTCAAACTCAAGATCTATTATAATGCAATCATCCCACTTACATCTCGGTCTACCTAACAGACCTTATACCGGTCGGTTTAGTGGCAATTATCTTTTTAAAAATTCGCACGTCACGAAGCTCAACAACATTACTGTATAGTAGTTAAGAGGCTTCTTACACTCTTGATCTGCCTTTAGCCTTCTTCCCAGTATTCTACAAAATACTTTTCGAATACCTTAAAACGTTTTTCATCCTTTAGAGACACGTTTCAAAACGATAAAGAACAGTTTGAAGGGTTATAGTTTATGAATTCATTAAATTAATTATCACAATAATGTCGGTAATGATTCCTGTCTTTAATATAATATGTAAAAGGATTTATAGTAATAATACTTTGAAATATTTAATTTATAAACAAATAAATTTTAGAGAGGAGTTAATCTTTGATGAAAATTATTTAGAACCATTTCCAGTAACCATACAGTAACAAAAAAGGAAGGTGCACAACTAGATGAAGTCGACATCGCAAACGACTACGAAATTTCAATATCGGTTCTAGAGTTATGCGAGAGCGGTATGAACGTGGATGAAAAGTGGGTACCTTTAATTGAGGGAAAGGACTAGCGGTTGAGAGTAATCTCGGACAATCAACTCCCAGCTCAGCCATTGTACAAGAAACAGTACAGTCTTTAGCATGTACTGAACCCAGGACCCTGCATGGGTTGTAGTAGAAAGGTTTTTATGTACATATGGGCGCCACAAGGAAATGAGTCTAAATGGATTCAGAGAGATTAAAATGGATATAACCGATGAAACCAGAAAATGAAAAATTTTCGTGAAAATAACCTTTATCCTTTATACAACACTCATAGTATGCTAATTATATGCTCATATTTTAAAATTAATTATTTTTATTAAGAGTGATTTTTTTTTTAAAATTCCTGTTAGTTCATTTCTTTAGGACCACCCTAAAGCTCATCTATATCCCGAAGTAAGCCACAGCCTGGTTGATATCTAAAATGGAAGCACATAGATCTCGAGACAGTGTAAACTAGGGCTATTTATACTTAACGAATGGAGGGGGCGCTGGTGTATATTTAGCACCGTGTAGACCCTAATAACAACCGAGAGCTGTAAACATGTGAGCTAAATCCGAATGAACGAAGGGGGGGGGAGGATGAGAACCTGCTAAACATGCTAACTAGGAGGCGCTGTCTTCCACCGGAAGTATCCTAGTATGTTCTTCGTCACTGCCGAATAAATCGTGGTAGCATTGGAGAATATTCTTCAACCCTTATACAAAATAATTTACCAGTTTTATGAATGAATAATATTGATACAAATAGGAAGTGGGTTAGCTCAGTGGTAGAGCGTTGAGTAGTACGGTAGTAAAGTTGGTACCCAAAAGAGGGGGGGGTTGGAAGGTTGATCACCTCCCTGTACAACTGTAATCGAAGAAAGAGTTCAGTCTCTACCATGTACTGAATCCAAGACCCTACATGGGTTGTAGTTGTACAGGTAGGTAATTGACAAATATTAATATAACAACGAAACTATCGTTTTCAACGCCTTTAATTTTCAAATTAGCAAAGCCTAAAAAGTGCATTCTTTAATTTTTATTTCTATTCTTTCAACCAGTTAATAAAACTGAAAAACACCCATAGCCAAAGAATACGAAAAATAGTTACAGGTGGCATCAAGCTGTAGTACCAACTATGGAAAAAAAAATTCTGCTAAAATTCTACAAAGGACTGCAGTCAACATCTGGATGAAGACAATCGTGAATTGTTTTTTTACTTTTCCAAAAATTGAGTTCTGTTCCTAGTGGTACCGTACTGATTCCTATCAACTCATCAATTGAAGGGACACGGTACGAAGGTAGAGGTGGGTTTGTAAAGTCGTTGGGCTTTGTGACGATTGAATTTCTGAAATTTTAACAAAGACTGTGGCGTCTAGAAATCATCCTAGGGATAAACCGAGGCGTAGGTTGGAGGATTGCGGTAAGATAGATCTAACGGAATCTGATTCGTGTAGTAGTCTGCGGATGGAAGTTTGTAAGCGGCATCAAGATATCGGACTTGCTTAGCCGAATATAAAAAAGAAAAAACACAAAAGAGACATCAAATATTTGTTGCCATGAGGGAACGGCTAGAATGGCTTATACAAAAATCCCCCCAAAAATAGGTAAATTTGGTTGATAATCGGCCGTTACACTGTGAACATGCTTATGGATATGGGCCTTGGCTGTGGTGGCGGAATGCTGTCTCTTGTTGGACAATGAGGTTGGGACTGGCACTAATAATAACTGTTTTTCTTCTTGATTTTTCTCCTTCTGTCCGAATGATGCCTCATTTGGCAAAATATGAGCAATTTTTATTGTTTACAGTTGTTTTTTTTTTAAGATTTAAGGCTTTGTATTTTGGAATTTTTCAACTCATGTAAAGATTAACATTTTTTCTTTCTCTATCTTCTGTCAGACATTTCTTTTATCATGGCTGGATTCCATATTTATTTATTCATTACTTCCCTACTCACCCAATCAATCATAAAAAAAATTGATAATCAGGAGAACATAAAGTAGACGAGGAGATACAAACGAGGAAACGAATAACAATAAAAATATGATTTTGGTTAATTAGGCCAATCCTCGCCCTCTTTTACGTAATATTGTTTACGTAATCGCCACGAGCGAAGCATTCATCTCTCTCTCTCTCTCTCTCTCTCTCTTTCTTTCTCCCTCTCTCTCCCTACCTACCTCTGGGTCTGTAATAACTTCAGGGAAGTCAGGTCATTACGTATTCACACTTTAGCGTATCTTTAAAAGGAATTCATGAAATAATAAAATATCACCGATATTGCAAGAGTAATATTAAATCACATAGACATTTAAAATCGACTTCATTAAAACTATTTAAAAGGTCTTAAATAATATTTTTTAGGTTCATTACCTACTCACAAAATATAATTAATCATTCCAAAAAGATATTTTACTTTAAATTTATATACATGATAACGGACATAAAATAAATTGATTTAATTACTTAACTATGAATTAATAATAATAAAAGAAATGTTTATTAAGATAAATTATACAGATGCTATTTGGCATATTTGTAATTCTGATCTTATATCGAAAACCACCCCTAAGGTATTATTCACGTGGAAGCGTTTATGGTGAAACCCCCTTTGAAGGCACTCCTAACGTGGTTCATCTCTCAGTAGTAGATCCCTGATTCTGTGGTAATGTTTCTGTCACCAATGTTTGTACCAGTAAATTTGGGTGTTCAGCAAGTGACCCATGAATTTTTTGTAGTTTTTCTTTATCGTATCAATCACGAGTGTTATGTTCAGGTCTCTATCTAATCCTTTATTAGTTATCTAAAAAGGCTTATGAGTAACGAAACGAAGGAATTTCGACTGAAAGATTTGCATGGTCTCTAAGTGAGATTTTCTGCATGAGCCCCACACCTCCATGGTATAGTCCATGTCGGTTTAAGTTAATTATTAATTTTAAAAAAAATATGAAATCAATATTGAAGGAATTATTCAAAACCTATTAAAGTAAATATTAACATTTATGAATTCTGATGAAAAAGGCTAGAGATGTGGTCGATGAAAAATCAACAGCTACCAGTCTGTTGGTTTTTCACCGACCACGTCCCAGACAGATTTCTTCGTAATCATTATATCTATGGTCTACCATATCCACATCAATATTAATAATTAATAAACAAAAGACAAATCCCTAAGGAAAAAATATAATTTAGCATCCAAATAACTCACCACCATAAACAACAGGGTCAGTAGTACCTGGTAGAGACTGTACTGGTTCCAAGGCAAGGAAAGAGATAGAGAAAATTTAGTAACATTGTTTATCGAAAACTATCACTACTAGATATCGCTCCCTCAAAAGAATAGTGATTTAATTCAAAAATTGGCATTATTGAGTGAATCCACCAATAGTAATTTTATTGGTAGAACGTTTTTAATTCAGGAACGTCAAATCTGATATTCCATTTTTAACGTGTTATTTTTTTTAATAAAGACATATTTTGAGTTATGCCATGTTTGAACATAGAGTTTAAAGGGAATAATGAAATCAAATTAGTTCAAAGCTTCACGAAATTTTCGCTTTACGAGTACTCAAATTTTTATTTTTTTAACTCACATGGAATTTTCAAATACCTCTTTTGAAAAATTAGTTTTTCTGAGTTATTACGTTGTTTTTTTGAAGAAGCAACGAGTATATATCAAATGCGTAAGCGATATGAAAACACTTATCAAAATGCACTGATAGAAAATTTCCATCTTTCAAAGTTTTCAACGAAAAACTGATGGAAAATCCCGAAGACGAAATCAGTTCTAGTTTCCTGAACAATATCTGAACTGGTAATGTTGTGACCTTGCTTAGATAAACTACAAGTCTGGAGTCTCTATCGTATAATTTAATGTTGTCGAATGAAATACATTACATTAATATGCTGTATTAATTAATTAATAATAATATATTTATTATCGACTAGAACAAAGAGATCAGGGAGAATTTAATGAACGAAGTGGATTTCAAAACATAGATGAACGAATCATTGACTATATCAAACATAGAAAATAAGAAGTAAATAAGAAGTAGTGCCGATACCACTAATCACTATATATATATATATATATATATATATATATATATATATATATATATATATATATATATATATATATATATATATCCCAGTCTTCGGATTATCGAAGAATTTGTAACACCACCCTTAATGTATTCCTTCAATCTACCCTTGGAATTATTTCAAGCAAATAATATATGAAGTTTTTTATTTGTAATTATATCTCTTTTGTTCTGTTTCACTATTATCTTTTTGGAGTTGAAATATCATTATGGTTATGATGTAGCGAAGGGAGCGAAACATTATTTGAAATTGGTTAAAAAACATATCAAATTTGGAAACCCGGGGTTCTTCTACTTTAATTTTGATTTATAATATAGTTATACTAAGATAAAAATTAAAGATTAATATACCTTAATCTTTATTACCTTATTCTTTAATTTTGAACACTTTCAGTTTTATCCTTTTTGTATTATTTAGTACGTTTTTACTACCTTTGTATTTTAACATTTATATTTACCATGCTACGCGATTTTTTAAATATTTTTTAATTTTCAATTGTCTGTATTTTGCATATTTAGCCCTGAAGAAGACCTGGAAAGTAGGTCGAAACGTTGGCTAATTAATAAACATTTCTCCACATCTAAGAAAAATTTATTGACCTCTACCCGGAGCGTTTTCTTACACATATAATATCAAGGTCAACTACTATCATTCAAGATTTATTTTATTTCATTTCTAAAAGAACTCTTCTCTCGGTTTACAGCAAGGTGTACTCTACATTGCAGAAACAACAATGAATAACCATAAATAGGTTTTATCGAGAAGCTTCTATCTCATGTTACGAAATAAAGCATCAATGAGGTTTACATAAGGAGCAAAATCAACTACGCAGCAGATATCTGCGCGAGGCAACGGAGACGGGAACCATTTCCGAGAAGGCGGGCAATGACTAAGGATATCTTCCCCTCCAGTTCCTGCGGCGCGGCGATAGGAGAGCCAGGGCTTCCAAGAAGTGGAGGAACGGGACCTTGGTAGGGGTCAGTCACCACCCGGACAGATAGCGCCTGTCTCTGGAAGCTCCGTCTCTGCCTGGTTGAGGAGGGATTGGTACAAGCGTCAGGATCGACGATAAGTATCATCGTAACTATGAACAATACAATGTGTATGTGATAGAAACTATATGTAAATAAGTGTATTTCAATATAAAAATATAAACTACGTCAATGAAAGTAAATAGCATACATTAAGATAAAGAAGACGCAAAAAAACAAACAGTTTTTATCGATAGAGGAATTGTTGAAGACCAATTGAGTTTTAAACTACCGAAACAAAGACAAGAAACAGCTTGTCGTTTCAGGCTACTTCACAGTAGTTGCACAACAGTTGCTAGACAAACGCTCTAAGCTCACAATTAATTACAAAATAATCATATACATGGCTATAATAAGACTTATTTGGACGTACGGAGCAGAACTATGGGAGGAAAATAGTTGACTGGAAGATCTAATGGAGGATGGAAATAGATGGGGGGTGCGGTCAAAATAAAAACACCAAATAAGTGAGTACTTATTTATTAATTTTGCCTACGTTTCTGCCTACTTTGTAGCTCATCTTTAGGGCAAATAGAATGAGGTGCGGCTAGGTGAACCGTGTAACTTGAGTTACACTGCTGCATCTACTAGTTGCACAACTGCATTCCCCAACTATTTCCATCCTCATTAAAGTTTGAATGATAATTACTTGCACATAATTGAATGAGAATATAGTTGCACATATATGTAATGTGGAATCCCGTACCACTAAAAACTCATAAAGTGTCTTGGGAACTTTGGCACAGTAGTATTTGCAGATCCAACAAGATCACTCCGTGGCTGATATGCAATATAACTTTTTGTAATTAAGCGCTTTAGTCCCACGATCACTTATTTCAAAATAAATGGTCAAAGTAAGTGAAGAAGGTATAGTATGAAAATAAGTAACAATTTTCTTCTTTTGGTGGCTTATTCAATCAATGAATGATGGCGATTACTTCGGCAAATTTGTCTCGATCTTTTGCTATTCTCATCAGTTCTTCATAGTTCAAACGTCTTTTTGAAACCGTCCAATGTCTTTTGTTTTCTTCCAATTCCATGGTTTTTTCTTCAATTTTACATTGTATGATAAGATGCGGCAGAAAATACTCTGCTAAGTAAATGTCCTAGGTAAGATTCTTTGCGGACCTTGATAGTATGGAATAATTCTCTTTTTTGGTTAAAATGATCGAAAACCATGTCCATTTTATGTAACATTGTCGGTCCAATCTTGGATCCAGTTTGCTGTTTATCCAGCGACCTAAATATTTTATCATTCTGTCTACTTGTTCTAACATTTTACCATTCTATGTAACAGGCATTGGTTTATTCTATAGTAATAACGCTATAGAGATGAAATGTTGGGGCTATAATGACAGAGGAATTATTTCAATCAATAACGATTTATATTGATATCCCAAGCCTGTCTAGACGAAATGTACACAACGCTCGAACCTAATCCAACTTTTCATCTAGTTCCAATTAATTTATTCCATTTATATATATATATATATATATATATATATATATATATATATATATATAAATGATAGTTCATTTCGCTATACTTTTTTTAACTTTGATTATCTATTGATGATATTATCATCAATAGATAATCAAAGTTTAAGAAATATTGAAATACAATGAAACATTTATAATTAATGAAAATATTCCAACTTAATATTTTTCATAAGAAAATAATAAAATGATTTCATATATTTAAAGTAAATTGCCTAAACGAGTTTGTATAACTCATCTTCAACAAATAATACAGTTCAGAGTTCATGATACAGGTCATTCAATGATATAGCTCAAGAGCACTTATGTTCAATAATGACAAGAAAAAGACATGTTTCTGGTTCGTGAAGGCAATAGAAAACAACGATAACAAGGCTTAGCGAACCCGAAGGCTCGATGCCGATACCATCAACCTCTGCTTGCAAACTTCCGTCCACGGATCAGTACACAAACCCAACTCATCCTCCCACCTACGCCTCGGTCTACCCCTCAGAGGTTTCCTAATCTGGACAGCACTTATCAACTTTTTAGGAATTCATTCGTTACTAGGCCCACCAACTTTACAAGCCCATCTTAATAATAGAAAACAACACTTATTTGTTAGTCCTAAAACTTTGCATATTCAGAGATCTTTAATGAGTAATAAAGGACGGTATAACCTAGGATTTTTTTACTCTCTTCATAAATTCTGGCTTTAAGATCATGCTTCGCTACTACACCAAAGGTGATCCCCGAAAACAACACTTAAAAACGCAACATAATCCCAAAATTAAAAAACAAAATAACATATATAAAACTCTGGTTCGGAAAGGATGATATACGAATATATAAAATTGGTTCAACTGAGGTCTAATTTTTCCCTTATTAAGTTAATAGCAACAGTTAATACGGTATTGTTAATAATAAATATATAACAATAGTGCGACCAATAACAAAAAGCAGACATAAATAAGATCGCTGGAAAGAAGGCTCCAAAAAAATTTAAAAGAGCATACATTTAAAGGAGTTAACATAACATAATTAGTTGTTATTAACATAAAATTGAACGTAATTTTTTATATAACCTGTAGCAAACAATTGCATAAACGCAGAGATTTTGATGCATAAGAATGGAAACAATTCTACTGATATAAACTCACTACATAATGCCATTATGTAATATTTTTGTTCTATATACAAAATAATGAAGGGGATTCCAATAACTGAAACAAGGAAGTTATCGTACCAACTGACTTCATAACAACTCTATAAATACTTTGCATACAAAAATAATACTTTTTGTAGGGAAGTACCCGCTCTCCGCCAATCCCCTAGTTTACAACTGTCCATTCAATTGTATACTAGAGTAAGTAATTAACATTATAGTAGAAAAAAAACCTGTACCACTGCAACCCGTGAACGGATATTAGGCTCAGTACATGGTAGAGACTGCACTTGTCCTAGATCACGCTCAACCGCCAGATTTTTTCCCCATGATCCATCTCCGGCTGTAAACAGACTAAAGAAAAGTCTTGGCTGTAGCGGGATTTGATCCAGGATTTTCGGGATGACAACTCGGTGCTCAACCACTGAGCTAATCGCTCCCATTGTACATATATATATATATATATATATATATATATATATATATATATATATATATATATATATATATACACACATAAATATCAATATATATTTAGGAAATTCGAAAGCTCGATAAAGATACCCAAATCGCTGTTTACAAACTCATGCTCACAGATTTACGAGTCGACTTAGCGCTTATTAACTTTTTTGGAATTGGTTCGTTACTAAGACCCACAACTTTACAAGCACATCATAACCTTCGCGAACCTCTCACTTTAATTATATTAACGGGTGCATGCTCTGCAATTACGCATTGCGTAATGTCCTGAATTCCCCAATGGACTGATCCTTTGTCGGACCGTATACCATATTTTCTAATTCCATAACGGTTTGTCCATCCCTTAACAAAATTAAAACAGGAATTCGTGTTCTTCATTAGTTTACTATTTTCTTTAAATAGTAGTTTGAACTTGGACACTCGGCAGCCCAAGCTGCAAAAAACATTATCTACCACAGCGTTTTGGGAAGGGTGTTGTAACGAACGGTCCACTTGCCGTTGGTTTGAGAAATTTTCAGCTGGTGACATTAATTAAATGAATATATACATAGATAAATAAATAATTTATTTCTCTCCTTTATACCCAGAGGTGAAACCATCACACCCACGCACTGGATATTGATATAATGCAAGAAAAAAAAATTAAAAAAAAACAAAACCTCCATTAGTTAATCGGGAGGCCAATGAAGAAAATTAAACGAGCTTGGTAAATATTCCCCAGGCTCGAATCCAACAGATTTCCATGTGTATAGAAATGTTGACAACTTCAATAAAGGTATAATTTTTGAAAAAATTCTCAAGTCAAAAACGGGTTTTAAGATTTTCATTGATCACAAAATCCTGAATTTTACTTTACACTTCTAGTTTTGAATCTTCGATAACACGTTGGGAAAATTATATATAAAATGTGGGTACATATTTTGAGTAGAAATTTTTGATTTCATAATGTTGTTTTACTAAATGACCTCTCGTTTGAAAACGAACATATCATATGAAATGATCTACTGCAGTTAGAAGTATTGTAATCCATTCATAACGAGTTTCTTCTGGCTTCGACCGTGTTCCGGGTTTCGAGCTTCCTCAAGGCTTAATATGAGTCTGATCATGCATCCACAGCCAGCGAAACGTCGGCAGAGAATTTGACAACATGGTTCAGAAGAAATACGCGATGAAAGGATTGAAAATATTGGCCGTGGAAATTTGAGAAATAAAGTAGTTTTTATAGAAATTGTAGTTCATAAATGTCGAGACAATTCATAAACATTTATTTTTATTTTGTAGCATTCTGTAATGGACAATAATTCCGAAAATTGAAAATAGTTAACGCCTGCTTACGCATATGGGTATTCCATATTAGTACAAGGAAGTCGAGGATTGCCACATGAAATAATTTATAATTTATTTTATAATTATTATTATTTTAAAATATTTTTATTTTGAAGAGAAGAGATTTGTCCAGGACCGGGATTCGAACCCGGGTCGTCTGCATTTCCGTTGCAGTGCTCTGCTGCTTGAGCTTTCCTGGAACGTACCTCGGTCAGAGAAAGGACGTAAGTCAACAAGATCCTAATTAAAGTAATGTTCAATGAACATTCTTCCCCTTGTATACATCACAAATTGCGAGAACACGGGGTATGAGATCGGTGAAGAGATAGGATTTGACTGACATAGGTACGTGCCAGGATAGCTCAAGTGGCTGAGTACTCCAACAGAAATGCAGAAGACCCGGGTTCGAATCCCGGTCCTGGAAAAATCTTTACTCTTCAAAATAGAAATAATTTATATATTATAAACTTGTATATATCATTTAATGTTATGTATACATTAAATGTGGGAGGGTGTGAGAGAACATACATATATACAATCGCTGTTGTGATTCCCCGATTGCCCGAGCCACGTTCCTCCTCCAGTTCTGGAGAAGCCGCTGGAGAAGAGGAAGAAGAAGAAGCAACAGGGACGAGCGCATGATCGCGTTCAATTATTGACAGAATGTGAGTGCTCACTCTCCCCGGACCTTTTTATATCTCTTTATTTATAGCTGCCAGCGAGGTCAGGGTTTGGCCTGGCCACGCCCAGCTCTCCTGTCATTGGCCAATCTGCCAGCCAATGAGGTGTGAAAACATCACCGCTTTATTTTTGGCCCTGTCTCGAGAGCTGAGGAGGGAATGATGACCCAGAATGATCGAATTTTTATCGATAAGGGGGAGGATATTTCTGGATCCGGTACAAACCCAGGATATTCTTGGTTAAGGCGAATTAATAAAGTATAGAAGGGTTAAAAAAAAAAATTGAAAAGGCATACAATATGGCTCTACAACCCTATGGGGGTCTTAGCCTCCTCAAGGAGCCTTCGCCAGGCGGCTCCATCTGGCGTAGGGATGTGGCGACCCCAACGCCCGGTCATCAGACCGGAATCAGCCCCTGTTCAGGTTGGAGGGCATTTACTCTGACACCCATGCAGTACACTAGATACAGCAAACTACACGCACTTCACATTTGCAAATTGAGGACACCTACAGTACACAACCTAGGGTCACCTCCTCTAGGTAGCCGCCCCGGATGGGGGAGCATGTCGGGATGCTCCAAAAAGGCACTCCCTTTACCCGACTCGGGAGGCGAAGTTTGATCACCCTCCCTCCTTAAATATTATCCATCTTCAATCCTCAGAGAGAAACAAAAAAATTATAACAGTAATACGAAATTCAAAACTAACATCTGAAAGAAAAATTTTGAAGCACTAATTAATATAAAATAAAGGGAATATAAAAATTAAAAAAAAAAACGCTTGAACCTTCTTGTATAAAGTACATGGTAGAGACCAGACTGTTTCAAAGAAAAATGTTGTGCAGAGAAATAATTTGGCCGAGATCACAATCAACCTCATAGTATACCCATTTATAAAGGGTAGATGAGCCCCAGGAGGTTTTGCGGATAGCACAGAGTCCCTCTTCTACCGCCTGATTTGAACCCGGAACATTCCACCACAGCATCACACAGAGCTATCTCGCTTCCCTTAAATACAACTAATAGATTAATTATCGCGCGGTTATCGATAATAAAAGACTTTATCCAAAGGTTTTATTGATAGGAGAATATATTTCATTAGATTGGAAACAATATTGAAAGTATTGTTGAAGAAAAAATATTGACGATTTTGAAATAATGGTTATCAGTAATTGTCATCACAGTGAAATCAGAACCAATCAAAACTACTCAAAGGGAGTTGGTTTGTTTATTTGTTCATTTAACATCACTTTATGGTGCAATGGATAATTAGGCTAGGGATCTTTAACGAGTATCTGACATTGTACAGGATCCCCATTTTACGTACCTTACTAAGGACGGCATAACTAAGGGTTTTTTGCTCCCTTTAAAAAATCCTAAGGCCACCTGCCAGGCCATGAAGAGAGAGAGCTGGAATTGTATGTGTAATGCAGAAAATGGTACAATAGTACTGACGTTTAGGCCATCTTCAGGGCGGAGGAACGTAGATTTGAATTAGTATTGAAACAATATTTATTATAAAATACATGGAATACTAATTCATGTAAAATATAATTGTGAGTGATTGAATACCTTCTATCAACTAATGAGAAACGAATTCAGATTAAATTATTTTCTTCTACAAAAATTGTTAATGGTAAATGAACTATTTCCAGCTAAAGGATGCACACATATTAATTTCTAATATTTTAGAAAATAATATTGTTTATTTTCCCAGTGGGAAAAAGAACAAAAAACATTCGATCCAATTGAACCGATCCTCCAAAACAGTTATGTAAGAGCAACAGAGATACGCTTAGAGTCTATCTCTTCCAAGGATAGAAGGATAGAAAACAAATCCTTCGAGAAGGGGGCGGAGGTACCGCAAGGGAATTGAAGAGGAAGATGGAAGAAGGCTGGATAGGGTGTCGTGGTTTATAAAAAAAAAAGTAATCTTAGTCTCTACTTTATCTTATCGAATTCGGCATATATTTTTTTATTTAAAAATTTATATTTACAACAAGCCTTATAAGGAAATTATACTGAACAACTTATTCACATGATCTGTAGATATAAAGATTGTGGATATTGAAAATTGAGTGAAATTGATGAGTGCAAAATAGGGTCGCTCGTTTTCGTTGAAATTTCGATATTAAACATGAATGAACATTAAATCGAAGTCGACCGAAATATTTCACATAACATCTCTCGTGATATTGCTGTGAAGCCAAACATCAACCATAAAACAGGTTTGAACCATACATTTAAAATTGGATACCAAAAGAACCTCGACGCTTGGATTCAAAGGAACATCGATGACAACGATGGGGTGCCGTAGAAACTTGAATACAACAGAAAGACGAATACAACAACAATTTAAGGAATATATTTTAATAATTGATTCAAAATAATATAATACTTTTATCGAACGAAAGACCCAAACAAGGAAGGATATTGTTTCTGCATGAAAAGGAACCAAGAACTTAAGGACCTATATGGAGAACCAGATATAGTTTCTTGTATTAAAAAAGCAAGATTGAGATGGTTGAGGCACGTTCACAGAATGTTCAAAAAAAGGCTCCTACAGCTGATTCTGGAGGGAAAGAGGGAGAGGAAGGTGACGTTAATAGTAACTTAGATTTTATTTAATTATATTATAATTAATAATTAAAGTAAAAATATCATCGATATAAATAAAATAACGTACAGGCCTAATTCCCCAAGTTTGCAATAATAAAATTTACCTAGGCGATAGTAATTTACAGTTACAGTTATTTCCATTTTAATCCCTCATATCCATATTGGGCGTGTATGCAAGTAAACTTATTTGCACTTTAATAGTTAGTTGTTCAGAATGAACATGTTCAGGAATGGTTTGGGATTGGTTCGAATGTTGTTGTGGCCAGGTCAGCATCTGCCGAACTGAAAGTTGTTGAGGACTTACTCTTCAGCTTAACATCAGTTAACTTTAAGATCTTACTATGCTATTGCTAAAACCTTGGTATACCATCATCACCGAACAACAGATACCAAAGACCACCTGCTACCCTGTCCCATCCTTTCCCACACTAGACACCCATAGGAGCGGCGATACAGACAACAAACAGAGAGAGAACCCCGAAATAGAAGGACCAAGATAGACAAGTGCAGCACACTTGCCGCAGGCACTTGCAGCAGCGACACCAGATGGCAGCAGCGTGCGGCTATATTTAGCCCAGGCCCACGGGTGGAAGTCTTTGTCGGTCCGTCTGCTCTTCCGCCGTCAGGAATAGAAAAAAGGCTTTTATAATCATCCTGTTTATATAAATATATATATTTTTAAACACCTCGGGCACACGCAGACATCCACGATATAAATATAAATATATATATATATATATATATATATATATAGAGAGAGAGAGAGAGAGAGAGAGATAGAGAGAGAGAGAGAGAGAGAGTAAGAGGAAAAAGCAATAAAGATTTTTTTATGCGTTTAAAGCAGAATTTATTCGTTTACATTTCAAGCATATTTGTATTCGTATATTATTACATCAATGATATGTGTGCCATTTTGATGGGTTATTTTTTCCGCTTTTCTCTATAGAACCTCAGAGTTTTCTGGATGAAAAATTGAACCAGGTGATTTTCAATAGCCTCTTTTGAAAAGCCAACTATACAGCCCTAATAAAGTTCTACAAAAAGCCGAAACAGATGGCACTCGGACGAGGCAAGGCCCGGCCTAAAGTGTATATGCATCGAAACTTCCTAGCCAAGATCTCTGTTTCCGATTTTTCGTATTGACGAATTGCGTCATTTAGTTGTTGTTTTTTTATCACCTTATTGAATCGTATTAGTTGTTGGCAGTAGAGAGTCGAACTAATGGTTTGGAAAGATTAGAGCAACTTATAACGAACAAGTCCTTTCCAATCCCACCAAGCACTCAGTATTTACCGGGGGGTCAATACGGGGTTTGCAACCATTGGTTTAGATTCTCTCGATGGCACATCATTGTCACACGAATCACAAATTGAAACTACGTCTGTTAAATTTTTAAATGTTGATTCGTGCGAATTCAAGTATCGAGTCTCTAGTGCCTCGTCCTATATTAATGGTTCATATATAGCTCCTTAAAAAGAACAACGTCATCACTGAAAAAACCTTAAAACCTTCAAATTTTTCAATATAAGTATTTGAAAGTTATGTGTGAGCTAAAAATAATAATAATTTGGGTATTGATAAAGGAAAGAATCCCTATTGCAGTGATGAAATTATTTTACTAACCAATAGAATATTTTTTAAAGCTTGAAAGTTTTTCGATTTACAATGTATCAAACATGATACAACACAAAATATGACTTTATTAAAAAAAAATTTTGGAAATGGAAATGATATATGTCGTTCCTGAAATAAAAAGCTTCAATCAATAAAATCACTACCGAAGTATAAACTCAAAAATGCCAATTTTTGAGTTATGTCGTTGTTTTTTTGAAGGAAAGATATGATTAATGATCGATGTTTAGTTTCATTAATGTAGCGATTGACACAATGGTTCTAAAACACACCTCTTAATACCGCTAGTTTTATTCCAATATTACACGTTCCGTATTAAATGAATGATTTATTATTACCAAGTTAGTAATATTAGTAGTAAAACTTTAATGATTGTATAAGAATAAATCATATTTAATATCATTATTATGATCATCTATTTGTGGGTTCAAAACAGAGATGAGATAACCATCTGCAGTTATTAGTTTTTGTTTATGTATTTTCCTCTTCAAACGTTCAGAAATTTTCTCACGATCCTTATATAAACTGTGGTTTTAGGGATCAGTCCATTTGGGGGAATTATAATAGGTGTTACCACCATGTTTTCCAAACGAAGTAGATCTTTTTGCTCGACCGCTAGTTCATTATACTTGCGAAGTTTCTCTGCCACAGTTGAATTGAAATTATTGTCGTTAGGGATTGCAATATCAATAATATTCGCTTTCCTATTATTATTATTATTTTAACGTCCTTAACCTACCTCCGATCCTTCGATCCTTCAGAATATCGTTATCACCAATCTCCTTCACCTTCAGTTCGTTTAATAACTCCTTGAAGTATTATAATTGTTTTTATTATTATCTTTCTCGAATATAATGTAAATTTAAATATCAGCACTCAATCGATTGATTATAGTTTAAATAGCGTATCTACCCCCACTTGGAGCTATATCCAGAAGAGAACATCTAATTCTGGACTGTAGATAAGCAAACTATTTATAGAGAACAGATTAAAAGGGAAAAAAAAGAAAACAGAGCAGATCAAACAGCGCCTTCAATATTTGTTCCTGTCTACATTGAGGAGCCTACTTATCAGTCTCTTATCTGGCGCTACCCTTCTCAACGGAGTAGGCGGAAATAAAATTGCCTTTGTATGTGTGTAATATCTGTCTGTATGTCTCTATTATATAAACTACTATATTATATAGACTAAACTTATCAAACATGTGACACAGAAGGACAGCTGGCCAATCAGTGTTAAGAACTTATACTGGAAGTATTTTCAGCAATTCAAGGTATTTGCCAAAGCAGTGCGGTTAATCATCACTACACGAAATCAATATTATATTTCAACAAGAATTTTGGTTTTGTTTTCAATCACTTTGTAGTAATTTTGTGGCTATTTACTATTTTTTTTTCTTTTTCTTTATTGTTATTTAATATATGTTTTTGTTTCAAGTGGTTTAACGTTTCCTATGTTCAATACTTTTATGTTTAACTTTTGTTTCAATGTTGTATTAAAATACAACACAATTTAGCGTTAAGTTTTATTTATAAATAATACAAAAAAATGTAAACAATAGAAAAAAAAACAACAACATGAAAGTACAATTGGATGTAATGAACTATAAATGTACGGAACATGCAGAACAATAATTGTCCTTTACATGGGGTTACTGCGTGAATAGGGAAAAAATAAATATATTTATATATATATAGCTGGATAGGCTAAACATCAAGGATAAGGACTGCTTGGACTCAGAGCTTTTCGGAAAAAAACTAAAAGGGGTTGGGTTTATTTGTCCTAGGTAGGGAGCGACCCCGGTGGCTCAAATGGTTAGAGCGTTGCCACGGTGAGGCGGAGATCCGGGTTCGAATCCCGGCTGGGGGCAAATCGTTTCTCTTCAAAATAAAAATATTTAAGGGTCTTGCGGGAAGGAAGAAGAGGCGAGGGAGAAAATGGACTATGGAAGAGCGGGAGGAACAGTCCAGGAAGATGAGAGAGTATTGGAATAGACGGAAGGAAGGGAGTGTGAAGAAGATTTGAGTGATATTCGCGTGCTCCTTGCTGGACAGTTCGTGGAAAAAAATAAATATTATATATGTATATATAAACTCACTGTTGATAAGAGTACTTGAACTGAGGCCACTATCAAGCTCTGATTATGAACTAAATAACATCATGCTTTTCAATAATGGTTTATTTGTATAAAAATAAATCGGCTAGATGAGTCATGCACTCTCCACATAACCAATAATACGATAAAGGGACCAGGCAAATAACCAAACATTACCAGCAAATATTTCTGTAGTATGGGCACGCCATGAGAATGGATGAGACAATATACGTTAGCCACTTCGTGTACTTAAATAGTGAGCTAAGGTTAGAAGAAAACGTGGAAGGCCTCGAAAGCAGAGGACAGAAGTCAAAGAAAACTTCTGAGAGAGAAGTACAACTGTAATATATATATATATCTTGTACAAGGGCTGTATGAATAAATAAATACATGAAAGGACGTGTAGAGGCACTACCCATTGGCAGCACTCTAATTACATTTCTATTATAGAAGGTCCCGAGGCCATCTTCTCTTCAGACGCCTAGGAGGATTGTCTGGGATGGAATTGGATCCAAGGATGGAAACTAGTGGGTTTGGATGGGCCTGGAGTTTATTATGGAATGATAGGTATCTGGAATGGGCTAAATCGGTAACATATGGAACGTTCAGGTCATTATGGATGGTTTTATTTGTGACAAAATAAGGAGCGTTTAGGATTTTGCGAAGGATTTTGAATTGCAAGGATTGAATACGAGATGGCCTGAAAAGTAGAAGGCCCCCGTGATCTTCTAATTTGAACTTTTTATTTGATAGCTACCACTGGGTAGTTTCTCTACTTGCCTTTATCTCGGGACATGATTTATCTTTCATTATATTTACTCGATAAATTCAGTATACAATTGTAAATTTCAATAAACAGATTTTTTTTTTTAAATCGAGAATATTAAAAAGTGAAACAAAAAAAGAAAGAAACATACTTAAGGATCCAGGTATTACCAAATGAATATATTAAAATGATCTCCGTGGTCTTAGGGATAATATTAAAGCGCACACAACTTACTCAAATAGAAGAGAAAAAAAAACAACAACAAATGAAAGGGAGCAGTTAAAGCATTATTTTGTCCTTCGTGAAAAGCAGCTATCCTTAATATCCTTAACATTATAGTAGAGTGTCCATAAACAGTTAATGGGTAACGTTATATGATAACGGGCGCACGGATGAATAAGGAGTTGAATCCTGACAATAGCTCATTAATCAATTAATATTAATGACGTCAGCTAAGCAAGCCCAGGCGTGACGTTCAGTCTAATTATAAAACAATAAAAAGTTATAGAATGAGTTAACTAAACTAAAACAGAGATATATTATCATAATAATATCATACAAAATAACAACACGTGCTTCCTCAAGTATAGAACTGAGGTGGAGGTCAACATGTGTCCGTAGAACAATAATCTTTTCCAATAAAGGAATTGTAATAGTTTCATGTATTTTAGTTTTATGGAAGTTCACTACATGTTTATTTTTTGTATTATTATAATATAACCAGCTGGATTATTTGAGCTTTCCCAGGAGTTATCCTGTAACCTTCCTTATGGTTCCGCAGTGGCATTGAGGCCAAAATCGGTTGTGGATGATACCTCTGAATGGTGTGTTGTTGAACTTTGAGGTTGGTATGTGCTTTAGATAAAACAACCGATTATAGTAATACAAAAAAAAACAACTAAAAATAACCACAAATTAAACATCCAAAAACTAGACAAAGTATAGTCCTTGATTCTAACTGCCAAGCGTGATGATAGTTACGGTAAGTTTAAATCACACTTATATGTCCTATTTAGAAATGTATTTTGAAGAACATCTTCTAAGGTCCAAAAAAAAAAAAATAAAATAAAAAAGTTATTCTTTCTTTCTTTATCCGTTACTGAAGTCCAGTATGAACTTAAGTCTCTCTCACAATTTTTCTTCACCCGACCAGATCCATCGCCACCGTCCTCCGCGCGGTCTCCCCTAATTTGTGGAGACCTTGTTCTATAACCTTCATCCAGCTTGTTCTGGGTTGTCTTCTTATTCTGGTCCCTTAAAAAACCTCCTTCATTGCATTCCTCGTTAAATGTCCTCTGGTAACCTTTCAACGTGCCCAAGCCAGTATATCCTCATGCCCTATGAGATTATCAAGTTCCCAATTATTTCTGATTCGCCAGTTGCTTTGAGAGTACACTTGGCCTACCATATCTCTAAATATTTTCTTCTCGAAGACCCTTAGAGTCAACCGGTCTGAGACTCCAGATTTCCCGGTCTAATGAGACATGTTCATTTTTTTTTGTGTTGAAGGCTCAATTTCCTGCCATGATTCTACTTCTGATCCCAGTTTAGTTTCACTTCAAGGTAGGTGAATCGATCAAAAGCTTCGAAACGATATTTACTCACCACTAAGTCATGTTACTTTCATCTGGTTGATGATGCATGAAAACATTGCATCAAAGGATAAATACCAACATATCTTACGTTAAAGCATTTAAACTTAAGTCGAAAGATATAACAGATTGGCATTGATTTCATTTGAACTGGTAATACTTCATCATAGCGAACTTCTCCAGGCAGATATAAGTTCCCAAAATGGTAGTCCTTACATGCTTAATTAAAGCAAAGACAGTTTGCTGAAATTAATTTTTTTTTAATATGTATTTATATAATTTATTACACTAATAACGTTAGAAAAGAATAATAACAGAAATTATCAACAAATAAATAAATAAACTTAAAGTGTCATTTCAGTTATGAGGAATGCAGACGCGATACACATGTGAGTCTGGGCAATTAAATCTATTTTTAAACTTTGTTTTACCGAACACAAACATCTAAATCAAATTTAAATAGTAAGAAATAAAACTAGGGCCATTTATTATTCCAAATAACTTGCTAGGAGATTTTTGCTTTGAGAAATATTTCCGTTTGCATAGAATACGAATACGAATAATAAGAAACTATCTATTGGATTATTATTTTATTGTGGTTATCATTTTGAAATATTCTGTTTAGGTGAATATTCTCATTAAAGATTGAGGAGTGAAAAACTCTATAGCCATAAAAAAGATTAATAAAAAGAATCATTTTGGGTACTGTATCCATTAGCATGTCAATAGAATTCGAACTTCATTATATTATACAAACAATTAAAAATACAAAAATATGAAAAGTAATAATAATAATATTAATATATTACTAAATTATTGCTACCACGAATATATTAAATTAAATATAAATAATTGAAAAAATTAATGAAGAATTGAACTTTTAAAATTGAATAATATCCAGATTTACAGTAATTTTTATATTATAACCTGTCTTTGTTGGAAAACTAAACTATCTTTTATAAATGTTTTTTTTCTTTTATACCACATAAATTTAATAATAAAACAATAAAAATTTCAGAGGTTGTTTCATATTTTACAGGATTGCATTTCTCAATAATTTTAATTATAATAAATAACTAGTAACGTTATTTCGATTTATATAGTTATAACAGTGACGAATAAAGAGTATTAATGTTCAATTTTAAAAAAATATTATTTATTTCGAAATATCATTTATTTAATTTTCAAATATAAAAAAAATTATTGGCAGCGGTGGGATTCGAACCCACGCCTCCGAAGAGACTGGTGCCTTAAACCAGCGCCTTAGACCGCTCGGCCACGCTACCATATAACAGCGCTGCCACGTATCATTGATTTACGTAATAGCTGGAATTTCTAATGACAAAAACATATATTAAATATACATGTATAAATTGAAAATATATAAAATAAAAAGCTGCAATATTAGGGTTCAATAATAAAAATATTTAGAGTGAGGAAAAGCGAGCGAATATAAAGGTTTGACAACAATTTTTACACATCTATCAAAAATACCTATCAAAAATATACATAAAATTAACGGAAATATTGAAATTGGATTTCGGTTTAGGAGATTGAAGATAACGTTGTCAGAAGACGGGAAGAAAAAACACAGTGAAAGGATAAAAAAGTATTGTAAGAAAAAATATATATTCCTTAAGAAAAAAAATATTCCTTCACACTTCTTTTAAATTGCATCGCCATAATATAAAAATTAATGTAGTGGTGTTATTAAATGATAATTAAATAAAAAATGTTGACTAATATAGAAAATAAGAAGAACCGATTGAAATTCGTAACTTCAGTTAAAATAAATTCATTGTTAAACAAAAATATTAATATTACTCACGTTTTCAGGATAGAGTTTTAACAAACATACCTAGAATCAAACAAAAATATTGATTACTCATTTTGTTGATAAACCATTATGTTCTAATAATATATATAGAGGAACAAGACTAGGAAAAACATTTTATAAACAGAAAAAAAAAAAAATTTAATTTATGATAAATTATAATCAAAGGATTTTTACTTGAGTTTCCGATCATACAAAAAATAAATTACAAAGTGTCCTTACTAACAATATAATATAAAACAATAGGAATCAAATATACACACCAACAGGAGCATATAGCACGAAAAGTGTACGGGAAGATGACAGAAAGAACGCCACAGGCTGCCTTTAAACTTATTAATAAAATCTATTTGTGTTGCTGTCCACGGAAGCTATTCCTAAATGCACGGTAGGTGTATTTATATATATAGCTGACAGCAGCAACCTACAGCAACCCTGTTACGATGGCAGTTACATACAAAGGAACCTGTTACCGAGTAGAAGTAACCAGTTACTATTTAGTAACCAACGAAGTCGGATGGACCGATTGAGAAATCAAATAAATTATTAATTAAATTTCTTAAACTGTTATTTAAATTATAATTTTTAAAAATATAAATATAAACCCACCCTCTAAATAAAATATAATCTTATTAATTAATTAGGCATATTCGCCCTGAAACTTTGGCAGGTTTAAAAAATAAGTTTCACTAATTTTATGTTATCTCTGCCTGCACCCCCTGACCAATTCAATCCATCATTATAATTTTATTACTTTCTTAATGTTACATCATTTTATTATGGAATATATATTTTAAGAAATTATACTGATCCATATATCTACAGCCACGGTGAATAAATGCTTAGGTCAAATTTCTCCAAACTGAGTTTCTTGTACTAATGAGTCATTTTCGTAGTAAATAAGGAGCTAAGTAAGGCATTGGCTTGGAAAGGAGTTATTGCTTATATTACAACTCGATTTCAAGCCGAAAACTACGAGAGTGATACGATTCCGGTTATCTGAAAGCAGTTGACTCTCTCTGGACAAAACCCGTCTTAATCACTTATTCACCAGGGCTATATATATATATAGCTAAATGATTGTAATATAGTTCTTTTTTGTCATTTTTATAACATAGCATATTTACTGGTAGGTCATATGGTGGAAAATGGTCACCTATGTTTTGTTTTTTTTTTATCAAAAACGTACCGATTAGCAGACAAATGCCAAAAACTGAGCTAAATCCGAAAATTTCGAGGTTGTTCGGCCACCAAAAGTATTCCCATCCGTTTTTTCGGTTGAAAACTTGGATTTGCACTACTCAGATATGCCCTTACAACATATCGAAAATGCAGCTCTCTTCAAATTATTGCGACCTTCAAACTCCTGCCCGCTGGCCTACTACTATTTATAAACTGTTAAACGGGCATTTCTTTAAAATATTTTTGCTGAGATAAAAATTTAATCCATATAGTACGATATTTTACACGCATCAATGGTTAAAATAAATATAGAAAATTTACTTACAAATTATAACTTCATTGTAATTACATAAAAACATATTTTGGGTCATTTCACCTCTTTAACTTATTTCACTTCAAAATATGTTTTTAACGAATTTCTTTATATATTTTTTATTATTATTAATGTATGTATTTTCTTCATTTTCTTCTTATAATAATTATTATTATTGTTATACCGTTATACGTACTAACTTGTACTAAGGTAAACAATATGTAATGGACTAAGCTTGTTGCGTCAGGTTGATATCGCAATCATGTCAGTTTGAATTGAGTAAATAGCAATTTAGTAGCTTCGTGCCATATCCAAACCCAAGCCAGTCTGTAGTTTAATATGTCATCTAAATTATCTCTGTATTCTTTTCGTTTAGCATCGAAATTACATCATATAATACATAACATATATTTGAACAATATTTATAATTCAATATTTTATTAGAAAATCGCAATAATTAATAATTATAACCGGGATGGATGCGGTAAAAATTTTAAAAATATTACCTGGATCCAGAGAGAACAGAGAAGGAAGGAATAAAGTAATTTTGTTTTCGGCTTTTCGTTAACAACTAAAGAATGCAATTAGTAAAGGGTGTTTTTTTTACAGTTACACAAGTTTAAATCATGATAAAACAAAGAAATATATTTTTGATGATCAATGATATCAATTAAGCCCGTAATTAAATACATCGGCTGGCGCGATCAAGGCGCAATCTGGAACAATAATTTTCACAAACTTTTCGCTCCATATACGGCCGTATTTCGCCAATAACTCTTCTATTCTATTGTCACTGGTTTATCGACGTATACAAGTGACTTTACATAACCCCAAAGGAAATAATCCAATGGAGTTAAACACGCGATCTTGGTGGCCAATTAATTGGTCCATTAGATGAAATTATTCTTTCATTAAAACTTTCTTTGAGTGAATCAATTGTAGCTCGCGCCGTATGGCATATGGCTCCGTCCTGTTGGAACAACATGTCAGCAAGATTAATGCCAGAACGAAAAATATTTTAATCATATCCCTATACCCCTGCTTGTTTACGTAAAGATTAAACCAAATGCTTACGTAATGGGCTTCATCGGAGAACAACATTTTGAATTAAACAGAACCATTATTTTGATAAACAATTTCCAGCAATTCGAAAATGTTGCTCCGGTGTAAGTCCATCCATAATGAAATGTCAAACCAAACTAAACAAAAAGCAACTATCAGCTGTTAAATGAGTTGTCAAATAAAGCAGTATTGCCAACTCAAAGTTGTGAACGTCTAAAAAAAAAAAACCCAGTATAAAACATATTAAAGGTATAATTGCAAATTAAATGTATAATTAAAAAAAAATGCAATGTTTAAAACAACAAGGCTTATAAAAAAATATCATTTTTGAAACCTAACTTATAGTGTCAAATAAGACCCTTTACAAACAAATATAAAGAATCTCCGACACAATGAGAAAAACAAGGGTTAATTTGCGAAGACATATCCTGAACATGAATATGAAGGCAAGAAGGCTTACGATAAGAATATTAGGATTCCTTAGAAATACAAACAGCAAACTGAGCTGGTTTAAGGAGGCAGAGAGGGAAATGAGAGAACTCCTGGCAAGAGGGTGAGCTTTCAGGGGGGAACTGAGGGAAAGTTAAGGCATGTATTTGAATTAATTGAACTTAGAATATCGCGAGACAATCTTCTTTTCAGAAGCCTTGGAAGAGAAATATAAAATAAATAATAAAAAATTGATTTCTCTACTCTCTATGCATCTGCTTTTTATATCTCAGAGCAAGTAGTCCTCAACTTATCTAAATCAACTCATGCTATAAATTTCGGTCCCCTAATTTAAGTCAACACACTCGCTCCAAAACATTCACTAGTCTAGTCAGATTTAAATTATTTGGTTAATTCAAATATTGAAAGAAAAAAATTTTTAAAAGTAGTTGGGAAGCATCCTTCCAAGCTTAACTATTGCAACAACAAGCCATCATTATAGAATGTAGTTTGATTAGTTCCATCGATAATCCTATTAATAAAGTATATTTCATCTATTGAAGGATAGAACTATATTTAACGCTGGAAATCTAAAGTGATATCAATCATGGGTGAGCTGAGTTATAAATATAAACTCGACAAGAATCAAATGAGAATCGAATCAGTTATCATCGGGCGGAATGATAGAAACGCTAATCACTGATTCGAATATCCCTTTGATAACTCATGCGTCTCGCGCCTAACCATCATCTGTCCATTTCTGATCCATAAAAAACCGTGTCTAACCCCTTCTGATTCTCAATAAATTTGTAATATAACTTGTTTTGGGTTATTATAATAAATCATTCCCAATGTTGTGTTATGAATAAAAAGATAAAAAAATAAATAGAAAATAGTGATCGTCTAAGACAGAACAAGGATGAAAAAAGATATTCCCATAATTAATATGATATTGGTATCTAATAAATGCAAAATTAAAACAATCATCATAAAACGAATGAATTAATTTTTGAGAATATTTTTAATTTTCAATCATATCCATAAAAAAAAAAAAATACAGTAACCAGATGTAACTATTTAATTTAACAGATAAGGAAGAATAAAATGATTCAAAAAATTTACTCAGGAACAAAAATTATCAAACCTCTATAAATGTATTTATAAAAATAACACATAAAATACCCAATTGGCAATAAAATAAATGTATACAATTGAGATAAATAAATTTCCTGTAAAACAATTAAATAAGGAGGGTATCGATGCCTTAGATCACAAAAAGTTAAGCGCAAATTTTTCAAAAATGTTTTTTTTTTACATAAACAATATTGTAATTTTTTAAAAATATTGTGACAATATGTCGATATAAAATTATTAGAGAAGCTGCGAAGGTTACAAAAATATATTGTGCTTAAACTTGAAATGTATTTCTGGTGTTAAATTATTATCAAATTTGACTCCTGTAAAATCTTGTTTTCGGCACTTAACACATATGTTAGCTAAGACATCGATATATGCCCTCATTTAAATTGCCACTGCCAATCCGTTTAATCCACTCATCACGTATTTCTTCTGGTCTCCACCATGTTGTCAAATTATTTGCCGACGATTCGCTAGCCATACTGCAAGCTTCTTCAAGGCCTAAACTGAGACTTCAAACCAAAATTTTCTTAAAAAGGGTCTCAGTTTAAGCCCCGAGGGAACTTGCAGTACAGAAAAACCTTGACTACACGGTTGAAACCAGAAGAAACACATGATGTATGGATTAGGGACATATATTTTTAGAACATAAAAGAAATTAAAATAAGAACTATCCCGGCATACTTAATATATAACCATCATTATCAAATAAATACGGCAGTGACTATAAAAAAAGAAAGAAGTTAAATGAGCAAAATTTAAAAAAATAGTTATGTAACAAGATTAGTATGATGATTAAAATAACTGAATAGAGAAATTAATTTGTCAAAATAAAATGGAATTCATAACATTACATAGAACAAAATACTAAACTTGGAAATAAAATTGCAAATAACACCTTGCCTAAATATTTACGAAAGATGAAGAGTGATAAAGTAAATATTTAGAACAACAACAACAACTTTATTTGCAATTTTACATATACCAGCACCATAAGTGTGAATACATGTTCCGGACTACCTTTGAAATATTTAGAAAGAATATTGTGGAAGCAGGGGTTATAATTATAAAGTTATTGTAAATAAATTGAGAGGGGGAAGGTTGTGCATGGTAAATGCATTCAGAATATAGGATGATATATATAAATAAATTAATATAGATATATGAATAGAGAAAATATAATAAATACATATGAATACAGAATGGGTAAATTACATAAAATAATATGAACTTGTAGATGTAAAATATACCCTTGTAGCTGTGGGGTATTGTACCACTGTTGGTTATTGTTACTGGTATAATATTATATAATAAATAAGATAGTGAGCGAATTGTGCAGACGCCCCCCCAAACAGTAACAAACAAATTTGAGAGTATCGATCAGATGGCTATATATAGAGCCTGGCAACCACCGCTACTGCTAGCTATAAATAAAGTACATCGCTCTTATGTCCTCCCCTGTCCCCCTATATCATCATAAACATCATAAAATCTATCAGCATAGCAACAATTGTGTATGTATTTACATACATACATATAGACATATATATTAGGTATCTATTTTTCTTGACTTATATTTATTTATGTTATCAGTTAATAAGGATCCATTTGTTGCATCCCAATCTCTTCAATCCCATATCTCACACCTACAAGAATGGTGTCAAAATTGTAGGATTAAAATAAATCCTAACAAATCCCATCAAATTACCTTCACCCTTCGTCGTAAACCTACGAATTCCTGTCCTACTGTATCGTTTAATAATATTCCACTGAACCCTGTCGAACAGATACGTTACCTAGGACTCCATCTGGATAAACGTCTCACTTGGAATCCTCATACAAGACTGAAAAGACAAGAAACTGCTCGACGTTTTCGCCTACTACAACACTTACTGGACAAACGCTCTAAGCTACCAATTAATTACAAAAGACTTATTTACATGACAGTCATCAGACCTATTTGGGCATACGGAGTTGAGCTTTGGGGCTCTACTAAACCATCCAATTCATCTCGTATCCAATCCTTACAATCCAAAATCCTTCGTAAAATCCTCAATGCTCCTTATTATGTCACAAACAAACTCATCCATCATGATCTTAATATCCCATATGTTACTGATTTGGCCCAAACTAGATACCTATCCTTCCATAACAAGCTCCATACGCACTTGAATCCGCTAGTCTCTCAGCTTGCTTCCCATACTATTCCTGATAACCCTCCGAGGCGTCTGAAAAGAAGATGGCCTCGAGATCATCTACTATAGAACTTTATTGGAGTGCTATCGATGGGTAGTTTCTCCACAAGTGTTTTCATGTCATATTCTACATTTTTGCACATTTACTTGATATAATACCATTATAGTTGTAAATATCATTGAATTAAATAAAAAAAAAATATATTTATTTATACATAATTTTTACTTTTTGTTTTTGAGGTTCAGTATATTCTTCAAACTTACTTTTCTCGACATTTCTAGACTACATTGCTCTCATAATCATGCACTAAGGTGAAAAAAATAGACTTTTTTAATACAATTATATCAAAAATAACACACTAGTCTAGATAAAAAAAATTGACACGTGTACGAAGTTAAATAAATGGTACTTAACATCTAATTACCACATCAATACTTTCATGTATTGTGTAAATATTGTTCAAGAGTTAAGATCGATGAAATGGCAAATGTTGGATAGTTTTATTTAGGATGATGTGAATAGGATTAACAGCTTTTATTTTATTGTTTAATCATTTTAATCGAATAGTTTTTATTATTATTTCTAATTTTTATTAACAGCTTAATAAATTCGTGTTATGCAAACTTGAGCCTACCTTTTAAATGTTATGGAAAGATTATTAGAATAATAAAGTCACCAAAAGGAAGTTAAAAGAATAGACTAAATCTCGAGAACGAAAAGTAAAAATTATATATTATATATATACACACACATACAAAACTGTCTCATCCATTTTTTTAATTTGAGGAATCAAAAAACCATCTCAAGACATAAGTTCTAGAAGTTGCAATTGAACTATATACTTAAAATTAAAAATACATTAATTCAGTAAAAATAAAAGAAAAGTATTTATTGAAATTTACAACTGTATACTCAATACATCAAGTAAATATAATGAAAGATAAATCATGTCCCGAGATAAGGGCAAGTAGAGAACAAATAAAAAGTTCAACTTAGAAGGTAACGAGGCCAACTTCTTTTCGGAGGCCTCTGAGGATTATCAGGAATTGACGAGGTTGCGAGATATGAAACTAGCGGATTTGAGTGGAAATGAAGTTTGTCATGAATGATTAATATCGGATTACGGCCAAATCAGTGACAAACGGGAGATTAAGGTCATTATGGATTACTTTGTTCATAGCAAAGTAAGGAGCATTTGGGATTTTACGAAGAATTTTGGATTTTAAGGATTGAATAAGAGAGAAATTCGATGGCTTATTGGACCCTTAAAGCGCTATTGCGTAATAATCCCATAATCTAAGATGGGAGCTTAGAGCGTTTGTCTAGTAAATGTTGAAGTAGCCTGAAACGGCAAGCTGTTTCTTGTCGTTTCAGTCTGGTATGAGGATTCCAAGTTAAGCGTGAGTAAAAAATTAAAACAAAAACATGAAAAAAAGAAAATAAATCTAAACAAGTAAATATTGACTCATACGAAACGGACATTTACATACAGCATGAATCAAACAATAAAATGATTCTGGAATAACTCTTTCCTCTTTGATGAACTATAAGTTATAAAATAATTACATAACATTTTGTATATATCTGTTATTCAAGTCATGCCTTTAATTATTTAGTTATTTATAAAAATAAAAAACAACAATTTTAAATACTTAATACACAAATGAACGAACCAAGAGCCAAGATTTTAAAGTTTTACACACGCTAGACATTCTAAACTTACATCACTTCAAAAGACGAAATCAATATTTTAGGAGGCCAAAATAAGAAGACGGAGAAAATATATTATATATTAAAATACAATACCATTTTTTCTGTGATTCACTTTTTTTCTGGTGACCTTCCTTTATTTACAAAATTACAGATTACATATGTATATGTATTTATGTATATATATATATATATATTTTTTTTTTTTTTTTTTTTTTTTTTTTTTTTTTTTTTTTTTTTTTAAAGGAGTGGAGTCGTTTAAAAACAGTTACTGCTCTAGAAGGAGCATGGTGAAAAATGAGGAGGGGAAACTACTGGTGCTGGAGACGGACATCCAAGTGAGATGGAGGAATTATTTCCAAGGACTACTAAGCCAGACAGAGGAACAAATAAGTGTTTTGGAATGTGACTCATATGACAGTCAAGACGAAGCAGTACCACCAGATGGAGAGGATATAGAAGATATTGTTATGAAGCTAAGAAATAACAAGTCACCAGGATCAGATGGCATACCTGCTGAGTTCCTGAAGGCAGCTGGCAATGCTCTAACTAAAGAGCTGCAGGAACTAATTGCCCAAATATGGGAAGAGGAACAGATCCCGAAAGACTGGGAAGAGTCTATTATAGTGCCTGTCTACAAGAAGAAAGGAGACTCTACAGAATGTAAAAATTACAGAGGGATAAGCCTACTGAATACTGCCTATAAGATATTCTCGATAGCTCTGTATAATCGCCTGCTGCCCTATGTCGAGAGAAATATTGGAGAATACCAAGGAGGCTTTAGACCTAACAGATCTACTATAGATCAGATTTTTTCCCTCAAACAGATGTGTGAAAAAATGAAGGAGTATAACAATACATTGTGGATGCTGTTCATAGATTTCCGGACAGCTTATGATACAATATCTAGGAATGAGCTTTTCAGAGCTATGAGCGAAATGCGGATTCCAGCCAAGTTGGTGCGTTTGGTAATGAGCACGATGGAAAACACAGTTTGCAGCGTAAGGGTAAACTGCTCAGTCACGGAAGCATTTGGGATTAGTACAGGACTTAGGCAGGGAGACTCGCTGGCACCTCTACTATTCAATATTGTAATGCAAAGTGTCATTAAAAGGGCAGGATTACTGATGGAGGGAACCATCTTTAACCGTAGTCTGGGTATTCTTGCATATGCTGATGACCTTGTATTAGTAGGAAGATCGCTAATAATCTTAAAAGAAGCTTTCGAGAGGCTGGAAGTGGAAGCTGGAAAAATGGGGTTACAGGTGAATGAGGAGAAAACCAAGATAATGGTAATAAAGAATAGTAAGCAAAACCGACCACCTCACAGCTACACGTTTGGAAGACACACTTTCCAACGAGTGTCAAGTTTCCAGTATTTAGGAAGCCGTATAAATGAGAATTTGGATGAGGAGGAGGAAATCAGAGCCAGGATAGTATTAGGTAATAAAACATGTTTTGGAATGTCAAAGCTCCTGAGAAGTAAGCTCCTTAGCCTAAAGTCCAAGCTGGTGATATATAAAACCGTGATTAGGCCAGTAGTGACATACGCTGGTGAAACCCTCACATTGAATAAATCCAGCGTGGAAAAGCTGAATAGATTCGAAAGAAGAGTTCTTCGGCAAATATTCGGCCCAGTTCGAGAAAACGACCAACTCAGGATCAGAAGGAACAAGGAGCTAAGTGAGCTATATGGAGACCTAATGATATCGAGCTTCATCAGGATGCAGCGCATCAAGTGGCTGGGCCACTTATATAGGATGGGCGAAGAAAGAACAGCTAAACAGCTGTATAAAGGAAATCCGGATGGAGTAAGACCTCGAGAAAGGCCCAAAGCTAGATGGAAGGATGCCGTCTGTGAAGATCTGAGGCTGTGTAAGGTCTCCATCACTCGAGCAGGCGATCGGGACGATTGGGGTAGAGCGGTTGAGCAGGCCAAGGACTTCTTTATGAGTCTGTCGCGCCAATAATGTAATATATATATATATGCAATATATATATATTGCAAGTGCTGAAATTGCCTTTCTTTACCATGTAGTACTTTAAGGCCCCTTTGGTTGAATCCGCAACTTAATTCATAAGTTACTAGCCGTTGCCTTCGCCTGAACGGAATCATTTACGATTTTATTCATCCATCAAGATTTTAATTTTAAATACTGGCGTAGAGTAATCATAAACGACCGGAATTCCAGGAATTGTAAATAGGCATGCTCAAAATAGTTATCTATTCGAGGCAACATACATAAGTAGTTAGTTATATTCAAAGTCTTTAAACTAGAATCTATCATTGATTTTAATGATTGGTAAATACTCGATTATTAAAGAATACAGGAAATTTACCTTTTAGTTATGTAATTAGTTTAATATTATTATTACAACTATGAAATATTGATATTCATGAATGTATAAGAAAAAATTTATTATAAAATTGATTTATGGATCTTTTTTTATTTTTTACCTGACATTATTATTTGATAATTCGATACTATTACTGTATAAAATTAAAATGTAACAACTTTTATATATAATTTCAGATTTTATTATAAGAATTTTAAAGCGATTTCAAATGTTTAAACACTTCATCATGATCTAAATAGGTATTCAGTAAAATGTAATTTATGATTACAAATTAATAAAATAGTATTGACAATCATTAATGTAGAATGATATTTCAAATAACTAAGGGATCTAAAAAAAAGTTTTATTATGCTATACATCAGCCAATTTATTATTCTAGCTATGCATATAGAAAGATACACATACGCATTTACATAGGACTGACCTGGTAGCCCCGTGGTGTATACTAACCCGCAGAACAGTAGGACCTTGCGGGTCAATCGTAGGGGCAGAAAAATAGAAACCATTCCATTTATTCAATTGTAAAAACATTGACATGAATCATGATGTGACCATCAGGTTTAAATAAAGTATGAGAAAATAACTTATTTTTAGGGAGCAGTAACCAATATTAAATTGTATTCTAAAATTCTTTTAATTACTTAGGATCTATGGTAACTTGAAAAAAAAAAAACGAAATTCAAGAGGAAATAAAGGGAAATGCTCGTTAAATATCGCTCTCGAAATGACTAAGCTCGCGTCTTTTGTCCCGAAATCTAAAAATCAGAATTTATAAAACAATCATTCTTCCATCTCTTCTCTACGGATGTGAAACTTGGCTGAAGGATGAGCAGCGTCTTCAGGTGTTCGAAAATAAGGTTGTTGCGTAGAATATACGGTCCAGAAAAGGATGAGGCCACTGGGGAATATCGGAGATTACATAACGCGGAATGGCGAAGCATGCATCAGATAAATGTTAATAAGGTGATAGCGTCCCGAAGATTAAGATAGGCATGTAAAGTAGCTGGGCATAGTAACGAACGAATTCCTAAGATGTTAATAGGAGCTGTGCCGACTGGGAAGCGTCTGAGGGGTAGACCGAGGCGTAGGTGGGAGGATTGCGTTAGGAATGATCTGGCGGGTTTGGGTTTGGGTGGTGCTCCGTGGACGGAGGTTTGTAAACATAGATTGGTGGTATCGGCATCGAGCCTTCGGGTTCCTTAAGCCTTTTATTTATTTATTTATTCTAAACTTCTAAGGCTAATATGTAAGTAAATACAATATAAAATGTATATATTTGTATTAATTGATGTATAATGGATACACAGGCCACTACTCACAAGAAGTAACTAGGAGATCGATTAGTATTTAGACAAAATAGAAGAAATAATAAGAAAAGATAAGATTATGGCGTTTTGGTCATATTTATGGAATGAATGGTAATAAAATGACTAACAAAATATTCTTCTATTTAAATAAGATAGATTAATTTATAAATATCTAGAAAGTTCAGGGAACAAAAAAGATGTAATAAAACAGATAGAATAAAAATTTTAATTCAAATAGAAGCCTTCCAGAAAATGAAGAACAATCAGAAACGGATAGAAAATGGACAGGACAAAAGAATAAGCAGCATGAATGAAAATGTTTTGGGAAAAGAAAAGAAATTCAAATTACGCAAGCTTGATTCGTAAATGATCTAAACAAAAATAGTTTTATCTAAAATTTTGGGAAATAATTCTTGTACGAAGAAATTCTTGTACGAAGAAATTAACGCGATCACATTATTTACTTTTACTATACATTATTTTATATCGATTAATAATTACACATAGATCGATTATTACCTCGTTATTAGATATATATTATGGAATTTAAACTTCTGTATCCACCAAACAATATTCAGCAGTGACGTCTTTCTCCCTTCTCGGCCTTCTTCATCTTAGTTGTGACGTAACTCCGAAAAAAACTAAGTAATTAATGTAAATATATTATTTTGTTATTTATACTTTTCTCCGTATACTTATGTAATAATTTATAATTATTCCGTTATGAAATTCAATGATTTTAATTCCATGTAGTTCTTTTGTTTTACATAATTTTTATTTTTCATTACAGTATATTTATTTATATCTCTTATATAAGAAAGTAAGTTGGTTAGTAATATTGTCGAACATACTTTTTAAAAGCTTTGGATCTCTGATTTGATTTTAGCCCAAATGATGGCTCCCAGGATCTGGCCAGTTTACTAATAGGATTAATAAATAATTATTGACTGCATTCCGACTATTTACTTCATCATCAACATACCTGACCAACCTACGGTAATACACACACACACATATATATTTCTGTATTTTTGCCCGCCTTTCGAGCATAGACCGAGTTAAATGTAGCGTGTAATCATGGGCTTAATGGTGTGGAAATAACGATTCGTGAGAAAATGGCACGCACTCATAACTCTAATTATAAAGATTGCTCAGAAAATTAATAAAAAATATTCCCGTTTTTTGTATCAACATATATGCCGGTTATAAATAGCTTAATCGAAGCATCAACAAAGTGAAAAGTGAATACATGAGTGAAAATATACCATTAGCCATGAATAGAGCAAACGTTGAGAAGGAAAATGAAAACGTATGAGAGGCAAAATATTAAATATTATAGGAAACAATATTAATGCATAACGGAAAATAAATAAAACAAACAATTATCAAACAAAAATCAGCTAAAAACATCATTCAGCTAGAAATATCCGCTTAGTACCGCTGAATATTATATCCAGAGAAACATAAAGAAAAATAACAATAATATAGGAGATATAACATAATACTAACACAATATGTAATCTAAATGGAACTGTAAATGCATAAACCAATTTAAAATAAAACTTTTATAATCAAAATAATTTCATTTTCAAGTTCTTAAAAATAAATAAATGAGAAATAATGGTATGTATTTTTCGCGACTGTTTATTGATTCTTTATATTCAGTCAAAAAATAAAAAGGAACTGGTTTTCCAAGAAACACCGCCAAAAAACAGTTTTATATTTATTAACTGAACCTCAAGATTCTGAAAACTTATGTGTGTATATCATTTTTTTCTTTCATTCTAGTATCTCCGTCAATACTTATATGATCTTTTAACTATGTTTCAAGACTTATAATATAAAACTGACACTTGTACGACTAGAACACGGTGTTAATAGATAAATTGTACTAATTAATTAATAGCTTCTTTTTAACCACATAACTCAGTCAACATGTCCTGAAATACTGTTCAAGACTTAGTAAAAAAAAACCCCAAAAAACAACAAACCTTTGTCAATCTCTCTATCTCTGTTTCTATATATACTTTTTTTTTCTTTGTTTATATTTCTTGTATAGTTTGCTACAATTCACAAAATTACATGCTGTACTAAATAGACCAGTCTAAAATTAAAAACAATTCTACAAAATTAAGTTTATCTGTGCAGAATCATAATTTACGATGAAAGAAAAAATGAATTAAAAAAATTTCCAACAGAGAGAAAAAAAAATTAATAATAATAAAATAAACAAAAATTGTAACTATACATTCTTAGTAACTTATATACACACATATGTGTATATATATATATATTTATAAACAATAACAATGAAATAAAAGAAAATCCTATAATAATAAATGTTTTGTGCTTTTATGTACATACCGCTATGTACTATTTTTTATCTAGTTCCCAATATTTTTTATAAGTGGGTTTTTAATGTTTTTACACTTGGAAAACAATTTTTTACATAGCTTGTTGATAGAATTGAATAGATTAATTTAAGGTATACTTAATTATTTATGGATAATTTTACAATTCAAGGGCATTTGTTTTGGAATATTTGTAATTAGTTTTAGACATATATACATACATATGTATGTATATATATATATATATACATATATACACCAAACGAAGCATTGCAAGATCAACTAGTACGATAATACGATAAGAAAAAATGAAATAAATAAGAGGCAGAAATGGAAAATTGGAGATATTGATATATTAATGAATCATGGTGCATTATGGGAATAGGTAATGCTAGTTATCAACAACATTATGTACAGCCGAGCGACGAGTTCGCTGGAGAAGGCGTGCGCGAGCGTTATAATGTTTTTATTTTTTCCATTAAAAATAAAAACATTATAATGTTCGACAAGCAAAAATATAGCTTAGAATAACTCGTCCATTACAAAAACTTTTGATACGATGGCAACTGTTAGTTAATAACTTGATCTAAATTTGGCAGTACAATTAATGGGTAGTGTAGAAAGTGATCGTGGGTACGATTTTAATGATCAGAGACATCAATAAGCCTAGTACCCCAATGTTAAGGACATAACTTTTATTGTTAGAATCTTATAATATACAGAATACTGATTTTATAATAAAATAAAATATATATAATGAATCGATACCGATACAAACCAGTCGTTGTTTACAAACTTTCGACTCCATTCAACCCCTCGAAAGTTTAAATGGCTGCTAACCGCTTATCAACTATTTAGGCAGACGTCTAAACTTTACAAGCCTATCTTAATCGTCGCCTTGTATTCACTTCAATCTGGTCGTTTTTGAATATCAATAAAAATAGTCCGATGTGTACCAAATTTGCAGAAACTCTTAAAAATGACAAACATAATTGCACAGAATTTGTAGAATGAATAGCATTAAATAACATTTGTAAATTTTGTTATCATATTTACAAGGAAAATAAATCAGTTTATATTCTCAATATTAATTTCAGAACCGCCTCTATTGTAGTGCGCTAAACATAGGCAAAGAATTGCAAAAAAAGAACAAAATTTAATTTTTTTAAAAATATTATAACAATTTTAAATATTAAGAGGACAAAGGTTGCTCGCCACTTATGTTGAGTGCAGACAGGAAAAATTAAGATAGGAAAAATTAAGGAAAAGAATCGAAGATTTTAAAAGTTTTATTCTAAAAACTATAAAAACCTTTGATAACATGCGATCAAAAACCTGACAAACAAAAAAGGAGAAAAGAATCATAATAAACCTTTCATACAGAACCTAAACCTAAACAATCAATACAGTAAAATTTCAACGATAATAATAGATTGAAAAGATCACGCAAAATTAAAATAAGATATTAATTCGAGAATTAATGTCCTTTGAACTCCAAAAAAAGTATTTCCATAAAATGATTCGGAATATTCCGACTGAGAGGAAATTCGATAGTAATCAAAACTAGCAACATCGTAAGCCTAATAAACAAGATATAAACGGGAGGATTACATTTGACCCGAACTTCACAGGATTCAGTAGAAGGAGGTAATTATGTAACAAATTTGTTTTCATCCGCTAGGAACATTCAAATTCTCAAGGATTTATTTATGTATGTAAAGATTATTTTAATTTTTTTTAAGATTGAGGGAGAAAGAGAGAGAGAGCGAGAGCGAGAGAGAGTATATTGATCGACACGTGCTGAGAGGGACAGAAATAGAACTATCAACTAGCGAGACTGCCCTTGCATAAAACATCAACGTCGCGCCGCTCGGTGGTCCAGACCAATGTCTTCATCCTTTTGTAAACATATAGTACATAGTATAACATAAACATATGCTATATAAAACTAAGAATAAAACATAACATAAAGTATGTTATGGAACTTTTATAACAGGATTTACAATGGGAACTCAGTTCTTACCCCATATTCCGACACGGCAGTATTTTTTGTACCAGACTTGACCAAAATATTGCTGGATTTGGCTGGATATGAAATGCCAGTAGATTACACTACCTTACGACCCGATATCCTGAATCCCAAGATGTAGGGAGTGAAGTAAAGGTAAAGTTGTAAAAAAAAATAAAAAGGTAAAAAGAAATTTATTCCTTGAATATTGATTATTTATTTAGTTAGGTTCACTACTTTACGAGCCCTGAAGAAGATCTGTAATGTGGGTTGAAATCTTGGTTTCTAATAAACATTTCATCAATATTTAAGGAATCATTTTTTTTTTTTTACCCCCACCCGGACCGTTTTCTTCCCCGATTTTATCTCATAGTATCGATATTTATATTTGAATATACGGATCCAAAGATTGCTTAATTATTGGCTTTCGCTACTTTAACCGTTATAAAATAAACATATTTTAGTGAAAGTTTGATGAATCTCAAGCCGGAAATATGTTGAAGGGTGTTGGTCACACCTCCCCTCAACTTAGAACAGGCTCATATAACCATAACCAACGGTTTGGCCGAGATCCCGCTAAACACTTTTTTTTTTATATCATCTCTAATTAAGGGTACCCATTTTATAAATGCTTGCTCCGGGAGGATGTCTAAACCCAAAGGGCTAAGGCGCGTGCGATAGCTAAGCAACACCGAGCGAGGTAAGTACTTGGATGGGTGACCGCCCGCTGGTAAGAAACACTCGTTATGCTCGAGATCACCCATCCTCCCCCCACAGGTATGTGAAGCCCGTTAGCCTACTGAAGGCGACTGAAGAAGACCGTGCGTACGAATGACGACCTTACCCCGGGCCTATGTACTTTAATTGGGAATTGTGGTTGAGGTTTTCCATGATCATAGCGACACGAACGGTTGAGTCAGGGATGTTCGGTTTCGGGGAAAGATATTTAGGTGTTAATTCTTGCTTCAAGTTGATAGGCTTAGTAAACAAACTTATTCCTAAAAAGTTAACAAGCGCTCTGCCGACTGGAAAGTGTGGACCGAGACGTAGGTGGGAATATATTGAGCGTGACCTTAACTTACCCGGCGGTTTTGGTGGTGATCCGTGGACAGAAGTTTGTAAGCAGAGATTGGTGGTATCGGCTCTCGATCTTCGGGTTCGCTAGGCCTTCTCATTAATATAAGAAGATCACATCACGCGACCAAATTTACTATTAAATCTATTGAGCCGATAAAAAAACAATAATTATAAATAAATAAGACCTACTTAATCGTGTTAAATGAATCATGAAACAAAAATAAAATGTACATCGACCTGACCCGTCTCAGATAAAATAGATATAACTTTTTATCATTTGTTAAGTATCTTCGGAATTATTTACGAGGTAAATATGACGTTAAGATGTGTCAACAAAAGGTAGAGGAAAATATGTTTTTATTTTTTGGCATAGTTGTTTCCTGGTAATTGATATTTCTTATCACAGCTGTTTGTTTTTTTAGTCTATTTCTCGAACACTTCCCTATTCTGTTTAATTAAATATTTTCGAGAAAAAAATTGCAATTCGGATATTTTTATAAATATTTCACAATGTATCAGAGTTACTACAGAATGTGAGACACTCATATATTAGTATATTTAATGATAATAAAATATGATTTTTATGATAAAGTTAAGATAAATAATTTTTTTATATTTGAATATTTCTGGCCTAAAAGGCGCTTTTTGAACCAGCTATTTAAACAAATTTATTAGAGAAAGTAGGAAAAAATGATAAATGATAAAAAATAGGAATAAAGTTATCATGATAAATTGCTTCGTTCGTTTCATCTTTGGGATCCCGAGAGGCGAAGTGTTGAAGTGGCTTTACCCTTCCCATCGCCGTAAGTACTTATCAAGTTATCCAATTCCGCCGACCATCATACATTTCCGATCTACTTGAATTCAAAATTTCGGTGCACTCCCCCGTAACACACGTCCTCGGCTCTCAGACCTATATACAGCATCCCACCGAACAACTGCTTTTGATGGAGCTTTCCTTATCCGATCCTCGTCCCTTTGGAACTCCTAATATTCCTCCATTCGTCGTTCCAATAATCTTTCAACCTTCAAATCCCGTATATTCAATCACCTTATATCCTTACAATTCCCGAAAAATCGGAAATACCGTACTCATTTTTCAGATTAAAATTTTCTAACTGATAAATGAATGATGTGTTTTTATTTATATATAAGTGCGTTTTATTTATATAATTGACGCTTCACTCATCCAGTTAGATATTATTAAAAACAAGTTATCTTAGTTGATATTGTTTGTATTTTTGTTTCATTATTTGCCTTGTTTTTTCTTCTTGACATTGCAATCTTATTTCTATTTTATTTTTTATTTCTTGTACTCGGTTATTTTTCTTTATTCCTTAAATGTTATCGCTGGAGGTAATTCGCATTTTTTCCTCATTATATCTTTCTCATTTGTTAATTTAATTCTATTAATTAATAAAATGTAATCACACTATGCTCTAAGAGATAATAATACGATGTATAGAAACCTATATTGTTATTCTAAAGGGACTTGCCCCGGAATAAAGACTTTATCATTATTTTAAAAAAATGTACAGTATATCTTAGTAATTAATTATCAACGACAAGTGAATGTCAACCAATTTAAAACAAACATAACCTTGAATGAGGTTCTATTTATAGGACCGCCGGGAATATATTATTGGAATATATATGATTCGAGTCTTCATCGAGTTAAAAAAAAATAAATAGAATTTTAACATAGTTATTTTATTCAAACTAATAAAAAGGATGTATAATTAAAATTAGGCTATTAAATTTAATTGAATTTCGAAGTTCGATTATTCCTCACAATGTGAGTCAAGGTTAATTTCTCTCATACATCAATAATGATAGCTCATAAATCATTGGGTGAATAAATAAGTAAATGAAAATAGTTGACTTATGATGCAATATTTACCTAAAAAGTGGTCAGATTAATTATTTAGTTTGTAAAAATTCACGGCTGGACTCAGGAGGATCTACAGACCCTCCTCATCCAGCCTCTATAAAGTGGGTACCCTAATTCGGAGAAAAAAACCTGTAGGTTGAGCGTGATCTCGGACAAATGAACTCCCTTCACAACCGTTGTCCTAGAAACAGTATAATCTCTACGATGTACTGAACCCAAGACGCTTCATGGGTTGCAGTGGTGCAGGTTAGAATATAGTTATCACAATAGTGGAAATTGCCAATATAGATTTTATCTATTAATTTATTTTCCATCTTCTAATGCTGTACCGAAAATTTAAGCTTTTCGATAATTAGAGATATGCAATATTCCAATTCAAATCGGATTTTTGTGATCCGTTGGATTAGACAACAGTGTTCAATAATATTGAAATAAATTATTTATAATTTTTTAAATTCCATATTAAAAGTTTATTTTTTCTTCGAAATATTGCATCCAGAACATAATGAAAAAAAACAATATTTTACAGTAATTTGGATGCAATACTATTACATACTCAACCATTATGTTATTTTTTTTATGTTGAAGAGAAAAAATGCGAAACTATCTTATGATTTCATAGAATAGGAGGTTGTTTTAGAAAATAAATTATTTATAATTTTTAAAATTCCATATTAGGTACAGGTTTTTCCTGAAATGTTTCGGCCAGTTTACAATTAAACCCAATACACTAAAGCATATTATTTAATCATAATACATTTTAATTGTATAATATTATAATAGGAAAATTTCTTATGGATTCATAAAATGTGAGGTTGTTTAAGATTTTAAAATATTAAACATAAAACCTAAACTATAAATATGATAACTTCAATTGTTAAAAACGAATCGTCAGTGAAATATAAAAAATAAAAGCAATTAAAAAGAATACTCCCAAAATAACACGTCACTGCACGAGATAGCAGAATCACTATCGCAGATAGCGAGGCTTTACCGCTATAAAGATCTTTCCGACAAACATAAAACCAAGGGAATATTTTTTTATTTCAACGTAATTGTGTAACTCCTTAATATAACTAAAATAATATGATATAGCTGCTAAATATAGAAACTACTTGTGATAAGAATGGTATCAATAGAGAAGCTTCGGAATATTGCAAAACAGCCGAGGATAATATTTTATAGCGCTATAAAAAAAAAAATCCAGCGATATGATGATACTATCTCACGTACCAGAAAAAGCAATAAAATTTTATGGCTCAATGAATCGGTAGTTTTCTTTAGCTATTTTTAGATTTTCAAGCAAAACTACAAACTAAGTAGCTCTCTGCTGAAGATACCGGGTTTAAGTCCGGCTGTAATAAATAAATTATTTAATCTGTTAAAAGCGATATATGGGGCCTCTGAGATCTGTAGATCCTCCTGTTGCTTACCCAGGCTCCATAAAGTGGACAGCCTTAATTCAGGGAAAAACCCACCAGCTCAGAGAAAGTTAAGCATGATCTCATACAAATCACCGTTTGGACATTAGGGCCCCCTTATTGACGTTCATGGAAACAAATATTTTATTTTTCGTCAAATTTTATTTAAAATAACAATAATTTCAAGTTTTCATAAAATAAGGTAAAAACCATTATCCAATCAAATAAATTTTTCACTTATTAATTCTTAAGATGTTTCGACTACAGAGTCATTTTCAATCACAAATAATTACTGGTTTTATGCATCAAAAACCATACTGTACATAAATACACAAGTTAAAAGTGAGAATTTTCTTCATACATTTTTTTTCAATTTTAAATGTCATTTTTTTAAATAGTTTATTTATTGATATTTACAACTGTATTACAATAATACATAAAGTAAATAGGCTATGTGATACATAATGACATGAGTTAATGGCAAGTAGAGAAACTATCCACTGGTAGTACTAAAATCACTAGTTCAACTAAGAAGGTCACGTGCCCATCTTGTTTTCAGAGGGTTTGAGTGGGAATGAAGTTTTTTATGAAAGGATAGATAGCGGGTTCGGGCCAAATCAGCAATGGGACATTAAGGTCGTTATGGGTGACTTTATTCTTAACAAAATAACGAGCATTGAGGATTTTACGAAGGATTTGGGATTGTAGGGATTGGATACGAGAGGAATTCGATGGCTTAGTGGAGCCCCAAAGCTCTACTCCGTAAGTCCAAATAGGTCGTATAATGGTCATGTATATGAGTCTTTTGTAGTTAATTGGGAGGTTAGAGCGTTTGTCTAATAAGTGTTGAAGTAGCCTGAAACGTCGAGCGGTTTCTTGTCTTTTCAGTCTAGTATGAGGATTTCAGGTTAATCGTTTGTCGAGATGCAACCCTAAGTATCTGTTCTACAGGCACCAGTGGGATATTATTAAAGGATACTGAAGGGCAGGAAGTCATTGGTTTACGACGTAAGGTAAATTGATTTGATAAATGTGATTTTTAAATTTTTGTTTCTTTGTTTAAAATGTAGGGTATACATATTCCCTATAGACGACATGCCTGTTCAAAATTGATTTTCTGACTGGATAATGGTTTTTCCTTCTTTTATTAAAACTTGAAGTAATTTAGTCCAGTGATATACACCAAATTTTAAAATAACAATAATTTAACACAATACAAATAAGTAACTGAATGATCTGATCAAATTAATTTTAAAAAACAGTTCCGTTAATTCAACATACGTATAATTGACGCTCCACTGTAATATGTATTGTAATGATGTATGTTTTGAAAATTGGTGTTATTGCATTATTGTGAAACTGATGTGATATATTCGAGTAATAAATATTTTTTAGACAGTTACTCAGATACAGAGGGCGACCTGTGGTCTAGTGGTTACCATAGCAGCCAACTAAACCCAAGATCGCGGGTTCGTAGCCCACCAGGTGGCCCTAGGATTTTTTTTAAGGGAGTAAAAAATCCTTGCTGTCCTTCAAAAAGGGCGTTAAAGGGGGTTCCCGATGTCAGGTACTCTTTAAAAACACCTAACTCAAAAAAACCTGGATAAAAAAAACCAGAGCTCCAGAGAGGCAGGCATACTGTTTAATCGTTAATGAAAAGTAACGTCAGAAACGGTACAATGCATTGAGCCAAAGATACTTCATGGTTTGTTACAAGTTACGTAGATATAGTAATTAAAAACATTATGCAAGGGAAATACATCTGAGCCTGCTGTTCTAGTGAAATAAATACACGACAACTGGAACAGTCTTAGAATGAGAACATACGAGGGTGGTCTGAAAAGTTTCCGTCCTAACAAAAATACAAGACATTATTTCTAATTTTTTTTTTTTTTAGCATAGTCTCCTTGTAACTTTACACACTTCTCCCAGCGATGCTCCCATCTTTGTAACCCGTCCAAAAAGTACTCGGCATTACGATAATCGATTAAAATAACTCCATGGTATCCCACAATAAAAGGGTATCCCTTCACTTTCCCAGCCGGGGAAACAGTTTTTGCTTTTTTTTGGAGCTGGTCCCCCCTTTGCAGCCCTCTTTTTGTTTCGGGCGTATAATGGTGTATCCAAGGTTCATCTACAGTAATTAATCGGCGCCAAAACTCGGATTTATTGTGCCTAAACTGCGCCAACAGAGCGTTGGAAATGTTCATTCGAGCAAACGCAGCAACCAACGTGTGGGCAGCTTTCTCATATCTAAATGTTGATTTAATAAGTAACAAACACATTCTTTTGACATGTTCATAACCTATGCTATCTCTCTCACTTAAATTCAGCGGACGTCTTGCACCATTTGGTGAACTTTGGCGATGTTCGGCCTCTGCCCTGCAGGCAGTTATGGACAGAGCAGGATTACTTGGAGGCGGGAATATTTTTAATCGACTACCACAAGTACTCGCCTATGCAGATGACGTGGTAATTATTGGAAGGACATTACCTAGTATTAAGGATAACCTGCAAAGGCTTGAGTCGGAAGCAGAAAAGTTAGGGTTAAAAATAAATGAGGAAAAAACGAAACTGATGGTGCTGAGAAGAGGAAGGCTGAATCAGCAAATTCGCCGGCAATAACTCTACGTAATGGGAACACATACCTTCCAGGCGGTGAACAGCCTCCAATACCTTGGCTCTGTCATCAACGACAAACTAGATGAAACAGAAGAAATCAGAAGAAGAGTACTGGCTGGCAATCGGGTGTATTCTTTGCCATTGCCAGTTTGATGAAGAGCAAAAATGTCGACCTCAAAACTAAGATCACTCTCTATAAATCGCTGATTCGGCCAATAGTGACATATGTTTGCGAGACAAGGACCCTAAACAAGAAAGATGCACATCTGGTGGATAGATTCGCATATCCTCAGACGCATCGTAGTGCCCTTCCAGGAAAAAGGTGTATGGCGCAGAAGAAAAAACAGAGAGTTATATGAACACTATAATGACATGACGATCTCCTCTTTTGCCAGTTTACAGAGGATGAAGTGGCTGAGTCACTTGCTGATAATGGGAGAAGAAAGAACTGTAAGAAGAGTGTATGAAAAGTGCCCTGATGGAGTGAGGCGTAGAGGGAGACCCAGGGGCAGGTGGAAGGATAGAGTCCTGGGAGATCTCAACAAACTGAGAATAAGTTCCTCACATGCACAGGACCCAAGCAGATGGAGCAGGCCAAGGATGACTTTAAGCGTCTATCGCGCCACTAAAAGAAGAAGAAGGCGATGTTCGAGACCTTATCAGACCACCCTCTTAAATAAAATAATTAATAATTATATGCGATTATTATGATATATTATATTATACACTCTGTACGGGGGAGATTAGACTGAATAGCAAAAAAGAAGGATAAATAATAAAATATGATATATTAGTAGAATAGAGCAGGGAGAGAAGTGGCTCAGTGGTAGAGTACTGAGTTACCATGCCGGAAATCCTGGTTCAATTCCCGCTGCAGGCCATGATTTTTATTTAGTCTGTTTGCAGCGGGAGATGGATCATATAGGATCTGGGGCCCACCCAGCCTCTATAAAATATTATAAAAATAGGGTACCCAAATTAAGGGGGGGAAATCTGGCGGTCGAGCGTGACCTAGGACAAGTCACCTCCTTGCAGAACCGTTGTTCATGAAACAGTACAGTCTCTACCATGTACTGAACCCCAGACCCTTCATGGGTTGTAGTGGTACAGGTTATTTAGTAGAATAGAGTCGGGGTTTTAAATAAATTGGCCAGATACTGAAACATGTGGTTTATTAATTTTAAATATAATTACAGGTTATGCTTGATTACAATTAAAGAAAAATAAAGAAATTATCACTTATAATGTATACAAAAGGAATGGTTAATATTTACAGAAGAGGCTGAGAAACTATTAAATATTAATTTTCAACTCGGAATGATTTTCTTATAAACAAAACACCAACACTGGGCGACAGGGCCACATGGCGATAGAATGTTGAGTCTTTATCTCGAACGGTGATGTTAAATTGTATAGTCTTTGATGATTGAATGAAAGAGAACTTACAGTTGAAGATGGATTCGTTTCCTGAGCTCTGTTGGCCTTTTGTTAGCAGGCGATCTGGTGGTATCGAGGGTGTACTTCTTGTATCTGGTGCTAGGCGATCTAGGGCTTTTGGCGAATATCATGCGGTGAACGGCGAGGTTAGCTTTTTGTCGAGCAGGCGATCTGGTGGTTTGCTTGGAGTCTGAATGCGAAGCGAAGTGAAGTGCGAGATGAGTGGGGGAAACAAAGTCCTCTTTATTCGTCGCCATGGAAACAACTGTGAACGACACCCATGGAGATTTAAATTTTTAATTTATGAGATTGATTTGCGACTGAACACACTCCATATTGAAAATAATAAGTATCGCATTTAAAATATTGTTGAACGTTATTCTATACATATTATAACTGAAATAAACAAAACAATTAAATCGTGCTAATTGATCCTCGGAGCAATTAGTCAACGACTCCGTCATTAACGCTATAAAATATCCTGTTTCAGGGGGTGATGTTCGTCCTGTATAACTCCACTCCACCGTTCTTCATGTTGTAAACATAATTGTACAGTTTTGTAATTAAGTTTCATGGAGGGTACGGTCTATTCAGCAGGATAGAGGAAATATTAAAATTGCTCTTGTATCTGTGCCATTGAATTATTTTCAGTATTAATATATATAACATATTTCAGCAAATGACTTGTTTTTTTTAGACATTGTACAGTACTATATTACAACGCTATTAAAAACAAAATAATGTATCTTTCTTGTGAATCAGGTTGATGAATCAGTTCTGTCGATAGAGCAATTAACTAACTATATGTCTTCTCAGCATATATAAAATATTAAATAATTTTGATTTTCTGAAATACATTTCATTTTAAAATAATCCCCTTCCGTTGTTATTATTAAAATTAGGACCAGTTGTTAACATAATATCTTTACTGCGCATAATTACGAAAACGTGTACAATATTATTATTACAACTCATACAAACTAACCTTCGATAATAACATGACCGTTCAAATACAGAATTACTTTACAGAAAAACAATTACAGAAAAACTTTACAGTAGAGTATCTCCTCATGATGTTGAAAATATTAAATTGTATCTATTTGTTGAAGCTATAAGTCATTTACAATTGTTTACATGATATATTTTATAAAATAATTACCAAAACGTGTAGAACGTCAATGCTATTTTAAATAAAAGCCTTCCAATATTTTTATTTGCAGTACTCGGACCCTAAAGCTGGGATACAGAGTAATATTGCAAATCTCATGTGCAAACATTATACTCTAATGACAGAGTCGTCGAAATATTGAATCTAGATTCATGATCCCTCTTGATCCCTACCATAATTATACCTGGAGAGGAAAACGTTAGGCCTCCCACCGTATCACCGCCCGATTAGCCACAGCAGCATCAAGTGGTGTTAGATGGAGCTAACAAAGCAACCTATCTAGCTGGAATGGGAAGGTCAAGATTTACTCATCGCGCCCGCTCATAATTTTTAACACACCCAGACTAGATTTAATCATATTCTAATTCAATAGAAGTAACACATATTTGCGCTGATTTAAAATCAAAATTGCGCTAACCAGCGTTTCCTATTCTCTTACAAAATACCAGTTTTAACTTTTTTTTTAAAGGAGTTCTCAATTAAAAATATGTTATAAAAATCATGTACGTACGTTTGAATTTTCTGTTTTTCTTGTACCACATTAATCCATGAAAGGAAACGGTTGTGCAGGTGACTTGTCCGAGACCACACTCAACCGCGAGGTCCCCCCCCTTGAGGGTACTCATTTTATAGAGCCAGGGAGAGCCCCAGGAGGGTCTGCGGACCCTGCAAGGTCCATCCGTGACAGATTAAATAATTTATCTGCCACAGCTGGATTTGAGCCCCAAACCTTTGAGGACAATAACTCAGCACTCCTTTAGGGAGATACGGAGTAGGAAATTTTCTTTTAGAAATGTGGTGTATTTTAACTCTCTTAAAAAAGTTCATTTCTTGCTAAAACGATTACCGAAATCTACTCTTACCCATAATTATATTCTTTCTATGCTAAGGATCAAGATAACTATAACAACAACAACTTTATTTGCAATTTTCCATATACAAGCAGCATAAGTGTGAATACATGTTCCGGACTTCCTTTACATGTTTAAAGAACAGTGATTTTAATTAATTAAAGTTATCTTTTATAAATAAGTTTTACAATAGCAGGAAAAATGTAGAAAAAACCCGCTTAAAAAAATATAATAATAATAATAATCAAATAAATAAATAAAAATGACAATAATAAAGTAAATAAATATAATAATAATAATTAAATAAAAAATAAATAAACAATTAAAAATAAATACAGATAACTAGATTACAATACCTGCAAGTAGTGATTTGTAAAGAAAGAAGTATATGTTTTGTTCTTTTGTGAGTGCAGCGTCGTAGCGAATGTTTATCATAGTTACCGAATTCTCGGATTAATGGGTTTTCGGAAGCTGGAGTTTTTTCGAAGTATGCTTTTATTTGGGCTGAAGCATATTGTTTTATAGTGGGAAGTTAAAGATCTCTAAGCATAGTCGATATTTTCGTGTAGCGGGGATAATTATTAATAATCCTCATGCATAGGTTTTGTACCCTTTCAAACTTTCTATAATTTGTGGCACAGGTTGAACTCCAGACAGGTGAGGCATAGGTTATCAATGAGGGGATTACTGTTTTGTAAAGGATTAGTTTGTTTTAGGGCTTAGCCTGGATTTTTTATTAAAATAGGGAAACATTTTGTAGATGGTTTTTTCGCTTTTTCGGTTTTCCTGTTGATGTGCTCTGTGAATGTTAAGGACTTAAATTAAACCGAGGTATGTTAAGGATTTAGACCAGGGGATGTGTTCGGAATTTAAGATGATGTCCTGATCTATGTTAGTTCTGCGCTTTGTAAAGATTATGGCGGCCGATTTTATTGGATTGATTTTTAGTTTCCACTTTTGACAGAATTTATGGATTTTTTTAAAAGATTGTTGTAATCGGTTTACAATTGTATCGATTCGGTATGATGCTGTGTACAAAGCGGTGACGTCTGCGTAAAGCGATGTGGTTACTTTTGTAAGTTTTTGGAGATCTGATATGAACAGGTTGAATAGGATTGGGGATAGGCAGGAGCCTTGAGGAAGTCCAGTGGGTAGGGGAAGTTCTTTGGAGCCAGAAGTGTTTATTTGAACATAGAATTGTCAATTAGAAAGGAAGGAATATATGATATGTATTAGGTATGGCACGATAACATGTATTTTTGGAAAATATGAAAAATGAAACGAAAATAAGCATTTAAAACTGGTTGTAACTCAACTCGAAGCGACAACCTGAGGAAAAGATACCAAAGATTCTATTGAAGTAATATTTTATCAGCGTGGCTTTGCGATAGATAAGAAAAGATGATTTGTTATTTCAAGGGAGCTGGGTGAGTCCCCAGGAGAACCTGCAGCAGCTCGGCGCTCTATACATCCTCCTCCTCAACAATAAAGTATATGAAGTAACAACTAAGCTAGACCCAGTGACCCCGGAGGAGCTACAAGACAGGACAGGTTGGCGTAGCCGTATCGACCCTTAGCCACCCCGAGAGCTAAATATAGCCGCTCCGGGAATAGAACCCGCTCCCCCCGGGGGGTGCTGTCCCCATCATGTCACCACTCTAAATAGAGCGCCCTCATTTTACAAATAAACCTCCGCCCTTAATAACAAATACCCAGGCCTGTGGGGGACCTTGTAGGTCGGCCTTCGATGCTGTTTGGTGTCTACTGAGAGGGTACAGTTGGGCCCGTCGACAGCAGGTGTTGATGTTATGTTTACAGCAGTAACTATCTAGCTGAGCCCTGTCGTGTTATATTATTGGGTTGTCCGGAAAGATGAACATCTTGAGGTATCAATTAGATGATTCGAAAATGAGGAATATTAAGTCTGAAAAAAGGATGAGTCCACTGGAGGATTTAGGAAACCATACAAAGCGGAATTGTAGAGCCTACGTTCGATCAATATAAATTGAAGAGAGGGCATCACGGAGATTAAGATGGGCTTGTAAAGTTTTTGGCTTTGGGGTCGAACGAAAAGATAATAAGTTAATTCGTGAATGGTAAACATCTCAGTTGTTACTGAAGCGTAGGCGGAAGCATTGCTTTCAGTGTGATCTTAGTGATATGAGTTTGTGCACTAAATCCTGAATTGACGGAAGTTTGTAAACAGCGATTGATGGTATTGTCATCAATCATTTTATTGTTATTATTATAATTGATTATTAAGTATTTATTTATTTATCCAAACACCCTTTCTCGCCTTACGGTCATACGGGTTTTGACAATATTAATTATCACACAAGTTATTATTGTCTATTATCTCCTCATTCTAAGCCATTTCCATACTTTTTTTTTTGCTATGCCTTCCAAGTTCGAACATTTTCACGAATTCTACTTCCGAAATTGAAAAGTGTTGAGGCCACTTACCCTTTCCTCTCGTACACAAACTCTTTGAAGTAATGGCCCCGGGTCATTTGCTGAAGGAAATCATACTCGGTGAGGAAGTTAAGTTCGGTTCCCCTTAGCAGCTTAAATCTTGGTATCTCAAAAGGCGGCTTATGACGATTTGCTCAGCAGACTCCGGGACAATATCCTCCCCATAGTCATGAAGTTAGCCCGGAAGCCTCCATTTTCTAAGAGGAATTTTGAAACCTAATAGTCCGTGAGAATCCAAAAAATAGGCTCGCTACCCGGCCATGGCCATATCCTTTCTTTTCACTGATCCCATGTCCCCGCGTTCTCGCAATTTGCGATGTATACGAGGGGAAGAATGTTCTTTAAACATTTATTTAATTTGGATCAAGTTGACTTACGTCATTATATATTATTATAATTTATTAGTTATTGAATTTATTCATTTTTAAATATTTCTACTCTTTATTTATTTATTTTGTTATAATTTATGTTGCTTTATTTATTTTATCTACTCTCTTACCTCCTCCCTTCTACTCTCTCTAATCTTAGAACTAGGGGAGGACGAGGAAGTTTAGAATGCTGACAACAGGGAAGCATTGATTAAACTTCCTTGTTTCAAAGCTATTCTATCAAACAACTGTTTAATGCCATTGACCGGTAATTACATAACTAATTGGGTTGCCTGGAAAATAATGTAGGGTCTTATATTCTCTGTAAATGCCCAACTGTTTATGTCTGTTGGACTTTTGATTTTTACAAATTTAAAACACTTGTTAATCTTCTTTAAAAAAAAAAAAGTGTTTCTTTACCCCTGTAACATTTTACTACATGGAAATAATTCAGTGTTTAAACGGAGTCAAGATGTGAGTGCAAAAACTTGGCGGAGCTCCCCAAAAGGTTGGACGAAGTTGGACAGAAGATCAAAGAAAACAGACCAGTAAGGGCATGAAAGAATATTGGAGGCAGAAAAAACTTCAGTAGAGGAGAGTTTTTGCGTAATTCCAATTGATCAACACAATACAAAATTAAAAAAGCTTAACTAACACGAAGGATAGATGACAATATCACCAATCGATGCCACAAACTACCGTCCACAGATCATTGTTTAAACCCAAATCCAAAATCGTTCTGAACGCAGTCCTCCCACTTACGCCTCGGGTTGAAGCCCTTAGCCCAGACCATTACCAACCTAATGTTTTTAGGAATTCATTACACAAGCTCAACTCCATCTTCGCGTAATGTCATTGCAATGTAATTAACAGGGCGCATGCTCTGCAATTTCGTATTGCATGATCTCTTATATCCATCGAAGAGGGGCTTCACTCCATTTCAATATTTCATACATCTCTGGAACACTGCCTACTTATATACTCCAGCACCGATGAATAAGTGGTTGAGTCCCATTTTCTCGGAAATGAATTTTCTGTACTTAGAGTAGCATAATCGTGTTATTATCGTAGTTAATAAGTCAGGAATTTTTTTTCTAGAAAAGGAGTTATTCCCTCCCCCATCAGTTAACCCTCTTTGGACAAAATTCCAATTAACCTCTTATTCACCGGGGGGGGGGGGTGGAGATATGTACTGTTAAAACAATTCCGGAGACCTTTTAATATATTCAACAGGACAATCCAATGTATAATTGAACCATAATCTCTAATTTATTTCGGGATTGTCTGGGGCAATATTCCTCGAATTGAACCTTCGAAAATAAAATTCCATTATTTTATTTTGGTACAATTGGGTTAAGAGGGTTTAAGGACAATTATAGATTAGAAAAGGGTGGTTCTATAAGAAGGACGAATTCAGAGGAAATCCCCTCCCTGTTTGTCCATAGAGACCCACTAACCGTGTCCATAAAGACCCACTAACCGAACAGCCAAGACAGAAGTAACCCTACTTCGACTAAAAATAAAATCAATATAAAAGCTTACGTAACGAGACCTCTAAAGGGAGGGCTCCTAGCGGTCTTACGTAAGAGGGTCTTATGTAGGTTCCCTGGCAGCTCCAGGCTTCGGTCCTGTTCAATGTAGCAAGAGTATGGCACGTCACTCCATAAGGGAACAACCGACTGGCAATATTATAAGGAAAGGAGGTATTAGGATGTTATGAAAAAAAGTTTATTAAATAAAAAGCATTTAAGTCCAAGAATGGTATTGGGTAAACCACATGGTGAGAGCCGTACAGTTTAGAAGCCAATAATTGTGCAAGGAGGTGAATTGAACTAGATCTCGCCCAACCGTCGTGTTTTTCAACAAATCAAGGGTACCCATATTATAGAGACTTGGAGAGAGTAGTTTCACAAAAACCTCTAACGGCGTCACTCGGAGTTGCTTAGGCATCAGCTGCAGTGGAATGACCATAATAAACAAGTGCCACACCCAAGTGCGTGGAAGTGAACGCGGTAGCTCCATTCTTCTACATCTGCTATAAGGTGTAGCCTGAAGCTTCGCTTGGTGATGGTCACAGGCAACTCAAAGAAGGAACCCAGTTTGCTTCGGCGGGATATTGTCAATCCCTTAGTATCTGCTAATGAACAATCTCCTCGAAGATCTGACAGAGGACATGGTTAACGGCCGATAGTCCTACGGAGAAGCGCTCCTTTCTTTTACTGTTGAGTAGTTTTGAGTGCTACAATCGTTCGCTTCTAGACATCAGAAAATAATGCGAAACGTATACATGAATAGAAGATTAGCAATAGAAAGGGTTTATCCCACCCTGTGAATATCTCCAAGAAAAAACACTCCCTGACATAGCGCCTTGTTTTATTTAGTGCGACGACGTGCCCATCTGACCTAAAGGTGAAGAAACTAGTGTTCTCGTTATGGCACGGTAGGAGTCTTTCAGGACGTATTGGAGCGTCTGCCAACCCAGCAGCTTCCCTCACTTATTGCTCATAGCCAGGTTATATATTCCTAAGTAAGCAGGTTATACTTACAGTTAACCAACATACTTTTTCCCTTCTCTATGTGGGTCTTTCAGAGCTTCCAAAACTGCCGATGGTCATAGTGTGTCCTCTGCATCTGCCCGTGCCAGATTGAGGTCTTCCAGTCACGCATGAGGCTATCTGCCGGGGCATCGCATTGATGCAGGGTTTTAAGCAAAAGTCACGCATGCGCTGAGTGATGTTCATATCCGTTTTTTTCCACAGACCAATCATAGGGAGGAAGTGCTGTGGGGGTTTTCTAATAGGTTTAATACTGTAGGCAGAATCTGAGAATGTTCCTATAGGATAAATCCTGAATCCTCGTTCTTAGCATTAAATGACTATGTAACCATGGATAGAGTTTCTTTAACTCGTAACCTTTCTAGTCGGCATTATCTAAAATAATTCGTCTGATGGTGATCTGACGGTCCGTACGAGAACGCAATACAGTTCATGAAGAATTTTGGATCCCAAATTTGCATTTGATCATTCCCAGATGGAAGTCAGCCATCCGAATCTTAGTGATATAAGAACCCAGCTGATCATTGCTAACACAGAGCTATCAAACTAGATGGCACACGCTTATAGATGTTATAAGACATAGCAGCAAGAGCATGTACCATCCCAGAGATATGAGGACTTGCAATGGATAGAGACAGTGTTATATAAAGTACAGAGTAAACTAAGGCTGCAACTCCAAGGATACCAGCACACATGAGTAGAAGAAAAAGTAAAAAATAAAAATAAATTGTATTTCAATTATATGCTATTAATTTTTAATATACAATATTTTTTAATTTTGTTTTAAGCTTTATGATTATATAAAGACTTAAATATTTTTCCTTCTTCTTCTTCCAATGTCTCAACAGAACATTACAGGTCCATGGCCCCATCTAATAATTTCCGCCAGTCCACAATAAATTCCGCAGGCTTCAATATTTTAACTTACTAAATTATTAATATTTCCATTTTAGTAATGTGAATCTCTTTGATTTTAATTGATTTAGATTAGCAAGAGGAAAATGTATATTGTTTTATTTTTATAAAAACAACTGCGATTGTTACATAGTTTAGTTCCATGCCTGTTAAGATACCGATAATAAAATCTAAATGATTTAACAACAAATAAAGAAATATGCTTTACATATTATAAAGGATTACAAAATAATATTATAAAAGTTTTTTGTAGATGTCTAGAGGAGCATACAATCCATTGTATAATATACTTATATAAATAATATAATATTGATTTACATTAAAGTTTCTATGATTCTAGAAGGAATTTTGAGCAATAATCCATTCATTAATTAGTTAATTCTGATTTGAAATATGAATATTAATCAATCTTAGGACCATTCCATAATTAAGATTACTTACAGTACACCTTTTCTTGAATTTTAATTTTGAGAGGCAACCTGGTAATTTTATTTTATTGGTGTTTAATGTCCTTTTTCTTAGGTTTGGTTAGGAGTCAGTGGATGGAAATTCAAAAGTAGAGATTGGTGGTATCCTCACCGAGCCTTCCATTTTCCTTATTATTATTGTTACAATTTTAACACCCTTTTCTACTCACGCTTAAGCAAATAGAACGGGTTACTAAAATTTCTTACTATAATTTGAATATTAATTAATTAATTTATACCGAAAGGTAATAAAAGGCTTTTAGTTTATATAGCAGCCTTGCATCTATTTATTATATTGTAAATAAATCTTGGAGGAATAAAGAAAAAAAAAAAAAAAAAGAAGATTAATAAAGCCCGAAAATGGTCCCTCCCTATTTGTTAAGACCATGGCAAAGGCTAAGTCACATATATGTAAGCTTCCCCCATACAGCGGAACAAGCATAGTTGCCTTAAAATACCCTAGGGTAAAAAAAAGGCTGCTATTGTAAACTTATATATGTTAGGTTGTGGTATATAATGAATTTGTTGTTAAATAAATTTAGGAGGGCAAGAAAAAAAAAAACGATTAATATTAAATTCAGGGTCTACCACTAAAAAAATAACATATTAATTAATAATTTATTAGCGTAACCCCCCACCATTTTTAACATTTCTCAAGATACATAAAGTCAACCTCCTCAATACAAATAAATGATGAAAATATCAATTCCAAAAAATAAATAAAGTGAAAGAAAAATAAATCAACGAAAAGTTAAGATTATAAATTGATTAGGCAGACAATTTAAGTTTAATGGTTTGATTACTGCTAAAATTTCTCTAAAGCAGCTAAGATAGATCTTGTAAATAAATGAACTGATATATACCGATGGTGAATTTTTATTATGATTAAACATTAAGTCAAAAAATATTATGTATACTATTATTAATATATGAATAATATAAATTAGAATCGTGCTCTATTCCAGCATGAAAAATGCACAATACACACCAATTAAAATGAATGTTCAATGGCATTAGGATATGAAGAAAATATATCAGAGTGTCCAGCGATATGGAATAAAAAAATTCAAGCAAAATCAAAGAGCTAATGGGAAGAATGGAAAGTTTTTGAAGATTTTTTATGAAAGGTTATTTTTTTCATTTATTATGTTATCTAGTAGAACTATATTCATATTTAAAAAAAAAAAAAAAAACTCTGTATCACTAAAACCCATGGAGGGTCTTTGGTTCGGTACATGGCGTAGACTGTACTGTTACTAAGACATTGGTTGTGCAGGGAGGTAATTTGTTTCAAGATAATGCTCAATCACCAGGTTTTTCCAACAATCTAGGATAATCAGTTAATTGAGGTTGGCTGAGTCCCAGGAGCGTCCATTCGTGACTGTTAACAGATCCAATAATTTATTTGCCACAGCCGAATTCTAACTAGGAAACTTCAACATAACAACTCTGCACTCTCCTGAGAGTGATCTGGATTTCAAATCAGTGATCAAACTTTAGTAGTAAAATAAACAAGAAGCACTGACAACTTTAATGGCATTATTTTTGTCTTTGAAAGGCTTCTACTCCCAAATAATTACTCTCAAATTAGTTTTCATCATATTTATATGACAATACTGATAATAACAAATTGCTATTTAAGGAATATAAATATTTAAAAAATATTTAAAGCATTTGAGTTGATGATAATTATACATATTACGATAAAATTAACTTGATCTAATACTACATTATAATAACTTAATATATCTACTTTTCATCAGGATACCAAAAAACTAAAATATAATGAGCTATTATCCTTTTTACTATTAAGTGAAACATGACCGCTTACTTTAAAGGGAGAACTAAGAATTAAGGTCTTTGTGAACGAGATATTACATAGAATATTCTGGCAAAAAAAAAAAAAAATCCACTGAAGTTAGACATGTGGGATTGAAACCATTATTCATATAATTCATGTTTCAGCACTTAATTCAGTTAAGAGTTAAGGCATTTTTGTAGCAATTAGTTACAATAATTTTCTAAAAAGTTAATTCCTAGTGGAGCAGATGGGTAAGTATGAGGGACATATAGAGGTGTGGGTAGGAGGAAGACTTTAAATTCCAGTTTCAGCTGTAAGCAACAAACCAAAAATGATACTGTACATGAGGCATCAAACAAATCTTGGTCCAAAAATATAAGTAAATGTAAATGAATAACTTTGAAAACAAACTGAAAGTGGTACTTGTAATTTTAAATTTTGGTAATTATTCCACAGGTTGTCGCTTCGAGTTGAGTCACGACCAATTTTATCTTTTTATTTGTTTCCCTTTTAATATTTACCAAAAATACAAGTTATCATGAGCTTCAGTACGGAAAAGAGAATGTAATTGAGGGTGATTAGCAGAATTCGGTCAACTTACATATATATCATTTATACCCCGAAATGTTAGTTGAAATTTTTATTTCTTGATGAAATGATTACCGAAATCTACTCATTACCCATAATATCATTCCTTTTCCATACTAAGGCTCATGATAACATGTATTTTGGGAAAATATTAAAAGTGAAACGAATAAACAGTTAAAACTTAACTCAACTCAAAGCGACAACCAGACAGATACCAGAAACATACTATAAATCACTGATCAGAATTTTTTCTTTAATTTTTACTTTTATATAATTTAGTAATAAGTAATAAAAGGTAATTATGTAATACCTAAGGTGGTATATACGTATTCTAAATTCAATTTGATTCTGTATCACTTTTAGAGCCTCCCATTTAATTAATTAAACCAGTTTAATAGTATACGAGGAATAGATACGGTATAAAACCAACTCATTAGACAATCACCAATAAATTTGACAACCACAAAGATTTTTTTTAAACCTAACGACACTTAGTTAACACATAATGAATTTCATAATGTATTGTAAATAAAAGTGTACAAATAAATAAACCGAATAAACATTATTAATTGGTAGTTTCAAATATTAACAATACGACTATTTGAATCTTAAAAAATGGAATTTTAGCGATATAAATAAATGCTAACAATATTCGGAAATTCGATCAGAAAAATTTGACAAGAAGATAAGCTCCGGTTACAACAACAAATATTTCAAATAAGCTTGGTTTGAAATTTTATAATGATAATAACTACAATAATTGAACATTTAATCAGTAACTCTAAACACTAATACTTGTAGAACTATTATTATACGAAGTGGTTGAAATTAGAAGTTATTTTAGAGATACAAATTAAAACATTTAATTTGAACTTACCTTGTTTTGACTCGGGGTCTGTGTGAGACATTTCATATGGGAAGGTTTTCAAACAAAGTCTTCATCACATTCTTACTCAATCTACAATAAATTGAAAAATACATGAATCACTTTGTGTGAGAAGACTACAAAAATAATAATACTAATAAACGTCACAGTATGACTGAAACGATTATAAATGAAATTTTAATTATTAATTTTAAAAATATGGAGTAATAAACATGTTAATAAGAAAGATAAATTAATATACATGATTATCATAATCATAATTAGGTATTTGATTAAGAATCCTAGAGCGGATTGAAATGTATGTTAACCTAATAAAATTAAATACGAAAATATCATTCCACTTCACAAACAAACGAATCAACCAGAATAAAAGAAACTACATCAAACTCAGAGAACACTTAATAGACAACATAACCCACATAAATGGTTTATAATTGGCATAAAAAAGATCTCAAAAATGTAATATGCTCTCATTACCTCGTTTTTAAAATAAGATGACGAAGCAGATTGCAGCAAATAACACATTACAAACGATAAAACAAAAGCAACCAGAGATGGGACAATATATTTTACATAGTGAAGTAAGTTAATGATAATAGTGAGGGAATTCCATGTTTACTGGCCAACTGATAGAGGTTCTCCAATCGGCCACTAGGGTGCAGCACCTTCGTACCATCAAATTGCATGAGAAGCAATTTCTTTCTTTTCTATATTTGTAATTATTTCAATATTTCCAGCATTTACAATCTACCTTTTGAACAATTTCTGACATAATTAAGATTAAATTTTTTCATTAGAAAAATCGTATTGAATATCAATCTTAATTTCAGTATCTCAATGTTGTCATCATCACATTATAAAAAATTATAGATTTCTTAAAATATATTGGCTTCATTCGCATTTTTATAATTTTGAAATTAAGAAATATGTAAATTAAATTTCAATTTAAAGTAATCTATTCAAATAAATAGATTCTTAACATTATGATATAATTCACCTTGATAAATCTATATTACTTCTTTTTTTTATTTTATACTTAAATTTATATTTTCTTCCCCATATTTTTTAATAATTACAACATTTATTTTCTAAAAACAGTTTCACAGTATTTTTATCATTTATACCAAAGCCATTTGTATTCATTATTTGAAGATTGATATAGTGTACTGGTGTCACTTCACAAGATATTCTGCTAATCAAATATCTTCCTGCATCCTGTTTCTTTATCTCAACTTTAAATGCATTGCGAGATACATACATATATTTAGCTACAAGTAAGCCATTTAAAAGAAAACAAAATATAAAAATGATATTTTTAATTCTTATTATGTTTTAATATAATATCTATAATCTATTTTTCTAGTTAAGAGCTATAATAACAGATGATCAGCAATATAGACTTAGAAACACCAAGGAAATTTATGAGGACTTAGATAAAATAAAACAAACAATAAAAACTAAGAGATTAAAACTTTTTGGCCATGTTTATAGAATGGACTGTAATAGACTAACTAAAACAATATCATGTATTTTGATTACAAAGATAGTTAGATAGTTTATACACATTTTGAAAGTTTAGGAATTACAAAAGATGTAATTAAGGAAAAAGGTAAATTATAAAAATTAAATTATAGTATAAACTTTTCAGAAAAAGAAAAAACAATCTGGATAGAAGAAAAGAAGGGACAACAAACAGCCAGAAGGAAAATATTCTGACAAAAGAAAAGGAATGGTAAGTATGCTAGCATGATAATTAGATGATCTAATAAAAATATGGCTTAGCGAACCCAAAGGCTGGATGCTGATACCACTAGTCTCTGCTTACAAACTTCCATCAATGGACTATTTCCAAAACCCAAATTCAAATCCATTTGGTCACTCTTAAAACAAAAAAATAGATGGTATAAAACAAAAATAAATAAATAAGTAAAACAACAATTGAAATTAAATCCGAGATGTAGAGGAAATAAAAAACAAAAGGTTTTCTAACCAAAACATTTTTGTAACTTTTATTAATTATGATAAATTGGATTCTTTATCAATGACATCACATATTCAATTAGTTATGTTTAGCATTGTCACTGATGGCATTAAAAAATGATTAAACAAATATTGATAAATAAGATTACACATTTAAAGATTGGTTGATAAAGTAATGAGGAGTTAGCTTGCATTAGTTTTCACAAAGTTTGACTCTAAACCATTAATAGATCATTATTTTTAAAGTCTCAGTCCTCTCTTCAGAGGATACCTCATAATCATTAAACATTTTTAAAACTGAGATTCACATATGAAATTTTCCATTGAGTCAGAATGCAGTTAAATACTTTTATAACCAAACAAAAGAACCTTTATTTCACTACACTAATCCCCAGTTGCCTTGACAAAAGCAGATAGTAGAAGTTAGCATAAACCAATTGCAGTTGTTCCACAACAGTGGCTTGCACTTACCAGAACTAGGTCTTGGTGAAAAGTAAATCATCAAGTATTATGAATTAAACTAACTGAAGGTTCCACTAACTGAAAAAAAGAAAAGAAAGGTAGACAATGTGGTGACAGTTGTGGAAAAATTCAACTTAATCAACAGATTGGAACATCTGTATTTAAATTTGTTATACTTCTATTTAGCTCTAGAATTGAACCTGGGAGCTGAGTAGCTAACTGTATAGTGTGCTGAGTTACTGTATTTTTGGTATTTTTGCATTAGCCAGGCTCAAGCGAAAAATCACAAAATAATGTAGAATTCCGCCAAATTTCTTACAATAACAAGGGGAATGTTCGTTTGGGGCAATATGTTTTATTCTCTGAATTCATTCAAAACAAAGCATGTTTTCTATTTTTTCTTCGGTCTTAATTTTTATGAAAGCTTGGCATTTAGCTAGAACTGAAAATAATGCAGTCCCTTTTTTTTCAAGAGAAAGGTTTAATGACAAAGAATGCAACATGAGATCATGAAATGAAACGGTCTTTTTGTGAAAGAGTACGTTGGCGGTGCAATCAACATGCCTCACGAAGAAGAGCGTTCGCAATGGTACGAGGTTCGAATCGTCCAGATTGAGTTTACTAACATCTTTGAGATTTATTTACAGCTGGAGCGAAGAGATGAAATCAGTAAAATGTTGTAAAAAACAACTGGATATGAATCATAATACAGTTGTAGATTGAAACAACTACTTAATAGAAGTTTCTGTAGAAGTATTAGTATCTTTGGTTTACAATTGGCGATATTTTCCTGACTAACGGAAAAGTACCATAATTTTAACTTAAGGTACAATGCTCTGAGTGCAGTAACCTTGTTATTAAACTTTTTATTTATTTCCTGTAAATTACTATGCTATGCAGAAATTAAAATATATATGTTACATGCAATCACTCTAAATAATTAATTAAAGAAATTTTAAAAACTGATTAATTCAGGCCTGAAAATCAAATGCCTTTTAATCCTTGATCAAACATGTTTTTGTTGAAAAAAATCGCATTTCAACTTTTGTTCAAAAATATATATTGTATCTGATAGCTCTGTTTGAGTTCTAGCTATTGGCCATTATTAAGTTAGACCAATTTCATTATAAAAAAAAAAATACAAATAATAACCTAAAACATATCACTTTCTAAATGTTATGTTTATAATATGAAATTGAAGGAGGGGAGAAGCATTCTCGAACTCCAAGAAGTAAAATGTATAAAAATGTGTTTGCAAGTGGTCTCCTTTGATCATTTTTCTGGACCATGAGATTCACCACACTTTTACTAACAATATTTATTTTATAATGGCCAAAGAAGTTAAAACAAACTTTTTAAAAAATACAATGTTTGTGCATTCAAATATTCATAAATTAACTATCTATCTATTATAATAATTACAATGTGCCATTAATATCATTATTATTACATTATCTATGTTTACATGTACGACTAGCAATAAACACAAGACTAATAAATCAATATGTTTCAATTTTTCACTCCTAAAAAATGTTAAAATATTAATCTAATGTGGGGGGGGGGGGTGTAGAATTGTCTAAACAGCCCGTGGAGTTATGATATTTTTCCACACACCATGATATATTTGCCCCATATATCATTTGGGTTGGCCACCCCTGCACCAAGGGAACTGTGTGGGTCACGAGGAGAACATGGTCAGATGCTAAGAGAACAATTTAGGACATTAAGGGAAAACAAAGAAAATGTAAGGATTTTTCTGCAAGACACTCACCATTTATAGTTTTGACTAAGCGCCCAAATCAACAGAATCTTTAACTGGAAGATGACCTTAACACCTATATAAAGTGCATGACTTGATTTTATTTTACGCATGTCACCATTTCTTCTGATTGTAATAATGATTTTGCTCTCTCCATGTTTTTGCTGTTTGGACTAATGACAGATGTTTAAGTTTGGAAATATCCTTGAATGATTGAACTACAGAGCTCCATCGAGAGCTCCATCGAGTGCTCCATCGAGTGCTATTAAGGAGAGTTTGTAATGTTCTTATTCATCAGAATTATTCTTAAACTGTTACTGTTTTAATTGTTTATTATTGTTACCTTAATATGATCAAGAACAAAACAAAACACAACCGATACTATTCATTTGAGGGTGTGGCTTTCCTATTCTTCTAATGATTGCTGTTTTGGTTATTTCAAACCAGTTGATTTTTGCTCCCAAAGTTCAAGAGGTATAAAAACACCCTCTGGTGTCTTTTTCAACATGTTCGAATCCTAACAGTTGTTTAAATTATTTCTGTTTAATTATAACTTCCTCAAATAGGCAGAAGTTGACAACATTAATAATTGTAAACAATATCAAGGGAAAGGAAAAATAAATGGAGGAGAAAATGGTTTATAGTACAGGGGGAAACACAAGGTAATTAACTTTTTCTTAAATGTTCAGGACTGAGAAATTTATCCAAAATCATTATCATTATTTTCATTAAATTTCATTGTATAGCTGGTGCTATCAATCTGAAAATGAAACCCAACTCGGGGAAGCGACTTTACCTCGATCTTGCCCTGGCACTGTACGGATGATCTAGTTTTTTCCCATTTACAGACATTCTGAATCAGCCTTTTGAGCCGTTTGAATTCATATTTATACTGTTTTGACCACATCATGTTCGGAAACTGCTGTTTACCAATTTACCGATTTACCGAGAAAAAAAACAGGTTACCTTGTTTTTCTCTCGTAGTCTTCATATAGTATTATTATATTATTGAATATAATAGTTTTATTATTATTACTATCTATTTTTTTAATCGTATTTGCGGGTTCAAAATAGAGATAGGGGACAAGTCCAACCATCTGCAGTTATTATTTTTTGATTTTTATATTTTTCATCTTTAAACATTCAGAAATTTTCTGACGATCCTGGCTGTGTCTAGGAGAACTGCCTGTTGAGCCTCCTTTAAAACCTCAACCGGAATTCCCAGATTCTCAATGCCCTCCACTGTGGATTTAGGAACCAGCCCATTCGTGGAGATTATAATAGGTGTTACCACCACGCTTTCCATATGGTATAGCTTCTTAAGCTCAGCCGCAAGCTCTTGATACTTTCGAAGTTTCTCTCCAACAGTTGAGTTTATATTATTGTTGTTAGGGATCGCAATATCAATTATACTTGCTTTCCTCTCACTTGACTTTATAAGGAGGATATCTGGTCTATTATGATGCACAGTGTGGTCTGTTATAATTGATTCATCCTAATATAGCTTAAGGGGACCTTTTTGTAGAAGTCTATTGGGATGATACTTATAATATGGTGCCTTTACATCTAGAAGGTTGTATTTCACCGCTAGGGCTTAATGCAAAATTTTGGCCACATTGTTATGCCTCTGGAGATATTCAGTGCCAGCCAACACTCCACATCCACCAGTGATGTGTTGGATTGACTCCAATATAGTTATAATAATATTGTTATTATTATTATTATTATTATTAGCGTATTCTCCCAATAGTGGAAGAAGTTAAGCGAAAAACTCAATCAAGCTTTCTTTTGGTTTTATTGTTCTTCCGATTCCTATATATATATATATATATATATATATATATATATATATATATATATATGTGTGTGTGTGTGTGTGTGTGTGTGTGTGTGTGTGTATATGACACTGGATAAGTAGTACCTGCATAAGTGGAATACCTCAATATATATAAACTTGTTGTCCCATGATTTTTCCCCTTAATAAACTCTTTAACTGGAATGTTTTCACCTCTATAAGTGGAATCAATTTTTGTCTGTAAATAGGACAATTTTTGTATTTACCTCTAAAAGTGGAATTTACATGACTACATACTAAGAAAATGTGAAGGGTTTGTTTTGTTTTGATTGGTACATAAAGTGTTAACATTAAGCAAATCTTTACACTATAAAACATGACTGATGATAATGATTGGGGAAAAGTGATAGGAGATACCTATGAGAAGCTTCCAACATTTAAACAGTATGTTCACACGGATGACAAAATTATAACACCTTGAGAACTGAATGATGAAGAAATCCTAGAAAAATCTAAAATGCCAGGTGACAATGAAAATTTGTACAATCCTGACCAAGAAGAAGAATCCAAGAAAATGGAGAAGAGTCAGAGAGGGTACCAATCACCAAAAATGAAGCACTAAATTGTACTTAGAAGTTGCAGATGGTATTAATAAATTTATAAAGGAGCTGTTCATGAAATCTTTGATAAATTATATGACATAGAAAAAAAAATATGTTAGTGCCAAAGTGAAGTGCCGAAAAAAATAAGTGATAACTTTCAGTAATACAATTGTACATATATGTGTAACCTGCATTGTTTTATTTTCATATTACAAAATTATATAATAATTATAATGATTGTTTAAATATTTTATATATGCATGTTTTTGTGTGTGTACTACATACACTGGTTATAAATGTTTACATTTATAAAAATTACCAGTTGTTTGAGAATCTCATTTAGTTTTAATGACCTGGATAAGTGAAACCTTGTTTAACTGGAATACCTCTATAAGTGGAATTGAGGTCACCAAAAGATTCCACTTATCCAAGTTTGACTGTATATAATTTAAATAATCAGGCAATAGTTAATATAAATGTAATAATATTTTCAATGATTCTCCGGTCTCATTATATTTATTAGTAATATCTTGTTATCTTTGAATTATCGTTTACATTAATTTCTTCTTATTACTATAAATGATTTATTTTACCAATAAGTTGAACCCTAATGTCAAATGAAAACTCTTCCCACTCCATTCTCAATTTAATTATAATACACATTTAAAATTATTTCCCCTCTACTGCTTCCTTAGTAATTAAAATTATTAATTGTTGTATAATCACTTAGGGTCTCTCTTAAACTTGGAGATTTTAAAATATAGTGCCTTTTTATTCCCATGTTTTATTATTTCTACTATAATTTATTCTCATTTATATTTCTTATTTAATTTAAGTAATTACTCTATCCGTCTACATTTCCTGTATATTTTATTAACATTTATACTAACTTATTTAAAATAATATATGTGTTTATCTTCAATGTATACCCTGCAATTTTATAAAAAATTATTTATTATTTTTTTGTAGCTTGTTCTTTCCGCCTTCATAAAGACTAGTGATGTTGGTTGTTTATAATAAATATTTTTTTAATGTTTGAGAATTCTTGTTTAACCTGGCATGGACCATTTTCTCCTACATTTATATTTTCAGATTTTTTTTTTTAATGTTATCTCCTCAGGTTGACAATCTTTCACTTGAATCAAATATTTTATCTCAAATTTCCATAAATATTGTTCATCAGCAGATAAATTTAAAACTCTGTTGAATTTCATTGATGAAATAAGCATTTAGCCTAGAAACTCACACACATTAATGTAAAAATACTTCTAAATTATTGTTGTTATAAGAGAAATAATGTACATCCCTAATGGAGTGAATATTATCTAGATCGTTTTGAATAATAATAATAATGTCTTTATTTATTCTGGGACAAGTCCCTTTAGAATAACAGGTGTTGTAAGCTATTATGCCTTAGAGTGTAAAATAATTACATTTAATTAACTATTACAAGTAATTTAGTAAATGAGAAAGAATAAAAAATAAATAAAAAGATAATGAACAAAAAATAAATGCGAATTACCTCCAATAACAATATTTTAAAAACAGATTAGAAGAAGATAAATAAACAAATTAAAACAAGTTAACAATAATTATATAAGAGAAATAATTTTTGGTTAGGGGTGGTTAGGAAATTAATACATATGTACATGGTTTAAATTCCACACACTCATATATATACATACTCAATCACACACACAAGTGTAAATTGAAAAACATCATTCATTCATCGAATGAAGAGAATGTTAACTCAAAACTGATCCCCTACTATTTCCGATTTTTGGGGAATTGTAGGGATATGGGTGATGGAATATACGGGATTTGAAGGTTGGAAGATTATTGGAACGACGAATGGAAGAAGCTATAGAGTATAGAGGAGGATCGGATAAGGAAAGCTCTGTCAAAAGCTGCTGTTCTGTGGGATGCTGTATATAGATCAGGGAGCCGAGGACGGGTGTTACGGGAGAGGACTGTGGTTTTGAATTGAAGGAGATCGATGTCTGATGGGCGGCGGGATTGGACAACTTGCTAAAGAAAGGATGCTAGGATGTACTTACGGTGACAGGAAGGGTAAAGCCACTTCAAGTCTTCGTAATATCGCGTGATCGGGGCATCTCTCGGGATCCCAAAGATGAATCGAACGAAGCAATTAAGCAACCGCTTTAATTTTGCTTCGAGATCCCCAGAAACTCCCCCATACACTGTACGGCGGCAATAATCCAAATGAGGGAAAATTAAGGAAGAGACTAGAAGTCTACGGATTTCAAAAGGGAACAGGTGACGAAGGTAATTCAGACGCTTTAGGGTGGAGAAGGTACGAAGGGAAATTTCAGAGATGTTTCTTCCAGGAGAGGGTTTGGTCAAAAATAATTCTAAGATTTTTGACGGTTGGGTAGAATTTGATAGGATTAATGTTTATAAAGAGGATTGAATTATGGGGAATAGTTTTAAGGAAGTGGTTTGACCCTATTACAATTGCCTTGGTTTTGTCCACGTTCAACTTGGACGTTCAACGTTCAGCTTTAGCTTCCCTAAAGCTTTAGTTGCCCATCGACTTATTCGATTCAGATCATCTTGGAGTTTTCCCGTGGGTAGTAATAGAACGGAAGGGGAAAAGTATAGGTACATTTGAAAATCATTAGCATAGACATGATACTGGGAATGTTGGATAAATAGTGGAAGGTCGTTTATGTAAATGACAAATAGGATGGGGGATAAAAACAATAAATAAATAATATAATAATAATATATAACAATAATAATAAAAATAATAATTTTACAACGCCTTAAAAACCTCTGGAATAAATTTAACAGCATCTGTCCAATGGTTGAAAAATGGAAGTATGTTTCCAGAGACGGAAGGATTCCTTTTAGCTATACAAGATCAAGTAATGGCAACGCGTTCGTATAGGAAGTATATCTTACAAGAGGCCATTGATGATAAGTGTCGTCTTTGCAAATCAACAAATGAATCAATACAACATGTTACCTCAGGCTGTCAGGTACTAGTGGGAAAAGAATACCTCCAAAGACACAATAATGCAGCGAAGGTCATTCATCAAGCAGTTGCTAAAATATGTGATCTAATTAAAGATCACCAACCTTTCTCCTTTCTACAGATATCACCCTGAAGCATTATTAGAAAGTGGTAATGTTAAATTATATTGGGACCATACGATGATAACAGACCACCACATATCTCACAACAGACCTGACATCTTGCATATTGACAAAGCAGCAAAGAAAGCACAGATTATTGAGATAGGAGTTCCTTCCGACGATAACGTGCACAAAACAATAGGAGAAAAAATTCGGAAATATCAGGAGCTTAGCGAAGAGTTGAAGCATCTTTATGGACTGGTGAGGGTTGAAGTACTGCCAATTGTAGTGTCTACGAATGGACTTATCCCAGAGGAAACAATAAGATCCTTGAAAATCCTTGAATTGAACAAGGAAGTTGAAATACTACAAAAAGCAGTGTTGTTGGGAACTGCTAGTATTGTACGGAAATTTCTAAATATCGATAAATAAGACGATTAAGCTTGACCTTGACCATGGTCCGGTTAAGACATATCAACCAGCAATGCTGAGAAGAAAAAATTAAATATAATAAAAATAAAAATAAAATAATAATACAAAGGATAAATAATAAATAAATAGAATTACGTTGATAGAGAAATAAGATTATATAGACTGAAAAATGGACAAAGTTTGTTAGCCCATCCTTTGTGATTTTAAATATTAAAATGAGGAAATTTACTTGAATAAAATAAATCTCACTCGAAGAAACATTTTCAAACAAAACACTATCAATATTTTATTAATATTCGTGCCAAAATTGAATATTTCTATATTTTCTCCTTTTTTTTCTGAACTTTTATATTTACATGAACCTTTTTTATCAGCGTACAATTATGCACAGGATAAATTTACAAGATAATATTTTTTTTAATTTATAGATGATATATTTTTCAGAAATTTAAGTACTTAGATTCTATGATAACTAGATAAAATCAAAATCAAGAAATTAAGGGGAGGGTAAAGGCTAGAAATATTACATTACATAGTTTGCGCCATCTATTCAAAAACTTAAAAATTATAAGCTGAAAAATAATAAGATAAGGTATAGCAAACTCGAAGGCTCGATCCCGATATCAACTATCTCTGCTTACGAACTTCCGTCACGGACCACAACCCAAACCCCAATCCAAATCCGTTAAATCACTCTTCACCCAATCCTCCCATTAACTCCTTGGTCTACCCCTCAAACGTTTACCAGTCGCCTCAGCGCTGATTAACTGTTTAGTAATTCTTTTGTTACCAAGCCCGACAACTTTACGAACCCATATCAACCTTCGCAACGCTATCAATACAATAGAATTAACCGGGTGCATGTTCTTCGATTTCGCGTTGTGTAATTTCCTGAATTCTCCAGTAGTCTCACCCTTTTTCGGACCGAATATTGTACCCAAATCCTATTTTCGAACATTTTAAGAAGTTTTAAAGCGAAAAATAATAAGCATTTCTCGCCTTAATTTATTTTTGTGTTGTGAGAGAATCTTAAAAATTAGAGCAAAAAAACAGTTAATCTTTCAACTATTCTGTTTGTCTGTGATTGTTGGCCGGTAGATTTAAAGGACCAACGTATTACGAGGTGGCCCTAAGATTTTTTAAATGGAGTAAAAAATCATTGGTTTTGCCATCCTTATGAAGGAACGTTAAACAGGGGGGGGGGGTCTCGAGCCTGTACGATATCAGATACTAGTTAAAAATTCTTACACTAATACTACCTGGATAGGCAAAATTTCGAGCTCCCACCATAGCATCGTCCAATTAGTCATAAAGGCTTAAAGTGGCGTTAAATGAACAAACAACGTATTACGACATTCTAAAATAAGGTGAAGCGTTGAATATTCCACTTGAAAAATGCCTATTCTACTGCAGAATATAAGAATTTGAACTACGATAAGTTGCAGAACTCGCGTACTGTGAATTTATAGGCTTGCTATGTTTTTAGGTTCAGACAATAGGAATTCCTAGAAATATAATAAGCACTGGTGAAAGTCCGAGTCGGAGGTGGGATGATTGCATTAAGGATGATGCATATATATGGGTTTGGATGGTAAGCAGATTTGTCAACTGCGGTTTGACAATATCAATATTGAACATTTGGGTTCGCTAAACCTATTTTTTTATTAAATATTATTATTTTCTGTGTAAAAAAAAAATCAATGAAATGTATAGCATAATAATCAGCTAGAAGAATAACATTAAACAAACTAAATTATTTCAGATACTGATCATAATTACTATAATTGTACTATGAATACATTATGTAATAATGTGTTACATATTTTTTGAACAAACAGTGTATATGTTATAGAAGTTTTTTTAAATATTATTAAATTCTCTTTAAATATTGTGTTTGAAACTTAATGGGAATATCATATAAAATTTCAGCTAAAATCAATAAGTCGAAAATACTGTACATGAAGCATCAGACTGTTTTCTTATTATTTATAACTTTTTTTTTAATCTAAAAAACACTAAAATAAATAAATAACACTCATATATTAATAGACTCAATAGGGGATACAAAATAACAATAAACTGAGGTTCAATTTCTAGAGCAGTTTCGAGGTACCTTTAGCAATAGGTTAACAATAAGCACGTTACCTAATGTACAAGTAAACGAGCAGTTGGGTCTTTATTTTACATTATCTTTAGTTTTATTTATACTTTATACTTTATCCTTAGTAAATTACCTTAATAAAGTATTCTAATAACTGTTATATAGAATTTAAAAATTACATTATTTGAAATAAAAATCTAGCCCGACTTGGTATTGCGGGTAGTGTTTTCTCTACGCCGGGTCCTATACATGATTTTCTTCAGGGCAATTTTCCTATTTCATTATGTTCTATGAAAACGAAAGATATTAATAAAAAAAAAAATTTCTTTTTAATAAATTTTTTCTTATAAACTGGACTCATTTCTTTAGGAATTTATATTGGGAAAGAGAAAACCATGTTCCAGTCATTATTCTATTCTTAATCCTTATTGATCATTTGAGACGTTTCGACAACACTGTCATTTTCAATTTTTTACAATTAGTTTTCGGCATCAGTACAAATCATTTATATAACTTTATAACAGTTATAAGTCTAATAATTCTGTGGAAAAATAATTATAACTATACTAAAATACATAATTTAATAGATATAATAAAGTGTCCAAAATAACTAGTAACAATTTAAGTATAGATACCTCAAAGTCACATTCATTTTACATTTTTTTTATAAAACAATAGGGGATCATCTATCATCCATGGTCAAGATAATGTTACATTAAAACCAAACATTGATCCTTGAAAGACTAGATATTTTTTAAATATATGAGATAGTATATGATTAGGTATAAATTGGCTTTCAATGCATTATTTAAGGTATGCTAATTTATATTCAGCAATAATTAATTTTATATTCAAATCAAAAATCATTTTTAGTGTATCCATACTTAAGTTAAAGTTATTTGGACTTACAAAATTATGATCTGCACAGTTGAACAATTCATTCTTAAATTGCTTAGTTAATTCTTCCACTAATTTGTTATTCGATGCAGCTGGTGCTTGGGTTTCACCTAGATAGTTCATTTTTATAATTTTTTTTTTACTGATGCAGAAAATTAAATGTAAAAGATTGAAAATGACAGAGTGTTGTCGAAACGTCTCAAATGATCAATAAGGATTAAGAATATATAATGACTGGAAAATGGTTTTCTCTTTCCAAATATATATATTCTTAAAAAAAAAAAAATTAAAAATGGCTAGATTAATAATAAAGTAAATTTCGTTAGTTTAGTCAAACAATTTTGTCAAAAGGACACTTTGCCGTCTCACTCAAAAGTCAATGTCTGCAATCCGCATTTGATCCTGAATGTCCCAATTATTTTATAATTTAACCTTATCATCTTTCTTCAGGACACCAGTACATGGTCATTTTTGGGATTCTATTATTTTCCATCCTCAGTAGGTGTCCTAAGCACTCTAATCACTTTATGCTGATTTTTTAGAGAATGGTATTATAACATAAGAAGAGGCCGACCAAGAATTTAATGGATGAACCAAGTTCAGGAAGACATGGGAGGATACGGTCTCCATGAAGAAGATGCATTTGACCGGAAGACCTGAAAAAATATGTTTTACTAAAAATTTGGCTGGAGAAAACCTCAATTTTGGGGCTTATATTATCAAGTTCTATCAAATCTTAATTTTCTTTGGTATTGTACTAATAATTTTATTTACTTTTTTCTTTCTTAGCCCTGATGATGGACTAAAAATTACATCGAAACGTTGGAGATAATAAATATGTTTGGCTTATTTGTTTACAACTCTTAAACTGAATTCTAACCATTTTCTACATTATTCAATAAATCCTATAAATTCCCATAGTATTTATTATGATCTCTGTACCTGTGCATATCGTCTGTGTATTTAATAATATTATAAATTATTTTTAAACATATGTATTAAAATGTACTATGTATCGAGAAAGTATTAGTGTATATTTTGGTTGAGTTTTGCTGTGGACCTCAAACTGTGACCTACACACCGACAGTTCACTAAGGGTCCCTAAGTGGATAGAGTGGTGGGGGTAAATGTAGGAGTGGGGTTTGGCGAGGGGTTGGAGGGGAAATAGGATTGTGGAGGGGGTAAGGGGTTGAAACAGCTTCAGTCCGCTTCAAGTCTTCAGCGAGGTAGTGTCGCTCGAGTCGAGGCTCTACGACATCGTATCTCTTCCTATCATCTCTTTTTCACGTCTAGTGAGTCATTTTCAAGTTCACTTATAACGTAGAAGAAGAATGATAAACTGAGGGGTACAAGTAACATTTTTTTTTCAATTAAAAAAGAAAATGAGTTAAAGGGAGCATTTTTTTTAACAAAGATAATTCCCCAATATTTAAGTCACACACATTAATATACGGACCATGCGAACATCAAAGTCATGAGTTTTTGTGAAAATATAATTTAATTTCATTCAGTTAAAAAAAAAAATTAAAATATTACTTGTCACCCCAAGACAAACAGTAAAATAATTTAAAAAAAGAAAGAAAAAATGAAGAAATAAAAGTATACAAAATTTTTCATTTAACTATTGTATATGCAAATTTTTATAGATCATATAAGTAGAGTAGTTACAGTTTTGATTATGTTAAATTAAAACTGATTTATATTTAAATCAATTAATTAATCATGGACACTTTTGTAAAATTGTAAATATATTGTTATATTAATAATTAATTATATTTAAATTCATATAATCAATTAATGGCAACAGGAAAGGTGATATAGATGGATTATATTCAAGAGTATTAAATTACACATTGAAGAATATAATTTTATTTATATATATATTTTATAAGATAAAATATATAGTTATTTATCAAGTTTTATTTTTATTCCATCGATTATAATATTATTACTATATAATATAATAACAAAAAATAAAACAATCAAATTCTATTTTTATTTTTGCAAGAATTATAAGATTTATGATTGCTTGGTAAATTACTATTTTATTGAATAATAATAAATATAAAATGACCTCATCTTGAATTTAATTTAAAAAATAAATAAATATTTCCAAGTTAGAATTGGTGATTTTACAGTACATATATACACAAATATATTTACATATATTTGATATATACATTATACATAACTATGTATAATATTACAGCGAAAATATAATATATTATATAGGAGGAGAGTAACAGACTGCCGTTGTGGACTGCACAACCTGTTGAACCGATCCTATCTCATGTCTCTTGTTCCACGCTCTTCCCCCACTCCAACTAAACTTCTCTGATAACTATATATCTTCTTTAATGCCACTTAGCGCTCTTTGTTATATTACAACAAATAAACAAGTAAATACCAGTTAATAAATTATTAGCATGCTGTGTGGTTAACGCAGAAACTGGTTTAAACAGGTTAGTTGCGGAAACGGCGATGATTTAGGTGATACAGATTATTATTAATATTATGTGTTGTAATGATTAAAACTATTATTTCTTCAATTGGTATTCTTTATAATTATCGTTGGTATCGACTCCTGTTGGTCTTGGGAAGGTAGTCCTTAAGCAATAACTCTTTTTATGGCACGTTTCAACTAAATAGTATTTCTTAGGAGTTTTTATAATTATAAGCTATCATAGCGGACGGGTTCGATATAAATAAAAATAATAAAATAGTAACAATAATCATTGTTATTTTTAATCCATTCATCACGTATTTCTTCTGGTTTTGACCTTGCCATCAAATTCTTCGACCTTGCTATCAAATTCGACGTTTCGCTGAACCTACTGCAAGCTACCTCAGGGCTTAATCTGAGACAAAATGTTTTATCGATTCTTCTTTATTTATTTTTTTTAATTATTTCTTGTGATTAATGATTAAAAATAATATGGAAAAAACATTTTCAGTATCAGATTACGCCCTGAGACAGTATGGCCAATATCTTGATGGATATCCATTAAAGCCAGTCCGAAACGCTCTTCTTTCATCCTGCTGCGAAGATATGTCTTTAATCAGCGTAAAGTGGAGAAAGATCTCTCGGCAGTGCTTGTAGTCTCTGGAAACGTGCACAGCAATTGACAAAGATTTCTAATATTTGGCAGAATTATTGCTATTTTGTAATTATGGAGATATCGGGATATTTGTTTTCATCTGTTGCCAAATTTTTAGCTCTCCCTTCAAAGCTAACAAACATGGAAGATGTTCTTTATATACTTAAGAAATGGACAAGAGTTTCATTCAACTTCTTTCTGTTATTTTTTCATATATTTTAACAACTATGATCATGGGATTTGACTATAATTATGTACTGTTATTGAATCCCCACAGTAGCTACACAAAAAACCGTCTGGGTTTTAGTGTACAAGTGTAGCACGTGCCCTCGTGCCCCCCCCCCTTAAATCCGACCTCGTTTTTCGCCATTTTAGTCAACCCATTTGGTCGAATACGACACTTTACCGCTTTATTTATCATGGTTTTAGTCCGTTTCTGAAACTGAAGTTTCAGAAGCATAAAACCGTTTTTGACGTTGCAAATAGAGCTAAATAAAAAATATGGATGAAAACACTAGAGAATTAAGAAGATTAGAAATTGCGAAATTGCTGAGCATGTACCAGGTTAATAAATTAAGATATCGCATCTTGAAGGTTGAAAAATGCTGGTAAAGTTGTTGGGCTGAGTAACGAACGAATTCTTAATAAGTTATAATTGTAATTTTGCAAATCCTACCGGTAAACGTCTTCTTACGGGCTATTAAACTAATTTAAATTTACAATAACAATATTCTAAAGATTATAACCTAGGCCTAACTCTTATCTAATTACTAAAATAATATACACATAATATAAGATATTGCTAATGCTAAATAACTTAAATATTTACATAAATTTGTACAAATAGAATAAAACTAAACTAGAGTTTATAACTACAAATTAACACTTACAGTAAATCAAAGATCCACCAAATATTTATAACTGACACAGTAATAAACAGAAACAGTTTATTACACTCGCGTACTGTCACAGTTCACTTATACACTAAGTTGGCAAGTTTACTACTGACTCTCTTATCACTGACTAGTTCATCACACTGACTCTGGCTGACACTAACTAACTCGCTCGCAGCTGACGCTATTTATATAGACCAGGTCGAACGCTCTAGACCCGGGACATTCGAGATCCTTCGCGATCTTTCTCATCCGTTATTAATCCCTTCAGCCCGACCTGATCCCTCCAGTCCGTCCTTCTCTCTCTGACCGTAACAGTCTGATGGGTAAACAGAGGCGTTGTTGAAAGGATTTGCGTTAGTATTAGAGTAGTAGTCCTAGGACGGGAATTTGAAAGCAGGGATCGGTGTCATCAGTATCTAAACCTTATTAATATTATTGAATAATAAATTAATAAAAACTAATTGGTTTAAATTAATTAAAGCTAACTAACAGATTTAATAATTCGAGGCCTGTTTCCGAATCGCAACGAGCAAGGACCATCTGCGGACACATTAGAATTGCTGATTCTGCAAGTTGTCATCGCAACAACGCTGAGATGACTGGGTAACACCTAATTATAAGTTAACAAAGTGATTATGTCCATCACTTGCCATCACTTGTCACCACCACTTGTGTTTCGAGTTTCGCCTATATATAATATTCAGCTATGGTCCGATAACGAGCCTTAAAAACCTGTACTGATACAACCCATGAAGAGTACAAAACCAATAATGCTCACTCAATGGTATGGGGGAGGGGGGTTCAAAGTCAACGGTCATGCAAGAAAGCGATAAGGACGAGATCACACCCAACCGCCTGGATTTTCTTCCAATTTAGAGTACTCACATTAAAGAGCCTGTGGGAACACAAGGTAGGAATTCAGATCCCATACGGTCTATTGAGCCTGTTAAAAAAAATTATCTGCAACAACTTGGGTCAAATCTAGAATTTTGAAATCAGTAAACCAGCACCCTACGTTCTGCGCTACCTCGTTCCACTTCGAGATATATAAACATGGACAAATATTTTAAAAAGAAAGAAAAAGTATGACATTAATTTTGGAGAGAAGTCCATGATAGCCAGAATATAACGGAGCAGCATAAATATCTCAGTTCCGTTATATTTAGTTTCTTCTTTCCCTTACTCCCTGTTATTTATTTCTAACTATTGTTATTCACTACAAGGACCTTGTTAAAAAGTATTTGTAATGTTAAAAATAGTTTATTTTAAATATAGAAGTTCGTCTAGCAATTTTACCTTCCGAAGGGAATATGGTTACAATAATAGTAACGTGTGTAAAAAGCGTCATTTATATTACTGCATATTATATTATACATTAACAATTAAATAAACGATCGAGAGTTACCGTAGTGCAGTGGAAGACTATTTATAGCTTCATAACCTGTTCCGTTGCGACCGATTCACCAGTGTCTTTCCCGCTGAGATTTACTCAGGCTAAAGGACAGGGACAAATCGGAGTAGATCCAAGGATTATGGCTGTTCGGGGTCAGCAACCATTCAACCATTCAACTCATGTCCTTCAACTGCCTTTTTACATTTCCTCTGAGCACTCTCCCTCTTTCTTATCCTTTGAACCCCTTCACCAGAAGGTCTTGCTACCTGCCTACGTAACCTGGTTCTTAAAACCGTCATTTGTTACTATTATTATTTTCAAATCAAAACTAAACAGTATCTGTACGATACATAGTTCTTGATTATGATTTTATTTTATAATGTATAAACAAAAAAAATACTGTTCCCAATATTAATGTTTATTATAACACCTTGTTCGGATATACTCGTATTTCAATATCGATGTGTGTGATGTACTCGTGTGGAGTTAGGCCTATACACAAAGCGGTCTCTGCTATGTATGTGTGTGTTACATCAACCTATATACAGGCATATAATTGCCTATAAAACAGATATATTTATATATACCTATATGTACAGCACAGACCTGGCTGGCGTTCCTTAATTGGGGGGTTTGCATATCAAAGCGAACCTGGCGAGCAGTTGACGTAATTGGTCGTAACTTAGCTAGCGCGGTAATTGCGTATTCAGCCTTTGGCCTTACGATGCCACTAAGTCATTTCTAATTTAACATTTTCCTTATAACAATGATATAATAAGGTTAATATCGTTTACTATGCTTTATCAACTCCCTACTTTCATCTCTTCTAAAGGTATATTAGATTATACGAAATATTATGCTCGAAAGATATACTTAATCATACTATAGGCTAGGGCATATCTAAAAACCAGGATAATTTTCCAATATTGGCATATTTATTGGAGAAGTATAATAAAAGTTAAGATATATTGCACATGTATGTATATATATTTCAAAAATTCAATTTATGGAATAACTTTCTGAAGGATTTCGATTCATCACCGGTCTGCTCGAATGTTATGTCCTTAACCTTTTCCTGTTCAACAAAATACTGGAAAAACCGTTTGAACATGGAAAAGGAAATAAAACTTTTAACTAAAAACAGGACAGAAAATCAACTTGAAATGTCTGGCTTTTGCAGATGATTTAGCAATTCTGAAAAACTTTATAAAATATGCTTATATTGCTCGAGAAAAAATGCACGAGATGGGTGAAAAAACTAATGTTTTGAAAAATGACGATTGATTTGGTGTTATAGATCGATCAGGAAGATGACACGAGTTACTTCAGATATCTAGAAATCAATCTTGATCAATGCAAAAAAGATATATTAAAGTTCTACAGAAAACACTCTATGTGGCAGAAACGAGTATGATTCATATCCATACTAAAATAGGAAAAATTGAAAAGCGGGAAACAAAAATATTCAAGAAAATGTTTGGACCAATCTTTCGTCAACATAAAGCTAAAAACACAGAAAAAGAAAGATGAGGATTTTGATTTTATACGGATATAAGAAAGATGAATAAGAAAAGGTTGACAAGGCAAAAATTCTATGTAGCGAATTCTAGTAAAAACGATTCAAAATCACAAGTATCCTATCTCCAAGAGACCAGTGCAAAAATAGAAGCAAAAAGAAGGTCCCGGAGAATCTCATACTAAATAAAAACAAAATAAACCTACTAAATATCCAAAAAAGTAAAATAATAAAAAAAATAAAGAGAAACCTGTAACCACTACGACCCGTGAACGAATCTTGGGTTCAATACATGGTAGAGACTGTACTGTTTCATGGAAAACGGCTCTGCAAGGAGGTGACTTGTCCTAGGTCACGCTCAACCGCCAGGTTTTCCCCCTTATTTTGCGTACCCTATTTTGATAATATATGAGAGGAGCGTCTCTACGAAAAACCCACCCCTAGTCGTATAAACACGACTATCATCATAGCTACCAATAATAATAAAAAAATAAACACACTAAATATTCAGGGAAGTTCAAAGGATATCATATTTTAAACCTAAACCTGTACCAATACAACCCATGAAGGGTCTGGGGTTCAGTACATGGTAGAGACTGTTTTGTTTCATAGACAAAAGTTCTGCAAGGAGGTGACATATTTTAAACAGAGAATAAAAATGTAGAAGTTTTATTTTATTTTTTTTATTTGTCTACTTAAGTCATACATTTAAAAAAAAAATTTGATGATTTTTTTTATTCTATTGCAATTTAAGTTAGTCAAAATTTAGGTTTACTAATTAATCATGCGAGTGAAATTCGCCACTACTTTTTTTACAAAATGAACTATTTACTGATGACTTGAACCAGCAATATACTAATATAATATTTAGTGTACAATATACTATGCTGTATAAATCCCCTGCAGGACTCCCGGAGATAGAAATAATCCTGAGGACTGTGACAGATCCTGGGCTTTTGTCCTTTCCCGCTCCGACTATTAATTACCCAAAGCTCTCCTGACAAATGACGGAAGACCTGCTACTTCTTGGTAAAGCCCGCAGTAGAGGGCGGAGGCTTACTGGGCTTTGTCTCGCTAAGTTGTGCTTCCAAAATGTCTGCTCGTAGCGGAGGATCACTAATCACTTTTTAAGCTAAATCCTGGAGTAGTAGTGAGCAGAAGTTAAGTACATTCGCGGATGGAAGTTTACATCAGAGATCGCTTCTATGAGCATCGAGCCTTATGGTTAATACAGAAACAAAAACCAAAAACTTTCAAATACAACTTCTAAATCGCAAAGATGGTTTTAGGACATCAGCAGGGATTGCATAAATTAAAACAGCTGATTATAATTAAAAAATAATAACAATAGGGAACTTACAAATTCTGGGACGATGGCTGTGCAGGGAGGTGATTTGTCCGAGATCACTTTCAGCAGCTAGATTTGCCCCCCCCCCTCATTTAAGGATACCCACTTTATAGAGGCTAAGTGAGCCCCAGCGGGGTCTGTAGACCTCACAGGATTCTAAGTAATTTATCTGCCACAGTTGGAATAACTTATATACTAAAGAAAAGGCTCATTATCAAAAATCCAGTGGATACAGAGCTACTTCTCAAAATAATATAGTTTAGAAAAACAAAAGCTCTAAAAGAGACTTTTTTTTGGGGATCGGAATGGGGAAGACCCTGGGTTCGAATCCAACAGGCTGGCAGACTTTTATTTAATCTGATAGCTCTCGGAGATGGATTCTATGATATCTAGGACACTCTGGGGGCTCACCCAGCCCCTTTAAAGTGGGTACCCAAAGTACAGGAAAAATCTGGCGGTTGAGCGTGATCTAGAACAAATCCCCTCCGTTGCCCAAGTATCTACCACGTACTAAACCTTAGACCCTCCATGGGTTTTAGTGGTACAGTTTTTCTTTTGGATTTTTTTCAACACTCATGTGTTGTGAATTTTATATATTCACAAACAATTTATATCTCTTCTGAGCTCTTTATTTTCTATATCACATAATTTGATAGGTAATTATTACTAGTAGTTAATAACTTAGGCAATGGCTTTGGAAAAAATGGTGTCAGAACAGACGTATTTAGTGTCAAGACTACAATTTACAGAGAAATAACCGTTACTATTACTGTTATTACTAATGCAAATGGGTGCTCTGTTGTATATATTACATATTTAACAACAGTTGATATCGTAGGTATAAATCTCTGTTGGGTAACCGTTTCAAATATTTGTTTTCAGCTTCCGGTCTGATGGGAAATACATTACTTGACCGAAGAGATATGGAGTGTTAGAATAAATATTGGATCTCTGGAGAGTAGGCAGATTAATTATAATTATTAAAAATCAAGATATAAATATAAAAAAATAAAACGTATTATTTTGTCCTTTGAAACTAATTGATAATTCTGTATTTGGCAACATATAATATTTTTTGTCAAACTTTAATAATAATAAAGAGTTTTATTCCAATGAATTTGACAATTTACATTTTGTAACATATTACTTAATACATGTTTATGATAAAACAATTTACACTGCAAGTTGAATTAACAATAATAAATTAGAAGCAGTATACCTTTATAAAAGTTGGAAAAGGAAAAGAAAAACCTACACAAATTATAAAAAATATAAAATAAATAAATTAAAATAAATATAATTTTTGGTAGTAAAATAAACGAGTTGAGTACTATAATTTTTTTACATTTGAGGTATAAATTAACTTATAATTAATAAATTATTATAATGTAATAAATTAATTATATTTATCCTAAGAGGATATGTCTAGTTCGTGTGAGAGTGTATCGTCTTAAGATAGTCATTTTTTATGGCAATTGAAATAATAATGTCCGGTATTGTTGTCCTTATTTGTAGTGGAATAATTCTTGTCGGGTATCAATAGCTATTTTTTTAATGTATTTTTTTTTCTTCTTCCAAACGGATATTTTATGACATTATAAACCAGATATAACTTTTGTTTTATATAATTCTTACAATTGTAAAATTTGCTAAAAGGAAAATAAAAGAATTCAGATAGTAATTTAATTTTCACATTGTAATTAAAACATATGTTACAATACTAAGTAGTGTGATGTTGGAAAAAACAAAACAAGATCAGTCTCAAGACAGTGGTCGAGTGAGAAGGTTGTTACTCTACTTGCTACTCTACACTTTGATTTGTCGCCAATCTCTCCATCTTCTTCATCTTCTCAAACCAGTAAAACTGTTTGTTTATTTTCACCTCACCTTAGACTTACCTGTAAGAGACATTTAGTTATTTCAAATCCTCATCATATCGAATTATAATCTCATCATCTTCAAGAACTCACCTCAAAATTTTCAAGAACTCAGTTATTTTTATTTATTCACTGACTATCAATATTTTTTGTTTTAAAAATCATTCTTTTTTTATTAAATAGTTAATTTCAAGTTTGTTTTTGTAAAACTAATTAATTGTAAGTGCTTATTGCATTCTCTTTTTCATAATTTTTATTTACTTTTTAAATCACTTTTTTTGTATTTCCTTAGGTTTAGATGTGCACATTCATTTCTTTTAATTATACATTATATATCTATTATTTACTGATTTGTATTTAATTGATGAATTCATTTATAGCCTTAATTTATATATTTGGGGAATAAATTTGCCTGTTTTTTTTTATTGAATTCACGACCGGCATATTCGCTCGGATAGAAGGTTAGTGAATTATTATTAGGAGCCCGTTTTTCCACAATTCTTAAATCATTCCCTACTGACTATTATTTTAAAGCATAATGTATGACTTACATAGTATACAAGGTTACCATTATTACACCGTACTTTGATCCAAGATATATATTGAGTATGGGAAATACAATTTAAGTTATGGAATGTTTTAAAGTAGTCCATTAATCAAACCTTCTATTATTATGAATGTTTTTGACATACTATCGTCAGCGTTTTTCACTTCTGACGTAATACTTTTAAATTTAGTTAAAGTTTTATTAAAATTGATTGTGCTAAACATATTCTTAATTTATTTAAAGGAATCCATTATAGAAGGTTCATTATTTGACTTTATTGGTTCATCACAAACTTTCAATTGTGTTTCAAATCAAGCAATGGCGAAGTATTTAGCAAAGGATCAGCAATATTGAGGACTGCCTAAAGTTTAAAATAAATCTATACCCATGCAGTCGATTTCTATATCGCTAAAAAAAAACCTCTTCCATTACAACCCGTGAACGGGTCTGGTTCAGTACGAAGGAGAAACTGAACTGTTTCAACAATCCATAAAAAGTCTTGGAATCAAGACATGTAGAGACTTTTTTTTTTTAAATACTTTATTCACTTATTACAATCTGCCACTAGTGGGCAATAAGTAATAGTACTTATTAAAACAAAACAAAAATATTATAAACAAAAATGAAATAAATAAATGTAATAAAAATGTATACATGCGGTATAAAAAAACAAAATAAATGCGAAAATGTAATAACAATTTAAGTCTAAAAATAAAATAATTGATCACATTCTTACCATAATTACAATTTGCCTGGGGTCCCCGAACTAAGCTTTTTCCCCCTTGATGAGGGCAAAGCAGGAGTCCGGGAGGCCCCTGCCCCCTTTCCCAGCCGCGCCACTGGCATTAAACGCTAATGGAAGCTGGCACATGTAGAGACTATGCTGTTTTTTAAGGCAATGGTTGTGCAGGGAAGTGATTTGTCCTAGATCACGCTCAACCGCCAGATTTTTCTCCCTTATAACGGGGACGCCATTATAGAGTTTAGAAGTCTTTTTCCCGCGATTTGAACCGGGATTACCGGTATGGCAACTCAGTGTTCTACCACTGCGCCACACCACCCCCTTTCAATGTTCATATTAATTACCAAAATCCACTAAATGAGGGAGCTACATCTACAGCCTCGGTGAATAAGCGGTTAAGTCGAATTTTGTCCGAACGGTGTTAACTGTATTAAGGGTAGTTGAATCGTAGTGTTTGCCTTAAAATGGACCAATAACTTCTTTTCAAGCCAATGGCGGACTTAGTCCCTGATTCACAACAAAAACAACGGTATTCCGCTTCCATAAATACAAGAAATACATTTTAGGGAAAATTCGACTTAACCACTTAACCATTTTATGATTCACATAAAACCTCCATTTATATTCGACCGATATAAAATGAAGCAATAGCGAAGCATTTTTTGAAATGTCAGTTGATTTTCATATATATATTTAGAGGAAATACCCTACATTTTTATCCATGTTTTGTCAAAAAAGAAAATTCATAAAAAAATGATTAAAATATCAGTGGAATTTTCTCATTGTATTAGTATTTGACACTTATAAGAGAAATTCGGAAAGTGTTGAAGTAGTAAAACGCCCTGAAATTCTAAAATATTGTTACGGTCAGAGCGGGGACGAGAACCGGCTGAGAAGATTAGGCAAACAATGGGATTAAGCAGAAGGGATTATAGAATGGCGTAGATCCTTGTGGGTCGGTCTAGGCGGTTCTCGGCCTTCTTCCGAGAAATCCCCACCCCGACCGGCCTTGCCTATATAAAAAGGACAGCTGTTCGGGCCGCGAGTAAGTAATAAGACGAGTAGTAATACGTCAGTAATAAGACGAGTCTGTAATAAGCCAGTGAGTAGCAGTCGTTAACTAGTGGCAGTGTGTGTGAGTTAGTTAGTATTAGTATCAGTCTGTAATAAGTGCTTAGTGAGCAACAGTGACAATTAGTGACCGTGTAATAAGTGTAATAAACTGTGTGGCAGTTTGTCATATTTGAAGAGTCTTACGGTCGGTGGACTTTAGTTAGCGAACTGTAAGTGTTAATTTGTAATTGTAAACTATAGTGTAATATTATTGTATTTGTACAAATTTATATAAATAGTTTAGTTACTTAGTATAAACAATATCTTATATTATTTGTATATTATCTTAGAAATTAGATAACCTTTAGTAGAATATTATTATTGTATATTGATATTAGTTTAATAATTTAACTGTTTTAAATAATCTCATTGTATTCTTGTTAATTTGTTAATAAATATTAGATTATTGAATTAAGTAATAGTTTAGTCCATTTTACACCCAGTAGCCCGTAACAAATTGGTGTCAGAAGTGGGATCTTGTGTAATTGTTATTTTGTCTAGCATTTTGTAATAATTGGGCTACTGTTTGAAAAATGGCTTCTCAAAGTCTTAAATTGATGGATTTAAAAGTTGCGGATTTAAAACGGGAATTAGAAGAACGTGATCTGGATTCTTCCGGAAATAAAAGTGTACTGCAACATCGCTTGCGTCAATTTTTTGTAGAGTTAGGGGAAAATCCAGAGGACGTTCTGTTTGAAACTGATTTAAGCAAGTTGTCTGCAACTTTTAAAAATGAATTAGGCAATGTAGAAAATAAGCTAGGTAATGAATTAAGCAGTGTTAAAAGTGAATTAGGCAATGTAGAAAATAAGCTAGGTAATGAGTTAAGCACTGTTAAAAATGAGCTAGGTAATGAGTTAAGCACTGTTAAAAATGAGCTAGGTAATGAGTTAAGCACTGTTAAAAATGATTTAATGGATACATTAGAGTCTAAGTTAGGCACATTAGAATCTAAGTTAATGGAAAATGTGGATAATAAAGTAGCTGATGTAGAATCTAGGTTAGGAGAAAAATTAAATTCAATTGAAAGCAAACTTAGGCAAAGAGTGGAAGCTATAGAGGGACTTATGAGCAACCCACCGACGAACAACACCGACCGTTTCCCCGAGGTCAGTCTTCATAAAACTATTCTGCCCGCCAATAATGGGACGCCACCAGCTCACAACACCATTCCAGTATTCGACGGAAAGACGCCGTGGGAGGACTACATGACTCTCTTCGAGACAGCGGCTTCGATCCACGGGTGGTCACAGGAGACCCAAGCTTCAGCGTTGTGCCTGGCCTTGCGTGGAGACGCCTTGAGAGTGCTGCAGGGAATGCCCATGTCGGAGCGGTTTAACTACGGGAAGCTGATTAGAAGGCTGGAGATGCGTTTCGGCCACCGCCACATGGACCAGCTATATCGCTCACAGCTAAGAAACAGGGTCCAGAAGGACAACGAGACGCTGCAGGAATTTGAAGCGGATATTGCCCGGCTGGTGAGGAACGCCTACCCATCGGTCACCGACTATGTCTACGAGAGTTTGGCTGTCGACAAATTCCTGGATGGACTTCGGGACCCAGAGACACAACAAGCAGTGAAGCTCGCCCGGCCGAAAACGTTGGGGGGCGCATTATCTCAGGCCATGGAGTTTGAAGCTGTTAGACAGTCTGTACGGGGCCATGCGCGAGTTCGAGCAGCAGAAGCGGAACCTAATGTGGTCCCTAGCATCGAAGACATTGTGACGAAAGTGTTGGATGCTCTCAGGACCCATAAGAGGGAGATACGCTGTTGGGGCTGCGGCCAGCTTGGACATCCTAGAAGCAAATGTCCAACCCGTAACGTCAAAACCCCCAGGAAGACCATCAGAGTTGCGTCGATAGGAAGCAGAACGAACAGTTTCTACGTTGATGGGATGGTGAACGGACAGCTGCGAAGTCTTCTAGTGGATACCGGAGCGAGCATGACGATCTTGAACTCGAAGACACTTCCAGCTGAGAAGATCATACCGACCACTTGGGCATTACGGACTGCAACGGGACAGCCAGCCAAGGTCTACGGGGAGATAGATGCCACCTTCCACATCGGGGGCCAACATCTGAAGCACCTCGCTCTCGTGGCAGATATAGATGAGGACGTCATACTGGGTATGGACTTTATGATCACATACGGGATCAAGCTGGATATGTCGAGAGGTGTGATGACGCTAGGAGACGAGGAAGTCATACTTCGGCAGGAAAAGGACTTCTGCGCTCGAGTGCTGCTACCAGAAGACACCGCTTTACCTGCACGGAGCCAAATCGTGACGCATGGGACGTTCGAAGGGCATCTACCCGCGGGTCAATGTGCACTACTCGAACCTGGAAGGCACGAAGAACAAGAGGTTGGACGCGGCGTACTGGTTGCTAGGTCTCTCATCAAGATCGGACCTACCACTCCAATTCGGCTAATGAACCTGAACAGCTTCCCGGTAACGCTGAAGAAAGGAACACCAGTCGGGGAGTGTACCACCGCTACCTCAGTGGTTCGTCAGCTGCAACGTCATCCCACCGAGCTTCGAGGACTCCCAGAGGAACTTAAAGGATTTTTGGACGAATCATGTCGCGACCTTTCGCCCGAACAGAGCGAGGAAGTGAAGAATATGATTATCCGATGGCATGACGTCTTCGAGATCGGACCAGGACCACGGGGCAGAACGGATATCGTCCAGCACAAGATTGACACTGGGGATGCGAAGCCCATCCGACAGGTTCCGCGGAGGCTGCCGTTAGCCAAACGGGAGGACGCCGAGGAGATTATAAAGGAGATGGCGGCTGACAGTGTCATTGAGCCTTCGAGTAGCCCCTGGATGTCTCCTGTTGTATTGGTGAAGAAGAAAGATGGCACAACGAGGTTCTGCGTAGACTACCGTCTTCTGAACAATGTCACCAAGAAGGACAGCTATCCGCTTCCCAGGATTGACGATACACTGGACACCCTAGAGGGGTGTAAACTCTTCTCTACTTTGGATCTCCGCAGTGGATATTGGCAGGTTGGATTGGCACCTGAGGATAAAGAGAAGACGGCGTTTTCAATTGGCACTGGGCTCTGGCAGTTTACAGTAATGCCATTCGGGCTTTGCAACGCTCCTGCCACATTCGAGAGGCTGATGGAAAACGTGTTAAGAGGTCTCTCTTGGGAGGTATGCCTGGTATACCTAGACGACATTATTGTGCTGGGAAAGTCCTTCGCTCACCATCTGAAGAATCTGGAGAAGGTCTTCGAACGACTGCGTGCAGCGAACCTAAAGTTGAACCCGAAGAAGTGTAATCTCTTCCGAAGGCAAGTCAACTACCTGGGGCATATTGTGTCAGACAACGGAGTTGCTGTTGACCCAGAGAAGATAGCAGCGATCACCAACTGGCCAGTACCTCGAGATAAGCACCAGGTGAGAAGTTTTCTCGGGCTCTGCACCTATTACCGGAGATACGTGAAAGGATTTGCTAACATCGCAAAACCTCTTACCAGGCTAACCGAGGATAAAAGGACTTTCCATTGGGATCACGAGTGCCAGGCATCCTTCGAGGAGCTGAAGAGCAAATTGAGTAGTGCTCCTATTCTGAGCTATCCACGTCCCGAGGGCAAGTTCATACTTGACACAGATGCCAGCAACATCGCCATTGGAAGTGTCCTCTCTCAGCTCCAAGACGGAGAAGAAAGGGTGATTGGATATTTCAGCAAAGCACTCTCAGCTCCGGAACGCAACTACTGTGTCACAAGGAAAGAGCTTCTGGCAGTAGTAAAATCCATAGAGCACTTCCATAAATATCTATACGGAAGAAGGTTCCTGCTGAGAACGGACCACGCGGCTCTAATGTGGCTGCTGCGATTCAAGTCACCAGAGGGACAAGTGGCGAGGTGGATCGAGCGCCTTCAAGAGTATGACTTTGAATCTGCTCATCGTTCTGGAACGAGCCACAGGAATGCGGATGCACTGTCAAGAAGACCTTGTGATGAAGGCTGCAAGCATTGTTCTCGACAAGAAGAGAAGCAGGCAGCGGTATTGAGGACTACAGTTGTCATCGACAGTTGGCAAGATGCAGAGGTGTCAAAGGAACAGGACGAGGACCCGGACTTAAAACAAATAAAGGAATGGAAAATATCAGGGCGAGGAAGACCGGCCTGGCAGGATGTTGCTCCAATGTCGAAGAATGTAAAAACGTACTGGGCCCAATGGAACTCCATTTTAGTGGACAATGGGCTGCTGAAACGGGCATTGGAGAACGCGGAAGGAGATCAGCGCAGGCTACAGCTCATCGTTCCAAGGAATAAAGTGCCCGAAGTGCTTAGGGAACTACATGACGGTGTAACTGGCGGCCATCTTGGAGTTCACCGTACATTGGAAAAAGTTCGTGAACGCTTTTACTGGGCAAACCTTAAGGACGATGTGTTGGACTGGTGCAGGCGTTGTGCGACTTGTGCGGCTTCTAACGGACCAACAAGAAGAAAGAAGGCCCCTATGAAGAAGTACAACGTGGGAGCACCGTTCGAGAGGATAGCAATCGACATCGCTGGCCCTTTCCCTGTGACGGACGAAGGCAACCGATATATTCTCGTGGCCATGGACTACTTTTCTAAGTGGGTGGAAGCGTATGCCCTTCCGAATCAAGAGGCAGTCACGGTTGCAGACGTACTTGTGAAGCAGCTCGTCAGCCGGTTTGGAGTACCCATGGAACTTCACGCTGACCAGGGAAGAAACTTTGAGTCTGCAGTCTTCTCCGGGATGTGCGAAGCACTGGGAATACGGAAAACCAGGACGACACCTCTTCACCCTCAATCGGATGGCATGGTGGAGCGCATGAACAGGACAATGGGTCGATATTTGTCTAAAGTGGTCTCCGAGCATCAGCGAGACTGGGACCAGTATCTTCACTTGTTCTTGTTAGCCTACCGGAGTTCAGTCCATGAAGCAACGGGGCAGACCCCCGCAAATGTGGTCTTCGGCCGAGAACTTCGCTTGCCTTGTGATCTGAAATTCGGGTTCAAGCCAGACGAGGAAGTTAACGGAGAGGAATACGTCACGAATCTACGGATGCGGATGGATAATATCCACGAAAAGGTTCGTGCAAACATCCAGGGAGCCAGTGACAGAATGAAGGAGCGTTACGACATCAGGGCAGAGAAAGGTGGATTCCAACCTGGAGATTTGGTCTGGCTACATGATCCTCGAAGAAGGCGAGGCTACTCACCTAAACTTCAGAACTCCTGGGATGGCCCGTTTGAGATCATCAACAGGATAAACGACGTCATCTATAGGATCAGAAAGCAGCCAAAAGGAAAACCCAGGGTAGTCCATTTTAATAGACTGGCCCCATACAAAGGAGACCATGGCCCGACAAAAGACCAGCAAGTCAGGTACCTCAACAACGTGGAGGCCAGTAAGGTATCAGTTGCACAACCTAAGGTACAAGGTTCCCGTGGAGTAACTCAGGCAGTATACAGAGATATCTTCTCGTTACCCGCGGACTATTCTCTGGCCCATTGTGTAGCCGAAGATCTGAGGACTTCCTGAGGGATTGCAACGGTCTTCAGGAAGAAGTTTGCTGGAACTGAGGAACTGGAACGCCAAGGACCACGCGTCGGGAAAGCACTCCACCATACGCACGACGGACGACACCTGTTCTACTTAGTTACCAAGTGTGCTACTGATCAGAAGCCCACATATGACGCACTGCGGCGAAGCCTCGACGACCTGCGGAGTAAGCTTCTGAGACTGCGTGTCACCAAGCTCGCGATCCCTAAGTTGGGCTGTGGATATGACGGCCTGGAGTGGAAGGTTGTCAGGAACATGCTTGAACAGATATTCGCCAACTCTGGAGTCGCCATATTGGTGTGCACATTCAACCCCTGGAAAGGAAATACGTCTCCATCGAGGGAAGCTCATAACCGCCCGATTTCTCCGTACTATGCTCTGGGGCAGAGCACTTTTAAGGAGGGGGCAGTGTTACGGTCAGAGCGGGGACGAGAACCGGCTGAGAAGATTAGGCAAACAATGGGATTAAGCAGAAGGGATTATAGAATGGCGTAGATCCTTGTGGGTCGGTCTAGGCGGTTCTCGGCCTTCTTCCGAGAAATCCCCACCCCGACCGGCCTTGCCTATATAAAAAGGACAGCTGTTCGGGCCGCGAGTAAGTAATAAGACGAGTAGTAATACGTCAGTAATAAGACGAGTCTGTAATAAGCCAGTGAGTAGCAGTCGTTAACTAGTGGCAGTGTGTGTGAGTTAGTTAGTATTAGTATCAGTCTGTAATAAGTGCTTAGTGAGCAACAGTGACAATTAGTGACCGTGTAATAAGTGTAATAAACTGTGTGGCAGTTTGTCATATTTGAAGAGTCTTACGGTCGGTGGACTTTAGTTAGCGAACTGTAAGTGTTAATTTGTAATTGTAAACTATAGTGTAATATTATTGTATTTGTACAAATTTATATAAATAGTTTAGTTACTTAGTATAAACAATATCTTATATTATTTGTATATTATCTTAGAAATTAGATAACCTTTAGTAGAATATTATTATTGTATATTGATATTAGTTTAATAATTTAACTGTTTTAAATAATCTCATTGTATTCTTGTTAATTTGTTAATAAATATTAGATTATTGAATTAAGTAATAGTTTAGTCCATTTTACACCCAGTAGCCCGTAACAATATAATTAAATTTTTCAGGAATGTCACTTTTCCTGAAGCAATTTTCTTTTTCCTCTTCAGAATATGTTACATTCCAAGTAAAGGTGAGCTTTAGTGAAATTATTTTGATTTTAAATTAAAAGGTATTTTTATGGCAATTAAATTTAAGCTGTTTAATTTGTTTTAAAAGTAGTGAGGTAACTGAGACTCATGTAATCCGCGCTCTAGATTTGTTCATTAACTTTCAGAATGTTTATTTTTAAATAAATTGATAAAATAAATTATAGTTGCATATGCATGGTTTCAGTTTTCTCTTACTGAACTAACGACTATGAAATAAACTATTTTTCTGTAGGATAGACAAAAAAAAAATAAACAGAACTTTTCAATATATTTTATTTCATGTATAAGAAATAATTATAAAAAAATTCAATATTTATAAACAGTTAATTACTAAATTTACATCAGTAACAAATTACTTAATAATAAACCTACTAGTAAACGTAAGAAGAATAGACCAAAAAGTAGGTGGGAGCATTTTAGATGAGAGTTGAATGTGGGAATTTGGTTTTTAAAATGGTTCAGTAGTAAGAGAGATTTATGACGCCAGCACCGCACCTTCGGGTTTTCTCCTCTCTCTCTCTCTCTCTCTCTCTCTCTCTCTCTCTCTCTCTCTCTCTCTCTCTCTCTCTCTCTCTCTCTCTCTCTCTCTCTCTCTCTCTCTCTCTCTCTCTCTCTCTCTCTCTCTCTCTCTCTCTCTCTCTCTCTCTCTCTCTCTCTCTCTCTCTCTCTCTCTCTCTCCCCCCCCTCTCCCCCCCTCCCCCTCTCTCATTATCATAAACATACAATGCATTTGATTGGTTAAGATTAACGAAAAAGTAACATAAATACTTGGATAATTTACCTTTAATTTCATTTAAAAAAAATTATTTTACTATTTGCTAATTAAAATGTATTATACCTTATATATCAGAAATTACTTCAGAAGAAAAAAAACAAACAGAATAGCTAATTTGATGCAGTACTTGAACTGGGTCAGAAAATGGTAATCTTAAAACTGCGACAGAAACTTGTAACAAGTAATATAATTTCCTTCCTAAAACTTTAACCCGGAAAATGTAAAACTTGTTCACTTAAAAAAAAAAAGAGATCTTTTTAATAACAGTAGTTTTAAACTTTAGGAAATTTCCTCTTCTTGAGTGTTAGTGAAAAGGGAAATACGAATAGAAAAAAACTCTGCAGTAATTATTATGATTAGGGACTTAATATTTCCTAAAAATTAGTTATTAAAAAATTTTTGTTTTAATTTTTCCGGTGATAATAAAGTAATTCAGTAAGTTTTCCTCATTCACCTGACCATAACATTCAGGATTAGCGATTTTTCATATTCGAAGACACTGTAGTGTCTTGTGTCAAGTACCAAGGAATGTTCTAGGGCATTCATGGCTTAATCATTCAGACAAGTATATGACTACTGGGAGGATAAACTGGGAAATTTAGTATATTTTGCGAGAAAAAAAATTGTTTAAAAGATATAAATATATAAAAAAAAATACATTATTCAAAGGATTAACTTTAATGCTAGTGACAAAAAAAAAGTTTAAAATAAAAATAAATATATGAAAAAAATACATTTTTCTTAAAAAAGAGATAGGTGCATTTTAAAATATTTTAATAATAACTCTAATCTTAACAATATCAATCAATAAAGAACTTATTTTTATATATTGTTATTTTGATGGTGATTATTTTTAAATATTTTTGTTTTGAAGAGATAAGATTTGTCCTGGACGGGATTCGTCCGCATCTCCGGTACAGTGGTCTAACCACTGAGCTACCAGGGGTCGTATCCAAGTCAGACAAATCCGTTCTCTTCACCGATCCTATATCCCCGTGTTCTCGCAATTTTTGCTGTATAAACGGGGAAGAATGTTCATTGAACATTGCTTTAATTAGGATCTGGTTGACTTTATTTTTATAAAGTATTTTATTTTTTATTATTTATAATTTATTTTTATAAATTGTTATTTTGATGGTGACTATTTTTAAATATTTCTGTTTTGAAGAGAAAAGATTTGTCCTGGCCGGGATTCGAAGTTTTGATTTATATTAAAGCGTGCTTTTCTTAAGTTTTTTAAACTATTATCAATTGATATTAAATATTTTAAGCAAGGTGCAGACCTTTTTGAGATTTAACTCCCTCCCAAGTCTTCCACCTGCGCAAGCCTTGCTCCAAGATCCCTGGACTTTTAGTGTGTTTACTTCTTGCCTTAAATAAACCAAGCCCTGAAATCAATGCGGCCCATCCCGTCATTTCTCTCTACAACTCCTCTACTGGCTGGCTTAAAAGGTTTGATGCTGAAAATCGCAAACAAAATGGAAATTTGCGATTCAATGAGAAACAATTAATACAAAATATCAAGAATTTCGAAGAGTTATTGAATTGGTATATGAATAAACCGAAGAATGGCATATGGCAGAATATGGAAGAATATAATGGCATAAAAACCTAATTTTACTCTGAGACAAGTTCCCTATAGAATAACAAATATGAATTAAGGAATTAAACAGAAAATACTTCAGGGCAAAAGTCTAGATAATAAGCGGCGAGCGGAGTGGCTCAGTGGTAGAGCTCTGAATTGTCATGCCGAAAATCTTCATAATATAATAATATAACAAGTAAATAGGCTAAGTGATACATAATGACATGAGGTAATGACAAGTAGAGAAACTACCTACTGGTAGTACTCAAATCGCAGGTTCTACTAACAAGGTCACGTCTTTCTTCTACCCATCTTCTTTTCAGACGCCTCGGATGATTATAGAGAATTGAAGAGGAAGCTAGGTTTGAAACTAGACGGTTTGAGTGGAAATGAAGTTTGTTATGAAAGGATAGATACCGGGTTCGGGCCAGATCAGCAACAAATGGGACATTATGGTCATTATGGATGACTTTATTCTTAACAAAATAAGGAGCGTTGAGGATTTTACGAAGGATTTTGGATTGTAGGGATTGGATACGAGAGAAATACGATGGCTTAGTGGAGCCCCAAAGCTCTACTCCGTAAGTCCAAATAGGTCGTATGATGGTCATGTATATGAGTCTTTTGTAATTAATTGGGAGGTTAGAGGGTTTGTCTAGTAAGTGTTGAAGTACCCTTAAACGTCGAGCGGTTTCTTGTCTTTTCAGTCTTGTATGAGGATTCCAGGTTAATCGTTTGTCGAGTTGCAACCCTAACTATCGGTAGGTCTGTTCTACAGGCACAAGTGGGATATTATTAAAAGTTACTGAAGGGGAGAAAGTCATTGGTTTACGACGTGAGGTAATAGTGATTTGATGCGATTTTTTGAGAATTTATTTTAATTTTCCTGTTTTGACACCATTTTTCAAGTTCAGTGATATGGGATTGGAGGCTTTGGGATGCAATAAATGGATTAGTGTTGACCGATAATACATATGTATCTTCAGCATGCGTGGTATGTTTTAGCATGAGTATTAGGATGAGTTGGGATGTCAGCTGTACAAACTGTATAAAGGATTGGGCCAAGGATACTACTACCTTGAGGAATTTTTAAAGGCTAGATAATAAAATTTAACGGGTAATATCACCAGTGCCAAGAAAGTAATTAACAACAAAAAATATGTTCTTAACAAGAATAAAAAAACGAAATGACGATCGATTTAAGCTGATAATTATAATCAATATGAGAAGTTTGTTGGGGAATTGACAATATAAAGGAAAATCTTGGATTTGAAAATGATAGGAAAGAAGCATGGCGGATATTAGGTGTGAGTGAATTCCAAACTGCAAGGAGCGTGAAAAAAAAATGTTCCAATGTTTTGATTCTGTGAGAACGGATGTAAAAGACGGCAGGCGGAGATTTTTAATTTTTAGCGGTTACAATTTAACGGTTACTACAGTCCCATACAATTCAAATCCTCAGACCGAGGATTTGAATTGTAAGGGACTGTAGATGTAGGGTTTTGAGAATTGATGGAGTGAAATATGAATAAACCGAAGCGATGTCTTCGGAGGATGAGAAAAGCCACTTTAATTCGTCATAAAGGTGGAATATACGATACAGACTCCAGGTACCGAAGACAAAACTACCGAAGATTTTCAAAGTAATAAAAAAATCTTTGAACTATATTTTTCTCCTAAGTTGTCCAAAAGAAGTGCTTTTTGGATTTGTTAAGAGGAAAATATTCGTATTATAAGTAATACGATTTGAGTAATTATCTTAAATAAATAAATACTCAATGACATCTCGTTATAGTTTACAGACGATGGACTATTTGTAAGAAATATATAAGTTTATTGTGTTATTAAACAGATATAATCTGATATACAAGAGATAATAGGTTGGGGAAAAATAAATCCATTATTTTCTTGGTAGATGGCTGCAGTGATCGATATCTCGTTAAGTATCGATTAAAAAATTGCAAGTTTATTCTCGTTGTCAAGGTGACATTTCACACTAAAAAGGTTCTTTGGCTGTTTTTTGTTTGTTCCATTCAGTTGTGAGTTACAGGGTGCTAACAATAGAATTCAACCAAACCAACCATTTTCAACTACCATTTTCAACCAAACTGTACCTTTTACAGGGTTTTTTTATAAAGCCAAAAATGCACGCCAGGCTGCTAAAATTGTGAATGGTGTTTATGGTGCCGATACTCTAGCAGCTAATTACGTGGAATTTTGGTTTCGTCGATTCCGTTCAGGCATTTTTGATGTTAAAGATGGACTTCGCACAGGGAGGCGCGTCGTCGAAAAACATGATGGATCGAATTTCCATCTGCGAAGCCTTGGCCTAACGTAATGAAATCATCCCATTCCTTAAACGGATGGTGACTGGGGATGAGAAATGGGTAACATACGACAATAATGTGCGAAAACGATCGTGGCCAAAGCGTGGTGAAGCATCTCAAAGGGTGGCCAAACCAGGACTAACGGCCAGGAAGGTTCTACTGTGCATTTGGTGGGACTTGAAAGGAATCATTTATTATGTGTTGCTTCTGTCTGGCCAAACACTAAATTCAGATCTCTACTGTCAACAACTGGACCGTTTGAAGTTAGCGATTGGTCAGAAACGGCCAGAATTGGCCAACAGAAGTGGTGTCGTGTTCCATCAGGACAACGCAAGTCCACGTCTGTAGTGACTCGCAAGAAACTCCGGGAGCTTGGTTGGGAAGTTTTAAACCATCCACCTTATAGTACGGACCTGACACAAAGCGATTACCACCTTTTTCTCGCATTGCAAAACTTCCTCAGTGATAAGAAATTGGGATCAAAAGAAGATTGTGAAAATCGATTACTAGAGTTTTTCGCCAATAAGGACCAAGACTTCTATGAGAGAGGCATTATGAAGCTACCTTTGAAATGGCAAAAAATTATACAACAAAACGGTGCATATTTGACCCAAATCGGACAGTCAAATAAAGTTTTGAATTTCACGCAAAACGAATGGATTTCTTTTTCCCCAACCTATATGAAAGAAACATTCTGAATTAACAAGGAGGTTTATGGACTATTGACTATCATTACACTTATATATATGTATATATATTCACATACATGTAATACAAGAGGGGAGGAACAGAAAGTTTACAATACTGACAAGAGGGAATCATGATGAAACTTCCTTGTTACAAAACTATTTTATCAAACTATTTTTTTAAAACCTTTGACCTTTATGAATAATATTTTATAGTAAATACATAAAGGACAGAGGGATATGATGATTTATTATTTATGATAGTAAGGATGAAATTTTAGTGTAAGTTAGACAGTTTCCGAAATGCACGTTCTTTAACCCCATACATCTTTGTCCCTTGTTAATGATACAAGGAGGAAGATGTAGAACTTGTGAAGGGGGACTTAGGTTGTAGAACTTGCAACTTTTGAGTTCCACGTGACTAACTTACTTTGAACTTTGCACCAGCTCTTGTCATTTTGATAATGCAGTTATCGTTCACTGAATACACCAGGACAAGTTTTACAATAACGGAATTTTTAATTGCTAATTGACGAAAACTGTATCTTTGTGTTGTTAAGGAGTATTTTTTAATATATAAACCTTTGAAAATGTAGATAAAAATTCAAAGCAGGAAAATATTGAAGAAAAGTACTTTTAAGGTTTAATCATAACAAATTAAATACGAGAGGATCTTTAAAAAAAAATAGATATGCTTCTTCTTGTCTCAACAATAAATTGTACGCACATTTTCCTCAAAATAGGTGGTGATTTCAATGTTGACCTAGAATATTCTAGACCGCATTTTTTAGAATCACAAAATAGCCATTTCCTTTTCTTATTATTTACGTTATATTTCCTAGGCTCCTTTTTATTTCATCATTAGATATTACTTCAATTGTTTTTGCTACTAAGAGTTTTCTCACGATTCTCCTTTCCTTCAAATTTATCTAATCTCTAGTTTAATACAAGGAATTCACTTGTATATAGGGATTCCGGTTTCATCACTGAACAGTTTTGTCTTATTTTAGGCAAGCATTAATTATTTACTAAGATTCGAATGGAAAAATTCCAATCAAATAGCCTTAAGTCTGTAAACTAAAATTAGGAAACAAAAATATCTATCAATATTTCATCCATTTCTTCAGGACAGAAAGATTCCAATCCCATATCACTGATCTTGAAGAATGGTGTCAAAACTGGAGAATTAATATAAACTCTCAAAAATCGCATCAAATCACTTTTACCTTACGTCGTAAACCAATGACTTCCTGCCCTTCAGTATCCTTTAATAATGTACCACTTATGCCAGATCCGATAATATTAGAACAAATCCGATACTTAGGGTTGCATCTTGACAAACGATTAACCTGGAATCCTCATATGAGACTGAAAAGACAAGAAACCGCTCGACGATTCAGGCTAGTTTAACACTTACTAGACAAACGCTCTAAGCTCCCAATTAATTACAAAAGACTCATCTACATGACCATCATACGACCTATTTGGACTTACGAAGTAGAGCTTTGGGGCACCACTAAGCCATCGAATTCCTCTCGTATCCAATCCCTACAATCCAAAATCCTTCGTTAAATCCTCAATGCTCCTTATTTTGTTAAGAATATAGTCATCCATAACGACGTTAATGTTCCATTTGTTGCTGATTTGGCCCGAATCCGGTATCTATCCTTTCATAACAAACTTCATTTCCACTCAAATCCTCTAGTTTCAAACCTAGCTTCCTCTTCAATTCCCTATAATCCTCCGATAAGCCTCCGAGGCGTCTGAGGTGAAGATGGCCACGTGACCTTCTTAGGCTACACCTACATTGGATCCGGTGCGATTCGATGAGACGTCGCTAGGAAACCAAATGACTGAAATATATCGAGAGCGCCTACATTGGATCCGGCCTTAATCAATCCATATTTATCCGACCAATCCCAGGGATTTAGTCGCTCGTGGAAACGAAATAGTTTATTTATACGAAAGTGCCTATATTGGATCAGGCGCGATGTTGTACGATCAAGTGTGATTTTAACAAATCGAAATCATTAGTTTTCAATTCGATAAGCCAGCCGTTAGCATGTGTGCCAACTTAACCTTTATTGTCTAAAATGTTTATTAAAAAATATACATTGTAATTTGATAATTAACTATTATATAAATATCCGTCATAAATCAAAATTAAATATTGTCAATTCTCATTAAAATATTTTATTACTAAACTTCATGATCCATTAAATATAGTAGCGAAGGTTATTTTCCCGTTAAATAAAATTATATCTATCAGAAATGTCCATAAAAAATATACCTACATACAATTTTAATTCGTCAAAGATAATTGGAAACATTAACTTTTGATAAAATTATCATCTTAATGTTAAATTTATTTGTTAAACATTTAGCAAGGGCTTTTCTGATTTTTTATACTCCTTTGCAAAGATGAACAATAAAATAAACAAAGATTACTCATAGAATTAGTTCGAAAGGAGCCTCCATTGCGGGATCTATGAAATAATAATAATAAACAATAATTTCTATTTTTTTTTAATTGAAAAACAACTAAATTATTAATTTATAGTGAAACAGCAAGACAAAAATATTCTAATATAACTCATTTTCATAACATTTGGTTCTTTAAATTTATAAAAGATTATTTTTAATATATTTATATTTCACAATAATTTATATAGAAAACAAGAAATAAAAGAATAAAATTAATACCATTATATTCAAAAGGCTAGTTTCATTATAGGTTTGAATAGAATAGATTTACACCAGATTAGTGTAGGCTGTGTGAAATAAAATATGTATTTAACTGATCAAGTTTATCAAATACATTACACCTTCATAATTATCAGAATAGTTTTAGCTTTATTGAATGTATATTACAAATTAATTTTGATATTACATGAGTAGATCATTATCTCATCATCTATAAGTTCAATAAACAGTGATTTTTTTAATGAACGTTCAATACCATTATAACTACATTGAGTATTCTCAAGATTCCAGTTTTATAAAATTGTTTATTTATAAATTAGCTATGTGAGCATGGAAATAAAGAAATAATTATAAAATGTAAGTTTGATTATTTTCTGTTTGTTCTATTTCTACAATCCTTGATTGTTCTATTTCTACAATCCTTGATTGTTCTATTCAATCATGTCATATATAAGTTACTGGTATTACTCCTATAAGTCTTTTATTATTGCTGTTATTATCCAATTGATATGAATAAACATTTGTTTCGATTAATATTTTGAACAAATTTAAGTAAATATTGTAACAATCTGTCAAATACATATATTTATGCAAACTTTATCTATATCTCTTATAGAGTTATAGTAATTGGAAAGTATAATGTTATGATAATAGCAATTAATTGAGTTTTTAAATTTATAGATTATTATCTGGAATTTACTGTTATTTGTTTTATGGGCAATGAATTGCATGTTGAAAGGAGTTATTGATCTTTTAAAAAATGCTTCAGATTATTAGCATTACCAATTCATTTTATTAACCTAAAAGTCTAGTAGAAATTGAAAGTAGGTACTTATATATTATGGTATGGTACCACCACTCTAGTACTCACTGTGTAAAAACCATATAATTACCAGTTTACTTCACATGTGTTTCATAATCATGAAATTCAATGAATTCTATTAAATTCTAAAGTGGTGATACTATAACAAACAAGTACCTGAAAGTAAAATCAAGAACCTCTTGGTAAAAGTTTTTTAAGAACTTATAGTTATATGTGTTAAGGTATAGATTCCCAATAGCATTCTATTTTTTCCTTATATTCATTATGTCCAATGTTCTATCGATGCTATCGATAATATTATAAAATGAAAGTTTATTATATTTACATCACTTACACATGCACAATTAAAGGTATGTTGATTGAAGGTCAAAATCAAGTCTCGAATAGTAAGCAATTGATACATTTATTAGCTTATCAATGTTTTCGACCAACATTGCAGGTCTTCATTAGGGCTTATTTACACAAGGTACAAACAAATAATATAATACAAAACATATAGATTAATAGCAGTAATGATACAAATAATACTTAAAAAATATTTAGGTGATAATATAATATAATAATCATCTTATTATAATGATTATATTAATATTTTTACCTAAACATTTTTTAATATGATTTATATCATTTATGAATTATCATACTTTACATTTAATATTTGTATCTTGGTAATTTAAACCTGATGAAGATCTGCAATATTGGCCAAAACATCATGCAAAGATCATCATATATTGAAATTATGTTGTGAAAAATAAAAGAGGACACCAGCATATTGTTAAGGAAGAAAATAAATCATTCATAGAAGAAAATAAATCATTTATTCAATAGCATACATCAGTATTTACTTATAAAATTAAAAGAATAAAATTTAGGATACACATTTTTAACAACAATAGTAGAATTAAGTGGAAAAATAAATGAATAACACAATTAAATATTTCGAAATACAAGTTAAGAACAATTACACACTACAAATTTTATAAATAATAATTGTCGATTAAGATACTAACATATTAATATGATAAAATAATACATAGCAATAATATATAATTTTTAATATTACAATTTGATATAATAATTGAGGTGATTAAGGAAGATCCTCTGAAGATTTAGATTGGAGTGTTTTCAAATATATATTGGCTTAAGATGCCTTGAATATCCACTATTAATTATACAGTATTTACTCCCAAATTGTAAGATCTTTCTTGATTATCATTGACATCCATTAAGAAAAGTATACACAGAGGTATAAACCAAATTTCTTCTGATACTTGATATACACAATCCAAAAAACAATATCATCTTCGCCACATATGTTCACTTGTAGGAGAGTCTGCTAACATGAATTTGAATAAAATTGAAATTTGAACAAGGCCACTTCATCATTGGACAACATATTTCCTTTCTGTTTCTGGAAAAAATAATGTTTTCAGATATACATTGATTTAATAATAAATAAAAATTAATTTAAAGTATTCCATAATAAATCTATTAGGTACCTAACAAAAAGTTTAACTTTTTACATTTGTAGCATTTTTCAAAAGAAGCTAAATATTTATATTTATTATTTCTGTTCAGTCTAACCTTATTTATTTAATCTGAAGCAAATTTATTCTAAATACTACTGTGGAATTGTTCTTCGGTGAAATAGAAATTTAAATTAATACTATTTCTAGTTCCATAATGGATTTTTTCAAATGTAATTGTTTAGTATGGGTGTTATTATTAGTAATCCTAATGTCCACCTGATTTTAATAGTTAATTTACTGGCTAATTGATTCATACTTAATTATATGATATTGGGTTATCTTACAAACAATTATTCTGAATGTATATCAAAGATTAACAATAGAAATCACTTATCGCTTCAACTATTTTCATTTATTCTCATAAAGAAAGGATGAGAAAGATTAATTAATGGTTCTTGTCACCCTGTGACTCCTACCAAAAATACATATTGCATAAACATATTTCATGACAATTGTTAATGAAGAAAAGTTTAAAACACAATAGTATTTAGAATAAAGTACAGTGATTTTTAGGTGAATTTAGGTGAAACAAATTTTAATATGTTATACTACACACAAACAGTATTATAAAAATAATTACACTTACCTTGTTCAATGTTTTCACATTAAATCCTTCGAAAAAAGTTAGGAGCCAGTAGAAGATCAATTAAAGTTCCAGGATCAAGCAAAAATACAGTAGTAAAGTAAACACTTGTTGAGATTTGATATTATGGGGAGGTTTCAAGTATAACCGCTCGTATTTATGAATTTAATTGCAATCGTTAATTTAATTACAAACCAAATAGCTTTGAAAATATCACTACTATTCCATTAATAAATTAACTCATTATATAAAACATGAATATCTAAAAAATATAAATTCTATTTTATGAAATTGAAAAACTACTAAATTATTTATTTATAGTCAAACAGCAAGACAAAAATATTCTAATATAGTAATATTAGCTCATTGTTATAACATTTGGTTCTTTAAATTTATAAAATTAAAATTATTTATTAATCACTTTTAATACATTTATATTTTACTATAATATACATATATAATATAAGAAATAAAAGAATAAAATTAATACTATTTTATTCGGAAGGCAGTGGCTAGTTTACTATCTGATTAACAAGAATAGAATTTAGCCTTGTCTGATTCACTATAGGCACTCTGGGAAATTTCAGTCATTTGTTTGCTCACTCCAGCATCGTATGTGATAGAATAAGATCACGTCGCGCCGAATAGGATCCAATGTAGGTGTACCCTTAGTTGAACATGCGATTTGAGTACTACCAGTGGGTAGTTTCTCTACTTGTCATTATACCATGTCATTATGTATCACTAAGCCAATTTACTTGTTATATTACTGTAATATAGTTGTAAATATCAATAAATAAAAAATAAAAAAAAGAATAGCAAAAGCTTTATGATAAAAATTTAAGCACAAGATATATGTTAAGATATTAATGAAAAACTTTGAACCAATATGTCTTATGTCTCTTGTGTACTTTTTGATGTTTGATGATATTAAAAACAGCTAATAAATACTAAATAGAAAAAGAGAATAAAAAATATTTTAAGTCTCTTTTGAGCTTTTCCTCTTCAATATTAATAAATAAATTTATGTAATAAATAAATTTTTTGGAATACCCGAATGTTAACTGGTTTCTTTATAATGTATATTTTACCTATCTGTTCATCAACCTGCACTGTACTACTTGAACTGTTGAGTGTCACCATTTTGTGCCTAGTTATAGCTTAAGAGGTGATAGAGGGCTCTGCCTCAGGCTCAAGGAGGTAGGTGAGGTATACGAGTAGAACGGTCGTTTTAGATTGAACATTACATTACTTTTTTTTATGTATTCTCTTGTCTTCTCTTGGTGGGTGTGTTTCGCATTGTCTATTTAGTATTTATCAGCTATTTTTATCGACCTTTTTTCCAGCTGTCCTGAAACCTTCCTTACGATTCAGTAGTTGCATTTGGGCCTCGGAGGTGGTGGGATGTTTTCCCTGGTTAGTGCCTTGCTGTAATTTGAGGTTAGGATGTGCTTTCTTCAGATTGTTTCCCCCTTCGATGTTATTCTCTTTCTGTTCTTACGATGCCTTAAAGGGCGAAACATTGGCAGGTATGTTTCCTATGGCTTATGGCTATTTCGTTGGAGCTTTTCTTCCTTAATCTTAATAGCTTAACATGTATTTTAAGTTTCTTTTGAGCTTTTCATCTTTGCGAATGTACCTAATGTTAATCATTCATTATAATACAATTAAAAACTGGTCTCTTTTTGAGTTTTGTTCTCCTTTTTTGATAATTAATTTATGGATTTCTCATATTGGTATTGATTTAACTTTAACCGATTAGTTTAATTTTCAACTTGTAGCACCTGGAGGGTCGGAGTCAGTTAGACAATACAGCCGAGCAACCGACTAAGACAACTGTGTTGATAGAGAGAGAGCTTTTGGAGTTGGGGTACTACCTGGACTTGGCTCGGCTAGTACGAATCTGTTTCTTATCACAGCTGTTCCACTTAGTGCTCCAACTTCTCCAGGTTGAAGATAGTGTCTGTTTCTCTTCTCCAGATCCAATAGCAACAATTCCAGGTTGGTGGTTTATTGGGAGAATGTAAAAGTTCATAAACGTATATATATATATATATATATATATATATATATCCTATATTGGGTTGACAATAATTTTAGTCAGTTTTTTTTATATTAATATTAGTGGACAAAATGAAGATCTTATATATACACACATATATATATATATATATATATATGTGTGTGTGAGTGTGTGTGTGGAAGAAAATGGTCCGCGTGGAGGTAATCCGGGAACAAAGTCTCTTATATTGGGAGAACTGTTTATTTGGAAGGCGACGTTTCGACCCATATTGGAGATGTTCTTCACGGCTGGTGAGATCAGGAGCTGACACTAGGTATTTCCATGTTCTCTTCACCAATATGAGAGCATAAAGAAACACATAAGTGAATTAATTTTGTTATTTATGGTGTCAATCTGTTGGAATATTTCTTTGATTTGGAGGTTCAAAACGTTTTTTTTTTTAAATTGAACTGTGCTATAGATAATTTTTTTATGTAAAGATTTATTGAAGTGTAAATTTTTAGGTCTGATTTGGGAAAGACAAAATTGATCCTACCTTTTAAAGAAGAAGTAGGCTGAGGTAGTAATGTTTGAGATCTGTAATTTTGTGATCTGGTACTGTGACGAAGAGGTTGAGGAAAATTTTCTGTATATTGGTTTTGGCTCCGTCTGAGGCATGGATATGCAAATATTTTACCCTATTTAATTTTTTTACATCAATTTAGCGTGCTTTATGCGGTGGTACTTGGTTCACTATTCAAAACATGCCTTAGCCAATCTAATTTTTCTAAAAATAATTGTCTCAAATAAATAATTATTTCATAATAGTCTGAATTATGCATGTTTTTGTGTTTCCTGAAAAAGTTTCGAATTTGGACTTACCCCCTTTTGCATCTCAACGCCTCAGGGTGGAGGAAAAAAAATTTTGTTCTTCAGGGCTGACGAGATCAGGAACTGCCACTAGGTATTTCCATGTTCTCTTCGCCAATATGAGAGCATAAAGAAACTTTAAGTGAATTGATTTTGTTATTTATGATGTCACTCTGTTGGAATATTTCTTTGATTTGGAGGTTCAAAACGGTTTTTTTTAATGGAGCAGTGCTATGGAGAAATTTTTTATTTTATGATTTATTGAAGTGGAAATTTTTAAGTCTGATCTCAATAGATTTGAAAAGAAATTGATAATATTGACTGAAGACGCTGGAAAATCTGTGATAATTGCGTAAGAAGAAACGTGTGGGCGCTGTGGGACGGAAGAATTAGCCGAAGAAGAAGAAGAAGAAGAAGTCTGAGAGGGGTGAGAATGCACTGCGTTAGTGGAAGAAGTAGGCATTGCGACGATGAGGTTGAGAACAATTTTCTATATCTTGGTTATATCTTCTATGTCTTGTTGAATGCATATTGAATAATATTAGTTGACCATATATATATATATATACGAGTAAGACAGTGGTTCGGGTGGAGGTAAAAAAGTTCTCTTATACAGGGATAACTGTATATGTAGTTGGTAGCCGACGTTTCGACCCGCAGATCTTCTTCAAGGCTGGTGAGATCTTTTTTTTCAAATTTCATTCTAGAACTTTTAAGAAATTAATAACTTTTTCGGATTTTTGTTTAGATTTTATCTCCGATTTTCGCTTAAGAAAGGGTTCATTGGTAGAGCACTGAGATACTATGCTATGAATATTATGGTAACGGGGACGAATCCAGCTGTGTTAGTTATTTAATCTCTGAACAGCCTATTTCTGTCATACAACAGGATCTTCAATACTATTCGAGGGCTAATCCAGCTTCTATAAATTGGGGGAAGACCTGGTGGTTCAGCGAGACCTCAGCCAAATCACTTCCCTATTCTATCGCTACCCGTTGGCTTGGAAATACTTGAGTCGCAACCATTTATTACAGCCGCATAAAGCAACATGCGGCTCGTGCGGCTCGTGTAAATAGCAATATATATATATATTGCTATTTACACGAGATATATTTACATCGTGAATTTTATTTATTATTTTTACTACTACATTAACTCTTATAAAAATTCAATATAACCTGTACAACTACGACCCGTCAACGAGTCTGGGGGTCCAGTACATGGTTGAGACTGTACTGTTTCATGGACAACGGTTCTGCAAGGAGGTGACTTGTCCTAGGTCACGCTCAACTACCAGGATTTCCCCCTTATTATGGACCCTATTTTTATAATATTTTATAGAGGTTGGGTGAGCCGCAGGAGGGTCCTAGATCCCATATGATCCATCTCCGGCTGCAAACAGACTAAATAAAAGTAACTGCCCGCAGCGGGATTTGAACCAGGATTTCCGGCATGGAAACTCACTGCTCAACCACTGAGCCACTCCATCAAAATTCAATATAGTACTTAAATCTTTTTCGAAATAAAAATTCATTTTAAGGGTAAAATATGTTATGAAGATAAAAGATAAGATATTTTTCTGATTTTCTGATTCATAATATTATCATAATTGTCGCCATGTTATTTGGCACTAGTATCGTAAGCAAAATTTAAAAAAAAAAAAGATTCTTAACACTTCAAATAAAAATATAGATTACAAAAAGCGATTTATACTGATCTATACTATTCTAAACTTGTGAATTCAGGTCACGTAAAAAGCATTGAGTACCTGTCTAACTTTTTGGCAGCCTATTGGCTCATTCTTTTTCGTTCAGATGCTTGAGAAATACTTCCAGGTCAACATTTTTTTTTCCCGCACTTGAAAACAACGGTTAGATAGTTCAACCGTGAAGTAAATTGTTACTTAGAGGTTTCTTCGGAAGTTGGCGTGAACTTAGTTCCTTCTTAACGGGGAAATAACAAATATTTCCTGCAATTAATTATCTTCCCCTGTTTTGCTCCTAGAGCTTTATTGAACTCAGGATCTCAAACGACTTAGTTTGTAGGATCCCATAATCAACATTGCCAAAAAATAAGATATTTATATTAATCGACAACATTAGTTTCTCTTTCGAACATTATAAGTTAATATACATTTCTTTTTTCTTTTCCTTTCAAAGTAACCTTTTGAAAAGACCGTTTATTTGTTGGCACATTCCTCACTTCAGTATGATATGTGCCTTTTAAATTCATTTTTACAATTAGGATTATCAATAATTGTGATAATTCTAACTAATGTAAATAAGACATTGTTACTTATATAGTGTTACAAATTAACAATATTAAAATTACATTAGTTATATAATGATTATCTTTTTTAAATTGTATGATTATTCTAAATTAGATGTCAACTTTTCGAAATCAATACTGTAAATAAATTTAGTGAATTCCGGTCGAAATGTATTGTACAGATCATTATCAGATACTGGCCAAAATTTCCCTCTAAGTAGTATGGAAAAAATTAATTCCGACCTTTGTCCTTCATACATTTGCTAGTCGTATATTATGTGTTTAAATGTCTGTTTTTCTTTGTCTATCGAGCAAGTATTGTCATTGATTATGTGAAATCTGTGTAATTATTGTTACGGTCAGAAAGAGAGAAATACCGGCTGAAAGGATTAAACGAGCTATGGGACTAAAATGACCGGAAGGGATTAAAGGATGGTATAGAAAGATCGCGAATAGCGTGGAATGGGCGAGAAGCCCCCCATCCCGTCCAACCTTGCCTATATAAACTGCCAGCCGTTTCAGCCTGAGTAGTAGTAAAGTTGTTGACTTATGTGACAGTGAACGGTGACAGTCCGGGTGAGTGACAGTGACAGTTAGTGTCAGCCATTCTAGTCAGTGATAAGTGATAAGTGAGTGTAATAAACTGTGTGTCAGTTGTCATATTAAGAGAGTCTTACGGTCGGTGGAGTTAGAGTTTTTATAATTTAATTGTTTTATATAATTTCATTGTATTATTTTTAATTTGTCAATAAATATAAGTATCCTGAATTTAGGAGTAGTTTAATTCATTTTACACTCAGTAGCCCGTAACAGTATAATTTGGAATGTCCATGTTCAGTTAAAACCTGGGCTAGTTTGTAGTTAGTGGATTTTATTAATTTGTAGTTATTGGTTGTCAATTTTGGAATAAACCTATGCTAACTAGGAGATTTATTTGAAACAGTCCACCGTTAATTCCATCTCAAAATTGAATCTTCCCTAATTTTGAATTTTATGTACAAAATTGGTGTTTTATGTAAAGTGGAGATAAATCATTAAATCAAGTTAATATATTTAAAAAAATGTGTACCATTATAACCAAAAGACTTTACTGATTCTAGGTCAATGATTGAGTAGAAGAAAGATGATTTGGATGGAATCGTGCTAAACCTCCCCGCTTTTGCCTCAATTAAGGGTACCCTCTTTAGAGAGATTGTGTGATCGTCAGGGGAGATCTACGGATCACGTAGGACCCTAGTGTGTAGAGCGCTGAATTGTGTAATTCAATCAGTTAACAGTCATAAATAGACCCTATGGGATCTGCAGACACTCCTGGGGATCACCCAGAGTCTATAAGCCGGTAACCATTTACCAAGAGTTAAACTAGCGGATTGGCATGATTTTAGCCAACTTCCTGCGAAACCATTGGCTTAGTCTCTATCGTGTAACGAACATTCAAAAGCGAATTATCTTCTAGCAGATCTAGAACTACTTCGAGTTTTTTTCAAAGTATTTAACGTGATTAAATTTTAGAATAACATTTATATTAATTAAGTTTTTCGGTATACTATATTTTCTAATCACTAGCCTTCTTGAAATTCATATAAAGCTGATGAACTACTAAGTTGCTTTATAATTGTTTCTTTAATACTTGGCGTGAGAATAACATATTTGGACGTTTTTTTTTCTAATTACCATATTGGTAATCTACGATAAATTCCTCAAAGTATTCCGAATTTTATTACTAACGAAAATATTTTATATTGAATGTTTTTGATACTAGCATTCACCCGGTTGTAAAGAATTTCATTTCCACACTATAGGTAATATATTGGGAAAATTTTCAAAAATAAATACTATAATCAACGCTTCCAAACACTTATCAATGCTTCCAATCACTTATCAATGCTTATAACAATGTGAACAATTTTCTTTTAGCTGTTTCAATAAGTAACTTATAATAATAATAAGGTTTAGCGAACCCGAAGGCTCGATGCCAATATTACCAAGCTTTGCTTACAAACCTCCGTCCATGGATCACCACCCAAACTCAAATCCGTCAGATCACTCTTAACGCAATCCTCCCACCTACGCCTCGGTCTGCCCCTCAGACGCTTCCCAGTCGGTTCAGCGCTTATCAATATCTTAGGTTTTGTTTCTTACCAAGCCCAGCAACTTTACAAGCCCATCTTAATCTTTGCGACGCTATCACTTGAATAATATTTACTGGATGCATGATTTGCTATTCCGCGTTATGTAAAACTCCTATATTCTCCAGTGGTCACATCCTTTTTTGGACCGAATATTTTACGGAGCACCTTGTTTTCGAATACCTGAAGACGAGACCGAATAATCACAAGCATTTCCCGCCTTAGTTGCGCCTTTATTTCCTCTTGAATTTCGTTTTTTTTTTTAGTCACCACAGACCCTAAATATTTAAACTTCTAAACATGTTCGAACTTATTTTCTTCTACAGCAACATTACCAAAATTCCTCCATTTCTACTACTAACCATATACTTAGTCTTATCCGAATTTACTTTCCTGTATTCATCAGCTTTTTTGTATTTAGCTTTTTAGTTTAAGCATATTAACTCAACAGTACCAAATCCTCCTTCTATAAGTAAGTATCGTTACTTCTATAAGTAACGAAAAAACAAAGTTATGGAAAATGGCTGCTTTGAACAAAGACAAACATTTCAAAAATGTGACGTGGTGTCCTTTACATCTGGTGCGCATGTACGAGTATATATCCCTTTTACATTTTTAGGGGGGGGGGAGAATGATGCAGGTGCAATGTATTATCTCCATTTTTAATGGCTGTTTCGACTTCTTCCATTACTCGGCCCTATTGGCGGATCAGCTCTCTGATATTCGATAGTAGGATTTTAAATATTATTTTACTTTAAACTTATTCTAATATAATATATAATAACTATATTTCATAAAATGATATAATAGAAGCAATTCATCGGCGGTTGTATTGAATTGAGATCGGCTCCAACAGAGACCCTGTGTTGGAACATTCAAAACTTTGTTAACGCTTTGACCTTTAAAATCTCATTTCGCTATTCCTGATGGAGTTTGTTGCCGTCTGATTTACTTTTGGGCTTCATGTAGTTTTTTTACTTTTATTATTTACTTTCAATTATTTATTTATAATTATTTGCAACCCAGTGTGTAGTTGGTTAATTTAATCATAGAAGGACACTTTGGGGTGTGCAGATCCTCTGGAGTTCTCTGTTTTTTTTAAAATAAAAACTTTAATGAAATATTACAATCTGCCAGTTGTGGGCAATAAGTAATGGTGCTAAGTAGCGATACAATCATTCCATAAAAACAAAACAAACATAACAAAAACAAAAATAATGTAAATAAATGTAATAAATAGGTAGGTATAGATAGATATAGATTATTATTAAATTATTTACAGTGGTTTCTTTTTAATTTTATTTACAACATTAGCAACCACAGCATGGTACTTTATACCGTCTGCCGGGAGTTTGATTGAACTACTAAATAACAACAAAACTAAAAAATAAAATAATTTTATTTTTGACATTAATAATTAAATTACGAAATCTATTGTTTTATTTAATGAGCTACAGAGGCCGTGGTGTGTGCCCTCTGCTGCTTTTGCATGGGATAAAATAATCTTTGTACAGCTCTAGCATTTTGGACATTTCTCATTCCCAAGTACCCACGGAGTTTAAAGTTAAATCCAATCTACAATTTATTTATTTTTGCAATTCCCACTCTTTAAACCATGACATGTTTTGTTTTATTATTTCTCTTGCTATAACTGTACATAGCCTAGTTTCTTTATAATCTAGTATTTTTAAAATATAATTGAATTGCATTTTTAGTGTGTACATGTGTACTAATTTTCTATTCATTCATTTATATAGGAATGGGTCAGGCTGTTTCAATTAGATGCTTTGTAAAACTACCCGGTGCGGAGAGGTTCAGGCCTGATTGAACCCGGTACAATTACACAGTGGATACATTACTGAGTGGATTCGGTATTCTATGGGTAAAGGTACTATAAAGGTCACTCGGTTGAGCGATAGGTACCGACAGTATCGATACATCGACATACAACACCTGTGATAAACAGTTAATAAGTCTTTAAATATGGTTTGAAGTGTTGTTTTGAGTTGGAGAACCATCTGTTCTAATTTGATGAGAAAATACACCAATTGTCTATATCTATCAACCACAAGCATTTCCTCATTTACAAAAATTCATATATTTTTCACAGTGAAATATCAGTGCTGAAATTTGTACATTTTTTTCCTAAAATGCAAATATGAAAAAATCAAATTATTTTATATTCAGTTTTAAGATAACCATCCCCCCCCCAAAAAAAAAATTTTAAATTTATTATTAAGGGTTTCTTCAGATTGAGTTTCCTTCAACCGGGAATTTCATTTATCCATTTCCTTTTATCTTGTACATCTTCCTCCCTCAGACCTTGGCCGAGCATACTTTCCTGAATTGCTTTTACTTATCTTCTCACTCGTTTTCTATCTTCAGCATTCCAATTTAAATTTTCAAATTTTAAAACATTATAAAAAATTGAGGAAATATTTATATGATAGTGTTCTAGCACTATATAAGGCTTATAGTTCATGATATTTAATTTTTAAATAGTTCATCCAGATAAATCACTCCTAGGTTGTGATTTATGGGAACAAAATGCGTTGATTTTTAAGTTTTCATTATCAAACATGGAGTTGTTTTTGACTGATTATTTTTCAATTTATGGTATTTGAGGTAATTATTAATGTCATAGTGAAAACTTTTCTAAAAACAATAATCCTAATTAATACTTGTAATTCAACCTAGTGAAGAGATATTCAAATCAGCACTAATGTCTCCAAATTTATAAACCGTCGTCATTCAGGAACGATACAAATTTTTTAAATGGTTTTGAACTTCTGAATAATAAATTTACCTGATAGGGAAGATCATGGATAGTATTGGTAGTGTCTTGTGCCGAATGTGAAGCTATCGTCTATTGACTGAATTCTTTATTACTTCAAGTATCGATTCTATCCGTTCGTGTATGTTCGTCGTTCTTTGATACTTACACTAACATTTTTGTACTGGTATTTTGTACAGTACTTTCTTTAATTTATTTTTGTTGTCACTTTTATAAATACTTTATGATTTGCATTATCTGGCCTTTGGACAAGGTATTTTATCTGCTTCTGTTTATGCTTATGTTTGTTATTTTAAACAAACAAGGCGATAAGGACTGCACTAAAAATTGAACCCCTTAATCAGATAATCGAGAAAGGCCAGCTTCGATGGTTCGGACATGAAATGAGGATGGATGACTGCCGGACAGCGAAGAAAGCTATGGAGGTTAAGCCAACAGGAAAAAGACCCAGAGGAAGGCCAAGAGTGACTTGGAAGAATAAACTCCAAAATATGCTTAAAGACAAAGGGATTGGATGGGTGACACCCAGGAGAGCAGCCTTTGACAGAGACAGGTGGCGCTCCTTATGCAAAATCTCTACACCACAAGGTAGAAGAGATGTATGAATAAGAAAGAAAGAAGAATATATATAAATATAGCTTGTTTATGCTTATAGAATGTCTTCTCTCTCTCTCTCTCTCTACCTATATATATATATACATATATATATATATGAGTGTGTGTGTATATATAGAGAGAGAAAGAGGGTTAGGGAGGATATTCTATACGCATAAACAAGCTCTAATCATCTCACCCATAATGACAGGGACAGCTTGATCAATTGAATGTCAAAGTAGTTCGTTAGGGGACGTTGCCTTTTGTTTTAAATTATTATAATAGTAATTTAATAATAATTATAGTAATTATAGTAATTTATTAACACTGTATTAAAACAAAAGAGAGTCTTCCTTTGACATATGAGGGTAAACCCTGTTAGGATGGATACTGTTTTGTTTAAATAACGTTGCGAAAATCCATTTAATTCTATCGAGATAAAAATATACATTTAAAATTATTATCTATATATTTTTAAAATATATTCTCCATTAGTAATTGATAACGGGACGATTCAATTAATTCTTTCAGCCAACTTATGTTTAATACTGGAATGGAAAATGATTTAATGGTATATCAATTTATCAGACACATGATTGGATAGGAACGGGAACAGTGATACAAGACAGATTTAATTGAAATACGTTGTTCGGAGCTAATGCTGCCCAACGGAACCAAATGCTCGATTTTCTGTACTGCATAGTGTACTAATTAATTATAATTAACTATAAATATATATTATATATCGATATATATTTTCAATATTAGGATTATAAATGGGATAAACTGCCATACTTTTAGTCCGGGTCAATGTTAATTGTCGGTTTGAAAGAGGTGTCGTTTAAAAAGAGGTTACCCTGTGTCTTACGTAATGTATTTATTATATCACTAAAATATATTCCAGGTATAATACCGAAGAAATACATTATGGATATGAGATACATTAGAAGGAGTTTCATATCTGACAGTTATTTGAGTGGCTTGTTCCACCTCCTAATGGCCGGCCGAAATATAACTTTATAATATATATCAGGTCTTATATCTTGTATATAGATAAATTATTAACTAAAAGTACATTTTAATTAAAAATAATCATAAATTATAGATACTAAAATTTGCTTTTGACTAATTAGCTACATCATTCGATAAAATTCATCTTTAAGGCACAAAAATCTGCATAATGACTTAAAATATTTTTGACTTACACACTGATTTTGAATTGACCTTGAACCAGTTTTTTCAGTCTTCTGTGAAGTTGTGTTTGTTCACTTTCGATTCTTTGAATTTACATCGAATATATGTATAATATATTATTATTATTATTATTATTATTATAAAGTAGGGTTGAGACAAATACTTACCCAGCCAAGGGATTTTTGATTATGTGGTTAACCAAAGTACCAAAGTAGGAAAGCTGCTGAGATTGATGAAGGAACTAAACAAGACAAGTAGAAGAGATTCGTTAGTGAAATAATAAATGGTTGGCATATTTCAACAAGCCTGTCTCAAACTGTTTGCTTTTTATTTCTAGTTTTTTCTCTTTTGAGATAGAGAGCGGGTTTGAATATTCCGGGTTCAAATCCGGCAGATAAATTATATTTAATCTGTAAACAGCTGTGAATCGACTCTCTGTGGGATCTGTTGACCCTTGCTCCTTTTTATGCTCTGTATTTCGTTCACATTTATTGTTCTAGTTTTCAAGTTTGCGAAAAAAATTTACCAACTTAGTGGTCCCAAGACTGACAACGACAATCATACCTCTTCAATGCCTGATAATCCTCCGGGGCGTCTGAAAAGAAGATGGCCTCGTGATCTACTAATTTGAACTTGTTATTTGAGTACTGGCACTGGGTAGTTTCTGTACATGTCATTTTATACATTCATTCTATTTACTGGATATATTAATATAATACAGTTGTAAATTACATTGAATAAATTAATTTTTTTAAAAAAGAAAAGGTATGTGGGTATCCTTAACTTGAGACTAGGTAAAGCCGAGAAGGATCTCCAGATCCAAAAGGGTCCATTCATGGCTGTTGAGATGGATTTCTCCGATATAATGCTCAACTGGCTTGTTTTTCCGTCAACTTAGAAGACCGATATAGAGACAGAGTGAGCTCCAGGAGGGTCTGTAGATCGTAGCTATAGTAACAGAGTAACTAATTTATCTCTGTCACCCGGTTTTGAACCCTCGACCTTTAGTACAACAACAAAGCTTTCTACATATCCACTCCTTTTACAAAGAAACTCGTAAATAATGTCACGCAAAAGACGTGAAATTAAAGATGAAGAAAAACGCATCAACCATCAAAGTTTTGATGAAACATAACTTAACATACATTTCCCCTGACTTGATGAAATTCCTGCTCCCAACGTTGCCCTTTCTGGAGACCGTCATGAATATGTACGTCCTAATGATGAGATGGAAATCGTCAGCTCTGCTGTAAGTCAAATCGAGTACCCGCCGTTTCGAGGGTACGCCGGTACTTGCGTAACATTCCAAAAGGCGTCCGGAACATTTTGGACCGGAAGATTTTAATTAAGTGAGTTGTAAAAGGAGTGTTGCAAGAACCCCTTTAAGTCTCTAAATCTTTTCTCTAAATTGAATATTTCAAAATGACCTCTTCAAAAGGGAAAAACTTCTAAGAGGGTAATTGGAATTTAGATTACAGATTTTCTTTTCCGCTGTTTATTTTTTGGTTAATAGTGCTATATTCGAAGGTTTTTAATGTCAAAAAGGTAAATTGCAAATTGAAAAAGAAAATATCTAAAAACAAAGCCTCAAGGCAGAACATACACAAAAAGAAAATATCATATCAAATAAGACGAAAGCAGCACATCTCACGCAACAACTTGTTTGTTGGAACATTGGCTGGTTAGTTTTTCCAGTATTTTAAAGACATAAGGCTTATTTTGGTTTGCAGTGGTAATTTTTGTAAATTTTCACTTTAAAATGTTTCTTTTGTTTGATCTTTATAACTTTCTAATAACCTTCAAGACAATTTTAGTTGATCATTCAAGGTAACGTTGATTGGAAGAGGTGTTTAATTTCATTGGTGAAAGTATGGAACGGCATTAAAATAACCATGAACGATGAGAAAATGTTTGACCGACGATATCCTTTGTAATGTAGAAAATAGTTGGGGGTGCTATATATATTTATATATTTAAAAATTAATAAGCAACATTATGTGCCAAGCCTTCGGGCTAACTTTTAGGCCACCATTAAGCCTGGTAAAAAATAAAACCCGAAATAAGAACATCAACAATGCATTACCAAAAACAATAGTTATACCTAATGAAGAGTACGCTAAATTCTAAAATAATTTTATAATAACTAAACTTAGATCTTCAACGTTTACGAATACAATATGTAAAATGTATCATATCGTCGTTGTCAAAACAATACCACCTATCTTCAACTTTTTATGAAAATGGGTTAGTAACGGTAACGCATTCTACAGGTTGAAATACTCACTAAGGAAGGTATGTATTAAAGTCAGCAACATGGCAGAGTATGATGACTTTTTGATACTTCTCTTCAATAGTTCTGAAAAAAAATCGCCATTTCTACAATCGGCGCGGTTTTTTTTTCCTCCTGTAAAATCGCCCAAAGTGTACATAGGCGGTATTGTTTTGACAGCGACGATACCTGACTGTTGAAAGTTCAAGCCACAACTAGTTTAAGCTCAGACATATCCATTAGAACAGGACGCATTGTTACAAATTAATTAATTAATTGGAATATTTAACAGCATCAATCCAATACTGATTACTAAGTAAGTAATTGAGTCACAGCTGTTCCAATTACAATTATAGGTGTTTAAACTTCAAATAAATCAATTTATTAATGAATATTGCTTTTAATTAAATAAGATAGTTTATTGATTTGTTTCCTATATAATTATTTTCTACCGTTAATAGACTAGTTTAGCCTTCAAACATACAACTTTTGTCGTATCTGCTTTGGTAATAACTTAGGTAGGGGCAGTTAACCACACGCAGTGGGGTTAACTGTGAGGTAGTAGTTACCATAACAACCTTCAAAACCCAAATTTGCGGGTTCGCAGCCTATCAGGTGACCTTAGAATTTTTTTAAAGAGAGTAAAAAATTCTTAGGTAAAATGAAGCTTCCGAGCTGTGAAAGGTACATTAACAAGTACCTTGTTACAAGTAGGATCACTATCCTAATTATGTTATACCTGGATAGGCAAAATTTAGGACTACCACTGCAGCATCGTCCGATCATCAGAAGCAGCATAAAGTGACTTTATTAATAAATTATAAACCGTTATTATATTGTATCATTATTTATTTTATTTTCTATCATTAATGGCCGCTAACGCTGAACTATGAACAAACTCTTCAGGTATTAGAAAACAAGGTGTTACGTATAATGTTCGGTCCAAAAAAGGGGGATATAGGAGATTACATGCGAATTGCGAAGCATGCATCCAGTAAATATTATTCAGGTGATAGTGTCACGAATATTAAGATGGGCCTGTAAAGTTGTTGGGCTAGGTAAGAAACAAATTCTCAACATGTTAATAGGCGCTGTTCCGACTGGGAAGCGTCTGAGGGGTAGACCGTGGCGTAGGTGGGAGGATTGCATTAGGGTAGTGTTCGTGGAGAGACGTTTGTAAGCAGAGATTAGTAATATCGGCATCGTACCTTCGGGTTTGCTAAGCCTTGTTATTACTATCGTTAATAGACTAATGTCTAAAAATTACACAACTTTGGTCATATGACTTATTTTAATGGCTCCGTTTATTTCACAAGTATAAAATGTATTTGTAATTAAATAAATTTACGTATCATTAATTGCTTAAGTTTTCTATCAGCGTCAATATAATTCCAGATGATTTGAAAGTGAAAGAAAGTTTAGATTTGTTTCTAAAGCACTAATCTGAAACTTTCAACTTTGAAGAAGTCTAAAACTCCTAACCGTTTAATTGAATAGTACTAATTAAATTTGAATTTGAATTTGAAAATTTGTTTCTATTAGAAATAAGTTATAATAATATATTATTACTAATCGTTTCAAATGCAATGGCAAGACAAGGAGATAAAAATTTGACTACGATTCAGAGTATTTTAAAGAAACTAGGGAATAGCCCCTGCCTTCCTAACGGCGGACCAGCCCCCGTTTTACAAATTATAAAGTTGCTTATTTAATTGTACTGCAGTTGGTACTTAACGTATTAGCAGAGCTACCCCCATATACTTGTAGGAATTGAACTTCAGTTTAGTTCTTATGTATTAATCCCATAGTGAGCTTCTTGAAATATGAGTACCCGTATGTGTATAGATATACCAATATGAGATATTGAGTATTTTACATAAAATGAAATAATCTGGTGATAAATCAGGGGGGAACGGAGTACATGTCCTTTGATTCTCCGGGCACGTCATTGTCGAATGAATATTGGACTATATCTCGCAGCAAGGACTTCAAGTACATAAGTGTCTATATAAATTAGACACTCGACAAGGATATAGAAATGAAGGTATCCAGAGGAAGGAAAATCATTAGGATCCTCAACTCGGTCGAATAAAGGCGTCTCGCTAGGAATCAAAAAGAAAATATATCATTATTTTCTTTTGGGGACAACCCTATATGGGGCCGAAATATGGATAGTAAAAAGACAAGTTGCCCGTAAACTGCTTGCTTTTGAGATGGACTTTCAAAGACGTATCTGTGGCATCTGAAGTCTCCAACACATATCCAATAGTGTTATGAGAGAAACTATAGGGCAGGAGAAGAATGTATTATACGAAATAGAGTCCAGGAGACTTCAATGGTTTGGCCATCTGATGAGAATGAGCGACAAGAGGAGGCCAAAGAAACTCTTGCTCTACAAACCAAATTATAGAATAAAGAGAGGAAGACCTAGGAAGACATGGATGGATGATGTAAGAGTAGGAATGGCAACAAGAGGGCTACGAGAGGAAGAAGAAGAATGGAGCGATAGGAAGTATTGGCGGGAAGAGATTTTGGGTATCGGAATACATTAATTGTACAAAAACCCGAATAAATAAAACAAAAGTGAAATAATGCATTTTTTTATTTTGAGTTTTTGTTTTCTATATAAAAAAATATTGTAGTTTATATAAAAAAAGTGTTTATCTCATTTCAGTGCATTCTCTCTATTCAAATAACAGTCACAGAATCGAATTGGAATAAGAATAGCTCATTTATTTTATAAATCGACATATTTCATTAAAATAAAAGAAAAAATTGTCATTTTTTTTAAATGTTTATATTTAACTGATCAAATACGACAAAAAAGCTTTTAAAAAAGTAGTTCGTTGCTAAGAAACGCCGATAAAATGTTATATCCCTACAAACCTTTTCACAATATAGACAGAATCAAAAAGTTTTTTAATGAAAATGTCATTTACGATGACGGCATTACACTAAAGAAAGCCTGAAAAAGCTTAACATTCTTCCCCTAAATTAAGAAAGTTTTTTATTGGTCTCTGATAGCAAGTAATCATAAAAACTGATAAATATAAACTATGAAGTGGTTTAATTATATTATAATTAATATAATGAGAAAAAATGATTAATATTTTTTATTTAGTAATATATTATAGTAATACTTCCTTACTTACTCCTTGGCACTATGGCCTCACCCACCACTGCCTGCCAATCACTCCGGCCCATATCCAGTCTTCTCCAATGTCTAATTCCAAGCTGGTAAAGACCGGCCTCCACAACATATAGCCATCGGAGACACAAAATATTATTTGAAACGGTTTAACATTATAAGAATAGACGCGTGTGATGGAAGATGGACCGTATTGACGCGTGTGATCAAGTAAATGGGCTAAGCGATACATAATGACATGTGAAAATGACAAGTAGAGAAACTACCCACTGGTAGTACTCAAATCACAAGTTCAACTAAGAAGTCACGGGGCCATCTTCTTTTCAGACGCCTCGGAGGATTATCGGGAATTGAAGAGGAAGCTAGGTTTGAAACTAGAGGGTTTGAGTGGAAATGAAGTTTGTTATGAAAGGATAGATAGCGGGTTCGGGCCAAATCAGCAACAAATGGGACATTAAGGTCGTTATGGATGATTTTATTCTTAACAAAATAAGGAGCGTTGAGGATTTTACGAAGGATTTTGGATTGTAGGGATTGAATACGAGAGGAATTCAAAAAAAAAAATCACCTAGCCATCTAGTACGGGGCCTTCCTTTGGGTCTTCTACCACCGAGCTTCCCAAACAACAGTCTTCTGGGGATTCTTGTTTCTGGCATCCTCACCACATGTCCTAACCATCTCAATCGAGCTCTTTTTATGTATGAAGCTAAGTCTGGTTCATTAAAAATGTATATTGTAATCTGCAATAAAACTGACAAATTTAGCGAAAGTAGTAAATAATAACGGAGTGTAACAATGTAATGTAGAGTGAGGAAAAATGCTTACATTTAAATGATTTCTGTCATTTATTTTTTATATTGTTATAATGTGTATCCATGGAAGGGTAATGGGCTCAGCACAAGGTATGGACGTTCTGTTATGCATGGATGTGATAAGGCCGAAATTACGCTAAACGGACACATTTTTTCTTTACTTCGTAGAGGCTGGGCGATCCCCAAGAGGTCAAAACATAATAAATAATTTTCTACCAAAGCTAGTTTCGAACTCGCAACAATAGACCAGAGAGAGGTGAGCGTTCATTATCTAATGAAATAAAAAATGTTTCCGTGGAAACTAAACAAGTGAAAGTTGATACTCGAACTGAACTCGATATCGTTTTTTAAATTCATTTGTTCCTACACTTTCCTGTTATTTTTAGAAGGAACACAAAAACACAAAATTGGGCTGCTATTCAAATAGATCATGGGAACTGCCATTTGTACATCCATTAATATTTTGTTATTAAAAAATATATTAAAAAAATATATATGATATTGCTGAGATGGCTGAAATTTTGTATACGCGGGTATTGGGGCACATTGCGAGAGATAGGTGTAAAGCCAATTATTATTTTCAGCATTGGCATTGCCTTTTGTGTGACACTAGCGCACTCTTAGCTGACATGTGTCAACTACAGCTTTGTGAAAGCCCAAATGGAAGCTTTATTGTTTAACCCCATCTGTAGTGAATTAGGTTTCGTGTTCAATGCTTCAATTCTCTTCTCACGAGAATCGAACCTGCAGCCTTCTCCGATTCTCCTACATTACTTACTAATACTATTACTATTACTTAATATAACTATTGTTAGTATTATTAGTACTAAAAGTTAGTATGAAGCATTGGCAAGTTATGATAGTACGAGAGTAAGAAGAATAGAGCGAGGAGTAGGTGGGAGGGTTTTATTTGGTCTTCGGGTCCGCTAAACCATTTGTTATTATTATATATATATATATATATATATATATATATATATATATATACATATAATAATGGATATATAATCAACGAATATTGGATCGGTGAAGAGAATGGATTTGCCTGGCTTGGATACGAACCTTGCTCAGGGGTTAGAGCACCGCGGTAGAGACGCGGGCGACCCGGGTTCGAATCCCGACCAGGACATTATCATTTCTCTTCAAAATAAAAATATTTAAAAATTGATCAAAAGAATAATAAAAAATATATATATGTGTGTGTGTGTGTGTACAGGACCTGACTGGATTCTGATTTGTGAGAGTATGTGTGTTTGAATGTATAAAAAGAAGAGTGAAATCATTGAGCGGGCTTAATATACTATGGCGTATGTCAGAGCCATTATCGCCGGGTGAAAGCGGCGCTGCGATTGGACGCCTGTGAAAGGGGCCTCCGGATTGGCTCAGCGATTTAACTTTCATTCCAATTGGCTGTTATATATTTTTCCTCAGGGCAGCTTCCAATATCAATGAATCTTTTTCGGTGTGACATTTTCACTAAAATGGCAATGAATGATTGCGAGAATATTTGATGATTTATATTTGGATTTCATGAATATATTTCTTTTCTTTTTTTCAAATCCTTATATCTGGATGTATTTGTAAAAATGTTCTTAAAATGAATGTGCTATGTTATTATAATTAAAAGGATTAGTGAGCTCGAAAATACCGTACTTTCTTAACTGTGTTCAAAGTAGAAATAAGCAAGTGCAACAAAGATCCTTCATGAGTTGAAAAGTTTTATTTTTATTTTTAGAGTTATTAGGAAAAAAATCAAACAAAAATGCTCCATTTTACTTTCATCATCTTCGCTTCACTTCAGCTGACTTCCCACCAAGTTTAGAATGCTAATCAGTAAATCCTCTCGAACAATATTGCAAAGTTTCAAAACTTTCGGAATTCAGTTCCAAAGGTCAAAATATGCGTAATTAGCCTGGACTATTAATCATGGCCTATGTTACCAATTATAAATTCTTCACTGGTATAGATTTATAGTACTTTTCAAGAATATAGTGAGATTAAAACAAATATACATATAACAATAAAACGTATGAAGGGTCTTGGGTTTAGTACATGGTAGAGACAGCTCTGTTTTAAGGAGAACGTTTGTGCAAGTTGGTGCATTGTCAGAGATCACTCTCTAACGCCTGGTTTTCCCCGAATTCAGCTCGGTGAGCCCTAGAAAGGGTCTACTGGTTCAACAATGTATATTTATTATTTATTTAATTTACGGACAGACCTACGGAAATTTCTAATATTAATATATAGTGAGATTCAATTAACCGAAATTAAATATTTTTTTTTTATAAATAACTAATTTACACTCTAATTGCACGAAGACTTGAAAAACCGGAAATCAAGGAACAGTTGAAGTTACGAAAATTGTTTTATTCGGTCATAGTCGAGATTAATAAGTTCGAACGCATAGTACGCAAATTTTGAAAATTGGATGGTAGTTTTATAAATTCTATCAAACTGTGCTATGGGGGGGGGGCGAAACTTCGCAAATTATTACGATATTGATGGATAACTATCGTTTTAAGGTATTCGAAAATAAGGTTTAATAGGACTGTACAACAGCCAATGAAGGGTCTTAGGTTCAATGCGTGGAAGAGACTGTACTGTATCTAGGACTACAATTGTCCAGGGAGGTAAATTGTCCGAGATCACGCTCAACCGTCAGGTTTTATCACCATTAACATTTTATAAATTGATATTATTACACATTTTATGGAAGCTGGTTGAGATGAATATATATAGTTGTTAACAGATTAAATAATTTATTTTTCACAGCTGGATTTGAACCCGGGATCCTCACCATAGCAACTCAATGCTCTACGACTAAGCTACCTCAATCCCTAAATAATTTAATAATTTAGAAAAAACAAAACAAATATATCAAAATACAGGCTGATTAGAAAAATATGCCTTGTATATACTGGCTGGTTGAGTGGAATCTATAAACATTTTTAAAAATTTGAATAGATTCTTGATGAATAGCATCCGCAAATAATAAAAAAAAGAAAGTATTTATTGAAATTTACAACTGTATACATCAAGTAAAAAAATGAAAGATAAATAATGTCCCGAGATAAAGACAAGTTGAGAAAATATCCAGTGGTAGTACTCAAATAAAAAGTTCACCTTAGGCCACGAGGCCATCTTTTCAGAAGCCTCAGAGGATTATCAGGAATTGAAGAGGTTGCGAGGTTTGAAACTAATGGGTTTGAGTGGATATCTGATTTTGGCCAAATCAGCAATAAACGGGACATAAGGTCATTATGGATTACTTTGTTCGTAACAAAGTAAGAAGCATCGAGGATTTTACGAAGGATTGAATACGAGACGAATTCGATGGCTTAGTGGAGCCCCAAAGCTGTGTTCCATAAGTCCAAATGGGTCTAATGATTGTCATGTATATGAGTCTTTTGTAATTAATCAGGAGCTTAGAGGGTTTTTCTAGTAAATGTTGTAGCCTGAAACGGCGAGCTGTTTCTTGTCGTTTCAGTCTAGTATGATGATTACAAGTTAAGCGTTTGTCAAGGTGTAGTCCTAAGTACCGGGGCTGATCTACAGGAATCAGTGGGATGCTATTAAACGATAATTTTTTTCATTCTTTGAAAAAGTAAAAGACAAAACAAAGCGATATTATCTGTTTGTAGATTGCCCCCCACTGATCTAAAAACGCATTTAGAGGATAAATCAAATCGCAATAAAATGCCACAGCCTTCAACAAACTGTTCATAGTTGTTTCCGGCGTCGAGCCTTTTATTCGCCGAGTGTTTTATTATTGTAATATCATTAACAGTTTTATTAAAATACTAATTACGCATTCTGAGTAATGTGCTGGTTCGTATTCACGTTGCTCAGTTGTCGTATTCCCCTCAGCTTGGCTAATCCTTACTGAACGTAATGATGCATTGAAAAGCCTCGGGATGAGGAGTGCAGTAATTAGGCTAATAGCTCATCAGGTGATAGTGTGCTCGCTGCAGTAGTTCCGGGTTACATCTCTTCCTTGGGGAGCTAGCTTATACCTATTATCTGGAGAAGGTGAGTGGGAATCATTAAGTTCCTTTTATAGTATACGTGTGTGTGTATATATATATATATATATATATATATATATATATATATATATATATATAGATATCTATAAAAATCTCTTGTCGCGATGTTTGTTCGGGCTAATCTCCAAAACTACTGGACCGCTTTATTTTATTTCGATTAATGACCGCGATATTTTTTTTGCAAAATTATATTTTTTTCTAACCTGCTGCATTTCTGATATGTTGCAAAGGCATGTATGTGTGAGTAGTGTAAATCCATATTTGCAACAAAAAAAAACGGACGGGAATACTTTTAGTGGCCGATAAAAAATTTTCGGAGTTCTTTCAGCTTTTGGCCTGCATCTCCTAATCGGTGCGTTATTGGAAAAAAAAACTGTGTAACTTTTTTTAAAGTAGATTCAATTTTCTATAATCTGAGCCCAAATGCAGCTCTGAAGGTCAAACAGATCCTCAGTAAAGTTCCAATATACTAATTGTTAACCGGAATCTTAGCTCTATCTAATATAAAAAATTGTCGTTTCATAGTGTTTGTAACAAAACTCCTCCGAAACGACTTGATTCTTATGAAATTTATTGTGTATATTCAGTAGGTCTAAGAATAGGACGTAAACTATTTTTCATACCCCTAAGTTAATTATTAATTATTATATACTATAGTTTGGTATAATATGAATAAAATGTGAAATCAAAAATCTATGATATTCATTTTTTCATTCATTCATTATTTCTTTAAAATTCAAATTTTAACTAATATTTTTAAAAACTATTATGACAGCCACAGCCACGCGTGGCTGGGTCAGTTAGTATATTTATATAAAAGTGTGTGAACTTACAGCTCCTTCAAAAAAACAACTTTTAGGTACTAAACCTTTAGTACCAATTGCATTTTTAGCATCTTTTTATTTCAGGAACGACATATCCGATATTCCATTATGTTTTTATTTTTTTTTAATAAAGTCATATTTTTATAACTTTATATAGATTTATAGAAGTTTTATGGAAATAATAACATGAGTCGAAATAAAAAAAAAGTTTCAAGTTTCTTAAAAGTTTTATAATGGTTAATAAATGCTAATTATTATTTTTTAATAATTGTTATGTTTTAATTATTTTTTTTAAGAGATAAGATTTGTCCTGGCCGGGTAGGTCTTTTGTGTTATGGCGTTGTTCTTTTGAAGGAGCAAATGTCGCAGCTTAAATAGCAAATAAGTGTATACATTCGACCTAAAAGCAATGCTCTTTTTTCTTTTTACGAAAAGGGCTTAAAGACCACGCGAATATCATAACTTTACTGCTTCTAACTCATCTGTTTCCTCTTTTCCCATATGTCCTTCATGAGCTTTGCGATCCTAAGTTTTCTCTCCTCAGACCACGCAAGATCCTTTTTGGGGCGCTTTTTCCCAAGAACCTTTATTCCCTTAAGCGTCCTTCTGTATTCATCTCTGTCAAAACAATCATGGTCTGTTAGCCCAACTTGGTCCATATCATCCTTAAGTTGTTTGAAATATCCTGTTGAATTTTTGTGACAGTGGATTCGCTGAAAATTTTTATGGTTTAGTCTTTCAGGATTCATCCTTATCATGTGTTCATAGAACATTAGCTTCCTACCCTTACGCCAGTTTCTAAGTCTGTTGTTTCCTTATAGATTTCTTGATTCGACTTCAACCTATATCATTCAGGTGTTCTCCTAGGTCCGTAGATCTTCTTAGAATTCTTCTTTCTATTTTCAGAAGCCTCTCTAGGCTGGGAAGACAAGAGGTTTCTGTTCCATAAAGTATCACCGGCTTGATGACTGTGTTATAAAGTCGTATTCTAGCTTTAATAGATAAGTTCTTCTTGTTATAAAAATTACTGGTGGCGAAGCTTAATATCTCCATGTTGGCGACTTTTTCCTTAAACCCTTCTCTCCGATCCATTGCTGCATATTTTTTTTATTTTTTTTCAGAACCTCCTTTATTATATGAATTACAAATTACAAATAGGTCGTAAAAACTATGGCTTCTATATAAATAAAACCTTCTGTTACCTTTCGCTATTTTAAGGCGTTACATCGGGCTGAGTCCGCTGAAGGCGGTTTTTACTCGAACCGGCACAAGGCCGCTGACATTATATAATACAGAACGGTGAGGGACAGGTGGATCAAGTGACAGTTGTAGAAAGAAGAAAGGGGAGGAAGGAAGGAGGAAAAGGAAGGAAGGATAAGGACAAGAGAGTACTAATCCCATCCCTTTAACTTTTTTTTTTTTTAAATTATTTTATTGAATTGTACAACTGTAATATATACATCTAGTACAAGGGCTGTATGAATAATAAATGCATGAAAGGATGTGTAGAGGCACTACCCATTGGCAGCACTCTAATTACATTTCTATTATAAAAGGTCTCGAGGCCATCTTCTCTTCAGACGCCTAGGAGGATTGTCCGGGATGGAATTGGAGCCAAGGATGGAAACTAGTGGGTTTGGATGGGCCTGGAGTTTATTATGGAATGATAGGTATCTGGAATGGGCTAAATCGGTAACATATGGAACATTCAGGTCATTATGGATGGTTTTATTTGTGACAAAATAAGGAGCGTTTAGGATTTTGTGAAGGATTTTGGATTGCAAGGATTGAATACGAGAGGAATTTGATGGTTTGGTGGAGCCCCACAGTTCAATTCCGTAAGTCCATATAGGTCTTATTACAGTAACATAAATAAGTCTTTTTTAATTGATTTGAAGCTTTGAGCGTTTGTCTAGTATGTGTTGAAGCAGTCGGAAGCGTCGAGCTGTTTCTTGTCTTTTCAGTCTTGTGTGAGGGTTCCAAGTAAGACGTTTGTCTAAGTTGAGTCCTAGGTAGCGGATCTGTTCACCAGGGATAAGTGGAGTACTATTAAAGGATACAGTAGGACAGGAAGTCATGGGTTTTCGGCGAAGGGTAAAGGTAATTTGATGGGACTTTTTGGAATTGATTTTAATTCTCCAATTCCGACACCATTCTTCGAGGCTTGATAAATGTGATTGAAGGGATTGGGATGCAATATATGGGTCGTTATTAACTGATAACACACATGTGTCATCAGCATAGGTGGAGACGAAGGTGTTAGGATGGGTTGGGATGTCAGCTGTATATACTGTGTAGAGGATAGGACCGAGGATGCTACCTTGAGGAACACCAGCAGACTGGGAATAGAGAGGAGAGTAGGAACCATTATGATTTACTTTAAATGTTCTGTCAGTTAGAAAGGAGCGAATGATCAAAAAGTATGTAGGAGGAAGGAACCCTTTAACTTAATTCAGTTTCTTACATTTTATTAAATGCAAAATATTCAATATCTCAAATCAATACTAAGTGGGCAGTCATATTATAATAGGTTCACTAGAGTGACAAGATAAGTACTGAACTGAATGCTAGAATACAGTCTGGGTTACTTTAATAAAACATTAAGTACCTACTGTACTGTACAATTGAAGGAATGGTTATATAGTACGTTATATAGTACGTTATATAGTACGTTATATAGTACGTTATATAGTACGTTAAACAGGGGTTGGTCCGCGGGAAGTACTTGCTACTGGCTGAAAGTAACGCTTTAGTTTATATTTAAAAAAATCAATCATCATCATCATCATAGTCGTTCCTCTCTACCGCTCTGCAGTGTGAGATTTCTTTCTGTATAGCCCGGACCACACCGTACGATCTTCTACCATTTCTCTCCTTCTATTCCATTCCAGACTTCTCTTTGCGAAGCTTTCCTTAATACCATCTTTGCAGTTACGTCGGGGTCTTCCTCTGGACCTTCTTCCTTTAACCTTAGCCTCGTATGTCATCTTGGCCAGCCTGTTATTTTCCATTCTTAAAACATGTCCAAACCATCTTAGAGTGTTTTCTTCAATGACTTTTTTAAAAGAAGTCAAGGGTGTGTCTTTACACCCTTTAAGGGCCAGCCCCCCATACCAGACTTAGGTGTTTGGGCCGATACCCCACACACTGAATAACAAAAACCAAAAGAAAAGAAATGAGAAGCACCAGACAGATTTTATGGAATAAAAAAATCAATGAAAATATCGCAAAGATAGAGATATATATTTGCACACAAATCGCTCCTCAAAAAAATTAATTTTTCAATAGAAGTATTTGAAAGTTCCATACCTTGTCAAAAATAAGACATATGAGTTATAAAATTAAAAATTTGGGTATTGATAAAGCAAATCATTCCTATTATAATGATGGTATTGAGATGCTTTTATTAACCATTAAAATCTTGAAACTTTTTTTAATTTTAACTTATGTCATTATTTCCATAAAACTTCAAGTGCAAACATGATACAACTCAAAATATCAGTTATGTCTTTCCTGAGTTATAAAGCTTCAACCAATACAATAACTACTCAACCCTGAGAAATGTGAATATTTGAGATATGTCCTTCCTTGTTCTTTTGAAGGGGCGATACATAATTTTTATAATAATATATTATATTCTGCTTCCTAATCAAAGCACAGAGCCATTATAAGAGTGCACTAGTAGAGAGCACCACCTTAGCCCTCGACCTGCGGGGTCGTTAGGCACAGTGTCTCGGAAGAGCTACTTCATCTAACGAGGGCTTTGTCTAGATCCAGGCTATTACAGTTCCACTTTTAGCTTTTGAGAAGTCACAAAGTGCCCTTCTTAGCAACGGTAGAAGTAGTCACATAATATGGTGCGATATGAGATTTATACAACTGTACTTTAACCTTACTATAATAATAATAACCTAAAAAAACCCGTACTACTACAACTAAAGAAGGGTCTGGGGTTCAGTACGTGGTAGAGACTTTACTGTTTCTCGGACAACGGTTGTGCAGGGAGCTGATTTTCCCTAGATCGCGCTCAACCGCCAGATTTTCCCCCCTTTTAGAGGCTGGGTGAGCCCCAGGAAGGTCCTAGATCCTATATGATCCACCTCCGGCTGCTAACAGACTAAATAAAGTCTTCCCATCAGCGGAATTTGAACCCAGGATATACGGCATGGCAACTCAGCCCTCTACCACTGAGCAAGTCCGCTCCCTATAATAGTAATAGTAATATAATTTGTTAAAAATACTTTTTTGATAGTTCAGATAAAAAAACGTAATAGTTGCATTTCACCATGCCCTCAAATAGAATCTATAGGCCCCTACTAAAGATCAATCGAAATACGACGCTGTTTGGCAAGTCTTAAGTCTCTATTAAAAGAAAAAATGTTAAAAAGTCAGTTTTGTAAATACTCTTAATGTTTATGTAATCTTTATATTTATGTAATGTATAGACAGATGTTAATTTTTGATTATAAACGAATAAAAGTTATAAGTATTGTAATGGAGAGCTTATAGTGTATAAGAAATATTGTTATACAGGATCTATAAAGAAGTTGTTAGTGAATGCTTTTTGTTGTGAAGAATCCTAGGTCAGACAGCAGCGCCCCTGGCCGTATGAACCTGTATCTGCCTGTCAGAAAGATGTTCTCACATGAGAGTTAAGTTGATACTAGACAAAGTTTGAGTACCATTGTCATCTCAATGTATATTTTTCACGAATATAAAAAGATCTTAAAATCATTAGTGCATAATAATCTACTAAAATTAATCTATAAACTCAATAATAAAATTTAATTATAAAATATAAAGTAATTATATAGATTTTCTTCTTCCTTTAAAATCAAGTAGCTCCAAAATGACAATCGAGTTCTGAATTAATCAAAACAGTCTATAAGTTGACGAGACTAGATTGACAATCCAAAATATTATTCCCAAATAATTGGGGTAGGTTTCTTCAACGAATACATGACATTGTACATTATTTTTTACTCCCTTTAAAATATTTAAGGCCACCCGGCGGGCTACTGACGTCTTCTTGGGCATATAAGGTTGTTATGTTAACCAGAACACCACTGGTGATCCTCTTTCGGCGAATTTAAGGTATTATTTACACAGGGAAAATAATGGTCCGGGTGGAGGTGAAGGAAATAATTCCTTAAATAGTCATAAGCTATTCATTTATTTATCAGGTTATCCAGGTTATAATATATATTATTATGTTATATTCATTATTCATAAATATATAGTTCATCTGAGTTAAGTAAGTACTAAAGAGTTATAATAAATACGATCAATGATTCAATATATACATTGAGAAGTCCACTTAATGATTCAGATGTAATAGAGGATTGCCATAAAATAGATAACAAAACTGAAATTACGACTTTTCTGTGAAACGAGGGTAGATTACGTCTATAGGTAGTTCTTCGGCCTAGCCGCCTCCGGATCTTCTGCGCCTAGCGTCGTTCGCGGGTTCTTCTTCCGTCTCGCCGCTCCGTCCTCTTCGGGATCTGTTCAGAGAGTGCCTTTTTAAAGGTTGATTTTTGGACCTCCCTCTTTGGTACTTCCTCGCCCACCTTGACCATGTGGGCAAACCTGGGATAGAACATAAGAGTTATTTTTAAAACAAAATATTCTAACTGTTAACCTTTGAGCGATATGTATTTTAATCAGAAATAAGAGTTATTTAGCGATTTTTATTTTTTCTCTTAAAAAATTAAAATCACGCGTGATGAATTTCTATGTTTACCCATCGAAAGAGGATCCGACTAAATAAAAGTCATGGCCTGCAGCAGGATTTGAACCAGGATTTCCGGCATGGCAACTCAGTGCTCTACCACTGAGCCACTCCGCTCCTGAATTATAATAAATCGTTTCTAATATTAACTATAACGTTTTTCTTAGTTTAGTTATTTACGTTATTACTTTGACATAATATTTTAATTATTTAAATGTAGAATAATGGTTTTAGCAAGAATAGTTGATATCGATTGAGGAGTTAGCAAGGCTTGGTTGTTTTTGATTGGAATTGACTGAACATCTAAGGACGTGACTTAAGCCTAAGTGGGAGAGATCTTCCCTTCTTGGTATAGTTAAAATTAACTTTTAAGTCAATTGTTCATCTATATTATAACCTTTTAAACGAAATTTGTTCATAAAATTCGATGAAGATACTTATAATCTATTATTCTATTTATCTATTGTTTGTTTATTAAGTATCGGTCAATATAAATAAATATCGCTGTGCTTTAATAAAATAAACATGATTAATCAATTCTATCGATTAATTTATTTATTTTGTTTTCTTAATGAATATTTGTCATTTTATAAATGCAATGTTCTGTCCTTTATGAGCTTAATATCTTATTTATTTCTTTTTGGATACCAACTTACTATTTACTGATTTAAATGTCCGTCAATTTTTTAGGCTGGATTCTTTTCCGAAGGGTTGGTGTATATTTACAAATTTACTATTCGATCAGCTTGATACCTTAATTCAACCATCCATTCGTGACCATAAATATATAATGTAACAGGGTTAAGTTATTAATCTATATATAACTTAACTTAAACCAGACAATGAATATATTTTATTAACACAATTACTTATTTTGAATACCATTTAATACATACATTAAGACATGAGCAATAATGATTCAGATAAAGAGAGGTTTGTACATATGTACAATTTAATTTATATGCAATATAAAAAATAAATAAAACATCGTCTCTATATATCTTGTATAAACGAAGACTTGAAATCTTCATACCTTCAGAAATCTTTACAATACTAATATTAAAAACAGAATCCTGAAATTTCAGGGTCTTATAAACAAACCTTTTCCGATAAAAACAGGGATAAGACAAGAAGACGGCTTGTCTCCCATAGTTTGCAACATAGTCCTGGATAAAATCCTGAAGGAATTCTGGGAAAAAATAGCTCAGGAGCCACAGTAGGGAACAAAATCAATCAGATAACAGTCAGTTGTAGGCCGTTTGCAGACGATCTCGCACTTTCGGCAGAATCAGAAGAAGCGGCTATTAGTCAAATAAATACCCTACAAATAATTACAGAAAAAGCAGGCCTACAAATATCATACTAAAAAACAGAGCTCATGACTACTGCATTTTAAATTTAATGACTACAAATAAATTTAAAGAAAAAAACAGTAAACGCCAACTATGGAAAAATAAAAGCAACCAGAAAATTTAAGTATTTTGAAGAAATAATATGTTACAACGGTTCTGAGAAAGTAAGCATCCGAGAGAAAATAAAAAAATTAGAAAATGTAAGCTTTCAAAACGGCAAAATTTACAATAAAAAGAACCTCTTCTTCAATGCAATGTTAAGGCGTTACAATGTTGTGATAAATCCTGTGATTTTATATACGATGGAGATCACATGCCCAACTTGGAAAGGAGGATCTTAAGAAAAATCTACGGCCCAGGATGGTTATAACACTTTATAACACTGGAAGGTTAATGGTGAAGTTCTAAAGAAGAGATCTACTGAGAAATCAAAGACCTGGAAACCGAGATAAGAATCAGAAGGCTGATGTTCTAGTGGCACATGAACAGGATGAAGGAGGAAAGATTGCACAAAAAGATCTTTAACATAATTTTTAGCTACAAAAGCGTGGGAGGATACACGAAGCAAATAAGAGAAGAATTTAAGAACCTTAAAATGTCAGATGCCAACTGTCTCCATACCTAAAAATTCCATAAAATATACATATTTAAGTATGGACAGAGGTATCCCCTTTTGAACTTTTTCAGTTCTATTGAACTTACTGGCCTATTGTGGTTGGTTTCATCAGGTATCAATTTGGAATTCTCAAATTCCTCGCCTTTTTATTCAGGCTTTGATCAATCACTTTGATCCTTCACTTACTCATTCTTATTCTTCTACCTTTTTATACTCACTGAATCTCTTTTTAGTTTCATAAAATATTTGTATGATTATTAGATGACTGTATAAATAATAATAAAAAAATGACCAGGTTGTAGGTAAAAAAATAATTTTCTCAAGTACTGAAACTGAAGCTTCAACTCACCTTCCCGCCCTTCTTCAGGGCTTGACAATTCACAAAGTAAAATAATTAGAATAAAAAACAAAATAACAAATATAGAATAGAAAAATAAAAAATGGATAAAAACCATTTTAAAATAATTTTAAACTAAAACAATATAAGTGAATGAGAGTAATGAAAATAATTATATTTAGGCAAAAGAATTAGATTTAGAGCAATCTAATAATTAGTAGTTTAAAAAAAGAATATAATGTAATATAATAGATACTATTTAAGGAATTATTCTATTAACACTAATTACTAGACTATTTATTGTTGCGGGCTACTGGGTGTAAATTGAACTAAACTACTACTAAATTCAAGTTACTAAAATTTATTAACAAATTAAAAAGATTACAAGGAAATTATTTAAAACAATTAAATTATTAAACTGATATCAATTTACAATAACAATATTCTACAGATTATAAACTAGGCCTAACTGTTATCTAATTTCTAAAATAATATAAGATATTGCTAGTACTAAATAACTAAACTATTTATATAAATTTGTACAAATACAATGATATTACACTATAGTTTACAATTACAAATTAACACTTACAGTTTGCTAATTAAAGTCCACCGACCACTGACGCACAGTTTATTACACTCACTAATTACTTATCACGCTGCCACTGGCTGACACTAACTCACTGTAACTCACACGCACTGTCACTAGTTAACTACTGCTTATTACTCACTTACTACAGACTGATACTAACTGACTCTTCGAAACAGCTGGCCTTTTACATAAGCAAGGTAGATTGGGGTGGGGACACCTAGAACATTCCACGCAATTCTTGATGTGTCTAGACTACACTTTTATCCCTTCCGGCTTATCTTAATCCCTTCAGCCGGCCCCTATATCCCTCTGATCGTAACATTATTATTTAGTATTCATTCTTTCTTTGTCGTTTGGGCCTACTGAGGACCACGAGGCTCGTATCTACTCCTTGGTAAAGTTATAGCCTTCTTCTTTTTCCAATATTCCTTCATTTTCTGGCTATGGGCCAGTTTTCTCTCTTCTGCCCACTTCGTTACTTTGGTCTTCTTACTGGTAAGGGGCAATGGGAAAACTCCTTGTTGGATGGCTTGTCGGAACAGCGGTTGGTTGTGAACTTGCTCCAGTGGGATATTTAGTTGTTCCATATCAGACTTAAATGACGTCATCCATTTGTTCTTAGAAACCTAGCCTCTACCTGTCACTGTGAATATCCGGTTGGTGAGTCTTTCAGGATGCAGGCGGGCCAAGTGTCCATAAAAGGTCAGGGCGCCTTTTCCTCATAGATGTGATGATGTCCTCCCGGTGTTCATATAGTTCATCATTATGACGAATCCTGTAAATGCCTCCTTTATCTCTGATTGACCCTAATATCCTCCTCAGGAACTTTCTCTCTTTTAACTCCAGCTTTCTGAGTGGGCCCTTCCTAATCATTACAATGCACTCGGAAACATACAGAACAGATGGTTTGATGGTCGTGCTGTAGTGTCTAAGTTTGAGGTTTTTGGAGAGGCGCTTAGATGAATAGATACTACGACAGGAGCGATATGCCCTTTCCAACTTAGTACATCTGGTCTCCATGGCTAGGCTTTCACTCTGATTCACAGACATCCATTCTCCCAAGTACTTAACTGCAGGTACTTTTCGTATGGTAGCATGTGTAAGAGGAACTGTAGAAGGGGCCTCCTTGATATTGGTCATAAATTCAGTCTTCTGTATATCTTCAGACCAGTCTTAACAGCTACACTATAAAGACTCTGTGAGTTGTAAGTAGCCTACTCTATATTGTCTTTCATGTACCCAAGCTTAACTCCAGCTTCTGGTGGTAGCATCGTTCTCCATTCCCTAATGATTATTTCCAGGAGACAGTTGAAGAGAATGCAGGAGAGACTATCACCCTGTCTAACTCCTGTTGTGATTGGAAAGCTTTCAGATAGTTCACCTCTGAACCTGATCTTGGATGTCGTGATTTTCTGAGTGGCTTGGACCAGTCGTAGGGTTTCTCATCCAGAACGAGTTCCCATAGTATGGAGAAAAGAGTTTCTCTGTCTACAGAATCATAAGCATTCTGAAAATCTACTAGGACAACCACCCAATGATGTCCACCTCGGCATTTGTAAGCGAGGTTTGGGGAAAATAAATATTTAGTATAACTATTTACATTCACATTTTACTTAATTATTTTTCAAAGTAAAAGCTTAAGGAATTTCAGCTTACGTTGGATTATCTTATAACTGCCTGTGGTGTGTAAAGACCTGTGGTCTAGTGGTTAGCATAACAACCTACTATGCCCAAGAACCTAGGTTTGTAACCCGGCAGGGGGCCCTAGGATTTTTTGGTTATGCCGTCTTTCGGAAGTGACGTAAAACGGGTTCGATGTAAACCGCTATCCTATTTAAGCCTGGATAGGCAAAATTTATAGCTCCCGATGTGGCATCGTCCATAGCAGCATAAAACTGGCGTTAAAAATAAACAAACATATGCCATTGTTTAGCTGTTTATTTTCAATAAATCAAACTTTCTTTTATCTGCCAAATTGTTTCTCTCATATCTCTGGATGGATTTACACCATGCACACAAATATAGCCACAAAAAGTGTTGTTATTATCAAAATGATATAAAAAAAGTTAATAATATTTGGATGCTTATCATTTACAGTTAAAAAAAAAAAATAAAAGAAACTGTACTACTGTAACCCATAAGGGTCTTAGGCTCAGTACATGGTAATGACTGTATTGTTCCAAATAAAACGTTTGCTAAAGAAGCTGATTTGTCCTAGATCACGCCCAACCATCAGGTTTTCCCTCAATTAAGGATCCCAAGGAGAGGTTGGGTGAACTCAGGAAGGTCTGCTGTTTCCATAGGCTTTAATCGGTTAAAAGAAGAAAATTATTAAAAATATTATGGAATCGTTATTTAAACAAATAAATGTTGTTAGCATAAGAAAACATTGACGCCAACACTTATTTTTTATACCGGATACTTTTCATGAACATTTAAAAAAAAATGTCAGCTTATAATTGTATTAAAATACAATTGTACAAATTGTATTATTGTATTATAATACTACTGTAAATTTTGTTTCAATATAAAGATCCTAGCTGTTCTCACGCAGGAAATGCCGAATAATTGTTTCGAAGTGAGAATCAAGCTTTAATCTGGCTTGTTCAAATGCATAATGTTTTTCATTCATTCCGTCGAAATTCACCAATGCGATATTTGATTTGATATTTAAATCCCAACCTTTGCAAATTAAACAATCACTAATTCGACAATCCCGACTCAAAAATTATATTCACTCTGTTTTAATAGGCTCAGTTAGATTGTGCTTCGAGAATATAAATTTTAAATATGACCTATTGAATGGTATATGTGTATTAATTTTTTTCATATAATTATAACAGAAAAATACTTTATTATAATAGGTTACTGTTTATGTCTGTTGTGTATGTTACTATAATAAGTGAGTATTACGTGAGACGTCTTCTAAGACAGTACTTTAAGACTAAGATATCGCACCAATGGATATTGGGTTCTTTCATAGGAATGGGTCATTGGATTCGTTTTCAAAGGAAGAGTTATTTAGTAATACAACTTTATGAACTCAAAAAATTTTTATTTAAAATTTTTACCTTCATTTTCTACCTATTTTTCCAAACATGTTATTAAATTTTCAATTCCAGAACTGAGAAATTCAGGGTTTTATGATAAAATAAACCCTGAAAATCCGTTTTTGACTTGAGAATCATTTTCACAAATTTTACCCTTAAAGAATCGGTCCAAATTTCTGAACAGAGGGAAATCTGTGGGAATAACTCTTGCCGTAGTGAAACACGATTCAGTGATGGTTCACGATGTATATGTGATGGTTTCCCCTCTGTGTAGAAATGAATCATTTATTTATGAGTTAATCTTTGCCACCAGCTGACAATTTCTCAAACTGATAGCGAATGATACGTTCGTTACAACACCCTTTTCTGGAAGGAAGTAATGTTTCTTGCAGTTTGGGAGGCCGAGTGTCCAAGTTTATACTCATAAAAAAAAAAAGTTAAACAAAAATAGCGAGTTTCCTTTGCCATATTTAATGACATACTAAAGAATGTTCTTTCAATTATAGTTATAGTAAATATTATAAAAATATAGAGTATCAATAACGGCTCCTTACAGTCTGTAAACATAAGCATAAAAAACACCTGAAGACCCCTAATTCCTGTTAAAAATAATGAAACGAACCAATACTCATGAAGTAATTTTTACGACATATTAATGATTAATATAAATATATATATTAGGATTAATCTCAACCAACTCAGAATCCCGCAATTTATAATATACAATTTTTAATCTAAATTCGAAGTTTATACACATTGCGTCCACCGACAAGTGACATTTAGATTGTAATCTGCCACATATTTTTGGACGAAAAATCGATTTATTCCACCTCCAGAGCATTTTTTTTTTTTTTTTTTTCTGAACTTCCTTTATTTTCTTAAAAAAGGGGAAGGTCAAAGGAGACGTTAAATAAATGTTAATACATTAGTAGAAAAATTCCAACTAAAAACCTCAAGTCTCAATCCAAAAACCTCTTCATTCCAATTTTCTTTAATTTTTATTGCTTATCACTTTTATCCATTCCGAGAAAAATCTGTATCATAACAAGGGAACGTTTTGGAGCTGGTTTCACATCAGCTCGTACGTTGCCATTTATGCCTGCATGCGAGTGGCATATTCATGCTTTGAATTTTCTGTAAAACGAAGTTTCTTGTCCAAAGTTGTTCTAATACATTTATCACTGATAGTGATCCTGATTTATCAATGCCATTATTTGTTATATGTTCGTATGCCTTCAATATTGCCCATGCTTCACACGCTAAGATAGAGTTTAGTTCGTTCATTCGCTATTGGTATGTGCTTGCTTTCTCCACTATACAACACCCCCCCCCCCCCCCCCCACCGTTCTTTTCCACAAAGTTCTGTCCGTCTGTGAAAATTAATTCATGATTATGGAAATGGTTGAATATGATTTCACCGTACCTATATTTTATCATTTATGGTGTAGGGTTCTTCTGAATTGGTTGCAGTTTTTTTTTATTGTTAATAGGTGGAATTGTCCATGGTGGTGAATACCGTATATCGTCAGGGATTCAATATCCGCTTGTACCGAAATTTTAAAGTGATAGAGATATGCTGCGACTCGGTGGCAAAGTTTTTCTCCTCTGTTTGGAATACTATCTCTAATGTTTGGATTTTCACGGTTTGGTCCAACAAAATAATAGATACCCTTACGCAGAGTATCGTTGCAACTGTGGTCTGGCATTTGTAAACTTTTGGCTGCGTACCGAAGTTTTGTATTGATAAATTATAAAAATGATTATTTAATGAATAGGTCCTAATTATTCTAAAAAGAGTATCGTACGCAATAAATTGATGTATGATAAATGTATAAAAATAATTTAGAAATACCTTATATGAATATAATAACAAATACGGATTAATAATGCGGATATATTTATAGTATAAAGTGTTTCTAAGTTAAGCAATTGTTGAGAAACTACTTGGGAGATCAAAAGCTCGAAAATCTTAAGAGGAATCTGGAAACAGAAAAAGATCTAATTATAGCTAGAGAAACTATTTCAAGATTATCAAGTTCAAGAAAGAGCCAACCCGGAAAAAATAACAGGTTACTGAAGCCCATCTAACCAGTTAATTGAATTAATTAAAAACTCATTATTTCTTACGGTATGCTCTTTTTCCGCCAATTGAGCAGTGCTTAAAGGGAATTTAAAAGTCTGACATAGTTGCTTTATTAGAAAGTTACCGAAACTTCTTAAATGAGTTTCGAGCAAGTTGAGATCTCGTTAGGCCGCTCCAAGGAGATATATCTACCTCTTTCATCAAGCTATTTAGAAACCTTTATTATTATCATTATTATTAAATTATGTTTCTCATTTAATATATAATTAATATTATAGTTAATTACCTATGTAGTAGTTAATTTCGATAAAAATTTTCTCTCTCATTTTTTTTCTCTCCCTTTTTCTCCCCCCCCCTCTCTCTCTCTAACTTATATTACCTTTTCGTCGTGGTAATATCAAGAAAAGGGAGCGGAGTGGTTCAGTGGTAGAGCGCTGAGTTGCCATGTCGAAGGTCCTGGGTTCGAATACCACTGGTAGACTTTAACTTAAACTGTTAGCGGCATATGTAGATTTTCTGGGATCTAGACCCTCCTGGGGCACACCCATCCTCTATAAAGTGGATATCTAAAATAAAAGGGAAAATATCCCTAAAAAAAATCACCCCTTTCAGCGGACTATTCTATTGTGAAACTTCAAACACCCCAAGTAGAAGATGTATTTATATATAAGTTGTATATATTTATAGTTTATATATATTTATATTGTGTAATAATTTCTTAAATAAATAGAGTTTTGAAACAAAAAGTCTTGGCTGCATCAAGGCGTCGCCTCCACTCTTCTCTGTCCTGTGCCAAGATCCTCCAAGCTCTGGATCCAACAATGCTACCTGCATCCTTCTCGACCGTCTGCCCATCTTAATCGTGGCCGTCCGCGTTTCCTTTTTCCGTCAACATACCCAAATAGCAGTCTCTTATGAGTAGCGTTGTCCTTCATTCTGGCCACATGTCCAGCCCATCTAAGCCTAGCTATTCTTATATACTGAACCAGGCCTAGCTCCTGATACATCCGATATATCTCTGCATTCTGCCTGAGTCTAAATTGATCGCCAACTCTAACTGCTCCATATATCCTTCTTAATATTTTTCTTTCGAAGAGAAGTAAACTATTGGCATCTGCCCTGGACAGAGGCCAGGTTTCCGATCCGTTAGTTAAAACCAGCCTTATCATTGTCTTGTAAAGTATCACCTTGGCTCTTCTTGATATCAGATGACTTCTTAAAATTTTTGCCACCCCAAAATAAGATTTATTAGCGATCATAATTCTTCTTTAAACTTCTGCTCCAGTCGAGTTATCCGCTTTGACCAAAGAGCCAAGGTAGACAAAACTGTCGACACTTTCAAACGTGTAGATGCCAAACGTGATAGAGGGTGTTGGTTGCCTTGAAGAGCTAGGAAGCATATATTGAAACAAAATAAAAGGGGGAAATCTCTCGGTTGAGCGTGATTTAGGACAAATCAATTTTCTTCACAACCGTTTTCTTAGAAACAGTACAGTCTCTACCACATACTGAACCACAGACACTTAATATTTCTACTTCAATAGACAAGGAGATCTTATGGAAAAGGAGATGAAGAAAGTTGCCCAAGGCCTATTTCAAGATTCAAAGAGTATTGAATTATAACTGTATTTCTGCTATGGGGCTCCACCAAGCCATCGAAATCAATCCTTGCAATCCAAAATCCTAAACGCTCCTTATTTTGCCACAAATAAAACCATCCATAAAGACCTTAACGTTCCATATGTTACCGATTTAGCCCATTCCAGATACCTATAATTCCATAATAAACTCCAGGCCCATCCAAACCCACTAGTTTCCATTCTTGCATATAATTCCATCCCGGACAATCCTCCTAGGCGTCTGAAGAGAAGATGGCCTCGGGACCTTCTATAATAGAAATGCTATTAGAGTGCTGCCAGTGGGTAGTGCCTCTACATGTCCTTTCATGTATCTAGTTAGTCATACAGCCCTTGTACTAGATGTATTATATTACAGTTGTACAGTTCAATAAAATAATTTAAAAAAAAAAAAAACTTTATTTCTCAATTTAAAAAAAAATACAGATTGATATTTTAGGTAATTTTATCAAATTAAATTATGAATATAATCAGTATTATGAAATGATATAGAAAATATTTTGTGATGCGTGGTATATTATAGAATCCTTTGAAAGAGGCTAATAAGTTTATCTGTAAACGTATATTAGCACTCTTCCGATAAGATTAGAGCCATACTTTCTCTGTTATCATTCAAGTGTAGTTCAATAATTTAAATTGTTCTATTATTTTTTATATATTACGTTAGAGTAATCAAATTATATTAGTCAAGTGACAGAGGATTTAAACTAACAAAAATAAAACAGCAAATAATAATTCGTACAATTATTCATTCAAGACTGGTTATAGATCTAGATTATCTTTCTTATATATACGAGTATATATATGCATACATATACATTTGGTAATAAATCTAATCGCATCTTTATATGAACAATCATAATATTTTAACTAACGTCACTAAGATCGAGAACAACAAAAGGCTAAAGAAAAATTAGTCCCTAGGTCCGTTGCTAGGCAACGCCGGACTATAACTTACAATTAGCTGAATAATAAGTTAGGATGAATATTTAAGTTTATAATCCTCAGCTACAACACCTAGCCAACCCTCCTTATCTCTTTCAAACTCCAGACCCATATCCATTCCAAATCCTAAAATCCATCGACATAAATCCTTCCTGAAAGATCTCCAAGAGACTATAAAGCCTCTTAGTCCAGGATCCATGGCCAATTTTTGCACTTGATTAGTATCAAGGTAAATCTTCGTGAATAGCTTCGTTTCGATGAGACGCCCAACAATTTCCTCTGCGAAAATTCTCGATTGTGGTAGCAAGGATAAAATATGTCGATTTGTTGATTCTCAAAAATGTATTACAAACTGGGGTTTTTTTTGTGTTAAGATAATTATCCAAATTAATTGAAAAAATATTTGTCCTACAAAATGTACGGTTTGATCAAAGTGCCCCTTTCTTTCAATATGTATCGATAACGAAGAAGTTATCGAATAAACAGGTATCGAAAAAGTTATCGAATAAACAGGTATCGAAAAAGTTATCGAATATAAAAAATGAAGAAGTTAAAAATAAACAGCTGGTTAATAATCATGTTTGATGACCTCGTTATCGATACATATTGCAAGGAGAGGACTCTTTGACCAAACCGTACATTTTGTAGGAAAAATATTTTTTCAAATAATTTAGATAATTATCTTGAGATTTAACAAAAAAAAAACGAGTTTTTAATAAATTGTTGATAATCATCAAATCGACATATTTTATCCTTGCTACCTCTTTTAACTACAACAATCGGGGATTTTCGCACTGGGAATTATTGGGCGTCTCATCGAAACGAAGCTATTCACGATGGTTCAGCTTGATACTAATCCAGTGAAAAAATTGACTATCTCATCGACCTACTCACGAGAATCCTTACCGAAGTTCCACTTAATTACTCACGATGAGCATAAAGCCCCTAGCTATCGTCCTATGGAATGCTAATGGACTGCAGAATCACTGTGACGAACTTGACATATTTCTACACGACAACCAAATAGATATTGCTTTACTTACTGAAAGACACTTCACTCACCGCACACAATTCTATATACGACACTACATCACTTACAGATCAGACCACCCAGACAAAACTTCATAAAAACTTATCCCATTCCCTTATTCCTTCCACTCCAACTGATGCTATCCAATCAACCTCAGTAACCATAACAACTCGTCCTTCCCATATCACAATTTCAGCTGTATTCTTAAAACCATCTTGAATCCTTATTCCAATGTCTTGGTCCGCGCTTTACTGCAGGAGGAGCCTACAACGCTAAACGCCAACGGTGGGGTTGCCGAACATCCAAGTCCCGAGGAAATATCCTGCCTGTCTTCTGTAACATCCACAAAGAGTTATTCCATCCCGACACCAAACTACCCCACCTATTGGCCTACATCCATAAAAAAACGTCCCGACATCCTTGACATATTTATCACATCCTAGATTCATCACACCAATATCAGATCCTTGGACGACCTTTCCTCAGATCATAGCCCAGTTCTCCTTTTATTACATTCAAGTTTCGTTCCCAATCCTCCCCTTCCTAGATTGATTACAGGTCGTGTAAACTGGGGCAACTTCTGTTATGATTTGGAGAACAAACTGGACTTGAAAGTTTCACTTAAGACAAAACAAGACATTGATACAGCCATTGAAAAACTTACAACATCAATAAAATCCAGTTTAAATGATAATACCTCAAATCATAATATTACTAGCTCTAGAAGACTGATCTGCCACAGCATATTGAAGATCCTTCGCTTCAAAGAATTTAACAATCCACTCCTTACTGAATCCAATGACTGGAAAAGATCTGATGATGAGAAAGCACAGTTGTTCGGTCAATTCCTTTCTAAAACTTTTCAGCCACATCCTGATATCATGAATCCGTCGCACCATGATATATCCAAATAGAGTCAAATATTCCCCCTTTTTTACAAAGTTTATACAGCCGACATCCCGACTCATCCTAATACTATCCTTACCATGTATGCGGATGATACATGTGTATTATCAGTCAACATCAATCCAGTTAATGCATCCCAGACCCTCCAATCCCATATCACTGACCTTGAAAATTGGTGTCGAAACTGGAGGATTAAAATTAATTCCACCAATCTCATTAAATCACCTTTACCCTCCGTCTTAAACTAATGACTTCCTCTCCTCCTGTATCGTTTAATACCATCCCACTGATTCCTGTAGAACAGGTCAGGTATGTAGGACTACACCTTGACAAACGCTTAGCTCCCAATTAATTACAAAAGGATCATATACATGACAATCATTAGACCCATCTGGACTCCTCGAATCCATCGAATTCCTCTCATATATTCCTTGCAATCTAAAATCTTTGGTAAGATCCTCAATGCTCCTTACTTTGTTACGAACAAAGTAATCCATAATGACCTTATGTCCCGTTTGCTTCATGACCAACTTTATTTCCACTCAAACCCACTATTTTCAAACCTCGCAACTTCTTCAATTCCTGATAATCCTTTGAGGCCTCTGAAAAGAAGATGGCCTCGTGACCTTCTAAGTTGAACTTTTAATTTGAGTACTACCACTGGGTAGTTTCTCTACTTGCCTTTGTCTCTCAACATGATTTACCTTTCATTATATTTACTTGATGTATTATTTTTACAGTTGTAAATTTCAATAAATACATATCTATAATATTCTATTCAGGATTCTGTGGTTAGGTTTTTTTATCTGAAACCTGGTTAGGTTTTTTTATCTGAAACCTTTACGTATGTTACCATCTGATTTATATTTTATTTATATAAGTAGGTATTAATTTTTTCTTATTCTTTATTAATATTTTGAACTCAAATTATCTTAGATTGTTAACAAATCAAGATTGTGCGAAAATTTGGTGTACGACTGTTTCTCAACTTATTTGGTTTTGTAAGTGAAATATCAATTCTGTTATGTACTATTGATTACAATTTTTAATTTTATTGAAATAAATTGAAAATTGGCTAATATTTTTTTAATTTTGCGACTTGACTATACAACATGGCTGCTTTTTACGAGATGGAGACTGGCAATAACATACGACCAAATTCTGATACAATGAACGTGCTAATGACTGGTTTTCTACTCCTTGCTATTGTACAAACAGCAGAATAACAAGCTACAGCACTAGAGAAGTCTGTGAGCACTTATATATTTTTCAAAGTATGTATACCTTAAAAAATTGAAGGCGGGAATGAAATAGGCTATGTACCTAAAGATATTGCCTTTAAGAGCAGAACCCAAGAGGTAATATTTAAACTGAAAATGTAAAACATTTTTTCCTGTTATACACAATAAATAAACAGAGTACAAGAAAATAAAATAAAAATGGCAAATATGAACGTTTGTTTGAACGGTTTGTTGACAGTTGTGGCATTTATTACAGTTTAATATATTCTCTGAATGCGGTTTGATATCAGTGCGGATAAAAGCTACAATCAGTTTTATATTGCTTTTTTCTCTTTTATTTTTTTTTCAGGAGGTGAAAAAACAATATATATATGAAAGCAATTTATTTATCTATGAACTGAAGAGTATATTTATTTTATATATGAAGTTACAGTTTCTAATAAACCTACCATAATACACTGATTATTTTTTTTAATTTGATCTATATTTTGCTAAATTTGTTTTGAAATTATTGAATTATTTAGAGAGCGGGGTAGCCCAGTGGTGGAGGGCTAGGGAGCCCGGGTTTAAATCTGCCCGTGACAGATAAATTATTTAATCCGTTAACACCATGTTCCCTGGGGGATCTTCAGACCCTCCTTGGCTTCATCCAGTCGCTATAAAGTGTGTAACCTGGGAAAACCTGGCGCTTGAGCGTGGTCTCAGACAAATCACATCCCTGTAAAACCGTCTTGGAAACAGTCCAGTCTCTACCACATACTGAACCATATACCCTTCATATGTTATAGGGGCACATACTTTTTTATTTTATTAGTTTAAATACTTGTCTATATACAATAATATTGTATTATTCAATCTAACTCTTCCCTAACTTTGGCCGTATAATGAGCTAATTTAACAGTACTCCTCCATTTCTTCTCTAGATTTCTACAGATCTTTTTCTTTCCTTCGCCCTTACTTCTTCTTTCACTTAGATATCTTTGATGATTAACCCGTTTGTTTTTTTAACATCTTTATCTTTCATTTTAATTCTTTACCTTGTAAGTATTAATGAGATATTGTAATATTTACAAATATTGTTTTTTATATCTATTTATTCATTGTATAATTTGCTACAATTCACAAAATCACATGCTGTACCAAATAGACCAGTCTCAAATTAAAAAAAAATTGAACAAATTTAAATGTATCTGTTCATTGTATAATTTACAATGAAAGGAAAAATGTATAAAAAAAACAACAGAGAAAAAACAAAAAAGCAGGTCTTAAGATTTTCTCGGAAAAAACAGAGTTCGTCACCAACATCTAGTCATCACCCAAAGAAGTTGGCTTGGGATTAAACAAAATCAAGCGAGCTGACAAGTTCAAATACCTAGGTGAATGGATAGGGCCCAATATCTCAGAGAAGGAAGCCTTCGCCTCAAGGATCAGAAAAATAGAGACTGAGTATAATCTGAACAAGAGTATCTACAAGAAGAAGTAAATATCCCTGAATGCCAAGCTCAGACACTATTAAGCAGTTATTCGACTGGAAGATATGGTGGGGAATGTCTTACAATGAACCGGAAAGGACTGATGGAGAACCTTGAAGTTAGAGAAAGAAGAATTTTGAGGAAAATATTGGGTGCAGTAAAGGAAAATATTCAACACAGAAAACGGCACATGCACATTGATAAGATAACTGATGTTATTCGGAAGTGAAGGATCACGTGTTATGGTCACATGGCACGAATAAAACCGGCGAAATTGACAAACAGAACCTTTGCCTACTTTCTAGGAAGGAAAATCAAAGGAGCATGGTTCACAGAAGTAGGATTACGTGAGAGGATATTCAGGAACGTGATCCTCTTAGGGAAAAACTTCATGCATTCCGGATTTTCCTGGAAAAACCCAAGCTCAAAACAGGCAAGGTGTGGACTGAAGAACGGAATCAAAAACATCGAGAACGGATGCGACAGTACTGGGTAAGCATAAAAGCCCAAGGAAGAAAACGGTTGACGTGGTCACTCGCTGGCCGAGACGAAAAATAAAAAATAAACAATAATAAACAAAAATTGTAATTATACATTCTTAGTAACTTATAGTCCAGGATCCATGGTCCATTTTTGCACTCGATTAGTAGCAAGCTGAATCCATGTCAAGAGCTTCGTTTTGAAGAGACGCCCAACACTTTCCTGTGCGAAAATTCTCGATTGTGGTAGCTGACAGAGATTGCAAGGATAATTTATTAAAAAATTATTACTAACTGGGTTTTGTACTAAAAATATTTGTCTTACAAAATGTATGGTTTGATCAAAGAGTCCCATCCTTTCAACGTGTATCGATCGTTAACACAACGAGGTCATCAAAAATGATTAGTAACCAGCTGATTTTTTTTTTTTACTTCTTCTTTCTTGACTTCGTTATCGATACATATTGGAAGGAGGGGACTCTTTGATCAAACCATACATTCTGTAGGACAAATACTTTTTCAAATTATTTAGATAATTATCTTGAGATTTAAAAAAAAAACCCAGTTAGTAATACATTTTTGAGAATCATCAACTCGACATATTTTATCCTTGCTACCTCTGTTAGCTTCCACAATCGAGAATTTTCGCACAGGAAATTGTTGGGCGTCTCATCGAAACGAAGCTATTCACGAAGATTCAGCTTGATACTAATCAAGTGCAAAAATGGACCATGGATCCTGGACTGTTATATTCATAAATATAAACAATAAGAATGAAATAAAAGAAATTGTTATCCTACAATAATAAATGTTTTGTTCTTTTATGTACTATTTTTTGTATAGTTCTCAATATTTTAGAAATATTGGCTTATGTATAATCCCGGAATAGCAGGATTTTTAATTTAATTTTTTCAAATAAGCTAATTTTTCTTTTTTGTTGAATAATTACGATAAATTAATAACTGTTCAAGTCAATTAATTATATTTTTCTGCTCTAAAAGGAAAAAAAATTCCCTTCAAGAAATACGGTATGGCTTCAATAAATAAAATAAAAGGCGAAATAAATAAAAAGCTGGATTTGTCTGCCTCAAGTTTTAGGGCTTTTAAATTTTGTAGAGCTCTAAGGATGTAGGAAGGAGCACAAAGTTAAATTAGATGTTGCAATTTAGTATGTAAATTGTTTTGGTCCTAGAAAAGTGCCTATTGGGAATTCATTTTTTTTTACTTTTTCCCTCCCCTTAAGGAATTCCGCACTCTTAAAACTAGAGTTTTATTATGCACCGAATTAGCCTTTGCACAACCGTTGCCTTAGTAACAGAACAGTCCTTTACAAGAATAGAACCCAATATTCTTCATTGAAACGCTGTTAAATGCGGAGGTATGGAAATAGGGTTGAAAGTAAATTTAGATACGGCTTAGTATATTGTTGTTAGCAGAAAAAGTGGGAAATTCAGGGATATTGTTTTAGACAAATAAGTTTGAACATGTGGAGAAGTATAAGTACTTAGGGTCTATGGTAACTGGGAAAAACGAAATTCAAGAGGAAATAAAGGCGCTATTAAAGGCTGGAATTACTTGTTATTATTCGGTATCAACATTACTAAGATTCCGTCTTTTGTCCTGAAATCTTTTTTTTTTTTTTTTGTTATTTAATGAAATTTACAACTGGATAATAGAATGCATCAAGTAAATGAAATGAATGTTTAATTTGTCATGAAAATAAAAGTAGAGAAACTGTGATCACGCGGCCAACTTCTTTTCAGACACCTCGGAGGATTATCAGGAATTGAATAGGTTCCTAGGTTTGAAACAAGTGGGTACGAGTAGGAATAAAGTTTGTCATGAAAAGATTGATATCGGGTTCGGCCCAAATCAGCTGAGAGACAGAAGGGACATCAAGATCATTATGGATTATTTTGTTCGTTACAAAGTAAGGGGCATTGAGGATTTTACGAAGGATTTTGGATTGTAAGGATTGAATACGAGAGGAATTCGATAGTTTAGTGGACTCCCAAAGCTCTACTCCGTAAGTCCAAATAGGTCGTATGATGGGCATGTAGATGAGTCTTTTGTAGTTAATTGGGAGCTTAGAGTGTTTGCCCAGTAAGTGTTGAAGTGGCCTGACACGTCGAGCTGTTTTTTCTCGTTTCAGTCTAGTACGAGGATTCCAAGTTAATCTTTTGTCAAGCTGCAGTGATAAGTATCGGATCTGTTCTACAGGGACAAGAGGAATATTATTAGAGGATACTGAAGGGCAGGAAGCCATTGGTTTACGACGTAAGGTATAAGTGATTTGATGGGATTTTTGAGAATTTATTTTAATTCTCCAGTTTTGACACCATTCTTCAAGATCAGTGATATGGGATTGGAGGCTTTGTGATGCAATAACTGGGTTGGTGTTGACTGATAATACACATGTATCAGATGTATAAACTGTGTAAAGGATTGGGCCAAGGATACTACCTTGAGGAACACCAGCAGATTGGGAGGAGAGGGAATAAAACTCAAAAACCGCACCTTAATAATATTATTTCATAAAATATTGAAATCGTTTTAGACAGTTCAAATGAAAGGACATTATTATGGTTTACCTGGAAAGTTCTATCCACAAATCTTTGAGAGCAGATTAGTTCAATGAGTATGGTGGTGTGTTAAAGATCTCTTTATGTAGCTACCTCTGTATAGAAAAGATTTATTATGAATCACTTTGGATTCTGGACACCCTCCTGGAGCTCACCCATCACGATAATGCACATACCTTTCAATTCGAGAAAACGTAGCTGTTGAGCGTGATTTTGGTCTGCACAACTATTCGTTTGAAACAGTTAAAGATAACTAAAAAATTTAGTAGTGAGTATATAATGTTGTTATTATTCCTCACTCATTGGTCATTATGTATGATCACATTGACAAGGAATAGTGAGGATGGATCCTGTACAAATCCTGCTCAGGTGTACACTTTTAGTCCTGCTCCTGGATCCTGAAAAGGACAATCGGAAACACGGGGACAAACAGAAGAGGTCTCGAGATGAAAGGAAGTGTCTCTGTTGTTTACTCTGAGGACCTTCTGGAGCCGGCGATGTTTGACCTAGTCTCGCTTCTCCAAACAGGAAAGAATATTCTTTTCAAATAAATCATTCTCGGTAGTCTTTTATTCTCTTCTGTTCCTCAGGATTTTCTAAATGTACTGAAACATTTTGGAAAAAAGTCTCCTGTTAATGGCTAATACTTAATTATAGCATTAGGAATTGTAGGATTACGGAAAAGTATACTCTCAATGTATATATGTAACATTTTATAATGAAATATTTTCAGAATTTATATGATTATCTATTGAGATCAAAATCCAATATTGATACTCATTACTTTTTTGTCACTGTAATTACTGATTCCGTTTAATGTATTCGTATTGGAAATGATATTGAAATTATTTTTTCGATTGATAATTTGGAAGTTAGGGACATATTTCACGAAGGGTGATTAAAATTAATAATAAGATCAATTTTATTGATCAGAAATATTTCAATAAATTTAGCCAAAATTAAAAATTGTATCTAAGATAGTGGAATGTGAAGAAATCGAGAGGTAAAATAAGAAACAAGAATGAGAAGGAAAAAGAAGAGTTAAACTCAACTTTATTTAAAACGAGAGGAATATCTCTCTCTTTTATATATAAAAAGGGAACGGGAAAAATTTGAATTCCAATTTTTTAGTAATCATAATACTTTCCCTTACAATTTACGACTTACGATTATTTTCATTTAAAAATAAGTAACAGTAATGGCTCTGAAATAATGTATATAGAAAAATGTTGCTGTAATAATAAATAACCGAGGTATATAATTATATAGATTATCAGATATGTAAAAATGAATAATGGATTAATCCGTAAAAAAAATAATCATAATAACAAAATAAACCAATAAAAAAGATATAATTTTAACCGGCAATGAAAGCACAGCTGTATATAACAAAAAACAGACAAGCTTGGTAGCTCGTGGAGATTAAACATCAGCCTCTCCAAACAATATATCATAGGCAGGCTGATAAAAAATATTATACCATATATCATAGATGTAATAAGTCATATCTATATTTAATAAATCATATTCTACTGTATTATAAAATAGTAGCTTTTGCCCACGACTTCGTCCGCGTTGATTTTTAATAAAAACTTTAGTTGAGTTTAAACGGAGAATGAATTTTGTACTCCTTGGATGAACTTCATATTATTCAAATGACTTAAAGCATTTGGGAATTCAGCCAGCCTACCGATTCTTATCCCTTTGTTGATAAGTTTTAATAAAATATCCTATTAAGTATTAAATGGCATAATTATAGAAATTCGATTGGAATCCACTATGTAATATCCAATACTGTAATCTCTTGAATTGGAATGAAAACTCGGGTGCTATTCGAGGTATCCGTGGGATAAAACCAGTTTTCCCTCGACCACAGCAATTACAGTAGCTTCTATATTTTTGTGCAAAACTTTTACATGCAGTCTAATCCGATTGCACAAATTTGGAGGTTTTAAATTTCGAAGTGGCATTACATGTAACCCAACTTTATGCAAAAGATTATGTGCTGGCAGAACAGATGGATTTAAAGTATTCAAACATTCTGTGGGGCAGTGCAGGGCTTCGTATATTTCGACTACTGAATCTATTGACTTCTTTCTACCAGCTCGCCTTCCAATGCCCCTAGAAGCATATCATTAATTTTAGACTCTCATTTTTCAAGTCTTTTCACCCTCTTGGGGCATGAATTTTCAAAAACCCTTTCTTAGTGCGCGTTGGCTTTATGAAATGCCCCTACTGTCCGAATTACGAGTCTGTAATTTATGCTGTTTAGGCTCTGCGATGGTCTGTCAGTCAGGACAAACTCACATATATATATATATATATATATATATATATATATATATATATAACATTTTACGATTTCCCCTTTTTTACACTTTTAGGGGGCCATTTCTTTATTTTTAATGTAGAAGCTAAATCTAAAATTTAATTTAAATTTAATTAAATTCCCTCTTAGGGGATTAATTCTCCAAAATCCTTTCTTATAAAATAATAAAATTGGCCATATAAAATGAACATACTGTCCAAATTTCAAGCCTGTAGCTTATGCCGTTTTGGCTCTGCGATGATCTGTTAGTCAGATTAGACTTTTTATACATATAGATGATGACGTTTTTTAAAATTTATAATCACTGACGGACACGCTTATAAAGATAGGTCTTTATAACATTTCAACCACCTCATCTTCAATATACATATATATCTACATATATATAATTATTTATTTAGTAAACAGTTACTTAAATCTAGCCATTTTAAAATATGCTGCTTCTTGAAAAGTGGTTCTTAACCATGCTTGGAAAGATTAGTACACGAAAAACGTTGTCTCTAATATGGTTCCAATACACCAGGGGGAAAGATAAATATCTAACACTATGGGTGTAACAGTTATTTTTTTCCTTAACTACGAATATTATCTCTCGAATTTAGTATTTTCTTGTAAAATGTTATCAAATTCAAAGTTGTAACAATATAAAACATCCCACCATCACCAAAGTAAAAGTGCAACTAGTCATAATATTGACAGGTATTTTTTTTAGAGGCATCAGTCTTTTGTTTGAACTTTCCCACGTATACCTTGGCAAGTATTTCATGTCTCTTTTGAGCTTTTACACTTCTATATTAATATATACAGTAGAATCTGTTCGAAAAAAAATGTTGTTGACTGAATTAAGATCATCGATATTGGAATAAAAATGGAGTAGGGAAATGTGTGAATATGGGGCTGATGAGATACTGATAACGTAGGAGAATGTTAATGAAGAATAACCGATATTCAGGATCGGTTCGAGATTAAACATTGAAATCGAAGAAAATAGCAGTTAGAATAAGGTAAAGACTTTAATTGGGTAGAATTGAAAGACCGGCCATTTTAATATTTCGAAGCGTATTCCTGAGGAGTTCTGTAATGAGGAAATGAGGAAAATATGAGGGATGACTGAGAAATAAAAGTTAGCCAAGTTAAATGAGGGTACTAAAGTAAAGCAGGAACAAGAAGAAGAAGTTGGTGAAGTATTAAAGGAGGCGGATAAAAAGCATGAATTTGAGCGTTAATTTAATTCATCAGGTAAAAGTGGGAGTATTAATCATGGAGAGGATTCTCAAAGAGAAAGTTCGCGAAGAAGCAGCCATTTTGATTTAGGATCGGGGGCTTATTGGAGGCAACAGTTTACTGGAATATTAATTTTTGGAAAAGAAAATGGCCGTAGGTAGGTAAAAGTAGTCCTTAAATAATGAAAATATTAATACTCAAAGTACTAAAGCTAATGTTATTACAATGTTTAAAAAAAAAATTCTTAAATCAATTTTTCAAAGGTTTCTTCGGGTTTTGGCCTTGTCGTCAATTCTGCTTCACCGACATATGCTGGTAGCAACCTCACTAGTTTTTCTGGCATCTGATTGACAACTGAGATGAACCAATCAGGGACCAGCCAGTCGAGTCCCACCCAATAAGAGACCACTCAGTCGAAGCCCAAGCAATCAGATTACTAGAAGAACAGGCTTCGCCCCAGGACCCTAACATTTATAAATATCGAAGGATAGGGCATATTCAGTCTCATCTTAAGTCCTGAGGATGGCTATGTCATGAATTTGGCAACCCGAAGAAATATTTGGAGAATAAATATATGATGCTTGTTTTCAAGACTTATAACAATTGTCAGAACAATATATTATTGAATTATTGGCAAATATTGAATGAGCAAATTGGCTTTGAAAAAATGTCGAATTATATTATGCTAAGATAAATTTTTAACAGAATCTTAATATTTACTGTTTAATCTGATATCGTGTCAACAAATTATCTATTTAAAAACATTAAAATATTTATTTTAAAAAAACATGTACCACAACAATCCATGAAAGGTCTTAGGTGGGGACTGTACTGTTTTTTGGACAACGGTTGTGCAGGGAGGTGATTTGTCCTTCATCAACAACCTGATTTCCCCTCCTATTTTGGGTACACCTTTTACAGAAACCTACGTCATGACAATTTAGTGCTCTACCACAGAGCCACTAGGCTCATATGATACTCGTATTATATATTGATGTAAAATGCACACACACAGACACACACATATATATATATATATATATATATATATATATATATATATATATAGTTAAATAACTTTTATAAACTAACCACTTTTTAAAAAGGACTTTTATTTAAGTTAAACATGTACAAAAATGATGAGACTAAAGACTAACAGCGTAACGTGCTAATAATGAGAGAGAAGTAAGAGTGGAGAGAGGGCTCCTCCTAGTCGGAAGGCCTATATAGGGTTTTACATTGCTGATTCTAATTCCTGGTAATGTTTACTAGTAAGCCAGCTGCAACTTGCACCTGCACTATAGTTCCTAGAATTGTCCAGATTTACCTCATTTAAGTCCTCCAGGGGGAAGATCTGAAGCTACTCCTGGAGCTTTGTAGTATTTTGAAATTGTTTTATATCTAACGGTAGGTTCATATGTAAGCTGCCGTTGCACAGCTAGTTCATGCAATTCAGGTGCTGTAGGTATAATTTGCTTTTTCCTATGGTATACATAATAACTTATACCTACAATGATTAATATAATAATACATACAATGGTATATAGCAGTTTATCGGGAATATAAGGAATAAAAGGGATTTCTACAAATTCAGGCATTGTGATATTTAACATTTCTACATCTTCTAAGTGAACATTCATATATAAAGGTTTATACACATGATACAAATTATGTTTATATGTTTTGTTAAATATAGGTACACAGTCAGTTGTGCTAACATTAACCTTAGCTATATCTGGTAAAAATATAGTATCGTTTGTACAAGTATTAGTTTTTCTTATTCCAATAGTAAAGTAGACATGCAAGTATTCATTAAAGTAAAGATTAGTTTCACACAAAGAAAAAGTACAATTATTAAGATTAGCATTTTCAATAATATTTATAGTACACAAATTAGTTATAGGTTTTAATTGTTGACAATAATAATAGTCTAATAATTTACATTTTCCATACATATATTTATCATTATGTTTAATAATTAATTGGTTATCAATATCTAATTGTTTATAAGAATTATTTACATTAATTGGGATTGGTATTAAAAGATATCCCATATAATCTTTTTCATGGATAGGTAACCTTACAAATACATGAAATGTTGCATTATAAAATGAACAATATATCTTAGTGTTTTCCCATATAATATTGGAATTATCACTAATTAAAGTTAGATTATCAGGTATATTTTCAATAATATCTGCTAACATATTGGAATGAATTATGCCAGATTTACAAAATTCCATTGATAATAATAGGCTAGAAATTTGGTTTTCAAGTAGTTGAGTATGAATATATAGGTCATATGAATCCTCTTTCTCTTGTATTATCTTTGATATTTGGTTAAAGTTATTATTAATATGCTTTGTATTATTTTCATATTTATCAATTAATTTTTTATTAGTCTGAATTAAATTCAATTCATTTATATTATTTTGTTTATTATTTAAAGTTAATTGTTGAAGTATTCTATCATATTTTTCCTTGTCAGTAGCATCCATATTGCCAGTAATCCAAGAAATGGCTGTACCAAGTCCATTAATTAAGCCGCGTCTAATTCTTTTTGTTTTAGGTACGAATGTTAATGTTTCTATTTGTTTCTTTAATGTTTGTATATTATGTAAAATTAATTTATTTATACTAGTTGGTTTTATTATCCTTAGATTAGAAAGATTATTTATTTCGTCAATAATTGGTTTAGTATTATAATAGTGATAAGTCTCAAAATAGTTATCAATTACTTTTATTTTATTTACAGTATAGTGAATTACACCGTTTGTTTTTTTCATATCTTCAATTTGAAGTCCGGTGACTCCTAGAAGAAGAAGCGATAGATGAACGATCTTCATCTGAAACAAAGAATTTTTTCTTCTTTTTGTTAGGCCTTTTGAATGAATTAACATGCTCTTTATTAATTCTAAGTTTATTATATAAAGCTTTATTTTTCTTTTGTTTTGTTGCTCGAACATAAGCTTTTTCTTTATCTATTTCCGGAGGGTCTTCTCTATTTTCATTGAGTTTTTCTGTTCTATTTTCTTTTTCCTTTTCGATCATTTCTTTTACTTTCATTTGCATTTTTCTTAAATAAGAGAAGTAATCGTGAATTAAGATTTCCTGGACATTATCCGTTTTGTACGTATCTTTATATTTTCCGAATGTTATTTCATTGGGGGTCAGTTTTAGTTTCTGATTTATAGAGTTATTAAATGCAATTGTTGCTATTCGCAATTGTTTATCAAATTTATACTTTTTATTTTCCATCGTTCTCAATATTTCCAATAATGTTGAATGAGTTCGATTCAGCAATCCGATAGAATTAGAATAATTCCTACTTGTAATATGTAATTCAATATCGTATCCCTTACAAAAATTTTTAACTAATAAATTGTCAAATTCCTTTCCTTGATCTGCAATAATTCTTTGAGGAGGTGGAAATAAGGCACAATATTCCTCTAAAGTATTGACGATAGATATAGCATTTTTATGTTCTAATAATTTTGTATATAACCGTTTTGAAAATACATCTACTGCTGTAAAGACTATGTTTTCTCTGCTGTAGGAAAATAAGTCAATCATTATTTCCGAAAAAGGACTTTCTGGTGTTTTTGTAATCATATATTTTGCTTTTATAGGTCTCCTTTCATATTTTTGTTGTTTACAAACTTCGCATTCATTAATTATTTCTGTAATCTTTTTATACATGTTAGGAAAATATATTTTTCTTTTAAGATGTTCATAGGTTTCGTAAATTCCTCTGTGACAAGTTTTACCTATGTGATAATTATGTATACTTTCTTTTTGTTCGTCTAAATCTTGTATATCATTACACAATAAAAGGTATTGTTTTAGTCTTACTGTTTTATATTCTGTTTGAATAATTTTCACTATTTCTTTATTAATATCTTCTAATATTTCTTTGTATAACGGGTTGTTTGAAGATTCTAAATAAATTCCATATGTTGTGTTTGGTTGTAAAATTTCTAATAATATTATATTTAAGCAGCTTTTATCACTTATTGTTAATTCATATCTGATTTTGTTTTGAAATAATTTTTGTATAGAAAATTCATTATCTTGGTTTCCTTTCTTAACAATTATTTGGTATTTTTCCACATTAATACATTTCGTATCGTCATCCACTATCCAACATTGGTTATCACTACTCAACTGAGAATGTTGAGTCATTATACTTTCATTATCATTATCATTGTTGTTATTTGAAACAACATCAATACTCATATCTGAAGCAACATCAATACTTGTCTCGTTATTACCTTCTTGTAATAGTTGTTCGATAAATTGTTCATATTCTGGAGCTGATTCATCGGGAATTTCTATTTGTTGGGGCTCAATTATATTAACTTCATTTCTTCTACTCAAAGCGTCTGCTACTTTATTACTTTTTCCATTAATGTGTTGTATTACAAATTCAAATTCCTGTAGTCGCCATACCCATTTCATGATTCGACTATTTTCATTTTTCATGTTAAAGATCCAAGTCAAAGGCTTGTGATCGGTCTGTAATAAAAATTGTGATCCATACAAATAGGGTTTGAATAATTGTGTGAAATATACGATGCTTAATAGTTCTTTTTCGATTGTCGAATACCGTTCTTCCGTTTGACTGAGAACTCTACTTCCATAAGCAATTGGATGTTCTATACCATCTATTTTCTGACTTAAAACGGCTCCTATAGCTTGATTCGAAGCATCTGTGGTTAATATGAATTGCTTATTCCAATCTGGATAACTTAAAATAGGAGTATTACTCATCATTTGGATTAAGGTTTCAAAAGCGTTTTTAAATTCCTTAGACTCATAATTTTTTGAATTAAGAGCCGATGATAATGGTCTTGATATTTTTGCGTAATTCTTTATGAATTTCCTATAATAACCTGTCATACCCAAAAATCTTCTTAATGATTTTTCATCCTTTGGTAATTCTAATTGCATTATATCTTGAATCTTTTTCGGATCTGTTTTTAGTCCATTTTGCGTTACTATATAACCCAAAAATTTTATTTCTGTTCTAAAAAATTCCGTTTTGTCTAATTGTATACTCAAATTATTAATTTTTAAAATGTTTAAGACTCTTTCTATATCTTTTAAATGTTCTTCTTTTGACTTTGAATAGATTATTATGTCATCTATATAGGCCATAGTATTTGGTACATTTGCGATGGCCATATTTATCATACGTTGGAATGTCGGTGGCGCATTACATAGCCCAAATGGCATTCTTAGAAATTCATAATGTCCTTTTTCTGTACTAAAGGCTGTTTTAGCGATGGAATCTTCGTCCATTAAAATTTGGTGAAAACCTGAAGTAAGATCTAAGGTTGTAAAATATTTCGCTCCTCGTAAACGATTTAAGACATCCTCTATGTTTGGTAATGGAAATTTATCCTTTATTGTTTCTTGATTCAATTTCCTATAGTCGATCACCATACGCACTTTCTTTATATTACTTGCGTCCATTTTCTTGGGAACAATCCACAATGGTGAATTGTATGGAGAATTACTTGCTCTGATGATCCCGTCTTTTAACAATTTTTCAACTTCTTGATTAATTTGTTGTTTAAATTGTTCCGGGTAACGATAATTTCTTGTATATATGGGATTTTCATTTTTTGTTACAATTCTATGTTTTAATAATGAAGTTGGTTTCAACCGTTCATTCTCCTTTTTTATGATTTCCCCATTTGTACTAATTACTTTAATTAATTCATTTGTTGTTTTGTCATCAAGATGCTCATGCCTTATGACTGATTTGATTTCGGAATAGTTTGTCATTGTATGACATTCATTGCTTTTAGAATATCGTCTATGATCGAAAGTGAACACAGTATTGCCGATCACTATGTGATTGTCTTTACAATTAACTGTTATGTTCAACTCCTTCATTGTCTCGTATCCCAGTAAGAAATCGTATTTCTCATTCACTGGATATACTAAAAATTCTAAGCGTTGCGGTATTCCTAATGCCGCTTTCATATTTAAAGTAACGGATTTATTTCCATGATCTATTCCTGTGGGGGTTTGAATTGAAAAAGGTTTATCAATTGTTTTTAAATTCAATTTTTCAATCACTCTTGGATGAATATAATTTTTACTGGCTCCAGTGTCGATTAACCATATTTTATGAAAGTAATCCTTTATCGACGGTAAGTTGTGATTCGTTTGCGTGATTTGATTTATTTTATCTACCATTCGAGGTAACTCTCTTCTTGTTCTAAATCCGGTGGAGGATCCGTTTGTTTCCTTATAATTAGTATCAATATTATTATTAGAATTAAAATTAGTCTTTAAATTTACTTCTCCTCCTCGTACGTTTGGTCTAACGGAGGCGGATCGTTGCTGTGTAAGCCGTCGGCTAAAAAATGATTGAACCTCGAAGTTAAATTATGTATTTCATCTTTAAGAGATTGATTTTCCTTTTTTAGTTGTGAGATTGCATCATCTTCAATATGATGAGCTCTGTCGGATACTGTCCTCATGGAAACTGTTTCAGGTTTTTCAATTTTTTCAAAATTATGCTGTTGACGGAATTGTTTTGACGATGGTTTATTAAAAAATTGATGCTGGTCTCGAGGTGACCATTGTTGATTATAAGGTTTTTGATAGTTACTTCGAAACTGACCACTTCCACTTGGTTGAGAATAAAATTGTTTTTCATGTTTAAGTTGAAATTGTTGTTGTACTTGATGGTTTTGATTATTATTGTTTTTATAAGAATTATTAATTTTATTTGAATTATTAAATTTTTGTTTATTAAAATATGTTTCTTTATTAATCTTATTTCTTTCTCCGTATAATTGATATACGATAGCGTTAAATGTATTTTTCAAAGCTAGTTTCATATCTATAATATTGTTGCAAACGATATGTGTAAATTGTCTTTCTAGGACCGGATGTAAATTACGAATCGCTGCGTGAGCTATATCGCTATCATGATATCGTAATTCATCATTTTTGTTTTCAGCAAATAATTTCGTTACTAAATCCTGTCGTTTTTCTATTATTCGATTTACATAATCAACAGGATGTTCTTTATGTTTTGCTTGCATTGTTAATATTTCATATTTAATAGTTTCAACGGTTCTCGAATCATAAAATTGTTTCTTTAAATAATCTATTAATTCGTGAATGTCTTCAAACGCTTTATCCGTACAATCTTCGGCTTCCCCGATTAATTTACTTTGAGCAGTAATAAGCATTACTTGTTCATTTTCTATTTTATAAGCATTTGTGTTTTGACAAAAACGTTGATGTAAATTTTGTAATGCGTTTACGAATTTTCTTAAATTTTTTGCAGTACCGTCATACGTGGGTACAATTTTAAATTCTCCCGGTGTTATTAATCTGTTAGGATTCATTTCTATTTGATTATTAGTAATTTGAGAATCAATATTATCTTCTTCTTCGCTTATGGCGTTTAAATATCCAAACCTTATGCTATTTAGTCTCTCAGATATTGGCATTTAAATATAATGGCAATAAAATGTGCATGCAACTTATAAAGTACTTAATAAGTATTCTTAGAACTAAAGTTATTTAAATTATAAATCAGCTTGAGTTTAGATATTAAAATATCAGCAAATTATACACTACAGTTGCAGTTTGTTGAACAAAGTTCCACAGTGACGTTAACTGTTTATGAAGTCAAAGAAGGAAGAATTTATGAATATAAGTTCTTTGTACCTTCAGAAGATTCTTGAGATTCTTCGATGAATGTCAGTTCTTCTATGTGAAGTCTTCTATGTCCTCGTATAATAGCCCTCAAGTCCCTGTGTTCGAGCGCCAGTTAAATAACTTTTATAAACTAACCACTTTTTAAAAAGGACTTTTATTTAAGTTAAACATGTACAAAAATGATGAGACTAAAGACTAACAGCGTAACGTGCTAATAATAAGAGTAAGAGTGGAGAGCAAGAGAGGGCTCCTCCTCGTCGGAAGGCCTATATAGGGTTTTACATTGCTGATTCTAATTCCTGGTAATGTTTACTAGTAAGCCAGCTGCAACTTGCACCTGCACTATAGTTCCTAGAATTGTCCAGATTTACCTCATTTAAGTATATATATATATATATATATGTATATATATATATATATATATATATATTTATAATATATTGATGGAACATAGAAGCTTTGTAAATTATGAAAATCGCGATCAATAAGCAATGTTACTTTATTAAATGATCGAATGAGCACACCTAATGCAATCCCAAAAGACCTATTCATCTGTAAGTAATTTGACCATTAAACAGCTATAATATATTGTATGATCTACCGCAATAAAAACACAGAGTCTCTCTATTATATAAAAAATATATTAGTAATGCAATATTTCATTGACGCGTCCTAGTAACGGATCGAGGAACTACTTCTTGTTAAATCAGGTAAATTATAAATATTTTAAAAAAATTGCTAATAACAAAGGCACTGTTACTGACATCTTTAAGGCGTTCCACTAAATATAGCTCTGGTTTTAATTTAAATGGAATATATCGCTTAAAAAAATATATATATGATTCCAATATTTTGATTTTAGGAAATATAGGGAATGCAGTGAAATAAGATTAAGCCACTTTTTTTTTATGAACTATAAAACAAACGATGGCTAAGTCCCTATGTAGGAAAAAAAAAAGAGAAATGGAGAAAAGAAAGATAGAAAAACTAGAAGAAAAACACAAAAGAATGGAAAGTAGGAAGTTTTACAGGAAATCAAAACGGGGTATAACCAAAGAACTGAGTTTATAAAAGATGAAAATGGATTTCTTGTGGGGGAAATTGACCTGAATTTACAAAAGTGGGCCAGATTCTTCGCTAAGGAGCTTAATGTAAGAGAGAGAGGATATGGAACATCAAGAGAGGATGGAGTGCACTGAAGACGAATTAGATAAAGAGGTACCTCCCGATAGGGAAGAAATTAAGGAGATAATCATGAATCTCAAAAATAACAAACCCCCAGGTCCTGACATTATAAATTCGGAAATAATAAAGTATGCTGGAGAGAACCTATGGGAAGAAATATACCAGATAATATGGGAGTGCTGGATGGAAGAGCAGATTCCCTGTGATTGGTCAGAATCAGTCATCTGTCGAATATATAAGAAAGGCTGTAAGCAAGATTGTAGAAACTATCGTCCAATATCATTGGGTACTGGGTATAAAGTTCTATCCATAGCCTTGTGTAGAAGAGTCAATGAGTGGGCGGAAAGAATCCTGGGAGAGTACCAATGTGGTTTTAGACAAGTATTTAGAGTCAAATACTGGAGAAATCCTGTGAATTCAACGTGGATCTCCATCACTTATTCATTATTTTTTGTCTGAAATATGATAGTGTGGAGAGAAATGAAGTGTACAAAGGACTGAAGAACCTGGGACTGGCGTCGAAATTAATTAGGCTCGTAAGAATGACGCTGAATGATACCAGGAGTAGAGTAAAGATCCAGGGAAAGCTTTCAGAAGAATTCAAAGTAAAAAAGGGACTAAGACTCACCTTGTCTTAGACTCACCTCTCTCATGTGTGATATTCAACCTGATTCTGGAAGTAGCAATCAGATCTATAAAGACGAGCCCAAACGGCACAATTTATAATAGATTGACGCAGCATCTAGCATATCACGACGATGTGCTTATATCGGCTAGAAAAATGTCTGCTTTATCGGGGACTATGCAAGAGTTTGAGGGGGCAACAAGGAGACTTGGCCTCGTTGTAAACAATGCCAAAACAAAATATAACGACGAGAAGAGGGTCATATAGGTATGAACCAGTAAAGATCGGAGACCGGGAATTCCCTGGATGTGAGTCCTTCAGATACCCGGGAGGGACGTTGTCAAGAAACAACAGCATGACAATGGAAGTCAAGGCTAGAATTACAGCAGGGAACAAGTGTTTTTATGTTCTACGGGAGGTCTTGAAATTTAGGAATCTCTACCGTAAAAATAAAATCTTAATCTACAATACCCGTTGTTACATATTGGAGCGAGACATGGGTCCTAACAAAAGCAGCCAAAGATTCCTTCAGAATCATAATTAAGAAAGATCAATATATGGCCCTATTTAACAAGGCGAGCAATTCAGAATGAGAAGTAATGCAGAACTGATGGAATTACTAGCGGAGCCAGACTTAGTCTCGGTCATTAAAAAGAGAAGGCTTGACTGGTTAGTTCAATTTTACAATTTTTTTCGTATTTTTTTATCTTAGTAGAATAGAATACAATAGAAAAGTAATTTTATTCTGGGACCAGGTCTCTAAGAATGCAATAATAATATATAAAATATAAATAATATATTTGCTATTATTTATTATTTTATATATTATTATAACATTATTATAACATGCAATAATAAAATATAAATAATATATTTGTCCAAGAGGCTACTTAAAAAGAGTAATTTAAATTTACATTGAACTGTCTAGATAAGTAATTGAAAATAAGTATAAACTAAAAAACTAAAAATTATATTCTGATAAAGTAATAAAGTAAAACGAAACCAAACCTAAAATAACAAGAATTAAACAAAAATAAAACAATAAATAAACGCAACCAAAATACACAAAAAAAAATTACATTATATGGAAAGAAAATGCTAATTAACATTAGTTACTTCTGATGGATATGAGCTATTAATTATAACTGATTAGAAGGAATCTGTTTGAGAACTAAGAATATTTTTGAAAAGTATGGTTTTAATTGAGGATAAGGAAGAAGCATGGCAGATATTAGTTGCATACTGTGGGTACGAGTGAATTGTATGTAAAAAAAATAATTACGGCTTTTTCTTTTATTAAGGCCAACTTTGTTAGTACACTGGCTTTACCCAGAGGCAAATAGTCAAACATATTAAGAAAAAATTAAAGCCAGATTTTATTATTTTTTGAGGTTTCACGAACGAAAAATTTCCGATTTTTATTCACATTTTCGAATTTAGGACCTCCTTGGCGTGGGCGATATTTGTGGTGAATATAAAATATAAAATGATAAAATATTTATGATTTGTTATTCCGGATTTCTCCGGAGAGAAATATAAACAACACTGTTTTCTAAACTCTCTTCATCTGTTGTTGATAGGTTGTTGTTCTCTTTTGGTCAACGTTGTTGATAGAGCAATTTATGCCGATGAGCACCCATAAATCGCACTCAATTATTCCATTAATGCCAAGGATTTGCCGTCCATTTTCCGTCTCAATTTATTATTTTTATTTACCAAACAATGCCATTTTTAAATTAAAAAATTCTAATTCAGCATGTTTAATATGCTGGAATATTCATTGATATTTTTATATCCAGTTTCTACAGTGCCTAATTCAAATTTGTAAGCATATTTTTCAAGGTAGCGAACTGGGCATATTTTGCGAATTTTGGAATCTTCAAGAGAAATTTTTTATTAAGATGCACCAAGAGAATGCTGTACAAAAAGTACTTAAGTACGGTGCTTCAACATGGACGCTCACTGCAGGAATAAAAAAAACATCCCCAAACATTCATTAAAAAACCTATACCACTACAACCCGTGAACTGGTCCGGGGTTTAGTACATAGTAGAGACTGTACTGTTAATGGACAACGGTTCTGCAGGGAGGTGAGTTATCCTAGATCACGCTTAACTGCCAGATTTTCCCCCTTATTTTGGGTTCGATATTATAGAGACTGGGTGAGCCCCAGGAGGGTCCTAGATCCTATATGATCCATCTCTGGCTGCAATCAGACCAAATAAACCGGACCAAATATTCATGCTTAAGGAAAATTAATGGACCGAATATTAATAGTGTAATAAATGTATGGAAGCTTCGGATTAATGCCGAGGTATATTTCTTATAGGATAACGGTTGTGCAGGAAGTTTATTTATATGATATCAAGGTAACAGCCTGGTTTTTCTTATTATTGCGGGTACCCACTTTATAGAGGCTGAACGTGGAGGGTTTGTAGCTCCCACAGGTTCCAGCCGTTAATTATCTTATTTATCGGGTTTGAATTCAGGACCTTCAGCAAAGCAAATCAACATTCTATACACTGAGCTTCAAACTGGTCATAAGGATGTAAAATTACAAGCGTTTAAAATCCCTTAAAATTTTTATTTCACACTAGATGTTTTTATTATTCGTTTAAAAATAATTGGAATGTGAAATTTTAACCTTTCCCCCTTGGCAGTATAAGCTGAGAACCGCTTTAACCTTTCAGTCTCCTGTTACTGAGTGTAACCAGTTACATTGTAGCTATGTCATTAATTAAATATAACTTTATTTTTATTATAGATGTTTGCTAAAGAGATCGGCTAAACCTTCTGACTTTTTTCCCGACTCGGGGGTAATTACTTTTTGGCGGTCCCTATCTAATTAAATACTCGTTCTTTTGTTTGTTTGTCGGTCGCCCAAGTAAATTATTGGGACAACCCGTTTTAAGGAAATGTAAACATTATCTTCTGGATTTACATTTTAATTACTAAAGGTACGGTAAATTGAACCCGTGACCTTTTTGAACTATTTTTTGTCTTTTTTTTTGTAAATTGGTTCATTAGTATTCTTCGTTTCCAATCGCTTCGGGGTTAAGGTTAACTTTAACTAAAACTTTATTGACGTTTAATCGCAAATATCTCCTTCAAAAGAACGTCATAACTAAAAAAAAACTTTTTTTCAATAAAGGTATTTGAAAGTTCAATATGAATTTCAAAAAATACAAATTCGGGCATTGGCAAAGCAAGACATTTCATGAAATTGATTTTAACTTACTTCACATCCAATCATACAACACAAAATATGATTTTATTAAAAAAAACATATCGGAAATAAAAGATCAGAATTGTCGTTCCAGTATTTTAACGCTCCAGCAATTGCTACTAAAGGTTTAGTTGAAAAATTTTAAATTTCGAGTTAGGTCGTTGTTTTGAAGGAGCCAAATGACAAACCCTAACAATGTTAATTGAGAAAAATGAATTTATAATTGACATAATTCATTGTTTAAAACTATTCTTTATTATCAAATTTCTTGGTTTCCTTGGTAATGTTTTGTGGTGCTAAAGCGCTCATTTAAGCTTCTAGTTACTCATAAAAAAAGAAATATATATAGTAAACAAATTTCCCAATAATAAAAGCCACAAACAAAAAACAACTTTCAAAAATGCATTAAAGAAATTATAACAATAAAGTCTAAAATGGAAAGTACATACAAAATTAAAAAGACAAGAACTTACAAGACGCTACAAACAACTATCACATCTTCTGGACTACAGATCTCCACTTGACTTACGGAACAAACGACTTAACTATAAAAGTATACTAAAACCTATTTGGACATATGGAACAGAACTTTGGGGTTCAGCAAAACAAGTCCACATAGACAATATACAAACATCACAGTCCAAAATTCTTAGAAAAATTGTTAATACACCATGGTATATTTTGAATCACACCATACACAACGACATGAACATTCCCACTATAAAATCATATACTCATAAGAAATACATAATTTCCACTCATCGACACAAAATCATTCAAATGCTCTCGTTCTTCCGCTTTCCTACTTTCTGTAACCTGGACTTGATAGAAAGAGATTAAAAAGATATTGGCCAAGAGAACTACTCAAATATTGACATTTCCATTCCAAAACTTGATGTTCCAGTAGAAAAGCAAATAAAATAAAGCATAGATCAAATTTGCTTTATGCACAATTGAGCAGGTGCAAATTAAAATTAAATAATAAATAAATAAATAATAAAATGAAAAATGCTAAGGATTTCTGGTCTTCATCAAAAAGACTGATTATTATTATTTATTTCTTATTGCAACAATATTCAATCCAGAAGATACACCATTTGAGATTTTTTTAGCATGTATCCATTAAGGATACCGCAATGCTGATAAGGAAATGTCCTTTTATTTAAAAAATATCATAGCTTATAACATGTATCCGTGCTTATCCCTCCACTATACTCGTACAACAGTCGTTGTATAATGGATGCAATATCCGTCGCTTTTGGGAAATAGTCTCTGGCATTTGATAGTGCCTGGGACTCGCGTCTACTCAGAAATAAAATTTAAACTACCTTCTATTTCTATACCTTCAATATATTTTTCTTGACAGGTTCTTCGGTACTTCCGCTGAAGCTTCAATTATCTCCTTCTTTCCTCATTGCAAGGGTGTAAAGGTAGGGTTTTAAGCCCTATTCTTTATTCCCTATGTTACCTCTAATATCCTTGGGTACTCTTGCACCACTATCTATTTCTTAGCTGACAAAACATGCATACTTATTTCCCACTAAGATCCTAAAATAGTCTCAATAGCTCAACAAAATCGTAAATTTCATTCTTTCAGAAAACTGGATCCGCAAATCGATCAGGGTTAGTTCCACCTCACGGAAAGCTTCATTTCTAGCAATCAAAATTGACAGACTATATACTTTCTTAAAACTATGTACGTTATCTTGAACTATACTTGGAGATATGTAAGCGTAGAACATATATATAATATTAAAACGACAAGAAATAACATGAAAATACAAACTATTATCACATCTTCTTGACTGCAATTCTTTATTAGACTTAAATAACACATGTCTGATCTACAATACCATACATGTTACTAGCGACCCACCCTGGCTTTGGCATAATATGCCTACATGTTTTGTCTGTCTAATTTATTTTATTATGTAGCTATTATGAACATAAAAACAAAACAAAATATTTCTTTATATTTATTTTCGTGCGCATTATGTTTTTGCGATAACCCATAGGATATTCATTTAAATTATATGGTATAAAATATTCTAATAATGCGCATGAAATACTTAAGTTAACTAAAGTATATAATTTGATAAGGATTAATACTGAACTCGTCTAAATAGCTTTCCAAATACCGCATTGTACGTTATTAATTATTTTAGAAGTTAAAATAGGTATAGTAAACTGTTCTAAAAAGATAGATATTTGCTCTCCTGGACTTTTTTGTAGATCAATAAAACAGAAATATACCGCCATGCAGTGTTTTGTTATATGAAAAAGGCAGTATCATCGATGAAACCCCGCTGGAGACTATACTTTTTCCTACACTTCTAACAATTATAGTTATAGTCCAACCCATTTACTCAAAACCTCGACAAATTATATAACTAAACCTTCCTAATCAATCTATCTATCCTGAATCAATCTATCTATTGGTGAAAACCGCACGAAAATCCGTGCAGTAGTTATTGAGTTTACCACGAACAGTAGACGCGGCCGAGGACTTTGTTTTATAATATGTACAGATACAGCTGCTGATATAATTGCGTCTTTACAACTACCTCATTAAAATTACGCATTACATTTTCGAAAATATTATTAAAATTCTCTCTTATTTAGTCATTTTTTATTCATTTAAAGCTATTAGAAAAATGGACCTATCAACGAACTACGTTGATTATAACTATTGTCGTAAACAATATTTATTGCAATATATACGTATAGTATAATGTAGTATTATATTTTTACCTATGGTACTAACAACATGGTAGGTCGAAGGGGAAAGCAGCAAGTAACAGAATATGCTCCGTAAATTTCTTTATATATACTTATTTTTAAATTTTGAATTCAAAGTATCTGTTTTGATCGTGCATATATAGTATCTGGAAGTTCCTATACTTGATAAATATATTTGATATTCTATCGTATAAAAGTAATTTTGGAAGAGTGTTTTGGATATTTTTAACCTGTTTCATGTAAACTTTCTTCATACAAACTTCATAAATTTGAGGTAAATAAAATCCTTATTTCTGAGAATTTTTTATTTTCTGTTTATTTCAGTCTACAAAAATGCTAAAGAAAACATTTTTGGGGACAAAACAGCGGAAATGAAATCTGTAGAAGGACTATGGGACTAGTAAATCAAACGATTACGAACGGACTTTCCGGAGTATTGTTTGCCCAAGGTTATTGCTGTTTGGTTTTCTCCTCGTTCAGATATGGCAGTTTCAGTTTTCTTGTTTGTTTTCCTCTCGAGTGTATCGTATTTTTCCTCTCATCTGGAATCTTTTTTCAACCTCATCAGTTTTAGAAGTGAAATTCTTCAATTCCGTGTAATATGTGGAAGTTTTTAATTTTATATCTGAAAGAATTGAAAAATTTTTTTCTGTGTAACGTTCTGAATTAATTTGACTGAATTAACCAAGGGTTGAAACAGTTAGTTTTGGAGTTTAATCCTGAAGGAACGATTTTCATATTTAGCCCGCGGTATGAGGAGTTTATGAGGAGTAAAATCGAATTTTAGCTAAATGTGGTGCGTTACGTTCCTTTCTTGATAATATTGTATTATTTGTTTTACAAAATAGATAGAAATTGAAAGTTAAATTCCGGGAATAATCGGGAAGAGATACGTGTGGTATCTATGGCAACAGTGTATTCTATTGCTTTATTCTCAAACTGTTGAAATGCGATAATTTTTTAAAACCTCAAATTAAGGTTAGGTTTGTTTGAACTAGTTAAGAAGATAAATATATAACCTTAATGTTACCTCTGAGCTTAGATGTTTTTTATGTTTTGTTATTATGAGAATGGATTTACAAATGTTTTAAATGGCCAGGGAGGAGGTTTAGTCAATAAACTTTACAGTTAAACATAAATATATTGAGAGACGTTAGGTTCCTTTGCGCACCTCTCACTTCGAGGTTATGTATGTGCATAACAGCAACCTAACCGTCAATTTGTGTTGTCAAATTGTGAAACTGAAAAATACTTACAGTGAAATCAGTTTTAGTACTAAATCATTTATCATTGGTTCTTTCAAAGATAAAGACACAATGGATATTTGTTTATTCACTTAACGTCACTAAATAAAATTTCAATAGTGAAAAGTAGATTTAATTTTCACTAAGTAAAGATGAAAGTTTACACTTAGTGCAATTCTTGAAAATGAACTTAATTTAGGGCTATATTTAGAATTTATTTCTGGCAGATTACTTGGGACGACTAGCTATGGTACAACTATTGATGCAATGTTTTCACGATGCATAACCCATGTAACTTCTGACGCACACGTATTGTAATTTAGTTACCACAAACCTATTGTCACAGTATCTAATAATGATGATAATACTATCCACGGACTAAATACTGTTCAAAATCATGTTTAATGTTCATGGTAAAACAAACGAATCTTCCCAGGATTGATTTATATAAAAATATTAACAATTATCATAATGTGAAATAGTTGATGATATATATATTTCATTGGAATGATGTAATTATTATGAACACATATTTATATATGCTTTGATTATTTTTTAAGATGCTTTCATTCACCCTCTTTTCAATTTACCTACACAATACTAGTTCTTAAGGAGTACACTCCAGTCGTGCGTCGGAGCTGACAAACATTTTTTCTTTTTTTGTAATAGTTCAACTTTTACTGTTTAAAATTAACATTTATCAATTACTTATAAAAGTTTTTTAACTGTTCTAGCATAAAAAATGTTTAATTTTTTAATGTATATACAATTATTTAAAAAAAATTAGGTATCTGTTCCGCTGGCTGGCCCTTCGAGTTGAGTTACGCCAGGTTTTAACTGTTTATTCGTTTAATTTATAATATTTTCCAAAAATACAAGTTATCGTGGGCTTTATTATGGAAAAGAGAGTGTAATTATGGGTATTGAGTATATTTCGGTAATCATTTCATCAAGAAATAAATGTCTCAACTAATATTTCGAAGTACAGATGATATATTTTATTTTATTAGTTATTGATTTTATTAATTTTTAAATATAAATAAATGTTCAAAGAATATTCTTCCCCTCGTATACATCGCAAATTGCGAGAACGCGGGATCAGTGAAAAGAAAGGATATGGCCATGATCGGGAAGCGAGCTTGATTGAGCCCAGGAAAGCTCAATTGGTAGAGTTCCAGACTTGCGATCTGGACGACCCGGGTTCTAGTCCCGGTCCTGGACATATCTTTTCTTTTCAAATAAAAATATTTAAAAATTAATAAAATCAATAACTAATAAAATAAAATAAATTATAATAATATATAATGACGTAATTCAACCAGATCCAAATTAAATAAATGTTCATAGAACATTCTTCCCCTCGTATACATCGCATATTGCCAAAACGCGGGGACATAGGATCAGTGAAAAGAAATGATATGGCCATGACCGGTAAGTGAGCTTGATTGAGCCCAAGATAGCTCAATTGGAATAGTTCCAGACTAGCGATCTGAGTGACCCGGGTTCGAGTCCCGGTCCTGGACATATCATTTCTTTTCAAATAAATATATTTACAGATTATATATGTTTGTTGAAATGTTAATTTCTAGATGAAATGATTCACACTTTCCATAAATACATTCTGTTTTGCATGATAACTTGTATTTTTGAAAATATTAAAACGGAAACGAATGAAAAGTTAAAACTTTCTGTTACTTAATTTGAGTAAAAACCACCTTGGCAGTTAAATAAAACAAATTTTATCTTAAATTTCGTTTCTTACATCATAGTCTTTTATATATTCCCTTTTAAAGGAATATTTTAATAACTTGATTCAAACCATCACTTTTAGTGCAATCCTCCCACCTACGCCTTAGCCTACAACTTGGATATTTACTAGTCTTCTCAGAGATTATTAAATATTTTAGTAATTCGTTCGTTAACAAGCCCATCTCAATCTTCGCGATGCTATCAGTTCCATTAAATTAACCGGGAACATCCTCTCTGTATCACGTAAATTAAATTCTCTATTAATATAATAAATATAATATTTTTTTTTAGCATAATTAAGAATACAAGCACAACAAAATCGATAAAGACATAACTTTCCGACCGCAAGGCTTAACACTTGGTTAGGTAGTCAGTGTTGCCCCGATAAATTATTAAATGTTTTTGATTAGTTCAGCGCATGGCTACACTGCGGGTAACCAGAGAATTACCTACTAAGTGTGTGTTCTCAAGTTTTGTGTTTTTATTTTTAAGAGAAAATTAACATTAACCATTTTTTTTTTTTTAAATAAGACTAAAGAACATATTATTCGGTATCAGTTCCGTAGGTTGTCGCTTCGAGTTGAGTTAAAAGTTTTAGCTGTTTATTCGCTCCCCTTTAAATATTTTCCAAAAATACAAGTTATTATGAGCCTACTCATGATTTCTAATTACTTAAGTCTAATTTTTACCCATGATTAAATTCTATTTTCCATAAAGATCATGGTAACTTGTAATTTTGGAAAATATTAAAAGGGAAACAAATGAAAAGTTAAAACTTGTGACTCAACTGGAAGCGAAAAAATGCGGAATAATTACCGATTATTGTGTTAATTTTTTACTTATGATTTTTCTGTCATACCAAGTGCTAATTTCTGTTTCTTTACGAACTTATACTTCTTAAGTTATTGAATTTTTCTTCTACTTCCATTCACTTAAATAAATTATTTTCGAAGTCGTTCATTCTTCAAAGCTGGAAAAAACGATTCAAGCCAATACAGAACAGTTAGAAGGCTAATAGTTCTGAGACAAGAAATACAAGCTAAGCAATGTCGAGATCGAAAAATAACAAGTATTTCTTTAGTAGCTAGTCTTTATCTCTAGCTTTATTTCCTGGTGAATTTCATTTTTGGTAGTCATCACAGACCTTAAATAGTTATTTTTCTCTACAATTCCTATCTCATTCCTCCTCATATCTATTTCTGCTACTAATCACGTACTAAGTACTCTTAGTTTCAGTAACTTCGAGCACTACTTCTTTAGGGCTTTTCAATAAAGATATAGTATTCCGTGATCTGTGAACCCCATCTGGGATATGTTACGAAAATCAGAACTATTCCGATGCATGTCGCCTTTTCAATTGACACAACAAGTAATGAAAAGGATTTACTAACTAATGGACTGTAATTGTAAGGATTTGAATTGTAGAGTGAAATAATATAAGTATCTCTCTATTATACACCGAAGGGTTTATTGTTGTAATATTTTATAGGCGCTACCTATTATCTGTTTTTACAACAAACTTATTTTTGTTTAGTCTATTACCTTGCTCGATCAGTTAAATTATGATTTTTTTTTTTAAATTGGCGAATTCGAAAGCCGCTGTTTCTGACTTCTTTCAGCCTTTATAGAAAATATAGCACTGGTTTTCAATTTAAATGGAAAAAACAGAGTGTATCGGTTTAAAATTAGAAAGAGCTGCATCTTATTCTAAAATTGCGATTTAAGGACTGTCATTTCAATTCAGGGAATGAAGTTATCTGTAAAAAAAATTTTACTTATAAACTCTATAAATTATTTTATAATCTATTAAACTGTTCTAAAATAAAAATAAAATTATTTTTTTATTTAATGAAAAATATTTAATTCCTATATTTTATTTTAATAGTCTCACTAGAGGGTTGCAAAATAATTGCTAAACTGAACTTCGATTTCTTAAATATTATCGGGGTACTTCTGCTAAAACGTTGTTAATCCAATATTTCGATCTTAAGACTGTTATTTCAAAACAGAGGATGAATTGAAATGATATTAAGACGTTTTTTTAATATTAACAAAACAGAATAAAAAAATAAAAATTAATAATTACCATTCGAACCAACTATTTTCAAACCTTGCAACTTCTTCAATTCCTGATAATCATCCGAGGCGTCCGAAAATAAGGAGGCCTCGGGACCTTTCAAGTTGACTTTGTTATTTGAGTCCTACCACTGCCCAGTTTCTCTATTTGCCTGAATCCATGCCATTAAGTGTCATTCGTCCATTTACTTATTTTATTGTTATAATACAGTAGTTTTTTTTATTTAAAACAAAATATATGTATTGAAATTTACAATTGTATACAGAATACACCCAGTAAATATAATAAACGATAAATAGAGAAACTATCCGGTGGTAGTACTCAAATAAAAAGTTCAACTTAGAAGGTCACGAAGCCATCTTCTTTTCAGACGCCTCGGAGGATTATCGGGAATTGAAGAGGTTGCGAGGTTTGAAAATCGTGGGTTTGAGTGGAAATGAAGTTTGTCATGAAAATATTGATATCGGATTCGGGCCAAATCAGCAACAAACGGGACATTAAGGTCATTATAGATTACTTTGTTCGTTACAAAGTAAGGAGCATTGAGGATTTTGTATTGTAAGGATTGAATACGAGAGGAATTCGATGGCTTAGTGGAGCCCCAAAGCTCTATTCCGTTAGTCCGGATGGGTCTAATAATTGTCATGTATATGAGTCTTTATAATACAGTAGTAAATTTCAAGAAAGTAAAAATTATTTTACTTGATGTTAAATATATTCAAAATATCAAAACAATGCTGAGTTAGTACTGTTTATTTTCATAGGCTTACTTCGGGGGTACAAAATTATTCCCAAGCTGATCTTAAATTTCTAGAATAATATGGGAGTAGCTTAACTTAAAGGTTAATCCAATCTTTCGATTTGAGGACTGTTATTTACTTAAGGCTGTCAAAACGGAGTATCCATTGAAATGAGATTTTTTAATCAACAAAACAGACCTTAGTCATTATATAACTTAATACCAAATATTCAAAATCTCAAAACAATACAAAGTGTACTCATTTTTTTAATAGGCTCATTAGGAGGAAGTAAAATAAAAATTAAACTGAACTTCAATTTCTAGAATAACATTGCGATACCTGCAGTGAAATGTTGGGGCGACCCGTGATCTAGTGGTAAGCATAACAAACTAGCAAGCCCAAAATTGCGGGTTCGTAGCCCCGGAGGTGGCCCCAGGGAAGGGAAGGGAGTAAAAAATCCTTGGTTATTACGTCCTTCGGTATGGATGTTTTGTGGAAACGGGGGTACCGAGGCTGTAGTATCACTGGTATTCGTTAAAAACCCCTGTAGCGTTTAAAATCATCTTAGCAATTATTTTGTGCCCTCGAAGTAAGCCTATTAAAATAAACAAAACTCACTAAGTATTGTTTTGATATTTTGAATATTTAGCATTAAATAAAATAATGTTTACTTTATCTAAATTTACTACTGTATTAAAACAATCAAATAAGTAAATGGACGATTGATACATAATAGCATGGATAGAGAAAAGTAGAAAAACTGGCTAGTGGTAGTACTCAAATAACAAATTCAACATAACAGGTCTCGAAGCCACCTTCTTTTCGTACGCCTCGGATGATTATCAGGAATTGAAGAAGTGGCTAGGTTTGAAAATAGTTGGTTCGAATGGTAATTATTAATTTTTATTTTTTTATTCTGTTTTGTTTATTTAAAAAACATCTTAACATCATTTCAATTCATACTCTGTTTTGAAATAACAGTCTTAAGATCGAAATATTGGATTAACAACGTTTTAGTAAAAGTACCCCGATAATATCTAAAAAATCGAAGTTCAGTTTAGCAATTATTTTGCAACCCTCTAGTAGATCCTATTAAAATATAGGTAGCTAATAAGTATTATTAAAAGATATTAAATAAAAAAATAAATTTATTTTTATTTTAGAACAGTTTTATAGATTAAAAAATAATTTAGAGTTTATAACTCAAATGTTTTTCACAGATAACATCATTCCCTGAATTGAAATGATAGTCCATAAATCGCAATGTTAGAATAAGGTGCAACTCGTTCTATTTTTAAACCGATTCACTCCATTTTTTCAATTTAAAAAAAAAAAATTTAATTTAATGATATTTACAACTATAATGCTATTATAACAAGTAAATGTGCTAATATGTACAATATGACATGAAAAACACTTGTGGAGAAACTACCCATCGAAATAACTCCAATAAAGTTCTATAGTAGATGATCTCGAGGCCATCTTCTTTTCAGACGCCTCGGAGGGTTATCAGGAATAGTATGGGAAGCAAGTTGAGATACTAGAGGATTCGAGTGTGTATGGAGCTTGTCGTGGAAGGACAGGTATCTAGTTTGGGCCAAATCAGTAACATATGGGATATTAAGATCATGATGGATGAGTTTGTTTGTGACATAATAAGGAGCATTGAGGATTTATGAAGGATTTTGGATTGTAAGGATTGGATACGAGATGAATTGGATGGTTTAGTAGAGCCCCAAAGCTCAACTCCGTATGTCCAAATAGGTCTGATAACTGTCATGTAAATGAGTCTTTTGTAATTAATTAGTAGCTTAGAGCTTTTGTCCGGTAAGTGTTGAAGTAGGCAAAAACGTCGAGCAGTTTCTTGTCTTTTCAGTCTTGTATGAGGATTCCAAGTGAGACGTTTGTCCAGATGGAGTCCTAGGTAACGTATCTGTTCGATAGGGTTCAGTGGAATATTATTAAAGGATACAGTAGGGCAGGAATTCGTAGGTTTACGACGAAGAGTGAAGGTAAATTGATGGGATTTGTTAGGATTTATTTTAATCCTCCAATTTTGACACCATTCTTGAAGGTTTGAGATATGAGATTGAAGAGATTTTGATGCAACAAAAGGATCCTTATTTACTGATAACACACATGTGTCATCAGCGTACGTAGTGAGGACAGTGCTTGGATGGGTTGGGATTTCAGCTGTATATATCGTGTATAGGATACTACCTTGAGGAACACCGGCAGACTGGGTGAAGAGGGAAGAGTAGGAAAAATTATGGTACATATACACGTATATGGTTATATACTTTAAAGGTTCTATTACTGAGGTAGGAACTGATAATAAGGAAGTAAGTAGAAGGTAAGAATTTACGGAGTTTGTACAGCAGTCCTGGATGCCAGACTCGATCAAAAGCCTATTTTTTCCATTTAAATTGAAAACAAGTGCTATATTTTATATAAAGTTTGAAAGAAGTCAGAAACAGCCGCTTTCGAATTCTACAATTAAAAAAAAATCATAATTTAACTGATCGAGGAAGGCAATAACTAATGCAATGTATGACTAAACAAACATTTGTTGTAAAAACAGATACAGGTGTTAATAGGTAGCGCCTATAAAATATTACAACAATACACCCTTCGGTGTATAATAGAGAGGTATTTATAATATTATTTCACGCTACAGGTTCAAATTAAACCTGGATAGGCAAAATTCAGTGCTCTCAATGTAGCATCGTCCCATTTGCCATAACAGCGTAAAGTGACGTTAAATAAACAAACAAACAACCTAAAGTTGTTCTCAATAATTTGTTACTGAAATGATATGATTAAAGATAAATAAGAACAATAAGAATATCCTGTACATATTTTCACTAAGATATTGACAATATTCAAATAATATACTTTTATTTAATTAGAGGGACCTCTCTCCGTTTTATGCAACTGATCATTTAATCGTACTACTGGGCACTTAAACAACCTAAAGTTAAGTGCCCAGTAGTACGATTAAATGATCAGTTGCATAAAACGGAGAGAGGTCCCTCTAATTAAATAAAAGTATATTATTTGAATATTGTCAATATCTTAGGGAAAATATGTACAGGATATTCTTATTGTTCTTATTTATCTTTAATCATATCAATTGAGTAACAAATTATTGAGAACAAGTATGAGCAAATTAGGGAGGGATACACGGTGGCCTGAATGGGGAGGTAATTGAAGGGGGAAAAAGTTTCTCCAAGTTGGATGAAGATAACGAGCGGTGGTGAGTCAGCTCAATAGTGATTGTTCCCTCGACCAATAGGAAGCCTCGTTACAGAGGAGCCGATATAATCGTAACCAACCAGCTTCCTCCTACTGAATATGCTAATCCCTCCTCCGAGACGTAAATATGATAATGTTGCCGAATATTTCGGAGACAGCTAACAAGGACTCCGCATTAGGAGGATTATGCCAGCTCTGCTCGAGATATCTCACGTAATTATCCTTGATATCCACATGATCCAGTGTTCAATGCGATAACTCCAAGTTGACAATATGAATATTGTAGACAACAGTTGTTCAGGCGTGATTAGACTGAATAGAAAAATTGAATAATAAATCATATTAGTGGAATAGATTCGATGAATTAAATAAATTACATCAGATACTGAAACATGGCGTTTATTATAATTTTATAATTCTAATATCTAATTCTAAATACAAACATGAAAATGATTAGTTTACAATTAAGTAAAGAAAGAAACAAACAAAAGATCACTTATATCTAGGTACAACAGAAAGGATAATGAAGTCTTGAAGGATTATTATTGTATAATATTATGAAAGAAATATTAATATTAGTTTCGAACTAAAAGCAATAGTCATAGGAGCACACTGACAGTGGGCGATTTAGGCAAAATGGTGAATGATTATAGAGTCTTTTATCTCTAACGGTGAGTGACTTACAGTGGTGGACTTAATTTCGTCACCCCAATTCTGATTGCATCTGGTCTTCGACGAGTGCTAGTGAGAAAGGGGCACATCTTGCCTCTGGTAATAGGCGTCTCTTGGAACTGGGTGGAGATGAATGCAGTAACGTCTCCATGCGGTGGTGGACGGCGAGGCTAGCTTCCGGGCAGCGGCGCGGGAAGATCTGTGTAGCTTGAAGTCTGAAGCTCAAGTAAGGACCCCGCGAGGCGACAGAAATGGCGAAAACATAGTCCCTTATGTCTATTGCCAAGGAAACAACTGTGAAGCAGACTGCGGGATTTAAATTTGAATTTACTCAATTGATTCGCGACTGAACAACAGTTAACCATTAAATTAGCAATAATCGGATCATATATAAATGATAATAATAATAGTAAAATGCGTAAATCATTCAACTAAATAATAATGATCCATCTCCGGCTTATAACAGATTAAATAAAAGTATATATATGTATATATATATATATATATATATATATATATATATATATATATATATAATTATAATTATACTATTATTAAAATAAAAATTTATTTTTTTCCAGATGTTGGTGACTACATGAACTCAGGATGGGCGTGAACCATTCCTCTAGGAATGATGTGGATCTCACAGACGAAGGTAAACATATTATTAATAATCATACTTTATTTATAATATAAATTTATGATAAACAAATTTATTTATTATATAGGATAATTTTATTAAGTATTATTTTACTTTCTATTATGATATTTCGGTCTTCTCCGTTAAACGATTTTCGCGGTTTGTTCCAACAACATATAATCAGATTTTTAGAATTATATCATTGTGAAATATTTATATTATTTATTCTGTAATAAATCTCCGTAAGTCCAAATATATTATATAATAGTTATTAATATGAATCTTTTGAAATTAATTGAGTGCTTAGGGCGATTGACTAGTAAGTGTTGACATAACCTGAAACGGCCAAAGCAATATAAATTTAAAAATAAATCGTACTGAAATAGAAATATATTTATTTGATATCAAGAGAAATTAATATCTCTTTTTTTACCACATCATTGTATTTGAACCCCGATTGTTTACATTTCGGTGAACGTTTCCTCATTCTCAGATAATTTTTTTCCTATATTTAACTTTATTCCCATTGTAAATATTAAAAGCAGTTGATGAGTACTTCTTAAAAAAATATAACGATAATGTTTCTCAGAGTTTTGATTGTTTTTGGTCGTTTATTTTGTTGCGTTTTAATGGGTAAAAACACAATGTGATGTTACCAGTAATTTCGTGAACGGCTGTATGCTTATCAAATAAAGTTTCATGATATTGTATTTTTCGCTCATATTTTTTGGCATTTTATGTTTTTTTCTTCACCGCATAAAAAAACAACGAAGAAAAAAGAAGATGGGATACATTTGATAGAATAATAGAACATGAAATATTCATGTAGGAAAGAATTAGTTACCTTCTTCACCGAGTAGCCTCTCCTATTGGCCCTGAAGATGACATACACAGTAGGTCGAAACGTCGACACACATATAATATAATAGGTTTCCACTTATTTGTTGTGTAATTTTTGACTGCACCCCCAACTATTCCCATCCTACATGAAATATTCATATTTAATTTAGTCACATGGTAGTCACTATTTATATTGTGGCGAAGTTCCGTAAGCCAAAACCACATAAGCCCGAAGTTAAATCCATTGAAAACCTTAGAAATATGTTATAAAATAATATACAATAATAATTCGCAGCAAAAAATCTCCGAATAGGAAATAATACGCGTAGTATGTTAAAATATACTAATGTTTTTACAATACTACAGATAAAAACATATAATAACTTGTTTTATTATTTAGTATAATGTATGGTAGTGTGGGGGAAACATAATTTAGTAATTATAACCCATGAAGTGCCTTTTGTTCGGAACTTAGTAAAGACTGCCTTGTTTTCAATTCAACGGTTGTGCAGGGAATCTTTTGAACTTCATATTTTGCCTATGTTATATAGAGCTAACTAAACCCCAAACTTTCTATAAAACTTGTTTTGGGCAATAGTATTATGAAACTACATTTAATATGTAATCTTCTCACCGACAAAAGTTTAAAGTAGGCTTAGCACTTATTAAATTTTCAAGAATTATATCATTACTAAAACCAACCACTTTACAAGGCCTTCTCAATTTTCACTTATACTTACACGTATGCACATAATATACAAGGCCGCGTTGTGTAATATGATTTTGCAGCTAATTCGTCATGCAAAACTTCAGATAGAAACAACCATGAATAATTTTATTTTCAAAGACCTTAAGATATATAGTTTGGGAGCAGAGTGGCTCAGTGGTAGAGCACTGAGTCGTCATGCCGATGGTCCTAGGTTCAAATCTCGCTGCTGGCAAGACTTTTATTTAATCTGTTAGCGGCCGGATATGTATCATATGGGATCTAGAACCCTCCTGGGGCTCACCTAGATTCTTTAAAGCGGGTACCCAAAATAAGGGGGACAAATCAGACGGTTGAGCTTGATCTCAGACAAATCACCTCTCTGTCTATTGTGTAATAATCAATATTGTCAAAACCCGTGTCTCCGTAAGGCAAGGAAGGGTGTTTAAATAAATCATCTCCCTGCACAACCGTTGGTCATGAAACGTTAAAGTCTCTACCACGTACTAAACCCCAGACCCGTTCCCGGGTTCTAGTGGTACAGGTTTTTTTTTAATGATATATTGAACAGCTGGAAGGATTATGGTTTTACGAATTCGACTAATTAAGTATCAGTACATTAATAATAAATAATTTTACTTGAAATGCAATGCGTTTTACTTGTTTAATCTTTTGAATGATATATATTTTCACTTTCACATGTTTAGTATGAAGAAAACGGAATAATAATTGAATAAAAATAATTAAGCTACTTAATAAAAATAAATGGACCGAATATACGAAATTATTCAAATGAAGTAATTAACTCAGGGATGACAGATGCCAGTGACACTCAATGGTCCCACTCCAAGGTCCAATATTGGGCGGTGGACCCCCTCCCCCCACTCGGGATCGGGAAATTATTCATTGGAGCGTGTTTGGAAGGACACAATGATGACATTCCAATTATTCCGAATCAACCCCCACCCCCATCTCCATCAGAAATCTAAATTAACATTTGCCAGATAATTAGAGGATGCGGAGGAAACGGCCTGGGCACTAATATAAATCCTAAAAGATAGGAGTTGTATATTTAAATAATAGATTCATATAACTGTTAAATTTTTAGTTATGATTATAATAATAAGGCTTATCGAACCCGAAGGTTCGATGCTGATATCAACACTCTCTGTAAATTCCGTCCAAACCCGAATCTGTCAAATCACTAGTGCAATCCTCACACCTTCTCCTTGGCAAATTTTACCCATCCTCGTAAATTTTACTATACGTCACAACGTTTGTTAACATTTTAGGAATTTGTTCGTTACAACCCAACAACATTGCATGCCCTTCTCAACCTTCAAACTAAAAGTAATGATAATAATTATTAAGGAAATATGAATCTATGCTAATTATACCAGAAGATTCGACACCAGATTCCCTTAAAAAGTTCTCGAAAATTGTTCATTCACTTTATATCAGAAAGTAAGAGTGTAAAACGAATTAACATATTTTTAACATGATTTAATTCAAGGCAATTTTTCCGAAAACTACCCAGTGGTAGTAATCAAATAACAAATTCAACTTAGGTCACGAGCCCATCTTCTTTTCAGGCGCCTCGGAGGATTATCAGCAATTGAAGAAGTCGCTAAGTTTGAAACTAGTGGGTTTGAGTGGGAATTAAGTTTTTCCTGAAACTACTGATATCGAACTCGGGCCAAATCAGCAACAAATAGGACATTTAGACCATTGTGGATGACTTTGTTCCTAACAAGGTAAAGAGCATTGAGGACTTTACGAAGGATTTTAGATTGTAAGGGTTGGACATGAATGGTGTCAAAAGCCTCTTTAATAAGTCTTATAATAGTTATATATATGAGTCTCTCGTAATTAATTGGGATCTTAGAGTGTTTATCTAGTAAGTGTTATGTAGAGTGTTTATGTAGTAAGTACCCTGAAACAGCAAAAATAAATTAATTTAAATTTTTTTCTAAATTTATCAGCGCTTATTAACTTTTTAGGGCTTCGTTACTAAGCCAAGCGAATTTGAAAGCTCATCTCAATTTTCGCGATTCTATCACTTAATTTATGCCAGCCGAAGTGTGCTTATTTGAAATTATTTATTTATACTTTTATATAAATACTTACAGTGATTGTAAAATGCATTTATTAGTATAATTAATGCATATGAGTGTTAATAACATATATCAAAGAAGATGATGCGTGTAGGACATGTTAATGGTGTGCTGTACTATAAAGTAAGTGAGAAGAGGAACAATGTCCCTCCCTGTTTATTGCGGGCAGTTGGCTGTGTAATGAGAGTCTTGTCATGCATCACCATCACGCTCACCGCTCAACCCCATGCTAAACCATACCACTAAACCACTGCAATCACCGCTTTTTGTTCAACTGCTTTTTTATTTTTTAGCTTATTCAGCACTCGGGCTTAAAAAAAAAGAACTGTTCTCATAATTGCAGCCTTAAAAATCTTCATAGCAATTTAATTTTATAACGTCGTAAAATTGCAACCAATGTTAGATTATATATTTTAAAAAAGATACCTATTTCTATCAAACTCTATAATATCAATCAGTAAAATCATTAATGGAAATGATATTAATATTATTAGTTAAATTTATTATTAAAAAGTAAGTTAATTGAAAGTTCTCTAATATAAGTTAGATCTTATCCTCATCGAAATAGTATGAACGGATTTAATTTCCGAACTTCTATAATGACTTTCTTCAAGGTAACTTCAATTCTTTATATTAACGAACTTAGAAATGACAAAAAAATACAAACATAGGGCATGTAAGCATTTAACTATTAAGGAACGGAGGAAAAATAAAAAATATTTTTCATTACCTATAAGAAATATCAAAAATATACTAGTAATTTTCCTAGGTAATATAAATTTAATTTTTTTGTCAGCCATGAACGGACCCTTTGGACCTTAGGCCTCACCAAACATCTATGATTGTCTATTCCTATTATTTTCAATATTATCAAGAGTAGTATAATATACTGTCATTTTTCAATTTAATTATAACTTTGCAACAAGCTTATTCTGAACTCTTCACTAGTAAATAATAAATCCAATTAGGTGTAATAATTACGATAGTAATTTATTTAACGTACTCCAAAGTGGAGAATTAAAAAAAAAATATTTTAATAATTTTGAACCTTGACCAAATCTGATTTTTTTACTCTTATTAGTAACATTTGTTGTCCAATCATTTATATGATCAAAAATCTTTATATAATAAAAACCTCTTGTTATATATCAATAGGGTAATAATTTAATGTGGGTCAAAATATTATAATATGAAGAGACTTTACATAACAGAAAAATAGTCAACGTTTATTTTCCATTATGATCCAATTATTGAATATACCATTACAGTTCTTCTTCTTCCTCTAACTCCTGTGAGGCGCTAAGGGTGGAGTTGCCGTCTCGCTCCACCGGGCCCATTGGTCTCTGTTCCTTGCAATTCTTCTCATCTCCGGAATGGTGAGTCCTCTTGCTGCACCCTGTTTCCCAATGTAGTCGGAGTACATACATCTGGGTCTACCATGAGGGGGTCTTCCTCCTGCAGACATGCCCAAACCATTTCAATTCCCGCTCATCCAGGATGTCCCGCACTGATCTTACTCTCAAATCCTCGCGAATCCTGTCATTTCTTATACAGTCCCTCCTGGATCTGCCAACTATCCTTCGGTGGAATCTCAGCCGCTGCCATCCTGCTGGCATTTTTATCGAGGGTTCTCCAACTTTCATATCCATACAAAATCACTGGAAGTAAAACCGATTTAAATATCCTAATTTTGGCGTCTCTGATTACTTCATGCTCTCCGATGATAGTTTTGTATATCTGGTAGTACAGTCCATTCCATTGGCCTTCATCACCTATTTTACCATCTTTGCTCAAGACTCTCCCTAGATATATGTAGGTGTTCGTTATTTCAAGAGGTTCACCATCACATAATATCCTTGGATCCAGGTTTTTTCTTCCTACACACATAATAAGCTTTTAGCTGGATTTCTGTGCGATTCTCTTAGCTGGAGTTCCTCGTTCCTCATAGTGATGTCTGGAGAGCTTCCTGAGAGTCCGCAATCAGTACTATGTCGTCTGCATACATCACAGTCTCGGCAAGCACTGGTGTTAGATTCCAGTATCCCACCACAGCTCTTGGAGTTCTCCTTTTACATACCTTCCATTCCTCATCCATGAGAAGGACAAAAAGCAAAGGACTAAGGCTGTCCCCCTGCTTTACTCCTTTATAGAAGTGTAAAGGTTGGGATGTTTTACCATTATGGCTCACTATACCCTTTGGGTTGTAATAAACCGATTTTATGGCTCTCACTAGATTTGCTGGCACCATTCTTCTAATCAGCGCGTCCCAAATCTCTTGCCTCAGAACCAAAGATACACTGCCTTGCCACGATCCCATGCTTTTTCTACTATCATTTTATTTACTTATCTTTACTTTTTTTGTCATCAAGTATAAAATTACACCTCTCAACAATTAGGAAGTGGTATAACAATGGGTGTACTAATGGCGCGTGAAGCATTTGTAGTCTTTATCACCTACTTTTGTTAGTTAGAAGAGATCTCTCATCAACCACTTTTTTAGTCCTTCCCTTGATTGAGGGCTCAAGTCATTTCTCAGAAATCATCCTGTGTGTGTGAAAGATAGATAGATAGATAGATAGATAGATAGATAGATAGATATATATATATATATATATATATATATATATATATATATATATATAGAGAGAGAGAGAGAGAGAGAGAGAGAGAGAGAGTGAGTGAGAGAGAAAGATGGGGGAGGGGTGGAAGTTAATAATAAGTAACAAAGGCGACAGATATCAAGTTGCCTCCAACAAGGAGAAACCCAAAACTCCTTTCCTCTTTATCCTCTTCAGATCGCAAGATTTTTCAGCTTGGCTTAAATGTCAAATCTTATAAATATGACAGGAAGTAAAGATATTTTTCTTTTAAAAATTATATTTTAATTTTATCACTGTCAAGTTGTTTTTATTATTTATCTGATTCTGTCATGATCTGAATTCGATTAAGATTTTATGGCAGTTCGAATCGCATTGTCACAAAAAGACAAAACTAAAAACTGGTATTTTTTTCTTTTTATTGAACTAGAGCGCATAAAATATTCTTCATGTAGCCGGATCTGCGGGAATAAATTCACAATGAATTTTATTTCCATGTCAATACTCCACCTTGCTTTTCCTCTTCTCTACGAAATAATATTATTGAAAGAATATTATTCGATTCGTAGTCGAATAAGGTCATGAATAATTTATCTATGATTCCGATAGCCAACTGTGATGGACATCACACGCGATGAGATTTATAAGAAAGAAGGCGCTACATCACTGCAAACCATGGCTGAAAGGAAACGAAATGATAATTTTATAATAAATTCTATCCCAGTAACATACGCCATGAGCCAATCATATTTCAAAATTTATTCCTATTTATTGAAATGAAGAAAATAATAGACAACTAAAAATTGTATTTTTGTTTCTACTTATTCTTGCTTTCAAGTATCAATGCGCACCTTTCAACAGGTCAGGTGCACCTGTCAACATCTGGAAATGATCTAATAATGGCTGAAGCATGAGGAAATATTTATTATATCAATTTTCTAGTTAAGAGGGAGATTTCTCATTCAGTAGTTTTTTAATCTTCATTTTATAAGTCATTTCTTTGATAAACATGTTCAGAAGTCAATGTAAGTTACAATATTAAGAGTCCTTATAATATACGTTCGTCTACTGTAGGTTGGCATAATTTGGTGACAATGTTTATATTTTATTACATACTGTCTTTATTAGAAGCGAGGGGATGTTTGACTGGAAGATAGACGTAAGGAAGAAAATAGTTGGGGGTGCAGTCAAATAAAAACACTAAATAAGTGGTTACTTATTTAATTATGTGCCGGCGTTTCGACCCACTTTGTGGGTCATCTTCAGGGCTAAGAAAGAAAAACAGACAAAATAACAGAACTATAAAAATACATTGCAGACTAAGTATATGATAAATGAGAAAAAATATATATGTAGAGAGGTAGAAATTTAGAACAAAAGTGAGGGATATATATTAATAAAAAAATTACAGAGAAAATGTACAGAACGGTGGTGATTCCAAAAAGATTTTTTTACAAAGATAAAAGAAGGAAGTAAACAGAAAGTTATTTAAAAAAAGAAAATGTATAAACATCAGAGGTGAGAAGTAAAATTATGGAAAAGGTAGTAGAATATATATAAAAACTATAAAATGTAAGATAATAGACTCCTGGGGAGTTTTACATAAGTAAAATGAAAGAAGGTATAGCCAAAATGATATTAAAGAGTAAATAAAGGAAAAATAACAGTAGCAAGTCAAGATATGTCAAGACATCAAGATATTACTATGTTTATTGAATATCTGTTTCTTATTAAAAATTAGTAGTTATGCCTTATAGCGATACATGTTTTAAGTGGTCTTTCTGGAGCAATTGTCTTTCTATTATGTAAGATACGAAATGCGAAATAGTAATATAATATTAATTTTTGTTATTTTGATTGTGATTATTTTTGTTTTAAAGAAGAAAGATTTGTCCTGGGATTTGAACATGCATCGAAAATGTATCACCGGTACAGTGCTCTAAGCCACTGAGCTACCAGGGGTCGTATCCAAATCAGATAAATCCATTCTCTTCACCGATCCTATATATAGGATTGGTCTGACTTGGATGCGACCCCTGATAGCTCAGTGGCTTAGTGCACTGCACCGGAGATCATCTTTTCTCTTCAAAACAAAAATATTTAAAAATATCATATATATATCATAAGTACGTAAGCGTATCAGTTTGGTTTCAGTCGCAGTATCATTAAAAAAAATAAAGAGTAAAGCTGATTTGTTGAAGGGCCTTGAGTTCAGTACAACATGCGGGTCCATGTCATTCTTCTGTCGGAGTCTAATACGGGTCCCCTATATACTTGGTTGTTACAATTATTGTTTACAATTATTGGCTTTTATTGTAAGAAGGAATTATAAGATAAAAGTTTCCTTTGAAAGGATAAAAAGTAATTTTTTACCTTTGTTCATGGTCAAATTATATTTTTTACAATGGAGGAAAAATGGCACCCATAAGCTTTTAAAAAAATCCTTAATCGGAGAACGACTATTCATTACAAATCAAAGTTTCGATGAACTATTTCTTATTAAAAAGTAAAAGTTGATCAATATTTCAGGATTAATTTTTGGTCTCCATACTTACCATTTTCTCCGCCATAATGTTTTTACGGTCAACTAGAAAATTATTCAAGATGAATTTTCAATATTTTTCCGTGTCATTTATTTATGTTATAATGTAAACATAGGTTTTTTTTACTCTTTCTTATATTATGAGGATCTTGGATTCAGTATGTGGAAACTGTACTATTTCTAGGGCAACGGTTTTCCCTTTATTAAAGATCAACAAACTATGTAAAAAAAGTTTTTTTAAAGTGTAAACACAATAAAAACCCACTTATAAAAAGTATTGGGAACTACACAAAAAATAGTATAAAGCGTACAATTTTTTTTCTTTTATTGTTATTTATATTTTGTTCTTTTATTGTTGTTATATATATATATATATATATATATATATACATATATATATATATATATATATATGTATGTATGTATATATGTATATAAGTTATTATGAATTTATAGTTACAAGTATAGTTATAGTTTTTTCTCTCTATTGGAAGTTTCTTTGTACATGTTTTCTTTCATTATATATTACCATTCTGTACAGATACACTTAAATTTATCCCATTAATTTTTTATTTATACTGGTCTAATTGGTACAGCATGTAATTTTTGTGATTGTAGCAAATAATATAAGAAATACATATTAAAAAATATATAGGACCTTGGCCACAGCTACTCAGCGCTCTACTTCTGAACTACTCCGCTCCCTTACCTTAATTATAAAAGTATAACAAATAATTTTAACATTAAAATATTTTTTAAATTACTTATATGATATTCTTTAAAATGTTTGAAAACAATATTGAGCTGACTAGAAAGAAATTGGAAATAATTCATTTCAACTGCGCGAACAGCGCCTACTTGCAAAGCTCTAAGGTATCCTCATGACCGAACTGTAATGCGGGTCAGAAAAGAGTGCAGCGCTCTGGGAATGAAGGCGTTTTTTAGTATCTGTCTCTGTAGGTTACCAGATAGGTACTGTTACCTATCAATAAGCGGATAATTATCCGCTATTGATTGATAAAATTAGTGCAAAATAATATAGATTAATTTCATTAAATATTTAAATAATTATTAGATGACTGTGTGTATCGAGTTAGTGATAGCTTATTGTTTATATAATATTAAGTTATTCTTTGTGTACTTAATATTTAATTGTTAAACACACTTTAATAATAATAATCAAGTCTTTATTTATTCCGTGACAAGTTCCGTTAGAATAACAATAGAGGCTTATATACGGAGTATTATTATTTATTAGCGTATTATGGGATTACAATTAAATTAACAAATGAGAAATAATTAATGAGAAAAAAAATTGGGAATTATCGAGTGATAAAGTTTAAAAAAATAAAAAAAACATATTACAAGAAAAAAAATAACAAAGAAATAAAATTAAAATAATTATAGAGAGAGATACAATAGATAATTACGTATGTAGGCAAATTACAATGCCAAGTAGAAACAAACAAAGCAGATAATGAAACAAAAATACAAACAATATCAACTAAGATAACTTGTTTATAAAAATATATAACTGGATGAGTGAAGCGTCAATTATATAAATAAAACGCATCATTCATTTATCATTTAAAAAATTTAATCTGAAAACTGAGTATGTTGTTTCCGATTTTTTTGAGAAATGTAAGGATATTAGGTGATTGAATATACGGGATTTAAAGGTTGAAAGATTATTGGAACGACGAATGGAGGAAGGTATAGAGTTCCAAAGGATCGGATAAGGAAAACTCTATCAAAAGCAGTTGTTCGGTGGGAGGTTTTATATAGGCCGAGAACTTTAGTTAAATAATTCAATATTAAAAAAATATATGAAAAATGGTGATGAATAAAACACGTCAATTTCATTAAATATATAGATAATATTTGAATAAATATTATTAGGCCGTATGAATTTATTCATTGATGGTATAGTGTAATATAACATATTCTGTTTAACATTGTTTAGTTCATTAAGTCAATAATAAAGAAAAACATGAAAAATATCGATTTAAATCTCGATTATTTTTACTAAATAAATAACTAATTTCAGAATAATTATTTGTAGACCGCATGAATTTATTTAGTGGCATGTTATTGTTTAATATTACATTGTTAAACGTACTCATTGTTCATTAAATCAATTATGAAGAAATAGATGAAAAATATTATTAAATATAGATTATTTTCGCTCAATAAATAAATTATTTTAGAATAATTATTACTTGAGTTTGAATATCGAGTTAGATTTTTCTTAAATATTATATGGTAAAACATGGTTCAATTCATTAAATCGATTTTAAAGAATTGGATGAAAATAATATTAAATAAACCAGATTAATTTCATTAAATATTACATTAAATTGTATTACAATTCTTATTATTTTACCGTATTAATTAAGTTAGTGATAGGATTTTGGTTTATATTACATTGTTTAACGTGGTTTTGTTCATTAAATCAATTTTTAAGAAGATATGAAAAAATAATATTAAATTTTTATTAATTTCTTTGACTTATTAATTTAAAAATAATTATTAGTTGACCGTATACATATAATAGAGGAGGAAATGGTCCGAGTGGAATTCAAAAATTAATTCTTCCATATTGAGCATCTATTCATTTAATCATTATACTCCTACATAAATATATTCTGACTCTTACATAATTTATTTCCGGATTACTGATATTTATCTGGTTGCTTATTTTTTTTGTTGGACTAGAATAAAGAGCGATAGGTGGTTAGCTTAACAACTATGCCGGTTCGCAGCGTGGCTGGTGGGCCTATGATTTTTAATAAAGGAAGTATAATATCTTTGGTTATGCCATCCTTCAAAGGGGGCATAAAACTCCCTATTCTAATCAAATTTGGTTAGGGAAAATTTTCGGACTCTCATATCGTTCAAGTAACCAAATATTAATATCACATTTAATGTGACGTTAAACGTAACAAACAAATGAAAATGATTGGTAAATCATGAAATTTATAAAAATCAGCAGAAATCATTCACGTTGTAATAATGAAATTAGTTCCATCACCAGCCATTCTTCGTTATCATTTTTATCTCTGATTCAAACTAAAACTGTTTATTGGTCTGTAGCAATTCACCATATTGCAATGAAGCAGGATTTTTTCCTCACCGAGCACTTCTGCAGATTCAATTAAAATTATTTAGAAATATTTATTTATTGTATTTTATACATAAACAAAAACAATCAATGGGTTTTTAACCTAATTTCTAAAAGCATTTTTAAGATGCAACAATGTATCCAACACTTTTATTTATATATGTCATGAAGTGTACGTAAATTGACTAATTACTTATAGAAGTCGAATAATAAACTAAAATTACTATAACTATTGTTGAAAGTAAATTACTAGAGCTTATTGAATTAAGGATTCGATAGATACTTTTTTTTATAAACGATAGTGTCATATTATTGACTAATGCATATCCCGACTGAGAGGGAGGGTCTTTTTGCCAGCTTTTTCAGAGATAGTTAGGTATTTCATTATTATATCACATTGTCAAATAACTTCTTCATTCAGAGCAGATCAATCAATTTTGACTGATTATTTTTTACTGAATCCCTAATCCATTGTCATTTTATATCATTCAATTAAATCTTCCACGCTTCAGAATTCGATTACAAGTTTAATGGAATTTCGAATTGTTTTTATTATATTTTGGACATCCTGGAATTGGCTTGGATATACCAAGTAATTCTGTTATAAAATTCTCATTTAAATATTCATGGGCAACTGAGTTGTTTTTGTTTTTTTACAAAAGGCGAAAATATTTTTTGTGTTTACTTGTTTTTATAATTCAATGAAAATATTCAGAATTTAATTCTATTTAATTTGTTTAATGATAAGAGTTAGGTGGTTGTAATGACACTTAAGAAAAAAACTATAACTCACGTTCCAGTATTTTCTATAGTATATCACTCTAAAAATCGTAGATACTGTGAATCTTCAATGCCAACGGTTGTACAAGGAAATGGTTTTGGCTGAGATCATAAGGCCTGCTGATTCAACAGTGCCCATTTATGGCTATTAACATATTATATAATTAATCTTCCCCATACTTATAGAAAAAAGGTACCTACTGCTCAGAAATACTGCGCTCGACGCAGTGAGTTACCTCACTGAAGATATGCACTGAAATAGTTATAAAAACAAACAATGTTTGAACGTTGACGGTCAAACCCATAATGGATGTCATATACAGCGCTGCCAAAATAAAAACAAGATGAAGTACATATTATTGAAGTAGTAAATAAAAAAATAATAAAACTACAACACATGAAGAGTCTGGGTTCAGCACGTAGTAAAGACTACAGTTTCTTAGACAATGGTTGTACAGGGAGGTGATTTGTTCTAGACCACGCTCATCAGCCAGGCTGCCCCCATAATTTAGTTACCCAGTTTATAGAGACTGGATGAACCCCAGGAGGGACCCAGTTCCCAAAGGACCGAGCCCCGGCTGTTGAAATAAATCAAACGACATGAAAAATGACATTAAACCAACAAAATTAAACAAATGAAATAAAATCTGCCACGGCCGGATTTAAACATAGGCAACTAAACACTCTACCACTGAGCCACACCCCTTCTATAGTAGGTATAAAGAAAATATTAAAAAACAATCATTGAGTTCAGTCCCTAGGATATGGTTTTTAAGCGAACGGTTTTGCAGGAAGGTTATTGGCCCGGTACAACGCTCCCCAATTAGCTGAAAAAACTACGCACTTCATGACGGCTATAACGTGTTTAATAAATGAACCTGTTTAAAAATGGGATTATAATCCATTCTATCTAGTTTTTTTTTTTTTAAATTACATTACATTAGACCTCTCCCATGTTTATATAATAATTAAAAATGTGCTAATGGATCCCACCTGAAGGAGGAAGATTGATAGGGTTGGTGACGAAGTAGCGCGCATGAATGTGCACGGGCTAAGAGAGTGATGAATGAAGGCTGGCGCATTGGGATAATTTACAACGAGCGACGTTCGCATTTTTTCACCGGAAGTTGCGACCATTATTTGTCATTCCTTTCGCGAATAACTTCTTTTTCCTTTCAGAAATAAAATTTCCGCGAGACGCTTTTCAGGTTCGAATAAATAAATGGTATACATCAAACACGTGAAGTGTTTTTCATCTATTTTAAAAATAAAATTATGTTTAAAATATATTGTTCTAGTTAGTATTTAACTTTCTAAACCATGTAACTGTCAAAAAGATTAACTGATATGACTTTTGTCAATATTTTAAAATCTATTTTATTTATAATTTGAATTGTAGTAGGGGGAGTGGTTTTGCTCAGTGGTAGTGCACTGAGTTGCCATGACGGCTCAAACCCGCTGCTGACAAGACTTATATTTAATCCGTTAGCAGACTATAGATGGGATCTATGGGATCTAGGACCCTCCTGGGTCCTTTACAGCCTCTATAAAGCGGGTATCCAAAATAAGGAGGAAATCTGGTGTTTGAGCGTGATCCAGGACAAATTTGTAGTTGTATAGTTGTTTTTTTAATTGTAGTATAAATATTTTTATTTACGATAATACAAATTAAAATGATACTATATTACAATAAAAAAAATACTGTTATGATAAAATATTGTTTTAAAAAATGAATATTTCAAAGTTGCGTTCTGAGTGTGCCTCTTCCTTTTTCTCCATCTCAACGTCCCTCCATGATCAGCCTTGCCCTAGGCGTACACCAAAACCGAATTTGTCGGCCGATGTTGGACAGAATTACTCGGACGATTAACTCGGACGTGTATGCGCTCACACTGTTACCGGCATTGTACGTTGCCGGTCTTCTGTACTTGATTGTGCGGCTTAACAAAGTGAAGACGCGTTTTTAAAATAGATGAATTTGAAGAAATGTATCTTTTAGAAAATTCGTACCGCAATTTAATTCGTCGACGTCAATGAATTACTGTTAATGAAGTATTTATGTACAGAAAACAACTGGGTGAATACCGCCCCCTTTTTGAAGAATTAAAATTACAACCCATCGAGTTCTTTGAATATTTTAGAATGTGTTTTAGCACATTACAATACATTTTTAGCACAGTCGAACCACTTATAACAAGGCAGAATACAATCTAAAAAAAGAAAAAAGAAAAAGAATAAATCCAGAGGTTTTCATTTAGATAATTATCATGATATTTAACAAAAAAGAAAGCTGGTTAGTAATAATTTTTTGAGAATCATCAAATCGACCTATTTTATCCTTGCAACTTTTCACAAACAAAAGCTAAAAGTTTGCAAAAACGTCTAGTGTCAATTATTCGTTGAAGTGTAACTGTAGTTGTAGCTCCATAACTATAACTACATAACTGATAGTTTACAAATAGTAGTTGCGCGCTGCTACTACCAACTACTCAAAGTTAATTTCTTAAGTAGTTGTCTGTGATTTTTTTTTTTTTTTTTTTTTTTTTTTACGTCGGAAGGTGGAAATCTTCTAAAGACGCGGATAGGCTCGTACCTATCCGTGTGTGGGATTTTTACCCACTAAAACCACCTCCCTATACCTGTTCTCCACACTCCACGGGACCGCCGCTAGGCATTACTTCGTGGGGGGGGGCGTGGCTGGGTGCCGCCTCATGGGCCTTTCCAGCCGGTTAGCTCAGCCGGTCAGTTCAAAAATAATTTTTTTTTTGGAAGTGTGTGTCAGGTGATGGCACAACTGAACATTGATCGTACATTCTCAGTATAGTGTTATCACCTGGTTTCTAGAATGCGGAACTTCCCGATGACTAGCCTCTCGGTCGAGATCCGCTTCTGGACTCCTCGACTACCCACCCCTATTTCAAAGAAGGAGGGTCTATGAGTCAAAGCGGAACTTCTGACTAGCCTCTCGGTCAAGATCCGCTTCTGGGCTCCTCGAATTACCGCGGCTGTTTCGTAAATAATTGTTTTGTTTTTTTCAGAACCTCGTTTATTATATGAAATTACGATTACAAATAGTAAAAGGTACGGCTTCTAATTAATTAAAAACCTTCTGTTACCTATATTTTTACAATATCAATATTGAAAAGAAATTAAAAATAAATCTAGCCAAAACATACGTAAATAAAGCCTCAAAAAAACCGATTTAAAGGCTTCTGGCATAAAAACGTTTGCGAGAGTTAAATTAACATCTTATATCTATGTTGCCATGCAGCAGAACAATGTAAATGAATCAGAAAACATATCTTAAACAAATTTATTTGTATTTATTAGAATTCATTATTTTAAATATTACGCACATAAAAATTAAACTATTTATCCTCTTAAAGATGCCCTATTTTAAAATATCTTAAATTCAAATAGGTTATTTTTTTATGGACTATGTAGAAAGTGATTCTGAATTCCAAAACATTTATGTTTTATTTAAATAACTTTTTTCAGTAATTACATTACTAAGTGAAACTAGCCTGAAAGGATTTTTGTACCTTAGCGATCTATTAAATTTTGACATAGCCCTAAAGAAGATCCATGTTTAATATGACCAAATGTCAAATATAGTCTTTTTAACTGTAACCATGAATAATGAAGTTTGTTTATTTATTTAACCCCACTTTATGCTGCTATAGCTATAGACTATGATACACTGGGAGTCCTTAATTTTGTTCTTTGAATATTTTAGAATGTGTTTTAGCACATTACAATACATTTTTAGCACAGTCGAACCACTTATAACAAGGCAGAATACAATCTATAGGAAATGTATATCACCGACGGAAAGACTCGGTCGAGGAATCCTAACAAGTTCGGACTCGTCGGTTGGTCGGCAGTGAACGTACCATTATACCATGGCGGTTATAGTGGTGTAAGTACGCCCCTTCTTTTATATATCTTTGATTTGATCTGCCGAGATTGGCCGATAACCCCCGAGTAAAGTTCGGACGACAACGGTTTAGGTATACGCGTGCCTTTGGGAGCCTTTTTTATCCAGCCTATGCTCGTGCCCCGAACACCTTAATCTTGCTTTATTGATATATGACACTATTTCAGTTTCATTGTCGAGGAGCCAAGAGCCATAGCGCTGTGTGAAGAAGATGAAGGATGTAAGAATATTAGTAAAAACAATATTAGCATGATCCTTTGGGTTTGCTACTCCTAACTTAAAGATCTATTTTTTGAGGTTTTGAATTTCATTCCACTAATTTAACAGCTCGCCGTTTCAGGCTACTTTAACATTTCCTAGATAAACGTTCTAAGCTCCCAATTAACTACAAGAGACTCATATACAAGACAATCATTAGACCCATCTGGACTTACGGAATAGAACTTTGGGGCTCCACTAAGCCATCGAATTCCTCTCGTATTCAATCCATACAATCCAAAATCCTTCGGAAAATCCTTAATGCTCCTTACTTTGTTACTAACAAAGTAATCCATAATTACCTTAACGTCCCATTTATTGCTGATTTGGCCCGAATCCGATATCAATCTTTTCATGACAAAGTTCATTTCCACTCAAACCCACTAGTTTCAAACCTCACAACCTCTTCAATTCCTGATAATCCTCCGAGGCGTCTGAAAAGAAGATGGCCTCGTGACCTTCTAAGCTGAACTTTTTATTTGAGTACTACCACTGGGTAGTTTCTCAACTTGTCTTCATGTCAATGTATTCAGTCATTTTATTTACTTGTTGTATTTTGTATACAGTTGTAAATTTCAATAAATTAATTTTTTTTAAAAATTCCACTAATTTATTTATATATTTTTATTCATATGGTGTTTCCGGTACAATTAGTGTCTCATAAAGAATTATTTTCTTCTTGACTGTTTTCTATGGTTTTAAAAGATTTGAGAATCTTTTAAGGTTTAGTTGAATTCATTTGGGTGGTTTCTTCAACTTTCCTTTTATCAGATTAGCTGGCATTGGCAGAATTTCCTTCTTATGCTTTTTCAGTAGCTTATTTTTTTAAAATTTATTTATTTTGTTTATGGACTTTTACTTTTTCATTTATCTATAGGGAAAAACTAAAGGAAACGAAAATTGGCTGTTTTTGCTTTATTTTCGGAACTGATCCTGGACAAACATGAACCTGGAGATAACAACCGGGCCATATATCATTCTGCTCGGAAGCTCGCCGGCTCCTGCAGCCCAGTTCATCAGTCAGCCGGCGTAGCCTCCAGGATTCCAGAAGAGGGAGGGGAAGATCGAGGATAATCTGTCTGGAAGAGGGAGCGTGTCGCCACACGTAAACAATCGATACGACGTCTAGTCGATAGCCGGGCCAGTCTATCGAGTTTTGTTTGGATTATTAATGGGCGAAGGAAAAAAATCCTATAAATAGATGTGTTCATATAGCTCAAAGAAAAAAAACAAACTATTTTATGAATGAGGGCATAAATAAGGAATAAAATGGACAACTTTTCCACCCACGTTGCGTGTCTTTTTCAGGGCTAGATATAGAAATTACAAAAAATAGATTAAAATAGTACATACAAAATGTAAAGAATAAAAATAAGGAATAATAAATCCCTAAGAAGGCCTGCAAAATGTGGTTCGAAATGTTGACTTTCAAATAAATAATTCAACCCTATTTAAGAAATTATTTCTCTGACCTCCACCCGGAATATTTTCTTACCCTTACATTTAATGCCAACTAATTTTACTGAACCGGTAATAATTAGTTAACTATCATTAGAATTGGTCGAGCAGTGGCCAGATTAAAGGAGAAAAGCTTCTAGATATTTAGCAACCAAGTAGAAAACTCCCTCCAATTAATAAAATATTAATTCGTTACACGAAACTTAGATTCTTCGCAGATACTACATAGCTTTTGATCTTGACAAGAAATAATGAATACAACATGAAAACACGCAACAACGTTAATGATGAAGTTACGTCATAGGATATGAAGAGAACGGATATTTCTGACGGATTTTTTGGAGGAAAACAGGCAAAGTATATCCTTGGGTATGTGCTGTGAGAAGAGACATGGAAGTATTCAAAATAGATCAGGAGGGCAGGGATAAGAAATTTAAAGTTCCTCAGGGAGATTAAACCAACAAAAGTTTTGGAACTAAGAGGTCAGGGGAGAAGAAAAGAGTTCATTAAAAAAAAAAAATAAGGAATTCTGGAACAAGATTTAAAAGAAGAAAAAATAGTTATTGAACCGTGCCCTTAGTTGGCATACAACGAATACAGAAACCTTTGCTTGTAATACTAAAACTTATGAGCATCTTGAGTTCAGTACTTAGTAGAGAATGTTATGTTTTTTAGATAACGATTGAGTAAGGAGGTGATTTGTCCTAGATCACAATTAATCACCAGGCTATCTTCCTCAGTTTAGACACTCTCTTATATAGAGGCTGGGTGAGTCCCAGGAGAGTCTTCAGATCGGAAAAGATGCATGTCCCCTTGTTAAAAGACTAAATAAAATTGGCCACAGCCGGATTTGGACCCGGTACCTTCCCAACAGCTACTCAACTACTGATGTACCCCGCTCCCTTACTTATATTATACAAATATAATAAATAATTTTAACAGTAAAAATAGTTTTTAAACCACCTTCGTTATATTATATAAATAAATTTGAAAACAATAACGTGCTTGCTAGCAAGAAATTCGATATAATTTAATTCAACTGAGCGAACAGCGCCTGATTGCAAAGGCCTAAGGTACCCGCATGACCGATCTGTAATGCGGGTCAGGAAGGAGTGCAGCGCTCTCGGAATGAAGGCGCTGTTCAGGTATATAATCTTCCACAGCCGGTAACGGACCTTCGCCAAGGAAACTCTGTGGCCTACCACTGAGCCAACCCGCTCCCTAATTTAAAATTCATAAAATAAATAAAAAATTTAATAAATACAAATTATAATATAGTGAATTTTATAATTGCCGAATAGATTTACTCGGATAAGAAAGGAAATATCATAGTCAGGCCGACCACAATCGTTCCCTAAGACTATTGAGTTGTTCTGCGGTAAATGTTTTTGTTCAATTAATTAACGTAGAGCCGGGAAGTATTATAATATTCAGGGCATAATACTGTATCATTAAAATATTATACTTATTATTTTATATCACAAATGTTATAATACTATTTTTATGATAAAAATAAATTTTGGTTTATTGATGTGGTAATAACATTTCGACTTTAATTTGTAAGTACCAAGTGTATGTATTATTATCGTGCAAGTGTTAAATATAAAATTGACTAACGAATTAAATAACCAGTAAGGTATTTAGTAGAATTTACTAAAAGCGTATTTTTTATTTATAAGTCTTAAATATATTTTAAATATTCTAATCACCTTTGGGATGCCAGAGTAATCATTTAAGATAATTACTCAAATTATTATTTCTAACTTTAATATTAATTGGATTCTTTTCCTGATGCATGTTGTGTGTTTACCAATTTACTAATTATATAAATCTTTAATATATTATTCATAAGTAAATAGTGCATCTGGGGTAAGTAAGTACCAAAAGAATTATAATAAATATACTTTATTCATACAACTTGGAATAGGATTAATGATTCAATATATACATTGAGAGGTACACTTTATGATTCAGATGTATTAGAGGATTGACATAAAATTTATAACAGAACTTAAATTACGAATTCTCTGTGAAACGGGGGTACATCTAGAGTTCTTCTTGGTGAGTTGTGTCTTCTCCGGGTATCCGTCTTCCGTATCTTCACTCCTTCCTCTTCGGGAAGTGTTCAGGGAGTCTTTCCAAAACTGGAGTAATCGCCCCCTCTTTTAGTTAACTCTTCCCACACGGACCATGTGGGCAACCCTGAGCGACCTACTTATTGAAATCCCCATTCACTCTTTGTGCCTTATCCCTGTTGAACAGATCCGCTACCTAGGACTCAACTTAGACAAACGTCTTACTTGGAACCCTCACACAAGACTGAAAAGACAAGAAACAGCTCGACGCTTCCGACTACTTCAACACATACTAGACAAACGCTCAAAGCTTCAGATCAATTACAAAAGACTTATTTATTTTACTGTGATAAGACCTATATGGACTTACGGAATTGAACTATGGGGCTAAAGAAAACCATCAAATTCCTCTCGTATTCAATCCTTGCAATCCAAAATCCTTCGCAAAATCCTAAACGCTCCTTATTTTGACACAAATAAAACCATCCATAATGACCTGAACGTTCCATATGTTACCGATTTAGCCCATTCCAGATACCTATCATTCCATAATAAACTCCAGGCCCATCCAAACCCACTAGTTTCCATCCTTGGTTCCAATTCCATCCTGAACAATCCTCCCAGGCGTCTATGGGCAGTGCCTCTACACGTCCTTTCATGTATTTATTTATTCATACAGCCCTTGTACTAGATGTATATATTACAGTTGTACAATTCAATAAAATAATTTTAAAAAACTCTTTGTGAAAAAACATATTTATTTTTATAATGCCGCCCGGTATGATACATATTGTAATAAAAACAATATAGTCTCGAAACATTGCCAAAGGAAGTTTTACATAAAGACTGAATCTCAAAAACTGAAAGTAAAATTATTATAATTACACAGAATAAATAGTATAGCGAGTAAATGTTCAGCAATTAGTTAGTACAAGATAGCACCAACTTTGTAAAAAGTTAAATAAATTTTAAAATTAAAATAAAATAAATATAATATTTATTATTATTTAATAAAGAATATAACCTCCATGATTGTCATGGACCTTATATATCTTAGCATGGCACTTTTCCGTTAGCTAGGCGCAAATGTTTGGGGCCATGTGTTCTTTTATCTGAATTAATTCAAAACAAACCTTTTTTTCTTCAGTATTAATTTTTGTAAGAAAAAAGGATAAAGATTTGGGATCTAGCTAGAAGTGAAAATGATGCATTCTGTTATTTCAAAAAGAAGGGTATATTGGCAAAGAATGCAACATGCGATCAGAATCATGAAATGTAAGCTCTCGTCTATCTCAACTATTTTTTCAGGACCACCGATTTTTTTTATTTTGCTTAGGTTCCGCTAATACTTCTAGACAAAATTCTCTTAAGTAGTTGTTCCAATCTACAACTGTATTATGATTCATATCCAGTTGTTTTTCTAATAAATCTAAATCTGAAAGATGTTAGAAAAGTCAATCTGGACGATTCGAACCACGTACCATCGCGAAAACTCTCCTTCGTTCGGCATGTTGAAATATTGCACCGCCAGCGTACTCTGTCTCAAAAAGATAGTTTCATATCATGATTCTGATCCCATGTTGCATTCTTTGCCAGTATACCTTTGTGTTGGATAAAAGGGACTGCATCTTTATCAGTTCCGGGTAAATCCCTCATTTTTTTAAACCAAAATTAAGACTGAAGAAATAAAAAACTTGCTTTGTTTTGAATGTATTCAGAGAATAGAACACATGGCTCCAAAAGAACATTCCACTTATGATTGAAAGAAATTTGGCTGAATTTCACTTTATTTGGTGATTTTTCGCTTGCGCCCAGGCAAAGGAAAAGTACCCTTACCATATATATTAAATATAAAATTTAGTTGAACATGTCATTCGAGCAAATCTTACACAGTAAGCTGTCCTGGGATAATAGAAGGATTTTCTTGCGACAATAAATTCAAATCCAATTTTCCTCAAGGCGGAAAGAGGCGCTCCCCTCACAATCTTGCCTTCCTTAAATAATTGGGATCCCCGTGAATGCAGAAATAGTCCTGTGTCCTATGTCCCGGGTCCTGGGTCCCGAGGGGGAATAATTTCAGGAATGTAAAACTGGATGTTTATTTCCCGGTTCTTGGGCATCTTTCTTGGAAAAGTTTCGTCATTTCAAAGTTCCGTTTATTTACTTTAATAATTTAAACAAAAATACATCCTGTTCCAGAGATGGAATAAAATACGGTACAGGGGAGAGAATAATATATTTGTTACTAGTTTATTTATTCTAATACCTTGTATATTATTAATTCTCTAAAAACTCTTTAAAAGAAGAAAAATATGAAATTACAGTTTTAAATAAATAAAATTACCATTTATCGGATTCACTAGGGATCTTAGAAATATAAAGATAAGGATAAAAATTAATTCTTCGAAAAAATGTTCATAAAATATGAAGAACGCAAGGGGTTTGAAGATACAAAAAATAAGTATTATTTAATAACCCATATAATACTGTTTCTTTTTTTTTTTTTGTATTTTTTTAATATTATAAGAGGTAGGCAAAATTTTCTTTCCAAAAAGTTACTTTGGTTTAAATCTTATTCTGCCTTAATTTCTTCCTTCTTCCTTCGTTAAGACACAGGTGGTAACTTCCACTGCTTTCATCTTCTTTAAATGATTAATTCTGACCCATTACATCTAGTAAGGTTTTCCGGTTTAACTAAGATTGCATGCCCTTAATGCTGCATCCTCTTGAAGAAATTGAAGGTTTTTTTTTAAACAGGTGTCTGTTTTTAAGGATAGATAGAAGGTTTAACGTTTTTAATTGTTTGAAACACTTTAGGGTTAATCCGTTTATTTATTTTAAGTTAAACCCAGACAAAATACTTGGGTCTTACAATGGACAGAAGACTGATTTGGAAATCACACGTAACTAATTTGTAGAAAAAATTGAATCACCGACTCTCACTTCTTAGACAACTACTTGATCACAAAAATAAATTATCGCTAACTAATAAAATTACAATATACAACATGCTACTTAAATCAATATGGACCTCATGCAAAAAATCCCACTTACAGACCATACAAATTTTTCAATCGAAATTCCTTTGTAATATTACACATAGTCCCTTTTACATTACTAATAAATCATTACACAAAGATCTCATACCACTCGTGACTGACACAATAAAGAAAAACTACAAACAATTTCATGACTCACTTGCCGGACATCCAAACGTACTGGTACAATCACTACTGACAGACACATTGTCACAGAATCCGACAAGGAGACTTAAACGTCTCTGGAGCAGTGATCTGCTACAGTGAGATGTACCACGCTAAGAGTGCTTCAATGGTATGTTTCTCTGTTCAAGCTTTCAGGTGAATCCCTTAGGGGAGGTTTTCCAAAGAACATTAAAAATACAATATGTGCCAAATGGTATTTGTATCATTTCTCACATAAATATTTTTATTATTATTATTTATTTTAAGTTAATTTAGGCTGTTTTGGCTATTTCTAGGATGCTACAGCGCAATGGTTCCCAACCTTTCTTTTACCACGCCTCCCTTGTTCAAATGAAAGCCTCCCACGCTCTCCTTGCACAAAATTATAAGAAAAACACAATAAGTATTACTTTAAAATCAAAACATTTAGTTTTTATATCACAAGATATAACATATACATTGAAAGTTATAATTAAAATTTAAGATTAAGAAGGCAATGGTAAGAGAAAAATATTTAAAACAAAGTGAGATTTTATTTTTATTTTCAACTTGAACCCTTCCTGACTTGTCTTCACCTCCCACCCTCAGTTTGGAAACCACTGATGTAGTGGAAGTCCTAAATTTTACTCGTCCAGATATCATTAGGCTAGAGATTTTTACCTACTACCTGACCTACACCACTCAGGCGAAAGATGGTATAACTAAAGATGCCTTTCCCCCTTTAATTAGTCCTAAGGCCTCCTGCCGGGCTCAGATGGACAACCATAACAATATGATAATCACTACAGTCCAGGTCATCATTTTCAAATCGATCATTCTCACATTTAGGTAAAGTTTTTTGTATAGGACGAATTGAAGGAAATGTGAAAGTCCGATGCAGATGAGAAACCTTAGAGAAGACTGAGGAATATACCTACCTAGCTACAGTCTTCAACAGAAATGGAAGGATTGATGGGAATGTCGCTAACCGGATCAGAAAAGCAAATAATGTCAACTACGAATTATGCAACACGATTGCTGGAAAGACGGAAGTGGACAAAATCGTGAAACTGCACATTTTCAAGGCTATGTGTTGAATATCATTCAACAGCTGCAGAAATGAGATACTTGAGGAGAGTGGCTGGCCGAACCAGAAGAGATCTGATCAGAAATCAGTGAATACGAGAGAACCTCGGAGCTTCAGCGGTAAAAGGCAGCTAAAAGGGTTTGGCCACCTATGCCAAATGCAGAAAGATCAGGACCCAATTAAGTTCTTCGTAGGCTAACATGGACGGACCACATCTCCAAGCTGGGACAGCAAAGAGAACAAGGCTTGAATGTCATTAAGGCGCTGGCCAGGAACCGGTATGCGTGGCTGGCATGGACAGAGGCACTTCCATACTGAAAGCCACAAGTAGGATGAAGTAAAGAAAAAGAATCGTAATGAAAAGAAATGTTTTTTAAAAAGCAGGTATTTGAAGATTCATCTTTTTGAGAAGTTTCTATTCTTTCAGTTACATCCTCGACTTTTTAATTAAGTGTAACCCAACACAGCGATAAAAAACAATAAAATAAGCGTATAAAGTATACTAAGCTAAATGCCAAAAAAAAAAAAAAAATTTCGGAATAACAAATTTATCTCTACAAATCCAATAATCGATGTTTATTCCGACCACATCCCGACTCGAATATTATTTCTAGATTTCCTTAAGCTCCAACCTATGTTAGCCTAATCGGCTCTGAAGACGTGGATGGGGAGATAGTGGATATTGGTTTAGGGGCTTATCGAAGCGGTGATTGGTCGAGAAGGGGGCCACTAAGCCGCTTCTCGAGATCCGGTTGGTCGGGAGTTTAATGAATCATTCATGCCGCAATCTTCAAGGGCCAATGAAACCCTCATCTCCCTCTCAGTCATCCGGATATAGCTAACGACGTGTGCCAATTTAATATTAAACCAATAGAGAGATTAATATACCTAATATTTTCATTAACTATGAGTGCTAATCGATAGCTAAAAATAAAACAAAACTTTATTATTTATGGAGATACGTAAAATCAATAAATAAAATGAAAAATATAAAGTAATTCATACCGCTCGAAGTTTCAAGCTACTTCAAAATTTACTAGACAAACGCTCTAACCTCTCAATTAATTAAAAAAGACTCATATACATGACAATCATTAGACCCATCTGGACTAACGGAATAGAGCTTTGGGGCTCCAATAAGCTATCGAATTCCTCTCGTATTCAATCCTTACAATCCAAAATCCTTCGGAAAATCCTTAATGCTCCTTACTTTGTTACTAACAATGTAATCGGTAATGACCTTAATGTCCCGTTTGTTGCTGATTTTGCTAAATCCGGTATCAATATTTTTATGACAAACTTCATTTCCACTCAATCCCACTAGTTTAAAAACTCGCAACCTCTTCAATTCCTGAAACCCTCCGAGGAGTCTGAAAAGAAGATTGCCTCGTGACCTTCTAAGTTGACCTTTTAATTTGAGTACTACTACTGGGTAGTTTCTCTACTTGCTTTTGTCTCTGAACATGATTTATCTTTCATTATATTTACTTGATGTATTCTTTATACTGTTGTAAATTTCGAAAAAGGGAAATGTCGACAGAAACATTAAATAAATAATAATACATTAGTGTAAAAATTCCAACTAAAAACCTAAAGTCTCTAAACTAAAACAGAAAATTGAAAATACCTGTCCAATATTTCGCCTATTCAGGCATCCTCATGGCAGAAAGAGAATAAAAACAAAGCAAAACATGAATAATGCACCCAAAAAACACACATCCCACCACCTCCAAGGCTCAAATGTAACTACTGAATCATAGGGAAGGTTACTAGATTCCCAGCAAGGAACAAATCAATTGATTAACATTCCTTTAGTACACTGTACTATTTCTTTATACTGCCATTTAATTACAATGAATAACAAATGACAATCAGTCATATGGTAATAAAGACATGTTTATATTAAATAATTTCCTTGTTCGGCGAAAATAAATTACTCAGGTTTTTCTTCAAATTATGAAGCTTTACAGAGACTGAGTGAGCCCGAGGAGGGTCTCCAAAGGTCTGTTAGCAGGTTAATAAGCCACAGTAGAGGATGTACTGCTGTATTCTTCAAATTGCGTGTTATGATAAAATAAATTGAATGAAATTAATGAATGACAACATCATGAAATCGCATATATATCAAAAACTGCAGAAATTAGAATACCTGGGCCAAATCATGGGAAATGACAAATATTATTTACTGTAACTGATAATGCAAGGAAAGATTGATAGTAGGAGGGGACCAGGGAGGAGGAGTAAACCTGGCTGCAGAATTAAAGGAAGTGGTTTAGCCTCACAACTGTCCAATTATTTAGAAATGCCGCAAAGAAAAAAAGGCATGTTAACAGTTAACGTCCGAAACGGATAAGGCATAGGAAGAAGAAGATAAGCAATTGCCGTATTTTAATCCGGGGGATTTAGTATCGCAACTAAGAGCTCTACACAATGAGCTATAGTGGTAATGAGTTGCCCTTAAGGCTTATTTTCTAATAAATTTTGAAAAATATTTGATTCATAGTGTAAGTAATTTGGGAAGAATTTATTATAATGCCACCAACCATATTTGTCTACATCTATGTATAATATATCTCTTAATCAGTAGCCATGGTTTGCACAGTTTGCGCATTATTAATTTATTATGTATCATACAGACCCTGTTTAGTTTTGGAAATGATTAGTTGAAATAGGATTTGTCAAAAATGACGGTTACAAGAACTATGTCTCTAAGGCAGTTAGCAAGACCTCCTGAAGAGGGGGTTCAAGAGACACGAAAGATGGATAGTTCAAGATTTGACTTTACTTTTGGAAGAGATCCGGAAGATGAGTTGCGAGACACTTCTGGAAGAAGCTCCGAAAGCGAAGACGTGCGACAGAGGCTGGCTAGGCAAAGATGAAGATGGGTAGATTCAGATGCCCTTACGATAGACTTGCCGAAAAACCATATAAGTAACCAATGATATTGTACGTATTTTATGGGAATCCTCTATTTTATCTGAATCATAAATCGTAGTTTCACATTGCATGTACTAATAGTTTCCAAATTAGTATCTATAAATTATATTTGGTTAGTGATTCAAACCTTGACAAATTATATACCTAATCCTTTCTCATGAATCACGCCATCTTTTGGTGAAAACCCCATGAAAACCCGTGCAGTAGTTTTTGAGTTTATTGCGAACAGACAAACAGAACCCGCGGAGGACGTTGTTTTATAGATGATTATTCCTGGCATACCCCTAAAACATAGGACATTCCTATAAATTTCATTGTTTTGTTTTTTTCAAGCTATCAGGTTTAAGGACATAAATTGTTCCTGACCTTGTTCGACTAGGAATCTCATCCTATCCTCTATTTCTTGGAGAAGAAGAAGATTAAGGTAGGAAATTATTACGTGGAATATTAACATGGAAATGAAAAAAAAAAAGATTTCTCGGGATTGCGAATTAAATTCCGGTACCCCCTTGATCCGATTATATAATAAATTTCCTTTGAATGAGGTCCTCCATTGATCCTGGGAGAATTGATCGGGCGGAAGGTAAAGGAGAAGCTTCCGGTATTGGCTCATCCGCCATTGTCTGTAGCCTCTTCAATTAGACTTCTTTGTCCTCAGGGTGTTTCCTCAAAGGATTCCTTTTTGCTAAGGAATCGTCCTAATCCCGTTTAATTAAGGAACCTTTCTTCTCTACATTGTATTTAACTTGTTTCAGTTGAGTACGTGAACATATTTAGTCATTAATCAACGAGTTTTGGTTAAGTGCTACGCTAACACCTCACATAATTATTAGAAAAAAATTAACTATAAAAAAATTCAATTTTTATAAAACTGACTAAAAATAAAAACATGAAAATAGTATTTTTTTATGTCATAAATATTATTCAAAAGAAATGCTTATAAGTAAATAGTATTATTAACTAAAGGTATAGATAGTTTTTCATAACTATTTAAAAAAAATATTACTTTTTACTTCATTGTACGGATGTTTAGCTGTGAAAAATGAAATTGAAAAATTCAAATGCACAACCTTTTTTCACCCCTCATCTTTGTAATGCTCACCACTACGAGAAAGAAATGATATATCTGACCGAGAAGCGAACAAGGATGCCTGAGTTGGTTAAGTACCAAGACGGTTACGTGGGTAATAACTTTTCTTTTCAAATAAAAATATTTAATATATTGCATCATGTTCGACTATTTCCGAGTCCATTTTTAATAGTTTCGTGATATCTTAAGGTTGTTGTTGTTGTTAATACGATACATTATGGAACACTTTTAACAAGTTTAGCGAATGAAATTACAGCAGAATAATTTCTAAACTATTGCGAAAATCTTCTCTTCTCTGACATTCAATGTTGTAGAAAGGAAAACAATTAAAATTATATAAACCTTTTAAAAAAACTGAAAATTGAATTTTCGACTTCAAAGTTTCAGTGAGAAAAGAAAATGGGGACGATCAAGAAGCAGTTGAATGTAAAGGATGGACCCAAGTTCGTATAAAGTAAAAAAATAGTGTTTTTTTTAATTTTTAAATATTTCATTTTGAAGAGAAAATATTTGTCCTGGCCAGGATACGAACCCGGGTCGCCTGCATCTCTAGTGCAGTGCTCTAACCACTGAGATACCAGGGGTCGTATCCAAACCAGACAAATCTATTCAGTTCACCGATCCTATATCCCCGTGTTCTCTCATTTTTTGCGATGTATACACGGGAAAGAATGTTCATTAAACTTAAATTGGGATCTAATTGACTTACGTCAATTTTATATTTATAGTTTATTGTTATTTATTGTTCTTTTGATGGTGATTATTTTTAAATATTTTTATATTGAAGAGTAAAGATTTTCCCTGGCTGGGTTATTCGAACCCGGGTCGCATGCAACTCTAGAGCAGTGCTCTAAATACTGAGCATTGAGCACTTTAAAAAAAATATTTTTGTTAGTGAAATTTATTGGCACTGAATTTTTATTTTGAAACTTTACTTGCTGCGATGATCACCAACGTTCGTAAGGAACATGGCGCACGAAGAAGAAGAAACTTAAAGGCGAAATATAATGGTGAGTAATTTCGAGAATTGCCTTGCAGTGTGTGACTTAAATGCCAATTTTTGACAAAATCGGTTTTTATTATTATTCAATATTCGGATCTTACGTCTCTTTAACCATAAGACCTCGATATTTTAGAGAAGTAGGTATTTTGATATTTTTTCTTTGGTCGATCGCATGACTTGATTATTGAAAGTAATGAATTAAATTATATATAAATAAAATCATTAGGAATCCCATTGTCTGGCTTACTTTCTTTATTTTATTACTTTGCTAGAGAAATTGTCTTATGGAATTTATTCTTGAAAGAAGACTCTCTCAGATGAAGGATGACGTAGGGTTTATGATAATATGTATCGGGTTTCCTGTGGAAGTAGGACTCACTTAGACCGTAGGCACCTCCTGATATCACTTATCATCAGCGTCATTGTTTGTGGAGCAACGTCTTCTATAATCAACATCCTGGGGCCAGAAAGGTCGTCGGTTAGAAATCCAAGTGTCATATTTCTTAAAACAGGGAAGAAAATGAATGAAAAATTCAAGTAAACTCAAAACAAACCTAGAAAAGATTTCTACTTACTTTGAGGCACAGATTGTCACCTCTTACAAAAAAAACAAAAGAAAAAGAAACTCTGAACCATTACAGCCGAAAAAGTCTTCTTAAGTACATTTTAGGCCTGTACTGTTCTAGGACAAAGATTTTACAGGTAAGTGATTTGATCGATATCACGCCAAACCGCCAGGTTTTTCGCCCAATTTAGGGTTTTTACATTAAAAAGCCTTGGTGTGCCCCGGGAGGTTCAATATATCGCACTACTTAAAGAATTGATCTGTTACAGATGGAACCGTAAGCATTGCAACTCCGCACTCTACATAATGACCCGCTTTACTCCTGATTGTATTAAAATAAAATAAAAGTAACATTTTAAAATTTTTATAATGCTTAAAATTGTAATCATAATACTCTTGATTTTAAAATAACCTTAGTATAATTGATTCTGATTACCAACAAATAATTGCATATAGTTAAAATAAATTGATTTATTTTATAAAAATCACTACATGAGTAAACAAACAGAAAAATCAAGGATTTCTTGTAATTTTAAGAATTTTTATTAATTGTTATTTGGTGGGAGTTATTTTTAAATATTTTTATTTTGAAGAGAAAAGATTTGCCCTGGCCGGGATTCGAACCCAGGTTGTCTGCGTCTCCGTTGCTATGCTCTAAACCACTGAGCTACCAGGAGTCGTATTTAAGTCAGACAAATCCGTTCATTCTCTTCACCGACCCTATATCACCATGTTCAATGAACTGAGTGAAATGAGTAAGTAATGTTCATTGAGCATTCTTCCCCGTGTATACATCGCAAAAATTGCGAGTACACAGGGATATAGGATCGGTGAAGAGAATGGATCTCTCTGGCGGTAGCTCAGTGGTTTAGATCACTGCAAGGGAGACGCAGACGACCCGGGTTCGAATCCCGGCCAGGCCAAGTTCGTATGCTGCTAGAATTACTGAAGTCGCGAATCCAAATCAGGCAGGGACAGGGGGGTGTTATTCGTTCTGTTAATACACCTGAAACGACTTTGCGAGAATCGGTAGACCCTCCTCCTTGGGGTCACCCAGCCTATATAAGGTGGGCACCCTAACTTGATGGATAAGTGATGACGAGCTTTGTCTTACAAACCTTTCATTTTCTGCCATTTGTGATCCATCTTGAGTAGTGGCGCTACAATTAGTTTTTCCTTCATTGAGATTCAACATCCTGTTTAGTTTCTCTTATCCAAAACTGAACGGGTCATTACAAAAGGTATTTTTGGTGATCGAGCCTCCTCCAAGTTATCTCTCTGCACAACCGTTGTATTATACATAGTACATTACCTAAGTTGTAATGAACTCAATAACGCCAATGGATTGTAGTGGTACAGATATTTAGAAGTCGACCGTTACATTTGTCACAGAATATATGTTTTTGAAAATTCCATAACTATATTTAGTCTTCGTTTTTATGAATAATACTCAATATATTCTTGTCTGTTTCAGTGAACTTCGACCACTTCCAGATCCTCAGAGCTATCGGCAAAGGTAGCTTCGGGAAGGTAAGTGTACTTTTGCTGTCTATACCTGAGATCAACTGCTAGACAATGATATACCTGATACCACCTGCCCTACAATACATTTGAATAAAGGGTACCATCCATCATAGCCTGCGCAACACCTTATCTTATCGATTGTGCAATGGCACGGCCCGCCATTTCTCACGCGGATGTTGTGTTATCTGTCACTGCTGATGTTAAAAGGATCTAGAATTTCCTACATCAATATCTCACGGGACATTTATTTTCCTTTTAGGATTAACTTTAGCCAAAGTTAGGCCGATATGATTTATAGGATAAGACGGAGGGAGTGGTTCGGATAGAGGCCAAAACAAATTTTTAAATATTAAGGAATTATTTATTAGTTATGTTGTTAATATTTATTCAATAATAATATTAAGAAAACTATTTTTTCTAGTCATCTTAGTATCTCCGGCACAATTACGATATGATTTTCTTCATGTTTCCATGATTTCCTACCTATATTCTCGTTATTAACTCTTTTTTTTTATTAGGATGGAAATAGTTGGGGGTGCAGTCAATGTAAACAACTAATAAGTGAGAGTTATTTATTGATAGTGCCCACGTTTAAACCTACTTTGTAGCTCATCTTCAGGGCAAATAGAAGCTGAGGCTAGACTGGGTTTACATTGACTGCACCCCCAACTATTTCCATCCTAATTAGATCTTCCAGTCAACGATTTTCTCTCTATCTGTTTTTTTAATTCTAACAAGCTCTAGTGTCTGTGTTGTATACAGAAATAAATAATCTACTGTAAAACAAAAAGTGTACTGTACTTGGCCAACGTTTGTGGAGAAAGGTGATTTGTCCTAGATCACGATGAACCGCAAGATTTTCCCTCTATTTTGGATACCCACTTTATAGAGCCTGAGTTAGCCCCAGGAAGGTCCTAGATCATTCTCCGGCTGTTATATCGTTAAAAAATTATGCCTGTAGCGGGAATTAAACCCGGGATCTTGGGCATTGCAACTCAGCTCTCTACCACTTACCCACTCCGCTGCCTTACATACATAATGTAAACAGAAATAAATACTAGAATTTATTATAAATATAATAGATAATCTACAAGAAATAAACACTCTATCGTCTCTTAAAGAGAAATAAACACTATACTACAATAAAGAAGAAAAAGTTTCAGGGATCCATCAGTAAACCCTTCCAAATAAGAACAGGCCTCAGACAAGGGGATAGCCTCTCCCCGGTAATGTTCGGAATGGAAACTGCTTCCCTCTCCAGCCTAAGGAAAATGTTAGGGATAGAAAGAAAAATACTAAGAAGAATTTACGGCCCAAAGAAGACACCGGAAGGCTACAGGTTGAGATATAATAAGGAAGTATACAAAGAAGTGAATGATCTGGAAACGGACATAAGAATAAGAAGATTAAAGAGAGGATGCAGCCAAAGAGATTAAAGAGAGAAATATTCTATCAAATGAGAGTATACAAGAGTGTCTGGGGGTTTCATCAAAGAGATGAAGGAAGAAACTAAAAGATTAAAAATAGCAGACCAAGACTGTTTTGATATGGATGATTATGGGAAAATTAAGATCCTTGTGGAAAAGAAAGATGAGAGTAAAGGAATAGCGTGGACCGAGGAAAGAAGGAAAGAATGATGAAAAGGTGGGAAGAAAGAAGGAAGGAGAGAATGGAGTGAACATTATGATATTCGCTTCCTAGAAACAGTATCTACGATGTACTGAACCCAAGACTCTTGGGTTGTTGAGATACATTTTTCTTTTTGTATTTTAGATCTCATCTGCTGTGATTGTGCCACCAAATTGGATTTAACTACACTAACATGGTAATGAAATACAAAGTATCATTGTTTTTTTACAAAATACTCTCAATTTTCTAACTAGCCAAGTATATAAAATGCTGCTAAATATTATTATTGTATATAGAAAGTATATAAGCCAGTGTGGTCTCTTGTGACCTGTAATATGTTGGACAGCCTTAGGCCTTTTAACTTTTGACAGTTTCTGAAGCTACTTCCACAACCTTACCTGGTCAGAGGGTTTTTAGGACTCGGATATTTTGACCCGGATCAAAAATATAACATGCATATTGTAATATATTTATAGTATATATACATCCTATAATTGTTTTTGTTGAAATTAAATAAAGCAATTCAGTATTACAGCTCTTTGAGTTAACAATAAGGAACTTTAAGGCCCAGCATAACGCCTGAGCTACCATGGTATGAGGTAAACCATGGTATAAGGTCCTTGGTGGTATTTGTGGTCGCAACTTAATTTAGCTTGCTTGCCTCTGACATGAAGGGCAATATTTACATAAACCCTTAAAGGCAATACATGTTGTATCTCTTAATTAAACAATTAAATCAGTATTAATTGAAACAATTTTATTTTGAATTAAAATGATCTGCAAAATGATGTCAATGTTTAATAAATTATATTAGACGTTAATGGAGGATTGCTTAGCAATTTTAAGAACTAATAAAACCAATTACTTTAAAAAAAATAATTATGATAATGGACAACCAAGGTGATTTTCAACAATCGTTTCAAAGAAATCAATGAGCCTTAAATAATGAGTTACCCCTGATTTTAATGGAAAAAAAATTTTTTTAACCATGAAATTTTCTGTTTGAATTCCGCGCCAAAACGGTTAGTTTTGATATAGTGTGACGTCATCAGGCTTGTGTTCAGTTTATCTTGCAACTTATCCTTGAAACAAAATTATTTTTGAAACATTTTTAGCTTGTTTTTAAGAAATCTCTAATAAAGTTGAAACAATTTTACTTTGTCTATTAAATAAATAAATCACTTATTATTTCTTACAACCCCAGATAAACTGTTCCTTAAAGTTCCCATGGATCCAATAAGAAGAAAAAAGTGGTTTTCTCTGATGACAAGAAAAGATAACCTGGCTCCATCTACAAACTCTTTTGTCTGTGAAGAGCATTTTAATGTAAGTTTAAGCTTTGTACTATTTTTAAGTTTTTCTACTGCATTCTAAATGTGTCTTTCCCTATGTTTAATGGTTATCATTCAAATTATATGTATAAATTTTATAATATGTTGATAATAAAACAGACAATGATTTTTCTACTTTGTCTTTGAGTGAACTGAGTGAATGTGATGTACAAGGTATTTCTGCATCACAAAGTTTTTAAGCACGCTCAATAAAATATCATAGAGAAACCTTAGTTATTTTGAGTTTAATAACAATTAAAAAAAAGTAAACCGACAAATTTATGTACAAAAATAAAGAGTTTGGTTAGAAAAGACTAAAATAAATTGATTGAGTTTAAAAGTATACAATAAAAGGTTCTAGACATTACCCATGCAGGAACATGTTCACTGGTGGTAGAAGATTTTGTTATGAGAATATCATTCTAGGTAAAATGACCAATGAGATAGTTTTCTTTTTATTTAATGGAAATGACTGTCTGTGATAAAACTAAAATTTAATTCCAAGTTAACTTCCACCAGACAGTTTCAAAACACACACACCTAATATGCAACTGGCTGCACTACATATCAATGTATTGATATGTTTTTTGTCAAAAAGACTAGATAACATAAGTTCCAGTTCATTACACCCATGTATCAATTTATTTGTTAGAAATTACTTAACAGAAAACCACTTTAACTTACCTGGCTATGTAATTGCTAATGATATGATAAAAACATGGATATAACTAATATTTATTGAATAAAAAGATGCCAATATTAACAAAAATTGACTATTTACTTGAAATAAGTTAATTTAATTAATAAGCAATTGTTTTATTCCTAAAGATGAACACAATATTCTATATGAAAATGCAAAAACATCATATTAATTTCTTATCACAAAAAATAAACAAGCCTGATGACGTCACCAAGCCAAAATGAAGTGTTTAAAAGTTGTATTGCCCTCGTGAATTTTTTCATAACCCGAACGCGATTTATTTATTATCTTTTAAAAATAAAATAAATATTTTTGTGAAAGTTACATTATGGTGAATCTAAAAATTCATTTATTTTTAATTTAAAAAAAAATCTTGGTTGTCCATTATGAATTTTGAATTATGAAAATTATAAATCATCTGTAATTCCTTAAATGTAGGCTGTAATGATTGAGATGGGCTTGTCAAAATAAAAAACTGCACCTCTACAGTTCATGAAGGTATTAATTTTAATACGTATTTTTACTAAGTATTAGAGACTGTACTTTTTCTTGGTTGTGCAGGGAGGTCATTTGTCTGAGATTATGCTCCACCGCCAGGCTTTTCCCGTAATAAGGGGATTAAGGACCCACACACTTTTTAGATATGTTGGGCGAGTCTCACAAGTGCTTCTCGAGGTCTCGACCACAAAATTAACTTGCTCCTTCTTGTAAAATAAATAAGATAAAAATCGGGTTCTAATTATGGTTGTAGAAGGTGGCCAATTTTTTAAATTAATATGGGTGTACTCCGACAGGAAAGCAGAATTACCGCGTCGGAAATGAGGTACTTGCGAAGAGTGGTGGGAAAGACTAAAAGAGACTGTGTTTGCAACGATGGGATTCGTCAGGAACTGCAGATTGCCCCGCTAAAAGAGCTGCTGGAAATTCGACAACTGAAATGGTTCGACCACGTGGTCGGGATGAATGATCACCGGGACCCTCTCAAGACGATGGACTACATGCCGGATGGAAAAAGACCTCGAGGACGCCCAAGGATGTCTTATCTCGAGTACTTCGAACGCCTCAGCAGAAAAAGAGGAAAAGATCTCCGACAGGCCAGAAACCTAGCAAGAGACTGGGATAGATTCGGCTCCTGGCTGGATGTTCCCTATCCTGAAAGGCACTATAGGGGGAAGCGAAAGAAAAAGTACTCCGAATTTTTAATTATTCACGTTGTTTTTTCAGATATTTTCATATTTATTATATTTACCTTAGTTATTTTAGTTACAGATTATAAAACCACAGGGCAAAAAAAAATCAAAATTTAATTTTTTTTTAAATTAGGAGTAATATGTACAATTTATAGAGTATATAAATGCGTGATCCTTTCCATATTGTTACTTAGTAACAGAAAAAATATAGATTTTCTACAGACAAAATTATTTTGGGTTAAATAAATGAACTATTTAATTAAGGTAGAACCATTTTTTTCTTAATAATTACGATTACTGTTGTGAAATAGATTGTTTTACCTAGTAGTTTTACCTAACTATTTATTCGTATTTCTCCCTCATATTTTCATTTAACATGTGAACCTGAATGACATAACTGATGACTCCATTTTAAATGAACAATCATATTGCACAACAGTTTAGAGTTCGACGTGTATACGAACCAACAGAAGGCTTATTTTCCGTTCTATATGCAAATATATTTTCATCCTCTCCACAGATTTTTTTCTCTTCTCTTACCTAATTTCCATCAGTTTTTTTTCCTCGCACCTTTTTTTTCAACCCGGAGATCAGAAGTGACCTCAACAGAAAGTTAGTCAGACTTTAAGAAAACTTTAATTCACTGATATACAGTTAGACTGGGTTATAACACGATCTAGAGGAAATTATCACTTCAACAGGGAGTAGGATAAACCGGGGAAAAATTATTGTTTTAAATTATTCAAACTACAATTTAAGGAAAATGCTTAAAGCTATATTTCGGAAGTCGCTGTTGTATTTTGCTCTTGAGGAATTATATTTTGTTCAAATCATGATTTAATTGGGGAATTTGTTTGTGGTTTTTTTCGTTGTTGGTGTATAAATTTGTAAAATAAATATTAGCGAACCCTTAGGTCATCAATGCCTATAGTTTGCTTTAATTTTGGTATATAGTCTACGTAAATGACATAGAACATGCATACATTCAAACTGGACGATGGAGAAAATTTTATACAATTTGAGGTGATGATATGATAAGATAAGATATAATTGAGAAAGTATGCGATGTGCTTTCAAAAACTGAAAAACCAACATGATGGTAGCTTTGTCGTTACCAAATCCCTTCCATAAATTTGCATCTAGTCCTATTTTAATTTTTAATGAAAGCTAATAATTATATTCTTCAAAAATATGTTGTTTTTTTTAATACGACTTTATTACAACAATTGTCATATGTCGTAAGCTGACAATGATTTCTTCCACTTTTCCCGGTCCTGGCATTCCTCCTCTGTAAGCCCTCTGGCTGTCATTCCTTCTTTCAACCCATCGTACCATTTCTTTGCCGGACGTCCTCTTCTCCTCCTCTCCTTAGGAACATAATTTATTATTCCCTTGGGCCATCGATTTTCTGACATTCTCATTACATGGCCGTACCAGCTCAGCTTTTTGGTCACAATAGTGTACAAGATATTGTGGGGTTCCTGTAATTTTTCTCTGATCACGTGATATACTACAACTACGTCTCCAGAAGTCCATCGATAGGAGTTTTTTTCTAAGTTGGTAGTGATGCCCCATGTTTCTGAGCCATATAATGCCACAAATTTGACAAATGAGTGGTAAAGTCTTTTCTTTGTAGACAACTGAACTTCCTTACTCCATGATATAGAATTTAAACAAAACTAATATTTTTAACTGTAAAAATGGTGTTACAATTGAAGGAAATGGCAGTTTTTAATAATATATGAATTAGTGAGGCGGGTGCCCTATTCTCAAGCGGGCCAGAGCAACCTCCTCTCTACGGCTGCTCCTGAAGGATGTAGATCATTCTCTTATTGGTTTTTATACTATTCAATTTACTAGGATGGCTTTCTTCCCAAATGTCTTGTCATATCTCTGGAGGTTCCGTTTTAAGAGGTCTGCCGAGTTCTGATGGAGTGAGAACCGTGGTGCTTCTCGGGCTGCCTGATCTGCGAGCTCCTTACCCTTAATGTCATTATGATCAGGGGCTATAAAATAACTGACTATAAAATAAATGATCCTATCCTGTTCTACGACTCTTTTAAAATGATATCGGATTCTAACTAGTGGGTGGTTTTAAACTCTAGGGAGCTTAGCGAATCTGATAATGTGACAATATACAGCCTCCTCAGCTAACGATAAGCAGAAGTGTATGGCTGAATATATCAGCGATATTGTTTTCTGATTAAACTTCTTGAACTCTTCAGCATTTTCTAAAATAGAAAAAATGGATACGAGGTAGCTCAGAGGTAGATCGCTGACTTGCCATGCCGAAGGCGATGGGTTCAAAACCACCTGTGTCAGATAATTTATTTTTATTTATTTATTTTTTTAATTATTTTATTGAATTGTACAACTGTAATATATACATCTAGTACAAGGGCTGTATGAATAAATAAATGCATGAAAGGACGTGTAGAGGCACTACCCATTGGCAACACTCTAATTACATTTCTATTATAGAAGGTCTAGAGGCCATCTTCTCTTCAGACGCCTAGGAGGATTGTCCGGGATGGAATTGGAACCAAGGGTGGAAACTAGTGGGTTTGGATGGGCCTGGAGTTTATTGTGGAATGATAGGTATCTGGAATGGGCTAAATCGGTAACACATGGAACGTTCAGGTCATTATGGATGGTTTTATTTGTGACAAAATAAGGAGCGTTTAGGATTTTGCGAAGGATTTTGGATTGCCAGGATTGAATACGAGAGGAATTTGATGGTTTGGTGGAGCCCCATAGTTCAATTCCGTAAGTCCATATAGGTCTTATAACAGTAACATAAATAAGTCTTTTGTAATTGATTTGAAGCTTTGAGCGTTTGTCTAGTATGTGTTGAAGTAGCCGGAAGCGTTGAGCTGTTTCTTGTCTTTTCAGTCTTGTGTGAGGGTTCCAATAATTTATTTAATCTGTTAACAGCTAGAGAATCATCCTATGGGATCAGGTGACCTTCCTTGGGACCACTCAGCCTCTAAAAAATTTGATAGTGGAAAAGCTAGATGGTTGAGCGAGATCTTTGACAACCCTCCTTACACAACCATTGTCCAAGTAAAAGTACAGTCCCTACCATACACTGAATCCAAGACCCTTCATGCGTTGTAGTGGTACAGTTTTTGTTATAATAAAAAAAAATTTCCGTGATGCTTTATTTATTTAAATCGAACCAACAGAGTTAAAAATACTACAATCTTCTTAAAAACTTATACCTTCAATCAATTTGTTTCCTATCAAAAACTGGATAATCTTAGAAACTACATTTCTAAATTAAATCAGACCATCTTAACGTTTGCATTTGAATCTGTATTGTAAACTTGAATTATATTTACAAAAAAAAACGTCATAAATGTAAATAACATAAAAAATATATATTTTTATTTGAAAAGAAAAGATATGTCCAGGACCGGGACTCGAACCCGGGTCTTCCAGATCACTAGTCTGGAGCTCTGCCAATTGAGCTACCCTGGTTCACCTCCCGGCCGTAGACATATGCTTTCTTTTCACTGATCATATGTCCCCAGGTTCTCGCAATTTGCGATGTAAACGAGGGGAATAATGTTCTTTGAATATTTTAATTTGAATCTTGTTGAGTTAAGTCATATATAGTATTATAATTTATTTTATTTTATTTGTTATTGATTGTATTATTTTTTTAATATTTTTATATGAAAAGAAAAGATACTTCCAGAACCGGGACTCGAAAAAGTACATATTTTAGAACGCTATATTTGGTAGTGCTATATTTTGGAAAATATGGAAAAACCTGTCGTAGGTTGCTAGATCTTGTTGAGTGTTTCCCAGGGACTTTACCTGAAAATGACAGATGGTGAAAGGGAAAGAGCACTTTAAGTCGAGCTGGAAGGGAGAACATTCATAAGGAGAGACATTTCCGGAAAGACCTTCCATATATATAGTCATTTCTTTCTGGTAAATGGCTGGAAATGTTTCTGAGTAGATCATATGTTTAAACCTCAAAGTCCTTTTAACGCATTTCTATATGTTTCTGGAGAAAGTGACTAACAGAGTGACACTAATCGGGTCTGGGGTTCAGTACATGGTAGAGACTTTTATGTTTCATGGACGACGGTTCTGCAGGGAGGTGATTTGTCCTAGATCACGCTCAACCGACAGATTCCCCCCCCCTTATTGGGTACCCTTTTTTTATAAAATTTTATAGAGGCTGGGTGAGCCCCAGGAGGGTCGCAGACACTATATGATCCATCTTCGGCTAGAAACAGACTAAATAAAAGTCTTGCCTGCAGCGGGATTTGAACCAGGATTTCCGGCATGGCAACTCAGTGCCCTACCGCTGAGCTACTCCGCTCCCAATTGGAACGTTAGGAGTATATAAATAAATAGGGTGAACGGGATTGAACAGGTAGCTTATATGTCCCTTAGGGTCGGTAAATGTACCCTTAAGATATAAGTAAGTGCAGTCGTAGGCAAGGCGTGGGAAACTGAAAATGAAAGCAGTCGCATATTTCGAAAAGTCTCCGTTTTCTATTTTTGTAAATACATTATAACTTAACTTGTAACTATGATCAGTACATAACAAATATAATGTTATTTTATGAGATGAAAAAGGATCTTAATTTAACTTAAACTTTAACAACTTCTAGTGTGTCAACCACATCAACCTTTGGAGAATAAAGCATATTTGATATTTTTACATGCTCACTAGGGAAGTAAAAAGTAATTAGTAAAATGAAGTTGTATTTCTAGAGTAATATCAGAGTTCGTCAGAGCTGACGAATGCAGGAAACCCTCTAGTATTAATAAAAGTTAATTATACATCATGTCAGTATGTCACCTGAGCGTCGCAATTACAATACACAGTAATTAAAACTGATAATTAAGAGATGTAAAACAATAAAGGAAAATCAGAAAATAGTATAAATGGAGACTAGACGAACAATCTTGTACGGAAAATAAACCCTAAGAAGGAATAAAATAGCAACCCTTGATCCTTCCAGGATGAGAAAGGAAGGAGGGAATAAACCTTTGATGAGAAGAAACAGGGGATAGAGGATTTGTTTCGGTCAGGGAAATACTGTTTTCTTTATAACATTTTATTCATGTCAGGATATATTAACGCTTGAATTGTTTTGTTATAAATAATCTACTGTAGAATAAAGATATAATGTTATTAAGGAATAAATAATGATGATTTATTTCGTTAGAAATAACAAATGATAAAAAGAAACACCAACTTAAAATTAAGGAACTGATATGCATCTAATAAATAAACATATTACGTGTCATTAAATGTTATTTTTATATATACAGATCAATTTATAGAAATACATTAATATGGGAATAAGTTAACAATATTTACAGGAGGACTTAATTGATAGTTTACATGTTACAGAAAAATTGAATTAAATTTGTAATCTTTAATTAAAAAAATAATAAGAAAATTTATTAAGGATAGTAAAATAAATGAAATAACGAAATAAAATTAATGTTTTAAGCACAGCTAAATATTTTAAGCAAGTTATAAACATGGGATATTAAGTTTAAAGACAGTAATTAAAAAAATATATTATACACATAAAAAGTTTCAAGAAATAATATGAAAATCTATGTAACTAGTCGATTGCCCTTCTTTGGTTGATCAAAGTCCGGTTAGTTTATAAATGTTAGTAAGTCTGTTTTTAATTTAGAAAGGAATTATGTACTCTGTCTTAGGACAACTCTCTCGTTTGAGTATTATGTTTTTGTTTGATAGATGATTTCTTGGAGTTTTACTTACTTACTAATGGGCGCTACAGTCCTTGTAGGACCTGGGCCTCTTCGACAACTAATGGGCGCTACAGTCCTTGTAGGACCTGGGCCTCTTCGACAACTAATGGGCGCTACAGTCCTTGTAGGACCTGGGCCTCTTCGACAACTAATGGGCGCTACAGTCCTTGTAGGACCTGGGCCTCTTCGACAACTAATGGGCGCTACAGTCCTTGTAGGACCTGGGCCTCTTCGACAACTAATGGGCGCTACAGTCCTTGTAGGACCTGGGTCTCTTCCACAACTCTACTCCACTCCCCACGGTCCACTGCCAGGCTCTTCCAATTCCTGATCCCAATCACTCTCAAGTCCTCCTCCAAATCACCGATGTATCGGTTCCTGGGCCTCTCTCTCTTTCTTTTACCTCCTGGAGACCACTCAGCATAATTTTTGGCAATCTGCAGGGACTCATTCTCTCAACATGACCCAGCCATCTGATTCTGCTCATCTTAATAACTGTGATGATATCTGGCTCACCAAATAGTTCCTCTATCTCGGCATTGCTTCTTATTCTCCATCTAAGCAGTTCTCTGGCCGCTCCGAAAATCCTTCTCAGGACTCTTCTCTCCCAGACCAGCAAGGCTTTCCTGTTTTCCTTGGTTAAATCCACATCTCGCTGCCATACACAACTGGTCTAATCACTGTTTTGTATATACATATCTTTGCTTTGCAGTGGGTAGAAACTCTTCGTTCCTGCAACCATCCTGCCATTTATTTCGGCTTCCACACTGTTATTCTCCATCACTACTCTCCCCAGGTACTTAAATGTATCGCAGCTCCGGTATGCCTCTTCTCCCAATACAACAGTTTCTACCCTCTCCCTGATCTGCTGAGATGTTTTCATGTATCTAGTCTTTTCATAACTGATCATGAGCCCTAAATCATATGCGGCGTTCTTGAACTCTTCAACTGCGCCTCCTAGTGCTGCCTTGGACCTGCCTGCAATGACATCATCCGCACACGCCATGTGCTGTGTGAGCCTATTATAGATAGTGCCTCTTGGAGTAAAAAGTTCATATTTACGTCGAAAAAAAGTAATAAAAAATAAAGAAATAAGAAAGAATATTTTCAATTCTCCCGAACAAACTTTACCCAGAGCATTCTCTCTCCACTCTTTGCCAAATTGCTTCTCCCCTGAGCTCTTAAGCTCTTAACGTCTCTTAGCATGCTCAATATCAAGTTAGTTTTCTCCGCTTCCCATTCCCAATCCTTTATCCTTATGTTCCATGTTTAGTATTTTGTGAGAGGCCATGGAAATGAATGAAAATAAAATTAAGATTGAACTCAGAAATGTACGACACCTAGGTTTATAATATCCTGTGCGTTTGGTTTTATGAACTATTTCCTTGAAAGAATATTATCGGAAAGATGGAATTCTTAAACGTAAACGATGTATTTATCACATCTTTTACCCCTAATAAGAAAGATATTAAAAATGTTAAAGCTTAATTTATGAGGAGATGACAAAGTGATTTTAAAGCCATAAGATGAAAATAATTGTAATATATTTGGTCCCTAGAACAGTCTTTATAATAATAGAGGAAATGGATAATGATTGATGGCTTCTTCCCAATAACTGACATTTTTTATTAACACCGTTTATTACACTTTTAGAGATTACAAACAATCCCGCCGTATAATATTAAATATTGGAATATTTAATTATAGAAACAGGTGTATTGAAGTAAAAATTATAATATCCTGTTTGGTTAACATCACAGTGACTTGGTAAACATATACACATCTAGTGACTAGATTATAGATTATTGTATAACTCTCGATTATCGGACTTTTTCTTAATTATTGGTAAGAAGAAAAAATATTTTTAAAATAATATATACGCATAGGGTTTAAAGTAATATCAGATGTTATAAGCTATTTTTACCACTCGCTAAACAATTGAGGAATTGTAGGAATCGTGATTAAAATCATCTTTTTTTAATATTGATTTCGAACCAATTATCTTTTATATACCCCCCCCCCCTTTAATCCACAATAAGTACGATGTAATTTAGAAATACTTGATAATTTTAAATTGAATCAGGATTAGTGCCACGATATATTGATCAAATGGTATACATGGAAATCATATATTTTCCACATCACTTGTACAAGGCTTGGCTATTTCGTGTCGATTTTGTTTAGCTTTCCCATGCATTTTTTATGATATAGGCTTAACCTTATGTTTAAGTGGAAAATAGTTGACTAGATAATTCTAATAATGAATTGAATTGGTCACGGGGTGCAGTCAAAGAAAACACAAAATAAGCAAAACTTATTTTTATGTCCCAACGTTTCGGCCCAAGACGTAGGCCATCTTCAGAGCTACCGGGGAGAAGGGGCGATGTGAGTACGTAGAATTGTATTATTAAACGACTGAGGTAAAATTCTTAATTTTTCTTTGAATGCAAACGCTGAATAATTCAATACATTATTAAAAAGCTTTATAGTCCAGGATCCATGGTCCATTATTGCACTCGATTACTATCAAGCTGAATCTTCGTGAATAGCTTCGTTTCGATAAGACGCCCAACAATTTTCTGTGCGAAAATCCCCGATTGTGGTAGCTAACAGAGGTAGCAAGGATAAAATATGTCGATTTGATAATTCTCAAAAATTTATTACTAACTGTTTTGTTTTTTTTGTTAAATCTCAAGATAATTTATCTAAATTATTTGAAAAAATATTTGTCCTACAAAATGTATGGTTTGATCAAAGTATCGATAACGAGGTCATCAAAAATGATTACTAACCAGCTGTTTTTTTTTACTTCTTCTTTTTTGACTTCGTTATCGATACATATTGGAAGGAGGGGCCTCTTTGATCGAACCATACATTTTGTAGGACAAATATTTTTTCAAATAATTTACATAATTATCTTGAGATTTAAAAAAATAAAACCCAGTTAGTAATAAATTTTTGAGAATCATCAAATCGACATATTTTATCCTTGCTACCCCTGTTAGCTACCACAATCGAGAATTTTCCCACAGGAAATTGTTGGGCGTCTCATCGAAACGAAGCTATTCACGAAGATTCAGCTTGATACTAATCAAGTGCAAAAATAGACCATGGATCCTGGACTATTAGGTACTCGCCGTCTTAAAAATAAATGACAGATAATGTAAAATATATTTTTTAATTTTTATATTTTAAATTTTAAATCCTGTTTTTTCCTGGTGTCAATATATGATTAATTAATAAGATAATATTAAAGGACCTTTTTAAACAGACGCTCGACCTGAAAGGAAACGCGGTATATTTGAAGATAAGAACCAGTCCTGAGGAGAGGAGATGACAAGGCCAATTACCGGAAGACTAACGACCTCGAAGATGCCATCTTCCTTGAGAAATGGCCTCGAGGGAGAAAGAAGAAGAGGTTGGGGAAAGGGGGGGGGGGGTATGATGGACGGGCCTTCTGTTGGCTGATCGTGTCGTCGGTTGGAGCAGTCAGGAAGGGCCCATGTTTAATATCTGCAGGCCTCCAGGATTCAAAAAGTAAATAACTTTCTATTTAATAATTTTCGAAATTATAAATTATATTTACATTTTAAAAAAAAAATGGAGAAAGAGGAAACGACAGGCCTAGACTGGGATGGGCGGACGATGTGGAAGCAGACCTTAGGCTCCTGGGTGTGAGAAATGGAGAAGTGCAGTGGAAGACTGATCAAAGTGGAGGAAAATTGTCTGAGGTTCTCCATGGACAATAGAATAATAATAATCAAAATAAAGCTGTACCACTACAACTCATGAAGAGTCTTAGGTTCAGAGACTGTACAGAGGCTGTACTGCTTCTTGGAGAACTGTAATGAAGTGAGGTGATATGTCCGAGATCTCGCCCAATCACATGGCTTTCCCTCTATTTTGGGTACCTTTTTGTAGGAGCTGAGTGAGCCCTAGGAGGGTTCTTATCCCGAATTTTGAAGGATCCATTCCCGGATGTTAACAGATTAAAAGTGTCATAGATGTAATTTAGTCCAGGATCTTCGGCAGGGCAACTCGATCACTGAGCCACTCCCTTCCTCTCTCTCCCTCTCAGGTTGTTGAAATAAAGTGAATTAATTTACAATATAACAATGTTTTGGACTTTATTGTTCTCATATTCATGTCCTAACACTGAATAAACAAGCTTTTAGATAATAATATTAAATCACACATTTCCTTAAGTTAAATATCCTTGGCCCAATCCTTTATACAGTTTATACAGCTGACCTTCCATCTCATCCTAATACTATCCTTACGAAGTATGCTGATGATACATTTGTAATATCAGTCAACACCAATCCAATTATTGCATCCCAAAGCCTCCAATCCCATATCACTGATTTTGAAGAGTGGTGTCAAAACTGGAGAATTAAAATAAACTCTCAAAAATCCCATCAAATCGCTTTTACCTTACGTCGTAAACCAATGACTTCCTGCCCTTCAGTATCCTTTAATAATATCCCACTTATGCCTGTAGAACAGATCCTATACTTAGGGCTGCATCTTGACAAACGATAAACCTGGAATCCTCATACTAGACTGAAAAGACAAGAAACCGCTCGAGGATCAGGCTACTTCAACACTTACTAGACAAACGCTCTAAGCTCCCAATTTATTACAAAAGACTCATCTACATGACCATCATACGACCTATTTGGACCTACGGAGTAGAGCTTTGGGGCTCCACTGAGCCATCGAATTCCTCTCGTATTGAATCCCTACAATCCAAAATTCATCGTAAAATCCTCCATGCTCCTTATTTTGTTAAGAACAAAGTCATCCATAATGACCTTAATGTCCCACTTGTTGCCGATTTGCACCCGCTATCTATCCTTTCATAACAAACTTCATTTCCACTCAAACGCTCTAGTTTCAAACCTAGCTTCCTCTTTGATTCCCGATAAACCTCTGAGGCGTCTGAAAAGAAGATGGCCCCGTGACTTCTTAGTTGAACTTGTGATTTGAGTACCACCAGGGGGGAGTTTCTCTATTTGTAATTTTCACATGCCATTATGTATCGCTTAGCCCATTTACTTGATGTATTATTGTAATACAGTTGTAAATATCAATTAATTATTTTTTTTTTTAAATCTCACATTGAACTTCTATCCTCTAAGCAGGCCGACTCTAGAACGAAAACCCCGGGTAGCTATTGATATCTAGAAAACAACTACACGATTATCGATATCCGGGTTCCCATTCTAAATTAATAATAACACAAATTAATTATTCTATTATCAGTTTTGACTGCACTATTGTAGGACCTCCAGAGCCTGTTGGGGCTTTCCTAGCCTCAAACAAGTAAAAATGTAGGTGTAAAGCGTGGTCTTGGGCATATCATCAACACACCAGTTGGATTAGAAACAGTAAGATCCCATATTTAAGAGTTCTTTAACTTTCTGTTAAAGTACCACGAAATAATTGACTACAATCTGAAAAATTGTATAACAAAAGAAGATGGTCGTGATGAAATGAATAAAGAGCTATTGGACATATTAACATAACAGCGTTATCGATAGTCAGATGTAAACAAATCAGCGAAGCTCCTACCATCTTATTCCTCTCCTCTATCCCTTCAGGCATCAAACTAAAGGAAAAGAGATTTTTCATCAGTTGCAGCAGGTACAGGACCTTCAGGAGTACGATTGAAGTAAGTTGAGCCAAGAACCGAGGACTACTTTACAAACCAGAATTTACTGGCTCTTGAAGTGTCCAAGTTAGAAACATTCTCCTACTTCCAAAGCTTTTAAGGTGTCGGGAAAAGCATTTATATTTCCTATTTAGCTCGACTGTATATGTCGCAGTAGCTTTAAGAACAGGCATACATATATTATATAGTTTAGAAAGCTTGGGATTCAGATCTATGTTATACTCGTTCAACTATGTTACTAAACCAAGTTTTACTAAAATAATTCAACAAATATTTACATATATACAACTGAATCTCAAGAACTGAAAGTAAATATATCTTCTTAATAGTTAAGAATAATAAGACACAAAAAAAATAAATATATATATATATATAAATTTCATTAAACATATATATATATATATATATATATATATATATATATATATATATATGTTTAATGAAATTTCCTCATTTTACAGGACATTCTCGTAGTTTTTGGCTGGAAATGGAGTTTCGATACGAGATATAACTCTATTTTAAGCCAATATCTGACAGAGCCACTTTTCGCTAATTTATATACAGTGAATATTTAATAATCACCATTAAAGAACTCCCATCAATCAACACTTATTTACTGCTGGGCGCTGCGGTCCTACAAGGACCCGGGCCTCCTCAAGGACCTTAAGCCAATCATTCCTGTCCCTTGCTCGTTCTCTCCATCTCTTTACTCCAAGGAACTTGTGGTCTTCCTCAACATCGTTCAACCGTCTCATCCTAGGCCTTTCCCTGAGTCGTTTCCCTCCAATGCTACCGTATATCAGGCGTCTTGTCATTCTTTTTTCTGGCATCCGTTCCACGTGTCCCAGCCATCTGAGGCGGGATATTCTTACAAACGATACCTGGTCGTTTTTGAGAGGAAAATTGTCGACTGGAAGATCTACTGTGGGATATAGATAGTCTGGGGGTGCAGTCAAAAAAACACCAAATAAGACGAACTTATTCATTATAAGTGCCGACGTTTCGACCTACGTTGTAGACCATCTTCAGAGTTGACAGAAGGCTTGAGCTACTGTGGTACTGACAGTCTGGTTTTCCATAAACGATTAAGCAGAGCTCACAATTCTTCCTTGATCGCCAAGTAGTTATTTCAGATTCCCATCGTATTCCGTATTTCTATTAAATAATGAATTATGTTAATGTATATTCATTTTCCATGAGATTATGGAGGAAGCACAGCACTATAACGGAGAGTAAGTGATTAAGTCGAATTCTGTCCAGAGTGAGTTAGTTGTAAAAAAGGAATCGTGTTATTCACCAAATTTTGGGATTGAATTGGAGTCGTAATATAAGGAAAAAATCCTTTACAAACCAATTTATGACTTAGCCCTATATTCGATTCGGAAAAAAACACGATTCCTCTGGAACTTATTTACAGAAATGTCGACTTAATTACTTATTCACCGAGGGTGTAGTGTATACTTTTCCTTTCTATCCGTAAACTCTATTTCCTTGGTTCTTACTTATATCAAACTATCAACTCACAACATCCATCTTATATATATCTACAATTCAAATCCTCTATCCAATACCAGGGCACAAGATCTCGCCCTTCCGATCTTTGTATCCGTTTCCATAGAACCAAAACTTTTGAGGATTCCTTTCTCGCCCGTTCTCTCTCTATTTGGAACTCACTCCCACTCGATATCCGTCACGCGTCTTCTTTAACTTCATTTGAATCCAAACTTTTCCTACATCTTCTAAATTCCCCATCAGATGCTTTATAATCAATAAATAATTTATACATACAATCATCTTGATCGATTGATGAACTACTACTGCAAATATTCCTCACTCATAAGATATCATTTTTTTTATTATTAGTTGCTATTATTTATTCACTTATTTTTCCATAAGCCTATTTCTTTTTATTGTTAATTTGTTTGGTTTTTAATTTTAATTTTGTATCACATTATCTACCAAAACATACCTACCTTAGTTATTTATTTTCAGGACATTATGTAATTATTGTTTTATTTTGATGTAGGCCTTAGGCCAGATATATATATATATATATATATATATATATAAGTTAAGATGAGACTAATACCTGTATATCCACTAATACCAAACCATTGTAAACACACATTGTAAATAGTATATATAGAGGATTAATAGACGAATAAAGTTAGTGTTTAAACAGCCTTCGTGAGAGTTATTCTTAACCCAACTTCTTCTTTTTTTTTACATTCTGTGTCCGGAAGCTCTTAAGTGGTGCCGAAACCCGGGAACGTTTTAGCAGTACAGTAAGACTATTTTTTTTTTCTTTTCTCTCTCTTTCTTTCTCTCTGTTCTTCACGGAAAAACAGTTAGAGCTTTTCTTCTTCTATTTTTTTTTTTAAAGAAAATCTAAGTTAGCTACAAACATGAATGAACAGGGACAGAGTATCCTCAGACCGGCAACGTTGACATTGGAGCCAGCACAAACGGAACAGACGAACCCCGAGTTCCCACCTTATCCATCGACTACTCTAGCAATGGCGCGAGCGGACATGGCCGCACAAGAGGCAAACAGGATCGCTCAAGAAACGAACGAACTAGAAAAGATGAAGCTGAAAAAGGCGAACGCGCAAGACATCAGAAGAGAGATCTCCGACCTGGATAAGTTTAATGGTGATATCGGGGAACTGAACCACTTCATTAAAGGCGGGGACGGAATAATGAACAGCATCCAATCCCAGGTGGCCGTGGATCTTTTAGAAGAAACGGACGCCAGAAGATTACGAGTGGCCCTGGCACGTCGGGTCAGAAGGAGCGTCCTGAATTTAATCCAGGCCGATGAAGAGACGTCATGGCCGGTGATCAAGGAGATGATGGACGTAAGTGCCCGAGACGAGGAGGAAAGGGAAGTGTTCGAACCAGGGTGGAGCAGAGTGTCGTATCGGAGAAACGAAGTTGGAAGGAATCGAACCAGACCAGACCCGGAGAGAAGAAGAGATAGAGATTTTGGCAGGAGAGAAAGGGCACCGAGAGAGAAGAGACAATTCACAGATAGGAGGAATGTGAAAAAAGAGGATAGGAGATGTCACGAATGTGGCAAGACAGGGCATCTGATAGCCCAGTGCCCACGCACGCGCTGCTACGAGTGTAACACTGAAGGGCATATGGCACGGCAATGCCCATACATAAGACGGAGGGAACATGATAGGGGAGAACCGATGGAGGTTAATACGCAAAGGATATGGAGGAGGAACAGAGGGCCATCTGAATCATCTGGAGCTTCCGAGGCTTCAGGATCCGAGACGGACGGCAGCGACCCTGGCGGCAGAGCAACCCCCGGAGGAAAAAGCAGGCAGCGGAGTGCAGGGAGGAGAACCGAGGAGGTAAGGAGAGAATGAGGATGGTGTGAACGGAGGGGCAACCTTTTAAGAGTAAATACTATTGTGAAAAAGTGTGAGCGGTTGCCTATAATAGAGTTTTGTAAGGGGTGGAGATGTCTAGTGGACACGGGAAGTTCGTGTAGTTTAGTAAGTAGGAGTAGCTTAAGAACAATATTCAAAGGGAAGGGTGAACCAGAGTTTAGGAAGTGCCTGTGCAAATTAATCACTTTGAGTGGTCCCTGTACAGTGGAGGGAGAAGTAGAATGGGCATTGGATAGATGGGGAAAGAAGGGGGAGGTAACAACCTTGCATGTGGTAGAGAACATGGCGCGGGAATACGGGGGGATTCTGGGGTGTGACATACTTAGAAAACTAGGGGCTAAATTGCGTAATTCAGGGGGTGAATGGGTAATAAAAATCGGGAAAAAGAAATATAAAACCGTGGGGGACGTGAGGAGTGATGTGAGATGTGTAGGGGCGATTACCCAGGACAGGGAGTGGCGGACAAGGGTTATGCAGGAATATGCGAACATCTTTTTTCGCGAAGGAGAATCTCTGAGCGTGACAGGAGAAACACTGCATGAAATCAACCTAAAGTCAGAGAAGGTTACGTACGTCAAGGAAAGAAGATACCCGCAGGCATTAAGAACACACATCCGGGAGGAGCTGGAGGAGTTGAAGAGACAGGGTATTATTGTCGATAGTAAATCGCCCTTTAATAGCCCCTTATGGGCTGTGAGGAAGAAGACCATGGAGGGCGAGACTGAGGGACGCTATAGGGTAGTGATCGACTATCGACAACTAAATGACAATACGCTTGACGAAAAGTACCCCATCCCGCGGTTAGAGGATATCCTGGATAGGTTAGGTGGGGCGGCGATTTTTAGCACGTTGGACTTGAAATCTGGGTACCATCAGATACGTATGCACCCTAGAGACCAGTGCAAGACAGCATTTACGTTCGAAAGGGGGCACTACGAATTCACACGCATGCCTTTTGGTCTTAAAAACGCGCCCATAACGTTCCAGAAACTAATGGACGAGTTCTTACGCGGACTGGATGAGAATATGTGCCAAGTATACATGGACGACCTACTGGTTTTCAGTAGAACTGAAGCACAACATGTCGAGGACCTGAGACGGGTTTTTAATCGAATCCAACAGTTCGGGTTAAAACTTTCAAGAGAGAAGTCGGTTTTAGGGCAAAGAAAGATCAACTTTCTAGGACACACGATATCAGAGGAAGGTGTGCGGCCGGATAGTAAGAAAGTCGAGGCAATCGGCAAAATGGCGGTTCCAAGCGACGTTAAAGGAATCAGACGGCTCTTAGGAACGCTCAACTATTATCGACGCTTTGTACCGGAGATGGCTGAGAACTTGGTGCCTTTGAATGAACTGTTGCGAAAGGGGCGCACAGTTAAGATCACGCCAGCAATCGAAGAAAAGGTCAGAAGATGCATGCTACAGTTGCAAACCGAGCCAATCCTTGCATTCCCAGACTTCACTAAGCCGTTCGCGATCACCACAGACGCCAGCGAATATGCACTGGGGGCGGTTTTATCGCAGGATAGTGAAAAGGGGGACCGACCCGTGGCATACGCGAGTAGGAGACTCACGGACGCGGAATCTCGCTACAGTGCACTCGAACGAGAATTATTAGGGATCGTATGGGCAGTGCAACACTTTCGGCCATATGTATTTGGCAGGAAGTTTAAGGTACATACAGATCACCGTCCGTTGCTCTGGGTGGGCAATCTGAAGGAGTCTTCGGCTAGAGTCACAAGATGGAAGGAGATCCTAAGCCAGTACAACCTGGAAGTGGTGTATAAACCGGGAAAAGACAACGTTGTGGCTGACTGGCTCTCTCGTGCCTTACAGGTTAATGTGCTAGAGACGGAGGGTGGCGAAGCGTCGGGTGAGCTGCAACGGTTCGTGAGGGAATGGACACCAGATGGAGAAGGAGGACGTGTAGACGACCCCCAAGGCAATGAGGAAACCTCGGATGACGAGTCAGGAGACGAGAGACCGGCTGAGATGGAGGAAGTTGATGACATAGTCAACAACAAATCCCGGCAGGTCATTTGGAAGACAAGGACGACAGGGCTCGTAAAAATGGAGTTTTCCAAATACGACAAGCACTCCATAATCACTATTTGGTCACAACCTGGAGTTCAGGAAGAGCAAATATGTCGCGCGCTGAAGGATGCCTCTAAAGCGGGAGCGACCCAGTACCTGTACGTTGGCAATGCGACGGTGTGGGAGAAAATTCGCAACTTGTGGCGACTTGAGAAGATAGGTATAGATCGGATGTTTATCCGATGCCGATCGATGGTGGAGACTATTCGTGATCAAGACCACCAAAAGGAGGTAACGACAGCTTATCACCAAGGGAAGACCAACCACAGAGGTATTAATGAGACGTTGGCGGCTCTGAAAAGGAAGTACTACTGGGTGGGGATGCGGAAGACGGTGGAAGAGGTAATGAAGGACTGCCACATTTGCCATACGGCTAAATATGACCGCCACCCTCCCGTAGGTTTACAGACCGAGACGCGAACACCGACGGTACCGCTGACAGACCTCCAGATAGATACCTTTACGTGGAGAGGGTATAAATGGGTTACGATACTGGACACCTTCAGCAAGACGGCCATGGCCCATCCGGTAAAAGAGAAGTCGGCAGCGGCGGTGAATGGCGCCCTACAGACATGGTACCAGTTTTATGGAGTGCCGAACACGATCTCCTCGGACGGGGGCAGGGAGTTCGATAACGCGCTCCTGCGACAGGAGACGAAACGGTTGGGAATAGAGTGGCACTGGAACACGCCCGGACATCCAAAAAGTAGGGGAGGGGTCGAACGCCTCCATAATACGCTGGGGGAACATCTCCGGGTATTCCACGTAGATAAAGGGTTGGAAGCGGACGACGCGATGCCTCGAGCGATAGCGGCATACAACCACTCCATCCACATGGCGACTGGGTTTTCCCCTTTTGAAGCTCTCTTTGGGTTACGCGCACGACGGAGAAACGAGGGAGATGCAGTTGTGGACGAGGGCATGGCCGAACAACTAAATATAAACAGATTAGAGCTCGAAAGATGTTGGGGTAAAGCCCACGGACGAATGACCGCGGAAAAGAGTAGGAGAATAGCCCGTGAGAATGCGGGGGTGAAGGATATCATGGGGACGATCAGGATAGGAACGATTGTTTATAGGAAGATCGTGTCGAATCGCGCGAAGGAGGTCCTTAGGTACGAGGGTCCATTCAAAGTGATTACGATTAGGGAGCACAATCTGGTCACTATTCAGAGTCTGGTTGAGCCCAGGAAGCGGAGAACTGTTCATATCGAGCAACTGAAGGTTCCGGCGGGGGAGGCCCGCTCCTGAAATTGTATATAGTTCTTTTTGTTATTAGATACTTCTTTTTTATATATATATCGATATGTAGAAGTATAATTTTTGGTTTTGTTTTCTGTTTGATTTTGTTTTGTTGTCAGTGTAAATAAAGTTTAGGTATAAGACTTATATTGTGTATATCCATTATATAGTGATGTTATAGATTAAGGTAATATTAAGTTAGTTTTGTAAGTGACCAATTTTTGTTTTGTTTTGTAGGTTATACTATGTGGTTGTAAGAAAAATATTTTGTTTATTTTTTATTTTATTTTTTGAGTTTACGAAGGTGTTCGTAAACTGGCAGGGGGGAGTTAAGATGAGACTAATACCTGTATATCCACTAATACCAAACCATTGTAAACACACATTGTAAATAGTATATATAGAGGATTAATAGACGAATAAAGTTAGTGTTTAAACAGCCTTCGTGAGAGTTATTCTTAACCCAACTTCTTCTTTTTTTTTACATTCTGTGTCCGGAAGCTCTTAAGTTATATATATATATATATATATATATATATATATATATATATATATATATATATATTTAATTTTCTTCACCTCTGTTATTCTTAAGGGACCTGGTCCCAGAATAAAATTATTTTTCTATTCTATATTGAGACATAGATGAAAGGAGATAATTCATATACGAATCTTAATAATGTGGCTATTATTCCAGCATCACGTATTATGTTAGTTTTTATCATTTAATGATACGCGTACATTTCTAGTTCTAGTTAAATTTACTAAACTAACAGAATAACAAAACGAACAAAAACCTCGAATCACGGCCTGAGCTTTAGTTCATTTAAATAATTGCTAAGGCAGGTTTTACTAGATTACTAGAGAGGGAGAACCCTGAGGGAAATATATTCTGCACAAAAGCAAAAAGTCCCTTTTCTTCTACGCTCTAGGCAAACTCTCTCTCTTATAACAATTTAACTAAAAAGGTTTCTTCTTTTTTTAAACAAAAAAGAAAGAACAAGCTTGTCTTATTGGATAGAAGATTCCGCTACACGGGTTAGAATAATAAACTAACATCGGTTCATAAAATAACGAGCGCTTGCATATTTTTTAGTATTTCAGCTGTTTATGAAATGAAAGTTCGTCTAATATATCAAAGAGCAACAGAATATAACGAGGTAGTCGATCAGAGTTGTGTTGATGACAGTTTCATAAAAATGGTGGAGTATTGATTGTAATAGCTATCACGGAGTCTCCTCTTTATTGACAAATTATTAAATAATACGGAATTGCAAATTACGGATTTTCATTCTTCTAATGTTTCGATGATATACCGCTCCTTCAAAAGAACACTGTCATAACCCAAAAAAAAACGGATTTTACAATAGAGATATTTCTTCTCAATTTCTTGTCTTGTCAAAATTAAACCAGACGAGTTAAAAAAATTAAAATTTGGGCATTGGTAAAGCAAAGCATTTCTAGTGTAATGATGGTTAGAAATTATTTTATTAAATTCAAGAACATTTTAAAAAATTTTAACTTTTTTTTACACTAACTCTTGTTAAAATAAGTTTATTTTACTGTTTATTATTGGCATATAATTTCAAGTTAAAGCTCGATACAACTCAAAATATTTTATTTTTTTATTTAACAATTTTGTGCAATTTAGTTGTTTTTTGTATCTAAAAGGTCGTTCCATAGATGTCGTTCCAGGCAGTCTCCTTCCCTTAGACCCCTCGCTGCCATGCTCTCCTCCACATCCTCCAACCATCTTTTTTGGGGTCGTACACTTTTCCTCCTTACCACGGGGCAATATTCGAAGATTATTTTTGGCCATCGGTCCTCTGCCATTCTTTTAAGAGGCCATACCATTTCAATCTTCTTGTTTCTATTGCGAAGAGGATCGTTGTTTCCTGTCCAATTGCCTTATTGCGCTATTACGGACGTGCTGAATTCAGAAAATAGCACAACAGCGTCTCCAGAAGTCTATCTCCACGGCTAACAACTTCTTACTTCCTTTTTCGTAATCGTCCATGTTTCGGATCAAATATGACTTTATTAAAAAAAAATATACAAAAATAAATGTTGGAAATGGAATATCGGATATTCGTTCCTAAATTAAAAACCTTCAAAAAATGCAATTGCTACTGAAGGCATGACTGATAAATGCAAATTTTTTATTATATCATTGTTCATTTGAAGGAGCAAAATGATAAATAAGAATAATTCAACAATCATCAGGATAAAAAGCCAAACAAAATTAACATTCATGAATATAAGTTGCAATTCTTACATCAACAGTCCAGACAGAATCATTTGCACCAATCAGAGATAGCAACCTCACTCCAAGACAAATAAAAAATTACTTTTCCTAATGATGCCTGCATGGAGAAACATTGATTGGTCATTTATTTTCCAATATTTGAGGAACATAAGGCATTGGTTTTACCTAATAGGATTTTATAATAAAATAAAATAGGATTTATCTAAGGAAAAGAGTGCTGCGTTCAAGAGATATCTGGCTGTGGCGAGTAATAATAAAAAAAAAATGATATCATTATGAGTGAGGAATATTTACATTAGTTCATCAATCGAACAAGATGAATGTAACTATAAATTATTTATTGATTATAAAGCACCTGATGGGGAATTTAGAAGATGTAGGAAATGTTTGGATTTAAATGAAGTTATTCCTCAAGGTAGTACCCGTGGCCCAATCCTTTATACAGTTTATACAGCTGACATCCCAACTCATCCTAATACTATCCTTACCACGTATGCTGATGATACTTGTGTATTATCAGTCAACACTAACCCAATTATTGCATCCCAAAGCCTCCAATCCCATATCACTGATCTTGAAGAATGGTGTCAAAACTGGAGAATTAAAATAAACTCTCAAAAATCGCATCAAATCACTTTTACCTTACGTCGTAAACCAATGGCTTCCTGCCCTTCAGTATCCATTAATAATATCCCACTTATGCCTGTAGAACAGATCCGATACTTAGGGTTGCATCTTGACAAACGATTAACCTGGAATCCTCATACGATACTGAAAAGACAATAAACCGCTACTTTCTTTCAGGCTACTTCAACACTTACTAGACAAACGCTCAAAAGTTTTGGTTCTATGGGAACGGATATAAAGATCGGAAAGGCGAGATCTTGTGCCCTGGGATTAGATAGAGGATTTGATTTGTAGGAGACTATAGATATAAGATGGAGTTGATAGTTTGAGATAAGTAAGAACCAAGGAAATAGAGTTAACGGATAGAAAGGAAAAGTATACACTACACCCTCGGTGCATAAGTAATTAAGTCGAGATTTCTGTAAATAAGTTCCAGGGGAATCGGGTTTTTTTCGAGTTGAATATGGGGCTAAGTCATAAATTGATTTGTAAAGGATTTTTTCCTTATATTACAACTCCAATTCAATCCCAAAGCTCGGTGAATAACACAATTTCGCTTCCTTTTTTACAACTAACTCACTCTGGACAAAATTGGACTTAATCACTTACTCTCCATTATAGTGTTGTGCTTCCTCCATAATCTCATGAAAAATAAATATTCCTTAATACAATTCATTATTTAATAGGAATAATGACTCTAAAATCACTATAACTCATATGAGTTCATCAATTCATAATTTATTATTATAATTATTAATGTAATTATAGTATCACGATTATTCACGATTATTATTGTTTTCACGAAAATCTTATTATCAAATAGGATTTTATCTAACGAAGGGAGTGCTGCGTTCCAGAGATATTTTGCTGTGGCGAGGTATGCGGTTGCAGGAAAGGTATACTGTGGTCATTCCGTTCATCACAATAGCAGGGGACTACTGGTTTCTAAATATTTCTTGTATTTCAATAACGATTAAATTTTATGAATATATTTATATAGGATATGATAAGCTAAAAATAATAACTAACATACTGGTAATAATAACAAAATAATGGTGGTTCACACCAAAGCAACAAAAGAAAAACAAAACAGCAACTCAATGTTTCCCAACAATTATCAAACAAAATGAAAACATTCAGGCAACTATTTTGTTTTGTTAGTGTTTTCAACAACTTTTTATTTTCCCGGCGGCTGTCGGTAAAGATCAAAGTGTTGATCTTTTGTCTGCGTTTCTGGCAACTCTGTTGGTCTAGTCAAGTCTAGTGTGTACGCGCTTGACAAGAAGAAACAAATAAATTCGTGGTTTAATTTGTATCGATCCTGTGTGCAAAATGACTAAGTCGGGTGAAAAAATAAAATGCACTGTTGAAAATACTTGTAAATTAATTGAACTTAATAGAGAAGCTAGATTGTTACGGGACGCCGGACACCCCGACTACAAAAATGGCTATAAAAAGGCCGACGCCTTAAAATAAATAGAAATGTTGTATGGTGTTTCTTCAGATGAAGTAGACTTAAAGATAAAAAATTGCCTGTTTGGATCCTTTGAAAAGATACATCAGACTTTGATAGTATTCCCCGGTTGCCAAAAATCTTAAAGTAATCACTAAGCGTTCTGTTACACTAATGGCATTTTGAAAATTTGTATTTTTCTTCTGTATCTTTGGTCCGATAATTTGTATTAAATTTTCAAGATCTGCACTGGTCATTCTTAAAAAGTTTTTAAAGCTAGATCGCATTTCTCCACTAATACCGATATCATCTTTTCGTTATTCTTCAACATGGTTTTTTTGGCGGTTATTTAAGCTCGGTTTAACCCAAAAACGTTTTTTCTTTTTTTGGTTTAAGAATACAAAACCAGTTGCCATAATAAATAAGTCATGGTTCCTTTGTATTGCGAAATTTAGAGCACGCCACATTACAGCAGATTCGATCACAAAGATGAAAGATTAATAATAATTATTGTTTTCGTATATGTGGACAGCACTTGACAATTTGTTCTGTTTTCGAGAACTTGCAGTTTTCTTGCGTTGCTGTTTTGTTGTCGGTTTTGTTTTGTTAGTTTGGTGTGGACCCGGCTGATTACTGATTCTAGCTTTATCGGATACTTTGGTCATGCAAATCCTTTCTAGATTTACTATGATAGGTGCATTCTGTTCAGTCAATACAATGTACATCATTTGGTGGTCGATGTAAAAATATATATGAGAAATTATTAAGCGATAATGCTCAATCAATAAAAAAGAAAAAAATCCGATTTCCGAACAGCAATTTTACTCTTCTGTAAATGATTCATTGTATTAGGTTTATAATTTAGTAGCTCTTTTCGTAAATTAAATTGGCTCTGAAACATGTATATATTTAGCTTATCGAAGTTTCTTCATAAAATTTATAAAGGGCCTCCACCAAACCATCGAATTCTTCTCGTATTCAATCCTTCCAATCTAAAATCCTTCGCAAAATCCTAAACGCTCCTTATTTTGTCACAAATGAAACCATCCATAAAGACCTTAACATTCCATATGTTACCGATTTAGCCCATTCCTTGCATCCAATTCCATCCCGGACAATCCTCCAAGGCGTCTAAAGAGAAGATGGCCTTATATTATAGAAATGTTATTAGAGTGCCTCTACATGTCCTTTCATGTATCTAGTTAGTCATATAGCCCTTGTAGTAGATGTATGTATTACAGTTGTACAATTCAATAAAATAATTTTTAAAAAAATTATATAAATAAAGTGTGGTAACTTACTTTTACGTTATAATATCCCATATATTTGTACATATTAATATTTATTGAACAATTGAATAATGTATTGATAAATTGAATAAAATAAAAACAGGATAAGCTGAAACAAACGTTCGTTCTATTATTCGTATTAACAGGTTTCCTGCCGCTGTGAATATTGAACAAGAGAGGATTACGAGGAAACTGGGCTAAGCCAGAGAAATGGGGGTCATATATTTATACGGCGAAAAAGTTTTTGTAGTCCCATTCATATATAATAAATTCATCAGATTGCTAGTTGTATATTCAGTCCGGATCCTAAAACCACAACCATCTTCTCTTGAAAAATATTTTCCTTAGCAACTTAATAAAAAGAGAAAGAATTCATTCTATTTCTTATTAAAACCGCAGTTTCATTCGTTCCATACAAAATTTTAAAAATCCGATAATAATAATAAGAAAAAAAACTGTACTACCACATTCTATGAAGTGTACATATTAGAGACTGCGCCGTTTCTATAACAACGGATATGCAGGGAGGTGATTGTCCGGGACTACAACCAGATTTTCACCGAATTAATTGTACCCAATTTATTGAGGCAGAGTGAGTACCAAGAGATTCTGTAAACATCACAGGGTCCATCCGTGGCTGTTAACAGATTAAATAATTTACCTGCCACCACCGGATGTGAAATAGGAACCTTCAGGATAGCAACTCTGCACTCTACAAACTGTTCGCCACCCCTGACGTCACCACATCAGCTGTACTTTTGCACGATAGAATTTGCGATATAAAAAATATAATGCTATATATTTCAATATTTTGATGCCTCTTTGATTGAATATTATCGCCGAAATTCATTAATTTGTAAGAAAATTGGAAAATCAGCCGTCATTCGTCTTAAAAAATTATTAAAAACCATCAAACAGGCAGTTTTAACACAACATTTCTTATTTAGTATTTTAATTTAAAATTGTTTCAAGACACCCATGGAATCAGAAAGTACAATTTGAGCAATTAAAAATTAAATTCCGGTAAATATCTCCAAAAGAAGAATTCTTATACAAAAAATTTTGTAATTAAAAAAAAATGACCAATAGTTTACAAATATTATATAATTTTATGATCTCTTTGTCAAAAAAAAAAAATTATTAGCATACTACTTACTAGCTTTTGCCCGCGACTTCGTCCGCGTTGATTTTAAATAGAAATTTATGTTGACTTTAAACATATATTGAATTTTGAATTCCATAAATGAACTACATATTATAAACAATGACTTAAAGCATTTGTGAATTCAGCCAGCCTACCAATACATCTCTAAGTTAACAAGTATATATATTCAAGTATATATATAGATTATACTTGAAAGTCGTTTAGACCGTACGCTAAAAATACCGTTATACAGCTAGCAACAAATGGCCAGACTATAAAAAATACATTTACTACATTATAATATTACTGCCTTAATAACGCAATATAATCATTAAAATTATTTCTGAGAGGATATAATTTTATAACATATTCACCATTGGCATTATGGTTACTGCATTCAAACGACCTGTTTTATGGCAATAAACTTCCTTTTCACACTTCGCTTTCTAGTTTATGCCTTGCCATTATATTCGTCTACGTGCTTCGAATCCGATAAATAATTCCTCATGAAGAATTCAAAACTCTCCCAAGTGTATTTCATTTTTGTTTATAAACATTCAAGAAATATGTTTGAAATACTGAAATATTAATTTTATAGAGAAAGGAAAATGGTTTATCAATTATTGTTACTGGCAGACCACATAGAGTTGTTACATGACACAGTTTACTCGCCAATCATGATTTGATTTGTAAATACATTTTTTTTTTAAATTATTAACATAGAGAGAGAAATGTTATATTTTTCTTCAGCAGTGCTGCCCAACTCCATTGGATTGCCATAACATCATACTCATCAATCCATATTGGACATACTGTACTTACAATTTTAAATTTGTGAATATTCGTTGTACACATTCCTTAGCATACCTATTACGTATTTCTCCTTTTAATGGCATTAATCAAGATACATATTGAACAACTACAGTACAATTCCTATTTATTTTTACTTCCCTTTTTAGTTTTTCTTCTTAATAACGAGAAAGCAAAGAAAATCTAAAACAATCGTGTGGGGTTTCAGCTACTATATATATGATGGTGAATTATCCCCAGCGAGTCGAGTATAATGAGGGAGCTGCCACATCCCTGCCACTGACACTCAGGTCATCGGTGAACCACCATGTTCTTTTCGGAATCGTTCCGCGAGACCCAAATAAGGCCTCTTATGTTGAACTCTCTCTCTCCGAAGGCCTCGCGGAATTTCTCCTTAAGGAAAGGGATGCACTTATCATATATTTCCTTCTTTTTTCTTTTCACTCCACCCGCCTGGGCAAGGTCACCGTCGGATCCAATATCCAGGATATCTTCGGAAATGCGAAAATATCCCCATATCTTGTGGATCCCTCGGTGTCGATACAATAGACCTCGTCAAAGCAGGAGAAGTCATTTTCTTCAAGGAGCCTGATTAATTCATAATTAATTACATTTCAATTAGATTACAATAGGAAAACTCTCACGCAGCTCTTAAGTCTCTAAAATCAGTATAATCAGGAAAATCTAACTAGTAAATGCTTCTCCAATTCTGGCATCATCAGGACATTAAAATAATAATCACATCAAAAATCTAAAAATAGAAACAACTATCTTACTTCAATGTTGTTTTTCAAAAACAAATTGTTGTTCAAAAACAAATAAACCAAAATAAGGTAATAATCAAATGGCTGGTTAGAAAAAGTAGCTGCTCAGTAGAAAACAAAAGAGTGTTCCTTTTCATTTAACACTGGAACTACGAAGCGGTCAAAATGACCGGATGCATCATTTATTTATAACATTTCCTCTTTAAGTCTTATTTAATAATTTATGATAATGTCACGATTTTTTATTAAATTTGTGTATACAATAATATTATAAATTATTTCGTTCTTACGCTTCTAATTTTCAAAGATATTTACGTGTTATACTTAAATATGCAAACCGGTCATTTTGACCGGTCATGAAAATATCATGAATATATGTTGTGTATTTCCGGAATTTTAATAAATTTGTAATTCCGGGAAATTCACGGAATTCAAAAATTCTACGTTTTCAATTTGTTATGTGTGAATTTGTGAATATTTAATATATAAAATTTCAATTTACTATTCTTGCTTGCCGTGTATAGTTGCAAGTTGCAACACGCACTACTCTTTATGCTATGTTGATACTACTCTGTATGTTATGAAATTACAATATTTGAATTTCTTTAAAATTGAATTATCTTATGAATTTATTTTATTTATTTATTATTTAATTTTCATTTGCACCTGCGCAATTGCGCATTCAGCAAATTTGATCCTAGTGTTTTTCACTTTGCTTTTCTACATGATCTTCTATGATCATAAACCTTATGATAGGGTAAAAATATCAATAGGTGAGTAGGCCTGTTGGCCAATGTCTTTTTAATCTTTTCCTATCAAGTCCAGGTAACAGGGAGTAGGAAAGCGGAAGAACGAGTGGGTTTGGGTGATATTATGTCGATGAGTGGAATGTCATGTATTTGTTATGAATATATGATTTTATAGTGGGAATGTTCATATCGTTGTGTATGGTGTGATTCGAAATATACCATGGTGCATTAACAATTTTTCTGAGAATTTTGGACTGTGTTGTTTGTATCTTGTGTATGTGGACTTTTTTTGCTGAACCTCAAAGTTCTGCTCCATATGTCCAAATAGGTTTTAGTATACTATTATAGATATGTCGTTTGTTCCGTAAGTCAAGTGAAGATCTGTAGTCCAGTAGATGTGATAGTTGTTTGTACCGTCTAGTCAGTTCTTGTCTTTTTAATTTTGTATGTGCGTTCCATGTAAGTATTTTGTCCAAGTATAGTCCGAGATAACGTACATAATTTTTGGAAAGTACTTCGTCGTTGTCGAACGAAGCTTTACGTAGAGAGAAGGAAACATGGCTCGATTTTGAGGCGTTTATTCTGATTTGCCATTTATAGAACCACTTTTCTAAATCAAATAAATGATTTTGAAGAGCTATAGATGCTAGGTTTGGGTCTCTGTGAGAAGAAATAATGGCTGTATCTTCAACGAAGGTATAGATTTTGGTGCAACGATGCTCCGGGATATCAGAGATGTAAACAGAATAGAGAATGAGGCTTAAAACACTGCCTTGCGGTACACCCCTGTATTGAGGAAAGAAGGAGGAAATCGAAGAGTCAACGGAAGTACAGATGAATCTGTAAAATAAAACTGTTTCAGAGATATTTACGTGTTATACTTAAATATACGAACTGGTCATTTTGATCGGTCATGAAAATATCATGAAGACATGTTGTGTATTCCCGGAATTTTTATAAATCTATAACTCCGGGAAATTCTCGGAATTCAAAAATTCTACGTTTTCAATTTGTTATGCGTGAATTTGTGCATAGCATTTAATATTTAAAAATTATTTATATTATTTATAACAACTATTTATTTAGCTAGAAGAAGGATAGAAAAGACAAACACTGACCAAAACATACACAGAGTAAATACTAACAACATATCAGTTCGGTCTGGAGTAGAGTACTCAGCTCTACCACAAGCAGACACCAAGATAACAACCCAACCACAACCATCAACCAGTCAGGGCGTGCTCCAACCGCCACAATCAGAAATCCTGGAAACTACTAGCCATCAACCTTCACGACCGCAGGCGGATCAATATCAAATCTTATGATAGCTCAAGTCAATGAGATGATGTAGCTCTGGTCTCTCACATTTCTACCATGATGAGACAGCTTACCTCTACAATTCTAGGGATTACAGGGCAAAATTATACATCATGAATAAATTCATCATATTATATCTCAATTGTTGTTGGCTAGCCGAAAAAATTTACGCATCACACAATACTCAGCATTCAAACAAAAGAAGTTCTAAAACACCATCCAGCGGAAAAAACGATTTCCTTTATTACATATAACAAATATTTTTCATATACTTCTCAATCCTACTAATATTATAAATATGAAAGTTTGTGAGGATGGGTGTATGTATGTATGTTTGTTACTCTTTCACGCAAAAACTACTGAACGGGTTTGGATGAAACTTTATAGTAATATAGGTTATACATCAGAATAACACACAATTTATAATGATTTAGTGCAATTTGGTCATAATATATCAGATAAAATCTAAATATTTTCGCTGAACGAAACAAATCAAGTAACTTAGTTTGCAGTAGGTAAGTAGGACCGCCAAAACTAAAAACACATCGATAAACTACCTACATATGCACAATATTTCCAACCTTTCAGTTTTAATTTCTCGCTGCTGCCGTATGATAAGTGAAACCGTTATACTAAGTAATGCTTTTCAATAAATTCAATAACATTACATTCTAATCCTTCACTGACACGAACAACAGTAAACGAAAGTAACTTCTGTCCATCCCCTTTGTTAATCAGTGTCAATGTATGTTTCACGGCTGTGCTGATCCGTTTGTGATAAAATTTGGTAAGGATAATCTCAAGCCTGGGGAAGGACATAGGATACTTTTTACTAACCACCACACAGGATTGTTTATAAATTACTACTATATTTTTATATAAACATAAAATCACAAATAATATCAATAATTAGATTTTACAAAATGTATTGAACTTTGCTGTTGCTCTCCTTAAAAATTCAAAATTTTGACTTAATCCCTTATGATCGCGCATCAAAGATATATAATATTGTTACGGCCAGTGAGGGGAGAAAGACCCGGCTGAGAGGATTAAACGAGCTGGAGAGCGGTGTAGAAAGATCGAGACAATTTGAACTTTCTGGATCAACCTGGATGAAACGAGACAATTCTTGGAACTTCCGAGAAGCCCCCCACCCCGACCAACCTTGCCTATATAAAAGGCCAGCTGTTTCAGCCTGGAGTCAGTAGTAAAGTTGTCGACTTTCGTGACAGTGACAGTGGCAGTGTGAACTAGCCAGTGATAAGTGAGTCAGTGATATGTGATAAGTGAGTGTAATAAACTGGGTGTCAGTTTGTCATATTTGGAGAGTCTTACGGTCGGTGGACTTTAATTATCGAATTGTAAGTGTTAATTTGTAGTTGTAAACTATAGTGTAATATTATTGTACTTTACTTTACAAATTTATGTAAATAGTTAAGTTATTTAGTATTAGTAATATCTTATAGTATTTGTATATTATTTTAGTAATTAGATAACAGTTAGGCCTAGGTAATAATCTGTGGAATATTATTATTGTAAATCATATTAGTTTAATATTTTAATTTGTTTAGATAATCTCATTGTGTTATTTTTAATTTGTTAATAAATATTAGTAACTTGAATTTAGTAGTAGTTTAGTTCATTTCACACCAAGTAGCCCGTAACAATATCATAGATACTTTACTCTGTATTATATTATTTCTGCGAGGATTCTATATGATATTTTTATGCTTTAAATATAAGGAGACTTATGAGTTTTATGCAAAAAAAAATATATTTAACCAAAAATAATAATAATAATTCAGTAATATGCTAGCTCTGGCAGATCTTGAGATGCCTAATATGCACGGAATTCCTCATATCCCACACCGTGCCTGGCTGGGCCTCTTCAAAGAGACCCTTCTAAATCAAATAACATCTTCCTTCGCTGGGGATGATTTCCATTTCATCTCTTCTTCCTCTTACCCCTTCTAGGTCAGGGGGATAGGATTTATATACAATGGCTTTCTGAAACATTATAGATATATAGTAACTATAAAGAATCCAATAAATGTTTAAATATTACAATAAATGGGGGCTTATAAACGAGTCGATAAACGGTAGAATAAATAATAATAATTAACCTTTCTCTTCTTCTCTTCCTTCCTCCTTGTACCTTTCAGTGTGGTGGAGCCTCATCCATTCCTCTCTACCTTCTGTGAGTTGTCTCATTTGAGCAAGATTTTTCCCCTTCTTTTAATTAACCATATTACTGTTATTACTATTCCCAATTTTTTCACTTATTTACTAATTCCAAACTAAGACGGGAACAAAATCAACCACCGGCAGTACTTTTATACTATTATACTATTATACATTCCTGGCTGTGTCCCAGAGAACTTCTTGTTGAGCCTCCCTTAGGACATCAAGTGGAAGCCCCAGACTCTGTGGATTTAAAAATAAGTCCGTTTGTGGAGAATTGTTAAAGTTCTTTTAGTTCAGCCGCTAGTTCTTGATATATCTTTAGTTTCTATCTCAACAGTTGAGCTGGTGTTTTTATCGTTAGGGACCGCTATATCACTCTCAATATTATAAGGGGGGTATCAGGACTATAGGGATGCACTAGTAAGTGATAACATTTTCATCCCAGTACACGACTTGGTACTAAAGTGAATAAAAGTAAATTAAAACTTTAAACAAAAGAAAATTCCACTAAAATGGGAGATTAGCCAATGGGCTATATCCCACACCCGAGATTTTTCACGTGAAAGAGGAGCGACTTGTTGAGCTAGCTCAGTTGTTGTACAACAAGGTGGTTTTAGTGGGTTGGAGTACCACACTATCTGAGGATTTTTTGGCCTCAGATGTATATTGAGATGCCCACTTTGTATAAAAAAAAAAATAAAAAAAATCCCAGTACAGCTTAAGGCTAATTTTTTAAAGTAGCCTACTTGGACTGTACTTGCAGCTTGTATCAGTTTCGTCCAATAGGTTGAGGTTTCTCGTCTTTTATCTTACTGATGGATTTTCGCTTTCACTCATCGAATTATAGCCGGCATTTATCTTTTGTAGAGTATTTTAGGATATGTCTGCTACATGAGCTTGTTGGTATGACTTGATCAAGCATGGAAACTAGAAAGCCTCCTTCTTCGGAGAATAACCTTAACCATTAAACTGATTTTTCCTTTGTCTATTATTATTATCGTAACTAAAACTAGATAGTGCCTCTACAAACCACCGAGTTGTACAGGGAGATGATTTCGCCTGGGGCACACTTAACCACCAGGTTTTCCCCTAATTTATAGAGGCCAAGTGAGCCTGAGGAAGGCCTGTAGACCAACAGGGTCTATCTTTGGCTCTTAGTAGATTAAATAATATCCGCCGTAGCCTAATTTGAATCCGAGATCTTCATCACATAAGTCTACAAACTGGAATATCCCGCTTCACGAAGAATAATAAAAATAAATTCTAAGATACTAATTCATTATTTATTTTTTTTTTATAAATTTCTCAAGGGAGCTTTTTGGAAGACTTTGATAGCTACTGTTATTATGAGAATATTTTACTGGACTCCTGGGAAGGATCTTTTTCGTTCTATACACAAGTGACTTTCAGTAACGGGTACTTTAAAATAACTAAATAAAATCAGCTTATTAAGTTTATAAGTTATATTTATAATTTATGTGAAATATGTCTTAATCATATTTCACTGGATTCTCCGTCTTCTAAAAGCAGTCTCCGTCGTCCTAAAATCAAATCATTAGAATAGGTTGATGCTTTTTTTTTTGTATTATTTTTTAAATCGATTCATTCTATTTTGAATTCAAAAACAGTGCTAAATTTTGATATCGTATTTTGCTATATACTGACTTAAAGAAGTCAGGAAGATAAAAGACAAACAAAAGGTTGTTCCTCAATCCGTTGCTACCACTAATTACATTTACTTTTTAATTACATATAATTACTAATTACATATACATATATACATATATACTAATTACATATAATTTTTAATTCATTATGGTACTCCCCAGGAGTCTATTTTCATACTATTGTTTTCTCTGCAATACATTTCTATCTTTATTATAAGGAAGAAAATAGTTGGGGGTGCAGTCTACTCGCACTACAGCGTTCTATAGCTCTGAAGATGGCCCGGTCGAAACGTCGGCACTTAATTAAATAAGTATCCACTTATTTAGTGTTTTACTTGACTGCACCCCCAACTATTTTCTTCCTTACATCATCCAGTCAACCATTCCTCGCTTCTCATGTATCTTTATTATACTAAGTTTTCCATACTCATTATATTTATATCTTTTTCATTTTTTTTTTCTGTTTAACTTCATTTCTCTCTTTGTATTTTGTTTTGCATTATCACCTTTCTATACATCTGCTATGTAATCATCTTTATTCATATATCCTTTCATTATATATCCTTCACTTTTTTTCGCTCAATTTTTCTATATCTCTACATTTTGTTATATTTTCTGTATGTCTATCTTATGTATTTTTACAGTCTATTCTGTTTTTCATAGCCCTGAAGATGACCTACACAGTAGGTCGAAACGTCGGCACTTAAAATACAATAGTTTCACTTATTTTGCTGTGTTTTCTTGACTGCACCCCCAACTAATTACATCCTATTACATTTACTTTTCTAATATTTAATAGAGAAATATATGTTTTTCTTACCTTCAAAAAGTAGTATATACAGAGGTGTGGTTGGGCTCAAATTGTAGCAAATTTAATCTACTTTAATCTTTATTACTTATGCTTATTTCCCAAAAACGCGCCGATTAGGAGATACAGGCCAAAAACGGAAATAACTCTGAAAATTTCGAGGTTTTTCGGCCACCAAAAGTTTTCCTACCCGTTTTTTTCGGTTGCGAACGTGGATTTACACTACTCACACACGCCTTTAAAACATATAAAAAATGCAGCATCATGGTTAGGAAAAAATATAATTTTGTAATAAAAATATCGCGGTCATTAATGTAGCCTATATTTTAAGTTGGACAAAGTTACTTTCAGAGCGAAAATGGTTGTTGTTGAAGGGAGCTAGTGACACGTGTTGAACACTATTGATTTATATGAGACCACTTAATTAACTGAACGTGAGAACTATCTTGAGCGAAATCGGAATAAATAATTATAACACTGCAAATTGATACATTTACTATGAGAATATGCTTGACATGAGAGTTGCACTGAGAAAGTAAATGATAAGTATAAGCGTCACTGCTAGGATCGACGCACAATCAATAATAATGGCCGACACATATCACTTAGGGGTTTGAAAAATAGTTTACATCCTATTCTCAGACCTACTAACGTACATTTTATAAGAATCGGTTTGGAGGAGTTTTGTTACAAACACTGTGACACGATAATTTAATATATTCGATATTGCTATGTATCTTACCAGGGGGCATTATAAAAATAAATATGTTTTTACACAAAGAGCAATGTTTGATTTGCGAGAAGTAGGTCGCTCAGGTAGAAGGGTGATACCTAAATGGTCAAGGTTGGTGAAGAGATAAGAAAAGAGGGGGTTCGAAGACTCCACTTTTGGAGGTCCTATAGGGACACATCCCCTATGAGGGAGGAGGACTCTCTGATAAGATCCGGAAGAGGAAGGATCACCGAAGACGCGGGTGACGTAAGCCGGTGAACACGGCTCGGCGCAGAAGATCCGCAGGCGGCTAGGCCGAAGAACTACCTATGAACCAATCTACCCCTGTTTTACAGATAAGTCGTAATTATTTTCTGTTATGTATTTTATGGCAATCCTCTATAACATGTGAATCATTTAGTGTAATCCTCAATGTATATACGTGTATATACAACATGCATAAAATTGTATAAGAATGTGTATCAATGCATTAATCAGTACAAATACCTTCCAATGCTTGCGTGTAGTAAGAATATTATATATTATACATATGATATTCATTTATTAACATCTCTGTTATTAAAACTCTACAAATAACAGCTCCTCATTTCTGCTAAATTGTTTAAATATGAATTTTCTAGTTGCTGGAGTAACTATGACTATGCTTATTGGTTTATATTATATAGAAATAAATGAAATATCAACTATTATTCTAAAATTATTTCTAGAACCTGCAACCCAAGTTAATGAAAGGGAATCGAACACACTCCCTTGAGCCACCTCCTTCAATAGAAGGGACGCTGTCTCCCTCAAGAGTAGAGTAAACAAGACAGAGATACTCGACAGTAAAGACTGTTTCGACGACTAACCGAGTGGAATCGAACATGATCACAATAGCATTGTGGCCTTATCTGTCCCCGGACAGCTCTAACCTCGCCTCCGGCAAACAATTTGATCATTGTCCTTTCCCAGTCGACCGTTTTCAGTAACCTGGAGGAGGTTTCCTTTTGTTTCAGTTCAACATATATAGTTATATGTATACAAATATATAATCAATATTGTAATATATATTGTAGGAACATTTATAATATTTTGTCAATATATAACATTTTAGGTCAGTTTATTTATAATTAAAGAGGAAACAAAGGCGCGATTAGAGGAAGGGGATCTTGTTACTATTCGGCCTCGACATTACTAAGCTCGCTTCTTTGTCCCGAAATCTAAAAATCAAAATTCTTCTATACGGGTGAAACGTGGCCACTCTGAAGGATGAACAACGTCTTAAGGTATTCGAAAATGAGGTGTTACGTAGAATATCTGGTCCAATAAAGGATGAGACCAATGGAGGAGCATGCACCCGGCTAATTACATTCAAGTGATAACGTCACGAAGATAAGGATTGGCTTGTAAAGTTGCTTGGCCTAGTATCGAATGAATTCCTTAAAAGTTAAGTGCCCACTGGGAAGCCTAAGCCTTATTATTATTAATAATAATTATGGTTCTTATGGATTAACAAATACCTATTACAAGAAATGAATCTCCTAGAGTACCGAAATATAAGACATTATAATATTGTCGTAAAGATTGAAGTCTCTTTGCCTGTGAAGAGTTGTACTATAGTCTTGTAAAACGGGAATTACCGAAAATGAGATTTATAAAAAAAGTTGTGCAGTTCTGGCAGGAGACGGGTAGGAATTGCGAAGCAACGGGGAAATCTATCAGAAAGTATAGAATGAACAAGCATAGATTGATCAAAGCAAATCCATGGCTATATCTGGGAAAATAAGACCATGTGGGTATGGAATAAGAATATAAAGAAAGATGAATATATAGATACGTCAAACATAACATAGTCTAACATGATAGATTTCGTAAGGAGATGGAAACATCTGGAAGGGTCTCAGGATGAAGAAAGACTAGAGAAGGTTGGACGAAGCTAGACAGAAGATCAGAAGAAACGTTACTGTGAACGAATGAAGGAGTATTAGAGACAGAAAAAACTTGGAATCCTCTTACTAGACTAAAAAGAGAAGAAACTGCTCGCCCTTTCAGGCTATCTTAACACTTACTAGAGCAGGGGTTCCCAACCTTTTCTTGGTCAGGGACCACTCTTATATTAAGGACTTAAGACTTAGGATTACTGTGCGGCGGCCCTGCGTATCGCCCCCACCACCCGCGCTCTTGTCAATCACTGCACGGCGACCTACGGCTTACTGCCAACTAAATTCAAATTTAAATCATTCGCGTACCACTGCTTGGGGACCACGGTACTAGCAGTGGCGGATTAAAGGTCCAGAGCGCCCTAGGCAATAACTTTATCGGCGCCCCTGTACCGGCCATAAATGGCCATCTTAATTTTAACTGATTGTCAGCATCATAGCATCATGCTTGTATTATATTATAGATCAGCATTTAGTTCTTTCTTTCTTTGTCGATATGTTATTTTTTTTATTTATTTAAAAATTCTGAGCTCCCGCGCCCCTTGTAACTACGCGCCCCTAGGCACGTGCCTAGTTTGCCTTACGGATAATCCGCCACTGGGTACTAGACAAACGCTTTAAGCTCCCAATTAATTACAAATGACTTATATACATGACTGTTAGACCTTTTGGCACCTACAGAATAGAGGTTTCGGCATCCACTCAGCCATCGAATTCCTCTAGTATCTAATCCTTAAAATCCAAAATCCTTCGTATAAATTTCAATGCTCGTTACTTTTTATGAATAAAGTCATTCCTGATGACCTTAAAGATCCACACGAAGCTAATTTGCCCCTAAACTGATATTAGTACTCTGATGACAAACTTTATTTCCACTCAAACCCACCAGTTTCAAACCTAGCTTCCTCTTCGAATCCCGATAATCCTTCAAAGCGTCTGAAAAGAAAACAGTCTCGTTAGGTTTAAGTTGAATATGTTATGTTAGTACTCCCAGTGGGTAGTTTCTCTACTTGTCTTTATTTACGCCAATATATACCATTCCTGCCATTTACGTTATTGTTATAATTGTAAATTTTCAATGAATAAAATATTAAAAAAATAAAATAAAATACAAATATAGAATCCGATTAGATTTATTAGATTTCTCATCCTTCAATCCTATCTCACAAACAGAACTTTCCAAGTAAATCATAATAATGTCTATTCATCCCTCTTTTCCCAATCTGCTGGTGTTCCTCAAGGTGGTTTAGTATCCTTGGCCCAATCCTTTATACAGTTTATACAGCTGACATCCCAACTCATCCTAATGCTATCCTTACGTATGCTGATGATACATGTGTATTATCAGTCAACAGCAATCCAATTATTGCATCCCAAAGCCTCCAATCCCATACCACTGATCTTGAAGAATGGCGTCAAAACTGGAGAATTAAAATAAACTCTAAAAAATCGGATCAAATCACTTTTACCTTACGTCGGTTATGGTAAGACATATAGGATTAGAAGCCTAGGATTATAGTCTTATCGCATTGTACTATGTTCTTATTATTATTTAATTGTTTATCTTTAGGCTAGTATATATAGAGCCCTCAAAATAACAACAGTCAGTCTATTCTAAGTCGCAGTCTGTCACTATGCCCGTTTAATTATTGTTATGTTGTGTTCTTCCAAATAAATCTTTTTAAAAAGCATAGTTCTCTATCGAAATACATAACTGTCGTAAACCAATGACTTCCTGCCCTTCAGTATCCTTTAATAATATCCCACTTGTGACTGTAGAACAGATCCGATACTTAGGGTTGCATATCCAATCCCTACAATCCAAAATCCTTCGTAAAATCCTTAATGCTCCTTATTTTGTTAAGAATAAAATCATCCATAACGACCTTAATGTCCCATTTGTTGCTGATTTGGCCCGAACCCGCTATCTATCCTTTCATAACAAACTTCATTTCCACTCAAACCCTCTAGTTTCAAACCTAGCTTCCTCTTCAATTCCCGATAATCCTCCGAGGCGTCTGAAAAGAAGATGGCCCCGTGACTTCTTAGTTGAACTTGTGATTTGAGTACTACCAGTGGGTAGTTTCTCTACTTGTCATTTTCACATGTCATTATGTATCGCTTAGCCCATTTACTTGTTGTATTTTTTTTTATACAGTTGTAAATATCAATAAATAAATTTAAAAAAAAAAGATTTATTAGAGTAATAAATATGATTATACAGCAAACAGGAGGCTATCGAGAGAAAGCAGACACCTAGCCCATTATGTTCCCTTCCATTGTGCTCTTATCACCATGCTCTGTTCAACGCCAAGGGTTTCTCGATTCCCAGTTCTCTGCTATTCCCAGGTCTGTATTAATTTAGTTATGAAGAGACTAAATTCATAAAAATATATGTAAAATCCTCTTTTATGAATGCTGATGCCATTAGCGACGACTGCTCTTCTTAATATTCTTGAATTAACTTCATGGATTTTAAATCCATCAGCGCCCACTGTATTTAATTCGAACAGTAAACATTCGATATCCAAATAGATGCTTCACTGTAAGTTCTTCCTTATCACAACTTTGGTAGGTTGGTTGATACAGCCCTATAAGTTGATAAAGATAAGTCAGCTTTGTATGTCCTTGTCTTGGCCTGCTTATTATTCTCCATACTTTTAACGTTAGGCTGTTTGGAAGGATCCATGCGATGTTTTTATTTTTATTTGACGGAGGTGGTTTTACGGAAGCCTTTCCCACTCTTAGGCTACACCTACATTGGATCCGGTGTGATACGATGAGACGTCGCTAGCAAACCAAATGACTGAAATATATCCAGAGGTATAACATTTGGTTCTTTAAATTTATAAAATTAATATTATTTATTAATTATTTTTAATACATTTATATTTCACTATACTGTTTACACCCCAGCATCGTATGTGATAGAATCCCGTCGCACCGAATCGTAGGTATGTATTATGTAGGTGTAGCCTTAGTCGCAATACTTCAATATTATTGGATATAACTTTAAACCAATCCGACAGAAATGTGGAACTTCAGAAGGGAACGTTCCCGCTTTTTGCTGTTGCTTCATCCCCCGCATCAGCTCGTTCGTTGCCGCTTATACTTACTGTGATTATGGGTAGCTTAATAAGCATAATATAGTATAAGTATTTTCTTTTTAATTTCAATGCCATATTCATGTTTTAAATTTCAGGTAAAACTGTGTTATTTTCTCAAAGTTGCTCTAAAGCATTGGTTATATCGCTCCTTCGAAAGAACTACTTCACAACTCAAAACAACTAATTTTTCAATAAAGGATATTAATCTTCCATGTGAGTTTAAAAACTAAAATTTTGGGCATTGGTAAAGTAAAGCATTCCTGTTGTAATGATGGTAATGAAATCCATTTAGTAACCATTAGAAAATTTTCAAAAGCTTGAAACTTTTTTGATTTTAACTTATATCATTAATCCCATGAACTTCAACTTCAAACACTATTAAACTCAAAATTTTATTTTAAAAAAAAGTTGGAAATGGGATATCAGATATGGCCTGAATTAAAAAGCTTCAACCAATACAATTGTTACTTAAGGTTTAGCTCAAAAATCCCAAATTTTGAGTTATGTTATCTTTTGAAGGAGCGAAATATGTATTTTTGACTATGAATATTTGTGAACGAATACATAGATTCGTTTCACTATTTAACTTTGGCTACCGCTGTGGTGCAGTAATACAGTAACGTTTTGGGAGCTCTTGTGAAGTTTCGTTAATGGTAGCCCGAGGCACTCCCTTGTGCCCAGCAATGCGCTGAGATACCCAACCACCTTCCGTAGAATCCATTTCCTTGGGGTACACCTTCTCCAAATAATCAACAACCATTGGCCTTTCTATGTGTACAACTTCCTCTATTTCAAGTCTAAAACTAACTTCAATAATGACTAATGTTAGAATTATTATTGATATTGTATTTCTCTGTTAATTAATACACCAACATGAATCTTAGTCAAGGGGATGTTTCATTTTATGATTATCTTGAAATAAAAATTCCTGAATAATTTTTTGCTAGTCTCCAGCTCATTTGAAGTACCTTAATAAATTTCACAATTTTCTTAGGAATCAAACCTCTGCTGGTATTTTTACCTTCACCAGAAGTCAAACTGAACAAGTATTACTTAATAAAATGACCTCTCAACGCCTTTTTAAGCACATAAAAATACGAACTTACTTTATAATAAACTATCTAAATATCTTAAACTTAATTCAGGTTCAAATCAAATTACTTTCTCCTGTTAATAACATCGGATGGATCTTTTGGAGCCCATAGATCCTTCTGGGGCTCACTCAAGCTCTATTAAATGAGTACCCGAAATTTGGGGGGGGGGTAAGCGGTTGAGCGTGATCTTATACAAATCATCGCCTTGCACAACGGCTGTCTCAGAAACAGTACAGTCTCTACTGTTTATGAACCCCTTAATAGGCAGAGATGTTACAGGACTTTTTTATTACCTTCTGACAACAATAGTCTTCCACTAGAACTGGATATGATTTTGCATATAAAGCATGTTTAATGGGCATAGACAAAATACCCAAATCAGTTCCTTATGTTAAATTTCGTCTAAAATACCAAAGAAAAAAACGACTTTTCGTTATTTCAGGCTTCAACAAGCCCACGTTAAAGAAGAAAAAGGACACCCACATCTCACACTAACAGTCCTGACAGACTAATCAAATAGATACAGCAACCTTGCGCCAAAAATTCACACAAAACTTATTTGTTTGTTTTAGTAGAACTTTTTCTTCTTATTCTCCATTTCCTGTAAGTTTTTCCAACGCTCCTGCAAATCCAATTCGCTCAAGGCGAAGGTGCATTTATACCATCTGGGGTAGTAGCTTCTGCTGAACATTCCTCCATGTCTTGAACAAGTTGAAAAACTGTAGACCCTGACGATAACTAATTGACTGTATTTTTTCCTCAGTATTTTAAAGACATAAAGCTTTGTTTTTTTGCATCCTATTTATGATTTATGTATCGTGTTGAGGCTTTGTTCAATTTTATTTACTTAATATAAAATAGTATTGTTCTGTCACGGAAGTGAGTAGGGTTTGTTCAGTTTATAATTCATTCCAGAATATATTCTTATAACAGCTTGCATATTTTAATACTTTCTCTTTAGATTATTTTGTAAAAGTATTCTGTTTTGTAGTTGCCTTTCCCATCTTTGACTGATATTGGTTCAGTTAAAGATGGCTCCATAAAAAATCCCCTTCGTCCCTTAGCAGTTTTATATCTCTTGCAATAAAAGTGCGCCCATAAATTTCACAACTCTGTGGGGGGGGGGGAGTTGGGGTTACGATCTTCACCGAGGCTGGCGAAATCTAGCGGGAATATTTCAACAACAAAGTCTGAATATTGGACTTTACTTCTCAGGCGACTTGAAAACTTCGCTGGCGTAAAGTTCAGAGTGACGTTTCATTATTGCTTTCTATCCTTCACTTCCGTCGTCATAAAATGTCAGGAGAGTCGATATGAGAAGAATAAATTGACGTTAAGACACAATAAAGGCTACCATATACAATACAAATATATTATTTAAACACAGACAAAATACATTTTAAAAAATACAGAAAATACTAAAACCTGATTTGGTTTATTTTTGAACTTCATTTATTTGGTTAAATTCGAGCTATGAAAAATAAAATTATGTAGCAAGAATATCTAGTAATAACATTAATTATTCTTTAGCAGATAAAAACTGGGTAAAGAAGCACAAAAATGCTGCAAAGGTACATCAGCCTCTGGCTCAAAAATACAAATAAATAACTTGCCATCAGCTGTTTTACAGACACCAGCCACAAATTATATTACAAAAAAAGAGCATCAAAGTGTACTGGGATCGTGCTATGACGACTAATCATAATATCCTTCAAAATGACAAGACATTAGGGAGCGGAGTGGCTCAGTGGTAGATCGAGTTGCCATGCCGGAAATCCTGGTTCAAATCCCGCTGCAGGCAGTACTTTTATTAAGCCTGTTTGCACCCGGAGATGGATGATATAGGATCTAAGACCCTCTCGGGGCTCACCCACCCTCTATAAAATATTATAAAAATAGGCTACCCAAAATAAGGGGAGGTGATCTGGCGGACCAAGGGCAAGTCACCTGGTTGCAGAACCGCTGTCCATGAAACAGTACAGTATCTACCATGTACTGAACACTAAAGCCGTTCAAGGGTTGTTGTAGTAGAGGTTTTTTCAATGACAAGACATACTGTTAATAGATAAAATTAAAGAAAGCCATCATCGGTCGGGATTCTTGCTGATGATAATGTTTCTAGAACGTTGAGTGCAAAAAAGACGAAAGTACCTAGAGCTGTGGATGGAATTTAGGAATCTTTACCGACTAGCGGAGGTTAAAGTACTGCAAATCATAGAATCCAGAAGTTATTTGATTCCCGAAGAAACAATTAAATCTATGAAAGTACTTAAAATAAGTTAGGGGCTTCAAGAAGTGCAGAAACGGTTATGCTTTGGGAACACATAGCATTGTCAGATTTTTTTAAATTTTCAAATCATTCATAAAATAAACATACACTTGACCAAGACCTGGTCTATTTATCCGAGATAACCCGAGAAATGCAAAATAATAATAATAAAACTCCAAGCAAACCAACTTCAATACGAGCTAATTTCCTGTTGATCTGAGCGAGTGAAAGGTTGGGTAACAAAAGCGATGTTAAACATCTTAGTCGACGTGAAACATCTTCGACTCAAATCTACAGTTTTTCAACTATTTAAGACATGGAGGAATGTTCAGCAGAAGCTACCAGGTGGTAACAAATCCACCTTCACCTTGAGCGAAGTGCTGGAAAAACTTACAGATGCAGATTACTCACTAGGATATTCCATAATGCACTCGTCTCGGGTTGAAACTAAATGCTCAGGAGTATTTTCAGGAAAGACCATAAGCTGACAACTAGAAAAAATGTATGGAGGAAAGAAAGGAGCAACATCGGCAATATATGGAAGAGCACTGAGCAAGTATCAAGTCTTAAAAGGATAGTTAAAATGCGGTGTTTCTTGGCAGGCTAATGTGAAAAAAAAATACAAAAGGCTTAGTGAACCCGAAGTTAAATGCTGATACCACCAATTGCTTGTAACAAACCAGATCACCCTTAACGTAATCATCCCACCTACACTTCGGTCTATTTTTCAGAATTTTGCGTGTTTATCAATTTTTCAGGAACTCACTCTTTACAAAGCCCAACAACTTCACAAGCCCATCTCTACCTTCGCGGTGATACCTCTTCAATTATATTAACAGGGAAATGGTCTGATGATATATTATCTCAAATCTGGCAGTAAAGATAAGGTAATTGCGATTTAAATGTTATGCACTTATTACTAGACTTCCCCAAACAAGACACACAAACAGTATTGTTACTAACATACGTGTACCTAAAGCCAAGTCAACCAAATCGTAGATAAGCAAAATAAAAATACATAAAAAAAAAGAAGCGAAAATAGAACCAAATGTTACTGACAGGAAAATGTTTGGGAACAAGGTAAAAAATGGATAGTAATGTCAGGGAAGGAACCATTAAAGAAACTAGGAACAAACTAGATCAAGGAGAGAAAAATAATACGTAGAGAAAAGATGAAGGAAGTAGGATAAAAAAAAAGTCAGAATCCTTTGCGTGATCCTCTTGGGTCCATTCGCAATAAATCAATTATTGTAAATTTGATTATTATTATTTTAATATAAATTAATTATAATATTAAAATTAGATAATATATGAAATTTAGATACATAAAATAAAACTACATATTTATGTTGAAGTACCTTCGACTACATTATTCAGTATATCCGTACAATATGAAAAGGTTCCGTGCTAATACTCATATCAGTCTATTATCACATCAGTCTAGCTAATATACATAGTATACTATTATACATCAGTATACATGAATACATATATGTAACAATTTGAAATAGTGAACAAATGTTTTCTAATGTATCTGGTTATGTTTGGATATAACCTAACAACTCTGATACTTTAAAGTACATTTAATAATGTTCAGTATATTTTGTCATCAATTTGTATATATATATATATATATATATATATATATATATATATATATATATATAACTTAAAGGCTTCACCACTCCAAAGCATAAAAAAACAGAAGGTTAAGGGACAAATAACACACTTGAAGGCTGGTTAAACACTGACTTTATTCCTCTTATAATTCTCTATATATAGTATTTACAATGTTTGTTTATCAGAGTTTGGTATTAGTGGATATACAGCTCTTAGTCTCATCTTAACTCCCCCCTGCCAGTTTACGAACATCTTCGTAAACTCTAAAAAAAAACAAAAAAAATACTGGTACAACAACATAGTATACGCTAAACTCAATCGTCACAAATAAACAAATTCTACAACTTACAAAACCAACTTAATACTATCTTACTCTATAGCATCACTGGATATATACAATATAAGGCTTACACCTAAACTTTATTTACAATGACAAGGAAACTCTACCGAAAACAAAACATACAAAACATAAAAAAAATTATATACTTCTATATATTGCTAAATTCCTAAAAATACATAGAAAAAGAGGAAAAAAAAAAAAAAATATCCAATAATAAACTGAAATAAATACAATTTTATGATCGGCCCTCCCCTGCCGGAACCTTAAGTTGTTCAATATGAACGGTTCTCCGTTTCCTGGGCTCAACCAGACTCTGAATCGTGACAAGATTATGCTCCCTAAGCGTAATCACTTTGAATGGACCCTCATACCTGAGGACCTCCTTCGCACGATTCGACAAGATCTTTCTATACACAATAGTGCCTATTTTAATCGTACCCATGACATCTCTTACTCCCTCGTTCTCACGCGCCACTCTCCTACTCTTCTCTGCGGCCATTCGTCCGTGTGCTTTGCCCCAATGTCTCTTGAGCTCTACTCTGTTGGTATTTAATTGCTCGGCCATGCCCTCGTCCACAACCGTCTCCTCCTCGTTTCTCCTTCGTGCGCGTAACCCGAAAAGAACTTCGAAAGGGGAAAACCCGGTGCCCATATGTATGGAATGGTTATATGCCGCTATTGCTCGGGGCATCGCCTCATCCGCTTCTAACCCTTTATCCGCATGAAATACTCGGAGGTGTTCCCCCAACGTATTATGGAGACGTTCAACCCCTCCCCTACTTTTCGGATGTCCGGGCGTGTTCCAATGCCACTCGATTCCCAACCTTTGCATCTCCTGTCGCAAGAGCGCGTTATCGAACTCTCTGCCCCCATCCGAGGAGATCGTGTCTGGCACCCCATAACACTGGTACCACGTCTGTAGAGCGCCATTCACCGCCGCCGCCGACTTTTCTTTTACTGGGTGGGCCATGGCCAGTTTGCTAAACGTATCTAATATTGTTACCCATTTAAACCCTCTCCACGTAAAGGTGTCTATTTGAAGGTCTGTCAGCGGTACCGTGGGTGTCCGCGTCTCAGTTTGTAATCCTACGGGAGGGTGGCGGTCATATTTGGCCGTATGGCAAATGTGGCAATCCCTTATTATCTCTTCTACCGTCTTCCGCATCCCTACCCAGTAATACTTTCTCTTTAAAGCCGCCAACGTCTCATTGATACCCCTGTGGTTCGTCTTGCCTTGATGATAGGCCGTGGTTACCTCCTTTTGTTGGTCCTGATCCCGAATGGTCTCCACCATCAATCGGCATCGAATGAACATCCTATCGATCCCTATTTTCTCGAGGCGCCATAAGTTGCGTATCTTATCCCACACCGTCGCATTGCCAACATACAGGTAATGTGTCGCTCCCGCCTTAGAGGCATCCTTCAGCACACGACACATTTGCTCTTCCTGAACTCCAGGTTGTGACCAGATGGTGATGACGGAATGTTTGTCATACTTAGAAAACTCCATTTTCACGAGCCCCGTAGTCCTTGTTTTCCAGATGACCTGCCGGGACTTGTTGTTGACTATGTCGTCGATTTCCTCCATCTCAACCGGTCTCTCATTTCCTGACTCGTCCTCCGAGGATTCCTCATTGCCTTGGAGGTCGTCCACGCGTCCTCCTTCTCCGTCTGGTGTCCATTCCCGTACAAACCTTTGCAACTCCTCCGACGCTTCTGCACCCTCCGTCTCCATCATATTGACCTGTAATGCACGAGAGAGCCAGTCTGCTACCACATTGTCTTTCCCCGGCTTATACACCACTTCCAGGTTGTACTGGCTAAGGATCTCCTTCCATCTTGTTACCCGAGCCGAAGATTCCTTCAGATTACCCACCCAGAGCAACGGACGGTGGTCTGTATGTACCTTGAATTTCCTACCAAATACGTATGGTCGAAAGTGCTGCACCGCCCATATGATTCCTAACAATTCCCGCTCGAGTGCGCTGTAACGAGATTCCGCATCAGTGAGTCTCCTACTTGCGTATGCTACGGGTCGTTCTCCCTTTTCACTTTCCTGGGATAAAATCGCCCCCAGTGCATACTCGCTGGCGTCTGTGGTGATCGCAAATGGTTTCCCGAAGTCTGGGAACGCCAGAATTGGTTCAGTTTGTAACTGTAACACGCACCTTCTGATCTTTGCTTCAATTTCTGGCGTCATCTTAACTGTGCGCCCCTTTCGCAGCAGTTCGTTCAAAGGAACCACGTTCTCCGCCATCTCCGGTACAAAACGTCGGTAGTAGTTGAGTGTCCCCAATAATCTCCTGATCCCCTTCACATCGCTCGGCATCGCCATCTTCCCTATTGCTTCCACTTTTCTCCCATCTGGTCGTACCCTCTCCCCCGAAATCACATGTCCCAGAAAATTAATCTCCTCTTGTCCCAGAGTCGATTTTTCTCGCGATAACTTGAGCCCGAACTGCCGGATTCTCGTGAACACCTGTCGCAAATCCTCCAGATGACCCTCCTCTGTCCTACTAAATACCAGAAGATCATCCATGTAGACCTGGCACATGTTCTCGTCCAGTCCCCGCAAGAATTCGTCCATCAGTCTTTGAAAGGTGATGGGCGCATTTTTCAGCCCAAACGGCATACGAGTGAATTCATAATGCCCCCTCTCGAATGTAAACGCGGTTTTGGCCTGGTCCCTGGGGTGCATCCGGATCTGATGATATCCTGATTTTAGATCGAGCGTACTAAAGATTGAGGCTCCACCTAGCCGGTCCAAAATATCCTCTAACCTGGGAATGGGGTATTTTTCGTCGCGCGTGTTTTCGTTCAGCTGCCGAAAATCGACTACTACCCTATAGCGCTCCCTAGATTCCCCAGCAACCGGTTTCTTCTTAACGGCCCATAGTGGGCTATTAAACGGCGACTTGCTATCCACAATGATCCCTTGCCGCTTTAACTCCTCAATCTCCTCGCGGATATGTCCTCGTAACGCTTGTGGGTACCTCCGCTCCTTTACATAGGTGACCTTCTCCGACTTCAGATGGATCTCATGAAGCGTCTCCCCCGTCGCACTCAGTGGGTCTCCCTCGCGAAAAAATATATCACCGAATTCCTCCCTTACGGCCTGTCTCCAATCTGCACCCTTGGCGATTACTCCAACGCACCTAACACCCCCTTTCACATCCTGCACCGTTTTATATTTCCTGTTCCCGATCCGGACTGCCCACTGACCCCCTGTACTACGAGCTCTCAACCCTAATTTGCTAAACGCATCGCATCCCAAAATCCCCCCATACTCCCGCGGCATGATTTCCACAACATGCAGCGTCAACACCTCTCCCTTCTTTCCCCACCTATCTAGGGCTAAATCGATTTCCCCTTCTATCGTACAGGGCCCACTCAAAGTGACCACTTTACATTGACATGGCCTAATGTCTGGCTGATTCTTACCCTTAAACAATACCTTTAACTTGTCCTTACCCACTAGTGTACAAGAACTCCCTGTGTCCACTAAACACCTCCACCCCCTGTAAAACTCAATAACAGGCAACCTGTCACCCTTCTTTCCCGCACTATTCACAAAAAAAAGGTTGCCCCTCCGTTTACACCATCCTCATTCCCTTCTTACCTGCTCGGCACGCCTCCCTGTGCTCCGTTGCCTGCTCCTTCCTCCGGGAGTTCCTCTGCCACTAGGTTCACTGCCTTCCGTCTCAGACCCTGAGGTCTCCGAGGATCTCGCAGATTCCGATACTATCCTGTTCCTCCGTCCCAGTCTGTGAGCATTGATCTCCATCGGTTCACCTCTGTCGTGCTCTCTGCGCCGTATATATGGACATTGTCTGGCCATATGTCCCTCACCTTGGCACTCGAAGCACCGCGTACGTGGACACTGAGCTACCAAGTGCCCTGTTTTGCCGCATTCGTGGCATCTCCTTTCCTCTCTTCTCCCATTCTTCCTCTCAACAATTTGCCTTCTTTCTCTTGGTGGCTTCTCTCTTCTCACAAACTCTCCCTCTCTTCTTCTTCCCGGCTCCTGCCTGAATCTGCTTCTGCCTGTTTCGTTCCTCCGGTACGACACCCTATTCCACCCTGGTTCTATCACTTCCTTCTCTTCCTCGTCTCGAGCACTCGCGTCTACCATCTCTTGCGCACACTCCATAAATGTTCTATCTCTGGGTAGACCGTCCTTCTTTCCAGTGTCCCTAGCCAGTTGCACCTTCAGGACCGTGGTCATAAATAGCATCCACGCTTCAACCGCACCGGTCTCCATTACTTCTCTCAACTTCTCATTTATCCTATTCAACTTAGCGAGAAGTCCTGCCGCATACTGTCCATTAGACTGGTTTGTTCGTTTCATCTCCCGAAACATCTGCAACATGTCCTCTTCCGGGGCCCATCGCCCCCCTCCGTAAGCCTTTTTTAATCTATCTTTAATTACCTGCCACGAGGTATCCTCATCCGCTTGGATCAGATTTAAAACACTCCTTCTGACCCTCCGTGCTAAAGCTACTCGTAGCCTTTTGGCGTCCGCTTCCTCCAAAAAGTCCGCTGCGACCTGAGACTGAATACTGCTCATGATGCCGTCGCCGCCCTTGAGAAAGTGATTTAATTCACCTATGTCTCCGTTGAATTTCTCAAGGTCCGATATCTCCCTTCTCAGATCTTGTGCGTTTGCCTTCCTTAACTTCATTTTTTCCAATTCATTAGTCTCCTGCGCTATTCTGTTTGCCTCCTGCGCCGCTAGGTCTGGCCTCGCCATTGCTAGAGTTGTTGACGGCAATGGCGGAAACTCGGGATTCCCCTGTTCAGCCTGCGGAGGCTCCAACGTTAGCGTTGCTGGCCTAAGGATTTCTCTTTGCTCATTCATATTAGTATAATTATCTTCAAACCAAAAGAACTAAATAAAATAAAACTAGAGAAAGAGAAAAAAAAAGTCGTAGAAAATAAAACTCACTAAACTGCAAAAACGTTCCCGGGTTTCGGCACCACTTAAAGGCTTCACCACTCCAAAGCATAAAAAAACAGAAGGTTAAGGGACAAATAACACACTTGAAGGCTGGTTAAACACTGACTTTATTCCTCTTATAATTCTCTATATATAGTATTTACAATGTTTGTTTATCAGAGTTTGGTATTAGTGGATATACAGCTCTTAGTCTCATCTTAACTTATATATATATATATATATATATATATATATATATATATATATATATATATATATATATAATAGTTACAAATTGATGACAAAATATAGTGAACTCAATTAACTTTAAAGTATCAGAGTTGTTAAGTTATATGCAAACATAACCAGATACATTAGAAAACATTTGTTCACTATCGAAAATTTATTTTTATCTTTGAAAATAATAAAGAAAAAGAGATTTCTTATAAGAAAAAAGAAAGGAATTGTGAGTCGATTTGTCCTTAGGAATTTCGTAGCAAATCTCCTGTGGCCTGAGGGTTATAAAAATAAGAGATATGAAGAGAAATATCTCTCCTCCTTCCAGGTCGTATTACCAATAAAGACTCTCTCCGAGTCCCAAATTTACTCCGGTTAAAGCCCTTATTTTCCTCAAGATTAACATAATGTTACCTCGCTCAAATATTAATCTGATTGAATGGAGAGGTAGAAACATTATTCTTATTGAATTTATACTTTAAATTAAATAAAAAAAGATTAGGATGTAGGATATTTCAGATTAAATATAGAGGATTATGTTTTTAGTCTCTCTTCTCACTTCCTGCGTACCTATCATTTTTATTGATATCTGATGGTAACGTCTAATTGTCTTAATCAAACTATTTAAAACATCTTGGTCTATTTTACCTTCTTGGCTAATAACTGTACATTACTATACCCAATTGTAGTTTCTAGGGGCTCGACATCACATAGAATTATGGGCTCTAGAATATCACTTACAACGCACATGAACTTGCTTTTTTATGTGCTAACTTCGTATATGCAGTATTTCTTATGATTCATTAAAATATGACTGGTGATTCTATTGAAGTAGCGATCAGGACCATATAATAAACACCGTGGTCGGATTCCAAAATCCCAAGACTGTTCTTGGAGTTATCCTTTTGCATTCCTTCTAAACTTCATCCATAAGTAGGGTAAACGCAGAGGATTAAGACTATCACAATGCTTCACTCCTCTATAAATATGGAAAGGTAATGTCTGAAAGTTTGCCATGTCCATGCAAGTCTTATACACCGATTTAATTGAACTTACTTCGGGCTTGCTCTACAAACTCCGTAAATTTCTACACGAATACATACTTTCTCATCCTTCAATCCTATCTCACAAATAGAACTTTCCAAGTAAACCATAATAATGTCCATTCATCCATCTTCTCCCAATCTGCTGGTGTTCCTCAAGGTACAAATATCCTTGGCCCGATCCTTTATACAGTTTATACAGCTGACATCCCATCTCATCCTAACACTATCCTTTCCACGTATGCTGATGATACATGTATATTATCAGTCAACACCAATCCACTTATTGCATCCCAAAGCCTCCAATCCCATATCACTGATCTTGAAGAATGGTGTATTTACTTGATGCATTATTGTAATACAGTTGTAAATATCAATAAATAAATATCCATTTAATGGTCCTTTAAAACACACATTGTTGTTCATCCCTAAATGTTCATGCCAAAGACTTCAAGATGAAAAATAAATATAAAATAAACAATTTTTAGGTTAAATGTGGAAAACGTAACATTGTTTATGTCAAATGAAACTTATTTCAGTCTAAAGCTAAGTCGTACAGTTTTTGAAGAATCAAAATAAGGGTATTAAGTAAGAATTATTAAGAAAAAAAAAGAACGGTTGTTTTCCATGAAAACCGTCAGCGATTTAAAGTGTTGTTGTGACGAACTTAATATGATGATCTTTATGAGGAAATTGAACCAATTATTTTTAAAATTTGAAGTCAGAATGTAAAAACTATAATTATATATATAACTTTTGTATATATTATATAACTATAATTATACAAAATGTTATAAGAATAAAACTAAAATTAAAATATGAATTTTCGCCATTCGTTGTTAGTAAATTCCTCAAGGTAGTATGCTTGCCCCAATCTTTTATACAGTTTATACAGCTAACATCCCAACTCATCCTAATACTATCCTTACCACGTATGCTGATGATACATGTGTATTATCTGTCAACAACAATCCAATTATTGCATCCCAAAGCCTCCAATCCCATCACTGATCTTGAAGAATGGTGTCAAAACTGGAAAATTAAAATAAACTCTCAAAAATCGCATCAAATCACTTTTACCTTACGTCGTAAACCAATGACTTCCTGCCCTTCAGTATCCTTTAATAATATCCTACAGGTGCCTGTAGAACAGTTCCGATACTTAGGGTTGTATCTCGGCAAACGATTAACCTGGAATTCTCATACTAGACTGAAAAGACAAGAAACCGCTCGACGTTTCAGACTACTTTAACACTTACTAGACAAACGCTCTAACCTCCCAATTAACTACAAAAGACTCATCTACATGACCATCATACGACCAATTTGGACTTACGGAGTAGAGCTTTGGGGCTCCACTAAGCAATCGAATTCCTCTCCTATCCAATCCCTACAATCCAAAATCCTTCATTAAATCCTCAACGGTCCTTATTTTGTTAAGAATAAAGTCATCCACAACGACCTTAATGTCCCATTTGTTGCTGATTTGGCCCGAACCCACTATCTATCCTTTCATAACAAATTTTATTCCCACTCAAACCCTCTAGTTTCATACCTAGCTCCCTCTTCAATTCCTCCGAGGCGTCTGAAAAGAAGATGGCCACGTGACCTTCTTAGTTGAACTAGTGATTTGAGTGCTACCAGTGGGTAGTTTCTCTACTTCCCATTAACTCGTGTCATTATGTAATTAAGTCATTAAGTATCACATAGCCTATTTACTTGATGTATTATTGTAATACAGTTGTAAACATCAATAAATACATTTTTTTAAATTGAATTTACTGGTTATGCTGGCACTCTTCTAATTAGTGCATCCCATATCTTCTGCCTCTGGACAATATTAATAGTCGCCATCAGATCAAAAAATGCAAGATTCTCTGCCTTGGTTCCATGTTTTTCCACAAAACTCCATGTCTACTAGCGGCCTGTTCCTCTTAAGCTTACTCTACATTATGCCGCAGTTCCTGGTGAATATTTTTAGATATATCTGACAAAGATCGTATTAATTTCTATTCCTTAGTGCTACTTTATGGATCAGAAATCTGGATCCGTAAGACCGCCAGCAAGATTTCATCGGCTAAAATAAGATTATTAGAATAGATTAGAATTGTGACCAAGAACAAGATAGACTGTGTAAGAAACGATAAGATTAATGAGGATATGGTAGCACCTCTACTGAATGGATATTACCCGGAAGGTCAGGTATTTAAAATATGCGTGGAAGCTACCTATCTCAGCAATCTACAAATTGAGCGGAATAGGCTGTAGAGAACAGAGTTGCCGAGTTGAGGGCACCGGGTTATAATCCCGCCGTAGCAGATAAATTATTGAATCTGAACAGCCGTAGATCGATCCAGTTGAATCTAGAGCTCCTCCTGGGGCTCATCCAGCCTCTATGAATAAGTTACCCCTAATTGGGATGTTCAATATGGAACAACAACTTACCATGAAGCCATCTGTAATCCTGGCTTGAGATCAAAAATGACCTATCACTACTGCTGAGCACATGCGCTTTACATATTGCCGAGGATATAATCACCAGAGAGTTGAAAACTCAAGCAGGAGAGAAGAGAGCAGACCAGCAGCCAATGATAGTATAATTCTATTCACAGATGAATTACCGCCCAGTATAAAAATCATTTGCTTTTGACATAGTTATATTTCTGTTATCATCATTACAAAGTATAATTTGATGCATTTTACATTTTCAATTTCAAGGCATATACCAGAGCGGGAATTTACTATATCCCCATAAAAATATAGGGCATGTTTCCACTTTGATCAGGGGGAAAACCTGGTAGTCCAACGAGTTCTAGGCCAAATCAACTCCGTGCTCGTCTAGTGGTTAGTGTAACAAACTATTAAGCCCGAGATCGCGGGTTCGTAGCCTAGCAGGTGGCCCTAAGATTTTTAAAGGGGTAAAAATTCCTTAGTTGTGCCGTCCTTCGGAAGTGACGTTAAACGGGGGTCCCGAGCCTGTACGATGTCAGCTACTCGTTAAAAATCCCTAACCTAATTAAACCTGGATAGGAAAATTTTTGAGCTCCCAATGTAGCATCGTCCGATTATCCATAGGAACATAAAGTGACGTTAAATAGATAAACAACAACAACTTCGTGCACAACCATTATCCAAGAAACACAACAGTCTCTACAACGTACTGATCCCAAGACTCTTTATTGTTAGTAGTGGTACAGTTTTTTTTTTTTAACTGTTTGAGTTTTTATGAATATTTTGAAGTTTATTTCATTATGAACAACACTATGTTATATGGTATAAAATTAATTAATTTTTTCTATTTTAGAAGAAGTTTTTGATTAACTTAGAACATCCAGGAGACATTTATATAAATTTTGAGACAATCAAAGGACCACATAGTAAACCTTAATTAAACTTGGAAAATATAAATTTCTACAACATTTGATTAAATTATTTTAAACATTTTTTTAGTTCAAATACCTTCAATAACTTTTATTTCCTAGATATTAAAAAATGTAATTTTCAATGATATAATTCCATCACGAGAAGAAAATTGAAACTCAACAAGTTTGTGGAAATACTTATAATCATATATATCCTTCCATCAATCCTTTTCCTGGCTTAAAGTTCCGATCACGTCCCGTCGCTGAGAAAATACTTATCTCCCTTGGCTTAGTTACGCACTCTGCAGGAGTTTTCTCCAAACCGCTGAATGTTGTGGAGGTGGAGGATCAGGCAAGTGGAAAGCGAAGTGGCAAGTGGAAAACGAAGTGGCAAGTGGAAAACGTTTTCATTTATCAATCGAGAAATAGAACGGACGTTACTGATTATGGCCCTCAATCCAGGAAATTTCCTAACTCACTCACGTCCAAATCTAGGACGGGAAAATGATTTTTCTCTTCACACTTTAAATTTGATAAATTGTCAGCTATAGAAATTCGTACTAAAGTCGTATTCTCAATAAGAATTAAAATAATTTAAGATATCTAAATAACTATACTAACATTTTTCATTATTTGTTTGTTCATTCTTCTTTGTCCAAAAAAATCCAAAATACGTAAACATTAAAAAAAAATTATAATGTCGCTCCATCAAAAGACCAATGTCATAATTTAAAAAAATCAAATTTTTATAGAGGTATTTGGAAGTCCTATGTAAGTTAAAAATTTGGGTATTGGTAAAGCAAAGCTTTCCTATTATAATGGTGTATTGGAATTCATTTATTAACCATTTAAAAGTTTGAAACTTTTTTTGAATTTTAACTTTCTTTTCTGTCAAACAAAACCTACTTTATGGACAGAAATGAAAATAGATCTCAAAGAGATTAACAAATCATATAAGAGAATAAAAAATCAATAGAACACATCATATAATCGATCAATATTGAATGAAAAAGCTCAAAAAACGAGGATAAAAATGTAAGATTTCGTGATAAATCTAAACTTAGCCCCATAATCTCGAAAGAGCGGAGAAAATAAAGGTTTGAGAGAATTGAGAAATATTAGACGCAAAGTAAGGAACAACACGCAGGAAAATTATTGGGTACCATAAACTATGAAGAAAGTTGACTGTTGAGCGTGTTCTTGGTCAAATCACCAACATGCACAACAATTGGTTTGAAAACCGCAGCTTCGCAACTATGTGCTGAACCCAAATACCTTCATTGGCTTTAGTGTTGCATGTTTTTTTATCCTCGTGTATATAGATATATTGTAAATACTGCACTATCTACAGGATGGCGTAATAGACATGGAATTTGTCGTAATATCGATTCAACATTAATCTTCGATACAGCTTGCCATTATCCTGTTCATGGGACAACCTTTTTCAATGGTTTATTAAATTTTGATTTATTTTTGCCTATTGTGCTGTTCGCTTTCGTACTGTTTATTTCATAATATTTCCTCTTCCCTATATCCTTTTTTCCTCCAAGGATTTCCTGAAATTGATGTGTCCTTTAATTATATTTCCATTTCGTTCTATTATGTATATTCTCCCCCCCCCAGACCATGACCGTGGATACTTTCCTCAATTCCTTCTATCCATTTTTGTTTGTGGTTTTCCTCACCTTTTCTTCTCTTCAATTCTCCAATTCTAAATTAAATTGCGCAACCTTTCTTCCTTCATTCTTCTGAGATGACAATACTTTTTTTTGATTTTTGATGATTTTTTCTCTATATTTTGTTGTGCTTTTATTAGCTCTTTGTTTTTAGCTCTCCTCAAATAGTCCATTTCAGTATCAAGTAGCTTATCATCCATGTCATAAATAGCAATATTCAATTATGGACTTATATATGACGTACTTGATAACTATAGTCACATTATTGCTCCAAAGGACCGAGTTAAGTGTACCAATTGCTTTGTTTTTTTTTTTTCAATTAGACGTTCAACAATAAGATGTTAAGGGAAACGACGGAATGATGACTATTTAACGAATTCGAAAACAATTTTATCATTCGATTACCTCGCGAAATCGAATCTGTAAGATCAGATCAATTAAAGCGCAATCCTCCCATCTAAGGCTCTGTTTTTCCTCAATAATTTAATAAAATTTCCGTTAATAATCTCTGTGTATCTGTTGACTCAGAATTAACATTGTAGGAGTAATTTTAATTATTTTGTATATCAATATGAATAATTTGCTGTTTTTTATTTTTTTCTTCATCTTGATAAGTAAGACCTTACTGAACTATCTATAGCATCGAACCATCGACTATAACAGAAAGTCAATGCAGGGCATCCGGAAGGGCATTATATCAGGGAGACCCCACCTCCCGGATGTCCGGTTATTAAATTCCTTGTTGACCATCGATAGAGGAGGCAGTGAACCTGTAGCCCCATCTATTTATAATATCCTCAATCACAATATAACTTCTCTGCTCCTCAATCTTTGAAATGCTCTCCTTCCGAAGTTATGAATGCGTTAATTTTGTTTATTCTACAAATAATAGTGCTATAAAAAATTAATATTAATTATTTTACTTGAAAAAACTAATAATATTGATACAGCATCATCCACTCTTTGAGTATATCTTATCAGTTTCGCATCATGCAATGGCTCCACGTAGTTAATTTTGCATTGGCGGTTTATTTTATTTTTTTAAATAATTGGTAATTATTCCACCCATGCTTGATTTTTTTCCTGTACCACTACAACTCATTAAGGATGTGGTGTTCTGTACATGGTAGAGACAACGGTTGTGAAGGGAGGTGATTTGTCCTGGATCACGCAAAACCGCCAGATTTCCTCCTATTATTTTGGGTATTCATGATGTTAGTCAAGTTACATGAATTCTACGTCAGAATTTTATCTGTACATGCGGTCTCCCCCAACATTTCTTTCCAATAGTCTAGGATATTAAATGTACCCAATATGCACTTAATTAGATACTGGAATCCGATATAATTTCTTGCTCTTTAAGATACAATAATGCTTATTTTAGTCTTCTCATATAACAGGAAATAATTCCAGTTGAAATTACTCCTCTTGAATTACCAATTATGGGCTATGTTAGTTATGTTCAAATAAGCTGTGACTTTATTTTGTGGTAGTATATAATCAAGCCAATTTTATTCTAACCACCTCAATTTTATAAATTACAAAACGTATAAGATCATGATGTTGAGATAACCCAGCGTGACGTCAAATTACGGGACCCTAACTACTCCTTTCAGGTGGCAAACTGCGGAACAAATACCGTTTTTTTTTTAATAAAAATTTTCATAATAAAAATCTAAACATCAAGCCCATCAAACGTCGGACTAAACTCACATTAAATCTTGGCCACCTTAGTGCAGCTAGTGTGCCACATTTGATTACGAAGACTCAGGGAACTTTTGAAACAGTGTATATTCCTATAACTCGATTATGATTTTTCACGATTTCAATACTTTTCCTGTATTTCATATATTTAAAAAATAAATAGGCAAAAATAAATATTTTTTATGTACATACAAAGCTTAATTTAGAATCCATAGGTGACTATACACACGCCGTTGCTGTCCTATGCAGAGACAATGTCTGGACCTCAAGGCTGGCGCCAACAGATCAATTAGTTAATGCAATAGATACGTGACAATGGATAGAGGCGACGCTATCGATAGAAACACCAATCGAGAATCGATTCTATTTTCTGTATCAGCAGCCTTTAATTAATCGATAAAATAATGACAATATATGTGTCTCTCTCTATTACATCAAAAGTTTTTAGTTATTATCTTATCGGCGTAACCTAGTAACGTATGATAATGAAGAGATTACCACCACATGATTTTTACAAACAGCTGGCCTTCTGACGATTAATACAGTTGAAATAGATACAAGTATATACTTAAAACATCTTTAATTGGAAAGTATTTTTCATTTAAAAAAAAAGGAAAAGAAAAGAAAAACTCTCGTTTCATTTTGAGGGGAAGAAAGCAATTCAATGTTAAATGGTCTTGTATAATTTTGAAGGTTTTTTCTGATAAATTTCTTGTATTTTTCTTCTCAAAGCCAATTTCATTTCAAAACATAACTTGATTTCATATTGCATTCTAATATTATAATTTTTTTTTTTTTTTAAAACGCCGGAAGTTGCATTATGGGTATTTCTTTTTCATTTTGGATTACAATCTCGTTAAGTGTGGAAAAATTCTTCTGGAAAGAATAAATTTTAATTTTTGGTATGAAATTATAATTTATGATGCACTCATAATAATATCATAAAATATTAATTAGATAAAAGATTATTTTTTCCTGATATAAAAATATAATTAGTTAATAATCACTATTAAACAACTTCCTGTCAACCTACTCTTTTATCTTTGGAAAATAATGAAATAAACCTTTTAATTGATAATATTATACACTTGTATTTTGAAGAGAAAAATTTGTCCTGGCCGGGATTCGAACCCGGGTCTTTCGCTATTCTAGCGCGGTACTTTACCAGCTAAGCTACCAGGCTCGTAACCAAGCCAGACAAATCCATTCCATGATTTTCCTGGTCAGAACTAAAAATAAAATTATAATTATAAAATTGGCGTACATCAACCAGATCCTAATTAAAGTAATGTTCAAAGGACCAGCCAGGACAAGTTTTTTCTCTTCAAAATAAAAATATTAAAATAATCACAATTAAATTTTGTAAAAAATTATAGGTAAATGTATACATTGTTATTGTACTTTGAATAGCTGTGATGCAAGTCAGTCTCCTGTTCATCTGATCCTGTCAATTACTGTGATTTTTTTCCCGAGATATATTTTTTTTCCTCCTACCTAATTTTTCAACAGAGCAATTTGAAAGTCCCACATGGTTTAAAAAAATAAAAATCTGTGAATCGGTAGAGTAAAGCATTCTTACAACATTGTCAGTATTGCAATTATTTTTTAACCGTTAGAAAAAATTATAAGCTTAACAATTTTTTGATTTTAACTTATGTCATTATTCCCAAAAAAGTTCAAAGTTGTTTAATGGTGATTATTTATTTAATAATCGCCATTAAACAGCTCCCCACCAATCTACACTTTTATCTTTGAAAAATAAAGGAAAATAAAAATTAAAAAATGTATACGTTATCATTGTATTTTTAATTGTTATAATTAATCATGTTCTCTTGATCCTGTTAGTTGTAGTGATCTCAGAGTGGAATCCCATTTTTCTATTATGAAAATGAATATTTATTATCCATGAGATCATGGAACAGCATAACACTATATTTGTGCAGTACCCTGAACATGTGGTTAAGTCAAATTTAGTTAAGAAAGAGTGAAGTTGAATAGTATTATTCTCGTAGTTAATAGCTTGAAATGAAGTTACAATATAAACAATAACTTCACTTCAAGCCGATGCCTTACTTAGCCCCTTATTCACTACGAAAATAGCACGTTCTGTAACCACTTGTTCCTCAGGACTGTAGATATAATCTAATCATTACTTGAAGATAGCTATATTTATATACCTACTTATCTTCAACTGGCCTCAACAGAATGAATAAATTCATTCAGTTCTTCAACTTTGTGGTTTAGCTAAAGGTAGAGTTGATTCCAGATTGCAGATTCTCCACTATCTTTCTCCTCCGATAGGTTTGGGAAATGAGGATCCATTAGGTTAATGAGGGCGACTGGTTGAGGGTGTTCTCTCGATTGAGACCTTCGGAGGACCCAAAGAGACAGAATTCCTATCAGCCTAATAGCTTAGGAATGGATTAACTCCCATGTAGATCACTGAATCAACTTATAGAAATAATCTTATGTCCAGGATCTTGTAACTAAAACAATACATTCATTAAGTATATCATCGATTGTATCATATCGTTCTTTCAAAAGAACAATTAGTCCAGGATCCATGGTCCATTTTTCACTTGATTACTATCGAGCTGAATCTTCGTGAATAGCTTCGTTTCGATGAGACACCCAGCAATTTCCTGTGCGAAAATTCTCGATTGTGGTAGCTAACAGATGTAGCAAGGATAAAATATGTCGATTTGATGATTCTCAAAAATTTACTACTAATTGGTTTTTTTATATAATTATCTAAATTATTTGAAAAAATATTTGTTCTACAAAATGTATGGTTTGATCAAAGAGTCCCCTCCTTCCAACGTGTATCGATAACGAGGTCATCAAAAATGATTACTAACCAGCTGTTTTTGGTTTTTTTTTTTACTTCTTCTTTTTTGACTTCGTTATCGGTACATATTGGAAGGAACCATACATTGATCAAACCATAAATTTTGTAGGACAAACATTTTTTCAAATAATTTAGATAATTATCTTGAGATTTAACACAAAAAAAACCCAGTTAGTAATACATTTTTGAGAATCATCAAATCGACATATTTTGTCCTTGCTACCTCCGTTAGCTACCACATTCGAGAATTTTCGCATAGGAAATTGTCGGGCCTCTCATCGAAACGAAGCTATTCACGAAGACTCAGCTTGATAGTAATCAAGTGCTAAAATGGACCATGGATCCTGGACTAAATGACATAAATCATGAAACCTGTTTTTTCAATAGAGGTATTTGAAAGATCCATGTGAGTTGAAAAAATAAAAATTTGAGTATTGGTAAAGCTAAACACTTCTATTGCAATGGTATTGAAATTTTTATTTTGACTGTCAAAAGATTTTAAAATGCTTGAAACTTTTTTGGTTTTAACTTATGTCATAATCCCCAAAAACTTCCAATATGTTCCAACTGAAAATATCACTTTATTAAAAAAAAATATTGTAAGCAGAATATCAAAAATGTCGTTCTTGAATTAAAAAGCTTCAGCCAATACAATGTCTACTGATGGTTTCAGAAATTATATTATTCAGTTGTTTTCCAGGAGAGAAAAAATTTAATCAATAACTATCTAATTTTACTAAAGACAACATGCTTAGATTCATTATTAATAACTTATATACAAGTTAATGAAAATTACCTAACTTAAACTTGTAAGATATATTATTTTTGGTAATTTTTTGGAAGAAAGTTTGGTTATTATATTTTAACATGAAGTAAGGGGCGATATGTAGTCTAATAGTTAGCATTACAAACTACTAAGTCCAAGATAGCGGGATCGTAGCACGCCAGGTGGCCCTAGGATTTTTAGGAGTAGGAGTAAAAATCCTTGATTATGCCGTCTTTCGGAAGGGACGTAAACTGGCCTCCCGAGCCTGTACGATGTCAGTTACTCATTAACAATCCCTTTCCTAATTAGACCTGGATAGGCAAAATTTCTAGCTCCCACCGTAACAGCGTCCAATTAGCCATAGCAGCATAAAGTGACGTTATATAAACAAACAACATAAAGTAATCTTTAAAATTTTTGTTAGATAACTGTCTTAAAAACTTTCTTTATTAGCCGAATTATCGAGTTAATAGCTAATAAATCTATACATGTCTCTGCCAAATATTTCTTATCTATCCATATATACATATTATAAAACAAAGTCCTCAGCCGCGTCTTTTCGCGGTAAACTCAATAACTACTGCACGGACAGTCATGCGGTCTTCACCACTAGATAGAGTAATTCACCAGGCAGATTTAGGTATGTAATTTATCGAGGTTTTGTGCAAACGGGTTGGAATATAACGATAATTGTTGGAAATGTTGGAAAAAGTATTGCCTCCTGGGAGGTTTCGTCGAAGGTGCTGGCGAATGCCTTTGTCATATAACGAAACAATGCATGGTGGAATATTCCTCTTGTATTGATCTACAAAAAAGTCAGTGATATTATATATCTATCTTTTAAGGAAAGCTTACTATACCCATTTTATCTTTTAATAAAATTGATCACGTACAATGCGGTATTTGGAAAGCTATCTAGACGAGTACAGTATTAATCCTTATCAACTTCTATACTTTAGTTACCTTAAGGATTTCTTGCGCATTATGAGAATGTTTTATAACATATAATTTAAATGAGTACCTTATGGGTTATTGCAAAAACTTAACGCGCAAGAAAATAAATACGCAAATAAAGAAATTTTTTTTTCTGTTTTCATGCTTAAAATATGTACATAATAAAATACCTTAGACAGACAAAATATGTGGGCATAATAAATCTTACTACCCGTGCAATTGTCGGGGTGGGTCGCTAGTAACTTATAAATTTAAAGTTGTTATATTTAAATAGTGAGAGTGTATCAGCTCATTGTGTAGAGGGCTCAGTTGCTATGCTGAATGTTCCATAGTCAAATATCTAATTAAGGTAGATAATTAATTAAAACCTGGCGGTTGTGTGTGATCTCGGACAATTCACCTTCCTACACAAACCAACCGTTGTCCTCGAAACAGTACTCGGTAGAGACTGTACTGCTCCTATGATAACAGTATCTATATGTTATTGAAATTTATATATATATATATATATATATATATATATATATATATATTGGCCCTTTTAGAACCAAGGCATATATATATATATATATATATTTATACATTTAAATAACAGGTTAAATTAGTCAAGGATACTAGTTACAAATACTTGAGCCAATCTTAACGACTACGAACCGGTATTGTTTTTCTTAGGACTGTCAAGTCTAGATTTATCTCCAACATCATCAATTTCCTGACTATATAGTTTATTGAAAAGTCCTTCTTTTTTTTATGACCTAAAGGAAATTTATGACTTAATCCTTGAAGGAGTGTCTCATAAAATAAATATATAAGAACTCTAAAGTTACGCTATTGTTTCGCCTAATTGGCCATAAAACCTGAACAAAGTAAATATGCTAGATCTGTTTTTTTTACTAAAAACAAAATAAATTTTATAGTGATCCAATATATTAAAAAAAATTAAAATTTCACGCAATGAATAGGTCTATTGAATAATATATAATTAAAACTGTTTTCTTCCTCCTTTAGAGCGGTGTATAAAAATAAAAAAACATTGTATTCTAAAACCATAATAAACTTATTTTCAGAATTCATATTACAATACCTGATTTGAATTAAAAATGTTTTTAATTAAAATACCTCTAACATATGAGCTAGTTCCTTTAGTTTTTTCAAAGGTTAGAAAAAAAACAACGATAATTCAACCCTTTGGTGTAGTCATGGAAATTAAGTATGGTTCTTAAGCTTATAAAATAATTTTAATTTTTTTTATTCTGTAATCATATTTCTCAAAAGACCTTTAATAAAATGAAATGGCTTTGTAGGTTTATGTTAGTAAAAAATTACATATCACCTTTCTTGCTAGTTGAAACTGGTCAAATTGAAAAAAGATTCGCTTTATATAAAACATTTCCTTTTTATGTTTTCATAATGTTTCCAACATTAAAATTTATTTATGTTAATCAATATCAACATAGGATGTTAAAAAAATGAAGGCTGCTTTACCTTAAAATTTCAACTTGAAAATTCCTTCCAATTGAATAATTTTTCGAAAATATTTTTTTTTAAATTTATTTATTGATATTTACAACTGTATAATAAAAATACATCTAGTAAATGTGCTAAGCGATACATAATGACATGTGAAAATGACAAGTAGAGAAACTACCCACTGGCAGTACTCAAATCATAAGTTCAACTAAGAAGTCACGGGGCCATCTTCTTTTCAGACGCCTCGGAGGATTATCGGGAATTGAAGAGCAAGCTAGGTTTAAAACCAGAGGGTTTGAGTGGAAATGAAGTTTGTTATGAAAGGATAGATAGCGGGTTCGGGCCAAATCAGCAACAAATGGGACATTAAGGTCGTTATGGATGATTTTATTCTTAACAAAATAAGGAGCATTAAGGATTTTACGAAGGATTTTGGATTGTAGGGATTGGATACGAGAGGAATTCGATGGCTTAGTAAAGCCCCAAAGCTCTACTCCGTAGGTCCAAATAGGTCGTATGATGGTCATGTAGATGAGTCTTTATTAATTGGGAGCTTAGAGCGTTTGTCTAGTAAGTGTTGAAGTAGCCTGAAACGTCGAGCGGTTTCTTGTCTTTTCAGTCTCGTATGAGGATTCCAGGTTAATCGTTTGTCAAGATGCAACCCTAAGTATCGGATCTGTTCTACAGGCACCAGTGGGATATTATTAAAGGATACTGAAGGGCAGGAAGTCATTGGTTTACGACGTAAGGTAAAAGTGATTTGATGCGATTTTTGAGAGTTTATTTTAATTCTCCAGTTTTGACACCATTCTTCAAGATCAGTGATATGGGATTGGAGGCTTTGGGATGCAATAATTGGATTGTTGTTGACAGATAATACACATGTATCATCAGCATACGTGGTAAGGATAGTATTAGGATGAGTTGGGATGTCAGCTGTATAAACTGTATAAAGGATTGGGCCAAGGATACTACCTTGAGGATTCGAAAATTTAATTTTAAAATAAAGGTTTTCCCCATTTGTTTGTAAGACCCTAAGAACAAAATGTTCTCGCTAAGAAGGTGTTTTTTAAAATTACTGATACAACCAATTTAATCAAAGTTTACTTAAAAGGTTTTTAAATCAGCTAGGAATTTAATGCTAAACATTTAAAATTCATTTTTAATGTATTTACCATTACTGTACCACAAAAGCAATTATGAGTAGGTGGGTCGGGCGCCACCAGCGCCCCCCCCCACTACTGTGTGTGTATGAGTCGATTCTCGGCTCCTAACGAAACAAATAATTTATCTCCCATAGGCGATTTTTAACTAGGGACGCGGAGATCAGTAATCCAGAACCCCACATACTGAGGTTTAAATATTAGTCTAGTTGACTAATACTTCTTTTGTTGGTACTAAACTTTGTCATATGGCAACAATATTACCTTACTGTTTCAGGAATGTTGAAGTATCGATTGCGAAACCGAACAACTTTTTTATTTTTTGTTTAGAAGTTTATTTATCCTGTTGAGGCATAGTTTCAAACCCTTCCTTCAGTTTGATGTATATGTTATTCCAACAAACCATATTCCAGTTAACCACAGAACAAGTTCAAACTCAGGCTAGTTATATAACAATTTTACAAATAACAGACAGATGTTTCAGAAGCAGTAAGCTAATCAAATCTGTCAGATCCAAGTGCACAGACCAGTAAAACTTTGTATCTACACTTGTTATGAAAATGTTTATATTGTTTTGGTTATATTTGAAGTATAACGTAATTCAAACAAACTTACAAGAAAAAGGGAAAGGTCAACAGAGACTTTAAACAAATGTTAATAAATTAGTGGAAAAATTCCAACTAAAAACCTTAAGTCTCTAAACTAAAGCAGGAAATTGAAAATACCTGTCCCTAGGGCACTAACTAACTAAGGACAGGTATTTTCAATTTCCTGCTTTAGTTTAGAGACTTAAGGTTTTTAGTTGGAATTTTTCCACTAATTTATAAACTTACAAGAAAAAAACTTCCAATTGTACAAAATAATATTTTTTCTGAACAATTATTACAAAAATAAACATTACAAATCATACTCTACAGGACAATTTTAGATTCATATTTGGTGTAATGGTTAATATTACAATACCTATCTTAAAGGTATTGTGGCCCAGGTTGTTAAATGCTAAAGAAGTTTTCACTTCATATAAGCTTTTTAGAAAAAATGAAAGTCAGCTGTATCTCAGCTGTAATATTAGGGTAACATAAATGAATTAATAAGAACAAAAATTAATTATCCTTGAGTTCACCAATTTATCATGTGTTCACCTATTCTCTAATTAGTCACCAGATAAATTTTTGAGTGCATGGTCTAACCGTTTTTCAATTTTGATAATTTTAAATTACTTAGTGAAATTCTGGGTAATTTTGAATCAACTTTACCACAAAATACTGAAACAGTCTTGTGTTCTATGTGATTACTCCACCTCTTTCACTCTCTCTCTCTCACTCTAATTTTTATTTGTTCTTAGTATCCTTGGTTGAATTTGAATATATGTATATATATATATATATATATATATATATATATATATATATATATATATATATATATATATATATATATATCCTTCCCTGTTATTTGATCCATCGAGTTTGAAATTGGTTGAGATTAGCTACTTTAGTAACAGATATATATATATATATATATTACTATATAGATATATGTGTTACTAAAGCAGCTAATCTCAACCAATTTCAAACTTGATGGATCAAATAACAGGGAAGGATGGCTTTAGAGAGATGATCCTTTGTGGATAGGACAAGGAGGTACAGGCATAGCATCCTTTGACCTGGCTCCGAAGTCCAGAGCTTGGCTTGCCTCTTCCAAGAGATTTTGTCTGATAACATTTCAAAGCTACGTGCTTTTATGTGCTCCTTAATGTAAGTACATAAACAGGATTTGTGAGAAACATTAATTCTTAATTATTTAGAAAGCCTAATTTGATAAAGCAAACCCTTTAATGTGAATACCACTAAGATTTCACAATAAAAAAACGCCTTAGTGAACCCGTAGGCTCAATATTAATATTAATCATTATCAATATTAATGTTGTCAGAGTTTTGAAAACCAACGTTAAAGTGATCCTCCCTACTACGCCTCGGTCCACCTCTCAGGCGTTTACTTAGAGATGCTATTACTTTAATTATGTTTACCTGGTGCACACTCTGCACCAGTAAACATAATTAAAGTTTTCAAACCCCCTCTAAACCTTACTTATTTTTCTGAGGACTCTTCCTTTTTTAAAACAATTCCTTGTTCTCAAATTTCTTAAGAAGTTCATCCTTCAAAGGATCCATTCACACTTATATAAACTTGAAAGATTATAATTTTTCAATTTTTTTTTATTAATTCGAAGGTAATGCATAGTAATTTAGACTTATTAATAAAGTCTAAAAAATAACAAACATAACCTGCCTTCAACTTTGTCTTTGTCTCATTTAGAAATGTGTTTTTTTAATTATCATAGACCTAACTTCTGTAACTTCCCGACATGTTCAAACTGATTCTATCCTGTTTAATTACTTATATCTTTGACCTTTCTAACTTCTGGTAATGTGACATCTGAAGTCTCGGTACAGTACATTCAGGTTGTATATTAATCCTGCGCATCTTCTGAAGTTCCCTGAATGTTCCAGTGACTAGTCCAGTAGTAAATTAGTTGAATAAGATGAGTAAAAATCCTATCCTTATTAAAACTGTCTCTATCATTTAAATAAGAACTTTATATTTAATAATCGTAAATACTTATAAAAAATATAATAAAATCTCTTAAGGCCAGTACCTTATTGAGTAAATACTAAGCTGAGGTTGAAAAATCCATGTAGCCCTCGACAGAGTGAAGTGGACGGGATGGAGGCTAAGTGTTCCAGCAATAATGTTCACTCTGGGCAATAATGTTCACTTCCAGCCAATAATGTTCACTTCCAGCCAATAATGTTCACTTCCAGCCAATAATCTCTATTGAACTTTCGAGAGCCGGTGTACTAGATTGCCTCCCTTGTCTTAAATTGAAAATAAATTTTGTCTTTTATTAAATGCTACTTTCTGGTAAAAATGGTTGTTATTAGTATTATTATATATATATTTTTTTTTTAAATTTATTTTTGATATTTACAACTGTATAATAAAAAAAATACATCCAGTAAATAGGCTATGTGATACAAAATGACATGAGTAATGGCAAGTTGAGAAACTACCCACTGGTAGTACTCAAATATCTAGTTCAACTAAGAAGGTCACGTGGCCATCTTCTTTTCAGACGCCTCGGGGGATTATCGGGAGTTGAAGAGGAAGCTAGGTTTGAAACTATAGGGTTTGAGTGGAAATGAAGTTTGTTATGAAAGGATAGATACCGGGTTCGGGCCAAATCAGCAACAAATGGGACATTAAGGTCGTTATGGATGACGGTATTTTTAACAAAATAAGGAGCGTTGAGGATTTTACGAAGGATTTTGGACTGTAGGGATTGGATACGACAGGAATTCGATGGCTTAGTGGAGCCCCAAAGCTCTACTCCGTAAGTCCAAATAGGTCTTATGATGGTCATGTAGATGAGTCTTTTGTAGTTAATCGGGAGGTTAGAGCGTTTGTCTAGTAAGTGTTGAAGTAGCCTGAAACGTCGAGCAGTTTCTTGTCTTTTCAGTCTAGTATGAGGATTCCAGGTTAATCGTTTGTCGAGGTGCAACCCTAAGTATCGGATCTGTTCTACCTGCACCAGTGGGGTATTATTAAAGGATACTGGAGGGCAGGAAGTCATTGGTTTACGACGTAAGGTAAAAGTGATTTGATGGGATTTTTGAGAATTTATTTTAATTCTCCAGTTTTGACACCATTCTTCAAGATCAGTGATATGGGATTGGAGCCTTTGGGATGCAATAACTGGATTGGCGTTGACTGATAATACACATGTATCATCAGCATACGTGGTAAGGATAGTATTAGGATGAGTTGGGATGTCAGCTGTATAAACTGTATAAAGGATTGGGCCAAGGATACTACCTTGAGGAATTATTATATATTAAATATGGCTGATTGCCACATAATTCTCTGTCTATAAAAAAAAATACTATATTCCTACAACTCTTGAAGTGTCTTGAGTTCAGTATATGGGAGAGCAAGGAGGTCAATCTCAGCCACTGGATTTTTTACCCAATTTAGAGTAAGCCTTAGCATGATCTCGGACAAGCCACCTCTCAGCGCAACCGTTGTGGCAGGAACAGGAGATTCTCAACAGGGAAGAGGGAATTTAGAAGAGTTTAATCCCTATTTGGAGATGATACAGCTTTTTATACTTCAAGTTGTAGACCGGACACAATTACAAATAGACTGACAACAACACCAAAAAATAGAGATATTCTACAATGGAAAATTAAAATAAATCAAGATAAAACCCAAGCTATACTATTTACAAAGAGACGACCGAATAATATCCCCCAACTGAATGTAAACAGAGTGCCTGTACCTGGAAACGCAGATTAAATATTTAGGACTTAACATGGACAAAAGGTTAACTTTTACTTTCCACACTGATTATGTGTGCAATAAAGCTAACAGGGCTCTGGGGGGTACTATATATCCATACTTTAACAGGAATTCTAAATTAAGGACAGATAATAAGTTACTATTATATAAAGCCTGCTTACGACCTATACAAACAAATCCATGTCCAATATTTAGTTGTATGTCTAAAACTAATTACAAAAAATTACAAATATTCCAAAACAAATGCATTAGAATTGGTGTAAATTAGACATATTACACTAAAATTAAAATTGTGCATAAAGAATTAAGTATACCTTATATTAATGTATTTATCAACAAACTATGTTAACAATTCTTTTTTATGTGTAAAAACCATAAAAACCCACTCATAAAAGATATTGGAAACTACATAAAAATAGTACAAAGCGGAATGTACATAAAAGAACGGATCATTTATTATTCTAGGGTACCAATTTCTTTTATTCTATTGTTATAGTTTATATAAATGTATATAAGTTATTAAGAATGTAGAGTTACAATTTTCGTTTATTTTTATATTATTAATTTTTGTCTCTCTGTTGGAAGTTTTTTATACATTTTTTCTTTCATCGTAAATTATGATTATGTAACAGCATGTAATTTTGTGAATTGTAGCATATTATACAAGAAATAAATAAATAAATAAAAAATAAAAATAGAAGAGTTTAATCCCTCTTTATTAAAAAAAAATACAAAACTAGATCTATAGTGTCATATAAATTTAGTGATTCAGTAAAAACACCTGAAGAAAAATCCCTGGACCAGAAATTCGCTATTTTTTAATCGTAGCATTGTCATTACGTACATGGGTCGGACGTTATCGGCCTAAAAAATAAAACACTATAAAAGTCAGCCATCAAATCATATCAAAAATAAAAATAAACAGATAAATATCGAGTAAAAAGTATATTAATTGGAAATCTAATAAATTGATTAAATTGGAGAAGATAAACTGTTTGCCAACTGACAAAGCGAATGAAGAAATCTGCATTTTGAATTGATTTAGAGACCTGATGAAAAAACAGCTGTTCCATCGGAGCTAACACTGCAATAGCCCATTAAAGGGAACTATTTGCCCCCGCCATCGAAATGAATTAATTAAATAACTAATCGATTTATCGATTCTAGCTAATTGGTATAATTGTATAATTCATATCGATTAATATGAATCGATATTAAGGACTAGTGTTCCCTGTTTATGAATTTTAATGTGAGACCCATTTATTTAATTAAGATTGACTAAATTATAATTAACTCAATATAATAATATAAAATAGAAATGAAAAATGAACACAAAAAAAAATTCGACATAGTCTTAAGCTATAAGAGTATAGGTGGATATTTGAAACAAATAAAAGAGGAGCTGAATAGGATAAAAATCAAGGATAAGGACTGCTTGGATAGAGAGAGCTTTTTGGAAAAAAAACTAAAAGAAGTTGGGGTTCTTGCAGGAAGGAAAGAGAGACGAGGGAGAAAATGGACTAAGGAAGAGCGAGAGGAACAGTCCAGGAAGATGAGAGAGTATTGGAGTAGAAGGAAGGCGGAGAGTGTGAAGAAGATCATTAAATGATATTCGCGTGGTCCTTGCTGGCCGATACGTGTAAGAAATTTTATATATATATATATATATATATAGAGAGAGAGAGAGAGAGAGAGAATAACTCAAAAGTCTAATTTTTTATATTGCGAGCTTCCCCAAAGTTGAGGTTTTCTCCGACCAAATTTTAGAGTAGTATTTTTTCCAGATCTTGCTGTCAAGAGCAGTTTCTTCATTGAGACCGTATCCTGCCATGCCTTCCTAAACTTGGGTAATCCATGAAATTCTTGGCTTCTTCTTCTTTCTTCAGATCACCAGTCCACGATAATTTTTTGTATTCTATCATCTTTCATCATCAGAAGGTGTCCAAACCACTCTAACCGCTATAGGATAATGAAAAACTGTCAGAGAGTGAGTTTACAATATAGTAATAATAATACCAAGTACGAGATGTATATAATTTAATATATATTTCATGATAATACTATATCTAACATACGTCGCTTTTAATATCATTCAATTTTGAGGTATCTTCTTTGGTTTGTTTATTCATTTAACGTCACTATATGCTGCAATGGCTAATCCGACGTTCTACAGTAGGAGCCCTAAATTTTGTCTATCCAAGTATAATATAATATAATATAATTGTATAATATAGATTGGATAGAGATCATTAATAGGTACGGAACCACCAAGTTTTTTTTTTGTTTTTTTTACTTAAAGAATACTGGTACTCACTCCGCTGGTTCCATGATTGATGTTAGGGGTAGTTAAAGTCCCGTCAAGTTACGTCATTTTACGTCACGAACTTATCTGTATATGTTTATGTATCCCCACCATTTTTTACCAATAAATAAGTAAAAACCAATGATAAACAGTAACCTGGGGTTTGTCCTTTTATTTAACGACACTTTATGGTGGAATAGCTAATCGAACGATCGTACAGTGATAATTTTTCGTATACAGGATAGAGATCTTTAACGAGTATGCGACATCGTACAGGCTCGGAACCACCAAATTGATTGCCATAACTAAGGAATTTTTACTCCATTTATTACTTCTTAAGGCTCCTAATACCCGCGATCTTCTTTGTTTTAAGCTTGTTTGAGTATTTGATTTGAAGGGGTTCTAGAGATAAGCTAACGTAAGACAAAATGCTGGGGTGGAGGATAAAATTTCTTCCGACTACAATCTACATACATTAATAAATTTTGACCCTACAACTTAATTTCGTGGAACTGTAGGGGTGCGAAATTCGGAAGAATACCGACAATTTGATTGAAAGTGTCGGTATGCTTCCGATCCTCCATCATCCGATTCAAAAACCTCCAAGGGATGGGAATAACAAATGAAGAAAAATAAGTTTTTTCAGGGGTAATGCGCTTCACTATTCACGGTTTCAAGATTTCCTAAGCATCTGTTATCCTTGGGTTGTGTGAATCGGGTCAGCTTACTGGAGACAAGAATGCCATTGTGGTTTTCTAGCATGCAACTGGATCATGAACAGTTTCATATTAAGAAATGTAGGTCCACGTGCTCCTGCGGGCAGCCATAATTCTTGTATGTAGACAAATTTTTGACTGAACCATAACCCTAATGTATGTTGCTGGGAAGAAAACTGGTGAATTAGGGAGAGGTTACGGAGCTACGAGTATAAAGTCATGTCTACTATCAACGTCAGGTCTGTTTGTTCTCTCGTTAGCAATATATGTCATCAAAATGAACTCAACGCATGGTTAAAAGTCTTCAGGGTCTAGAGTGCAAAAAAAAAAAAGAAAGGATAAAGTAAAATGTAAGAGCGTACTTCTACTATTTTCTCAAAAAAATTGCCCTACTAACTGTCTCTAAATGCACATAGAGAAAATTACTGATGCAATGAGCAGACGCATGATACAGTTCTATTGGCACCTATAAAGAATGGACTCGAGCAGAATGACAAAACGTATCTTAAAAAGCTGCAAATGATCAACAGGTAGATTAAGAAAACTGAAAAGGACATCGAAAAACTCGAGGTCTCTCCGGATTGTATTAAATGACGTTCACTTGGCCTGGAACTTCAGAAAGTTCCGGGTTTTGACGGAAGACCAGAAGAAAAACACTGGTAAAGAATGAAAGAGATGATATGGAAGAAAAGTAAAGAACTGTCAAAACTGACGTAGTCCACAATGGCTAGTCAGTGATAAGAAAAAAGAATGAATGAACTTGTACCACTGCAACCCATGTAGAATCTTGATTTCAATAAAGACTGTACTGTTTCCAACTCAAGAGTTGTGCAGGGAAGTGATCTGGCCCGAATCACACTAACCCTCAATTCCCCAATTCATCTATCATATCTAACTATGGTTTTAAATCGTACTTACTGATGCAATGAGTAAATAATTTACCTTCCCTAGGCAAGTTATGGTTCAATATTGTAATTTCATCACGATGTACAGGGTGGCCCAAAAAAGACTGAAGGATTAAAAATAACTGTTTTTATTTTTTATTAATTTTTTTTTTATGTTTTTAAATATTTAATTCATGGAAATTTTTTACATCTAAGTGTGAAATATAACATCTCTCAAATGGTGTCCATTTTCTTGCAAACAAAAATTGGCTCTTTTAACCGCATTTTCCATTACTGCCCGTAGAGTTTCTGGTTCCAAGTTCCTTATTTCTGCTTGAATGTTCTGCTTAAGCTCTTGAATTGTTTGGGGTTTATTTATACACAACTCCTTTCAAATCATTTTCTCTGGCTATTTGACTAAAACGAATAGCACATTGCAGGCGTTCCTGATGATCTTGGGGAAGCAGTTGCTGTACCATTTGAATTTTATACGGAAACATTTTAAGATCCCGCTTCAAAATTCTTTGCAGGGATGTTCTGGAGATTCCCAATTGAGCAGAACGACGACGTCCTTCAGTCTTTTTTGGGCCACCCGGTATAATAAATATACAGATTTAATGAATTATTTGTCTTGAAATAGTAATTACATATACCTTAAAGGAAACCAAACATGCTTAATTATTTTATAAACACAGTTTCAACTCACTCCCACTCTTTCAATTATTTATTCTAATAAATAATCTAAGTTCCGATCAGGATTCAGTACACGTATGTTTCCAGCTACTGATTTAGGTGGAAGGAGGTGGACTAATATTAAGGAAGGAACCGGGACTTCCATTAGGTAGGTGCTACACCGCCTCGGAGGCCGGGGTTCTAATGAAGAAGAACGCCCTCGAGAACGAAGTCGCTACCTGGGAGCCTAATATTGTACTCTCAAGGGGCCTGTTCCTTCGCAGGGCCGTGTGTTACATTATATATGGATATGTATAAAAATATATAATGTATAATAGTAATATTACACCTCTATCCATCTCTGCTCGCCTACTTCCTTATTATTAAAGAAAATAATCTAGTTTTGCAAGAACAAATTTTGTTTTTTTAAAGGAAATTTAATTACATCTCGTATGATCTTTTAAAACTGTGATATTGTTAACTGAACCAGTTATCGATACATTGACTTCTCTGAAAAACTGTACGTGTTAGAATTTTTGTGATGCTAGATTTGGATTTAGCATCATTGAAAACATAAAATGCAGTGATATTTTTTGCTTTTATTATATTTTTTCTGACTGAATAAACTTACTTTATCACTTAAATAACAGGTATCAAAAGATTAATATTTTTGGCCAGGTTTTAAGGGCTAATAATCAACCACTGTTCGTATTCCTAAAAACAGTACAGTCTCAACCGTGTACTGAACCCAAGACCCTCAATAGGTTATAGTACAGGTTTTTTTTTTTTAAATATAGTTTTTCCCTATTTTATACAGACAAACGTAATCCTATTCTTATCCAAATAAAATAATGAAGATTACAAATTGAATATAATTACTCCTTAATTTAGGTTTAAATAATTAAGACTTGTTATTAGTGGGAAAATTATCTGAGATAATAATTACAAACTGGATACAAAAAAAAATCTCGATATCTCAAAGGACTCCTGTTCTCTTTCCATTATCCCTCCTCCATCCCGAGTCCTTTCATTCTCTCTCTCTCTCTCTCTCTCTCTCTCTCTCACTCTCTCTCTCTCTCTCTCTCTCTCTCTCTCTCTCTCTCTCTCTCTCTCTCTCTCTCTCTCTCTCTCTCTCTCTCCTATTCCCTTCCTCCTTAGTAATTCCGCCCAGAATGATAATGTTATCTTTCCATCGAGGGTTAAGCCCTTCCTATCAGAGTGCCCTTGGCTTAGTAACTTTCCTCAGCAAACATAATTTTCATATAGCACTCATGCTTCGATTTAGTGTCTATCTTATGCTCATTTTGGTTTGCAAACTAATAAAATAATACAAAAGCGAAATTAGAAAGCATATTTTTTTCCTTTGAAATATAATGGGCATAAACAAAAAAATACGAATCAAGTAACATTCTAGCAGATTTGTATTTAATACGAGTAAATTATCAAGTTAAACCAATTAAAAAATTATATGCTCTAAGACTCCACTTTGTACAACCAGTTGTTTATCCAACTGAATTATAACCCAATACCTTATTTTGGAAGAACTTAACTTGTTGTTCAATGCGGTCAATAACTTTTTATTATCTTTATTTCTAGATCGGCTATTCCTAGCCTTACATGGTTTTTTTAATAATGAATTTTAAAATTTAACACATAGTGAAAGTGTGGGTTTCGTCTCATGCAAGATACACCCCTAACTGTACATTATCAGATTATTTACAGAGAAGATGTAAATATATAATAGTGTTTTTTCATATAACAGAATGATAGTAGTTTAATATAAAACATGTAAATAAGTAAATAAAAATAAAATTAATGTAATAATAAACAGAGCTATAGTACTATAAAACGGAAAACTAAAAGAAAACAGGATTATATTCATTTTGTTAAAACGATTGGTGATAAACGTTATCTATTGAGATCACATCAGAATATCTTTCAACAGTCTTGGTTTTAGCCTTGGGGATGAAATAGGTCCGCCTATGTTGAATGCTACAGCTCCTTGGACTGCTGGGAATCCGCTCTTAAATCTGGTGTAACGCTTTTTAATGAATTGCTACGGAGTAGAGCTTTGGGGCTCCACTAAGCCATCGAATTCATCTCGTATCCAATCCCTACAATCCAAAATCCTTCGTAAAATCCTTAATGCTCCTTATTTTGTTAAGAATAAAATCATCCATAACGACCTTAATGTCCCATTTGTTGCTGATTTGGCCCGAAACCGCTATCTATCCTTTCATAACAAACTTCATTTCCACTCAAACCCTCTGGTTTTAAACCTAGCTTCCACTTCAATTCCCGATAATCCTCCGAGGCGTCTGAAAAGAAGATGGCCCCGTGACTTCTTAGTTGAACTTGTGATTTGAGTACTACCAGTGGGTAGTTTCTCTACATGTCATTTTCACATGTCATTTTGTATCGCTTAGCCCATTTACTAGATGTATTTTTTTTTATACAGTTGTAAATATCAATAAATAAATTTAAAAAAAAAAAAATGAATTGCGGTCAATAAAGTAAAACAAACTTTTGTTTCTTTTTAAAATTATTCATTAAAATTTACAACTGTATTGTAATGATAGTGCAAGTAAATAAAATGAATTATAAATAATTAATGTCATGAGATAATATTTTATAAGTAAAGAAATTGTCTACTGGTAACACTCAAATAACGAACTCAACTTAGAAGGTCACGAGGTCATATTCTTTTCAGATCCATCTGAAAATTGTTGAGAATTATACAGATAGCTAGTTTTGAAACTAGTGGGTTTGAGAGAGAATACAAGTTTTCATGAATGTGTTGATATCGGACGAGGGAATAAGTAACTAATGGGACATTCAGATCATTGCGGATGAGCTTATTTTTAACGAACTAAGGGGCATTGTGGATTTTAGGAAGGATTTTGTACTGTAAGGGTTTGGTATGAGAGGAATTCGATGGCTTAGTGGAGCCCCAAAGCTAAGTCAAAATGAGTCTAATGGTTGTCATGTGTGTGAGTCTTTTGTAATTAGTTGGGAGCTTAGAGCGTTTGTCTAGTAAGTGTTGAAGTAGCCTGAAACGTCGAGCGGTTTCGTATCGTTTTAATCTACTGAAACGACAATATTAAAATATGAAATAGATGTATATAAATTTATAAAATTTTGTTTTTCACATAATAGGTTATGAGATGTCAGTTTTTAGACAAAAAATAATATCCTAAAGATCTTTACCACTACAATCCAAGAAAAGCGTTGATTTTAGTATATGGTGGAGTCTATCATGTTACATAAGTTGTACAAGGAGGTGTTATGGCCTTGATCATCCTCAACAGCCAGGTTTTTCTATAGTTAAGTGTAGCCATATTATAGAGCCTGGAGGAATTTCAGGAAGGTATCCTGATCACACAGAGCCGATTAATTGCTGTTATTAGAATACATAATACTCTAGCTATTACAGTCGGTCCCAAACTAAGGTCGTATACTAAGCTGCACCGCCCCCTTTCGAAAATAAATGATAATGAATTATGAAATAATTTCTAATAATAAAAACTCAGTTAACTGTAATTATAAGGAAGACAATCTCATTTTTTATATAATTACAATTTTTTATATAAAAAAATGAACTTCATCTGCTATCTTAAATATTTTGGTGTCCCGATTCACCCGGTTTTATAAACAGGAAATAAATAAATAACGGATATGGAAGGACAACAGTAACCAAGATTTGACGCGTCATCTGTTTTATGAGATTCTTCTTTTATATCTTCCTTAAGATCTTCGTCCTTATTTCATGTTGAAGGCCGTTCTATTGAGTAGGATCTCGAAGGACATATCTCTTAAAAGAAGTTTTGATCCTCGTTGATGAAAAACCAATGATAAATGGATTTTTAATTCCCTCTCTCTCTTCCCAGAAGCTTGATTGATTTTCCTTCATGCCTCAGCACTCAGCTAAATAAGATAGGACTCATAAATAAAAAAAATGACACATAGTGAAATTCATATAACGTGCAGGAAAAAAAAAATTTTAAAATTAAATGGTTACAGAAAGCAAAATCAGAAACAGTTGAACACAATTATTTCATACAAATTAACAAACAAATATGAATAAATAATTTTCCTGCATCCATTCCTAAAAAAAAACGGGTGTGGAAAGTCCCACATTCCCCGCTAGTGAGGGAAAACCACTAGTGAGGGAAAGTAAACAGCCACTAGATCGAATTTGACAATCAGGACTCTGTTATTTTAAATGTTAAATGATCTGAACAATGATTTAGAATTAAAACAATGATCTGACCACAAAGAAAATAAAAAATGGAAATAGATTTTGATGAATTCATAGAATTTACTCCTCCATTCATAAAAGAACGGGCTGAACAGGCAATAAATCAACTTTTACCAAAAACATATATCGGAATCACATCATGCTCGAATATTTAGTTTCATTAAAATCTGTAACACTACAACCAGTACTACAACGGGTCTGGGGTTCAGTACATGGCAGAGACTGTACTGTTTCATGGACAACGGTTCTGCAAGGAGGTGACTTGTCCTAGGTCACGCTCAACCGCTAGATATTTCCCCCTTATTTTTGGGTACCTTATTTTTATAATATTTTATGGAGACTGGGTGAGCCCCAGGAGGGTCCTAGATCCTATATGATTCATCTCCCGCTGCAAGCAGACTAAATAAAAGTACTGTTTGCAGCGGGATTTGAACCAGGATCTCCGGCATGGCAACTCAGTGCTCTACCACTGAGCCACTCCGCTAATAGTATACTAGAGCCGTATTAATTAATATCAGTTAATTATTACGTGTATAATGTAAATACATAGGTTGGAATCACATCATGCTCGAATATTTATTTTCGTTAGTAATATTTAATTTTTTGAGAAAATAAAATCTGAAATATCGCGATACTAAACGATACCTCCTTTCTGCATGTTGCTTGTATAGAAAGAGAAAATATTTTATTCCTTTATTTATCTTCATTTAAATTGCTCTCCTTTATTATAATTATATGGTTTTTACTCTGTAAAACTTAAAATCCTGCTGAAGGCAGTGTTTTGGTTCCTTTTCAATTTTGGAAGAGAAGTAAAAGTGAAATACAAGCCTACACAACCGGCAGCCTTTAATGGAAGACGTGATGCTGTAAAAGCCTCCCTTACACAAACACCATTACGGTCTCTCTTATCTCATATTTTTAATTAATAAAAAAATTTTACCTCTATATTTTTTTTCTAATATTAAGTGGCCAAAACTAAGGACCACACGAGTAACACTTAGTTTCTTCTCTCTCTCTCTCTCTCTCTCTCTCTCTCTCTCTCTCTCTCTCTCTCTCTCACTCACTCTCTCTCTCTCTCTCTCTCTCTCTCTCTCTCTCTCTCTCTCACTCACTCTCACCCTCTTTCACTCTCTCTCTCTCTCTCTCTCTCTCGAGTAACTTACACTTACATGGTAACTTTATACTATATTTCACCGGGCAAATCTTAATTAGAAAACACGAAGTTACTTAGTTTACTCATGTAGCCCAGAAACATAAAATTATCAGAAATTTATTTTATTTTATTTCTTATTAATTGTTTATAATTATTAAATCATTTTATTTTAAAGAGAAAAGATTGGCCTGGGCCGGGGTTCGAACCCCACGTCACTAACCAACTGAGCTAACCTGGCTCGTAACACGGCCAGACAAATCCATTCTCTTCACCGATCCTTGCTTTATAACCATTATCCTAAAAACAGTACAGTCTCTATCAAATACTGAGCCCAAGACCCTTTCTTGGATTCTAATGGTACAGAATTTTTTTACTGGTGGCTTAGAGTACCCCGCAAATGACGTGGGTGACTCGGGCTCGAATCCCGGCCTGGAGAAATCTTTTCTCTTCAAAATAAAAATATTTAAAAATTATAACAACTAATAAAAAATAAAATAAAATAAATTACAAATAATATAATGACGTAAGTCAACAAGATTCTAATTAAAGTAATAATCAATGAACATTCTTCCCCTTGTATACATCGAAAAATTACGAGAACACGGGGATATATTATTGCGAGGATCGGTGAAGAGAATGGATTTGTCTGGCCGTGTTACGAGCCAGGTTAGCTCAGTTGGTTAGAGCACCAAGCTAGTGACGTGGGCGACGCGGGTTCGAATCTCGGCCTAGACAAATCAGTTCTCTTCAAAACAAAAATATATAAAATCATTAAATTTCTAACATTCCAACTTCGAACAGTTGTGTATGGAGACAACACGTGCCCGGTAACTATGAAAGAATAACATTGATTAGAAAATAAAGCGTAGAATAATCGGTAAAAAAAAAAAATTAAGACCTTAGGAAGTAAAACAACGCAGAATTACTGAGCTAAAAAAAATGTAATACCATTAAAACCCCTGAATGGTCTTGGGCTCAGTACATTGTAGAGACTGTTCTGTTCTTGGGACAATGGTTATGCAGGATGTTGATTTGTTCGAGATTACGTTCAACGGTCAGATTTCTCTCCCAGATAAGGGTACCCATCTTATATAGATTGGCTGAGCCACGGAAAGGTCTGCAACAGATTAAATAACAAATCTACCACAGCTTTATTTGAACCTGAAACCATCTGCTACCCCACTCCCTGTGAGAGCCAACCTTAAAAATGTTAATAAATTTGTGTTGTTAATATTTCCTCACACAGAATACTCGTCCGGTATTGCGTCATCGTATTTATTTCGAATGCTACAACAGTTTCATACTTGCAAAAAAATATCCAGGTAATTTTAACTAAAAAAACTGTACAACTACAACCAATAGACAGTCTTGGAATCAGCAAGTAGTGGACATTGTACTGTTTCTTGGACTACGGTTGTGTAGGGTGTGATTTGACCTAGATCACGCACTCAACCACCAATTTCTCCCATCAATTTGGGTACCCACATTAAAGAGGCTAGGTGAGCCCCAGGAAGGTCCTAGAGCCCATAGGACCCATCTTCGGCTTCTAACAGATTAAATAAAAGTCTGCCAAGCAGTGGGATTTGAACCCAGGATCTTGAAAATTTGGACACAAAACAGAAAAATGTTCTTGATAACAAAGGTGAATCCATCGTCGATTAAAAATTAAAACTTTTCTATTTGAATTTAATAAAAAAAACAACAACGTTGCTTTCCAGTTCCACTAATGATTGATGTTTCAGCACTGCGACGATTGAGATGAGCTTGTAGAGTTGTTACCGATTGGTGGGAAGATTGTGTTAAGTGTGCTATTTGAAATTTAGATTGGGATATAATCCAGAAACCATGATCGACGTTACCGGCGTCGAAGCATCGGGTTCATTGTGGTTTTTATTATAATTAATAATTAAACAGTTTAAAGTCACTAAGCAAGGTTTCCGTTTCATAAAAGAGCTTTTATATATAGGAAAAAACTTGGATTGTAGGCCTTTACTGTAAACTATTAGTCACGATAATCCAAGGGAGCTCTGGAAAACTCTGGAGTTAGCCCTGGAACAAACCACGATTGATGCTAACGGTATCGAGCCTTCAGGTTTCGAGTTGATTTTTAGCATTATTAATATTTAAATAATTAAAAGTAGGTTTGTACACATTTATTATGTCTTTGATGGAAAAACAGAATTTCATATATTCGTTTCCTTTTACTCAATTATTTCAGTTTAACACGACTTTTCTCTCACAGGTATCCATTTTGTCTTATATAATAATCCTGGTAGATATTTGAACAATACAATAAGGTATATATTGAATATTAAGTTAATTGAATTAATGCTTAAGGTATTAAAATGCACTTTAAGGTATTAACACGCATTACTTACCTTATACCGTATAGGTTCATTCTTATATCAATCAATTAACTCTCAACACCATTCAAATATCTACAGTCTTATCCGATTCAAATCCTCAGTCCAGCACCATAAAACATGATCTCGCCTTTCTGATCTCTATATTCGTTTCCACACAATTGAAGCATTCGAACGTCCCTTCCTCGCCCGTTCCATCACAGTGTGGAACTCAATCCTTCCTAACATCCGCCATGCTCCCTCACTAACGTCATTTAAATCCTTGTTTTTCCAACATCTCCTGGCTTCCCAAAAAGATGCTCTCTAAGCAGGTTAGTCATTTGCCTAGAATGAATTAATAATTTATTGTGTTATTTCGGTGTTTTAATTTTGTTCAAGTAAAGAAAGTATTACTTGCCAACTCATATATTCAATAGTTGTTATTCATTTAATCGTCAGGATTCGTACTGTTTATTTACTTATTATTATTATTGTTTATATTTTTTTATATTATTGCTTTCTGTTACTTTTTATACTCTTTATGATTTGTATTATGTAGCCTGGGCATATATATATTATGTTTCTATATTTGTTCATGTTTGTTATTCTAAAGGGACTTAGTCCCAGAATAAAGTTACTTTTCTTTCTATTCTATAAAAAGTATCCTCATTCTGATTAAAGTGTAAAAATAGCATCATATTATAAATAAATCGTCACATATTACTTAATGAAAAATATTAGAATATAAATAAAAGATAATAGTTAGGGTGACTACAGACACTATGCTACTAAATGTATTTACATGCCAGAGGTAACAGGGAAAAAATGGTTTATTACAAAAAATATTACAGTTAGGACAAAAAATAATAATTAAAAATTAGGATCGTCATAAAAAAGGGCTCTTATTTAACGTCCATACGAATGGATATAATCAAATTAAAATAAAAACGAGCTTCACAAAGCAATGGAGGTAGATTTTGTTTACAAAGATGCAAATGAATACGATAACCTGTGTGTGTTTTTTCCCCCCAAACATAATGTTTATCTTAAATTCAAGTTAACTTTGTCTTTGTTGTTTTGAACACGAGTCCTAATTGAAAACATTTGAGAGCAAAGTGAAACAAAGGAATTGATGAAAAATAAAGGTAAAATGAAATTTTTTTGACGTTTTAGAAACCCTTTGTTTCTGAGCAATAACGTTTGCCATATTGAATCAGTTTAGATAGAATATGAACCATAAGGAAATAAACAGAATAATAACTATCATATTTTATTAATATGAAAACAGAAATCAGTGTTTTATCAAAATCGAAATGATTTCTGCAATTGTTGGAAAACTGAATTTCAGAACTTTAGCCCTTGTTTTGCACTAGTTTACTTCATTTAGAAATTATTAAGATTGAAATGTCAAATATTAATTTTTTTTTTATTATTTATTTATTGATATTTACAACTATATTACAATAATATAACAAGTAAATAGGCTAAGTGATACATAATGACATGAAATAATGATAAGTAGAGAAACTACCCACTGGTAGTACTCAAATCGCATGTTCAACTAAGAAGGTCACGTGGCCATCTTCTTTTCAGACGCCTCGGAGGATTATCGGGAGTTGAAGAGGAAGCTAGGTTTGAAACAAGAGGGTTTGAGTGGAATTGAAGTTTGTTATGAAAGGATAGATACCGGGTTCGGGCCAAATCAGCAACAAATGGGACATTAAGGTCATTATGGATGACTTTATTCTTAACAAAATAAGGAGCATTGAGGATTTTACTAAGGATTTGGGATTGTAGGGATTGGATACGAGAGGAATTCGATGGCTTAGTGGAGCCCCAAAGCTCTACTCCGTAAGTCCAAATAGGTCGTATAATGGTCATGTATATGAGTCTTTTGTAGTTAATTGGGAGCTTAGAGCGTTTGTAAGTGTTGAAAGTAGCCTGAAACGTCGTGCGGTTTCTTGTCTTTTCAGTCTTGTATGAGGATTCCAGGTTAATCGTTTGTCGAGATGCAACCCTAAGTATCGGATCTGTTCTACAGGCACAAGTGAGATATTATTATAGGATACTGAAGGGCATGAAGTTATTGTTTTACGACTTAAGGTAAAAGTGGAATTTTTGAGAATTTATTTTAATTCTCCAGGTTTGACACCATTCTTCAAGATCAATGATATGGGATTGGAGGCTTTGGGATACAATAACTGGATTGGTGTTGACTGATAATACACATGTATCATCAGCATACGTGGTAAGGATAGTATTAGGATGAGTTGGGATGTCAGCTGTATAAACTGAATAAAGGATTGGGGCAAGGATACTACCTTGAGGAAAAATATTAAATTTAAAATGGAAAAAGAAACATTTTATTTAGTAAGGATTAAAGTTGAAATATCCACCGATTTATTTCATTTAGTAAGTATGAATATGGAAAGGCTACATTTAAAACAGAAATACTAAAATTTCTTTTGGAAAAGGTTATAATTGATAGATTAGAAAAATAATTTTATTCTGGGACCAGGTCCCTCAAGAATAACAGATGTGTGCAAAAATAATAGAAAATATGTCTGGTTAAGGGAGTGTAGTAAGTGTTGAAATATTTACAAACTAAAAGGGATTTTCTGGTAAAGAAAACAACTATAATAAAATGAGAAGAGCTAAGCTGAATACATAATTAAAAGCACATAAGATTTATAAAATATTGTTTTAAGTGAAGAAAATTGACAGTAAGTCATCCGATACTTCTCATGGATATGAGCTATCAATTATTATTGATTAGAGAGCGTCTGTTTGCGAATTAAGGATATGTTGGAATATCATGGGTTTGAACTTGGATAAGGAAGAAGCATGGCAAGTATAAGGTTAATACTATACTATATAACTACAATCGGATATATTTCATTTGTTAATACTATGTTAAACTTTTTATTTGATTATTTATTTAAACTCATTTTATGATACTATGGCTACTACGATAACCTGATGATGCTACAGTGGAAGTCCTTAATTTTTCCTATCTAGGTATAATTGGGATAGCGGGTACTGACCTTTAGCGAGTACCTGACAGCCCATAGGCTCGAGCCTATTATTTTTCGTTCGCTTTGAAGAACGGCATAACCTAATAAGGACTTTTTACCCCTCCCAAAAGGTGAACTTGGACATAAAAAGTTGCCACTATGGCATTCTACCATTCCAGCTTAGTTTGGGGACCCCAAGCAGATTGTAAATAGTGTAATTATGGTATGAATGTAAGCAATTATTCTATTTTTATTACATTTTCAAATTTATTTTGTTTTTTTTTTGTATTGCATATATACATGTATATATTTTTCCGCATCTATACATTTTTATTACATTTATTTATTTTATTTTTGTTTATGTTATTTTAGATTTGTTTTTATGGAATGATTGTACAGCTATTTAGCATTATTATTTATTGCCTACAAGTGGCAGATTGTAATAATTCAATAAAGTATAAATATAAATGAGAAAAAAATATATCAGGAAAATACAAAAATAATAAGGTTTAGTTGGACTGTTAACGAAATATGGAAAGTGTTACGTTAGAAAATGATACGTTAATCTAGTAAGGCAAATTGTACAATGCTTATCCAGGTATAATGAGTATAGAAATTTAACGTGTACCTGACATCACAAAGGCTCAGGGCCGTTAATTTACGTTCCCTTCAAAGGACCTCATAACTAAAGATTTTTGGGCATGCGAATCCACGACCTTGAACATAGAAGGTTGTTATCACTACAGCACAGGTGGCTCTTATTATTATCTTAAAATTAGGTATATATATATATATAGTTTAACCTTTGACTTAAAGGCTAAGAATACGTTCTGAATATGATAGCTTGGTTTTACAGTGCCTCGAGATACTGAAAGCAGTTGATTGAGAACGAACAAGAGAGAATACAGAGATAATGACTCCACCTAAATGGCCCAGTATTCAGGAGCAGTTAAATCCATCCTAATCAACTCAACTCCCTTCTATTCACGTTCCCATCATCACAAGCCTCTACTTCACTGCCTGCTTCCTTTCCTCTTGCTTAATTCTGCAAGAGATACACAAATATATATATTTTAAGGCTCTTTCCGAGATACATTAGTGTTGTTTTTACCGGATGGGAACAAAACATGATATCCTTAATATGTTAAGAATGTGTTCACCTAATGATATCATTAGATCGCTCCTTCAAAAGAACCTCATAACACAAAAGATATAATTTTCAATACAGATATTTGATAGTCCCATGTCTTGTCAAAACCAGATGAGTTAAAAATAAAAATTTGGCTATTGGAAAAGAAAAGCATTTCTGGAATGATGGCATTATTCCTACTGATTTTCAAAGTCATACATGATACCACCCAATATATGACTTCCTGTCGTTCCTGAACTGAAAAGCTTCAAGCAATACTATCGCTACTGTGGGCTAAACTCAAAAGGGCCAATTGTTTTTAGTTATGTCGTTGATCTTTTGAAGAAGTGATTTGCCATGTAAATTATAAGTCAATGTCTTAAAAAGTAAAGCTAGTTTATTGCGTGAAGCTATCCAAAGCCAAACTAATCCAAATGTTGGCATTATTTATCTTCCGATCAATATTTCATTATTTTTAAACTGCTGCTTCGGATGACGCTGCGGTAAGAATCTTAAATTTTGCCTATCTAGGTATAACTATGTTACAGATCGTTAAAGACCACCTGACACCCCAAAGCATTGGGACGTTCCCTCTGAAGGACGGCAACATTAAAGATGTTTTAGTATATTCTAAAAAATTCTACGACCACCTAACCTCTACATAGCATGTGGCCCTGGATTAAATGTGTTAATATTTGATACCTGAAGAATTTATATAGTTTTCTGGGCGTTAAGGTTCAAAGAGTTCCTTACGTGTACATCACTGACAAGGTGTTCGCCTGTTGTAAATATTCGTACAATGAAATCTATATGCGAGACTGCGTGGAGTGAAGTCCTCCTCGTTTTTATTGATTCTGTTTAATGGATAACGTGCTCTTGCATTGCCGTATTAATGATTTAAAAAAATGTACCACTACAAACCATGAAAGGTTCAGTACATGGAAGAGACCGGACTGTTTCTTGAACAGCAGGTATAGAGGCTCGGTGATCCCAAGGAGGGTCTGCAGAGTCCACTAATATCATTCGTGGCTGCTAACAGATCTATAAATTACCTGCCATAGCTGGATTTTAACATAATACCTTAATCACTATAAAATACAATTATAACTGCAATAATTTATAATATAATAAATAAAAGCTTACCGAGCCCGAAGGTTTAACGCCGATACCACCGACCTCTATTTGCAAACTGCCTCCTACGGATTAGCGCCCAAATCCTTCACCATAAGGTCGTCCTTAACGCAATTTCCTCTGAGGTTTACCAGACGGCTTAGGGTTTACTAACTTTTTAGGAATTCGTTCGTTACAAAGACCAACAACTTTACAAGCCCATCTTAATCTTCGTAATAAAATCAGTTGAATTATACTATATGTGTGCATTTCTGCAACTTTCACGTTATAAAATTGCGTCTATTTTCTCATAATAAAAAATAAAAAAATATGGGGGACCGAATTTCCTAGACAATAAATTATTTTTGAATAGCTTAAGATGTTGTTCATCCTTAAACAATAACTACCAAGTTCAAGTGTTGATTTAAAAAAAAAAAAAATGTTTTTTCTGTTAGAATTAATAAGCTTCTAATTATTTTTTCTTATACTTTTGTTTCTTCTTCTTCACCACGCGCTATGGTCCATGGAGGAAGTCTCGCTAATATTCCTCCCCTTTGACATATCTTCCGCGCCTCATCTCCATGTTCTCATCCAAGCTTTACTTCCACATCGTCCAGTCATCGCAGTTTAGACGTGACTTTCCTTTTTCTCCTTTGTTCCTCTGTAAGATCTACTTTAGGAGCCTTTTGTTATCCATAATATGTATCTTAATCTTGCTTTTTTGATACAAGACACTACATCAGGCTCTTCATAAAGGTCTATAAGTCCTTGCTTCTTTTTTATACGGGAACAAATTCCTTCTGTGCTTGGGCCGCATACTTTAAAGGATCTTTCTCTCCCAAGTATTCAATAACTTCTCTTGATGTTTAGATAGGTTCAACACCTCCCCGAGATACAACTGGACGAAGTACGTTTTTATAGGCTCCTATTTTGGGGCTTTGGAGTACAGATCTATTTTGGTACACTTTTCTGAGGGACATGTAATATTTGTTATCGTTGTAGAATCTACCCTTGTTTTCAAGTTTCAGTTTGTTATCTTCGATTACAGTGGTACCAAGATAATTAAACGCTTTAATATATTCAAAACTGCAACCTCTTATAAGGGAATTATAACAAATGAGATTTTTTTTCATATATATTTTAAAGCACTACCAACTATTGCTATAACTAAGAGAAATAAAATATCTATTTGTTGTAATAAATAATGTGAAAAATATAGATAATTAAATAAATATATAATTCTAGATAACTATTATACCAAACTTCACGATATATTGAAATATCAGTATGAATTATGGATAAGAGAGAAAGCGAAGGTAATGTTCCATACATCAGCTGATAGAGTAGACCGTTCTTCAAGATTGATGGTTCGGTCTGTCAATAAGTTTACGAATCGTCTCTAACAATTCAACTTATTTACAAAAAGTATAAATTCATATATAATATAAATACGTTTTTGAATAGTAATAATGATCGTTATTTATTTTGGAGCAGGGCCGTCTAGAATTATATTACAGGAAACGGAATATAAGCTATGATGTCTTAACGGAACATGGAAAGAATAAAATAATTAACATATAAAAATGATTACATTATAGAAACAAACCGTACCATTATAATCCTTGGCAGTGCTAGAACATATCTATAAGTGTAACAATGTAAAAGTTAATATTATAAAATGATTAAGATAATAATATTAATATTAGGGGAGCGGAATGGCTCAGTGGTAGAGAGCACTGAGTTTCCATGCCGAAAATCCTGGTTCGAATCCCGCTGCTGGCAAGACTTTTATTTAGTCTGTTAGCAGCCGGAGTTGGATCATCTAGGGTCTAGGACCCTACTTGGGCTCACCCAGTCTCTTAAATGGGTGCCCAAAAAAGGGGGAAAATCTGGTGGTTGAGTGTGATCTTGAACAAATGATCTCCCTGCTCAGGCAACAGTCTATTCAACGGTACAGTCTCTACTATTTACTGAAACTCAGACCCTTCACAGGTTGTAGTGGTACAGGTTGTTTTTTTATATTAATATTAAGAGACATTTAATTATCAACGAACAAAAGTTCGTGGTCTAAGCGTTGCAACCTGTAGTGTCCCACGCTCAACATTTGTAGAAATTGCAGACGCGTTTAAAGGAAAGCACACTAACTTTTGTCTATAATTTAAAAATATATTCGCTCGACCGAAAGAGTTTAGTCGAATGCCTCCGATAGAATGCAGCATCGGACAGAGACTATTCTGGTTGTTTACGCTAGTGATGAGCCGATATTTTCCAATAAACAGAGTTTGACCCCAGGGGAGAAGTGTCTCAATCGGTACTGAAAAAAGATCAATACTGAAGGTAGGATTTTTTTATACTGTAGCCTGACTATATTCTGTATCAGAGTAGTAGCTCCATTGGATATTTAGAACCTTTCGACTAGACATGACTTTTTTTTGTAACGACTCACTAACCAGATGGAATTGTGAATTAAGTATTGGATTGCAGTTATTTTTGTAATTAGTGCTATTATGATTATTATTGTTATTGAGGGATGTTGGGTGTATCTTTACATTGAATATAATAATATTTTTGAGATTTGGTGATGTTTTGGATTTCTTTGTTTCCAAAGTTTTCCACATGTGCCCTTGACCGTACCTTGTTTTTCCCTCAGCCTTTACGACTTTTCCACGATGTCTAGAGAGGAGTAGTATGGGTACATCCTCTTATATATATATATATATATATTTTATTACACATATATAGATAGATACACATATGCTAGTTTCAGTCCTTTCTCAAACTCAAGAACCAAAACATATAATTTCCATAACAGTCAAGTTAAGTAAAAACCAATTTATATATATATATATATATTCATCATTCATTATTACATTCCTCATTGAAACAATTTTTTATGATTTAATATTTATTTAGCTTTTTCCCTGATAATGTATGATAAAATACTATTTCTGATATTCACGAGGTGGAATAATAGATCCTGTTGGCGCAGGACGGTCGCCTAGAATAAAATATATAGTCACCAGTGGCTGTGACATAGGGCGTAAAAATGGCGGTCCATTCCACTAGGATGAAGTTAAACCTTTTCTCTTTTCCCTCTCTATGAAATATATTCATATATATCCCATTTCTAAAAATGTTTTCATATTTTATATAAAGCTAAAACAACAGATAATATATATATATGTATGTATGTAGATGGTTTATTTCATTTTACTTTTATTGAGTTAGTCTATCGATTCTGCTATGAGATAATTCAAATATTTTCAAGTGTCTCAGGGAGTAATTGTGCTGAAGATTGAGGGATCGAAGCCGGCTGTGACAGACAAATTATACAATATTTTAACTAAAAGCTATAGATGGGCCCCTGTGGGATCTGCATATCTTCCTAGTTGCATGCTTAGAGGTTAATCTAGTCTCTAGTAAGTGATTACACTTTAGGTTTTTCTCCGATAACCTGTAGGTTGAGCGTGACCTCGGACAAATCATCTCCCTACATAATTGGCGTCTTAGAAACTGACTCTATCATATATTTAACTCATTACCCCTCATGACTTATAGTGGTATAGTATTTTTTTTTTTAATTGTGGTTCCGCATACTTTCTCACTTACTTAATTCAGCGTAGGAAAAATTAAGGTGTTATTACTACAGTGATTTTATCACTACTATTTTGTTCAGAGAGGAAGGTCCACAGGTCCGCTATAAAACACCATTATGTACTGTAATAAGTCATCTATTTAATGAAGGTATCGGGTTCAATTTATGGTAAGGAAAGTAACATCGCTAAGCCTATGAAATTACAAAGATATGGAATGTGTCATGTTATGATTTATCACACCGTTTCGAATATCCCAATTACTGAGAATACTTATTAGAAACTAGGTGAACCAAGGAGGGTCTGCAGTTCTTACATCGATGATTCAAGGATTTAAAATAACGTTGGCTACATTAGATGCTTCGTAAACTTTTTTTTCTATCCTTCATTTAAGAAATTTAATCGGTGTAGTGTGATGGAGGCCCGTAATCACTATCCTGTGGATCTGTCGTCTGGGAGCTGAAAAGTATAAAACTTAAAAGTATAAATATATGTTTTTTAATTTATTGTGATTATTAAAATATTTTTATTTTGAAGAGAAAAGATTTGTCCTGGCCAGAATTCGAATCCGGGTCATCCGCAACTCTAGCGCGGTACTCTACCAAATATGCTATCCAGGGTTCGTAACCAAGCCACACAAATTCATTCTCATTCCCAATACTCGCTTCGAATCCCGGCCAGGACAAATCTTCAAAATAAAAATATTTAAATAATCACAAACAAAATTATAAATATAAAATTGACGTACGTCAACCAGATCCCAATTAAAGTAATGTTCAATGAACATTCTTCCCCATATGTACATCGGAAAAATTGGGAGTGCTGGGGATGTGGTATCGGTGAAGCGTATGGATTTGTCTGGTCTGGTTACGAGCCCTGATAGCTTAGTTGGCAGAGTACCGCGCTAGAGTTGCGGAGGACCCGGGTCCGAATCCCGGCCAGGTCAAATCTTTTCTCTTCAAAGTAAAACGCATAAAGGTCACTTCTTCGGCTTCCATTTAAATTTCTATAAGTTGCAGGTGTATCTGGATAAACAGTTACACCTTTAAGTTTAGTTTTTACTGTAATTTAGTTTGGCCTGTAGCTTTTTCTATTAGGGATGGAATTAATTCAGAGTAATTTTCTACACCATTTTTCTAAAGTGGGTGCGGTTTTTGATTTAACACAGTAATTTTTATTAGTCATTCATTTGTTATTAAGGTACTTGTTGTTTCTGACGTGTGTAATCTTGATTAATTGGTAACGTAACTATCTCTATTGGTTACGGAACCAGTATTATTATCATTAGAGCTAAAATTAAGCTATCCAACTCCATATTATAAATATAAGCTATTCATCCGATTGCGAAGAAGTAGACGCTTCGCTCATGGCTGGTGGTAAAGCCCGCTATTTTAAAATTTAAGTCTTAAATCCGATCTGTCCGATCAGAATATAACACTTTTTAAAGAGAAGGCCAGAATATTAACTGATTTTACACTAACTGATTTTATTTTTATAACACATAAGACTAACCTGCAACCCTTCAATCGATGCACGGCACGGCGCAGCATATAGATAAACCAACAACACAGTTAAGTCGTGCGGGTACTGTAGAGTCACAACGCCGTGCACTTCTAATTCTCTCCAGCTTGACACCCACCAGTGGTAGATGAAGAACATCCCAACGCCATGAAGGATCAAATGCAAACACTAATTACATGTATTAAATAATATTTTTGTCTTATCGCTAGTGCATAGTTTAGAAAAACTAAATTTGTCATCCGGGAGGTCCCTATACTTCAGCATTTTTTTTTATATTAAAAAAACCTGTGCCGCTACAACCCGTGAACGGGTCTTGGGTTCAGTACACGTTAGAGTCTGTACTATTTCAAGGACAACGGTTGTGCAGGAGGGTAAGCTCTGGGTGCCAACTTTATAGAGGCTGAAAAATCCCCAAGAGGGTCCTAGATCCCATATGACCCATCTCCGGCTGCTAACAGACTAAATAAAAGTCTAGCCAATGATTTTTTGTCCATTTGTGGAAAACTTTTTGGCTTTCTTTGAAAAAAAAACAATATCTTAAGGTCATTGAACATAAGATATTGCGTAGAATATTCGAGCCCACTGGACATTTATTAAGGTATCAATGCATATCATGTGCCTTATGATATATGTAAAAGACGTTCACAAACACTCTTTCATTTGATTGCGACTGATACGGTTACCATGGTAACAGCTGTGAGGGAAGAACCGGGGAGGTTATTCCTATTTGTGTGTTTTGTTTTTTTAGTTTAAAGGAAACAGTTTTGTAAATAATTTGTGAAATGTTAATTTTAAATGTTGTTTTATTTTTTTACATGTAAGACTGTATAGTATAATGAGTTTTTAAATCAGTTTCAGGAAAATATTTTTAAAATAAAAAACAATGTCCTTTTTTTACAGAGAGAAACTCAGTTTAGTTTTTATTTCGGTACACATTAAATTCAGTATTTGCATTAATCAACAATTAAAATTGAAATACTGTAGCAATAATATTCCTATAAATGTTTTCGTTTTTTACCAAGTTGATAAAAAGGGGGAAATATTTTTGAAAACAAAATTTAGCCGTTTGTAGTTCCTCAATTTTCATTTTCGAATTATTTCTTTTCCATATGTAAATTAAATTTTGATATTTGTATTTTGTAATTAATTATTGTTTCTGTCAGTATCTAATCCGTTAAACATAGATATCTTAGTCGTTCTGATATCTGCATCGGAGTAATCTGTAATGCTGGATATTTGTCCAGACCTGGATACTATCCATTACAACATATTTGCCAACACAATTGGGACGTTCCATCATCAAGAGACTACTTCCATTTAGATCCATCAAAGGCCGATGGATAGTTTACTCAGCCAACCGTCTCTATTTGGAACGTCAATTGCTTTTTACAGAGACTGTAGATAATTGATACTTTTTCATGTGAATATACAGTTTGTTTTATCACGATATCTAAAAATATATATTTATAAAACTATCATCCATGCAACGGTGAAAAGTAGCAGTTAATCCTGGAGAACGAACATTGTCTTGAGGCATTCGAAAATAAGGTATTGCATTTAATATTCGGTATAAAAAAGGATGAAGAGAGTGGAGGATTGAGCTGAATAGCAAACTATGCACCCGGTTTGAATAATTTAATTGATAGCGTTGCGAAGATTAAGACGGCTTGTAAAGTTGTGCTGGTTCCTAAAATAATAATAAGAGGTGTAAACGTCTGAGGAGTGGACCGAGATGTAGGTGGGAGGATTGCGTTAAGAGGGATATGCCGTATTCGGATTGTGGTAGTTGTTCGTGGAAGGAAGTTTGTAAGCAGAGATTAGGCCGAAACGTTGGCACAATCAAAAAATAGGTTCTGCTTATTTTGTGTTATCTTTGACTGCACCCCCGACAAATTCAGTCCACCATTAGAATTATCTATTCGACTATTTTCCACTCAAATAAAATTGAAACAGTTCATTTAATTGTAGAAGGCACCTACCGTTTTCGCTGAGGTACCCTGGCATATTATTCTAGCAATTTAAGTTGAGTTTATTAATGATTTTGAATCCCACTAATTAAACTATTAAAATTTGGGTACACACTCATTATTGTTTTTGAGATATTGAGTATTTTGCATTTAATAAAACAATGATTTTTTTTTCATTAAAGATTTGCTTTATGGATGATAAAAATATAGTTGATAATGAAAATGTATTATTCGTATTCCTCTATATTCTCTGTGTTGAAATAACATTCCTAAAATGGAAATATCAGTATACGATGTTGTTTGTTTTATTTATTTTTAATCGATGCATAACATTTTTCCATAAAAATTAAAAAAACAGTCCTATACTATGTGTAAGAGCTTAAAAAAGTCGGGAAAAGTTGCTTTGAGGCTTGCAAATTTTTAAAAATTTATAATCTAACTGATAACGTCAATAGTCTAAATAAAATCCTCCATAAGTTAGAAGGTAACGGCGATAAAGTGTTACATCTCTAAAATCTCGTTAGACAAAATTTCGCCCAGGAAGAACAGATGTGCATGACCAGGTTAGTTTGCTAAGCTTCTGTAAACTCACTTAGAGATTTGCCGTTTAGTTTGGCTTGAGGCTTGCACTAGTTTGCCAAAGGGCTTGAACTTTATATCATTTGCTTATATGTATGTAAGAGCATTAAGTTCCTAAGAAGGGATAGGACCTACTTATGTAATAGGCAATTACATTTGTGTTTTTTTTGTTACTTTAATGATTAAGTTTATTCCATTAGTATTATTTATAATAAATTAACAAGTATGAATTTATCTTCAGTACTGACTTATTTCTAATATTTTCCTAACATTTTCTTTATTTTAAAAATATTTTCACAAATATATGTTCTTAGATTAATATTAGCAAAATGGTATTTTACTGTCATACATGAGGTTTTGGATGTTATATGATAACACAGAATATTAATAATTTATTATATAAACCTTCCATTAGCCGCGGCTCTAAAAAGCATCAGAATGGTTAGCGCGGCGAGTATATTTAGGATTCAAGCGAAAAAATTACAGGAAACATAAATTTTCTTTCTTCTGAGTAATCTCTATTTTTTTTTTACATTTATCAATGTTTATTTTTATAATGAACTCTAATAATAACATAACGAAGGCTAGAAAGGTTTAACCATGAAAACGGACATGGATCACAGGTATATAAAAACTTTGAATAAAAGCTTTAAGTTCTACTATATCTGTGATCTTTTCTTCCCTTGGGCTAGAGAATGTGTTTTGAATTTTTAAAATATAATTAACTGATATTCTACAGTCATAGCCAACATATGCTCATCAAACAAAAGGTTCCATCCTGAACAGTTTTCACATTTCTCACAGCACCTTATACCCCAGGAAGGTTTCTGAGAGATCGTAGACGTCAGTTTTACCAATATAGCAATGTGTATACAAAAACAAGCAACCCTAAATGGTACGGCTTATATAATACGAATGAACAAATAAAGTTAATGTTTATATGGTGTAGGCTAAACTTTCGATTTCGGTGGTTGGTCAGATATGAGGCGTCCAGAAGGGTTGCACTGGTCAAGGAGTCACTAAACTCAACTGGGTTATCCATAAAACAGCAACTGGGAGCATGAAAGAATTGTTACCAACACAAAGGGAAAAGGGGGAGAAAAATATACTAAATAGTCTCTATAAAGTGGATACCCATAATTGGAGGGAAAATCTATTGGGTGAGCGTGATATCAAGAAAATTACTTCCTTGCACAAAAGTTGCACTATAAACAATACAGTTTCTACCACGCACTGAACCCAAGACTGGTAAAAAAGTGGTACATTTTTTAATTGTTTACGAATTATAAGTGTTTAATAGTCGATATTCATCGGGTTTTTTTTTTATTTATTTTTTATATCCCACATCACTGTTTCTATGCCAACCGATGTGGGAAGAGCTGATTTGGCCATATTACACTAAAACGCTAGACTTTCCTTCAGTTAAGCATATCCACTTTACAGAGGCTGGGTGATCCCCGTGAGGCTTCAGATCGCACAGAGACGATTCAAAACTATTAAAGGAATATATAATTATACACCTCATCTTGGCTCGAACTCAGGGCATAGAGAACATATAAAAAACTTATATTTGAATCAACACCTCTCGAACACAAACAATTGACAGTAGAATAGAACCAAATGCCATGAATGACATTGTTCTTCTGAGTACTCAGCGGTAGCTCTCCCGTGGGTTGATTTAGTCTCCTATGTTAACATATTCCTCATCCATGTTCTTCTTAGTCTCCATCTAATGTTATCAGGAGTGCCCGTGTAGTTTTTCTTGAATTTTCTACGCCGAGTTTTGTTATTGACACACCGATTTTCGATTAATATGTTTTGCTACGTATTGTACTGGGTGGCATTACAAAAATAAACTTGTTTTTACACAAAGAGCAATGCTTGGTTTGAAAAAAAATTGGTAGGTCAGGTAAGAAGTTTAATACCCACTTGTTCAGGGTGGGTTAAGAGATAAGAAAAGAGGGGGGTTGAAGACTTTCAGATGGACTCTCTGAACGGATACCGAAGAAGCGGAGACGGAGACCGGCGAACGATGCTGGGCGCAGAAGATCCGGAGGCGCAAAAGACCTACCTATTGTGGCAATCTACCCCTGTCTCACAGAACCCCTCTCTCTCTAAATATATATATATTTGAATCATTAAATGTAATAATTAATCTTTTTTCAAATTTAATTAATAAACGATATTTATTATAATGTTTTTGGTGCTTACTTACCCCCGATGCACTACTTATTTATGAATAATGGTTCGTAGGTTTAAATAGTGAGTAAATTGGAAAACACATTTAGGACCTCTGAAAAAGAATCCAATTAAGACTAAAGTGAGAAAAAATTATTTGAGTAATCATTTTAAACGATCAATCAATCAGAATATTTAAACTATATTTAAGAGTATGAAACTTAGCAGTTTGTAGTCCTTTTCTGTGAGTCTATTTAGCGATGCCGTAAATTTGTAATGCATAAGTACAAACTGGTTTTAGTAAGTTAGTTGAGTTTTTCCTGAATAGTGACTACATTACTTCGAGTTTATGATTTAGTTATTGGAGTTTCATCTTACCGTTAGGACCCTAGAAACTTAAACTTTATTATACACAATTCATTTTATTATACATTATCTATTAAATCTCGTATCTTATACTTTGTGGACGATCCCGCAATTTTGAAATTAGTACAAAGCATTTGATTTAATTGAACTACGATCTTGAATATATATGTAACACAAAGTTTATAATATATATTACATTATATTATATATTATCTATGACATAATCTATGTTGTATTGAACATCGGAAAGTAGAGTATAGAAGAGCTTAGAGGGAAGACAACAGGTCCACTCGACCCGGCACTCACAAAGGGCCTTCTCTACTTCAGCTTCCAATACGCTCTCGTCTAGACAATATAGAATATTCCTAGTATACTCCCTTAACAATTTATAATATCTTCAGTAATATATTATATATGAGTTCAAATATAGCAGCAAATTATTTTACTACTACAACCCATGATGGGTCTTGGGTTCAGTGAGTTCAGTTTCTAATAAAAAGTTGTGCAGAGAGGTGATTTGTCCTAGATCACGCTTGACAGGCAGAGTTTACCCCATATTTAGGGTACCTACATCCCACAGGATCCATCTCCGGCTGCTTACAGATTAAATAAAAATCTGCCAGCAAGAGGGATTTGACATTTTGACTTTAATGTTACAAGCAGTCACAACTTCCATTTCTCACATTAATGACTTATTAAACGCCCTCAACATAATCATCCCACCTACGCCTCGGTCCACCACTCTCACGTTTACGAGTCCGCTCTCTTAAATTATATAAATAGAGTTGTGTAATCTCTAAAATTATCCAGTTGCTCGTTCTTTTTCGGGGTCCCCCTCTCCCTGGCTAAGAATACAATTAACAAACTAACCAAGAGGAAGATTAAAACCTGTCGGGATAGAAGGCACATTAAACTTTTTATAAAGGATCCCAATGACAAACTTTCTGAGTAAAACAAGAAAGAACCCGCTCACATTTCGAGAAAGTATGGTCGAAGCAATTACTGGGCACTGTAAACTCAGGAAGCATATGCAACGCCTGGGAACATGGTGAAGATGATGCACAGAGGAGGACCAAACCCATTGACACGTTCTCTTTGAATGCAATGTACTATATCGAAAGAAGACATTTGACCTTGGCCTTGGGGACACAAGGAACTTCAAGAACTGAGATTTAAAGATTATCTAAATTATCTCAGAACCCCAGACCTATCTTAAGGATTTTTAGGGCTCGAGGACAATGGGCCTCTTAAGGCCGAAGTGCATGGTAGTTGAAGAGTCATTCACAAATATATAATATTTATAAATTATATATATATATATTGGTTTCTACTTATCTTGACTGTTGTAGAAATATATTGTTTATGGTTCTCGAGTTTCAGTCAGTATTTCAACTTCTTAGGCGACGTTTCGAGACCAGGTTAGTCTCATATGCATGCCCTGACAGTGAAAAAATGATCTTTTAGTGAAAACATTAAATAGCACACTTAAATTAATGTAAAATGACACGTGTAAGCAGTAATAGGATAGGGTTCAAAGAATTGATCAATTTATCATCAACCACTTACTTCGCAATATATCATAGAATGTTTATATTGCATTAGCTATGATCAACGAATAAGTAATCGATTTTTAGGAACAGCAGTTTTATTTAATTGTTGAATCATATTAGACTATTTATTATTATATCACCAAGAATTAATTAAATTTGCATAACACGAGCTTAGACCTTGAATATCCGATTTTTTTTTACAGCGCGATTTTTATATTTCTCTATAGTTATCATTTCCTTTATATTACGTTTGAAGCTATTATTCTCTTGGTGTATCGCTTTAGGTGCGTCAAATGTAAATTTATGTTGAGTATTTCTAAAATGTGTAGTGAGGGCTGTTTGATCTGGTTTATTGGGGTTTTTTATTATTGAATCACAACTATATTTGTGTTGGTACACTCTTCGTTTTAAGTATTGTTCCGATGTTCCGAAATAGGATTTCCCGCATTTATCTTCACATTTTATTTCGTACACGACATTTGATTTTAACTCTAATTTATCCGAATCCTTAGTTTTAGTAAATAGTCTTAACACAGTGGCTGTGTTTTTAAAAGTAATCGCGGAATCAATGTTACTTTTATTACCGGTGAGTGTTTTTGCAAGTCTTTCTGAAAGGGTTGGTATATAGGGTATAGTCTAGTATTTTTTTAGGATTGGTTTCATATGGGTTGTTTTGGTTAAAAAGTGTTTTTGTTGTTTTTAGTAAATTACGAAGGAGGCTGTGTGGATAACCATTCTTTAATAAGAGGTCCACACGTTGTTTTCGGCTGTTTTTTGGTGTATTGGGGATGATAATTTTCTCGCGCGATTGATTAGGTTTTTAGCCGTATTTATCTTATATCTTTTTGGGCATTGGCTTGTGTAGTGTATGTATCGATCAGAGTGAATAGGTTTTTGCCACCATTTAGTTTCTATTTCCCCGTTTGATTTTCTGAATAAGAGAACGTCTAAAAATGGTATTTTATTATCTTTTTCAAATTCAATAGCAAAGTTTAATCGAGTGGAATATTTATTAAATTCCATTAAAATTATTTCTTTTTCACTGTTTTTCGGTTGGTATCGCTGTTATTATATCATCCACATATTTGAATAGAAACGGGATATTAAATGGTATTCAATTTTAGCTCAAAAATAATTCTGTAGAAAAAAAATGTCGATGTTGTATAAGAGAATAAATAAATTGAAATTTTAGTGTTACTAAATGTTTTATATTGTGCTATTAATATTTAACTTCCGGTAGTGAGTTGAACTTATATATTATGACAAAATATAACTTTGGCAACAAGACTATATCAAACAAGATATCATAACTGAATCAATATTGCTGGTAAAATATACATTATATTGGTACAATTATGCTAATTAATGTAGCCAATAATTACCCAATGGTGAGGAAGGATATAGTAGAGTAAATTGAATCGAGAGAAGTGTTGCTGTTAGGTGTAGCTAATTACATATTAATTAATAGAAGGGATCACAAAACATGACTATATACAGAATAGTCCCAGTAATCCGAATTCCAATTATCCGAAGAATTTATTGTAATATATATATTAAGATTATTTCCAAATCAAAAAATAGTCTAATATTACAATTATTATCCGTAATAGGTTTTGTATAATCTGTATAGTCTGATCCAAGTTTTATTATTATAACTCCAAGAAAAATCAAGGATATAACAATAAGAGTAAACTATCTCACTATATATGTAATGGGAAAGTGAAGCGAGCTAGGTAGTGGAGATAAGATGTGGCTTCTATATGCACAGCCGTCTTCTGCGCAGGTTGTTTACTAAATTGTGTGTTGTAGACTATATTATTAGATTATATTGTTACTATGTAATTAATTATAATTATTATTAATAAAAATTACTACAATAATATTATATACTTATAGCCGCAACATGTAGAAAACATTCATCTTCACACGTATCTTGAATTGACTGTAATCTTATCCTTTAGAGGGTGTTTAATTATAATTTTTTGATTTATCCAATAATTATTGGAGTAGGTTTTTGATCAAAATATTTTTATTTTTTTTTATTAATTGTCTCCCTCTCTCTCTTTTTCTCTCCTACCATTCTCACTATCTTTTTATTTATCTACTCTTCATTTTAAAACAAATAATTTTACATATTACATATATATATATATATATATATATATATATATATATATATATATATATATATATATATATATATATATATACGATTCAGTAATACAGCAAATCGTATATTTTGATTTACAGTACAAATAATACGAAGAACACCCTCAGACTGTATAAGATGTTTATCCTTCCGATATTATTTCGGTTAGACGTACCCTCAGGAAACCCCCCCCCTTTCCCATCCATCCACCAATCCAATTACGGGCCGTGACGATGGCGGATGACATCATCGACCTCAATGCTGCCAACTGAACGGATCTGATGATACGGCAGGATTGCTTGTCAGTTGTGGTTACTTACCAATCTAAATAAACATACGTTTTTCGAAGACTGGTTTATATGTAAATTAGAAAGTTAAAAAAAATATCGGTGTTATTTAAATAATCTTCACGGAAAACTAATTAATAATATGCAATGCTATAATAAAAATATATTATCGTGCGATCCGTCTTTTCTTTTGTTGTTGTTTATACAATTGACGTAACATGTTGGTTAATTAATGCAATTAATGGCATAAAATCAAATGCTGCTACAGTGAAAGTTCTAAATTTGGCCTACCCATGTTTAATTAGGATAGGGATCTTTAACGAGCACCTGACACCCATTTTACGTCCCTTCCGAAGGACAGCATAACTAAGGATTCTTTACTACCTTTAAAACATAGTAAGGTGACCTGAAGTGATGCGAACCCGCCGTCTTGGTTATTGAAGGTTGTAGTGCTAACCACTAGACGATAGGAGACTTCGACTTTTCTTTTATATTTCATGTATTGGTATATTCTAATAACAATATCGGGTTTTGTTTTACTCTAAGGCCCTAAAGTTCATATTCATTTCCTACAATAATATTTTAATGGGATCTGTCATAAGTATTATTATTAAATGCAGTTGAGCTTTGGGGCTCCATTAAGCTATTTGATTCCTATCGTATACAATCTTTACAATCCAAAATCCTTCGTAAAATACTCAAGCCTTTACGATGTTCCTGGCATTGTTCGATTTCGATCATATCCGTTGGCCTAATTTATAATCTTAGGTACTTACCTGAGGAAAAATGGAATGCCCTTCAGTTGTTAAAATAGAATGCTTTATACAGGAAAGCAATGTTTTATAATAATCTCTCTTATTGACCACATAAAAGTTGAAAAACATCGTGTTTGGGCGCCATTTTTCTTGCAAAAAATGACTTCTTTGACAATTTTTAACCATAAACTCCATTATTGACTAATCAGAAATAAAATAGAATATTTACAATACAAAGAAATTTTATTCTAATTTTGACAAAATGTCTGGATTGTTTTAATGGCCCGACTATAGACAGCGGTTTCTGATTCCAAAGAGCTATAATTAATAAAGCTATCTTTAAAAAGAAAGTTATTTGAATTTTAATATCCGCTACAAATTGAGACAAAGATAAAATGTTCCTAGTACCTGTACCCGTACCTGTACCTCCTCTAATTACATCACTAAAGAGAGCGCTTCGCTATTTTCTTTCTCTCTCATTTAGAGGGTTCCGCTTTGGAATAATTTAAAACTGTTAGCATCTTAAAGAGCTGTTTTCCGCGGGTAATCATTTTATAAAGCCATTTCGGAGCATTATCAGATTAAAAAATTATTTTTATGGCAGTAATTTCGTTTTTGTTGATGTTTTGTCACCGAATTTCCGTGAAATAGAGTGGAATGTTTAAGAGGAAAATAATGTGATTATATCACAAGGAAAAACCTTTAAAATTTTAATCTGTGTTGTCACTCAATTATCTGAAAAAATATGACTTTGGTATCAATATCATTTTGGTCATACTCGTATTGTCAATTAGATTTCATAAACCTTCAATGTTGTTCTAGTAAATTTCTGCTAAAGGTCCCGGGTTCACATCCGATTGTGGTAGATAAGTTTTTTAATCTGTTAACAGCTACAGATAGACACTGTTGGATCTTCGGACCTTCTTGGGCCTGGACCAGCATCTAAAAAGTGGTTATTCTTCATTGGGGGAAAACGTTGAGCGATTGAGCGTGATTTCATACTAATCACTTCCCTGCAGAACCGTTGCTTTAGAAACAGTACAATCACTTCAATGTAACCAAAACCCATGGGTTGTAGTTGTACCGATTTTGTTTCTTTTTTTATTAGTAATAGAACGGACAAATCAGGTTATACTATGTTCATATCATTATAGTCCATCTTCACCCTAGATGTTTTTGGTATTTGTTGAGTATTTTTTCTGGTTAATGTGGTTAAGTTACAGTATTCTACAACTAAATACATTTGACAGTACTCCAATCGTATAGTCCAGGATCCATGGTCCATTTTTGCACTTGATTACTATCAAGCTGAATCTTCGTGAATAGCTTCGTTTCGATGAGACGCCCAAAAATTTCCTGTGCGAAACTTCTAGATTGTGATAGCTAAAAGAGGTAGCAAGGATAAAATATGTCGATTTGATGATTCTCAAAAATTTATTACTAACTGGTTTTTTTTTTTTTGGTTAAATCTCAAGTTAATTATCTAAATTATTTGAAAGAATTTTTGTCCTACAAAATGTATGGTTTGAACAAAGAGTCCCCTCCTTCCAACGTGCATCGATAACGAGGTAATCAAAAATGATTACTAACCAGCTGTTTTTTTTTTAATTCTTCTTTTTTGACTTCGTTGTCGATACATATTGGAAGGAGGAGACTCTTTGATCAAACCAATCATTTTCTAGGAGAAATATTTTTTCAAATAATGTAGATAATTATATTGACATTTAACAAAAAAAAAACCCAGTTAGTAATACATTTTTGAGAATCATCAAATCGACATATTTTATACTTGCTACCTCTGCTAGCTACCACAATCGAGAATTTTCGCACAGGAAATTATTTAGCGTCTCATCGAAACGAAGCTATTCACGAAGATTCAGCTTGGTACTAATCAAGTGAAAAAATGGACCATGGATGTTCGAGTAGAACTCAAGTGGTGGGCTATAGTTTTGAAGTAGTGGAAAAGAAAGTTAATTATTGATTAGGGAAAATAAAAGGAAAAATTATCAGAAATTTTAAATAGCAATTGGTGGTTTTAGCTAAGTTGATGTCTTATTAATTATCAATTTTTTTTTCATTGGTATAGATCATTATCAACTGATATCTTAAGCAATTATTATATATTATTATATATAAGATCGAAAAATTCATCTAAATATTTTTTATTCTATTTGATAGGGAGATATTGTATCGTTCCTAATCACCGGATGTCAAACAAGCCTTGTAGAAGACGCGGGACTGTGTTCTTCAAAGACAATCGGACGTGGCTTATGCTGCAGGAACTCTCCTAAACTTGGTTCTCTCCAGGAAGCCTCTGGCTCAGCCAACTTAGCTAAGTCCACAACTTGTGTTTCGCTGCTTCGCACTTAGGATGGGAGTTCAGTTAACAACTATCTTGTATAGGATAGCATTATTGATAATGGCATTATTATAATAATTACTATTAAAATATATAATATCTCTGCTTTGTTTCATGAACCTTTTAAAACATGTAATTAATGTATTGCTTGGTATTTTCAATTTATAAAAACATTTTCAATCTCGGACTGGGATTAAGATTTACACGGATTGCAACAAATTAAAAATATTGGTTCCCCACCAGGGATGCCATTTATTATTTCTATGATTCAATTCCATAAAGTGACTAATTCACTTTCCTTACACTAGAAAGCCATTTAGTAATAATATGAGTTAATTATTGGTGTTAATTAATTTAGAATTTACTATGTTTACAAAAGGTCTAAATTAGCTTTCTCTCCTTAGGCTGTTTACCAATTTACTAATTATTAAACATCAATACGTGAATTTAATTATTAATATTGTAATTTAAGTAAGCAACTTGGTCATTAAACAATATGCAAGTTATTAAAAAATCCATCAAATAATTAAACAAATGCAAATATATGTAAATACATAAACAGTACTGCATGTGTGTGATAAGCCAGTCTCAATGGCTAAACTTGTGCGTGTCTCTCCTGAAATTTTCCTTGTTAATCCTTTTTCACCTTCCACCCACATTCCTTGGAGGATGTTAATATTTTCTTAATGGCTATAAATGTTTCTGAGTCGAATCTCCAGGTGTGTTCTTTAAAAGCCACTTTAAACATTTATTCCACTAGACCATGGGGCGAGTAAATTGATATCGATCTGATGTTGTTTATATTAATTTTTTTTGCTATTCTCAAAAGTATAATTTAATAGTTTAGGAAATTTGACAATCACCCTTTTGATAAAATACAAAATAAAAATTATGCTTTGAATGGGGTTTATATGGACCAGCTTTCAGCAAGTGATAATGGTATTAACAATGGATGAGAGTCCAGTATCGCTGTAATAATTTAATAACCGCAGGCGAACTCATTACAAACGTGACATTGTTCTCTATCTAAAGCTTTTATAAATCAAACGAAATGTTTGCTTTGCAGACAACTGGCTTTTGATATTCACCCTTCGATTATTCAAAACCTTTGATTCTGTCTGTGCAATTGAACTTTTTACTTCGAAGAGACCTACATTTCTTTACAATATCCTATAATTTTTATTTCTATTCTTAAATTGTTCGTTAAAAAAACCTGTGATGGCCAATGAACCATACTTTGACATAGTTTTTCGTACCGAACAAAAATACATACTACGAAACGCAGAAACTAGTCAGATTGCGCTCAGGAATGGTAAAATGGATATTTGAGTTGAAGTCTGAAAACCACCAATTTTTACATTGCAATCGTTTGCAATCATTTGATATACACAGAAAATAAATAAGATAATAAACATGAATTTAACTTGATTTAGCTTTCTATACATATTAAAAAACAGAATCCTCAGCCGCGTTTGTTTGCGGTAAACTCAATAACTACAGCACGGATTTTCATGCGGTTTTCACCAATAACTAGAGTGATTCACCAGGAAGGTTTAGGTATATAATATATCGAGGTTTTGTGTAAATGGGTTGGAATATAACGATATGACGGGTTGTCGGAAATGTTGGAAAAAGTATTGCCTCCTGGGAGGTTTCGTCGAAGGTGCTGGCGAATGCCTTTGTCATATAACGAAACAATGCATGGTGGAATATTCCTCTTTTATTGATCTACAAAAAAGTCAGTGGTAGCATATATCTATATTTCAAGTAAAGCTTACGATAGCCATTTTATCTTCTAAAAAAATTGATAACGTACAATGCGGTATTTGGAAACAAATTTAGACAAGTACAGTATTAATCATTATCAGCTTATCTACATTAATTTTCATGCGCATTATTTGAATATTTTATACCATATAATTTAAATGAGTATTTTATGTCTTAACGCGCAAGAAAATAATTAAGTACATAAAGAAATATTATGTTTTGTTTTTATGTTTATAATATCTACATAATAATATACATCATGCAGACAAAATAGTCCAGGATCTATGGTCCATTTTTTCACTCGATTAGTATCAAGCTGAATCTTCGTGAATAGCATAGTTTCGATGAGACCCCCAACAATTTCTTGTGCGAAAATTCTCGATTGTGGTAGCTAACAGAGGTAGCAAGGATAAAATATGTCGATTTGATGATTCTCAAAAATTTATTACTAACTGGGTTTTTTTTTAATCTCAAGATAATTATCTAAATTATTTGTCCTACATAATCTATGGTTTGATCAAAGAGTCCCTCCTTCCAATATGTACCGATAACGAAGTCAAAAAAGAAGAAGTGAAAAAAAAACAGCTGGTTAGTAATCATTTTTGATGGCCTCGTTATCGATACACGTTGGAAGGGACTCTTTGATCAAACCATACATATTCTAGGACAAATATTTTTTCAAATAATTTATATAATTATCTTGAGATTTAACAAAAAAAAAAACCAGTTAGTAATACATTTTTGAGAATCATCAAATCGAGATATTGTATCCTTGCTACCTCTGTTAGCTACCACAATCGAGAATTTTCGCACAGGAAATTGTTGGGGGTCTCATCGAAACTAAGCCATTCACGAAGATTCAGCTTGATAGTAATTAAGTGCAAAAATGGACCATGGATCCTGGACTGATAAAACATGTGAGTATAATATGTCTTACAACTCGTGCAAAGCCGGCACGGGTCGGTAGTTTTTAATACAGCATTGGATTAACAAGAGAGATTTTGTTTTCATATTGCCTGTACATTGTAGAGCATCCGTCAACACGTGAATGACAATCACATGTGTGTGTGATGGATGAAATAGAAGCAGCAGGTGTGAGGGAGAATTACTACTTCACGAACATAAGGCAGCAATGTAAATATGAAGCGTGATAGCTCAGTTTTATAGAGCGCTGATTATTATGCTAAAGGTTCCTGCTTACAATTCCGCTGTGGATGATATATTATTTATTCTGTAAACAGCCATAGATGGACCATGTGGGGATATGGAGACCATCTTTAGGGGTCACCCAGCCTCAATATATTGGGTACCCTTATTGTGAACTAAGAGTGATCTCGAACAAATCATCTCCTTAAACAACCGTTGTCTTGTAACAGTACAGCCACTCATGATCCTTCATGATTTTTATAGACGGATACACGAATTTTCTCCATCAAAAAGAGGACATACACATTTCCGTTTTTGATTGTCAAAACAAACTTTTTCCTCTTTTGATGGATAAAATTCGTGTATTTTTATTTTTGATAAATGTGAACCAGTTTTTCAAAGTCCTTATTAATGTCGATTTGTTTTTTATATATTTTTTTATCTTATAATTTACAAAAATTTGGCAACAACACTTTTGACTTGACACAAACCTCTCCAGCTGTTAAGATTACCTTCCTAAGTTAGGTTGTGTGTTTTTTTAACGTCACTTTATGCTTCTATAGTTAATTGGGAGATGCTACAGTGGGAGCTCTAAATTTTCCCATTCCCGGTTTTATTAGGATAAGGATTTTTAACAAGTTACATCGTACAGACTAGGGACCGCCGTTCAACGTCTCTTCCGAAGGACGGCATAGCCAAGTCTTTTTTACTCCCTTTAAAAAATCCTAGGGCCACCTCCGGGGGTAAGAACCTTATTAACTTATTATTAACCTTAGTAGGTTGTTAAGCTAACCACTAGACCACAGGTCGTCCCTTGGGGAGTGAGGTTCGTGTCTCTATTTGAGGAGTCAGTATTGACTGTTGATGTGAGATGTACTGGAATCAGTCTTCCTAGATGTAATTTTTCTTTTGGTCTATGTCCAGATGATTCCTGAACTGGTTAGTTTTTTTTTAGGGTATTTTAGAGACTTAAGGCTGTTTAGTATATATTGTTAAGTAAAAAAATAAATGAATAAATGAAACCTACACTTCATTATGAAGCAGACAATTTACTTCTTCTTTTATTAAAACATAATAAGTTTCAAAGAGATCTTTATGGTCATGAAACCTGTTTCCAAAATAAATCAAAAAACAAAAACAAGCCCCCTATCAATTTCCTTTCTATTATAATTGCGATTCAGGCACCGAGTTTGGTTTACAAACTCCACCAATTCCTACCTCCTACATATCTTCTCATTATTCAATCCTATCTCACTAACAGGCCATTCAAAGTAAATCACAACAACATATTTTCATCCCGCTTTTCTCAATCCGCTGGTGTTCCTCATGGCAGTATCCTCGGCCCAATCATCTACACAGTTTATACAGCTAACATCCCAACCCATCCTAATACTATCCTTACCACGTATGCGGATGACACATGTCTATTATCAGTCAACACTGATCCAGTTATAGCATCCGATACTCTTCAATCCCATAACACTGGCCTTGAAAATGGTGTCATAACTAGAGGATTAAAATAAATTCCCACAAATCCCGTCAAAACACTTTTACCCTCCATCGTAAACCAATGACTTCCTGCCCTCCCGTATCTTTTAATAACATCCCACTGAATCCTGTAGAACAGGCCCGGTACTTAGGACTCGTACTAGACTGAAACAACACGCCGTTTCAGGCTACTTCAACACTTACTACACAAAAGCTCTCAATTAATTGAAAAAGAGACTCATATACATGACAATAATTAGACCCATCTGGACTTACGTAATAGAGGTTTGGGGCTACACTAAACCATCGAATTCCTCTCGTATTAAATCCGTACATTCCAAAATCCTTCGTAGAATCCTCAATGATCCTTAATTTGTAACGAACAAAGTAATCCATAATGACTTTCATGTCCCAGCTGCTGCTGATTTGGCCGGAACCCGATATTAATCTTTTCATGAGTAACTTAATGCCCACTCAAACCCATTTGTTTCAAGCCTAGCAACCTCTTCAATTCCTGATAATCCTCCAAGGCGTCTGAAAAGGAGATGGCCTCGTGATCGATCCACTGGGTAGATTCTCTACTTGTATTTTCATGCCATTGTAAACACCCATTATATTTACTTGATGTATTCTGCAATACAGTTGTAAATTTCATTAAACAACTTAAGACTTAAGAGATAATTGTATAAGCAATTGTGTAAGCATGATCAGGGCATCTTAAAAGAGTTTCGTGAGAATCCAGCCTACTTTTCTGCTAGCCAAAATTAATTTTCGTTAATTAATTATTATTGAACAAAAACTCCCTTCAATCAACAAGGATTTCTTCCATCTTCCATTCCAACTTTCACGTAACTTATCTCCATTTCCATTCTGCCCCCAAAGCCTTCCGCCCATGGAGGAAAATTCAATGGGCTTCACTAAACTAGTTCTCTTTACATGCCAAAAAAAAAAGAAAGGACGAAAAAATCCTGGAGTATAATGTAGTTTCGAAACAGGACTTCTGAAAAGGATTTAAACCAGAAAGGAGCTTAAGAAGGCCAGTGAAAAGGAGAAGGGAAGGAAGACAGGAGGGGGGGCGGAGAAATTGAAAGGAAGTTTAAAGCTTATGTAAAAGACTCCAGCTTAGCTCTTCCGGCCAGTTAATTGGCCGCCATCTCCAGGCCCTCCGAGGAACTACTGTTTGACTCAACTTACTTCTTTGGATTTTGGCGATCCTCGTATCTCTTCGCGGATCAGGGTGGAAGTGATGTGAAATGGGCAGTCGATTTCAATATCTATAGTAATCCTCGGTTTATGTCATCATTGTATTGTATGCCTCCTTCAAAACGTCTGAAAAAAATATGGTATCTCCACCTTATAATTCTTAACACGCTGAGGCTCATTTTAAAATCAGCGAGTGCTTCCAAAAATTCATTTTTGTTTTAACCAATTAGTTGGTACATCAGGAGTTTGATCAAGATTTCATACTTACAAGATTTTTTTTTTTTATAAAATTGTAGTTTAAAAAAAAAGATTGACCCTGTAGCCATACTTTTTTTCCCAGTTCCGATTTATCTGACACCCAAAATATATCCTAAATACTAGATACTTATCCCTTAATATCCTACTAAAACTGTCACTGAATTCCACGAGCATTTTTATGGTTAGTAAACTTGTAATTCTAGTGATAGTTAAAATGAAATAACGGTATCACATAATAAAACATACTATTTATCAGGTCCTTTGAACTTCTTGTACCATAGATACCAAATCCACTATAGGAACATTTATGCTAGGGGTACCGAAAAATACCTTATATAACAGAGATACTACAGATATCAAGGATACCAAAGGAACCATAGTTATCAAGATACTTCTCAAGTGGTGGCCCTGATTACAGTATAGCCTTTTCTGCTTTGCATTTAAACCTTTTTTATTAATTTTACGATAAGTATTATAAGTATAGACGTGTGGTAGTCTGCTTGGATCTATCTGATAGAAAATTGCTATTCTTAAAACCTACCTTCCGGCCAAAACTTACGGCATCATTGATGATATTTGTTCAGAAAGAACAGCCAAGCTTTATAAATTTCTTCCGGAGGATCACAAATGATTGCATTGGATTCAAACTTTAGCAGCACATTGATTAATTATTCCATGTTACACGATAATTTATCAGCATTTCCGTCTCTCCTAAACCTTTACTAGTGGAATTATTAAATAGATTCTGGATAAGACGGTGGTGAATGGACAAAAGACCCCATAAAGGAGATGCGTGGAATACAAAATGGATTCCTGGAACTCCCTCCATGTCTCATATTAAATTTTAACGTTGTCAGTTGCCTCCATAAATATTACTTAATAATGTGGCAGTTTTCTTTTCAGTCCGCGCGTTGGCGTCGTAGTGTGAGATAAATAGACTGACAATTTTTATTAATTAAATTTTACAGGTCATCTTAAACTATAATGTTAAATTACAAAATCAAATATAATTATTATACAACTTAATGAAATGGTTTTAATCTTTAATTTTTTTTTTGTCCCTGCTGAATTGCTATTCTGTCCCGGGTCAAAATCCAGCTGTTACAGATAAATTATTTATAACTGTTATTTATTATAATTGTTTACAGCCGCGGATGGATCCTATGGTTTTTACAGATCCTCCTGGGGGTCACTCAGCCTCGATATGTTTGAAATTATTTTTTTGTTAACCTGTACCACTACTACCCTTGAACTCTTGGGTTCAATAAATAGTAATGACTAATCTGTTTCTTGGAGAAATGATGTGCAGGGAGCTGATTTGTACTATGTAACGCTCAACCGCCAGATTTCCCCCCTAATTTTGGGGCATTACCTTATAGAGGCTGGGTGAGCACCAGGAGGGTCCTAGATCCTATAGAATCTCCAATCGCTTACAGATTAAATAAAAGACTGCCAGCAACCGGGATTTGAACCCTTCGGACGTCCTTCGGGACAAGAACTCAGCACTCTAGCTCTGAGCCACTCCCTAATTGTACCCAAATAAGGATATCACCTTTGATTGAGCGTAATTTCGACTGAATCACTTAACTGTACAACCTTTGTCTTACACACAGAAAAGTCTCTACCATTTACTGAACCCAATACTGTTATAGTAGTACAACCTTATTTTTATATTAATCTTGTGATTAACTAAAATTTACAAACTATATATTATAATTCACCCTACTTAAAACAAGGACTGGTAAACTTAAGCAGGGTAGACTGAACGTAGTTGACAGATGTTACTAAAAAGTAACTTACAGTCCTAAAGTAAAAAAAAAAATCACGAAGAAGAAAATGGTGCGGGTGGAGGTCAAGAAAATTCTCTTATATAAGGAGAACTGTTTATTGTTTTTAGCAAATACATTCTAAATATAAGCAAATTTTCTTGACCTCCACCCGGACAATTTTCTTCCTCATACTCGTATATATAACGGAAACTAATATTGAAGAATACAATTAGTCAGGGGGTGGAGTCGATAAAATAACACTAAATGAGAAAAACATATTTATTACTAGTTCCAAAGTTTCGGGCTTCAATGTAGGTCATCTTCATGGCTAAGAAGGACAACAGAAAAATAACCTTAAGAACATCTCTGTAGTAAGAATTATAGAATTGCCGATAGAGTATAGACAAGTGGAGAAATATAACATAGGATAGTTTATGAAAGATATATAAGGATATTATTATTATTATTTGTGTATGACTCTTCAACTAACATGCACTTCGGGCTAAATGTGTCCATTGTGGTCCAGTCCTAAAAATACCTAACTTAGGTTTATACTTCTGTGAAATTTTAGATAGTCTTTAAAACTCAGTTCTTGAAGTCCCTTGTGTTCTCTAGGGCCAAGGTCGAATGTTCTCTTTCGACTTAGTGATTTACATTGAAAGAGAACGTGCCAGGGGGTTTCATCAGAGGGCACCAACTGCACCGAGGATCTTGTTCAATGCCCAAGCGATCCATGTTTCCTGAGTTTGCAGTGCCCAGTGATGGCTTCAACCATACTTACGAGTTCGGTTCTCGAGAGTGGCTTCTTTCTTGATTTTCTCAGAAAGTTTGTCATTAGGATCATTTATAAAAAGTTTGTCGGTTGTATCCTTCGCCAAGGAGAGGGAAACCCCGTACCATGGTTCTGGTCCTATATATAAGGATAACAAAATGAAAGAATGTGTGAACAGAAAGATGATAAAGAAAAGAAATGTAAAAAGTAAGATACTTGAGAAATTAAAAAGAAAGAATATGAAAAATACAGGAAAAGTTACAAACGTAAAACTGGTTAGACTGGTATGGAAAACTTAGTAAAATTACAGATAATGATATATAATGAATTTAAATAAACGTTTAAAAAAGTTATAAAAATTTAAATAAGTATTAATACTAAATATGATGTAAAGGTATAAATGTAGAAGAAATAAATAGAAAGTAATGTATGTAAAATCACGTAAAATGTCAGGTAAAGATATAAAATGTTTGATATTTATGTGTGGGAAGTTATATAAATATGAATTATATTAATAAAAAATGTGATTCTAATGTAGAAGAAATGTATTAGGAGCAAAGATAAAAAAAAATTAGTATTTAAATGATGATTACAATATGTGATGGATACCATGAGGTGAAGGGAGAAATGGGTTTGACGAATGGAAAGGAGACGGACGAAAGGAAAATATAAATAATTAAAATGGATACGAACCAAAGAGGAAGCGGGTGAACAAACTGTCAACTATATCTTGCCAGCTGACAAAAAGGAGCATCGGAAGTCTCCCTACCACTGTGCGGGGCCATCTCTAAAGTAAACTAGCTTTATTCAATATAAAAAAAATCATGTATTTCAAAAGCATTAAAAACATATAAATCGCTCCGCTCGACTCACTAACTTGACTACGACGACCATAGCACTTACTAAGATAAAGGCAAATACGATCAGACACTCGCTAACTCCTAGAACTACTAAAACTAGAACTATCGTAATTAAGTCGTAGTGGCGGCAACAATGGAAACTCAAACTGAATCTAGCACTAATTAGGTACAAACATTACATTTGCACTTCGATACGGCGCCTCTTCCCCTATTTACATTTACAGGTGATTCAGGTAATTGCGATTGGGGTTCCTATGCGTCAAAGGTTAATTATAATTAACAACCTCAATTACAAATACACTAGTTGAAAGGAGGGTATTCCTAATAATATAACAAGTTTATAATGAGTGGTATATAGTAGCGTTATAGGGAGCGGAGTATAGCAGTGAGTTGCCATGCCGAAATTCCTGGTTCAAATCCTGCTGCAGGCAAGACTTTTATTCAATCCTTTTGCAGCCCCAGATGGATCTGTTGGACAGGCTAAAGTCCAACAAAGAAATATAAAGTAACAACAAAAGCCTGGAGACCGACATCAGGGTAAGAAGACTTACCCTTCGATCATGAGGATAAGCCCTGAAAGGTTAATCCGGGAAATCTTCCGGCGATTCCTCTAGCGCAAGAACACAACGGGGTTTTTCAAGTAAATCAGGGTTGATATGGATTAAGGACTCAGACTGTCAGATAGAGAAACCTATTGAAAGTCACTGAACGATATAAAGGTCTTCGTGGAGAAAGAACGCCCAAAAAGGGGTTGTGCGTGGTCAGATGAAAGGAAGCGCAGACACGCGGAGCTCATGAGGGAAGTATGGAGAAAGAGGAAGTTGAGAAGGAAAACCTAAAGATGATATTCGGGGTGTCTTTAAGGCCTTTTTGATCAAACAAATAAAAAAATAAGACAAGTGTGCAGCACTTGTAACCAAGGGAACCCTTGTAACCAAGGGGACAGTGGTTTGCAAGTCAAATATTCTGGTCAATGATGAAGAGTATATCAAGGAACTTGAGGCCAATAAATTATATAAGTATTTAGGAATGCATCAGCATCTTAAAATTTCCCCAAAAAATATACAACCAGAGCTTTTAACAACCATCAAAATTAGATTACGAAAAGTCTTTAAAACTCAGCTAACTGAAAAGCGAAAAATCAAGGCCATAAACACCTGGGCTACACCTGCTCTCAGTTGTAGCTACAATATTGTGTTAATATACAATATTGAGTACCATAATAAACCAAACATCCTCTTTATAAAGATGAGAGATATAAAAACAACTATTATTGACATTTCAATCCCTAATTACAATAATGTCGGTTCTTCTGTGGGAGAGAAACTTCGCAAATATCAGGAATTCGATACTGAAATAAAAGAGCTATACCGAATGGAAAGGGTGGTGGTAACATCTATTATAATTTCCACGAATGGATTGGTTCCTGGAGGGCACTGAGAATCTGGGACTTCCGCTTGAGGTTATAAATGAGGCTCAAGAGAAGATTTCTGAACGTTTAAAGAAGAAAAATTAAAAGCAAACAATAATAACTGCAGATCGTTGGTCTTGTCCCACATCTCTGTTTTAATAATAAAATATTACAAAAAATAATTATATATAGATGAAAAATATATAATTACATATGTATGCTAATTATAATGTCAAATAGAAAAAGCATAGCAAATAATGTAACAAAATTAACTAAGATAACCTGTTTTAAAAAAATTATCTAGCTGTATGAGTGAAGCATGAATTATATAAATAAAACGCATGTTATAAAACACAGCATTCATTTATCAGTTAGAAAATTTAAATCTGAAAACTGAGTATGTTATTTACGATTTTTTGGGAATTGAAAGGTTATTAGGTGATTGAATATACGGGATTTGAAGGTTGAAAGATTATTTGAACGACGAATGGAAGAAGGTATATAGTTCCAAAGGATCGGATAAGGAAAGCTCTATCAAAAGCTGCTGTTCGGTGGCATGCTGTAAATAGGTCTGAGAGCCAGGAGCGGCTGTATGATCCAGGACCCACGTGGAGCTCACCCAGCATCTATAAAAGGTTATTAAAATAGGGTACCTAAAATAAGGGGGAATATCCTGGCAGTTGAGCGTGATCTAGGATAAATCACCTCCCTACAGAACCCTTGTCTAGGAAACAGTACAGTCTCTACCATGTACCCAGTTTTTTTTTAGGGAAGGAGATAAGTGAATATATCATTCAATAAAAAAAGTATACCAGTACCTAGTATGGCTATACTGTTCCTAAGCCGACATATGTGATTTGGCAGATATCCTATATTATCCATCTCCGGCTGCAAACATACTAAATAAAAGTCTTGCCTGCAGCGGGATTTTAACCAGGATTTCCGGCATGGCAACTGAGTGCTCTACCACTGAGCCACTCCGCTCCCTTTAAATAATTAGGAGATTTAATTGTTTTCTCTCCGTAAATCTGACACCACTTTTACACTGCAAAGTAATTAAATACACCTGTACTTAATAACTGTCATCTCTAGTGTCAGCTGAATTTTGTCTGCATTATTACATATTTAAGAACGGTTTAGTCAGTGTTTAGAATGTGGAGTTGGTGTGCGGAAGGTTACAGATTCAATTTCTGCGGTGACATGCAATTTTTAATCTTTTTACAAATTTAGATGTACCCTGGTGTGGCTCAGCTCTAAAAAGTGGGTACCGATAATTTGTGGCGTGATCATGGTTTAGGAAAAGTACTGAATCCAAGAACCCCCCCCCCCAATCATAGGTTGTAGAAGTTGGTTCATAAATAAATTATAGAATGAACACCTGTGAACCGCACTTCTCCCCGCCTAATATCTTAATACATTATTTATTCATTCCATTAATAAATTAGCTAGTTACTTTCCCATTGTTGCCAATCTTAATTCCTCGCAGTGTGGCCACAACACACGAACAACGTGATAGGGAACCATTACTTAAGGCGCCGTTATTTTCCTCAACAATGGCGGAATGGTACAATGGCCCTGATTTAAACCAATTGTTATCCTTTTCTTCTGTATACCTTCAGTAATTTACCTTTGGAGATAGAGTTCTCCTCAGTTGAATCGAATCAATCTCTACCACAAGGTGTGTTTTATAATTGTAATTGAAATTATTATACTTAATATTTTAATAATTCATTCACTCAATGAAAACCTATTTCCAGTCGGTTTTTTGGCATATAACTTTATTATGCGGATACGTTTCGACTAATTTGTCATTTACAATCCATCAAGAACTTCATTAACATCTCAGAAGAGTTATAAGTCATCTTTTTTCTTTTTTTTTTTTTTTTTTAATATTCATGTCATTAGCTAAAATCTTTTCTTGGAGGTCCATTGTCCTCCATGGTCCTTTTGTTTTAGGACAATGGACCTCCAAGAAAAGATTTTAGCTAATGACATGAATATTAAAAAAAAAAAAAAAAAAGAAAAAAGATGACTTATAACTCTTCTGAGATGTTGATGAAGTTCTTGATGGATTGTAAATGACAAATTAGTCGAAACTTATCCGCATAATAAAGTTATATGCCAAAAAACCGACTGGAAATAGGTTTTCATTGAGTGAATCAATTATTAGATAATGCAATCCAGTTTACATCCTTTCAAAATTAATATTTTAAGTGAAGACTTCTCAGCGACTTTTTCTATGGGAAAACATATGACTTCGCATCACCGACATGCTCGTAACGTATTGCGCGTGACCGGCGACTCTAGCGGCATGTGTATGAGTTATACGATTGGTTTTAATCAACTTAAGTTTAAAGTTTAGAATTCCATTGATATAAGAATAATTATTTTTAACTAAAAGGTCGTTGTGGGGTTGATACTGAAATAATAACTTAAAACATCAGTAACTGGTTGAACTTTTCGTTTCCCACAAAAGATTTTATTTATACCTATCTGTCCTGGCAGACCTTGTCCTGTCCCAGTTAGCTAAAACAAAGGACTTCCAAATTTTCTCTAACCATTACAATTATCAAGAAGAACCAAGGTCTATGGTACAAAACAATCATCAGACCTGATTTAACTTATGGATTGGAAAACTCTCCGTAAGAACCTTCTTCCGGCCTTAACAAAAATAAAGGGGAAAAATTAGCCGAATTGGTCGAACTCTTCTCGAGTTTTGCGCTTAGTAACACATTTGGCGATTCATTTTTATTTATATAGATATACAGCTGGGAACAGAATGGTTTGTATGGGAAAAGAAAAGTGTTGTTTTTATTATTTCTCTCGTCTGTTTTACAATTTGTTCCCTCCATAAGAACCTTCTTTGTGCCATATAAAAAAATAATCGAATTGGTCGAGCCGTTGTCGAGTTTTGCGATTAGCAACACATTTGTCGATTCATTTTTATTTATATAGATAGTTAAATGTCTTGTTTTACTATATGATTGAAACTACAAATGATCTAATATTTGTTGAGCTTGACGGTTATAACAATGCTAAAAAATAAAATAAATTTTATTATCATCAATGTAATACAAGTATTAGCTATAAATAATATAACTAACTACATACTGATTATTATTTCAATTAATTAATTGATATTTTTACTGAGCCTGTACAGTCCATTCGGTTTGATTAATAAATCGACGGTCCCTACGTACAAAGCGACATGTCAAAAACTGAGGTCGCTTGGTCGTAGGGACCGTCGAAATAAACTACTTGAAAACGTATAAAATTATTGTTTAGACTTTTAGTTAATAAATGGTTTATAATTTTAATTTAAAATTTAAATAATGCAGACTCCCCATGACTGCCTATTTATTTTTTTAGCTGTATCAGTAAAGCCCTTCGGCTCAGTACATCCTAGAGACTTCGAGATCACGCTTAACCGATAACAGAAATCAATAACAAAATATTTTATGGAAAAAGTTCTTTGATAAAAATATTTTTGACACATTAAGCAAAGCCTCGGTTATTAGATCGGTACTGTGTGTCTTCCTGTCGACGCCGACACCTTAAGAATTTAATGTATTTTCTTTCATTTAAAGTATTTTCTTTCCTTTCACATAGCTGCATCAACTTATGAAAATATATTGATAATTTATAAATTTCTATTTGAGAATAGTTTTAATACTTAAAAATATCCAATATATTTATTGTAATAGTATTTTGGTTGCCATTATTTATTGATTTTTTTCTTTTTTTTTTGTATTGATACTCTATGCTCTTAAGATGGTCGGCCTGGGAACTCGTATGTTATCGCATATGTCACATGCCTGTTGCCGATCAAGTCAGTCAGTTACGAGAGCTAGTGAAGTGTGGTCAGGGGGAAGTAGTCGCTCCGTATTGCTCAGTGCAATCGCTGCTTCCTTCCTCAGCCTCTTCTCGCCTCGTATTAGCACGATGCTACATTTATCTACACCCCTGTACCATGTACCAAAAAGGGGGTACGCAAGGGCGAGAAGAGGACACACTTCACTAGCGCTGGCTCCACATTAGGTAATCACAGTAATTTCATATTCATATTCATTTTCATTTTTTTGTGTAACAATAGTCATAATAGTCATAATAACATAACATAAAATTATGTTAGAAATAAAAGAATAACGTTTTTTACTCTTAATGTGCAGTTTCTTTTAAATACCCTAACCTGCTGGCACCGGCCAAATCAAACATTTTTTCTTCGACGGTCCGTGCTCAACCTTTCAACCTGGGAAAGGCAGACGGCCGCCACACTTCCCTTTAATAATATAAAATAAAACCGAACGAGTCGCTGATCGCCTATTTTATTATAAAAAATGTGAAGTTTTTTTTTTAAATTTATTTATTGATATTTACAACTGTATAAAAAAAAATACATCTAGTAAATGGGCTAAGCGATACAAAATGACATGTGAAAATGACATGTAGAGAAACTACCCACTGGTAGTACTCAAATCACAAGTTCAACTAAGAAGTCACGGGGCCATCTTCTTTTCAGACGCCTCGGAGGATTATCGGGAATTGAAGTGGAAGCTAGGTTTAAAACCAGAGGGTTTGAGTGGAAATGAAGTTTGTTATGAAAGGATAGATAGCGGTTTCGGGCCAAATCAGCAACAAATGGGACATTAAGGTCGTTATGGATGATTTTATCCTTAACAAAATAAGGAGCATTAAGGATTTTACGAAGGATTTTGGATTGTAGGGATTGGATACGAGATGAATTCGATGGCTTAGTGGAGCCCCAAAGCTCTACTCCGTAGGTCCAAATAGGTCGTATGATGGTCATGTAGATGAGTCTTTTGTAATAAATAGGGAGCTTAGAGCGTTTGTCTAGTAAGTGTTGAAGTAGCCTGAAACGTCGAGCGGTTTCTTGTCTTTTCAGTCTCGTATGAGGATTCCAGGTTAATCGTTTGTCAAGATGCAACCCTAAGTATCGGATCTGTTCTACAGGCACCAGTGGGATATTATTAAAGGATACTGAAGGGCAGGAAGTCATTGGTTTACGACGTAAGGTAAAAGTGATTTGATGCGATTTTTGAGAGTTTATTTTAATTCTCCAGTTTTGACACCATTCTTCAAGATCAGTGATATGGGATTGGAGGCTTTGGGATGCAATAATTGGATTGGTGTTGACAGATAATACACATGTATCATCAGCATACGTGGTAAGGATAGTATTAGGATGAGTTGGGATGTCAGCTGTATAAACTGTATAAAGGATTGGGCCAAGGATGCTACCTTGAGGAAAATGTGAAGTAAAATACAAAATTTGATAATGCGAAAATTATTTATATAACCATTTCAGGGGTAATGTAGGCTAAGGTATTTTTAACACGAAAAGTCAATCCTATTTTATGAAAGAGTTAATACGCTCCGCTGGGTATAAAAAGTGTGCTTATATATAAAAATAAACCTACCTGTAACCACTACGACCCGTCTGGGATTCAGTACATGGTATTTATTGATTATTTTATAATCATTATAAAAATTGATTTTTATTCAACAAAATTATAAGTGAGCACAATTAATTGAAGAATTGCTTTATTGATCATAAATAAAAGGTTTTATCAAAGCAAGGAAGAATTTCATGAATAATTCAACTTAAGGCGGGTGGGTCTTCGAAATTTTCGTGGTATTATGACGTCCGCCTCGGTCTCTCTTCTCCCTTTAAACTTGTCCACCAGCGTCAATAAGAAGCACATAATGAAGTCACTAGCGCCAGTATTTAGAAATATTTTTTGATGAGATTGGGCGTTGATAAATCCATATCCCATTTCTGACACTTTTTTAAAACCCAGTGACATGAAATGTTCCTGGTGCTTCTTGTAGTCACTTACGACGATTATACATTTAATATGGTCTGTTATTGCTTTATTTATCAAGACATCAATCAGGGCAATTTCGATTTCTGAAAAATAAAAAATATAACTGTTATTTGTAAAAATACAAATTTTTTATTGTGAGAGTTGATTAAATTGTGAATTTCATAGTTGGTAATTGGTTAATAATTATTAAATACTCTCCATGAGGTATAAAGAAGAAATGTACTCATTTGAAATAAACATTCGTCGATTGATTAATAAATTGATTATTTCATTTATATACCACACATCCTCTCCATTTTTTCATCCAATTTGGTATATTTTTCTGAGTAATGGTAGTCTTGAGTGCAGGCACAGAACATGGAACTAACTATATAACCAACTGGTTGGTTCTATGTTCTGTGGGTGCAGGATAGTTTTTAACCTATGAACGTAACGGTTGAACGGTTGAAGTTCATGGTTACCGTTGCACAGACCTCAAAAAACTACTAATGACTCCAAAGTCACCAAAAACCTTCGAAATAATGCACTATTTGAAAATAAAACCTGATTGATTCTTGAGTCATTAGTTTTTCTAAATGAGCCAGCTTTTTTGATCCACCCTGTACTACAATTTGTCGCATGCAAGGTATAGTAAGTACCATATAATGTATCTAATTATACTTGATAATATTAAGTAATAAATGTATCATCATAATCTATTAAAAACAAATTATAGAGAAGGATATAAATAAAACACCAACATTTAACTATCACTTACCAAAGTGGTTTGTGACATCCCGTGATGCGCACAATAGTATAATTTCTAGGTAGCTTTCCCCTTGTTCTAAAACTTTACTCAATGGTTCCTCGGCTAAATTGATAAGGCGGCATCTCAGCTCTTCCATATATTGTACGTCGGGGTCTAACTCCTGGAAAAAAATTGAGCATAAAGTTATCATCTCAAAAATTGTGTTTCTGCGTTTATATGCTTGACTTACTTCGTTCACAAATAAATCGGGTTCAACTTTCATAAATGACCGTCGTTCCATCACTACAAGCACTCCTAATACCCTTTCGGTTTCCACTTCTACAGCGGCAAGGGATTGTTCTTCGTACATTCGTTCTTCCATTAATGCGCCAAAACAATGCTTAGCCGTTGGTTTATCCGCTATCTCTAAATTGGCGCAAATGATACCGAAACGGCAATGTTGTTCCTGAAACGATACAATAGTAATTATTTCAATGTTTTACTATGATTCTAATAATACAATTAAACACAAATACCCGAGATTGTTGATACGATTCGGCAATTTCTCGTTATGTTTTATATGATGTTTAATTTATATAGTTTAGTATTTCCTATTACTATTAAGTAGCAGGGCCGATTTTTCACGTAAGTCCCCTAGGGGCTAGGAACAATCTGTCGCCCCTACGCTCACATTGAGCGGCGTTCGCAGAGGGAGGGATTAGGGGGACATTTGTAAGGGATTAAATTTATTTTTAAAAAAATGTTCATACTCACCAACATAAGATTTGTATTTTGAGTAATACTATCATAAAATAACAAGTAATAAAAAACATATCAATCGAATCAAAATAACAAAGAATATAAACGTATTTAGCGACTATAGACTCGTTATGTTAGATAATACAGTGGCTTCTTTTTTTTTTTTTTTCTCTTTATATTTTTATCTACACCTGTCAAAACAGTGACAATCAGCAGATAGTCTGACAGTAAAAAAAAAACAAGAAAAAAAACCACACACACAAAAAAACACAAAAAAAACAACAAAACATGATACAATGACTTGAAAGGCATGAAGAAGAACAGTACCCAGTGGTACCTCTCCCTTGGCTTGATTCAATTTCCTATGATAGCAAATCCCTCATCCACGTTCTTTTTAATCTCCTCCTAGTGTTCTCAGGCATGAGAGTAGAGGCCATTCGTTCTATTAACGGGTTTGGATGTCCGTGTAGTTTTTCTTGAAAGCGTTTGTAGTATGTTCGTATATGTTCGTCAACCGTTGGTATTTTTAAGTCAGTATGCAGAGTTTTGTTGTTGACGTACCATGGTGCTTTGGTGATAAGTCTTAGTACTTTTGATTGAAAAGTCTGCAGTCGTTTTCTGTGAGTCTGTTTAGCGATCCCGTAAATTTGTAATGCATATGTCCAAACTGGTTTTAGTAGGTAAGTGTACGTGTTTAGTTTCTGTCTTATATCTAATTTGGAGGTTTTCCTGAATAGTAAGTACATTAAATTGAGCTTATGGTTCAGTGATTGGTGTTTCATCTTAACGTGAGGACCCCATGTCATTCTCCTATCAAACGTTAGTCCAAGGTATTGTACTTTATCTGTCTGCGGGATAGATGAGTTGTTAAGGTAAATGGGACGGCATGTTTCACGTCTAAGAGTAAAAGTGATGTGTTGTGACTTTTCGTGGTTCAGTCTAATTTTCCATAGTTGGCACCACTCATTCAACTTTTGTAAGTTATGTTGTAAGTTTAGTGAGGCTTGCGTCGCGTCTTGATGTTTGGTGATTATGGCAGTGTCGTCTGCGTAGGTTGCTGTCAGTATGTCAGTACTTAGTGGAATGTCGTGTGTATATGTTATGTACAACAGCGGTGCCAGTATTGATCCCTGAGGCACGCCGGCTAAGCTCTGAGCCCTGTCGGACTGAGAAAAATCTGTCAGCAAGGAATGAGTGAAAAATTAGATAATAAGTGTGTGGTAGTACAGTCTTGAGTTTAAAGAGAAGCCCTTGGTGCCAGACCTTGTCGAATGCTTGGGCGACATCCAGAAACACTCCAGTTGCATATAACTTCTGCTCTAATGCTGTCGATATGTAGTCAGTTACTCTGTGTAATTGCTGAGTTGTTGAGTGTGATTTCCGAAAACCGAATTGATGATGAGGGATTATATTTTTGTCTGTCAGTAACTTTAATAATCGGGGATAAAGTAATTTTTCAAAAATTTTTGAACAAATGGAGAGTAAACTAATAGGTCTGTACGAGGAAGGGCTGCTAATATCTTTATCTTGTTTTTTAATCATGGTTACAAAAGAGTATTTCCACTGTATAGGGAATTTTGTTGTTCTAAGTATTGAGTTGTAGATTGTCGTTAAAAACAGTAGAGCTTTCCTAGGCATTTGCTGGAGCACCTCAGCATTTATTAAGTCATAGCCCGGGGCTTTTCTTTTTGGTAAGTGTCTAATTATTTCTGCTACTTCTGTGGGAGTGAATGAGGGCGGTGGCAGTGTTAGTTGTAATGGAATGTCAAGTGTGTTATTTACTAAGTTTTCGTGTTCTGTGTTTACAAAGTCAGTATGTGGGGTAAATACGGAAGAAAGATGGTCGGCAAAGAGCTCGGATTTTTCCTCGTCCGACACAACCCAAGAGCCATCTTCTTTTCTAAGGGGTGCTGACATCTCACGATATTTTAAGAGTCTTTTGGTATGCTTCCATAAACTTCCATCGTCTGTCGAAAGGGATTTAATGTAATTGTCGTAATTTGACCTGTTAAATTTGCTGATTTGGCGTTTCAGTTCATTATTTAGTTTATTAAATGTCCGTCTATCTGAAGGTTGTCTGTTTGTTTGCCAATTTTTACGAGCTCTTCTCTTGGCTCTGATCAGATCTCTAATATACTGTGGGTAGCTTGGTAAGTTATCTGATTTCCTGCACCTAGGTTTTGATGATGACCACGCTGCTTCTTGAATACTTCTAGTGAACTTCTCCACTGCCTCCTCTAGTTCTGTCTCGTTTTTTATTGAAACAGGGATTGTGAGGTCAGAGTTAAGGTAAGATCTATATAATCCCCAATCAGTTATACCCTGTGTGAGCGCAGGCCTTTTTTGTGCCTCAGAAGGTTCTTCGCATAGGGTCATCTGGACTAAAGAATGATCAGAGCAGAGGTCAGAACTCGTATTTACAGTCTTATATACTGTTCTAAGTCCTTGTGTAATAAAAAAGTCCAGTAAGTCCGGGGTTTTACGTCTAGAAGTAGGCCAGTAAGTGGGAGAATTAGGAGTTGAAGTATCTAATGCAAGTTCATGAAGAGCATACCACAAGTTCCTACCTCTTGGGGTACACAATCTTGAACACCAGCATTTGTGTTTCGCGTTGAAATCACCACCTGCGATAAAAGATCGACCTAAGCGTTTAAAAAACTCAGAAAACATCGAAGATGTAAGCTTGTACCTAGGGGGGCAATACACAGCAGCAACCGTTATGTTTTTATGTTTTGTATGTAATGTGATGCCAGTAGACTGTAAGTGTGGTGTGATGGGTAAGTGAATAGGATTGTGTTTTAATGACGATTTGATGATAATGGCGGTGCCACCGTGTGCCGTTTTGTCTGGGTGATCAGTCCTGTAATTAGTATAGTCTGGAATAAATACTTTAGATCGTGGCGTAAGATGTGTTTCAGTGATAAGTGCTATGTCTGTCCTTTTTTCATGTAAATATAAATCAAGTTCCGACCGGTGTTGCATCAGTCCGTTAGCGTTCCATAGGAGAATTGACAAGGAGCCAGCTGTTGAGAAATTAGGGGGCATGGCTGTTGCTCCAGGCTTGTGTGACTTGAGTTAGTTGTTGGAGGAGAATAAAAAGAGGGTGGATAAGGTTATTTAGGCCATTTAAAATTTTAAAAAGTCGAGGAGGAGCATTATCAATGGGGGGTACCGGCTGAGTAGTGTTATTCATTATACCTGTTGGAACATGATGTTGTGGTGTCGACTTCGTTGCAGGTTGACTCCTTAGTATCTGCTGATTGCCGATGTCGTTCTGCGGTTGTCCCAGACGATGGTGCTGTGAAGGTTGTCGTAGGGCTGGGAATTCCTGTGGGTCCGGTGGTAACTGAATTTGTTGAGGTGGTGTAGGTCGCTGGTGGTATTTCCTCGAGCTACGCTGAACCCTGAGGTTCTTCAATGTTTGGCAACCTTTATAGTTGGCAGGGTGTTGGCCGCCACAATTGGCACAGGTAGCAGGGGTTTCTCTAGTTTTTGTACATGAACTGCTATCATGATGCCCGCCACACCTTACACACCTTGGTGGGTGGTTACAGTAACCTCTGGTGTGACCATACTGCTGACACCTTAGACATAGGATGTCTTTTTTTTTCCGCGGTTCCTCGATAATTATTTTAGTATAATAAATGGATTTTATATCATAAACATTCTCTGTGAATGTTTCTTTAGTAATATCCACAAAGAACATTGGGAAAGGTGTTTTGAATCTGGATATAACGTTGGTTACGTATGAAGCTTCGTAACCTTTCTGTTTCAGTGCCTCCTTGATGATGCTAATCGGTGTAGTGTGATGAAGGCCTTTAATTACTATCCTCGGGCATCTGTCCTGTGGGAGCTGAAAAGTATGAAAATCCGCCCCGTCTCTTCTAAGGCTTGCATTTAATTTTCGATACGTTTCAGGTGTATCTGGATAAATAGTTACACCTTTCAGTGTAGATTTGACAATAAAAGTATTTGGTCCGGCTTTTTCTTCTAGGAATGTAACTAGTGCTGAGAAATTGTCTACACCATTAATATAAATTGGGGGTGGTTTCTGGTTTAAGACTGGTTTTGTGGAATTTTCTGATGGTTCGTCCGGTGTTGAGGTTAGGGCTTGAAATTTATTGTGTGTTGGAATTGGCGTTTGTCGTTTCTGTCTTGTAAGGTCCGGTTCAATTGGTAAAGGTCGTTTTCGGCCAGTAACAAGCTCCCAGGAACCAGTATTGTTATTATTACTACTTAAATTTAAGTTGTCCGACTCCATTTCACTTACCGCCTGCGAAGAAGTAGACGCTTCGCCCATGGCTGGCGATAAAAACCGCACTTTTACCACTTTAATCTTAAATCTAATCTGTACGATCAGAATACAACACTTTTTTAAAAAGAAATATAAAGTATTAAAACATAAATTGAAGTTAATTTAGTGACACATAAAACTAACCTGTTTCACTATAACTTCGATCATATGTCTCTACAGTGGCTTCTTATTTTCAAATCTTAATCCTAAAACAATATCTCCGTACTGCCTCCTCTGATATAATATGTTAGGTAAAATTACTTAAGCACAATGTTAATTGTAGAAGCGGCTGACCTTAAATACGACAGAGAGCAAGGCAGCTCCTCTATCTAATATTTATTAATGATTTTTTGGAATATTTTTTTTTTTTTTATATAAACTTTTATTTTGATGAATATTTGTCTTCCGGGGGTTTATTTTTTATAGTCTCCTCTTGAATGAAAATAGCCCTTACAATTCAAAGAAATGAAATGCCCTTACATTTTACGAAATAATTCAATAATAAATGAAATGGCAAGTTATTTTCGATTTATTTTTGGCACATACTGCTAATATCATTTAACTTACCTCCACAAGTTTACGTGATTTGGGGATGAATACCTCATCTAATGATTGCATTTCAACCGTATACGGGCACGTGAAGATATCGAATTTCTTACGATCGTGGACGAAGTACTTGCTACGACATTCTATGATTTGGTATTCATCTAAGTTGTCATCCATCGCGAATAATTACCTTTGTTTAGTTTGAAATATATCGGAAAATATATTTATGAATATTCTCACTATTTTATTTCTATAGTTTGAATTACAACAATACATTAAATGCAATATTGTTTTTATAAGCAGACTCATGTAACAATTAAAATTAGTATTTATAAGTCACGCGACTATCAATGTGGCTTTAGGCCCCATAGGAGTACGATAGACCGAATATTTGACATCAGACGAGTGCTAGAGAAATACCACGAGTACAACATAAGCCTACGCTTGACCTTCATATACTTTAAATAAATCTTCGATTGCACGGAGATTCTTGGATATGCCGGTGACATAGAAGATCTCGGAAGAATCTATAATGTCCGAATGTAAAAAAGTTGGTCTAGATATAAATTAACAAAAAAACAAGAAACAAAGTACACGTTTTTTCGACATCTGAACCAAGAACGTTGGCTGATTTCCGGTTCAATGATATTACTTTTGAACCATTTGAACACTTTGCATACCTGGAAGTAAGTATTAATTGCGAAAACAAGGTGAGCGAAGTGATAAGTAAATGGAACATTACTTGGAATAGAGCATACGGTCTTTCAGCCATTATCAAATCGACACTTCTTTCTTTAGCTGCCAAGATAAAGCTTCATAAATCCGTTGTCAGATCGGTCGCCTACTACGGCGCAGAAACCTAGACGGTGAAAATTAAGGTTTAGGAACGCATTAGGAGTGGATGAAAAAAATATTCTGAGGCGTATTTTTGGTCCGGTTTGTGTCAAGGGTGTATGGTGCAACAGATATAATTGGGAAATGGACAACTTGATAAAGAATGAGAATATACCACGCTTCAAAAAAAGAACGGAGAATCAGCTGGATCGGACATGTGCATAGAAAGGAATATGATCGGATGCCGAAGAGATAATGGGAGAGAACCTGTCGGGGAAACAAAATGGGAGGCGATGGCTGGATGACATAGAAAAGGATCTGGTTAGGCTTGGAACAGCAAGATGGAGGCAGCTAATGCTGGATCATGATCTATGGAATAGACTGATACTGGCCTCCTGTAGGTCCTGTAGGCCTAGTGCCGATCAAGTCAGTCAGTTACGAGAGCTAGTGAAGTGTGGTCAGGGGGAAGTAGTCGCTCCGTATTGCTCAGTGCAATCGCTGCTTCCTTCCTCAGCCTCTTCTCGCCTCGTATTAGCACGATGCTACATTTATTTACATCCCTGTACCATGTACCAAAAAGGGGGTACGCAAGGGCGAGAAGAGGACACACTTCACTAGCGCTGGCTCCACATTAGGTAATCACAGTAATTTCATATTCATATTCATTTTCATTTTTTTGTGTAACAATAGTCATAATAATATAATATAAAATTATGTTAGAAATAAAAGATTCACGTTTTTTACTCTTAATGTGCAGTTTCTTTTAAATACCCTAACCTGCTGGCACCGGCCAAATCAAACATTTTTTCTTCGACGGTCCGTGCTCAACCTTTCAACCTGGGAAAGGCAGACGGCCGCCACGCTTCCCTTTAATAATATAAAATAAAACCGAACGAGTCGCTGATCGCCTATTTTATTATAAAAAATGTGAAGTAAAATACAAAATTTGATAATGCGAAAATTATTTATATAACCATTTCAGGGGTAATGTAGGCTAAGGTATTTTTAACACAAAAAGTCAATCCTATTTTATGAAAGAGTTAATACGCTCCGCTGGGTATAAATAGTGTGCTTATATATAAAAATAAACCTACCTGTAACCACTACGACCCGTCTGGGATATAGTACATGGTAGAGACTATACTGTTTCATGGACAAAGGTACTCCAAGTAGGTGACTTGTATTTGGTCACGCTCAACCGCCAGGTTTTCTCCCTTAATTTGGGTACCCTATTTTTATAATAATTTATAGAAGCTGGGTGAGCCCCAGGAGGGTCCTAGATCCCATATGATCCATCTCCCGCAGCAAACAGACTAAATAAAAGTAACTGCCTGCAGCAGGATTTGAACCAGTATTTCCGGCATTGCTACTCAGTGCTCTACCACTGAGCCACTCCGATTTCGGGTATATAAATATAGTGCATATAATTTTAAACATTCCGTAAAAATTAAGTTTTTCCCTTATTCTTTAAAAGTTTATTAAAACAGTTTAAGTGACCAAGGATTAAATTTGATAAAATTAAAATTAAACTTCTTTTCTGCCCTGTTGATGCTAGAACTACTGAGATGTATTCTAGTTTATATGCTAATCCTTAGTTGGAGATTATAACTTTTATTTTTAAACACACCAATTAATAAGTAATTAAGGAACTACTAAATATAATTAAGGAAATGAAAAGGAACAGGAAAAGACATCAAGGCGCTGAACATCATGAGTTTCTAGACATCTTTCATCGAAATTGTTGCGATATACAAAAGTTCATCCGCCATGAGCAATCGGAAAACCAATTTCGCGGTAGTGAATTTCAGTCAGCTTCATTCCCTTGATTTCATCATCCCCTACAACCGTGACTCCATCAAAAATAATGAAATGTCTTCTGAAAAAGTTTTGAGAAGTATTTAACTATTGGAAGACCAGGGAAAGGGTAGAGGTAAAATAATTCTAGGATTTAGGATTTCAAATCAATTCACTAGAATATAATGTATTTTAAAGTTATTTCTTACTGAGAATGTAGAAATGAATATGACAAGTTTTCTTACTGTGAGTCCAACTTAAGGAACTCGAGATACTGGGTCAACGAACCAAAAAATAAATAAAAAATACATTTTTCCTAAAATGAATTTTATGAGACTGACGATGTCTTTCCCTGTCATATTTTATTTTGAATAAAGTTACCGACTTATTTTCCTCATTCCTCTGTGTTTATTTAGAATTAATCCAAATATTTCAGTTTTATTAACCCTAGAAAGATATCTACATTTTCTGGACGCCGACTGAGTTGGCGGGAACGGTCAGTGCAGCCTTGTGCAATTTAAAAATGTTAGCGCACTTTCAAATTCATTGATGTCAAATCGACGTAGATTATCTTTCATGGGGAGTAAACGTTAGTTATTTTTTCGCTCTTAAGAATACTTTACTCGCACTTTTGTCCCGAAATTTAAAATTTATCGTTTAAAAAATTATAATTCTTCTAGTCATAATTTTCAAAGTTAGATTTAATAAAACTCATTTATCATATTATGAACATACTAAAAACAGACTTGGGTCTCGACCGTGACTCATTTGGCAAATGTGTCGAAACTTTTTTTTTTCCCCTACCTGCCATTTCTGGCATAAGGGGTTTGGCAGTGGCGGGTTAGTGCGTTGGGTTTACGCACGCTCACCGCTGTCAATAATCAACTATTTATTTTATTTTATTAATTTATTCATACATAATACGCGGGGGAGGTACTATATATTTGGTGAGTACATTTAATTTAATTTAATTATTCAGTGGTGCTGCCCGGTGCACGGTTGTGCACCTTAATGTTGGGGCAGCAAATTTTAGGCCTCCTTGCAAGTCCCCATGTGTCTGGTCCGTTCCTCCATCTCTCTCCTCCTGGGGAGCCCACTCCTCGTCTGGTGGCTCCCAGTCGGTTGGCCGGATCCTGCCAAGGGTGGAGTGTGCAGGCCCGACCACGTCCTTCCACACGTAGACAAATTCCCTGAATAAGAAGTAATTGTCCTTCTCCATCAGACGGGGGAAGTCTTCCTCGGCGAGGGCGAAGATCCCGGGTTTTTTCGACAACCTGGCTCGGTGTCCTTCCATTGAGGTGCAGAAGACCACTGCGTGTTCTCCTGTGTCACCGGGGGTCGATCTCACTCCTATGCTCACTGAACTTTCCCCGGAACCTTCCGTGTCCTGTCAGAATCTGCGAGACCCAGTATTCCGGGAGGATCCAAGTGGCTCCCAATCTTCAATGGACGGTGAGGAAGAACTTCCTCGTTGCGGAGCCAGATGTGTCCAAACCCAATGTTTCCAAACCACCTCAGCTGCCGTTTTTGCAAGGAATCTTTAATTTCTCACCCGGTCTCTTCTTGTTATACCAGCGACTCTGGGGAGGTATTTCATTTCCACCGCCGTAGTTCGGCTTCCATGCATCTCCGTTGCGACCCTACTCTCATATCCGTACATCAAGGTAGGGCGAAATACTGGTTTATAAATATGGAGTTTTACTTTTATACTTAACTCTCGTTTGCCCATAATAGTGTTGCAAATATGTTGGCTTGGTAGCTTTTATTAATCTGTTAGAACTTTCTTGGTCTTTCGAAATAAAATACGAGTTTAGAAAAAAGTTTCTGTCAAGGAATCATATGAAACATGACAAAGATACAGACACAAAACATCCTCAAATCTCAAAAATAACAGCCCAAATACACACAAAAACTGTGAATAACAATAACCATAATATAACCAATAACTACCAGATTCGCAATACCACCTTTTTAGTGATTGAGTCGCTACAAACCAAAAAAAAAAAAAAATAGAAAAAAAAAATTGTCATAGTTGATTGGCTCTATCATTTACTGAAACTACTTTATGGCCAGGGGAGAGGAGTGGCTCAGTGGTAGAGTACTGAGCTGCCATGCCAGAAATCCTGGTTCAAATCCCGCCGCAAGCCATGATTTTTATTTAGTCTGTTTGCACCGGGAGGTTGATCATATAGGATCTAGGACCCTCCTGGGGCACACCCAGCCTCTATAAAATATTATAAAAATAGGGTACCCAAAATAAGGGGGAAAATCTGGCGGTTGAGCGTGACCTAGGACAAGTCACCTCCTTGCAGAACCGTTGTCCATGAAACAGTACAGTCTCTACCATGTACTGAACCCCCGACCCTTCATGGGTTGTAGTGATACAGGTTGTTTGTTTTTTTATGGCCAGACCCAGAATCTATTCAGACTGTCGTATAAAGAAAAATTCCTACCTTGAGATTTCATCTTTCTTCCGATCTGACCACGACCCCTCTCGCCTGGAGTCTTCAAACTCTGATTCAGTGAAAAAATCCGCTCATTATTAAGATTGATTCCCGCGAGCGTATTCAACCCACTCCTGTAAGGCGCTGCGCCCTAGCGGACTCATTCGACTAATTTCTCTTTATCGAGAGGGATATTTTATAAAGCCCGACCCCTTCCGATTCACGACTCTGCAATTTTTAAAAACTGCTCGTGAGATCTGATCGGGTTGCAACTCCTCGATCACTTGTGAATTTTTTCCTTATCGAAACAATTTCTTATTCTAAATACTTTTTTTTCATCATTTTATTTCTAAATGAAATTTAACTGTATTATACTAATACAACAAGTAAACAAGATGAATTACACATATTGTCATGCATAAAGACAAGTAGAGAAACTACCCAGTGACAGTACTCAAATAAAAAGTTCAACTTAGGTCACGAGGCCATCTTGTCTTCAGACGGCTCGGAGGATTATCAGGAATTGAAGAGGTTGCGAGGTTTGAAACTAGTGGGTTTGGGTGGGAATAAAGTTTATCATGAAAAGATTGATATCGGATTCGGGCCATATCAGCTACAAATGTGACATTAACGACATAATAGATTACTTTATTCGTAACAAAGTAAGGAGTTTAGAAAGTAGGGAGTTTGGTTTGTAAGGATTGAATACGAGAGGAATTTCGGAGCTCTACTCCGTAAGTCCAAATGGGACTAATGATTGTCATGTATATGAGCCTTTTGTAATAAATAGATAGATTTGAGCGTTTGTCTAGTAAATGTTGAAATAGCCGGAAAATGCGAGGTGCGTTTGTGAAGGTGTAGTCCTACGTACCGGACCTGTACACCTACAGGAATCAGTGGATGATGAATGATGCATGGATGATGAATGGTACAAAAGTTTACGACGGAAGGTAAAGGTGATTTGATGGGATTTGTGGAATTTATATTAATCCTTCAATTTCAACACCATTTTCAAGGTCAGTGTATGGCATTGATGAGTATGGTATGCTATAACTGGATCAGTGTTGACTGATAACAGACATCATCCGCATACGTGGTAAGGGTAATCTAAATACAAATTTAAATTTTACTTAATTACAAAAACAATTTTTCTGAAGAAAAATATATTTTGCTTCGGAAGATTTCTTGGGCGATTTTATCGAGTTAATACCGATTCGAAGGATGTTTCTTCCTCGCAGCATTACGGAACTAAAACCATAATAGGATTCCCGCACTCTGTTGCTCAGAGATCCGATGAATCAATCATCCACAACCTCCATTAGTATAAGTAGGAGGGAATAAATGCAGTAAAAGGGAAATGGAAGTTAGGGAAAAAGGGAGAAAAAAAGGGAAAAAAATAAAAGGATAAAGGGTTTCCAAGCGACCAATTAAAAGTGAATCGATGAAAAACATTGAAGGGTCTCGTTAGTCCATAGGACTCGTTGCTCGATACCTTCATCGGGTCGTTACTGTCTGTAGTAGCTCGCTAACTTATTTATTTACTCTGACAGCCCATAGAAAATAGTAATGGAGTAGTATAATTAAATAATTAAAATAAATTTAATTGTATATGGTATATAATAACTAGAAAAAATGATTCAAAGGCTGTAAAAGAGAAAGGCTGAGAGTTTTCTGATCCCACAGGGTCGATAGATAGCCTTTAACATTGTAAAAATTATATCCAACAATCTTTCTCGAAGCTTGGACCTAGAGATGAGTAACTCTGGCAACCTTAAATATTGAGCTACCTCGCTTCATTTACAAATATATTCCATATAAAACGTATTTTATAGGAAAAAAATTTCTTCTTCTTCGCACAGTCCATGGAGGATCTTGGAGATATATACCTTATTTGGATACATATCAATTTTTACGAGAAGCGAGGAAATAGTTGACTGGAGGATCTTGGTAAGGAATGAAATAGTTGGGAGTCCAGTCAATTTAAACACTAAATAAGTGGATGCTTATTTTATTTTGTGCCGAGGTTTCGACCCACTTTGTGGGTCATCTCCAGGGCTAAGAAAGAAAACAGAAAAAACTATAAAAATACATTGCAGTACCAAGTATATGATATTATAAAAATAAATGTAGAGTAATAAAAATTTAGAATATAAAAAAGTGGGGGATATATATGAATAAAAATATTACAGAGTAAATGTACAGATAGGTGGTGATGTAAAAATTACAAAGATAAAAGAAGGAAGTAAACAGAAAGTTTACAAAAATAAAAAGTATAATCATCAGAGGTGAGATGTAAAATTATGGAGAAGCTAGTAGAATGTAGATAAAATATAAAATGCATGATAATAGACTCCTAGAGAGTTTACATAAGTAAAATAAAAGAAAATGTAACAAAAATGATCTCAAAGAGTAAATAACGGAAAAAAAGTAGAATATCTAGATATATAAAGATAGATAACAAGGTAGAAAAGTAAAATGAACATAGATATTAGAAAATATAAGTAAGGGGAGTTTTAAAATGTATACAAATGGAATGAAGTGTGAAAATATAAAATATGATGTAAATAAACTAGAAACGTATAGAAATTTAAGTAAAAATATGGTTTGAGAATGGAGATAGAATATAAAATTATGAAATAGTTCTGTTAATTAATAATGAACTCGGCACAAAATAAAATAATTACCCACTTATTTAGTGTTTAATTTTACTCCAACCCCAACTATTTCCTTCCTTACTTATACATTTTCGCGCTCGTCTCTATGTTCTCACCCCCAGGAGCCTAAGGTTTCCTTCACACAATCCAGCCATCACAGTCTCTTTCTGCAGCTGGACGTCCCTCCAGGATCAGCTGGTGAACCATATAGGTTCCTGAATTCTTGATACGGAAGCGATTTCTTTCTTTGCCGTATACTCTTCTAAAGATTTTTTCCTCCCAAAAAAGGAAAAGAAGTTTAAGTACAAAAAAAAAAATAACGAATATAAGTGCGAATACCTTTATTAATATTAAACCTGATGGTGAAGCTTTAATGTAACAAGAGAAGTAACAGTAATACCCTTGAGAAAATAATCTTCTAAAAAGAACATTAAAGAGAATAAAAGAAAAACGATGGATTCCATCATTACTGACTTTAGCTCCTTCCTGCCCCCCCACTCTTCTTCCCACCCCCCCGAATCTATCTCAAAGAGGCCACGAAAAGCAATTGCCTATCTTTGGTGAAAGTTTGACGACCTGAGGTATATATTAAATCGATCTTTATCCAAAAAAGGTTCTAATCATTCTTAAATCGATTCAATATATGCTTTCTCTTATATATTTTATTATAGTATTATTTATTCCTTGATTTGCATCGTAAACGTGTCCAAAAAATTTCAATAACACGTTGTGAATTTTAAATAAACATTAAGAGTGTGTTTTTCTAGTAACGGATGAAGAAAAAACTGAACCTCTACCACCGATGATGGTACATTGAAGAGACGGTAATGATTCTAAGCAAACTTAATCTTATCCCTTCAATAAAGACAATCCAGTTTATAAATTGTTGTTGAGTCACAGGAGGGTCTACAGATCCCAGAGGGTTCATTCATGTAAGTTGACAAAATAATAATTTATTTGTCATAGTTGAATTTGAACCAAGAACTATCAGCATGTGCTCCCTGCTCTCCAATTTTGGATGCATTATTATTTCATTTTGAAAAGCTTGACAATGGAGTCTGTGAAGATAAAGGTATATACATTCATCCCATTAAGCATTCTTTATTGTGCTTAAAAACAATCTGTGACATATGAAAACACATATGTCGTTTTATACCTGTTACGGTAACTAACGTGACTTTTTTATAGTGATTTCTTTCTTAAGACTGGGAGTAAAAGAATTATTCAAGTACAGTCAAAAGCTAATAGATAAAAGATAACTTGATAAGCCACAGGGATAATGAAAATGTTTATGGAAATAATGTGAATAAAAAAATACCATGTTTTTAAAGATAGTCCAAGGACACGAAAGCAAGTAACAGTTGCAAATAAGAACGGAAGTGGAACGTTAAACTAATTTGGTGAGGTCTGGCACTTTCCCCATCATTTCACTGAATCAATATTGCCACGGGATAAAAAACTAATGTGACGTAACTCATCTGACAAACTCGTGGATAACTGTACTTCTGAGGAATTACACACTTAATCTTGAAATAGGGTTGCCTCATTCAAATACTTAAATTCCAAAAGAGAAATGATAACCGTTAATTTAAAAGAAAGCTATCCAGTACTAAACTAATTATTGAAAATTTTGATTTGAGCCATGGGGCAGTATCTAACGGGACAAAATTATGACATTAGCTTAAAGCAGCTTTTTTGTCAATGAGTTGAGAAATAAAGATATTTATGGCTCAGAAATGTAACTTGTTTAACCAGTTTAGTTGTTCGAAAATATGAACTATTAACGGAGAACTGAAGGTGGCTAGGTGAGGGACAGTGAAAGTGGCAATAGTTTTGAAAATGACCTAAAACAGAATAAAATGGCCGAAAAAATTAGGAGAAATCTATACTTTTTCCGAACTTTTAAAATGGACCATAGATTCTAATTACTATCACGGAATCCCATGTCAATTGGATTATTAAAAAACATTTTCTGTATTTGATTTGTTATTAATTTTTAAATATTTTTATTTGAAAAGCATCGTAAAAATGTGAGAACGCGGGGGCTTGGGATCAGTGAAAAAAAAGTACATGACCACGACCGAAAAGCGTTCTTGATTGGGGCCAGGATAGCTCAAATGGTAGAGTTCCAGACTAGCGATCTGGGTGACCCGGGTTCGAGTCTGGTCCTAGACATATCTATTCTTTTCAAATAAAAACATTTTCGTTAACACTACCACCACCATCACTTTGAATTACTAAATACGCCTAGAGATGATATTGTTAACTACATAAGTGGTTTTAGACGAAACCTCATAAATCCATCAGCCGCAAAATGATGTATGACACTTTGATTGAACAGAGTTTACCGAAGAAGTTAGGTAATCTGGCAGAAATGTGCATGACCGAGCATCAAGTTAGAATTGGTAATTAATTTTCGTAGAAGTTCGAGGTTATCTCGAGACGTTTCGGTCTTATCTGTATCTACTATTTAATTTAGCATTAAAAGATGTCATCAAAAAGGTGAGCGGTACCAAAATATATATTTATATGTATAAAATGCCAAGTGTAGTGATAACGGAGAAATCAGAAAAATAAGTACTATAAAGTTAAAGAAAGCTGGTACTTAAATATTATGTGCAGATAAGGAGGTGATAGACAATATAAGTTAGATTAAGCTCGAATATGACTATAAATTTAGGTTATTAAGGTCCATTGGTTATTAGAAAAAAAACCAATTTGACTGGAAACAGGCGTGGTTAAAGAAATGCCAGTAGAAATGTATTCGAAATAGTTCATTGTAAATTACTGGGGCCCATTTAAAAATATGTAAATTGAGTCAATTTAAATTAAACAATAATTAAACTACAAGCATTAAATACTGAAAATTTCCACATGTCCATCGTTTGGATCTAGAATTGAAACGAGTGGATCGAAAGAAGCAAAAACGTGTGATGATATTTACACTGTAAATGTAAATTATTCAATATGTTAACTGCTATAAAAAGACCCTCTGGGACCTCCAAACACTTCTGGGGCTCATCTTACATCAATAAATTGTGTACCCTAGGTAAAAACCAGGCGGTTGAGAGTAGTTTGAGACAAATCACCTTTGTCTAGAAGACCTAGAAACATTATAGTCTCTACCATGTATTTTATTGTACCCAAGCCTTTCATGGGTTGTTGTCGTACAGGTAAATACAAATAATAGAAAATCAGAAAACACTCTTGGAGGATGGTGTAGATACTTTATTAATATTTCTGATAAAATAATTATTTTTACCATTCATTAGTGATACTGTTAATTTAATAATCAATGAACAATGTTCGCTTAGAGCAATATTAAAGGTAATAGAATGAAATATGAGCTTCAGTGCTTGAGAGTAGAATAACATAAATGAATGTAGAGTATAAAGATGCCTTAGAATATAAAATAATATAAATGTAAGAATAAACAAATAAATATGAATAATAAATATTAGTTTGGTTACTTCTAATGATAATAATAATTTGAAAAAAATAGTTAGGGTAATTCCATGTAAAAGTCTACCGTAAATGAAAAAAAATACGGTTTTTTATGGTAAAAATAGTTTAGTATGGTGGCAACACTGTAGTACTTTTAGTTTTCACTGATGGCAACTCTTTTTTTTTTTTCTTTTAGTAATACTGACGTTTTTAAGATGGCGTCATAAACATTGACTGCTGGCGCGTTTTGCAATGAAGTTTTAATTACATTTTAAGTTTCAGTTAATATTTTATTACTCGTGTTTATTAAAAAGTTGAGATTTTAATTATAAGTATTAGTTAGTTGAAATTTTGTAAGTGACGTTTTAATGTTTTAAATTGTATTCAAAAATAAACATTTTAGTACAGTTTTATATATTTAAAATGGTTGATGAAGAGCCTAGACTGTATACCGTAAAATTAGTTTCTAAACTTTCTTTGAAAAATACAATTAATTATTTTGGATTCCAAAGTGAGGGTAGTGTCAGTCACGTTTTGGGCTGTAATGTCAGTGCGGATTTCTTTTGTTAATAAATTTGATTTTAAAATATTGAGGTTCTTCATTTTATTATTTTCCAACAGTTTGTTTCAACTGCAGATACAATTTATAATTATACAGCCTGCCCAGAGGAAGATATTCGAAGTTTAAAAACACTCTCAAACACGAGTTCCTATGGCATGTAGTGTCAGTCACATTTCCATTTTGATACATAAGTGATAAAAAAGTTTTATGTTGACATTTTTTACTACAGAGGGATAATTGTAGAACCAACTATATGATCATACTCAAACTAAAATCGATGATATAGTATTATACATAATATGAAGCAAAATAAGACCCATTTTGCGTCAAATGTAGAGTCAGTCAGATATGGAATTACCCGTTAATATTTTAACAGTTGAGCTTCGATTATTCGAAATTCAATTATACAAACTACGATAAATTCGCAGAAATGGTACAATTAGACTTCGACATTTCCATTTCAAGAAAATATAATTAAAGACTATTTTCTTTAAAATTTAACCCGTCAGTTCCCAAATGTGAACCACTTATGAACTTTAATTTTTTTTACTTATTTATGCTTATTGATCTCTAAGAAGAATAAATAAACAAGTTTTAAATTTTTCTATGCATTAATTAATCCGCTGGGAAGGTGCCCCCTGTAGGGTGCATTGGGCATCCGGATAACAAAATCACTCAATTTCATAAACTAAATCAAATTATCCTGAATAATAGAATTGAATCAATTTACTTTTTTTTAAATTTATTGTTGTGAGATGTAGGGATATAAGTTAACAAAAATCAATATAAATATATATTTGTTTATTTCACTTACATTTACCTAAAAGTAAAAAATATGAAAAATATCATGTCGTATAAAATAAAATCAAGGAACAGTCCTACTAAAAATAAAATAAATCCTTACTTATTAGCAGCGTTCAGAACTGTAAAATATTCTCTGACTTTTGAAAATTTATCATTTTTTTGGGAGCTTATTGTTGTCGCAAAGTATTTTTGGATTTCGAGGAATCTATTTCTTCTCACACTTTGGGCTACTGTTTTGTTATAGGTATCACTTTGAGTCTCCCAAAACATTCTAATATATTTAATTGTCATGTAACCCGTAAGTAACAAGATACTTACAACAATTTTCATTTCTTCTACACTTACGTTCAGAGCATGATTGTGCCTCAGTGACCAATGCACCCTACAGGTGATGCTTACGTTTGGATTGGCTCTGAAGTTTTATTTTTGGTGGCTTATATATAATATTGCTACCATTTGTTCCAGAAAATGCCCACCTAACTATAAATGCAAAAATAATTTGAGTTCTTAAGTTTTTCTCGTCATGGTGAGTGAAAAGAGAAGAAAAATTGTCAACACCAACAGAAACCAGAACACTACTGAGTTTGAAAGATTATATTGTCTAGACCACACCTGATATCAGCTCCAAATGTGTCCTACCCTTTGACCTAGTTCCAGTAGTACACAAAAACATCGCTATAACCTCCAAAAAAAATTTTTTTTATAGCACATAACAAAAAAAGTGACTGCACCCTAGGGGGTGCATTGGGAACTGACGGGTTAATTTTCTGGAAATATTTCTTAATACTTACTTAAAACCTGTACCTTTACAACTGATGAAGGGTTTGGGCCTCAGTACACGGTAGAGACTATGTTCGAACGTATTTATAGATTTAATATTATATTATGTTCATCCCCTGCACTCAATACAGAGCACGGCGCAGCTTATAGATAAACCAACAATAAAGTTAGGTCGTTGGGTTGTGTAGAGTCACTACGCCGTGCGCCTCTGAGCCTCAACCGCTAGGCTCCCTCGGGTGGGAACATCCCAACACCACGAAGGCTCAAATGCAATTACTAACCTGAAAAAAAAACCTGAACCACTACAACCCGTGAACAGGTCTGGGCTTCAAAACATGGTAGAGACTGAATTGTTTCTTGGACAATAGTTGTGCAGGGAGGGGATTTGTCCTAGATCACGCTCAATCACCAGATTTTTCTCCTTTATCGGGTACCCATATCTTACAGATCTATACTTGCTATTATCCTTAGAATAATTAGGGACTTATCTACCATGAAAAGGAAGTCGAGGTTGAGGCAAACTAATATTGCAACCCTCTTTGTGTTATAACCTTGATAGATCTTTTTAATGTGTTCATATTTAACTCGCATACTCTCTAGTAAAACAAATATTTGTTAACACTAAAATGGTGATTATTTGAGTTTTTCTTTTTCTGATTCATATACATAGTATATATAATTCATATAGTACAACTTCTTTTAATTTGAAAGAAATAAATTTTTAAAATGTTTTGAAGATTCGGTGGATAAATAAAATGGAATGGTGGTAAGGCCAAGTAGTCGTTTTATTATGCGAGAAATAATTTCCTCTTGTGTACTTAGTACTTTCAAAACTGGAGAACGAAATTGCTTTTAAGATACTTCTTGAAAGCACTCGAACCTTGGGACTGAGAATCATATTTAAAAAGGAAACGAGAATGAAGGACTCAGCTAAGATTGGATATATAATTGAGAGGACTAGAGGTACGGGAGGGAAAATAGTTGAAACGAAATGGCTGAATTCTATCGTGAATATATTGAAAATGACCTGTACCACTCTACAACCTACCGAAGGTCTTGGATTCAGTACATGATAGAGTAAGGTTTCTTGAGCAACTGTTGTGCAGGGAGATCGACTGTCCTAGACCACGCTCAACCGCCAGATTCCCCCCTTATTTTGGATACCCACTTTATGGAGGCTGGGTGAGCCCAATGAGGGTCCTTGATTCCATAGGATTCATCTCCGACCCCTTGCAGACTGTTGATCCTAGGATCTTTGGCAAGGAGACTCAGCCCTCTACCACTCAACCACTCCGCACCCTCAAATGAATTAATTCAATATATTGGGAATACTATTAGGTTGGTATTGTTGATAGATATGACTATGCATATGAATTCTGCTTTCAACGAATATATGTAATATAATAATAATAATAAATGGCTAGATTAAAATTCAACAATCGCTGAGCCGACTGGTAAAAATAACAAGAGTAGACCGAGGCGTAGGTGGGAGGATCGTCAACACAACAGTATACATGTACATCACAGAATACTTTGTAGTTTATATTAAAGATTGCTCATGATACAATAATTTCAAAATTAATTATGTAACGACTAAATACTATAATACTAATACTATACAAAAGGAGAACCTGTTTGTTCTTTAGTAAAGCGTTGAGCTTACTGGTAAAAGACTGAAAAGACCAAGATGTAGATGGGAGGATCATAACCTATTTTTTTCGAATTTAGATTTAAGCAATAATGGTGTTTAAAAATTGTGATTCGAAGTTTCAGAATTGAGGTTTCGGTCCCCAAATTTTTTTATTTTTTTTTATAAACTTTTTTTTCGTATAAATCTTTTTCTACTAAGGTCCACATCGTTTTAACTGTCTTTCTTCATTTTGATATAGGCCCATTACCCCCACATTCGTCGCCAGTGCTGCTTCTTCTTTCTTCTGTCCATCTCATTCCCTTCTTTAGCCTTGCCTTTTCTTGAAAACCCAAACGGGTATCTAGTTTCATCCTGAGACGGTTGCTTTCCAAGACATCCTCGCAGGAAATCCCCATCTGCTGTAAATCTCTTTCTACCTCTTCGAATCTGGCAGGTTTGGTCTTCTTTTCCTTTAAATATGTAAAAACTCGGTTCCCAGTCTTGTGGGTTTTATTCTTAAAACGTGTCCATAGAATGATATTTCCATTTTTCTCATAGCATCCGATATTTTCGGAACATGAGTGTACAGCTCACTGTTATGTCGTCGTCTGTATTCATCGTGCTCTTTAATTGGGCCACGAATTTTCCTTAGGATTTTCAATTGTCATTATTAATATTTTTAAATCATATTGTGATAATTTAATTTAAAAAGAACATAAAATAATTGTTCTATATTCAAAAACGTAGATCGATGAAAAAAAACAAGTAGAAGTGTGCAAAATATGAAAAGATATTAATTATTGTTATAAAAAAAACCTAAAACAACACTAGAACTGGGTGGTAACTTATATGTAATATTTTTTCATGATAAAAAATTAATTAAACATCCTAAATCTTGGGTAGATTTAGCTTTTTTCTTTTTATATCTGAGCCACTAAGGACTAGGTTTGTTTCAATTGTTCTTCCCTCCTTTTCTTCTCTTCCATTCGTTCCCTCAGTTTTTGCTTTCTTACTTCGGTCTAAATTGCGCCTGTTTTTCTTTTTGGTCTTTCTTGAAAGCCTTGAGCATTCTCCAGGTTTTTCCTAAGCGAGGGACGTCCTTCAATGTCATCCGGAGACACCCCTAACTCTTTAATTCCTTTTTCAATCTCCTTAACTTATGTGTTGGTTATTTTAACATTTTTTAAAAATATATAAGGGTGATTCTCATTCTACAAGAAAGTTCCTCATGTTACTTTTGAAATTTTTTAATTTGGATTATAAAAAAAATTCTACTTTTATATGGACCAACCCACAGCAAATCTAGCATTATAGCAGTTCATGACCATTGCTTGAAATTTATAAAATTCAATCTAAAATTTCATGGCCACGGCAATGATTCATGGACCATGTCAATGTCGATTGGGGTTTAAATTTTCAAACTGCCTAAATTCCATTAAGTATTGTTTTATTATCATTGATTTATTCATAGGATAAGACAAATACACGTTTTAATAGGTTAAAAAAACGCAGTAAAAAATTGGCCATGACAATGATGACGGGAAGTGGATATTTGCAATGACGAAACAGCATTCACGAATTTCCCTATTAAAAATATTTAATGTACTAAAGAACGAATGTCATAATTTTTAACAAGCGGAAAGACAAGAAAACGTTTTAAAGTTTTAAATTCACACAAAAAAGCGTTAAAACTGAGACCATGACAATGATGGTAATAATCATAAAAATACATTCACGATGAAAGAATACGTCGCCGTTGAATTACTGAAGAAAGGTAGTAATTGACGGTAACACTTGACTCGACAGTGTTGCCATTATTGAAATTCCCTCTTTGGATCACTGAATTCCCACTAGGTGGATGTACGATTCGAATATTCAATCGCCCACGCTAATGACGTCGTTTCTGTGTGACAATTTAAAAAAAGGTTTTAGTAATATATTATTAGGACGACAATGATTAAACAGATTGCTATTTTCTTTCTTCTTCTTTAATTGTACAATAAAGGAAAAAAAATTGTCAAATAAATAAATAGTATAAACCAAAACATCTAGTTAGAAGGAAAATCGTCATTTGTGACAAGCCATGGCAATGGCGAATAAGGTAAAAATCAATCAGATCAATCAAATCACAAAAATATGATATAATTTTTATTTCATTAGTCACAGTTTAGACCACAAAAATTGTTTATATCTAACAAAAGAGGTACCAATGCCGGATTTGTCACTGAATAGTCAGTGACAAGAAGTTTCCCATAGTTTAAGAATCACCCATAAGTGAAAACTTTATGTGTCTTTGAAACCTGGATGTGATTAATATCATCGATCCACCAGATGATATATATGGATGGACTCCAAGCTCTGATACTGGATACTGTGCGGGCCAATCGCTAGGACGACCCTCGGGTCAAAGTAACCATATTATTCCCCTTTTGAGGTGTAATTATTTAATTAAAATGATACCACCATATTTGTATTAATTAACGTAGTCACAAGCAATGTATTGAGCCTCGCTTGTGTGGCAAGAATACAACACAATTCACCCTCGTCCACGTATATCATTAATTCCATCAATGTAATCCAGTTGGTTTATTATATTTGAATCAATATTGAGTTTAGGAGACTAATTGCTCGCTAAAAAGCTCTTTCTAAAGGTTCCATTAAATAAATTCAAACTGGACTAAGCACCAATTAAGCGCCACAATTATATCTGGAATATCCTTCAAATATAGATAGAAAAAAAATATTTTTTTAAAGTTTTTTTTAAAATTTTATATCCTTGTTTTTGTATACTTTTTTATTTCAATTAATTACTGAACTATCGAGCTTTCAGAAATAAGTAATTAAAGTGAATATTTTTTTATAGAAAAATTCCAATTAAGCTATATTATATATAATTGGATTGATCCATAAGTGAGTGAAATAAAACTTTTTTTTTAATAGCGAGAATAAATTGTATTCAATATTGTATATATTTTATTAACCCGGGAGAGGTATGCTTCATCTCGTATGTTATACAAGAGGTGTCCCTGTAAACATTTCCCTTACATTTTCTCACTATTTCGTTTTAATTTTAACTACAACAACAAAACAACTTTATTTGCAATTTTACATATACAAGCAGTATTTGTGAATACATGTTCCGGACTACCTTTACATGTTTAAAGACAGTGATTTTAATTAATTACAGTTACCTTTTATAAATAAGTTTCACAATAGCAGGAAAAATGTAGAAAAACCAGCTTAAGACAAAAAATAAAAAAATAAAAAAAATAATAATACTAATATAATAAATAAATAAAAATGATAATAATAAAGTAAACATATATAATAATAATAATTAAATAGAAAATGAATGAATAATTAAAATGAACTATAAAATAAATACAGATAACTTGATTACAATATCTGCAAATGGTGATTTATTAAGAAAGAAGTATATGTTTTGTTCTTTTGTGCGAGTAGCGTCGTAGCGAATGTTTGTCATAGTTACCGATTTCTCGGATTAATGGGTTTTCGGAAGCTGAAGTTTTTTCAAAGTATGTTTTTGTTTGGTCTGAAACATATTGTTTAATAGTGGGGAGTTCAAGATCTCTAAGCATAGTCGATATTTTCGTGTAGCGGGGATAATTATTGATAATCCTCATGCATAGGTTTTTTACCCTTTCAAACTTTCGATAATTTGTGGCGCAGGTTGAACTCCAGACAGGTGAGGCATAGGTTATCAATGGGCGGATTACTGTTAATTTTAACTTATAATTATTCAGGACACAGGTAAATGGAATGAATATGATATAAATATCATTGGGAAAAAAATATATATAATATATAATGATATTTCACATTTTATTCTTATTATTAACGGGCTTTACAATTTCTTTCTCACATCCCGAAAGAAACTGTTCTTCAGGCTCACTTCTTTTATCCACTGATTCTGAGGTCTTCTATTCACAGCCCTGTATTTAAGAGCTCGAACGGGCCATCGCGTATAGTCCATTCTCAAGACCTGCCTATACAACAGCAATCTTCCTTCAATTATGTCTTTGATAAAACTAAGGAATCGAGTGGTTAATTATGAATGTATGGATTAAAGAATAATCATACACTTTATTAACAAATAAAAAATAACCACAGTGAAAACAATTTTGGGAACGTTAGAGTGTCTCTGCGGGAAATGCTTGTTACTTTTCGGTCTCGAAATTACTAAGCTCGCGTCTTTTGTCCAGAAATCTAAAAATCAGAATTTATAAAACAATTATCGTTCCATCTCTTCTCTATGGATGTGAAACTTGGACACTAACGCTGAAGGATGGACGACGTCTTCAGGTATTCGAGAATAGCGTAGAATATTCGGTCCAAAAAAATATGAGACCACTGGGGAATATAGGAGATTACATAACGCGGAATTGTGAAGCATGCATCCGATAAATAATATTCAGGTGAAAGCGTCGCGAAGATTAAGATGGGCATGTAAAGTTGTTGGGCTTAGTAGGAAAAAACGAATTCCCAAGATGTTAATAGGCGCTGTACCGACTGGGAAACGTCTGAGGGGTAGACCGAGGCGTAGGCGGGAGGATTGCGTTAGGAATGATCTAGCGGGTTTGGGTTTGGGTGGTGCTCCGTGGACGGAGTTTTGTAAACATAGATTGGTGGTATCGGCATCCAGCCTTCGGGTTCCTTAAGCCTTTTATTTATTTATTTAGAGTGTCTCTACGAAGGAAAAGTGAATAAAAATATTGACTGAACAGAATGTAGCCGTGAGGGAAACCCCGCCTTCATTATACCCACACAGATCTTGAAAATAACTTAACAGTTACGAGACATACTACTAACCTCGTAGTGTGAATATGACCAGATTGAATATGTCTCTCCACTGCATGTCAATTCAGGTCTAGCTTGACAAAATCTCAATAGTGTAAGATATGTTCGATATTTATATTTAAATACTGATCCGTGTGTAATACTCACGGGATATCTCTCCCGGGTTGCCATTTTTCTAGCAATTTAATCATAAATTACCTGTGTCTTAATAGACAATAACTGATCGAGATACGTTTTCACTCATTAATCATCAGCGAAGGATTTCTTATTGAGGGAGTTTTGAAGGGACTGCAATAAGTGGTATGAGGATGGCCCAAGGCCCAGATTTAAGTTCTGGGAGTTTTTGTTCTGCTTCTGCTTCAACGCTTGTTATTTAGATGCGTCTTCGAACCAATCGTTCTTCCTTGTGGAAGTGTCTAGTAAGACAGCTGGCCACAATAATCTCCGAAAGTCCGAAAAAGACTTTGTTTCATCACTTGTGTTTGTCCAAGTTTGCTTCAGCCAGTTTTTCTGGTGCCCAAACCTCGAGGAGAGACACGTAGCCTAGTTGTTTTAAACCTGCCAAAAATTTACTTTGTCATTTTACTTCTCCACAACGATTTAGCATAAACAGAACTATTGACAATAAAACCAAATATAAAAATTTCGAAGATACTTGGACCTTTCCGATAAGTATCATTATTGTCAAATAAGGCAAATAAAATTGAAGATAATTTTTTTTTAAATTTATTTATTGATATTTACAACTCTATAAAAAAAAATACAAGTAAATGGGCTAAGCGATACATAATGACATGTGAAAATGACAAGTAGAGAAACTACCCACTGGTAGTACTCAAATCACAAGTTCAACTAAGAAGTCACGGGGCCATCTTCTTTTCAGACGCCTCGGAGGATTATCGGGAATTGAAGAGGAAGCTAGGTTTGAAACTAGAGGGTTTGAGTGGAAATGAAGTTTGTTATGAAAGGATAGATAGCGGGTTCGGGCCAAATCAGCAACAAATGGGACATTAAGGTCGTTATGGACGATTTTATTCTTAACAAAATAAGGAGCATTAAGGATTTTACGAAGGATTTTGGATTGTAGGGATTGGATACGAGAGGAATTCGATGGCTTAGTGGAGCCCCAAAGCTCTACTCCGTAGGTCCAAATAGGTCGTATGATGGTCATGTAGATGAGTCTTTTGTAATTAACTGGGAGCTTAGAGCGTTTGTCTAGTAAGTGTTGAAGTAGCCTGAAACGTCGAGCGGTTTCTTGTCTTTTCAGTCTCGTATGAGGATTGAAGATACTTGAAAACAGTTCACACTATTTAAAAAAAAAAACGGACTAACATATGGATCGAACCATTATAAATATATAGAATAGTTTGAAATAGTTAGGGATGTAGTCAATTAACTACACAAAATAAGTTAGACTTTTTTATTTGTGCTGCCAAAGTTCGGCATAATTCTTAGACCATCTTTAGGGCCGAGAATAAACGAAACTAGAAAAACTATATAAACAATGCAGTATCGAAGAAGATATAACAGATTATATGAACAGAAATGAAATATATAAACACTTTATCAGCTAGCCCATAATTTTATTACTAGATTTTAGTAACAGCTGTTTCTCATTTAATTGGTGCAAAGCTAACCAACCGCGTTCTTCCTCTGATATTTTATATTTCTATTGGATTAGAGGAAAGGGATTGGGTTAGAAGGCCATCATTAAAGGACAAATTGGATTTGTCGGTAAAAGCCTTTAAGCGTGTATTTTCAAAAAGGCTTTTCGTTCTTCTCTTGTCACGAAAGTAACCTTCCACGGCACGGAATAGAATTAACCTTTCATTCCTCGCTTTCTATTTACTTTTATAAGTTATTAATCATATAATATAAATTGGTATTTTTTGTGAACAAAGATATTAAAATACTTTTCAACATAGTCCTGGATAAAATTATGAAGGAATTCTGGATAAAAATAGCTCAGGCGCCATAGTAGGGAAGAAAAGCAATCAGATAACAGTCAGTTGTTGGGCGTTTAGAAGAATTAAAAAACCTTAAAATTTCAGATGCCGGCTGCCTAGATAGAGACACATAGAGGAAAACACTGTAGAATCTCACCAATATTGGAAGATAAAAAAGGAGGAGTACAAATTGGTCCGAAGAAAGAAAAGAAATGAAGTCGAAAATCATGAAGCTGATTTGGGAAGAAAGAAAATCAAGACTCCCAAAGAAGCCTAACCAATGATATTCGCCTGGTCCTTAGTGGCCGCTACGAGTTAAAAAAAAAAAGAAAAAAGAAATTAAATGTCTGAAATCACGAACAGAACTTCTGTGTTGAATTTTTTTTAATATATGTGTTTGTAAAATCAAATTTATCTTTTCTGTTGGTTGATAAGTCATTGACTTTATTATATTATTTTTTTATCTCCGTCATTCAGTAACTAATGTTTTTAATTTAATTTATAATATTTAACAACTAACATCACATGTGATCCATCAAATAAAATTACAAAATTCGTCTTGCAATAACTAACAAAAAAAATATATTTTTCACTAAGGGGTTTGTAACTGTATAGTACTAATTAGATTTATAGAAATATTTATATAATGTTACAATCAGTAATCATGATAAAAATTTATAATTATAAATTAACTTAGTGAATGTAATGAAAAAATGTTAATTATTAAAACTTTTCAATTTTATTTTAAAATATAGAAAAAATTATTATATCGAAATGAACATTGTGGTAATCTATCAATATTTATATTACAGTAGTTGTGCGAATTAATGTGAACACAAGTGATAAATTAGCAAAAATAAGAAATATTCTTTATTGAGGAAAAAATACACAGAAACAATTACAATTAAGTTTTTTTAGTTAGAGACCTGTGCTCCCTTAACTTTTTTAACTTCTTGTACACGATTTGGCATAGAATCAACAAGTTTTTTCAATTGTCTGATATTTGCGTGTTTCTAAACCATGTCTGAATTATTGCCTCAATCAGCTTTGTTTTTGTTGTGCAATCAAGTCTTGCTTTAATTATAGCCCACAGATTTTCGATTGGATTGAGATCCAAGATCCTGGCCATTCAAGGCATTAAATTTTTTTTCTTTGAAATATTTCATCATCACGTTGGAGCTGAATCTTGTTGGAAAACTGGTTGACCGTTGGCAGGAAACGACAGTCCTAAAATCGGATTATTGGAAATAGGAAATATAAATCGTTGCATTTTTCAATTTTAATTGCTCCCTCTCTATCGTCATTTAAATCCTTGCTTTTCCAACATCTCCTAGCATCCCAAAAAGATGCTGTATGAGCAGGTTTGTCATTTGCTAAGAATAATTATTGTGTATTTAGATGTTTTAATTTTGTTTTTAAGAAGAGGTACATCATGTAAAGAAATTATTGCATGCTAGCTCATGCATTTATCAGATGTTATGGAGATATCAATTCTCTTTAATTGCTTAATATCTTGTCAGGGTTCGTACTGTTAATTTACTTATTATTATTTTTAGTTTAATTATTTCCTTTTAAATTGTTTTCTGTTACTTTTTACAGGCTTTATGATTTTTATCATGTAGCCTTCTGGCCAGATATATATTATGTTTCTTTTTCCATTCATATTTGTTATTCTAAAGGGACTAAGACTTAGAATAAAGTTAATTTTCTATTCTATTCTATATTATGTGTAATGGTTTAATTGATCGAGAAAACAAAAGACTAAACAATAAGTAGTTGCTAGGCAACGCCGATAGAATGCTCCATCACTAAAAATGTATTTATCAAATAGAGGGATATATGCAGAATTTTAATGCACTATAACTTTTGTTTTATGAGTTTTTTTTCTTAAAGTTATATATTTGAGTGGAAAATAGTTGAATGGATAATTCTAACGATGGATTGAATTGGTCAGGGAGTCAGTTTCATTTATATAGTGTTATCTCTGACTGGACCCCTGACCAATTCAATCCTTCATTAAAAAGTTGTACACAAAATAGATTATCTTATATAATTATATGTATATCAGTACAATTCTATTTAAAAGCAGGAAGCTAAAACTCAGATACTATATAAGTTGTGAAAGAGGGTTGGAAGGAAAGACGACCTTCAATATCCAAAGACGGAATTATAGAGAGTTGCTTTCTTTCATTGCAATCTATAAGATTGCTTACACTGATGAACTAAGCTAAGCATAATATAGGATAAGTTCAGAAGGTAAATCATACCATCTGTTTGTAAGGAAGCCAGGATATTGATGTTTGATGATTGAGCCTAGAACCACTAAGTTTGCACTTAGTAAATATTAACTATTCTCTAGAACTGGCATTATACCAATCGGCCGATTCCACCGAGATTGCTACATAATTTGATGTCTAGCTAGAATTTCGGGAAACTCTGCAGAAATAACAATTATTTCTCGCTTATATGTACACAATAAAAGAAGAAATGTAATCGAAAAAATATTCTATCTTCAGATTTAAATGAATTTGGGCATTTTTACCATTATCTATGAATCCATTCGGTTTAGTATAACATATATGTACGTTTGTATGTTTCTGATAAAAAGATGATAGCGAGGCTTTAAAATATTTTCTGTGAGGATGTGAAGGAAAACCTCTGGACAGTTTTTATTATATTTATTTTTATTTTCTACAATAATTAATGGTTATAGGAGCCGAGTGGCTCAGTGGCTGAGTTGCTTTGTCGAAGGTTCCGGGTTCAAATCCGGCTGCGGCAGATTTTGTTTAATCTCTTTAACACTTCTAAAAACCCACTAAATCACCCAGCTTCTAAAAAGTAGTGGTGTGTTTTATACTCTTAAATATATTTAAATATCCTGATTGATTTAGGGATGCCATAGTATCATTTAAGATTATTACTTAAATAATTATTTCTATGCCATAGTTTTAATTAGATTCTTCTCCAGAGGGCTTTTCTTGTGTTTACCAATTTACTAATTAATTATACAATCAATATATTATTCATAAATATGTAGTGCATCTGGGTTAAGTCAGCACCAAAGGAATTAAAATAAATATACTTTATTAATAAAATTTTAAACAATATTCATAATGATTCAGTACATACATTGAGGATTACACTTAATGATTCAGATGTAATAGAGAATTGCCATAAAATACATAACAGGACTTAATTTACGACTTATCTGTGAAGCAGGGGTACAACTACATTTTTCTTGGTGAGGCGTGTCTTCCCCGGGTCTCGTTCTCTACAGAAAGTCCTCCGTCCGGTTCATTCAAAATCATTGCTTTCACCATATATTCACCAAAATATTCATTATTATAATTAATATTTAGATTATTTTTTGTTATTGTATGTTTAATTTAATTATTATATTGCTTAATGATATTGGTTTTGGCCTTAAACTTTAATTAGTTTAACGGCTAATAGAATAGAAAACTTTTTTTATTCTGGGAGCAGATCCTTAAGTATAAAAGATGTGTACAAAAATAATAGAATATCTATCTGTCCATGAGGCTACATTACAGGAATATATTTTTTACTTAAGTACTTGAAAATAAATATAAACTACAAGACAAAAAAGTCAAGAAAAAAAATTTAAAATTATAAGAATTAAGCTAGAAAAAAATAATAAATGCACATAAAGTATAATATCCTTACAAGTGAAGAAATTTAGCAGTAAGTCATTAGTCACTTCTATCCATCAGAAGTAACTAATGAATTACTGCTAAATTTTTACTCTAAATGAGGTCATTATTACGATTGAACTGATTAGAGAGCATCTGTTTGGAAACTTAGTACATGAAGGGAAATGGAATTGAATGTGGATGAGGAAGAAGCATGGCGGATATTAGGTGGGAGTGAGTTCCAAAATTTGGAGGAACGAGCGAGTAAGGAACGCTCCAATGTTTTGGTTCTATGGGAGTAAGTGTAAACGTATATTATGTATACGTGTAATATTACAATAAGACATAACTTTGCCTGGTAAAACAAAAATATCCATTCATGCTGAACCCGAAGAAAACCCATTAACTATTTGGCAGAATTAATTACATAAATTTACAAGTAAATAAATATATATGTATACATAATTAAAAATAAAATGGCAAAGGAAGAAGTAAATAAAGGAATCGCAATCAAAAAGATATCCTTCTTTAAAAAAATGTGAAGGCAGGTAAACTGTTCCCCCATCGCCACCCTAAATCCTACTCCCTTTCCCAGTTCTGGGTTAATTCCAACAGCCTACCCGTTATTACTGATTTAATCTTATCTGAATAATAAATTTGAGATAAATCGCTTTATTAAGGACCTTTAAGGACATCATTAATTTTTTTCAGCCCGTTTCCAGCTTTAATGTTTCCATGATGGCATTTAGCTAAATTAAACTTATTTATTCTTCCTCAACAATTGGGGGAAAATAAGCATGGGTATATAGAATACATTATTGTCCCTTTAGTTACCGTTAACAAATCTAAACAAGTATTTCGGATAGTTCAAGTTCAAATCTGTGATGTTCAAAAATCACTTTTTCAAAAATTTCTAATCGGTTCCAAGCATCTTATTAATTCCGTTCCTTATTATCCCCTACTCTATCTCAATGGGCTACCTATTCGTTTCCACACTTCCGTTAGAAACCTTGGGGTAATCTTTGATCAATACCTGTCCTGGAATAATCATATTTCCCAAATTATCCGAAAATCCATTGCTACCCTCAAACAGTTCCTGAGATTCCGCGATTCTATGCCCCTTAAAATCCGCCAGCTCCTTGTCTCCTCTCTCATTTTTCCTCACTTCGATTATGGCTGCCTTGTATACGGTGGACTGTCTGGCGGGCTTGAGATCAGATTGAGAAGACTAATGAATTGTTTCATTAGATTCATCTTTGGAGTTTCCAGGCGCTCCCACGTCTCCAGTTGGTATGCCGAATTGAAGTGGCTCTGTCCAGTTTTCCGGCGGCAATATTTCCTAGGTGTACACCTTTTCCGAACTTTTACAACTAAAAAACCTTCTTACCTTCTTGATTTGTTTACTCCTTGTTCCTCGGTCCATTCGTTTAATACGAGATCCCAGCCCATAAACCTATTCATTCCTTCTCACAGAACTGCCTCCTTTAAAAAATCCTTTGTCATGCGTGCTACCTTGTTTTGGAATTCCCTACCTATTTCCATACGCAAATCCTCATCCTTAACCTCATTTAAACACCATTTATTTTTCCATCTCCTCAGCAATCAATCTCCCGAATATATGTAAGATTAAGATTTTCGCAACTCAGAGCTTTGAGCTTCATTCAACTATTTTTTCATTTATTCTTCTTTTTTATACAGATTCTTGTATATTATATATTTTAGCATACTCATATATACGTATTTTAAATGTTCACCAGTTGTATTAATTTTAGGATTAATAACCATGCTACATAATTAATTCCTGACTGTCTTTAAATGCCAGACAAATGTCTCTTTATTGTACATTGTAATTATTCTTAGGGGACTAAATGTCCCAGAATAAAATTTATTTTCTTTCAAAAAAAAAAAAAAAAAAAAAAAATGTCCTGAACCAATATCCGCTTTTTCAATGAGACATATTGTCCGATGTTAACAAACCCAAAAATAAATTTCGAATCCACTCCTGGCCTGTGTGAAAATGATTTAATACAATCTCGGATGTCGACCACGCACCTGCTCATTACTAGCAAAACGAGTAAAAGGGTGCAAGAAGAGCTAAACGGGTATAAAGTGGTTCTTAAAAAAAAACAATAGAAGACTCCACTCAGAGCGATTTTTGGTCAATAAGAGGGAACGAAGCTTAAAGGAGGTAGAAGGGAGTGGAGCAATGGTTAGCATAACAATATTCGATTCCCAAGGAATGGTGGCCGGTACGCACCTCGAAAGTAGGCCTTAAGGTGTTTCATATGGGGTATAAAAATACTTAGTTATGCCGTTCTTCGGAGGGGATGTAAAATGGTTCGAGCCTGTTCAGGTACACCTTAAAGATCCACATCCTAATTAAACCTTGATTAGCGAAATTCAGGACTACAACCGTTGAACGGGTCTGGGTTCAGTACATGGTCGAGACTGAACTGTTTCACGGACAACGGTTCTGCAGGGAGGCGATTTATCCTATATCACGCTCAACCACCAGATTTTCCCCTTATTTTGGGTACCCTATTTTTATAACATTTTAAAGATGCTAGGTGAGCCCCAGGAGGGTCCTAGATCTTATTGAGCCACTCCGCTCCCTACTGCAGCCTATAATGATGGTAAATATTAAACAAATAAAAAGTATAGGGATTTTGGGAGAAGTTCACTTATAAAAATACACTTTATATTGGAATCAAATAATTGTCTTTGTATTTAAGTGAAAAGAATAACTTTGCTAATAAGTTATACCTTTTTTAATGTTCAGCTAATCCAGAATCATTATATGTTTTAATAATAATTATTAAATTCAGTTATTGATCTTTACAGATTAGTAAATATGTAATACCTCCTTTGGAAAATAATCTTATGTATTACTTCTACGCATAAATGGTAAGCTACGTTCAAACTTTACTCAAATGCATATCAATATGAGAAGACGTTGATCTTTTTAAAGGAAATGATACATAGCACTTGAAACAATCCCAGAATATCCTCGACTACTTGAGAAGATGTGAGGGTTCAGTCTGAGCTAATCCAGCATGAAGAGCTACACCTCAGAGCCAGATCGATCGGCCTCCTCTGAAACTGAATGGGGCAGTTTACACTCTATCTTGTCTTAGTATCGAGTCCACATCCCAGCTTGCAACGCTCTGTCTTTGGGCTTTGCTTAGAAACTAAAACTTTAAACATTATACGGCTTTATTTATTAGTAAATTCTATTATTCTCACGGAAAGATTACACAACGCAGAGCAAAAATCATGATTCTTTTGTAAATGTAATCTTAATTCTTTTATTAATAATTAAATATGTATTGGATATAAATTTAAATGTATATTTCAGGTCTGCATAGTAGAGAAGAAGGACACTAAACAGATGTACGCGATGAAATACATGAACAAGCTGCAGTGCTGGGAGAGGGACTCCCTCAAGAACGTCCTCAGGGAGATTAACATCCTCAAGGGGTTAGAGCATCCCTTTCTGGTCAACCTTTGGTTCTCCTTTCAAGGTAACTTGTCACATATATCGTTTATATATAAATATATATGTTTATACAGTGGAGATTAGGTGGCTAAAACGCTTTCAAGTGTGCATCTCCTAATTATTCTAAATATATTTGTTTGGAACTCACAACTCTCTCCACATATTGTTAAAACCAATTAACAATCTTCTGCCAACCGATTTGAGAGATAAAATAAAATGTATACATAAAAAGTACAATATACGTGAATATATACAACGAAAACATAGGGCATATAAAATCGTTAGCAAGCGAAATATAAGGACTACAATGAGATGGGTTATAGTGGGCCTCTTCTCATAAATCCAAAGGTTGAGAGTATTGTATGATCCCGGTCAGTATGGATCATTCCCATCGAGTGGAACCCATCCGCCTACTGGATCCAACTCACCTACCTAATCCCATTTAGTTCTATCGAGTATCACAATGGAATCTTCACCCGGAGATTAAGCTCAGGGATGGTCCGTTTCTGGGAAAGAAATGTTCCACCAGCATCTACTGACCCCGAATAGCTACAAACCTTGGATCTAGCTCGATTTGTCACAGTCTATGAACCCGAGTGTATTTGGATCCACGGTTCAGAGCAACTTGAGCTTGGGTGAAAGAAAATAAAATAAATCAAATAAAGTTTTAGAGATGATATATTATTTTAATGAAGGTGTTTAAATCTTCAATTTAATTCCAGGAGAGAAAATAAAACATAAAATTAAATCTAGTTGTTTATTTTTTAATTCATTCCAAATATTTAATATTTTGTTTTATAGAAACGTACACTGATATCTTCAATAATAAATTGGGCCAACTAATAAAAAAAATAATGTTTTATTGATATATAATAAAAGGTAAAATAAGTAATATATTTATTACACCTATTTATACACCTAGTGTGATAAAAACAAGTAGTAAACACGCAAGAAATATAAGGTTAGACTTGATTGTGTGGATGTATAACCTATATCATATTTATACGATGGATTCGGAATTACTGTAAGAAGAAGTATTCAAGTATAGATTTTTTTTTTAAATAATCCTTAATATATATTTATATTTGTATTGCGAAACATCGACTGGTTATTTTTTTAAATAAAATATCTTGTCTGACTTAAGACATTGTTATTTGGAAATTTCTTATCACACTCCTAAAAATGTTTGATATTTTTTAATGTAATCTTCTCCTTTTTTAAATATAGATCCTTAAAAAAAATCCTTGACTTAATTAGCATAATCTATTTTTACATTTATAAAAGTAAATTTTTAAAACCTTTTAAATATGACCATTAATAGTAAGAAAATATGATATATACTTTTGTATTACATTAGAAAACTTTAAATTATGATCTTCATGGATGAGGTTGGATGTTATCATAATAATAAGTCAAGCCACGGGATAGCTACCGCTGACTATTGTTCTTCACACTTCTCATGCCAATTTATTGTAACTTTACAGACCGGAAATCTCTTGTCATTTTGATTTATTGACAGGTGTGAATAAATATATAAAGAGAAAAAAAAAGAATTATAATCTTGAATGGTTCGAATACTACACTAATTGATAAACACTTTAAGGAAGATGAAATATTTCAAATAATCCCCTAAGCTTAGGAACAAAAGAGGGTGATAATTGTAGGGGATAAGGATCTTCAAAGGATCGCTTCCTTCATAAATGGCCCCCAATTAATTCGCTCTGGATAATTTATTTATCCTTTTATTTATGCTTTTATTACTTTTGTTAAGTGGAACATATTTCCTCCTTCTATTAACGATAAAAATTATAATTATAATAATGTGTTAAATGTAATTTGATATGTTTATATACTTTTTACTTGTATATATACATATATATTTATATTTTGGGGATTTCTGTAATGACTGAACGAATTTACAATCAAGAAACTTTTATAACATCTTAAACACAACTGTAAAATCATATCATATGTTAATTATTAATTGCATTTCAATTTCCATCTATTTGCGCTTTTCATCTGTTCGGAGTAATGTCATCAGGCTCGTGGACAATCCAACACAAGATAAATATACATATATATATATATATATATATATATATATATATATATATATATATATATATCTGTGTGTGTGTATTTATACATTTTGTTCTTTATTTGTTTCACAAGAATTATGTTCATAATACATTATGAATGTTCAGAATAGATAATGATCATCAGCGGGGTCAAAGATAAGCAAAACTTACTTTAATGTGCCAACGTTTCGGCATAAGATGTAGGCCATCCTCAGGACTAAGAAAGAAACAGAAAATAACAATGTAAACATTGGAGTACCATTGAAGAATACCGCTATGCTAGGTACCGCAATGTTATTTTCTAATACTTCCCTAGCCCTGAAGATGGCCTACATCTGAGGCCATTAAAAACTGAAATACGTAAATACATTAAAATGTTTGCTTATTTTGTGCTATCTTTGACTACATCCCTCACAAATTCAATCCATTATTAGAATTATCCAGGTTTTAGTTCAGGCTTGTATACATGCATATATTTATCTCATCTATGTTGTTATTTAAAAATTATTATTATTATTTTTATTATAATATTGCATTTATGATGTTTGTATTCTTATTTTGCCTTCTGCCTAGAAACGTTGGTTTGTTAATAAAAAAATACAAATTCTTTATAACAACTTGTTATTCTTAAGAAAAAATGTCACAGTATACAGATTTTTTTCGATTTTATATAATCTTTATATAATCATTACAACACCAATTTATAGATGAAACAGGGGAATTCTAGCCACATAACTAATTCCCAGTGCGGTTTACTGGAATTCGAAACACCAAAAGTTTTCCACGATGGGAAGCCGGGTTTAGTTTTACTGCTCACTGTTGCATCTAGATCTCTCCGTAGAGTCAGTAGATTATCATATGGGTTTACGACCGAGCAAGTTGGGATGAATAATTCCGGAGAAAAGCTCATAAAAAAAAGGTTATATTGCATTAAAATTCTGCTTCTATTGACAACGAAATAATTTTGCTAAAGACTTCTCTATTAGATAAATAATTTTTTAGTGATGAAGCATTCGATCGGCGTTCCCTAGCAACTACTTATTGTTTAGTCTTTTGTCATGTTCGATCAGCTAAATTATAAATATTTTTAAAAATTGACAATCAAATTGCCTCTGTTCCTGACCTCTTTATGTCGTTACACAAAACATAGCACTGTTGTTTTTATTTAAATAGAATGCATTGATTTAATAAACAAAACAAGCTACAACTTATTTCAATATATATATATATCGATTTAAGGACTGTTTGTTATTTCAATTCAAAGAATACACTAAAATAAAATTAACATTACTATAACATTATGATAACTAAAAGTTATTTTTCTTATCTATAAAACAAATCTAATTCGAAAGAATAAGATTCGAGACAAGCAATTTATATAACAAAAGAAGCCTGTCAGCAAACGCGAAGATATGACACTACAATACGGTCGTCAAACCGTTGATACTGTACGGGAAGGAAATCGCTTCCCTCTACAGCCTAAGGAAAATGTTAGGGATAGAAAAAATAATACAAAAAAGAATTTACGGCCCAAAGAAGACGGAAAGGCTATAGGTTGAGGTCTACGGATGCAGCCAAAGAGGTTAAATAGAGAAATCTTCTATAAAATGAGAGGATACAAGAGTGCTTGGGGTACATCAAACAGATGAAGGAAGAAACTGAGAGACTGAAAATAACAGACCAAGACAATAGGGATGACTATGAGAAATTAAGGTACTTGTGGGAAAGAGAGATGCGAGAACAGGAATAGCGTGGATCGAGGAAAGAAGGAAAGAACAAGCGGAAAGAATAAGGAAAAGGTGGGAAAAAAGGAAGGTGAGAATGAAGTGAAAATTATGATATTCGCATGGTCTCCATGGCCGTTCCGTGAAGAAACACTGCACTAGAGATACAGACGACCAGGGTTCGAATCCCGGCCAGGAAAAATATTTTCTCTCAAACTAAAAATATTTAAAAATAATCATCATCAAAAGAACAATAAATAAAAAGAAACATTTGAAAGTATTTATGTAGGCGTCAAGACTTCAAGGAGATAGTTTTGTAAAATATTGCTAACTTTACATATGTGCCTACTTACTTTCTAGTATCAGCATATCTTTTCATATCATAGCATATCCTATCACTTATGAAAAATTAATGAACGAATACATGAAATAATAATGAAGGAAATGAATAAATAAAGAGAAGGATTGGCACTCAGGCATAAAATCTACAAATGAATAAAATATAAAGATAGAACATTAAATTCAAAGCCTTTATTAATTTATTTAAAAGGATCCCAGACAGTTTTAATTAACCGCTACAGGAGGATGAAACTTTGAAGAAGAAAGTACTATGGAAAAAGTGGACCTGCATTTCTTCATTAGTTTTGATTGCGGAAAATGGAAGAAGTATGAATTAGTGAATTTTAAATTATTACTAAACATAAATTCCAATTACGCTAATTGTTCAAGTAGTTATAAATGAAATATAGTTGAAAGAGGATGGCAGTCAGATTTAATTTAATAGCTGTCAGGATAACATTGGTTTTAGCCAATAAAATTGCTTCTGCTGGTGTTTTGTCGGAAAGCAGTAGACAAGTATGCAGAGCACCAAGCTACAGAACTACCGGTCTTGGGTTCAGGAACAGCTGTGGCAGATAAATTGCCCAGTCTTATAAGATACGAAAGGGACGAACTACCTGTCCCCTATAAAAAGAGGGTAAACTTTACCCGTTGAACGGAACATCTCTTAATTGTTGTATACAGAGAACATGCTTTATAATGACGGCTATCAGTTTAGAATGTAAGAATTCGCACGTTATTGCAAATTCTCACATTATACAAAGTATACACTTTTTATAACTTGCGTAAAACACTTAGTCCACGATCCATGGTCTATTTTTGCACTTGATTACTATCAAGCTGAATCTTCGTGAATAGCTTCGTTTCGATAAGACACTCAACAATTTCCTGTGCGAAAATTCTCGATTGTGGTAGCTAAAAGAGGTAGGAAGGATAAAATATGTCGATTTGATGATTCTCCAAAAATTATTACTAACTTGGTTTTTTCCGTTAAATCTCAAGATAATTATATAAATTATTTGAAAAAATATTTATCCTACAAAATTTATTGTTTTAATGAAAGAGGCCCCTCCTTGCAATATAAATGAAAAAACAAAAAATCAGCTGGTTAGTAATCATTTTTGATGACCTCGTTATCGATACATGTTGGAAGGAGGGGACTCTTTGATCAAAACATACATTTTGTAGGACAAATATTTTTTCAAATAATTTAGATATTTATCTTGAGATTTTACAAAAAAAAACCCAGTTTGTAATAAATTTTTGAGAATCATCAAATCGACATATTTTATCCTTGCTACCTCTGTTAGCTACCACAATCGAGAATTTTCGCACAGGAAATTGTTGTGCTCAGATTGATTGCAGCTGATAGGTAAGTTCTTCAAGCTGATGTCATAACTGTGTCCACTTAGTTACTGTTCCACAGTCGCTTCCAATTTTCCAAAAAGTGGTTTTGTACTGCATAACATTCTTTTAATTTTTTCCAGTCACTATTTCTCTTTTAGAATAAACAGTATGTAGGTAGTATTTGAATAGGGCAATCTTTCTTCAAAGATAAAGATGCAGTTTTCAAGTTACATCACACTAGTTATTGACCTCGTGGCAACACTGAATCACCAAAACGTCGAAAAATGTTCTAGGCCTCACCAAGTTAGTGTAACGTTCCACCTTCATTATTATTTTGAAGCGAAAAGTACCCTCTATTTGTATCTTAAGACTAAAACCATGTCTTCTATAAGTTCTTATTTGCACGGTGATAAGCTGTTGCGTAGACTTGTGTGGCTCCTGTATTCCCTGCCTTGAAATGAGAGGAGAATGACATTTTTCTTTTAATGATGCATCTCTAGAATTATTAACTTGTACCACTAGAGCCAGTGAACAGGTCTGGAGTTCACTACATGGTAGAGACTGTACTGTTTTATAGACAACGGTTCTGCAAGGAGATGACTTGCCTAGGTCACACACAACCACCAGAGTTTCTCCCTTATTTTGGGTACCCTATTTTTATAATTTAAAGAGGCTGGGCGATCCCCAGGAGGGTCCTAGATTCTATATGATCCATCTCCGGCTGCAAACAGACTAAATAAATAAGAAAAATAATAAATAATATGCGTCTTGGCCGCAGAGGGATTTGAACCTGGATTTCCAGCATGGCAATTCAGTGCTCTACCACTCAGCCACTCCGCTCCGTAGAATTCTTACTAAATATAAAGTCCAATAAGATTATTTGTTCAAATAGTTAGAAATATTATTGAAAAAGAGTCATAGATAATTTTAATTCAAATGGCAGGGAAACATTGATTTTAGCTTTGTGAGTTCAAGAGCCGATTGTTATCTCAAGATCTAGTTAGTGGTAAATTCTTAGTTGGATCTCTTCCCAGTAGAGTTCGCCTCAGTAACTACTTCAAACCCTTTCCTAGGTGCATTCTAAACAGAATCTTAATGCTAACAAGTGGCATGTTGATACTCTCTATAAATATTGATGGAGAAAAGTTCACAAATGCTCCCCTTGCTGTGGAAATAGTTCTTCTGTGGTTCTAGGAATTTCCTGAACCAATTTAGTTCTTCTATTTACATTATTCTGCTGGTTCGATCTAGAATGAACTAGATGATATCGATATTTTTCTAACATCGATAATTCCATGTAAGTATCGATTATGTATTCATATTTAATTGGTCTTTTAATTTTATTTCTACTTAACAAGAATTCAAATTACTGAATCAGACCCGATGGCCTATGTTTTTCTTCGTCACAATATTTGCAGCAAACAAATACTAGTAAATACATCATAAATTTCTAAGACTCAATGAACAACGGTGAATCTTTTAAAACGTTTCTATATCACCCGTTCCGCTACTCCCAGGAATTCTCTTCCTCCTAATATTCGGCATGCCCATTCTCTTCCTTGCCAAAAATTAAAACTATCTTAGTCCGATTTCTGCCCAAAAAAAAAGTAATAATTGGGTTGATATTTTAGGCTCACCTGAGTTAAAGGATCTCCCTTTCTAAAGGCTGTGAGTGCCCCAAGTGCGTCAGATCTCACGGCTATCTGCAACAGCCGTACTGATAGATCAATAATTTATATAAACGAGTTTGAAATAACTTCATTAAAAAAAATATAATACTTGGAAAACTATTTCGTCAAGCCCGGGAAATAATGTGTAATACATATTTGGCGATATTCTGCAATTTTATAATCCTACAATTTTATTTAGCCAATCATAAAAGATTTTTTTTAAACTGTCAAAATGTTTATCAGCCTTCCTCTCATTTCACGCTATGTTATAATATCGCTCCTTCAAAATAGTAACGGCATATAACAAAATTGGCATTTTTGAGCTAAGCCTTCCATAGCAATTGTATTCGTTGAAGATTTTTAATTCAGGATAGACAAATCTGATATCCCTTTTCCAACATTTTTTTTCAGTAGAGTCATATTTTTATTTGTATGACGTTTGAACTTGAAGTTTTGTGGGAATAATGGCATAAGTCAGAATCAAACAAAGTTTCAAGCTTTTAAGTTTTCAAACAGGTAATAAAACAATTTCAATACCATCATTACAATAGGAATACTTTGCTTTACCAATACCAAAATACACACTCAGATGTGTATATATATATATATATATATATTATTATTACTATTTTCGTATATTCCCCTCTAAGGAGAGCGCTGAAAACACAAAAATCTAGCTTTTGGTGATGACTTTTTTCTTCTTTTCATCTCCCCCCTTTCATTTTTTCACTTTGAGCCTTCTTCGGTTCATCTGTCCATTTACGCCTGCTTAGTGTAGTTTGTGATGTAACTTCAAGTTTCTGGTTCATAATTTTGTCTCTACAGGTTTTACGATCTTGAATGTCTTCTATGGTGATGTTTAATCTTCTCAAGTCTTCTGTGGTTTCTTTATACCCGGAAGTGGCCAATTTCGATGTAGAGACTATATTTAATATTCTTTTAGCCAGTCTGCTACCGATCGCTGGAGATATGAGCAAAAAATTTCGCTCTGCGTTTTCCGATGACTATAGTGATGGTTTCACTATGTCTGTATAGTTCTTCTGTAGGTCTCTTTTGCCAGAAATTGTCTCTAAATACTGCCCCGTGGATTTTTCTCAGGATATTATATATATATATATATATATATATATATATATATATATATATATATATATATATATATACATAAAACATAATAAATAATTTATCTGTGTAGCCTATCTGAATCGAATAGCTACTTTTATCTCGTACTCTTCCCAGGTATTCCATGATCATACAAAAACTCCCCACCCCCACCACCCTCCTTTGTCCAGGACGGGGAGTACACCACGATGACCAAGAAGAGCACTCGACCATGCTCAAGAACTCTCTATATAAAGGATTTGGAGCAAAGTTCAAGATGTAGTTTGTTTGTAGGAAAACTTATCACTAAACGTTTTTGTAAAGATTGATTTTCCCCCTCAATCTTAAATTTAATATAGAAAAGCAAAAGATAGAAAACAAAATATTAATTTGAAAAACCAAAAAACACTTTGATAGGAAACAGATCTGAAAAGTAGAAAATAATTTTCAACAAGTTTGAAACAAAAATAGAGTAATGTCTTTACGTATGTAACTAACGGAATCTTTGAACTCGATATTCGATCAGTTCAAGCAATGGCAATGAATTGAAACTTTGCACACTTCTCAAGAACCGATGACTATATAATAATTTAATAAGTTTATGAAAAGGATCTTCAGGATTATCAATTTTTTTAAATCCGAAGGCACGGTGTACAAGGCAAGTGTAGAAGCCAGAAATGGCTTAATGTTTGAGAAAAGCATACTTAAAGGTCTAACTGGTGTTTTTTTCAACAAAAATAGCAGTTAAAAAAAACACGACCTTGTCCTAGCCGAACTAAAATGTAGAAAATAACAATAGAGTGATGATCAAGAATTCATTTTATCACAAAAAATCATGGGACGCTTAATGTCAATTGTTGTAAACATTTAATTGACTGATATTGGTAAAAATTGAGTCGATATGAAAATATCTTAAAAAACATCCCACGCTTATTTGCAATTAAATGAATTTGTTTGTTGAGCATTCTATTCTTATAGAAAATTATTTTATACATTTTAGTATTGTTTTCTATTAAACCGTTTTTTTTTTTTTTTTTTGAATTATCATTTTTTTTCAAAATTTATGAAACTCTATATTTAATCCTGCTAATAGTAATAAGCTCATCTTAAAAATTGAGCCATTTATGCCATAGTACTTGACATTAGGCATTGGCGTATCTTCCGACATAAAAAATCGCTAATCATGAAGATGCTGGCCAGGGTAATGACACGAAATATTAAATTTATGTATTCTCATCTTTGCACAAAAAGTTTGCAAAGTTTCAATATATTTCGATGTTTTGAAGTGGCTAAAAATCAAGTTCAAAAATTACGTTATATACATACATACAGAAGAGGCTAATAAAACGGTGTTGAAAATGTTATTTTTTTTAAAATATCGATATGAAACTTTTTTGAATATACATATTAAAGTATACACCATACATATTATTAATATTGGCTCAGCGAGGAATTATGTTAAAGTGGCCTAAAAGCAAAACTCCAGCTTTTATTATTCATGAGTTAGATGCCGGATTACATGGCTATGCATTTTATTTGGCTTCGTTCCAGGGAATCCATTGAGCTTAGCACTAAAATTCAGGTTGGGAAATGCTTGTTCTCTCATCAAACCGTTGGAAAAACCTATTTTTCACCACCATGACATTGAACAAATGGTATGAGAGACGGGGAGAGAGAGAGAGAGAGAGAGAGAGAGGGGGGGGGTGAGGGAGGGAGGGAGGGAGGGAGGGAGGGAGAGAGAGAGAGAGAGAGAGAGAGAGAGGGTGATTAATTATAATAACTCACAAAACAATTCTACTAAGTTCACAATCATCACTACCTATGGTTATCACATAACAATACAAAATCATTCGCAAGGTTTTAGTATAATGGAGTAATCAAATTTTCTATTTTATTATTTGAGAACACGTTGTATCCTTGTTCATACTACAACTTGGTAAGAAAGAATGTTATTCAGTACTAAACCACTGTTTGAAATATTGTACAGTAACTAAGGGGACAAATTATAACATCAGCATGAAGATCTTATGATACCATATTCGGTATGTAGGAGGTGGATGGAATCAAACACTTGTGGATGCAGTGAAGAACTGTAATTAAAAAAACATATTTACAAATCTTCACGTTTGTTAACTTTGGCGTGAATATTCAAACTTACCACCCCCTTTTTGGAAGAGGGCTCTCTCGATAAGGAACCAATTTGCTGACGTGAAATAAATTTGATTATTTCTTTCTGAAACCACTGTCAATGATATACATCACGTTAGATATGTTTTATTTTATTCTGTGAGGACCTGATCTAATCATTTCCAGTTTACCTCTATTTAGATCATTACTATATTATTTGTAAACCAAGTCACCTTCTTTATATATGATTTCCTTTACATTTTGGCCATAGTACTTCTTATTTTGTTCATGTACTTGTTTCTCAAAAACTATTGATCTATATTCTTCTAAGTTCTCTTCTTTATTTATTTCCAATTCTTTTGGTAAGATTGACCTTTCAATTCCTGTTAGCAAATAATTTGGAGTAAAACCTGTTGAACTATGGATTGTAGTGTTGTATTCTTTAACACAATCTTCTGCTATAATAGTCCCTGGACGTTCCTTTTTTTCATATATTTTACACCTTATTCTAGTAACCAACGTTTGATTTGTTCTTTCATTCAGCCCATTTGAGAATGCACAGTCTACGGCTGTGGAAATTATATTTATCCCTTTTGACTTCACATATTGTTTAAATTGTGTGGAGTTGATTCCAGAATATTGATCTGTTAACAATGTTTTTGTTTTGCCATGGTTTTTAATAATTTTATAAAGTCTATGGCAATCTGTGTCTGAGATGTAGCAATGAAAGCATATCTTGTGAAGTGATCTACAATTAGGAGTAGATATTTCTTTGTAGTTCTATTTCCAGTAAAACGACCAATTGTATCTAAAGATACAATTTCAAAAGGTTCTTTTGCAGGACCCAACTGTGACATGGGTGCTTTAAAACAACCTATTCTTGTCTTATTCTTAATACAAGTTTCACAATAACGGCATGTTTGTTTAATATGTTTGTACATATTTTAAAAATAAAATTTGCGACCTATTATTAACGTTAATTGTTTCGTTCCAATGTGTCCTTGCTTTATATGTACATCCTTTATCAATTTTTTTCCAAATTCTTCTGTTAGCCAAATCATTTTTCTGTTGTTCAACTTTTAACATTTTCCAAAAAACTATTTTTGTACGGCGTCAGTTGTTTTTGATTGTTTACTACATCTTCCAATCATAAAATTTTTTTTATTTTGAATGCTGAATCTATTTTATTTTCTTCTTCACTTGGTTCTAAAACTGGGTTTCAGGAAATGCAATATAATATCTCCTCTTTTATGGCCAAACTTTCTAAGTATATGGCCTTCTTCCTTTTTTGGGCTTCCGTCAGTTTTCTGGAAAAATTAAATACAGGCATCAAAAATTTATTGTCTATAGACCGTAAGTTTAATGGTTTCCGTATTATCACTTATTATCAATTGAGTAATCATAATTACTTTTTTTTTATTTGAGGACACTTAACGTTATATGCTTGTTGTTGAAATACCGCGGTAGGAAAGAATGTTATTAAGTAAGAAACCAATGTTTGGAAATTGGTCGGTAACGAAGTGGACAAATTATGACATCGCACCACTATCAGCTGAAAAATTACGTAAGGGATAGTCAAAGTGACCACTATTAGCAATATTTCTTTCCATTTTTATTCAAATTCATAGACATCTTCTGCTACTATCTCTATAGTTTGATCAAATTTTCTTAGAGTTCAACTCTTTTAGTGGATCTCATCAACGTCATTGTATTTTATGGTTTTTGGATTATCACTTAATAGTATAATTGACTGATCATGATTACTATTTTGTTATCTAAGGACACTTTGTGCTGTATCCTTGTTGGTATCCTGGTAGGAGAAATATTCTCTCTCGGACTGGGAACTCTATTGGCCCATCTAGAAGACTGTCACGGTCTTCGATGGCTTCGACATCCCCTAATTTCCTGCCTAGTCTTCGATTTCCTCTTAGGCGACTGAAATAATTGTTTATTTCCCGTCAATTTCTCTGCCTCCTTCCCGTCCCTTACCAGGTTATTATGTAACCTCCTCGCTCTAGAGCCACCTTCTAATCCCAGGATATTGGGCGGGCGGCTTAATGGAGTGCTCGGCGTAATTCGATACCCGTCTTAGAAGAAACAATATAATCGACGTTTTGTTTCAAGACGAGAAGGATAAACTACACTGAGGAAATTAAAAAATTATGGGTATTGGTTAAAACATGTTTTTATATATTTTCTCTATAACAATCCAATTACTTTTATAGATAATAATAAGAAAAACGTTTTTATGGAAACAGAATTTGGGCTTAGGAAGACAGATAAAATTATATATTACATGATAATTAATAGACTCGTAATACACCGGATTTTAATATTCTAAAAGGTCCAGCAAAACATAACTGAAGTATAATTTTTGTTGATTGATTTATATAACAAACCCGAAGGCTCAATTCCTGCCTAACTTCCATCCTCGGACTACCTCCTAAGGCTACACCTACATTGGATCCGATTCGGTGCGACGTGATTCTATCACATACGATGCTGGGGTGTATACATTATACATATTTTACTATGTATTGAAAATAATTAATAAATAATCTTAATTTTATAAATTTAAAGAACCAAATGTTATAACTCTCGATATATTTCAGTCGTTTGGTTTGCTAGCGACGTCTCATCGTACCACACCGGATCCAATGTAGGTGTAGCCTAACTTCTAATCCCGAATCTGTTAAGTCACTTTTAAAGCAATCCTCCCACAAACGCCGTGGTCTACCCCTTGGACCAGTCTGCTCAGCGGTTACTAGCTTTTTAGGAATTCGTTTGTTACTGAACCCAAAAACTATGCAAGCCTATCTTAATTTAAGCGATGCTGTATATTCGTATATGTATATAGATGTTATACGGTCCTGCGGACTAATAATCATACGCAAAACCACAGTTCTCCCACCAACGCATCTGTCTACTTAAATGATAATAACAGCCAATCATGCCCTTACTAACTATTTGTGAATTCGTCCATCGCTAAAGAAAACATTAAGCAAGTCGGCTTTATTTACTAACTATAATTCTTGTTTTTAGTAACAAATAAATACATTTACCCCTAATGAACATTTTCTCGAATACCTTAAATCATTCCGTATCCTCCAGAGTTATTAGACATGTTTATAACGTTTATAAGAACAATATTTTCATAACTATTCAAATTTCGGGACAGAAGGTACGGTATATGTCGCACCTAACTTAAACTAGCAATTTTTGTCTATAATCTCGGAAAGATAAACAAAAATCTTTATAATTATTGTTGGTTCAGGTACAACTTTCCCAGTAGATAAGTCGGCACCGAAAATCTCTCTCTGGGATGTGAATGGAAAATTCCAAATAGAATATTAATCAAGAAAAGAAATATCTCTCAATTTTCTATAATTGTTTTAGTGATGCAGTATTGTCTTGTTCGATCAGTTAAATTCTAAATATTTTTAAAAATTGGTAAATGACAAAGCCGTTATACAAAATAATTTTTTCAAATGTATTTATTGAAATTTACAACTGTATATTGAATACATCAAGTAAATATCCCGAGATAAAGACAAGTAGAGAAACAACCTAGTGGTAGCACTCAAATAAAAAGTTCAACTTAGAAGGTCTCGAGGTCATCTTATCTTCAGACGCCTCGGAGGATTATCAGGAATTGAAGACGTTGGTAGGTTTGAAACTAGTGGGTTTGAGTGGGAATGAAGTTTGTCATGAAAAGATTGATACCGTATTCGGGCCAAATTAGCAAGAATTAATGGATTACTTTATTCGTAACAAAGTGAGGAGCAATCAGGATTCTACGAAGGATTTTGGATAGTAAGGATTGAATACGAGAGGAATTCGATGGCTTAGTGGAGCCCAAAGCTCTATTCCGTTAGTCCACATAGGTCTAATGATTGTCATGCGTCTTTCGTAATTAATTGAGAGTTTCTTGTCGTTTCAGTCTAGTATGAGGATACCTAGTTGAGCGTTTGTCAAGGTGTAGTCTTAAGTACCGGACCTGTTCTACAGGAGCCAGCGGGGTATTATTAAACTATACAGGAGGGCAGGAAGTCGTTGGTTTACGACGGAGGGTAAAGGTGATTTAATGGGGTTTGTGAGAATTTATATACAAAATAAAGCATTTTTTTTTATTTAAATGGAATCTACGAAACAAACCTAATATGAATAGAAAAAAATACATTTTTAAATTAAAAATATTCACTACATCATGAAAGTACTAAATGGGTGCTCAAATTTTAATAGGCTCGCCATGGATGGGGGTTACAAAATAAGTACTAAACTTAACTGCAATTTCAAGAAAAGCACCTCCACTTAAGTGTTAAGTACCATGCAATTTAAGTGCCTAGTACACTTAAATGAAAAGTTGTATAATTTGTAATATGGGGGATTTTAATTATTTAGAAGTAGTCGGTATCATGAGTTTTACTAGTATTAATACCGTTAAACGGATTCTTAAAAGAAAAATTTATGTTAAATAATGAGGTAAATAAAATCAAAATTTGTTTTCATTATAATTTAAAACTCATAATATTTAATAATAAATATGGTGAACAGCATTCACGCGTGTATGAAAAATATTACTTATAAAAAATGTCGTTGGGTAAAAGGCTTGCTTTATACCTCTCTGAGCTTGACATCGTTACAGCTCTCACGGACCTTTTAGTGAAGCATTAGTCCTCTGATCCTGTACAGCATTTCGTCGAAACTAAGTTATCATTTTTTTTATACCCTTCCACATTTTTTCAATGGATAAGCAAAAAGATCTACGTAAAATAAAAGAAAAATTGAACCCGGGTATTAGAGCACTGCTACGGTAAAGCGGACGACCCGGGATCGAAACCCGGCCAGGGAAAATTCTTTTTTCTTCAAAACAATACAAAATATTTAAAGAAACAAAAACTTTGAAAAATCTCCCTTAATATTTATATTTTTTAAATTTTCATTCATAAAGAATTTTCATTTATGATTCAAGTTTTTGTAGTTACAATAACTTTTGATTACTTACCAATTGTTCTTTATCAAAAGTCAGAAAACAAACAACAACTTTATTTTCAATTTTATTTATACAAGCAGCATTAGTGTGAATACATGTTCCGGACTTCCTTTACATGTTTAAAGAACAGTGATTTTAATTAATTAAAGTTATCTTTTATAAATGAGTTTTATAATAGCAGGAGAAATGTAAAAAAAACCCGCTTGAAAAATATATAACAATAATAATAAAATAAATAAATAAAAATGATAATAATAAAGTAAATAAATATAATAATAATAATTAAATAGAAAATAAATAAATAATTAAAAATAACTATAAAATAAATACAGATAATTAAATTACAATACCTGCAAATAGTGATTTGTTAAGAAAGGAGTATAAGTTTTGTTCTTTTGTACGTGGAGCGTCGTAACGAATGTTTATCATAGTTACCGATTTCTCGGATTAATGGGTTTTCGGAAGCTGGAGTTTTTTCGAAGTATGCTTTTGTTTAGGCTGAAACATATTGTTTTATAGTGGGATGTTCAAGATCTCTAAGCATAGTCGATATTTTCTTATAGCGGGGATAATTATTAATAATCCTCATGCATAGGTTTTGTACCCTTTCAAACTTTCTGTAATTTGAAAGTCAGAAAAGAAAATTATGGATTTATAACGGAGATAATCGAAAATAAGGCTGGGAATAATCGAGAAGTTGGGAAATCAAAAGTTTATAATTAGGCTGGGGGGGGGGAAGGTAGCCCCACCACCGAATCGTAATTAGCCACTTCCGCCATTTTTTCGTAAAAAGAAAACCCAATTTTTTTTTCAATTTGAAAGGAAACTTTATTCGTTAGTACAAGAGAAAAATCGAAGTTATTCCGGCTTATAGTAGCTTAGTTTTTATTCCTAGAACTAATATAGAATAGAAAAGAAAACGAACTTTATTCTGGGGCCAAGTCCCTTTAGAATAACAATCATGAACAAAAAAAATAAACATAATATGCATCTGGCCACAAGGCAACAAATAATACAGGTCATGAAGTAATTAAAAATGACAAAAACATAATAAAAATAAAAACAGAAATGTAAAAAAAAAAAAATCTGTCCAGGGCAGATGCCAATAGTTTACTGCTCTTCGAAGAAAAATATTAAGAAGGATATATGGAGCAGTTAGAGTTGGCGATCAATTTAGACTCAGGCAGAATGCAGAGATATATCGGATGTATCAGAAGCTGTACGTGGTTCAGTTTATAAAAATAGCTAGGCTTAGGTGGGCTGGACATGTTGCCAGAATGGAGGACAACGCTACTCATAAGAGACTGGTATTTGGGTATGTTGACGGAAAAAGGAAACGCGGACGGCCACGATTAAGATGGGCAGACGAGGTCGAGAAAGATGCAGGTAGCATTGTTGGATCCAGAGCTTGGAGGACCTTGGCACAGGACAGAGAAGAGTGGAGGCGGCGCCTTGATGCGGCCAAGACCCGTACTGGGTTGTAGAGCCAGTGTTGATTGATTGATTGATTGAATATATGGAAGAGACTGGACTGTTTCTTGGACAATGGTTGTGTCTTGTCTGTCCTAATTCACGCTCAACCGCCACTTTTGTTCCTGTCTTTAAAGGTACTCACTTTAATGAGGCTATGTGAGCTCCAGGATACCCTCCAGATCCCACAGTGTCCATCCCTAGATTAAAGAAATCACCTACCACAGCCGGATTTGAACCCGTTCGGCAACTCAGCACTATACCTAAGCTACCTCGCTTACATAACTATTCTACTCATTTGTACTTTAGTAGTTTTTAATATTATAAGAAACTTATAATAACAGAAAACTATTTTTTTCGACATTTTCGAGAGTGGATTCAATAATAACAATAACGTAATCAACGTGAGATCGTATCGTGGGACAACATCGACTAAAACTAAAAAGAACAGATAACCGTATCCATCCGGAAAATTTTGAACCCTTAAAACTCTAATCGCGTTAGAGATCAAAAATAGGTTTGAAGCTTTAGGGACATTAGATGGTGACCACGAAAATATAGAAAACATGTGGTAGAGATTAAGGGTAATATTAAAGAAGTTGGTAACTTATATGTTGGAGAAAATGAGAGTAAAAAGAATAAACCCTGGTTCGACGATGAGTGTCAAAATATGTGTGAAAAAGGAAAAGCCGCAAAAATAAAAGTTCTTAATAATCGCGTCGATAACTATGTAGTCGATTTCCGAAACATTAAAAATGAAACTTCAAAACTCCTTAAAAATAAAGAAAGAGAATGTCTTTAAAAGAAATTAGTAGAGATAGAAACTAATAGAATAGAAAGTTGCATAAGGGAAATGTACACGGGTAGAAACAGGTCGCGTAGACGGTATATTCCTGCAATGACTGCAATTAGAGACGAAAATAACAATATCTTAGCTGATCCTACGGATATTTTGAGTAAGTTTAAAAATCATTTACATAGTGTTTTAAATACCGGAATAAATAATCCAACCCCTGTATCGGAACTATTTTTAGAAGGACCGAGTAAAGGGGATGTCGAAATAGCCATCGGAAAGTTGATATCGTACAAAGCGGCAGGGGTCGATAATATTCCTAATGAATTGATAAAAGCATGCGGGGAAGTTTTACTAATCTACTCCTGTCTCGAAGATTCACGTTTTGGTTACGATATGGGGACATGAGAAAATGCCCCAAGAATAGAAAGAATCTATACTTATTCCGATCCACAAAAGGGGGCTGAGGACGGACTGCAATAACTACCGCGGAATCTCGCTCCTACCGACTTGCTATAAAATATTCTCATTAAAACTAACCACTAGAATTACGGTATACGCCGAGGAAATAACCGGAAATAATCAATGCGGTTTTAGACTAAACCGTTCAACTATCGATCAAATATTTTCCATACGCCAAATACTAGAGAAAATATTAAATACAATGGTGTCGTTCATCAGCTTCAGCTTTATATCGATTTTAAAAAACCTTCTGACTCCATCCGACCGTCAGATTATGTATAACTATTAATTGAACTGGGTATACCAAAGAAATTAGTAAGTCTGGTAAGGATGTGAATGGGCGAAACATTCGACAAGGTTAGAACCGGTAATTATTGCTTATTGAAAAGGCGGTAGACAACGAAAGAGGTTTGGGTACACGTAGGCCAACTACGGCTATAGCAGTCGTGCACATTTTAATCAATAAAAAAACAGCGCTAGTACGAAATGTAGTGACGCATAAACTTGTTAATTATTGGGTAATACAAAGAAAAAGAAAAGGAGTAGCATGCCAGGCAGCATATCTATTGCCTTTTCTTTTTTACTACTTTAAAAGCAAAATAAATTACAAATGATAATTTTGTTTCAAAATTATCATTTGTAATTAAAATTAAATTTAAAATTATCATTTGTATTTACTCTCTTTTATTCATAGGAAAAATGATTCCTATTAGTAAAGCAAATGCCGTATAGTCGTAATTTGCTCCGGGAAGAGAACAAATTACATGAGCAAATTACAGTTATAGCAGTCGACAGTTTATTTTTTGGAAAAACTGTGGCTAAATGTGATAATTTTCACTTATAAACATACAACTTACACTCGATTTCATCAGGCGATTCGATTGAAAAGAAATGTGTTTCTGATATCGTCTAATTAAAAGTGAGCCCCAACGTGTTAATTAGGACAACTGATCCTATATCATCGATATTTTGGCCTAAGTTTTGGACCATCTCCAAGGCTGAGAATAAACGCGATCAGAACAGTATTTCTGCAATAACGGTATTAACAAAAAAGGGTATAAATTATGTTAAGAAACAAATAAATGTACATTTATCTGAAATCTTGCTAGGAATGCAGATTTCTGAACACAATATATTATACGCATGTTGGATATGATCACCATTCTCAATCAATATCAGCTGGTGTTTACCCTTAATAAGCAATACTCATAGACTGTATTAACAATTAATGCATATATTACTATTTGCATAAACATACTCACTTCTCGATAAACAATCGGTCATCATTGATCATCATTATCAAATGTTAAATATCTGCATATATTTGATAATTTGTATTCATTTAACGTTGCTAAAGTTAAAATCCTAAATTTTGCCTAACCATGTACATTTAGGATAAGGAATCGTTATCGAGTAACTGAGATCACCCAGGTTTGGTCCTCCCATTTTACGTCTCTTCTGAAATATGCCGCAACTAAGGGGTATTTTACTCCCTTTAAATGATCCTAAGACTGGGCTGTGAACCCGCGATCTACGCCATAGTATGTTTTTATCCCAAAAACTAGACCACATGTGAACCCGCAGTTGATACAATTACTAATACTAATGAAGTTGTTGAAAAAGCTCAAGGAAATTTCTTAAAGGAAAATAATCATTTCTTTGCGAATTCCCTTATCCTTCTGACAATTACCTGGAACAACGGAAGCGGCCAAGGATTAAAGCAATTATAATTAACAATTCGAACAAAGTCATCAACTTTAATTAATTAGTGAAGTTTAATGAATGACCATTATATCCCTTGGCGTCTCTTTAAATAATGGCCAAGGATCAGTCCTAGCCACTCAGATAGTGTTATCAGCTCATTCTCAAGGTTTTATTATTCGAGATCCGTATTTTAGCATTTTTATTAAAGAAAGGAGTTTATTATTTTTGGTTTATTACATTGATAATAATAAAATATGAGCGTTACCTGCGGCTTCTATTTTAGACCTCGTGACCACCTAGAAAGACTCCAAACTTCAGAATTCATCTCTGTTATGCTCCAATAAGGACACAACCCACGTGGGGTACCATTCTTCCAACTCGGTCCTGTTGGAAGAAATCATCATATAGAGGTTTGTCTATGTACGCTGCTGCGCTCTATCGGACCCATTCAAGTAACTTCTTTCGATCGAGTGAATAAATTTCTTAACACATTGACGCCCGGGAACGAGATTTCTCTTTTCATTAGACATTTGTTGGTGACTTGGAACGGGAAATCTCGTTTTTGTTATAGGATCCGCCCTTCGGGAACGCATCCCGCCCTTCCACTCTTGGAGGTGCACTAGCCCAGGTGTACCAACGAGGGTGGTAGGGGACTTGGGTCCCCGGGCCACTGACCATTCTAGGCCTCAGGGGCTTTGTGCCCCAGCTAAGGGCAGGGTGGTGGCTGGTTTAGCCGGTCGCAGACGTAGTGACGTGTTTAGAAGGTCGGAAGGGAGTAATCCAGGAAACTGGTGACGGCCCGACCTGCTGGAAGTTGGATGGTGGGTAGTCCCAATCTCGTCGGTGTTGCGTCCGCATGTTGGTGAGATGTGTATGAGAGGACACCCCTTAGTGGGTGGTGAGCTCTCATAGCCACGAGAAAAGAAGTTGTACGATAAACCGTTAGGGGTAAACCGGAAAGACCCGAAGCCCCGAAATGAGACTCGCGTCTTCCGCGGAAGTGGCAAAGACGCATATTGGCTGGCATGCGGACGCAATACCGAAACATGACATGAGGAGTTGGCTGCTTGTTGCGGGGAAGGTAAGGCTGAGAGGCTATGTATCCCTTTGCATCAATAGCTGCCAACTCAGTACTTCATAAATACAATGTACGCTGCTGCGCTCTATCGGACCCATTCAACTAACTTCTTTCGATCGAGTGAATATAATTATTAACACATTGACATTTGTTGGTGACCGGGGACGAGAAATCTCGTTTTGGTGATAGGCTCACCATTATAGGATTATATTGATATATGTTAAAATCACCGGCCTTTACCGGTAAATTTCAGCAAAGCATTAGCGGGCGGCAATGTGTTAATATTATAATACCTCTTAATTGTTATCTTAATTACAATTTAAACTTTATTATTCTTAACCTTTCTTAAATGAAACGAAGGCCAAACCTGCCTGGTTCTAAGAGGTAGCAAGAGATTTACATGAGATAGGGGTTACCTTCGAGGAAGTTTTGGAAAGTAACCGTCTCTGGATGAAATAGATACCCGTGTGGTTTTTCAAGAAAAACCAAAACTGTAAACGGGGAAGAGATGTACAGAAGAAAGAAGGGAGCACCACCGGGGACGAATGAGAGAGAACTGGGCGAATATCAAGAAGAAAAAAGAAAGTTGAAATGACGTGGTCCTTGGTAGGCCTATACGATTTAAAAAATAAATAAACTTATAAATCACTACAGCTATATAATTCATGAATGTTTACAGATCTTTTGAACAAAGAAAAAAGAAATTGGATAGACATTTTAAAGGGAAATAAAAATCTCATCAAAGAGTTCAATCCCCTTGTGGCATTGCACTTACGAAATCAAAGGTTTTGAATAACCATGAGGATTTATCAAAGGTCAGTTCCCGGTAAAGCATATTTCGTTTGGCTTGTAAAAGCTTTAAATAGAGAATAAAGAGCCATGTAAAAAGAGGCCATCTTTACTGAAACTTTTAAAACATTGATACTGCACTGTGATTATGATAGATGGGCTATAATTATAACCTAGTTAAAATATTACCTTTACCTGGCTCAAACCAAACCCGTAGAAGACTATTAAGTTCATAATTTGGTTTTTAATTTAAGTTAATTTTATTATTATAAGTTAGTGATTTTTAATCCCTGCCCCCACATTTATCCAAGTCACGCATTTATAGTTTTTAAAGTAACAAAGAAAACTTTCAGTTAACCGCCGCTATATCAGTTTACAACGTCGTACTAGTGCGATCTAGTGGATTTCATGATAAGCAAAAAGCTTTCAATTCATAATAACTCTATAATTTGTTCATAAATAACTCTCTAGTTAATTCATACATTTTTGAATTTGAAGTTTAAGCCGGCACAACCGTTGTGCAAGAAACAGAACAGTCTCTACCATTTATTGAACCCCAGACCCGTTCACGGGTTGTAGTAGTACAGATCTAGTAGCTTCTGAAGAGTTCTAGAGTCTACAGTAACTAACGTGAACTCTTTTTTTTTAGCGACTTTTTATTTAATTTAAAAAAAATCATTCTAACTTCAATTTTTTTAAGGCTGGGATTAAGGGAGCAAAAAAAGTATGCACAACAGCTGCTACCATGTACTGAACCCCAGATCCGTTCACGAGTTGTAGAGGTAAAGGTTTTAGGTCTTATATATATGGTGAAGAAAATGGTGTGAGTGGATGTTAAAGAATGAATTCCTTGAATAGTGATTAGCTATTTCTTTGACCGATGTTCCGACACACGTTGCTGTTCTACTTCAGGGTTTTCTAATAAATAATTAATTAATTAATTAATTAATAGTAAACTATTCAAACAATTAACTAATTGAAGTAATTAATTAATAGTAACCTATTAACTTTACACTACACTCGGTCCATTTTCTTCCCCCTAATTAAAATAATTGATTAGATCAAAAGCTTCATACAATAAATTCCAGAAATGGGTTTCATTTTCACTTTCAAATTACGTGGGTAATATTCAACTGGGGAGTACCTTGAACCCTGGTTATAATAAGAACCCTAGAGTCGATGAGGAAGGGTAGAGGCGGCACTGAAGAGGTCAAGGGAACAAGGGCTGCAATTAGTTAGCAGGAAGTGGAGCCGAGGAAAGATGTCTTCAGGATGATGGAGTCCTTCTTGAGGAGCTTCAGGATCCCCTAATCTAATTTTATAGTATCTTTAGTAGTATTCTAGCCACTGAGGGTTAAATCCAAATTGAAAAAAAAAATTAGAAAACTGCACCACTTCAATCCATTAAGGATATTGAACTGGAGTCAGTACATGATATAGTTGGTACTGTTTCCAGGAAAAAGGTTATTGTGGGGGGGGGGGTCGAAGAACGGGGCCCCAGGAGGGTTGGAGATCCCACAGGGTAGATCCATGTTGTTAAGTGATTAAATAATTTATCCAGGGGCGACCTGTGGTCTAGCGGTTAGCATAACAATCTACTAAGCCCTAGATCTCGATTTCTTAGCCCGGCAGGTGGCTCTAGGATTTTTGTAAAGGGAGTATAAAGTCCTTTGTTATGCCGTCCTTCGGAAGGAACGATAAAGGGGGTTTCCGAGCCTGTACGATGCCAGGTACTCGTTAAAAATACCTATCCTCAATAAGCCTGGTAGGATAAATTTAGAGCTCTCATTGTAGCATCGTCCGATTAGCAATATCAGCATAAAATAGCGTTAAATAAACAAACAACAATAATTTATCGGTTATAGCAGTATACGAACCCAGTAACCTCAATTATGCTACTGAGCACTCTTAATATGGAACTTAGAACACCGATAAAATGTTAGTAATGGAGACATGTAATAGAGATATTTATTTTCTTGGTTAATATTATATTGAATTTTTCCATTAACGTCCTAAATAATTTTTTTCTTACTTTGAGGTATTGCGTTTCTATATCTCGATATATCGATATATATCGATTCGAGCTATTGTTTTATTTAGGAAAATCATATGTATAAAAGGTGTAGAATATTCGGTCAGAAAAAGGTTGAAACCATTGGAGAATTTAGGAGTTTGCAAAGCATAGAGTTGCGGAGTATGCACCCGATTAATATTATTCAAGTGATATCGTCGATTAAGATGGCCTCGTAAGGTTGCTGAGATTAGTAATGTACGAGTTCCTAAAAATTTAATAAGTGCTGTCTGAGGAGTAGGTGGGAAGATTGCGTTAAGAGTGATCTGGCAGATTTGGGTGGGAGGATTGCCTGGAGGGAAATTCGTAAGCAGAGATTGGTGGTATCGGTATTGAACCTTTGGGTTCGCTATGCCATATTATTATGATTACTGAAAAGCATACTATTGATACAAAAGTATCTGTTTGGACTTCTATATTCTGAATAGTAGATCAGGGATAATATAATTTAACGTAGAGCCTTGACAAGTTTGATATAATGTTTGGAATTTAAAGGTTTCCACCAATGGATATATTTTCACAATATCTTGAAAGATCTTAGAAAAGGAATAAACGGTATTTTAAATAATTTCTGGCAATAAAAAAAAACAAAGTTCAAAAACCCTTTAAAACTTTTCTCGAAGTGGACTTTACCAATATTCACTCGCGCCATTTTCTCATTTTAGTCAGTAAACAACTTTTAAAACAAAGCAATTTATTCTGTTCTCTCAAGAAAGGACAACAAGATCAAGCAAGTCTAATAAGAATGACATTAAATAGATGACTTTGCAAGTCCAAGTATTACTTTGCCTCATCCAGCTCATGATGAAAATGATTTATAAGTTAAACTATAAATTGGCACAAAAGAGGCCACTCTAAACTCCGGTTAGAGTTAGCAATTTCTCTTGATTGGACTGAGCCGAGTTTGGACTGATCCAAGATAGAACAAAGTCATCCGGATGTTAATATCTCTCAGTTATAAACTTCTCGAAGGAATTTAAGAATGTCCCCGCTACTTGTTGCAAACTCTTGAATTTCCTGGCTAAAAGCTTCAATATAAAGTTGTTTATTGCTCTGGATCAAACAACGTGCCTACATAATACTATATTTTATACTCTTAAATATATTCTAAATATTCTAATTGATTTTGAAATGGCAGAGTAATCATTTACTCAATGATTATTACGGATGATTACTCAATTTATTATTCTAACTTTAGTCTTAATTCGATTCTTTTCCAGAGGTCTGTTCTTGTGTTTACCAATTTACTAATCAATTATACCATCAATATATTATTCATAAATATGTAGTGCATCTGGGTTAAGTCAGCACCAACGGAATTAAAATAGATATACTTTATTAATACGATTTTAAACAATATTCATAATAATTCAGTACATACATTGAGAAGTACACTTAACGATTCAGATTTAATAGAGGATTGCCATAAAGTACATAACAGAACTTAAATTACAACTTATCTGTAAAACAGGAGTACATCTAGAGTTCTTCTTGGTGAGGCGTGTCTTTTCCGGGTCTCGCTGTCTTCGGATACTCTTTCGCCCGCATCGTTCGCCGCTTCCTTCCTTCTTCCTCAGGTTCTGTTCAGAGAGCCCACCTTCCTCCTCGGGATGTGTTCAGAGATTCCCTCTAAAAGTAGAATCCTCGACCCCCCTCATATCTTATCTCTTCGCCCACCTTGACCATGTGGGTATGACCCTTTTACCTGAGCGACCTACTTCTCGCAAACCAAACATTGCTCTTTGTGCAAAAAACATGTTTATTTTTATGACGCTTCTTGGTACGATACATAGGCGTCTTAATTCTGCCTGAATATATTTCTTTACTTTACTTATTTTTGCCCTGTCCTGAATTTTAAATATTTTTATTTTGAAGAGAAAAGATTTGCCCTGGCCGGGATACGAACCCGGGTCGTCCGCCTCCCTGTGGCAGCGCTCTTACCAATTGAGCTACCAGGGATCGCCTCACAGTCAGGACAAATCCGTTCTCTTCACAGATAATGTTCATTGAACGTTGCTTTGATTAGGATCTTGTTGACTTACGTCATTATATTAGTCCAGGATCCATGGTCAATTTTTGCACTTGATTACTATCAAGCTGAATCTTCGTGAATAGCTTCGTTTCCATGAGACGCCCAACAATTTTCTGTGCGAAAATTCTCGATTGTGGTAGCTAACAGAGGTAGCAAGGATAAAATATGTCGACATGATGATTCTCAAAAATATATTACTATCTGGGTTTTTTTTTGTTAAATCTCAAGATAATTATCTAAATTATTTTAACAAATATTTGTCCAACAAAATGTATGGTTTGATCAAAGAGTCCCCTCCTTCCAATATAAATGAAAACAATAAAAATCAGCTGGTTACTAATCATTTTTGTTGACTTCGTTATCGATACATATTGGAAGGAGGGGACTCTTTGATCAAACCATACATTTTGTAGGACAAATATTTTTTCAAATAATTTAGACAATTATCTTGAGATTGAACAAAAAAAAAACCCAGTTAGTAATAAATTTTTGAGAATTATCAAATCGACATATTTTATCCTTGCTACCTCTGTTAGCTACCTCAATCTAGAATTTTCGCACAGGAAATTGTTGGGCGTCTTATCGAAACGAATCTATCCACGAAGATTCAGCTTGATAGTAATCAAGTGCAAAAATGGACCATGGATCCTGGACTATATTATTTATAATGTTTTAATTTTTATATATTTTTATTTTGAAGAGAAATAGCTCTCTTAGCTCAATTGGTAAAATCCCGGCCAGGGCAAATCTTTTCTCATCAAAATAAAAATAATTGATTAATTCCGTAAAACAAAAAGTGGAGAAATGCGAGAAAATATTGTACATTGATTTTTTCTAACCATTCTTTTTGGACCTTTCTAATTGGATAAAATTCATCATTTAGCGCTTGCTAAAGCATTTGAATGGTATTATTGCTACGATTTCCATTAGAGTACGGAGTTAATCAAAACTACCTCAGAAAAAAATTATTCATTACTCAGTGGGCAAACAATTTTCGTCGTTAAATGGTGTTAAACTTTATTTTTGTGGAAAGATATCATTAATATACAAAGTTATGACTATACCAAGTGCTTTTACTCTCAAGTTAAAATTTTTCCAAAAGTGGAGTTAGTCAATTTGTCCAGTGAACGGCTGATATAACGATTAAAAACTATTTATATCATACAGCAATAATGAAATTCAGTTCCTAAAGAATAATATATTAAGAATAACAACAAAATTTGTTATAAAGAATACTGAAAACATCTTTTGAAGTGATAAATATTCAATCTGTTAAAAGGATTGGAAGAGAAAAGGACACAATAATAAAATAATGGTGAAGGGACCCATTGAAATTGTGATGAGCCAATCAGATTCGAGGCTATCCCAAGCCATCTTCTGATTGGCGGAGACAACTCATTCCTAATGCAGGCGCCGACTTGATAGCCATTCGGATTACAAGCCCTTATTTATTCTCTTCTCTTAATAACAATAACAAGTTATCAGCACACACAAATAAATATATAAATATTACCCACACACACACCTAACAATATAAAAAATAATAGCGTTATGAGTGAACAATATTTACAGTAATTCATCTACCACTTCTGACATATATGAGCTATTAATTATAACATATTAGAGAGCATCTGTCTGGGAATTTATGAGTTGTAGGAAAAGCTTAGGTTTGAGTGTGGATAAGGAAGAAGCATGACGGATATCAGTAAATGTGGCGGAACGGGCGAGAATCGAACGCTCAAATGTTTCGGTTATGTGTACAAAAAAAAAATAATTAAAGCAAGGTTAGCTTCATTTTTTATTTATAAATTGAGTTTATGTTTTATATTTATAACGATAGAGGTCAAGGGAATTTTGTGAAATACAATATTTTATTTATTAACAAAAAAACACTGACGAAAGTTTTTACTATTCAGCATTGTGTAGCCCGATCTCGCTTAATTAGATTTGGCAAGGGCGTAAAACCACGAATAAAAACAAAGGAAATCAGCCAGAGATAATTAAATTTCAAAAACGAAACAAAATAACTGATATCAAAAAATAAAAAAATCATTCATATCATGAATCATTTATGGTCATATTTCGTCGTTTCTGAATTTAATAATTAAAGCACTTGTAAACTCTATTTTTTGTATTCCCGTTTTACATAAGCAGGAGTATAATTACGATGTATCATATATTATATATTATATAGCATGTATATTATATATCATAATTTCAATATTTTTTAACTGACGACGGACCAACCCAAATTATACAATTGTTCTTTTAATTGTACTACAACAGTAGGAACATAACGTTTTACTAGAGCTACAACCATATTATTCTAGAAACTGGAAGTATTTTCCAATAAATTAAATATTGAAATGATTTAATTTATTTGTTTTTTTATAATTTATTTATTGAAATTTACAACTGTATAATTGAAAACATCAAGTAAATATAATGAAAGATAAATGCAAGTAGTGTAACTACCCAATGGTAATACTCGAATAAGGAATTCAACTCAGAAGGTCCCGAGGACATTTTCGTTTCAGACACCTCGGAGGATTATCAGGAATTGAAGAAGTTTTTCGAGCTTAAAACTAGTAGGTTTAAGTGGGAATAAAATTAGTCATGAAAAGACTGATATCGGATTCGGGTTAAATCAGTAAAAAATGGGATATTTAGGTCATTATGGATATTTCGTAACAAAATAAGGAGCATTTAGGATTTTACGAAGGATTTTGGATTGTAAGGATTGAATACGAGAGAAATTCGATGGCTTAGTGGATCCCCAAAGCTCTACTCTGTAAGTCAAGATGGTTCTAATGATTGTCATGTCTTTTATAATTAATTGGGAGTTAAGAGCATATGCCTAGTAAATGTTGAAGAAGCCTGAAACGGCGAGCTGTTTCTTATAGTTTCAGTCTAGTATGAGGATTCCAAGTTAAAGTTCTGTCAAAGTAAAGTCCTTTGTACCGGACCTGTTCTAACGATATCAGTGGGATGTTATTAAAGGACAGAACTCACTGGATTACGGCGGACTGTAATGGTGATTTGAATGGATTTTTCGTAATTTATTTTAATCCTCCAGCTTTGGTTTTTTATTTTAGGTTTAGCTTTTAAATACCAAAAAAAATTTATAGTTTTTAACCTACCTGTACTACTACAACCCGTTTCAGTACATGGTAGAGACTGTACTGTTTCATGGACAACAGTCCTGCAAGGAGGTTACTAGTCCTAGGTCACGCTCAACCCCCAGATCCCCCCCCCTTATTTTGGGTACCCTATTTTTGTAATATTTTATAGAGGCTGGGTGAGCCCCAGGAGGGTTCTAGATCCTATATGACCCATCTCCGGCTGAAAACCGACTAAATAAAAGTCTTGCCCACAGTGGGATTTGAACCAGGATTTCCGGCATGGGAACTCAGTGTTCTGAGTCACTCCGCTACGTTTATAGTTCATAAGAAAAATATTTTCATCTTATTTCACTGAAGTCTACGCATTGAAAAAACAGTCCTAATGTCGAAATGTTGGAAAAAGATGTTGCTTGTTTTATATTTTAAATCGATGTATTTCATTTTTTCATTACATTCAAAGTGGTTTCATACCTGAACCTCTAAATCATACCTTTATAACGATATAATTATATGAATACTTCCTTCTAAATTGAATTAGAGGGATTTATAAAATCAAAATGTTTTCCCAAAGAATGAGATATGACAATAATGATTATAATAAATGCCAATACTATAGAATTTCAATTTTTGAGCCTTAGCAAAGAATCTAACCAGGTCAGTGGACGAGCAAACACGATCCCTCGAAGACCACCAGATTCCTCCCGATGACCAGATCGAGGCCTGGCAATGGCGTCCGAACAATAGATGACCCCCTCCTCATTTCCTTTGTCGGATCCTTTTCTTCTAGCCTTCATTGTCCTTCTTCTTCCCTTTGTTCCTTAATAATTCCATCCCTCGTTAGTAGCTCTTACCTCAGGCTGATCCTTATTTACACAGGCCACTTAAAAGCCAGGAGAATAATAGGATGCTTGTTTCTGATTCTCAAACACTCCATTCATTCAAACTTATACATTAGTTAAAACAGCCCTTATTTTTACTAAATATTTATTCATTTATGGAAAAAATTTCTGGTACCTAAAAAAAACAATCAAATTAAAAAACATATATATATTGTACAACGCATGTCGAGTATGAGGTTTGGTAAATGGATCTTAGCGTTACCAAACCTCAACCTACTAATTCAGGGTCGACGCTTAGTCATAAAATAATGTTTAATATATATGTTTATTGTCCTGAAAGTTATTACTTCCCATCCTTCCGGTGGTTTTGGCAACATTTTTCAGTCTCAATGATAAGGGATTGAGGAGTATGGGATGCAATCAATGGATCAATGTTGACTGATAATAGACATGTGTTATCAGCATACATGGTAAGGATATTTCTCTGGTTTGGGATGTCAGCTGTATCGAGTGAACTGTGTAGAGAATTGGAGCTAGGATACTGCCTTGAGGAACACCAGCAGGATGAGGAATGAGCATCAATGAATAATGAATAAGTATTATTATGGTTTACTTCGAATTAGCGATGTGCCGGATCGTTAACAAAGTATATTCTCGGATAATAACTTTTTTTAAATAACTTTTTTACTCAATCGATGCGGTGCCTTTGACATTGATAGTTGTCGCCACTTGACGCATTGCGTGACAGACGGGACGGTATATGTTTCGAGTTTTCGACTTGCACTGCGCGGCATTGGTAACGTTTGTGTTTGGTAGTGAGCTAGAAAATTGTCAAGAAAGAATTTTTTTATAAACCTTGAAAGGATTGTCTGATTCAAATGTTAAATGTCAATAGTTTTTCACTGCTACCTAATAATCTTTATTAAGCGTTATTTATTTACCGAAAACCTCTTAGGTATGTGTTAGTAACACCATAAACAACAACTTTTGTTCTGGACAAACATCGAAAACGAAAGAAAAAATTTCGTTTGTCCATACAAGCTAAGGTCAGTTGATCGGTGAATGGAGGATTAATTTAATTTTTTCATTTCAACGTTGACCAGTAAAAAAATATTCGACAGCAGTAAAATATTTAAGTACCAAATGTGATGCTTCCGTGATGATTAAAAATTTTCTCCAAATGGAAATTCTAATAATACTGAAAGCTATTATAGCGCTTGCTTTTCATGTTTTTACGAATGCAGTTGCTAAAGCTTTTTCAGAGGGAAATTTTATCAACTGTTGTTCAACGCAACAAATAAAATAATATTGCAGATTTTGGTTTTCAGGTTCAATTTAATTATCATTACTTCGAATCGGCTTATTACAGCATTTATTTTTCGTCGCTTCGAAACTCCAAAGTAAAAGTTTCATATTTTTTTATTATTATTATTTGAAGTATAAAAACATTGAATATCACCACAATACTACTCTTTCACCTTTTGTTTACTTTAAATAAAATAACTCTATTGTTTAAAATCGGTTAAAAATGTAAAGCTATTTCTGAAGTAATCCTACTTTTTTGTAATTTTCACTTTATTTTCTGTTTATATATATGTAATTCTGTATTCTATTTTTTAAGGCCAGATGAAGTAGTAACCTTATAAAGTATTATTAGTTTTAATCATAAAAAATTAAATCATTTTTTCGTAAAAGAAAGAACATCATCTTTACTTATTTTTCACATTTTTTATTTAATATAATAATTTAAACGTTTATTTCATAGTTGTTTGGAATAATTTAATTTTAAAGGTAATTTTATTTGTTTAGTAATAAGTGTAATATTTGTAATAAGTTTGAAAAGATATGTTATAAAAGAAGAAAGAAAAACAAAAGCGGAGTCGATCGGATTTTGTTCGCTCCGGCTAGACCGAGCCAGACAGTGTTGACACGAGCCTCTTGAAGTGCCCATCGTATGCTCTATAGTTAGCCCAAAGTTGCATTTTGAATTCGAAGAAGATAATAATTTGCTGCCCACCTGCAGGTGTAATTAGTTTAAACTTAGTCATCGATTCGACCAATTCGAATTGACCCAGTCGATCATCTCAACCTCTATTGTCTCAACATCCAGCTCGCCCTGCCGATGAAAATCCTCTGTCGTCTCAACATCCAGCTCGCCCTGCCGAGAATCTAATACTGGAATCTACTTCGACAGACAGATAAGAGATTTTTTGTTTATATCATTTCAACTACAAAACCAGATGAATATTCATTATTTTGTAATAGATTTATTTGAACATTTTATTTATTTGTAATTTAATAGAGTTAAATTTACTATCGTAAGATTAAATAATAATTGTTTTATTTTTGTAATTAATTAGTTGTTTATAATTTAGTTAATATTAGTAACTTAATTTTCTCATTATAAAAACGTTTAATTTATGAAAATTGATTTATGTTATTAGTTTAATAAAAGGTTACAATCAAAATAACATGCTATCTGGTATAATTGAATCAGAAATTTATTTTCCTTATCCATTTCGGACCTCTCATCGAAAGGTCCAATAACTATTTCGAGGTTGCTCAAACACTATTTATATAGTAATCTAGTATATAAGGAGTAAACACAGTTTAAACATCCAAATGTCTGAAAATTTATTAAATAAAACAAAAAGTCAGTAACAAATAACAAAAAATAATACAATCAGAAAAAATAATAAATAATACCTGAATAAACTGAATTGATGATGTTTCATTAGAATATGATAATGCTATGAATTGACAATTTAAAAAATAAAATAAAATACTAAATATAAATAAAACATACGTTACATAAAAAACTTGTACTTAACTATTAAGTGTAGGTTACATAAAGCTTACATTATTATTGCTATGCCCATAAACTATTTTACATGAATATATATATTGTTATGTTATTTATGGATATTATTAATTCAAGCATTGAGAAATCACTATTTATGATTCAAGTAATTCTGCCGTAAAGCACATACATAATTAAATTAAAATTTACTTGTTTTTAAAAGGAGTACATATAGCTTTCTTCGTCGGGGATCTGCTGGTAAGACCATCTCCGCCCTCCTCTGTTAGTCTTTTTTCTGCAGGTACCTAGTTTTACCCCTAGGTTCTATTGCTAAGAGAGAATTAACAAAATTTTAATTAAAATTAAAAATTAAAAAAAAGTCTTCCATCTATATCATTTATTTATTGCAAATGGAGCCAGGGGATCAGACAGAGCACTCTGGCGTCGTTTTTTCCAAACCTTCTTTTTCTCTCCTCCGTCCATTTTGTTCCTAGTATCTTCAATGCTTCCTTCTCTGACATCACTATCCACTTTGCCATCTTGTTTTTAAACATTTTTGTTAGTATCGTCACTTTGTTCTATTTTCGCTTTTTCTAAATCTAGGTTTTCTTGGCTATTCCGTGGTGTGGTTGACTTGACATTTCATTTGTCAGTAACTATTTCACTGAGTCCTTCAGATACCTTGGAGGGATGTTGTCAAGAAACAACGACATGACAATGGAAGTCAAGGCTAGAATTACTGCGGGCAACAAGTGTTTTACGCGGACAATCATACGTCCCGTTGTTACATATTGCAGTGAGACATGTGTCTAGACGAGCAATTCAGTAATGCAGTAATGCAGGACTTGATGGAATTGCTAGTGGAGCCAGACTTAGTAACGGTCATTAGAAAGAGAAGGCTTGGCTGGTCATTTAGGTAATTTTGAACGCATGGATCCGAAGAGACTTCTTCGAAAAATGGCGTATGATAATCCGGGATGAAGGAGAAAACTCGGGAGACCCCGATTGAGATGGATGGAAGATGTGGAAGAGGATCTGCGTAGGATGGGAGTGCGGAGATGGAGGAGGTTCGCTTCAGATAGAGCGGAGTGGAGCAAGTTGTTGGAGAAGTCCCAGGTCCTGCAAGGACTGTAGCGCCAGACTGTGAGCGAGTGAGTAACTATTTCACTGATAAATCATGTTTGGAGAAGTCTATTGATATGTCCATACAATTTTAATCGTCATGTTCTTAGTTTTCTGTATACACAGAAATGAGACATATTCCACTCTATTTATTTTTCCATAATATAAAATTATAGAAATGTATAATATCTTACAAAATTTTGACCGGTTTATAGGTAATAATTACTTCAAGTTGAACAATTGCTACTAAGTAGGACTATGATTATCGGATCTACTTCAATCAATCTAGACAAGACAAAGCGAGAACTCGGAGTGTGTATCGCTTCCAAGTTGTGCCTTTGTCGCCAGTGTTAGATTAGTCTGGGATGATGGCTCGAATAGGCTCTTTGGATCGCTTTGTAACTGCCACGTTTAATATTAAAATGTTCACTAATTACTAATTAAATTTCAATAATTTTATAGTGAAAATCTAATATGGTTATTAAGGTTGATTAAAAATATTAACATGTGTTCATCACCATATGGCTGATTTTCATTTATTATTCATTGTAAGGGCAGTACAAAATATTCAATGGTAGAACGATTCAATTCTTTGTTTCTAGATTTGCTTTACATTATTTGATTCTATGTATTATCAAAGTTTACAAAGTTATATATTTTTTCTAGCAATCGATTAACCGTTGTATTTATTGCAAATATTAATAGATTTTTTTTAGATCCAAATGGATTTTCAAAAATAACAGCTCATATATTCACATATCAGCGATAAATTAAACAACGGTTTTTCTGTTATCGCAATAATTAAGTAGCTTAATCAATTTTATGAGCATCGCAATTTACGGTAGCATGTGAAGTGCAAAATAACAAAAACACTTCACAAAACGGCTGCTGTTGATACCGGTTGAAAGTCTATTGAGATAAAATTATTTTTAGATAAAAATTATTCATGGTAGCCAGGAAATAGGGGATTGAAGTAAAACTGTACACAATACTTTTCCTTGTTATTAAACTTAAACTTTCTATCTATTGATTAAGAAACGATCACAATTCATGGTGGTCGAGAACGCCAAGGTGTTAGCTTAGCAGCCTCGTAACTTCTGCAGACCAGGTTCGAATTGGGCCTGGAGATGTATAACTTTACTTGGTGGAGATCCCATACCACTTACAAACTCTGGTTAGAAAAGGTTGTAAACCGAAGGAACTAACTCGAATTCCGGGAATTCGTATCCGTAAATCGATTTTGTGGGATCAGAATTCTTTACTGGAGCTCACCCAGCCTCTATAAAGTTGGTTCGTTTAATTGAGTTAAAATTTGACCGTGATCTCGGCCAAATCGCCTCCACTTAGGTTGTTTTATTTGACAGTTACCTAAAAAACAATATTTCGCATTAAAAAACCTTTTTCACTAGTAAGATCCCAATTATAGCCCAAGTTAGAGACAAGCCGTTGCAGATAAATTACTTATTCTATTTTCTGGCTTGACTCGACCAATTGGAATCCGGAGACTCTTCTAAAACTGTCGAGTGTAATCTCGGGCGAATCACCTTCTTGCATAACCGTTCCCTTAGAAATAAAAGCCAGCATTCTTCGTGAGTTAAAGATGTTTTTTATTCCTAAGTATGTCATATTCTCATTTTAATACTCTCATAGGACTTGGTTGTTAAATTATAAATTTATTTTCCTCAAGTAACATTAATTTGTTTATTTCAAGTACTAAATCTTCTTTCAAAATAAGATAAATATAAACTGGGGCTCCGCTAAGCCATCTAATTCCTCTCGTACCAAATCCATACAATCCAAAATCCTTCGTAAAATCCTCAACGCTCCTTATTTTGTTACGAACAAAGTAATCCATAATGACCTTAATGTCCCATTTGTTGCTGATTTGGCCCGAACCCGGTATCTATCCTTTCATAACAAACTTCATTCCCACTCAAACCCTCTAGTTTCAAAGCTAGCATCCTCTTCGATTCCCGATAATCCTCCGAGGCGTCTGAAAAGAAGATGACCACGTGACCTTCTTAGTTAAAGATGCGATTTGAATACTACCAGTGGGTAGTTTCTCTACTTGCTTTTGTTTCTGGGCATGATTTATCTTTCATTATATTTACTTAATGTATTCTGTATACAGTTGTAAATTTCAATTAATACATTAAAAAAATATATATAAACTATGAATTAAATTCATAAGTAATCGGAGAAGAAAAATAAGAGGTCGAAAGCGCATTTCCAGAATGCACAGTATACCGTTAAAAAGCTTTTAGATTTATTAATATTTAACACATGGTGTCGTTGAAGTAAGTGGTTGTGATGAAAAACTCATAAAACTAAAAGTGATTGTTGTCATAAAGTTTTTGAAATAAACTATTATTTCTACTATAGTTTACATCAACTAAAGCTTATTCAGCTTCTAATTAGTTTCGAGTGATTATTTAACTAATTGAAAACATTATAAATATAATATTTAAAAAAAGACACTACTGAAGAATTTTGGAAAATGCACAATGCGCAATTGTAGAGTACTCGGTAAATGTCCGAGGGGTGGACCGAGGCGTTGGTGGAAGGATAGCCTTTAAGGACATTTAGTAGATTGGCTTTAGGAGAAAGTCCGTGGACGAAGGTTTGTAATCAGAGATTGGTGGTATCGGCATCGAGCCTTCAGGTTCACTAAGCCAAACTATTACTGTATAATAAAAAAATGATGTTTAATAACATTACACGTCGCTCCTTCAAAAGAGCAATATCATCATTTAAAAAACCGAATTTGAAAGTTCCATGTGAGATAAAAAAATAAAATTTAAAAATTATTGATAAAGCAAAACATTCCTATTGTATTGAAATTCTTCCACTAGCCTTCAGACAATTTTTAAAAGCTTGTAGCTTTTCTGATCCCGATCCGTGTTCTTATTCCCATAAAACTTCAAGTTCCAACATGGAAAGAACTCAAAATATGACTAAATTAAAAAAAAAAATTGGAAATGGAATATCAGATATGTCGTTCCTCAAATACAATTTCATCTGAAGGCTGAACTCAAAAATTGCAATTTTACGCTGCATAAGTACCAACAAATAAAACGGTTTCAAACTCTCATTACAATGTTATCTGCAGATATAATCCGAAGATTGCTAATTGTTAATCCTAACAATATTGAAACCCATTAAGACTAACTCGAATCAACATCCGGTTTCAACTAATCCCTTTAACCCAATTAACGCTAACACTCAATTAACATTCTTAATTATGCTCTGACCCTTATCAGGTTTTGACACGAACTGGGTTTTCTGTGGTATCATATATCACCATCGATGGTATCATTTATTTAGTAAGTAAACACGATCCATGGTTTGGAATAATATAATAATATATTGGAATAATATATTTTGAATAATATTAGTTGACCTTTATATATATGAGGAAGAAAATGGTCCGGATTGAGGTAAAAATAATTTTCTTATATAGGGAAAACAGTTTATTGGAAGCCGACGTTTGGACCCACCTTGTAGGTCTTCTTCAGGGCAATTACGGAAGGATCACACTTGCCAATAGTAGGATCACACTTGACACCAGTCTAATGTCGAGTGTGGTCGTACTAGCCCTAAAGAAGGTCTACAATGTGAGTCGAAACGTCGGCTTTCCAATAGTCCTCCAACCGGAGCATTTTCCTCCTCAAATCCTAAAATCGATTATATTTTTACCCATAGACTCTATATTCCTCTGGAATGTATTTTTATACATAATTATTTACATATCTATCTTTAAACATATTCCACCTTCATTTAGTTAATATTTCAATTATAATTATAATAAATTTTCACTTTCCCAAGACACATGTCAAACATATTCTCATGTAATCACAGTTGTTATTTTGTTGTTATATACCTGCAATGACTAATCTGAAGCTGGTATTTGACACCGGACAGACTGACGACCCCTGTTTTACGTTTCTTCCGAAGGACGCCAAATCATGAGGCCACCTGCCGGCCTCAGAACCCGTGATCTTGGGCATAGAATGTTGTTATGCTATTTTTTCTTAATGACTCTTAAACTACAGCCTTTCACCTTAGGCTAAAGAGGCCCATTGTGCTCGAGTCCTATATAATCCCTATCACAGGTATAGGCTTCTGAGATATTTTAGAAAAACTTTAAATCTCAGTTCTTGAAGTTCTTTTTGTCCTCCATGGCGATGTCCTCTTTCGACATATTGCATTGCATTCAAAGAACGTGCCAGGGAGTTTCTTCTCCTCTATATACCATCTGCACCGAGCATCTTGTTCAATTCCCGGTCGCTACATATGCTTCCTGAGTTTACAGTGCTCAGTAATGGCTTCGAGCATACTTTTGAGCTCGGTTCTCGACATATGAGCGGCTTCTTTCTTGATTTTCTCAGAAAGTTATGCTAAGATAATCATGAATTAGTAGTGGATACACCGCAGCTAACCCTCTAGCTGTCATGTTATATTATCTATACTTGTTATTTTTTTTATTTTTCTGTTAATAATTTTATAATGTAACCATTCATTTATTATATTCTTATTTTGAAGAGAAAAGATTTTTCCAGGCCCTGGTTTCAAACACGGGTCTTCCATGTCTCCGTTGTGGTGCTCTAACCAACTGAGTTTGTCACATTCAATAAATCCATTATCTTCACCGATCCCATATCCCCGTGTATTGCGATGTATACAAGGGGAAGAATGTTCATGGAACATTACTTTAATTAGGATCTTGTTGACCTACGTCATTATATTATTCATAATTTTTTTTATTAATTGTTATAATTTTTAAATATTTTATTTTGAAGAGAAAAGATTTGTCCAGGGCCGGGATTCGAACCCGGGTCTCCCACGTCTCCGTCTTCCATTTATTATATTCCTTTCTTTTTCAATCTATAAAGTCTTATTGTCTTTGAAAAATACTATGAATTTTCTAATAGTACTAATATTTCTAGACCCTAAAAGTGAGGCCGAATGAAGGGTCATTTCAAGTTTCTCTTAATAGATCTATTGAATTTACCCAGGCCATTTTTTTCATTGCCAAAAAACTTTTCAGGTTGTGCAATAACCCATGAAAATACATATACCTTTCAATTAGTTAAGGGAGAGGAGTGGCTCAGTGGTAGAGTACTGAGTTACCATCCCGGAAATCCTGGTTCAATTCCCGCTGTAGGCCATGATTTTTATTTAGTCTGTTTGCAGCGGGAGATGGATCATATAGGATTTATGACCCTCCTGGGGCCCACCCAGCCTCTATAAAATATTATAAAAATAGGGTACCCAAAATAAGGGGGGAAAATCTGGCGGTCGAGCGTTGACCTAGGACAAGTCACCTCCTTGCAGAACCGTTGTCCATGAAACAGTACAGTCTCTACCATGTACTGAACCCCAGACCCTTCATGGGTTGTAGTGGTACAGGTTTTTTTTTCAATTAGTTAAGTTTTTAGGAAGGATAATAGTTTTATAAAAAAAATCTCTAATTTAAAAAAAATTTCGGCATAAAATACGTTTATAAGAGTCATGCGCGATGGGTTAACCACAGCAATGTGTAGGCTTTCAGTGTAGGAATCACCGTAGGAAGCGACTTAGGCCTCCTTGTTTTTAGTGAATGTCACCACGCTCTCTCTCGCCACCGCTTCAGTTCATTTTCCTTTATGTTGTAAGTCTTTGTAAGTAGTAACATGTTATTGGTTTTTGTGAACATCTCTTCCTGATGTGTTTTAATGAAGAAAGAGAGAAACGTCATTTGTTTTGTAAAAAGTACTTGTTATATTATTATAAACGACCGTGTTTAACAATAATATTAATATTGTTAATGGAGCCAACCTGTTTTAATTGTGAGTGTATAAAAAGTATTTCTAGACTTTTCCACTCTTAATATATATTTTTCCTCTCTTATATATATATTTTATTTTTTTCTATGCAGTTTTTCATCCCCTTTCAAGAACTTTACAGGGCGATAAAAACTTCCCAGAGAGATAAAACTGTTTTTATTTCTTGCCGCCTTCAGAGAGCCGCCCTATTCAAAATATTGTATATCCTTGCCTCGAAGCTTAAACTCTTCAAAACTGTTGAGATAGAAGGCAGAGTTGCATCATTAACTCAAAGGACAAATTATAAAAGTTGTTTAACTTTATTCTTTGCTGAAGGTCCGTTTTATATTTATATATAGAAAAAAAAACCTGTACCACTACAACCCGTGAAGGGTCTTGGGTTCAGTACATGTTAGAGACTTTCCTGGAAGTCGATTTTGCCGAGAAAACGTTCAACCACCACTTTTTTCCCCGGTTTTTACAAAAGCTGTGTTAGCCCTTGAAGTGACTCCAGATCCCACACGAGCCATCCCTGATTGTTCTAAAATGGATCAAATGAGATTAATAAACTATTCAAGAAAATAAAATATGTGAAATTTATTATCAAGGATCAGACAGGACAATGAAAGTCTGGAATGATAATTACTTAATCCTGTACCACTATAGTCTATGAGGAGTCCTGCGTTCAGTACATGGTACATGTAACGGTTGGCAAGTAGTTTTATCCATTTTTTAGTGTGGATCAAGGAGCGTATCCAGAACCAACAGGCCCATCCCCAGTAGTTCTAAGACTAAATAATTTATCTACCACACTCTGATTTTAACCCAGGACCTTCAACAACTCACTGTGCTCTGAGCTAGTCCACTCACAAGGTTTATTGAACTTTTTTTTCTTATGTTTATAATTTTATCACAAATCATCATTTTCGGTAATCCGACATAACTTGCATAATGCGTGTTTATGAAAATAGTATTCCGTATATTCTGTAATCCCACTCACATGGAATAAGGAATCACTTATTGCAACTAAACACTTTACGGCACATTGCAACCAACAGACCAATCACGGCTCATTAAGCCTCCTTCCTTCAATCTAGAGCAATCTCTTACTTTCATTTATCAAGGAGGCACTGGACCGTAACCTACCTCATCTTCCAACCCGAGTTCCTGATTCTTAGAAAACACAGGAGAAGTTGTAAATGATCCTTTAATCTATCAAAAAATCGTTTAAAATTCAACAAAACATTCCAAGTTAAGGTTTAAAACTTTACCATTACAATTAGGGATCACCAGTGGTGTATTTATTAGCATAACAACCGTCTGCAGGCCGGCAGGTGAAGTTGTGATTCCTTAAAGGGAGTAAGTAAACAACGGTTGCTATGGCGTACATCAGAGGGTCTTGAGACTGTGCGGGGTCAGGTACTCGCTAAAACCCGTATTTATTTATGCCTGGATAGGCAAAATATTGTACTCCCACTGTAGCAACGTCCATTATTATTAGCCATAGTATCATAAAGAGACGATAAATAAACAAACAAGCAAAGAAACCTTACCTTTCTAAAATGATCATGCAGGGTTTTTTTTCAAGGGTTTCCTCAAATTAAGGTTTCCTTCAACTAAAAATTTCTTTTAATTCGGTTTTCTTCTATCTTGAAATCATAAAAACCTGTATCACTACAACCCACGAACGAGTCTGGGGTTCAGGACATGGTAGAGACAGTACTGTTTCATGGACAACGGTTCTGCAGGGAGGTGATTTGTCATAGATCACGCTCAACCGCCAGATTTTCCGCCTTATTTTGGATACCCTATTTTTATAACATTTTATAGAGGTTGGGTGAGCCCAAGGATGGCCCTAGATCCCATATGATCCATCTCCAGCTGCAAACAGACTAAATAAAAGTCTTGCCTGCAGCGGGATTTGAACCAGGACATGGCAACTCAGTGCTCTACCACTGAGCCACTCAGCTCCCTAATAGAAATCATGTAGGTTACTTATTTAATTTAAACGAATCAATCAAGTTATCATATTCCCAAAGTTAATAATAATAACTACTATTCCGATTACTTTACTCTTTAATATATTTTCGATGAATATGTTCGCCTTCATTAAACCAATGATGATTTTGTTTTTAAATCCGAATTTATTCTGTATTCGAATGTGTTACCATTGCGCTTCAGAGTGAGCATATCTCAGAATGTAGGTCGTTGGGTTACTAAGCACAGAGCCTCGAGTTCGAATCCCTGCGGATTAACTATTTATTCTCTTTACAGCCGCAAATGAACTCTAAGGGACCATAAGGCACTCCTGGGACTCACTTTTCCTTTGCACAGCTGACCTTTAATGAGCCGAATCACCTCATTGCAAAACCATTGGCTTGAAATCAGCCCCCCCCCCATAATGGTTTCCAGTAGTAGAGGTTTAAAATGATTTTACTATATTTTATTTGATCTAAAATCTTACATATCAATCTCTTTCATCAAAACCCTATTATTTGAACTTTTTAATGTACTCAAGATTACGAACCTCAATCAACCGATAGTAAAAAAATTCATTAAATTTACATACAAATAATATTTCAAATTTCTTGGTATTAAAAAAAAGCACTGTACGCTGATTACACATGCGTGTTATCAGTAAATAAGGATCCATCTATTTGTTGCATCCCAATCTCTTCAATCCCATATCTCAAACCTTCAAGATTGCTGTCAAAATTGGAGAATTAAAATAAATCCTAACAAATCCCATCAAACTACCTTCACACTACGTCGTAAACCTACGAATTCCTGCCCTACTGTATCGTTTAATAATATTCCACTGAACCCTGTCGAACAGATACGTTACCTAGGACTCCATCTGGACAAACGCCTCACTTGGAATCCTCATTCAAGACTGAAAAGACAAGAAACTGCTCGACGTTTTCGCCTACTTCAACATTTACTGGACAAACTCTCTGAGCTCCCAATTAATTACAAAAGACTCATTTACATGACAGTTATCAGGCCTATTTGGACATACGGAGTTGAGCTTTGGGGCTCTACTAAACCATCCAATTCATCTCGTATCCAATGCTTACAATCCAAAATCCTCAATGCTCCTTATTATGTCACAAACAAACTCATCCATCATGATCTTAATATCCCATATGTTACTGATTTGGCCCAAACTAGATACCTATCCTTCCATGAGAAGGTCCATACACACTTGAATCCGCTAGTCTCTCAACTTGCTTCCCATACTATTCCTGATAATCCTCCGAGGCGTCTGAAAAGAAGATGGCCTCGAGATCATCTACTACTTTATTGGAGTGCTACCGATGGGTAGTTTCTCCACAAGTATTTTCATGTCATATTGTACATATTAGCACATTTACTTGTTATAATAGCATTATAGTTGTAAATATCAATAAATTAAATAAAAAATAAAAAAAATTAATGACGAGACTGGAGATGAGTCGGGTATTTTTGTTAACGAATCCAGATATATGATATCGCCTACGGCATTAGCAAAAATAAATAATTGTCATCAATTGATAACAATTTCCAAAATAAAGAACTCAATTATTTCTTTATTATTCCTTTTCAATACTTCATATTATGTATCTTGGTATAAGGCATCCATTTTCTAAACCCTATACTAACTTTGGATTTTTTTTTCTTCCTCAAAAAAGAGTGCAGTTCCTCAGTCTGTCGAACACAGTAACTCATGCTGAAGGTCTGGGTTCTAATCCGTTTGAGGCAGATAAATTATTTAATCTGTAAACAGCCACGAGGATCTTCGGACTCTTCTGGGGCTCACCAAGTCTTTTAAAAGTGGGTACTATTAATTGGGGAAAACCTAACGGTCAAACCAACTGTCAAAACAATTGTAGTTTCTAACATATACTAACACCTAGGCCCTTTCCTAAGTGGTAGCGGTTCAGTTGTTGTTTTTTTTGCATTCTTTCTCATCAAAAAAATTTTTTCTCAATTTATTTGACTCCCTTTAGTTGCACTTTAACGAAATCCTGTGCTAAAGATAGAGTCTATCACTCTCGACAGTAGTCCATGGTCAGAAAAACTTGTAGTAGTGTCGTAAACGCACATGAAAGGTTATTGTGAGGTTTCTATTTCTTATCTTTATTATTTTTATCTGTTTAATAAGTTAACTTCGTTTACATGTGTTCGTTTTTTTGAACCGTTATACAAGTCATATAGTGAACATGTACTAATAAAACGTGGTTATAGCACATGCCTAATCTTAGTTTCCAAAGCAGCACTTAAACACTTTAGCACGTTTATTCAACATATGTTCATTCAAGAGTTATAGTTATAGTAAAGCAATAATAGTTAATTGCTTTATTCCGCAATTAACAAGTGTTTTATAAATATTCCGATTATCTGTTTTATTTCAACCTTCTCTGTTCTTGAAATTTTAGCCGGTGAATAAATGAGCTTCTAAAAAATAGGGTAGCGAAAACTTGTTAGTCTCGTAGTGTATCTAAGTCAGTTATTGGCTTGAAATGGAGTCAATCCTTATATTGTAACTCCAATTCAAGCTAAAAACTCAATGACACGATCCCGCTTCCCAATTAAAATATGTACAATTTAATTTACCCAATTAATTCTATCTAATCAAATTTTGGCTTTACCACTTATTCATCAGGGCTTTAGATATATTGCATGTTTTATATTCATGGAATATATGGTGAATGTTTTAGAAGGATTTACAAGTTTTACAGTCACATTATTTGTATCACATTATTATTCAAATCTCGTAAATGATTTGATACATTCTAGCCTAGACTACTATTGTACTAAGTTTAGCACTAGACCAAAGTTCTGATATTCTTTTTTAAAAGTTATTTTATCCTTTTACTACGTTTTAGAGCAAAATTAAACGTTGTCAAGTAATAGAAAAACCTTCATGAGAAAGTATCAATTTAAGAATAAATAAACGTTCCATTAAGTATTTTTAATCTTTTACTTTGAGGACACGAAAAGTATTTTTGAGCAAATTAAATGAATGTTTCGAAATACTGAGGGTATTTTTCTTTTAATTAATTTAAAAGAATAATTCCATTTTAATTACTCAAGGAATACTACTGGGAATTCCGGGAGAGTTTTATAACAATCTGAGAGCTAAATATTGAAAATAAATTTTATTGTATTTTCCATATTTTTGTTGGCATTTCTTATTATATCATTTACTCCTACAGTCATAAGGTCACATAGTATTTAATAACAAACATAGATACTTGAAAAATCATACTTTGTATGTATTTCTATCAACGTTTCTTGAATGTTAATAAAATAAATTTTGCTTTCTGTTCTTGAGGTTAAACTATCTTTTGGCGACGTTTCACTACTATATTGTTTTCATAATGATACCCTAACTGGGAAAAAATATGCTTTTAGTGAAATGTTTCAAAAAATGGTTAAATATATAATTGGCACTTGTGATATGTTAATATAGAAATTGTACTTACAAATTGATAACGAAATTTTTACCATCACAGTGTCATATATCATGTAAATATTGTATGATATTGCTGAAATGTGCAGTTAAAAAAAAAATTATTGAAATAGTATTACAAAAATACATGATACATAATAGCATGGATAAAACAAGTTGAGAAATTACTTAAAAGTACGAGAACTTAAATAACAAATTAAACTTGAAAGGTCACGAGACCATCTTCTCTTCAGACGCAATAGAGGATTATCGGGAATCGAAGAAGTAGCTAGATTTGACACTACCGGAATGAGTGGGGATAAAGTTTGTCATGAAAATACTGGTTTCGGGTTCGGGAAAAATCAGCAACGAATGGGGCATTGAGGTAATTATGGATGACTTTATTCGTAACAAAGTGATGAGCAGTGTGAGCTTTGCGAAGGATTTTGGATTGTAAGGATTGGATACGAGAGGAATTCTACGGCCAAGTAGAGCCCCAAAGCCCTTCAAGTCCAAATAGGTCTCAAATTTTATTATTGAAGTTAGAATCGCTTTCCGTTTTAAAAAGTTACTTAGACTATTACAAATCAAAAAAGAACAAATAATAATCATGCATACTAGACTTTTGTAATTAATTGGGAGCTTAGAGCGTTTGGCAAATAAGTATTGCGGTAGCCGGAAACGGCGAGCGGTTCTTGTCTTTTCAGTCTAGTATGAGTATTCCAAGTTAAACATCAGTCAAGATATATTCCTAAGTATCAGATCTGTTCTACAGAAGTCATTGGTTTCCGATTATTGATATCAAAGCTTTATGTATCTATATAAAATAACTGCCATAACAGCCAATCAAAGTATGATATAAAAACCGGTTTCAATGTGTTTTTCTCAACTCTTTTAACCAATTAGACGAAACAATATATGTATCTTGACTTATTTTCAATATAGAATCATAGATTTGATATTGATTAAATTCGGTGACTGGCACATCCATACCCTCTCATATTAGTAATTGCAACCATGGAGTAATAAACTATCTTTATCTGCATTGAAAAGGACATTACACTTCTAGGACGGTCGTAATGTTTATATTGCTGTTCTTAATGCTATATTGATCTAGAAACGTTATAAAAGGTTGATCTGTATTCAGGCTTCAATACCAGAGAGTTGGTAGGCTCCTCTCTAACTAGATACTTGAATATCAAGATACTCTTTATCCTTATGTGCACGTATCTTGCACCAGGGTATACAATACAGTGATATTAACTGATCAATAAAATAAATACAGTACACTGTTCTGCAAAAAAAAAAGTTTTGCTCCCTTGAGAAGTTGTTCCTGATTTTTATATTTTCATGTGTGCTGAATTCGAATCTTAAGTCTAAAAAATTCTACGAAGCACCATTTTTTAGAGATTGGAGGTTGTTTTTGAAAAAAAAAAACACCTTTTTCATAAATTTAATATACTATTTTTTTGTGAAAATCAATGATATATAAAATAATAAATTATTTAATTCTCTACTCAATTAATGTGTATATTTTTTCCTTTTGTACTCTTCATCACCTGTCTCCCGTTGTAGTGTCCAACAGAAGTCCGCAAGCATCTTCTCATTGCTTTTACCACTGTGCCTTTTTTCCATCTGGGGTATGTCTTGATGAAACCGTTCTCCGTGTTCACCTGAAACTGCTCCCAAGTTGGGTGCGAAGAAATCCAAATGGGAATGCAAAAAATAAATTTTTAAGGATATGTTGCAACCCATGGCCTTATATGATGAAAGCAATTCTTCCACAATTAATGTCCCATTTTTTGCTGATTTGGCCCGAACCCGGTATCTATCCTTTCATAACAAACTTCATTCCCACTCAAACCCTCTAGTTTCAAAGCTAGCTTCCTCTTCGATTCCCGATAATCCTCCGAGGCGTCTGAAAAGAAGATGGCCACGTGACCTTCTTAGTTGAACATGCGATTTGAGTACTACCAGTAGGTAGTTTCTCTACTTGTCATTATATCATGTCATTATGTATCACTTAGCCTATTTACTTGTTAGATTATTGTAATATAGTTGTAAATATTAATAAATATATAATAATAAAAAAAAAAGGTTTTTTCGATATTTATGTACTATCTCTGTTTAGGTACTATCGATATTTAGTTTCTATCTATGTTTTGGTACTAATGGTGTACACATTCGGATGTTGATAAATGATCTATTGATAGAACTGAGAAACAGGCACGCCGCGGTGCAAGGTATGCAATACCCGCATTACGGAACCGTCATGAAGGTTTAGCGGTTCGGCCAGAATTAATGATATTATTAAAGAAATAACTTTAATTAATATCTTTTTATATTCCAGCCTAATAATACATTCCATCCTTCTTCTATTTCTTCGTATCTTTGGTTATAATAATGATAAAAAATTAATTTAAAAAACCTGTACTTCTACAACTCATGAAGAGTCTTCATTATATATGGGTTCAGTATATGGTTGAGACTGCATAATGATATGTTACAATAGTAAGAAAACATAAATACCAATACAATTTAGTACAGTTATGAGTATTAACGGAATTAAACGATATTTAATATGGTAAACAATACAATATTAAATATGCAACATACAATTGAAGGGTTTGCAGCAACAAAGAGTTAACTCAAGTTTTTATAATTTTTGGTAAAATAAAAAAAAAACTGTTCACAAATAGAGAATGTATTTAAATCGCCTTTGACTTCGTCCAATTATGTCTCTCCTACCACTACATGTTTTACCCAAATTCCATTGAGAAATTCGTCAAATTCGTAATTCTAGAGTCAATTTTATTCTGGAGTTAACTCCTTTTTGGTCCAAATAATTGAAAATGTCTTTATTTTTAAAGTAAGGAAGCATTAGGTAAGGACAATTTTCAAGAAAATTGGTTTATTTCAAAAAAAGAACACAGTAACAAAAAATAAAAATGCAAAACTACTTATGATCATAGCATTGACTAGCAAACTAGTCAGATTTTGTAGATAAAATATTTCTTTATATACGAATTTATTTCCACCCAGGTTAATTTTTTGCGATAACCCATACGGTACTCATTTAAATTATATAGTATGAAATATTCTAATAATGAGCATGAAATGCTTAAGGTAGCTGAAGTATTTAAGTTGATAAGGGTTATTATTATAACGGTACTCTTCTAAATAGCTTTCCATGTACCGCATTGTACGAAACCAATTTTTAAAAGATATAATGGGTATAGTAAGCTATCCATAAAAGATAGATTCATGCTATGTTAACAAGCAAGGTTTTGATATACCTCGAATGGATACGGCAGCGTCTTCGATGAAACCTCCCAGGCGGCTATACTTTTTCCAACACTTCCATTAATTAACGTTATATTGTATCAAATCTATTGGTGAATACCGCATGAAAATCCGTGCAGTAGTTTTTGACTTTATCACAAAGAGGCAGATAGATGCAGAGACAGATAGAAATTTGTTTTATAATATGTATAGATGCTATTGATGTTTTTTTTATTTTATATAATTATTATTATTTTCGAAACCAAACAAATACAGTTATCATGATTATTTATTATTATTATTTTCATAACATTTATAAATCTAGGATACAATCAGATCCAATAACTGTACTTCAAATAATATAAGTTCGAAACTTAGAATTTATAGTTCGATTATAAACAAGGAAAAGGAACAAATTGAACGTAACAGAAAGATTAACGGAGAGAAGAAATGGTAGAACGAATAATAAAGGATTTGCTAAAGAAGCAATTCTATGAGATATATATAAATCGATAGGTCGAAATCTTGTATTCAAAGGGCGAATAGAAGAAGGTAAAATGGGGAAAGATGAAGGATGGGGGGAGGATCGTTGGTTCTAAGGGCTTTGAAGAGAAACACACTACGGAAGTATTACCCTCAGGAAGAAGAATACGGTCCCTTTAACCTGGAATACCAACGGGGAAATACTTTTGCGATACTAAATTTAGGACAGAATTCAACAATGGAACATAATTAGAAGCATAGTAGAATAATGAGGCAAGCAACAGCAATCTTTAAGAGATATAGTATTAATTTAGCAATTTTTGTGGCCAGTTTTAAAGTTAAAAATTCTTTAGCCGCATTTAGCGATTTTCGGTAGGGGAAAATCTTATGGATTGGTGACACCGACATGCTCGTGACGTATTGCACGAGACTGGAAACGCGTAGTGGCCTGTGTATGAGGTATACGATTTGTTTTAATCGATTTTAGAACAAAGGTTAGAATCTTAAAGGTTAGAATGACGAAAATCCTGGTTCGAACCCCGCTGCTGTTAAGACTCTTATTTAGTCTGTTAGCTGCCGGGGATGGATCATATGTGATCTATGACCCTCCTGGGGCTCACCTCGCCTCTATAAAGTGGGTACCTAAAATAAGGAGGAAAAGTCAGGTTGTTGAGAATTATCTAGGACGTACTTTGCACAACCGATGTCTATAAATTTAGTTATTACAAAGTTTTTTTTATTTTTCACTTCTGTCGGCAAATCTCATGACTACCTATTTAATTTTTTTTATTTTTTTATTCTTACTAAAATACATTATTCCTATAAGAGGTAAAAGTTTTATTTATCTAACATGTTCAACAAGTAAAAGTGTTAATAGATCGCTAGAAACACTGCCCGACCTCATTTAAGTCGTTATGAAAAATGTTTGATATGCTAGAAGCAGATTATAACGGTAACCAAAAAATAAAGAATACCTAGAAACAAAAAAATGATTAATAGTCCTTTCGGGTCTTTTTCCTTTAATCCCCGCATTTATAATTTATTGTTAGAAATAAAACACATGTTATGAAAAAAATAACTACATTTCATAAAAGTTATTCTAAAGACCAAAATGATACTTAATTCTTCATGACAAAATAAGGTAGTTGTATTTTTTTTTAGTCCAAGCATAAATGAATGTCTAAGTCGTATTTAATGGAACTTTAGAACCAATGCGTTTTTATCGTTTATCCCAATATAAAAAAATCAAGTTATACAAGAGTATGTCCACAACAGTGGGTTTACGGTGGGATATGCCGGGGGAAAAAAATGCTTCATTTATGGCAGTGTCGAACAGGAATGAAAACACGCTATTAGCATGTATTAAAGAATGCATTCATCCTCAAACAACTATCATGTCTGACTTATGGAAGGCCTACTCAAATATAGTGGGATATGAGTACAAACATTATACAGTCAACCACTCAGAACATTTTGTAGATCCGTCAACTGTAGCGCACAAGTAGTCAATTGAGTCACTATGGGCTGCAGCCAAAAGAAGAAATAAGATAGAGGCAGAAACTAAAAGATCCTGGATTCCAATTTGTGTGGAGACAGAGGCATAAAGACCAAAATATTTTTTAGGTTATACACATCTAAATTTTGGTCTTTAGAATAAATCTTATTAAATACTAGCGGACCCGACAGGCGTTGTCCAGCATGTATTTCAAGCGATTAGGATATTAAACAAAGTATGGAATGAAAGACAAATAATATAATAATTTCATTATTCTTTATTTTGAAATGGTATCGATTTTTCGTTATAATCAATAATGTTTGTTTAATTTTATCTTAATGCGAGTTGATGAACAATATATTTAGTCAATTCCTGAGGAGTATAAATGAATAAACTTGACAGTTTTCCAACGCTAGAACACGCCACATATAATTGGCCATGTGAAAAGACCGGATTTTCTAGATCCAACCCACAAATCGACATTGTTTGACCTTGTGACTTATCGATAGTCATGACAAATGCCAAGCGAATTGGAAATTGCAGACGTCTGAATGGGCGAGTCTGAAGGAATCTTTAGGATTCGTGGCAGGAGAGCAACTTCACCTTCAATTTGCCCTTCAAAATTGTAGCTTCAAGAACATTGCCCATAATTTTTTTATGACTAATCTTGTACCGTTGCAAAGCTTAGGTGCATTTAAATTCCGAAACAAAACGATAGGTGAGCCAATGTTTAATCGCAAGTTATGTGGTGGCATTCCTGGTAAATCCAGCGAATTCAAAAATTCAACAGTATAGTTGATTGCTTCGTCAGGATCGGTAACAGTGTCGATCGATTTGAGCAATATTTCATTGCCGGGCAATGACTGTTGTATTTTGAAGTTAATAACGTCAACATCGAAATTTATTGGGGCTAAAATAGCTCGTTCACGAACCCATGCATGATTCTGAATCAAAGCATCTTTCGTTGCAGAAATTGTCTGGGAATTTGATGCACTGTGTGTCTCCATGGTATTGTTCCGTTTCCAATGTTGAGCAATTGCTCGGAGAATGATAGTGCCTATGGATCGTTTTGCAGTTGAACACGTATATTTGTGTTAAGACGTAATGTACTGACATTTCGCCATGGATATGATTTTTTTTTATACATGCGTTAATTCCATCCGCATATGCAGCGCGTGGAATGACCGGCAATGTCTGTCTAAAATCACCGGACAGCAGGAGTAATGCAACACCGAAAAGCCTGCTGTTATTATTTAGATCTTTCATCATTCTTTCGAGAGCTTCAAGTGAATGCTTGTGGGCCATAGTGCATTCATTCAAGATAATAATTTTGCATTTTTTCAAAACTTTAGCCATACCGGAATGCTTTTTTAAGTTCCTCACTGCATCTGGATTTGTGTGAATGTTCAACGGCACCGTGAGTGCTGAATGTGGTGCAGTCCGTCCGCCATCATGCAAAGTGCCTGCAATACCTGATGAACAATTGCTAACCAACACCCAGCCTCTTTAAAGTGGGTACCCAAAATAGGGGGAAAACCTAGCGACTGAGTGTGATCTAAGGCAAATGCCCTCTCTGCAAAACCACTGCCCAAGAAACAGTACAGTTACTCCTAACACATACTGGACCAGAGACCCTTCATGGGTTGCATAAATTACTTATTTACTAATTTATTCTACTATGGGTAGGTATAGTAAAAGTTTAATAAAGAAATCATTAACAATGAGAAAAGATTAAAAAGTGAAATGGAATAATAATTAGAATGCAATTTGGAAACTCCAAAAGCCTACCTAAATTAAGTATCTAAGTTACTTGGAAATAATTAAACAGGCGAAATTTCGAAACCTCAAATGTCGCACAACTCACATTAAAACACCAAACAGTGACAGAAACATCTAAATTTTAAAAATAAAATGTAATAAAAACAACAGATAATGTTTATGACTCAGTTGTCTTTTTTTTCTTTTTTTTTTTTGTTTAGGCGCATATCCAGATGATGCCTGAATTGATTATTTCATAACTGATTAGTTATTTTCCGGTATCTTAAAGATGTAATGGATTATTTTTAGTTTTCCAAGTACTTTCTACTCATAAATAGATGCTACCTAATTTTCTCTAGAAGCTTGAAAGCAATATAGGACTGATAGCATAACCTTGGAGCCCTCCTCGCTATCAGAACCAATCAGGGATACCCGACCGTGGGAAGATTGGGGTCTGCCAATCATTGATCTGATTAATCATTCAATGCCGTTCACTGCTACCGACTCCCTGCCCATTTTAGTAATCAAGTTTCGAAGGCGTAAAAATTGGTTCTGGTTGTACTGAAGCTCTGTGGTTAGGGTAGTAATTAATTTTATTGATAAAGTACGTGTCCTGAATCTAAGTGAAGGACGTCAACTGATACTGATTATAAATAAGATAGGAAATAGTCGGGGGTGCAGTCATATTAAACACTAAATAAGTGGGTACTTATTTTATTAATAAGTTGAAGAATAGATATAATAGATATAGATATAATTCGAAAAATATATATAATTCCTAATGAAAAATCTCGAAACCTAATGGAGTTTTAAGTTAAGTATATCTTCGATTTTTTCAAGTTATTTTATTTAATACAAAAAAAAGAATATGGCAGAGCTAACCTAAAGGCTCAATATCGACCCCCAATTTCTGCTTACAAAGTTCAGTCCATGGACCATCACCCAAACCCAAATCTGCCGGAATACTGTTAAAGCAATCTTCCCACCTACGCCTTGGTTTACCCGTTTCATAGTCGGTTTGATGGTTAATAATTAAGCAATTCTTTCATTACTTAATCCGAAAACTTTGAAAGTTCATATCCACCTAAGTGATGCTACCACTACAAATATTTTATCCGGAAGCATATTCTGCAATTCCGCTTTGTGCAATCTCTTAAATCCTAAAATAATCTCAGCCCTTTTTGGACCAAATATTCTACGCAATATCTTATTTTCGTACACTTTAATACGATGTTCCTTCTAACTAATTTTTAAATTATAATGATAAGAACATTCTTCCCCTCATATACTTCGCAAAAATGCGAGAACGCGGGGGACTTCAGTGATCAGTGAAAAGAAAAGATATGACCACGACCGAGAAGCGTGCTTCATTAGGGCCCAGGATAGCTCAAATGGTAGAGTCCCAGAATAGCGATCTGGAAGACCCGGGTTCGAGTCCCGGTCCTGGACATATCTTTTCTTTTCAAATAAAAATATTTAAAAATTAGTAACAACTAAAATAAAATAACTTATGATAGAATAATAAAGTTTAAAATATTTCGCTTATATTTAAACGTGTTAAATGGTATTCAGCACAGTTGTTCCTCAAGTTTGTATCTTGTCTATCCAGCCCTGAAGAAGACCTGTAAAGTGGTTTGAAACGTAGGCTTTCAAATAAATATTTCAACCCTGTTTAATAAATTATTTCTCTGACCTCCACCCGGGCCATTTTCTTCCCCATATAAATATAAGATCAACTCATATTATTCAAGATAAATATTACTTTTTTTTTTTATTATCTTCTTTATTTTACATTATTCGACTGGCTTCATCATTTAATTATTTATATTTGACGATGCTGTTGCAGACGAGGAAGACATCTTCATGGTCTCTGACCTCCTGCTCGGGGGAGACCTCCGCTACCACCTCAGCCAGGATGTTACCTTCACCGAGGAGTCAGTCCTGCTCTTCGCTACTGAGCTGGGCATGGCATTGGACTATCTCCAGAGTCAGTCCATCGTACACAGGTTAGTACCCGTGTTAATTTAAAACTTGTTTTCCATTTTTTTTGTAGTTTGCAAAAGCACAAGAAAATAATAAAATTTTATCTACGTACCCATTTATAAATATATTCCATAGTTATGATACTGAATTGTATACATTTAATTAGGTCGTACTTCTATATTTTCTGATCTGTTCCACTTTGAAGGTGGAATATTGGATTGGGAACAGAATCCATCAATTCTATTCTATTCTATAACGGTTACAATAGATGTGACGTTTATTATTAATGGATTTTCCCTTGATCTTCTGTATATCTTCGCTCAGATAATTCATTTCCTCAGCTCTCTGTATCTTCAGATATCTCTCCATTACTTCTCTAGCTGTAATGCTTCCTTACAATTCTTTCATCTTGTTATTAATCCTTACTTTTCAAGTTCTATTATTGTATACCTTGCACCATTCATTTTGCATTTGATTCGGGAAATGCTTTTTGAATAGAAAAAATATTATTTTATATACTGTTTTTTCAAAAGTCAGTGTGCTATAGAAAGAAACTCTTAGCGCTCGTTTGATGAGCAGAGAACATTAATTTTGGTTTTTGGAAATATGTTTGGAATATGATGATTAGTTATTTTAATGATTAATTAGTGTTTAATATAATTAAATAATTATCAGGCAATTGTAGATAGTATACTAAAGCTTTTATGTTGTAAATGAACATTTGCTTCTCGTTGTTTATAAACACCAGATTACCATTAAACATTTAATTTAACTTAATATATTTTATTATGTTGACAAACTTCTGAATAAACTCTATTCTATTCTCCATTAACTTGAACTATTTTTTTCAGGGACATTAAACCAGACAACATTCTTCTTGATGAAGAAGGTAAGTTAGAAATCTAATTTAGGCAAATTATTCGTATTTCGTCACATAAATATCCAACGGCTTTGGGATAATTTAATAACTTTTTTATATAAAACAATATGACAAAATCAAAGGTTTAAGAATTCATTGTCTGTAAATATGCAAAGTAAAGTTTCAGGATTATTCAATGATGCCATCATTATAATTATCTAGATTATATATTTATAATACATTACGCTCCCCTGTGGTGTAGTAGTTAACAACAATAACTACCTTGAATGCCAAAGGTCACCGGTTCTCAGCCCATCAGGTGGCTTTAGAGTTTTTAAAGTAACGCTTAGAATAAAAAATCCTTTGCTATGCCGTTCTTCGGAGGGGAGGTAAATGGTGATTCCGAACCAGTTAAGTATAACCTAATTATAAATATATAGAGTGACATGAAATTAATAAACAATATTTCGGTTGATAAATCTATACGTTATTGTATAATTTATCAAGAATTGGTATAATGCAAATCAGTCCTATATTTCAGATTTGGTGATCTCAGAGTGACATCCTATGTTTCAAATATGAAAATTAACCTTTTTAATGAACATTCATTCTCACTGAGATCAAGAATTGGTTCAGATCTGCAATATTAGTATTAATAAAATAGAACCAATTTCTATTCCAAAATTCCAATAAAAACCAATAATAAATAGATGGCTGATTTATTAATTGATACATTGTGCTTGTGGTAGTATATTATTTTTATTATTAATATCCAATTTTATTGAGATAAACAATTAAATCCGTTACTACATTGTTCCAGAAGAATAAACATTTATTTTGTCACAATGATTATAATAGCACATTTTTATTGTTATTATTACTTACCAATAAAATAATTCATTTATCTTTATTTATCATTCTTATCTTGACTGTTATAGAAAATATATATTCGTTATTCTCGAGTTCCAGTCATTCTTATATTTCTTTTGGCGACGTTTCGAGACTAGGTTGTTCTCATGCTCATGCCCTAACAGTGAAAAAATGACCTTTTAGTAAAAACCCTAAATAGCACAATAAAATAAATATAAATTGAAATGTGTAAGATGTTAGTTAGATTGTACTTACAAGTTTTTTAAGAATTGATACTAAATCATTAATCAGATACTTTACAACACTTCATGAAATTTAAATATTGAAAGAGTTGTGATCAATGAGTATGTAATGTATAACTTTACTTTAATAATACATTACTTAACCATTGATATTCATACATATCAACAACACCATTATCCACTGGCGTTAATGACCTAAGGTTATATATATATATATAATATTTCACTTGAGGAAGAATAGATTGTTACATCGTACTAAACTTTGTTGCTAAGTTAAATTACAATTTTTAGTTATAGATATGTAGAGATATGAAGATAAAGATATGAAGGGCAGATGTGCTGACACTTGAGTTCCCGCTTCTATCGTTAGCTCTGATTGGTCCGATTCATCCTAGAAATGTCCCTTCAGCTAATCACAGCACCTCTCCTAAATTATTGATTTTCAATTTCACTAGCGGTAGCAACTATAGAATGAATGGAATATCATAGAAGAAGGGAACACGATCACAATTCTAAATTTTATTTAAAAATAATAAAAATCCAACATATAAGTAATAGATTAATGAAAGTCAACCCTTGATAATTTATACAACAAAATTCAATAATATTAAAAAAAGGAGTATTTTTATATTTGTTTATAACATATGAATATATAAAAAACTAGCGATCCACCCCAGCTTTGCACGGATAATAAGGCATATTATGCCTACATAATTTGTCTGGTTAATGTATTTTTTTTTAACACGTACCGGACACTAAGGACCACGCGAATATCATTGGTTAGGCTTCTTTGGGAGTCTTGATTTTCTTTCTTCCCATCTCAGCTAATGTACTTTATTATATAGAAATTATAAAAATAAAAACAAAACCAAATATTTCCTTATATATACGATAACACGAATTTATTATCTTGCACGTTAGATAATTGCACAGGATTAGGCAAGCAGCGTCTTCGGTGAAACCCATCGATATTCCAACCCATTTACACAAAACCTCGACAAATTATATACCTACATCATCCTGGTGAATCACTCTATTTATTGGTGAAAACCATATGAAAATCCGTTCAGTAGTTATTGAGTTTACCGCGAACAAACGCGGCCGAGGACTTTGTTTTATAATATGTATAGATTTATAATTTTTAAAAAAATGTCGAATACTTTTAGAAGATTCTAAAACAATATCTTAAATCTCTCGTGCCAATCATTAAATTACCATTTCACCAACTTAGCCATAATCTAGTTAGAAAAATATAAGTCTGCATAGATATAGAAGATCAATAATACATCTGTAGTAATAAAAATTAGCTCTGAGAAAAACAATGTTTCATATTCAGTGGCTTAAAAGTATCTCTCTTTACTACTTCGTATTATTTTGTTTGAAGATCTGAATAATCCATGTTTTTTAAAGATACTTCATTCTATTTTATGAGGAATTATTTATGAGAACGTGGTAATTCGGTCTGTGTAGCATTGAGTTACTTTGCTAAAGATCCGGGTTCAAAAGTTGCTGATAAATTATTTAATATGTTAACAGCCACAGATTGGCCCAGTTTGATCTGCGAACCCTCGGCAGCTCGACCAACATCTATAAAATGGATACCCTTAATTGGGGATCAACCAGGTTTTATATGCCACGAGCGGTAATAGCGTATAACAACACCATACACTCTACGACGGGATTGTCTCCAGTAGAGATTGTTTTTGGGCAAACGCGTCGTGATAGGGGAGATTTGGTCACGATCAATAATAACGAGCTTAAAACTCAGATTTCTCGGACAGTGCAGGCGGTATTTTATTTTTTTTTTATTTTTTTTTTTTACAATAATCTAGACATTGCTCAATTCTTACTCAATATATATAGAACATGCATAATACATAACTTAAATGAATAAGTTGACTTGTCAGAGAATAAAGTTGGTCGTCATTATATGAAAAAAGAAATGAAAACCTAGATATTTAACTTTTCGTTCATTAAAAGCGACCTCATTTGTTTTTGTTTTTTTGTATTTCTGCTTTATTCCGCCAACCCTTAAAAGTTCGAATAAATTCGGTCCAAAAAACATGTACCACTACAACCCGTGAACGGGCCTAGGGTTCAATACATGGTAGAGACTGTACTGTTTCTTGGACAACCGTTCTACAAGGAGGTAACGGTACTTTGTGTATTAGATGCACCACCAGAAAAGGCCAATGCGCAACCAGTTACGTTTTATGACAGTTACATTTCTAACAGTTACCTTGGATAACCTTCTTAAATATTTTTATTAGGGTTAGAATTTGCATAACATAACATGCAATATAATAATAATGGAAATAAATAAATAAAACTAATAACAATATAATTGAATAAATAACAACATAATACCAATAAATATAATAATATAAGAAATAAATAATGGAATATATCACCAACAATTTAAATTAAAAACGACCCCTAACCTTCCCTAACCACCCCTAACCACCAAACAAACAACAAATCAGCAACAAACAAAAATTAGGATACAACAACAACTCTAGAACACAGGAAGAAACAAACAAGAATGAATCTGTAAACAATGTAAATGTTACTGTTAGAAATGTAACTGTTGTAAAATGTAACTGCTTGCGCATGCTTACAACATTGGCCTTTTCTGGTGGTGCATCTAATACACAAGTACCGAGGGGACTTGTCCTAGATCACGCTCAACCACCAAATTCCCCCCCCCCTATATTTTGGGTTCCCTAACTCTTATAACATTTTTTAGAGGCTGGGTGAACCCCAGGAGGGTCCTAGATCCTATATGATCCATCTCTGGCTGCAAACAGACTGAATACAAGTCTTGCCCGCAGCGGGATTTGAACCAGGATTTTCAGCATGGCAACTCAGTGCTCTACCACTGAACCACTCCCCTCCCTAAGTTTCGGCCCAAACTTAAGTCAAATATGAGTTACCGAGAGTTTCAACGTTAAAAAAATCGTATTCTTTATCACGGATCAAGTATTAAATATGGCGAATCATCTTCATGGCACTTATTTCAATGTCTTCTTCGTAATCTGAAGCGTAATCTGCTGAGTTACTGAGCTCTATGCCGATAGCTAAATACCGATTTTGAAAAATTTGGACATTCCGTCAAAATGTGGTCTCAACCAAACCATTTACACAGAATAATGTACCGTACAGAATACAGAATATACCGTAGTACACTATTTTCCAGCAATTTAGAAATAATTTTTTGTTAAATTGGAGGCAGGACTGAGGAGGTGTATTAGAGAGTTGCCTTATTAAAAGGGCGAGTGAAGGAAGCTTGGTAGTAAAGGAAAGACCCGAGGTGACTTCTGTGCAGGTCGTTTTCTAAATTGTCAAAACATATTGTTTTAACTAATATTAGCACTGAGTCCTCGATCAAAAATGTCAGATAATTTAGTTGAAAAGTATATCTGATATCTTGTGCAGGTTCTAAGAATGACGGGGAAGTTATTTATTTTCACTGTTACAAGATGGTACCGAAGAGCCTATAATGAAAACTGATAGTTCGATGAAAAACCGCATGGCATAGCGGACAAGGAAAGAAAACATTCGATTAAAAGAACGATTAACCACAAACAACAGAGCACCTAAAATGATGAGAAATCGTTTAACTATTTCAACGCTATTAAAATTAAAAACAGTAACACATTTTTTGTAACAGCTTAATTAAGTCATGGACAGCGGCTTTATGATTCGTAAATTTAAATATATATATAGCATGACAAAAGACTTAACAAAAAGTAGTCCCTCCATCAGTTTCTAGGCAACTAAAAGCTTTGTTTTAGTATCGAAAGATTATATAACGTTGCATACACCTTTAACATTATAACGATCACTAAATCTACAGCCCCGGTGTATAAGTAGTTTAATCGAATTTTCTCTAGAGAGAGTTATCAGTATTGAGGGAACAGAAATCGAGGCTCTCGCAGTCTTTGGCCAGAAATGGAGTTGTAACAACTCCTTTTTAAGCCATTGTCTGACTTAATCACTAATGGATTAGGAGAATGACACGATTTCACTTCCCAAAGTACAAGATACTCATTTTGGACAAAATTCGTCTTAACCACTTATTCACCGGATCTGCAGATATAAAGACGTTTATTGATTGCTTATTTCGTGGTGTTTGAGTACCTTAAGACTTGTCCATCAGTTCTATAAATATGTATTCCCTAATACCACAAATATTAAATATTTATAAATTATGTAAGAATTATCTAATAAATATTATAAGAATAGAATAAATATTTAAGAATCATGTAACACCCCTTTCCATTAGCACCGTACGATCTATGATTAACAAGATTTAACTATTTAGCCTGACTAGTTGATCAGGAGAGGTAGAGGTTGGTTGATGAGCAGCGGAGGTGCGCCATGAAGGGATTATTGCTTAGCCTAAGATAATGAAGGCTGTGATAATTTATCAAGCCCTTCGTGAAATATTTAGAAGGCTTAATCAAGTGGCCGTACTAAGTCTTATTAATTGGCATGATTACACTCACGTCTCCGGGCGAGCTCTGACCTACATCCCACCGTGTGGCTCAGTAGATCCCATTGTACGCTTCGCGTCTTACTGATTGTCATGGAAGTAAAATGATACTTCATCTACTTACTTCTGTAATCTAATCATATTTCCAGCAATAGAACTGACAACATCAAAGATTACATTATCCAAAATGGAAAAATGGCCAGTAATACGGTGTACGAAGCGAACCTTAAACTCTTCAAAGTTTTTTTTTAATATGTATTTATTGAAATATACAACTGAATACTAAATACATCAAGTAAATATAATGAAAGCTAAATCATGTCCCGAGATAAAGGCATGTAGATAAACTACCCAGTGGTAGTACTAGAATAAAAAATTCTACTTAGAATGTCACGAGGCCATCTTCTTTTCAGACAGCTCGGAGGATTATCAGGAATTGAAGAAGTTGCGATGTTTGAAACTAGTGGGTTTGAGTGGAAATGAAGTTTTTCATGAAAAGATTGAAATCGGATTCGGGTCAAATCAGCAACAAACGGGACATTGAGGTCAATGTGGATTACTTTGTTCGTAACAAAGTAAGGAGCATTGAGGATATTACAAAGGATTTTGGATTGTAAGGATTAAATACGAGAGGAATTCGATGGCTTAGTGGAGCCCCTAAGCTCTACTCCAGTCCAGATGGGTCTTATGATTGTCATGTCTTTTGTAATTATTTGGGAGCTTAGACCGTATGCCTAGTAAATGTTGAAGTGGCCGGAAATGGCGAGCTGTTTCTTGTCGTTTCAGTCTAGTAGTCTTCAAAGGTGAAATTGTGCCTGGAAAGACCAAACTGTAGCTGTGCAATAATAATAAGATAACGTTTCGAACACCAGGTCTCTGTCATAGTTGGGTTGTCAGAAACTAGCGGGTTTTAAAATAAGAATATACGGTGCTGTACGGATAGATGAATGAAGGAAAATAAACTGTAATAACAGCAATATTGAAATATGAAGATAAGGTTAATCAACAAATCAGTTAATTAGCATGTGATAAACGTATATTGTAAAAACGGTATGTATCTATGCATAAACAGTAAACAATAGCCATACCTCAGAAGTAAGAGACTTACCCTATGTGTTTAGTCCTGAATGTAGAGTACGGAATCTATACCTAAGGTCCAGGTTTCAAAAAAAAAAAAAAAAAATTATGTGGCAAAAAAATTATACAGTATAGTTATATTAAATTGTGCTGGAGGTTTCTGTCATTCTCTGAGAAAACCACAATGTCATCCGCAAAAGCCAGCAGTGAGAGGCTTATTGGGATCAGATTGGCATATCCTAGGTGGAATTTCCTCGTTTTTGTCTTGACCTTACGAATAGCTAACAGAGAATGACAGAAACTTCCAGCACAATGTTAGCAAATTAAAAGAAGAATTGCTGGCTATAAATATGACCATAAACCCTATTAAAACTAAAGTGATGAGGGTAGGAAAGAAGCCAAGGAGAATAATGAGGGTCATTAGAGTTGAAGATAAAGTCCTGGAGCTAGTGGAGAACATCAAATACCTGGATGTTCGAAGTGGTTAAGAGAGAATTTCTTAACCGAAGAGAAGTAGAAAAGGAAACGAAAGTGGCTGTATTTAAATCAACATTTCTCCCTATCCTCACGTACTCTTCAGAATCATGGACGCTGACAAAGAAACACCAATCCAGAATACAAGCAGCAGAAATGAGATTTCTCAGGAAGATAGAGGGCAAAACAAAAAGAGACCGAGTCCGTAACACCACTATAAGGTCGAACCTGAATGTTAAACCAGCAAACGAGCTAATAGAGGAAAACGGACTGAGATGGCTTGGACACTTCTTGCGGATGGGTCCTAGAACAATTGCTAGCAAAACCTACCAAACCAAAGTGGAGGTAAAACGAGGAAGAGGACGACCTAGGAAGAAGTGGGAAGAAGAGGTGAGGATGGACTTTGAGAAGAGGGGACTCCATTGGGGCAGAAGAGCACAGTTGGTGGAAGATCGGCAGAGCTGGAGAAGGCTGTGCAGAATTCCTCCTCACACTGCTTAGGCGATTATGAGGATTGGTTATGATGTACAGTTAACAGCCAAAGATGAACCCTATACTATATAGAGAACCTCCTGAGGCTCACCCAGTCCATTTAAACTAGGAATCCTTAAATGGTCAACTAAAAACCTAGCGGGCGAGGATGATCTCAGCCAAATAACCTCCTTCCACAAACAACCCTTATGGTAGAAATAGTACGGTCTATAATTTACTAAAGACTGTATTATATAATACTATACTTTACTGAACCCAAGACCCTTGATGGGTTGCAGTGATACATTGTATTATTATATATTTATTGCGTCATAATATGACATAACATTTCACTTATTACACTAGTTAGTCAAGTATTGAACACGTTCAATAATTTTAAAGGATATTTTTATTCAATCTAAAATCATCTACCTATAATTACTACTGTGTGAAGTATATAATGCAACTTTAAAGTAAATGCTTCTACAATAAAATTATATGGGCTTCATTAATATCCTGAGAGTTCAACCATATCGTTCTCTTAATAACAACCGGCTCAATAAGTCAACTCTTCAAAAAGTTTGAGAAAAACTTTTGGCCTCGATTTTTTCTTGAAACTAGCCAAGACATTATTCCCTGATCTATATTATTGAAAGGTTTTTGTTCATTTTTACTTTTGCTTTAAAGTCATCAAGGGTTATCATTATTGTGGAAAAAACACTTTTAAATGATGTAATGGATAGCATATGATGCCCGAAATGTAGTTAATTACTATGTGTTAAGATATACAATTTTTAAAATGCTCTTCATTTTTTTTCAGAAACATATAAAAATGTTTTGAATTACGTGATAATCCATAATAATTTTATATCAAAATTACATATCTTGAGATTGTTTATGAGTTATAAATTATGTGAACTACAATTCTAATTATACTATAATAAAATGAACACGTAATATTATACTCTTCAAACGACCTCTCGACGCGTAATCTGGGATTGCTGCGCACTGATTCACTTATAATTAGATTTTTATCGCATCAATTATTTCTATACTTGAGATAAATAATGTGATTTAATACCATTGAAATGTCCAATATATCCTTATCAACGCTACTGATAAGCTTTGAGTGTAGGTAGGAGAGTTATATAGAGAAACACGGCTATCAACTTTATTCTCATAATGATATTTCCTCCACCCTTTACCCTCACAGAAGCTGATAAAGGATGAAATATTCGATTTTACGCTTTATTACTCTCTTTATTAATTTATGTAAAAACTATATTATTTTCAAAGAGAGCATCGAATAATATCCCCCAACTGAAGGTAAACAGAACGCCTGTTCCCTGGACAACGCTGATTAAATATTTGGGACTTACTGTGGACAAAAGGTTAACTTTTACTTTCCACACTGGTTATGTGTGCAATAAAGCTAACAGGGCTATGTGTACTATATATATACATACTCCTAGGAATTCTAAATTAAGATCATAAATTATTATTATATAAAGCCTGTTTACGACCTATACTAACATATGCATGCCCAATGTTTAGTTATATCTCTAAAACTAATTACAAAAAACTACAAATATTCCAAAACAAACGCTTTAGAATTGCTGGAAAATATGCAATTATGTAAAAAATATCGGGAACTACACAAAAAATAGTACAAAGCGGTATGTACATAAAAGAACAAAACATTTATCATTGTAGGACACCAATTTCTTTTATTTTACTGTTATTGTTTTTGTATATATGTATATTAGTTATTAAGAATGCATAGATACAATTTTTTTTTCTTTTTTCTTCTCTGTTGAAAGTTTTTTTGTATATTTTTTTCTTTCATTGTATATATGATTTTGTATTGATACATTTAAATTTGTCCAAGTTTTTGATGTTTGAGACTGGTCTGTTTGGTACAGCATATTACTTTTGTGAATTGTAGCAAATTATATTAGAAATATAGTAATATATAAAAATATATTTTTTTAAAAATTATATGAAATGGACTCAAAAGTGCCCTTCTTTTATAAGATTTCGAAATCCATCCTACAATCCATGATTTTTAAAGGTACTCGAATTTACCTCATGTGTGATTATTTATTGTGCCATAATCCGATAATCTCGTAGCACATCTCATTTCAACAAGGCACATGAATGTTACTTTAAATGCAGAAGCTGAACATTTTTTCCTAAAGCTTTTATTTATTTATATAAGTTAGCCTAAAAACTAGGTTGATTAAAAACAACAAGAAACTGGTCATCATTTCAGGATAATTCAACAATCACTAGACAATCTTTTTAAGCTCCTAATTAATTACAAAAGACTCATATAATTAGTTTATGACGAATGTCGTTTATTTGATTTTATATTGTTACTATTTATTTTAAATATTTTTATTTTGAAGAGAAAAGATATCCCCCGGCCGGGATTCGAACCCGGGTCCTCTGTCTTACCATGACAGGACTTTACCAACTAAGCTACCGGAATTGATACCACCCTGGGACAAATCCTTTCTCTTATTTGATCCCATATCCCGAAAGTTTTGCGATGAATACACGAGAACGAATGTTCTTTGAACATTACTTTAATTTTAGGAACTTTTTGACATACGTCACACTACTATTTATAATTTTTTTATAATTTATTAGTTAATTAATTTATTTATTAGCTGGTATCAACTCCGGTTGCTTAGTTAATAGAGTCCTGTCACAGTAAGACAGAGGACCCCGGTTCGAATCCCGGCCGGGGCATACCAAGTTTCTTCAAAATAAAAATATTTAAAATTAAAACAACTAACTAATAAATTATAAAAAATTATAAATAGTATTATTACGTATGTCAAAAAGCTGCTAAAATTAAAGTAATGTTCAAAGAACATTCGTTCTCGTGTATTCATCGCAAAACTTGCGGGACATGGGATCAGATAAGAGAAAGGATTTGTCCCCGGCTGGTATCAACTCCGGTAGCTTAGCTAGTCCTGTCACGGTAAGACAGTGGACCAGGGTTCGAATCCCAGTCGGGGCGTATCTTTTCTCTTCAAAATAAAAATACATAAAATAAATAGTAACAATATAAAATCAAATAAACGACATTCGTCATAAACTACAAAAAACATTCTTTTAGAATAAATATAAATGACAAAACTAAATCTTCATAAATTTCAATATCAACTAAAATAACAAACATCCATTATAAACTACAAGGATTATATATTCAACTACGAAGTTGTTTTCATATAAACTGAGATAGAGTTAGCTAAAGAAGGGCAGTATTTCAAAAGACAAGTATTAATGCAGGCCTATCGATTTATCTTTATTACCTTAGCTTGCCTGAAATGGCCCATTAGATTTTACTACAGGTGCTTGAACAAAATGAGCCAGTTCGCTGCCGTATAGTTTATGAATGAACAGTCCCTTGTTAATAATAGTCTAGTCTTTTTTACACCCCTTTCAACTTGAAGATCTAGAAATTTCTTCTTTCAACAGTACGCCTTGAATTGTTAAATACAATTGTTATAAATCATGGAAGAGAAATCCTTAATTCTCCAATGGAATCATCTTTTCGTTCTGCAGGTCCAACGCAATACCTTATTTTCGAATACCTTTAGACGTCATCTACCCTTCAATGTACACGCCTACCATCCATTGTATTATAAATACTAAATTTTATATTAGAAAATTTTTATAGGACTTCAAAATGTCCATGCATGTAAAGTTGAGACCCCAACATCAGTATGTCCTATTTGTGTTAATTTAAAAAACGTAACCCTAGTATTCTATCTGGATGAAAAAAAACACATTAAAAAAAAAAGCACTACTTCAGCCCATGAAGGTTCTTGGGTTCAGTCCATGGTAGAGACTGAAACTGTTTCTAGGAAACGGTTCTGAAGGGAGGTGACTTGCCCGAGGCTGAGTGAGACCCAAGAGCGTCTGTAGAACCCACAGGCTACATCCGTGTCTGTTAAATAATTAAATAATTTATTTGCCACAGCATGATTTGAACCCAGACCCCAACTCTGCACTTAACAGACAGCTTCACTGGTCCCTAAAATGTTTCCGTTAACAGTTAATGTATGCAACGTCTTACGGCATTCGACAATTAGATAATCCATAGAATATTCAATACGAAAATGGATGACGCCATTGGAGAATTGCACAACGTGTAACTGCTGTGCAAGGTTAATTAAAATGACTAATCATTTTCGTTAGAATCTTAATCTTTATTCACTTGAAGTAGAAAAGTAATAATGAAGAAAAATAAAATTGTATCAAATTGTAATTTGATATTTTAACATAGCTCTTGTGGTTTTGGTTCAATAATTTCAATTATGAAAACAATCACTAACCTCCCCTTAAAATTTTAAAATCGAAAAAAAAATCCAATATAGTAACAAAATCATCGCTCATTGCTGGTCGATTTTGGGAACTCTTCGTTTCCATCACCTTTTAGTTCCTGAATGACTGCCGATAAGTGATTTAATACGCCCATAAACGCCAGTCAATCATGATGATAGATGTGATAGGTGGAAAATATGAGTGTACTGATGCCTCTTCAATATTGACAAAGAAAAAAATCTAATCCCTCGGAAAAATTCAGATTTTAATTTACTAATTTTCTATCATTATTTGTCGTCTTGACCTCCTAAATTATCAGTTCAAAACTTCCTTAATTTCTTCTCTCTCACACATACATTTGTAAAATTAGTTACATTATTAATTATTGATCCCATGGCAATACTGGTTCGGTGAAATGGTGGGAAAAGTGTTAGTTCCCACCAAGTCAGTAAAACATTCCACCTACATTATTACTTTGAAGTAAACAGAATGCTACAGTTATGTCCTTGGGTTATTCTTAAAAACATGTTTTTTCTTCTCTGTCACATTGTTAACATAAAACATTTCATCATCCTCAAAGCTAATCAAGTTGTCGTTTCGTGATTAGCTGTTGTCCATAATTTTGTTGCTCCCTAAATTCCAGCCTTAAAAAAATTTGAAGTTACAATGAATTTTGGTTTAATTAAATAAAAAATTACAAAAAAAAAAAAAAAAAGAGTTCACCTTAGTTACTGTAGACTCTAGAACTCTTCAGAAGCTACTAGACCTGTACCACTACAACCCGTGAACGAGTATGGGGTTCAATAAATGGTAGAGACTGTTCTGTTTCATTGTCAACGGAGGGATGTGATTTGTCCTAGATCACGCTCAACCGCCAGATTTTCCGATCGGGTACCCACTTTATAGGGGCTGGTGAGCCCCAGGAGGGTCCTAGATCCCACGTGATCCATCCCCGGCTGCTAACAGATTAAATAAAAGTCTTGCAAGCAGCGGGATTTGAACCAGGATTTTCGGTATAGTGCTCTACCACTTCCGCTCCCCGAAGCTAGTAGAACCATAAAACTAGTAGAACTAAATATTGACCAAGAATAAAATCTAATACCTCTGAAAAATTCAGATTTTACGTTTAAAGCAACGCAAAATCCAAAAAATAAATCTAAAAAAGACCGCCATACATCGTTTTTCATGTTGTACATCATGAAACTTGTTGGCATTGCTGAGACATAGCGTGTTGCATTTTAGGGACTGATTTTCTATCATTATTTGTCGTCTTGATTTCCAAAGTTATCAGTTCAAAACTTCCATAATTTCTTTTTTCTCATTCTTTCTCACACACACACACATTAGTAAAATTAGTTACATTATTAATTCGGTGAAATGGTGAAAAAGTTCTAGGCCTCACCAACTCCGTGTAACCATTCACCTTAATTATTATTTTGAAGTGAACTGATGCAGTGAAGAGAGTGCACAATTACAGAATATGCATAGGATCCATATAATGAAGCTATTAGGAATAATAAACCATTGCATAATAATAAGCCATAGTGAACCCGAAGGTTCGAACCGATACCACAAATTTTGCTTCTCTCAAACTAAATTCCCTGATATCACCCTTAACGCAATCCTCCCACCTACGCCTCAGTCTACCTTTCGGATGTTTACCAGGAGGCCCAGTGCTTATTAACTTCTTACTGATTCATTCGTTACCAAGCTTAACAACTTTATAAGCCCATCTCAACGTTCACAACTTTAATTATTATAATCCGGCTTAATTCTACAGTAAGCCATTGCATGATTTTTTTTAAATGAAAGTTTTTTTTGACTATTTTAATCTAAATATATCCTTTTGTTTATAATATTTATAACCAAAAACTTATATAAACAGGATGAGAATCGAGAAAGGCTGGTGAGAAGAAGACTCACCTCTGGAGTGGATGTTGCTTTGGCGAATAACTAATGCAGGTCCCGCGCCTTCCTCAATTTAGCTACACCACAATTAGGTCTCAGTGGTCATTTATCTTCTCGTTCTACAAGGCTATTGGCTGTCCCGCCAGCACCAAACGACCAATCAATGTTGTAGCAAGGAAGGAAGCCAACTTCTACAGTTTCTTATTGGCAGAATAACTTAGCAACACCCTTCAGGGTTTTTTTTTCTTTTTTTTATAGATAATTTCTTGTTTCTTTTAGTTGTTTTTTTAATTGTAACTACTACAACTGACTATTACAACATTATGATTCTTCTGATATTGTATTTTTTTTTTATGGTTCTACAATCTTCAGGGAGCGGAGAAGCTCAGTGGCTCACTGAGTTGCCATGCCGAAAATCCGGTTTCAAATATCGCTACTTGCAAGATTTTATTTAATCTGTTAGCAGCCGGGGTTGGATCTTATGGGATCTATGACCCTCCTGGGGCTCACCCAGCCTCTATAAAATGTTATAAAATAGGGTACCCAAAATAAGAGGGGAAATCTGTACACTTCAAAATAATAATTAATGTGGATGGTTACACTAAGTAGGAGAGGCCTAGAACTATTCCCACCATTTCATTGAACCAGTATTGGCATGGGATCAATAATTATTGATGTAACTAATTTTATAAATGTGTGTGTGAAAGAGAGAAGGAAGTTTAAACTTTAAACGTAAAATCTGAATTTTTAAGAGGGAATAGATTTTTTCTTGGTCCAATATTGAAGAGGCATCAGTACACTCATATTTTCCACCTATCACATCTATCATCATGATTGACTGGCGTTTATGGGCGTATTAAATCACTTATCGGCAGTCATTCAGGAACTAAAAGGTGATGGAAACGAAGAGTTCCCAAAATCGACCAGCAATGAGCGATGATTTTGTTACTATATTGGATTTTTTTTTCGATTTTAAAATTTTAAGGGGAGGTTAGTGATTGTTTTCATAATTGAAATTATTGAACCAAAACCACAAGAGCTATGTTAAAATATCAAATTACAATTTGATACAATTTTATTTTTCTTCATTAGTACTTTTCTACTTCAAGTGAATATAGATTAAGATTCTAACGAAAATGATTACTCATTTTAATTAACCTTGCACAGCAGTTACACGTTGTGCAATTCTCCAATGGCGTCATCCATTTTCGTATTGAATATTCTATGGAGTATCTAATTGTCGAATGCCGTAAGACGTTGCATACATTAACTGTTAACGGAAACATTTTAGGGACCGGTGAAGCTCAGTCTGTTAAGTGCAGAGTTGGGGTCTAGGGTTCAAATCATGCTGTGGTAAATAAATTATTTAATTATTTAACAGCCACGGATGTAGCCTGTGGGATCTACAGACGCTCCTGGGTCTCACTCAGCCTCGGGCAAATCACCTCCCTTCAGAACCGCTTCCTAGAAAACGTTTCAGTCTCTACCATGGACTGAACCCAAGAACCTTCATGGGCTGAAGTAGTGCTTTTTTTTTTAATGTGTTTTTTTTTTCATCCAGATAGAATATTAGGGTTACGTTTTTTAAATTAACACAAATAGGACATGCTATGTTGGGGTCTCAACTTTACATGCATGGACATTTTGAAGTCCTATAAAAATTGTCTAATATAAAATTTAGTATTTATAATACAATGGATGGTAGGCGTGTACATTGAAGGGTAGATGACGTCTAAAGGTATTCGAAAATAAGGTATTGCGATGGACCTATATGGTCAGCACATTCATATTTTCCACTTATCACATCTATCATCATGAATGACTGGCGTTTATGGGCGTATTAAATCAATTATCGGCAGTCATTCAGGAACTAAAAGGTGATGGAAACGAAGAGTTCCCAAAATCGATCAGGAGTGAGCGATGATTTTGTTACTATATTGGATTTCTTTTCGATTTTAAAATTTTATAGTGAGCCAAGTAATTGTTTTCATAATTGAAATTATGACTATTTGATACAGTTTTATTTTATCTTCATTATTACTTTTCTACTTCAAGTGAATAAAGGTCAAGATTCTAACGGAAATTATCAGTAATTTTAATTAACCATGCACAACAGTTACACGTTGTGCAATTCTCCAATTGCGTCATCCATTTTCGTACTGAATATTCTATGGAGTATCTAATAGTCGAATGCCGTAAGACTTTGCATACATGCAAGCTCAGTCTGTTAAATGCAGAGTTGCGGTCTAGGGTTTGAATCATGCTGTGGTAAATAAATTCTTCTAACAGTTAACAGCCACGGGTGGAGCCAGTGGGATCTACAGACGCTCCTGGGTCTCACCCAGCCTCTATAAAGTGGGTCCCCTTAATTCATCTATTAATCCCAGTGGGCGTCATCCATTTTCGTGCTGAATATTTTATACAATACCTTATTTTCGAATACTTCAAGATGTCAATTTTACAATGTAAATGGTCTCATTTTATGAAGCTCACTATGAATAGTGCCGAGTTGCTGTGTCGCAGAGCCCAGATTCAAAGCTGAGTTTGGTAAATAAATTATTTTACCTTTTAATGTACTGATGGACGCTGTGGGATCTGCAGATGCTCGTGGACCACACCAAGCCCCTATTTAATGGTCACCCTTGATTGGGTAAAAACCTCATGGAATTCCATCAAGTTAGGTAAAGTGAATAAAAACGAAAAATTGGTCACATAGCGGACAGTATGTGTTATTCTTTATAAAATAGGCTCTCAGATCTATATATATATATATATATATATATCAGATTGATAAGGATGACACTCCAGAATAGTAGCGGTGTGGTTAAGGTCCAGGGAGAAATGTCCAGAGACTTCCCTATTAATAAAGGAGTTAAACAAGGAGACCCTATATCTCCAGTGTTGTTTAATTTGGTGCTGCAGAAAATAGTAATGACAACGAAAGCAAGAAGAGGGGGTGGGTATTTATAACAACATGACCCAACACCTCGCATATGCTGATGATGTGGTTACCACAGCAAGATATGAAAACGTGCTCTTGGAAGCATTATGGGAATGTGAAGAGGCAGCTAGGAAAGCAGGGCTCATTATAAATAAAGATAAAACAAAATACATGCTCTCATACAGGAAACTGTCATCCTTTGGATATCTCCAAGGAAGAGGGTCCAGTTCTCTTTTAAACGAAAATCTTAAGACATTTAAATATCTTGGCACCATTATTACAGAAGACAACAGACTGGAACATGAAATAAAGGCGAGGATTGAAAACGGTAACAGATGCTATTGGTCACTCAGAAACGTGTTCCAAAATAGAGCTGCACCCCGTAGTCTCAAAATAAGGGTATATAAGACGATACTTCGTCCTGTCCTTGCCTATGGTGGGGAGGCGTGGACTCTAACCAAACAGCATGAGAGATTATTGAATACATGGGAGAGAAAAATTCTTAGAAGAGTGTATGGCCCAACCAGGGAAGGAAATTGTTTCCGCATGAAAAGAAACCAAGAAATTAAGGACCTACATGGAGAACCTGGCATAGTTTCTTGTATTAAAAAAGCAAGATTGAGATGATTGGCGCACGTTCACAGAATGGACAAAAAAAAGATCCCAAAGCTGATTCTGGAGGGACGTTCAGACGGAGAAAGAGGAAGAGGAAGGCCTAGAATGCGATGGCTGGACGATGTGGAAGCAAACCTTAAGCTACTGGGTGAACATGGAGAAGAGCAGCGAGTGATCGGTCAAAGTGGAGGAGAATTGTTGAGGAGGCCAAGGTCCATGGACCATAGCGGTATGTGATGATGATACATATATATATATATATATATATATATATATATATATATATATATATATGTATGTATCATCATCATCACATGGCCCTATGGTCCATGTGACATATAATCCGGCTGTGGCAAATAAATTTAATCTATTAATAGCCATTGATGGAACATATAGCTTTTAATAATAAACAACTGTCTTCTTAAAAAAAAATTTTTTTTTAATCCTATTTGCTGAAATATTTTCAATCATTTCAATTCAATATATTCCACTGGACTTCAATCCTTTAAATATAATTAAGTAAGAAAAGCCAATATCCAGTCATACTTCATTGTTTATTAATTCTTCAACGTTTCGACATTTAGCCATTATCAATTGTTATAAAATATGGTGTTATGCATCAACCTATATTGTATATAATGTTTTATTAATTGTTTTACGGATTTGTGGTGACTGAGAGGCGAACCCTGGTAGCTCAAATAGTAAGAGCGCAGCCACGGAAAGGCGGACGATCCGGGTTCGAATCCCGGCCAGGGCAAATCTTTTCTCTTCAAAATAAAAATATTTAAAAATTAAAACAATTAATAAAAAATTATATACATTAAAAGTTTATAAATATAGTTTTTTTTAATCATTATTGTTAAAATGATCAAAAAAACTATTAAACTATTACGGTTCAATGTCGAAACGTTGAAGAATAAATAAATTTTTAAGTATGACTGGATATTGGTTTTTCTTACTTAATTATAAATATTTTCAATTAATACACCCAAACAGTTTTACCGTTTAGGAAAAAATATTAATTATCGAAACAACGATTTTAAATCTGGAATCAAGTATTTCGGATGAAACATAAAATTTATTAACACATGATATTAATTTTTTCCTTTCTAAAACCGCTTAGCCATCTTGAGTTCAGCGCAACTACAGATACAGAAGTTGAATAATGCCTTTTTGATCTAGGTTTGTCATATTCATATTTTATTTTATCTGTAATACATTCATATTTTTTTCCGGGGGGAGCAGAAGTTTACAGTTTCCAATACTCGAATTTAATAATACCCATACTACGATATTTTGGAAAACTGTCTGAGACAATAATAATTTACCCAAGGCATAAGAACTTTGTTTTTGTTTTTTCTTCCCCCGTCCATTCTATTTTTCATTATATTCTCGAAACCTCCCTTAGAGGGATGCTGCGGCCCAACCTAGCGGCTAAATCTTTTTCCATCAATTACTCTCCATCCTAACCGGATTTCCTGCCCATTTCCGCTTTACTAACTCTGGGGAGGGTACCATTATTCAAGAGTACTAATACTATTCATTTATCTGTTTTATCTACCCAATCTAGAATTTATCTTTTTTTTTTTATTTATAACAAATGTGTGGGATAAAAAATGGTGGAATATACAACGTGGCTTGGTATACGAGGGAAATAGAAATGGATTGAGTTGTCTAAAGGAAGGCTAAAGAAAATTCAGTAAACACCATTAAACTTATTATTTTTACTATTTTAAATCCTAAAAAGTATAAATAATCTTTTTTAATTAAAATTTAATTTAAATGTTAAGATATAATAATCTTATACAATCCTCACGACCCAAAATCCTCAATACTCCTTATTTTGATACGAATAAATTTGTTCATGATGACCTGAATGTTCCAGTAGTAGCTGATTCGGCCTGAACCCATTACCAGTGCTTTCATAACAAACTTCAACCACCAGTATGTTGTTTCGTTGTTTCTTGACAAAACAAGCAACCTCTTAAATTCCCGATAATCCTCCGAGGCATCAGAGAAGAAGATCTCTTGACCTTCTAAATTAAATTTGTTTTAAATATTTTTGTTTGTTAAAGAAAGGATATGTCCAGGACCGGTGCTCGAACCGAAAGTAAGGATATGACCATGGCCGGGGAACGAGCCTGATGTAGCCAGGATAGCTCAATTGGTAGAGTTCCAGACTAGCGATATAGACGACCCTGGTTCGAGTCCCGGTCCTGGACATATCTTTTCTTTTCAAATAAATTTTTTTTTAAATTAATAAAATCAATAACTAATATAATAAATTTATTTTAGTACTTGATGTATTATTTATATAAAGCTGTTTATCTTCATACATAAAATTAAAAAATTCGTTATAATTATTGTCAACTATATTTTTTTTTACAAAACAGCATGAGAGATTATTGAATGCATGGGAGAGAAAGATTCTTAGAAGAGTCTATGGCCCAACCAAGGAAGGAAATTGTTTCCGCATTAAAAGGAATCAAGAACTTAAGGACCTATATGGAGAACCTGACATAGTTTCTTGTATTAAAAAAGCAAGATTGAGATGGTGTGGGCACGTTCACAGAATGGACAAAAAAAGGCTCCCAAAGCTGATTCTGGAGGGACGTCCAGACGGAGAAAGAGGAAGAGGAAGGCCTAGAATGCGATGGCTGGACGATGTGGAAGCAGACCTTAAGTGCCTGGGGGTAAGAACATGGAGAAGAGCAGCGAGAGATCGGTCAAGGTGGAGGAAAATTGATGAGGAGGCCAAGGTCCTCCATGGACCATGGCGCCATATGATGATGATGATGATGATGATATATATATAGCTCAAAGTGTAGAGCGCCATGTAATGATGATGATGATATTTTTTTTTAAATATTTAATTTTGAAGAGAAAAGATTTGTCCAGGGCCGGGTTTCGAAACCTGATCTCCAATGTATCCGTCGGGGTGCTCTCCCAACTAAGCTTACCTGGCTCGTATCTCGGTCAGACGAATCCCGGCCCTGGACAAATCTTATCTCTTTAAAATAAAATATTTAAAAATAATAAAAATATAAAATAAAATAAATTATATATTTCTTTAATTATTAATACATAAAATTATCATAATTTATCATTATATTATAAATTATTAATTATTATTATAAGGGTGCGGTGTAACTCAGGTCCTGAGAGGTCTTTGGGTTCATCCAGACTCTTAAAGATGGGTACCCTTTTGGGGGATAAACTTGACGCTTGAGCAGGATCTCAGTGAAATCTCCTCCTCACTTGAAACAGTTCTATTATATATTGAAACTTATCGTCATCATAGTATTTGTAATCAGCAGTTTATAAATTTCAACAATTATTTTTTTAGGAATGTATCATAAATCGCAAAGTGCTTTTTAGGAACTAATTTTTGTTTAGTTTTTAGTTTGCGCGGTCATTTTAAAAAATTTCAAATCACAAAGCCAATCACCACTGTTCCTTACCCCTTTAATGTAACCCGAATACACAATATATAGTCCGATTATCCAAACCAGCATAAAAGTGACGATAAATAAACAAGGAAACAACCAAATATAGCATTTTGTTTTATTTAATTGAAAAAATTGGAATGCATCGATTTAAAAAATAATACATCTTATTCCCATATTTAGATTTTACGATTGTTATTTCAATACAGTGAAAAAAGATTAATTTCATGCAAAATACTTAATATCTATCAATGTATTTTGTATTATGAACTAGACTAAAAGTACTTAGAATAATATCGAATCTGCCTCTACTTAACTGTTAAGTACCTACCTTATTACAATTAAATGGGCAGTTGTGTCATATTCCTAAAATATACAGTCCACACTGGATGTATCCATGGCAACCACAAAAACACCTGGCCAGAAGATTCCAGCTGTAGTTAGATTTTCTTCAGTTAGTTATAACCTTTACATCATGTTCAAATGTTAAGATTATTATCAATTTAATATACAGTTCAAAGTATCTACTGTAATTTTTATGTCATAATGAGTTATATAATTTGTATAATTGGGGTTGGTCCATTAGGCGGGCAAAAAATTACGAGTTTATTTTTATTTCAAACTTATTTCAGTCCTTCTATGAGAGTCGTCCTAAAACTAATTACAAATTTTCCATTACCAACCATCGATATTACTCCTAATTCATAGTAATTAAGCTGGAAAACAATCAATCACGAGTGACTAATTACTGAACATCGTTACGTATGAATGATTGTTCTCAACATCGATATAGACTCCTGAAATTGTTATTAATTTGTAACATTCAATCAATACGTTATATGAGCAAATTGACAATGGAAACGGAACGTGAAGCTTTATGCATGATTAATATGTATCAATATTGTGTTGGTATTATTAGACAGGTATAATTATGATGTATTTTAATTTAAATATACTTATGTATTTTTATTTTGAAGGGAAAAGATCTGCCCCCAGCAATTTATTTAATATTAATATTATTATTTAAAATTTATTTAATTAGCAATTTATTTCTCTTCAAAATAAAAATATTTAAAAATTAAAGCAAATATTAAAAAATTATATTTATGTATGTATAGTACATGACTATACATACATAAATTACTACATGACTGATAAAATTCGAATTTCCCAAAATTTGAATCCGGCTTATATACTATTTTAATATATAAATCGAAGATTATGTAAGCATCGAAATAACACAAAAACTATCTTTTCCTCGATTCCCTAAGTCATCTAAAGGTGAAAAAATAATAAGTATATAATTACAAATTGAATTCATCTCGTATCAAGAGTCTAAAAAATTTCTTATATGAAAGATAAAGACAGAAAGAAATTCACTACAAGATCTCCAATCACATACTGAAAGATGGATTAAGCTACCCACATAAGTCTAATCATCCTCGTATAATACATATATAGCAAATAATACATAAGTGTCTGCAATATATAATCGTATTTTTCCAGACAGCGTCCACTCAGTCCACAGAAAAATACTTTTATTTTTATTAACTGCATTGCTATGCTGGCCAAACTGCCCAAGCGATGATCTCAAGGAAAAGTCAGTTCCTTTGATCTGAATAATATTTAAATAATTAAATCGGATGCCACCCTGAGATCGTTAAACTTAATGTACAGTAATTGTATATCATTAATGAATAGTATATTATTAATCATTAATGAATAAGAGACATATCTCTCTTTTCTCCAAAGATGGCGTAGTTTTTTTCAATGTTACTTACAATGCTTTCATTGTTGTATAATGGTTTTAAGAAACTTAAATATTTTTCTCTATTGCCCCTCTTTGCCGGGCATTCTACAATAATATGTTGGAGGTTTTCTCTTTGCCCACATATATCACATTCTGAAGAATCTTTGATCCCTATGTGCTGCAGATAAGCCATGAATATCTCTAAGTCTGACAATTTTTTTAAAAATTGTAAGGTTCAAATCAGGGAACCACGGCTTATTTAAAATTTGCGGGACAATAGGTTTATAAGTTCTGCCTCTGAAAGACTCTTGATAGTGCTGGGACCACTTATTAACCATACATTTTTTAATCTCCGGGAAATAATCTGTTTATGGCAGTTTGATGTGAGAAAAGAACGGTAAGTTAACAGAAGATTTTGCGAGGCGATCAACCTCATCATTTCAGGTATACCCATATGAATATTATCCATATAAATATTATTTGGTTTTTTTTTGTTTTAAGATGACGTAGTTGACTGACCAGGAGTGGGCTATTAAATCAAGATCATTTTTCAGTTACTTAAATAACAATGTATTTATTGTGTGCTGATTAAAGTAAAAAGATCAAAGATAAAACGAGGGCCCTTTTCCTAGATCTGTGAGTCTACATGTTGTGTTGCCCGCTTCTTTTCTACCACCGCCCCTCTGCCTCTTAAGAGTAAAGGAACCTCCGACCCTAAGGGACATTTAAACTACCTGCTTGAACACCCTAAAGATTATATATATATAAATATTTTATATTCTGATTTCAATCAATCAGAGAAAGCAAACTCCAAGATTTTAGAATAAATTTGATTATTATTGAGATGATTTTTTTTGGCACCAGAACTTGCGATACATAAACTGGTTAGTTTTATTTCAGTATATTAGAGATATTCAACAAATAAAGTAGATATTATCAGGTCTATAAGTGAATAAAACAGCTGTTTAGTTTAGGTGAAATTATTATTGTCTCAGATAGGATACTCTTGTGTTAAGCTATCAGTAACTAGAAAAAACAAAACAAGTTCTGTAATTTTTCCACCTAATTTAGGGCCTGAAAATTCAATTATCACCGCAATCCCTGTTATGGCCATTAATTCCATCGTGTGATTTAAAATCAATCCCCAACGGAAACAAACCCGGAAGAAGGACTGTGGTTGGATGGATAGGAATTGAGTTGGAACGCATGTTGGAACGGTTCGCATCCATTAAACTAATCCACCCTTCCATGTTCTCTCAGGTTCTGTATCGCTCCGACCATTTACATCCAAATGGGGACGATTTGTATTGTACCGCACACATATTGTTGTAATTGCTACCATTAAAGTGGTCGAATTGTTTTATCCTGATTGTTGAATAATTAATTAATTAATTTATATTGCTCATCCCTGTATAAATAAATAGCATCACAGCACTCGGAGCGTCGTATACGTAGGACGAAATAATACTGAATACGTTTAGTATGCGTTATGCGTTGTATTCCTTCCCGATCCTACTCCAATAATGTATATAATGATAATAATTTCGGCTTCATAATTCATCTATATAGCCAACAGTAATTTTAAAAAGCCTCTCATTGAATGGCTCAGATTGATTTATTTGATTGTATTTTTTCATAGTTTCTAAAAATTTGCAATTAATATTATTTCATGTAGTTGGTTATTTCTTATGATATTATCGGTTTATTTATTTTTTACTCATTTAAGGTCTCTTTATGCTACTATGGCTAATCGGACGATGCAATAGTGGGAGCTCTAAATGTTGCCTATCCAGGTACAATTAGGTTCAGGATGTTTAGCGATATATCATCAGGTATCGCACGGGAACGGCACCGCCGGTCTAAGGTTAGCATAAGAATTCCATTAAAAAATCCTAATGGACACTTACCTGGCTTTTAAGCTTAGTAGGCTGTTGCAGGTGATCCCAATATATTATTGGTTGTCATTTACTTTCAGAGTATTTGATTAATAGTACAGCCTTATTATTTGTACAAGTTTTGGTTGTTATTTTTAAAAACTATTTTAACTAAAATCAAAGCCAAACATACAGAAAAGAATGAAAACAGGTGCCCACTAGGGATGCCACTTACGATTCTAACTCTCATATTCTTTAACAGACTCTAAGATACAGACTGGAATACCATTGATTGATTATTGAAGATATTAAGTAATGAATTATTAAGAATTTAGAATTTATTTATATTTCCCCAGAAGTTCTAAAACAGGTTCCTTTCCAATGGCGGTTATATTTCTACTAATTTCAACTTAGTAAAGATGAGATGAGCTAACTTCTTTGGTCATAATTTTAAAGAAATTGTATATATGTTAAATTTGTTGAGTTATGTATTCGATTCTATATGTAACCCATTAATCATATTTAAAATGTTACATTAAAAAGGTATTGTAGAACTAAAATTCATTAACTGTATTGGGAATTCAGTAGAGGGGATTGTGCAAGGAGATCATTTGGGATCACAAGCAATCGACTGGTTTTTCTTCGTGCCTTAGAGATCAGCAACCCAGCACTCTACATAGAGAGCTGCTTGTCGATATTACGTAAATTGTGTTAAATACTAAGCGTTGTAAACATCTATACTTACGTTTTTTTGTATTTAAGTATTAGATTAAGTTCGTGGTTGAGGGATCTGCTATCATAAGAGTGTTAAATCAAGCCATGGGTATCACTGAGCACTGTTCATTTCATGCCTTTTTATTGTAACTTTACAGACCGAAAATCTGCTGATTTTTATAATAAATAATAATAAAACAAATTGACAGGTGTAATACAGACGACGACAAAACAATGAGCTCATAACACTCATGTTCTGTAAATATCGGATGTTATGAGAAAAAGGAGAAAATCATTCTATGGCCTCCTTTTAAGAATGAAACCCACTGGCGAACTGTATGTTTACATATTTAAAGGAAAAGAAGACCAAACCTGCCTGGTTCGATGAGGTGGAAAGGGATTTACAGGAGATGGGGATTACCTGCTAGGATGTCTTGAAAAATCAACCGTCTCAGGATAAAACTAGATACCCATGTGGGTTTTCAAGAAAATCCCAAGCTGAGAACGGGAAAGAAATAGACAGAAGAAAGAAGGGAGCAGAACCGACGACGGATGGGGAGTATTGAAAAAAAAGAAAGTTGAAATGACGTAGTCATTAGTAGGTCAACACAAAAAAACAAATTGACAGGTGTAAATAAATATAATATTTAAAGAGAAAAAAGAGTCTGATATTCTGTTAATTATTATTATTAAGACTGACAAATATCTTTCTTTATCTTTATCCTCTTTAAATAATAAATTAATAATACTTATTTTAAACATAATGGATGTTCTCTGTGGGATTATGTCATGTTTCCATGGCAACTAAGTGGGATAACAAAGAGCGCTGTCATTGTCAGCCTAACCTTCAGTTGTTTCTCCGCTTCCACTTTAGAGATAGTTTTATCTTCAAAGATGTCTCTCTCTTACAGCACCTAAAATTAAATACTATATTGTTTTCTGGCATTTAGATGCTAAAATAGATATAGATGGTATAGAATAGAATAGAAAAATAATTTTATATCAGAAATTAATAGAAATATATCTGTATAAAATAAAATATACATAAAGAATATATACAAAAAAATAAAATAAAATAACAGAATACAAATTTACAATAAACAGATATTGGCAAATGGAAGAATAAAAAAGTAGATAAGAACATCTAATAATATGAATAATAGTATCATGAGTGTGGAATATTTTCAGTATTTTCTCAATCCATTTTGTTGAATATAGCTATTTATTTTCTTTTCAAATGAAAATATTTATTTTATTGATTAGAGAGCATCTGTTTGGGAATTAAGGAGATGTAGGAATAGTTTGGATTTGAATGTGGATAAAGAAAATGTATGATGGATTTCAGGAGGGAGTGAGTTCCAAAGAGAGGTAGATCGAGCGAGAAATGAGCGCTCAAAAGTTTTGCTTCTGTGGGAACGGGAATAAAGCTCGGAAAGGCGAGGTCTAGTGCCCTGGAATTGGATGGAGGATTTGAACTGTAGGAAACTATAGATATAAGATGGATGTTGTGAGCATAATAGACATAGAGTATATAATAATGGAAATTTTTAATAAATTTTGGAATAATTAACAAAAGATCACTTATTATCACTGTGATTATTAAAAGTATGAGGTTCTGTGCATTTTTTTTAATTTCCGAGGTCCAAGGTATCCAAATTAAACGGTATTCATTACAACAATTAATTTCTAAATTGTTCTAAAAAATATTAACAATACTATTTTTACCATTATTGTAATTCAATTTACGATCAGTCCATTTAAATTGGGTCATTTCAAATGAAAGAGGACTTTCAACAGACCCATATATGCGCTCATAGCACCCTCCGACGTAGACAGACTCACAAATGCTTTAATAGGCACGTTAAGGGTTAAGGCTAAATTTTTGAAAATTATCCTCAAGTATAAACACATTTTCGGACTCATTCATCACTAAACCCTGAATTTTTCAGTTCCGGAATTGAAAATTTGATAACATGTTGGGAAAAATGTAAATAAAATTACGGTATATATTTTTATTCCATAAAGTTGTTTTACTTTTCAAATGAAACGCCCTAATCATTTCAATTTAATGCTGAGAACTGAGTTTTCATTGTAGCACGATGCTGGTATTTTCCATGTGAGCCTGATCTTGGATACCCGTCACGTTCAGAATTAATGAAGCGTTCCATATTCCCTCGCCGAGAGTCGAACCGAAGACCACATATCGGCCATGTTATGGTTACTTAGCAGCGGGCACGATCTCATCTGTCGTTACACACTGAATAATGTATCAGCTAATACATAAATATGTATGGGGGAATACATAGGGCAATACATAGGCCTTTGTCCTGGACCCTTCACGGCCTCAAAGAGCCTCACTTGAGGCCGTGAAGGGTCGCGGTGACATTAAAAATCCCATTCCCTATCTAGCGGTCGCCTCCATTCGCGGCCCGTCTAACACTACGCGAATAATTTATGTCTTCATAGTGACGTCGAAAAAAAAAATGAGCGGCAATTTTTTAAAAGGGTGCCTGTTGCGATTGATGCCGTGGCCTAGACGGGAGCGATCCTCAAGGCCATATCTAATAATATTTGTTGTCTAATAAGGTTTTATTGTTAAACAACATTATGAAATAAAAAAATTTACCATTATCTTCTATACATTTTTACCAACCTGTCATCAAATTTCCAATTCCAAAACAGAAACCACAGGGTCTTGTGATTAAATAAAGCCTGACTTGTTTTTGACTTGAAAACCATTTTAGAATATTTCACCCTTGAAGAAGTTGTCCAAATTTTTGAACAGTTGGAAATCGAATAAATTAAAATGTTAGAGATAAGCCAGCTCGTAACCCAGCTCGTTTGTTCCTTCACTGCTCAAGGTGTAACATGGGGTCTGTTTCAGAAAACGCATGCAGATTATTTTTTAAATATCTGTTATTTTGTATCAGTTACTTTTATTGATAACTGTTATAACCTAATAGAAATGAAAATGTAAAGTCAACAAAGCGTTGATGCTGTTACAGGAGATAGCGCATATGCTTCTTCCAATCTGAATATCATTATTCATCATTACCCTCATAAAGAAAGTATATATATATTTTTTTTATAACAATTCAAAAAATGCCTCATCGAATTTTCGTTGCCGACTTGAATGGTGAAATCCGTTTATTCTTACTGTGCCAGGTTTTCGAAAAAATAAATACTTCATATTTTAAAAATTCCTGTCCAGTAACCACACAACAGCATAGCAGGCCATGGAAAGTATTGTAATATTAGACCGTGGCTGGTTCAATTACAGATAAAGGTTAGAATTACTAACAGAAAACTCTTATAAAACGTAAAGAAAGATAAAATCATGTAGTTCACATATAGTACCTACATATGATTTACTGAGTCATTAAAATGAATTTCTTAGAATTGGCGAAAATAGTTAAAAATCAAGAATCAAGCATAAAATATGCTCAAGTTAAGGGTGTTATACATAAAAAAAAAGACTCTTCGAAGGGCACGAAATGAAGTAACCTCAGGAGCTCATACTCAAAGAATCGAATCTCTATGGTCATCTCTCAAGAGAAGAAACAAGAGACAATGCGGTACCAACCGGACGATGATAGATTCGTACATATGTGAATATATCTGGAGAAGGAGGTACGAAAACAGGGATTTATTTGAGCAGATCCTGAAGAACATTGTGGATTTTTTCATCCAAATTGAAAATGTATATCTATAATTGTATTGGTTATTTGTTGTGTTTTAAATTATACATAAATACAAACATATTTTCTTTTATTTCTATTAGGTTATATCAATAAAAGTTATAACTGTAACGTATGCATTTTCCGGAACAGACCCGAAACATGTCGTGTAAGAGTATAGGCCCCTTTCCACTAATCAATGCAGGGTGTTTTGTGATGGTTTCACCTCTGGCTTGAAAGAAAAAATAAATTAATCTAACATGTATGTATGGAAAATGTAGAAAATTAACATTTGTTTTCTATAAAAACGTCGAAACACAAGATTTTTAAATGTCCAGACATTTTCTGAAAGATTCAAAATACATTGATTAGTAAGTTATTACGACTAAAAACTCTTAAATAAAACATCTAATGCTACATTACGTTTCCTCGTAAAGGAGGTATAATAAAGTAGTGAACTTTGAACGCTTTTTCTACTTAAACTATGAAAGATAAATATATATATATATATATATATATATATATATATATATATATATATATATATATATATATATATTAGATATTTACACAATTATTAAATTTCTCCAAGACAAATCTTTTCTCTTCAAAATAAAAATATTTTAAAAAAAACCACCATCAAGAACAATAAATAAATTATAATAATATAAAATTGACGTAGTCAACGAGATCCCAATTAAAGTAATGTTCAATGAATTCTTCCCCGTATATACATCGCAAAAATTGATCACTCTAGCGTTTAAAATCAGTGTTCCCCCAACTTGGCTAACCCCTCGGCTCTTCATTTACATTCAATCCGTTAGTCCCTCTTCTGAATTTATGTTCAGGATCACACCTTTATCCCTATCCGTTCCACGGGGATTAGTTCGATGAATAATCATTTTTATAATTAAAATATAAAAGTCCAGCTTATAGTCTAAAAGGATGATTATTGGATTTTTAAAATAGATCATACTACAATGGGCTGAATTTATTTCCTGTACTACAACAGCACATAAAGGGTCGTGGTAGATACTGTACTGTTTAGAAGACAAAGGTTGTAAAAGGAAAAAATGCAGCCAGGTTTTCCATCTAATTTAGGGTACCCTCTTTACAGAGGCTGGGTGAGCCCCAAGAAGATCTGTAGATCCCACATTGTCCGAAGAGGAATAAACGTACATGTGGATGTAACTAGAGAGTAGTCAAAATAGATCCAGAGATGGCCGAAAAAATATTTCCGTTGAAATCTATATACTGTTCCTACTACGATACTTTCTTAGCTGCATATAAGAAAATAAAATAAAATTGAAAAAAGAAAAGTGTTGTGCAGCTCTTCTCTCCTATCATAGGCACCAACTTTGTTGAGCCCAAGGAGGATCTGAAGATACCACATAGCCTATCAGTTAACAGATTAGATAATTTATCTGCTGAAGCAAGATTTGAACCGGGGACCTTCAGCTAAGCTACTCTGCTTCCCGCTCCCAAAATGATTTTATAAATAATGTATAATTTTAAACATATTGTAAAATTAAAATTGGAATTTGGAGACCATAGAAATAGGCCTAAACGTCTCTAAGTGTAAGATCATCGTAGACTTTGTAAACTATTGCAATTATTATAAAGAAAATACTTTAAGCATTTTTTCCCCTTAGTTTATAGAGCGCATAGTTGCTGAGCTGTAGATCCCGGGTTTCAATACCATCTGTGGCAGATGAATTATTAAACCAAAGCCATAGATCAACCCTCTGGGATCTGCTGACCCTTCTAAGGAAAATCTGGTGGTACACTGTGGTCCCGGCCAAATTCCCTATCATTCCTTAAAAACAACACAAGCTCATCATATCCTGAACCCAATACATACTTTTTAATTGCTTCATAAACATAATGGCATGTTAGATTGAAGGATATTGCATGAGTGCCAGACTGTCTTACGAATAATAATGATTTTGAAAGTGGTTGAAAAGTGAAATTGTGACCATTTAGGGAAATTTATATGTATAAACTCGAAATTACTTCAGAATTTATCATGAAATTATTCAAGATATTCCTGTTATATTTTTGTTTCATATTTCTCTTTAATATAATCCTCCGAACATTCAGGAGCCAGTCTTATTGTATTTTGATCTCATATTTCTTTAATATCTCTAATCATTCTCAGAAATCATTTATAATGTAACCTTGACTCACCGTATAATGGAACAATTGTATTACTTATTCCTTCAAAATCCATAAACCTGTACCACTATAACCAATGAAGGGTCTTGGGTCCAGTACATGGTAGGGACTGTAGAGTTTCTAAGACAACAGAAGTACAGGAAAAAGTTGTCGTCTTTCTCCCAATTAAGGATACCTACTTCAAAGAGGCTCGAGAAGAAGGGAGAGACCGAAACTGAGGTGGTCGGATGGTGTAAAGAGAGACGCGAGGGATATTCAGGGAGTCAGATGCTGGATGCTGCAAACAGACTAAATAAAAGTCATGGCCTGCAGTTGGATTTGATTCAGAATTTCCGGCATGGCAACTCAGTGCTGTACCACTGAGCCACTGAGCCACATATATATATTTATATATATACCGCTACAACCCATGAAGGTTCTTAGGTTCAATACGTAGTAGAGACTGTAGTATTTCTTGGGTAACGTTTGTGCAGGGAGGTGATTTGTCCCAATTATGGCTACCTACTTTAAAGAGGGCGTGTGATCCCAAGGAGAGTCAACAGATACCACCTTTGGATTCAAGGGCTTAAATAATTGATCAGTCATTCCCGGGATCTTCAGTATAGCAACTTAGAGGACTTTTACATGCCATTACTCACCATACAATTTTACATTCTATTTACCAACCAAAATCTATTTAGATACTTTAAAGTTACAATAAACCTGCCATGATCGTTTGATACAGTCAGGAATCGTTAAACACCGTTAACCGTTAAATTTGGGTTTCCCTTTAAGTTTCCGGACGACTGGATCTTGGCGGAATCAAATTTTCAAGAGAAGTGGGAGAGCTCGATTAAGTCCTCGTTTGGTTGCTAGAGCGCGCTGCTTGCTAATAGCTTCTCAAGCCTTAATTTGAACTGCCTCCTATATTTAGTTCGCTACACATAGCTACAGCTGTTCGCGCCTACACTCCCATTAGGTCGCCATTTTATTTTTGATTTTATGTTACTTGTACATAAAACAGTTCTACAATATTTGTTGTGTCTATTATTTTCCGAAAACATAGAAACAGCAACTTCATAAATTACCTTTTTGAGGGAAATAGCTTAGTTACAAAATCTAAGTATTTGGATAAAATAATTCAGTGGACTAAAAAAAGAAGCAAGCAATTCAATAATAATATTGACAATCAAAAAGGCCGTTCAGAAATAAAAACTAAATAATATTATGTTTGCATAATACCAGAGTGGCTCAGTGGTAGAGCACTGAGTTGCCATGCCGAAAACCCTTGTTCAAATCCCGCTGCAGGCAAGACTTTTATTTAGTCTCTTTGCAGCGGGAGATGGATCATATAGGATCTAGGACCCTCCTGGGGCTCACCCAGTCTCTATAAAATGTTATAAAAGTAGGGTACCTATATAAGGGGGGGGGGGGGATCTGACGGTTGAGCATTACCTAGGACGAATCACCTCCCTGCAGAACTGTTGTCCATGAAACAATACAGTCTCTACCGTGTACCGAACCCCAGACCCGTTCACCGGTTGTAGTGGTACAAGTTTTTTTTTTTATTATGTTTTCAACAATCGCCATGCTTTTCTATCGCTTGCTGTTGATTGATCCAGTTGGTAACTGCAGCTTTCTTCGTATCATTCGCATTCCCCCCATCTACGTCTTGGCCTACCGACCGCTCAACGTCCCTGTAACTGTTTTCTCAACACCATCCTTGGAGTGGTACATATAATTCACCAATTAAACCAGTGAGTCTTAATGCCATAGTATGCATGTTTACCATGAAATCATAAGAAACTAAAAGAATTGGAAAAATGGAAAAAAAAATTCTACGGAAGAGTTTTGACTTTAGGGGAATAAAGACCTGTATAAAGAGAAATAAATTGAAAAGATGAAAGGAACAATCAGGAAGCGAAGAGCTATCATATTTCTCTAACACAAGGAGAAATGTTTATTTGGAAGCCGACGTTTCGACCCACATTGCAGGTCTTCTTCAGGGGTGGTGAGATCAGGAGTTGACACTTGACTCAGTTGATACTAGGCTTCCAAATAAACAGTTCTCCCTGTATAAGAGAATTTTTTAACCTCCACCGGGACAATTTTCTTCCTCATATTTATAAGATTGGCTAACAAATAATAAATTCTTAGGTCACATAATAAAGATGGATGATAGCTGACTAACAAAACCAATCTTAAACCACCTACACAAGTGCAGAAATGGCAGCCAGAGGATCAAAGGAAATAAAAAAAGATATTGATATAACTAATAATATGATAAAGGACAGAACTTTCCACCAACTTTGGATGGTTAGCTTTGAGGGTCTCCAGGAGTGAGGGAAGAGAATATGAACCAGCATACGAGGAGGATAGAAGGAAAGAGCAGAGTGAAAGGATGAAGAATTATTGGAGGAGGAAAAAGGAAATAAACGTGAAGATAAGTGAATGGATTACTTCACGCAAATCAAGAATTCATGGACAAATCGAAAAGAACTAAAATATTTTGAATTAAAATAAAAAACTCTAATTTTGAATCTAAGAGCCTCCAGTACGAACAACCAAGACCTTCTTTTGTTAACATTTGATCATATTTAAATTTTGAATGCAATTACTCAAAGTAGTTTTTAATTCGAGTTAGTTACCAAGTGTTAACATGTGAAGTCATCATAATGTTTAAATTTCTAAAATCAAGACTAATTCTGTCGATGTAATTCAGTGAATTAATTAGACAGCGATAAGGCATATTTGATTCAAACACTATCTATTACACTGAATAAATCAACCAAAATTAAAACAAAAACAAAATTTTAATATTAGCAGATCACATAACGTTTCTTTTTTACAGTAAAATTTAGCAATGATTAAGTTATTATTACTCATTTTTTGTTACAATTATCATCAACCAGTATTTCTTTTTTTATTTTAAAACATAATATTGAGGTTTTAATTAGGCGAAACCCATCTATTAAACAACAGTCAATGGAATAGATGGTCCCTCACGGAATAAATTGACGCCAAGATTGGTCGCCATTGATGAGTTTATAGACAGCTTTATGGGCTTAGGATGCTATTGATCTAACCTCATCATTCTCTGCTGTCGCGTTGGGTACACTTGGTAGCACGCTATCTCGAAATTATCTGGCATAAAGAGTTATAGACCAATTTCTGATACAAAATGATAACTATAATAATTTTTTATGCTTATAACTTTTTCATTTCAAATTGAGAACTGGTTCATTAAAAAAAAAAGTCACTTTTCATCTGTTACGGTAACTAACGTGACTGTAAAGGAGTACCCATAACAGCTTATCACCATACTAACGACAACTTCACTAATCAGTCAATAAATACCAAACATTTGCTGCAAACCTTAAGTAAAACGAAAACTTTAATGGTAACACTGTGATAAATAAATAAATAAAAGGCTTAACGAACCGGAAGGCTCGATGCCGATACCACCAATCTATGTTTACAAACCTCCGTCCACGGAGCACCACCCAAACCCAAACCCGCTAGATCATTCGCAACGCAATCCTCCCACCTACGCCTCGGTCTACCCCTCAGACGCTTCCCAGTCACTACAGCGCCTATTAACATCTTGGGAATTCGTTCGTTACTAAGCCCAGCAACTTTACATGCCCATCTTAATCTTCGCGACGCTATCACCTGAATAATATTTACCGGATGCATGCTTCGCAATTCCGCGTTATGTAATCTCCTATAATCCCCGGTGGTCTCATCCTTTTTTGGACCCAATATTCTACGTAACACCTTATTTTCGAATACCTGAAGACGTTATTCATCCTTCAGCGTTAGTGACCCAAGTTTCACATCCATAGAGGTAACAATGTGATAGAGAATAAATTATAAAATAATTTATAATTAAATTAATTATAATAAATTATAAATTATTTTTTTATATAAATTATTTATTTTAGAATAAATTATAATTATTTTTGTTAAATTTCACTGAAAGTAACGGTATTCTTTTGACATAAGTTGAATGTTTCTGAATAAAAATATTTGTTCACAGATTTGTCCAAGTAGTTGCTTTAATTAGTTATTTAAAAATAACTAATTAAGTAATGTTGTTTAGTATAAAAAACATGGTATGTTTTTTATAGAGAATAAAAAACATAACATGTTTTTTATAGAGATTAAAAAACATGCCATATTTTTTTTATAGAGATTAAAAAAAATGCCATATTTTTAGAAGATAGTACTGCAGGCATCTGTTCAGTTCAAAATAATAATGGAGATAAAACGTTATTCTAACTTGGTGAGGCCTAACACTTCTTTTGCTATTTCATTGAATAAGGAACTGAATAACTAATTAAAGCTATAACTAATTGGACAAATCTGTGGACAAATATTTTTATTCAGAAACAATCAACTTAAGTCAAAAGAAAACCGTTGCTTTCAGTGAAATTTAACAAAATTTTGTTTTATTTACTAGTAAACTATTTGCTGTTTGAGGCTAGACAAACTCTGTAAACTCCCAATTAATTATAAAAGACTCATATACATTATTACACTGAACAGAGCTTAGGGGCTTCGCTGAGCCATCGAATTCCTCTCATATCCAACCCTTACAATCCAAAATCCTCTGTAAAATACTCTGATTTGGTCCGAACCCGATATCAATCCTTCCATGACAAACTTTATTCCCACTCACACCCACTAGTTTGAACCTAGCTTCCTCATATATTTCCGAGGCATCTGAATATAAAATGGCCTCTTGACCATCTTCTAAATCAAATCTGTTATTTGAGTACTAACTGTGGGCAGTTTCTCTAACTGTCTTTACTTACTTGCAATTATACATCATTCATAATATTTACTAATTGTATCTTGTAATATGGTTGTAAATTTCAATGCATATATTATGTTTTATTACTAATAATTATTCATTCAACACATATATTTGTTAAAGATTTAATGGTTATGTAACCAAGACCGGTTATGTAACCGCGATTATTTAACCGACTAACTGGATTGGTTCAAACGAAATTCCGCTAACAATTATTAGTTGATCAAAGCTATTAAAATCGATTTTAACAATCGTCAGCGCAACCGAACCTAAGTGTTGTGTTGTTTATATAACCTGGAAGAAAAAAAAGTAAGCTCTCGAAAAATTCCTTTAACGTCTGTTCGAAATTGATTCATTTCCGTTATTCTTTGTTGTGACTGTTCATTTAATCTGTAAGAAACCTTTACTGTTTATATAATGTTCTGAAAAATAAGTAGACCCTCGAAAAATTCAGTAGACATCTCAAGTATATTTTTATTTTTTTATGAAAGTATTTAATTGAAAACATTACATAATAGGTCACTTAATTCTACACATTATTTAATAGGATAAGTTTTTTAATAAAATATTTTTATTTTGAAGATAAAAAATATGTCCTGGCCGGGATTCGAACCCGGGTAGTCTCCATCTCTAGTGCAGTGCTCTTAACTACTGTGCTAGGAGGGGTCGTATCCAAGCCAGACAAATCCATTCTCTTCACCGATCCATATCCCCGTGTTCTCGCAATTTTCGCGATTTATACACGAATGGATTTATCTGGCTTGGATACGACCCCTGGTAGCTCTGTGGTTAAGAACACTGCGAATCCCGAATTCGAATCCCGGCCAGGGCAAATCTTTTATTTTCAAAATAAAAATATTTAAAAATAATCACCAACAAAAGAACAATAAATTAAAAATATTTTTTGTGTGTGTTTCAGGCCATGCTCACATCACAGATTTCAACATTGCTACGCAACTTGCCGATGGACAGTTAGCAACGTCTATGTCTGGAACGAAACCTTATATTGGTAAGTAATATATAACTGTACCACTACAACCGGTGAATGGGTCTGGGGTTCAGTACATGGTAAAGACTGTACTATTTCATGGACAACGGTTCTGCAAGGAGGTGAACCTTGTCCTAGGTCCGTAAGATTCCCCCCCCCCTCTTATTTTGGGTTCCCTATTTTTATAATAGTTTATAGAGGCTGGGTTAGCCCCAGGAGGGTCCAAGACCCCATATGATTCATCTCCTGCTGCAAAGACTAAATAAAAGTACTTCCCGCAGCGGGATTTGAACCAGAATTTCCGGCTTGGCAACTCAATGCTCAAAGTAGGTAAGGTAAGTAATATATATGTATATAAAATGATGATATAATAAAAACATTAAATGTGGGTGTGTCGAAATAAATGTTTTAATTAGTTTAAATATTCGTACGTATTAACACAATAGTGAAATTTTGTATTCCGGATTTATTGTATCATTCGCTATACTTACTTGATTTTTTTTTTTAATGAATAAAATCTCGCCATTTGGGGCTACTTGAACACTTAATTGACAAACGTTCTAAGCTCTAACAAAAGACATGATCGACACGACTATTTGGGCTTACGGAGTTGCTCCACTAAAACCCACTAAACAAAATCTACCACTTGGAGCTCCATTAATATTGGTGACAAGGAAAACTCCAGCAGAGAAAAAGAAATGAAATAAAGTTATTGCGTGATCCTAAGTTCTACGGAAAAAAAAAAAAAAAAAAGAACATATAAAAAAAGTTTTTAGATAAATATAACTATTCTTATATAAATGGAATTCTAACCTTTAAACTAAAGTTTATTAAAAGATACTGTATAACTCATACATTGGCCGCTAGGTGTCACCAGTCTCGAGCATGTTGCTCACTCGAATCCACAAGTTTTGCCCCTTAAAGAAGTTTTCACTTCGAAAATAAAATCACGTTCGATCCATTGAAGAAATATCTTAATAAAATGTGTTGCATTTAATATGAATTTCATTTATTTCTCTTGAGAAATAAATGAAATTCATGAAATAAAGCTTGAAAACTTTGTTATATAATAATAGATATTATTATATATCAAAGTTTTCAAGCTATACAATGTAAATGAATATAGAGGAGAAAGCTTGTTCCGATAAATCTTTACAACTTGGTTATAACGACATTCCTGAGGGCTCAGGCAAAAGCTCTCCCTTTGAGGCTAGATCCGGGACTGGTATCAAATACATTGCGTTCCAACTTTTGCGGACTGGCATAGACCACCCAACTCCAAACACTAATGTGGGCTACTTCGTCGAAGTTCGTCTCTGTTCCAGCGCGGTCAAAGTTCTGGCCGATCAGTTCAATGGTTTCCGTCTCAACAGCGTTTCAACAAAGTTATGTATGTTAAAGAAAGGTTACCAGAATTATACGGGCTATAAACTTTACTTTCTATCATATAACTATTATCAAACATTAATTTAAAGACATACTTTATATGTATATAATAGATTTATTCAGATGTATTTGTACTTGAATGAGATCGACAAATAAAACAGATAAATGCGTTTAATTGTTTACTAGGAAACGTTTAATCTGATAAAGAATGTACATACGCATTTGATAAAAAGATCCTCGTTATCGAAACCCCTCTTATTTTAAATGATTGCTCTTCTATTATTGTGTCCTTTATTTAATAAATTATATTGTTAAAATAGTTAACGATGTAATTAATAATCACTGATTGGTGACCGAAATGTTTTCGGAAGTAACCTGTTGAATTTATTTTTATCAATTCAAGGCGATTTTAGTAAAGAAATGTTGCTGTTTTTTTAGGTTGAAACCCTTAGGATGGTTTCCTAAATTCCTAACTTAGTTTGTGATGCACTGGAGTGCTGAGCAGTCTCGGGTACAAATCCGGTTACAGATAAATTATTTAATCTGTTAAAACTCATGTAGGATCTAGACCCAACTGAAGCTCATCCAGTATCTATAAAATGGGTACCCTTATTGGGGGAATTCCTGGCAGCTGATTCTTATAGAAATCATCTCCCTGTGTAAACCTTGGCATAGAATACAAACATTAAGGGAGCTGTGCAGCAAGTGTGTAAAGCACCGAATTCCTCTGAGAATCCCGGTTTCAAATCCAGTTGTGACAGACAAATTATTCAATCTGAAAACAGATTCACCAGTGGACCCTCACGTGGCTCACCCAGCCTCTATAAAGTGGGCAGTCGTAATTAGAGGGAAAATCCAGGCGGTTGAGCCTGGAATAGGCCAAAACACCTCCCTGGGAGAACCTAGAAACATGCACGGAACCCAAAAACCTTCGTGGGTATTTTTTTAGTTTGTAATACATCTAGCCGCATTATATTGATAATAAGCGCCTCTTCATCACATCCAAAACACAATTACCTGCAATAATCTGTAAAGACGATTACACACACCAATTAGAATCATCAAGGACGAATTTGGACAAAGTCAAGGGGGCCTGTTTCTTGATCACCATTATCAGAGTTATATCCGTCAGATAGGTTTCTTGGGAAACTCAATGGATATTCAATATTTTTTATAAAGCCAACATGCTTCATATGTGTGTAAAGATAAAAATAAAAAAACATTAAGACGTTGTATTGTAGACTGAGATATAGGTGGGAGGATCGCGTTAATGGTGTTCTACGGATTTGGGTTTATGCGTTAATTCGTGGATTGTGATTTGAAAGCAGTGATTGCAGTGATAGGGAGCGGAGTGGCTCAGTGGTAGAGCGCCGAGTTGCCATGTCGAAGGTCCTGAGTTCAAATCCCGTTGCTGGCAAGGCTTTTATTTAATCTGTTAGCGGCCGGAGATGGGTCATATGGGATCTAGGACCCTCTTGGGGCCTATATAAAGTGTGTATCCAAAATAAGGGGGGGGGGTACGGGTGTTGAGCGTGACCTAGGACAAATCACCTCCCTACAACCGTTTTCCTCCACCTCCGTCTCAACCATGTACTGAACCCCCTTCACCCTGAGACCCTTCACGGGTTGTAGTGGTACAGGTTTTTTTTTTTCAGTTGCTGTTGAAATCATAGAACCTTCGTATTTAATTATCCATTTATTATTGAATGGTTTGCATTGACTGAATGATTACTTGGAGATTCATTTTACTTCTACTATTTTATTATTGTTCTATTGCAGCCCCAGAAGTCTTCGGTTGCGCGATGGACGAATGCGCAGGATACACGTTCGCAGTGGACTGGTGGTCCCTTGGTGTGACCCTCTATGAGGTCCTGGCTAGGAGCAGACCCTTTGACATCCACAGCGGTACCAGCATCCCCCACATCAAGTCTCTCTTCGTCAGCCCAGTCCACTATCCTTCTAAGTGGAGCAAGGAGGTCGTCCACCTTTTCAACAGGGTAACTGTCTCAAAGCATTTATCAACTAGGTGATAACAAAATGTAAGATATTGTTTTAAAATAAATATTAATGAGATTTGGATAGTCTTCCGGATTCTTGTAAGGAGGAATTTGAAGCAAGATAAACCTTTAAGATCTAGGTATGTATTAAACTTGAAGTAAAGATTAGTTCACAGCTTTTTTTTTTTTTATACTTCATTGAAATATTACAATCTGCCACTTGTGGGCAATAAGTAATAGTGCTAAGTAGCTATACAATCATTCCATAAAAACAAAAAATAATATAAATAAATGTAATAAAAATATATACACGCGGTAAAAAAAACAAAATACTTGCGAAAATGATAATAAAAATAAAGTCTAAAAATAAAATAATTGCTCACACTCATACCATAATTACACTATTTACAATTCGCCTGGACTCCCCGAACTAAGTTTCTTTCCCAGGAATGAGGGCAAAGCAGGAATCCGGGAGGCCCCTGTCCCCTTTTCCAGCCGCGTCACTGGCATTAAACGCCAATGGAAGCTGGTGTAGTTCACAGCTTAGGAAAGTTATGTTAAGTGTCTTAAATTAGATACCTACTAAAAAAGAGCTACTAAATAATTATGGTTAATTTTTAAACATCTACTCTAAGCTCCCAATTAATTACAAAATACTCAAATACATGACGATCAAAGACATACTTGGACTTACGGAGTAAAGCTCTGGGGCTGCAATAACCCATCGAATTCCTCTAGTAACCAATCCTTACAATCCAAAATCCGTCGTGAATGCTTCCCAATGCTCCATACTCTTTCAAGAATAAAGGCGTCCAATATGTCCCATTAGTTACTAATTTGGCCCGAACGCGATATAAAATTGTTTTATAGCAAACTTTATTCCCATTATGACTCAATAGTTTCAAAACTTTCAAACCTATTCAATTCAATACATTTTTTTTAAAAAAGTATAACTCGTCGTTAAGTATCTATAATAACCTACATTCTACTATCCGCCATGCTTCTTCTGTTTCTGGCCAGTTTTCCCTACATCTCCGCACTTTCCCAACATATTATGACTGGTTACAAAATCGTAATTTAAAGTTTAAAATATTGATCTCAGTTGAATATTTTTTATGTTTGTTTTTTTATAGTTCATTCATCAGTTTTTTGTTGCACTATTTTCTACATTTAAGAATTGTGTTTTTTCTTGTTAATTTTTAGCTTAATTTAATTTTACTGAAAACAATTAGAAAAGATTTTATTTTTGTCTTTTGGTTAGAAACTTTTTCTACTATATTGGTACATTTTTCTTAATCAACTGAGCCCTAATTATATCATATATATATATATATATATATATATATATATATATATATATATATATATATATTTCTATATAGATTCCAAAGAAATTTAATTCATTTTTATGTTTCTTCCTTATTTTATTGAAGTAGTACAAGAAAATTGTGTTGGTACTTATAGGACTTGTAATAGGTGCAATTCCAGGCAGGCTGTTTTCTATTGGTTGTTCAAAGTAGACGGTCAAATACCAATAAGGTTTTTATTTTTATGACCCTATTGTTGTTTCATATTAAAGTATAAATAATAAACAAGCTGTTATTGACTTTTTTATTAGTGTAAATTTAAATTTTATTACATAGAGGATGAAATATTACAGGGGTGGTTAAAAGAAAATTCTCAACTAGTAAAAAAACTAGTGTTGATTTTTCTATATTTACTTCCCCACCTGCTTCTTGATTGAATTATAATGATTTGTTTTTAATTACTACCTCTCCACTGCTTTCTTAATGCTCATTTCCTTTATAATTTCCTTTATTTAATCGTTCCAACTCCTTCCACTATCATGGATCGATTTTTTACATATTTTTTTAGATCTTTGGATATTTACACCTTGTGGGACCCGCAGCCCCTCCTGGGGCTCACTCAGCCTCAAATAATATTGCATTTCCAACTATCATCTGTATACTTCATTATTATTTATTTTATTATTTTTTTTTTTTTTTAATTCTTGTATTGCCTGTATTTTAGTATTGTATTACTGACTATTTTTTAACACATAAGATATTTATAATATTACGCTTGTTATTGTAAATCCTTCCTTTTTTTACCTGTAACGTGATTCAAATCGTCGAGTTATAAATATAATTATGAAAATTAAAAATATACTTTGATCTCAACTCTGACCAATTTACGTTCCATTTTGTAGCTTACGTGATCTACCAACCATTTAAAAAAAAAAAAAAAACAGTATCACTAGAGCCCAAGAATGTTCCCTGTTATTCATTGTTGAAGAGGTCCTAAAAACTTGGAAGAGGAAGTGCAGGGGTATAGGTAGGTCGGTAATAAAATCCTTTACAACCTACAATTTGCTGCTTGTCACAAGTGATGAAGATGTCGGCTACATGCTAAGAAAACTTTAGGAGGAATATGCTACTTGGGTTCTGGAAATGAACAGGAGGAAAACTGTGTACATGCTAATACATGCAAATATAACTGTTCAATCCCTCGAAAATTGGGATATTGATGGCTCACAGGCGAGGGAAGCTTCAACAAAGACATAACAAAAAAATAGTAAAAGGCAGAAAAAAGTATTGGGTGTCTTAACTCTGATCTAAGTAAACAGATTAACCTGAACAACAACAAAAAAATCTTCCACTCGATGATTGAAAATCCTCTACGCATCCGAAACTTGGTCAATTACGAAAAGGAGGAAAGGAAGTTGTTGGCCTGGGAGATGGACTTCTGGAGACCCTGTTCTGCTATTTTCAGAATTCAACACGTCCCTAATAGAACAATAAGGCAACTGGTTGATCAGGAAACAACGATCCTCACAGTAGAAACAAGAAGATTGAAATGGTTTGGCTACTTAAAAAGAATGGCAGAGGAACGATGGTCAAAAATAATTTTCGAATATTCCCTTACGGAAAGGAGGAAAAGAGGACGACCCAAAAAAAGATAGTTTCAGGATGTGGAGGAGAGCATGGCAGCGAGGGGTATTAGTGGAGGAGACTGGCTGGACCGAGATCTGTGGAGAGAACTTTTAGAGACGTAAAACAACTAAGTTGTAAAAATTCGTTGAATATATATATATATATATATATATATATAAACCGTTCAACCACCAGGTTTTTCCCACTATTTTGAATACCCACTTTATAGAGGCTTAAGGAGCCCTGAGAGGGTCTGTAGAGCCCACACGATCCATCTGTGGCTTTAACAAGTTAAATAATTTATCTTCCACTGACATATTTGTATTCGGTGTTTAATCAGTGTTCTATACGCTCAGATACCTTCCTCCCAATCATTATTCAAGAAAATTTAATAATCAAAACCTGAAACTACACATTGTTTTTATTATTTCATCGGCAATATAGATCATTTAATAAATCTCTTAAATCGTTTATTTTAACTCCACGCACGATCTAAAATAATCCTCAATTTGTATTATTTACAATTATTAATTAATGTGTGTAATAAATTTAATATATCTTATACTGCGCTTCAACCAGATTATATTTCCAATTTATGTGAGCATTAATAATACTTATTTATTATAAATTGTAATAATAATGATTTACTTAAAGTGCAATTTAATTCTAAACAAATTTACTGCTGAGCTCAAGTTAACTGATAATTGAAATTAATCTTTGAACTGTACTCACGCTTAATAATTGCTCTCTTGTATTTTTATTTTTATATTGTATTTCAACTTCGTTTATCCGCAATATGATCGATTGACAGATATAAGATCATTGTATAATTTCGCAACAATTTCAATGGGGATATCAAAAAAAAAAAAAAAAAAATCTTCAGATATCTGTTTGCAATTGATGTTAACGTGATGTTTCTTGTTGCATTTTTGTTATAAATTATTAATTTGATTTTGATGCAGTTAAAAGTTCAACTTTCTCTCTAAAAAAAAAATGTATATACATAAATATATTCGCTCAATACATAAAAAAAATATACAGACATGGATTCCTATCGCCTGAAAGGTATGATTTAGAAGAAGGATAAATTTATAACCTTCCTACTCAGGTTAATTAAAAGACATTTTATAATTCATGCACAGGCCGCTAGACGTCGCCAGTATCGAGCATGCTGCTAACGCGAACCCGCGAGTTACCCTCTACCCAAAATCGCTGAACGCGGCTGAAGGAATTTTCACTTTAAAAAACATAGAACTGATTGGAAAACAGCAATAAAGAAAGGTAGATTCCGAATGAATGAAAATAGGTTGAACAAGCTGGCAGATGAAATAACAAGATTTGGTTATACAGAAAAAGAATACAAGGACAAAGCAATGTTTAGAAAATACTGGTGTATTTTCCTGGTGGAAACTTTTAGTGGGGATGATGAGATGGACAGCCGAGCAAAGGAAAAATGAAGTGAAAAGATGAAGAGAATTTGGGCTGGCAGTAAAGCTAAAAAATGATTTACGAGCGGTCCTTAGCCAGCTATTGTCGCTAGAAAAAACAAACAAGTTTAATGTAGGAAAGAAATTCGTTGACTGGTAGGTGCTAATATAGGATGGAAATAGATGGGGGTGCAGTCAAAAAAACACTGCACATAAGTTGAAACCTATTATATTATATATGTGCCGACGTTTTGACACACACACACAGTACACAGTAGGTCGAAACGTCGGCACATATATAATATAAACAAGTTTAATGGGGACGAAGCTGAATACTGTATATAAATAATATGATTTCATTATTTCTATTAAAATGCATATATTTAAAAAAATAGTTAATGACAAGTTAATTAAATAAAATATAAGGAAGAAAATAGTTGGGGGTGCAGTCAAATGAAAACACTAAATAAGTGGTAGCTTATTTAATTATGTGCCGACGTTTCGACCCACTTTGTGGGTCATCTTCAGGGCTATAGGAAGCTGTAGCAAGAGTAGACGCAGTCTAACTGACCAACAGGGTAGACCGCGTCTACTCTTGCTACAGCTTCCTATAGCCCTGAAGATAACCCACAAAGTGGGTCGAAACGTCGGCACATAATTAAATAAGCTACCACTTATTTAGTGTTTTCATTTGACTGCACCCCCAACTATTTTCTTCCTTATGTCTACTTTCCAGTCAACTATCCCCTCGCTTCTCATAAATAAAGTATACTTTAAATATAATTACCTATGTACTCTACTAGGGAAGGACTTTTTTTTTATGGTGTAACAATAATGGTTTGTTGTTAATAGTTCAATAATAATTACAATTGATAATTAATAATAATAATATATTTTTCAGTTTTTTAGTCCTCTTCAGTACATCTGCAGCCACGGTGAATAACTGGTTTAGTCGAATTTTATCCAAAATAAGTTTCTTGTACTAAAAGAAGCGGAATTGTGTTGTTATCTTAAAGAATAAGGAGCTAAATCAAGGATTGGCTTCAGGTGGAGTTGTTGCTCAAATTGTAACCTCGTTTCCAGCCCAAATCTACCAGAATGGCACGATTCCGCTTCCCTCTATACAGTTAACTCTCCCAAGTCAAAATTCGACTTAACCACTTTTCGTTTATTTTGGTTTGAAATGGAGTAATAATATAAGTAATAATTCCATTGCAAACCACGGCCTTACGTAGCCACTTTACAGAATTACACGATCCCGTTTCAAGTACAAGAAAACAATTTTGAAGAAAATTCGACTTAACTACTTTTTCACGGAGGCTGTGTATATAATGCTGTTTTTTCCCCTTCATTATGTTAGTAAACAATATGGTTATTACTGGTAATTGATATTCTTGGTAATTTAACTTGATACCTCCCTGTTGACAGCTGCTGTGCACAGCCCCAGGAGCTAGGATGAGCAGCCTCGCAGAACTGCGGCAGGTACCGGTCATGAAGAAGATGGACTTCGCCATGGTCTTCGAAAAACAGGTCCAGCCTGTCTTCAATCCTCCGGTGAGCAGTGTCGATAAGTCAAGTACCGATTATCATAGATAACACTGATTCGATTTAATCTATCGACATAGATTTCCCCTTAAGAACAATGGCCAGCTCAAACAATCTTGCGGGCCATTCAGGAAAATATTATATAATGCTATATTTATAATAATATATTATATTATATTATAAATAGGATTGTGCTCATTTATTCCCTAATTCATCCACTCATTCAATCGTCTGTTTATTCAGTCAATCGCTCAATCACTAGCTAGTTCATTCATATTTCATGGGTTCACTCATCATCCACTCATTCGTTCAATCACTCAATCATTCATTTACTCATTCACACATTCATCTTGCACTTATTCATTCACTCTTTCATTCAGCAATTCACTCGTTCATTTCACTCATGCACTAATTTATTGCCACATCTTTAACCCATCAAATTTCATCATTTACACATTCACTTATGTTATAATATTGTAAATAAACACGGGGTAACAGAACTAACTCACACTTTTATTCTAACAACAGGTAGGTTACAAAAGGTAGCCAAGGCCAACATAATATACAAATAACTATAAATAACATTGACTTTCAACAACTTATTCATTCATTCAGCCATCTCTCATCCATTCAATATTTCATTCACTCATTTGTTCAGCCAATCATTCATTCATTTGTTTACTTATATATTTAATCATTCATCGCTCATTCTCTCATTTTCTTTCATTTTTGCCCAGCTTAGTTCCACCTTTCCATTAATTTATTTAATTATGTTTTTATTTGTTTATTTATAGAGAGACCACCTCAACTGCGATCCTACTTTCGAATTGGAGGAGATGATCGTAGAGGCAAAACCTCTTCACAAGAAAAAGAAGCGGCTCGCCAAACAGAGATCTTTAAAAGGATCCAGCAGTGTCGAGACTCCAGTAAGTATATACAATCCAAACATCATTATATATAATATAGCAGAATTCTAATAATTTTCTATGATTTCAATGTTGTTCTTTCAAATGAATTTTTAATAATCAATGTACATATGTCATCATAAATTTATTCCAAAAATAATAATTGCATATTATCAGGATTAGCAATATTTCATTTTACCTTATTTTTCTACAATAAAGTACAGATTCGTTAATATACAAATCATTTTTATAGTTAGATAGATAACTAAATTTAAGCAAGATAGACAATCTGCGTTTTTTCTAGTAAATTATATAAGTACTTGTTTATAAATGCACAGCCCTTCAAAGATTTTACATAAACATGTAAAAAGAAAAAAATCATATTTTGATTGATCACTTTGATTTGGAAATCAATCGTAGCAATCATTCATGACAGTTATTGCGATGCTGAATGATTGACGTCAAACATTTGTTTTGATAATGATTAAATGTATATTTTATTTCTTATATAACCTGTCTTAGTCTGGAAAAATGTTGTATCATAAAACGTTTTGTATTTTTCCCCTTCTAGATGTCAGATATTTGCGAAATATTTCATCAAAAGCTACTTTAAAACATCTTAAGTTTATATACTTAGAGATTTAGATTTTGTTAAATGCTTCACCTTTGGTAGCTCCAAAGGCGAATCCACTCATGTTCATGTCTGCTAACTTTGACAGATACAAGTGCTTTTACTAAGACATGTCGAATTGATGAGATTACAAAGTTGAATTGAACCTTTTAACTGCTGGGAGTGAAGAGCTTCACGCCTATCAGCGCTAAGTGGGCCGGCTACCCGCCTACCAGCCTCTGTCACATACTTTTCACCTGCCTTCTATCCTTCATTACGCCCTTTACTGTATGTTAGCGTATTTCATTGTTCCCACCCTCCTTTCCGTTTCCATTCTCCTTTTTTAAAAAAAAAATAGCAAGACAAAAACTACTACAAAATAATATTTATAGAAAATGAATGAATACTAAAGGCAGTTGAACTGAGGATTGTTTCACAAAGAGAGCAAAACAAAGAATGAGATTGTTTACCTGTCCCGGGCATGTAACCACCGATCTCGTCTTTAGCACTAAGGGCGTGTGTGATGCAGGGCGGCATACGAGGTGACTATTAAATACCGAGACTGACGTTGGAATAAAATTTATTTTTATTTTATACATAATTACTTACTATCACCTTCAATATACACCCCTTCTCTATCTCTACAACGCTCCATGCGAATTTTCCAGCGTTGGAAACACTGCTGGAAGTCATCTTCTGTCAGCTCCTTCAGGACGAGTGCCGCTTTCTCTTTTACAGGTTCTACGGACTCAAATCTCGTCCCTTTTAATGAAGATTTCACCTTAGGGAACAGATAGAAGTCACGTGGTGCAAGATCTGGTGAACAAGGTGGATGTTCTACCATTGGGATGCTGTACTGGGTTGCAACCTCTTGACAGATAACGCGGAATGCGCTGGCGCATTGTCTTGGTGGAGAACCCATGATTTGTCCTTCAACATTTTGGGTCGTTTTTTCCTTACTCTTTCACGTAGTTTTGCAAGTACCTCAAGGTAGTAGTATTGATTAATAGTTTGACCTTCAGGAACCCAGTGAAGGTATACAATCCCATGAATATCGAATAAAACAATGATCAAATGATCAAAATGATCTTTAAATTTTGACTTGCTCATTCTAACTTTTTTGGCTCTCGGTGAAGTTGGGGTCTTCCAGTGCGTGGATTGGCACTTCGTTTCCGTGCCCGCGATAAACATTCACTACCATACACTTCTTTCAGTAAATTACAAGTTTCAGTAGCGGTTTTTCAAAGTTTGAAGTGAAAATTCACAATAATTCGTTGCTCTATTATTGCACTAACCATTTTATCCGGCAAAACAGAAAAACAACACTAAAGTGAACGTAGGCTCTGACTAAACGGTATTGTTTACAGAAGCGAGACTAACTGCATACTAAAGAGAAAGCTTCACACTTAACAGCTGTCAGTCAATGGTGGTTGGCGCATGCGTACTTGTTCCTTAGCAACGTCAGTCTCGTTATTTAATACCACACACCTCGTATATCGTCTTTAGCACAGGGGGCACGTTCCCTTGCGACGGCATATATCCCCCATAGCATCTAAAGGGTTAACAAATAAAAACACATGAACCGACAAGACGCTACAAGGAACTATCACATCTTCTGGATTACGGATCTTCACTAGACCTAAGGAACAAATGACTAATCGGCAATATTTCAATAAGACTTTTTTGAACATATGTGCAAAACGTCGAATTTCAGGAAAACACGTCCAGACTGAGTTTCGTAGCTTTCCGATTCCAGATACTTTAGTTGTTGTTTATTCAATTAACGTCACTTTATGCACAACGGGATTCCAAAATCTTGCCTGCTCGGGTATTACTAGGATATGGATCTTTCACGAGCACCTGACACCGCACAGGCTTGGGAACGCTATTTTATGCCCCCTCCAAAGGACACTATATCCAAAGACCATTTATTCCCTTCAAAAAATTCTCCACAATCATTAGCTCAGAAGATCCACAATTATTTGCTCTTATTTACTCCTAAAAAGGTGTGATTACCAAGGTTTGACTTCTTCGATACCCACTATAAAGTATCCAAATTTTGACATATTTAAAGTCAATCCGGCCGTTTCCGATTCTTCGTTCATTTTTCTGACCATCATGCGAGACTTCGTCTTCTGCTTCTACAGTGGAGCGTCGATTATCCGAACGTCAGTTACCCGAACGTTCAATTAACGGAACTTCTTTTTTTTCAAATGTAATTTAAATTTATTGCTACTAAAAAGAATTAGAGATATAGCTGCCATGAAGAGGAAGTCAACATTGAAGCAGACAAGTATTAAAACGTTCATTAAGCCACAGAATTAATTTTGATAAACCTTTGCATAAATTTGATTTTGTTTTACATACGTGTGAGTACATATACATATGTACCTAAATATTTTCGTTCTTTGCATTGTTTTGCATTTTTATTCGTTCATTTTTCACTATGTACATACATTTTTACGTAAATAAATAATAAATTATTTTATAAACTTTTATTAATTGTTTTAGATTTTCCTTTCATGCATGTTTATATACATTAAAAAAATTCACTATAATTAAAAATTAAAAAATAAAAATATATATGTACATATATTTATTTATTTATTTTTATTTTTTATTTTATTAACCACCCCTGACAGCATTAGTTCGGATAATCGACGCTTCACTGTACTACCAGGTAGTAGGTAAAATAAAGCGTGATTATTATATGATATGATTTACATTTTAATTTGTTTACTAGTTTTATATCAACATAATACAATGACTAAATTTTAGACATTGCCGATAGAGCGCGGGTAGCTAGGCTGTAGGGTACTGAGCTGCTATGCCCAAGGTCCTGGGTTCAAATCCTGCAATGACAGACAATTATATTTAATCTGTTGCCAATTAGGGATAGAAACTGTGGGATCTGGAGATACTCCTGTGGCTCAACCCAACCCTCTATAAAGTGGGTACCCTTTATTTGGGGAATCCTGGCGGTTGAGCGTGATCTACGACAAATCATTTCCCTACACAATCGTTGCCCTAGAAACAGTTCTGTCTCTGCCACGTACTGAGCCCAAGTCAGGGGTTGCAGTGCTACAGTTACTTTAGTGTATAACTCCATATACTTCCTTTTAATGCCCACCAATTGCTAAGGGCAGTATCGGGATCGTAATAGAATATCCTTAACTTTAACTCCGTGGAAACAAACGAATCTATTCCGGAAGGAAAGGGAAGGAAGGGAAAATGGACGAAAAGGAAACATCATTCACCGAGAACTCGGCCAAAGGCGATAGGATCCATTTTGTGTTCCAGAATAATTTTAGCAGTGGGTGATCCTCTATTGGTTCCCTATGGATTAAGTTGTTTATAATATTTATTTAATAAATATTTTTTCTCAAAAACTTTTGTATTTAATTGGAGAAAATTGTAATATTTTGGAAACTTGAAAATGTGTTTTAAATCCATTTAGCTTATTTACTTTTTCGTACGCAACGCCTGATCATTAACATTGACGGATATATCTACAGCCCTGGTGAATAAGCGGTTAAGACTAATTTTGTCCAAAATGAGTTTCTTGTACTTAAGTAAGCGAAATCGAGTTATTTTCGTGGTAAATAAGGAACTAAGTAAGACATTGGTTTGAAGAGGAGTTATTGCTCATATTACCAGTCCATGTCAAGTCAAAAACTACGAGAAAGATAAGATTCCGGTCATCTGAAAGCAGTTAACTGTCTCCGGCCAAATTCCGACTTAACGACTTATTCACCGGTGCTGTAGATGTAATATTTTTTTCCTCAGGAGTTTCCACTAATTTCCTAGTTAGTTAAGTGGGTTTCCTTAACCTATTTATTTCCTGGCTCTTCATTTGGTTTTTTAGTTAGTCATTTCACTGACTCGGGAGCTAGACCAGCGCAGTTGTCCCCAACTTGGGGAGTGGAACCTCTCTTAGTCTGATCACTCCCCTAAGACCTGCCCGACATGGGTGGCCCTATCGGCTCAACTCTCAGGGTCCTCATGATACTCAATCCTCCACATCTATAATTGTGGGTTCAAATAATTTACAATTGATTTTCATTCGTCATTTTTATATCTTGTAATCCGTAAATGAAGTATTCTATCTGAAATCTCGAAAATTCTATTTATAGATTTTGACGGATTCGCCCAAGTTGAACAATGTTCAATGAACATCCATGAATTATTTTCGAATCGTTTCTCCTATTCTTTTTAAAAATATATTTTGCAGTATTTTGTATTAAATACAAATGATGTATAATGAACCATGAGCAAGGTAAATTATTTATTCTGATATAAGCCTTTGACAGACTCCGTGAGATCTGTAGAGCCTTCTGGGGCTTACCCAGCCTGTATAATATGGACACGTGGTGGGAAAAGATGCCACTTTAGAGTGATCTTTACCAACTAACCTTCCTGCACAATCCTTGGTTTAAAGAGGGTTGTGCCCTCCAAAATCCAAACCAAAAACTGGACTTATAACCCATGGAGGATAATTGGTTTAGTTCATGGTAGAGACCTGTACTGTTTCTAGAGCAACAGTTGTGTAGGGAGGTTATTTTTCTGTGAACACAGTCAATCGAAAGGTGTTTCCTCCAAAAAGGGTACCCACATTATATTAATAATTTATTTGACTCAGCCAGATTTGAATGCAGAGTCTTCAGCATAGCAGCTCTGCACTCTTCACACTCAGCTAACCCGGTCCCTAACTCCCAACTAAATTCCTAATTAATAGAAGTATAACTTTATTCATAATATAGTATAATATAAATTAATAGAAGTAAACCTTTATGTTCAGGAATCTGGAATCGAGGGACAGCTAGCAGACTTTGTCCCTTATAATAGAGAAAAGGAGCTCATGAAGAGAGAGATGGAAATTAAGGAAAACGAGTGGGAACAGGAGCTCATCGAAGCGATGAATGCATCCTGCACTGAGTCAGTTTTTGCATCCTCTGTAATAACAACCTAGCACGGTCTTATCATGCACCTTAAAGCATGCGTTATTCAAACCAAAACCTGTTTTAAATATTATAGGTATATTTTTAAATTGTCTTGCATCCTGTATAATGTTAAATATTAATGATTTTGTTGATTCCATTATAAACTGTTAGATTCTTTACCCTTTACCCTTCTTTCTTATTTTTTATTTCATGCACGTGTAAGTAAAAGGTTTTTAACTCTATCATTAGAACAAGTTGATCCATTATATTTTAGAAAATCCCCTTTACCTTCTTTGTGATGTGTAACTTGTTAATGGTTGTGATTACTAAGGATAGAAAGTTTGCTGCATGATGAAGTAACAGGAGTTAAATAGAGTGTTATACAGGAGCAGCGGAACAGGACTCCAGGTGCCCAAGAGCAGTGAACGTAGAAGGAGCTCCTGCAAACTAACTGTTTCCCAAACCAGCGTACAGACGAGACTGGCAGCGACTGTCTCCCGAGGACCATCCAACCAGAACAGTAGTTGCTCCTCGGCAGCCAACCTCCACAGCACAGACTCTGTCTTCTTGCCTAGGATGGAAACGCCCCCAGAAGAAAAGAAGCCTCTTCCGAATGTAATCAATGTACCCTCGATACAGATTTTCGACAATGCGTGAAATCGACATGTAAATATTGAAAACTGATGTGCTAATATATTTGTATATCAGGTATAGTTATTTTTGTAATGATGGCTAACCAAATGGTCTCTTTATATAAATATTGGTATGTTAATGAATATTTCCAATACTATTTTCTCATTGTTAAGGTGATCACTGTCGATCATTCAACTCCATACCAAATGGTTGAAGTATTTTAGTTGTCGCATTATTCACTGTTGTATAATATAACCCAATCATTCCGATGAATCAAGAATATGATAAACTGATTGAGAGAAAGAATAAACTGCGCAGCTTTTCAGTTTTTAGACTATTTCACTCAGGCATTATCAGGATACCCATTCACATACATTTTAATAATAATACAATAAAAATTGTTAGTCAGCAAATTTGTTTTTTTTAAATTGATGATAATGGTAGTATAAATTATGTTTAAAATATATTAATATGTATAAAATAAAATATATAAATTTAAAATAAAAAAAAACATTTTTTTGTGTGTATTTATAATTAATAATGTGCTCAAATATTTTCTACTACTTTCAGAGTACGGGATAAGATTAAATTACTTATTTATTTCGCTTTTCTAGATCTGTTTCCATTTACTCGTTTTTACGTATTTAAATATGTATAAATTAACGCCTATCAGATTAAAATGGAACATTAAAGTGAAGTGATCGCTTGTTAAGAACCTGATATCACATTTACTCCATGTACGCCAATTGTTCCAATTTAGTGTTCCATTTACTTCAAAATCTGGAGTGATCTTCAGTGGCCACCTTAAAGATCTAGTAATTTTTTCTCTGTATCCTTTCTAGTCATGTTTCACCAAACTTTTGTTACAGAATATTGGCACGTTCTGGTCATAGCTGTTTAATATATGTATAATCACAGTAATAAATATGATATTTTTTATTCATGTATATATTCATATATATTTCATGGAATCACAATAAAAAAATATAGAAATGGTTTTGAAATTATTCTCCTTGTCTCACTAAATTAAATCATTATTTTTTGTATAGTAATAAATTATGTTTTTATAAATATTATCAAACAGAAAAATAGCACCCTCATATCATTTTATCAATTGAGGCGTGGAGATGCAAAAAGGGGTAAATCCATATTTTATAATTTTTTCAATGATTTTCACAAATTTAGCGTCCTCAATGCGGTGGTACATGGTTCACCATTCAAAACATGTCAAAGCCAATCAAATTTTTCTAAAAATAATTTTCTCAAATAAATAATCATTTCATAATAACCTAAATTATGCATATGTTTGTGTTTCCTAAAAAAATTTCAAATTTGGATTTATCCCCTTTTGCATCTCAACACCTCAATTAATCCTTCCACAATTAAATGAAAGATATTGACAATAATCCATACAATTCGACAGTACACAAATGGATCTTAACGATTAATTAATTCCATGATTTAATTATAAACCAAGATATTATGTAATTTTTATTATAAATATTTATATCAACATTAGTATACAGAGTATAGTAATATTTATAAGTATATAATGAATATTGGTTGTTAGAGAGAAAAACCATTGCTAAAGTTTCTCTTCTTAACTTTTTGCTGGGCAATATTCTCAATCAACAACAAGTGGAGGAAAGTAAAAAAAAAAGTTTATCTGAATGTAAACACTTATTTATTATTTTTATTTACTTGTATACAATACAAAACTACTTATTTCACTTTGAATTATCTTAAGATTTTTTAAGATACTTGAAATATGTCTGTTGATAATTTTTTTACACTTATATTTATTTATACTAATATTTTTGGCGTATCTTTTTTAACTTTCTCTGTAGTCCTCCTACTATTTTGTAATGTTTAAACAATTTATAATAATTAAATTAGTATTTTATTTGGTAGCGGCAATCGTACAACAAAAAATTATGTTACACTGTTTTGTTTGCTTTGATTTGGTTATAAATTTGGCCTTTTAAAAGGTAAACCCTATAAACTGTTCCTACTCTGAGCTCTGCAATTATAATATATATGCATATATATATAATATATATGCATAATATAATATAATAAGCTAGTAAAGGTAATAAAATAAAAGGAATCATTTTGCGATTAATTAATATTATCCTGTATATACATTAAAGGTGGCTTTGGCAGTGTGTATGAATTGTTATAGTGCAATCGCTACAATTTTGAGGGCAGAAAAGTATGGATCATATGAAGATAAAATCAATAGATATTTTATAAAAATTATTTTAAATATAAGAGACGCAAATTTGTTTAAATTTTTCAAAAATGGCCAGAAGAACAATGAATAAAATTAATAAAAACTTATTTTTACTTCCATAAAATTACTGCAACTTCCATTAAAAGAGACATGAATAATATTGGACAATTTCCAAAATGAAAGGGAACTTGTGTGAATTCAGAACTTGACTTGAAATCATTAAAAACAATGGTCATCCTTAATGCAGACACTTGAATAATGTTCTTTAAATAAAAATTTACATATTAATTATTAAAATTGATTCAAACATTTTAAAACAAATCATAATGTTAAAAATCTATTTCAAGATGGTAAGTATAGTATACTATAGCTCATAAAGGTAGAAGGCTTTCTCTTCCTATTGACAAAAAAAAAAAAAAGAAAACCCATGAAGGGTCTTGGTTTCAGCACATGATGGAGACTGTGCTGTTTCTAGGACAACGGTTGAGCAGGAAGGTGATTAGTTCGAGATAACACTCAACCACCTAGTGTTTCCCCAATTAACGAACCCATTTTATATAATATAATTTTCCTACCTACATTTTGAAGGTTCACATCATCTTCAGAACCTTATCTATTATGTTTTTTTGTAATTATTCAAATTTTATTATTATATTACTACTAATATCTTTCTTTAACAAATATGAATTATGTTTAGAACAAGACAAAGTCATAAAGAAATAAAAAATGAAAGAGGTTGTTGCTGAGCTTTATTAATCAGAATCCATAGTACAAGTGTCCAATATATCATTTTGATTTCATGACAGAGTGTATCAATGTTCCATCTATATTTAGGATATGGTTCAAAAGTTCAATGAAAGTATTTCAGTATTGGTGTCTTGTTTATTTAGACCTTGAGCTGGAACTTGTAGAGAGAGACATAGATGGGAGTATTTTTATAATTTTTAATACTTATCTTGAGGGTTTTTCTTTTTATTGGAGTTTGCTAGTGGGATTTTTTTTTTTTTTTGGAGTGAATAATGTTGGCCCTATATAAACAACAAATACTGATAAGCAGCAGATAGTCTTATTATATTTCTACAACTTTGTGAAGTGTATGCTGTTTTATAATATTTGATTTGGTCAGAGATCAAGTAATATTTTTGTGAAGATAAGGAAGATATGGAGATTTTATCTTCATCATCTGTTTTTTTTTGGGGGGGGGTTCATTCATGTTATTTTTTAATATCCCATCAATTATTTTATAATTTAACTTTTTGTTCATTGTATTTCATTCTTCACATACCTCTCATTTCTGTCTAGAAAACTTTAATGTTCTTTGCTACTTCAATATTGGTATCGTTTTTCACTTTTCTGTTTTTTTTTATTATTCTCAGCTCTGATGATGGTCTGAAAATTAGGCTTAAACATTGGCACAAAATTAAACAAGTTTTACTTATTTATGGGAATCTCAATTACTGCACTTCACGACCATTTTCATCATTGCTCAAGACACATGAAATCTAGCATAATAATACAAAAATATTTGGGACTAAAATACATTTTTTGTCACTTAGAAAGAATTAAAACCTAAAAGGTGATCTTCGGCACGATTCCTAATCTTTCTTATAATTTTATGGGAAGGGGGAAGAAAAATAAGCTTAAAGTTCCAAGTAAATTATAACTTCTGGTTAATTAAACATATTTGAACTTTGATGTTAATAGCGTTTACATTAAAAGAAACATTGTACCACTACAATCCATGAAGGATCTTGGGTTTGTCCGAGATCACGCTCAACCAACAGGTTTCTCCTGACCTAAAAATTTAGGGTACCCACTTTACAGAGGTTGGGTGAGCCCCAGGAGGGTGTGACTTGAGACTAGTCAAAATAGATCCAGGGGTAACCGAAATCCGATTTCGGCTGAAATCTGAATACCATCCATATTACAATACCTTCTTAACTGTCGACAAGGAAATGAAAAGTAACAAGTGAAAATCAATTGTGAATTATTTAAACTTAATTATAAAGCTATTGAAGTTCAAGTGTTGCAGATAACTTAGTATTAGAAATCTCATGTGATCAAATATTACCCAATAGCGAATTGCAAGTGCATATCATCTGATTCTTATCTATTTTAAGAAGTATATTAATAAGGAAAAGCATATTAAAATAAAAGGTATGTGTTACGAATAAAAGAGATAGGCTAAGGGGTAGGTGGGAGGATTTTGTAAAGATTGTTAGAACAAAACTCCTCATTTGGGTTAAGACGATAGTCCATGGATAGAAATTATTAACGATCAGAGCTCTGTGTACTATATATCCATACTTCAACAGGAATTCTAAATTAAGCACAGATAATAAGTTATTATTATATAAAGCCTGCTTACGATCTATTCTAACATATGCATGTCCAATATTTAGTTATATGTCGAAAACAAATTATGAAAAACTACAAATATTCCCCCAAAAATGCCTAATAAATGCTGGAAATTATGCATATTACACTAAAGTTAAAATTATGCATAATGAATTATGTATACCGTATATTAATGTATTCATAAATAAATTATATAAAAAATTCTTTTTTAAGTGTAAACACAATAAAAACTCTCTAAAAAAAAAGTATTTAAAAAAATAACTACACAATTATAGTAAAAAGTGGTATGTACATAAAAGAACAAAGCAATTATTATTGTCCAATTTATTTAATTTTATTGTTATTGTTTATATTGATGTATATAAGTTATTAAAAATGTAGAGATACAATTTTTGTTTATTTTGATTTCTTTTTTCTCTTTGTTCAAATGTGTATATGTGATTCTGTATAGATACATTTAAATTTGTCCAAGTTTTTGAAGTTTGAAACTGGTTGGTTTTCTTACAGCATATTACTGTTGTGACTTGTTGCAAATTATACTAGAAATAAATATATTTAAAAAAATTAACGATTGTTAATCAAACTTTCGGTTTCGCTAAATATTTTGTTATTACTATTATTTACAACTAAGCTGGTACCAGGAACACCAAGTGGCTTTGCAATTGGCCAATTTTTAAAAATATTTATAATTTAACCAATGGAGCACAACAAAAGACTAAACAAGTAGTTCATCAATCCGTTGCTAGGCATTACCGATAATATATATCACTAAATTCTTTTTTATATAATAGAGAGATTATCTTATTAGCTGATTATACCAAAAAACGGATTTTTCTTTATCCGATATTTAAATTCTACGAACTTCGAACACAAAACCTAAAACGAATTTTATGGGGAAGGGCGATTAATAGTTATTTATTTGACAAATGAGGAATGTGCCACTTCATCACACCCGAGTGAATTTTACCACACGAGCCGAAGGGGAGTGTGGTAATTAAACGAGGGTGTCATAAGTACATTTCTGACGTATTAAATATTACATTTTTTTCTGCAACCATTTAAAAATTAAGAAATTAAAGGTGAAACTTTAGATTTGTTAAAACTACACTAGCGCTATCACTTACAATTTTCTATTAACAAACCATGCAAATTATAACTCTAGGACGGTTTACTCATTGAAACATTTATTTATAATTATTTAGAAAATAATATTTTGATAACACATACAAAAATAAAATAAACGTATATTATTATATTTCTCTTCATATCTGACTTTTGGTGTAAAAGTTGATTTATTGCCTGTTCAGCCCGTTATTTTATGAATGAAGGAGTAAATTCTTTGAATTCATCACTATCTATTCCCATTTTTCATTTTGTTTGTGTTCTGATCACTGTTTTAATGGTAGATCTCCAAATTTCTGATCTGTGAAGGTTCTAATACATTTAAGGTTATATTAAATATTTCTATAAAATAGCTTCAAAATAAATAATATCTATCTTGAATTATATATAAAATTGTTCTAAAATTAATTATTTTAACATTTTAGGAATATAAAATGAATAATATTATAAAACCGCCATTTAACATTTAATATAACAGAGTGCTAATTGTCAAATTCGATCTATGTCGCTGTCACTTTCCCTCACTATTGAGGGAAAGTGGTTTTCCCTCACTAGTGGGAGAAAGTGGGACTTTCCACACCAGTTTTAGTGGATTTTAATAGATAGCATTACTCATTGGTTGCAGGATAAATATTTTTTTCTTTTTTCCGCAACAGACTGCAATGATTCATTATCGAAGTTAATAGGTTGTAGGAAAATTTTGAATGGGTACAAATCCTCAGCTGTCATATAAATGTCAATGTCGCATTTCAATCAACTGAAATCCATCGATCAAAGAGATCGATCAACATTGACGTGAAAAAAATAATAAATACATAAAAACGAGAATATTTCACAAGACAGTTTTTGAAACCACTTGAAAATAATGCATGAGAATTGCAAACTACGACTTTAGTGTTAAATTCTGTGGTAAAAGTCTTTATTTTATTTCAGGGCATTCATACTATCGATATACTAGCCATAAAATCGATATATTGGAACAGGATTGTTGGTAGGTTGTTTTATTTTTTAAATCGATGAATTTAATTTTTTTTTTCATTTAATTTCAAATACATTGTTATATTGTGTGTAACGGCTTAAAGAAATCAGTTAAAACATTACAAACAAAAATTTATATTTTAATACATCATAAACTGACCGAGCAAGACAAAACACTAAACAAAAAGTAGTTGCCGATCCGTTGCTAGGCAACGCAGATAAAACGTAGAAATCAACCTACAGTGATGCGGTTGAAATGAACAAAAAACAAAGCAACTTGCTTTTTAGACTACAGTAAACGACACGGTAAGGAACAGCTGCCGATCACAGAGGACATTTGACAACTTCCCCCATAGACAACTCTCCCCAGTGAAATCTGCCCCTTCACAAGCTATAAACCAAATCTAAACATTCTCATCAAAACAGAATGTTTACTTATCAGATCCAAGCTCAGAGGTAATCAGTTGGTTAAGTAAACAAACCCGAAATCGGTCATTGTTCCTCACTTCCTGGTTCTCATAATTTCGTAATTCGTAATTATCGTAATCGGGTCCTTGCCAGTCAAGGAGATGTTGATGCCTATACGATCAACACCAAGATATGTTTTACTAAAATATTTTTTTTACGATTAATACTACAACGTTTCAGGCTACTTTAACATTTACTAGACAGACGCTATAAACTTCGAATTAAGTACAAAAGACACATATACATGCCTACTATAATACCTATTTGTACTTTCGGAATGCTTTGGGGTTCCACTAAGCCATCGAATTCCTCTCGTATCCAATCCAAAATCCTTCGAAAAATCCTCAATTCTCCTTAAATTGTTACGAATAAACTCATCCATAATAACGTCAATGTCCCATTGGTTTCTAATTTGGCCTAAACCCGATATCAATCTTTTCATGACAAACTTTATTCCCACTCAAATCCACTAGTTCAAACCCTTCATTTCCCGTTATCCTCCGAGGTATCTGAAAAGAAGATTGCCTCGTGACCTTCTAAGCTGGATTTGTTATTTGAGTACTACCACTGGGTAGTTTCTCCGCTTGCCTTTATCCATGCAATTACGTCGTATCATTCATGTTATTATATATATATATTTTTTTTTATTGATATAATACAGTTGTAAATTTCAATAAATGGATTTAAAAAACAGATTAATACTTTACGGAACTACAAACAAATACATTATACACAAATACATGTTAAGGACTATACTGTCTTCAAGACAACGATTTTGCAGGGAGGTGATTTATCTAAGATTAAGCTCAACCGCCTGGTTATCCTTTAACAAAAAAAAATCACGTTAATTTCTGTATCCTTCAGTGGCAAAAAAATGAGAGATATTGGTTCGCCCGCAGATATACTAGTAGTTATAAACGACGGGTTGTAGCATTGGAGACTGTGGACTTGACCTTGACAAGGCGAGGGGAAGGGTGCGGGGGGGAAGCCTTGGAGGTCTGAATGCCACATTTGGCAACGTCGCAAGGAATGTGCAAGATTTGGCAACATCGCTTTGTTTACATTAGTGTTATAGTAGAGGTGCAAATGACCTTGTGACGTCACGGGGGCATCGACCCTCTGACGTCATCGAGAGGCCGGGGGTTCCTTTATCAGAATTTTTTTTTTTTTTTAATATTTTATCTATATAGTGTGTAAAACTGTGACGGGGGGGCATTGACCCTCTGACGTCATCGAGGGGCCCCGGGGTTCCTTTATCAGAATTTTTTTTTTTAAATATTTTATCTGTATAGTGTGTAAAACTGACCTTGTGACGTCAGTTCCATCAGAGCATGAGTCATTGATGGCCTAGCGCTGCCCGGGTATGCTTGATCGGCAGTTTATATTTTATCTCACGGACGAATACGGGGTTCCTTTATCAAATTTTTTTTTTAATATTTTATCTGTATAGTGTGTAAAACTGACCTTGTGACGTCAGTTCCATCAGAGCATGAGTCATTGAGGGGGGCTAGCGCTGCTCCCGGGTATGCTTGATCGGCAGTTTATATTTTATCTCACGGACGAAAAGGTTGACATTGTGTGTGTGTGTGTGTAAAACTGACCTTGTGACGTCAGTTCCGTACGAGCAGGTCTTATCACTCCTATATACCTCAGCAGTTCATACTCCTTTATAAGCTTTTCCTCTCCAGCCCCTGGCACACAGTTATTCCGTGTTCTACCTGTATATAAACTCTGTGTTGTTTTACATTTTTGAATACGTTCCTCGCCTGTGTGTCTGAGTAACTGCAGGTCATTGTTAACCAGTCCACTACAATGGTACGGCAGACAAGTAGGAACCTGAGGTATGAGAAAGACCGCCTGTCGACATTTGTCGGGTGGACATCGCCAGTGAGTGTTGTGAAGTTGGCCGCAGCAGGATTGTATTACTTGAAAGTCTCTGACCATACAAGGTGTCCATTTTGCGGAATAATATTGAATCAATGGGAATTATATGACGATCCTTTTTTAGAACACAAGAAATGGTCTGAAAATTGTCCATTTATCAAATATTTGGATCAACTGGAGAGTTTACCGATAAAAATAGGTGTTGTGGATGAGATTGATAGTGGAGTTTGCCAATAAAAATAGATGTTGAGAATGAAGTTGATTGCGAAGAGGGGGAAAAAAAATAAATGTGAAAACAAAAGGTATGTATGTTGCTGTGATATGTGCAGAAGACTTGGAATCTTTATTAATCAACTCCAGGTTTTGAAAACTCATATATCCTTGTATGAAATAAAAAGAAATGAAATAAATCAACTAATAAAGAATCTAGAAAAACTTCATCTTTCCCCCTCCACTCTGCGGAAATCTTACAGTGTCCACGTTGAATCCTTGTGAGATGGTCGCTCCGAGACGATTGGAACTAGTTACTGATCATCCCATCACAAGTAGCAAACTAGTTCGAGTTGGTCTTTGCGATTATGAGCCGACTATCGCCATCATCGCCAAGAAGACGAGCATCTATATGGACACGGAGGAGTGGAGATTCCTCACAGACCAGATTCCTAGGTTGCTGTCTCTTTTGCAGTGCAAACGCGGCAAGAGCGTGGTGGGCGTTGAAGACCGGGTGAGGTGTAAAAATGTGCTCTGTTTATTTTCTATGAGGGGTAGAAACAGGGTAATGAAGATAGAACAAGTGTACCATTGTTTTGCAATGTTCAATCAAAGTCCGCTAACCCTTGAGATGAAATCTCCATCGACATGTTTCAGCAGGAATGAAACGGTGAAGCTTTGTTCCAGTATTGAAAAAATAAACGACTCTCTGGACTTGCTAACCAAGATGGTCGACATTTACAAGAAAGAAACAGAAAATGAACTCACACAACCTGTGGAATGTGTACCGTTAGAGTTCAATATTAATACTAATACTCTCTTTAACAATTTAAATGAACTCAACAATATGTAATAATAGCCACGCAACTTGTAATTTGAACTATATTCAATAAATACTTTTTATATTTTATGTCTGTGAATTTTATTTAATGAACCTTTCCCTAAATAAAAAGAAGGAGGAAAAAAAAAAAACAAGATGTAAAATATGTATAGTTTATTTAAAAAAACAAAGATTGACAAACATTTCAAGCATAATAATATAATTAATAGTTAATATATTCATTTAGTAGCAAAGTCTTCGTTTCTGGATACATGTTCCTCGTCTTCTTGCAACCCATTTCTTCTTCAGGTGTAATTGTTCCAGATGTAGTCTAATGCGTAGTCAAAAAGGTATAGACCAAAGACCGAGGTAAAATACTCAATTCTTCAGTGCTCAGTGGTTTCAATGCCTTCCTCTCCTAAACGTTGTATAACTGACTCCATGCTGATACCGCATGTTTCCGAGTAGATTCAAAAGTACTCTTCTTCCTTAAACCATAAACATTGAGGACTATTCGCTTTATGGTACTTGATTGGATTGATGAGCGATTGTTTGTCATATAACAGTCCACAATATATGCATTTGACCGTATCTTTTACTCCTCTTACAAATCCGGCGAATGAGAGCAGATTATGAGGAGGAGAGATAATATTTACAAATGTATGCTTACGAACGTCTTCTTTTTTAAAGTTTACTGCTTCATCATTTTTTCTGACCCATGATGCTAAACGGTGTGCCTGATTTAGTGAACAGACAAAAGACGAGTTTAAATGAAAATGACATACCATCTTGCAATTTTCTAATTGTTTTAAGTTAGGACAACCGAATTCATGTAGATCATAGACCGGTTTACCAATAAGATCTTCAATAAACTTGCACTTTTCCATTCCTTTCCCCCATAATATGTCAAAGTTCTCAGTGGCGTGTTGTAATAAATATCTCATATCCTCATATAATACATCACCATAGTCCCATCCCATTCCATGAATATGTTTCTTAACCCAAAGGTTTGTCTTTGAATGAACAACATCTTCAGCATCTCGAGGTGGATTGAAACACCAATGCCACGATGAGCCGTGACTAATAGAGACTACAGATAATTCTTTAACAATCAATGAGTTAGAAGCCGTGCGATACCCCTGAAAATCAATTGCCGCTGAACGCATCGTATGTTTTAGTCGGTGAACAACGGAGAAGTGATATTATTATAGCCGCTACAGCAGCTTTATATATGCATCATCAGTACATTTTACGAACCAAACCGGTTCCTACTTCGTATTCTACTACTTTATCGTGAAGGATAAGACAGTATGCCCTAGTATTAGGCGGGAAGTTCTCACTCGCCTCTAGCTGTACGCGAATATCGATAGTCGTACTTTTTATTGCCTCGGATTGTTTAGAACAATCTATGACGACTATAGGTGCGAAGGTCTCAAAATCGGATCGTGACAACAGGGGTTGTGAATGTCTATTACCATAATAACTCGTTTGAAACTCGTTATACATTTCATATAGGAGAGCTACTTTTCCTAGTGCAAAATCTAGATTCAAATCGTCATAAGGATATTGTTCGCTATTCAGATAGAGTTTCAAATTTTTTATTTTACAACTATCGAATTGACTTATATCTTTGGTAGCATTTCTCATTCTATCAGTTTGAAATGCTATAATAACATAGCGAGGCTTTTCTAAATTTGTGGATGTTTTTACAGTCCAATTTTCTTGCTGTGATGCTGGTAAATTAGGGTATTCGTAAAGATCCCACGATCTGAATGGAATAGAAATGACCTTGTTTTTATCCACCATTTTTAACAACTTTAGACGTTCTTGATCAGAAACACGAATATGAGGCATCCTCCAAACCACTTTATCTAATTTTATTTGTACATCATCACTACCCTTTACACAGTTCAAGTCAGTACTCGATCTGATCAAAACGAGTTCTTGCTTAAGATTAATTAAAATTTTTCGATAGTCTTCACATATCCCTAAGAGAATATCCAATGGCAGACATACGCTAAAAAAACCGTTTTTATCTATTGAAACTGTTTTATCAACACCTGGGATTATCCACCCGGCATTTTCTAGTCCTTTGACTTGATTGGGTGAAAACGATGTATGACCTTTAAGCGTTGTAGTTATTCCGGGGTTTCTCACTCTATCGACTTCAATACCATTCAATTCATATCTTATCTCATCAAACAAAAACGCAAACGCGTTATTAGTGAATTTTGAAGTTGCTCCGTCAGTCCCATCCTTTTTAGAAATTCGTCCTTCCAGATAAACAAAACTTAAAGAAGGAAACGTATAAGCATCTTGTTGATGGATTGGTATTCTGATTTCGTCAGAATTGTTAAGAGTGTTCCCCGCATACGGCTGATGTGAATGATATTGGAATTGTGTAAGAGAATCATCAAATTTTACATCTGATGTAACGTTTAGTATGTTATGCATTTTGTTCTTTTTTTTTTTTTAATCGAAACCCACACTGTTTTAAAAAGTTGACGTTTGCAGTTGTTAGCCGTCTCGTCGACTTAGGTTTACTAATTCTTACCATGGCATGACATCCCCTTTTATAAAAAAAAGCGTGATGAGTACCACGATTCTCACCGCTACAAAAATCAATCCCCATTGTTCTTCAAATGTATTCTCAATGTAACAGTTTCCCCCCTAAAGTCAATAAGCGCACCGTCTTGATCCACTAAACGAACGGTAATATTGTCAACAGTCCTCGCGTTAGTTGGAAAGTAAATGACAGGATTCGGGGTTTCTATTATTTTATATCCTGGTTCTACAGCCGGAAAGAATTGATGTATGCTATGATCCGGATCCCCATTCAGATAAGACCCTGATGCGATGTTACAATGAATCGAAATAGTGTTTACAGAAAGAATTTTCACAATGCCATCGGATTCGCTGTACCGATGCAATGGGTCAATGACTTGATTAGGACGATGAAAACCCAACAGTGGGCCAATAGAATGGGGCTTGTCGGGGAAGTTGAAGTAGACCGGTTTCGTTGTTCTAAGTTCGGCCTTTAAAGTACTCTCATTTCCTCGAAGCATAAACCCACCACTAGGTTCCTGGTGAGCAATTTCTTCGCGAAGAAAAGAATTTAGTGCATCGATATCATACGATCCTTCAGGTATCTGAATCGTCAGATTTCCAAAGTAAAACTTATCGTTAACATCTTTCCTGATATTAGGTATAGTATTATATGAGTCAAAAGATAATAACCCAACGGTATAACTTGAGCCTAATTCCAGCGGAGGTAAAAAGTTCGCATGGAGAACACTAGAATTCCCCGTCAACGTTACTGTGTAGCTCATGATTATGAATGATCAAAATTTGCTAGAAACATCTGCTAAATACGCTAAGCAGAGATGTCCACAAATCGGTGTATCCCACTTTTGATAACGACGTCTGTTGTAAATTATTTCTGAACCCTTAAAGTACTCAAGTAACTGTGGAGGTGGTTTTAAATTTCCAAAGGAATCAAAGTATTTCACTAGACTATCTTTTTTTACATAGCACACCCAATGAGAACCGGGTTCTGAACTCGTATGCAAATTTACAATAGCGGCCTCATGTTTTTTTGGGTATATAGGAAGACTATCAATCATAAATACTCCACGAAAATTTTTAATATTTAAAAGTTTAGACATATAATTTAATTCAATATCGGTCAATGGTTTATTTGGTAGTCATATTTTTCCAAGTCTTTTTTCTCGGTTTATAAACAGAGCGTAACCGTTCCTATGTGGTTTCAAATAAAGTCCTTCGCCAACTTTTCGACCTTCCATTGCCAAATTATGCCTCTTTTGCTCTTCTAATTTTAGTTTGGCCTGTTTCACCTCGTTAATCGCTTTCGCCACACTCGAAGCTCCTCCTGCTAAAGATCCCACAGCGGAAAGTCCTGCCATCAACGGTACAAGAAATTGGAGGAAGCCTCCCTCCTTTGGCAGCGGGAGAACTCTAGGCAGTGAAGGTTTCGTCTTACCGCGCAAATGCATTTTAGCCTTCTTGTATGCCGCTTTCGATGCGCTGAGAATCGATGATACATCATCTACCCTTGACGATTTAACCAAGTTAATAAAACTAATCTTCTTTTTCTTTTTTTTCTTATTATTGATACCCGAACCAAGTTTTCCTTTCGCTTTCATGACATTTGTAACTAACCAAGCAGCGGCTTTTTCTCCCCATGTTGAATCTGAAGCTTTAACTCGTTTCCAAGCATTATCAGCTAGGATCTTGTCCGCTTGTTTACGACTATCCATATCCGTATTTTGGCTATAAGCTATATCGTGTTCCTTACAAGCTCTGTCAAGCTGGTTTATTCCTCTATCGCCCGCAATTAATCGTTTTTCTAATTTCGTGCCCGGTCCGCAATACTGATATCCTGGTATGTGTAATTCAATTGGTAACTTGTTTATAAGCCTGTTCACCAAACCTCTTCCTTTTCGAACCCTGCGAGTCATACTGCACTTGGAAAATGAAGAACTGAGATATATATATACGGAGGAATAATGATGTTGTTCGCATTCAGGATGAAATTAGTTAAACAAGTACAACGTTTCTCTACCACAGACTTTTCACCTGTCAAGTGCGATTCAGAGGGGAGGCACAGTTCATTATTACCGAGCACTATAAGATCATCAATTTGTGGACCGAGCGGATGTGGAAAGACTAATATTATGATTGGTCTTTTATTAAATCCGAATGGTTTAAAATTTAAAAATGTGTATCTTTTCGGAAAAACATTGCATCAACGGAAATACCAGTATTTAAAAAGTATCGTAAATCTTGTCCCTGAAATAGGGTTATATGAATTTGAAGATGCGAAAGAATTGCCACAAGAAGTTGAATCCAATTCGGTCTGTATATTTGATGACGTCACTATGGAAGACCAGGACATAATTAAACGATACTTTAGTTATGGTCGTCATATGAATCTTGATTGTTTCTATTTAACACAGAGTTATGTTTGTATCCCGAGACATCTTATCAGATGTAACTTTAACTTTTTAATAGTATTTCCTCAAGATGAATTAAATTTGAAACATATTTACGAGGAACATGTAAGCACTCCAGATTTAAGTTTTCCACTTTTTAAAGACATGTGTTCTTTATGTTGGGAAGAACCATTTAGTTACCTCGTCATTGACAAAAGTAGAGACCTGAATAATGGACGTTTTAGAAAAGGAATTGATACGTTCATTGTAGATATATAAAGAACAGTCATGACAATAATTGAGCATTAGCGATCATGGACCCAAAAGTCACTCGCGAGATTATAAAAACTAGTGAAATTTTGAAAAACAAATTTCAATCGTTGAAACGCGGTCTCCAGGATATCGAGGAAGGTCGAAAAGCGTTTTTTACACCCGTGCTAAAACCTCTCGAGGACATTAAACAATCTGTACAATTAAGTAATAAAGAGACCAAATCGGAACCCGCATTGACGTCTAGAAAAGTAAAAAGAATTGTCACTACTAATGTTTGGGGCGAATCGCCTGATAAAAGCGAGTTAGAGTCTGCTAGTATTTACAGAAAATCAACATTAATGCCGAAAACATCACTTCATCGCAAAAAAGTTACACAAATTTCATCTGACGTTCCAAGTACTGCGCTAACACCATTATCTCACTTATCAAATCCCCATCATGAGTTCATGTCACCAGAAGTAGAAATGGATGAGTATGTGACAGGCGATCCACTATCAGAACAAGTCAAAGAATACGCTAAAACTCCACAAGGAGAAGCCGAATTTAAGGAACATCTCGCCTCATTTGGAAACCTGCAAAGAGAATACTTGGATAAGTTGTTAAAAGGTGATAAGGCACATGACTCTCGTTACGGCATTCGAGTAATGCCTTCTGGAGGATTGGCTATTGGTGACTCGACCGATGTTCAGCTTTTTGAAAACAGTGATGATATTTCTATAAACAACATAGTGTATGAAGGAACTCCTGGATTGTTGCAGCTACTCTACTTGAAAAATCCTAAATATTATACCGAGTCAGACTTGGATAATTATAAGAATATTTTACTTTCGACCAATGCTCACAAAAAAGGCTATAGTGAGGAACAAGGAGTGTCCGGAAATAGATCTGAGAAGTATAGAAATATAATATCGAAGTTATTCCCAACACAATCTTTAAAACCCCGCCCTCCTTCCTCAGCATCAGCAGCTTCGAGCAGGCTAACTTCACTCCGTTCCCACTCTTACAAACGGGGCACTGGACTTATGAGCGTCGATAAACCTCTGTACGAGCGTTGGAATGACCCAAACGAACTAGTCGATCGCCTTAGGCTGCTAATGTCTTCAACTTATGCCGGGCATGAAGGACATCAAAATGAAATAGAATCTATAATTGAAGAACTACGAGAAGAAAATATAATATATTAATGCCCACATTTTTATATTTAGATTCAGTACAAACATGACAATAAACAAGTTCGGATCTCACATAGCAAAAAAGCATACAAAATACAAAAAACGTTATTTTCCATTCAGCTTATTAAAGTCTGAAAAGGACATTGATGCACATCATTTAAGGATCGTCAATATTGCAAATCCAGTCGCTGCTCATGACGCTGCAAATAAAGTATATTGTGATACACTAGCACTGACCTACACTGATTTAAAGAATTGGCCGGGTAGCTATATAGATGGAAAAAGAAAAAGACTTGTCAATTTCGCTCCACCTATAAATAACTATGATGTTGTTACAAAAGAATTCTTCGACAGAGTTGCTTTGACTCTAGTTGACAATATATATGATTGTCTCGGGAAAAGAATAACAAACATCGGTGAGCCCGTAGAGGAATCTGACGCAGTCACACTCGGCTATCTTAACAAAGTACTTAAAAAAGAAAATTATAGATGGATTCATCAATAATAAAAACAACAATCGTAAATGAATTACATAAGCCAGCTCGCAAGATATACCCTAGAAGAAAGACTGTTTTGAAAGGGATAAATGACTTGTGGCAAATAGATCTAGTAGAAATGATACCTTATGCTCGAGAAAATAAAGGATACAAATATTTATTAACAGTTATAGACTGCTTTACTAAATATGCATGGGCCGTACCAATAAAGAAGAAATCTGCTGATGATGTAACTAAGGCAATGGAGAGCGTGTTTCGTTCGAGCAAACAAACACCGAGAAATATTCAAAGCGATCAAGGAAAAGAATTTTATAATTCCAAGTTTAAATCTCTAATAAAACAGTACTATATTAATCATTATTCGACCTTTTCTAATATGAAAGCTTCCATTGTAGAAAGGTTTAATAGAACTTTAAAAGCGAAAATGTGGAAAGCATTTAGCTTGGGTGGAAATTACAAGTTTTTAGATATATTACCTCAGATTCTACATGATTATAACTCATCATTCCATACAACAATAGGTATGAGACCAATTGATGCCCATAATAAAAAATCAGAAAACTACTTGCTAAACAAAGTGTATTCTTCTTCTTCTGTTCGTTCCAAATCAAAAGTGCGAAAGCAGAAGTTTGAAGAGGACGATTTTGTGAGGATATCTAAGCAAAAAACAGCATTTTCAAAAGGCTACAAGCCAAATTGGTCAAGCGAAATATTTAAAGTAATCAAGATTCAGAAGACGGATCCATATACATATTTACTTGAAGATCTCAAAAGTCAACCTATCAGTGGCTCCTTTTATGCTGAAGAGCTTCAAAAAGTAAAACATCCAGATGTTTATCTCATCGAAAAGATTTTGAAAAGGAAAGGAAATAAGTTGTATGTGAAATGGTGGGGGCTAAAAGAAAGCAGCTGGATTGACAGGAAGGATATCGCATAGTGGTGTGAAAAGAATAATGCACTTTTGTAATGAATGTATTTATTTGTAGCTTTATAACACATGTATTTATACATATCATTGATGAAATTAGACACTAAGTTTTTATTACTTATTATCATATTTCAAATAAAACATTTTTGATTGCTACTATTCTGTTTATTTTTTCTTTTCTAATCTCAGATATAATTAGTTCATAAAATAAACAATTTAATTACATTACAAAACATTTGCTTTACTTATGTAGCGACAATGCATAATGGCCATAAGGAAGTGTATCTCTTGCGTTATCTAAGGTATGCCGTTTATCATCATATGGACAAAGAGACTTTTTATTGATTAAAACTGTTTGCACTTGATGTCTTTTTGATTGAATGATCTGAAATTGGCTGTACATCGACTCATAATTTCTTAAAGTATCTAAGTAATTTTGGAACGTGAATTCTTTAACCGCACATTTTTTAACCCCTTTGGATCGTTTTATCAATAAACCACTTTTGGTTATAAATGAATACATTTTTGGCCTTAGGCCAACATATTCAACGATTGGATCGCCAGCAGTTTCATCTTTGAGCATTCCTACTATTTTTTTGTTTTCTTCAGAATAACAGCGATGTTTTGTTGGAAAATTACTGGTATCAAAATAGTCTTTTAAATCATAATTTATATCATCGTATATATCTTTTGTATTTACTAGGTATAAAAATGAATCAGTATCCATATAACAGAGGTTTATATTTTTCGGACCATATTTTTTTAAAAATATGTTATAATGTAATTCGTACATTAAAACTTTTGATAGTTCCAATATACTAAAACCAACATAAAGAGGTTTATCAAATACAATTTTATTCTTCTCTAACTGAACGGAAACTACATTTTCAGTGAAAATTATTCTTTCTTTGAAATTTGGCTTTTTAACTAGTTTGTTCAATGATTTTTTATTTGTAACAAGTTTTAAATCTATTCGTTTTCTAACGTTTTCCATAAATTTACCAAAACAGGAGTTGTTCATGAGTTTAAAAAAATCCGATTCAAAAGGATTGGTTGACTTAGCTCTATGTTGGGTATTTAAATTTATGTATGGTGACAACCAATTTTTTTGCTTAAATTTTAAAATCCTATGAATTTTGGTTAATTTAACGCCAAGATTTAGTGCTTGTTTCAAATTGACATAATGAACAATATAACGGGTTTTTGGTGTGAGTGTAGTAAGTAACTTTTCTGTTGTTTTAGCACTGTCAGGCGATTTTAATTTATCAGGTAATAAAGGTAGTTGACAGTGCATATCGTGTATGGCTTCAGGGTAATCAATGTCTACATCGAGTATATAACCAACTTCAGAGTTGTCAGGAACTTTTAACACATCTAAATCTTCATTATGCCATTCAAAGTCACAATATGGAAGGAAACAGTTCATTGCATAGCCGTATAAATTATTTACATCTGCGTAAATTAAGTAGTTAATGGGCTGATTTGGATCGTAATCATCTACATAATAATTATTTGCTTTGGCATAACGTTTGACAACTTGTGTAATACCTCCTCGAATGCCTTTTTCGATAAATAATACCATATCCATGTCTTTAATAACGTCCAATTCAATATTTGTCGTTTTTAACATTGCTTCGTAACTGAGGCCTGGAAGAGACATAAAATGGGCAGGATCTAGTGAATATATATCCATAGAGAGATTACGAAATTTTTCAAATATTTCACATAATAAAATTACGTCTGTTTGTATATACATTTCGGTATATTCTTTTAAGTTATTTATATTAAAAGTATTCCAAATGTTTTGCGCATGCTTATAATCAGACTCGGAAATATTTTCTGCAGTTAAGTTGTTGTAAAATTTACTTATTACAGGCAACTGAGTTTCTTCTAACCGCAGTAATGAATCTATGTAAGAGTAAGGGTAAATTCCCTTTCTCGTTAACAATTCAACTTTCGTTTCGTCAGGAATTAACTGATGCAAATGAGGGAATGTAATTGAAAGACTTGAAGAACCTTTTTTCATGTTTTGCACTAGGGTATCAAGCCCCGCAGCTAAAAATTTATAACTATCTACAAATCTTATTTTAGTTTTGCAATCTTTAAATGTTTTGGTAAAACTTATGTATTTTTCTGTATTACTTGGAACTACGGAAACATCTCCTTCATGGTTTGCTAAAAACGGAACAATAAAGTGCGAGTCATAACCCTGAAAGTTATGCATAAATACTGGAATGAAATTGGGTGTTTTTGCTTGTAAATTGCAATTAGAATGAGCCGCTCCAATGAACTTAGATGACACATGATCATGATGATGCACCTTCTCATCCTCATTTAAAGTTTTCAGACAGATAACACATACATGGGTACACTGATAAATTATCTTTTCTTCCTCCGTCATTTCAGACATAGGCTCAACTTTACCATATATTTCATCAGCTTTTTTAGCCAAATCATGTAGTCCTTCCATGAACATTAGCATACATTTTTCACCGGTAAAAATTAATGGCTGTTGTAATTTAAATTGAGGTATATCCGTTTTGACCATAAGTGAAGCACAAAAAATTTTATGGTTTTGAACTGATTTGGTCCAAGAAATTGATGGATTTTGGGAAGGACCTGCAATTGGTTCCAGATATGATTCAAAGTCTGCGTAAGCAACAATTTTAATTTTTTGGGTGGATTCGAATTTTTTAAATTTGATTTTATCATCTGCAGGAAAATCTGTCCTAACTGGTTTATGCGCACCGCAAAATAATAAATGTTCCTTTAATCGTTCTTCCGCGTTTTTTCCACTTTTTGTTTTGTATCTCCAGGAAATAGATGTTAAACACCTGTGGCAAATTTCTTTAGCGGATTTGTCACCTGATATTTGACTACCAACAAGCCTGCTTAAATTTGTGATATAACAATAGTGTGAGTTTATTTCATTTTGAAGAAACAAAAGGTCAAATCTCTCGTTATATGTTTCCTTTTTGCTTATTCTTAAGGGAAATATATTGTTTTTTTCATCCAAACCGTACACATTAATTAAAACATTGTTTACTTCCTCGAATTTTTTAATATCTTTAAATGAAGTAGGATATGAAATACAATCGAATTGATAATGGGTTTCTAAATTTTCGTACAATGTAGGATCGTTCGAACCAACTGTTTTGCTCAGTATTGCTAAACGAAAACAGTCGTTGTTTATATTTTTTACATTAATAACAGCATGTTTGTTTTTTATACCTTTTGGCAAATTAATAAATTGTTTTCCGCTCAGAGGTGTATATTTGGTAAAATGCAAACATAGAAAGTTGCAAGAAACAAAGGCCCAACCAGAACCTTTGGCTTCAAAGGAATCTAATTCCATAATTAATTTTTCGTATGACTCTTTCAAATAATTGTGCAAATCGGTTGATGAATCTATGATGTTCTGACTAGTCTTAAAATTCATATTGGACTTTTCCTCGTTGTTATGATTTATTTTTTTGTATGTACAATCTAAGTGTAAATTAATTTTAAATATGTTCCATTGTGTCAAATATGAAGTTAAAATCTCAATAAGTTTTTCTTTATTGATTTCTAAAAAAATTTTTGGAGTAGTTTTATTATTATGATTTTCAAAATAAAAGTCTATCACCGAATTACCAAATGCAGCCTTTTTAATTCCTTGTTCATATGTGATTAACCTATCAAGTTGTTCCTTATTATAAAGTTTATATTTTTTTGGAGAACTAATTCCTTTTTCTACAATATTAGTGTTGTAGAAAGGTGGAATGTTCGAATGTATCCGTTTTTTGAATGGTAAATGCGATTGAGAACTGGAAACAGATTGTTTTAAAGAGGGTCCAGCCGGAGTTTGGAAATTTTCCATTGTTATCGATTGACTAGTATTACCGACTAATGCTTGAAGGGGACTGATGTGCTTTTTATTTTTACAGGTAATTATATGTCGTGTACAGCTACCTTTCGAATTAAATTCACGTCTACAATATGTGCACACATGAAATTGCCATTTGCATTTATGTGCGTTTAATGTTTTCAATAAAAGCCCACATTTTGAACACAAAACATCCATACCTTTTTAAAATTAATATTTTCCTATGACCATTATGTTCGCTGCTAATATATATTTATTCGCTAAAAGTTATTATATATGAATTTCTCTGCTTTCCCTTGTATGTCATCTTCAATGATCCTACGATAAAGAAAACAATCTTACTTTTTTTTCTAACAATCAGGTATTAACATTGTTTGAAATGAAGCAATTGATAATATGAAAACTCACCATTATAATGTTCGATCTCCGCATCAGTGAAACATTCACTGTACCTCTTGGGAAGAAAGGTCCTAAAGCGCTCTCCTCCTCTTTCAGCCTCTATAATAGCCTCCAATCCTTGGCCGTGTTCAGTTGTTTTAAACCGCAACTCCAATATTGAATAGCATACCCCCTCATGCAACTCTCCTATGGTTTTATAGGATGTAAGACCGTTTAATCTATTCAAAAGGGACATCTGCAATGTTTATAACAATCAGATTGTTGTAATTATGTTAAGATTAGTTAAAACAAGTAGCAATAACAACTTACGTTTAAGCAGTGATTAGAGACGGTGGACAGCACAACACGCAGACGAGACGGAGTGACGGAGTGCCAGTGGGCCGAAGAGGGAACGTTTATAAAGGGAGTATGGACTGATGAGCTAGGCAAAGTGTGAATAGGAGGTATCATGACCATATATGGGCATGGGAATATAGAGAACTGCGAATGTGACTATTTAACTGACGGTCCAGATATTAATCGTGTATGAACTGATGAGCTAGGCATACTGGGAATAGGAGGTATTACGACCCATATATGGACATGGAAATATAGAGAACTGTGAATGAATTGGTTAATGTAACTCACAGACAAGGTGATTATTTAAGTTTATATTGCATCCGTAAGACAATCTCACTTATCTTATTTTGTCCTGTCGTCTGCTATAGTTCAATGTCAACCTTTTCGTCCGTGAGATAAAATATAAACTGCCGATCAAGCATACCCGGGCAGCGCTAGGCCATCAATGACTCATGCTCTGATGGAACTGACGTCACAAGGTCAGTTTTACACACTATACAGATAAAATATTTAAAAAAAAAAATTCTGATAAAGGAACCCCGGGGCCCCTCGATGACGTCAGAGGGTCAATGCCCCCCCGTCACAGTTTTACACACTATATAGATAAAATATTAAAAAAAAAAAAAAAAATTCTGATAAAGGAACCCCCGGCCCCTCGATGACGTCAGAGGGTCGATGCCCCCGTGACGTCACAAGGTCATTTGCACCTCTACTATAACACTAATGTAAACAAAGCGATGTTGCCAAATCTTGCACATTCCTTGCGACGTTGCCAAATGTGGCATTCAGACCTCCAAGGCTTCCCCCCCGCACCCTTCCCCTCGCCTTGTCAAGGTCAAGTCCACAGTCTCCAATGCTACAACCCGTCGTTTATAACTACTTATACTAAACCTCAATATATTAAACTTAACATCTTTCACGGCCTTTCATGTAAAAGAATCTTGGAAGGCAGTAGCTCACGCAACTTTTTTACTTAATTTGTTTTTTCCATGACCGTTATTGTTGAAAGATGGAAATTGCCTTTACATTGTTCGAAAATAAGCTAATGCGCAGAATTTTATGTTCGTAAAAGGGTGAGACTAATGTAGAACTTAAGAGATTGTACAACGCAAAACTGTTGAGCATGCATCCGGTTAATATAATTGAAGTGATAGCGTCGCTATAATTGAGATGGGCTTGATATAATTTTTTGGCTTAGTAACGAAGTTAAGTTTTTGGGCTTAGTAACCAGCGAATTTCTAGAAATTCAATAAGCTCTAAACCAACCAGTAAATTTCCGTAGGGTAGACCAAGGTGAAGGTGGGAGGAATCCGTTGAGAGAGATTTTTCGGATTAGGTTTTGGATGTCCGGGATTGCTCTATAAACTCCGTAAATTTCTACCGCCTACCTACTCTCTCTTCAATCCTATCTCACAAACAGAACATTCCAAGTAAACCATAATAATGTCTATTCATCCCTCTTTTCCCAATCTGCTGGTGTTCCTCAAGGTAGTATCCTTGGCCCAATCCTTTATACAGTTTATACAGCTGACATCCCAACTCATCCTAATACTACCTTTACCACGTATGCTGATGATACATGATGAAGACAAGAAACCGCTCGACGTTTCAGGCTACTCAACACTTACTAGACAAACGCTCTAAGCTCCCAATTAATTACAAAAGACTCATCTACATGACCATCATACGACCTATTTGGACTTACGGAGTAGAGCTTTGGGGCTCCACTAAGCCATCGAATTCTTCTTGTATCCAATCTCTACAATCCAAAATCCTTCGTAAAATCCTCAACGATCCTTATTTTGTTAAGAATAAAGTCATCCATAACGATCTTAATGTCCCATTTGTTGCTGATTCGGCCCGAACCCGCTATCTATCCTTTCATAACAAACTTCATTTCCAATCAAACCCTCTAGTTTCAAACCTAGCTTCCTCTTCAATTCCCGATAATCCTCTGAGGCGTCTGAAAAGAAGATGGCCACGTGACCTTCTTAGTTGAACATCCGATTAGAATACTGCCAGTGGGTAGTTTCTCTACTTGTCATTATATCATGCCATTATGTATCACTTAGCCTATTTACTTGTTATGTTATTGTAATATAGTTGTAAATATCAATAAATAAATAATAATAAAAAAAAAATTAAAGAAAGGTTTTGGATGATGGTTCAAGGACGGAATATTTAAAGCAGAAATTAATAGTAAGCTGTATTTTTTTTTTTTTTTTTTTTTTTTTTTTTTTTTTTTTTTTTTTTTTTTTTTTTTTTTTTTTTTTTTTTTTTTAGTTAGGAGTGCGTACGTGTGATTTGATAAAAAGAAGGAATGTTATCACTTGACTAGAGTTGGCAAATACGTTATAATCCTTTGTCATTTCGATTCAATGTATTTGTTTTATCGATGCTTACTATTCAACTGTCTAATTATTAATAAATATGACTACCAGATTTTTCTGTGCTTATTAACATTTTAGGAATTCGTCCGTCACGGAGCCAAAAAACTTAACAAGCCTGTTTAAACTGTTGTCAGCCGGTCACAAACTCGACTTACAGATAGCAACCTTGCACCTTACACATTGAGCTCCTCCGCAATCCTTAAATAACGATAGATTCGGTAGAAACTATCCTATTTTTTGGGGATAATTGATACTCCCGGAAAATTTGATACGTCACTCGTTCTAAGATAAACAATAATAATTACTCTTAATAAATATTTTCATCAATTATAAAATTACTTTATAATCAAAATCGATTCAGTTATCTTATCGATAATTATATAAAATTCCAAAGATTTTTTTTCAAAAAATGTGATCCAAAAAAAAATTCTATTACACAACATGTATTTATTTTTTTCTGTTTTAAGTGTGCTGACATGAAGTCATCGATAGTTAATTAATTTATTGGGCAATATTCACCAAGATATTGTTATTTAAGATTCAATTAAAATCCCCACCTGATAGATAAACCTCAAATAAAAAATGTATTTTTAAAGATTTGTAACATATCTTTACTGGGTAACCCTGATTTCAGAATGAAATTGAAGGGGGCTGAAGTAGGTAATTGACCTGAGATTTGAAATGTGTTATTGACTTTGATATTTAACAGGGTACGGATATTGTTTTTTCCTTCTTTCCTCGGTCCACGCTATTCCTTTTCTCGCATCTCTCTTTCCCACAAGGACGTTAATTTCTTTTAGTATTTACCCATAGTCATCCCTATCGAAAAAATCTTGGTCGGTTATTTTCAGTCGCTCAGTTTCATCCTTCATCTGTTTGATGTACCCCCGGCACTCTTGTATCCTCTCATTTTATAGAAGATTTCTCTATTTAATCTCTTTGGGTGGATCCTCACCATATGTCCGTAGAACCTTAATCTTCTTATTCTTAAGTCTGTTTCCAGATCATTCACTTCTTTGTATATTTCCTTATTAGGTCTTAACATATTCCTGTGTCTTCTTTGGGCCGTAAATTCTTCTTTCTATCCCTAGCATTTTCCTTAAACTGGGGAGGGAAGCGGGTTCAATACCGTATAGTACCACCGGTTTGACGCCCGTTATTTTATTTTTAATTATTGTTTTTTTTTTTATTTGATTGGAAATAACAATTATTTTAAACTATTAGAGAACTCAAATAGCTACTTAAAGATTCTACTTGTATTCATGCTTGTATACTCGTACAAGAAGTCAAGTCAACCGCACCACGGTTTATGAAAGTTAAGACAGATTTACGAAAAGCGAAAATAGAACCAAAAGATGTTATAGGCAGAAACATTTTTGGAAATAAGGTAGAAAAGTGAATATTAATGTCAGAGAAGTATTGAAGAAATCAGGAACAAAATGGATAAAGGAGAGAAAAATAATACATGGAGAAAATATGAAGGAAGAATGGAAGAAACGACGTCAGAATGCATTGCGAAATTCTCCTAGGTCCATTCGCAATAAATAAATATATATATATATATATATAATAGCGAAGTTTTGCTGAGTCAGCTATTATTTTATAAGTTTTTAGAATTTTCTCTACCTCCAGTTTGTCTTTCTGTGCTGGTTCTTTCTATCAGAGTCAAAAAGATCTATTAGAAATCTTCAATGATTGTTGTATGTGATCATTGGTATTAGATTACTTCAAGAAAGATTTACTGAAGAAGCCGTTTAAATGATCGTGCGAAATATACACTCTTATATAAATTGTTTAAAGATTTGATTTGAAAAACCTTATCTAATATTGAAGAGGTACTCTTTAAAGTTATAATTACTGATAAAACGATTAGATTTAATAATAAAAAATATTTCAAGAACGAATCTGTTGCAACATTTGAACCGCTTATATTATATTACGATAAAAATAATAATATATCTACGCCCTGGTAAGTAGGTCGAATTTTCTCATATATGAGTTTCTTGTGCTTGGAAAGCAGAATCGTAGTATTTTCGGAGTGAATAAGGGGCTTATGCAGTCATTGCCTTAAAATGAAAAACTGCTGCTTGAAAGCAAAAACCACGTGAACACGATTCCTCTTTCTTCAAAACAATTAATACAATCAGGATAAAATTCGACTTAAACTCAAATAATAACTCAAAAGAACACTTATCCACAGGGGCTGCAGATATATAGCATTATAATATTTTTTTAAATAATTAAAATAACTTGTACCATTGTAACCAACGAAGGCTCTTGGGTTTACTACATGGTAGAGTCTACTTCTTGGCCAAAACTACGCTAAGCTCCTAGGATACCCATCTTGTAGAGGCTAGATGAGCACCAAGTCATTCTACGGTTGTAGATCTGTAATCAACAACTGTAGATGTTAGAAGGATAAATAATTTCTAACCCGCCACTTACAAATCTGTAAATCAAGGATTACATCCGTAGGTCCTCTGCTCATAGAATAGAATAGAGTAGAATAGAATAGAAAAATAATTTTATTCTGGGGCCAGGTCCCTTTAGAATAACAGATTAAATAAATATATATCTGGCCAAAGGGCTACATCAGAATAAAACAATATTTACATAATATCTTGAAAGGAAATAACTAAACAGGTATGTTTTAGTAGAAAATCAGAAAATGTGGTACAAAATTAAAATTAAAAAGAACAGACAAATTTACAAATCATAAAAAGAAATAGGCATATGGAAAAATAAGTGAATAAATAATATCATCTAATAATAAAAAATAATAATCTTATTATGAGATTACATAACAATTCTAATACATAATCTCATCATTATATATTAAATAGAATATAATATAATTTTTTTTATATTATATTAAAATAGTACGATTAAAGACCAACCCGGCTTTACTGCAAAAAGATTTAAGGTCGTATAAAACATTGGAGAATTTCAAATATCTGAGGTCGATTATCAAGATTGATGGCATATCTAAGCCAGGAAAAGGAAAACTAAGCCATTATTAGTTGCCAAAATTCAACTATAAGAAATTATAACTATATAACCATGTCAACAAAGGTCATGAATGAACTTTCGGAGAAGAATGGCGAGAAAATCCTGATGGGGAAATATTGCAACTAATAAAGGGCTGATATAAGTGAAGACAAGGCTTATATTAAATCTCTCCATCTTTGAAGAACAACCTTTAAATGGAAGTGTAAAGAATATTCGTAAAAATACAATTGGAAACCTACGGTTTGTTCCGGAAAACAAAGCCATAAGTCAACAAAATACTGAAAAATAACTGACAGTCAACGTTTATTCAATAACTTACTCTTAAGAATAAAGTTGCGTATTTTACTGAATATCTTGGAGTGAGGTTGCTGTTTCTGAGGATAGGTTTACTGTTACTGTTTCTGAGGTTAAATTTAATGAGGTATGCTGATGATACATGTGTATTATCAGTCAATACCAATCCAGTTATTGTATCCCAAAGCCTCCAATCCCATATCACTGATCTTGAAGAATGGTGCCAGAACTGGAGAATTAAAATAAATACTCAAAAATCCCATCAAATCACTTTTAGCTTACGTCGTAAACCAATGACTTCCTGCCCTTCAGTATCCTTTAATAATATCCCACTTGTGCCTGTAGAACAGATCTGATACTTAGGGTTGCATCTCGGCAAACGATTAACCTGGAATCCACATACAATACTGAAAAGACAAGAAACCGCTCGACGTTTCAGGCTACTTCAACACTTACTAGACAAACGCTCTAAGCTCCCAATTAATTACAAAGACTCATCTACATGATCATCATACGACCTATTTGGACTTACGGAGTAGAGCTTTGGGGCTCCACTAAGCCATCGAATTCTTCTCGTATCCAATCCCTACAATCCAAAATCCTTCGTAAAATCCTCAACGCTCCTTATTTTGTTAAGAATATAGTCATCCATAACGACCTTAATGTCTCTTTTGTTGCTGATTTGGCCCGAACCCGGTATCTATCCTTTCATAACAAACTTCATTTTCATTCAAACCCTCTAGTTTCAAACCTAGCTTCCTCTTCAATTCCCGATAATCCTCCGAGGCGTCTGAGAAGAAGATGGCCACGTGACCTTCTTTGTTGAACATGCAATTTGAGTAATACCAGTGGGTAGTTTCTCTACTTGTCATTATGTATCACTCAGCCAATTTACTTGTTATATTACTGTAATATAGTTGTAAATATCAATAAATAAAAAATAATAAAAAGTTTAATGAGGTGAGGTTACTGTTTCTGATTGATAAGTCTATTTGGACTGTTGATATGAGATGAATTACCTTGATGTTAATTGATAACTTTGTTTCGTGTTTGTTTGTACGTCCTGCTGATGGTTAGTTACATTACCATTTTAAATGCTTATAGCGTTGTTTTTGGAGTTTTACGATTTCATTCTAATATTTACTTTTCGTAATTTTTTTTATCTTTCGTTTCTCATGCACGTGGAGGGGCTCGATCCAACGCTGCCAGGTCCTTGATAAGATCTTTCATTAGTTGGAGTGTTTTTCCTGTTTCCCCTCCAATCACCTCACCGTACTCCTGGTATATATTCCTTAGTCGTGCGTGTGATCTCTTTTCTGCGTTTCTAGTCCTTGCCAAGATGAGAAACCTAGTGTCGTTTTTTCTAGGATTTGTGTTATAGTGCAGGGACATATCTCGGGTTCCTACTAGGGATTTTAAAACTTTCCACATTCCTCTGGTTTTTGTTGTTTTCTCTTATAATGTCTTATACAAATCTGCTTCTGTAATTTCAGTTACCGAGTTCCTATAACTCAGCTGATTTGCCTTTCATGCATTTATGAAACATGACTTGTATACTCTATTATGATGTATTTATTTATCATTATTACATATTAGATTCTCTAATCAATTTTAAATTTAACTTAGCACTACAATATGTCTTCAAAAAAAGAATCTTTAAGGGAATGGTAGTGCCTTATTACCTGTTAGAATAGTAACATAAATGGTCTGAGCATGGTTATGCCCATGGGAGAATTCAGGCGATTATACAATGCAGCATTCAGGAGCTCGTACTCTGTAACTATAATTAAGTCATGGAATCGCAAGATATTGACATAAAATTCAAGTTATTGGTCTTAGTAACGAACAAATCCCCACTAAGTCAACAAAGAGTGAGCCGACTTGTAAACATTCCATCGGAATGTAGGAGGGAGTATTGCGTTGAGGATAATTTTAAGGATTTGGAATTTAATGGTTATAATTGGATGGAGGTTTAGGGAGGTTATTAAAAAAATAAAACGGAGGTGAATAATACGAGAATAAGTAAAGGAGATCTAAATCGATAGAAAGATGATCGATTAAAGTTCGATTGGAAAATAGTTGACTGGATAACTCAATCCATTATTATAATCAACTAAAACTCGTCAACAACTATCGATTCCTCGGTGTACTGATTCAAAAACCGTTTACATGTTCCTTTTTACACTATATTTGATAAGGTTATAGACGTGTAGATAGCAGCATTAAATCACTTATCAGCCGCCATTTTTAAATAGAAAAGGCAGATAGTAATGATGAAGCATTATCGTCGTTCAGGAATGATCATGGAGCCAAATCACAAAAAAAAAAAAAAATAGTTCAGTATTCATGGACAAAAACTGAACATAAAATTTCCATGTTTATGGGAAGATCAAGATTTTTTTTTGGTAGAGATTATTGTAAAAATGGTTGAAATAAATAAACTAATATTATTTAGTTATTTACTAATAATTATTACAAGAATTGAAAGTAATGTCCTAATATAAAAAACAAACACTCGAGAAAGAGGAATGATAATGAAAAGATTGGTTGAAGAGCTCCTTCATAAAAAGGAGGCAATGACGGATTGGTGCAGTTTCGGGTAAGATGCGTTGCTTGATCCTCGTCTCCTTGTTGGTCTTCTTCGGCTCCTGCGTAGCTGATGAGGATGACCTCGCTGTGGTAACTATCGATATATTTAGCGGTTATCTCTCTACATCCTAGTCAAATTCCTGTTGAAACCTTCACATGGTTATAGGCAGCAATAGTTATAGAGCTGATCTATGTTTCTTCACATTCACATGCCATTGAATATGTAATAAGAAAAATATCTCGAATTCTTAGTTCTATAATACTGTATGCTGTATTGTTGGTACAAGTTGATTTAGTTCCGGCATATACTTATAGAACGTTAAAACGCGGACTTTAAATTTAAAGGATCAACATCTTGAGGTACTCGAAAATAAGGTATTGAGCAAAATATACAGTCCGAAACAATACGACTCCACTAGAGAATTACGTGACATGGAATGGTAGAGCAATCACCCAGTTGATATAATTGAAGTGACAGCGTCCTGAAGGTTGAAAATAATTTGTAAAGTTATTGGGTTTTAGTAACGAATTCCTAAAAATTAATAAGCTGTGAGGCAAATAGTAAACATCCGAAAGGGTTTTGGTTTGGTATCGGCATCGAACTTTCGGATTCGTCAAGCCTATTATTAATAACTTTTGTTAATAATAATAATATTTAAAGAATATACCAGTCTGTAGCTTCACAATAAACATGATTTCATAAATGGATCAATTCTTCTGTCTCTTTTTATGACTATGGCTGCTCCATAAAGAGAATCATAATAGCTAGAGACACATTTTAACTAATTTTATTCAATCGAAGGAATATCAGGTTTACTTCATAGTGTGGAGATATAATTTTACATTTTAATTCTAAAATTTCTTATGGTAAATGAAATGGATTTCACTTGGTACAAGAATTTCACTCATAATACCAAGACATTGAAAGGTGAAGTTTAACATTCGTTAAAAATTTAATGTATTATTACAACCATTATTACTACAATCCTGTTCTAAATTTCAATTTTTTATTTGTTACTTTGTTAGATTGATACCTATATCATTATTTCATATTTACTATCTATCTATCTATCAGATGGCGCTACAACCATGCGATGGGTCCTGGCATCCTCTATGAGCCTCCGCCATTTGGCTCGGTTTTGTGATGCTGCCTTTCAATTTCGGACTCCAAGCAGGTCCGACTCTTCTTGGATGATAAATTTCCTCTTCCATGACTATTTTAGGCATTTCATCGGGAATCCGTGCAACATGCCCTCCCCACCCAAGGCGTCCCAGCCAAATAAAGATCACAACATCTATATCCTGGAGCAGTTCATAAAGTTCCTTATTTCTTCTACTTCTCCAGCCTTCCTCGTCCCTTACGGCCAATAGATTCTTCGAAGGATCTTCCTCCTGGTTCGAAGACCAGGAGATTATTTCTATCCTGTGTGGGTAGTGTCCATGTCTGGGAGGCGTATGCTAGGACAGGCCTGATCAGAGTTTTATATTAACTCTGATCATATATATATTCAAAGAACATTCGGTGTCAAAGTGGATATGTCCGTAAATTCTGAAAGTTTAATTTTTTACGCTTAAAATACTTCCTTTACTATGCATACAAATGTAAAAAAAATGCTTATTATTTTTATTATTTACCATTATTTAAACTAATGGTTGAAACTAGTATATGATGAGATAGTGTTATACCGACTTTTTGCTGTTACAGTCTAAACTTGTGCTAGAGCAAGGATACCCGTTCGAAGAGTACGAAGTGGAGACCGAGGATGGGTACATCCTAAGCCTACATAGGATACCCTACGGCAAGAACAGCAAAGGGAGGATTGGAAAGCCTGTGATAATACAGCATGGCATCTTCTGCAGCTCCGCCTGCTGGGTCATCGGAAGGCCTGACCAAGCTCTTGGTTAATTCTTATTTAGTTTCTTATTCTCTCTGCAATCCAAGAAGATCTAAAACTAATATACATCTTCAAACTTTGCAGGTTTCATCATGGCGGATCAAGGCTATGATGTCTGGATGCCCAACAACAGGGGAAACACGTACAGTCTCAAGCACACCACACTAGATTCCTCTCAATTTTCCGATCAAAAGAAATACTGGGATTTCAGGTAATCATGAAAAACGATGACAGTTTTTCCAATATATTAATCCGTGCTATACAAAACATCTTCATATATTCCTTTCAGGTGTAACTATGGACTTTAGATTGAAAGGATTGGATGCATTTGATGTCCAAAGGTTTTGCGGTCCCTCACAGTTTAAGTCCATTCGTCAGCATTGAAATGAGAGTAGTTTTGTAAATCAGCAATTTATTTTCGAATGAGAGATGAGATGTCCTGCTTAGTTGGTTCTGTACAGATGGTTGAATCTTCTGTTGAGGTTTTGCCTTTTAAGTCTTGGATGTGGGTTCCATGTGAGTGTTGTGTCTTAGGTGAAACCGAAGTATAGCACTGTCTCGGATCTGGGTAAAGGTGTGTTATTACATCAAACTGATGAACAGGAGCTGCGACAAAATGTAAAAATTACATGCTCAATTCGATTCGGTAACTTTTGTTCTCCATCGTCTGTGCCATTGATCGATCTGAGTGAGGTATATTTGGAGATTGGATGAAGCAGTTGTTGGATCAGGATAGGATGAAAGAATATCCGTGTCATCTACATAGGCTGACAGGAACGTGTAGGATGTAGTGGGAATGTCCGCAGCGTAGAGAATGTAGAAGGCAGGACCCAAGGTACTGTTATGCCTCGACGGTATTTTCGGAGAGCCGCTGCGAACTCAGAAGGAGCGAAGTATGAGGAATTGAGGGTTTGAGGTAATAATATTTTTTGCTTGAAAAGTAGTCTGGCGTGCCAAACTCGGTCAAAAGCTTCTTCTATATCCAGGAAGGCTCCCGAGCAATGTTGTTTGCTTTCAAATGAAGCTGATAAATGATTTAAAACTATGAGGCCTTGTTGGAATGTAAAGTTTCTTTGGCGGAATCCAAATTGGTTTGGAGAAAAATTTTGGAATTCGATTATGGATAGGTAATGTTTAAGGAGGATTTTTTCAAACATTTATGAGAGGATTGGGAGTAGGCTGATTGGACTGTAGGAAGTAGTATTATTGACAGATTTCCCAGCACTATTGTAGCACCTGAACTCCCTGTTAGACTATTGATAAGGCAGAAGTATTCTGGAGTTTTACCATTAATTGGGCGGTCTCGAAAATTATAAAAAAAAAAAAAAACCTGTACCACTACAACCCATGAAGAGTCTGGGGTTCAGTACATGGTAGAGACTGTTCTGTTTCATGGAAAACGGTTCTGCAAGGAGGTGACTTGTCCTAGGTCACGCTCAACCGCCAGATTTTCCCCCCTTATTTTGGGTACCCTATTTTTATAATATTTTATAGAGGCTGGGTGTGCCCCAGGAGGGTCCAAGATCCTATATGATCCACCTCCCGCTGCAAACAGACTAAATAAAAATCATGGCCTGCAGCGGGATTTGAACCAGGATTTCCGGCATGGCGAAAATTATAATGTAACAGTAAATTATACTTATTACGATATAACATACACACTGAACAAATCATATAAGAAATTAACAATAATATATGATGCAGCTTCCATGAGATGGGCTACTATGACCAACCAGCCATCATTGACTTCATATTGAACAACACAAACCACGAGAAACTCTACTACGTTGGCCATTCCCAAGGGACAACCCAATTCTTTGTCTTGGCGTCCACAAGACCGGAGTACAACAAGAAGGTGATCCACATGTCAGCCATGTCACCCATCGCATTCCTGGATTATACCACAGGAGCTCTCAGAGCCTTTTCCCTGTTTTCAGGCACAGTCATGGTAAGTTCTTTCTTTTTCATTTGGTATATTACTCTCAATTATGAACCTATTTAATTCAATAAAACAAAAAAATATTACCTACCATCAGACTTAAAGCTTTTGTATTTTAATACATTTTTAATTCAAATATTAAATAAAATAATAAATATGCCTCCATCGGCCAGTCACTGTGTTTGTAAAAAAACATTAAACAGAATGAATGGACTGCCTTCATCATTTTCTTCTTGACCCTATTACTCTCTATTTTAATCACATGTTTGGCTCGTCTATTTTAAGCATTCTCTATTTATTTTATAGGGGACATATTATTTTGATTCTATTGCATAAAATTGTTGATAATGAGAAGTTTTAAGTTTAAATTTTTGATCAATTTCTAGCCATTGATTGGTATAAGATAAGTCTAAAATTGATCAGCTGTTATCATCTACACTGAGCTTTGTTTAACTATTCAATAAATCAAAAACTTTATATTTCACGTATAAATTCTAGATCTTTGTAGATAAATATAATTAGATACAACCTGAATGACATTATTAAATGAATAATTTTTAAATTGCATTGTTAGTTTATAATTGTTTAGATAAGTAGTAATAAATATAATTTTTTATTTACAGAAAATGCTTAACTTCATTAATATATACAACATTTTACCAAACTCGCCATTGATTCAAGGGATTGACAAATTGCTCTGCACAACCGTACCTTTGACTGATATTATATGCGAAAACATGCTATTCCTTATAACTGGTTTCGACTACAAAAATACAAACCGGGTATGCAAATATTATTCTTCATTTTATGATAACATTAATTTTAATAAGTTGTCTTTTCATTAACGATGTTATTTAAAAAATATATTTTTAATGAATTTCAGACATTGCTTCCAATTATAACCAAATATACCCCAGCTGGTGCATCCACTAAGCAGTTTGCTCATTTAAATCAGCTGGAAACTAATGGTAAGAATTTGCTATTTGTAATATTCATTTTATGTATATATATATTTCCTATAGAAACCTGAAACATGCAAAAATATCTTTTAAAAAAATGAGATTACGAAATTAATCTTAATCAATCAAAATTAATAATTAGCAGTTTTATTTGTCTTAATTATTATAGTATTTACAATTTATTCATTGCATTTATTTTTTATTGTTATCATTCTCAAACATTACTTAAATGGACAAAATAGGTGAATTATAAAAAAAGTCTATATTTCTATATATCTATATTATATAGAAGGCAAAGACTCTGATTATGCTACGATTTCGCTTCCCTAAGTACAATAAACTCATTTTGGACAAAATTCGACTTAACCACTTATTCCCCGCGGCAGCAGATATATTCAATAGTTACAATTAGTTTTATGTTTTAAGAGTTTTAATTTAATCCAAGCTTATGCATTTTTACGGCCTGCTCTTCCGTTTATTCTACATATCTACATATACTGATGCATAATTACATATAAAATAAATTATATCATTCCAAATAAATGTTTTAGGTCAGAAGTTCACTCAGTTCAGCTACGGTTGGTTCGAGAACGTTCAACGTTACTACCAAACAAGTCCTCCTGAATACAATTTGTCCCTGATCAGCACACCTATTGCGCTTCACTATGCTGAGAACGATTGGATAGCTCGCCCTAAGGTGATTCTACAGTAATATTTTTCCATTAATACTATCTTATTGTTGTGTTTGTTATCTTAAAAATTTCAAATTGTTTCAGGATGCAGAAAAACTCAAGTCCAACTTGCAGAATGTTGAAGCAGTTCTTGTACCTGATTCTGATTTCAATCACCTCGACTTCATGTGGGCCATAAATGCTTCATCTTTAGTATACAAACCCATGCTAGAGATAATGCAGCATTATTGATTTCCAATTATACTGTCTGATATATTGTGGTTGTTTTTGTTTTTTTAATTTCTTCAAAAACATTTTAATTCCAAGATCTAATGAAATACAACACCATTTTTATAGCAGTAAATATGTACATATTAATAAAATGAAGCCTTTAATTGAGCTCAGACTCATGGCGAAATGATTTACTTAATGTTTCATAATTATTTTTTTTAAGTCTCAATAATATTGATATATAGATTAAATCTAAATTAATTCAAACAAAATTCACTCTAATGAGTCGAGTTTATGGTTATGAATAAAACAAACCAATTTTTTTTTTTTTAATGAATAACCATTAAAGGATTGAGAAATTCATGGACCCAAAGTAACACAAGAGGGGTATAGGCGAAAATCCAACAAGGAAATATACAGAAATTTGGAAGATCTTGAAACAGTCATCAGGACCAGGAGACTGAAGTTCTACGACCACATGGTCAGAATGAACAATGAGAGGCTGAACAAAAAAATTGTCGATAAAGTCTTGAGCTATAAGAGTATACCTGGATATCTGAAACAAATAAAAGAGGAGCTGGATAGGCTAAAAATCAAGGATAAGGACTGCTTGGATAGAGAGCTATTAGGAAAAAAACTAAAAGAAGTTGGGGTTCTTGGAGGAAAGAAGGAGAGGCGAGGGTGAAAATGGATTAAGGAAGACCGAGAAGAACAGTCCAGGAAGATGAGAGAGTATTGGAGTAGAAGGAAGGCAGAGAGTGTGAAGAAGATTATTAAGTGATATTTGCGTGGTCCTTGGTGGCCGATTCGTGTAAGAAAAAAAAAAGAAAAAAAGGATTGAGAAGACTTATTATAAAAAACAATATATAATTTTCAATTTTCAAAGTTTATCAGGAAATATAGTTCTGAAACATATCTTCCACCCTATTATTGTTACATACAATTATTTTCATCTTCATTTCAATTATAATAAAATAATATTGGACCTGAAAAATTAAAGATAAAGCAAGGACATTGGTTAACTAATCAAATCAGGAATAGATATAATAAAAAGTTAAAAATGAACTAAATGAAAATTAATAAAAAAATGAAATACCAAATAAATTTATTCAAAAAAACCTAACAATTCAGAAAATAAAAACATTTCTATCCATTTTTTCTCTGATTTTTATAATCAGAGAAAAAATTCAGATTTCTATATGAAGAAATTATTAGGGAAGCATAGACATAAACTTAATTTAGTATAGAGAAGATTATTTAAAAAAAATTTCCTTAAAAAGATGTTTTTTATTTTCCAATCATCAAAATGGAAATCCCAATCTATGACCTCGATACTTTTGATAATCATAAAAGCAGTCATGATGCTATAGACTGGATAAAGATAACAATAAAAAATAACTTAAATAATTCCTTCCAATAAATCTGATATAAACCGAAATAAATTTTGGCTAATGACCATTTTTCGATGAATATTTTTTAATCTTAATTTTTTCTTAAATAAATTTATATATATCATTTTAATGTAAACATTACTTGGCTTATACTACCATTAACCTTTGGAAAATTTTAAATTTTAAAATGCTCCTTAGAGCATATAAATGTAAATTTGGCATATTTTAATGTTTGCACTTCAAGTATAAACCTCAGGTTAATAATTGTATAATTGCCAAAAATAAATGGCCAAAATATCAAAAATTATCGATTGGAAAAAGTTTTAAAATAAAATTTGTATGCAAATTTTATAAATAAAATCATTTATTGTCTCTTGAAATTAAAAAAAATTTGAAGATAATAATTATTTAGCTAAAATGTTCATAACGACTCTATCAAAACAGAAGCCATTTTATTAATTTCTTTTTTGTAGTAGTATTCACAACCAACAACCAATTACTTGTAAATGTTTCATTTTTATTTTTCAAACACCACATAACGTAATGGCGGTTTTTATTTCTACTGATAGTCAAAAGGTGTTCATGGAAAAAAAAAATTGAAAGATGAAAAAAAGATTGAAAGAAATGATGACTTCAATAGAATAAAAATCACTGTTTACAACATTCTTCAGGCTTAAGTTTGAATAATAGAATCTAAATTCAACGTTTTTGCTAACCAATTTATTATCATTTCTGGTGTAATAAAGGGCCTTTGAAGACTGATGATTGCCTCAAACCATGTGATGTAAATATTCTTTAAAAAGTGAAATAAATTATAGTGTCGTGAAGAGGCAATTACTCACCTACTCCATCCATTTTATTATTATTATTGAAGAATCACAATAATAAAAACATAAGTGCTATGAATAAATCATAAATACTTTAAAAACTAAGAGAAATAAAACTACTTTTAAAAAATTTTGATTGATTGAATATTAACTCATTCTTCCTTCATTTTTTTTTGTATGTTACAGTTTATAGGATATATATACATATATAAAATAAATATTACAAAACATTATTTTTTCTTTTATTGATTAATTAGTTTTGTATAAGTTAGACAATATTGTCGGCATAGATTTCTTTAACTGAATGGCGCTGTAAGATTAAGTGGTTCTCCATATTATAGAATTTATTTAATTAAGTGTATTATAGAATTAAATTGAATTAACAATGTTTTTAGTTAAACCATTTGTACGTTAAAGTAAGCGGAGCAGAAAGGAGGATTCATAGTCATATGTTCATAATTATTATAACACATATTCTAATGTTTGTCTGTTTTACCTATTCTGGTAGCAGTGGCATATGCAGTTTGAGAAATCGGGGTGACATATCCTTTTTCATAATTAATTATAAAAATTTATGATTTTCAAAATCTCTGAATTTAAGATAAACATTTGCATTAAATAATAAATAACCAGCGTCATAACTATGTCATTTCAAAACTGCTTAGAAAGGGCAAGGATGATTCAATCATAACTGATTCAATAAAATTACTTAATCAATAAAAATGAGCAAAAACTCAAAAAGAAACATAAAATAATTATTAGAATGCTATTGGGAGAATTTTAAGAGCAAAAAAATATTATAAATATTTTTATATTCCAATAAAAATCTTATCGGAAATATAAAGCTCTGAAATATTGGAAAATAGCTACCTAATAAATCTGATTCAGGCATCAAGAGATACACCAAAAAATTCACATCAATGAGTATTTAATTGAATGGAGGGAGGTTGCTGTCTCTAATTGATGAATCTGGGCTGCTGATATGAGATGTGTTGTATTTGATTGTCATTTTTGTGAAGATTCATGAAGGCTTTGTTTTTGGATTTTTCCTATTGCATTTTAAACATTATTAATGTTTCAAGATGATGATGTTTATTTGAAAATATATTTTCTAGATTACAAGTATTTAATAGCTGTTAGTTTTATATTAACAATTATATTTATAAAACAGTTTACATCATTGGATAGAGGAGATTACTGAAAAATGACTACTACACTCACCTACAATCGAAAAATCATTTTGTGCTCTGATAAAATTCCAGATGAATTGCTTCTTGAACAATAAAATATATGAACAAATAATCGATATCAGCAATCATGGTATCGAAAAAATCGATCAGTATCGCACGTTCCTATCTGATTAATGTATAAATTATTTCATGAATATTAATTTAACTCTGTTAGAATTTTAAACTCATGAGATAAAAAATAATTAAATCGAATAATGTTTTTTTTAATTAGCGCTGAATGGGTTGCTAAGCGCCCGAGGGAACTGAAACCTTTTATTATTAATAATATTATAAAAGTAGGACAGTTTACAGGCAGAATTCTTCTCTGTTTTCTAAATCGAGCCCAAGGTCTTCTATACCTTCACTTGTATGAGGCCATTCGACGAAATGAGTATTGGAGTCGCTATCACTTTTTACATTATAGATCATAAAAGGATTTCTTCTCCAAGGTACGAGGTGTAATAAAAAATATGGTAAATGAATGTTTACAGCGGCATACGAATATAGAGACCAGTATATAAATATATACCTATTATATATTTGTATATAAATATATACGAAGAAAGAGACCAGAAAATGGGCGAATGGCTTTCATCTTCATTAGGACAATGCGCCGTGTCACACCTCGCTTCTGTCCAGTACTCTGGGGACGTGATTTTTTGTTCAGTTCAATAAATTTTCTCACGTTATTTTCTAAAAACATTTCTGACGTATTACTGCACATCCTACCTAGTCAGTAATCTCCATATTCTGCAATTACTTTGGTAGTATTTCTTTACTACATTATAATGCCTAGTCAAGTACTACGTTTCAGACATAGCTTCCCATACATTTGCCTCTTGCTGAATAGACTTGTACGTTTTGGGGGAAACTCGACATTCATCTCCCAAAGAATATGTTCTCTATATGCTCCTGTTGCAATTACCTGCTCGTGTACGGTAAACCCTGCAGTCTCACCAAACAGTTGCCCTATCTTCAACCATTCAACTGAGAGCTCACTGTCAATCTCAGGCTGATGCAGTTGATGGTGAAATCAACGATGCAATACTTTTTCCTTTCAAATCGTCTCGTAGTGATACTCATTTTTAAATGTTATGCAGGATAGGTTCTTTAAGATTAAGGACTGTGTGTACTCTTTGTCCTATTCTCTCTTAATGCCGATTATTGATGATGTACTTGTAATAATCTTCAATTGAAATTAGCCTACGACCACCTTCATATCTTGGTAGTTTTGTAAATAACGTATTCCTAAAAAAATAGAGGGGTAGACTGAGGCATGTGTAGGAGGATTGTGGTAAAATGATCTTATGGAATCACGCAGATATCTTGTGTTTAGCTCTTTCTTTCTTCTCCTCCAATAATCCTTCATTCTCTCTAAATGTTGCCTTCTTTTCTCCTCATGCCCATGGTTCGTTCTCTCCTCCACAATAATCCTAATGTTTTTGAGTCGGATCCTAAATCTCTATCTGTTCAGGCAATCTTCATCTGTAATTACAAGTCTTTTAAGTTTTTCTTTCGTCTGCTCAGCGTAACCACCTTTCAGGTTGTATATCATTGAATACTAAGCCTTATTTTTTTTTTTCTCGATTTCTACAGGAGAATGCGCCTGAAGAGACCTGAGTCAAAGGTGAGGTTAGAAATTTTTTTTGTAATTTGTAACATTTATAATTTGTCTGACTATATTCACAGTTCTAAGCAAAACTGCTTTCTGTGTGTGTTCAAGAACATTTAAAGAGATATTCAAGTCTTTTATAGTCTGTTGTTTATTCATTTTACGTCACTGCTGCTTTGGCCAATCGGACGATGCTACATTGGGAGTCTTAAATTTCGTCTATCCAGGTGTGATTAGGATAGGGATCTTTAACGAGTATTTGACACGGCGCAGGCTCGGGACTCCCATGTTTTCGAAGGATGGCGTAACCAAGGATTTGTTACTTCACTTTAAAAATCCTAGAACCACATACCGGGCTATGAACCCACGACCTTGGACATACAAGATCTGCCCAACCATTGCAGGTGACCTCCATTCCCTTTAAGTAGTGTTAATCGTCATCACCGAAATCAAGTCCATTGTAGAGAGGACTTAAGGCAAAACTTTAGACTCAAGTTTATAAAGTTGGTTCAGTTACTCATCCAGGTCTAATAACTTTGATTGGTACTTGTGTGTTAACGCCACCGCATTCGCATTCCCCTACTTGTTCGCATACGCGAGCGGTTACATTTTGTAACCGTTATATTTCTAAAACATTTATCTTGGATGTTTTTAAATCTATTTATTGGGGTTAGAATTTTGATGTTTTTAAATAATCATCAACAATTACAAACCAAAATAATTTATTTACAAATGGAATATATCATGAAAACTTAAAATAATGAACAAATGAAAAATCAAAATAATGAAATATGAAATTAATGAAAAATCCAAATAATTTATTAAAAAAGAAAGTGGTTAATCGGATTTCGTTTTGAAATTGCTTTGAAATTTCGGATGAAAGAAAATTGCTAAAATATTTCGCTCCTGGAAAAATACAATTGCTTCTTCTTCTGTTTTTGTCAAATCCCAAAGACTCATTTTCGTAGCACAAGAATTAGCGAAATAATAACTACAAATCTAATAATGATTAAATAAATAAATAAAATAATAAAAACAATGAGTCTAGAACAAATCAACAAACAAACAATAAATCAGCAACAAACAAAACTCGGCAAACAAGAACGAACATAAAAGAAATCAGGTGTTAGACATATAACGGTTACAAAATGTAACCGCTCGCGCATGCGAACAAGTAGGGAAAAATAACTGCGGTGGCGTTAACACACAAGTACCCTTTGATTTTTCAGAGATCTTATTATTGTTATTATTAAAAGATAAAAATGCTGTTTTGGTGTACTGCAAAGGATGGCTAGGGCGGTTGATTTCTAGTTATGATAGCGCAAGTAACGGAAAACAAATGAGTCAAATAGAAATAACAAAGCACTAAAACGTATTTTACTAATTATAGAAACAAATGATAACGTCCCTCCGTATCAGATCATTCTTCCCCTACCCTCCCTCTTTTTTCCCGGAAAAATTTCTGCATACGTTATCTTATTAGATTGTCCTATCATATATGGAACACTTTAAAACTTTTTATAATTTTTTTTCACAAGTCGAGTTTTACTGTACATACGCTCCCGAACAAATATTTACCTTGGCCACTTCAGGTATTATCTACTTCGGCATTAGATATCGCTTGAATTTCCGTAGGAGGAGCCGCAATTATCGTGAAATAAAACAAAAACGTGGAAAAGAAAACACTCGAAATGATATGATTGGAGGGCCATTGATATAGAGGAGAGAGGCTCGAAGAGACGCCAGTGCAAGGAAGAATGTCCTCCGTCAACTTCCTCGCGTTCTTATTCTTCTGCTACTTCCGGTACGTCGCAGCAGAGGATGACCTAGCAGTGGTAACTATATTTCTTATATCTTCCTCAGTCCTTAGCTTAGAACCGTTCTATCTATTTACAAAACTTACTGTTATGTCACTCAACATTCCAAACACGTTATTTGAGATAAAGATTTTAATATTTCCATTTCTCCATTGTCTAGAACTAATCGAAAAAGATAAGACATTTCAAATACGAAACTTTAATTAGTGAACCTGATAAGAGAAATACTCGTAGAAACGTAAACTCCGTATCTCAGTTGAATTAACAGCTATAATAGATACTAGATCAATTCTCATAACCTGAGAAAAGCTTGAGCAGTCATGTCATAAAAGTAAGTAGGTGCTTTTCAATCATTTTTTTGGTTCTTTTTCCGCAGGTTGTCGCTTCGAGTTGAGTCACAGCAAGTTTTAAATTTTCATTCGTTTCCCGTTTAATATTTTCAAAAAATACAAGTTTGTTTGATTATTTAACGTAACTTTATGCTGCTATTGCTAATCGGACGATGCTACAGTGGGAGCTTTAAATTTTGCCTATCTAGGATTAATCAGTATGGGGATTTGTAACGAGTTCTTGACATCTTACAGGATCCGGACCCCCGTTTAACGTCCTTTCCGAAGGTCAGCATAAACAAGGATATTTTTCTCCCTTTAAAAAATCCTAGCGCCACTTCCCGGGCTACGAACCCGCAATCTTGGGCTTAGTAGGTTGTTATGCTAACCGCTAGACCACAGGTCGCCCTCAAAAAAACAAGTTATCACGAGCTTTAGTATGGAAAAGAGAATGGAATTATGGGAAATGAGTATATTTCGGTCATCATTTCATCTATAAATGAACGTTTCAACAAACATATATCATATATACTTCGAAATGTTAATTGAAACTTTTATTTATCGGTGAATTGTGCAATATACCTGGACTAAATTGAAAGCTATTTTAACGCTTAAGTTTAAGGATGGGGGACAGGGTACCTCCAGTACTTGAGTGCGCATCTTTTTTTTTGCTTTAGGTTCGCTAGCTACTTTTACTAGATAAATAAATAACTGCTTTTAATTATTTAATTTTTTTTTCTATTTATACTTGTATCCAGAACTTTCAAGAAAAACAATTGACAATCAGCAGATTGGCTGTCAGAAAAATAAAACAAAATGGCATGAGAGTTAAGTAATCTTAATATATAAAAATCATAATATATATATAATAAATTAAAATATGATTATTAAATAATTAAAAGCAAGTCACTTTTCAACCTGTAAAAGTAAAAAGTATACTAATGCAAAAAAGACACAAGTGGGTTGTGTCGATCTCTTGGTCTTAAATTCGAGATCGACTGTGGTAGAATAATTATTTACTCTGTTAACACACATGACCCATTATTTATTTATTCTCGCCCAATTTCTACAAAGTTGATACCCTAAATTGAGGAAAACCTTGTGGTTGAGCGTGGTGTCGACCAATCACCTCCTTACATAACTGTTAGAGACAGTATGGCTTCTACCATCCATTGAACACAATGCCCTTCCTGGGTTCAATAATACATTATTTTTAACTGTATTAAAAAATTTTAAAATTAGATTTTCTTCAGTTGAAATTTTACTTTTTAGCCGATTTTTCTTGACTATCGATAGTAAAGGTATTGACTGCATAGTATATTTTTATTCTAATCAATGAAGAAATTGTAAACGCGGTTGTTTTCAACACTTGAATGCTCTAAGCTCCTAATTAATTACAAACGAGTCATAGATACGACGATTATAAGACATAATTGGACTTATGGAGTAGAGCTTTGGGGCTCCACTAAGCCATCGAATTCCTCTCGTATCCAATCCTTACAATCCAAAATCCTTAATGCTCCTTACTTTGTTACGAATAAACTTATCCATAATGGCCTCAATGTCACATTTGTTACTGGTTTGGCCCAAACCCGATATCAATCCTCTTATGACAAATTTTATTCCCAGTCATTCGTACTAGATTCAAACCTAACTACTGTTTCACTTTCTGATAATCCTCCGAGGTATCTGAAAATAAGATGGCTTCGTGACGATCCAAGTTTTATTTGAGTACAACCAGTGGGTAGTTTCTCTACTTGCCTTTGTCCATGCCATTATGTATCATTCCTTCAATTATATTTACTTGTTGTATTGTTATATTACAATTGTATATTGCAATAAACGCATTTAAAAAAAAACGATTTATACTTTACGGATCTACAAACGAATGAAAAAAATGTATGTTTAGTAAAACTCAATTTGTACTGTCAAAACTCAATTGTGAAATTATATATTTTTTTATGTATTTATTGTCTTTTTTTTACGTCTAAAATGATCGATCTCTTTGATCGATTATTTAGTTGATTGAAATGCGACATTGATATTTATATGACTGCGATGGATCTGTGTCAATTCAAAAGTTTCCTATAACCCATTAATTTCAATAATGAATCATTGTAATGGATTATAGAGAAAACAAATTCTAATCCCAATTCCCATAATTTTTTTTTGAGGATTTGCGTTTAAAGATTCTTAGAATTTAAATATCGGATAAAAAAAGATCCATTTGTCGGTACAATCAACTAATAAGATAATCTCTCTATTATATAAAAACGATTTTAGTGATATGTATTATCGGCGTTGCCTAGCAACGGAGCGATGAATTATTTTTTAGTCTCTATTATTCATTTTATTCTTTATTATATTCCGACATTCACAGCCTTGACAATCATCTTTTTTAATTTATATGAATAATTGCCCAAATGAATCTCTCTATAAGATGAAAAAGTTTTTAGTATATAATCATAGTATATCGTCGCTGTCAAAACAATACCGCCTATGTACATTTTGGGCGATTTTACAGGAGAGAAAAAAACCCGCGCCGAATGTAGACTTGGCAATTTTTTTCAGATTTATCAAAGAGAAGTATTAATAAATCATACTCTGCTATGTTGCTGACCTTAAAACCTGCGTTCCTTATTGTGTAATTCAGCCTGTAGAATGCGTTACCGTTACTAACTCATTTTCATAAAAAGTTGTAGATAGGTGGTATTATTTTGACAGCGACGATATATTATCGATGTTGCCTAGCAACGGATCGAGGAACTACTTTTTCTTCTGTCTTTTGTCATGCAAGATCCATTAATTTATAAATATTTTTAAAAATAAGTAAATCACAAAGCCACTGTGCCTGACTTATTTATGCCGTTCCACTGCTTTCGGAAAAAATGGAAATCATCTATTGGGTCTTTTTCGTTTAATGCACAATTCGGTTATTTAAAAAAAGTAACTGTTATTAAAAAGTAACACGAGATTAATATAAAGTAACTATAATTGTTAACACATTTATGGTTTATTCTAATTTCCAAAATGAAGCGATATCTTCCAATATAACCTCAAAAAGGTCTTTCCCCATATTCCTTTGTCTCCACATAAATTCACAGAGATATGAATCCAACATTGTTCTTCTAGTTCCAGCTTCTATTTTATTTCTTATTTTGGCCGCGGCCCATAACGATTCTATCGACTGTGTGTGCGCTCCAGTTGAAGGATCAACGAAATTTTCAGAATGGTTGACTGTATAATGCTTAAAATCATACCCTTCTATTCTTTCTATAGTGGAATAAGCTTTCCATAAATCTGATATTATAACACTTCCTGGAAGAATACATTCTTTAATGCACGCTATTAAAGTATCTTTGTTCCTGTTGGGCACTGAATATATGAAAGATTTTTTCGCCTCCCTGCAAATTAAGTAGCGAATCAGCACAAACCTCCCTCAAATAATTTTTCCAATTTGTTACTGTTTCTGCAGACATACTCAATTCGTCTTTACAAAATAACGTTGTTGTATATTTCTTGGTCCATGAGTAAATAAAAAGAATTGCATTATTGAGAGGATATTTTGAACCGTTGAACCACGTACCTTCCCTGAGTCCTACTTCCAAAAGACAACTTGCATTGTGACACCGCCATCTGTACCGGTCATCTCTCTTGCGCAACTTCATAGAATGTCCATTCCGGCATAGTTTTTCTTTATGGATGAGGCCTTTTTCTTGTAAGAATGCGATGGTTCGGTCCAAATCTTTAAAATCTTCGTATAACCTTAACATAGCCATTATTAGGTTTTAAACGAAACTAAGAAATGTAGTCATATGTTCTACTGATATGGAGGTTTTAACTATATCACGTGTTACTTTTTAATAACAGTTACTTTTTTTAATAACCGAATTGTGCATTAAACGAAAAAGATCCCATCTATTTACCAAAATAAAACAAGCTACATCTCATTCCAATATTTCGATTTCAGGACCGTTATTTCAATCCAGAGAAATAAGATTGATATTTTTCTTTGAAAGATATACATTTTTTTGTATATAAAACAAACCTAAAATAAGAAATTTATTTTTATTAATTGTTATTTTGATGGTGATTATTTTTAAATATTTTTGAAGAAAAAAGATTTGTCCTGGCCGGGATTCAGGGGTCGTATCTAAGTCAGACAAATAAAGACAAATTTTTTATAGGATCGGTGAAGAGAACGGATTTGTCTAACTTGGATACGACCCCTGGTAGCTGAGTTGTTTAGAGCACTGCAACGGAAATGCAGACGACCAGGGTTCGAATCCCGGCCAGGGCAAATCCTTTCTCTTCAAACCAAAATATATAAAATAAGAAACTTTCATTATTTTATTTAATGGGAAATACTCGATATTTCAAAACAATACTAAGTGAGTAGTCACATTTTAATAGGATGCTACGAAATAATTAATAAACTGAATTTCGATTTCTAGATTAATATAGGGGCACTTCTGATAAAACGTTAAGTACGAGCTCCAGTACAATTAAATTAACATTTGTATAATTTGTTTATCGGGGGGTTGGTGTTTTAAGGAGATTTAAACTAATTAAATAAGAACACAGAACCCGGGTGTGAACCTAATTATATTTCAACAGTAAACAAAGCAATGCAACACTCTGCAACCTCCATTTTCAGAGTCCTTGCACCATTCTCCAATTTATACGGCATTTAATCCATCCTCCACATCCTAATGCTTCTTACTCTTCTAATTTATATTTTCTGACTGAAACTTTTTAGTTATCAACTAGTTTTATAAAAAAATTATTTTATTTTATTTTTTTATTTTCCACATCAGTAGGTGTTTCCCTTGATGTACAGCCATTAAAGTGTTAAAATTTTCCTTGTAGTTCCTACAACACACCATTATTTTTTTAATATGTTAAATTGTTTCATAAATTAATTTAGAAACCAGTTCGTCTTTATTTATTTATTTTTGATAGTTCGAAAACGTGAGATCTCCGGTAAAATTCTCGATTCTCATTTGATAAATGATGACCTAATCATATGGATTCAAAATCAAAGCTATAAGCCAAGTCGTTTGAATGGACACGTAAGATATTTATGAATAACAAACCATTGTGCAATAATTTGAAGTGTTTTTTTCATTGAGTTACTTAAATTTATTGTTTATTTTTTATCGTAACACTTACAGATTTACTTACAATTGTTTATGCAATATAAAACCATTGCAATATCACCTCTCTATTCTTACGAACAATTAGTAAACTGATCCAAAACTAATATTATTCACATATTGTATTGTATTTTATCTGTTGTGACATCAATAAATGCCAAAAACAATACATTAAAAAAATAACATCATCACTTGATTTGATGATTTTCCTCATGACAGATAATCTTTACTAATTAACTAGATTGATTTGAATTAAATTCTTTTGTAATTAAAATCTCGTAGCAATTAAAATCGATAAAGTGCAATTACAAAATCGGAATTTTTATTTAATTTTTTTTTATAGAAATCACTTACCTATTGTTGATAAACCTATGCTATTATATAACGCTAAACAGATTCTATGAAAACGCTAATTTCTGGAACTAACAATTCGATCATATAAATAAGTTTGTAATAGTTGGAATGTTATCTATTTAGGTTTTATGCTTTATATCATATTATGGCGTAAAGCAACGGACAGCACCCATAAACTTCCTCATGTACAGGTGGGAAGATTTAGCATGACCTGTGGCCTCGAGATGCCCAGAACCTACGGAGTGAAATCGAGTGGTGGGGACCCAGTCTTCAGGAACCCCCGTATAGTGTGTTTCGGTGTGTACGCTACGTCCTGAAAACATCAACCCACCCATTTAAGCTAGCGTAATTCCTCCTATCTCTAGCTTCTCAGTTTAGAATATTTCAGTTTCTTTAGTTAAGGTGAGTAATGAGTAAGTTAGCTCTAATCTAACAAAAATGTTCTTGTTGCAGTCAAAACTAGTGCTCGGACAGGGATACCCTTTCGAAGAGCACGAAGTCGAGACAGAAGATGGCTACATCCTCACCCTCCACAGGATACCTTTCGGCAAGAACAACACAGGGAAGATAGGAAGGCCTGTAATAGTCCAACATGGTGTTATGGCCAGTTCAGCTTGCTGGGTTCTCGGAAAGCCTGATCAATCTCTCGGTTAGTTCTCATATTGTTATTTATTGTTCCTGCAACTCTAAGAAGATCCCTAACTGATATACATATTCAAACATTGCAGGTTTCATCATGGCGGATCAAGGCTATGATGTCTGGATGCCCAACAACAGAGGAAACACATACAGTCTCAAACACAAAACTCTCGATTGCAATAATTCTTCTGATAAAAAGAAATATTGGGATTTCAGGTAAACATGAAAAACATTTAGAATTTAATCATTTAGAATCCAAGTTATTTTGGATGAAATATTACCCATACTTCGATGTAGAACTTAACCTTTACGTAGTATGTATGTAAGACCTGGTATATTCCTTAATATATATATATTATGTAGCTATGATACTTGTGTATTAGCTGGTCTGCAGGGACTGTTATCCGCCATTGTTTATAATCTAAACACTGATAATTCTGACTCTGATAACACCTACCTTATTATTTAAATTAAGGTAAATTGTAATATTCAAAATGTAACAATAAAATGCTAATTCTGGAGCCCTCTAGTCACGTTCCTCTTCTTTTATAAAAGTTTTTCGTTCACTCTCGACGAAAACTACTCCATTTCTATCCTTGTCAAAATCCACTCGATGGCGCCATATTGTTATTAATACTCTTGATCCTTATACATTTTAACTTTAATATTTACAATGTAGTAATTTTATATAATTTAGGGTCATCTGTGGTCTAGTGGTTAGCGTAACAAACTACTAAGCCCAAGATCGCAGGTGGCCCTAGGATTTTTTTAAGGGAGTAAAAAATCCTTAGTTACGCCGTCCTTCGAAAGGGACGTTAAACGGGGGTCCCGAGCCTGTACGATGTCAGGTACTCGTTAAAAATCCCTATCCTAATTAAACCTGGGTTGGCAAAATTTAGAGCTCCCACTGTAGCATCATCCGATTAGCCATAGCAGCATAAAGTGACGTAAAATGAACAACTACTTTAATAATTTAGTAATTTTCAATTGTATTTTGCATATTTAGCCCTGAAGATGACCTCCAATGCGGGTCGAAACGTTGGCTCTTTAATAAACATTTCTCTCTATTTGAGGGAAATTTATTGACCTCCACCCGGACCATTTTCTTCCACATATATGTATACAAGGTCAACTATTATCATTCAAGATGTTATTCTGTTCATTTTAAATAGGCAATAACAAAAGTAATAAGACAAAAACACAAAATTAAATTTAATAAACAATACGGAAATTTAAATTAACAAGACAACCTAGCTTCCTCTTCAATTCCCGATAATCCTCCGAGGCGTCTGAGAAGAAGATGGCCACGTGACCTTCTTAGTTGTACATGCGATTTGAGTACTACCAGTGGGTAGTTTCTCTACTTGTCATTTTCACATGTCATTATGTATCGCTTAGCCCATTTACTTGTTATATTACTGTAATATAGTTGTAAATATCAATAAATAAATAATAAAAAAAAAATAATAACAAGACAAAAAACAATACAGAATACAATTTAATAATACAAACACAAATAATTCGAATGAGATGAGTGATAAGAAGAGGTTACACAAGTTAAGGAGGTAGGTTTTCATGCAGACCGGCTAATACACAAGTACCAGAGCTTTTGTCAATTCTTACAACACTGAATAATTTATATAAGTAATTTACAATTATATATGTTGCAGCTTCCATGAGATGGGTTACTACGATCAACCTGCCATCATTGACTTCATCTTGAACAAAACGGATCACCAGAAACTCTTTTACATTGGCCATTCCCAGGGAACGACTCAGTTCTTTGCCTTGATGTCCACGAGGCCGGAATACAACGACAAAGTGATCCACATGTCCGCCCTGGCACCTATTGCCTTCTTGGACAACACCAGGGGAACCTTGAAAGCACTCACCTTCTTTTCAAATACGCTTGCGGTGAGTTGATCTAACACTAATTATAACATTGTGTAATCGGTAAAAGAAAATGTCTCTAATATTTAATATTGGCTAAAATAATTATCAAATATACCAAGACTTAAATAAGCCAGTCAGTGTCGGAACTTCAACAAACACCCAAAAACAAATGGACTAGCTTAATTCAGATGATATCAAAAAATAAAAAAGAATGACTTGATATGGGGTCTTTTATGTCATGTTTTATATATTTAATGGTGTTTTTTAATAAAGCTCATCAATTCTACTGAACTAATTTAATAATGAGCCATTGTCATAAGAGGTGCCAATGGTTTGTGATACCCAAGTTTGGGAGTTGATATTCCAGACCAATCATTAATTCATGTTTATATTTTTATTTTTTACTTACTATCATTATTTATTTTTTTATTACAGAAAGTTGCTAATCTGTTCAGCATTTACAATGTTTTGTCAAGCTCTCCCTTCATAAGAAGTGTCGAAAAACTCTTCTGCAGAACTTTGCCTGTCACGGGTATTATTTGCGAAAACATACTCTTCCTGATAGCTGGTTATGATTCACAAGAAATCGATACTGTACGTATTTATATTCCTTTTTTTTTTTTTTTTTATTCCTTCTATTACCATATGGAGTAATTCAAAGCATGTTTTTATTTTAGTTGAGAATATTATTTTATTTTATTTTTTTGTATTTTCAGACAATGATCCCCATCATTACGACATACACCCCAGCTGGTGCATCCACCAAGCAGTTGGTACACTTTGGTCAAATGGCAAATAATGGTAAATAGTTGTTACCATTAGGTTCACTGCACTACGTACACTAAGTCCAATAAAATTTATAAGTTTAAAGTCTGAAACAACTAAAAACTGCTCGCTGTTTCTGGCTACTTCAGCATTAACTAGGCAAACGCTTCAAGCTCCCAATTAATTACAAAAAACTCATATACATGACTTTTATAAGACCTATTTGGACTTACGGAGTAGAGCTTTGGGGCACCACTAAGCCATCAAATTCCTCTTGTATCCAATCCTTACCATCAAAACTCCTGCTTCTTACCTTGTTACAAATAAAGTCATCCATAATGTCCTTAATGTCCCCTTGGTTGCTGATTTGGCCCGAACCTGATATCATTCCTTTCATGAAAAACTTTATTCTCACTCAAACCCCCAGTTTCAAACCTACCTACCTCTTCAATTCCCGATAATCCTCCAAGATTTCTGAAAATAAGGTGGCCTTTTGAACTTCTATGTTGAATTTTTTATTTGAGTATAGCCAATATGTAGTTTACCTACTTGTCATTTTAACATTTAGATCATTATTAAAAGTTATTATAAAACTGATTACTAATACAACTAACAGTGTACAGTCGTTGGTGAGAAAACTACACTCATTCACATTAATATCTCCATTTCAGGTCAGAAGTTCACTCAGTACAACTACGGATGGTACGATAATTTGGTACGTTACCACCAGCCAAATCCTCCAGAGTACAATGTATCTCTCATCACTACACCAGTCGCACTCCACTATTCACATAACGACTGGATCTCCGGCATTAATGTAAGGCTCTTATTCCATTATCTTCTATTATTATCTATAATAATAATATATAAGTTATAGAATCATTGATGAATAAATCAAATCATTTTAAACTATCGATTATTACAGGATGTACTCAAACTGAAATCGAAACTGCCCCACACTGAAGACGTTCTCGTTCCCTTCTTCTACTTCAACCACCTCGACTTCATGTGGGCCAAAGACGCCTGGACTCTGCTCTACAAGCCCATGTTGGAGATTATTCAGCGATATTGAACAGAGTTCCTAGATTACTGACAGAGTATTCTAGAGCACTGGGCACATACTAAGTTGTATTAGTATGAAAAGAATATATCAGAGCAATGTATGACCAAAACTTTTTTATATACTTAATGATTGAAAGTAATAAAACTTATTTTTGTATTTGTAAATATATGTTCATATTAATGTAAATGCCTTTCTTTTCTTTTTTCAACTGGTAACATAACTTTGAATAGTTATAGCAAATGAATTAACTGCTGGAGAAATGAAACTATATGCACCATAATGAATTTTAATGAAAATAATTGGTAATAATGAATAAATTATGTTAACATAAATGGCAAAAAAAGCATAAACATAACAATCAATGAATTATTTTTATTAATTAGTTAAGATATTTAAAAGAAAGGACCCTCTTCCTCTCCTACCAAAAAAGACAAAACAAGTTTCAATAAAATAAAAATTCTATTTTGTAGTAAAGTTGTGGGTCCTGTTTTTTTTTTTAATTCATTTAACGTCATTTTATGCTACTATTGCTAATCAGACAATACTACAGTAAGAGTCATAAATTTTCCCTATCGAGGTTTAATTAGGATAAGGATTTTTAACGAGTACCTGTCATCGTACAGGCTAGGGACCTCAATTTTCAGTCCCTTCTGAAGATTTTTTACCTTTTTCAGACCAAATATTCTACCTAATACCTTATTTCCAAAACACCTTAAGTCGTTTTTCATCAATCTACTTCAATGGCTAGGATAGGAAATAAATAAGTGAAATAAAAGTATAAATAAAAAATAATTATAGAATACGATGGCTGAACGATGTGGAAGTAAACCTTAAGCTCCTGGAGGTAAGAATATAGAGAAGACCAGTGGAAAATCGGTCAAAGTGGAGGAAAATTGTGAAGAAGGCCAAGACCCTCCATGGAATCCCTTTTCCGTCTTTTTCCACTGTCCAGAACTTATTGTTAGTACATAACTAACTGCATATTTGTGGATTGTAAGATGCATATTTTATGTTTTTTTATTTCATATAAATATTTTCACAGTTCAAAATAAAGGCTTATGTCATGGCTAATGCTTGAGGATATATGTTGTAACACAGTTTGGTAAATAAAGGAATGAAGATAATGATTTATTATTCAATAACTACCAAAAGTAAACGAGTAGATGATTGTCTCAAAACCTCCTGCAGTTAGTTTGCAGTATTAACCGAATAGAAATACTATTTAAGTACTTACAGGGCAATTTTCGTAAATTAAAAAAAAAAAACATACCCTGGTGGGTAACGGATAAAATATTAAAAAATCAACATATCTTTATTATTATATAACAAATACATTTATGTAATATATTTGGCGGCAAACATATAACTCTATATTTACAAATTTGACAAATAGGCAGTTCAAAGCATTCGTTAAAAAATCGAATAGAGCCTAAACCATATAATCTCAATCTTTCTTAATTTTGCAATCATTTTCAAATCTTCGAATGCATAACTTAATCCGGAATTCTAATTATCTTCTTTTAGAATATGTTTTGCTGAGTAATGCAAAAAATGCGAGAACTCTAAAACCAATTATGAGGCCGACGAGAGCGAAGTAATCACCAAGATAGTTGTCCTGGAAATAATCATATTTTATGATGAAAATTACATGATTATATCATTTTCTATGTATAAAAAATAATTATACTTTTATATACCTCACTGAAATTGTAAGTTTCCAAAATGACATGACCGTCCCTGGGACATGTAGTATTCGACCTGGTACAAGAGATTTTTTCGACGCCTTCCCATTGGTTGATAAGCAAAGCCTCATTGCCATACTTAAACCATGAAAGTTGACTTAGCCATTTGAAGTATGGTGGAACGGATCTAGTAATAAAGCAAATTAATTTTAATATTTATATGATACTTTCAATAATAATTAATTACATCATAAAATAAGCTTCTTCGCTTATACAGTAGAACACTGCTCAGGTGTCACATATGGCAAAGAAAAAAAGAAAATGGCATAATAAATAAATTTTCTGAGTTGACTAGTTTCAAAATTTATTCTATCATTTGAACAAAATATTTAATCTACAGGATACAGTAAAGTGAAGAGATTATACTGCCCTCTAACATTATTTTAAAAAATGAACAGACTATCTACTGATGGTGTTTTACTTTCTATCTAATAAACAAGTTAAATTAATATTAATGGATTTTTTTTATGTACTCCAGATAAACCGTTCCTTTCCCTTAACTGCCAATATTGTTCTCTAGCACAAAGAACTAGGCTTTTACCTTTAAAATGATTTTTTTATTTCATAAAATATTCAAATTTATACCACTAGGAGATTTCAGTTCATTGCACCATATTTATATCACTATTTTTGGAACCTCATCTGAAATCTTGTTTATAAAAAATAAATTTTCCAGCAGATTACATATAGTAAAACTAAAGGCTGATCCTTATCAACTCGCTATCTCAAAACACGATAATATTAATAGTTGACAAAATATTTTTCACAAACTACATAACAGATGAGCATCAAATATTTGAATAAAAAATAAATAAATAAGTGTAATGCACTAAAAGCTCCTTCTGATTTCGATAAAAATATATTTTGAAATAATTTTATAAATGTTATTTTCACAGTAGAAACCTGAAGAGGCGGATTGGTTCTGAGTCCTCAACTATATCTTAGCAATAATCTGACTCTGAAAGAAATTTGGTGCATTCTGTTTTCATAGATGGCAGAAAATGTCTCAAAATACAGCAACACCAAATTAGACTCAGAGAAAAAACAGCTGATAAAATGACATCAATAATAAATGTATTGAGACTGATAAAATAAATTATTTTATTAGATAACACAGGTCTGCAAAAAAACCTTTTTCAAAAATTGTTTTGATTTAGTTAACTGATCTTTATGTAGTTTTTTGTGCTGATTTCAAAAATTACATTGGTTTTTTCTATTACGTAAGGCTTGCCTACAAAATAAACCTAAAGTTTTTGGAAAAAGTACAAAAAACGCAAAATTTTGGATTTGTTTTTATTATTTTAACATGAAGTAAAAGCAAAAAAAAATTAACGATACCTAGCTAAAATGACCATAAAAGTGATGCACATGTCTTTCAACATTTTTAACGCCAGGAATAAGAGCCTTTCTGATTGGCTACGTCTCCTTGACATAGTGTTGTTTCCTATCACGGCTATCCCATTCACAGAGGAAACATGGAAACTTTGTGTAACCACTTTGTTGAGCTAGTAACATGGAAACAACTTTCAAATCCCCACAAGTGGTCAGAGTAGCAGAATTTATTAAGAACAAAATCAAGATTTTTGTAGCATTCTTTCAAATGGACTGAGTGTCTAACAGGGACAGTAGCATATCGGTTACCATTGTGAAGAAGTACAGCTTTCAAACTCCTTTTTAATGAATCAAATAAGAAATGTTCAGGTGAAATTTGTGACTAGAGGTGATGGAATTTTTTCACTATTTTTTCCGTAATCAGCACAAAAAATACTGTTAAACCCACTAGTTAAATATGCTACAATTTTTTCATCCCAGACCTGTGTAATTGGCCTACTATTTAGTATTCAAATTGTGTGATAGTTTCATTTTTGTTTCTACAGAAATGCAGCCTATTAAACAATGTATATTTTTTTTTTACTTTTAGTGTCGGAAAATAAATACTTAATGCAATTTTTATTTACAACTTATGAACAAATAACAAGACAAAATTGTAGTAATTTAATAGCTCATTATGCTTACCCAGCATTGAGGAAGAAACCTCCAAACAGTAAGAATGGGATTATTACAGGAGGCCCAATAGACAATGCCACTGATATGCTCGAGCTGATGCAAGATATAAAGTATCCTGTAATCATAATTTAACATAGCTTTAAATAAAAAGGAATTTTACAACTATTACTTTAAATATTTACATCTCAATAAATGAATATAAGTTAAGGTATAAGTGCAAGATACCAAAGCAAAACCTTAAGATTTTTAAACATCAGTAAATGATGTTAAAAAATGATTTAAATGATTTTTAAACATCAGTAAACTTTTTTGTTGATTTAGACAGTAATAGGCCAGACAAAAAATGTCACAGAAATCCAAAGAAGAGACATCAGTTATGATACACTGTGTTCAGAAGTAGGAATTCAAATTTAAATTACCCACTGGTCACAGCTGTCACAACAGGCAAATAAAACTCTTTAAGAGAGTAAAGGGGATGTCCCCCACTTTAGCGGCACTGCCTAGGATTCACTCTGCTGTGAGACTCTGATCCAGAAACATCAAGGAGCCGTTATACTTCTGATATCCGCCACAAGGAACTGTTACTACTCCTAAGTAGAAGAGAAAAGAGAAAGGTGTTTATTGCTCAACTGCATGCTGTCGCCTAGCAACCAGATGATGTCAGATAAATGATAGAATGGAGGTAACGAGTCTCCAGAAGCCAAACTGTAAGTTCCTTCTCATTAAATTATTCTGACTCAACTAACCAGTGATTGCCATGGTTGAGTTTGCCGAGTGTCGCAACTTTAAATTAAAGACAATAGAATCAATTTGCCGTGTCGCCGTGTTTTCTCTTAGGTTTATATAGAATTTTAATATTCAAAAATGTTCTCTTTTCTTATATGACTATTCTTTTTTTTTTCTCTTTAATTTTAAGCTTCATTGTTCTTTTCCTTTTGTATCAAAGTTATTACTTTCTTTTAAAGTTAAGTTAGTATTCTTATATGGTTTAATAAGTTTAATAAACCTATATAAGATAATTTCAGCACCTGGAAAAGTTTAATAAAAAATTTCCCTACACTGCTCATAAATTTTTTTTTTTTTTTTTTTATGTTACTCTAATCAAGGTTAGAACACACTGGCTGACTCTTGATACCAAGATCATGATGAGTACTTTTATATATCCTCACAAATGTTACCGTTTTTTTATTTGTTTTGTTTATTAACAGATTTTAATATAAGTTTTATTTTCTACAAAATTACTTTGTTTGGTCTATACTTAGTAATAGACAGAATGTTCAGATATTCTTGTGATTTTATATTACTTAAGCCCATCTCAAGTTTTACAAGCAAAGAAAGCATAGAATGAAATGTGTTATAGGGAAAAATAAACTAGATAAACAATAAGATATTTCTTAAATTTGAATGAAAGAAGAGTTAAGGGCTGCACAAAGAGAGACCAAATAAAAAACGAATATATACACAAGGAGATAAAAATGTATGCCTTTAAAAATATAAATAATGATTACATATATAGGTGGAACAGCACATTGATAAAATGGCAAATGCAAGACTTCTTAAGAAAATAATTAAAAATAACACCCATGGGACAAGAGAGATTTAGGAAGACCAAGAAAAGATGGTTGTAATAACTTTGTGAAAATCGGAAGTAGCAAGAGCCTAATTTTGGTGAAAATCTTTTATGGCTGTAAAAGAAAGTACCATTTCAAGTGATCAATCATATTAGGAAATATAACTTGAAAAAATAACATCTTACAGTCATGTAAAAGAGAACTTTATAAAACAATGTTTGTGAATAAATATAGCTTAGTTAATTATTAATCACTTTAATTTCAGGATTTCCAAACCATTAAGGTATAAAATTTATCAAAAATAAACTTTATTTAATCATTTATAGATTCCATCTTTTTCTACCCTAATGAACCCCAAATTCGATAAAGATTGTTATTGTTATTGGCTGGTTAGTTGGAATGGAAAATTGTTGTCTTAAAGCTTTGTTTTGTTTGTTTGTGTTCAAAGGAGTAAAAACCTTAGGTCATCAACGCCTGCGGTTTTTCCATAAGATCTTGGTCCATATTGCGGACAGTAGTCGATGTATTTTCAAAAACTGAAACAGCTACGAGACAGCAGCTTCGTTGTCACCAAGTGCCTTCGCTAAATCTGGGACTAGTCCTAATTTATTTATTGTTGACCAGTAATATATACAATCCTCAAAAATGTGTCTAACTGTAAGGTTGGCGTTATAAAGGAAGTTGCAGTTTTGTAATGATATGCAGATGAGTGAGCCAAGTGTGGCCCACCCTCAAGCGACCCACACTCAACCTCCTCTCTATGCTTGTTCCTGTAAGAGGTAGACCATGCTTGCTGTTACGGTTTTTTTTATTAATTTTTAATTTGCTAGGTAGGCTTTATTCCCATGTGGCTTGCCATTTCTCTGATATTTCTATTTTAAGAGGCCTACTTAATTCTGATGGAGTGAGAACTGTGGTGCCTCGGCCAGGTAGCGTAAGTGCCTCTCGAGCTGCCTGATCTCCGAGTCCAATACCCTAAAGGCCAATGTGGCCAGGGATCCATATAAAATATATGGACTTGCCCTGCTCTATGAGTCTTATAAGATGACCTTGAATTCTGATAACAAGAGGATGGTTCGGGTACATATTTTTTAACCTTCTAAGGAGCTTAGCGAATCTGATAATATGACTATTGTCTTCTCATTCAACAAGCAGTAATGTAGGGGTGATGATATCACATGGAGTTCAGCAGTAAAAACAGAAGCTAGTTTATATAGCTTAAATTTGCGAGTTGAGTTGTGAGTTACAAAAGACAAAGCTTTGTTTTTAAACATTCCTATAATATAAAAGCTGAATATTAATTAAGCTGAAAATATTTATAATTTGAGTTAACTTACCAAAAGAGGTTGCAACGTTGCTAACCAAAGTTATGATGAGTGCTGCGGATAAAAACCTGACAAATGCAGGATTAAGACCAACCATGTAGTAGATGACCGAAGTGAAAATAATCGGAACTGCAAGGAACACAGGTACCTCGGCCAAAGTTTTACACAAGAAATAAATATCCGTCCGGTACATCCCGTTCATATGTTCTCTAAGGAATACCGGTAGCTCAGAACAAAACACCTACAAAGAATACATGAATATAGATAAAATACATTAGATCTACTCACAACAGTAATATTAATAAATTAAAATAATAAACACTTAAGGTCAACATCCATTTTATAACACAATACACCAACATCATAGTACAAAGTAGATACTGTGTTATTTTTAAGACAACAGTTGTGCATGGTGGTGATTAGGCTGAGATCGTCCCCAGCCACCAGGTGTTTACCCCCATTAAGAGTACCCACTTTATAGAGGTTGGACTAGCTACAAGGGATTCTCATATATCACAGGGTCAATTAACAGCTGTTAACTGAAAAAATAATATATCCGCTTATGGCAGCCTTGAAGTCAGGACCTAGGGATACGTAACACAGTAACTAAGCACCCTACATACTAAGCAATCCCATTACTCATCTATACCAAATTCCTTTAAACAGATTATTAATAAAACTATTAATGATAATTATTAAATATTTTTATTTGAAAAGAAAAGATATGCCCACGTCACTAGTGTGGTGCTCTGCCAACTGAGCTAACCTGGCCCGCCTCCCGGTCAGGCATATCCTTTCATTTCCTATTAATATTAATATTTTTTATTCAAATGAATTTAATCATGTTTTGATTAATAAAATTGAAAAAAATTAACACTAGGGTCACATTATCAGTTAAAGTCAATATTATGTGTACGATGGGATGAGAAGCACAGGAGTATACGTGACAATTAAATTTTTTTTTTACGTAATGGAACCTCAAATTGTGAAAAGGTATTCAAAATTTATTTTAAATCCACTTTTTCTTGATCACAAAGTTTCCAAAAGAACAAACAAAGTAAACCAAAAGCATTTATATTGTATATATTTTTTTCTTTTATGTTTAAGAGATTTGTGAACTGATTCCAAAACAGTTTACATTTTTCCTTCTTTAAAAATCGGTAAGTCACTAATTTAGTCACTCTTGAAAATTATATATGTAAATAAACCAACAGATGTAAAGGCCAATAACTAGCTGAATTCAGGAAGTAAAAAAAGATTTAGAAAGAAATAACATAAGGGTTGATGACACTGTGGACAGAGAGATTTTTAGAAAGATCTTGAGAATGGAGAGATTAAGCAGGGAAGAGCGATAAAGAAACCTGGGAGGAAGACTTTCAAAGACAGAATGAAGCAGCACAGTAAAAGGATGGAAGAATATTGAAGGAAACAGATGAGAAACTTATGTGGAACCTCATTGAAGCGAAGAAGAATAAGAAACCAATGTATGAATATTTCATATTCATTTTATTCTTTAAAAATTATTAATCATAAAAGTTCTTAATTAAAAAGCCTAATTAAGTTAAAATAATAATAATTCTTCTTACATTAATTACAGCAAAGACGTTTTGAAATGTCATATTCGTAAGACAGATGAATAGCGCACCGTTTATATTCATCACGCCATCCTGATCAAGTTCCTGCCCGAAATATATCACACCAATCATAAGGGCGACCATCTGGAAAAATTAACAAAGAATTATGTAAAAACCTTAGATCTATATTTTATTTTAAATATATTAACTTTATTTATTTTTTAAAACATGAATAAAAAATTAATACTTACAAATGTCTGTAGCATACGGACTTTGATGAGCACCGGCTCCTTCATGACACTCAGCCAAGACCTCCAAAGAACCGCTCGGAACTGAGCGATCCAAGAGGCTTTGTACGGAGACAAACCTTTGCCATTTGACCAGTTGTCTGCCCAAATGCCCCAATTATTCTTTGTACCCTACAATAATCAGTTCTGTGTAGATATGGATTAATTGTTTCAAAAAGACATACAAAAATACTGAGAGTTACAACAGCTAGTTTCTCAACAGATACATGTAGCTCTCAACATTTATAATAGTTGAATTATTATTATTATTTGGCTTAATTATTGTGAAAGATAAGATGATCCAGTAGGTGATCATAAAAAACAAAACAAAGTATTCTCTTATTACCTAATTATAATATATTAAATGTTATGCTGACAATAAAGAAATATTTTAAATTAATAATTAATAAAAACCTGTACCACTATAACCTGTGAACTGGTCTGGGGTTCAGTACATAGTAGAGACTGTACTGTTTCATGGACAACGGTTCAGCAAGGAGGTGACTTGTCCTGGGTCACGCTCAACCACCAGATTTCCCCCCCCCCCTTATTTTGGGTACCCTATTTTTATAATATTTTATAAGGTGTGGCTGGGTGGGCCCCAGGAGGATCCTAGATCCTATATGATCCATCTCCCGCTGCAAACAGGCTAAATAAAACTCATGGTTTGGTGCGGGATTGGAACCAGGATTTCCGGCATGGCAACTCAGTGCTCTACCACTGAGGCCCTCAGCTCCTTAATTAGAAATAATAGAGTATAAATATTAAACATTAATCAATATTTAACCTTACTTGTATAATAAATTAGTTGAAACTTTTATTTATAATAAGTAGTTGCTTACAATTTAAGATTTTGTTTTTTACCTCTACCTGGACCATGTTCTCGTCATTTTGAAATGCATTTTTATTCATCATTATAAATCTTTAACTTATACTAAAAATCTGTGATCAACAACTAATTTCACAATGAACTAAAAATATAATGGAAAACATAAGGAAAACATTACAATAATAAAATAAGAATATGGTTTATATATTAGGATATAGGGAAAATGGTATACTCATATATTCTACATTGATATCATTTCTCTGTTTCATTTATTTTGCTTGAGTTTAATATACTCTCATGGGTGAATTATTATACATTAGTATTTAACTCAAGTTCTGTAAAGGAATACTCATACTAGTTCAGAATTTGTATTTAATGAGAGGATTAAATAATTAACCCATATTAACTAAATGCTTTTTTTTCAATTAATTTACCTATTATTATTATTGTAACAATTACCTGTGTTGCAAGTTCTGCTTGTAATATCATTTTCTCTCCGATGTCTGAGTTCTTATAGGAATCACACACCATTTCAATCATATTCCTACATGTTTCTTCTCGTGTGGGAACGACGGCCAGTAATTGAATAAAGAAATCTGCTGGGTTATAGTTACTTGGGCAAGCTGCGCCCATCCTGTTGAAAACCAAAACATCAGCGCTTACAAATTGGAATTAATTGAAAGTATATTAACTTAATAAGTGAAAATATATTAATTTTCTTAATTGCATTTTTAATGAATAAAAACAAATATTAATTACCATTAAAAAAATATTAGAAAATTTAACCACATATAAAAAAAAGAAATCTTACGTTTTAAAGAATTCATTTGCTTCTGTTGGTGTTCCTAAAAATGCCATTTTTCCTTCAGCCATTAAAAGTACCTTATCAAACATACCATAAACCTAAAAAATACCATCAAATGATAATCAATGATTTAAAAACAGATGTACATAACAAAAATTCTCATGAAATTGGTAAACATTTCGCAATGGTCAATCCACTTGAAATCACCCAGTTTGAATTAATTATTAGACATTATCAGACCCAGTTAGACATTATTGATTATTTTTTTTTTTTTTTAAACCAGTTATTCTTTATCATTTGATGAATTCAAAACCATGGGTGAAACATTTTTCAGGCTCATACATTTCTTTTTTTTCCAGCTATCTTAATTTACCACCCATCTGAAAACCAATTCGGGGAAATGATTCTAACTCTTATAAATTTGCAGATATAAAAATGAAATTAAATTTAAACTATGATATAAGGATGGGTTCAACATTCATGAAAAAAAAAATGGTATGATATTTACCGAAATAAATCCACAAAATTATTTCTCATATTATGAAAAAAAATGTTTTGTTTCTTTTAAAAACTTGATTTCCAAAATACATATTCTAGCTCCGATTAAAGTTAAAAGATTTTCCTGCAGAATTTTTTTATTAGTTCATACGTTTGGCCAAGACAAGTGGTTTAGCTAATTTATATTAAGGTCTCTGTAAAAATACATTACTATAGTTTAAGAACCATTTTTCCTTGTAAACAGAAGTAACAAATAAGTGTTATATAACAAAACAACCAATTTTCAATTTTTTTTTCTACTTTTTAAAAAGCTATTTGTAACTTGTTTAGCATGAGTAGTAGTCTTCAAGATATTCTTAAAGTTTTCGGAAGGGCAGACATCTAATTTGACTTAAAATGCCATACATTTTCATAATTACATTTAATGTTCTAAAATGAGAACCCTATTTTGGCCTTTACTTTAGGTTTAGCAGATGTTATCTGCAAAAAAAAAATACTGCTTAGACCATTAAAAGGAGTAGAGCTGATATAATTTATATAGAACTCCCTGAAGTAAAAAACAATACATTAAAATAGTTTAAGAACTATTTCTTCTAATTATCCTGTGGCTATAAATACGCATTATATACAAATCTTACACAATTAAATGTTTTAGATGCAAACAATATTCAGTGACTACTTTAAAAATCTATGATATAGGGCCTGAGTATCCTGGCCTGAGTTCCCACTTAAATCTTAGTAGAAGAAATTCAGGTTACCTCTGATGATGGTTGATGAATTGTACAAATGACAGTTTTCCCTTTTTCGGCAAGAGATTTCAATACAGTTATTACGTTCTGAGCCATAAAAGAATCTAATCCGGACGTGGGCTCATCACAAAACATTAATGGTGGATCCGTCAGCACCTATAAAGAAATAATTCAATCAAATGTAAAGTAATATAAATAATTAATTAACACAACAAAAATAATTACGTTATTTCGCTTACCTCAGAAGCAAAAGATAGTCTTTTCATTTCTCCTCCTGATATTCCCTTAAGTTTTCCAGGTACGCCGATGATAGTGTTTTGGCATCTACTGAGAGTCAACTAGAATTTTAATAAACAAGACATTAATTCTACAATATACAATAAACAAAAATAAACAAATCATATTCAACACTGATAATCTTAATAGACAGAAAGCCTAGATTACTACAATGAAGATAAAACCAAGCTAACACATATAGATAATTTTCTAAGACTCAGGGAATCTTAAAATGTATATTTTTTATAAAAACTGGATTTTAAAATTATTCATAATCACAATACCTTCCTTAACTATCTGGTTTATAAACAGGTAACAGGCAGTAAGAAAGAGAAATTAATAATTATTAACAATATAACTTGTTCAACATCTTTAGAAAGGTATGGAGCAAGATATAGATTAATAGTTTCAACAAGACATACAAAAAAAATAAAGTTCTTTAAGTCGATAAATATTATAAAGAGAAGATAAAAGGTATTATAACAAGTTATAACAACTGATTTTCATTGGATATATGAAACTCTGAACTTTGATAATAGTTGAATTATTATTATTTGACTTAATTACTGTGAAAATAAGATGGTCCAGTGGGTGAAGGTAAAAAAAAATAAATTCTCATATCATCTAATTATAATAAAAGTTTTGTTAACACAAAAGATATAATTTTTTTCAAATTATTAATGAATAATATAGTATACAATTAAATTTTTAATTCATTAACAATAGCTAATAAAGGATATGTACATCCTCTCTTGTCGAGATAGAAAAGAGAAAAAGGATAACTTTAGGAATGTGGTACATATTTTCTCAACAGATGGCTTGCATCCATTATCTATTTATTTTTCTGAATTATATGTTTGTTTTAGCTTCATTTCTGTTTATTTATTTTGAACATTTAACACCAAAAAATAATCCTCACACCACACAGCGGTAGAAGAGGGAAGGATTATGATGATGATGAAAAAAAAAATAGCCAGAAAGTAATTATAAATTTAAAATAAATTAAAAATTCTAAATAAATAGTGAAAAATATTTTAATTAAAATTTACTTCAATCCATTCAGATAATCTACAAACCTCAGTAATAACTTCTTCTACTCGAGCCATTCTCGTTTCAAGTGGGATATGTCGATCCATTCTTACAAGTGCCTGAAACATTTTTGTTAGTAAGAATATATTTAAATTATGCAATCTCATAGGTTTTTTTTTTTCAAAATTTGTATCATGGTATTAGAAAAAACAAGAACAAGAACTGTATCACTACTACCCACAAAAGGTCTTGGGTTCATTACGCGGTAGGGACTGTGCTGTTTCAAGGACAATTGTTGTGCAGGAAGATTATTTGTTTGAGATCACCCTCAACCGCCAGATTGTTCCACAATTAAGGGTAGCCACATTATAGAGGCTAGGTATAAGATGCCCAGGAGAGTCTGGAAATCCAATAGGATCAATTTGTGGCGGTTAGCAGATTGAATAATCTATTTTCCGCAACTGGATTTGAATCCAGGACCTTGAGCATGGTAACTCACCCCTCTACACACTTAGCTCCATCTCTGTATCATATTATTAGTCTGCCTTAATCATAAAACAAATTAAAGTAAAATGTTACTGGTCTTGAAGCAGAATTACTACACAATTAAAGAAAAAAATCTGATTCCTTTATGTTATGAATGTCGATTGACTGAACGTTGTAACCTTTGGCCTTCAAGCAAATAATAATTCAATAACAGCAAATATATTTCCAATTTGTAAATTATAAAATTCAAGGCCCTCTTGGCCAGTTTATTGAATATAATTTAAATATTCAACTGGGGCTGGAGAATGAGTTTAAACAATTCGGAAGGTTATATTTCTGGTTGATAAATTAATATCTAAGTTCTTTCCCTTTCAAATAATATATATCATTATAAATTTCACTTTTACTCTATTATTAATTCATTTAACATGAATAAAAATATAATAATGCACGTAAACCCCTGATCTCAAGATGAGAACTAGCTAACATATTATAAAAGCACCAGTGCCAATCAATCAAAATTATACTAGTTTTGCCATGTTGTTTTTTGGAAAATAATTTTAATTTCATAAGCAGTTTAATTTTGTATCATTAAATATTAAAAAATACTGACCTGAAATATTAGATGTTCTCGAACTGTGAGTGTTCCTATGAAGAGATCATCCTGCTGTACGTAGGCGGAAAGGGAGCTCAATGTTTTAGCATTGACAGGGATACCGTTAAGGGCTCTACGTCCAGTTACTTCAACAGAAGCCGGTGACCTTTAGGGAAATTTATTATTTAAAAATGCACCTCAAGCAAAATAAGCAAACAAATGTAATTAATTCCTAGAAACATTTGATTTTCACTTTCAGAACAATTCATTGGTTTTCTTTAATTTTGAAATTTAGTCTCTTACTGTAAAATTTTCTGAAATAATAAATAAGTTTTAATTTTTGCTCAACAAACAATCATCGTTATATTTACTTGTTTAAAATTTAAAAAGTAATTTTCAAATCAACCATTACAAGAAGTTTGAAACAAATTCAAATCAATATTTAACATTAGTTATAATATTATAAACATTTTGATTCACTGATTAGCAAACTTTATATTCAGAATTTTAGGGATTAATTAAATAAAAATCTCTTAAAAGAGAAGTTGGTGGGAATGCAATCAATGAAGAATAATGTACTGATAATTGTTACTTGTTTTTAATCATATGCCTATGTTTCAGCTTATATTACGGGTGTTTTACAGAACTAAATAATAAATACCGGTACAGAAAAATCAAAAGTTGGAATGTGGAAACAAAATAGTTATTATTATGTTCTGTAAAAATATATCAAATACAATGAACCTACATAAAATAAAAATAATTCAATATACAGAAATATTTATGCTAAGTAAGAAAACTTAAAGTAATAACTGAAATTACAAGAATTTGAATAATAAGAAAAGTTTGTTAGAATTTATATAAGATAAGTTGAAGTATATAAAAATAAAGAAGCATATTAACAATGTATGGCATTTATAAAGAGTACTGGGCAGAGAGAAAGTTATGGAATAAACATTAATGATTAATCCTCAGTACACCAAATTTGGGTGAAACTAAGTTTAGGAGGTATAAAAGTTAGACTATTCCAAAGTGAAATATGGTAAAACCTATTGAGAGGAGTTAATTCCTATTGAGGAGGAATCTGTATACAGAATAAAATTTAAGTAATTAGTTTATTTTACACAGCACGAAAATGAATGGGGATATTGATAATTTTGCAGTATATATTTTACCTATAATTTATATTATAATGGCCATTTTTACACTTTACAATATTTAATGTAATATAATTTATAATAAATATTAATGCTTTTATAATAAAAATAATATTAATATGCTAGACAAAGTAAACACTACAAAATTAGCAATATCTCTTTTCATTTTTGTGCAGTATATTTTAAAAACATGGTTGAATACATCTATCAAAATTTATTGGATATTTGTTGAATTTATTCATACTGGTGCGTCTGGGTGACAAAATAGAACAGTAGGTTATTAACGTAAATAAATAAATTAAAACTGGTAAGGGACAGAGAGATAGAATAGTCTTGATTATACAAGGAGTTGCCAAAATATAATAACTTAAAAATATGTTCCACTTATTTTTTTCTTCATTAATAACTTTATCAATCAATTTCTCCTTAAATCCCTTACATAACCAAATACACTCACACCAAGATAAAGAATTATCTTTAATTCGTGAGTTAATAATTACCTGAAGTTTAGAGTATTTAGTAATGTTGTTTTTCCAGCACCAGAAGATCCCATGAGTGCCATGAGTTCTCCAGGAAGAGCCATTCCCGTAACTGAAATTAAAATTGATGGATTTCTTGAAATATATTTCTTTATTGTTAAACAAATAATTTAACAATTTAAAGAATTAATCAGTTGTAAAAATCTGAACTCTAATAAGAAAAATAGATAATATTTCCTACACCATTTTCGGTAGTACCAATTGCTTATTCTTCAATTGAGAGTGAATACAATTCTTCCAGTTTTTGGAACAGAATCTTCTAATTAACTTTTCTAAAAAAATTCAATGCTAAATTTTAATCTTTACCATTTTTTAGAATGTGCTTCTTATTGAATCTCTCTGTATTTCGGCATAACAATTTACTTATAATCTTCCTTTTCTTTGGTTCTCCCCGGCCATAGACATTTATCCCTGACCAAGTGTAAGTAAGGCTTTCCGTAGGATATAATTGAACTCCTTCTTTAGGTTTCTTTACAGGGTCTAGAAGTAATCCATTCTCAGCATTAGATGATCTCTAAAAAATTAAATAGATACTGTTAAATTACTTAATTTTTATACATCATTAAATATATATATACACTTATAATTAAATTAGCATTAAAATTTTGCTATACTTCAGCATAGATCCTCCAAAATGTTGGGCTCAAGATCATTGTACCTTATGTGATGGTAAAGCAAAAGTAATGAATAATAAAGTAAAGGAACTGATAATGATCACTTCTTTCCATCACTCCAGTTCAAGGACGGATCCAGGATTTTTTTCTGGGGGGGGGGCACAACCGGCAGACGGGAAAATAAAATCAACAATAACTTACAAATAAACTTGTAGTATCTATAGAAAGATTTCAAAGGCTTATTAAAATATCAAAACAATAGTTTCACTCAAGGCACGTGCCCCCGTGCCCCTCCCCCTGAATGCTCCAGTTTTTAACGCATATAACATTTACTTTAGTTTGCATTTTGTAACATTTACTGTTTACAAATATTTCAATATACTTATTAATAAATCTTTTTGAATTAACTGATTTCAATAAAGCCTCTACAATAACCATAGCATTAAATAATTTTACATTGGAAATTGTATATAAATGTGCATTATCCTATAGGTAATGTGTATTTATACAGGAATTATGTAGTAATAATATAAGTACCTATTATAATATGTTACCTTTAATTAATATTTGTATTGCCTATACAGTAATATATATTATACACTAATATGATAATAGGTTTATAATATACTAATGAGATTTTTCTTTTAATATATGATTGGCAATTGCCTATATGCAGCTGAAAAATTGAAAAAAGGTAAATTGAAAGAATTTGTGGAATAATTCATGAAAAGGGTTTAAAAATTAAGTGACTTAATATTTCTTTTATCAAGCTAAAAATCTTCTAACTAATTGAAATATTATTTCATATCCAATTATATGATTTTAATTCCCCTTTTATTTAATTACAATATTCCCAAAAAGGTATATATTTAAAAACAATACTTATAACTAATGGATTGTTATCAATTAGTAATAGGTATCCAACATTTGCAAATCCTTTATTATTAAAAGTTCATTAACAATTAAATAATTAAAAGAGTTTATTTGATAAGAATTTACAAATCTCAAAATTTCACAATTTTTAATTATTAAATTGTATACGATTTCGTTAATATCATTGTTAAACAACAAAAAATATTTACGTGGTTGGTTAATACTTTGTTTTAATGATTTATGTAAATGTTAATATTCATAATCTATACTTATGTTATTTTTTGGGAGGATAAAGTGAACATAGCCCAAATAAGTAACTGTAGATTTCAGTTTGTTCGTTACGTAACTCTGTTTTTTGTTACTTATATAACCGGCGTCTCCATCTTTGTCACACCCAGTTCAAGTAGAAGGAGGTTAGTTCACATTTCATGATACTCTGTATCTACCTCTTTGGCTTTAATTTAATCCTAATTATTTCAAAACTTAATTAACTTGATTTAATAATTATTGTTTTTATTTATTAGCGTCAGAAAATGTTATATGCATTCAATTATTTGAGATTGATAGAGTAGTTATCAGCTAGTGTCGATTTGTCTTAAGTGCCATTTTTTCTTAAATTCTTTATATATTAATGTTATTAATTAAAGAAAAGTAATAACTATAAAATCAAATAATATTTTTATCCAATAGTTCTATTTTTAATAACTTATTTCATTATTTATCACTATCGAAATGAATTAGTAAGCTACTATCGATTTATGCCAAGCTGTGGAGATGCTTGTAAATGGCGGCGCTTCGCTGTAGTTAGTCGAGTTGGTGGCGTTGTTTTGTTTACTTGTTCAAGTGCAGTGGTGTTATTGCAAGTATTTTGAAGTTATAACAATTTTAACTAGTGCATACTACTCAGCTCAGTGTAAGTGCATTTTTTTCAGTTGTAAGTTTTTTACCCATAATTTTATACAGAAAACATGACCACTTTTAAGATCAACGACTTAGTTTGGGCTAAGATGAAAGGCTTCCCACCATGGCCTGGCGTTATTACTGAACCTACAAAAGAGTTGAAAGCAGTGGTTAAAAAGACTGGTGTTCATCACTGTATCTTCTTTTTTGGTAGCAACAATTACAGTTGGATAGAAGCAAGTAATCTCAAACCTTACAATGCTTTCAAAGACGAATTGAAAAATGCTAACAAGTCATCCTCCTTTAAAGCAGCCTGTGAAGAAATTGAGAAATATATCGAGAAGGGTCCAAGTGCTGTTTTCTCTCCACCAGCTGAAGAAGATGCTTTTGACAAATTAGTCGGGTCAACTGAATCAACCCCAACCACTGAAAAAACAAAATCACCCAAGAAACTTAAAGGAATTCTTAAAAAGTCGTCTTTGACACCAACCGCTAAGAAATCTCCTGTTCCATCTTTAAATAAGAAAGATGAAGAAACGAAATCAAGTGCTCAAAAAAGAACCAAAACCCCGAAGAAAGAAACTAGTCCAGTCTTTCCAAAGAAACGATCGAGCACCGACACGAGTATTGAGATGAAACCAAAACGAAGGTACATGAGTTATATAGATCCTGATTCAACCCTACCGGATTCTCAAGAAGAAACTTCAATACATTCTTTTACTCCAACTTACAGGAAAAGTCCTGGTGCTAATCTTCTCCACCGGCCTCCAAACATAAGTAAGCCTGTTAATCCACCCTTAAATTTAGAGAGTGTATCGGAAACTCTTCTTCTGAAGAATATAGAGCCATCTACTTTGAGTTTTGGTTTCCTCGGGCTTGGCATAATGGGTTCTGGTATAGTGAAGAATTTATTAAACTCGAAACATACAGTGGTAGTTTGGAACAGATCTCCTGAAAAAAGTGTCGAGTTTAAAAAAGCTGGTGCGGAAGTAGCCTTAACCCCCAGCGATGTTGTTTCTTCTGCTGATGTTACATTCTGTTGTGTATCAGATATACATGCTGCAAAAGAAATGGTATTTGGCAATTGTGGTGCTCTTATGGAAATGGGACCAGGCAAATCTTACGTTGAAATGACAGGTATCGATACTGAAGCTTCCCTCGATATTGCAGAAGCGATAACATCCAGGGGCGGGAGATATCTCGAGGTGAGATTGCACGGTAGTAAAAAAGAGGCTGAGGAGGGCTCTCTGATAGTTATGGCTGCTGGAGACCGAGCACTTTATTCAGATTGCGAATCTTGTTTTCAAGCTTTTGGGAAGAAATCGTTTTACCTCGGCGAAGCCGGAAATGCCACTAAGATGAATTTAGTTTTGCAGTTAATGTCTGGTATTACTTTAGCTGGTTTGGCCGAAAGTATGGCTCTTGCAGACAGGTCCGGGCTTTCTCAGGTGGAATTATTAAACATATTAAAGATGTCGAATTTAAATTGTGCTTATATCCTAGATAAATGCACAGCTATGCATGAATGTAATTATAGAACCAATATGGCATTATCACATCTTCAGAAGGATGTGAAATTAGCCTTGAATCTTGGAGACAGCCTGGAGCAACCACTGCCATTGGGGGCCACAACAAATGAACACTTTAAGCATGCCAAAAAACTAGGATATGGAGATCATGACGCCTCAGCGATATTTGTTGGAGCAAGGTTTTAATTTATTTAACCATCTTTTTAATTTGTAAATTTTTAATCGTTTAAGCCTTTGTATTTTTACAAAGGAGGATAAGATTTGTTACTATTCTTGTTATATAAATATGAAAGAAATTATTTTTATCAGACTGTAAAAGTAAAATTTTAATTTTCATGACCAGTTGTAATTGAGAATATATCAGTATTTTGTAATTATTTTAAATGTACATTCTCCTTTTATTTGTCATTTTTATCACCTTTGTGAAGAGAACTGAAATTATATGATTTCATTTTTATTTATATGATTGCCTGTGTTTTGATTTTTTAGTTATATACTTTTTTCTCAGTTTATTGTGAAAGAGTTGTATTGTCATTATTTTTTCAATATTATTTATTATTTATGTATATGTATAGACAACTGCTTAATAGTTTCCAAAATTTATTAAGACAGTGTATTTTGATATTTTGTAGAAGATAAGATAAATATAATTTTTAATTTCTTCAGAAATCAAATTTGAGAAACACATTTTTTTTTATTTAAAGAAGTAGTATACACACTGCATGAGCAATTTTTTATATAATTGTGTTTTAAGAAAAAAAAAAGAAATTGAAGGCTTAATGGTAGATAACAGAGTGTTATTCCTAAAATATCTTCTATTTTTGGAATAACTCCGAACATATTCTCATAAAATAATTTATTTTATTAGTTCTCAGGTCATTTACCATTTCTAGTCTTCGATTGATAAATACTTTTAGTTTCTGGCACTATTGTAATTATTCTTTCATTTTAGTTTTTTTTTTTTTTTCTGTAACTATAGAAGATTTATCAACATTTAAACTTCTCTGTAAAAACCATAGAATAAGTATTCTGTCTAATCTTTGAACGCTGTAATTAAACAAAGAATGGTTAGTAGACTTCTTCGTTTAATTGTTGCTTTTAATATTTCTGTTTGTGGCAGTAAAATGTTATGTGAATATATATATATATAGTTAAATATTTAAAGAGATTTTAAAAAATGTTACTGTTCTTAAGTTGCATTTTTTATTCTTTGTATATTTCAGAAATATGTGTTGACCAAATAATTTTAACAGATAATGTGTTGTAACTTCACTTTCTCTCTGTCTTGAACTCTGATGAATATATAAATAAGTGATGTATTTTGAATTTTGATGGATATATAAATAAATGATTAATTTTTTCTTTTTCAATTATGCGCTTTCCTGAAACTTCTTATATTATTTATCAAGGATTTTGAAACTTTAAAACTATTTATATGAAAACATATTTAATAAGGAAGGAAATAGTTGGGGGTGCAGTCATATTAAACACCAAAGAAGTGAGTACTTCTTCTGGGCTAAAAAGAAAAACAGACAAAACAACAACTATAAAAATACATTGCAGTGCCAAGTAAATGATAATATTAAAAAAAAAAATATGTAGAGTAATAGAAATTTAGAACAAAAAAGTGAGGGATATATATGAATATAAATATTACAGAGTAAGTGTACAGAAAGGTGGTGATGTAAAAATGTACAAAGATAAAAGACGGAAGTAAACAGAAAGTTTACAAAAAGAAAAAATATAAACATCCGAGGTGAGATGTAACAAAACGTCGGCACAAAATAAAATACGTACCCACTTATTTGGTGTTTAATATGACTGCACCCCCAACTATTTCCTTCTTTATTCAGATCTTCCAGTCAACTATCTCCTTGCATACAAGAAAACATATTTAGCTTTGAAAGAATGTTTAGTTAATCTGTGTTGGCTTGATATAAAATTATATACAAAGTTATGAGCTATAACAATGTGAATTTAAAGATGTTCTTTTACAGGAAGGATGTAGGGTTTTTCCCAGTTATCAATTTATTAAAATGTTTGTATTATTATGAAATGTATTAACTGACTAGCCCTGAAGAAACTCACAAGATGAGCGAAAGCATGGTAAATAGCACCGACATGACATGGTCCATCCCAGAAGAAGAATATCAACGACCGTGGAAGCCTACATGTACAATATTAAGATTATTCCTAATCCGTTATAAACAATTTGTGATCTGAAACCTCTATTTACTCTCGTATAAAATTTTGAAAATGTTCTGATTGGTTACCTTTAAAGTACAGATATCACTTCTTCAAAAGAACAATGACATAGCTCAAAAATTAGCATTTTTGAGTCAAGCCTTCAGCCGGAATTGTATTGGAGGAAGCTGGAACGACATCTGATGTTCTATTTCTAACATTTTTCTAATAAAGCCATATTTCGAGTTGTTCAAACCGGAATTTTTATGGCAATAATGGCATAAGGTAAAATCAGCAAAGCATTTCAATTCTTAAATTCTAATGGTTAATATTAGAATTTCAATACCATCATTAGAATAGGAATGCTTTGTTTTACCAATAACCAAATTTTTATGTTTTCAACTCACATGCAACTGTCAAATACCTCTATTGAAAAATTATAACATTGTTATTTTGAAGAAACAATACAGTATCTCCCCATAGGTGGTTTTAAATTTTCATTTTTTTTTTTATTAGGCTCATTTAACTATTCTGATTATTATTATTGAAATAAAAAACATTTAGCCAAATGATTTTGTTGTGATGGCGCAATTGGATCAACTAATTGAATTAAATTTGCCAATTAATTAATGAATGTGTAATGAAATAAGTACTTTTTCAGATAACTGCAGATTTCATAATTGAAGTAAGAAATAATTTTATGAAAAAGGTGTTCTATAAAAGTTGAAATGTATCAATATTACGACCTACATCTTTACAAACATGATATATCCAGAAAATGGTATACATTTTTACAAAGTAAATAAAAATACATGAAGTTGAAAGCGTTAATAAAAGGGTCAATTTCAGGGCCGAGAGATCAGCACCACATATATCAAGTTTCCCAGTTCACAAGGAAATTCTTAATGAAAAATTAATAAATATAATTACTTTAAATTTCTCTTTATTGTATTATGTATTGATTTTGTTTTATTTTTAGTGATTTGGTATAACTCTATTGATCTGATCTTATAAAAACTTGTCTAATTCATCATAGTTTTAATTTTTTTTCACGATTTCTTTTTTTGTATGATGTTAATATTTGTCATTATCTTAATTATCATGTTATTATATTGGTTATTTAGTATTCACGAAAGCCTCCAATGTGGATCGAAGCATTGTTCATTAATCGGTCATGCATTAGCATATGTACTTTAATAATTTATAGTACCTACCAATAATTATTCGGGCGACCTGTGGTCTAGTGGTTGGCATAACAAACTACTAAGCCCAAGATCACAGATTCGTAGCTTGGCAGGTAGCCCTGTGATTTTTTGAGGGAAGTAAAAAATCCTTGGTTTTGCCGTTGTTCGGAAGGGACGTTAAACAGAGGTCCCAAGCCTGTATGATGTGAGCTACTCTTTAAAAATCTCTATCCTAATTAAACCTGGATAGGCAAAATTTAGAGCTCCCAATGTAGCATTGTCCGATTAGCCATAGTAGCATAAAGTGACGTTTAACGAACAAACAACCCGAAAGGTTTTAATTAAATTAAATAAATCTTATTTTTATTTTTTATTAATCATGGGACTATGTACGATTATTATAGAGGTTATTGTTATTTTAAATCTAAAGAATATTTAGCCATTGGTTTTTGGAAACTTTATTAATAAATAGGTCAACATCTGATTTGCCACTTATTTAAAATTCCACATAAATGTTATTACATTACTTCAACCTATTAATACTTTATTGTATCTCAAAAAAAAAAAGAATGTAAATTTCAATAACTCATTTCTTTTATAAACAGTTCAATTTGAGATGTTCTTGACTCAGTTTTATTCTAAACAAAACCTTCTTTCTTCACTTGTTATATGAGACAGAACTAGATTGTTTATCTTGAACCTTCCCTTCTCTCCCAACTAATCAGAGCTCTTTTGTTTTGACTACAATTATCTTTTATTTACATTTTTTTCTAAAGAGATAATAAATGTATTGTCTGTATTCAAATTACAAAGGGAAAACAATTTTATTTATATTCATTGGGTTGAAGTAATTTCCACACAATGACTTCATTTTATGGGATTATTATTTGAACAATTCATTTATACATTAACCACATTACTTTTGTACATTTGTTGTCACTCTCCAATTCTTCTGTGGCTTTATGTGTTAGTTGTTTTTTTAAAAATCTTTTATTGTATGTTATATAGATGTTTATTAGGACTACTATTTCTTGAAATATGTTTTTAACTTGTAAAAATATTTCTTTCTCCTTTCATCTCCAGTAATTGATTATCAATTTCCTTTATAGTTTATATTCAATTTTTTTCAACTACTATTAGTACTCGAAAAATTGTAGTACTTTTGAGATGGCCATGTTGGAAATTCAGTAATAATTTCATCTCTCTTTATATAAAAAAGTTTTTAGTGATTACCGTGCAATAATAAAAATGTGTCATCAAAAATAGAGTTTATCTGATTGTCAGATTATATTGTATCTCATATGATTGTGAAAAAAAGGCACTAAATTGAAACACAAATTAAAATGTGATGAAGGCATGAATTTGTTTTTCCTGCTTACACTGTATAGAAGAAGAAAGCAATCTGAACTACAGAATAAGGACTTTAGGGCCTGTGTGTGAAAACGGTGTATGGAGATTGAGAAAAAGCACTGAGCTTACGCATCTCTATAAAGACCAGGATATTATGCAGTTTATAAAATCTGGATAACTGAGATGGCAGGGCATATTACAAGAATAAAAGGCAACTAAATCCTAAAACGCTCCTTTATGAAAAGACTTTTGGATGCAGAAAAGTGAGTAGATCTCGCTTGCGATGGGTGGGTGGCACATGTGCAGAAAATGCTGGGAATAAGAAATTGTAGAGCAGAAACTCAAAACAGAGAAGACTGGTGGCTCAGACTATGGGAGGCCTAGATTATCAAGAGTTGCAGTGCCATCGAAAAAGAACTACAGAATACATGTAAATTACAGTTATTTGATTTAAGCAATGAATAGTACAATTAAATGAACTGTTTTATTTATAATTTATTTTATTATATTAGTTGTTGATTTTATTAATTTTTAAATATTTTTATTTGAAAAGAAAAGATATTTCCAGGACCGGGACTCGAACCCGGGTCATCCAGATCGCTAGTCTGGGACTCTACTAACTGAGCCATCCTGGCTGTATCAGGCTCGCTCCCCGGTCATGGTCATATCCTTTCTTTTCACTGATCTGATGTCCCCGCGTTCTCGCAAGATTTGCGATGTATACGAAGGAAGAAGGTTCTTTGAACATTTATTTAATTTGGATCGAGTTTACATACGTCATTATAATTTATTTTATTATATCAGTTGTTGATTTTATTAATTTTTAAATATATTTTTTTTAAATAAAATAAAATGGCCATCTCGCAAATCTTGCGAGAACACGGAGACGTCGGATCAGTGAAAAGAAAGGATATGACCATGACCGGGGAGCTAGCCTGGTACAGCCAGGATGGCTCAGTTAGTAGAGTTCCAGACTAGCGATCTGGATGACCCGGGTTCGAGTCCCGGTCCTGGACATATCTTCTCTTTTCAAATAAAAATGTTTTATTTATAGATCACTCCACCATCAGGCGGACAGGAGGGTACATCCCTATTAAGGTATAAAATATTAATTAGTACTTCCTATGAGTAGATTTTGTTGAAAAAATTGTTGTAATAATCCAAGCTTATACTTCCCTCAAATACATAATTTCTCCAGTTGGCTAGAACATATCATTTTTAACCCTGGGTTACACACACATCCACACAGAATGTTTCAAGACTTGGATATTTTGAGTATGAGAGCCAAGGAATATGTATGTCCATGGAACTTAACTTTATAATTCATATGTATCATTGTAAATATAAAAAAAGAAAAAAGAAAATCAAAATAATATTTCATATCATTACTGTATGTTCATAATTGGTCAGAGATTGGTAATGTCCAATTATATTTAAGGAAATACAAATCCTTAAGATTTTCAGCATAAAACATTGTAGTTGAACAACAAAGTTCCTGAAAGTCAGAGGATAATTTTAGGAGGCTTCAAAACATGGAATCGTAGCTCTTGTACCTGGTATAGAATAAATAAAATAATGAATGAATCTCGTAAAAAGTAATTAGTGTTGGATTGACTGCTTCGCATCTTAAAAGTGTTTAATCTTGTATATTTGGGAAAAATTAATATTGAACAAATATTTTGATATTTTAATTATTACAGTATATTACAAAAATGTATGTACCTTTGTTAAGTCAGAATTCATTTGTCTTTTTTTTTGGTTTTTATTAATTAAAATACAGTTTTTGATTTTTTAACCATCAATAATTTAACACTGCTTAATAGCATTATTACAGATTTTCACGACACGAATATCTTATTTGAATTCACTGTTTTATTGTTATTTGTTATTATTACTTTTCCATGAATAAAAAAAATATGTTATCAATAAATAGTCTGTTTGACTATATTGGTGGTAACTGTACTGTTACCTAATTAAAAATAAAATATCCTTATTTAATTATTTTCATCTTAAAAGACTCCTTGAAATAAACTGAACGCGGGCATTTTTAGTAAAAAAAATTACTTTTTTTCTAATTCATTGGTAAAACCACTGAGAAATGTTTATTTATAAAATATATATTTATAAAATTTTATGATTTCTATCAATTCTATTTCTAACTCCTTTGGTTTATTTTTTGGATTTTTATTAATTTGAAGACCTAACATTTAATGGATTTGAAAACTTTATTTAATAATAATAATAAATTCTTTATTCATTCTGGGTCGAGTCCCTTTAGAATAACAATACAGGTTTCTATTATTGGGTATTATTATGTCTTAGAGTATAATAAACCTATAACCACTACGACCCGCGAACGAGTCTGGGGTTCAGTACATGGTTGAGACTGTACTGTTTCATGGACAACGGTTCTGCAAGGAGGTGACTTGTCCTAGGTAACGCTCAACCGCCAGGTTTTCCTCCTTATTTTGGGTACCCTATTTTTATAATATTTTATAGAGGCTGGATTTGAACCAGGGTTTCTGGCATGGCTACTCAGTGGTCTACCACTAAGCCACTCCACTCCCAGAGTATAATAATACAGGGTATTATTATGTCTTATTAAATGAGAAAAAAAGTTGTGAATAATTATATAGAGAGAAACGATAGATAATTACATATGTATGGAAATTACAATGTCAAGTAGAAACACGCAAAGTGGAAAATAAAACAAAACAAGTTACTCTGTTATAACTAATATTATTGTAAAGTAAATTATTTCTTTAAAAAAAAAATAATCTATATATATTGGGATAAATATAAAAGTCTTGTTGGGCTAAGACGACGATTTTTTTCGAACAAGGTCCCCAGAAGCGAATTTTTTTTTTCCTTTATATTGTTAATTTTTAATTTAAAAAACATGTGTACTATGGAAATCACAGAATTTGTAAGTGAATTCACATAAATAAGATCATTGCACACTGGGAAAATTTTTATTGCGAGGAGCGGATTGAACACCCAGTGTGCAATATAAGGCAAAATGAATATACATTATTAAAATATTTATAAACATTTATTTCAAAAATAGTTAGATAAGATAATATTGTTATTTTACTTTCAATAATAAAGAACAGTATATAATGCAAAGAAAATTTTGAAAAAGTTAAAAAAAATAAGTTGAATAATAATAAACCAAACAGTAAAACCATTGCCAAATTTTGTTTTCCTGTACTTTACAGATTTCATCAGTTCAAGAAAAATCTTATTTTGACGACTAGTTTACTCAGAATAACTGATAATTGCACATTACTGTTATTGCTGGCCGTCTTAATTAAAAATGAATTAAATGTAGAAATTTTAACATATTGTAAGGGCTTATGAGGGGAGAAGAAACATAAAAATGTCGATTAAAATTTGAGATAATGTAAAATTTAAAGTTCGGTTAATAAATTGCAAATAATAAACAGAAGAAGATTATAAGTTAATGATATAAGGATTAAAGTCCAGAGGGTTTCCCTAACTTCACAAAAAATAATCAATGGTTAAGATAAAAGCAATAACAATAACGTAATAACAAAAGCTTAGTCAATGGAAACATAATATTTAGATCATAGTTGAACTTTAGATGGCTAAGTAAAGTTTTTGTTCATAATATTTCCAGCTAAGTAAAAAATCTCTGGTTTATATTAGAAACATTGTTATTTATGACTAAAAGTATTTGTATGCTTAAAAAAAGTTTCAAGTTGCCTTTGCCAATGTTTCTTTATTACACATTTATTGATTGTTTTGTTATAAATAAATATTTATGATTATAACAAAACACTTTTGATTCTTCCTACCTCTATTTAGAGACAAACGAATAAATCAATTGTTATGTTCAGACGGCTGGTTTAATGAAGATAAAATATTATTTTTAAGTATATTATTACAATCATGGGAAAATAAAAAATAATAAGAAGAAAAATATAAAAATCAATACATTGTTTAAAATATATTTGTTATAATGTAAAAATATAAAATTTTAACACAAATATTTTTTTAATTAACCGAGAGAGAGTGAATAGTTAAACAAATTATTAATATTTTGTGTAAACACATTATAAATAAAAGTATGGAAGAAAATATGTGTTGTTTGAAGTTCTAAATCCTAACATTAAGCATACTAGTGAGAAATTAAGTAAAATACTTAAAGAACAAAAACAAATGCTTAAACAAGGATAAAAAGTTTAATTGAATTACTAAAGACTGAAATCTATCAAACTCATTACATTGTCAATTCTTGTCGAAATCATTCATCAATAGCTTTTCACAAAAAAAAAAAGTGCTATATTATTAATATCTTTCATTAAAAATGTGCATCTCATTAACAGAACTAAAAAAAAAAATTATTAAATTGATTAAACTTAAAATAGAAAATTAAAAAGGACTTTAAAAAATCAAAATTGAAAGAATTAGCAAAAAGTTATAAAAGTTCTTATTTGCATTAATTATTGAAAAAATTCTAAGAAGTAGAGAAAAATTAATTTAATTTCTTTAAAAAAGTAATCAATAAAGAAGGAAGAAATTCACTTGTGAATTAATAATGACTAGAAGCTATCACACTCATAGATTTTTTAAGCATTTTTATTTTAATATTATACTTTTTTTTTAATTCTTTATTAAAAAAAATTATTGCTTTTCAATTCTCAAATTTTAATAAAGATATTACGATATATTCAGTTGAAAGCTATGGACAAAAATATCAATATGTTTCTTTTAAAACCTGTGGGACATGGAGAACCTCCTTGGGCTCACCCAGACTCTAAATAGTTAGTGCCCTTAATTGGTGGGAAAACATGGTGGTTGAATGTGTTCAAGGAGAAATCACCTCCTTCCAAAACCTTATGGTATACCATGTTCTGAACCCAATACCCTTTTGTGGTTCAGGTATTTTTTTTATTTTGTTTTTTAAAATAATGATATTATCTTAGGACATCTAATCTATCTTAAAGGAAGAGATTTAATTACGTAAAGATATAAATATTTTTTCCATATATCGAACGAAAATAAAGCGATAAGATCAAATTTTTCGGTATTGACATACCTAGGGTGAGGCACATTGGTTATGGCTAAACTGACGTGAACTTTTTTTTAAAATTCAAACCGTGACATGGGCTTATATACATATGTTTGCAAGACAACATAACATTTTAATGTTCTTTATTAGGAAAAAATGTAACTTAATACATTTTGTTCACTATGATTATAATCAAATTAATTACAATATTTTTATTATAACAAATTGTGAAGAATAAAAATCAATCATTACTTCATCAGCTTCATTAAAGCAAAGTTCAGTACTTTTGTATTAGCCAGTCTGCAGGGACTGTTATCCCCCATTTTTATAACCTAAACACTGATAGTTGGTTATAAAAAATACTGTTTACACTTACACTTTTATTAATATTAATGGAAATTGTAATATACAAAATGTAATAATAAAATGCTAATTATAGACCCCTCTAACCAAATTCCTCTTCTTACATAAATGTTTCAACGAAAACGTCTCCATCTGAGTTTAATTATTAAGTTATATAATTATACTTAATTATTTTTAAATTATATTTATATCAGAGGAACAAATTTACTTTAATAAATCTGGTGATGATATTAAATTAGAATAAAATTCTCGGCACGTTTTTTTTTTATATTGACCTTTGTCATGAATATCGCCTTCAGAACTGCAATTGATTTTTTTTTACGTCTAGAACTTATTTATTAGAGCAAAGACTCTCATACGTGTCTGACGAGATCCATAATTTTAAATTATCGCTTGGTTTCCGAAAACGGTACTACTTTGCGTTCCATAGGTTTGTTTGGGGACAACGGTACAGGTGACCGAGAAAAGGGACAGTGCTGTTCAAAACGGTACTTATGACATACCACAGCATGGAAAATCCGTTAGAACGTTATATTAATAGATTGTGCGCCACTGAAGTAACAAAAACTTAGTTAAGAAGATTGTGCCCTACCTAGTCTAGAAAATTAAATGGTACTAGTTTATTATCCGGTCTGCAGGGACTGTTATCGTACACCATTTATAACCTGAACACTGATAACACCAACCTGATTACCCACATTAATGGAAATAGAACGGATATGATATGATTATGGAAATCCAGTGACAAAAACCTTTTATTTCACGAATTTTTATTTTATTTTTGAGGACAAAATAGCTTAATGCTGTTGAAAACAGCGAGGAAGGTGAGGTTGTTAATTTGGTTTATTGTCTATATAAATATCTTTACTAATTTAGTTACCCTCCGTCGTAAACCTGCGACTTCCTGCCCCTCTGTATCGCTTAATAACATCCCTTTAAGTCCTGTAGAACAGATCCGGTACTCAGGACTACACCTTGACAAACGCTTAACTTGGAATCCTCATACTAGATTGAAACGACAAGAAACAGCTCGCCGTTTCAGGCTACTTCAGCATTTACTAGATAAACGTTCTAAGCTCCCAATTAACTACAAGAGACTCATTTACATGACAATCATTAGACCCATCTGGACTTACGGAATAGTACTTTGGGGCTCGACTAAGCCATCGAATTCCTCTCGTATTCAATCCTTACAATCCAAAATCCTTAATGCTCCTTACTTTGTTACGAACAAAGTAATCCATAATGACCTTAACGTCCCGTTTATTGCTGATTTGGCCCGAATCCGATATCAATCTTTTCATGACAAACTTCATTTCCACTCAAACCCACTAGTTTCAAACCTCGCAACCTCTTCAATTCCTGATAATCCTTCGAGGCGTCTGAAAAGAAGATGTCCTCGTGACCTTCTAAACTGAACTTTTTATTTGAGTACTACCACTGGGTAGTTTCTCTACTTGTCTTCTCATGTCAATGCATTCACTCATTATATTTACTAGATGTATTTTGTATTCAGTTGTAAATTTCAATAAATACATTTAAAAAAAAAAAAAATTTAGTTAATTTCTTTATTGATTTAGTGTTTTTTGTTATTCGTTATTAATTTTGTTATTGACTGTTTTAAATGAAAAATTTAATAACAAACCAACAAAATTAACAAGAAAAAAACAATACGGAAAACAATTTAATAATGCAAACAGAAACTATTCAAATGGAACGAGTGATATGAAGAGGTTACAAGAAATGAGATATGATGAAGTGATAAGGAGGACGGATTCAAAGAACCGAATATTGTCCAGATTATAAAACTGGGGCGATTGCGGTGGGCAGGGCATGTGGCTCGCATGAGTGGGGAAGATTTGCCCAGGAAGCTGCAGACAGAGCCTCTATTCAGGACAAGAAGTCGAGGAAGGCCCAGGCTGCAGGGAACATCCTTGGTGTGCGCAACTGGATGGCAGATGCTCAGAACCGCGACGATTGGCGGAAGCTGCTGGTGGAGGCCAGGACTCATCACTGGGTTGTTGGGCCGAATCAGTTAGTTAGTTAGATAAGGAGGAAGGTTTCATGCAGACTGGCTAATTCACAAGTACCAATTTATTTTATGCACAATTTATTGACAACACCCCAACCATTTAACTCTTCAAAGATATATCTAGTCAACGATTTCCTTATCACTAGAAAATTTAGGTTTTATGGGTTTCATCAATATCTATATTGTTAATTTTATCATCTTCAAAACTCTGCATTTACTAAGGCTTGTTTTAATTATAATCGATTTAAAGAAAAATAAATGAAAGGCGAAGTTATGGGTAGGTATCCCACGGTTTCATTACATGAATTATTTAAGATAATTAATAGCAAACTTCAACTTTAAGTTACTGCTAATACTTTTATTTATTGGGATATTTACATAAAATTATTTATGGCATTCATCGAACTAGACTATTCCTCTGCAAATGTAACTTACACGCGTAAAAACTTGCGAAAGTCATTCTAGGTTATTAATTGAGGTCAATAATTCACAACTGTATCGAAGTAAAAATATCTCCTAGAGGCACAATATCATCCAGAAATTTATTTTGAAATTATGATTATAATTATTATTGAGATTAAATTTCCTAAAATTTCTTCAGGTAAAAAAAGGCGGATTTGTTCCTTTGGCGAATAGGGATTAAATTAAAAGGTCATCGCTTCGAGTTGAGTCAAAAGTTTTAACTTTTCATTTGTTTTCCTTTTTAATATTTTCCAAAAATATAAGTTATCATGGCCAATAGTATGGAAAAGAGAATGTAATTATGGGAAATATGTATACTTCGGTAATAATTTCATCTAAAAATGAACGTTTCAACAAACACTTATCATCTGTAATTCGAAATGATAGTTGAAATTTATATTTCTTGATGAAATGATTACCGAAAACTTCTAATTACCCACAATTACATTATCTTTTCTATACTAAAGCTCACGATAACTTGTATTTTTGAAAATATTAAAAGGGAAACGAATAAACTGTTAAAACTTGTTTTAACTCAACAAGAAGCGACAGCCAGCGGAACAGATACCCAAAGTTGTAATAAAATAATTACTTTATTTAAACTTATTAGAAGGAAAATATTACGTAATGAACCACTTTTAGGCAGTGTCCTTATACGATTGGTTTTGAAGGTGTCCCAATTGATGCATCGAGGACAGAAAGAAAAAAACCTGTCATGTTTGAACCAAGTTTTCAAAACTGCACGTGTAAGGTTGCATAGAAAAAACATCCGGTTTATACTGCTTTTTCATATATTAAATATTTGAATTTGATTCAATTTTATTTGAATAGGCTAGCCAAAATCTAAAAGGAATGAGTCAATATGCTTCATATATACATTTTATTTTATAAATCATTCCCTGATAAATCTGTTAGTTATATAATTTGATTGTGAATGTAGTTAAGTTATGATAAACTATAAAACAAAATACAAATTTAAAGCCGATTTTTTTCCAAAATGAGTTTCTAGTACCTACTTAAGGAGCTGAATCGTGTCATTCTCAAATTGCATAAGTTGCTAAGTCAGTTCTTGGCTTGAATGGAGTTACTGCTGAAAATACAATTCCATTTCAAGCCAAAATCTACGAGAATGCCAAGATTCCTCCTCCCTCAATACAGATAACTCTTTCTGAACGAAATTCGACTTAACTCCTTATTTACCGGGATTGCAGGTTTTATTTGTTACAATATTTAATGCTATTAGAATCTTTGATCGTTGATCAAGTCTGAAACGACATTCTTCAATAATTTCTAAGGACTAAATAGAATATTCTTCCATTTCTCTTTTCAAAGAATATTAATTATATTAAGCTCTCGGCTCTGTTCTAACAACAGAAGAAAATCGTTTTTATATTTTTAAATGAGTATCTAATATATTGTACAAGGAGTTTTATAATTACATCAGTCTATCATAACTGTTAATAATTGTGACAATAAATTATTTCCAGACAGTTAGGCCTTTTTAAATGGGTACTTTTTTTTTTACTACCGTCCCTTACTACCTACTGCAGATGGGTGATATACTACTGCAGGTGAGTTACCATCACAACGCTTACGGAAAAGTTCATTACTATTCTTAAATTATAAATTTGGTTGCTTTCTTGATTCCAAGCTGCTATGTAAATGGCCGAATGTTTTTCGTTACTTCCACTATTATAAAGGATTTAGAAAATGGTTGATTTCAGCACAGCTGTTGCTATTAATATGAATAGACATCACATTTTTTGTTTGTTTGCTATAGGATTAGCTGTTCGTTGATTTTTTTGAAAATTTATAATAATTTATTTTTTATATTTATATATTTTTATCGGTATATCGGATAAAAACTGACAGATAAGTAGATTTTGGAAGGACGGTTCGAATGGATGATAAAAACAAAACAACTGAGTGTAGGTTGTCATGCCAACCGAATGTGTCCCGCTTCTCTGCTATTATCTTTCTTTCAAATCGACAGATTAATCTGACAAGAAAATCGATTGTATATAATGCCCTATGTCCAGTTTGTCAATCAACAAGAATAAATCTGCAGCTCTAGTTAATGAGTGGTTAATTTCCACGAATTAAGTAATACATCGGTAGATTGTGGAAGAACGGCTCTGATGGATGATAAAAACACAATTGATATAGAGGAAGGTAAGTTGTCATCCCGACCAAATGAATCCCTTCGCCATTTTTCTTTACTTCAAACTGACAGATCAATCGGACATGAAAACCGGTCGTATATATGCTTTAAAGAATGCCGACTTTGTAAATGAACAAGAATTAATATGCACCCCCGGGCAATAAGTGGTCAAGTTGAATTAATTAAGTAAATATTTGGTTGTTAGGTTGTCATGGGAACCGAATGTATCCCCCGATCTCTCGCCAATTTCTTTCGTTCAAAATTACTCACATATAGAAAATGAAAAAGGATCGTATATAATGCTTTAATGAATTCCAAGTTTGTTAATGAACAAGAATAAATTTGTAAGTTGCGGTGAATGAGTGGCTATGGCGATTTTTTTCCATGAGTTATGAATAAGGTAATCCGTTACTGATACTTAATGAGATAATACATTGACACTTAATTATGCAATAACTCTTAGAAATGTAATTATGTTTTTGTTTTTTTCCTTTTATGATTTGAAAACCTTAGTTATGTCATGTTGATTGAATACACACAGATGTTTCGATTTGAGAACAACTGTTTAAATAATGTCTAACAATGATTCACGTCCGATCAAACGTGCTGAAGTCTAGTTAACCATTTATTTATGAGCAGTATAACAAAAAGACGAAGTTATTAACTAAAGATAAACTCATATACCTTAAAAATTGATTAAACCGTAATTTGATGAAAACGTATCTACCAAATTGACGTTTTTGCGATACTTGTGGTATGTAACAATATTTTTCCGTATAATCAAATTCTTTAGCGCAGTTTCTCTGGCCATACTGCAATGATTGAGGAAGCTAATACGGCCAGCGAAAAAATGTCAAAGAATCAGAGAAACATGTGATAAATGGATTAAAAATATTGGCCGTGGGAAAGTATTTAATATTTTTCATGTTCTATTTTAGAGTGACAAGATCTTAAGCCTGCGTTGCCTGGATATAATATAAGTATATATTAAATTGTTCAGTTTCGTAATTTAGTTTAACATTTAATCGTCGATTGTTTTTAAAATGTAAATAATATTATGTAATAATATTGGGAAAAAGTAAATTTTAATTGACTTAGAAGCAGTTCAACGTTTGTAGAAGTGGACAAAAAAAAAAAAAATAAAAAAATAAAAAACAGACGAGAAGAAAAAAATAACAAAGATAGAATGAATTCTTAAGAAGTCTCACCAAACATGGAACTCTTTGTCGAAGTTTTATTCTATGAATTACTAACTACAGAAAGGCACTACTTTTGAGATTTTGTCTTTCTGTTGTAAAAAGTATTTCTGTGATGGTACCTGGTAGCTAGTTTGTGAACCATTGAATCTTCAAAAGCCCAAATAAATTCTCTGCTGTGGAAATAAAAGTGGACGATTTCATTAATTGTAGTTCTTGGTGGGCCAAATTAAAAAAAAAATCTGCTTGAACAAATCCTCTACCTAATGATTATGGTTACCTTGGATTTAAAAGTAAATTTGCTTTTTAAAAACAACTTCAAAAACCCTTCGCCCTTCATTTTAGATTAGCCTTGTTAAGTTTAATGTTTTTTCCACAAACTTCAACTCCCTAAAGGCTCAAAACTCCTAAATACTGAGTCTACAATCATCCACGTCAGTAATAACCAGACGTGGATGATTATAGAAATATAGGAAAATGGAAACATACCTGAACGTTGTATAATATTGTTTCTAACCATATAAGGTAGGCTTTAAAATAGAATAGAATAATTTAATTTAATTAAAAAATCCTATCCCGCCAGGCGACAACATTCTTCGTGCTTAGAATCAACAACTACGGAAATGAGATAGAGTTTTTTTTTTTAGTTTTAAACTATGTTAATAACAATATGATATAATAAGATGTATCTATATGTTTATATATGATAAAAATTAGTTAGATAAAGCCTGAACATTAGTATTCCTCTACCTTCTATACGTTTGTATATAAATTACCAACATTTTAATTATTACACCTTATACGTAAAATAAAATATTACACAGCCTTTATCCTTGTAATTTAATTTTTTTTCTAATTGAATGTCTCTTTTTTCAACTATATGATATATAACATAGTATGTTAATTAGTTCAACACCTTTTTTTATTATTACACCTTATTTATCTAGTAAAAACATATATTACACGGTGATAACTAAAAACTTGTTTATACAATAGATAGAAATTATGAGAAGTTTTCAGAACCTTAAACCTTCTTTAAATATGTGATATATGACAGTATGCTTAATGAAAAAGGAAAAAAAAATCTAAATTAAATTATCGCTAAATATTTGGCCATGTAAGAATATAGGCAAAATAAATTTATGTTTTAGAATTCTGGTGAAATATTACTTCATTATTGAATATAAAAAAAAGTTTGCCTGTTTTTATCATACACTAGCGACCCACCCCAACAATAAGGCATATTATGCCTACATAATTTGTCTGTGTAAATTCATTTTTTTTTTAATCACGTGCCGGCCACTAAGGATCACGTGAATATCATTGGTTAGGCTTCTTTGGGAATCTTGATTTTTTTTCTTCCCATCTCAGCTAGTGTACTTTATTATATGTAAATTATAAAAAGAAAAAGAAAAAATTATTTCTTTACATATGAATGTACGTTAGATAATTGCACGGGGTTAGGTAAGCAGCGTCTTCGGTGAAACCCATCGATATTCCAACCCATTTACACAAAATCTCGACAAATTATATTCCTAAACCCTCCTGGTGAATCAGTCTATCTATTGGTGAAAACCGCATGAAAATCCGTGCAGTAGTTATTGAGTTTACCGCGAACAAACGCGGCCGAGGAGTTATATATATTATATAATATATATATATATATATATATATATATATATATATATATATATATATATATATATATATATTTATAATGTTCAATTCTTTTAAAAATCATTAACTCTAATTTCGTAATTGATTCTTCAACCCTTTTTAAAAAAAAAACATTACTTTCGATAGTGGGGTTATATAAAAAGAAACCCTCAAAAATAAGTCTCCAAAAAAATTGTTCGTTGTCCACACTTGGTCTTATTTCCTACAAAGTACTTGCAACAAACATCAACATTGAATATGGCATTTGTAAAAACAATAAACATTTAAATCTGTTTTAAAATAAAGAAATTATTCGGACAAAAGGAACTTCAAATTTTCCACTTACTTCTTTTTCGAATAACGGAAATTCTGAAATGCAAAAGAAACAAAAAACATTTAAACGGGTTCTCTCGAAAAGAGAAACGTAAATACAAGATTTTCCTTTTTATTTTTCCTTTCGATGGAATTAGCATTTTAATCTCTCTGGATCTCCTTCACTTCTAGGCTTTTCTACAACTGGAATTTGAAATGGTCGAAATGGTGGTAATCGATCTCAGATGATCGATATGACTTAAAATTTATTCAGAAGTTAACATTTGGAAGAAATGTCTCTATTATTGTCATACACATATTTGTTCAGGTATTCTATTCTCTTTTAGGGTATGAATGTCAAACACAAGTAACTGTAACTTGAATCGAGAGGAAGTCGTGTATATTGATGACCAAAAATAATTAATAAATAATAAAATTCATGTTTTTTCGCTATCCTACACATCCCGATAATATTGATTTTTCTATTTTCAATAAAATCAATGTAGTACTTTTTTAAAACCGATTATTAAAATAACTTATTTATATTTCATTCAGGAGACTTATCGGATAGTTTACTTATGAAACAATGTGTGAAGAGTTCATGTATAAGATCTTATAGACCGATCAGGTCGTCTCTTTATTAGCCGGAGAAATGAATAATAACTCATTGATTACGTACACTGTTTGTGTAACATAACCACTCTATCCATAATAAAACACTAATAATAAGGCTCGCTCGATGCCAATACCGAAATCTAAAAATCCAAGTAACTGTAAGTATATCCATGGTAACGATATCCATGGTAACCAAACATATAAACAAGCGAAAAGAGATGTTTCAGAAAGTTAGACATCCAAGTAAGAGACAGTTAAAAAAATTATGGTAATATTAGTGGAATAATTCTTTTTCCGTTTGCGTTATTTAATTATGTTTTTCTAGCTCAATTTATGTAATATATTTTTTTGTACATATAAACGAAAAATCATGCATCAAATTGTTTTTCGTTACTTCCATTATTATAAAGGATTTAGAAAATGGTTGATTTCAGCACAGCTGTTGCTATTAATATGAATAGACATCACATTTTTTGTTTGTTTGCTATAGGATTAGCTGTTCGTTGATTTTTTTGAAAATTTATAATTTATTTTTTATCTTTATATTTATATATTTTTATCGGTATATCGGATAAAAACTGACAGATAAAAGTATCGATCCATTTATATAACTACATTGACATATCGATATTTCTCCTAACATGGTTGAGATCGGATATTGAAGATATCGATATTATTCAGCAAGTTTGAGAGTAGTTTATTATTTATAAGCTATACTCTACTGCAGATGATTGAACTAAAAAGGATAATTGAACATCAACCTTGCTATGATATATGATACATCATAATAACAAATATAGACATGACAAGTTATTATAATAATACCTTGGGAAGTTATAGTAACAAGATATTTGCAGTGATTTCTCGATCTAGTGAATGCGATCAAGGAGATCGACTATTGCTTTTCATTTATTTTTATTTTTGTTTATTTGTTCATATTTAAATTTATTATTTTCAAGAGATGTATTTATGTATTGTATTTATCCTGCACCGGTAAGCACGACGTTTTGGGCTATAAAATAAAATAATCAATTAGCCTGATGAATAATTAAAATATACTTAACCTTTAATTTAATTCTATTCAAATTTATAATATATAGTAATTATTGAAAATTTTTATATTTATCCAAATATATTGTTTTGGATAACTATACCATGGTTTAGTTATCCAAATATATTGATTTGGATAACTATACCATGGTTTAGAAGAAGAAATAGAGTTCGCTGAGCTCTGAGCTCTGAGCTGAGCACCCATTTTTTTCTTCTTTTTTTTTTTTTTTTTTTTTTACTGGGTCGCTTCCCTAACCTCAGGTAGGAGTAGTGAAATATAGCTGCCACTGAGTACCTTTTTTTTGTTGCTTTTTTTTACAAAATCCACTGCACCCATATACGTAGTTGCCATAGTGACACCGTCAAAAAATATATATTTGGCCATCTCATATTAAGAACAGTCAACTAATGAATAGAGAACTTGAAACAGTGGAGATCATGGACATCTCACGCTTTCTTGAAGGAAAATACAATAGGTTTGTATTTTAAACAAATTATTGGTCAAAATCTATTTGAAATAGAATAAATCAGCAGAAACGGAATGTCCTAATAGTGACAGAATCAGTTCGCAGCGAAAAATTAACCTTCATATTTAGAAAACAAAAGCTATAATGGCGTCACCACTAAGGAAATCCTCCCATTTACGCGTCGGTCTACTCCTCGGACGTTTACTAGTCGGGTCAGTGATTATTAAGTTTTTAGGATTCGTTCTTAATAAGCTCAACGACTTGAAAAATCCATCTCAACCTTCGCGATATTGAGATTGATTGAGTACCTGTTAATATAACTGAAATTATATTAAAAGGTCGCTTTATCTGTCGTTCTTCGTTGTGTTCGAACCAGTTACATATTGTTTACAATTGCATCAATCATTTTGTTACTCAATAATTTTGCTATTAATTAGATAGAGGTGTAGCATTCATTTGCCCATCGACCCAATTACTAATGAATTAACGAATATTATTACAGTCAAATTAATAATAACATCAGGATTTAATTAATGATTAAAAAGCCTGCCAGATTGTTTCCATGGGTGAGTTTTGACATTGGGTTTACGATGCTTTTTACCTTAATCAGCATCAAAATATATTCTTTGAAGTATGAAAATTTTCTCTATTGTAACACTTCAGATGCTGCATACAAAGTAATAAAATATACATTTAGCCTTATAAAATAAAACCTCCATAAAGAAAACCCAGTTTGGTGAGACTTCTTAAGAATTCATTTTATCGTTTTTTTTTTGGCCTGTTTTTTGTTCATCTCAACAAAAGTTCAACTGGTTATAATCAAGTAAAATTTATTTTTACCCAAAATCTTTTAAAACTCTTATTTAAAAAATCATACAATTGAATATTAATCATTTAAGTAAATTATGAAACTAAATAATAAAAAAAAATTAATCTGTTGTGAAATTAGAAACAGGTCATGAAAAGGACTCATGATAATTTTATTTTGATGGAAATAGTTAGCTCAGTAGAGCGCTGAGTTTAAGTGGTAAAGATCCCGATTTCACATCTGGTTATGACGGATAAATTATTAACACCCTTGGGATCGACCCTTGGGATTTCAAGATGCTCCTGGTACTCGCCCAGCCTCAATAAAGTGAGTACCCTTAATTGAAGACTGTATATCTTCACATATAAAGAGGAATATAAATTATGACATGGTGTATAATAAGTAATGAATTCCAATTTAAAAATACAGGATGCGGTTTTAGGGTCAATGGATGTTATGTTATCAAAGGCGTATAAAGAAGTCACGTGTTATCCAGATCAGAATTTTTTAATTTATTTACTAATTAAAAAATATGAAGTTGTTCCAAATTATCTTTAAATAATTATTTCTTGTATCATGAAAACATCTAAAAGTAGGATTAGTCCTTAACGATAAAACATATGAATTAAATAGCATACACTGGGTATATATTTATATATTATAGTAGAAATAGCTGCTCAGATATTTTAATATAATATATTACTAAAATTATTCGGATCAACCTAAGATTAAATAATTTTCGAATATAAAAAAATACAGACTGAAGCCTTGTATGTTCCTTCTATTTGAAGCTTCTATGTCTTCCTAAAGTGTTTGCGAGAGTGATGCTGATGTTGCTAATGATTTTTTATATATTTATACTGTAATAAAAATAAATTTGTAACACTATAACCCGTGAAGGTTCTAGGGTACATGGTAGAGACAGTACTGTTTCATGGACAACGGTTGTGCAGGGATGTGATTTGTCCTAGATCACGCTCAAACCGCCAGATTTTCCCCCTTGTTTTGAGGTACCCACTTTTAGAGGATGGGTGAGCCCCAGGAGGGTCCTAGATCCTATATGACCCATCTCCGACTGCTAACAGACTAAATAAAATTATTGCCTGGAGCGGGATTTGAACCAGGATTTTCGGCATGGCAACTCAGTGCTCTACCACTGAGCCACTCCACTACCATACTATAATCAAATTATAGCATATGACTCAATAAAGACTTCAATAACCTTTGAAAATCAGAAAACTCGAAGAACTAAATGATTGATATATAAATATACTTATAAATACATAAAAATCATAAATTAAATTAAGGCAAGGCTTATGAAAAAATGACTAAAATGAAACCAATTTTGATTGAAAAACATCTTAAAATGCAGGAAATAAAGAAACTAAATTATTGGAATGAGAGAGAAAATTATAAAAATATTATCCAGGGTGTGTTCACTGAATATTTAAAAAATTAAATATAACGCCTACAAGTTACCCCCATATTATTGTGTTATGTTTTACTGAAGCTATTTCGACAAGAACCTGTAGAAAGAACACTGTCAAAGGTAAATCCGAAATAATATTGAAGAATATAGATTTCATGCGATAGTTATTGCAGTCCGTCCTCGGCCCCTTTTTATGGATAGGAATAAGTATTCAAGCCATTACTTTCCTTTTTATATTGTTCAAATAATTAATACACCTTTGTAAACTGTGAATTAATCAATATACGCTCATATTTATACATTTATAAAAAGAAAAATATATATGTATTATATAAACATAATGAAATACGCTACAAAAAAAGATAACAAAAGTTATGAGCATTAACAATCTAGGGTTCCTTTGAGAACCGGTTTTCATCACAGCTATTCCGAATGCCACGCAACATCGGCTATCTCCTCTCGAGGAGAAAGATGTCACCTTTTATACTATATTCAAAATTACACACACTCACTATATATATATATATATATATATATATATATATATATATATATATTTGTGTAGAAATTAAAAGATTTAAAATAAAATCTGATACCTTGCATAAAAATTAATATTTTTTTGGCTCCAGAATTATATTAAACCCTGCTTGAACAAAATGTCTTATGGTATCCTCATATCGCTGATCCGTCTGTGATGAAATTTGATCTGGATAATCTCAAGCCTGGGGAAGGACATTGGGTACTTTTTATCAACACACCAAACAGGCGAAGTTTATATAAAACTGTAACCTTATTGACTAACACACCCAGCGGTCAACGCACAGCAGAAGCCACTGAATTTAGCATCTTGAGATTCGCAGATAGGTTCTTTGTATAGCTTAAATGACCACAAAGAAAGGAATTTGGACAATTCCACCCCCAAGGGTTTCCCTCTCAATATAATAGGGGTTCAAAGGTTGTATGGAATCCGTCAGTTTTGAAGTTAGACATCTCAAACTTCGGATGTACGAGTAACTTATAGTTAAAAAAAATTAAATTATTTACGTAAAATGATCTGTCACGAAACTTTATGTGACAGACCAAATTCCAGCCGAGCGAAGCCGTGGGCAAAAGCTAGTTTACAATATTCTTATTACAAGGAAGCGGGGTGGCTCATTGGTAGAGCAATGAGTTGTCATGCTAACGGTCCCGGTTTCAAATCCGTCTGTGGCAGATAATTTATTTAATCTGTTAACAGCCGAGGGTGAATCCTTTGAGGGAGGGCCATCAGCATTAAGCCTCTTTAAAGCGTGTTCACAAAATAAGGGCAAAACCTGGTGGTTGAGAGTGATCTTGGACGTATCACCTCCCTGTACAACCGTTGTCCTAGTCTTAACCACATTCTGAACCCAATACTTTATAGGTCGTGGTACAACTTTATTCTCAAATTTATTCTATATTTATTAAATATAGCGTGAATATAAAATTTGATTGAAGAGAAAGTAATTACGTACTTTGTACAGAGCTTCCAACAAACTTCTAGAATATATTTTATGAACCAGTATATATTTTATGACTGCTACTTATGGTAATACAGGGACATAGTAATACACCCAATGAGCTACAGCTATCTTTACCGTATCAAACAACGTTAAAAACAGATATAGAATCAACCTCTTCAAAATTCGTAGTATGAAATAAATAAGTTTTAGAAACCATATTTAGAAAGTAATTATAATTTAATGGTTATTTAATGTAAGAATTTCATAACAGAAAAAAAAAGCTCCATGTAATTAAAACACTCACATTAATTAAAGCCATCATATATAAGATAAATAAACTTGTTTCGAAAGGACATATTTCAACATCACTAATCTTTAATGACAACTACAGTGTTTTGAAATTGTATATAAAAAGTGAATTGCTTGCTAAAGGTAATTAAAAAAAACAAAACTAGTTTCTAATATCTACTAAAAAATAAGATTATAAATTTAAAATATTTGAAAAAAACATGTAAACAAAACAACTATTTACTATTATTCGCGACCTCACGGATTTATGAGGAATTTAAATTTTAAAAAATCCTGTACCCGTGAAGATCCTTGAGTAGAGCACATGAAACTGAACTGCTTCTAAACCGACGGTTCTGCAGGGTGGTTCGCCCGAGATCGCCCTCAACCCCCAGAGTAGTCAGTTAATTAAAGGTACCCACATTACAAAGGCTGGAAGAGAGAAAAGGAAAAATTATACAAATTAACCCGATCTAGCAAACAGTTTCGGCCTAAACTTGTGGATTTACACGAGGACTAAAATCAAATCATAGATACTTGGAAGAAACAATATGGGTTAAACAGCCAAATAACAAAAAAAAAATAGAACTTGTTAAGAATATGTTAATGTTAAAGTACAATATGGTAATTTTAAATGTGCAATTTAAAATTTAATATTAGTCATACCTTATCAGTATTAAAATTTTTAATTTTACTGAAACTTTCTTTTATCTCTTTATTTTTGTTACATCGTTTTTTAAATAATTTTTTTGGTACAAATAAAAAATTTTAGTTGTTACGACTGGGAGGTTAAAAAAAATTATATAGTAGTCATGCCAACGGGACAGGTTAAGTTACCATGTCGCAAAATCTCTCATTTTTTTTATACAAATCTTATATAGTTTTTTTCTTTTAATGGCTAACAGACTATGGCCTGTTTGCCTATAAAAAACGATATTACTTATGTATTAGTCGTTTTGCAAGAGTGTTATTCTGTATATATAACCTGAAAACTAATAATTCTGATACTGATAACACCTAACTTCTTATTATGGAAATTGAAATGTACAATATGTAATAATAAAATGATAATTCTACACCCCCCCCCCCTAGCAACGTTCCTCTTCTTATATAAATGGTTTCCCTAAATTTCGACGAAAACATCTCCATTTCTATCCTCGTCCAAATCCAGTTGATGACCTTTTTTCACATAATTTCATCTTAGGTAATTATTCCGAGCTCTGGATGTATTTCCGAGCTTCTTGCTTCAAAGACGGCTATTCTCAAAGTGTTATTCTGTTCATTTTAAATAGGCAATAACAATTAAATTTGTCAAATAATACTGAAATTTAAATAGACAATAAACACAAAAAATAACTAAAATGAGATGAATGATAAGTTGAGGTGAGAGAAGAAAAGGAGGTAGGTTTCATGACAGCCGGCTAATACACAAGTATCAAACTGATTCACTCTTTATAAACAATTTCAAAACATTGCAGTTGTCATTAAAGATTAATCAAGTTAAAATATATCCTTTGTATACACTTTATAACGGCTGCGTGAGCCCCAGGAGGATTTATTTAATAATGACTATAAAATTAATATATATTAAGATGAAGACCCAAGGAATGTGTCTCGGGACTGAAATAGGATTTTGATTTAAATGAGGCCATAGATTCCCGATCTCGGAACAGCCACATGTTCCATGACATGCTCAGCTGACTGAAAATGACCTGGATGCGAGACCCTTAAGGTTTTTTTTTCTCTCTTTCATCCCAAGCCTGTTCTTTCTCAACATTTAAGATAATTTATATTCTAGAAAAATATAACTCCACTCTCCAATCCAGATGATAAGCATGTGTTATTAAAAGCCCACCCATAAAAAGTTTTTAATAACTTAAAAAAAAAAAAAAGTTAACTACTGGAATATAATATTTTTTTTTTCAACGGAGATAAAAATAACAGATTACAGATTAGTAGTAAATATTATAATGAAAAAAATTATAAATTATTTGACAAAGCTGGAAATATGATTTTAATAATACTAATGAAAAGGCAGTAGGTACTTATGATTTAGCTGGTCACCATAAAACCTACCTCCATACTTTGTGTCACCTCTTTTTATCTCTTGTCTCATTTTTGTTTGAATTATTATATTGATTCCATATTGTTTTAGTGTTTTTGTCTAGTTAATTTTGTTTATTGTCTATTTTAATTTCTTTTTTTATCTATAAAATTTAATTTGTTTTTCCTTATTGATTTTGTTAATGTCTATTTAAAATGAATAGGACGATACTTTGGGAATTGCCGCCTTCAGAAGAAGAAAATGTGAAATACTTTTAGAAGTTCTGAATAATCCAAAAGATTGAATTGTGTGAAAATGGCCATCAAATGGATTTTGAAAAGAAGATGAAATGGAGATAGACGCTTCGTCGAAAATGTAGGAAACACATTTCTATAAGAAAAGGGACTTGATTAGGTGGGCAACCTGTTAAATCACTGGTACCTTAAAGACTTAGCGAACTTAAAATATCGATGCCGACTACGGATTACCGCCTAAAAACAAATCCGTTCGATCGCCATTTATAAAACTTTGTAATCTTCTCACCTACGACTCGGTCTATCCCTAAGAGGAATCGTCCTGCTAAACCAGTCAGTTTAGCGCTTATTAGGTTTTTAGGTATTCATTCGTTTCCGAGCCCGACAACTTTACAAGCCCATCTCAACTTTCACGAAGCAATCAATTAAACTACATTTAGAGGGAGCATGTAATTCTAGGTGGTGTAACCTCCTAAATTTTCTAGTAGACATCTTCTTTTTCTGACTAAATGTACTACTCAGTATCTTATTTTCGAAGATCTTAAGACATAATTCATCCTTCTACAGTCAGCGACCACATTGTATACCCGAACAGAATAGATTTATAAATTCTAATTTTGAAATTTCGAATCGAAAATTATCGAGCATTTCCCTTCTTGACTTTTAAGTAAAATTTATCTTGACCATTCAGAGAAAGTAAATTCATATAGTGTTGTATTTGTTTATGGATATTTATAGTTTCATCTTCAATGGTTCAAAGGTTAAATCAATTTTAATTTAATTTGGAAGTTTACGAAAAAACAACATTTTTATAATTTTTTTCTTTCATAATGGACTCATTTCTTATTATATCTTGACATTATATATTATATCAATGTAATTTCTTGACCATGGAGGATAAATGATCCCCTAGAGTTTTTATTTAAATAAATTTTAAAATGAATTTGATTTGGAGTTGTTATTGTTTTTCCACAGATATTTTAGACTTGTAACTATGATAAAGTTACGTAAATGATTTGTTGCTGATGCAGAAAACAAAATGTGAAAGATTGAAAATGACATGTTGCCGAAACGTCTCAAGTGATAAATAAGGATCAAGAAAATATAATTGACTGGAAAATGTTTTTTTTCTCTTTCCCAATATAAATTCTATCTATGAAAAAAACCCATAATTTTCAATGTCTTTTTCGTTACTTTACTGCTCTTTAAAATTTAAGCAGATATAGAAACAAACTAACTGAATATAGTTTTGCAAGAATAGCAGCATTCATTGAAAAGAAAAGGGGCAAGAAAACTAGACAAACAAGTGAATCAAGGAAATATCTTCAATCTATTTATATTGTGAAACTAAGTATCATATCTATTTATATCTATCAATTAGTATGTTTATAGTAACTAGTATTATTTTTATGGTCCTGCTTCCTATTCAACAATAATTTTGCGACTCTTAAAAAAGTCACAACGCTTAAAATTTCATTAATTTTTACAATCAATAGGATTTTTTTTTTCTTTTGAGATGTAAAACCTGTCCCTTAATTTTTCTCGTTTTTCCTCCGTTTTCCATGTCTAGCCAATATTATTATATAGAAAATGCATGTTTATTATTATAAAAAAATGTATGTTGTTATTTGTTTTTGTGACATGATTTAAAAATCAGCTGTTTAGTATGGAATTATATAGAATTAATAATATAAATAATATATGATAATAAGCTTGTTTAAACGCGGTAAGAAAATGAAATTTTATTCCAAGAGACGTAAGAACAATCGATTTGTGGGCTGTGAAAACAAATGTCATTCGGTACCTCTGGCAAAGTATAGTTGATTACTTAACAAAAACTAAGTCTTTGAGGGAAATGCAAGAATTTTTGTGGTGCTTTTATACCTCAAATCACTATTATAAGATATATCCTCAACTAAAATGCCTGACAACATTATATAGTCAACCACTCAGAACATTTTGTGGATCTGTCAACTAGAGCGCACAAGTAGTCAATTGATTCACTATGGGCTGCAGCCAAAAAAAGAAATATGGTAGAGGCAGAAACTAAAAGATCCTGGACTCTTATATGTGTGAATTTATCTGGTGACAAATTCACCAGAAGGTATAAAGAACAGCATATTTTTGAGGTTATTGTAAATCACAAATCTACATTTTGGTCCTAAGAATAACTGTTATTAAATGTAGCTATTTTTTTTTTAAGAGCGTGTTTTATTTTGAATACATAAATAGATGCGGGGTATAACGAAAAAGACCCCAAATTATAAGCAAGTTGCTTGAATAATTGTGAAAACAATGCATTGACAAAAACTATTAAATAAACACTTTACTTCATTACAACTAATATTTATTAAGAAAAAAATATTATTATAAAGTAAATATGCTTAAATTAAACTAATACATAATTAAAACTATTAGGCACGTTATCAATATCAATCACATTGTTGAACTGATAACGGTGTAACCTCCCACCTGTTATAACATGCATTGGGGTCAAGGTAGGGGATGAAAACTGTTCATAAATCCTAAGACATTATCAAATAATTATATAAAAGAGTTATTTAAGCTAATTTTTCTTGGATTAATTGTCTTTTGTTTTGTGTTGGAAAGAACATGAAATAAATACTGACGTTGATAAAAATTATGTATGAATATTTGTTGGTAAAATTAGGGAAAATAGTATTCGTAAGTTTTATTTTTAGCAAAAAAATCTATACTAATTTATTTTTAAAATAAATAGAAATTACTTATATACGTGTAAGATATTAGTCTTGCTAAATTAAAGCTTATTTCTCGTAATCGGCAAGATATAAAGTAGTCAATAAGTTAATTTTTTTAGATTAATGTTAGTCTATGGATTTATTTGTAGTATCAATTTTAAAACAATGACATAGCAAATGATGTATTAAAATTAATTGGTTCTCCCAATCTATACGAGATATAATAGATACATATCAGGGGGATGTGGTGCCCTACTTTTGAAACGCCAATAGTTAAACAAGCGTATTTTTAATATTTTAAAGAAATTCGGTAGATGTCGCAAAGTTAGAAAAGATAAATATGTTTTGCATGTAAATAAATATGTTTTCATAGGAACTTTCCGATATATGTACCTCATTAAACTAGTAAACATAAACACGTTCAACTTTTTTCCAAACCGGTTCAATGCATTTCTAGAATCCAGGAAACTTGAATGAACATTCTCTGATCACTTCAAAAGCATGTTAATGTAAATACAAACCTGAATATACAGATTTTATTTAGCTGAATACAAAACAGTGTAGTAAGCTCTTGTTTTTTTTTTTGTTTTGTTTTTCTCCGGATGTAAATTATTTTCAACGAGATGTCAGCTTGATAATGAAGAGCTAAAACCAGCAGGGATCTTCAAGTCAAAAGTTCAATACGTACGATTACATAATGGAAGCATACGAGTGTTTACAACAATCTTCACGTGAACTTGACAAATACTGAACACAAAAAAATACGTATAAACTTTAGGGTATTAGTGCATATAAATATTGATTTGTGTTGTATAGAAATAGTTTTATTAAGTAAAAATAATATTTAAAGTTTTTTAATCACAATTGCTTTTATTGGGCAGTCTCATATATTGGAATGGTATTAATTTATGGCTCTGTATGGTATTAGTAGTTGTATGTATATAGTTTGATTTTAATAGTTAGTTTAATATTACCTAAAAAAAAAATTAAAAACTTGAAAAAATCGCTGTTTTGATAAGAACTAGGATATGACTGATATGACTCACATATGTACTCCGGTAGCCTCCGTTCGACGGCGCTTGAATAAGTGGTTCGTTTTCTTCGTGGATAGTCATCGAAGTCGGGGACAGACGAAGACAGATACAGGCAGAAGAGTCGAAGAAGGAACGACCAGGTAGAGCGCACGGCAAGTACTGGGCTCGATGTGGACTTAGGTTATATAACACATCTTACGTAATCCTCAGAGCTTCGGTCCACTCTGGTCCAAGTCCTAGGTCTTTGCTGTACAGGAGGTACAGGTATTTTTGTCTTTTGGCAAAAGTGAAATATGAGGTAAAATATGTGCAACCCCCACAAAAAAAAGTAAATATGTATATAGTTTTTTTCCAATAATAATATATTTTTTTAATCAGATTCCTGAACTTGTAACCCAGTAGAGGAGGAGTTTGTTTACAAAATGTACGTATATAGAGTGTGAAAAATTATAGCATATCCCTCCCTCAAAAGAACGACATAACTCAAAATTTGGCAATTTTTAGCTAAGTCTTCAGTATCAATTGTATTGGATGACGCTTTTTAATTCAGAAAAAAACTATCCGATTTTCTATTTCCAACATGTTTATTTTAATAAAGTCATATTTTAAGTATATCGTGTTTGAACCCGAAGTTTTATGGGAAGATGACATAAGCTAAAATCAAAAACGTTTCAAGCTATTAAAATGTTTCTAATGGTTAATAATATTGTTTCAACACCATCATTGCCAGTAGCTTTGCTTTACCAATATCCAAATTTTCATTAATTTTTTTTAACTCACGTGGAACTTTCAAATAACTCTATTAAAAATTAGATTTTTTTGAGGCATGACATTGCTTTTTTGAAGGAGCGATATGTATAAAATGCTCTTTTACATTTTTAGTAATTTTATAATATTACACTAGTGTAAAATTTGAATAGAAGTAAAATCATACAACATAACCATTGAAAATAATAGTATGTGTCTATAAATTTGGTAATTATTCCGCAGGTTGTAGCTTTAAGTTGAATCACAAGTTTTAACTTTTCTTTCGTTTCCCTTTTAATATTTTCCAAAAAGTACTAGTTATCGTGAGCTTTGGTATGACAAAGATAATGTAATTATTGGAAATGTGTATACTTCAGTAATCATTTCATCTATAAATGACCGTTTCAACAAACATATATCATCTATACTTCGAAATGTTAGTTGAAACTTTTATTTATTGATGAAATGATTACCGAAATCTACTCAGTAACCATAATTACATTCTCTTTTATATTCTAAAGCTTTACATAATTTGTATTTTTGGAAAATTAAAAATTATACGAATAAACAGATACGAAGCGATGACCTGCGGAACAGATACCACAAGTTTTTAACTAAATAATTGGATTTATTTATATATGTGTATATCTGAATTTGAATATATTACTTTGTCAAATATAAAAATAATTTATTTCAAAATTATCTATATCCACATTTTTAATATTAGTTTAAAATATATGATGTGTTCAGAATCAGAAGCGAACAACTCCAAAATTTCAAAAATTAACTTTTCACATTTTTCCTTAGGTTAGCTAAGAAATTTTGTCTAACAAGACACTTAGCCGCCTTGTTTATCATGGCTTTAGTTTAGTTCCTAACCTGAAGTTTCAAGAGCATTAAGCATTCTTTGACTAAACTAGAATGTCAATTTTTGAAACTTGGGGTTATCCTCTTTTGATCCCGAACGTCTAATATGTATTTTATTTTATCCATTGATTTTGATTTAATTATTTATTTTTAAATATATTTTATTAATTTCATATATTACATAGATGATTTTATTTGAAACAAAGTAAGGAGCTTTAAGAATTTTACAAAGGATTTTGCTTTTTAAAGATTGGATACGAGAAGGTTTCGATGGCTTAGTGGAGCCCCGAAGGCCGTAAGTCCAGATGAATCTAATAATAGTCATATTTGTGAGTCTTTTGTAATTAGACGGAAGCTTAGATTGTTTGTCTAGTAATTACTGAAGTAGTCTGAAACGGCAGACAGTTTTTAAAAATTAAAATAAAAAAACATCAGTATTAACCAAAAACAAGCATAACAAGTGTTATAATTTAAGCACAGACCTAGGCCTAATAGATTCTGAGTTACGCCCCTTGGTCATTTTTTCCAAGTATAAGGAAAAAATGAATAATAACAGAAAATAAAAACGCCAATGAAAGGATTATGTCAATCCTCGTGTTATATATTCGATATGTGAACTAGATACTTGAAAGGTTACCAGGGTTAAGTTACAGTTCCCCCGCTAGGACAGGTGATATTTTACACATGCCTATGTAATAAATAGTTTCTCTAACAACCTTGGTGCTATATTATACTATATTGATTGTGACACAAATTTCGAGTTTACGTCGTCTAATTTCTCGTGTGCGAAGTTGTAATGACATGTATGTAAGTTAGGCACTCCTTGAGGGTTCTGCAGCAATATGGTGGGAGCTTAATGTCTTTCTGATGGTACAGAAAGTGAGTAGCTCCGAAATTTAGTTCCAATATTTTCAACCAGATAGCACTATCATCGCTTAATGGGGAATGTAGCACCGGAAGTACCCGGAAGTTTGATTGAATATTTTAAAAGAGAGAGAATCGTTATTAATTGATACATTAAATAAATCTATTGTACTAAAAATAAAGTTATTACCATGTTTAATATAAGTTATAATATCCATTTCTTCTTCTTCATTCATGACTCTACAGCTCATCAATGTGCCTACAGTCCTTTCTGTTTATTGTGGCAGCCTTCCAATTCCATTAATAAGCTCCTGGAGTTCTTCACTAACCCCCTCCTTGGGTCGCTCTATTCTTCTTGTACTTCGTATTCTTCCATTGCTCTTCTGAATAATCCGGTACTTGTCATTCTAGCCTTCATGGCCTGCAACCTACAGAGCTTCATCACTGTGAAGACATCTAAGGGCTGCAATAGATCCGCTTGTTACGTCTCCTCCAGGCTTCCTCCTATCTAACATTATATTCTCCCATATTTTCGCCGTAGAAATCTTCCTTTCAAAACTTAGCAGCGTTTTCTTATCTGCTTTCTTCATGATCCAGGCTTCTGAACTGTATAGATGATTACTTCCGTATCCCATCAACCCATCGGTGACCATTTTAAATTATATTAAATGTGCTACAATTTGAATCCAACCGTAGCTCTGTAGATCTGATAGATTCTGAGTTACACCCCGTTGAACATGAGTCTTTTTTTCCAAAAAGTCCGAATTTTAAGTTTTGGCCAACTTTCTTGAGAAACACCGGCCAAAGGAATGATTCTACGATAAAAGTCAAGGTACTAAATATAAATAGCTTTAATTTAAGCTCAGACTAAGGCCTGTAGGTGTAACAGATTCTGAGTTACGCCCCTTAGAAAATTGGTCTTTTTTCGAAAAAGTCCGAATTTAAGTTTTGGCCGAATGTCGTGAGGAACACCGGCCGAAGAAGTGGTCCTACGATGAATGTCATGTAAAATGGAGTTGTAGTAAATTTAATTATCTTTAATTTTAGCACACGACGATGCCTGTAGTTGTTATACTTCTCTTGTTAATTAAAAAAAGGAAAATCGGGGAAAGTGGGTGTGAAAAAATGACCAATTTTCAAAGAGCCGTAACTCAGAATCTGTTTACCTTTTTAGCTTAGTATGTGCTTAAATTAAAGCTAATTATATTTACTACCTTGACTTTTAACGTAGAATCACTCCTACGGCTGGTGCTCCTCAAGAAAGTCGACCAAAACTTAAAATTGGGACTTTTTGGAAATAAAGACCAATTTTCAAAGAGGCGTAATTCAGAATCTATTAGACCTATAGAACTGCGGTTGGTTTCAAATTGTAGGAAAGTTAATCTTATTTAAAATAGCCACCCACAAATGTTTTTTTTTTAATGCACTGATTATGAGATACAGGCCAATTGCTGAAATATCGAGGTTTTTGGCCACCAAAAGTTTTCTCATCCGATTTTTTCGGTAGCAAACTTGGATTTCCACTACTTAGACATGCCCTTACAACATATCAAACATGCAACTCTCTTCGATTTTTCGAGACCCTCTAACTCCTGGCCGCTGGCCTATATTTGGACTATTTGGAAAAAATGACCAAGGGGCGTAACTCAGAATCTATTAGACCTACAGGCCTCGGTCTGTGCTTAAATTACAGCTAATTAAATTTACCACAGCTTCATTTCCCATGACTTTCATCGTAGGATCACTCCTTCCGCCGGTGTTCCTCACGAAAGTCGGCCAAAACTTAAATTTGGACTTTTTTGAAAAGATGCCAATTTTCAAAGGGGCGTAACTCAGAATCTATTAAAGCTACACGACTGCGGTTGGATTCGAATTGTAGAAAGTTTAATCTTATTTAAAATGGTCACCGGTGTTTTTTTTTTCAAAAATGCACCGATTATGAGATTCAGCCCAAAACTGAAATAACTCCGAAAATTTCGAGGTTTTTCGGTCACCAAAATTTTTCCCATCTGATTTTTTGGATAGGAAACTTGGATTTCCACTAGTCAGAAATGCCTTACAACATATCAAAAATGCAGCTCTCTTCAATTTATTACGACGTTCAAGTACCTGGCCGCCGACCTATTAGGCCTCCTATCTTATCAAAACCAGTTTGTTCTACCGGTCCTCCCGTGTTCCATGTATTTTCGTAATACTGTTCTCAGCCGCTCTAACTAGTCTAAGAAATGCTTTCATTATCTGTTTTATTGGTATGTTACCTAATACTTTAAGTGATTACTAAAACTTATCACTTTTCGACAAAAGTTTAAAATTATAGAATAGAAAAATAATTTTATTCTGGGACCAGGTCCCTTAAGAATAACAAAAATGAACAAAATTAAATAAATATACATCTGGCCAAAGGGCTAAATTATTAGAATAAAACAATATTTGCATAAGAACTTGAAAATAAATAATTAAAAGGCATGATTTGATAGAAAATTAGAAAAAGGAATACAAAAAGAAAAAAAATAGCAGACAAATTTACAATAAAAAGAAATAGCCTAATAAAAAAATAAATAAGAGCATCTAATAATATAAAAAATAATATCATTATGAGTGAGGAATATTTACAGTAATTCATCAATCGATTATGTTGAATATAGCTATTAAATTTTTATTGATTAGGGAGCATCTGTTTGAGAGTTTAGAAGATGTAGGAAAAGTTTGGATTTAAATATGGTTAAAGAAGACGCATGACGGATATAGAGTGGGAGTGAGTTCCAAAGAGAGATAGAACGGGCGAAAGGAATGCTCATAAGCTTTGGTTCTATGGGAACGAATATAAAGATCAGAAGGGTGAGATCTTGTGCCCTGGGATTGGATAGAGGAATTGAATTGACGGAGACTATAGATATAAGATGTATGTTGTGAGTTGATGGTTGGATATAAGTAAGAACCTGGGAAATAGAGTCTACGGATAGAAGGGAAGAGCCACTTAAACTCATCGTAACGGCGGTACACATGAGACTTCCTCGGGGCGTCGAAGACAAATCGAAGTGAACAATTCATAATTCGCCTCAGTCTTTCCTCGAGCTTGTTCGAGAGGCCATCGTATGCCACACAGCCATAGTCAAAGTGTGGAAAGATGAAAGAAGTGATGAGGAGCTTACGGATAGGTAGTGTTAAAAGATGCCTGGAACGGTGGAATAACTTTAGAGCTTCATCGCTGTGAAGACATCCGAGGGCTGCAATAGATTCGCTTGTTACGCATTGGTATTTCTCCTGGCACCCCCCTCTCAAATTGACCCTTATATTCACCGTAGAAATCTTCCTTCAAAACTTAGCAGCGTTTTCTTATCGGCTTTCTTTATGATCAGGTTTGATCGACGGGAAATTTGGGCAGTGTGGAGTTTCCAGGAAAAGGATTGGTCGAAAATTATTCCGAGGTTTCTAACAGAGGAATTGAAAGCAAGAAGGTGATCATTTAAGATTAATTGGGGAAGTGAGTTGATAGATTTAAGAACGGTATTGGAACCAACTAGAATGGCCTGAGTTTTCGAAGCATTCAACGACAGTTTAATACAATAGTATAATATATATTATAATAGTATAATATATAAAATTATAGTATAATATATAAAATTTATATGTGCAAGAATGATTACTTTATTCTTATTACATACTTAATTTTATTTTTTTCGTTTGTATTTATTTTGTACCAATTCTATAGTACCTGCTATGGGAACTTAGATTATAGTTTCTGTTGCAGATAATTTTTAATAATTTAGTTTTCAATTATTCTCATAGAATGTCTATTCTACGTATGCGAAATTAAAATAAAGCAATAAATAAAATAAGTAACTAAACTTAAATCTTGAAAATGGACAATATAGTCCGGAATTTCGACAAACGTCGTTAATAAAAGAAAAACCTTGTTTCAAACCTGTTTCTCATTCTGGGTCACCTGAAAAGTATTTGAATGGCTTAAGTGTCAACTAAAAATTAATGCATATATAAGATATACACGAAGATGTAATACGAATAGTTTTAAATACTTGGTCATATGCCCATTTTTCACAAAACATGGACCTAAACTTTGGTGAGAAATTAATTGAAATTTAACTGAAGAATTATTTAATTCACAATTTGTAAAATAAACAATAAACTAATTAAATTATATATATTTTGATTTACTTTAAAAGGTTATGTAGTTTGCTTCCTTTTTAGGCTCCGAAAATCAAAAGTATTGTACTAATCTTGGAAAAGACGTTTAAAGTAATAATCGTAAAAAAAAAAGAAATATATTACAATCTCTCCACAATAATATCAAGTCAATAATTTGGTAGAGTAGAAATGGTTTAAAAATAAAGGTTTTTTTATTTGTCTGTTAGAAAAGCTTAAAAGTAGAAAGTGTGTAAGATATTGCGTGATAAAAATGTAGTATTAAATTTTTATAAGAATTGCTAAATTCCAATAATTTATAATTGCTAAATGTATTATGTATATGCTCATATGATATCCTAAATATACTTTTATATAGCAATAAAAAACTATATTTAGGATTATGAGTCGCCATGCCATCTGCTAAATAAAGTGGCGCTCTCTTAGGTAAAATGATAGAACTTTGTTTTATTGTTCTAAAACTTTATTTTTTAACCAAACTTATATTTATGTTTATGGAACCCTGCCAGCGAAGCTATACGATACCTTGGAGTTCACCTGGACCGCCGCCTAACCTGGAATACCCATTTCAATATTAAATTAACCCAAACCTACGCAAGGTTATCAATGCTCTATCCTAGCTTAGATAGAAAATCCAAATTAAAACCAGAGATAACAATTCTCATTTACAAAACAGTCCTGAGGCCATTACTGATGTACGGATGTGAAGTCTGGGGAGCAGCATCCTTTACGAAAAGAAAAATATTGCAAACTTTTCAAAACAAGGTCCTAAGAATCGCAGTGGATGCCCCCTGGTTCATCAGAAATAGTCAACTGCACCGAGAACAACAAATAGAAACAATAGACGACCACATAAAAAAAAGATTCAGAAAATTTCACACCCAACTACCAGCAGTTAAAAGAGCAATAAATTACAACTTAGGAAAGCAGACATCATCTCGAAGACTAAAGCCCAGGTTACTGCAGGCCATCTTATTACAAGTTGTACAAGTATATATAGAAAGTGTTATTACTACCTTAAATTTATTTTACAGCTATTTTATATTTGTATATTTTTAGACATTTAACCAATAGTTATAACGATGTATTTAGTTAGGGGTGTCTATTGTACGAAACTATACCCCCCCCCCATAATCAATTGCTATCAAAAATAAAAAAATCAATATTACAACAACCATGTAAAGGCCCACCAGGCCGAACTGGTAAAAAATAAATAAATTTAAAAAAAATAAAAATTGACTTACAGCTTATTTATTCAAGTTGAACTTTCTTTTTCATTTATTTTTACCTCATATTATCTTAAATGAACCATGTTTAAAAATCGCTGTACATCTTACACCTTAACCATCTTCACTTTCTTCATACATATTTTATGTCTCTTGTAACCCTTCTTCCGAATTAATCGTTAACGAAAATATTCAGATAAAAAAACTAAAAGAATATTTCGATTACATTCAAACACAACCCGAAGCTTAAAACGAAATTGTATTTCATTACATCAGTGTTGCCTTCATAAATGGAAGCAGTGTTGCCGAAAAAAAAATCGAAACTTATATGAGTTATAGTTTAAAGCAAGGGAATATGTTATGTGAAACTTCTCAATTATTTTCGAAATATGATTATAATTAACCTTTCTTTTTATCTAGGAAAACGAAGGTATCTGATCCGCAGGTTGTCGCTTCGAGCTGAGTAACAACAACTTAACTTTGGATTCCTTTCCCTTTTAATATTCTCCAAAAATACAAATGGTTGTGAGGTTGAGAATGAATAAAGAGTGTAGATTTTGGTAATCATTTGATCAAGAAATAAAAGTTTCAACTAACAATTCGAAGTATAGACAGTATATGTTTGTTGAAACGTTAATTTCTAAATGAAATGATTAAGAAGAAAGAAGCACCTCTTAAAAGGTTTTATTTAACACTATATTACACATAGACAAACTACATTGCACAGCTTGTAAACAACTAATAAAAGGAAACCATAAACTGAGGTTATACAAACAACATATGAGGAAAAGAGATACAAATATATTAACATATGTTCTGTATTCACCCCCAATCTAGTAAGTAATGTTGTAATCATTCAAACAAGAGGGTTGCCGACGGGTTCTTTGATTCCGGTGCCGAATTGGTGTAAGCTGGACAACTCAAAGAGCCGCTATTCGATGGACATCAGACCTTAACTTTGGATTCATTAATTTTTGCATTAAATTCCATTTCCCCAGACCAGAGTTAGTCTACATCAATAATTATTTTAAATAACATCGAATTACATTTGTAATAACTTTTAATGATTCAAATAATTATGAAGTTTACAGCTGAACCCAAAATAGTTACCAAGAATTCCGCTAGGCAGTGAATTGATGAGAGGGCTATATTGGATTCATAACCTTAACTGGTTATCAAACCTTATCTTGATTGTCAATAGATAAGATTTGTTAATGGTTCTTAGCAATAATAAATTATGAGCCTAAGTAGATTAGAACTTGGTCTGATTAATGAGGGTTTAGGCGTTAAAAAACCTGTACCAATGGAACCCATCAAGGTCATTTTCATATCATGGTCATTTTCTCCACCCAGGAGCTTCAGTCATTTTCATTAAGTTTCATATCTCCAACATACCAAGCTCCAATGTATAGATGCTACTTAATTCTTCTTTATTTATTTTTTTTTTGGTCAAGTTTACTCTACATGACAGGGCTTTTAAGTTTCTTAATATGATAAAGGAAGGTTTATTTAGAACTAGTTCTGATGTTACAATTAACATATATTTTATTATATGTACAATGCAACATTCAATGTTAATTATGACTAATTTTTAATGAAATATTATAATAAGATCATTATAATAGAAAGGATATGTAAGGAAAACATAAGTGTAGTAAGATTCGCCAATAACACCTCAAAAGAATGTTAGACATCTGCAGGGATCCAGCCTTAGCCCACTACTCTTTTTTTATTTGTTATCTTGATTCAGCCATCAACAAGTGTAAAGAGAAATTTAAAAAGTTCAACCTAGGGCATTTCAATCTGAGGACACTAAAATAAAACGAAATGCCATTAAACTTTGACGATATGGTGGTGTTAGCATACCACATGAACATCTTCATCACAATATTGGGGTACACCAAGAGAAACTGAATTATATAAACTTGAGTATCAACCCAGCAAAAACGAAGATTATTAGGATTGGAAACAAGCCAAGCAGAGCCATGAGAGAGATTAGAATAAACGGTGAAATAATACAGAAAGTTAAGTTTTTCAAATATCTAGGAGCTTAGCAAGAAAGCATATATCAATGTTTCAGGCTGCCGAAATGAAGTTTCTTAGGAAGGTGGAAGGGAAAACTAGAATATACTGAGTCCATAAAAAGACAAAAAGGGGGCATCTCAACAAAACCAGCCACTGAAGTATAGAACAGAACAGGCTCAGATGGTTTGGACATAGATTACGTATGGAGAGGGAGAGAAAAACCGCAACTGAAGTGAGAAGAGAGCGTGAAGGAAGCATTAGCAGAATGAAGAATTAATTGCAATTGAAGAAATGAGCTGGTACTGTACAGGAACAACCGGAGCTCTTCTAAAAGAAATTATGGGTTGTTTAAAAGAAAAATTAAACAAGAAAATTCATAGATATAAATTCATCTACAAATCAAATATAATTGCCTTTAAAAAATCATAGTATAACAAAAAAATGATATGCATATAACTATAAATGATGAGATGTAAACAAATAACTAAAAATAGGCAATTATGACAATCAGTTACATTATTATCCAACTATTGCCATACCTCTGATAATTCACAATTCTGTTTTTTTACATTTGCATTTGAAATATACATACAATTTTTATAGCTTCTTGAGCATTAATAACTTTTATGTTTATAAGTATGAAACTATAAACCAATTTATGACTAGTTCAGACTAGTTTAAAAAATACAAAAACAGACAACAGATAGACTGTCTTTGACCGCAAATTTCCTGTGATTATATACATTTTTTTGCATATATATAAATACATATATTAATATTTGAAAATAGATACATAACATATTTACAAACTATTTCTGAAACAACATTTTTCAATATTTCATTGGTTTCACTAATGAATAACAAATTGTCACTTTTCTCGAACGACATTATCTACATATATAAGTTTTTGTATATAATGTCCTCCAGGTATTAAAAAATAATGAAATACCCAATAACAACTTTTAATAAAACAAAACAAATAAGAAATAATATTGTGAACAATTGTGAATTTAGTTTAGAATTAGAAAAACAAACCATTTCATAAACTATAAAAATATACAATGAAAAATTTGTATTTTAGTTTCTTAACAAGAAAAATAAATTCTTTCTTGAGGAATAATTTGAAGAGAAAATTTCCAATAGAAATGAATAGAAACATTATTGCTAAAAAATTATAAATGGTTATGTTAATAAGCAATGATAGGTTTGCTTTAACATCTAATTACGGCATGATACATATGAAGAGATCTGTATTTTATTAAAAAATATGATGTTGTTAAAATTGCCGCTAACTGTTATATAATTTCAAATTGGAAGATTTTTCTTCATTAATAATTTTCCCAACAATTTTTTTAAAATTGATAAATGCTTACGTTAAAAGCATTGTATCAATAAATAACTTATTAGTCACTGATTAACTTATTCAAAATAAGAAACTAACTGCCCGAGATCTTGACTACATTGCACTCATAATGTCTTGCCATTCATCAATTAGTGTGACTCCTTGGGAGGGGGGAAATACCAAGGAATGTTCCCTACTTGTTCTCCAAAGAAAAAAGAGCTGTCTTTAATCATATGGATATCAAATTCTAAGTATTCTTTTGTATCTTGCAAGTGCTCTTTAATGTCATTCACATTAATGACCGGGCAAGATTTTGAAGGAAATGTAATATGTTTCATACCAGTAAGGAAACAATGGAACTTTAAATAAGCCCAATCCCAGGACTCAACAATTAAACATTTATTTTTAAAACTCTCTGAAAAAAAAAAGGATGGTACATATTTATTTTCATTCATACTGATATAAGGAAGAATTTGTGGACCTATTTTAATAAAGCTACAATTACTTTTTAATGGGGTCCTGATATTATTGAGTTTGGCATAACAAAATTTTGCATACTTATATAGTTTAACTGCATCATCATACAGAGTTATTAGGTCCTCTTTTGAAAACTTTTCCTTACCATAAAATCCATTCATGTGTTTAAGATTAATCTCATTTAACAACATTGCCTCACTCTTGGTAATACAATAAGCTTCTACCCTGTTGTTGGCGTAAATATCAGAGTTAAGTGTTTTTATGTACTTGCCTAAAAGAGATTTTTCCATCATTCGAACCGAAACATACAATTTTCCATTCCGAAGTAAGCAAGGCAAATTGATATGGTTTCTTGTTACCCAGGAAAATTTTCCTTCCCTGCTGGTGGAATCGTCTATGCTGTTGTCTGTGGAGAATTCAGTCTTACTCATTGGACTACTATCAGTTGAGCAATCAGTGGAGACTATACGCACTTCTGATGGACGTTCCATTTTCCCTAAATTACTGAAAATACCACGATATCTTGCGAACTTCTTCCACTTCTTGAAACCACTGACATTTACATATCCCAGTGTTGCCACCTACCATATTAGAATAGATTAAGCCATATATGTTTCATTCAATAAAAATCTGTCTAAACAAACAATTACATCGATTGAAATTTAAAATAAATAATAACAGAAATATACAACAAGTTCTTTATTAAAATTCAATAAAAACTTAATTTAGGAGTTGACATGGAAAAGGTAGTAATTAATTATACCAATGGAATAGAAAGTGGAGTAAGCTAAATCTGGGAGTGGTTTAGTTTGTTGAATTTTCAAGTTGAAACTATCATTTACAGTTGTCAAAACAGTTTTTTGCGTCTCTAAAAATTACTTTTTTATGACTTAGCACTTTGCCAACGCCTCAATTAATCAATCCCAATCAAGGGCGGATTCAGAGAGGTGGGGCACGGGGGCACTTGCCCCCCCCCCCCACACCGTTGTTTATGTACTTTGAAGAATCCATTATAGTACATAATTATAGGTAAATCACATGATCATAGTCGTTAAAATAACAGAAAGAACATGAGTGAAACTATTGTTTTGATGTTTTAATAAACCTTTGAAACCTATCTATAGATGCTACAAGTTTATTTGTAAGTTATTGTTGATTTTTTCCCGTCTACCCGTTGTGCCCCCCCAGAAAAAAATCCTGGATCCGCCCTTGATCCCAATAGTAATGTCTCAATTGTATTTCTTTCACATATTTTATGATTACCGCAAGAACTAAGTATAGTTTAAGATAATAATCTTTAAGAGTTCGAACCTTATAATACTGCGAACCTAGCTAAAAATAGTAAAATATAAAGTGTTTATTTACTAGCCTCTATTCATCACTATCCTAAATATTTTTTCACTTGCTTTAATTTTGAGAAAGAATCAACTCGATATCGTTAAAAAAAAATAACCTCTGTTAAAAAATGATAAAATAATTTATATTAAATGGGCAAATATTGAATTTGTGATCTAAAATAAAAAAAAATAAATTGTTTCGCAGGGGAGGGGCTGAAGCTTCTTAAACTTCTACGAAAGTCTATTCCTATGCTTCTCACCAAAGTTATATTTTTCATCTTATGACTCAAGATAATAAACCTTTATTCAATTTAGAATCAGAATTCTAAATTGAATAAGTAAGGTCTTTCGGAGTCTCTTCCGTTTTTCTGACCTCTTTGTAAATATAGATTAACCTACAGGGTGAAGGTTGCAAGGTATTGTTGACTGTGTGTCAAGTGGTAGTGTTGTTTGCTAGAACTTTTAAATAATAATACTAAAGTTACTTTAGGATTAGCTACCCCAGAACCAAAATGATACACAGTCTGTTTATAATTAATTCCTCAGGGTAAGGGAATTTTAATATAATTTTGGTAATCATTTATGTACCCATATTTACAAGTGGGGAACAGAAGTTATACTTATATCATCACAATAAAGTATTTAGTTTTACTCTCATTACTTTTCATTATTGGTGCAAAAGATCCTATCTTACATAATATCAAGTCTGTAATCGTGTCACAATTCACAAGATTTTCTTGTTAAATTAACTAATTATTGCCAATAAATGTATTGAAGGCATAAAAGCAAGAAAAATGCTTTCTTATTTTCCTTATTTTGTTTTTGATTGGCTATATGGTTATCAGTTTAATGGCATAATGCATTCACTTTGGTTTTGAATATAACCAGAAAGCCGTTTATCAAATTGTATTGGTGTTAAGATGGATGAAATTTGATTTTGCCCCATAACTTAGGAGTAGTTTAATTCATAGAGTAGTGTTGATTCTTTGAACTAGTGCACCGCCAAGTATCTAATTCATACCGACATATTTATTAAAATTATATTATGTTAGAGATTTAAAAAAGTATGTAATTTTGTTGCGCACATACTAGTTTGCTATATATCTACTTAATCATTACATACCTCCTTCATTACTCTAGTATATTTATAGCTTACTACTTTCAGTGAATATATGTTATTGTAGACTTTACTTTTTGTTATTTTAAGAAATTTAATTTAATTTTTGTTCATTTATTTTTGAAGATAAGAAATTTAGAAGAGTAATGTGTTTGGCTGATAATTTATAGGTAAATTATGATATTTTGAGCGAAAAAGTTGAATGGTTTAAAATTTATTGCCTCAAATTATCCATTGATGTCCCTTGAACAATTAGAAACATTTCGAGCTCAGAATACTAAAGAAATGTGTCTTTATGAGATTATTTAATGATATTTTGAGAGAATAGCTCAAATAATTTTAAAATTCGATGATAATCTACATTTTATGATACCGTTTCTACAAGTTTTTTCAAGTATTGTCACATTATTAATGTATTTACCTTGACCTTCGACTTTACTTAGTATTTTGAGCCATCAGACTTAAAAATTGCTCATTTGGTTCACTAAAAAAATATGTTCCTTCAAACAGACATTTGAACAAATTAAATACTACATTAAATTATTATTTTTAAACATTCACAGAATCATGAATAATTTGATCCGTCAAAATTTAAAATTGGGTGATCCATTCTATAAAATAAATTATTGTATATCTTGTAATTGTATAAGGACACAATAAACACAGTATCACTTTTGTATGCTGAGCTCAAAATATTTCAAAACATTCTAGGGGACTCGAAGACTACTTTGAGCCATCAAATTTGAAAATTGGTCAATTTTTTCAGTGAAAATATCATTACATACTTACAAATGTACAGGCTTAACACGTCAACCTTCTACACTGTATTCATGTAAAAATATATGAACTGTAATTAAATTAAATCATCATCATAGTCGTTCCTCTCTACCGCTCTGCAGTGTGAGGTTTCTTTCTGTAAAGCCCGGACCACACCGTACGATCCTCTACCATTTCTCTCCTTCTATTCCATTGCAGACTTCTCTTTGCGAAGCTTTCCTTAATACCATCTTCCCAGGTACGTCGGGGTCTTCCTCTGGACCTTCTTCCTTCAACCTTAGCCTCGTATGTCATCTTGGCCAGCCTGTTATTTTCCATTCTTAAAACATGTCCAAACCATCTTAGATTGTTTTCTTCAATGTCTTTTTCCGCAGGGTCTAATGATCGAGTTGCGAGTTCGGTCTCCTCTTGTTTTCCCCTCTATCTTCCTAAGGAATTTCATTTCTGAAGCCTGAATCCTACTTTTATGTTCGGTGGTCAATGCCCAAGATTCCGAGGAGTATGTTAGTATGGGGAGAAAAGTAGATATATATACCCTCAACTTTGTGTCCTTGGATACTTCTCTTTTATTCAGGAACCTTTTATTTAGTGCATGGAACAATTTACCAGCTGAGTTAACCCTCTCCAGGAATTCATTGTCCATGACTCCATTCTCATCAAGGTGTGCTCCCAGATATTTAAAGATTCTCATCTGTTCGATGGGCTTGTCCTTAATTCTTATGACTCTCAATTTACGGTGAGGCATCCTGCCAATTCTCATAACCTTTGTTTTGTCAGGGTTTATTTCCATATTGATCTTCTCTAGTTCATCTTGAAGAACTCTGATATTGTATATTAGGTCTCTATCGTTGTTGGCAAGGACTACTATATCATCAGCGAAGGCCATTAAGGAGTAGGTAACTTTATTCTAAGGTAAGTATCTAAATCCCAGACGGAAACTTCTCATCCGGGCTTTGGCCTGATATAGCAGCACCTGAGATATAGCTGAATCAAGGACCAGAATAAAAAGAAGTGGTCTCAAGCTGCAACCCTGTCTTATACGCAGTTTGGTTATGAACTCTTTGGAGTAACAATTGGATGTCCTCACTACATTCTGGGTGTTCCTGTAGAGACTCATTATTGCCAGCATTAGACCTTTGTTAATGCCTCTCTCTGTTAAAGCCTTGCGGATGTCCTCTTTCTTTATATTGTCAAATGCTTTGGTGAGGTCTACGAAGCACACGGTTAACTCCTTGCATTTTTCTATTACTTTTTCTGTGATCTGTCTCATGGAGAAGATCAAATCTTGTGTGCTCCTGTTTTCTCTGAAACCATATTGTTCCTCCTGGAGCTGTGGGTCCACTTTTTGCCTTAGCCTTCTCTCCAAGATCTTGGAGTATATTTTACTAGGAATGCTTAAGAGAGAAATGCCCCGATGATTCCGACACTCTTTATTGTCACCTTTTTTGAATATAGGGAATATAGTTACCACTTCCCAGTCCTTTAGGATCCTCTTGTTTTTCCAAACCAAATTTAGCAGGTGAAGCAATATCTCCTTGCCTCTTTCTTCCATATACTTAAGCATTTCTGGGGTTATATCGTCTTGTCCTGCTGCCTTTCCAAGCTTCATTGTAGAAATAGCCTCCTCGAGTTCATCCTCCGAAATGTAATCATCTTCTTCCCCTTCTTCCTCATGGTCCTCTTCTAGTGATGGGAGTGTATCTTCTTTTAGATAGCCCCTTTTAATTAAATTAAATACTTATCATAAAGAAAATTATGGAGCGGTAACTAACTGTAGTTGATAACAATAAAATAGAGCCATTCACATTAAGAAATGAAACATTAACATTTATTAGAATACAAATGGAAAAAACCACAAGCAAAGCCTTATGTTTCAAATCTAGAGTAAAAACAAACAATTACCAGTCGAAGTTTCGCCTATTCGGGCATTATCAAGACACAAAAAAAGAGTAAGATCAATCACATCTCAAAGTAGAAGTGGAATACATTCCAACAAATAACCCCCCAAATAGATCGCACATTCAACCCAAAACTCTCTAACTCTCTGTGTCTTGATAATGCCTGAATAGGCGAAACTTCGACTGGTAATTGTTTGTTTTTACTCCAGATTTGAAACATAAGGCTTTGCTTGTGGTTTTTTCCATTTCCATTCTAATGTAGTTGATAACTGTATAATTAATAGCTATAAGCTTACTGTGTGGGTTTCAGTTCAACAGTTTGTTGCTTTGAGTTGTCTCAACAAGTTTTAAGTTTTCATTCATTTCCTTTTTTAACATCCTCAAAAATAAAAATAATTGTGAGTTTTAGTATAAAAAAAGAGTGTAGTTTTGGGAAATGTGTAAATTTCAGTAATCATTCCATCAAAAAATAAACCTTTTAACTAACATTCCGAAGTAAAGATGATATATGTTTTTAATCCATTCATCAGGTATTTCTTCTGGTTTCAACCTTGTAGTCAAATTCTTTGCCGACGTTTCGCTGGCCATTCTGCAAGCTTCCTCAGGGCTTAATTTGAGACTGGGCCTGCTGAAAAGGCCTTCCCTGAGGAAGCTAGCAGTATGGCCAGCGAAAGGTTGGCAAAGAATTTGATTACACGGTCGAAACTTCAAGAAACACCTGATGAATGGATTAAAAATATTGGCCGTGGCAATTTAAGTGAGTATTTATGATATATGTTATGTTTGTTGAAACGTTCATGCCTTGATGATATGATTACCAAAATATACACATTTCCCACAATTACACTCTTTTTTTCATTCTCAACCTCACAACCATTTGTATTTTTGAAGAATATTAAAAAGGAAACAAATGAAAAGTTAAAACTTGTTGTGACTCAACTCGAAGCGACAACCTGCGGAACTAATAGCGTAGTGTGTACTATTATACCTCAGTACTATTTTTTTATATGTTAAATGCATCAATAATCCAACAAAATGTTTTTTTAAACATTATGAAAGTCCGTTCAATATCTTAAGACAAGTAGGGTTTTAAGGCATATTAGCTATCTATGAACTAAAGATTTTATTTTTTATTAAATTCAATTTTTATGAATACATTTAATACATTTAACATAGTTTAGTTATTGTTTAATGCTTTAGAGATGTTTTTATGGAAAAGCACTGGAAAAGTGTCGTTTCAAGATCAGTGTGTGATTACTTTTTTGACGAGCAAAGAAAAGTTGGTAATCCAGATGATATGCCTCCAATCATCACAGCCCCACATCATTACCTAATTAGTATTCATCGCTCATCTATGTTCTTTGTTGCTGTTTGTACGACAGAAGGTAATTTTATCCTTTGATTGTTATACATTTGTTTAAATTATAAGATTTGATAATAGTAATATTAAAAGACTTTGTGAATCTGAAGTTTTGATAATGATACCATTAATCATTGTTTAGAAATATCGGTTTCTGTTCCGCAGGTTGTCGCTTCAAGTTTTCATGAGCTTTATTATGAAAAAGAGAATGTAATTATGGGAAATGTGTATAATTCGGTAATCATTTCATCTATAAATGAACGTTTCAACAAATATATAACATCTATACTCCCAAATGTTAGTTGATACTGTTATTTATTGAAGAAATAATTATCAGAATCAACTCATAACCCATAATTACATTCTCTTTTCCATACTATAGCTCACGATTTCTTGTATTTTTGGAAAATATTAAAAATGAAACAAATTAACTGTTAAAACTTGTTGAAACTCAACTCTAAGCGACCACCTATGGAATAATTACCAAAATCTATATCTATATATCTCTGTCTATCGATACAACTCAAGCCCTAATCCACAATTCGTTACATGAGATGGATTAATTTGTTTTTTGTTTTATATATGAAATTATTCCATTTGTGCGTATGTCACTGAGCTCCTCCTAAACAATTGTATCGATTTTGATGGAATGATAAAAAATTTATTTATCGTCCTCCGAAATGTTTGAACAGGACAACATTTGTCAGGTTTGCTATATCTTTATTTAAAAAGTTCTTCTGTTTGTGTGTATGTCACTTAACTCCTGAATGGTTGGACAGATTTTTATGAAATGTTTTGTGTGTGTTAAAGTGGGTTCGGGAATGGTTTAGATTCAAAATTCGATCCGATTGATAATGCTTTTTATATTAATTTATACTTCTCCTTCTAAACGTTTTATAAGGACCTCTGAATAAATAAATACCAAAATTGAGATTAGTATTTTAGATATATCTATATACTACAATTTTTAAATGTTTATACTTTGTTAAAAAAAGAATTTTAATGTTCTATTTTTTCTCCGATACTATGTTATTGCATTTACAAATAACTAGCATTTGGATTACATATTTTAATAAAATAATAATTGCTGTACAACTATAATTTTAATTGAACAATTTTCTATTTTATTTGCAGTTCCGCCTTTGTTTGTGATAGAGTTCTTACACAGGGTAGTCGATACATTTGATGACTATTTTACAGAGTGTACCGAGTCTATAATCAAAGAGAATTATGTAGTCGTATATGAGGTAACCTAAACCTAAACCGATAGACTTTAGACTACTTATTTAATTGGTTAAAAATGTTAAAACAATATTTCACCTGTTAGCTACTGGATGAAATGTTGGACAATGGCTTCCCACTCGCAACAGAATCAAACATCCTTAAGGAATTAATTAAGCCTCCTAATCTATTAAGGACTATAGCGAATACAGTAACTGGTAAATCAAAGTAAGTGTTATAGAAATTGATTCTAATTAAAATAGTGAGAGTATTACAGCTGTTATGGTCTTGTAATAAATTTGTAAGTAATCAATCAAAAGTTATAAATAAAAGTAACAATTATATTTATAATTATTGTGAACAAATATTTAAGTCAACTGGTAACAAAAATTAGTTAGGAAGAAATGGTCCGGGTGGAGGTCAATAAATTTTTTTTAGATAGAGAGAAATTTTTATTAAACAGCCAACGTTTCGACCCACTTTGCATGTCTTCTTCAGGGCTGTCGAGGGAGGGGTGGAGTGCCGGGTGTCACCACTTCACATGTTACATCACGAATCTAATCATTGACTCAAGTGGGTCGAAATGTTGGCTATTTAATAAACATTTCTCCCTATCTTAGAGAAATTTATTGACCTCCACATGACCATCTAGATCAACGATTATCATTTAATATTATAAATTCAGCTTTTCTCCATAAATATTTAGTAACTTATGTCATAATTTTCTATAAACTTTTATTTGTTAATATAATTTTCAATAACTTGTTGATCTCATCGTATTGTGCCTAGTGTGAGCGCAACATTGCCAAGCGGCCAGCTGTCTAACGTTCCATGGAGAAGGACTGGAGTTAAATACACAAATAATGAGGCTTATTTTGATGTCGTAGAGGAAGTAGATGCTATCATTGACAGATCAGGGTCTACTGTCTTTGCCGAGATTCAGGGCTATGTAAGTTTTATTTTATTATTATGCTCAAGAAGATTATTTATTGATATTAAATTAACTTAAATGGCTCTGACAATTAACGTGTCTTTTCTAGATTGACTGTTGCATTAAGCTTTCCGGAATGCCAGACCTTACCCTGTCTTTCATGAACCCTCGCCTTTTTGATGACGTTAGCTTCCATCCATGCGTCAGGTTCAAGAGGTGGGAGGTAAAGTATTATTTTTATTTCTGATAAATAAACATATCGATAATTTGCTCCAACGATATCATATCTGAACAATCATTAAGTTTATAATACAGATACAATTTCAATGACATGAACTTTTATATAATAAGGCATTCAGAATCAAAAGCAGGTAACTCAAAAATTTATTTTTTCATATTTTTCGCTAAAGTAAAAAGCTTTTGATCTTTAACCCTTAATTGATTGAATATCATTTCTTATGTTTTAAGGACAATGGCTTGATGGCTCAAAGTATAAAAATAGTAAGAAAGTAATTTCGTTTCTTTAGTGTGAAACAAAGCTCAGTTTTTCCTATTCAATAAATGAACTTTAATCAGTCAAATATCTTAGATTCTGTTTGATGAACTTTTGCCATCTCTCTATTAACTTCATGATTGAGAAAAAAGAAACAATAACAGTACATTTAAAATGCATATCGCTCAGTTAAGTGTCACATAACTTGAAAGTATAACCTGCCTTGGATTACCATTATTTTTTAAAATTTGTATGTATTCTGTACTAAGTAATAAATGCTAATTTCATAATTTGTTACGTTGTACGCACTGATTTTAATTGGATTTTGGGTTACTTTTTAAGCTATCAATTTCAACTCATAAAAAAAATCAAGGGTCAAGTTTCAGGGATCAATCAGTAAACTCTTCCAAATAAGAACTGGACTCAGACAAGGGGATAGTTTCTCTCCGTTACTGTTTAACGTAGTCTTGGACAAAATCATGAAAGAAATGTGGAAGAGCAACAATGCTGGTGCAACAATAGGGACTAAAAACTAGAACATCAGAGTAAGATGCCTGGCATATGCGGACGATCTGGCCTTAGTGGGGGAGACTGAAAGCGAAACAATAGAGCAGTTGAACACTTTAAAGGAAATAGCTGAAAAGGCAGGTTTATAGATATCATTTGAGAAAACAGAATTAATGACTACAGATAGAAACTAAATAGGACCAAGGAAAGAACAATCGGAAAGAATGAGGAAAAGGTGGGAAGAAAGAAGGAAGGACAGAATGAATTGAAAATTATGTTATTTACGTGATCTATATTCCGTAATAAAAAACATAAGGAAGTGGTGTAGTCTCTATCTATAAATGATGAATCATTACTGGCAATAGTTGACATAATTAATTGAATTTAGATATTAATTACTTTATTTTTTTACAGACAGAAAGGATATTGTCATTCATCCCTCCTGATGGTAACATGCGATTGATGTCTTACCATATCGGTTCTCAAAGAGTGGTAGCGATTCCAATTTATGTTAGGCACCACCTAAGCTTCAAAGAAGGAAGACTTGATCTGACTGTAGGACCAAAGCAGACAATTGGCAGAACTGTAAGTTCAAGTTTTATTTATTTATTTTTTTACAACATTTATACATTTTCCCAGCAATTTAATAAATTGTTTAAGTCAATTCAATTAATAAATTAAATTTTTTTATAAGGAAGGAAATAGTTGGGGGTGCAGTCATATTAAACACTAAATAAGTACCCACTTATTTAGTGTTTAATATGACTGCACCCCCAACTATTTCCTTCCTTATTCAGATCTTCCAGTCAACTATCTCCTCGCATACATACATTTTTTTATATTGAAATAAAATGAAAAATTACAAAAAATCTTTAACAAGACAAAACATTGAAGAAACGTGTATTAATTAAATTGAAACAATGTTAACACTGGAATGTCCTACAAGAACTGTCAGAAGTACATTCTCATAATTGGTGACACTGATAGTGTTGTCTCTTTGTCTACTAATTATTTCTAGTTCGTCATCATCATCATAATCAATCCACCGCCTAAGCAGTGTGAGGAGGAATTCTGCACAACCTTCTCCAGCTCTGCCGGTCTTCCACCAACTGTGCTCTTCTGCTCCAATGGAGTCCCCTCTTCTCAAAGTACTTCCTCACCTCTTCTTCCCACTTCCTCCTAGGTCATCTTCTTCCTCGTTTTCCCTCCACTTTAGCTCGCTAGGTTTCGCCAGCAATCATTATTTCTAGTTAAAATTTTAATTCAGTATGTTCATTATCCAAACCGACTTTGCGGAAAAGATACAAGGATGGATGAGATCATCATACCTAGAAAATAAGTATGAAGAGTATTTACTCTCAAATTTGATTTCTTGTCATTATATAATTAATCAATACTTACTACAATACTTAAAATAATTACAGACTTAGCTGCCATGTAGAGAAATTCGAGATTTAAACAAACTAATCTTAGAACTTTCTTTCTGTTACAACCTGGATGAATCATGTTATCCATATACATATTTTTATTGATATTTATTTGTTTGATTTGTGTAGTACACAATAAAACAATATGACATTAGTTCAGATGATTAATGCTATATTGTAATAATATATTTTATAATGTTCTAATTTGTCATAAGACCATTTGCTTTTTACTAAGCGATAGATGTGAAGTTCCTGAAGATCTGTTGTATAACTATTATTATTTAGTTTCAAAATTATAATTGTTTAGTATGTAATTCTAAAGGTAGGTTGAGGACGTCAAACCAGGTGAGACCATTCTAAAGGAGCCCAAACTGAGGTGGTTTGGACATTTCCATAGAATGGAACCAGAGAGAAGCACCAAGAAGTCTTATTATATATAATATAATATAAACCCGCACTGAGGGGAAAAGGCCCAGAGGAAGGTCTCATCATCTGGGAGAACAACGTAAGGTATGCTTTCAGGAAGTGAGGAATAGACTGGAACACTTGGTCCAAACTCTATTAACACGGCACATCGGTAGAAGTGGGAAAGATTATGGTGATGATGGTTGGCACTTTTGCTATACACCCCTCCCCCCCAAAAAAAAATCTATAAAAAATTTGTATACATTTTTTTTTTTTTTAGACGAATCGGCCACGCGAATATCACTTAATAATCTTCTTCACACTCTCCGCCTTCCTTCTACTCCAATACTCTCTCATCTTCCTGGACTGTTCCTCTCGCTCTTCCTTAGTCTATTTTCTCCCTCGTCTCTCCTTCGTTCCTGCAAGAACCCCAACTTCTTTCAGTTTTTTTTCCAAAAAGTTCTCTATTCAAGCAGCCCTTATCCTTGATTTTTAGCCTATCCAGCTCCTCCTTTATTTGTTTTACATATCCACCTATACTTTTATACCTTAAGACTCTGTTTATAAATATTAATATTTAATTTTTTTTTGTCTATTATTTGTTATAAACTTAAATATTCATTTGCATTAATTTTATAATATTTTTTAAATAGATTTTTAAATAACTTGGTATTGTTGGTTTTTAGGTTGAAAATGTAGCTGTCGAAATTCCAATGCCGAAGTGTGTCTCCAATTGTAGTTTGTTGTGCAACCAAGGGAAATATTCGTTTGACCCTGTTAGCCGTCTGCTGTCGTGGGACGTCGGCAAGATAGATGTCTCGAAGCTACCCAACTTACAAGGAATGGTAAGTGCGCTTCTTTGTTGTTTTCTAGTCCATTTTGTGATAATATATAAATAAATTATTATCAATGGTTGTTTCTATCAACTTGGAAAACAGCTTGCCTCTATCCCTACTAATTGCAGGTGTTCTGATTCGATCTGGGAGCTTTAAATATCTGTATTAAGAATCTAAAACTTTAATCAAATAAATTTGTTATTTACAAAAAAATTAATGAGTAATAATAATAACAATATTAATGAGACTCAGTGAAGCTGAAAACTCTATGCCAATACATCAATCTCTACTTGCAAATTTTCGTCCAGGGACTTGTACTCTAATCCATTTTTTTTTCATGAAATGCACTGCGATTTTGTTGGTCTATTGTGCTCCTTACATTAGTATGTTGCTTTAAAGCACGTTTGTAGAACACTCTTAATGCAATCCTACCGCGTTGATCTTGTTCTGTGTAACAAAGCCTAACTCCCAAAAGTTTTACATAAACAAGTTGTTCTTATTTGAGTAAAGTTTATTGACTGCACCCCCCTCCTAATTTATTCCGACTAGAGCACCTGATGTATTGTTTTTCCATAATATCCTCATGATCTTATCTAGAACCACGTTCAGATTCTTGGTGATGTTCTTATCAACAGTTTCAATGCCTCAGCTTTGTTTTTATCTATAGAAAGGTTTGCTGATCTTCTCTCGAAATTTCACCTTGAATATAGTGTTAGTTAGTGCGAGATGATTGCCAATGGTACAACAAGCAGTTCCAGTACAATTAAAATTCATGATAAGTAATTATAAGCAAGGGTGTCTTATAAATTGAAGCCGAGAGAAATTGTAAGGCGATTTTTCACTTTTCTCTACTTTATTCTTGTTTCAGTATTCCCAATATTCTGAACAATTAATTTTTTAAATAAATAATAAGTTCATTGTTTATTGTTTTTTAGGTAACTTGTCAAAATGGATCTGCAATGGAATCAAAACCCACAATAAATGTAAGAACTTATACATTAATCTCTTATAGACTAATATATATTGATTGTATTATACTTAACATAATATATAATTTTTTATTATAGGTTAAGTTTACTATAAACCAGATGGCCGTGTCTGGACTTAAGGTGAATAGGTTGGACATGTATGGTGAGAAGTACAAACCGTTCAAGGGAGTTAAATACATAACCAAAGCAGGCAAGTTCCAGATAAGAATGTGAATATTCTGGTATTAATCCTTACGGTAGGAATCGCATCTGATTCTATGTTTCATCATTCTAAATGCCACAACTGTTTATATTAAGTAAACTTAAATAAAATAGGACTGTACTACCAACACAGTTCATAATTATATTCTTATATATGTTTAAAATACATGTACATAATTGTAAATATTAATTATGAAAGTTACATTTTTCATGATATTGCTGAAAAGTTTAGGTTATGTTACATTATTAAATGTTATGACTACTTTATTTTTTATTGTTGTTGTCTATCAATACGAGTCTTATTGTAATCTAATTTGTTAATAAAAATATTATACATTCCTTTTTATATCAGATACGTTATTTTTTCTCATTTCTTATAATTATGGATTAAATGTATCATTTTGTTCTTGTTTTGTTTTATTTTAAATAATTAAAACCAATTGACAAATATAAATACAGTGGAGCATCATTTATCTAAACTAATGTTGTTAGGGGTGGTTCGGATAATCAGAAATTCGGATAATCGAAATTCACTAAAAATAAATATATATATATATATATATATATATATATATATATTGTTGAGGTTCAAAAAGGGTTAAGTAATAAATCAAAAATTTTCAATGTTTAGCGTTTCTTAAGCGGACCCCCATTAATTTAATATAAATTTTAAAGAAACTTATTTAATTGATGTAAAATATTCTAGGACTTATAAAATAGTTATTCATTTTTTTCACATTCAAAATTATTCAAAGGTAACACTATTTTTATATGCATTAAGGGCTTAAATATAATACAAATGGCATGGCCTCTCTATACGGGGCAATCCCGCCATTTGTTCTCCTTTTTTGTATTGGCCGGTATGGTGACAAGGTCTTCGAGGACTCCTCGATGTATATGGACCTGTTGCCAGCTATCAAGAGAGATTAATATTGTAGTGCGACTCAGGAACCTTTTAATGAAGAACGAGATCCCCGATGCAGATGAAGTTGCTGACCATAAATGTAACTATTTGTTTAATCCCTTGTGCTACAAGAGTTGTGTGTATCGTTAAATTTGCTTTTATTGTCCGGAATGGATATAGTTATTGAACTCACAAAGATTAAGGTTTCACGCTCAATGTAATATTACATGTTAAAGTTAACGTCGGTTTTGATTTTAGTGCAAATTTAAATTCAATACAATACACACATATATATATATATATATATATATATATATATATATATATATATATGTGATTCTTAAAATTCTTTATAAACGATTCTGGGGGGAAAAAACTGCTGCTTGAGCGTCGGAACTTAATTTTTCACCATGAATTTCAATTTGCCGAATCCCATGTCGTAATTTAAAATTTTTCAGCCAACCAGAACTTGCGACAAATGTTGTGTCACTTCTGAGCTTCATGTTTAATCCCATCACTTTTTCACACAAAATGGGCCCTGATAAGGGGTGACCAGAAGACCGTTGATGCAGAAACCAAGTACAAACAGCATCTTCCAACTATTCACTTTTCGCTTTTTTTAAAGTTTTACGACTGGAACTGGGCAGTTACAGTAGGCGGGTGCCTCACTTTAAAGATTATTTGCGTACCTGGTGATTGAATTATTTTTTATTCCCGTTATGGTTGATTTACCAACACCGAACTCCGTAGCTAATGTCTGACCCGATTCACCTTTTTTAGCCGTGTAATTATTTCCAATTTGCCTTTTAATGATAGAACCACTCGTTTCCTTTTTGTTGACATGCTGCTACTTTATAACAAAGAGTGATCACTAATGCGATGTAGACCTCACAAAGAATGATTTAAAACTGAAGATGAGCAACCTATTACCAACCAAATGAATAGGAAAGGATTCAGAGAAACAAATGAAATTACCTAATTAGGTTTTCAGTTCTTAGTTAACAAATACGTTTTCAAGTTCAAGTTCATTTTTTTTTGGAGTTTCCGAGAAATGACGTTCATGGAAAAAATCATTTATTTTATTTAAATTAACAATAATTTTAACAATACAAGTAAGTAACTGGATGATCTGGTCAAATTAATTAAAATTACATTTGAAAAAATAACAGTTCCGTTAATTGAACGTTCGGATAACTTAAGTTAGGATAATTGACGCTCCACTGTATAGCCTATACTAGTAGTTAGGAGAGTAGCATGTATTTAAAAAACATAAGTCAGAAAGAAATATCCTTTCAAATTCCTTAAGTGAAACCAAGTATTATAGCTTTTGCTATTTATTTGTATTGTTATCCTATATTTTATTTTAAAATAAGATTTTATTTGGAACAAATATCTCAACTATACAATTAAAAATTTTCAAAGTAGAAAAACTAAACCAATAAACAAGTCTGACCAGAAATAAAAAGAACAAGATACTAGTATCAAATTTTTTTTCACTAGACTGTTTGAAAAAAGAGAAAAATAAATTAATACATCTATATTAATTCTGACATCTCACAGACTGGAGAAATTTTCCTTATTGTTTTTTGTTTAAAAGTTGATTAACAGACACAACAATATCTATCTGATTTTGTTGCGATTTAGCATATTTGCATTGAAAGCAAAAAATTCATTGAAGCACAATATTTTGATTGTGATTCCTTATAATTTGACTTAATTTATTTACTGGAAATCCACTACTGATAAGGTTGGATAAGACTTTAGAACCATTACGAAAATAATTTTTTTCGATCCAAATTAAATAAATGTTCAAAGAACATTCTTCCCCTCGTATACATCTCAAATTGCGAGAGGGCGAGGACATGGGATCTGTGAAAAGAAAGGATATGACCATGACCGGGGAGCGAGCCTGATACAGCCAGGATAGCTCAATTGGTAGAGTTCCAGACTAGCGATCTGGACGACCCGGGTTCGAGTCCCGGTCCTGGACATATCTTTTCTTTTCAAATAAAAATATTTAAAAATTAATAACTAATAAAATTACATAAATAATTTTTTTATTCATTTGGCATTCATGAAAATTCTTCGAAATAGGTATATATCCATAACCCTCTAAATAAGGGTGTGTACCTTATGCTCTTGCAACCACTGGTTATGTATGGAAGCGAACCCTTGATGCTGAACCTTAATGATGAATGGTTATTGAGTATGTGCGAGAGGAAAATCCTCAGAAGAATTCATAGCCATACAAAGGAAGGGGGTAAAGGGGAGCAGTGGTGGATGAAGACTGAAAAGGAAATATGAAACTCAATGAGACACCAGACATTGTTTACTTCAGAAAGAGGGTCTGAATATGATGGCTGCAACATGCCTAAAGAATGGAGCATAGTAGATTCCCTAAAATGATGATGTAGGGACATCCAGGTAGAAGAAAAAACAGAGGCAGACCTAGACTTCGTTGAAGATGACTTCAGTCTTAGGTGCCGAGAGATGTTGAAGGACAGCCAAAGATAGCTCTGTGTGGAGAGCAATTGCTAAGTATGCCAAGGTCCTGCACGGCCATAGTGAAAGAAAGAAAATAAATTTTATTCTGGGACATTTAGTCCCCTAAGAATAATTACAATGTACAATAAAGAGACATTTGTCTGGCATTTAAAGACAGTCAGGAATTAATTATGTAACATGGTTATTAATCCTACAATTAATACAACTGGTGAACATTTAAAATACGTATATATGAGTGTGCTAAAATATAATAATATACAAGAATCTGTATAAAAAAGAAGAATAAATGAAAAAATAGTTGAATGAAGCTCAAAGCTCTGAGTTGCGAAAATCTTAATCTTACATATATTCGGGAGATTGATTGCTGAGGAGATGGAAAAATAAATGGTGTTTAAATGAGGTTAAGGATGAGGATTTGCGTATGGAAATAGGTAGGGAATTCCAAAACAAGGTAGCACGCATGACAAAGGATTTTTTAAAGGAGGCAGTTCTGTGAGAAGGGATGAATAGGTTTATGGGCTGGGATCTCGTATTAGTAATCTAATATTAGTAATAGTGCTGTTAGGGATAAATAGAATTTTTTTTTACTGCTGTTTCAGCATTATGTAATTGATGTTTTACTCTTATAGCCAACTAAGGATTATGCATGATTGTTCATATGCGATCTGAGCTAATTGACATAATTGTGAATATCATAAATAATTTATTCAATTTGTTCTAGTATGAAATATTAAATTAGGAGAGTTAAATTAAAAATATATACATATTTCTTAAAAGTGCCTTTATTATATTTGTTTTCATTATAATACTTGCAAGTAAGACTTCACACTTCTACTTAGTAACAAACTTTCCTGTTCCCATTTATACGAAGAATAGATCAAGTTTAAGATCGCATCCTTCTTCTGTGATGATCCATCCTTCTCCTTAGCATACTTCCTTGTGATCCATTATGAAAGATCATCGCAATAAAGTAACCTGTCATAATAATTCAGAAATAGAACTAGTTAGCCCTTTTAAATGTACCTTAAATCATCATTTCATTAAATAATTATTAATTTTGTTACAACAATATTTGAATCTAACTCTTCTGGTTTCCTGTTGACAGATAGATGGAAAAAAAACTTTATTGCAAAACTAATTCTCCGAAAACTGATAGGCAAAAGTCGTATTTGGATAAAACACATTTATATGGATAAGCAACATTCTTTTGATAAAAATATGTTGCTATTAATTGAAGAAATTAAAATTTTACATTGTTGGTGACTAAATAGCAAAAGTCTACCATCAGTTTTACTAAAAATCAAGTGTCTGATTGGAAAGTGAAAACATGTAGAAAAAGAAGGGATTTGAATAAAGATAAGGAAAGAGCGTGGAAGATATTTGATGGGAGGAAATTCTAGAGGATAGGAACATGGAGAATGGACCAGAGAGAGTTGTTTAAATGTATTAGTTCTGTGGGAAAGAATATAGATATCTGTAGGTTGGAATCTTGTTTTCTTAGAATGGGCTGAGGATTTGAATTTTAAGAGATTAAAAATGTAGGAGTTGTGCTGGGTACTGACGGTTTGGAATAGGATGCATAGATGAAGACACTTTGAGACCTGGGACCTTCATCCAGGCTGTTGAAAGTGAGTGTCCCAAATAGGGGGAAATAATCTGGTAATAGAGCGTTATCTAGGACAAATCACTTCCCTGCACAACTGTTGTCCAAGAAACAGTGTAGTCTCTGCTGTAGATTGAGCCCAAGAGCCTTCATGTTTATTTTGTGTTTTTTTTTAACATTGCATTAGAACAGATATGTCTTTTGGTAAGAATCACAAAACAACTAGTTCTGAATTAATTCATGGCATCAATACAATTCCTTATCCAGTTAAAACTAAATTGAGACAAACCAAAATACCAAAAACATCAGATATTTTTTAATTTAAAAATTACTTTAACTGGTATTATTTCTTGCTATTGTATCAGCTTGATTTTTGTACGTATTTAATTATAACTTAAGAAATCAAAGCCAATAAATTACCTGTTAATAATGTACCAATGACCGTCGGAAAAAAGGTATTTTCAACTTGTTCCGTTTTGGTGACTGTCCTGCTCCAGTACATCCCCATTGGCCATAATGATGGTTCTTCTACTTTTTTCGATACGACACTTGTGAAGAATGAGCAGAGTATTGAATAGAAGAGATGCCAACAAGAGACTACTACATTGGTTAAGATCCAATGGGCAGCTAGCTGTAAAAAATAAAGTAATTGCCAACTTAAGTTACAATAAAATTTTATGTATTATGAAATTTAGATATTAAATATTGAGCAGGTGTATTTTATTTTTTGATAACAATTCTTTAGATGAAAAAAAAAATGATTTGTTTAAAATGTCATGGTAATTTATTTACATCCTTTGTGTAATGTATGAAGTACTACGTATATTAATTTGTTTTGTTTTTTTACATTTTGAAGTAATTTTTAAGCAATGATGAAAATTAAAAAGGCTTTTTCATCGATATTACTGGTTTATCACTTTTTAGTCCAATTTTTCAATTTTCTTATGAGGAAAAGAACAAATTTGGCTTGGCGATTACCTGTAGTACTATGGAAACTTGGCTTAATTTCAATTATTTATCTACTATTCCAATATAAGAATGCAGAAGGGTGTTTATGGTAAAAAATGGAGATCTAATGTATAAAAATAATAATATAATACGGTATATTTATTTGAGCCTCCTATGTAACATATAATACCCAATATTATATTATGTTCTAGGTATAAGTTAGAATTTGTCTTATTGTTTTAGTATATACACTTATTTATCAGCTGTAATTTATTTTGTTTTGTTTTTTATAATATAGAAATAAATTTATTTTGTATGGAGAATAGCCAATACAAAAAAAAAAACTTTGTTTAATTAATTTAGAAAATCTAAAAAAAGTTTTATCTATAGTAATTTCACAGTAACTTTTTTTAAACTCTGTAAATTTGTTTTACCTCAGCAAACCTTGCCAAATACTTGAAGCTTCCCTGATGAAATCTGTCGGGTAATCGCACTTGTATTTCAGGATTCTCCAATTTGTAGAGTACTAAATGTAAAAAATCTTAATTACTTTTCTCTTAAAATGAAAATAAGAAAAAATATAATAGACAACTTCTACTTGAAATTACAAATAAATGAATATTTCATATTTATCATTATGGTATAGTCCGACAATTTTGAAAATGACCTTTTATGAATTTGAAGGCGGGGTGGGGAGGTGTGGTAGGGAGTTTCATAGGTTACCAACATATAATATATTATTGGTTATCCAGGTTATTTTCCTATTTCAAAAAGTGGGTGCTATTGCTCTCATCACTGGCGCCAAATTAATTCATGTATAATGTCAGCCTTATAATTTTTAGCCATAGTATAGCTTATTATAATATAATTGTAGCCATAATTAGGAGTGAAGTGAGCTAGGTAATCGGGCAAAAGGCATTGCTTCTCTATGCCCAGCTGGCCCGAGGCGATTTCTGTGCAGGTAATTTTCTAAATTGCCAGACTTAAGTATGTATTGCATTCATTAATTACCTATACTAAAGGATTATAATTTTAATAGAACAACTGTTCAATGGTCCAAAATATTGAACCTGTGGTCTAGTGGTTAGCATAACAAACTACTAAACCCAAGATCCCGGGTTCGTAGCCCGCCAGGTGGCCCTAGGATTTTTAAAGGGAGTAAAAAATCTTTAGTTACGCCCTCCTTCGGAAGGGACATGTACCATGTCAGGTACTTGTTAAAAATCCCTATCCTAATAAAACCTGGACAGGCAAAATTTAGAGCTCCCACTGTAGCATCGTCCGATTAGCCGTAGCAGCATTAGGTGACGTTAAATGAACAAACAAACAATTGAACTTAGATAGCTCAGTGTGTAGATTGGTTCAAAGCCGACTGTGGCCGATAAATTATTTGTCTGTTTTAACAGCCACAGATTGACCCTGTGGATTCTGTAGACCCTCCTGGGGCTCACCCAGTCTCTGTAAAGTGATCCCTGAATGGGGGGGAAACCTAGCTGTTGAGCTAGGACAAATTACCTCCCAGCATAACCTTTGTCTTTGAAACAGTACAGTCTCTACCTAGTTACTAAACCCAAGTCCCTTCATATGTTGTAGTGGTAAAGGTTAAGATTAAGATCAAAACTATTATCAGTCGTTTCAAAAAACTAATACTATAATTGTAATATTGAATAAGAATTATTTTAATTGTCTTCGGTAATTGCAATTACTCCTTTAAATAACTTTAATATACTTTTTTAAATTTGAAAAAAATGAACAGATAATTTGTTGTTTATTTGTGTTTAAAAGTGTAAAGCCCTTAAGTCATCAATGCCTACGGTTCTCTATGGTTTGGTATATTTGTCGATGAATAACGCACACACAATTCACACATACATACAATTCGTTAGAACATCTTTATTAGAGAAAAATCATCAGAGATTTGATTGAATTAGAAATAACTTACCAACAGAGAAGATAAAAAGGACCGTTGGAAGTTTAGTGATATCTCCATGGAAGAGGCAACAAAATGCCAATAGTGACTCTTCATTTATGATTAATAACCTCAAGAGAAATGATGGGAGCGATGAAACAACAGTGCCTAACATTGGCTTCAGAGGCTAACTTACTACCTCATTTATTTATTTATTAAGTTCATTGTACACCTTTCAAATGGAGAAAAATCAATTGATAACACTGATAAAATTGAATTATCACATGTTAAATAGTTCCTCAGTCAGATGATAAAATAATTTACATGTGTCAGTTGAGTAATGTTGATATTAATTATAGATTCAAATCATTATCAGGGTAAAAGGAATGATAATTTTTTTTATAAATATAAAAGGCTGAGAAATATGGATAGTCCTGATCATGCTTGTCAGTGGTTATAAATAGCTTAAAGATTGAAGACATTGTAATTAATTAATTAGTTATAGTAACATCTAACCGTACTTAGAAGGGGAAAAATCATAGTTATTTTATGATAACAGAAAATTACCAAGTTAAACAATTTAGTAGAATCTCCTTTTTTCATTAATTTTTGTTGCACCATTTGCATGTTTTCCTGTATATGTTAAATGTGATAGTGAGATTCCAGTTTTTTAATAGAACCTAATATGTTCAAGGAGTGATGGTGTAGAGTGCTTTGAGAGACTGTTCCTGTGGATAAGAAATTAATTGATTAGCTAACAGTTGTCAATCCAAAATTCCCTCTCACCCCCGTGGGATACGCACTTTATGTTTAATGCAGACCCTCCGGTGGCTCACCCAGTCTTTATAAAAGTGAGTATAGTTAATTGGGGGGGGGGGGGGGGAGTTAACTTGGCGTTTGAGCACGGTGTTTGCCAAGTCACTCTGCACTACAGTAGGCTTGGAAACAGTACGGTCTTCATTATGTACTAAACCTAGGTCCCATCATGGGTTATAGTGTTATTGAAGGGAGGTTCGTTTAGTAGACTAGCACATATATATATATAAATATATGTTCACTATTCTTTCTTTAAATTTTCTCTTCCACTCCACTAATTTGTTTTATGTAAAAATAAAATTATAACAAAAAAATTTAACAAATAAACCTAAATTTACTCCATTCCAAGTTTGAATTTTGAGTTTGTTAATGAAAACTTAAAGGTTATAGTTATCAAACTAATCTTAAATCAATTGCTTGTGATCTAGTGGCAACACTGACTGGCGGCGCCAAGAGAGTTGGCCAGGTTTAGTTAAGTTTGTTATGTCCGTGCATTTACTTGTTCAAAAATAATAGTAGTGTCTATTTCGAAGAGAGAATACATTGTTATTTCTGCAGGTACAACTCCACAATACTTACTTATTGATAAATCACTAACGTTTATATAGTTTATAGTTTAAATTACTTACTATACATATTGTACATATTAATCCGTAATTTTTCTTGATTGTATTCCTTTCATTTTACGCTGTGAAGGTTTGTAAATATTTTATTTCCTTGTTCATAATGATGCTGATTTTCAGTATTCATTTTGATTAATTTCTTTAGTAATCTTATAAGTTTTGATATAGTTTGCAGTGTTCTAGTAATCTATACATATTATAAAACAAAAACTTCGGCCGCGTTTGTTCGCGGTAAACTCAATAACTACTCCATTAACTACTTTAAAATATTTAAAATCATAACAATTAACAACAAAATAAAATAATTTATAATAATATATAATGACGTCAGTCAACAAGATCCTAATTAAAAGTAATGTTCAATGAACATTCTTCCCCCTGTAAACATCGCAAATAGCGAGAACACGGGGATATGGGATCAGTGAAGAGAATGGATATGCCTGACCGAAGGTACGAACCATTATACCTCAGTTGGTAGAGCACCACAACGGAAACGTGGGAGACCCGGGTTCGATACCCTGCCCTGGGCATATCTTTTCTCTTCAAAATAAAAATATTTAAAATCATAACTTACATAGTTCAGTACTCTTGGTGCTGTACACGTATATTTTATTTTGATCCAGAACCGCATTTTGAGCTTCCTATTTAAAGTTTAATAGGGGTACAAGTAAGTAGTATGTTGTCCGCAAGAGGTATTTTCCTAGCATTTGCTATCAGGAAATCATTTGAAAAAAAAACTGTACCAGTACTACTCATGAAGTGTCTTGACCTTAGTACGTGGTAGAGACTTAACTGTTTCTAGGATAACGGCTGTGCAGGAAGTTGATTTGTCCAATATCACGCTCGACCGCCAGGTTTCCTCCTCCCTCATTAAGCCCCCCTCCCCACAAGGAGGCCCTGTAGATCCCACAGGGTCTATTCGTGGTTGCTAACAGATTAAATAATTTGTCTGGCACTACCGGATTTGAACCTGGAATCTTCAGTATTGCATTTCAGCACTCTACACACTGCACTACAAAATCTGTACCTCTACAATTTATGAAGGGTCTTTGGTTCAATACATAGTAGAAATAGACTATTTCTAAGCTAACGGTTGCAGAAGGAAGTGAACTTGACGAAACTACCTAAATTTAAAATCACACAAGAATTTAAGTTTCAATATGTAAATAACAAATATATTTATGGAACCCCAAGACCTTTCCTGAGTTATTTTTCGAGAAGAGACAATTTTAGATAAAATTCTGTAAAACATTCGAGTAAAGGATCGCTTACGGTGATGTTGTAGTGACCAAAAATGGCGGTGCCAAACTAGAAGTTACTCCAATTCAAATTAAGAAATTTCACTTTTCTACTATTAATTGTTTTCGACTTTAACGGAACCTAGGTTACGACGATACTTAATTCGAAATTGAACCAGAAATAGTTTAATGGAGAATCTGAAAAAAATCTCGAGATCACATTACAACTTTAGGGGTTGGAGTTACTCGATGTAATTTGCTCTGCTGAAGGTCCCGGGTTCAAAACCTGCTGTAGTAGCTTTATTATTTAATCTGTTAACAGCCATAGATCTACCTTGTTGGATTTGCAGACCCCTACGAGGCTTAGCAAGCCCTTTACAATGTGGGTACCCTTAATTTGGGATAAAAGCTGACGATTGAGGATAATCTCGGTAAAATCACCGTAGGTTTTGAAACTACGTTCTCTATCATGCGCTGAACCCAAAATCCTTCTTGCTTTAGTGGTCCAAAGGGAGACTTGTTGATTTCCTCTTCCACTTCATTAATTTCTAATGTAGTTATGCCCTGATATTCAAACGTTTCCACTATTAAACTTACTATAGTAGTTTGAAGTTATTTTATTCCATTCTGCTTTTATTCTACTCATTTTTGTCGTTATACATTCCTGTACAACTGTTCATTGGAAACAATACAATTCGTGCAATGTACTGAACATAGTGGACAGTACTGAAGCAATGTACTGAAGTGGTACAGGTTTTTTTCTTTTTTTTAATAGAAAACTTCTCTAGCCGCGTTTAATTACTTTTGTTAGGGGGTAATTTGTGGCTTTGCGCCAGCAACATGCTCGAGGCTGGCAACACCTAGCGACATATGTATGAGCTATACAATTTCTTTAAATCAATTTTAGTTTAAATATTGGAATGGCATTGGTATAAGAGTAATTATATTTATCTAAAAGGTCGTTTAAGAGATGTGCAGTTCATACCAATAATGACTTAAAACATCAATAACTAGCTGAACGTTTTTGTTTCCCTAAAATATTTTATTTGTAGCAGTTAAATGTCTTGTTTTATGCAATGATTGAAAGTACAAATGACCTAACTATTGTTGAACCTGACGATGATAATAACGCTAAAAACGAAAATAAAATCTATGTAAAAACAAATACAAGATATAAATATATCCTAATTATTATTTCAATTAAATTATTTATACTTTTATTGAGTATGTGCAGCCTATATGCTTTGATTGATAAATAAAGTTCTTGAAAATGTATATAATTATTGTTAGGTGTATCAATGTATTTGAAAACCAGATTAATGTTAGTAATTTAAATAATTCAGACTATAATTGATTTAGAAATTTAAAAGAGAACTCAGTAATTCCAAAGTTTTGAGTTTTCACTTCTGTCGGCAGTCCTCACGGCTGCCTATTAAATTTTTTTTTTATTTATCACTTCCGTTCGATTGTTGGAGAAAGATGGTAATATTTAATAGGAAGCAGCGAGATGTAAAGAAGATAATATTAGGCGGAGGTGGAGAGTGCAGAATGCTAATCTCTTTGGCGTCCAGGTCACCGCCCTCCAGTGCCTCCTTCATATCGTCCTCTACTAGCCGCCATGACGCAAGTTCCTTATAGTTTCGGGTCGTCTCACGGTACAGTTTCTATTTCCATTCGAAACTAATCGTTCGTTAACGATCCTTCGGCATACTTGAACTGGTAAATTCAATATTTAGGTCGATGCTTCAGGATTTATAAGTTGTTAGCGCAGTAAATAGAAATAATTTTTTTAAAATTTAATTTGTCTTTACTAATCTATGGCTAATCGAATGGTGTCACTGCGGGAGTGACATGTATACGCAGGATAGGGATCTTAAACAAATACGTAACCCCCAACAAGCTCGGGCCCCCATTTTACGTCCCTTCCGAAAGACGGCATATCTAAGGATTTTTCACTCCCATTACGGCAACTGGCCGGGCTGCAAACCGCCGACCTTGGACATAAAAGGTTGTTATCCCAATCAATATCCCACAGGTGACTCCAGAAATCATATTGCATAATAAACTCTCACGTGTTAAAATTTCATGCAGGAGGAAATAAAAAATATCCTTGTGTAAATAAAAAATAAATCCTTAATTATGCATCTGGTTAATATAATTAAAGTGGGAGCATCTAGGACAGTGAGATGGTCCTCTAAAGTTGTTGGACATAGCGACGATCAAATTTCTAAGAAGCTAATAAGCGCTGAGTTGACTGGTGGACGCCCTAGAGGTAGACTGGGGCGTAGGTGGGAGGATTGCGTTATGAGTGATCTAACAGATTTGGGTTTGAGCAATAGACCGTGGACAGAAGTTTGGAAGCAGAGATTGGTGGTTTATTATTATTAATATACAACAATAAGTGAAGAGAAAAGAGGATGAAGAAAAAAATCTAAAGTATTTCACCCAACGAGATTGGCTTCCCCCCCCCCCGCTAGATGTGATTTCGGTATCAGTTCCGCAGGTTGAATCAGTAAATCAGGTATCAGTTCGAGTCAAGTCACAATAAGTTTTAACTTTCCTATTTAATATTCTTGAAAATAAAAAAAATCGTGAGTTTTAGAATATAAAAAGAGCGTAATTGTGGGGAAATTGTATATTTCGGGTGTAACTTTTCAACACAGATATATCAATTATTTATACACAGAAATGTTAGTTGAAACGATAATTGTTTCCCCGCAATTACACTCTTTTTATATTCTAAAACTAAGGATTATTAGTATTTTCGAGAATATAAAAAGGAAACGAATGGAAAGTTAAAACTAGTTGTAACAACTCGAAGCGAGAACCTGCGGAATTGATACCTTGATTTCTAATGAATTATGTACCGAATAACTTATGATAATGCCAGTAACAATAATTATTTACAGATTATTAACCTTAACTTTTTATAACCTTTTTTACACATTTATAACCGTAGTGTTAGCAATTCAAAGCATGTCTTCCAGAATAAAATTATTTTTCATTTAATTTAAACTCACTAGTCTATACAAACACTCTACAGATGTCAAAAAGAAGATACGTATTATTTACATACAACAACACGACACATCGCCATAGCGTTGAGATGATAAAGTACTTGAATGCAAATACACATGCAAAGACCGGCGCTGACAGAATGCTAAAATAGAGTTAGATGAGTGACTTCCTTGATTGTCATTTCTCTGTAGCTTTTTACTCTGCCTGTTTTTTTTTAATGCCAGTATTCTGTTACTATCTTAAAATCAAGAGAGTACATAAATAAAATAATTAAATACGACCATAAATATAAAAATAGACCATTCTACCTTTAAATATTTTAATACTAAAATTAAATATCTCATACGAGATATCGCAAGATCTAGTATCGTACGTTCCCTATAACATCTTGCTTTTGTCTTTACCATGGCAACTACGTAACTATGGAAACGTGTTGAATATATACAAAAACTGAATTAAAAAAAAAAATATTATTTCTCATATACAATGGTGTTATTACTTAATTTTTAAGCTGAAGAGATATTTTAGTTGTATCCAAATTTACTGTACTTACGTATTAACGGCACCGCAGCTGCAGATTTTGGGGGTTTTTAAATGCCGCCAGTCTACACCTAAAATTTTTGCGACAAATCATAAAATAAAACACTTTATTAATGTTGTTGTTAAGAGTGTTATCCATGAAATACATTTATTAGGGTTAAAATTTTAAATTTTTTATTGGCGCATTAGCGCAACTTCTGCTGCGGTGGCGTTAATACGTAAGTAACAACTTTACTTCCAGTCCTACTTATTTTCCGGCTTTCAACAACGTTATTTTATTTATTTATCTTTTTTTTGGGGGGGGGGGGTTGATTTATTCTGATAATTGAATCTGATTTTGAATTTTATTCTCATTTTATGCGATGTATTGAGGACTCAGTATGAGGAGTTGAGAAATGTTTATGAAATAGAGATTCAAATATTTTATTATTTTTCATATTCATGTTTTTATTATCAGAAGTGGGTTTGGTGTATGGAAAGATGTAAATGAATTAAAGAACAAAATAAAATAACATTTTATGAGGTTGCATGGGTAAGGTTTTATGGGTTTTTTATATAGTTAATATATTGCATTATGGATTTCTATTCCTTATTTTTTTTTGCAATGTCGAATTTGATTACAATAATTGGATATATTTGAAGAGCATTGAGAGCTCAGTAACAATAAGTTAAATAACTTTTATTTTGATTATTGAAGCTCATATTATCAGACAATACACAACATTTTATTGTTTCGACTTTGTTTTAAATTTAAATTGGTGAAACTTGCTTATTATTGAATATCCTGTTATTATTCATTAGGGGGTATTCTTATGATGGGTTTCCCTGTTCGTTGTAGAAATAAATCTAACGGGATTGGTATATATAACATAAATTCGTATTCGTATTCGTACACGCGTAATACTTAGGTTTTAAGGATTTTTTATATATGAACATATAAGTGTATGTAAGTATGTATGTACTTTACGTATATGTATGCATGTATATAGTATAATCATGATAATACTATATACATACGTAATCAATATCCATCAGGTGATGTGAGTTGTCGCTATCCCTATTAAAATCACCTGGCCTTCGATGAACTGTTCTACGTCCTTGTGATCCATATGGTTCATAAAATGACTCAGTCGATAACAGTAATGTTTTATACTCGTTTGCATTTCACGTTTTGTGCTATCGTGCGAAGGGGCTACGATGAATCACTTTAGATGGTCCGTAAATACATTTCACTAAATGTTATTTTTATGGTTTCTGCTATGATTAACTTTGGACTGACTCAGAAGCTGTAGATACACCTATCAATGATAAAGGAGTTTATTATCCAAAGTCAGAAATTCTTGTTCCTAGATGTAAGCGTACGTAGTAGGATACACACATCGGACTTCCTATAGATCTTGAATGAGGGTTTTTCTTTTAGGATGTTTTTAGTCCTATACCATAGTCTTACAAGCATCCTATCTTGTAGGATCGATCGTAGGCCTTTCTTAAATTAAAAAAAAAAGCAATAGGTTAATATAATGTCATTAATTATTTTATTTATTGTATGCATATAATCGTGGGCTTGCAGCCCAGACTTTTTAACTAGGAGAAAAATTCCTTGGTTATGCCGTCCTTTGGAAGGGAAGTAAAATGTGGGTCCCGAATCTATACAATGGCATGCTCTCGTCAAAAGATCACTATCCTAATTTTACCTAAATAAGCAAAATTTAGGATCATCATCGTATCATCGTCCGATTAGCCTTAGCATTATAAAATGTCGTTAAATAAATAACAAAACGATTGTTACATGTTACATTCCTTTACTATTAATCAGCATTAGGGAACGGTGTAACGCTGAGATGCTGTGTTGAAGTTACCAGGTTTGTAACAGGCTGTGACAGATGAATTACTTAATCTGTTAAGTGCTTTGTATGGACTCTGTGAGATCCCCAGAACTTTTTGGGGCTGACTCAGGCTCTACGAAATGGGTACCCATCTTAGGGGAATATAATCTCTTCTAAGCACTGAATCCAAGATCCTTCATGGGTTGTAGTGGTATAGTTTTTTTATTTGTCAGTATTCCTAACTTGAGGTTTTATTTTTCTTCTTCTTCTTTTTTCCTTCCTCCTTGTACCTTTCAGTGTGCAGAAGCCTCAACCCATCTCATCCATTCCTCTCTACTTGTGTGAGTTGTCTCATTTGAGCAAGATTTTTCCACTTCTTTTCTCCCAACTTGCGGATATATTCTTTGTAGGCAATCCTGGGTAGCCTAGAGGTATTGATGCAGTAGGTCTGGCCTCCATTAACTTCCGTGGGTCTCGGTCCTGACTCATCCTGCATACGTGTCCGAACCATCTCAGTTGTCGCGTGTGTAAGGTATCCATTACTGCAGGGATTTCTAATTCTTTTATTCCTTAAACAGTCTCTTCTAGTTTTACCAGCTACTCTGCGTAGGTGTTTCATTTCTACCGCAGTGATTCGGCTGATGTTCTTATCACTAGCTACCCAACTTTCACCTCCATACATCAGGGTAGGAAGAACTATCGCTTTAAATATATGGAGTTTGACTTGCTTGCTTACTTCCCGTTTACCTACCATGGTGTTACTAATCTGGTAATAGAGCTCATTTGCTTTCCTTATTCTGCTTGAAATTCCCTGGTCTATCGTCCCCGTCTTGCTAATAATTGTCCCTAAATAGGTATAATCGTTAGCATTTTCCAATATTTCGCCTCCACAATAAAATCTCTCATTTCTTGCCTCTTCCCTGGAAAAATTGAATACGTTGCTCTTGGAAGTATTTATCTTCATGCCTTTCCGCAAAAGCTCCTCCTGCCATTCAGTTATCGCTTGTTGCAGTTTCTCTTTTGTACCAGGAAGTAGCACAATGTCGTCAGCGAATAAGTAGCATTTTGTGAGTATTGTCTTGAGATTCCACTTTCCTATCGTTGTCCATGGTGTCCTTTAAAAATCTTATGGATCTCATCCATCAGAATTACGAAGTGGAGGGGGCTGAAGCTATCTCCCTGTTTTACTCCTCGTTCCATTCGGAATGGTTTAGATGCTTGACCATTAGCCCGTATTATACCTTTTGGTTCTTGATACGTTGGCTTTACAGCCTGTGTTAGATTTCCGGGAACATGCTTCAGTTGAAGAGATTCCCATAAATGTTTCCTAGGAACAGAATCAAATGCTGCTTGTAGGTCTAAGAATGCAAGATACATATTCCTGACTCTCTCCCACGCCTTTTCAAGAATATTTCGCAAGATGAAAATTTTATCTCGTGTTTGTCTTTCTGGACAGAACCCAGCTTGTTCTTCCTCCAAGGCACCCTCTACTATTTCTCTAAGCCTGTATTGGAGGATCGACGTATACATTTTGGAGACTACTGAAAACTATTTTACTATAGTGCTTAATGTGTAAATCATTTTCATATAATAGAAAACTACAAATTGTTATTTAAAATTACACAGTTCGGAAATTAAGAGTCAAACTCACAAAACGGAGACTCTGGAACCATCGCCACAAGTACTGGTCAATCACAAAACGGACTACAGGATCAGGTATCTGTACCAATACCAGTACCAAATCATTGTATATAATTATTCTAATCACTAGCTATTTTTATAACAACGTTTTGCAGGAACGAGATTCATTCATTTATATTAGTAAGGTGTTGCGTAATGTTGGGATTATTCTTTAGTGCTAAGTTTGTGCCAGCTCTTGTTCAAAATAAACTTTAAAGTCGAGTGTAAAGTTTATGATAAACTTTTAGAGCCGTGTCGTGGGAAATATTTGAACTCTTAACATCGTTCTGGTGTTCCTTTATCAAACGAAGTATAAGGCATTGTAGAGAAAACCACTCGTTCACAAACTCGAATTAATTTATAGTTTCTATATAAATTCTTTTAAAAAACTGTACCACTACAACCTATGAAGGATTCTGTACCTGATCGAGACTGGGAGACGGTGAGCGGAATGGCTCAGTTATAAAGTTGCTGGTATGGAGGTCCTGGGCTTAAATCCCGCTATCTGCCAGTTTTTGTATATAATCTGTTAGTGGCCGGAGATGGATCCTATAGTATCTAGGACCCTCCTCGGGCTCACCCAGCATTTATAAAGTGGGTACTCAAAATAATGGGGAAATCTGGCGATTTGAGCGTGATCTAAGACAAATCACCTCACTGCACAACCGTTGTCCAAGAAACATACCCCAGACTCTTCATTGGTTGTAGTGGTATTTTTTTCTATGTAAATTTAAAAAAAATAGGTTTGTACCTCAACAACCCCTGAATGGTTCAGTACCTGGTAGAGACTGTACTGTTCCTTAGACAAAGTCTGTGGAAGGAGCTGATTTGTACAAGATCACGCTCAACGCCTAGGCTTTTTTCCTTGATGAAGGATACCCGTTTAACGATATTGGATGTGCCCCAGGAACGTTTGCTGATCCCACTGGGTCTAAACATAGCTGTAAAATTATTTAAACCTTATAAATGAGATAAACCTGGGGCCTTGAGTTAGGAATTCAGCAGTCTACACATTGAACTACCCGCTGCCGTATAAATTCTATGCTATATAAATACTGTTATAATTGTTTTCTTGAAAATTATTTCGTTTTGAATTACCTCCGATCTATAAGTCTGGTTTAATTAAAGTGACGTACAGTGATAATGAAGGACTAATATGCAGAGCCGCGATGTAGGAGATGTGGATCACAAGAAGACCAGAGAGGTAGAATGTTTACTTGCAAGGATGATAACACAAACATCCTCTTTGGAAAGTTATTCTCGAACTATTTATCATCCTCTTTTCCCCGGCTCCGCCACTTTTCATAAATAAATATTTATTTCGTAATTTTAGCCCGCCCCCGGCCAGTCATCCGTTTGTTTATCGTATTTATCGCGACTGAGGAAATCTGTTAAAGCTACTATTTCCAGTGCTTGATCTGTTCAAAAAGATTGTTGAAGGAACGATGTAGATTGAAAATCAATTCCAGGATGTTACAAGAATATATATAAGTTTTACTTTCAGTTCTGGAGATTCAGTCTAATTGTTAAATGTTTCTTATGACGTTTCGAAACTATATTATTCTCATAATCATTTCCTAACTGTACCAGATGGACTTTTATCTTCTCATTATCTCACTATGTTCTTTTTTCCACCGAACGACTATAAATGGGGGACAAAACCTGGCAGTTGGATGTGATATTTGCCGAATAAACCTGAGTAACCGTTGCCTTAAAAACAGTGCAGTCTCAATCATGTAACTACTATGTAGAGAAACTACCCAGTGGTAGTACTCTTTCAATATATGAGTTGTGCAATAAAAATTTAGAATGAACTAATATAAAAATGTTATACTATAGTTAAAATGGTACATTAAAACATAACATTTAAAAATAAACTTGTTGTTTATTGTAACATATGTTATTACCCTAAGGTAACTATGAAAAAAAAAAGAACGAAGCACAGATTTATTTCTCGGTGAAAATATAATTGTATAATATAAAGCCTCAAAATTAGAGTTATATTCTATCAAATTAAATAAATGTAGCTGTTATTCGTTAAATTAAAAAAACTGTTATTCTTTAAAAAGTACTCAATAAGCAGTTAAAATAAAAAATAACCATTAAGTTATTTTTATTGTAACTGCTTATTAAATTAACGGTTCTACCCTATCAAAAGGATCATAATTTTTCATGTTAGTACAAAATAAAACGTGTAATTGGTTATTTTCTACTTTAGGAGTGGCAGTTACTTTTTAGTTATGTCCATTATCATCTAGGTTATTTTACATTAATGACTATCAACAATTTTTTCTCTTTCAACAATATTTTTGCATCCACACCAGTCTAATACAAACAATTGACAATCAGCAGATATCAACTAGCATATGTTTAGAAAATATTAATAAAGGTTGATAAAATATTTATGTATTTTAAAACAAATTCTGAAATATGTAGCAAATAACATTTTAAATAGGAAAATATTTAGCCATATCCCTCAAGATTTGTTCAAATAAATCATTGTTTTTATTCCTCTGACATAACCCCTTTGAATTTCGACAGATTCGTTTGTAACAGAAACATTTTCGTTTGTTAGAATACTTTATTTCATGTCCTCCTTCGTATAGTCTTGTCTTGGAGATAACTCCTCTTTCCTGTGAAAAAAAATTATAGCATTTTCCTCTTTTTTGCACAAGTTAAATAGTTCTAATGCAGATATTAGAACTAAGCTATCCACTCATATTTATAATAATTTTCATATGATTTATTCAGTTACTGAAAAATTACGAAGTTAACAGACGTTACTGAAAAGAAATGGCTGTCCTAAATTAAAAATGGGCTGTGTATTTTTCTAAACAATCCTCCATTTCGACGAATAAACAAAAGACGACAAGTAAAATAATTAATAATGGTTTGTATAATGGCGACGACGATATTAGTGATAATAGCCTTGGCCGACCGCCTCTAGTTAACTAATTGTTAATTCGATTAACACTTCCCTTCCCACGATAGCTCCTCTTTTCCTGATACATAGAGATAGCTTTCAAAAAATACTAAACGCAATAACATAATATTACTGAATGTGACGTTCGTGAACTATAATACAATAGAGCATTTTAACTTGACTCAATCATTTTTACATTAAACCATTCCTCTCTATTTTATATACATTTAAATAGATATAATATAATGCATAGATTTAAAAAATAAAATTAATTATTTCAATACCAATGACTTTCTATCATCCAGTATCCTTTAATAATACCCCACTGACTCCTGTAGAACAGGTCCGATACTTAAAATTACTTCTCGACAAACGCTTAACTTGGAATCCTCATACTAGACTGAAAATACAAGAAACTGCTCGCCGTTTCAGGCTACTGCAACACTTACTAGACAACCGCTCTATGCTCTCAATTAATTATGTAAAACTCATATACATTTATATTATAAGACCTATTTGGATTTACAGAGTAGAACTTATGAGCTCAACTAAGCCATCGAATTTCCCCCATATCCAATCCTTACAATCTAAAATCCTCAATAATCCTCACTTGGCTATCCCTGATGACCTCAATGTCCCCTTTCTTGCTGATTCGCCCAGAAACCGATACCAGTCTTTTCATTTAAAACTTTATACCCACTAAAACCCACTAGTTTCAATACGAAATACTCAATATCTCAAAACAATACTAAGTTCGTCCGCCGTTAGGCGATCAGAGGATATTCCCTAATTTATTATCAAATCATACTCTTTAACTCCTATAGTTAACGTAATTTCTACTAGGGCAGAGAAACTTCTGTCTAAGTAGGATAATTTTTTTTAAAAAATTTAATACTTAAATAAAATAGAATATTTTAACTGTAATATGACATTTTTACTATGAAATTATATACAATACATAATATATTTATTATATATTTCAAATATACAACAAAGAAGAACTATTTAGAGTTACTAATTAGGATACAGATGAACTCCTATCTAGTTATAAGTAGTTAGTTTCGAAATGTTATATTTTAGTATTATGCAATGAAATTTACATACATGTACACCGAAAGGTTGTTGACATGGTATGTAAATAAGTATAATTATACATTAGTAATTGTAATGTAACTTTTTATACGTCCTTGTACTCAGCAAAAGAATATTGTGATCCCATAAATTTATGACCTTCAGATTTCATAGGATACATCATTTTTGACCATCCCTGAATTCACATTAAGTTGTTTTGTTTTTTTAATACTAGGTACTAATGTTTATTATATATTTTCTAAAAACAATAAGCCATTAGTTAGATAATTTAAAAATGCTTGATACACGGAGATTACGATTTGATGTAGGTTAACTTTTTGACCCACTGATTTTTAAATAAACAACCGTAAGAGAAAATCGTGTGTTAAAAATCGGCAATTTTTTTTTTAAAACGAATAAATGTTAGTTGTAGGAACATCTGAGTGTATAATTGATATATATGTTGAAAGTTATACATATACTATCTCCATATGCATCTACATTTTTGTTATCATTGGATTAAACTTTTTCTTTCTTTTTTTTTTTTTGCCAAATTTATTTGTATGGGTATTCCTTTCCCACAAAAAAAAAAAAAATATATTACAGCTAAATATTTTTTTTCCATATCTGCATATCTTGTGTATACCACAATGGTCTTAAAAGGTGGAGCTGGCAGGAAGTGATGTAAAAGTCGAGATATCAGATCGGTTAATATCATTACTCCCAACAACCTCCTACGAAGAAAGCTTATTCGGTAAGGCGGGTGCTGACGTGGGATGTGGCGCCCTGGATTTGGTTAACAATAACCCATTAGATTGTTTATAAACCAGTCTCCCTCTGATGAAGTGCGTTCCTTGCATTCAAGAGAAATGTATAATATAATTTACATTATTGTTATCAAATAAAAAGAACAGTAGATACATTGAACTGTATATTAAATTGTTAATAATTTTAAAATCTGAACATAAACATGAAGTAATAAGGCTCTAAGTAACTGAAGAAAAGCTAACAACAGCTGGGAACTTCTGGCCAGGTGTTTTCACTGGTTGTCATGGATACATATGACAATTATCCGTTATTATTTAGTTCTGTTGATTAAAGACGTGGGTGGCTTAAAACTAAATACAATAACGTTGATGAATGTCGGTAGTCAAATAGGGCTTAAATGATTTAGCTAGTACTTATACAATTAATTAGAGAAAGTAAGTTTAAACATGTCGATCAGTTTAAGAACTTAGGTTGCGTGATTAGTAGATAAACCTTAATTAAAGAGGAAATACCCATATTTAAAAAAAAAAGGAAATGTACGGCCTCTACATTACATAGATGGCCAATTTTACTTAAAATTTAAAAAGTAGAAATCATAAAACTGCCTCGCTACGCATATTCATCAGAAGGAGATAAGTCTTCTGGTGAATACAGGAGATGACACACCGTAGAATTGCGGTACCCTATTAGTATAATTGAAGAGATAGCGTTAGATTAATAGCAGAAATGGCGGCGGTTATAATAATTTTAATTTTGTAAGGAATGATTTGTAAGTGGAATATTTGGTAAAAAAAAAAAAAAAAGAACAAACACTGAGGAATAGAGAAGGGAACTGCAAAACATGCTCCCGGTTTTTATAATAATTGAACTGATGGCACTGCAAAGGTTGAGCTGGGTTTTTAAAGCTGTTGGGCTTAGCAGTGAATGAATTTTAAAAAATAAACAGCGCTAAGCCGACTGGTAAACGTCCAAGAGGTAGACTGAGGCGTATATGGGAGAGTTGTGTTAAATGTGATCTTACTCGCTAGTGTTTAGATCAGAGGTTCCCTAATTTTTTGTCTCATAGACTACTTTCAAAATTTAGTTGGTTCCGGTGGACCCCCTGCCCTACATTTCTACCATATTCAAAATTCGAGAAAAATGTGGAGATTTAGTAACCATAAGGCGGTCTTACTCAACAAGATATGGCTATTTAAACATAATAGGATTACCTAATTAATTATTGCAATGAAATAAACAAAGTACCGACGGCAAATTGATTCTAATTATTAAAACCATTTTTTTGTCGCGCCAAGGTAGACCACCGCCGAGTCTCCCGTGGACCCCGGGGGTCCATCTGGACCACTTAGGGAACTAAGGTTTTAGATGGTAGGCCCTTGATGGAATTACGAAAGTATCGATTGGTATCGCTAAGCCTTTTATTATTGTACACCAATTACACCAAGGTTCCAAATAAAAAAGCCTATAAAATAAAATAAAATAAAGTACCATTAAAAAATGGTCATGGATTTATTACATGGTAGGGACTGTACTGTTTTGGAACTGAAGAGTCCATCGGTTGTGCATGTAAGTGATTCGGCTGAGATCACACTCACTGTCATGTTCCTGGAATTGTTCCTCCTGTTAAAGTTATCCTCAGTACAGAACTTGGGTCAACCTTAGGGGGATTGAATGGCACAACCAGTCTCATATATACTAACAATAAAATAGCTCTGTATAGTTATATGTAACCTCCTAAATTCCCCGGTGGAAAGAATGCTTGTAGTAAATTCTGATTTCGAAATTTGAGAAAAGGAGGAACCAAAGAGCCAGAAAAAACATTAATCATTTTCTGCTTTTGATTTCATAATTTTATCTTAGACACCGTTAGACCGCGTCTACTCTTGCTCCAGCTTCCTATAGCCCTGAAGATGACCCTCAAAGTGGGTCGAAACGTCGGCACATAATTAAATAAGCAACCACTTATTTAGTGTTTTCATTTGACTGCACCCCCAACTATTTTCTTCCTTACGTCTACTTTCCAGTCAACCATCCCCTCGCTTCTAATAATTTTATCCCTTTAATTTCGTTTTTCGGAATTTAAATGAAAATCGGAGCATGATTGATAAAATATCATGGTGTCCACTTACTTTTTTAATTGTAATTAATACTTGGAGGATGGAAATAGTTGGGGGTCCTGTAAAAAAAACACCAAATAAGTCCACTTTGGTGGTTTTTTGACTGCACCCCCCAACTATTTCCATCCTCCAAGAGATCTTCCAGTCAACCATTTTTCTCTTTAACGTGTAATTAATACTGTTTGTAATATTTGTTGTTGTTTTTAAAAAATATTTTAATAAATAACAATATAAAATACCTTAACGTCTGGGTCGAATTTAATGTAAGGTAAGTACAAAGGCAAGACGATAAAACGTGGCGCTGCCCCAGTTGGTTGGAAATAAATTTAGAACCTTTATTCTAAATATAACGTCATCAAAATCAATATTTATATTTTTGAAATATCTGCTCCCACAGTGTCTGGACCCCTTCATATAAAGGAATTAGTCATAATAGAATAAATATCCTATTATTTTAGTATTTGCATGGATTTTTTTTTGTTACTTTTTTTGAACACAATGGTTTATCTCATGAATGTATTGATATCCTGAAATTTTAATTCTTCAAGCCTGGACTTCTAAATATCTATTTTCACCTTAGATGTAGTCTTATACATGATTTTCTAATTATTGATTGGAATTTACCACTTCCTCAAGGTAGTATCCTTGGCCCAATACTTTATACAGTTTATACAGCTGATACCCAACTCATCCTAATACTATCCTTACCGCGTATGATGATGATACATGTGTATTATCAGTCAACACCAATCCAGTAATTGCACCCCAAAGCCTCCAATCCCATATCACTGATCTTAAAGAATGGTGTAAAAACTGGAGAATTAAAATTAATTCTCAAAAATCGCATCAAATCACTTTTACCTTACGTCGTAAACCAATGACTTCCTGCCCTTCAGCATCCTTTAATAATATCCCACTTATGCCTGTAGAACAGATCCGATACTTAGGGTTGCATCTTGACAAACGATTAACCTGGAATCCTCATACGAGACTGAAAAGACAAGAAACCGCTCGACGTTTCTGGCTACTTCAACACTTACTAGACAAACGCTCTAAGCTCCCAGTTAATAAATACTTTTATTTGAAAATAAAAGATATGTCCAGGACTTTACCATTTGAGCTATCCTGGGCCCTAATGAAGCACGCCTCCCGGTCGTGGTCATTTCTTTTCTTTTCACTTATCCTAAGCCCCCGCGTTCTATTTATTGTATTTTATTATTAACTCTTGAAAAATAAGAGTATCCAATTTGTAAAAAAAAAAAAACTCAATGCATATTCCGCCATCATCTTTCTATATTATTAATAATTCAAGAAGTAACAAGCCTTTTGAATAATAACCAACGTTATAAGCCCTTTTTTGAACAATCTAAATCGGAATTTATCTTAATCCCCTGGGGAATAATCCGTTGTTTCCTGAGGATTAGCTACGACTGAATAAAAATTTTAAAACTCTTAAGGTCAAACACGTTCAACAAATAAACTTTTGATTACCTTTCTGAATATCATCGCATAGGTTTGTTTGAACAGATTTTTTTTTGTTTTATTTGTCTATATTTTTTAATATATAAATATATTTATAGTCAACGAAATAATTAATGTTTAAGTTACGTAATAATCTGAAAAAAGTTACTATAGTTTTTTATTATATATTTAGAGAGGTAGCCCCTGTTTTCCTAAAGGCGGACCAACCCCATTTTACAAATTGTAGAACACGTTTTATTAAAGGTACCCGAAACTAAAAATTGTAAATCTACTTAGTATTTAGAAGGTAGAATGTGCAGTTCGGATAGGCGGAGGTCTTTCTAGAGATTTCCAAATCTATAGAGGCCTCAGACAGAGTGTCAGTCTTGCCCGTATCTTTAATTTGGCTCTGAAGTGTGCAATTAGAGGCTCAGGTATTAGTAATTAGTGGCACTTTATTTAACAGATCGGTGCAGATCCTTGCTTTCGCAGACGATCTGGACATTATTGGAAGACATATGACGTCTGTGAAGGAGGCATTTCTCACACTTAAAGAAGCCGCACAAACAGTAGGCCTTTCTGTGAATGAGGCAAAAACCAAGTATAAGCGACCATCTCTGCAAGGACAGGATCAACAGGATAACCGTATAATAATCGGAGACTTCACATTTGAGAGAGTAAATGAATTCATTTATTGGGTCTCTCGGATGAACTCGGATAATATTATGCAGGAAGAAATAAATAGAAGGTTATTGGCTGCAAAAAATGTTGTTTCGGGCTCCTATAACACTTCAGAAGTAAAAACCTCTCACGCACCACTAAAGTACAACTATACCAGACCCTCGTAAGGCCTGTTCTGACCTATGCATCTGAGTACTGGAAAATTTCGCGAGCTCAACAACTCATGCGAAATAGATTCGAGAGACGGGTCCTTTGGAGAATTTTTGGAGCAGTTTTCAACGATAATGATCGGAGACAAAGAACAAATGCCGAAATAGCAATCCTCTTTAATGACATTGACGTCGTCAGAGATATAAAGGTAGGAAGGCTTCGTTGGGCGGGGCATGTTAAATTGAGAGACGATGAAATCCCAAAGAAAATACTGGAGTGGAAGAGGATGCGCTGTCCAACTTGAGAATAAGGAACTGGAAAGCAGCAACATTGCACCGAGACGACTGGCGGCTGATGCTACAGGAGGCCATGACTCGCCACGAGTTGTAGCGTCAGGAAGAAGAAGACTTATTTATTTTGAAACCCCCTAGTACGCCTATTAAAATATGAGTACGCATTTATTATTGTTTGAGTACTAAGCATGTAATAAAGTAATGGAAAGGCTTTCACATATAAAAAAAAATATAATTTATAAGTAAAATGTCTTATTTCAGTCCAATTTCTGTTATTCTATGTATTGAAATATCAGAAACATATTGGAATAACATGGAGTTTGAATAACATTTTTCAAATCGATGCATTCAATTTTCTCCATTTCCATTTAAATTTGAAAAAAGTGCTATACTTTATGTAGCAATTAAAAAAGCCAGGAACATTGGCTTTCTGATTTGCCTATTTTTAATAAATACAAATAATTTAACTGATCGAGTAGGACAAAAGACTGAAGAAAAAGTAGTTCCTGGATCCGTGGCTAGGCAACTCCAATAAAATATCCCTAAAAATTGTTGGTATCAGTTCCGCAGGTTGTCGCTTCGAGTTGTCGCATGTTTTAACTTTTCATTCATTTCCTTTATAATATTCTCCAAATTAAAAATAATCGTAGGTTTACTAAATTATCTACACATTTCCCCATAACTACACTCTTTTTTTCACACTAAAACTCACCATAATTTTTATTTTCGAGAATATAAAAGAGGAAACTTGACTTCGTGACTTAACTTCGAAGTGACAATCTGCGGAACTGATTTATTTAAAATATCATAACCAGATAAAAATTTTGTGTGTATGAGAAGACGGTATTTACAACGCACGCGTACAATTAACATAGGCCTCTTAGCAGCAGTTAACCCTTTTGTAACCTCCTTGGAGGTTATGGAGGATGGGAAGCTGTTTATGATCCATGTAAACATTAAAACTAAACCTTGGCTGGAAACTATTTCTGTCTGTTTACTTTTTTCCTCCAGAAGAGAGAATAATGACTCTCAGAGCCACATCATTTATACTCGAATCTATTCTAATCAATTGTGGTAGATTCAAAACTATTTATTTATTTATAAACTGGATAGAAAATGAAGTTAATAATAATAAATAATCACTTCAAATAAAAAAGACATGCTGAGGAAATCAATGGGAAACGGAATGAATATAATTCAAAAAAGTTCCATTTCAACTAATTTACATCTTAAAAGTATAATCATACGAAGTAAATTTCATCAAGACATTAAAAAGCTCTTATAAAGACCGAACAGAAGAAAGGTAACCTGTATACCATCTTTACTATAAAAAAAACAAACAACCCCTGAAGGGTCTGGGGTCAGTACGTGGTAGAGACAGTACTGTTTCATGTACAACGGTTGTGCAGAGAGGTGATTTGTCCTAGATCACGCTCAACCGCCAGATTTTTCCCCTTTTTTGGGTACCCATTTAAGAGGATGGTAACCCCCAGGAGGGTCCTAGATCCTATATGATCCATCTCCAGCTGCAATCAGACTAAATAAAAGTCATGGCCTGTAGCGGGACTTGAACGTTTGAACCTTTGGAATCTTTACTATACTAAATAATAAAACTGTAAAAATAAAAAAAACTGTTCCACAACCCATCGCACTCAGCCATCAGGTTTCCCCACACTTGAGGGTACCTACTTTATAAAGACGGTTAGCCCAAGGAGGGTTTGCAGATCCCGTAGGGTTGATTTATGGATGCTAAATCATTAACTAATTTTTCTATCTTAGCCTTATCTATATTTGTGGTTTTTACCTTATTCGTGGTGCTTACAATTCAATAGAATACAACCAATCTTAGTTCAGGCGCCTTCAAAGGATAAATGGTGTTGAAAACATTGTATATATAAAATGTGAAATGTCAATTTAATGGGAATGAACCCAGAGTAAATATTCATTGGAACAAATTACAAAGTTTTAAATATTCTAGAATATAATTAGTTTATTAATTAGAAACATAATTAGCTTGTGACAAGTAAGACAATGAACTTATTATCAATCTTCCAAGGCCATTAACCATTGAATTCAGTTTACCAAAAAAAAAATAAATGAAAGAGGGCTATATTTTCCGGCAAACAGCTGTATAGTGTCATGTTAAATACTGTTGTATTTCCGAAATATTTATTATCTTAAATATTGCTTCCCATTTTTTCACTATTTTTATTTAAGCCCTATATTATGTTCATTTCTCTTAGAAATTTTATGTTGTAGACAAGAGAGAAGTGGAATCGTTTTATTCTCGTAGTGCTTATAGTGGCCTAGGCTTGAAATGGAGTTACTGCTTATTTTATAAATATATTTCAAGGCAGAGACTCTGAGTATGATACGATTTCGCTTCCCTCAGTAAAATTAACTCTGACTAAATTCGAGTTAACCTCTTATTCACCGTGGCTGCAGATATAAAAGTTACTTTGGAGTCATGCTATGAAGTCATACAATCATCTTTCTTCAACAACGATTAATCCATAAAACTAGAAAGCTGAAGCTTTAAAAGGAAAAGGTACATACTAAATAAAGTGATTTTGAATTTTTTGTTTTTGTTTTTTTAATTTAATTCAATGATATTTACAACTATAATGGTATTATATCAAGTAAATGTGCAAAAATGTAGAATATGACATGAAAACACTTGTGGAGAAACTACCCATCGATAGCACTCCAATAAAGTTCTATAGTAGATGATCTCGAGGCCATCTTCTTTTCAGGCGCCTCGGAGGGTTATCAGGAATAGTATGGGAAGCAAGCTGATAGACTAGCGGATTCAAGTGCGTATGGAGCTTGTCATGGAAGGATAGGTATCTAGTTTGGGCCAAATCAGTAACATATGGGATATTAAGATCATGATGGATGAGTTTGTTTGTGACATAATAAGGAGCATTGAGGATTTTACGAAGGATTTTGGATTGCAAGGATTGGATACGAGATGAATTGGATGGTTTAGTAGAGCCCCAAAGCTCAACTCCGTATGCCCAAATAGGTCTGATGACTGTCATGTAAATAAGTCTTTTGTAATTAATTGGTAGCTTAGAGCGTTTGTCCAGTAAGTGTTGAAGTAGGCGAAAACGTCGAGCAGTTTCTTGTCTTTTCAGTCTTGTATGAGGATTCCAAGTGAGACGTTTATCCAGATGGAGTCCTAGGTAACGTATCTGTTCGACAGGGTTCAGTGGTGCATTATTAAACGATACAGTAGGACAGGAATTCGTAGGTTTACGACGAAGGGTGAAGGTAATTTGATGGGATTTGTTAGGATTTATTTTAATCCTCCAATTTTGACACCATTCTTGTAGGTGTGAGATATGATTTTGAATTAAGTTCAAATATTTCAAAAGGTTTTAAAATCTACATACGAATTGAGCCCTGCTCACGACATGTTTTGTTACATAAAAACATTTTATGTCAATAGAACCAAAGTTCTTCTTTGGCCTGTTCTTCGGAGGTTGGCGATCTGCAAGACTATTCTGATCTTTGATGTTGATGCTCTAGACAAGTGCATAGATTTGCATTGGTACCATTTCGGAAGATTTCTAAGCCAGGATCTCTTCCTCCTTTTTTTGGATCCTTTTCCCTAATTATTCCCTAGGATTATTAATTGGAGTATTTCATATTTTTATATATTGATTATTATGTATTTAGTCTCCAGGTATAATTAGGATAGGGATCTTATAACGAGTGCCTAGTACCATAAAGTTTCCGTGAAGGCTCGGAACCCCATTTTACTTTCCTTCCAAAGACGGCATAACCAAAGATTTTTTAACTCCATATAGCAGCTGCTATAGTGTACCTTCAGCCTCGGTCAATAAGTGGTTGAGTCGAATTTTCTCCAAAATGAGATTCTTGTAACTAGGAAAGAGGAATCGTGTTATCTTCGAGTGAATAAGGGTCTATGTAAGGCATTGGCTTGAAAAGGAGTTATTGCTTATATTATAACTCCATTTCAAACCATGACTAGGCTTCCCTCAATGCAATTAACACTCTCTGGGCATAATTCGACTTAAGTGCTTCTTAACCGGGGCTACAGATGAAGTACTTTACAGTGCATTTTCTTACAAGATACAGGCTTATCTTGGGATCTCTATTCCCATATTTATTTCTGGAGTGCGATCATTTTCATCTTTTGGACCAAGTTGTACTCAAGTAAGTATTGGTATTAATTAAATTTTTCTATCGTATGGTTAATAATTTAAGTACATTAAGTCAAAGATAAACAGATTATACTTGATAATTTTCGTTCTTATTATGAGAGAATCTAATTATATACCTGGATGTGAGATTAGAACGACGAGATGTTTCGTTATCAGCGCCATTTAGACTTAACGCGAGGGACCATCGCATGCAAGGACAGGCATGAAATGCCATTAACCGCTCCAATGTTTTATGTAAATAGCTTTTTTTTTAAATGGAACGAATTTTTCGAGAGCAATTTTTAGAAAAACTCATTTAAAAGGCAAAATGGAGGGGTTGATTCAGGTCTTAAAATAGATCATATCGTCTTGGAAGTGATCATCATAAACACACACGTGTATATGTGTATATGTATATATATATATATACACACACATGTGTATGTGTGCATATATATACACATACACTCACTCCATAATGTAATATGTAAATATTACAAAGTAAAACAATATCAATTCTGATTTTCTTGTCTTTATGGATCCTTTATAATCTTATAAATCGAAAATATCGTAATTATATGATCTATCATTAGAAATGATTCACAATTTTTACAAGTCACTTCTACTTACAGTTGATAAATTCCTATTAATACCTATAATAAATTCAATAGAAACTTTCAAAGCCTAATAAAAAAATCTGTACGACAACCCATGAAGTGTCTTGGATTCAGTACATGATAGAGGCTCTACTGTTTCCAGGTTAACGGTTGTGGAGGGAGGTGATTGGTGTGAGATCACTCTCTACCGTCTGGCTTTTCCTCCAATTTAGTGTATACACAATATAGATGTTGGGTGAGCCCCAGAAGGATTTGCACATCCGACAAGAACCATCTGTGGCTGGTAAAAGATAACATAATTTATCCACAACAACTGGATTTGAACCCAGGACCATCTGTACATCAATGCAGCGCTCTAAAAACTGAGCTATCTCGCTCCTTATGTTTGATCATATCAATCAAAACCTAAGGATTTATCCAATGTCTTGGAGTGAAGTTGCTCTGATTGATGTGAAATATGACTTATTTCAGTGGTTCCCAACCTTTTTTTTTTAAGGTTAAAATGAGAAAACCTCTCACGCCGCCCCCCCCCTGTTCAAATAAAATTCCTACTATGCTTCCTTTGAACATTAAACTGTATGGGCATATGAAAGCCGAAAGAATTACATTGAAAACAAAACATTTAGTTTTACCGTCACTAAATATATTTTAAGTTTCCATTTAGGTAAAGAAGTAATGGCAAGAGAGAAAAATCACTAGTTCAACTAAGAAGGTCACGTGGCCATCTTCTTTTCAGACTCCTCGGAGGATTATCGGGAATTGAAGAGGAAGCTAGGTTTGAAACTAGAGGGTTTGAGTGGGAATGAAGTTTCTTATGAAAGGATAGATAGCGGGTTCGGGCCAAATCAGCAACAAATGGGACATTAAGGTCGTTATGGATGGCTTTATTCTTAACAAAATAAGGAGCGTTGAGGATTTTACGAAGGATTTTGGATTGTAGGGATTGGATACGAGAGGATTTCGATGGCTTAGTGGAGCCCCGAAGCTCTACTCCGTAAGTCCAAATAGGTCGTATGATGGTCATGTAGATGAGTCTTTTGTAGTTAATTGGGAGGTTAGAGCGTTTGTCTAGTAAATGTTGAAGTACACTGAAACGTCGAGCGGTTTTTTCAGTCTAGTATGAGGATTCCAGGTTAATCGTTTGTCGAGATGCAACCCTAAGTATCGGATCTGTTCTACAGGCACCAGTGACGGGATAGTTAGATGAGAATTAATTCGAAAGGGGAATGCCCAATTAGAATAACTATCAAAAAATACTTTTGGGGGAAATTCGCTTTTTAAAAATAGCTTCTTACAAGCAATTCAACTGACGAAAATGGATTTCTCGCCTAGAAAACGTCATTCAAAGGCACATTGTTTAGCAAAACAGATAAGCTATTATCTCATTTTCGATTAACATATTCTTAAAGAGTTTTCCTGGGATTAGTAATGGTTCATATCTAAACGAGGAATGTAAACAGGTGCCACTGCTTCCGAGATCGGACCTCGAATCGATTGTAACATCGATACTATTTTTACGAATCGTGACGTCACAGATGACGCACTCAGTGATTCACTCCTCTACCGCTGACTCATAGATCTCTTAGCCTTCTCGTGTCTTATCTCTATCAAATCTTGCTAAAAGCCTTGTTTCCGATATTAATATTATCGCTAATTATAACAAAATTGATAATTGGTATCAGTTCTTTAGGTTGTCGCTTCGAGTTACGTCACAACAGGTTTTAACTTTTTACTCCTTTCCTTTTTGATATTCTCGGTCACTAAAATGGCCGCTATCGAAAGCGTCAAACACTGAAATTACATATTTTTATTTTCGAGAATGTTAAAAATGTTTAAGAACGAATGCACGGGGAAATAAGTCAGGGGGGGCGCAAGACTATTTGAAAATAAAAACATTCTCACTTAGTTTTGATTATTTTTCTCTTATCTACTAAGTGAAACTAAATCGTTTGTTTTTAATGTAATACTGGTTTTGCTTTTTTCAGATAACCCATACAAATTGTGTACAAGAGGGACATTGAGGAGGGGGACTTTCATTTGAAAAAGAGGGCGTGGTACAATAAAGGTTGGGAACTAGTGCTTTACACGAAGGTTGTTGTGTTCAGTAATTGATAGAAACTGCATTCTGTGGAGGTGATTAATCCAAGATCATGCTCGACTGCCAGGTTTTCCCCCCAATTGTAGGTACCAACCACTTTACAGAGGCTGGGTGAGTCCTAGGATGATCATTTCCCACATGGTCCAACTACGGATGTTAACAGATTAAATGCCACAGCCGGATTTGAACCAGTAACTGGTCATAGCGATTCAGCTCTCTTTTCTCTGAGCTACCATATACACTCAACAGCAAAAAAAACCGGACACTTAGATTTGTTCTTATAATTTTGTTAAATACATATGTATATTAATCTTTTTAATTGATGGTAAGAATGAAATAAACCCCGGAGTGCATCGTGAATGGCAGACTTCGCTACCCCAAGCACCGGCCTTCTCTGGCCAAGGGATCTCTATGTCAACATTTGAAAGAACCATTATTCTGGACCAAAATAAAAAAAAAACATGTCTATAATTCACAGAAAAGGCTTGGTAAATAAATTAAAGATGTTTAAATGTGCTAAAAACTACTTACAGTTTAGAATAGGTCAGACAGGTAAATCAACTTCAAGACAAATAAATCAAATCTGAGTTTTATCTAATTGTTTACTAATGCTGAAGGGATTAGTTCAATGGACTTAGACCCTACATTCTCTGTAATAACTAGAATACCCACAAAAACAAACAAATTGCTGAAAATTAGCTTTTAATACAAAAAATATGAAGTGTCCGGTTTTTTTTGCTGTTGAGTGTATATATATATATATATATATATAACCAGAGAATTTGGTTCAAGGCACAATGTTGTTGTTTTTTTGTTGGGATTTCTTATTTATTGAGAGTTTCCCCAAAGTTGAGGTTTTTTTCCAACCAAATTTAAGGAAATCCTTTTTTTTCCAGGTCTTCCTGTCAAGATCATCTTCTTCATTGAGCCGCATACTGCTATATCTTCTTGAACTTGGTCCATCCATAAATTCTTGGTTGGCCCCTTCAGGGTACTTGGTCATTTTTGGAATTATGTTATTTTCCATCTCCTGTTAGTTTCCAAACCACTTTAATCACTTCATGGTGATTTTTTCGAGAATGCCATTGTGCGTACCCATTATCTATCGGACTACTGAATTGGGTATCCTGTCATGCCTAGATATTCCGCCTGCCCTTCTCCAGAAGTCGATCTCAATTAGTTTTTCTTTGCTTCCCCTTCTCAATTTCCATTTTTCACAGCCATATAATATTGTAGCAATTATAATAGCATGGAAAATCATTCTTTTTGTGTGTATTTTTAATATTTCATTATTTAAAAAATCTTTGTCTGTAACTTTGTCTTTATGTTAATATTACATAAATGTAATACGTATTATATTACATTACCCGGTACAAATACAATAAAAAGACCGTTAGAGACGACTACCTGCCCCTGCCATTGCTCAAGAACACGATCCTCAAAGGACTTCCTTTCCTTACGCTGAAACAAGAGACCCCTCCTGCTTCGGGGAACTCGACACCCACTCAGGACAATCGTCGTTGGAATTGACTCCTCCTTCCTTAGATGGTCCTTCGAAAAGGATAATCGAAAAGGATCTTATAGCTTGGAGCTATTTATAGAATCTTTTATAGAACCTCGATCTAATGATGTAAAACAATAGTAAATTAAATGTTTCATGTATGTAAAACATCATATGTGTATATATAAATATATGTGAGAATTAAGAATATAACACAACGTGGTAGCTTTCACACTTTTAAATATTGGAGGTAATGCGTTTGAGCACATCCAGGTACCCTTGCATGAGAGATCTGAGATAACAGTTCATCAAACCATCTCTTCAAAGCAGCAGTCGACAAGATGGAAACAATCATGATGATCGCCAACTTTCGACAAAAGACAGCACAATTAGAGGAAGATCACTTTGTTTATTCATTTAACATCACTTCCTGCTGCAATGGCTAATCGGGCGATGTTACAGCGGGATCCCTAAATATTGCCTGTATAGGTTTAATTAGAATATGGATCTTTAACCAGTACCTGACATCGTAAAGCCTCAGGACCGTTCTTAGTCCCTTCTAAAGACGGCACAACCAATGATGTATTACTCCCTTTTAAAAAATTCTATGGCCACCTGTCGAACCCGCCATCTTCGGCATAGAAGGTTATGCTAAATACTACACCACAGGTCGTCCCAGAAGATCAGTGGTACAAGTCCTTAATGTATTATTAATTGAGTATCCTAGTGCACCTTTTATATATTCTATGAGTATGTGTAATAGAAATTACTTAATAAATAAATCTGAAGTTGTCATTTTCTCTCCAAAACAGAAAACGATAGCTGAGAAACTAACACTCTTTATTTTGCTTGTTCCATTGAAAGTAAACATTTTAATACAGTTCCGTCCTATAGGTAACATCTAATGTAAAAAAAAAATGATTGAATAGAGATTGGAGGTGGAATATTATCAAGCTGTAATAGTATTGCGTATAAACATATAAATTTTTTTAAAATAAAATGATGATAGCTACTCTATTTATTAAAGAATACACAATACTCCAGCTGAAATTAGTCAACAGCTGTTTCCTTCATTTATAATATCGATTAGCTGTAATCGATATATCGAATTGATTATAATATTGGTTTTATTTTTATTTAAAATAATTATAATATAAATATTTAGTGTCTCCTTCATCAGTTAATGTTTTATTTCCCTGCTTTGCTCAGTATATGGTTACTGTTGAGTCAGCTCCGTATCTTTTACAGTCTTCACTTCGAAGACCTCTAGTTGTCATGACATAATTAATTAAAAGTGTTTCTCCAAAATCGTTAAAGAGACATGAACTACTCTGCTAGTAACTAATTTAAAGTTCGCTGCAGTTGGCATCACATAACAAATAAAATTAAAATCTAAAATCCACAAATTTTTTCACAACCATTCTGTAGATTTTCGACAAAAAAAAATCTTAAAAAGTAAATCCCTGCCTCAACGTAAACGGGGAGATGAAAGAAGCCCTGAATGTGTCTATATTTAACCAAACCCAGCGTCGATTTTCCCCTTTGATTACTTTGTAAAGATTAATTCAACTTCAGTTCTTCTATCTTAATGGAGATTGTATTTTCTCTAAAATTTCTCTCAAATCGCTTTAAATTTTAAGGAATCGGTAGATTTTAATGTTAGTTACTTATACTTATTCATGTAATTATCAACGTAGAGAATACTTAATCGTTTCTATTTGTACGGTATATTGTTCCCAGATCTTCACTCTATTATATAAAAAAGTCTTTATGGAGACAATTTTTTATCGGCGTTGCCTAGCAACGGATCGAGGAACTACTTTCGTTAGTCTTTTGTCTTGCTCGATCAGTTAGAAATATAAATATTTTTAGAAATTGGCAAATCACAAAGGCACTATTCCTGACATGGTAGGAAGTCGTTTCTTAAAGGATAAAACAGGATATGGCTTATTTCAATATTTGGAGTGGCTCAGTGGCCGTGTCGAAGGTCCTGGGTTCAAATCCCGCTGCTTGGTTTACTAACATTGAATTCTTGAATGATAACAGTTGACCTTGAATATATATGTGGAAGAGAATGGTCCTGGTGGAGGTCAATAAATTTATCTTAGATATGGATATATAAATATATATATATATATATATATATATATATATATATATATATATATATATATATATATATAATAAACATTTCTAAGAGAAATTTATTGACCTCCACCTGGACCATTCTCTTCCACATATTATTTAATTCGTTAGCAGCTGGAGATATTTCCTATGAGACTAGGACCCTCCTGGGGCTCACCCAGCCTCTATAAAGTTAGTGCCCAAAATATGAAGGCAAATCCTGGCGGTTGAGCGTGATCTAGAACATATCACCTCCCGCAGTACAGTTTTTTTTCAGGATTCAAAAACCTAGGGGTGTTGTTGTTAGGGGCCATACTGTTATGCCGGAGAATATTAAACTGGATTATCAAGAAATTATTCAATTTATCCATCCATCACCTATATAGTAGCTGATGGATAATAATGATGTGCTTAATTATTTATGTATAATGTGGATGTATGTATTTATACATTTATGTATTTTACTTTACTGTGATGCTGTAGATATAGAACAGGTGATGAGAGCTGTAATACCAATTTCGGTTCAATCTAATGCCAATCCATGTATTAGAATGGACCGAAGAAATATTGTATACTTATGGAAGGTAGGACAATTCGTCATTAAATTGTTTATTATTAATGTAGGAAAGAAGTTTATTATTAATGATGATTTTTTGTTTTATGGTCCTGGTAATTACAATATCTGGTTGAAAGATATTACTTTTATGCATGTTAATTTAGTCATCATCATCATCATCATCGTAGTCGTTCCTCTCTACGGCTCTGCAGTGTGAGGTTTCTTTCTGTATAGCCCGGACTTTAGTCTGTATCCTCTGCCATTTCTCTCCTTCTATTCCATTGCAGACTTCTCTTTGCGAAGCTTTCCCTAATACCATCTTCCCAGGTACGTCGGGGTCTTCCTCTGGACCTTCTTCCTTAGTTGAACTTGGCCAGCCTGTTATTTTCCATTCTTAAAACATGTCCAAACCATCTTAGACTGTTTTCTTCAATGACTTTTTCCACAGGGTCCACTCCGAGGCTTAATCTAATGATCGAGTTGCGAATTCGGTCTCTTGTTTTCCCCTCTATCTTCCTTAGGAATCTCATCTCTGAAGCCTGGATCCTACTTTTATGTTTGGTAGTCAACGCCCAAGATTCCGAGGAGTATGTTAATAAAGGGAGAAAAGTAGATTTATATACCCTCAACTTTGTTTCCTTGGTTAACTTAGTATTAAAATTATTTACGTTTTTAAAAAAATGACTCAGCATCAATGATATATAATATCAATGATACTCTTTTTCCTTCACTAATAGTAGACCAATTTTTTTTATATTATTTATTATTTTTATGGAATTAGTTTCAATATGTATATTAATATGAAAAAAATCTCATGAAGCCTCTTAGGTTCAGTAATGACTGTACTGTTTATTAGACTTAGGTTCCCAAAGGATCCGTCCCCGGCTGTTCACAGATTAAATGAAATCTGCTAAAGCCGGATATGAACGCGGCTCCTTCGGCTCGGCTCCCATAATATTATTATGTATATGATTATGTAATGCATACATTATAATTTTATAATTATAACAGTTAATTCTATTTATTTATTAATGGGCCCTACAGTCCTTGAAGAACCTTGGCCTCTGCTAATTTCTTGCGCCATGGGCTTCTGTCCGCCGCAAGGCGCCTCCAGCGGTTCATAACGATCGCCTTCAGGTCACCCTCCACATCGTCGAGCCACCCTTATAACAGTTTATATTTTAATGAATATTTGATTCCAGGTTATTATTGATCTAGGAATGACAGAGGAGACTCCTAAAAATATACAAAACAAATTTGCAATATTACAAAGTAATGTTAATTTGTTTTTTTCATTATAAGTGGGCGGACTATAAATGTATGTCTGAATTCCCTTTACAAAGAGAAAAGAAACAACAGGCCAGGCAGTCAATGAGAAAAGTGAGTTGGCGTAACAAAAAACTAAAGTAGACTTACACTGTCTCTTAATTAAATTCCACATCCTTTCACAAAATACAACATTAGAGATGAAAGGATTGGAAAAAGAAAGAAAGCATATTACATAGAATGCAATGTTCAGTATATTTAAATTATATTTAGATCAGTCCGTGGAAATGTATCCCACGCAATTCAAATGGAAAACATCTCCAATAGAAATGTAATTAGTCTAATTTATACTCTTTGACGTGGGAGCAGTTCAAAGTGTAGAACGCCATGTTGCGGATTTGGTCTTGGATTTTAAATCATATGTGTGCAAATAAATTATTTTATATCTTACAGCCGCGAATCGAACTTGTGGTATAATCAGATCCTCCTGCGGCTCAACCAGATATATATATATATAATAAGTATAATATTATAAAATAGTACATTATAACACTGTCTTAAGAACGAAATGTCTCTTTGCCAATAAATGCCTTATGATAAACTATAGTATTAAAAAACTGGAAGTCCTAGAAAGAAGAGTTTTAATAAAAATTATGGGTCCATATCAAACAAAAGACGGATGATAACAACGAAGTGACAGAAAAATCTGCCAAAAAGTTGAAAGTTGAACAGAGTTGAAAATCTGGAAAGGTTTCAGGATGAAGAAATACCAGAGATGTTTAGACGAAGCTGGGCAGAGGATTAAAGGAAAGTGCCAGTGTACGCAAAAAGGAATAATGGAGACTCCAGCAGAAGGAAGGTAAAGGAAATAAAGTCGTAACGTGATCCAAATTGGTCAATACGAAATTTAAAAATATACATAAAATAACAAGCATAGAATACAAGCTGGATGTAATTAATTTGTCCAACAAACTATGTGCAATATTCCCTAAGGTTCATCGTCTAAACCATGAGTATCCTCAATACATTTTCAACCAGGGACCAATTCTACAAGACCAGTATTGAAGCTAATGGCGATCCCTTTAAATGTAAATACTGGAATGCTTGGAATTGTTCATTACACTGCATGTGGGTACATTGCTATGAATGCCGGGAGGATTAATATCGCTTCTGTTGATACCTGTAATTGCATTTAGTTTTATAGTTGCTAGAATGATACGACAAGAAACTGCTCACCGTTTCAGGATTTTCAACACTTACTAGACAACTGCTCTAAACTCCCAAATAATTTCAAAATATTCATACTCATGACTATTATAAGACCCATTTGGAGTTACAGGATAGAGCTTTGGGGGTCCACTACGCAATCCAATTCCTCTCGTATCAAATCCTTACAATCCAACATCCTTCATAAAATCCATAGTGCTCCTTATTTTGTTACGAATAATGACTTATACTTGTCCCGAATCCTATATCAATCCTTTTATGACTAACTTGATTCCTACTCAAACCCACTAGATTCAAACCTAGCTACTTCAATTCCCGATAACCCTCCGAGACCTCTGAAAAGAAGATGGTTCATAACCACGAAAGGTTACTAACCTAAGTTGAATTTATTTTATTTGAGTATCACCACTGGATAGTTTTATATTTGTCTTTATCCATGGCATTATTTATCATTCATTATATCTAATTTTTAATTTAGTAACAAGACAGTTGTAAATTTAAAAAAAAAATCTGCTATTTTTACATTTATGATTACTTTTCTCCTCTATTTTAGATATTTCAATGTACTTTATTATTAATATAACTACATATTTTAGCAATTTAGAATTTCAAATATAATTTCTTAGTTACTTCCTCATCAGAAGTAGTTTTGTTAACTAAATAATAGTCAGAGCAGGAAAAAGGCATTGTACTGAATTTCTAACAGTTGAGATAATATAAACAATTTTGCGTCAATTTTAGTCATTGTCTCATTGTTTAATGTAATTTAACACACATCAAATTTCACACATCAACAATTCGTCCATTATGTATTTATCATTATCTTTTATTTACGACATGGAGTTTTTAAAGAATGTTCTCAAAAGGTATGAAAAAAAAATGAACCAACAAGAGTAGACATTTTGGTTCAAGAGAGGTCATGTGAAGTTCATATTTGAATTTTTCAGAACAAATTGAAAATATAATAGTGTGTACGTTACTAGGTGACGTGTTGCTAGGTTACGAGGTAACATTAGTGTTGTCAGTATCTTATCAGCTGTTCACAAGTTAGTTAAAGGATAAACATGTTATTTTCTATACGTCAACAAATAGACATTTAAGGAAAAACTTGTTATAATATATGCAAAGGATTTGATTTTTATTGCTGCTTGTATTCAAATAAAAGACCTACGTTGGTGTTGACTTTAAACTTGGAGATGGGCCCGTGGACCATCTCGGTGCAGCCCGCAAGCCTTAAGTCCGCAAGAAAAAATTACTGAAGCAAAAGACCTTATAAATCCGTTAATATAAAGTTTAATGGAAAACCGTTATGCTTGATTTGTTAAAAGATATTCCTGTAGTTAAGGAATATAATCTGAAGCGACATTACGACACCGAGCACAAAGCTAAATTTGACTCTCTTGAAGGAGAAATACGAAAAAGGAAAATTTCCACTTTGATCGTCGTTAAAAAAATCAACAAAACATATTTAAGGTTGTGGCAGACAACAGCGAACCGAATGTTCGTGCCAGCTCCAGGGTAGCAGAGAGTCTTGCAAAAAGTGGATGTCCGTTTACCGATAGTGAATTAGTAAAAGAGTGTGCCTTAGCCAACGCAGAACAAATATGCCCAGAGCAGAAAAAAATGTTTGAAAGTCTTAGTCTCTCTACTAGAACTTGCACCCGACGTACCGAAGGCTTGCTAATTTGTGTGTAATTGGGTGCTAATTTGTGTGAACAACTCAGGGATAAGGCGCAGTCTTTTGACTGGTTCTCTTCAGCTATGGATGAAAGTACGGACGTTTCGGATACACCACAGCTACTCATATTTGTACGCGGCATTGACGACAATTTTACTGTTTACGAAGAGCTGGTGAAAGTGTGCAGTTTGAAAGGTACAACTACGGGAGAAGATTTATTTCATCATTTGGAACAAGCCCTGGATTTATTGCAATTAAGCTGGGAAAAGTTAAGAAGTTCACTACTGATGGAGGCAAGAACATGAGCGGTCAAAACAAAGGTGTTGTTGGGAGAATCAACAGCAAAGTCAAAGAATCTGGATTTACTGTGCCATAGATTTTTCACTGCTTTGTCCATCAAGAGTCATTGTGCTCCAAGGTTATATCCTGGAAAGAAATAATGGATACTGTAATATCCACTGTCAATTTTATAAGAATAAATGGGCTCACACACCGTCAGTTCCAAAAGTTTTTGGAAAATCTGGAAGCTGATCATGGCGACGTGACTTACTACTGTGAAGTGAGGTGGCTCAGTCAAAGTGCCGTTTTGGAACGTTTTTTTTTATTTGAGGAAAGAAATTGGCTTCATGGAGATGAAAGGAAAGCCGGTCGAATAGCTTACTAACAACCATTGGATTATCGATCTTCGTTTTTTGACTGATTTGATTACGGAACTGAATCAGCTCAACAAACGCTTGCAGGGAAAATGCAAATTTATTTGCGATATGTATACAGATGTAAAGTAATTTGAGATGAAACTGAAACTGTTTATCAAGCATACTGATGAAAGAAAGCTTAACCATTTTCCTAACTGCAAGAAAGCCGTGAAAGATGCTGGAGATAATTTTAAGTGGCATATTATTACAATGAGAAACGTGTTCATACCACTACAAACTGAGTATGTAAATCGAGGGTCGAAACGTTGGCTTTAAAAAATAAACAGTTCTTCCTACTAAAGACAACTTTTCCTGACCCCCACCCGGATCATAAGGCAAACTAATATTATTCAACATATAAATAAAAATATATAAACAAATTTAAACTAGTGGTTAAATTGCTGATTGCCTGGTACAGAAAATTACATTCTAATAAATGATGTGTATATATATTTATTAATAATATAAAATGTAATAATAATAATAAATAATATGTAAAGTAATAATGAAAAAGGAATAAATATGAAAAGTAATGATCGAAAAGGAATATCGATTATACATTTCGATTGCGAAACTACTATTGTAGATAACGACTAGCGATCGAGCTAACCGATAGATACATACATAACAAGACAACTCCAACTACAATAGGCAGGATGACAATATTATGCGGGACGAGAACCCAGGCAGCTCCCCCCAGACACCTTCACGTCCCCAAGCTAAGAATACACCTCCGCTTCCTCTAGCACATCCTGTTCTCATGGTCCGCTCCTCTATTCGTCCCAAGGAGGCAATAGGCAGGGTAAGGATAAGGGAAGTTAATAATAATAATTAATTTATATTAAGTTAATTAATCAGCCACGAAAATCAACAAGTTTCCTTATACTTGCAATGTTCATTTTAAAAATAATTTTAACAGTAATATACAGAGTATTTCAGGGTTTAGTGGCCAAACTGATAATTTAAACTAAAGACCTCAAAACAAGAAAAAAATTTCCTAAGGAGGTTTTCGGTAAACGCTTTGTTTAAGAAAAATTCACACCTAAAGATTCTCATTCCTACGAATTATTTAGGTATACTTAACGTATACAATTTATTTAATTTGTTCAGACTACTTTATTCATTAAATGTAAGCATTAACGTTCATATTAAATGTTCAAAGTGATTCCCTTAAGCATTAATACAGGTTCGGCATCTTTCTTCAACATCAGCAGTGGCAGAACTGCACTGGATATGCGTTATTGTTTCACAAGATTTAATTATCCTTCTTCGTAAAGAATTAAGGTCCATGACCGGTCTTGCAAAGATTTTTTGTTTAATGTCACCCAAACAAAAATATCCAGTGGTATCAGGTCTGGAGAGCGTGCAGGTCAAGCCACTGGTCTTATCAACACGGGCAATCCATATTGGTTATGCAGGGAGATGTCTTGTCCAGGATCAAATTCAACTGCCAAGCTTATCCTCTCAATTAAGGTAGGCTCTGCTGGAACTTTTATCTATATCCAATATTTCTTAGTTAACTGGCACGTTTGATTTCTTTCTTGATCCTAGTACCCTTCCAGATGTGTGCATTGTACTATTATTAACAGATTAAATGATATATTTTTGACCTCCATAAGTAGTTCATAACAGTTTTTCAGCGCTCTAGACACTTCACATGTAACTAAAATTAGTAAAAATTATTTTGTTTAAAAAATATCAATTATTTTACAAAAAAAATAGTACTATAAAAATAATCAAACTAGTAAACGATTACTAATGTATTTATCCTAAACATTTTTATTCTTACTGAACTTAAACACATTAAATTATCATTCGTTAATTACTCATTCACAAGTTTACAAAATTGAGAAAATTTGTTAAAACAAGAGGTAAAAATTTGAAAAAGTGAAATAAAAATATGATTTAGTTTACAAATACTATGCATCAACTAATTATTTAAAAAATTAATAAAAAAATTAATTCACACAATAAAAACCTTTCTCAGTCATTTATGTTTTTAATATAAAACGTTTCGACAATTACATGTCATTTTCAATCAACCATATAAGCAATTTTCTGTATCCTTTCTTCTTTATCATCAACTTGAAAAAGTTACAAGTAATAAATGTCTTTTTATAATTAGTTTTATAATTTTGTAATTAGTTAAACTTCAGACCAAAGTTTAAACTATTAAACAAAAGGACCATGGAGGATAATTGACCTCCAAGTAAAACTTTTTAACAGTAAAAATGGCAATAAATAAAAAGATATTTATGACGACTTGTAACTTTTTCAAGTTGATGATAAAGAAGAAAGGATGCAGAAAATTGTTTATATGGTTGATTGAAAATGACATGTAATTGTCGAAACGTTTTATATTAAAAACATAAATGACTGGATAAAGGTTTTTATTGTGAGAATGAAATATTAGATAAATTTCAGTCCAGTTTACATCCTTTTAAAATGGAAAATTAATAATAAAAAAACAACAATGGAGTTAATGTATTCAGCCTGACTATTGGTATTCACTTAATAATGTTTTGGGCAAATGACATAACCAATTTTAAAGTTATTACTATAATAAATCAAATCAAAAACCTATCTATTTTTTTTTTAATTTATCAGTCATCAATAGAAAGAAAAATCATATTTAATACTTGCCACATTTATTTTAACCAAACACGTTAATCTAACGTTAATAACTTAAAAAGAAAGTTAATTATTCAACGAATACTATGATTAATTACTCAAATATTAATAAAAAACAAGAATAATAATATTAATATTACAGGATAATGAATTTAGTCTCAGCATCAGTTGGGATTATTGAATACAAAATGGCCACGTGCAGTTCATTCATTCATGATGGTTGTATAACATCACCTGGCGCCAATTATTGATTCATACTGATTGAAATTAGGTACAAAGTATTAATCATTATCAAAACTGTGATACAATGATGTCTTTGGATGAAAAAAAAAAAGTTTCCAATTCATGGAAACATTCATGTCCTTTTTTCTTATCGTAGACCTGTTAAAATAAAATAAAACCATAATAAAAAATAGAGTAGAAAAGATTTTTTAATTAAAAGTAAACAAAAGGTCCAGTTATGTTTTAGCCTTAATTTCTCAAGTATTTAAAAACAACCTTATAATGCTAGCTGTATTTTATAGTAATTTTTATGGTATAATTTCCGTAGGTTGTCGGTTCGAGTTAAGTTACAACGAGTTTTAACTTTTCAATGACTTCCTTTTTATTATTCTCGTAAATCAATATTGAGTTTTAGCATGAAAAAAAGAGTGTAATTTTAAGAACTGGGTGTATATTTCCGTAATTATTTCATCAAGAAATGAACGTTCAGATATATGTTTGTTTAAGTGATTACCGAAGTACACCATTACATTGTCCATAAACATATTCTCTTTAAAGCTCATGTACCTTGTATTTTTGGAATGAAAAGTTAAAACTTGTTTCACAACTCGAAGCCACAACCTGCGGAACAGATATGTCTTCTCTTTTCATGCGATAGAAGTTAAAAGACAAGTTATAGTTTCAAGTTAAGTGTCACTACCGTTTTTTCAACTGTGCTTAAACTTAAGTAAGTTATTTCCTTTATATAAAACTGTCAAATATTAAATTTAATAAGTGTGTCAGTTTCGCAGGTTGTCAATTCAAGTTAAGTAGCAAGTTTTGAATTTTCAGATGCTCTTTTATAAAAACATTAATTATGATTATTATTATTTGTTCGAAATTTGTAATGTAATTACAATCAATTTCTTGTATATTTAATTGAGTTCCTCCAAGTTCCTTCTCGCCTTGACTAAGAGCAGCCATCAAACGACCCTCCTTCCTGTGACGTCCTTCAGGTATTCCTGCTCCTCGATCCTGATGATTCAGACAGGACGTCACCCGCCCGGCGTGGGAAGTGGAGTAACGCGGGATGAATGAGCCCTTCTCAGAAGTGGCCTGACTAGTTTCGACGGAAGCCATTTTCGACACCGGAAGTGTTGGAGGGGGAGAATGGGAAATTGGGCTCGGTTGAGGAAGATGAAATAATAAATTAATTGTAGAATGTTTTGTTAGTAATACATCATGACGAACAAGGTCGATGACAAACCATATTACATAATTTTACACTTGAAATAATTTTTATCTTTGTATTAAATATTAGGAAAAAATCTACGAAATATCAAGATAGGAAGATTTTTTTCGTATGTACAAACACAAATATCTGGAGCCCTAATGAATAATTGGTTAAATCGTTAAATTGTGTCCTGAGAGAGGTAACTGTACAGAGGGAAGCAGAATCCTCCCATACTTGTAGTTTTTGGCTTGAAATTTATTTGTAATATAAAAAATCACTAAAACTCTCATTTCTCTTGTTTCAAGGCAATCCCTAAATTAGCTCCTTATTCACTACAAAAATAACACATTTCCGCTTCCCCAAGTACAAGAAACTTATTCGAAAAAAATTCGACTTAACCACTTATTCATCGGAACTCTATATATAATATAACACATATAACATTACTATACTATTTATAATAATAATACGGGTTAGAGAACCTGAGGGCTCCGTTCCAATACTGCCAATATTCGCTTAGAAATTCCCGTCCACGAACTACCATCCAAGGCCCAAATCTGCTAAATCACTCTTAGCCCAATCCTCCCACTGACACCTCGGTCTACTAGCCAGCTCAAGGCTTATTAACTCCTTGAGAATTCGTTTGTTACTAAGCCCAACAACTTTACATGGTCATCCCAACCTTCACGATGATGTCAATTCAATAACGGGGTGCATGCCATACAATTCCGTCTTGTACAATCCTCCAAATTCTCCATTAGTCTCATCCTTTTTACCTAAAATGATAAATTTAAAATATGAATTTTATATTTGAAATTTGAAATATAAAGTATAATCAATAATAATGAGTTATAACTCAGAGTAGATATTTCAGAATTAAGGCATTGTTTTTTCGGATTTTTCCAATTCATACATTCTAATCAATTGAATAAAATTTGAAATATTTTTTTACATATAATTAATATACCATATTCTATTTTTATTTTCTAATATTTCTATGTATAATATAAAAAAAAAAGAAAAACTGCCGATATATTATCAAGATACAAAACGGAGAATTTTGGTACACTTTCAATTTTATAAATAATTTGTTGTTCCCGTTTGCAAGTAACTGATCGGAGCAACTTGTGTAAAGTATTTTTTTTCTTTTTCTAAACAGTGTTTAATACATTAATATTTGACTTACACGTTGAATATTTGTGTACATATCTTCATCATAATTAAATCAACATATAGATTATGATTACACGAAAATTAGAAAAAATAATAATTTTTGTATTTGTGGTGGTTATGTTACAGCTATATTTACTTGTTCACGATTTTCCGTATTATCTACGACGACAACATGAGACAATTCTGAACAAACATATACTTTTTTACGGTTATTATGTGTTTTAATTCAGAGTTTAAAATGTTCCGTGAAAGCCATCGTGTCTAGAAAAGAGTCTCCTAAAGGTTTATGGCCGCTCAACCTACGGGTAAATGTCCAAATGGTAGGCCTAAACGTAGGTGGGAGGATTCCATTAAGGCTAGCCTTGCAAAATTGGGTCGGTGGGTGGCAGTATGTAGGCAGTGATTGTTGGCGGTTTCGGCATCGAACCTTTGGGGGATAGTCTAACAAATTATAACATTCAAAAGACAATTAAATTTTTAAAAATGTGTGTGATTGAAAAGATCGGTGTTTTTCATCAAGTGAAACTATTTTCGAAACAAATTAATATAGATGGGGCTTTTTCAAGTCATGTCGTTTTTGACTTCTTTAAATCAAATTTGTTCCTCCGATAAAAAAAAATTCTCTTTATCATGAATAATTTCTTAAAATGAGAAGTAAATTCATAAAACAGGAAATTTTGTATTAATAAGCGCCGTTTTGTAGTTATAAATAAGATACGATAAAAAGACAAAAGTCCAATTGTATATTATACAATTTTTTATAATAGAATATTTGTTAAAAATTACAATGCGTTGTTAAAGCGAAAAAAATGTCGCTCTTTCTAAGGTCTTAGGTTTAGACGTAGGTGGGAGAATTGTGTTAAAAGTGATCTAACGAGTTGTGGTTTGGGTGGTCATCCGAGGACGGAAGTTTGTGAAAAGAGATCGTTCGATTTGATATCTTCTTTTTTTATTTACTTCTTAAATTTACAACTGTATACTACAAACCTTTGGCATGAGATGAACTACCCACTGGTTGTATTCAAATAACAAATTCAACTTGGAAGGTCACGAGGCCATCTTATTTTCAGACACCTCGGAGGTTTATCGGGAATTGGAAAAGTGGCCAGGTTTGAAATTAGCGGGTTTGAGTGGGAATAAAGTATGTTATGAAATGATTGATATCCAGTTCGGACCACATCAACAACAAAGGGACGTTGAGGTCTTTATGGATGACTTTATTCGTGACAACATTGAGGGTTTTACGAAGGATTTTAGGTTGTGAGGGTCGGATACGAGAGGAATTCAATGGCTTAGTGGAGCCCATAAGCTCTGCTCCCGAAGTCCTAATAGATCTTATACGAGGGTGGTCTGAAAGGTTTCTGCCGAACATCGCCAAAGTTCACCAAATGGCGCTAGACAACCGCCGAATTAAAGTGAGAGTGATAGAAGAGGCTATGAAGATGAGGAAAAAAAAGGACGTGTTTGTTACATATTAAATCAACATTTAGATATGAGATAGCTGTCCGCACGTTGGGTGCCGCGTTTGCTCGAATGAATATTTCCAACGCTATGTTGTCGCAGTTTAGGCTCAAAAAATCCGAGTTATGGCGCCGATTAATTACTATAGATGTAACTTGGATACACCATTATACGCCCGAAACAAAAATACAGTCCAAACAGTGGACTGCAAAGGGAGAACCGGCTCCAAAAAAATAAAAACTGTTTTCTCGCCTTGGAAATTGATGGCGACTGTTTTTTGGGATAGTCATTAAGTTATTTTAATCGATTATCTTCAAAAAGAAAAAAACATTACAGGATCATACTACGCATCATTAGTTGACAAGCTGAAGGCAGAACTTGCGGAATAACGGCCACATTTGCAGAAAAAGAAACTCCTGTTTCACCAACGCACCGTCTCACACCACAGAGGTTGCCATGGCGAAAATCCACGAATTACGGTTTGAACCGTTTTACCATCCACCTTACTCACCAGATCTAGCCCCAAGCGACTTCTTTTTGTTCCCTCATTTAAAAATTGCGCTCGGGGGACAGAGATTTTCGTTGCAATCACCTTCGTGAACAATTATTTTGCATAGAAAAAAGCCGAGTACTTTTTGGACGGGTTACAGAGATGGGACCATCGCTGGGAGAAGTGTGTAGAGTTACAAGGAGATTATGTTGAAAAATAAAATTAAAAAATCAGAAAAAATGTCTTGTATTTTTGTTAGGTCGGAAACTTTTTAGACCACCCTCGTAATAGTCATATATTTGAGTCTTTTATAATTAATCGGTGGTATAGAGCGTTTGTCTTTAAGTGTTGAAGTAGCCTGAAACGTCTAGCAGTTTCTTGTCGTTTTAGTCTATTTTGAGGATCCCAAGTTAAACGAATCATATTTAAAGCAAGACAACTCTAAATTTACTATATATTTATCTTAGTACATTTATTCCCAACATATTATCTTATTCCTCCCTTATCGGTCCTTGGAATAATATTGATTGTTTAATAAATGGCAATATCATATTTTTTTTCTAGCTAATCTATTCCTTAGAATCGCTTTCTCACTCACGTCTAAAGATGAATCGGTCGACTATCATGGGCTTTTCTCATGAACAAATTCCTCTCTAAATCATTCATTATTCGTTAAATATTTGTTGTTACGTCTACGTAAAAAGAAGAAATAGATTAATGAAGGTGCGACTTACGCTCGCATTACGTCAAGTTACCACTTTAGGTCTTTGATGAATCACGTCCATAAGGAAATGTATGTTCTTTTTTTATGATTAATTATAAATATTTATTTTTGTCAGAAGGATATATACAAGTGGAAGAGAGGGAAGGTGAAGGTTAGTGTAAAATGGAATTATTATAAAGGAGTATCAATAGTTATTTCACATACAATTCTAACCATATAAAAAAAACCAAATTGTTATACACGTTTCGGACGAAATAATTTTTCGTTTTGTATTTCTTAACTTGTTAATCTATTAATATTATAAAGCAAAAGTTCAAAATAAACATTGAATAAACGTTAAGGCATGAAGAAGAAGCGTAGGGAGAAGACATTCATGGGTTTCATGTTAGTCATGAGTAGATACTGGATTTTCCTGTATCTGAAAACAAGTAATACGGATACTTTTCTGTATCCGATACTTTTACTTGATATTTTTGTAGTTGAATACAGTTCTTCCGACTCTTAAGCTACATCCACACACTGAGACATTTGCTAGGCAATAGGCGAGACAAACCTTAGTCCGTTGGGCATCAGTTTTTGTTATCATTTTTAAAGGAAAAAGAGTTATTGGCCGAAATAGTAACCTGCACAAGGCATCAAATGATTAAAATCATGTTTTTTATTGGTTAATTATTTTTTGAAAGCTATGGAATTGAACAGAAAAAAATAGTTGTTAACCCTACCTTAAACTTTTGCTATTCGCGTTCCAAGACACGTAGAATTTGGATTGTAATACACAATTTGTCTGTCCGCCGCCGCAGGCTATACTCTTTAAAACGCTATCGCTGTTATTTTTAATTTTGTGAAACTAATTTTATTCTTTGAAATGATGTAAAATTTCTTATTGTTGAAAGTAAAAAATTGGAGAAAAAATTTATTTATGTAAATATGTACAAATATATATATAATGTTTAAGAATCATATTCTATGGTAAATTAAATCCCACAATTTGATTTACAAAGTAGATGCAAAAAAATAATATACCAGTTTTAATTCGTATGTTATAGTTATAAATAGCATAAGGTAGCATGAGGTAGTGAATATATTTGTGAATACTGAATAGCTAATGCTTCTAATGTTAATACAACCAAAGCCTTGAATACAGCTCTCATATCTATTTGGCCTAGCAAGTAGCAGGTGCGGGAGTAGAGATTGTAGTGGATACGCCAATCGTCGTGGATACTAAGTAGTGAATACATCTAGTCAGTATTCACTACTAGAGAGAAGTGGGTTGGGTGACCTTGATAGGACCTCCCACCCCTAGTATTCAACTGAATATCTGTACCCGGTACATTTCGACCGTATCCGATCCTTGTATCCACTACTTTTTTTACTACCGATAGATACAATCTTACCCATCCCTAGTTCATGTGCTCTACAAAACAGTTTTTCAGCACTACCGTATCAAAAATTGGAATATCCTTGATGAGTAAGGAGACACGAGTAGGAAAATATAAAAATACGAGTCTCTAAAACAGTAGGATACAAAAATGCCTGCCAATATGTTCCCAATTCAGACATCATCAGAATAGAGCGTGAATAATAAAAAACTGAGTACAATACAGCATTCCACCACCGTCAAGACCCAAATGCATTTTGGGTTTTTTTTTTAGTTTCACCTAACTTTGGGGTACTCTGGATCAATCATTAATGCATCCTTTGCGGTTTTCTATTCAAGTTGAAATTCTAAGGAATTAAAATATCCTTTTCGATAGTCTACTTGCATTTATTTGCAGGATATGTCTATAGAAATTAACCCATAGTTTCCGAAGGTCCTGGATTCAAATCCCGCTCGCTGGAAGAATTTTACTTAATCTGTTAGCGGCTGGAAATGGATCCTATGGTGTCTAAGACCCTATGGGGCTCACCCAGTCTCTATAATGTTGAGCATGATTTAGGACAAATCCCTTCCCTGCCCATCCGTTGTCCAAGAAACAGTACAACCCGTACCATGCACTGAGCCCAAGACCCTTCATGGGTTATAGTGACTCAGGTTACAATAGTAAGTATCAACCAATAACACTAGAATATCAATTTTTTGGGAAAATATACTTCAAACTTATTTTTTCCGCAAACCCAATTCGGATAATTGAGGATCTACTTTACTTCAAAACTCTGGTTACTGGTTACCAGTAATTTTGTGCGGCGTTCCTAACCAGAAATAGGTAAGACTTAAAATCTACTTCCACTGAGCTTAATTATTTTAAACTTACTAAAAAGTTTTAAAGTCTTAAATAAAAATGCATTAAGCCTTCCAAAGTTGGTGATTTCTTTGGTTAACTTTAGTATTTATAAATTGAAGAATGTATTCAGGAATCATTAACATAGAACGTAAATAACCATTTACGTAAATTTTTATTAATGCAAGAATTAGTCATCGGAATCCATGAGTTGTATTAAATGACATCATTCGCAAAGAAAGATGACGTGTTCGTGATAGACTTTCGAGATATTTGAGATACTTTTCTTTTCCTAAATAATTATTTTATCATTGAGTGCATTGAAGAAAGTAAGCAGTCTAAATTTTCGAGTGTGGAGATAAGATAATCTCTTAATAAGTAATCTTGATGACTCAATATTGCACTTTCTTGTGATATCGCTATCTTTTGTTTTATTGTTATACCTTCTCAAGTTTTGGTAGTACCGGTTTTATGCTTCATTAGCCCATGACATAAATGTGATGGTTTGCAATATTGAGTGAAGGTGTGTTATAAGGAATAGGTTAGTGAGTCAAAAAATGGAATGATATTGTAATGTGTACTATAAAACTTCAAATTGATATAATAAAACTTAAGTAAGTGATGTAGTTAAATAAGAAAAACAATTGAATAACTTGGTGCCTCTATTGTCGGGGTTGCCTAGCAACGGATCCAGAAACTACTTTTTGTTTAGTCTTTTGTTTTTGCTCGATCAGTTAAATTATAAATACTTTTAAAATTGGCAAATCACAAAGCCACTATTCCTACCTGTTTTAGGTCTTTACTTAGAATATAACACTGTTTTTGAGTCGAAACAGAAAAAAATGAAACGCATCAGTTTAAAACATAAAACATTTACATCTTTCCTAAGATTTCGATTTTAGGATTGTTATTTCAAAACAGAAAATGCAGTTATATAGGATTAAGACATTTTCTTATAAACTACAAATATATATTTTTTTAAATTATTTATTTTTATTAATTTTTTTAATATTTTTGTTTTGAAGAAAAAGATTTGTCCTGGCCGAGACTCGAACCCGGGTCGTCTGCATCTCTGGTGCAGTGCTATAAACCAAAAAGGATGAGACCACAGGGGAATATAGAAGATTACATAGCGCGGAATTGCGAAGCATGCATCCGGTAAATATTATTCAGGTGATAGCGTCGCGAAGATTAAGATGGATATGTAAAGTTGCTGGGCTTAGTAACGAACGAATTCCTAAGATGTTAATAGGCGCTGTACCGACTGGGAAGCGTCTGAGGGGTAGATCGAGGCGTAGGTGGGAGGATTGCGTTAGGAGTGATCTAGCGGGTTTGGGTTTGGGTGGTGCTCCGTGGACGGAGGTTTGTAAACATAGATTGGTGGTATCGGCATCGAGCCTTCGGGTTCGTGAAGCATTTTATTTATTTATAAAACAAAATTATGATTACAAAAATAATTCATTTAGTTAATGTGAAATACTCAACATGTCAAAACAATCCCAGGTTAAAGTATTCATAATTTATAGGCTCATTGGTTGGGTACAAAATAGGTATTAAACTGAACTTCAATTTCTAGAATAATGTCAGGGTAGCTCTACTGAAAGGTTAAGTACCTAACGTAGTTCAATTAAAATGACAGTTGTATAATTTGTTTTTATTGGGGCTGGTCCGCCGTTAGGTGAACAGGGAGTACCTCCTAATATAAAAAAAAACTTTTTACTTCAAGCTAGTTTCCTGTGTCGTGTATAAAAGCACGCTTGAGTTTTAACATAAATAGTAGAGTATCGATTATGCGAACTGGCTTCACGGAATATTACTTAAAACTTACCACTGTACTTAAACAACTTATAAACTTAGCTGCCGTAAAGAGGAAGTCAAGGTTGAGGTGAACTAATATTACAACTTACTTGTGTCACAACCTTGATAAATTTTGCTATGTACGTACATATTTTTGTTGTAGTTTATTTTTTTTAATTATCTGTAGATGTAATAAAGATTGTTTTATTACAAAAGTGGTGATTTTATGACATTAGCAATTTTTTAAACTCATTTTCGATGATTTGAACTACACTCGATGACTTTAGTTCGAATAATCGACGCTCTAAGTCCATTATTCGAGTCGATTATCAATGACTAATTAATATTTATTAATAAATAATTTATAACTGATTAGCAGACCAATTCTTTTAGTTTTCTCCAGAGCCTTTATTTCCACTTTCTTTTAATATTTATTCAAATTTTAGTTCTAATCTTAAATACAAAAATATTCAAATTTTGATGACGAACCTTGTCATATTTAAAATATCAATAAAATTATTTACCAAGCTGAAAATTCATATTTCTAACCTTAAACTTTTCTCTAACCATAATGTTTTTGTGTTTGATTTATAATTCTATACATCGTTAAATTATTAGTTGTGAATTGTTTTAATTGAGTACGAGAGAGAAAAACTGAGAAGATCGACGAAGTTGGTGGCGTTTGGCCACAGCACAGATAAGATTACTAATTTAATTTATTTTCTATATTTTATTTTAACTAAATCCCTTTTTAATACTAACTCATTAGTTAAATCTTATTGTATAGTACATTTTTGTTAATTGTTTGTTTAAATTTAATCATTTAATAGAATTTAGTATTACACAGACGGTCCACAATGCCAGGCACTAGTGATGGCCGAGAGGTTATTCCTCCTGACAAACCCAGAAAGAATATCAATAATTCAAAAAATGAATTGGCACAAAATTTACCTATAGAAGTAGAAATGACATCACTCGAGAATGTAAATAATAAAGCAGATAAACCCGCGATAAAAAATAAAACAACTGTTGACAATATTGGCCAAAACACCTTACCACGTTTATATGAGGAAAGAGACATGGGCCCTTATTTTGTCTTTGTTGAAAGTAAATCGCAGGAAGGGGCAGGAATAAGTAGGCTACACCCTATGACTATAGGCAAGCTGTTGAATGAGGCTTGCCCTACAATATATAATAATATCATATCCATAACCAGGTCAGGTCGAAATAGGATAAAAATTGAAACTCGATTAGGACTACAAGCGAACGCATTAGTCAATTCGGAAATTTTGAAATCAAAAAAATTTTCAGTTTACATACCACATTTTATGCTAGAACGAAAAGGGGTAATAAGAGGCATAGATATAAATTTATCAGAAGAGGACATATTGCATCACACTAAAACTTTGTACGCTGAATCACTAAAAATTATCGGGGTCAGAAGGTTCAAAAAAAAAATTCTAAACCGTGATACAAAAGAGTACGAACTCAAACCTACGGGTACAGTTTTAATAACATTTAGAGGCCAGATTCTCCCTAATTATATCAGTATCCATCACGTTAGGTGCGAAGTACATAAGTACATTCAATCAGTAGTGCAATGTCGCAATTGTTTTAGATATGGCCATGTGACTACTCAATGTAAAAGTACAACTCCCAGATGTTCGGTTTGTGGAGAAAAACATGTAACAGAAGAATGTCCTCCCGGTACATTATTAAAATGTATACATTGTAAACAAAATCACTCCTCGTTAGCAAAAGACTTATGCCCAGAATATGACAATCAAAAAAATATAAAAGAGTTAATGTCAACCCAAAATTTCACTTACATGGAAGCAAAAAATTTTTTAGATGGAAAATCATACAGTAGGGTCGTTTTAAGGCAAACGCCAGAAACCTTCCCAACTTTAGAACAGGCTAATAAGAATCAAGTATTTAATAAAATAAACCCGCCAGTTAAAAGCAAAATTAGTGTGAACAAAAGAATTCGGGTCTCAAGTCCCGATAAACAATCGAGCGTCGAACCAACAGAGCGGATTAGGAGAGAAATAAATAATAGTTACACAGCACCTTTATATCCATCGGTTCCGTTACCTTCAAATACAAACTTTCCAAAATATAAACCTATTGAAACTAATTTCTCAAAATCGAGTGAAACTAATCTAATTTCTGAAACTATATATTCAATAATAAATTCAATTTTATCAACAAAAAATTTAACCATTTCTGAAGTAGAAATTAGAAACATGATTAAAGAAAGAGAAGAAAACTTATTATTCAATCATTAATGTAATTAAAAAATAACCTTTAACTAAACTATTTTAATCACTTTCATATAAAATTACAAATTAATATATTAATTAAAAATTCATTTTTATGCCTAAATCATACAAACTAATGCAATGGAATGCAAGATCTGCCATCGCTAATAAAAATAGTTTAGAATATTTTCTCTTCACACATAATATCGATATTGCCATAATATCAGAAACCTGGTTTAAACTTGATAAACATATAAATTTCCCAGGATTCAATATCGTAAGAAAAGATAGAAAAGATGGCTGGGGAGGAGTTGCCATTTTGATTAGGAATAAATACACCTTTTCACAAATTTCAAATTTTCATAGAATAGATAATATGGATGTAGTTGCCGCAAAAATCGTGCTAAATAATAATTTCAAAATTAACGTAGTTTCATTTTATAACCCTCCTAAAAATGTAATACTTCAAAACTGTTGGGAAAAATTTATAAAGAGTTTTGATTTCCCTCTAATTTTGTCTGGAGATGCAAACGCTCACCATTATCAGTGGGGGTGTAATTATTGTGATAAAACGGGCAATGAATTAATACCTGCTATAGAAAATTCAGATTTAGTATTGTTGAATGATGGGTCCCCTACGTACGTTAATAATATGAATCAGGCCAATGATATTGCATTGGATATAACTCTCTGCTCACCCAATATTGTAAACAAAATAGAATGGAAAGTTCATGATGATCCATTAGGCTCTAATCACTTGCCCATAGTGATGGAAATTCATAATATAATTACCAATGATTGTGACATGAGCAAATCCACAAGAAAGTGGCAAATAAAAGCTGCAAATTGGGAGGAATACGAAACATTCATCACAAATAATAGTCATCTCTTACCCGATAATCCTACGTATGACCAGTTTATGGAATTTTTAAATAATTCCTGTTTAAAAACAATACCAACATATAAACAAGTTTACAAACATAAATTTAGTAGAAGTTGGTGGGATAAAGAATGTAGTGTTTCTCATCAAAACAGAAAAAATGCCTTCAAAATATACAAAAATGCTCCAAATTCTAAAACATTTTTGTCATACAAAAAAGCAGATGCGGATTTCAAAAGACTCACAAGAGAAAAACAAAAGTACTCCTGGCGACAGTTCTGCGCAAGCATCAATAAATCTACCCCGATGAAAGATATTTGGCATAAACTGGCTATACTTAATAATCGAAAAACTAGTAGCCGATTACCTGTAGTGAACGGCGATTGGTGTGAAGAATTTATAGACACACTGGCTCCTCCGTTAGTCATTTTCGAAAATATCGCTAATATTAACAATAGCGAAGAGTTTTCTGGAAAGAATTTTCAACTTATGAAAGAGTTCACCATGGAAGAACTAACAATATCTTTAAAAAATAATCCGAATACCGCTCCAGGACTAGACAATTTTCATTACATCATGTTAAGTAAACTGCCTCAGAAAATTAAGGTGTCTTTACTAAAAATTCTAAACGACGTTTGGCAAACGAATATAGTCCCCCAATCATGGAAGGAGTTCTGTATCATTCCAATCTTGAAACCAGATAAAGATCCAAATAACGCTTCATCATATAGACCAATCTCCTTAAGCTCATGTATACTAAAAACATTTGAAAGGATGATAAAGCACCGAATGGAATGGTGGTTAGAATCCCAAAGTAAATTACCAAATTATCAGTTTGGTTTTCGCAAAGGTAAATCAACAATGGATTGTCTTCTAGAATTAAATACGGAGATACACAGGGCACTCACGACAGGACAAAAAACAGTCGCTTTATTTTTGGACATTGCTAAGGCATACGACACTGTTCCGTTACATATACTGCATTATAAAATGAAAGACATGGATTTCCCCATTAAATGTGTTGAAACAATAACAAATTTGATCAGCGATAGAAGAATATCATTAAAAATATCGAATAAAATAGTCATGAGCAGAATAGCCCAAGTAGGTTTACCTCAGGGAGGCATTCTGAGTAGTTTACTATTCGCAATATTTTCAGCCGACATAAGAAAATACCTACCTCAAGAGGTTTCTATCTTACAATTTGCCGATGACATATGTATTTATACTTCTCACAGAGATATTAATAGGTGTGTCGAATTATTAGACGAATCAGTACGAGGTTTAAGGAGTTGGGAACTAGACACTGGAATGACAATTTCAACTTCAAAATCAGTTGTGTGCCCATTCAGTAGAGTGCGAGCATTTCCACTTAATGACCGAATTCAACTAGCTGGGACTAGCTACACAAGTGTCCATACCGTGAAATTCTTAGGAGTCTATTTTAACCGAAAACTAAATTGGAGTCGACACATACAGGAAATCATAAAGCGATCTGAAAAAAAATTGAACATTTTAAAGATGATTAGTAACAACAGTAAATGGGGAGCAGATCCTAATATTTCTTTATTATTTTATAGGAGTGCGATAAGATCGATATTCGATTATGGAGCAGCGATATATGGAGAAGCTCCATATACACATTTACAAAAGTTAGATGTAATCCATAATAGGAGCATAAGAATTTGCTTAGGAGCGCTTAAGTCCACCCCAATAGACGCCTTATTAAATGAAGCTAACGAACCACCTCTTAAATTCAGAAGACAACTATTAACAGACAGAATTCTTTTTAAAACCTTTGCAAGTAATCAGAAATGCTACAATAAAGTAGTAAATCTTAGTGTTCTCATCCTAAATAAGCCATACTGGCAGAAAAAGAAGTACACTCCTTTAGTATATAATAGTTTTATTAAATACCATCAATCACTGTGTGAAGTATATTCAAATAAAAATCTTCCTCAATATGAGCTACAATATGAAATGCTTTTGCAAAAATTTAATATAAAATTAGAAGTAGGTAAAAATTCATTGCATCATTCAATGCTAGCCCCTACTATAAAAGCCTTGCTTGCTGACAAGTGGCCCCACCATGTTTATATCTATACCGATGGTTCAAGAATCAAAGATGAATCGGGTTGTGCGATTTATGTCCCTAAGTACAAACATTCCTCTCTGTATAAATTGCCTTCTGGTTTTTCATCACATACAGCCGAATTATATGCCATCTTAGAAGCGGTCAAATACATCAATCAATCCACAGATCAAAATTTTGTAATTTTAACTGATAGCAAGAGTGCATTATTATCACTCAATAATATTGTTAATAAAAGTATCAATAACGTCCAAAAGGAAATAATAGAATATCATTATCTGGCAACAAAAGCGAAAAAACAAATTATTTTTTTGTGGATTAAAGGACATGTGGGGATCCCAGATAACGAAACAGTGGACAAAATGGCTAAATTAGCAGTTACAACTGGCCAACAAGTAAACACTAAAATACCATATACAGATTATTATAAAATCATTAAATTGGATGAGTTAAAAAGTTGGCAGAGACAATATCGGGACAACTCCACCGGGCAGTTCTATAAATCGATATTTCCGGAAATTTTTAGAAAACCGTGGTTCACAAATATAAACATAGGAAAAGATGCAATAAAAACTTACATTAGGCTGAGAACAAATCATGGAATTTGCAACAGTTATTTATGTAAGATAGGCCTAAAACAAAGTCCTAAATGTGAAAAGTGTAATCATAACGAGACCCTTAAGCATATTATACTTGAATGTCCAGCGTACACTCAACAAAGAGTAATAATGCTCAAGAATTTAAATTTGAAAACAAATTTTGTTTACGATGAAATATTAAAATTATCTGACCTTAAAAAAATTTGTGACCTTCATGAATATTTGAAAACAATTAACAAAAATATATAATACATTTTTATAATTTTTTGTACATTTGTGAGTTTTTGTATAATGTATGTGAGTGTGTGTGTATGTAATTTGCTTATGTGTGGTGAAAAAATTTATATAATAACAAATACACTAAAAATAATAAGTTAAAGCACTACCAATAAAGTAATTGGGCTTACTGAGAATATAAGTTTCATATAACTCAGATGTGGCTGTATGGAATATACCAATGCCACCCCTATTGGGGAAAAAGGAAAAAAAAAAAAAAAAAAAAAAAAAAACTGAAGCTGAAAATTGAAAAATAGACGGCATTGACGACTCCAGGTACAACATTGTTATTTTTTACTACTGTAAAATTCAGTCAATTGTGGTAACAATATTTCCAACTGTTAAGTGGCGAAATATTGCATAACTGTTTAGTCTACGTTAGTGTATTGTGTTACATAAATGATCTCTAGAACACAGGTGACCCAAATATCTGTTTACGTATTTAATAATCATCTATGTACACAATGCTTCTGAGTATTAACCATTAGGGATCAAAGTTATTTCGGGAATGTATCATACATTGTTTGTATTAGTCATTGTTTTTAAGTAAATCATTGTTACTATTTCAATGAATACATGAAGTACAGAGCATAACCAGGTTAATATCGCGAAGATTGATCTTGCCTTGTTAAGTTCTCGGGCTCAGTAATTATATTGATTTGAAGTAATTATGCTTCTTAAGTTATAACTCAGTAAATAATAACTAAAAGTTACTTAGCCCTGAGCCGACTAGAAAGCTTCCAAAGCGTTAGAGGGAGATTGCATTGATGGTAATTTTGGGTTTGAGTGGAATTCTGTGAACCGTAGTTAGCAGGCAGCAATTGGTCACATCGGCATCGAGCCTTAGGGTTTGCCAATTTCTGTCAGTATCAGAAGGAAGAAGTTGATGTTCTATGGGAATATTAAGGAGGTTGGCCAGCAAAATTCCCAAACTTCAAGAGAATTGAAAAGTATAACCTACATGGCTTCAGGGGGTATGTCAGGACTTTAAATGACCAACATTGGAAGAATGGGACTGAATATCCTTTAGGAGTAGCGCTGCAGGTGTGAAGGGTCCCCGCAAAGAAAGACCTATGCTTTCTGCAGAAGAACGGTCAAGAAGGAGTCAGAGGCTGGAAGATCTCTGGCAGGAAGCTAAGGGGCAAGGAAAGAACCTGAGCACCTTGAGGAAGAAAACCTGAGCGGTTGTTGTGAGTTGGTAGTCTATAGTTGGGTATACCAAATAATAATAATAATAAGTATTAAATTATTTATTATAAAGCAACGTTTCGACCCACATAGCATTAGCTCATCAAGTCCTAATAGACTAGATATCTGTTATTAATTTTAGTACATCTTTTATTCTGCTCTGATAAACAGTTGTACTGTAGGGTTGGGCGATAGTCGATAGTTAGCACTATCGATAAGACGATACTATCTGTAGAAAAATATCGAATGATACCGATAGTTTTTCGATAGCTGCTTCCCTTTTTTCCAAACCTATTCAATAAAGAATTAATTAATTAAATTAAATTACCTATCTACTATTTGAAATGTGCAGGCTTATAAATTATAAAATTGTATCATAAAAATGAGAAAAAAATAATTTATTTGAATTTTAAAAAAGTATTTAAAATTTACCTGTTTACAATAACAATGAACAAATCAAATCTTCAGAAAAGAAAAATAACGAAACAGTTAATTTCATGAGTCAAGTTTGCTCCTTGAGCCACATATTTCCTGAAAACTAGCATTTCTAGTTGAACATTTAAGAATTGTAGAAAAAGATCCCTAATTAAAGAGGAAGTTAATGTTATAAAAACCTAGAAGAGCCAATGCTCAATACCACGAATTTGGCTTGTTTGCAGTGCGAGACTGCGTTTTCTACCCAACATAATGTAATTAGTAATTTCGGAGAATTAAATAATGAAATTTCGGGAACCCTTGAGCTCTAGGAATTGCGAGTCGAGTTTCAAAAGAACTCGACACTGGACAGAGACAGATCAGCATAATTCCGAGAGTTTCAAAACTTAAGGTAAAAAAGATCCACCGATAGCCGACATCATCGATAGTCGACATTATCGATAGTGACTATCTATAGGACAGGTCTTTCGGTATATCGATAGTAACTATCAACTATCGCCCAACCCTATTGTACTGTGGGCCGAAACTTAGTTTTTTTTAATATCACTATTTGAGAACCTTTTTTAGTATCTCCTCCGGATGATCTTTACGGTCAACCCTTAATTGTTTAATATAACCATTAATAACCTAATTTAACTGAAGCATGCCTACATAGTTATTATAACTGCTTTAGTATTGAACCTGTTAGTTTTATTGATACACGACCCTCCCAATGGATAACAATAGGTAAAAAGACAAACAAATATATTAGAAAGATTTTTTCTTTATCTAAGGACGGATATGGGTTTTAGATATAAACTTTATCTCTCTTGCCAGGGTTTTATTATTTTTAATTTATCTACATATATATATATATATATATATATATATATATATCACTAAAATATAATAAATTATAATAATATATTTTATATATTAGAATATTCAATTTATAATAAAGAGGGGATTGAATGAAGGATGTAGTGAGGAGAGAGGGTAAACAGCGAAGAGCTGAGAAATATTTTGGTGTGGGATCGATACAGCCACCTACACCAATCGCCTCCTACTCCTTTCGTCATCCTCCATCCATTCACGTCTCTCTCTCTCTCTCTCTCTCTCTCTCTCTCTCTCTCTCTCTCTCTCTCTCTCTCTCTCTCTCTCTCTCTCTCTCTCTCTCTCTCTCTCTCTCTCTCTCTCTATCTATCTCTCTCACTCTCTCTCTCTCTCTCTCTCACACACACACACGACGCTCCACACACTCACATACACACACTTCTCTCTCATTATTAATAATTCGCTGCATCATACTGTTGTAGAGTTTAATAAAAAAGGACAAATAATATAAAACATTTTATCTCTATAAATATTGTTAACGTAAATTTTTAAAAGTAAAAATTTATAATTAAAACAGATTTGAATTAATACCCGTTCAATATATATAGAAACCTATACCATTACTACCCGTTGCTAAGCCAACGGTTGTACAGGGAGGTAAATTGTTAAATTGTACTAGACCACTTAGGTTTTTTTCCAAATTAAACTAATCCAATTTATAGAAGCTGGGTGATTACATTCCAATTTATAGGTCAATGTCTGTTAACAGATTAAATAATTTATCTGCTACAACTAGATTTGAGGAATAAATTAATAATTAATCGAAAATAAGTCCGATTAACTTTGAATATATTTAATTTATTTTTGAGAGTTTATGTGAAGTTATGTGCTTGGTTGTTGATTTAGGCACTTAGACTTAGATTGCTATAATGGAAGTAATTATTATATTTTACCTCATCAAATAGATGTTATTATCTCTCCTCATATTTTTTTTATTTTTTAAATAATTTTTCAAAGTTTATATATTAACATTTTTTTCATATTTTTCTTTCTTTATAATAAAAAATCGTAAGGATAAAAAATAGAAAAAAATCTTTATTGAAACATCTTCAATTATAGTGAGTTTAGTTAAGTAGACGAAGTGGTGTCATCTCGTACTCGTCAATAAATCAGTTGAACATTGAATTTAATATTTCGATGGGTTTTTTTAAGTTACTGGCGTAGAACACAACTACAGTTTATTTCAAATATAATATTTTATCCCGTCGATTAGATATCAATTATCCATCCAACCATGATATCCTCCCCTCATAGATTTTTTTTTTGTTATAATTTACACTCTTCATTATGTGAGCCGACTCAAGTACTCATCGTGGGGGCATATAATACTCGGTTATCATTGAACTTAACTTATTGATTTTTTTTTTAGTTTTAAGCTGCTGGGATAAAGGTATATTACCGTTTATCCAATCGGATTGGTTTTAGGGCGATAAAATAAATTCCACCAGCAGACGTCACGTTGGGATATGTTTACCGATGATGAGGAGGCACTAGAGCCATTGATGGGCTACCATTGACAGTACAGAATGGGGCCGCCGCCCACGCCTAGTGTCCCTGCGTAAAGCAACCAGCTTTTATCAATGGGGAGGGGTCACGTGACCACTCATTGATGTTCGCCAAGGTGCAAGGTGCTCTCGGTATGCCGTCGGCGACGGTGGCGCTGCCTATATCTATCTTCAGATATACCAGTTATTATGTATTTATCGTTTTATTTCTCATTTAAAGCGGACGTGGAATGATATAATAAGGCGTTTGGCGGTGGATCGGGGAGAGAACGAGCGGGAGAAATGGGAACCGGCGGAGCGGAGTGGGAGAGGTAGGGAGGGGTTGGCCGACCGTGATGCGTCCCTCAGTCAGTGTAGTGGGAGGGGTCCAGGTCGCATCTTCGCGCTCCTAGTGTTGTGGTCTTGTGTAGGTGTTCTTGAGAGTGCGCTCAGTGATGCCGTCTGACGAGGAGGAGAGGTCCAAGGTGGAGCACGTCTCCAGGGACTGGCTCTATCGGGAGCTCCGGTCCAGTCCGGGCAGGCTCATCATCCTCGACTGCCGATCTTCAAACGAGTTCGGCGAGTCCCACATCAGGCAAGCGGTCAACTTCTCCATTCCCAGCATCATGCTGAGGAGGCTGGCCGCTGGTAAGATAGACCTGGCCAGCACTGTCCGCTCCAGAGAGCTCAAGGAGAGGATTGTTAACGCTCTGAAGGAGAACGTCTTCGTACTCTACGGTGACTCTACTCCTCTGGAGAAGGGCAACGATACGATCTACATCCTGTCCAAGAGGTTGGCTCAAGACGGATGCCGCGTCGCCTGCCTCGAAGGTAAGTGGACAGTGTGTAAACAAACTGACCCCCTCTCGGACTCAATGTCTTCCCCTTCACATCCTCCATTCTCACTTATCATTATTATCATATATTCCTTCATTTATAAACTCCTTATTCTAAAACTCCATTCCTCTCCCAATAATTCAAAATCTCTTTCAATAACTGTAGGTTAATTAACGCTCCGTTCATAACAAGGCTCCCGACATCAATAAACTCATGAACCACTACATAACGACTTTTCAGTTGTTGAACTTGACTTTGAACTTATCGAAATCTCACGAAAAATCAATCACTTTTCCCTAATTACCTATAATTATATTGAATAAACCGCGTATTTACCCACATTTTAATCGTTATGAGATATGTAAACAAAGCAAAACACATTAGCCTTATTCCGTTATATTATTTGATATGACGGTTTTTCCTTAATTGATTATGGCAATGTTGTACTAAATATTAGCCTTCTCATCAATAATGTTATCACATAATCTATTTAAAGATTGTTTCTCAGAATGAAGATTTCTTAAACCCTTGTACTATCACATATCAAAATCTTGTTGGCAAAAACTTATCAAACTATCCAATAATTTCTGATTTAAACGTTATTTTGAAGTACGTAGAAATAGTTGATAACATTTCTTGACATACAATCATTTTCAAACTAAATTTAAAATGTTAATAGAGAAAGTAGATATTATGTGATAGGGAACTTGAAATTAGAATACATTCTTGATTTTTATGAATTCATAGTTCCAACTTCTCATATTATCTGAATGCTTGTACCTGTTGTAGCATTAACAAACATTGTATTATCCCTTGGTTAATGCTGATAGAATATTTATATTTCATGTAATCAGAAAGCTAAGAAGATTGTTTACACAATAACTGTTAAGATTAACTATAACAACAAGCTACTTTGTTGTTTACATTCTTAAACCCAAATGCATTTGAATGGAGTATTAGAAACTACTCAATGAACACTAGAAATTGATTTTATATTATACTGTTCTAACATGTTATTCCTTATTTCGACTGAAATTCCTTCTCTCGATTCTGAAATTATTAATGTTTCCTGATAGTGAAGATATTAGTTATGCATTTTTATAATAGTTACTTGTAGTTTAATGATTTATTGTCGGAATAAAACATTTAAAATAACCATAGTAACTGTATTGTCTGATTGCTACTGTTAAGCTAATTATGAGTGGTTTATTCAATGCTGTGACTTAATTATCATGTTTGAGTTTATTTGTTACTGAAATTAGATTTATAAATAGAAGGAGTTTGTTTCTGAATTTTAAATAAAATAAACTCTCAGTTCATAAAAGTAATATTATAAAAGTTTGTTGAAGGTTTTCAGTAGTGTTTTAAGCGTGCAATGATCATAGTTAATTTATTCTGTGTAAACAACTCCAACCAATGCATATTCATTTGTCTTTCTAGGTAAACTTGTCTAATGTTATTATTCTTTTTAACAAACATTACAACAGGCACATATTATATTTACACTCACAACTAATAGCAGGATGTGGTTAAAGTTATTCTCTTATAGTATTTTATCAAATTTTCTTTCTATAAAAAAACGTTTGTGTTTTAGAAATAATATTTGTATTCATTTTGTATTGGTGTCATGTTACATATTGAAAGGCGAGAAAGTACACGATTATAAATTCTAGATCTAAATAATATGACTCAAAATAATAAAGAGGCATAAGGAATTTCCTTCTTAACATAGATATGGGAAAAATAAGGTTATAACTATGTGCATATAATAGCGAAAATGAAGTAAAAATTATGAACTTTTCTAGTGAAAGAATGATATGCGTAGTATAAAAAAAATCTGTTAGACCTCTGCAAAATAAGTTTTAGAATTTTTTTTTACTTAAATGAAGTGTTTTATTATTCTTTGCCGACTGATAAGAATCTGATTTTACAATTTCATTTTTAATTGAAGTGCCCTGAGCTAGATGAATGTAACAGGCCACATTTTAAAAGTTAGAATCAGTTTGGAAATTGTCCGTAGATGTATTAACTTTGAAGTAATTGTTCAGGTCGTGGTTAATAAAAAAATGTGACTAATTATTTCATCATGATAAGGGCAAAGAGTGTTGGAGTCGAGGATGTACTGTTTACTGGTAAAATTATGAAAAGTTTTACTACTTGTAATATGAATTTTTCATTGACTGCATCCCTAAGCATTTCCTTAATAATTATTTAAAAGTTAATGAATATTATGTACAAAATGCTTTTTTTTCTCCAGGAACATTCCATGAGATAATAGGATTTTATTTAATATAATGTATGGGAAAGTAAAGTGGAACAAAAATAATGTTTTGTTTTATTATTAACTAAATTCTCGCCCATGCCATTCATTTATGTTATATAAAACATCAGGTTTCTGTTAAAGTTTGGTGTTGATCATTTTAATCATAATATCAACTTTGTGTGAACAACCAACTACAACTATCAGTTAATGAAATGTTAAACTTCAAATATTATTATAATTCATTCTAATTTTTCTTTTCTTGTTATTTTTTTAGATAGTTTCGCTCAGTTTCGAGCGAGCTATCCAGAATGGTGCGAAACTGTGGACGATAGCCTATCAGCCTCTGACCCCGACCTACCTCTTATGGGACTAAGGTCAGTATTGATACAATATGATTTCAAATATATTTTTTAAATGCAATTTTTAATATTATTATTATTTTTTTAACGAATGCATTTGAGCCTATTTATACCTCTGTATTGATATTGATTATTATTAAATTTCAAATTAAATTATCGAAGGTGCTTGTTTGTACCCTCATATCAAGTCTTTTTAAATTTATAAAAGACATGGTTTTAAAGCATATTGTACTCCTCAAAAATTATTATCATATAGACTTCTATTGTAATATAAATATTTGAAAAAAAAGAAGTTCTTTGAGTCATTGATGCACTAATGTTTATTTTTATCTATTATAAGTGTTTATGTAATATCATGTAATAATTACTTTCTTGGTATATATATATATATATATATACACACACACACATATATAATATATCTAATTTGTATTATACTATAATTCAATAACTTAATTAAAATATTGTATTAATTAATTTATTTAATCCCCTATTTGTTCCGTTTAATCAAGAATTAGTGGTTATTATTTTTATTGTTGCATTCTCATTTGACTTCCTTTTAAATATTAGTTTTTATTATTTGAATAAATTATATTTTTAATTTGATAACAAACATTAATTTTTTTTTAATATTCTTAATTTGTGAAAAATATAGAAGAGATATTGTTAAATGAATTTAGTTCATTGGCAGTATGTGCTTTTTTTTAGTTCTCAATTCACTACGATTAGCCAACATCATTAGAATAACTATTGTTAGTTTCAATTGAGCGTTCTAAATGGAAAAAGGATGAAATGCTGTGAACTGGTTCAATAGTATTCAAATGGAATTAGAGTGGGTGAGGCCTTAAAACATTTCCTCTCTTTCAAGGTTCCTGTGTGGGTTGCTTCGGTTTTCTGTCAATATAACTTTTTTTTTTTTAAAGTATCTTTATCTTTCCCTTATAAATTTATAATGCTGAGGTTCTTGGAATCTTATTGCAGTCTTAAAAGAGAAAATTCTGTGAGACGGTAATATTTCATTTTAAGTCAGATAATAATCTAATCAGTAATAATTTATCAAATAAGGAATCCTTTATGCCACATTATTGCGGTGCGCTCATTATGATTGTAAGTTATCGGCGCAGGATATGAAGTGTCCGTAGCAAGGTCATAAACCTCACATGTTGCTGTTTATTTTTTTTGTTAATGTTAATGGATATTAAATTACTACTTTTCCATTTATTTTCGGTGGTAAGTTTAAATATTTTTTTTAATACTTAAGTTAATTTTGTTTTAATTTTAATGTAAAAGCAAAGATCTGCGAATTAATAATTTATTTAGAATTACATGTACTGTCATTAATACCTGAGTTCTATTAACGGAAGTACAATAAAAGTTGGAATCAGAGTATAAAAACTTCCAAATAAGAAAACTTATATTTTGTGTGCTGAAGATTTGGCCTAAGCTTTATTTATGTCAGCGCTATGATGAACAATATAACAGTAAGAGTTATAAAATATGTTTCAATGATCAATAACAGATTTAAAATTTATTGATATCCTCTCCTCATCAATTACTGATGATCAATGGTTAAGTGAAAAAGAAAATGATGACTGAAAAAGTATCCTGATACTGCTAACTTTTGTAATAATTATTTTCAAAACTCTTTATCGACTGCAAATTAATACAACATCAATGGGTCATATGGACTCATATATCAGTCTGCTCTTTTATTCTAAAAGAGCTATTATCTTCTAAAAATATTAATTTTTAATTATCTTTCTGTAGTATATAAAAAAGCTTTTAATGGCCTTGTTTTGTTTTATTTTATAGTTGTAAAGCGGGACGGAGACACTATACTTTTTTTCCCCAGATTATTTCTCCCGGCATAATTTTATATTAAGAATTATTTTTCACTTAACCCGAAATATTCTGCTTTTTCGCATCTCTTACCATTCTATCGATTGGATTCTGACCTCAAAACTCCTTGGATACTTGTGTATTAGCCGGTCTGCTTAAAACTTGCCTCCTTATCACCTGTAACCTCTTCTTATCACTCATCTCATTTGAGTTGGTTGTGTGTTATTAAATTGTTTTTGTCTTGTTAAATTTATTTATTGTCTATTTAAATTTATGTATTGTTTATTGCATTTAATTTTATCTTTTGTTATTGCCTATTTATAATGAACAGAATAACGACTCGAGAATAGCCAGCCGTCTTTAAAAGAAGCTGTGAAATACTTCCAGAAGTTTAGTATAATTCCAAAGACGAAGTTATGTGAAAAAAGTCATCAAATGAATTTTGGCTAGGACAGAAATGGTGATGTTTTCGTCTAAATTGGTGGAAGAAGAGGAATGTCTAGCATTAGCATTTTATAATGACATTTTGTATATTTCAATTTCCATTAATATGAATAAGAAGAAAAGTGTTATAAGTATCAGTGATCAGGTTATAAAAAACATCAGATAACAGTTCTTGCAGACCGGCTACATAAGTACCACTCCTTGAATAATTTGAAGATAGTTTATACAAAATAAGAGTATTAAAAATAATAAATCAGGGTCCATATGTTATCGCAGTCACGATTGTACTGCACCACATGACCAATATGTGAAAAATCTCCAGACAATAACTAGTAGTATACTTGTCATTCCAGTACATCAATCACTGCTCTTTCTACAACGAAATATGCTTCACTCATAAATATAAATAATGGTAATATCAAATTTAAAATCTCTCTCTTTTATATAAAAAAGTTTTTAGTGATCACCCTGTAATTTACTTTACATCCAAGGCGTGATAATAAAATTGGTATGTAAAAAATTAAGTTTAACTGATGATGAACACAGATAATTTGTGAATGAGGGTAGGTCCCACTGTTAGGGTGACTCAAATCCTCACAAAATAGAAATAAAAAAGTTTAAATCTGCCTAAAGTGGTCCAAAGCCCTAATGAATTGAAAAGAAAACTATCAGTGAGAATAGAAGCCAGTCTTGACTCTTGGTTCTCCAGGCCTGCAAGCTCTTTCGCAGGATTTAGTTGCTAAAGGGTTGATTTTAACTAAAAAAAATCATTTAAGATTAATTTTTTATGAAAACTAAAATTAGGTTTAGTGTAATAAATACCTCATTCAAACTTCAGAATTATCTTTGAACACGTTTTTCTTTTAACACTATTGTTTACTTGATGGAAATACTTAAAATGTAACAATTGTTACAGATCTCTGCGCATTTCTGCCTACAACGCAGGAGGACGCTGTGCCAAGTGTGACGAATGCTCCTGTTCCCCGCCTTGCCTCCCTGGCAAATCAGGTCATGAGGAAGATTCTCTTGTGGAAATCTTACCATTCTTGTTTCTTGGCAATGCTGCCAACTCTGCAGATCTGGAGTTGCTTGTCAAGCATGGTATCAAGGTATGTTTGTTATTTATAACTCGGCTAATGGTAATTTTTGTTGAATTAGCTATGAAATAAAATAAATTTAAAGAGATGATAATTGTTTGAAACATTATATGTGTAATTAAGAATGTAATATTTAAAATAATAAATTTTTTACTAGCATGTTTCAATTATGAACTATCAAAATATAAGTAAGGTTTTTTTTAAATTAAATTTTTTATTATGAAATATTTCAACGATTGTTATCTAAAGTTTGTGTTTGTTTTTCTAGTACATTTTGAACGTTACTCCGGACCTGCCTAACGTCTTTGAAGGGAAAGGTGAGATACAGTACATGAAGATTCCAATTGCAGATCATTGGAGTCAGAATCTTGCTGCTCACTTTCCAAAAGCAATCGAGTTTATAGGTATGCTGAATATTTTCAATTGGTAATAATTTATATTTTTCTATAGGGGTATTATTACTAACAATACCCCTAAGAATGAAGTAAATTAACTCATTTAAATTTTTTAACATATAAATATATGCATAATACACCGTTATAGAAACAATTACTATTGTTTTGTCGCTAAAATAACAGATAGATATACAATGTAACGTACATGCTAAAATATAGACATAGATAGATTCTGTTTTCTCATGTACTTCCTTAGATTTTGATCGATAATTATCTCCTTGGAATGTATGGGGGTTTGTGAAGACTCAATTATTATTATAGAGATGCTTACAGCGTTCACTACTTAGGGTTTACTACTTACCATTCAAGATTATCTCGAAAATTTTATAAAAATTGGTAATCAGTTGGGAATTTGCTGTAAATTTTTCAAAAACCAGGAAATTTGTCATCAATCTTTAAGTGAAATATTAAAGACTCCTCTTGAACATAAGGTACTTTTATAAAGGAATCCAGTTAAATAGAATGATCCACTTATCATAGTCCTCACCAGTTTTTTTTCCTGTCTCCGTTTTATTCATATAATTTTTTGTAGCTGATACCTTGATCTTGGTTTATTATTATAATCCCAGACCCTCTTGGGGCTTATTCAGCCTCTATATTTGTTAACCTTAATTGCGACATAACTTGCTGGTGTGGAGTGTGGTCTATGCCAAATCATCTTCCTCCACATTTGTTGGTTTAGAAACATTTGTTAATCAACTTTGCAGTGCCAAATACAATAAAACAGTCATATAAAAAGAAATTATCAGGAAGAAAAGATTAAATTATAAAATAATTGATGAGAAAATCAATAATATCAATTTTATGTTTAATATTGTTTTTCTTCCAATAATAAAGTTTGATAGATTAGTGTTTAGGTTAAAGTGGAAACTTGATATTTACGATTTATACACTTCATTACTCGATATAAAATTATCAAATGTTAATAATTTTTAAAGAACACATTTAATATTTTATTATTATTTTATAATATAAAAAAAATATCTCTTGTTTTGAGTTTAGTTTTATAAAAGTTGAGTAGATCAATGAAGGGGACTAGTGGGTAATTGAATGGGGTGGTTGTGGCCAACCTGTTGCAACCTCCCTCCATTCTATTTCCCCTTTCAAGTTCTTATTCATCATCACCTCTTCCATTCTTAATCTTAATCAACTGTATCACTTCTTGTTTGGTCAATAATATTCCAGAAATAACTTTTCTTTTATCGTGGTAATAACAGTAAAATACTTTATAATGGTAACCACCAACTGTTTTATCTCCTAATTATTGTTAATTTAATATAAATAACGAAAAATTTCTAGTTGATTTTAGAGGATTGTATAGAGGTAAACATGATTCAAGTGGCAGTTGCATATATTATTATCAAGGTTAATATGATCCAAGCAGCAGTGAAAATTTTTAATCAGTTTAAACACCTAATTAATAACTATAGTAATCATATAAATATCATTAAAACAGTCAGTCGTTTAATCTTTAAGCAACCCATTGTTCTCTAATGCGAATAAATTATTGGAAAAAAAAAAATTATCTCAAAGTAAGCCCGTTCAGTATTTTTCTTTGTCTTTTTAATCCCCGCATTTCTAATTTATGGTTAGAAGTAAAACACATGTTATGAGAAAAAATAATTACATTAAATAACAGTTATTCTAAAGACCAAAATGATACATAATTATTCTATATAAAATAAGGTGGTTTTATATTTTTTTAGTCCAAGCATAAATGAATGTCTAAATCGTATTTAATGGAATTTAGAACCAATGGGTCTTTCTCGTTTAATCCCCCCCAAAAAAATGAAGTTATACAAGAGTATATCCACAACAGTGGGTTTTCGGTGGGGTGCCGGGAAAAAAATGAATACTTCATTTATGGCAGTGCTGAACAGGAATGAAAACACACTATTAGCATGCATCAAAGAATGCATTCATCCCCAAAAAATTATCATGTCTGACTTATGGAAGGCCTAATCAAAAATAGTCGGATATGAGTACAAACATTATACAGTCAACCACTCAGAACATTTTGTAGATCCGTCAACTGTAGCGCACAAGTAGTCAATTGAGTCACTATGGGCTGCAGCCAAAAGAAGAAATAAGATAGAGGCAGAAACTAAAAGATCCTGAACTCGCATTTGTGTGAATTTATGTGGAGGCATAGGTATAAAGACAAAAATATTTTTGAGGTTACTATAAATCACATATCTACATTTTGGTCTTTAGAATAACTGTTATTAAATGTAGCTATTTTTTTCATAACATGTGTTTTATTTTTAACATATATATAGATGCGGGGATTAAACGAAAAAGACCCTTTTTATTTACTCTTGTAATAACAAAACTTAATTTGAAAAAACAGAAATTATGAGGGGTAACCCGTGGTGTAGTGGTTAGCACAAAAACCAAGGTCGCGGGTTGGCAGCCAGGCAGGTGGCCTTACAATAATTAAGGGGAGTAGAAATTTCTTCGCTATCCCGTTCTAAGGAGGGGTCGTAAAGTGGCAGTAGTGGTCTTCAGCCTGTACTGTTAGATACTCATTAAATCCCAATGTAGTAGTCGTCCAATTGGCCTTATCAGCATATGGACATGTTAAAAAAATAAGGAAAGAATCTGGAATCATAGAAATTTATGAGTTAATATTGTTTTGAAATATGTAAATTTCCTTTTTATATCTTTCATATTATTTTTTTTTTAACAAAGCTTTATGAGTTATTCTATTCTTCTAGGGCATTTAGGTTAAAATTATTCTTAAGGCCTATATTTCTTTTGGGCTTTGATGTGTATATCTAGTTATAAAATATATAATGCAGCTATGGCTGCATAAAAATTAAAGACAAATTCTTTGGGTTGTAACTAATTAAGTACCTTACAGTGGTTCAAACATATAAATGGTGTTTTCTATGAATATCAATTTATTTAATTTTACAGATGAGGCACGGTCGAAAGAAGCTGGAGTGCTTGTACACTGTGTGGCAGGGGTTTCACGTTCTGTTACTGTTACGCTCGGCTACCTCATGTCCAGGCTGGGATTATCCCTCAACGATGCCTTCGCACTTGTTCGGACGCGTAAGGCCAACGTTGCTCCCAACTTCCACTTCATGGAGCAGTTGCACACGTGGGTATATGACTATTAAAAACTTTATTGTTTCAAATAGCTATGCATTTACAATATCCCTGCATCATTATTGATCCATTTTGACAAATTATAGTACTTGTAGATTTATAAGAGACTGATTGGTTTCTAGAAATGATTATATTGTTAAAATTACTACTTAATATAACAATACTAAGGCAATAACTGACTGAATTATCACTAATTTACCAAAAGATTGTAACATTGAAGCAAACATAGCTTTAATTTATTTTTTTATGAAGATCTTTCTCATTAGTTAAACTATTTATCAAATACACAATATTCATTATTTATAATACCTTAATAAAATGAAATAAAGCGCTTAATGCGCCTGATTAGGCCAAAATACTTAAACTAAAATTGTCGTTAGACAGATTCCTTTCTATACTTCTCTTGCAAAATGGAAATAAACCTTATTTTAATGTTTCTTGAATAATTATACTGTTTATTTTTCTCGTTGTGGCTAAATGCCTTGGTTTTTGGAATTGTTCAATTGTTCAATTGCTAGCTTATTGTAGAGCATACTATTAGTTCTTCCTTTCCTCTTTCATTTAACATAGTAATATTGAGTATTCTTGTTGAACCTTAATTATTTACGTAGAACACTTCTTTGAAAAGCTAATAATTTTTGTATTTATACAAAAAATTATATTATATTATTGGCGCGACAGACTCATAAAGAAGTCCTTGGCCTGCTCAACCGCTCTACCCCAATCGTCCCGATCGCCTGCTCGAGTGATGGAGACCTTACACAGCCTCAGATCTTCACAGACGGCATCCTTCCATCTAGCTTTGGGCCTTCCTCGAGGTCTTACTCCATCCGGATTTCCTTTATACAGCTTTTTAGCTGTTCTTTCTTCGCCCATCCTATATAAGTGGCCCAGCCACTTGATGCGCTGCATCCTGATGAAGCTCGATATCATTAGGTCTCCATATAACTCACTTAGCTCCTTGTTCCTTCTGATCCTGAGTTGGTCGTTTTCTCGAACTGGGCCGAATATTTGTCGAAGAACTCTTCTTTCGAATCTATTCAGCTTTTCCACGCTGGATTTATTCAGTGTGAGGGTTTCACCAGCGTATGTCACTACTGGCCTAATCACGGTTTTATATATCATCAGCTTGGACTTAAGGGTAAGGAGCTTACTTCTCAGGAGTTTTGACATTCCAAAACATGTTTTATTACCTAATACTATCCTGGCTCTGATTTCCTCCTCCTCATCCAAATTCTCATTTATACGGCTTCCTAAATACTGGAAACTTGACACTCGTTGGAAAGTGTGTCTTCCAAACGTATAGCTATGAGGTGGTCGGTTTTGCTTACTATTCTTTATTACCATTATCTTGGTTTTCTCCTCATTCACCTGTAACCCCATTTTTCCAGCTTCCACTTCCAGCCTCTCGAAAGCTTCTTTTAAGATTATTAGCGATCTTCCTACTAATACAAGGTCATCAGCATATGCAAGAATACCCAGACTATGGTTAAAGATGGTTCCCTCCATCAGTAATCCTGCCCTTTTAATGACACTTTGCATTACAATATTGAATAGTAGAGGTGCCAGCGAGTCTCCCTGCCTAAGTCCTGTACTAATCCTAAATGTTTCCGTGATTGAGCCATTTACCCTTACGCTGCAAACTGTGTTTTCCATCGTGCTCATTACCAAACGCACCAACTTGGATGGAATCCGCATTTCGCTCATAGCTCTGAAAAGCTCATTCCTGGATATTGTATCATAAGCCGTCCTGAAATCTATGAACAGCATCCACAATGTATTGTTATACTCCTTCATTTTTTCACACATCTGTTTGAGGAAAAAATCTGATCTATAGTAGATCTGTTAGGTCTAAAGCCTTCTTGGTATTCTCCAATATTTCTCTCAACATAGGGCAATAGGCGATTATACAGAGCTATCGAGAATATCTTATAGGCAGTATTCAGTAGGCTTATCCCTCTGTAATTTTTACATTCTGTAGAGTCTATTTTCTTCTTGTAGACAGGCGCTATAATAGACTCTTTCCAGTCTTTCGGGATCTGTTCCTCTTCCCATATTAAAAAATTATATACATGATAATATATCATTTGTCATTGGGTCTTTACTTAAATGTTATGAACAATTAGTACTGGGATGAATAAATCTAACAATTTAAATCTTATTGTTAATTGAAATTTAAATCTTACCATTTGGTTTTATATTTTATTACACACATCAAATTTTGTTATACTTACCATGAACGATGGTTACAGGTTTGAACAGGAGCTGGCTGGGGGAAAGTCCTCTTCGAGCAGTATTCAAGCGCCTGTGGGTACTTTCTTGTCTCCCGCGGGAATCGGGCAGAGCCCAGACTCTGGAATAGAGTTCGACCGCTGGACACCAGGAACAGGAGAATGACAGGAAGAGGCAAAATATCCTTTCTAACCTCCCTCCCATTCATCCAGGCTTGGCTAACTATAGCATTTCGTATTTAGTTTGCCAATTTTTTTATTTCATTAATTTATATATTAACTTTGTATTATATTTTTTTAATGAAAGAGTCCTGTTTTATTACTTTTTTATTAAGTTTCATATTTTTAATATTGTCTTTGTTTACTTTGAATACGTCCTTGTGGATTGATGAGGTATTATCTATTATTTAGAATACGTTGAGTTACTGATTGTGATCGACAGACACAACCAAATTTGGTTATGTATCTTTTGTAGTTTGAGTTGGATATTGAATTTTGAAGTTAAATTGTTTTTTGACTAAAGTTGAAATAATCTTTAAATTGATTGTTAAAAAAGTTTTAAAATACTACCATACGTATATATTCATATATAACATTATATAGATACATTGTTTCTTTCCCTCTGTCTGTGTTATTTAAAAACAGCGTGGTTGTTAATTGATGACATGTGTAAATAGGAGAGGAGTGTATATAGACTTTAAAGAAGGATAATATGTTGTAGTCATGGGTTGTAATGAAAACGCTCATGTCTGCTACCAGGCAATCCTCCGTGTATAAATGTCAGCCTAGTTGAGCCTCGAAGGGAAATAATAATTTATAAATATATATTACATGTTACTCTATATAAATATATATATTGTTTAGGTTATATGTAAGTTATTGTGGCTGTAAGTTTGCCGCACAGCCATTGATTGAGAGGGGAATCTATACAAATCATTATCGATGTTTTCTCCTTGATCATTTTTTTTTTTGTTTAAAATACTTCTTTTATAATTATAAAATACTATGTTCAATTATACATGTGCAATTTTTAAAATTTATTATATAAGTTAAAAGTAATTTAAATTTCATATAAACTAAAGTGGCTTATTTATAACAAATAATATTGTATTATAATAAGTTAAAGATTTGAAAATATTAAGATGACACATAATTGTATTAATGGTTAACTATGTTTTCATATCGCCATGTTGAATATAACATATTTAAATTTAATGTGACATTATGATTCCCTTACAGTAGACGTGACCTGTGTGATGTTTAGTATAAGAACATGAACATTTTGAAGAGCCCATTTTTTAAAAGGAACTTGTCATTTTTTTTCTTAACATTCCATACATTGCTAATAATTAAAAAAAAAATGAATGAAATGAAAAAATGAAGTGTTTAAATACATTTTTTTTCTTCATTTTTTGAAGATTTTTATATCAAAAACGAGGTAGATTTGTTTTTAATTTTAACTAAACTAACCTTGCATTTCAATAAAAGCGTGTAGCAGGGACCAATTATAATTATAATGACTACTACTAAATGGTTATAAGTAAACGTTCATTACGTATAAATATTTTGTCCGATATCTTGCCATTACGTCAATGAATGAAATCACTAGGGGTCTGATAGCTTGAGGCAAGTTAAATGTATGTTCATTTACTACTATGCTAAAGTACAACGGTATTTTCATTATTTAAGGAGATTTCAAATGGTTTTCCTTTCGATAATGTTTAAAAATTAAACTGATTTGTACATCCACTATTACCTACCATAGGCTCTTAGCATTTCATAATTATTAGAATAGAATTGGAAAAATTAATTTTGATACAACTATTTATGCCATATAGCCAAAAGTAACACTAAATAACAGAGGATGATAGCAATTTCTTAGTCTTTACATTCATACATTATATTAACATACTACACAGTAACGTTGTTTACTTTGGGGTTTTTTTTTTGTTTTTCTAATATATTCAAAGTATTACTCATAATTTTATGAAGTAATGTACATTACTAACAATTCAACCAATTTATTTTTTATCTTTTTCAATAAAATAAAATTAAATGAGCCTATTTTTCATATAAATATTTGTTTTATGGTTTAAAATATTTCATGGATGTATAAATTAAAAAAAAAGAAGTAACTTCTTCAAATAATTAGCACATAATTATCATTAATTTTTTATATCCCTATAGTTAAATTTTTACTGTCAAGTAATTTTTACTATGAATATATTTGCAATGTTTAGCGTTAAGCGTGAAATATTCTTTCATATTCAGTGAAAAGTATCAGACCCAAATAAATTAGTTAAATTAATTTGTAAATTTTTCTTTGCGGAAATACAAGTTTGATGCTAATAAATGTGTTGGTATTAATTTTATTTAAATATTTGTATGGTAGCAGTAAACAAAAAAAATGACATATTTCACTTATTGGTCTCAAAAGATTTGCCAGATTGTATATGTATTTTTTGAAGAGTGCCACTTATATATGAAAGCTATATATATATATATATATATATATATATATATATATATATATATATATATATATATATAGTATAATATTTTTGTGCCAAGTTTGAATATGTGGCATTTAGAAATGAAAATTTTGAAAACTTGAAAAAAAAAACTTTTGATGATTTATAATGTCCCGTGTTGTTTTAAATAAATATATGGTGTAGCCTTTATTAGATCTGTGTATAGAACATGTCTGCTGTAAATTAGACATACCTTTTTGAACAAGGAGATGTAGTTGTAACACTTCTCTCTATTTTATAGAGAAGTCGAATGTGAGCATAACCCACAGGGTGCATGTGTTTCTAAACATTGATAATCTTTACTTCCATTATTTTTAATAGATCTGTCTGTATATAAAGGCTTGGTTTTCACTGATTGGCCAGAACTGCTCAAGTCTTAATTGTATACAGACTTAAGATAGATTGCTAGTGCCATTGTTGTTTGTATTTTTAAGTGCCATTTAAATTTAATTCTTATAAATCACATGTTTCATTTTAAAGCTGATCGATACAATATCAAATCTTAATTTAAGGTATGGTTTTCATTCTATTCCATTCCTTAATCATCAAGTGGTTTCGTACAATCAGTTTGAAGACCTTGTGTAGTTATATTACAATGTAATATGGATATTTTAATCATTCCATGAATTCCTATACCAAAAATATATCAGTTTTCTTAAACTTTTTATGTAATAAATATTTTGTATTGTGCTCTTCGTTTTGGGTGGGACGGGATGTACATTTTTTATGTAGTTCCCATGAAACTGGAAAAAGACAAAGATGGGTACGGGACTAGGAAATCTTTCCTTAACATGTTCTCTCTTTCCTAGTCTGCCTTCTATGTCAGTGTAATATATATTATTATTATTAATAATAACATAAGAAAGTCTTTCAAATTTTAATGTTATAACATTACAAATATTTAATTTTAAATTAATAAGTAGATGTGTTAAAATTATAGTGCATACTGTAATGTTAGCTGTAAGAAATATGAATCATTTCTTCTACAAATTTGTTACAAGCTTCAGGATTGTGTTTACCGCCATTGTATTGACCAGCAAGTTACCAAGTGATGTTCTGTGTATTAATTATGGTGCTACAGAGACCTTTCTAACCTGCCCCTTTTTAATGAAAATTGAAAATATTATCTGAGTTCATTCTTAAAATTTTATTTAATTACCCAATGAAATAAGGAATATTGATTTATTAATGCTTTAAACACTTGAATTTAATCCCTCTGCTTAAAAAAAAATAAACACAATCATTAACTTAAAAAATGGATAGCCCAGCTGTTTCAAAACAATTGCAATCATCAGTTGTTTTATTAACAGTTTGTTTTTAAAATTAATTTCATAATAACAAATATTTAAATTGACTACATTAAAATTTATTTCTTAATCTTGTGTTGATTTTAATAAATTGAGCAGATTAGATGAGGTCATGAGGTCATACACGACTTTCTGGTTATGAATTTGTTTGCTAAACAAATCTCCTTTCATTGTAAGAGTTAATTATTAAAACAGGAATATTTATATTTAATTGATCAATTTATATATTTTTTATATTGTTTCCTAAACAGATTCAATTGTCTTCATTTAACTTATTTATACTTTGGTGATAAAAAATGTGTGATAGTTACCAGAGTGGCAGAGTGGCAGCGTATATCTCCTTTCAAAGAACTATTTCTTTAAGTGCCAAAGATAGTATGTGCCAAATTGAGGCCAAGTCCTTTTACCATCTCTATTTCATTTCATTTATGCATTTCTCTCATGTTTTTTTCTACTTTAAGAAGCTCTTATAGATTTAATTTTGGTGTTCATTCTGTTCGATGAAGAATTTAATTTTAATTTACGGATTGCAGTTTCGCATCTTGATGTGTATCAAGATATTATTTAAGCATTATATTTTAATTAAAACATGATGTGAGCATAATTCCTCTTAAGTATGGAATGATTTATTTAATAAAATAGATATTTAAATCAAGCAAAATATGTTTCAGTTTGTAATTTATTTATGAGATGTCTTTAAACCATAAAATATGAAATTGTTTTATAATTGATGACAAACAGGTTTTTCCTATTTCCCATCTTAAAATAGTGATATTCACATCAAAAAAAATATTAAAATGCACTATGTAGAATATGTTTATTATATTAAAATAATTGTACCTTGTAGAAATTATCGTCATTGTATGTTGTCATCTGTGTAGTTCAACAATTCTCAAAGCAGTTAGTAAAACTATAAGAAATTGAAATAAAGCAAACTTAACTATATCCTGCCTACTTATTTTGATTGCCTCAGTACACTATTGTAAATTCTTGAAAAAACCAAGAGTTGTCTTATGTTAGCTTACTGCGGAATTTCCTGGTTCAGTTTTTGTGAAAGCTCAAATTATTTATCAGGATCAGATTCGATTTTGTACCATCCATACTTTGATAATTTATTCATTATTTTCTATTATATAAACATTTGTAGTTGACCAAGGAAAATTAGATCTTTCTCCTCCCCCACAACTACATTCCAAGATTAGTATTTTTTAATTGCTACTATTTTAAATATAAGACATAATATAAACTTTGGTTTAAGAATTTATAGCATACTTTATTGTCATTTTTGTAAATTTAATAATTGTAGAATTTCCCTGGACAGACATTTTACCAATTTTTATTAATCAGACATTTAAATATAAATATAATCTTTTTTGTTTGGAAAAAGTCCCTCTTGAGATAATAGCTGGTGAAAATATCTGTATACAATTTCTTCGAATGACAGATGTCTGGAGATTACACAGTGACTTAAAAATATTTTTTAAGAATTTTATTATGCAGAATGGCAGATGAAATGTTTCACTTTTTGTATGCTAACACATCATTATTTCAAGGAACTTATTCTTGTCTCCTGCAGTCATATATAGTAAATAAAAACAATTTTTGAAAAAAAATCGTTTACATTTCCACATGTAGGTCACTTGTGGTCTAGTGGTTAGCATAACAAACTACTAAGCCCAAGTCGCGGGTTCGTAGCCCGCCAGGTGGCCCTAGGATTTTTTTAAGGGAGTAAAAAATCCTTAGTTACGCCGTCCTTTGGAAGGGACGTTAAACGGGGGGAAAGGGCCTGTACGATGTCAGGTACTCGTTAAAAATCCCTATCCTAATTAAACCTGGGTAGGCAAAATTTAGAGCTCCCACTGTAGCATCGTCCGATTAGCCACAGCAGCATAAAGTGACGTTAAATAAACAACAACAACTACATGTAGTCAAATGATCTTTGTAAGGAATTATTTTACAATTCTCTCAGTATCCTTTGGATCAACTTTTGGTGGTTTATTCTTCGGTGGAAAGTTCAAATAAAAATGTTAAAAAATTAGAGACAATTGTTTTTTTAGTCTAAAGTAATTCCCTTCTTCTACTGTTTAGATTTTTGATGTTAAACATAGTTACTTAGAAAGTTTAATGCAGAAATCAAATCGGTCCCTATATTTTATTTTATCCTAGCAGAATTATAATGTATGATTGTTCTTAATGATAAAAAACGATGTTCATTTTCCCCTAATTAAAAAACATTTTGGGATGTAATAGTTAAAATTTCTTTGTGTACATAGATACTATACTACTAATTCTACTCTTTGGTTATTGTCATCTGCTTCGTATACACTCCATATAGACACTTTGACACCCTATTCACTTTTTTTAAAAACAACAATTCAGTAAGTAATATTCTAAATAATGAAATTTTTTTATCATCCATAAAAAGGGCATAAATATTATAAATTATTTTAGGTATATGTTTTGGTCATATATTTTTATGTAATATTAAATAACACTTTTTAGCTTACTCTGTAGCTCTACAGCCCGGGGTAAGCCTTGACAATATTGCTCTAGTCCACTCTGCACAACTCTCTCGACCTCCAGTTTCTCATACCGAGAACTGCTAGGTCCTTTTTCATATCCTGTATCCAATGTTTCCGAGGTCGTCCTTTCTAGATTCCTTTTTATATTTTAAGTAGGGTATTATTTATTTTCATTATTAAGGTATAATCAATGAATACATGTATAACTTTAATTATCTGGATCCTAATTAAGTGAGTATGTATTAAATGAAAGAACAATTAAGAGAATTATAGAATATTTTATGTTATGCTGAGGGGCGGAGTAGCTCAGTGTGAGAGGGTTAAGTTGCTGAGCTGTAAGTCCTTGGTTTGAATTTGGCTTTAGCAGATAAATAATTTAATCTTTTAACAGTTATAGACAGATCTGCTGACCCTTCTGGGGTTCACTCAATATCTCTGAAGTGTGTACTCTTAATTGAAAGAAAACACTGTCAGCTAAGTATGATCTCGTTCAAATCATCTCCCTGAACAACTGTTGGCGTAGAAACAATATTTCTCATCCACGCTCTATAGTGATACAGTTTTTTCTTGTTTAATATTAGAAAATAAACGGTTCAATATCTTCATATATTTCTTCTGCAACTTTATGGGAATTCGTAAATATTTACTTAATGTGTGATGTATATAGAAATTATGTCATAATATATCATAAAATGAAATCAAAGAAAGGGTCACCTGACCTGAGATATGGGATATGAATGTAGATATATTTAAATATATCAAGGCAGTCGTGGAAAGATGTGGAAGTTGCTTCTAGTATGGATACCTTTTGTTTCATTAGTGGTGAGCGAATTTTTGTTTATACATTATATAAGTGGTAATTATTTTAAGGGGGAGATCTTAATTTATTAGTGTTTTAGTTACTGATACTACGTAAGAAAAGGTTTTTTAATCAGATCAAAATTTCAATGTGCAGTTTTACCCACCTTTGTCACAGGTTCAATTGCACATTACGAGTGTTTTTAATTGAAAATGTTAGCTTCAAAATACCTAACCTCGGCAGGCAGTTGATGGAGCCAAAGTCTGGACATTTCTCAGAAAAACCAAAACTCAATTCTAATCCAAACTTACTCAAGCACCTTCAACGTTCTTTATTGAATATATATATATATATATATATATATATATATATATATATATATATATATATATTTATTTTTTTTGCATTATAGCCTTGCCCATGAAATTGACAAAATAATACACTTGGTGCTTTTCTTCACTCCATAATATTGTATAATATGCATCGCCCATTTATTACTGTGTTTTTTTCCGTGTAACGTAAATTATTTATACACATTATAGCATTCAAATATCTTTATTTAAAAAATACATTTTCTCGAGGAAGAATAATAAATGTTCATAGTTCTTCTATTCTCCTACATTACATACAATCTATTATAGATTGATATTTCGGATATCTGTCCAATATCAAAGAGTAAAAATCTTACTTATGATAAAATCCTTAACATATCTTCATGGTAAGTTATCACGAGCTATTGTGGTGCTCATTAAATGGCAACATCCGCCCATTGATTATCATTCAAGCCCAAATCCGTAAGATCACTCTTAACAGAATCCTCCAATCTACGCCTTGGTCTACCCCTCGGAAGTATACTCAGCGCTTATTGACTATTTAGGAATTTGTTTGTTACTAAGCCCACCAACTTTACAAGGCCATCTCAATCTTTACGATGCTATCACATCCATTAAATTAATTAAAAGCTCCACAACCTTCCAGATGCTCATTTGAAGTGTAGTTAAGTTATCCATAGAGCTGAGTTTACAAAATATATTTCCAAACATTTATGAAGATATGTAAAATGTTTTTTTATTAGACTAAGCATTCAAAGCTGTAAGCTAGATGTAATAATGGACTAACCAACAATTTTACTTTCACGAACAACGGACTTAACTAATCCAAGTCATAAAAAAGAGGATAGTTAATTAGTTCTTCATCTAAATGAAAATTAGTATACATACAATTAATTAAATTAAAATATATGACGCATTGTTTTGAACAAAATTACCAACTTACTGTGAGCATTTTTCAGGATTCGTCCATCATCAATGAGGGTGAGCAAGAAATGTTGAAGAAAACGTTAGGTAATGGCTCCTGATTAAATATGGAACTTATTTACTATAAAGTTAGCATACCGCTATGTTTTAATGTAACTATATTAATAAATATTACGATTTTAGCGACCATTAATATGTGTACATTGAAGTACTTCAATCAGAAACATAATGGTGATATGAAATTTTTCACCACGAAATTCCTTCCTGAATGTCTTCAGGATAACCAAAGTGACGAGGTAAGTTGGACACTTAGTAAAATATCTGTTGTAACAAACTATTTCAGAACTATTGTTACTATAACCTTTATTTTCCAGATTATGGGCATAGAAAATAATAAAACAGATAGTGGGTTATCTGTTATAAAAAAATACCTTCATCTTTCTGAATCCCATGACGACAAAGAAGCGATAGCGTTGGCCAGAACGACAACTTTTCAAGGAGACATGCTAGTGCACAGAGCAGCCCGCGAAGGGAGGCTCGATGTGATGGAGGCTCTTATAGCGTTGGATGTTGATGTAAATCCAGTAGGACCATTCGGGCGAACTCCGCTCCATTACGCATCTGAAAGAGGCGACGTCGAAATGGTAAAAATACTGCTGAATCGAGGGGCCAACGAAGACGCCAAAGACTCTGAGGAGCTTACTCCACTACACTTAGCCGTCACGGCTGGTTCTTTAGATACAGTAAAGTCTCTTCTTGCGTTTGGAGCAACCGCTGATTTAAGTAACCAAAAAGGACAAACAGCAATGCACGAAGCGGCCAAACGAGATTCACTGAAATTAGTGCAACTTCTTCTGTTCGGTGGAGCCAAAACAGAGGTGAAGGACAAGGATGGTTGGACTCCACTTCACTTAGCAGCCATAAGCGGGAGTATGGAAAGTGTTTGGGCCTTGTTGAATTACGGAGCTAACATAGAAGCGAAAGGAAAGAACGGATGGACTCCATTGCACGCAGTAGTTGTTACTGAACAAGTGAAAGCTGCCAAGTTATTGATAAAGAAAGGTTGCCTACTGGAAGCAGTAGATACAGCTAAGAGGACTCCGTTGCATCTAGTAGCGAGGAATGGTTCTCTGGAAATGTTACTTGTACTTCTGGTCAATGGAGCTCTGAGTGAAGCTAAAGATGATTTCGGTCGGACTGCGCTTCACGAAGCTGCCTCCAACGGACGTACAGATCTTGTTGACGCGTTGTTAGACAATGGTGCTGATATGGAAGCGCTGGATAGAGCAGGTTATACACCTCTCGAACTTGCTGCTAGAAGTTCTTCCTCTGAAATAATAATGGCTTTAGTAAACAGAGGTGGTAATCTCGATTTTCAAGACAAAAACGGCAGAACTCCTCTTCATAGAGCTTCTTTTAAAAATCATTCGGTATCTGTGAAAATGCTATTAAATGCTGGAGCGAACAGAGGAATCAAAGACAGGGAGGGATACACGCCTTTGCTTTTGGCTGCCGAAGTGGGGGCGACCGACATTGTGAAACTACTGCTTGCTGGAGAACACACCAGCGATCCAAGTGGGATTTCTCCACTCCATCAACTAGCAGCGGAAGGGCGTAATGAATCTCTTGCGTCGCTTTTGGATGCAGGAGTGGATATAGAAAGTAAAGACGAGTCTGGGAACACTGCCTTACATTGGGCAGCTAAGTGTGGGACCTTGGAAGTGGTAAAGCTGCTGTTGTCAAGAGAAGCGGACATAGAAGCGACTAATAGCAGTGGATGGACCCCACTTCATGTTGCAGCTGGTAGAGAGGGAAATATAGATTTAGTAAAGCTTCTTCTTAATAAAGGGGCTAACAAGGAAGCCAAAACTAAAGATAACGAAAGTCCTCTCCACCTTGCTGCAAAAAGTGGATCTGCAGATGTTATTGAATTTTTAATCAAGAGTGGAGTATCAATTGAGTCAAGGGACAAGAACATCAGAACCGCATTACAGGAAGCGGTAAACTCAGGGCGCTTGGTAGCAGTGAAGACATTGATTTCCGGCGGTGCAAATATTGAAGCTCGTGATACATCAGGTCATACTCCTCTTATATCAGCTGCCCAAAAAGGATATAGTAAGGTAGCGAAAGCTCTATTGGATGCTGGGGCTGCAGCTGAGACGAATGGAAAAAATGGCCGGACCCCTCTTCTTTGGGCAGCGGCGAACGGTCATGAAGCCGTGGCGAGGGTGTTAATTGAGGCAGGAGCAAACCTAGAGAGCAAGGATAAGTTCGGATGGACTCCGCTCCATCATGCGGCAAATGAAGGACACAGGGGGGTGGCCAAACTTCTTCTGGATGCTGGAGCGAATATTGGATCGAAAGATAATGGTGGAAGTACGCCTTTGCATCGAGCGGCCTATTTTGGAAGAGCAGAAGTGGTGGAGCTACTCATCGAGCGGGGAGCCGCTACCGAAGTGAAGGGGAGATTCGGCTACACGCCCCTCCACGACGCGGCCATCAGTGGCCACGAAGAAGTCGTCCAACTGCTGTTGAATGCTGGAGCGGATAGGCAAGCAGAGACTAAGGATGGAAGAACGCCAGTAGACTTCGCTAGCACCTCCAGTCTCAAGAGTCTTTTGATTTAGGATACAAAATGATCCATGAAGGTCTGATAATAAGACTCAGAACATAGACTTATGAAGTTGCATTATGGATAGGCAGATTAATTAATTGACGATTGAAAAAATTAAGAAATGTAGGTTTCCTTTAATTTATTGTAAACTTTACCTCAGAAGTACAATCTCAGGTAATATATCAAATTATTGGTGCGTCATGGATTTGCAAGTCGTGCTTTATAAAAAAGGAGCACAAAAAAATTACATATAGATGAGAAGAATTTTACAGTTTTACAAAATGTGAACCTGTCATAATAAAATGATGAAGGTTAACAAATTAAAATGGTAAGCGAATGGAAAAGGAGCGCTTATTAAAGCCATTATTACGCAAGTATGTATTCCTAAAATCTTCTTTTCCGGTAGGTAAGAAAAAAGATTAAGGTCGTGAAAAAATATGAGATGAAACCCAATGTCTGGATTCCCTGGAAGCTGAACACATTTTTGTCATGAAAAAAAAACAGAAGAATCAGATTCTATAAATAATACAGTAGGGAAAAAATGGACTGTCGTGATTAGAATACATAGTAATGTTACTTTCAGTAACGTTTAATAGCTATTAAAATGTTATGTGTGGTGCATACTTTTTACTGAACTTATGTGCTGTGTTTTTTAAATTATTTTACTGGACATTAATAAAATCTGTATTTTATTCAGATTATTATTTCAGTCTGCTGGTGTTCCTCAAGGTAGCATCTCGTTCCTATCCTCTACACAGTATATACAACTGACATTCCAACCCATCCTGACACCTTCATCTCCACGTATGCTGATGACACATTTATGTTATCAGTTAATAACTACCCATATATTGTATCCCAATCCCTTCAATCACATTTATCAAGCCTCGAAGAATGGTGTCGGAATTGGAGAATTAAAATCAATTCCAACAAGTCCCGTCAAATTACCTTTACCCTTCGCCGAAAACCCATGACTTCCTGTCCTACTATATTCTATAATAGTACTCCACTTATCCCTGTTGAACAGATTCGCTACCTAGGACTCAACTTAGACAAACGTCTTACATGGAACCCTCATACAAGACTGAAACGACAAGAAACAGCTAGACGCTTCCGGCTACTTCAGCACTTACTAGACAAACGCTCAAAGCTTCAGATCAATTACAAAAGACTTATTTATGTGACTGTTATGAGACCTATATGGACTTACGGAATTGAACTATGGGGCTCCACCAAATCATCGAATTACTGTCGTCTTCAATCCTTGCAATCCAAAATCCTTCCCAAAATCCTAGATGTATATATTACAGTTGTACAATTCAATAAAATAATTTAAAAAAAAAATAATTTGGCATTTACACTAAATTCAGATTAATACCCTAGAAGTGTCATGAGTTTAAGAACTAATGGTATTCATAATGGCAGTGGTTTTTCAAATTTGTAGACGTTACCCGCTATCAGTTCTATTTCTCACATGCATCCTCTTCTGTTTAAAGAGATGTTCAGTGATTCTCATTTAGAAAATTTGATGATCCGACTAGCATTAAAGTGACTAGATGTCTTCACCATCATATCCAATTCAATTAAAATTGTTTCGCATGTTCCGATTTCATGGGGGGTTGTAAGTGATCACTCGACCGTTTTCCAAGGCGTCCGACATTCCTTCTTTCGCGTTGTCTGCAATCAAGAATGTCTTTGGGTACCTAATCAATCACCCTCTATTCTCAAAACTTTTATGTCGCTTTTTCTCATGTATTATTATTATTATCTCTGTTATACTACAAACGTCCGGTTCTTCTCAGATTTCATTTCAGCAGGTTCTATTTATTTGGTTCTTAGTAAAAGACCAAGTCTCGGATCTGTAAACCAAAGCTGGAACTACCAATGTTTTGTAAAATTAAAAACAGCTTCATAATTTTTTGTTTGTTGATAATTTGAGGTTGTAAAATTTCTCAAGTTAGGTAAAGTGACCCCGTGTAACTCTCTGTAAACTGTTTTCTGAATCTATTAGTTAAAGCTGTCTACCGCTCATCTTAAAATTATATTTTATTTTATTCTTCCGTGTCCTTGATGTAGTTTATGATAGTTAGTGCAAGTGAAAGAGGATACCGTTGTCCCATTCTTATTTCTTGTTCGTTAACTCTTGGAAAAGCCTACAAAATTTTGCTATTCCAAAATTTTGCTGCTGAAATCTATTGCTACAATTCCTACTTCCTCATCCACATCGTGATCACCGAGCAATGTATGGCGTGATATAGATGTGTATCTTGTAGCAGACAGAAGAGGGTGGATGAAGAAAATCAGATATGTCTCTATGTTTCGAGCTCATGTGGTTAACCTTGAGATAGATTGGCACTCTCAGCCAAGGTAAATTTTTCTTTATACTCCAAAAAATCAACCTCCAAGAAATAGGACTGATATTTTGTTGACGATCAAGGCAGGGACTATGATATACAAACAACGATGTGTACGGGACGCACCATTTCTTGAGAGATTGTTTGCTCTATCCCTACTACAACTTCTTTATTAAAAACTTAAGCGAAAAGATAAATAAGTACAAATATAGGTCATTTATTTCTCGCTACGTGACGTAAAATAAGTTGAGGGTAAAAGCAAGGAGCCATTAATAGCCAGGGAGAGTTATATAAACCTAAAAGTAAACAGAGGCCTGGCTAGGTGCGCGCGCAGCCTCGCCCTCGAGCCGCCACAATCCCTCAGATAGCGCCACTGCACCGCTCGCCATGGAGGTTCAATCCCAGAGGTAATTATTTATACAAACTAGAACAATCCATCTATCTCTATTACTATCGATATTAATTCGATAGTTCATTAAAAAAAATATAGTATTTAGTTCTTTTTCAATTTATTTATAACTACGACGTACTATAAAGAACCAAAACACTCAATAAAAATATTTCTTGGGTTTTAATATTAATATATTTAAATCTGGATAAATTTTGTACCATATTTAACTAATACATTTTCTTATTTGGATGATATTCTTCTGTTGATAAGTAAATAATTAATAAGAGAGATGAACATGGTTGTCAAATCGGCTATGTGATGAGGTGATTTAGCAGAAACCACTACTAGAAATTTACGCAAATTTTCCCATTTTATAGAGGCTGGGTGAACCTTAAAGAGAGTCTGCAGTTTTCAAAGATACGACCCACAACTGAACAAATAATATATCTACCACAGCAGAAACTTGTGTCCTAATTTGATAATTAATCGCTATCAGTTCATTAAATTCAGTATCACTAACCAATGAGAGAAGGTAAGTAGATGGGAAAGTTTGTATAGGATCTTAGACAATGGTTATGTAGGGAGGTGATTTAGCCATGACCACGCTTAACAGGCAGACTTTTCTAATAATTAAGGATACTCTTTCACTTTATGGAGGCTGAGTAAGTTCTAGGAGAGTCTGATAACAGTCATAAATCTCACAAGGTCGATCTATGGCTGTTAAGAGATTGAATAATTTATTTGTTATAGCCGGATTCAAACCCGGAACCTTTTGCATAGCAACTCAGCGCTCAAAACAGTGTTTTCCCTGGATTATTATTCCTCGTTAAAACAACTGTATAAGCTGGCTAATTACAGTCAATTTATAATTTAAACGATAGAGGTAAAATTCTAGTGACTGAACGTCATCTTTAATTGACTCTAATATTAAATATCTCCCGTTAGGTGATAAATTAGACTGGTGGTGCGAAATGCTGACAACACAATTTTGGAATGGTTAGAGATAACACCTTTGCCAAATGGGGAAAACTAATTCAATTCCTATTACAGAACGCGGAATTGTGAAAAATGCACCCAGTTAATATTATTGGAGTGATAGCGTCAGGAAGGACGCGTCTGAGGAGTAGATCAAGGCTTAGGTGACAGGATTGCGTCAAGAGTGATCGGGCGGATTTGGATTTAGTTAATGGTCCGTGAATGGAAGTTTGTAAGCATTGGTATCGGCATCGAGCCTTCGGGTTCGCTAAGTCATAATATGATTGAAACTGGAATCATATCACACATGAAAAATAAATTGTTACACGGCCTTTAAAAACTTTTTTATATCTAGAGAGATTTTTATTTGTAAAGACAAATGAAAATATCATAAGAAAAGGCTCTCTTGTCGAGCATCATGATTTAATTATCATGATAAGTTAATAATAACTTGAAGTTGTGGAAGAGTACACCTACTTGGGGACAATCATCAGCAGCAGGGGAAGAATTGACCCAGAAGTAGCTAATAGAATATCCAAAGACAACCAGGTTTACTACCCTATCTGCAACATTATAGTTCGGCATAGGAAGCTTGGAAAGGAAACCAAAATACACATCTACAAATCTGTTTACCTCCCAACCCTCACTTATGGAAGTGAAAGCTGGATTATGCTGGAGAAACAAGCTAGCCGAGTGACAGCGGCGGAGGTGAAATTCCTGCGGAGAGTCGTTGGAAAGACCAGGAGGGGCCGCATCAGGAATGAAATAGTCAGAGAGGAGCTGAAAGTGATCGAGCTGAATATTTCCATAAAAAACCGACAGCTAAAGTGGTTTGGCCACGTTTGTCGGATGGACGAAGAGAGAGAGCCGAGGAAGGTCATGGAAGCTAGACCCACTGGGAAGAGGGTGAAAGGCCGTCCCAGAGTTTCTTATCAGGAATATATCCAGCGCATTGGAGACGAAAGAGGCAACACCCTCCAGGAAACGAGTCGGCTGAGTAAGGGCCGCGAGGCATGACTGCATTGGGTGGAGGCTCCTCGACGCTAGCAATGGCATGAGATGAAGTCAAAGAAGAAGAAGAAGATAAGTTAATAATAATTAAATCATTATTCTTTACCTCATGTTTGGAAAAACAAAAATTATAGGAATTTTAAAAAGCTTAGAGTTATATTTATAATTGTTTTTTTTTGTTGGTTGTTAGAACTGATTTATCCTGTATATTAGTAAGCAATGGTCTCACAGAATATAGCTTGGGCGTTATTCCGTTGGATGGATGTTTCTGCTAGGATTATAACAGGATTAGTGCTATCGGTATCGAGCTTTGAGTTCGTTCAGCCTCAAGCCTCACTTAGTATTGATTGCATTATAATGTATGATAGACTTAGAAGAGGGGAAGCTATTTAATAAGAAAGTATGGAATCTAGAAAAGCTTAAAGAACCTGAAAACTTTATAATTTCAAGGAACTGGGAGATATAATGATGATAGAAGATGATAAAAAAGTGGAAAAACTAATTACAAAACAATCATTGATAGAAAATGGTAAAATATTAGTATTGGCATTGAAGAAACAACAATTGTGGTCGTAGGTAAATGAACAAAAGCAAGAGGAGAAATATGATGAATGTCGTGAAGCGCTAAGAACAAGGAATGAAGAAATATTGATTATGCTACATTGCACTAAAAATCTACAAAAAGTCGAGTTAGTTAACTGAATGCAAACCAAATCATGCGTGCCAAAAAAAAGAAGAAATTGCCTGAAGAAACAGGTTGAAGAGAATGAAGAATTGAGGAGTAAAATGAAATTCTATATATAAATCGAATCATCGGTTTCCAGCCCAAAACTAACACCTGAAAAGATAAGAATGGTAGAATAATATAGAAAAAAGGTTTGTTATTAAGAGATGGGATATCTAGAGATATATTCCATTGCTCTTTCAGTACAATAAGTGATGAATGTAATAAAATCGGCCTTTGTATTAATAAGAAAAAACTAAATGCATGCACATTGGTTTAGACAATAGTACTTGCTGTATTTTCTTCTAGAAGAGAAGATAGATTTTTCTGTTTTGGATAAGAGCTGTACGATAAGTCAATACGTTATGTAGATAGAAGAATCATGGAAGCGGACAGAGCTTATTTCGCCAATATTAAATCTTCAAACGTAAAAATTTCTCAAGATACACCAAGAAAAGGCTTTACATAACGTTAATTAGACCAATATTTACCTATGGTGTATTTACATGGACACGCTGCAATAAAAAAACAGCTCCAAATTTTCAAGTGAGTTATTAAGGGGAATTTATGGTCCGGATAATGATAATTTAAGCAATGTATGGAAGTTTGGGGCTAATGCCGAGGTGTATTCCTTGTAATAGGATGCTCAGTAGTCCAATTAATCAATATATGCCGAATAGAATGGTTAGAGCATATTATAAGAATGCCTGATAGAAGAATTCAGAAGAGTTTGAAAGAATATATAGTAGGGAGAACACTTATCACCGGTTTCGTTCAACTTACTGTTATAAGTGGCCATACACGTAAGAGTCCTAACATTGTTAGGACAGACCCGAAAGATAACATTGTAAGGTCAAACCTATGTACAGACGATCAGGCAGAACAAAGGAAGCGCTGTCAGGTGCTTTCCAGGGAGCAATCGAATTGGGTCCTAAAATAAAAGACCTGTTACCTGGGAACAATTATTTGCAAATCGGGAAGGATGCACTAAGAAATTTCCAACAGAATAATAAAAGCTAACCAGGTCTATTATCAGATTGGCACCACATTTGTTGGGAAACGAGGGGTAAGTATAAAAGTAAAAAAGTGTGAGTTGGGTCACAACGGAGAAGCATATAACCCAAATTACTGCAGTAGAAATGAAATACCTCCGCAGAGTCACTGGCAAAACAATAAGAGGCCGGGCGAGAAATCTAAGAACAAGAGAAGACTTGGGAATCCCTGCATTAAAATATTCCTTGCAGAAACGGCCGCTGATGTGGTTTGGACACATTTGGCGAATGAGTCACGATCGAGACCCAAGGAAGGTGTTCGAATTTACAGGCACAACACCGCGAGGAAGACCACGTACGTCGTACAGAGAATATGTTCGCAAGTTGGGAGAGGAAAAAGGTAAAACCCTGGATCAGATGATGATGTTGGCCCAGTTGGGTTGCGGCTCCTCCGCACAGAAAGATATACGGAGGAAGGGAAAGAAGAAGAAAAAAAGAAAAGAGCAAGTACATGAAGACCTCAAAAGATGGAGTTGTTTGTTTATTTAACGTCACTTTATGCTGATATGGCTAATGGGACGATGCTACAGTGGGAGCTCTAAATTTTGCCTACCCAGGATTAATTAGGGTAGGGATTTTTAACGAGTACCTGACATCTTGCAGGCTCGGGGCCTCCGTATAACTTCAATATATGGGCAGAATAACCAAGGATTTTTTACTCTCTTTAAAATTCTAGGGCCACATGGCGGGCTAAGAAGTCGCGATCTTGGGGTAAGTAGGTTGCTATGCTAACCACTAGGCCACGGGTCGCCCACAAAAGATGGACCTGTCTAATTTGGAAATTGCAGCTTCCCAGAATGCCATTCCTTAAAGTACCTTGAAGGAATGAAAAATATAGAACAATGACGTTACCATCATGGTTAAATCGAGACTGGCGGCCGAAGAAGGGCTAAAGAAAAAAATGATAAAACTATTATCCTGCATACAAGGAGTTACTGCAGCGAAGCCTAGGTCCTTACAAAGTCATTTGAGGAGGCTCTTACAGCAGAGGTTCCCAACCTGGGGGGTGTGAGTAAGACAGAAGAGGGGGGAGGGACGGCGCGAGGCCAGTTGAAAAGGAATAATTCTCACTTAATTTTACTTATGCCTTTCTTGACAGAACTTCTTTATCTTAAATTGAAACTTGTAATGTTGTATTTTGTGATGGCAAAACTAAATGTTCTGTTTTAAATGTGAACACTTACTGCTTTTCACTTTTTCATATGCCCACACAATTTATTGTAGGAGTGCGTGGAAGGTTTTCATTTGAAAAAGGAGGGCGTGGTACAGAAAAGATTGGAAAACACTGTCTTAGGGCTTTGGAGAGAAAAACAGTGAGTAATGGTCATGTGCCAGTCAACGATGGTGAACGCATTGGAACGAGAAAAAATGTCAAGGCTAACGGAGTCGTTTGCAGAGCTCGAAATTATTGCGTACATAGAAATTAGATGTCCGGTTTGGCTTGGCCATGGGGATAGGAGCAAAGAGCAATAAAACGAAGGAATTCACGCTGTAGTTGGTTGGATGATCTGGAAGATGACTTTCGAAGAATGGGAGGGCGACGATGGAGACAGAAAGCCACAGAGGGGGGAAATTGTAGAAAGCTGTTGGAGGAGCGCCTGGCAGTGAGTGAGAGAAGAGTATCGAAAAAAGTTGAGCAGAATTTTGTAATTGGCAAAAGAAGAGTCGCGATGTTACAGGGAATTGATGCTATATGTTGAAGAGAGCCTTAAAGTATTAGGCACCACTGAATGGAAGCAGAAGACTGGAAAGAAATCATTAAGGAACCCAAGGGCTATATAGTAGCAGTAGCCCTCATGTAGAGCTATATGGTAGTACATAGTATATATATATATATATATATTTAAACTACATCACATGTATCACTGCAACCCATGAAAGGTATTGGGTTCTGTAGCAGTGATTCCCAAAATGGGGGCTGCGGCTCCCCGGAGAGGCGTGGTGCCGCCATAAGGGCGTCGCGAATTAAACAATTCGACTGTTGAAATCCAATATTAATCATCAATGGACGTTCAATAAATTGTTTGTGAATTTAAAATTCGTGTTTGATTTATTTTTCAACTAACCTAAACACATGGTTATTGATAAAAGTGTTGATTGATAAACTATTTGAAAATATATATGATTATTGTTTCGGGGTGTCAGTACAGTAATCCTAATAGACTTATACTCATAAGTTTTCTCGAAGATTAAGTAAACCAAACGGATGAACTGAAGGATTAATACGAAAACTGATAAAAAGAGGGTAGAAACATTTTAAAATAAATAAACTTATCTAATCTTCAAACATAGCCTGAAATGGAGTTAAGGAATTTGCAGAAGACTCCAACAATATGTTACGCCTACTCCGAAAGATGAAAACCAAGACAAACACGATGCTGCGATGGGCAGGTTGTCGATAATGTAATTCTGAGAGAATCTAAATATATATTTTGTCTTATCAGCCCCTTTACCTGCTTCGCCGTCTATTTGCGTTGTCTTGCAGTTAATTTGGGAACTGTCTTTTTTTTGGGGGGGAGGGGTCCGGAGACAATATCCGAAATTAGCTTGTCAAAGTATTTTTCCTATATATACAATTATATAAATATGGGGTAGAAATGACTTGTATTTTTTTTCCATATTTAATATTAGTTAGTATATTTATATTGGGGTAATTTATGGACTAGTTGTTAGAATAACAACATAGGATGCCCAAGATCGTGGGTTCGCAGCCTGGCAGATGTCCTTTCTTTAATCCTTAGTTATGACCCTACCACACAATGTACTTCTATCGGAAATAACGTTGGGTTTTCAAGGTAGAAATTCTAGTTCCACCCGCCAGTTTAGTCCAGCTTCGGAGAAAGAAATATATTTCCTCTTACGCATGCTGAGCCCGAACAGCCATGGTTCTAGACTAATGCCTTACTGTCTCCGGTTGATGTATCATTGCTATTCTGAATCCGATGGAACCTCAGAATAGCAATGAAAGCGTTTACCAGGCTCCTTAAGGGTGTGATATAAGTTTGAACATTCAACTCACATATTTTTTACAGTGGAAATACATAATTTCTCCTTCTGAAAAAATTAAGATGAAGAAAATTGCAAACTTTATGATAAACTAGAACGAATTAACCGGAAAACAGCAGCGGAACAATGATAAAAAAAAGGGCTCTGAAACACAAAAAAGTGGAAGTTTGTTATCCAAAAATCAGTAAGGAAATGCACTAATAAATTCTGCTACCCCTAAAATCTTACTAATCAAAAGTATTTCAAGCTTAAGTTTTTTTTTCTCAATATTTAACGACATTTTAACAAACTTAGTTGTGTTTCGTCATAAAAGTTCTCGGTGGATTCAATCTCCCTCTCCACATGCTCCCAAGCCCCTCTCGTTGTCATCCCTTTACCATCCCTTCTTGGCTAACCCGCTTTTCCTCCTTTCTGTCGGTCGACAGTCAAAGGTGTTTTTGGGTTATTGTTCCTTGGACATTCTTTTCAAGTGCCCAAAACATTTTAGTCTCTTTGATTGTATTGTGTAGAGGGTAGCTTTTTCCTGCTCGTTGTAGTTGCCTGATCATACTGTTAGGGACAAGTTGAATTCTGGAAGTGGAACGTCTCCAGAAGTCCATATTTATAGTTATACGTGGATACCGTCAGATTTAAAACGAAGTTGAACTTAAGATGATTTCTTCTACACTGTTATTGGATGTTATTAGCAATCATGAAACTAATCAGGAAACCGTACTTTTAATTTGTGGTAGAGGTCAAGAATATATTTGAAGCTTTATAATATTTAGAGAAAAGCCGTGAAGTTTTGGCCAATTTATAAGCGGATATTAAGGTTTAATATTAAAGAGGTAAAAAGGAAAGTAAAATCGAATAATACACAAGCGATCGAAATTTTTAGTTTTAAATCCTAAAATTAATAAAAGTGTCTGCTAAATTCATAGATTGGTCAAAAAGATCTAGGAAAATTAAAAAATACCCAAAAGAGGATGGACTGTAATACATATTAGTTGCTTCGCTTGATTATACGCAAACGAGTCTTGGCTTCCTCCAGCAAACGAATCCAGCAGCAATCGCCAAGTATCTCGATCCTGTGCCACCGTCCAATCCCTTATTCAGATGGGTCTTACATAAATAGTTGTCAGGAATCCACTCTTCCTGCCCACCTTAACAGGTCCGCTTTGATAATAGTGACTATATCAGGCTCGTTTTGCCGCAATATCGAGAACAAGGAATGCTTCCGGTACAGGCTGATATGATCTGCCAATGATGTGTATTTCATCAGCATACGCTAGTAGCTGTACTGTTGAACAAAGTGCTTGAATTCCTGATTCTAAGACAGCCTTTTGAAGGTAAAGGTTAAAGAGTAGAAATTCCAAGGAATGCGTTTGCTTCACTCCTATTTACACTTTCGTGAAACTCCTTGATAATTTTCTTTGAACCTGCACAAATCACACGATGCCCCCCATGCTTATAATGATCAGCCAGACAAGTTTAGTAGACACCTAATACAGTTCCCGATCAATACAGTCATACTCGGACCTAAACTCAACAAACAGATGATGTGTCCTAAATTCGGATTCTCTACTTTTTCCAAATTTTGTAGGAGAGTGAAAATCTGATCCATAGTTGGATAAGAATCCACATTTGTATCATCCGATTTATCGGTCGCCAAATGGGCGGAGGGGCTGGAAAAGAATATTTGATAGTACTCTGCAGTCAATTTGGGAGGAAGGATATTCCATTAAAGTTATGTCACGAATGGTAGGATACAGAGTATTCTCCATGCATTTTACCCTCTCCATATAAGATGCATTGAAAGTATCTTTTCCATTCCACCGTGGAAATCAAATGGAGTCAATGCTTGCAGAATTCTGCATATGTCAGGACGGTTGCTCCTTCTTATTACGATGGAGTCCTTCTCTTCTCCTCATCCTATATTCCTCTCCAATGCGCCGTGTCCTTCTGCTTATCGCAGGACACGCCTGGTATGCCACGTTCTTTGCATCTGTGGCAGCATTACACTCATCATCAAAAGACAGTGCTTGAGGCTCTATTCCAGCTGTTGCAATAATTTACTGTAACGGATAAAACATTATCGTCAATCCTAGCTTGACAATTCAAGCTGTAGGTCGATAAAATTATTAGAGACACCCAAAGTGGCTATTAATCAAATATTTCCATTCCGTCAATTTCACAGAGAAAATATTTAAGAAACGGGTAGTTTGTAAACCGGATAGTTTGTATTGGTAATTTTTATATCGGTTTCAAAAAGACTTATGCCATCGGACATCAGATGCTGGGTTACGTTTGTTCGAGTAGGGTATACCGAAGAATTTAGTAAATCTAATAGGAATGTGTATGACCGAAAATCATTTATGAAATTTTGAAGCGGTAATTATTTTGTAATTATTGTTAATTATTTTTTTACTTGAATTGTTGATAAGCCAAAAAAAATAATTTGTCAACCTTGGAAATAAAATATTGGTCCTTTGGTTTGTAGGTAATTTTTTACTATTAAGCGAAACTGTGGAGTAATATAGCTCAGTGAATAGAGCGCTGAGTTGCTGAGCTGAAGATATCGCGTTCAAATCCGGCTGTAGCAGATAAATTATTCAATATATTGGGTCGTAACGGATGAAATGTCAGTTTATTTACAGTTTTCTTTTCATTAGGGATTAGATTATTTGTACATAAACAATTATGTTATGTATTCCGTTTGAAAGATCATTTAATCCTTTTTCATAATCAGTCTTACTTTTCCTTTTGAAAGTGAAGCAACGTTTTAAAAATAAATAAGAATAAGATTATGTCTTCTGCGGAAATTCGTACAATTTTTCTTTACGAATTTAAACTTGGCCATAGCGTCACGGAGGCGTTCCGAAACATTAATATTATCTAAGGTGAAGAAACAGTGAGCGAAAGACCAATCTTCCGTTGGTTTGAAAAATTTCGGTCTGGGGATTATGACCCTACCAACAAAGAACGTGGTAGGCCGAAGACTAAGCTGGACAACAAAAAGTCGAAAAAGCTGGTTGAAGCGGGCCTTTCCCAAACCACTCGTGAATTAGGTTCACAGCTTGGAGCAAGTGCCATGGCTATTTCCAGGCACCTTAAGGAGCTTGGTAACACAAAAAAGCTGGAAATATGGGTACCGCATGAATTAACCGAGGCCCAGCAGCTCACACGATTTTTTTTTTTTAGGAGCTGAATATAGAGGAGCTTCCTCACCCACCATATTCTCCGGACCTTTCTCCAAACTTTTACTTTTTCCGTTGTTTGGATAATTTTTTAAGAAATAAAAGTTTGACAACGAAAATGCCCTGAAATCGGCCTTCCAAGACTTCGCTACTTCCTTGACAATTTCTAAAGAACGGGGATAGAAATGCTGTATTGAAAGTGAAGGATTCTATTTTGATTAATAAAAGTATTGTTTAATAATTTTTTTGTTAATAATTTAAATATACACCTTCACTGACATTTCATATGTTACAACCGAATATTGATACCTATGGAACCCTGAATGCCTGCAATTAATGGCTCTTTTGTGATTAATTGTAGTGTTAAAACATTAGCCTAGTTAGTGCTAAAGTAGCCTGAATCGGTGAGCAGTTTCTTTCCTTTTTAGTTGGTATGGGAATTCCAAGATAATCATTTGTCAAGATAGAAAACCCAAGGCATGAGATATATTATACAGCAATAGCTGAAATATTATTAAACGACTCTATATTACAGAGAGTCATTGCTTTTACGACGATTGGTAGACGATCCTGGGACTCACCCGGCTTCCATAAAGTGGGTGGCCTAATTTGGTGGTTGAGCGTGATCTCGGCCAAATCATCTCCTTACACAACACTTGGATTAAAACCTGTACAAAATTTAGCGTGTAGGAACTGAATTATCGAAACATTGACTGGTCAGTTATTTTCCAGTACTCAAGGGACGTTAAATTTTGTTTTTTAGATTTTTCTAATTGAATTTTAATTACTATTTTGTCTCTTATTGACTGTTTGCTTATAATGTAGACATAATCTTATTACTATCAGTATAATACCTATTCCCATCAGTTAGGCGCCCGCAAAAATTATGAAAAAACAAACCGATAAAAATGTTTAAACCCCAAACTGACCTATATCCCGTTCCATCCTCAAGACGAGTAGACTGCATAACCAATCTGTCCCTGCCAGATTCTCTTATACAATTGCTACTTTTATCTTCCGCATCTTAAGTTCGTAACTGGATTATATCCCTTTGGCTATATTTGTATCTCGATTGGGAACGATATTCCAAGATAGATTGGAGGTGACCGGTCTTCAGTTGTTCTATTTTAAGCAGAACTTTTTTTCCCCCTTCTTACTTGGAAACCGATGGAGTAAACTGAGGGGAGATGAGGGTATTTTGTAAATAATTTACAAGTGTAAACAACACTTTATTAATGGTTGAAATAATCTGAAAGGATGACAGTCTCGACTACATAATTAAAAAATCATAAACTAAAATAAGTTAATACCTTATCTCAGTCAAGACAAATGGGGGTGTAAAAGAATCAGTTTTATTATATATTAATAGTATTAAATATTTTTTAATTTCAGACAAAATTTCTATATTGATGTAGAAGTTGCGGACGCAATACGAAGATTAATTTCAAGCATTATGTAAATCCAAAGGTTATAATTGAATTTATTGAAACTAGATCTAGTGTTAGGAACTGTACTTTTATACCTTTAGTTAGTATATTTGAAATCAATAAACTGCGACTACCTCCTGTAATATTCCAATAAAAAAAATAAAAACTATCACTACCCCATGAAGACTCTTGAATAGACACTACAGTTTCTACGTCAAAAATTGTGCTTAAAGTTGATTTGTCCGAGGTTTTTCTCAAACCCCGGGGATTTCTCCCGATTAAGAGTCCCGACTTTATATAAGGTTGGTAAGCTCCAAGATGGTCGCAGGTCTATCCGCGGCTCTGATCATATAAAATAAATTATCGGTCACAGTTCGATTTGAGCCTGGGATCTTCATCACAGCTATTTGGTGTATAACCTATTGAGCTACCCTGTTACCTGTAGTACTCCAATACCTGATTTAAATAAGAAGGCCTCGTGGGTCATCTTCTTTCCAGGCGCCTTGGAGGATTATGAAGAATAAACCAGGAAGTGAGGTTGGAAACTGGTGGGTTTGAATGAGGATAAAGATTTCCATGAATGTATAGAATCGGGCGAAATCGCTAACAAATGGACGTAACGAACTAACGACCATTTGAAGATTTAGGATTAGAATAAGGATTCTACACATCAATAAAGTTCAATTCCGTTTGTTCAAATAGGTCTTATGATAGTTTTGTAAATGAGGCTTTTGAAGTTATAAATCGGAAGCTCAGAGTGTATGTCAAGAAAGTGCTCGAGTAACCCGAAGAAGCGGAAAGTTTTTTGTCAGTTCCGAGAGGTATGAGGATTCCAAGGATTAATAGTTTCTCAAGCTGGAGACCTAGACATCGCATCTGTTCCGTTCTACAGGGATAAGTAGAATTTAATTATAGAATACTTTAGAACAGGAAGCCCTAGGTTTACGACGAAGGGTAAAAGTCATACCATTCTGGATTGGGATGTCAGCTATGTACAATTTCTTGTTTATATGATTAACTGTGTAGTTAGATTAAAATAATTCGAAACGAATCCCATAAAACCATCGTTACCCTTTTTGGTAAAAAAAATCCCTGTCCTTGATTGTCCTTTAATAGTATCCCACTATCAATCATGGGATATTTGTACTAAATTGAAATGACATGGCATATAACGAGTTTGACTGCTTCGGGACATATTAGAAAAAGATCCTCAGCTCTTTATCAGTAGGAAAACAAATATTTAATATTGTAAGGTCTGTTTTGATTTACGGAGTTGTACTTTTGGGGTGCACTATGTCAGGGATAATAGACATATATAAATATTGAGTTGGTATGACTGCTCGTTACCTTCCTATTCTTGTTCTATGAAAGTGTAACATGTGAGTTCTGAGTTGTACCTTTTGTGTGTTAATTAATAAATTGGAAGTGAAACGAATATGTGTTTTATTTTTGTGTACTCACAAAAATCATCTTAAATGTGTAGATATTCAACACACTAAACCATCGAATGGTATTCAAACATTAAAATCGAAGACCCTTAATTCCTTACTTTGCTATATCGTAACACAACCCTCATGACCAGATGATTGGGGACCGGCACACAAGACGCCCTTGGCTTGGAGCCGTTGCATGTGTTAAGTTTTGAATTTTAGAGCATTGTACTTCAGTGCATTTATACTAAGGATGTTAAAATTTGTCAGTGAAATATTAATTGATATATTAGTCTTGTTATTTAAAATATTCCAGCCATTTTTAAAAATGTTACTTAAGCCAGAAAAGTAGATAAATTATAAAGTAAGAAACCACAGATTCTTAAGGCCTGATGTTAAAAAATTGGGTTGTCCAATCAAATCAGCTATTTCGTAATTAAAAGAAAAGAAATTACAAGCCCTCGATGCTCTGTATTTGTTTGGAGGAATATTATGGTCACTAAAGTCGTTGCTTATTGAGGCTCTTGGTGTGTCTATTTTTGACATTGAACAAATCGTTGATGAGAGCCAATAAACAAGTAGGAATTGAAGTAAACGGAATAGTAGAGATAAGAGCAGAAACGGCGATGATTTAGATATAAAAGGGGATAAGACTAAACAACTTGAGAAATAGAAGCACAGACTATAAGTAAAAACGAAATTCAAGCCCTCCTCTAGATCTCCAGATGTTTTCCTATAAGTACATCTCCACCACCTGCTACATTCGTCGACTGTCTCTTCATGCCTTGATACTCTGATCGTCGCTCTATCCTGATTTCTTGATTCCCGACATCAAAGCTTCTTCCATTCATCGCTCTTCCTTCATGTCTGTTTCTCAAAATATTTATTGGTCTCTTCTTGAACTTAACGGTTGAACTTTTCGTGGGACCCCTTTTCTCCTTTAAAATCAATCAATAATTCTAATTTTTTTTTCTTAATGAGTCCATACACCAATTTTGTGGGATCTGGAGACAGTCAATATGCCTATCCCAGTATAAATAGGGTACTACAAATTTAGTGGAAAACCATTGTTGGGCTTGATCTCGATCAAATTACATACTTAGCATAATAACCATTGGCTGATTAATATCGTCGCTGTCAAAACAATACCACCTATCTACACTTTGGGGGATTTTACAGGAGAGAGAAAAAACCGCGCCATATGTTATATTATCTTATGTACATCGGTTATCTTTCAAATGCTGATTACAGCACTGCCTTGCATTTCACCTTGAAAACTTTTTTAATATTGTGTAATTCAACTTAAGGGATGCGTTAACATTACTAACTCATTTTCACTAAAAGTTGTAGACAGGCGGTATTGTTTTGACAGCGGCGATATGAATTTTCATTCCTACAATTAATTGAATTCAAAACTCTTCATGGGTCATAGTGATACAAGTTTAAGTAAATCCTTTGTTTTACATGTCCCTTCTATAAAATAAAAATAAAATTGTAGAGCTTGAGTACTACCACTGGGTAGTTTCTCTACTTGTCTTTTCATGTCAATTTATTCAATCATAATATTTACTGGATGTATTCTGTATACAGTTGTAAATTTCAATAAATATATTTTTTTTTTTAAATTGTAGAGCAATTGATTATCACAATAGAATGAATAATAACATAAGCTATTTTTGAAAATTTAATATTAATATTATAAATCTATGGACGAATAAAATATAATCGTCCATAGTGGAACGAAATTCTTATTTTTTCCCAATGACTAGCGCTCACGTAAGAAATTGAAAATGGACCAGACGTATGAACGCGGCTCAGAGGAAGTATTTACGTAGCTTAATAACCTATGAAAGGTCTTGGGTCCTATACATGTTAGAGTTAGTATTGTTTCGAAGCCAATGGAGGTACAAAGAGGTGATTTGGCTAAGATGGCGCCCATCCTCCAGATGTTTCTCCCAATTTGGGTTAGCAACTAAATAGAGGCTGGTTGACCGCCAGGAGTCTGCAGTCCCACATGGACCATCCCTAGTAGTTAACTGATCAAATAATTTATATCTCAAAGCTGGATTCGAACCCAAAACTTAAAGCTCAGCAACTCAGTTCCCTTCACAATGAGCAATACATTTTTTGTTCAAGTCTCTCCCCGAACAGATTAAAAAAAAATGCTCTAAAATACTGGAAATAAATATTCGATCAACGTTTCGCCGATTCAGATTTCTTCAAAAAACATACGAAAGTTCAAATGCAGCATATTTCGCATCAACAGATTCATCAATCACAGACAGCAATCTCACTACATGACGTTCAATAAAGTGCTCCATGAACGTCTTAGCGAAACGTCAATTGACTAGTTACCAAGTTCCCGGTCCTGTTTAAAGATTTAAGGCTTTGTTTTCCAATTTTAATCTAATTATTAATTAATATATGTTTTTTTAAATCCGATGTTCCCAAGATAAGCAAACAATGAGAGGCTAATCAGCCTTTGATACGGGTGACGTCACACTCTTATCTTAAGAATGGAATACTGCATTGCAGTTTGTAAGGTTAAGTGCATCAGAATTCCTAACCGCTTTTCCTGAATCCGTCATGAAAGGCTTAGTGACATCCATTAGCAACGGCGACCCCTAACACGCTATTTAGCAATTTCTGGTACCCTCCCAAATTCCATAATTTCAAACATTGCACTATTATCTTCTTCTTTTAAGATATTGTTATATCTAAATCCTCATTGACTCATGATTCAACTTCAAAGTATTGGTATGGCTCTTCCTTTTTAAAGATTATTACATCCGATTCATATTGGAATGCAATTGAATAATTATTAAAGATGCCCTCCCAAACTCTAGAACTTAAAACATTGATCTCCTGTCTCCTTTTAAGAGATTGTTATACCAGATACATAATGGGAAGGCATTGAATAATTATTGGAGATTGTTACCCAAAATTAATTAATTAACAATTTATTTTAATGACAACACAAGTTGTGAATTGGGTACCTTAATAAAGCCGATTAGGGGTCACCAATGTACTCCTTATAAGGCGATTCTTGATGAAGTAAGCGACAAAAATATTTAATTTGTAGAGTTGTTGTTTTCACTTTATAAATGATTACATTTATTTTTAAGAAAGTGAATATATTGCATATCGTCGCTGTCAAAACAATACCGCCTATCTACAGTTTTTGGTGAAAATGAGTTAGTAACGGTAACGCATTCTACAGGTTGAATTACACACTATTAAAAAAAGTTTTCAAGGTTGAACGCAAGGCAGCGCTGTAATTAGCAATTGAAATATAACCGATATACATAAGATAATATAACATACGGCGCGGTTTTTTATGTCTCCTGTAAAATCACCCCAAGTGTAGATAGGCGGTATTGTTTTGACAGCGACGATATACTTTAAATATGCTTATGAATGATTCATATTAATAACATTGTCATAACACACTTGTACTATAAAACACTTGTAATATAAAACTAATTTGTGAATGTGATAAATATGGGATGCCCTTTAGGTAGGTCTATGGAAGGAAATCACTCAGTACTCATCATCTTGGATGTGTATCCGTTCACGTCGGTCAGTTTCTTTCAAAGCGACGCAATCTCCTCAGTTATCTAGAACCCTTTTATACCTTTTAAAGATTTGAGGCTTTATTTTCAATTTTAATCTTTTTTTTTTTTTTTAATATATATTTATTGAAATTTACAACAGTATAAAGAATACATCCAGTAAATATTATGATTGAATAAATTGACATGAAAAGACAAGCAGAGAAACTACCCAGTGGTAGTACTCAAATAAAAAGTTTAGCTTAGAAGGTCACGAGGCCATCTTCTTTTCAGACGCCTCGGAGGATTATCAGGAATTGAAGAGGTTGCGAGGTTTGAAACTAGTGGGTTTGGGTGGAAATGAAGTTTGTCATGAACAGATTGATATCGGATTCGGGCCAAATCAGCAATAAACGGGACGTTTAGGTCATTGTGGATTACGTTGTTTTTAACAAAGTAAGGAGCGTTGAGGATTTTCCGAAGGATTTTGGATTGTAAAGATTGGATGCGGGAGGAATTCGATGGCTTAGTGGAGCCCCAAAGCTCTATTCCGTAAGTCCAGATGGGTCTAATGATTGTCGTGTATATGAGTCTCTTGTAATGGATTGGGAGCTTAGAGCGTTTATCCAGTAAATGTTGAAGTAGCCTGAAACGGCGAGCTCAATTTTAATCTAATTATTAATTAATATATGTTTTTTTTAAAAACCGATGTTCCCAAGATAAGCAAACAATGAGAGGCTAATCAGCCTTTGATACGGGCGACGTCACATTCTTATCTTAAGAAACCTCCTAACTTTCCCTAATGAAATTGTATCCTGATGTGGCCTTATATACTAGGTACGACATACTCTTCTCGCCTGGAAAATGATTATCGCATTTATTCAGTACCTCTTAAAACTATTTATTTTTTCCATTAAAATCAAAAGAGTTGTAAACTGATTAAAAGTCCTTAACAAGGAATATGAAAGAATAGAAATATTTATCTTGACCTCCTCTAAATTGCCTAGTACTAAACTATAAAGCATAGGAAGTATAAGTTTTTAATAGATGTATCTTTTAGTGGAGTGCGCTATTTAAAACTGAAATAGCCACCCAATCAATACACAATTACAGCGGTTTCCAACGTTTGTAGTAGTGCGGACTAAATATTTTCGAAAGGAAAACTTCGAAGCCCACTAACTTGAAATAAATATATAATAAGTACACACCACCAATAGATTGATTTGGAGGGGAGATTCTAATCACGGCTTACCAGCATCTGGCTAACTCAAATTGTTTTCACTCAATTTTTTTTATCTACTCTGCACGGCCCAGTCCGCATGTCAGCCTACTATGCCAAAGATCGCAGCCCGGCAGGTGGTGGCTTTAGGATTTTTTAAAGGAATTAAAATCCTTATTTATACCGCCCTTCTGATATGACGTAAAAGGAGGTCCCGAGCCTGTAAGGTACTTAGTAAAGGCCTCTATTCTAATTATTTCTGGATATTTAAAATTAACGACTCCCATTGTAGGGCGTTAAACGACAAAAACAAACAAACACTAACATATTAAGCCAAATGAATATTTCTATGTGCTAGTGTTCGTGAGTGCATGTGGACAGTATTGCATAACGTTCTTATTACAGGAGAAACAGAATTGAAAAAGAAATATAGAAAAAAATGTAAGTTGAAAATAAAATAATCATTAGAAATGTTTGAAGTGGTAAGTTGATATCAAAAGGAAGCAGTTGGCCAATTAAGTCGGAGAGAAGAACGGACTAAATTTACAAGTTAGGTAACTTCTCCTCAACTCCACCCAATCCTTTTCCTCCTCAGGGTTATATACTAATAGCCTCGTGACTCGGGGGTTTTAGAATCGTACTGTTTGTGCTCTCGCTTCGTGCTGCTAATTTTGTGATTCCATGTGATCCCCCCGGCGGACTTCTGCCTTCTCTTCACGTGTTATCCTTCGGCTCACTAGGAGTTTAGGATCCGCAACGTGAAAGTGGAAATGAGTTTCATAACGCTGGTTACGAGTTTCATCGTAATCAAAATGCAGGATTCCCAAATCAATTAAGGCTTGCCTCTTTGATTTGATTAATTTATAATATAATATAAATTTGATTAATGATATGATATATAAAATTATACAATATATATATATTTACATATATAGTAAAGCAAAGAGATTAGAAGATGGTCAAATAAAAGATATTAAAGATGAAGATAAAAATTAGGGTAAATGCATATAATCCTTCGTAAAAAGGCGTATTTTGTGTGAGGGTTATTCATTCACAAAAAGTTAGATTGATGGCTAACACCAACGCTATAGACAGCAATAAACACCATAGAAATGGTTACACCACCATTTGTCAGTTCTATAGCTCGAAGACACGGAAAATATACCTGTTTTCGATACTAAAATTTTAGAAACCGGACAAATGTTCATTATACAAATTATGGAAGATTTGTCCCAGTGTAGACGTCACATAAACAATCTCAAGAGCCTGTTGAAGAATAAGGAAGAAAAAGCGAGAACAAAGATGAAGGAAGAAATGGAGTAAAAATGAGATCCTTGGGAGCGATCGAACTCCTGCAGTGAAATTCGTCTTGAGGTGAAGAATTATGAAGCTAAGGTTCACCTTGGAAATGAGCCGGTGAAGAATATTTAGGATCTCTTCACCTCAGTTTACTTGTCGATGTATTCCCTGACTTATACGAGGTGTGGCTATTAAATAACGAGACTGACGTTGCAATAAAATTTATTTTTATTTTATACATAATTACTTACAATCACCTTCAATATACACCTTTTCTCTATCCCTACAACGCTCCATGCAAATTTTCCATTGTTGGAAACAGTGCTGGAAGTCACCTTCTCTCTCAGCTCCTTCAGGACGCGTGCCGCTTTCTCTTTTACTGCTTCCACGGACTCAAACCTCCTCCCTTTTAATGAAGATTTCATCTTAGGGAACAGATAGAAGTCACATGGTGCAAAATGTGGTGAATAAGGTGGATGTTCTAACACTGGGATGCTGTACTGGGCTTAACACCTCTTGACAGATAACGCGGAATGAGCTGGCGCATTGTCTTGGTGGAGAATCCATGATTTGTCCTTCCACATTTCGGGTCGTTTTTTCCTTACTCTTTCACGTAGTTTTGCAAGTACCTCAAGGTAGTAGTATTCATTAATACTTTGACCTTCAGGAACCCAGTGAACGTACACAATCCCATGAATATCGAAAAAAACAATCTTTGCTTTAAATTTTGACTTGCTCATTCTAGCTTTTTTGGCTCTCGGTGAAGTTGGGGTCTTCCAGTGCATGGATTGGCACTTCGTTTCCGGATCATAAGTAAAAAAACATTTCATCACATGTTATTTATTACCCTTTCCAATAAATTTGGGTTATTTTCAATGGCATCCAAAGTGTCAGTACAAACATGTTTACGAGCTGTTTGTTGTTCAAATGTGAGAATTTTAGGCACCATTTTGGCACACACTTTCCGCATGTAAAATTTGCCGTACACATTCTTTATTAATGCCTACAGCTTCAGCAATTGCACGAATACTTAATCGTCAGACCGAATCAAATTACCGACTTTTTCAACATTGTCATCCGTTTTTGACGTTGAAGGGCGACCAGGCCGCGAATCAACTTCAACGTCTTCTCGGCCATCTTTAAAACGCTTAAACCATTCAAAAACACATGCCCGCGATAAGCATTCACTGCCGAACCCTTCTTTCAGTAAATTATAAGATTCAGTAGCGGTTTTTCCAAGTTTGAAGTAATAATAATAATAAATTCTTTATTGGCTTTAATGTACAACATGTAGCCATTGAGTCTGGCCCACTTAATGTTAATTTGGATAGCAATTACTTGAAATAAAACAACAACCATAATTACTATAGTCCGACCTCTATAATATAGTTACAGTTTTTTATTTTTTTTAATTATTTACAGTTATATAATAGAATATGTAAAACTTTTTTTTTTAAATTAACACTGGTTTAATAAATAAATGAACAAAATTTAATTTAGGATAGTATTAATTGTAACAAAAGAATAATAATCCTCTAAATAAATAATCCTCTAAACAAATAATCCACGATTCACATTAATAAACCATAATTATAGCCTGGATTCCGAATTTTTACATATAAACTGTAGATAGAAAAAAATGTTGTTTAATTTGTCTACGCTGTCCATAGTGATTACTTTTTGCAATGATAATTCATCATCATGCTGAACAACATATTTTTGCAGAAATTGTGTCCTTGTGTTAACAAAACATTTACAGTGCAATGATATATGTTTTAAACTATTGATTATGGTTTCATGGCACCACTGACATTTTTCATCAGTTCTGAGAATATAGGCGTTGTTCCTTTAAAATATTTTCAAGCATTCAGAGTTTGAAATTCTTAATTGACTCACGGTTCTTAATTTTTCTATGTATATCTTGAATTTTAAATAGCTTTCAGGTTCAGGGTTGGTATAGGTACAAATAGTTCTGTAGATTGGATTGTAATTTGAGTTAAGAGCTCTATCAATATCCTTCAAAAGTAAATGATTTGTTACTTTTTCAAGAATAACAGCTTTATTAGCTAATAACACATTGGGGCTAAAAAAATCTGCAAAATATTCTTCAATGTGATGGGTCATAGTTTCAGTCATAAGTTGTGAAAACCAGTTAAAAGTCAAGTCCTGCTTTTTCTTATCCAGCTCACCAAGTCTATCGAAACATTTACGGGGTAATCTATAATCAGGGATAGATAGTATTTTTATGCAGAAGTTAACAATTTTCTTCAGGATTGTTATGATAAGTGGGTTACGACCTGTTTCTAATCATACAATATAATTTGGAGTGCATTTTGGCCAATAATATAGATATTTAAAAAATTTTAATTGAGCTACTTCGATGTTTATATAATAGTTTAAACTCCAAATTTCTGCAGCATAAAGGAGTGTTGAGGACACCATAGAGTCAAAGAGTGTCATTTTTGTCCCCCATGCACCACTTTTACCACTTCTGAGAATGTCTCTCACTTTCGCACCCGCTACGTTAGATTTCTCAATAAAATGCTCAGATGGCAGAAAGAACCTTCCGGAGGATGAAAATGGGACTCCTAAATACGTGTACGATTTTGTATATTCCAGTATTTTAGCATTCCAAATTGGTGGCTTTAGTGTTTTTATTTTGGGGGATTTTTGCAATACTAATATTTTAGATTTTTCGGGATTTAATAGTACTATATCGTCGGGTAATAAAAGCATTTTACCTTCGTTTTTATCATCAATAGGAACTCCTTTGGCACAATTATTTTGGAAAAACGTAATTATATCAGACAGAAATAAGATAAAGAGGGTTGGACTGAGACTCTCCCCTTGTAAGAGACCGGAACTGATACCTATCTCCTCAGATAATTTGTCGCCGACTTGAATTTGCATTATTGCATTGTCATAGAGTGTTTTCAGTAATCTTATTAATTTACCACGGATACCAATGTCAAACAGTTTTTTGCCAATGAAGGGAGTGGTTTATGGAATCAAATGCCTTTTCGAAATCGATAAATGTAGCAAAAACATAACTTTTGCCACATAACCAAGTTTGAACTGAAATTTCACAATAATTCGTTTTTGTTGCTCTATTATTGCACTAACCATTTTATCCGGCGAAACAGAAAAACAACACTAACGCGAACGAAGGCTGTGACTAAACGGTACTGTTTACAGAAGCGAGACTAACTGCATACTAAAGAGAAAGCTTCACACTAAACAGCTGTCAGTCAATGGTGGTTGGTGCATGCGTACTTGTTCCGCAGCAACGTCAGTCTCGTTATTTAATAGCCACACCTCGTAGACCTTCTAACCTGTCCTATATTTAATTAGAGCAGGTTGAAACTACATTTCAAGCAATAACCGTAGTTTCAAGAAGTTTCTTGAACTTATCTTTTGCATTATGGATCTCGGAACTATGAAGAAAATTATCAGGGTTCTCTCGACTCCTTAGAACTACACTGGTCCTCCTCTCCTTCCGATTTCCCTCAAGATTATTACCTAGCCAGTTTCAGGCTGTGCTGGACTTCTACATTGAAAAAAACAAACATTGTTAGGCATGTCTCCCATGACATCTTATCAAGCTTATGTGGACTAACCATAGCGGTCGAGAAATGCACACGATAAATTGTGACGGCGTTCCTCCACGTCATTGTTTCTCGTTCAGCACTCTGTCCGTTACAGCAGCCCCGCGTTCCGATCGCCGAATCGTATACTGATGTGGTCACTCTGTGACGTATTCTACGTTTCTCCAGTTTATTTTGCAGAATATCTAGAGCATCTCTTCGTTTTATGGGACATTTCTTTTTCCTGATCAGTCCTACTAATTTTTGAAGGAGTCTGCTTACCGCAGATATGTTGGTTCTTGGAGCTACTGTTTCCATGCATAATATGTCCTTTGGTTAATACTTCTGATCAGCAATAGGGTTATACTAATATTACATTCTTGTCTCAAGAAATAAACTTCACATTCAAGTCCAGATTTTCCACCAGCTTCTTAGTATTGGCACCGATTATTAGTTTAATAGATGTACAAGGATGTGGTGTCCTCAGCAGGTTTTTATTTTTTAATTAATGTTCAATTCAAAATAGTCCTGTAACATAAAATCGTGTTTTATTCTAGAAAATTGTTTTTAATTAAGGAAATTCCTAGTTTTATTTTTGTAATATCATCATAAGCCACAATAGAGGTAATATTGTAAGGGAAAGTGGGACAATTGCGTCACGTCAAGCTTTGACCTTTTTGAGGTCGCAGATAAGAAGCTACAAATAAAAACAATTGTCAACAAACATTTGAACGAACAAGATAGTAGGTTCAGGCTCAACTGCTCATAATCTGAATCGATGGTGAATTTACCAGATGATACAGTAATATAATATACTAGGAAATAATCTTTTATCTTATTGTTACTGAGCAATATTAATAAAGATTTGATCGATTGTACAAATAAAACATGATATTGGATTATCGATTAATTTAAAAAGTTCCTGGATAACAAAATAGCTGATTGGTCTATGAAATTGAATATGGATGAAGTTGCGTTGGCGAAACGTAGGCTCACGTTGAAGGCAACGTGTGTGAAAGGAGCTCTTGAATTTAACTTATAAGAAAATAGCAACATTAAAATAACGACAAGGAATATAAAAATAGATGTGCCGTTGACAAGAATGAGATGATGGTTCCTTCCCAGATATTTCCCATTGGGTAATCAATCGGAGATAATATCTGTTGTTATTTTTATTATTTGTCAGCTGACCTTGCGATCCTTTCCAATTTCTTGATTTGAATGTGTATTAAAGCTACTTTATTAATTTAATTATTTATTGATTCTTCTTTTCGTATGGAATTTAATAACATTTCCAATGATCATTTGTTAATTCATCGAAAAGCTTATATTTTATAACTTGGATGTACAAATAAAATATTTTATCTAATAATTCCTTCACTGGAATAAAATATTTTTTCCGACATAACTTCTCTATTATTTTCTTTTTCTCCGTGGAGTTAGTTCAAGTTTAGCTAAAATGTTCGTAGAGAAAACTTAAAGGAAGTGTTATTAAAATCGACTGAGCCGTTTCATGGTACACTCTAAGGAAGAAATGATTGTTCTTCGTTAGAGGGTACAGCCAGTGAAGTCGCATAACCGGAAGCTATCCAAAATCGGGGAAAAAGTGATGCTCCGTGTTAGGTGGAATTTCGAAGGCAGTTCCAGTCGCTTCTGGTGTCGGGCAGAGGACTTAAACCTTTACTAGGAGCAAATAAGTTTATGCGTTTGTGAGAACACAGTATCGCTCGTTGGTAAACAGGACACAAGTCACATCGTTTTCATTTGGCTGAGGAAACTTTAATGGTATTATAAGAAATAAATGTGTTGCCTCATCCTTCGTATACCCCAGATATTTAACCATCAAATATTTGATCATTTTCAAGAACTTGAAAGTTGAATATATAGAGTTTTTCTCTCAAAACTAAAACGGAAGTACCAGCCTCAAATCCAATTATATTTTATTATTAATTATTATTATTACGGCACTCCAACCCGGTTACAGGTCTTGCCTCCTCCAAAGGTCACGGATCTTGTGCCGACGCCAATCAGTTCTTAATATCCAGGATTAGGGCGAGCATCACCTGCCAGACCATCAGCTTGCGTCTCCCTCTTTATGAAAGTTGCAAGAAAAAACGATCTTTACTTCTAAGAGTAGTCAATAATGCTTAAAATATTTAATCTGAAACGAAGCTAATCGGACGCACAAGTACATTTGTAACAACCTGGTGATGTTGCAAGAGGTCGTTCCTTTCATCCATCCGATTTTATAGTTCTTTTATAAATCTTTATTTCAATTAGTCTTCGTTTACCCTGATATGGCTAAATATAGACAGGTTTTAATGTCATTTTGAGATTCATACCATATCGTTTGGGATTATCCCATGCTATATTAATGTATCGATTCATCATACAGGCATCTGCCATATATCTATAATATTCTTTCCAGCTTGTTAATAAAGTTGTATAGTGTTCTTGCTGTAAGCTAAAGTTATGATTACTGATTTCTTTTACATTCACTTAACTTGAAGCCTAATTAACCAGAATTTTAAAAGATCGTAGTGTTACTGAGTCATAGGAAATATAAATATTTAATACTAATCGGTACCTATATAATTGCAGGCCGTTATTACATAATCTGTTATAGATAATGTATTATTTATAAGATAAGGACAAATGATAGTCCCAAGGGTAACTAGTAAAGCCTAGCGCCAAGTTCTGTGTCAATGTTGTTCCAACCTCAGACTGTTTACGTTACGTAAGGTCGCGCCTTACTGTACGGATCAATGGTCTGCGTTCACTGCCGCTCCCCTGGTTTTTTTAACCTATGTGAGATAGTTGCATTTTCAATTTCTAAGCGCTGTTGTTTTAAAATGCAAGGTCAAGTTAAGTATTTAAAGAATCAGAAAAAAAAAAACTCAGGATCATCCTGTAAGAAACTATAAACCGAATTAAAACCAAGTTGGCTAAAAAAAAAGTATTGGATTGGAAAATGCTAATTAGACCAGATATAATTTAACAAACTTTTTTCTTTTTTTTAAAATTTATTTATTGATATTTAGAACTGTACTACAATAATGCATCAAGTAAATAGGCTAAGCGATACATGATGACATGAGTTAATGGATAGTACTACTCACTGGTAGTACTCAAATCACTAGTTCAACTAAGAAGGTCACGTGGCCATCTTCTTTTCAGACGCCTCGGAGGATTATCGGGAATTGAAGAGGAAGCTAGGTTTGAAACTAGAGGGATTGAGTGGGAATGAAGTTTGTTATGAAAGGATAGATACCGGGTTCGGGCCAAATCAGCAACAAAAGAGACATTAAGGTCGTTATGGATGACTTTATTCTTAACAAAATAAGGAGCGTTGAGGATTTTACGAAGGATTTTGGATTGTAGTGATGGCTTAGTGGAGCCCCAAAGCTCTACTCCGTAGGTCCAAATAGGTCGTATGATGGTCATGTAGACAAGTCTTTTGTAGTTTATTGGGAGGTTAGAGCGTTTGTCTAGTAAGTGATGAAGTAGCCTCAAACGTCGTGCGGGTTCTTGTCTTTTCAATCTAGTATGAGGATTCCAGGTTGGATATTATTAAAGGATACTGAAGGGCAGGAAGTCATTGGTTTACGACGTAAGGTAAATGTGATTTGATGCGATTTTTGAGAATTTATTTTAATTCTCTAGTTTTGACACCATTCTTCAAGATCAGTGATATGGGATTGGAGGCTTTGGGATGCAATAACTGGATTGATGTTGACTGATAATATACATGTATCATCAGCATACGTGGTTAAGGATAGTATTAGGATGAGATGGGATGTCAGCTGTATAAACTGTATAAAGGAGACTGACTACCTTGAGGAATTTAACAAACTTAAAAAAATTAAATCAGTATGATCTGTCCATTTTACGTTAATTACATTTTTTTATCAGCTGTTTTATTAAACATTTCCCAGTTGTCGTTTAATCTTCCTTATGATTCAAAAATTACATTTGGGCTTTGTTGTGGGATGCTTTCTCTGATTGGTAACTTGTTGGATTGTGAGGGGATTGTAAACATGTACTTAATTAATCGCCTTAGTAGGCGAAATATCGGCCTGTATTACGGTTTTCTGTTGTCGTTTTCTTAGAGACCTACGTTTTTGCTTTTTATTATAATGGTCAATTCATTCGATGCTATTGTTATGAGATGATATTATACATTGTACCGATAAAACAGAAGTAAAACTTGACTATCATTGGTGTAATGGGAGAGTTGTATTTCTGCCTTATTAGACCCCTAAAAGCTACTATTTTTTTATCCTTAAAAGTATCATACACAGAAATATTTGGAGGCTATGCCCTAAGTGGCAAAATGTAAGACAGTACATGAGGAGAAACTATGTATATCTTTCCTTTAATTTTATTTTTATAGAGTATCAACAGACATACTTACCTGTAATGTGAAGCGGAGTAGGCAATTCACAGTTTGGGTTTCGAAATGCTCTTGGCACAAGAGAAGCGATGTTCGGCTCCCAAGTACTGATACAAAAGTGCAGAGATGTGAACATCTTATAGCCGAATGCAGACAATTTATAGCCGATGTGGATATACCGGCGCATTCTCAAAATATCGGATACTGAATACGCTATTAACGCGGAAGTAATAAGGAAAGGAAATAGCTATTACAATTGAAATGAGAAAGATTGAATACCTGGATCATCTAATGAGACCTGACAGATGCCGACTACTACAATAAATAGTCCAGGGGAAGAGAGCGAACGCGGACCCGAAAAAAGAAGACATTGGTGGCTCCAGAAGTTACATCAGTGGTGAGGACTGACATCATTCCAATTATCTAAAAATGTGGCGGACATAATTAACATCGCTGAGATGATAGCCAACGATCGTTACGGACAGGGCACAAGAAGAAGGAGATAAGTAATTACCAATCGTATCCCCTACCTTCGATTGTCGGCTCTTAATATTCTAGAATAAAAAATTTATCTGTTTGAATTTTTCGGACTTAACCCGAGACTTGTAGAACAGTAACCCAGAAGCCTTACGCACTAACCAAGGTGAGAAAAATATAATAGGATGTAATTAGTTGGGGGTGCAGTCAAGAAAACACAGCAAAATAAGTGAAACTTATTGTATTTTATATGTGCCGACGTTTCGACCTACTGTGTAGGTTATCTTCAGGGCTATGAGAAAACAGACAAAAACAGAATAGACTGTAAAAACTAACAGAATAGACTGTTTACAGTCTATTCTGTTTTTGTCTGTTTAAAATACAATTAAAATACAATAAGTTTCACTTATTTTGCTGTGTTTTCTTGACTGCACCCCCAACTAATTACATCCTATTATAATATCTACCAGTCAACGAATTTCTTTCCTACGTGAGAAAAATATCTTTAATTAGCCTTGGAACGTCTAAATTGCAATACTTTTAATTATATGAACCTCTCTTGTAGAGATTTCGATCGATTCGTATACATCGATATTACAAACATTGTTAAAATGTCCACTAAAAAAATATTGATGAATCAGATTGGAGCCGAGACCCATCAGCGATATTGATATCGGGAGCTAACGTAATGCATACGGCTCTGTTCCTGCACGTTACTTTCAACGTGATTCCGCTTTTATTTTCAGGAAGTGATTGTATATTATTCTCCTCAAAGTTAACTTGGAAGTTTTATATTCAAATTATCAAATACCATAATCGTATAATCCAGTTTTAAGAAAGAAATTACAGATATTACTATGGTACCTGACTGTATTTCAAGGAATACATTTTTCTAAAACCTTTAAACGGATATCCAAGGTCAATGTCTTGTTTTTGCATTTTTCAACGATTCGATTTCAAAGAATGGTGTATGCTGAGCTCAAAGGAATACATTAAGATATTTAATTGATCTATTTTGTCACATTTGCTCTTTTCGGTTCTACCATAGGCACCCGTTAACCAAACCCGTACCCGTATAATTCAAACGCAACACTGAAGTCTGAATTTATTTTTTGTGGAAATATATTATTTGATTCAACCGCGTTGATATTCGGAATTGCGACTTATTTTTAATTTCGTTAAATTACAGTTGTTGCCTATTTAATATAGCAAATAAAAATAAACTGGGCAAAAATGAATCGGAATATTCCTAATTTCATGGGACTTCCTTGGGCTAGCATTTTTCTTTTTCATTTTTGGCTGCATTTTTTTTGTTTAAACATTTATCGTAATGTTAATTCAGTTGTATTTCCATCAACCATGGAGAGACGTGGTTGATGGAAACCTCTTCAACCCGAAGTTCACAACATTACGAGAATAATCAACCATGAGCATGGTAGAGACTGAATTTGTTTCTAATTCAACGTTCAATTAAAGATACCTACTTTTTAGGAATGGCTCAGTGGTAGAGCACTGAGTTGGCATCCAGGAAATCCTGGCTCAAATCCCACTGCAGCTCATCGTTTATTCTGTTTGCAGCGAGATATGGATCATATAGGATCTAGGACCCAGCCTCTATAAAATGTTTTAAAAATAGGGTACTCAAAATAAGGGTGGGAAATCTGGCTGTTGAGCGTGACCTAGGACAAGTCACCTCCTTGCAGAACCGTTGTCCATGAAACAGTACACTCTCTACCATGTACTGAACCCCAGACCCTTCATGGGTTGTAGTGTTACAGGTTTTTTTGTTTGTTTTTTTACTTTTTAGAGGTGTGAGACTGAGAAAGGTCTCCAGATCCCACAGGGTCGATCTATGGCTGTTCAGAGATTAGACAATTTATCGGTCACGGCTGGAGCTGGGACCTTCAGATGAGCTACTCGATACTCTATAAACTGAGCTTTCCTGCTCTCGTATAATTTACGTAATCTTGTAATCTCGTATAATGTATCTAATATTATAATATATGTCATATATTTGTTAAACGTTGAAATAACAAACATCCCAGAATTACCGAAATAACGACCGTAGTATCAAAACAAGAGGGCTATATTTATGCCTTTGAAGGTCGTTCGGTCAAACATCATTAAAAAAGTTATTCCCATTCGAACGAGTTACTTATGGGCGAGGGAAGCGGTGACCTTTGGATATCTTCGTCCTTCGAGAGCTCACATGTTCTGTCATCTGACCAGAGGAATGCAAGAAGACCGTCCTTGAAGGATTCCATGGCACTCTCTCCTATCCTGTCTGCTAAAGAGCCGGAAGACACGGACTTTCGTCACAGTTGCGCAAGCCACGATAATTGTCTGCAAGAATAAAACCTAAGTTCTTTTTTTATTTACTATTATAGATGGATAAGCAATTAAGGAATTGAGAAAACGCTTATTGAATATATGATTAATAAATGCCATCTTATCCACTACCCTATTCGTATCAGGTTATAAATAGTTCTCTTTTATATAATATAATTTATAAAATATCTATCTGTCTTTTTGCTATATTTTCTAAAGCGTCACGTACGCTTGTTTTAATTAAGTAAAACTTTTCTTAAATAACAAGTGAGGTGCCCTTCCCAAAGACTCGGACAAAACTCCTAACCATAATTTGTTCCACTTCATTTTAAGGAAAAATCACGGGAAACAAAATATAATAGAATAAAATAGAACGCTTTTGTTACAATTAACAAATCTATGTGCACGAGACATAGTATATTCCATACACGGCAGCGACGGGAAGACTGTGTATGTTGTTTACTAAAACTTTAAATTTGTTTAAAGAGTATTTTGTATAAAATTTATTTAAAATAATTTTTGTATTATTGAACAAAAAAATAATTATGATACAGTTGTTTAATTATATATTTTAATAAAACAATTTAGAATTAATTTTTTTTTTAATTCTACCCAGAAAAATTGGAGTTGAAATCGCGAAAAACTGTCTTGAGTCCATTTTAATTCGAAACGTCATGATTACTCTATGTACGTATGTTCATACGTCTCTCGCATAATGCGTAAGGATTTTGCCAAGGGTTTCGTTATAGCTTTTAAATATTTACGGTGTTACTTTATTTTTTTATAGTAGTTTCCAGTTTTAGTATGAATCAACTGTTATTAGAAACAAAACATAGTGCAAAATTAACCTCCCAATCTACCAGTATCATAACCATCGGTATTTCTGTTAATGTCGATGAAGATTGCTGCTACTGGATGCTTGAGAGGCTCCAAGCCCAATTACCTCCTTCCTCCGCTACATCCTTCTTTCGGATGAATTATTTTTCTACTATTCGTACATATTCCTTCAGGCGTTTCGAGCCTTTTGGATTCGTTTTAACAACGTTGGACCACACCATTTTGTTCGCCAGCCTAATATCTTTCATAAACCACTGTTACCAATTTCTGGGGGGAAAATCGAGTTACTTCGTTTTTCCCCAATACCCTTAATTTATAACTGAATTTACATGGATTTGTTGTAATATATATATTTATTTCCTCTGTATTGTTTGTTTATTTATGCCACGATGCAAAAGTGAAATAACCAGTACTCCTACATCCCATGGGTTAAGTGGTAGAGGCTGTACCGCTTCTTGGGAAACGCTTGTGCGGGAAGGTGATTTCCCCAGGATGCTAAAGAGGGAGTCCTACATTTTCCCTATCCAGGTGTAGGATACTGTAAGGATAGGTATCATTTCCTCTTTACTCAGCTGCCTACTCCCCATAAACTTCTGCGTCCTGAGTGTACATGTTTCACATCACATCGAAGCCCTCTCTTTTTCTGTCCATATGACATATATTCCCTGATCTCCTTTGGTCACCTCTCTTCATCCATCCAACTCAAATGCCCATATCATATTAATCTACTCTGTCCCTATTCTCTTGTATACTTAATGGAGGAAACTACAGAATGGCAGGGGATACCTTCTCCTCCATCAATGACAATCATTCACATCATGATCATTAAGGAGGGTAATTCTATTCCAACCAATGAGGTGGGGATTTCTAATTAACACGTAAAAGTAGGAGCCTTCTTCCCAGGCTAACCTTTCTACGAGAAGGGTCTCCTCAGCCAGAAAAGAATCCCACCACTGAATTGCGGCTTGTGATGTGCAGCAGCAGTATATCAGAATAAGGATTAGTGTTATTATAATGGCACTATGATCCTCCAAGAACCCGGTCTTCCTCCACCACAGCCAACCTCACTAAACTTTAAAGGCGTAGATTAGGTCTAGTGATGATGTTATTCCCACTAGTTACAAACAGAGAATATACAAACTTTCCCACATTTCTAAAAGAGTCATAGAATCATATGATGGCACCAAAGCCTTCAGAGCAATTACCTTGTCATCTTTTCTGATGAAAGGATTACATTTATAAAGATTCTAGATAGACACATTAGAGAAAGTCTACTAGTGTTCAGCCCTATACATCCTAATCAATGCGCGAATATTGCTTGGTGGCTCTACTTAATCTGGTTTCTAGATCAGAGAGATCGATTGAACAACTTAAGTTCACCTAGAAGAATAAAGTGATGATTAGGTTACCAACTCTTAATGACATTCAGTTGGGTTTGAGCAGCATGGTAAAATATATCAGGGTCACGTTAGATAAAAACTGAATCAGGACCAACATTAGGTTCATACGACATATATACTCGTAGCAATAAGGTGCCTACGAGCTAATTAATAAGTAATAGGAAGATCCTGGGGCCTCCTTCCAAATTGTTTATTCGCTGTATGTGGCTGGCCTTTGAACCATTGTACTCTTACTGTAGCCTTATTGTGGTGGGACAGAGCTAAAATGGGCGGATCCAGGAATTAATTGGCCGTGTTGCACCCGTGGGACAACTCCGTCGTATCCTATCCATTTCTAAGGGCTCCATCTCGTTGTTCTTTTTTTTTCGGGAGGCTTTATATTTCTTCATTTATTATTACTTAAATTAAGTTATAATTTGATGACCAATTAAAATATAATTTAAAAAAAATATATATATATATAAGTTTATATTTATATTTACCAATTTTTTTTAACCAATTCATAATTTTTATATTAATAGTTTCATACTAAAAAAAACGTGGATGAAGCATCTGTAATCATAAGCAATTAAATCAAACCACAGAAGAAGTGCCGCTGGGTACTGTTCTTCACGCTTCTCGTGTCATTTTGTTTTAATTTCGCTGACAGACAATCTGCCGATTGTAAATTTGTTGTCCTTGGCAGGTGTGGGTATAAATAAAAAAAGAAAAAATAATAAATTCATATAAACAAATGCTTAATAAGTAACCATGACGACACTGATTACAATAACTACAGTGCTGCCACCAAGGGGAAGAAAGGTACGACTCCTGGCGTCAGGTTGGCAGCACTGGAACTCACGTGTAGAGCACCGTGAGCCAGTAGTTCGCTCAGCGCTGGCTTGATTTTTGACATTCGTGTTTGTGTTGTTGGAGGTGAAATGTCCTCCGAATATGAACTTGGTGCTTATAATATAACTTAACGTGTGCCCGTTTCAACACTATATTTTAGGATAAAAGGGTAAGTACTTCAATTATATATATTCTGCAGAATATATTTTATACTAAGGGAGGGTTTGTTTTGAAATTAAGTTCGTTTTGGACTTAGTGCATTAATTAATTTTGGAATAATGGGCGACTGTGATAAGGAGAATCCAGGCCATAGATTAATTCAATGTACTTACAAATCAACCAAAATGACTGCCGCCTTATCAAAAAATATTCCGTTCAAACATAGACCTAGAAACTAGAGACCTAAAATCAAAAGTTATAATGTTTTTATTATTGGCTACCATTAAATTCAAGTATTATAGATGTTTATGGAAGTAAATAAATATATACTATATACATATCAGATATCAGTTTTTTAAAGTTTTATTTTCATTTCTTATCTTTGGTGTAACCGTTGGAGCGGCCTGTATCAGTTGACTGAAACTTCGACTGATTTGATTTTTGTTTTAATCATTTTAATTGTTCCCCAGTTTAAAAAATATCACATATAATCTTTAAAAATATTGATTTTAAATAATAAATTTAATATCCGAAAATCTATTTAAAACTGATAAAACTTAATAAATTACTGATAAAAAACATTATATTTTACGCTACCTGAGGAGTTATGTTTAAAAAAATATATAATTTACCAGTTTACCTCTTTAATTTACGGCATTTTCAGTTTTACTACTGAAAGTTTTATTATTGCAAATGCTATGTAATTGTTATTAGTTACAATAATATAAATTGTGAAGAAAACAGATATATTAAAGTACACTATTACTTAAAACTATTACTTAAAAGCTCGCAACCATAAACTCGCATCTCCCATGGTTTAATTAGAATTACGTATACGTTGATATAAATAACCAATTCATTGATTACTTTTTATTATTAATTTTTTTTTATAAAGTGCAGAAAAATATTCATCTTTCAGTCCTGAAATCTTTGATAAGAGGTTTGAGGAAGTGGTCGTATCTGTTTCTTATCAACAGGTATTATTCCGAACATTCTGACAATTATTCAAAAATATTTGAGCACGTGTGTAAACATGTGAATAAATATTTTTAAATAAGTTTAGTTTTCAATTATTATTGTTGCGCAACACTAAATAATTTCACATTAGCCAATATCAATATTAATTGTTGTAAAATTATTTAATTTTACACCATTTAAAAACCTATAGTTTTAGAATAGTCTTCTAATATATTTTGGATGGAATTTATGAATAAACCGTATAGGGGGAGGATGATTTTTGATAGCCAGTGATAAAGAAATGGTCACAGAACATTGGCCATTTGACCCTTTTTTTATTCTTTTCCATTTTAATCAATCAGTTAACATATTCAATGAGCATTTTTTGGAAAGACGTCCTGTGGAAGATTCCCACTGTCGTATTAGGTCGCCCCTCGGCACAATTTTCTTCTTTTTTCTTTTTCTTAACCCCTTCGTAAATTTCTTTTCACGAAAGTAATTTCATTAAAATTGTTGATCTTTATAATATATGGATGTATTTCTCAACAAATAAATGATCTAAAAGTTTGTATGTAGTCTTTATTTCTCCACCGTTTCCACAAGTTTGAATTCTATTTTGTTTTTTTTTAAACATTGATACCCCATTGAATGATATTAGAAAATCAATTTGGGCGTGCAACAATGATTTCAGCTTATGCCTTTTTTTCACTCTCTTTAATATTTTTTTATATTACATAATTGCTTTGTAACTGTATATTTTAAAACTATATTAATACTGGTATTTCCAGAAATTTGTTTTTCATCAAGAATAATATAATCATTTAATTCTCTTTTATTATTCGTTAACTGTCCAATCAATTCAAAATGTGTCCATTTTCAATCACGACTAACAATGAACAACGATTCATTCTTCTCAATAAACAAAATTAAAATTAGTTAAGGAAGAATTATCATAGTTAGGCAACTAAACAAGTAATTAATTAATACTACGAGTTCTTCAAAATGGTTTGGTTCGATTTCGAAAAAATGGCGAACATTTTTAAAACCAATTATAATATATTATGATAATGACATTTTCACTTTTGTGGGGTTTGAAGATTCCACATATCTGATAGATTCAATCAGTCTCGTTCAATATTTCTTTTTAATTGAGCGATGCTTATCAAAAACTTAGGTAAATTGTGTGTTTTATACATAACTTGTTCTGTAATGATACTGCTTTTTTTATTTTCATTAAACTATTATTATCATTATCTAAATATTGTCCCCTTACATAAAATGATAAGCACTAAGCCGACAGGTAAATGTCCGGAGGGGTAGACCTAGGCGTCAGTGGGAAAATTGCGTTAAGATTGATGAAGCGGATTTGGGTTTGGATGGTGGTCTTTGCTATGTGGACCAGGGAAGTTTGTGGGCAGAGATTGGTGGGGTGTCGGCATCGAGCCTTCGGGTTCCCAAAGCCTTCTTAGTATTCCATAGCCTATATTGTCCGCTATATTCTTACATTATCAATTCAATCATTTGATGTTTCGAAACAAATTCTGAAATATAATTTTATGTTTATGATAACAATTACACATATCAGTCCAAGGTTTGCATAATTATAAATTTTCAAAACGTTATCATTAATGACAAAAAAAAATGTATTTGAAGATTTTGCTACACACAAAGGAAATATATTTTCCACATTGTTGAAAGAGTGAAAGATATAAATGGTCGTGGCTGGAGTACATAAATATACAATGTCAATTTCATTCATGAATGCAATTATAGGCCAGACTAGATAGCCTTCACTGAGTAGACGTTCGCACTATTCTTGTGCGCAAGCTCATTAGTCATATACATTTAATGTGTTGTGGATATCGTGTTTAAAAAGTTGTATTTATCGTTTTTAATGCCTCTTCCTAAAACCATTCAAAACAACAGTCAGTTTCCAACAATTTAAAATTTCGGATTTAACTTATATTAATCGTTTTTTATTACGAGATTTGATTTGAATAAAGAAAACCGTTTCTCTAAGATGAGTGTTTCATACTGGTTTTTAGTCAGTGGCGGTTCCTGGTGGCAACGAGACGATGTACGCATATAATCTTTAAAGTAACCAACTGGCCGATGGCTCTAAGGTTTTTTAAAGGGAGTAAAAGATACTTGGCTATGCCGTTCTTCGGACGGGACATAAAACGGAGGTCCCGACCCTGTACAATGCAAGTACTCGTTAAAAATCCGTAACCTAATTAAACCTGGATAGGCAAAATTTAGGGCTCTTACTGTAGCATCGTACGATTAGCCAATAGGAGCTATGACCTAAAATGACGTTAAACAAACAACTCAAAAATGCGACATCAAAAGCAGGGGTGGATACATAGGCAGTTTTTTCGTGAGGGAATGGGTGTACTTAAGAGCACTGTAGAAACTCACTACTTCTACAGAAGTCAACAGTTTTATAAATATATTATACTTCAAAATTAAGAACGTCGTCCAACATCGACATTGCTAGAATTATGGACAATACAATAAAAAAGAAAATGTTTTTTACTAAAATAAAAAAAAAGACTTCCACCGTATTTGGCCTCCCGCTAAAATCTGCCCCCCCCCCCCCAGGGTTGGTGTACAGTTTTACCTCATCCCTTAATCAAAGCTTTTTGTGTTTTGTTTTTTACCTTGCCTTGTTGCTTCTCAGGGGGAGCGGAGTGGTTCAGTGGTTGAGCAGTAGTGCGCTGAGTTACCGTTCCGATGGCCCCGCTTCTTGCCAGACTTTTATTTAATTTGTTAGCGATATTTAATCAGTATCCTTACCCTAATCTAATGGATGGACTGGCTTACAATGGATTACTCCTTGCTAAAATTTCCTAGAACGCCATACCAATCTGCTAACGGAATACTGTGAGTCTATTCTTGGAAAATCTCTTTTACTCTTGTTCCATTTTCTCCCACCCGATCGATCATGTACCTTCTGCTTAGATTTGTATGTCATTGACTCTCCACAGAAACTCCGTGCCTTCTCTCAACTGCCGGAGTAGGTCTTATAGTCCTGTCACAAATGTCAAATTTTCTCAGTCCAAACTCCTTAATCCATTTTAAGGACGATAAAGTAAACTAGCCCTAATTAGGTACTTATACTAATTGACTTAATTAAGCTTTTGATTATTTGACCATTATATCCTTTTGACTGACACTAAAATCATTATCCTCTTCCAACTCTCTTCGCTCTAATCGCTGGTCTCAAACATTACTTTCGGACATGACTCAAGCCGTTTCCATTCCTTATCTACTCTTATCTCCTTTCCTTGCATTGTCCTCAGGAATAGCACAGGCCTCAAACAACTCTCCACTTGATTTCTAAATCAATGTATCACTGTTCACATCCTCTATATAACTGATGACTTCCAAATCTATTTATTACATACTTAGATCCATCCATACCTTTCCGATGTTAATCCTAAACGAACATGCCTTCACTTTTAGTTCCTCTGTTAAAAACCTAAGCATTACATTATTATTGACTCGTGCGTACCACGTTTATGATGAGTTGGCTCTTCTCCTCCGTCCGTAAACAATAGTTCCTCTGTTCATTCATATTCCAATCTATAGCAACTATCAATACCCTTTTTTACAATGGTTTTTGTTGTTTAGTATGTTATCTTGTAACTGTTTTTCATTTTATTTTTTTATTTAATCTTTTTTGTTTAAGACAAGAACTTATATTTTTGATCTATTTACTTTTTTTGCACTTTCTGACTTTATTACGTAATCTTTAGGCCAGATGTATATTCCGGTTTTTTCTGTTCATATTTTAATTCTAAGTACCGAGTCCCAGAATAAAATTATTTTTATTCCATTCTAAAAAGGGGCTGGGTTGTGTATTTTTAGAGCAAGAGTTATTTTAGGAGAAAATAAGGATGATAACATTATCTAACCTCTTTAGACTTCTTATTTGATGTTATTCAAAAATTTGTCTTGGTTGTTTATGACATCGGAACCATGTAGGATTTGGAGGGTTCCACCTGTCTCGGATTTTTGGTTCCTTGAGAATTCCATTCTCCATAATTCTGAATTTTAATAACATAAAAGTTCTGATCCATCATTTAACTTTTTTGGAGGGTCTAAAACAAGGAGTGAGATATCCCATGCCAAGAAAGTTCGAGTAAACTTGCAATAATGTTTTTAAGGGTACAATTTTACATTAAATATAAATTACGTGTGTATATATCTCTTCTACAAACTTTCTGATTACTCATTTTTACCCAACCTTTCATTGGCCCTTCAGAAACCAGGGCAGTTTCGTTTAAATTCACCATAACCCTGGCTCAAAGATTTGCTCTTATGGTGTCTTCAGGGCTTCATTTTTTTTAGTTTCACGCTTCACATTTAAGTTTGACTTTCCCAACATTATACATTCTTACATTCTCTTAAATTATTATTATGTTCAAGAACCACAGCAACTTTTCTCATTTAGCCACATTTCTTTTAATTCCTGTCCCCAATCCAATTATCATCTCTATCTGACCATTAAACATCATCTCAGAGGCTATTTAGATATATTAAAAACGAAGGAAAATGGGTATTTTACCCAGTCCAAAACAAATGGTCTAAAATAATATTAGTAATTCAATACGGGATTAAATGGTAAATTACTTTATGAAATCACATGTAAAGTTACTCGAAACGACCGGATAGTGTAATCTAAATCGTTCCTGAATTAGTTAAGATGCAATTAAACGAATTACCAGACATAGTCTTTATATCGTCTTTACACTTTAGCCAGTTACATTGCAACATGCCCAATTTTATGAGCTTAAAGTCTCCCCAAAATCTTGAAGTCTCCCCAAAATCTTAAAGTCTCCCCAAAATCTTAAAGTCTCCCCAAAATCTTAAAGTCTCCCCAAAATCTTAAAGTCTCCCCAAAATCTTAAAGTCTCCCCAAAATCTCTATCCTTTGGTTTATTTATAATGATTTACTCATTTCCAGCAGTAATAAAAAAATGATTAATCTAAACTTCAAAAGGGTTTACTAAAGTTGAAAAAAGGAGGAGTATTTTACAGGTTTAGATACAAATCGACGAAAATAACTGCACCAATTTTTGACCTGTTCCTACACGAGTTTTGACTATCATCCAGCTGTCAGGCCCTTGTTAGTACAGGATTTGAACAGAATTAATAATTATTCATACTGATGATAGTTTGTTGAGTTGAAATTTACAAGGTTCCTAAGATTAGCTGTCAGAACAGTAACCCACGTTGTAATGTTATAAATGTAGGGAAAGGATGGCTCAGAGGTAGAGCGGTGAGATGCCGTGCCAAAGTTCACGGATTGGAACTCCGGCTGTGGCAGACAATTTATTTAATTTGATAACAACCGAGATGGATGGTTTGGGCTCTCGAGATTACCCAGCCTTTATGAAGTGGTTACCAAAAATACGGTTGATCTTGAACAATCCACCTTCCTGGTCAACCGTTGTCCTAGAAACACTTAAGTCCACCGTTTGGTCTACCCAAGACTCTTCATGGGTGATAGTGGTACAAATTGTTTTTTTTTTAGAAAAAATACTTTAAATTTATATTGATAAAAAGGCTTGTTTAGTGATTGTTAAACAAAATATTATGTAGCGATTTTCTCAGAGAATTCGTGTAAAAGAATGATTAGTGATAGTCTTTTTTTTCCTTAAATTTCCTTGTTTGATTACTGATTATTTCAATATTAATTTAAAATCGTTCCACATCTTATTTCCGATTTCATAAATTTGGAATAATTTAAATCGCCAATTTCAGTTCAAATATTGACAATTTAAAAAAATTACAGGAAGAAAGATGTATATAAGACCTTTGGAAGGTAGATCCAACTTAGCATATCGATCCAACATTCTCCTATTGAATACATGAATCTCTTGTCCCATCGCTGCCAACTCACGTCATCTCATCCTCTGATTTTCAAATCCGTTGCTTGCACCCAAGTAAAGACCTAGCCTTTCCACCTTTCGATAACATAAAGTCATGTATGGTAATAAGCATTCAATGGATATAATTCTGAATATTGAAGAAATGATTTGGAATTCCGTTAGGAAACTTTAAGTATTTTTTATAAACGTATTAATCTTGAAACAATAATTTATTAGTATAAGGATGAAAAACATCATCGTTGAAGGATGTCTCCCCCCCCCCTCAGTAATTTGAAAACAAAAAAGTTGAAAATATGTGTTATGAGAAACTACTTGAAACATTGAAAACTGTAGTTTCATTTCATAATTTATAGATCTAATAAAACTCAAATAACCTCTGTGCTCTTGTTAAGCGTCTAGGGGGGGGGGGGTCTATCTTATGGTGATCTTATGGGCTGTGGTTTGGATCGTAATTTCAGGACGAAAGTTTGTAAACAGCCATTGGCGGTACTCACGTCACTTCTTCCGGTTCCCTAGGCCTTTTATTCTTGTTATGATAATATTCCTAGTTCTGAGAATACAAAAGATTCCTGAAGAGTGGATAGAATTTAGCATTATTTCAGTTCACAAAAAGGGTCCGATGACGGATTGCAATATCTATCCTGGGATATTGGTACTGCAGGCGTGTTACGCAGTACTCTCGGGTATTAAGCTCATTGCGGTGTCAGGTATCGTTAAAATGAAACAACAAACAAAGTAGTATGGCAACATACTTACAGTCCTGAATTTAGGCCACATCAACTACCAGTATCTGCCGTCGTGTAACAGAGGCTTAAGGTTGGTGAAGGTCGCGTTCAGGAACGTGGGGGATTGATCGCTTCGATAGATCGTTTTCGATATTAGGGTTATGGGACAGTACCACTACAAAGAAGCTCTACATGTATGTTGTGCAAGAGGGGGCTTCCTTGCGTAACTTATAATTGGCTGAGACGAGCTGATCTTTAGCACATGTTCCAACACCTGCATCCCCTACCTTTCGTCTTGATGACGATGTTAAAAGCTCTTCTCTCTGAACTTCCTTAAAATGCCCGCATTTGATTTGTTTGTCTATTAGACAATGTACAAAGATTGAAGTATATAAAGAGATTTATTTATTAGTTAAAAATCAAAAGGAAGAGAGTATATACTATAGAAGATGTGCACAGTAGTTGTCATGAAACGACAATAAAAAAATCTGGAACCGACCCAGCATAAATTAGTTCAATCTCTAGGTAAACATTCTACCCAACAACCCTCGACTTCCCATAATGGATATCTCCTTATGTAGCATTTCTCTATTTCCCCCCTCTCTGTTTTAAGGAGAAAGAAAGCACTGGTCTAGAATCCTACCGCATCATCAATTCACTATCTAGTAACAGATAACTGTTTTGTGCTGAACAATAATGCAATATAATGGTATTTCATATACATATAACATTCTTTTATGCAAATATAAAATAGCATTTACAATTAAAAAGAGGAACATGACAGATATGGACTCCAATGAGATCTGATAGATACGGACTATTACAACTAATAGTCCAGGGAAAGAAGATAGAGAGATCAAAGAAGGGCCCGGAAAAAGAAAACATTCGTGACTCAACAAGTTAGGCCAGTAGTGCGGACTCACATCATTACAATTATTCAGAAATGAGGCAAACAGATTTAAAATCGCTGAGATGATAGCCAACGTTTGTAATGGGCAGGGCACATGAAGAAATAGAAGCAATACAAATTTCATATAACTTAAGATATTTATTACTTTTGATCCTGCTCTTCATGATTTCTCAAAAGATAAACAAACCCCAACGGATCTTATTAAATTAAATTAATGTTAAATTATCTATTTTAATTAAGTTAAATTAAATTAGTGTTATTTTAATTATTCATGTTTAAGGAGATCATTAATACTTCCTTTCCTGATTTACTAACGTTTAATTTCCAACGCATTACCTTGATGAGTATTTTCAAAATGATCAAACAATAATATTTCGCCTTTTATTATATGACTGACAATTTTGTTTGCGATTGAAAAAATGATTTTGAAAAAAAAAATTAGTTAAGAGTTCCTATTGGCAATACAATTTGTTTTTCTAATTTTCAAAACAATGTAGATACAGCTCTAAAATGTCAAATAAGCGAATTTATAAAGTAATTTTGTAAAAATGTATAAAAAAAACAACAACTCAATTTGGACAAAATAAAGGTCGAAACGTTATAAGTAATTGAAAAATGAGGCTTAAAGAAATTGGATGGCATTTGAAATTGGTATCTCTAATTATCCACAAACTGCTACCGAGCTTTATTCTCAATTTAAATATTCTATTTTATTGATATACTGATTCATATTTCATGAATAAATGATGTATGAATCAGTCATTCATTTACATATGTTCATTGATTATCATGACTGAAAAGAGAACTGTATCCCCATCAACATTCATTAAGATTAGCAAAGTTCACTGTTTTTTTTAGTTACATAATCATCAATATTGCTATTGATATATTGCTATAAATATTTTTAAGATCGTTAATATAGTTCCGGTTTATTTGTATTTGTATTATTTGTTTAACATATTAACATAACAAACATATTCATCGTTATCATATCATATATAATATAATATAATGCAATATAATAATCAAACCTTAGGTAGTGAATGAAATGAGACTACAATTAGAATGATGGTAATTCTATATTTCCTATGAATCAATTAGAGCTGAAACTGGTTCGAGCGTTATCAAGTGCCTTGACAATTACATAACGATCCAAAATAATCTAGATTTATGCGAATTTCAATATCACCGAAAAAGTGCAAAAACATATTATCATATTTTATAAAGAAACAATAATCAAAGTCCCTTTAGAATTACAAACATGAACAGAAAAAGAAAGAAAAACATATTACACATCAGGCCAGAAGGAAAAAAAAAAAACAGACTACACAATAAAAGCCATTATCTACTAATGATCTATTTAAGCAAATAACTAAATATGTTTGGGAAGTGAGAAGATGTTGACAAACCAAGGGTTTAAAGGAGAATAGGTAAGAAGAATGACGGATATTAGGAGAGATTGAATTTCAGATGGTAAAGAAACGAAGAATGTGATCAGATAATTGTTTAGTTACTGGATGGGAAAGTTAGCGCCGAAGAAGGGATTTGGAACCGCCGGCCAAGTTTTTATTATTAATGTATATAATATATTTCGGATCAAATAAGGGAATTGGGTAGTTGAGTGTCCAGTTTCTCAACTTTATGTTCCGGGTTCAAAACCTGCTATGGCAAATAAATTATTCTCTCTACTGACAATCTGTTATCTGTAGATCCTCTTGGAGATAATCCTAATAAAAATATTAAGATTTGTTTCAGATTTATAAGTTTTTTTACATCTGAATTTTTTTCGCTTCTTATAGAGGTTCGAAAACACTTTTTATTTTTCCTTTATCTTCCTAAAATACTAAATATAATAATATAATGTAGAGTTGCGAGGATCATGATGGTTGTAGAGTCAAGAGGCAACCCACTTGTGTTCTCTCTGCCCTGATGATAACCTTAAAGTCAGGCCGAAACGTTGGCACATAATAAGTAATAGGTACTCATTAGTATGTATAATTTTCTTGACCTTACCTCCTACCATTTTCTATATCTCTCATTAATTCTAAGGTAAACTATTCCAAAACCAATATTAGCATGTTTTAACTTCATACTTGAGTTGTTTGATTAGTCATGAAATATCCTTGACACCTAAACCTTTTATTTATCTGAATCTTTGAGACATAATACATGTTAGTCCAAGCAAAATTTATATTTTAACTTTAATTTCACCTAACATATACTAAGCCATGGCAATAACTCTTTTATTATACACTTGCCTGTGCTAATCTATTTCGAATAAATTGAAAAACACTCTTATATTTTCCCCAATAAAACAAATATAAAATGAAATGGGTAGAATTTTTATTTTACAGTTTAAGAGAAGTCGTGGATAGAATGATTAATATTTTATTATTGTTAGAGCATTTTATACATTCATAAAGAATGTGTAATATTAGCATAATTGATCATGGAATTTATAGTAAGTGCAACAAGCTGACAATAATCTTATAAATAAACCTTCATGGAGTTATTAATGGGTCAATAGACTGGACAAGTACTTACCATGATGAGTAGCAGACCTGAATGGGTTCCAAGCTGTTACATCCAGTTACATAATGCTAGCAACAGACCCTGTTACCGAGGGGAAGATAAAGATAGCTCCAGAGAGCCTAAATCCGTTACCTGCCTCCTAAATACACTTGTTGATAGCCTTATCAAATCTATTTAAGGACCTTATTATGAATTCAGATAAATCCTGATAGGCTTATGTAAATCGACAGTTTTTCCATTATGTGGCCAAAGGATATTTCCTAAAGATAATGATAAAAGAATCTATATATATCTGCAGTTATATATATATATATATATATATATATATATATATATATATATATATATATATATATATATATATCTGCTACACCATCCACCAATCGCAGTTTCGTCCTTCCTACCCTCCTAGTGTGGTTCGGCTTTTCTTCAACCAGTTCCTTTGAGAAAGCACTCATATCCATTGCTATATAGGGCAACCGGGGAATGGATATTTCTCTTTTTATTTAGATTTTCCTCAACTGCATGAAGCTAACAAGTATTTCGATACTGTTTTCATCCACTAAAAAGTTGCCTTAACTATAAATGCTGTTAACATTTCGACTCCAAGCGTAAAGATAATGAATGGATTTGCTTATAATTATAAATTATACCCATAGCTATGTTCCCACACCCAGAGACATACAGCTAACCTAATTATACAAAATAATTAAAAAAATAACCGTTAACTTATTACCCGAACATGCTTTGATTCCCACACCTGCCCTTGCACGCCTACTCAGTAACTTCTATATCGGTATATCCGACTGCTTTTCCCTGTGTCCGTTGTTTTTTATAGCTTTGCAGTTATTAAACAATAGTTTCAATATGCTAATATGCCTACTTTATGCCTCTCTTTGAGTTTTCTCCTTTTTATTGGTGGTTTGAGCAGTATATTTCAAAAAGGTTATGTGTAAATGATCCGTCCTGATACGAGATGTTTAGCACAGAATGCATGGGTAGAAGGAATGCCAGGAGCAACACATACAGAACAAAGTTGAAGGTAACACCCCCCACATAACCTTAGTACTATTGCAACCACCGGCAATATTGAGGTAGTTCTTTACTAATCAGGTGGAGTTAAATCAATCCTGGGCCGGATAAGGACCGCTTCCTCTCGATGCTAATGATGTTTGTGGAGCCTCACCACAGCCAGGGAAAGGTCCTACTTCTTTTACTGGTTTATTAACCATTTCGTCCCCAAGCTACAAGGTCATGTCCAGGCAGCCAGGTGCATCACAAGATGTCCCATCACCAACTATGGTGTTTTCATTCGATTAGATTCTAGGATTATTGGAATCCAGTTTTACAGACATAATCGCTAGAATACTTGCTGTTGATTAAGAGTTAGTGCTATATAGATATTTTTGTCTATTTATTATGATTGTTTGTATTATCTATTGAATTTCACTACACATTAGATTAGAGAACATGTTTTATTTAAGCATTTTACTGTCTACTTGCTTTTGTGAAAATACTACTAAACCAGTGCTGAAGCCTTTCAAAATGCTAAAAAAGTGAAAAAAATAATAGTAGGATGAAATCCATTGGAAAAGGAAGATATTATAACAAAAATGAAAGGAAAAATAATTTACGAGCGATGAATTGGAAGGGGGGTGGGAGGTTTTAAGGGTAAAAATCGGTTTACCGGCAAAACTACAAGTCCTGTGGACAAAAGTTAAATGGCAAAGTTGTAGGTAATAAAAAGATCTACAAATTTTGTATTTACACTTTCTTTACATAACCTCAAAATTTATGTGAAAAATGCAAATAACCAAGTTTTTTATTTTTATCTTTTACAAAAAAAAATTTTCCCCACGAAATTTGATGAAAACTTACCTTTTTATGTCCCAAACACACTGTATTTTTTTTTTAAATATCTATTTTTTAACCTTATTTTGACTTAATATCGAAATAGCACATCAATTTTCAATCGGAAATTCTGACGTCAAAATATCCGCTTTTTTAAAAAAGTCGGTGAGATTTTTGTTCGTTGAAATCTCTACTTTCTCATGGTGTAAAAAAAAATGTACATTACTATGGTAAATGTTCTCAGAAAAGGCTAGGAATGGGTAAGTTTGTATCTATCGGATAATTTGTAGCTGATACTGAAAAGTAGTTGATACAAGTATCAGATACGGTTGAAATGTACCGGGTACAGATACTCGGATACTTGACTCAAGGAGTGGGAGGTGCTACCACCTCTAGATACTTCTATTCACTGACTAGTCAGTATCTACTACAATCTCTACTCCCTCACCTGCTACCTGCTAGACCAGATAGATACGAGAGCTGCATTCAAGGCCTTGGTTGTTAGAAGCATCAGCTATTCAGTATTCACGAGTATATTCACTACCTGATGCTACCTTATGCTATTTATTACTATAACATACGAATTAAAACTAATATATTATTTTTTTGTATCTACTTAGTGAATCAAATTGTGGGATTTAATTTACCATAGAATATAGTTCTTAAACATTATATATATATATGACTCGAGGACAGGAGTCAAGCGCCTTGCTTTCCCCCTCCCTGCCTCAGTCGGTTTTACTGTGTTCGGATGTGCTCTCTTAGCTTACTTGCTCTCGGATTGGATTTTTTTTTTTTTGATTCAGCAGCGTATCTATCTGGGCATCCTTCGATACTACACGGTATTCTTCTTTCTCTATCACCCATTGTTAGTCAGATTAACCTGACAATCAGTCACACAGCAGCCAAATCGTTAGGAATCGCAGAAAACAGGGCACAGTCCAGGGTCGTCGAAAAAGAATCAATCACAAAAGTCCAATTCGAGAGTAAGTAAGCTAAGAGAGGACATCCAAACTCACTAAACCCGTAAGAGTGGACTGAGACAGCGAGGGGCAAAGCAAGGCGCTTGACTCCTGTCCTCGACTCCTGCGTCGGAGGCCTTTGTTCTCGGGCTCTACCTGGGTTTTCCATTTTCCGTTTATCATATTTTCGTGGTTTTTTAACCGATTACTGATTTAATACCTCATTTGAAAGGTAATAAAACATAGATGTTTTTTAATTACTATGTACATAATAATTTAGGGAGACTTTTTTGAGTAAATCGACGTTTTAGAGGCAGTCACCGTATTTTTTTCATTTAATGTTTTTGTTTAACGATTTTCTTGTAAGATACCGACAATTACGAAGATTTGACTATTAATATTCCTTATTTAGAATATTAATAGAACTTTGTTCTTTTTTAGAACCTTTGTTGTAAAAAAAAAAAAAAAAAATGGACCAGAAAGACCAATTTTTAGGATTTATAGCTATTTTAAGATTTTAAATAGTTATTTAAAATAGCTATTTTTTTTCAAATAGTGCAACTTCACGGAGCTGTAACTCCTAACATATGTGTGGTACAAAAAAGTTTTTTCTACATGTAGAAAATTTTATCTTCTTTAACTTTTTATAGAACATCTTTTGTCCTGAAAGCCACCGTTGTTGAGCTATTATAAAAAAAAACAAATTTTTGTACATAAAATCCAAGATGGGGGCTCGTGCGCATGCGCCTCGAGATAGAAAACTTGAATTTTTCATTAGGCTCCAAGCCTAACAATATACTGAAAAATCGCTTCTAACCAACCTTTTTCATGAAAAAAACACCTACGTACTGGACTATTTAAAGAGTTTAGCGAGCGGCGGCGGACAGACAAATTTTGTATTACAATCCAAATTCTATGTGCCTTGGAACGAGAATAGCAAAAGTTTGAGGTAGGGTTAACAACTATTTTTTTTTTGTTCAATTCCATAGCTTTCGAAAAATAAAAAACATGATTTTAATCATTTGATGCCTTGTCCATATTACTATTCCGGCAAATAACTCTTTTTCCTTTAAAAATGATAACAAAAACTGATGCCCCAAGAAAGGCTTCTGTGTAGCGTATTAGAAGAGTAAGAGTCGGGATAACTCTATTCAACTACAAAAATATCAAGTAAACGTATCTGATACAGAAAAGTATCTGTATCACTTGTATTCAGATACAGGAAAATCCAGTATCTACCCATGACTAGAAAATGCAAAGAAACTAAAAAAACTCGAATCCGAAAATTTTTTTTAATTATTATGTACAATTGTGAGCTGTTTATTTAAAATTAATTCCATCTGAATCATTAACTTCTTCTTCATTGGAGCATTTTTCAGAACCATGACAATTTGAGCATAAATAGGTGCATTTTAAAGCATGTTTTCGGCAGCCACATTTTAAACTGTTGCATCCAATTTTACAGCTGCAGCAAATAGTTTTGAGCAATATTTCCGGAATTAATTCCTCTTCAGTAAATTTGGGCATAATGGCACGTTGATGTTGCCTCCAGCCTAATCTGATGCTGTCAGTTCGTTACCCAGCCAAATTTGAAGCTGATAATATGGCCTGTAACAATGCTGTTCTGCTGCACCTTCTGTGGGTGGGAGATTAGCCAATATTTGAAATATGATTTAATTTTTGCCAATTGATATTTTCGTAATTTTAATAGATTCAGTGTTATATGATCATTTTTATATTTATAAATAGATTTGATTAATTGTAATCCATTTGTTTCGATACCTTCTTTGTTTGCATCTTTTTAATAAAAAATATTGGCCAAATTTGACCAATTTTTATTGTCTGATAATGAATTTACGATATATTTTTTTCCTTTTCCGGCAGATCCAGATGTATCTCAACCAGAAAAACAATGGGGAAATGCAAAGATATTTTTGAAGAATTCATATTTGAAACTATTAGACGTGAAAAATAGATCTTTTACATTTCCAGAACCTGGCTTGAGAAAATAAATGTCATGATTATTTGAATTTATTTTATTCAAAAGGACCAAAAGATCAATATCTTGACCCAATGACAGTTTTATTAGTATCTCTGACAATGTCTATCGAGGTCTTGTACATTGAACATAATGATTTTTTAAAAATTTTCGGATTCGAGATTTTTTCGTTTTTTTGCATTTTCTGAGGACATTTACCATAGTAATGTATATATTTGCTACACTATCAAAAAGTAGAGATGTCAACGAACAAAAAGCCTACCGACTTTTTTAAAAAAGCAGATATTTTGACGTGAGAATTTTCGATTAAAATAAAAACAAAAAAAAAACAGTGCGTTTGGGACATAAATAGGCAAGTTGTCACCAATTTTCGTGAAATTTTTTTTTTTTAGAAGATAAAAATAAAAAACCAAAAACTTGGTTATTTGAATTTTTCTCATAAGTTTTGAGGTTATGTGAAAAAAAAGTTTAAATATAAAAGTTGTAGATCTTTTTATTACCTACAACTTTGCTATTTAACTTTTTTCCATAGGACTTGTAGTTTTGCCGGAAATCGAGATTAACCGTTTTCACCCTTAAAACCTCCCCCTCTTCAACTTCCCGACCTCAGATCGCCCTTTAATTATTTTTCCTTTCATTTTTGTTATATTCTCTTCCTTTTCCAATGGGTTTCATCCTACTATTATTTTTTTGGTTTCAAAAATTATCGACCCTGGTCTATACTTTGAATTTAACATTTACCTTTTCTCATTCGCGACATTAAATTTGTATTTTTCCATTTGGTTGCTAAACTTTTTAACTCAAATAAATTCGCAAAATCGTATAGAACTTTCTTTGATTGAAAACTAATATATTTAGACTAATATTCTACAGAATAGTAATGTGGAACTGATGTGTAAAAATGTCTTGTGATAAAAAATAAAAATTATGTTTGTACATTTCCCTCATGATCTTTTTCGATAAATATAATTATAATAAAAAAGTAGTTTTCTACAAATTTAACTCGATGAATTAGTTATCTTCTAAAGGAAATTATAGCAAACGTGTGATTTAGGTTTATGTTAATTGCATCATATCAATTACTCAAGTCGAAGGGTGAAAATCACGTACACTCGCTGATGGATATCACAAGGCCTATTTTGTTGGCCCTGTTTGGCGGTGTTACAAATCAAGTAGCATGTGAACCATGTCAGCTAGATAGACATTATAAATAATTAAATATACTCTAAGGGGTTTACGTATAAGACATGGACTTGTGGATGGGAGGTACTTTCAATCGTAAACTGTAACGTGGAGCCTAAGGCAAGCGAATGCAGCACCGAGTTTCAACATTCATCGATGACTACTTCACTAACTATTCATCAATCTTCTTAAAAAAATATCCAAGTACATTTCTCCTGTTTTAGAGGGATAAGGCTATTAGAGATAAGGCTATATTTGACTGCACCCCCAAATATTTCCTACCTTACATTGATAAGGCTATTAGATAATTTCAATTATTTTTCTTTTTTTTAAATAATTTAATTGACTGATAATAATTAAAAAAATTATTGATTGATGAATGATTGATTTAAAAATAATTTACTTGGCATCTCTATTCCAAAGCAATATGGCACTGGTGATATTGGCTATATATTATTTTTATGAAGTCAATATGCCTAAATAATTTAAGAAGTGAGCTGGATGAAATAAAAATGATATTCCAAAAGCTATTACACAACCAAAACTGAGCCCTTCTTTATACGGATATTGATAGTATAATTAATCATTATATAATCGGCTTTGGTAGAGAATAAAATAATCTTTATTCACTTATTACATCAAAATTTGTTTGGTAATTTTCAGGGCTGGATAAGCCAAATTTCCACAAATCGTAAAGTTATTAACTTCAGTGATCTATCTCTCTATTCTGTTTTGATCGCGTAACGATGCGAACCCTTGTGGACCTGTTGGGAATTTAAAATATCACATTTATTGTTCCCTCTTCATCCCTTCTCTTCCAAAGAGCATTGACTTGGGGAGATTGCTTGGCTTCATCCTCTCCACATCCCCAAACCATCTCACTCAACCTTCCCTGTTTTATTATACTGGCAACGTCGTGTTCATGGTAAATATTCTGGAGTTCTATATTTTTATTTTTTTATCCACAATTGAACGTTCTCCTGTCCATATGAATATTAACTTCAAACTAAGGGTTTTATGCAGGGTTAATAACATTTATCTATCGCAGCTTGCACTTTCAATTGTTGCTTGTACACCTGCCCTAGTAATGTTAACGTTTGAAATATCCCTTCCTAAACACTCGAATTCTGTGACTTTGGGTATTATATAATTTACGATTTTCACTATCTTGATGTCATCAAATATTAGGTTTTTCACTACTCAGGCCCATTTCTCTTGCTGTTCTATCAAATTCTTTTAAAGCTGCGGCCAATGCAGTGATCGTTCTTGCTGATATTACCACATCATCTAGATACACCATGATATGTATTACAATAACAATATGGCTCTACAACCCTATGTGGGTCTTAGCCTCCTCAAGGAGCCTTCGCCAGGCGCTCTATCTAATGCAGCTTCCCATCGGAGCCTTGGTCTTCCTCTTCTTGTGGCACGGTCCAACTTTCCCTCCAGCAGGTTCTTCACGGGATCTTCCTAACTCATTCTGACCACATGGCCGGCCCACCTTAATCTATTAATTTTTATCCAAGTAATAATGTCGGGCTCCCCAAACTTCTCGTAAGCTTCTCGGTTGGTTCGCCTTCTCCATTGACCATTTATACAAATAGCTCCGAAAACTCTGCGGAGCAGCATTCTTTCAAAAACAGCCAGTTTAGTAAAACATAAACTCCATGTTTCAGAGGCGTAGGTCAGGAATGGCCTAATCATGGTCTTATGCAGCATGACTTTTGTTTTTCGTGTTAGTAGTGACCTCCTTAGATGCTTCCTGAGCCCAAAGTAACATCTATTAGCGTTGATGGCTCTCTTTTTATACCCTGAGAAATGTCGTTTGGCCAAGTTACAACACATCCGAGATAAGTAAAGCTATCAACCTTCTGAAACTTGTAAGAACCTATTTCTACAAACTTCTATAATACATTGCTTGTAGATTCACCTGTCCTCATACATTTAGTTTTTTCTTCGTTGATGCTTAGACCCATCTCTTCTACCGCCTCCATCAGTGATGAGAAAGTTGTCTTCAGTGTTTCGAATGAGCGAGCAAGAATATCTAGATCATCCGCATAGCATAATAATTGAACTAGCCTGTTATAAATTGTGTTGTTGGTCTGGATTTTTGACTTCCTAACAATCTTTTCCAAGGCAATATTAAATAATAGACCTGCCAAGGCATCTCCTTGCCTTAAGCCTCTTATAATCTTGAATTCAGGAGAGAGATCCCCCTGCATTATGACAGCAAACTATGTTTCATCCACTGTCATTGCTACAAGGCGAATTAACTTTGAGGGTACTCTTAACTCTCTCCTAGCCTCATAGAGTTTGGCTCGTTTGATGCTATAATGCCAAAGGCGCGTCTGAAATCTATAAAGAGGTGATGTATGGGCATTTTATATTCGATTGCCTTCTCCAGGATGGTCCTAAGGCTAAAAATTTGTTCGGTACTTCTCTTTCAGCAAATGGAACGAGTTTTTGATAAAGGATATTAGACAATACTTTATATGCGCACTGAAGTAGCGTAATACCACGGTAGTTGGCAGACTCAAGTATGTCTCCCTTTTTATGAATAGGGCATATGATGCCTTTCTTCCATTGCCTCGGCATTTTCTCTTCAACCCATATCGAAGGAATAATATTATATAATTCTTTATGTAGGGTTTCTGTTCCGTACTTGTTTAATTCAACAGGAATTCCATCATCACCAGATGACTTATTATTCTTCAGTCTTCCGAATGCCTCAAAATGCAATCCTTCGTTCAGGATTGTTTCAACATGACGGCTCCATCTTCCCATTATAGTCTCTTATTCGGTCAGCAGACTTCCATCTCCAGCTTTATAAATCTTTGTTCTAGGTTTAAAACCAGCAGTGGTTCGATTTATTTTCTGGTAAAACCTAGAAATTTCCCTTACGTTTCTCAGCTCTTCTATCTCCTCAAACTGCTTGTGGCGCCATTGTCTTTTCTTCTGCCTGTGGAGCTTTTTTCCCTCCTCCGCAGTTTCTATGTTCTTCTGTTGATCCTCTTGTATGCTTTCTTTGGATCATAATCTTGTATGCAACATTCTCCGCTTCCGTTGCTTGGGCACAATCATGATGATCTTTGAATCTTTTCTTTATTGACAAGAACATCCTTTGCTGCTTTTGTGATGGAATTCATGCATGCTTCCCAACGCTCCTGTATATCTGTATTACCCTTATCTTAAACACGCTGCCTCCAGGGTTTGTTTTTATTCGCCTATTAGCCAGCTCTAGAGCCGAGTTAACAGAAGTGGGAAGGGGAGGTCTCCTTTGTACTTTGAATTGTTCTGAGAGACATCCGTTTACTTTGACCAAGCGTGTTGTGTTTGATACTGTCATCCTTGTGTGAGTCATTTATACATCTATACTTTTTTCTTCGAAACCTACATCACCATCTTAACGGCGTATCCTCTAAAGATATCACTAAACTTTAGTGGACTATAAGTAACTTAAAAAGACCTGTGTCACTTGTTCAAAATACTTCTCTACCCACTTCCCGAACTAGTTATATTAAAGATCATAAAACCTCCATTAAATAATAAGAATGAATGTTCTGCAATTCCTTGTAACATCTCACGCATGGCCGATGTGGGCCTGATCTATAGAATGTATTTTGGAGTTTCTCCCGGTAAAGTGGGATAGACTTACTGACCAAATTAGATCAAATCCTTCAGACTAAATGGAGGTTCTGACCTTGGTTTGATTTGAGAAAGAAGATTCTTCGCCTTAAAATTTTTTTTTCGCCGACTCTTTAAGTAAGAGTTTTATTGCGCCCAGATATAACCTTATTCGGTGCGAATGGCCATTTGAATACTATGTAGTCGTATCGACCCCCTGCAATAAACTCTTCAACAATTCTTCCAAATATCATGATCTCAGAAATGATCTTGCATGTCTTCTTCGCCCCCTTTACCATAGATGGATCCTTTTGGAAGCTTTTTTGTACCTCGTTATCTTCCTTCCTAGTTGTAAAATCTATCCTAATCTGGATATTAGATTAGGTGTATATTGCATCATACGGTTTAACTCCTATTTGGTGCTTCTCTGTCACTTACAAAATGCAGAATTTTCCTTTCTGAAACTACCCAAATCTTGCTTGGCTTATGGATCCACTAGTTTGCCCAGGACTTTGTTGCACACCACAGAGTGTTCTTTTGAAATCTCACTGCAGCCCAAAATAAAAAATTATCCTGACGAAGAAATTGTCAACTGTTAATGCTGCGACAATAATGCAATAAAATAAAATAAAATTCAACAGGTTTTTTATCACAAGAGTTTTTTTAATTTTGTTAAACTGGAAGACTAATTTCTTTATAAGTAGGTTTCAACGGTTGTTTATGGTTATATTTATGTATAAGCGACCAGGTTATGACCCAACTAAAATAGAAGGGAGGGGACAAATCGAACTGGTCCAGAAATAGCAGCTCCCTGCACTACCTTATGTCACCGGGTCCTGTCCTGGTCTTCAGTGTCCTCCCAACCTCTGCAAGGGCATTATCTTCTCTTCCTTCACCGAGAGGGCACTAGTCCAAAATAAATGTAAGCTTGTATACTTTTATTATCCTTCGGTTCGACGTCTTTTCAACATCTATCTGCGATATTGTAAGTATTCGATTACTTATGAAATCGTTTAGATAATTTTTATTTATTAGTCCACTTTTGAAAACGTAGTTCAAATTATAGATATTAATTAATTGGTTAATAAAGGGAGCACTTAGGTAAAACTTCGGTAATATTCTCCTTTCTTAATTATTTAAAGATAAATGTGACAAGAAATCATAACCGTATCAACAAACAATGGTCCATTTAAAAAAACAAAACAATAATTGAATCGTAAATTTGTTTTGTTTTATTAGCTTCTAGCGTTTTTCTCAAAATATATGAATATTTTTTCTCCTAACTAATGAAACTTAGTTTGAAACCATATATACATAATATAAATTCAAGAATAATAAACATTCTTAAAATTTGTAACACTTTTAAGAAATCATCACTAGTTCTCCAAAGCCAATCAAAAGTAATAATTTTATATTCTCAAGGACTTTTAACTTCAGATCTTGAATACTATGAATAATCCACCAATAATATATTTCTTTTTGAAAACTAAAAATAATTATAATTAATGATAAAACCTAAGATTGGATGTAAAGAAATAAAAACAAATAAGAATTTATTCATCATTTTATTTATATTTCTCGCTATTTCGAATATTGTTTAAGTGTTTTAAAATATAAAAAGTAATATAATATATTTGTAATAGTTTCTGTAATTAAGTTAATGTTGTATAGACTATATCATAAAGTATGGTCCCTCAAAAAAAACAATTAAGTCCAAAGCAGATACAATGTTGGCTGCTACTGTTGACCTCATAGCCTGGGTACCAATGACCAAGCTTCTGATTCCTGGCTTCGAAACATTATGTAACGGAGATTAAACTTTTTTTTTAAATTATATTTCATTACAAAAATAAATGGAATAATACCGAAACTTTGAAGAGCATGTATTACTCTGGGAAAACCGTAATATTTTTTTTTTCATTTTCTAAAATTAGCAACCTTAGAAGAATATACAAGTAAATGCGATAACAAGAAATATAAAACTCGGTAGTATGTTTGAAAGGACCTAAATATTAGCTATGCTATGTTAGGGGGTCCCACATCAGAAGATTGACGTCAAGAGTTTGTTTTCAAAAACACCCATTCGTATCCTATCCTGAGCCCGAAGTGGTTTAAACCACACCTTAGCAAATTGGTAACTACTGCCCCACCGTTTTGAACCCGTCCTGTTTGATCTCGGGTAGGAAAGAACATTAAATCCTAACAATAATTTATGTTTCTGTTAATTTTAACATCTCAGTCGACGATCAATTAAACTTCAAATCAATCATGACTCACTGTAGATAAATATAATACGATAATTACAAAGTGTAATAACAGTATTATCTTATTTTTTGTTATTATCAATTGATTATACGACATTGACTTCATAACTATATTTCCTGTTTCAGATCCGACATGGAAGAGACGGAGACCCAGAAGACCAAGGTGTCAGATTCTGGTTACTCCAACAGCTGCAGTAACAGCCAATCACAACGGAGGTAACTATTTTATTAATTTGAAACCATTTACTTTAATAGGTCATTTCCATTTGTTTTCTTCTGGTTAAGAAACATTACCACAAGGGCATATCCCATCAAACATTGTATCATTAAGAACGACGGCATCCTCACTTTATGTACAGAATCAGGTTTACATCTCTTGTTTTATAGAAGACATAATTGACTAAAGATTATATCCCCATATTATTTCCATTAACCGTCGCCATAGAAATACATTTTCAACCAAAATTCTCCACAGCTATCCGACAAAAAGCAAACTAGCTTGTTTCGTTTCTTAAAGCTATTCCGCTATCTAAACTTGTAATCCAAGTCAATACCAATTCCTTCCCATATCCCTAACAACTATACCAATCCTCCAGAAAATAAAAATTGTTGTTTCGCATCCTCCAAAAAAAACCGATCATTTTTTAAATGATACGGGTTGGCAGTTGATAGTGCCAAGAATCCATAATCGATCGGAAGTAACACAGTTTTCCTATCGGTTCCTTAGGCGTCCAAGCTTCTGTGCTCTAAATAGTTTCTCCGATAGGACTTTGGAAGGATCTTCCTCTGGATTCATATTACATCATTCACGTCCAAGTCCTTGTATAGACCTCCCAGCTCGAGTTTTTTCTTTTTCTTCGGTCTCCGTTATCATACACGGCCCCGTTAATTCTCCTCAGGACTTCCGTTCAATCCTGCCAGTTCGAGTTTCTGAGATCTTGTTATGTGCCTAAGTTTCGGATTCATGTGTTAACACAGATCGAAACAAAGGTCTGTATTTTCTGACCTCTTTGGATTTCGACAAATTACTAGGCTGGACTTGCTTTTGAACTGCGTAGGAACACCGATTGGCAGTCAGAATTCGTCTGTATGTCTCTTCCCCAATGTCATTGATGGAATCCAGTTAGGAACCTAAGTAGACAAATCCTTTGTATATCACTTCTATCTTTTGTGTATCCAACTGAACAAAACCTTCATGATATTAGAGAGGATATCATGATTTGGGTTTACACACGTATACTTTGTTTTATCCGTGTTTATTAGGAGCCCCATAGGCGCTGCTGCTACTTCCAGGGCTTCAAAAGCAACCCTTACAGCCCCCCAAGGTCCTTCCAGTGAGGGAGCAATTGAACAAATCAGTCCAGAAGTGTCCCTCTGCTCTGAATACTTGAGTTCCTCACAGCTGTCTCATAAGCCAAGTCGAATGCAGGACAGTCCAGACCATCGCCCTGATGAACTCCCGTCCCTGTGTTGAAGCTTCTTGAGAGGTCCCCGACATACGCATGCTGCAGTTTACTTCCCATTGTCTTGCGTGTGAGTTTTACCAGTTTTGGAGATATCTGCATGTTTATCATAGCTTTGTAGACTTCATTTCTTTACAGAATCAAATGCTTGCTGGAAGCCCACAAATACATGGTGTGTGCTAATTCCATACTCTCTGGTTTTCTCAAGAAGCAGACAGAGAGTAAATATTTTGTCTTGTCGTATATCTGCCCGTTCTGAAACCACTCTGCTATTTTACTTCACGTTACGTATAGGGAAGGAGCCTCCTAAACAACACATCCGATTGTACCTAGTAGGCACATAGTAGAATACACACTCCACTAGGGTTCTTGAATTTATGACATCACTCTTTTTGTAAATAGGGAATATGATGGTCTTCTTCCACTCCAAAGGCACCCTTTTCTCGTACCAGATATCCCTATGCTTCAGAAGTTCGAATGCTATATCGTCTATGGCTTGGGCCTTTTTCATCTTGAATTTCGACATATTTTTTTTTTTTACTCTTACATAAGAGGTTATGTATATACCTATTTCGAATTTAGAATGTACAACTGTTCTCGATGGCCAGGTGACAATTACATAAAGACAATAAGTTCGTAATAACAGAAGGCAGTTACGTGAGAGCTTTCAGTTCATTCTGTGCTATTTTGGCCATCCAAAGGGCTTTAATGGCGGTCGATGTAATCCTCATTATGTTATTAATATCGTTTTGAGCATTAAGGGCTTTATAAAATCGTTTATTTAATATATAATCCAAGGTTATAATCTTGGTTTCCCGGAAAATGAGTTATGTCGATCTTCGAATATGGTGTATGGATTGTCTCTCTTTTCATCCATGTTATCGAGGTCCTCCTTCCAGTGTCTTTTTCAACTTCTTAAAAAGTTGTTAAGAAAAAATCTAATTTTCAGTTTTTTTATTTTTTAACAATAGCTGGGGCTTCCAGTGCACTTGAGTGATTTTTTCAAATTGACAATTTTAATGTTCCTATAACCTTTGGTATGCAATATTTTTGAAGATTTAGAAGAAACACCGTGGAGAGGGGCATCGAAGATCAACTTCTCTACACGCTAATTCAATTTCTTCTGGATATTAAACAATTCTTTTTAGAGGAAAGCTCTTATCGCTTGCGATCCGCCATCCATTTCATTCTTAGAATAAGTCCCCTCTCAATGTCTTTCTGGATCCTTACCAACTCTTTCCCGCCGCCCTTCCTTTAGTGATTGAAGCCCACGGAATCTTGCCACTGATCGATGAAATGAAAGATGAGATAGGGCACCAACCAATACCTTCACAGCCGCATGTGACATAGTGTCATATGCTCTCATTGGCGTACACATTATAAATCTATAGGTAGTAGGCAAGCGCTTTGTGCAAGGCGTCGGATCCATGCTGGGAGAGGCGCCTTAACACGTCCCAACTCTACCCTAGTAAATGGTCTTCATGGTTTGTTACCTGAGGGCATGTTTTCACAACTAATAGTCAAAGGTCGGTTGTAGGTAATGCTCGGCAAAACAGAACGCTTAACCAATAATGATTATCATCGTACATTAGCCAATCCATTTTAATAGCCTCGCCATTTCCAGTTTCCGGATTTCATTTGTGGTACATTGGGCCTACATCAAGTCACATTACTTAATCTTATCGGACATTGTCCCTCACTGTTTGTTACATATACGGTACCATGGCTCAGTAGTAGCTTATTCAGAATCCTGCGTTCGTTCTTTAGAAATTGGTGGTAATAAAACAAGCTTAAATAAGTGGATTTTACCTCATGTTCCATCAATTTCTTTTAAATAACAGAACTACGGATCTAGGTTACTCCAGATTTTACCTGACATGCTACTCGTAACTAAAGAATCTACCTTACGAGATCTACTGATCAGCAAGCCAAGTTACATGAATTAAGTTACCAACTGCATCACCTCTTCTCTTAAGGCAATCTGGACGTCCTATTGAGTTCTACTGACTTTTTTGAATATTCAAACCGATTCCCTTTATTTTCAAATCCTCATTCACCCTGCTACTTCCTGTTAACGACGCTCGAGGTACTCAGCACAATAACCAAGGTGTCAATCTGCAATCTTGTGAAACAGCACGATTAGATGGTACCATCGTTCTGCCCCGTTTTCATTCGTGCGTTTACAAAACATTGCCGATCCAAACCATAAATTCAGTTAAGAGAAAGGAATTGAGAGCTCCCATTCTCAAGCTGTATCATTTACAACAAAGCACCTGTTCCATGGGACCATACGGCTCTTTTCAGCATTTTGTTAGGGTCTTAAGGCCGGTCCAGACGCTACGTTTTGAACAACCTTTTGTCTCAATAGTTCAACTCGCTGCAGATAAACCGTTTCGTGTAGATTGGAAAATTGCGCAGTTTTGAATACGGCGCGAAGACGGTACAGTTGCAGCGATAAATGGGCTAGAGAGCATAGATTTCTTTTAACTGTGCGAACAAGTCGCAAGTAGACGGTAGCATCGTTTTCCGATTCATTTTTTTCCTCAGTTTCGATTCTTCAGGCGACAATGACCTATAATAATAATAAATAAATAAAGGAAACCTAACTGAACTGAGCCTTACTGAGTCTTGGAAATGTAAACAACTTCACGGCAGATTTTACAACGCCTTAAAAACTTCTGGAATAAATTTTGCAGCATCTGTGTAATGGTTGAAAAATGGACGTATGTTTCCAGAGACGGAAGGATTCCTTTTAGCTATATTAGACCAAGTAATGGCAGCTCGTTCGTATAGGAAGTATATCTCATAAGAGGCCATTGATGATAAGTGTCGTCTTTGCGAATCTAGAAATGAATCCATACAACATGTGACCTCAGGCTTTCAAGTACTACTGGGAAAAGAATACCTTCAAAGACACAATAATTCAGCGAAGGTCATTCATCAAGCAGTTGCTAAAAGTTGTGATCAAATTAAAGATCACCAACCATTCTACAGATATCATCCTGAACCATTATTAGAAAGTGGTAATGTTAAATTATATTGGGACCATACGATGATAACAGACCACCATATATCTCACAACAGACCTGACATCTTGCTTATTGACAAAGCAGCAAAGAAAGCATAGATTATTGGGATAGGAGTTCCTTCCGATGATAACGTGCAAAAAACAATGGGAGAAAAACTTCGAAAATATTAAGAGCTTAGCGAAGAGTTGAAGCATCTTTATGGGCTGGTGAAGGTTGAAATACTATCAATTGTAGTTTCTAAGAATGGCCTTATTCCAAAGGAAACAATAAAATCCTTGAAAATCCATGAATTGAACAAGGAAGTTGAAATACTACAAAAAGCAGTGTTATTAGGAACTGCTAGTATTGTACGGAAATTTTTAAATATCGATAAATAAGACGATTAAGCTTAACCTTGACCATGGTCCGGTTAAGCCATATCAACCAGCAATGCTGAGAAGAAAAGCAATATAAAAATAAATAAGTATACGTGTCTATGTCCATTCTTAAGTAGTTCCGCCAATCATTAGGTTCATCACGTAACTTTAATGATGGGAAAAGTACTGCCGACTACTTTGAACGCCGGGACCTTCTGAGACGTTCCAATCTTTTGTTTTAACTAGACACCATGCCAAAATTGACCAAGTAGTACCTCCTCGCACAAAACTGAGCGCTATATATACAGATATCTCTGCACCATGTAGACGCTCTACAAATTGCAACGTTTTCATTCCGTCTTGAGACTGCGCAGACAAAATGATGTGCAAAACGTAGCGTCTGGACCGGCCTTTAAGAAGTTTATTAGAATTTTTTAGTCCTTCAAGGACTTCAAAATTTCTTTGTTTGCCACCAAACAGAATTCTGCCTTCAGGTCCACAAAAGCCCGATAGATGTTCCTTATCACGATTGGCTGTTGGAAAGCACTTTATTGGCAAGGTAGATCACGCTCCATCAGAGGTAATACAGCTCCAATCAAGTACTACAGGAGATATCCAAATAGACGAATAATTGGAACAATCACTTTGACTTTCTTTTTTGTGGGCTAGAATTATAACGTTGTTTTGGAGAATTTGAGAAGGATAGCGATCCTCAACTCGTTAGAGAAACCGAGACTGTCTCGAATATATATATATATATATATCTCAGTTTGCTCCTTTCCCGGTCTAAATCTTCGTGTCATTGATAACATCGCGATGGTCGATGGGCTTCTTACGTAGTAAAGCAATAGTTATTCTAAAGAATGAGCGATGGCGATAAAATTAGGTACTAATTACTAAATTATAACCATCATTCACGAGAATGGAAGTCAAAATGGTTGCCGAAATTACAGACCTGTTTGCTCGTCTCCGTGCTGTCGTTCGAGCCATGTTACCTCTGATACCGTTTATCGCGCAGGATGAGCTAACAGCTTTTAGGCCCAACATGTAAATAAAAGACCTAATCTCTACCTGTAGAAATGTTATGAAGAAGTTCTTTGACCGAGAAACGTCTATTAGCCATTCTAGGACCTGAAGGCGGAATTTTATTATGTACTATGGAAAGAAATTTGAAAGAAAAGAACATTCCTGTTAAGCTACTAAAGGCAATGAAACATTTTAGTGAGGATTTTGGCCAGAGAAGGCGTGTGAAGTGAAACAATGGCACTTTCTCATTATGGAATTTATGAATGTGATCGCATTAATTTGCAAAAGAAGCAAAACACCAATGCAAATGAGGCAATAGAACCTAAATCATGTTGTACAGTTTAACCATTTTCCATACATAATTATTTCCTAGCACCCCATCCACTACAGCGCGAATACAACAGGGATTAAGAGAAGAGAAATAATAGGAGAGAAAGGGAATGATTTCCATAAACCCAAAAGTTGAAGTAAATTTATGTCTGTAGACCTAATGAGACATTAAATTTATAAAATCCCTATTCTTCTGTGTTGAACTGGCTATGCACTAGCATAAAAATACGTTAAATACCTAATTTAAGTTTCCTATATTTAAGTTTTGATTTTTCCTCAAGGTAGTATCCTTGGCCCAATCCTTTATACAGTTTATACAGCTGACATCCCAACTCATCCTAATACTATCCTTACCACGTATGCTGATGATACATGTGTATTATCTGTCAACACCAATCCAATTATTGCATCCCAAAGCCTCCAATCCCATATCACTGATCTTGAAGAATGGTGTCAAAACTGGAGAATTAAAATAAACTCTCAAAAATCGCATCAAATCACTTTTACCTTACGTCGTAAACCAATGACTTCCTGCCCTTCAGTATCCTTTAATAATATCCCACTGGTGCCTGTAGAACAGATCCGATACTTAGGGTTGCATCTTGACAAACGATTAACCTGGAATCCTCATACGAGACTGAAAAGACAAGAAACCGCTCGACGTTTCAGGCTACTTCAACACTTACTAGACAAACGCTCTAAGCTCCCAATTTATTACAAAAGACTCATCTACATGACCATCATACGACCTATTTGGACCTACGGAGTAGAACTTTGGGGCTCCACTAAGCCATCGAATTCCTCTCGTATCCAATCCCTACAATCCAAAATCCTTAATGCTCCTTATTTTGTTAAGAATAAAATCATCCATAACGACCTTAATGTCCCATTTCTTGCTGATTTGGCCCGAACCCGCTATCTATCCTTTCATAACAAACTTCATTTCCACTCAAACCCTCTGGTTTTAAACCTAGCTTCCTCTTCAATTCCCGATAATCCTCCGAGGCGTCTGAAAAGAAGATGGCCCCGTGACTTCTTAGTTGAACTTATGATTTGAGTACTACCAGTGGGTAGTTTCTTTACTTGTCATTTTCACATGTCATTATGTATCGCTTAGCACATTTACTAGATGTATTTTTATTATACAGTTGTAAATATCAATAAATAAATTTAAAAAAAAAAAAATGTTTTGATTTAGGCTCCTTCCTTCCTTTAAATTAGATGAAAATAACGTGACAATTGAAACACCAACCATAATTTGCCTTTGTTCAGGAGAATGCCTTTGAAACAGTCCAACGGTCATATACAAGATAAAACAAATTTAAAAAAAAACTTTCAATGCTATACTAAGTTAAATGGATTGGAAACGGATCAATTATTTTGTTAATGTGGACCATTTACCAGGCATGTTCTCAGTTACGAATTATAAACGATTCAACTCTACATCATAGACATAGATAGGAATATAGAAATGATGCAGGGGTGGTCCAATGCTAGGGAGTCACTTTGGCAACCTTGAATCTGCTGCAACATCTATAAGAATCTGGTCTGTGCAGATTGAAATTAATTTCAAGGTTTCATGAAATGGATCACAATCTTCACAATAGCTTTGAAGCCTATGGGAAGGGACCTGTCCTCTTTACCAAAAAAGGGGTAGGAAATCCCGCTGAGTAAAAAAGATATTTAATTCAAGATAAACCTCCTTCCCAATGGTTATTTAGCATACTATAGGTTACTTACCTCAGACAGATTCTGGACCTAGTGTCAGGTTGAAGTGCTATTGGGCCACTCTCCTAACTAGTTTCTAGTATTTGCACTCAAGCAGTCTAAGGTTTCGGTTTCCTCCAGCGGTTGTCAATTCTGCAGAAAATTACTTCATTTGTTACCCTTCTTTACCTTCTTTTTCATTTCAATTGCCCTGAATGAATAAATTAAAACATTTAATTAAACTTTTGGTTATATATAATTTTTTCATCTTTGGTTAAGGTTAAATATATATGTTGATTCATTATAATAAACAAGTTTGAATGTTTCAATGATAAATAATCAATGAATGTTTTCAATGTTAAAATACACCTGAAACAAATAGCTATTTTTTCATGTTTTTTAAATTAATGGTGCTTGAAGAAAACATCTATTTCCTTCAATTACAGGCTAGCAATAATCATTGCGAGTTTGTAATTGAAGGCTGTGTTAAACATTGTTTGGAAAATCAAGGTAGAAAATAAGTATAAAATGTTAGGCAGGTTACATGAATAATTAAACAAACTCAGAAACTTTACACAAGTTTACATTCGAAAACTTAACTTTGTTTAGTTAACTTAAATAACATCTGCTCTTATGCCAACACAAAATGTTTAAAAATTAAGTGCAGAAGTTGATTTGGTTCTAAGTAATTCCAAAATATCTTTTATATTAATATTTCATCTACAAATTGGCCTCTTAGAGCATCAAATTACAGAACAAAAATAATAAAGTAGCTTAGTCTTGGTTCAATTATGCACATACTCTTTAATAATAGTCTGCACATTATTAAAATCAGAAAATAAAATAACATCCAACAGGTTTAAACAGCAGTAAGTGTTTCCACTCTTCATTGTACAAAAAAGGTATTTGACCTAATTTTCCTCTAGATCTCAGCACTGTTTAAATGAATGTCCCAAAAAAATCGTATGCTCTTACCCTGGCTGACCTTGCATCTTTCTCATATGAATTTTTATTTATGCTGCTTCTTGTTGTTTCTTTAGTTTGACTCCATTAAAATGTAAATCGAGGTTCTCCTCAGTCTCTCTTCTGACTGATCATGCTGGTATATCAGTATGTCTACCACGGATGTCTGACCCACTTTTTTATGTAACTGTCCTCATCTACTAATATCACCCCATTCAGCTGTTTAACCTCATGATGTTTGCAGCATTCCTCAGAACTAACCTCTACCCCCCATCATATGTGGTTTTGTATACTTTGAGTTATCCCATGAGCAGTATTAACAGTTATTTATTATGTGTTGCTATGGTAAATACTCTTATCTCTCTTCTTTTCTTCTTCTTTCACGGCTCTACAGATCATCAATGAGCCTTGGCCTCCTTAATACACTTCCGCCAGCCCTTCCTGTCCAATGCGGGGGCTTTGAACGTTTAATGTATTTTCTTGTGTACTGTACCTTTTCTTCAATTATTTTTCTGGGCCCTTCGACACTTGTCATTCTGGTTATATGGCCAGCCCAGTGTAACCTACCAAGCGTTTAGTACTATTCTACTGCTTGCAAATAGCTCTGATGATTTTTGATATGGATAAACCTTCGTCTTCTATCCATATCTATTCTTCACCTATCCTACATACAGCCAGCTCCCATACTACACATTGGTTGTATTATAAGAAACTAAATCAAATATGTGGTGTTCGTGTCTTCATTAGAATGATCTGTATTTACATGTTATTGTGTCTCTCAAATGAATTACCTAATGGATCATCACCTCATGATCAACTCTTGCTGCAATTATCAAACTGAATCTTTTATGTCTTCAAAGAACCACAAAATAATGACATAAAATAGGCATTTCTAAAAACCTTTTTTTCTAAATGTGAGACAAACATTAAAAATAAATCCTCATAATAAATGTGATTCCTGATTAATCTAAGATAGATTTTTAATGATATTTTCTCATTTTTTTTATCAATTACTTAGAAATTCAGTAATTAAATTAATGTTATTTATTTTTAGTTCTGGAAGCTCTAAGTCTCGCCACAGCACTTCCAGTGGTAGTAGTGGCTATTGTCCACATTTAACAAACAATAAGTGAGTACAGAACATATTTTATTTCCCCTTGGACCTTAGATAAGCCTTTTTTGTGTTGTATCATGTATTTATTTTGTATCCTTTAACTTTCAAAGGATCTGAGTGTATCCATTATTTATGCCAATGAATTCCCTAAATGATTTTTATATTTTCGCTTGTATATTTTAAGATTTATTGGTAGTAATGTTATGGTCCTAACTAAGCACTGAAAACGAAGACCCTGTTATCAATCCATTCAAAAATGTCTACTTGATAAAACAGAAATGAAGGAAATAATTTACCTGCTTTGTATATTCAGAACTTATTTCTTAATTAAAATGCTTAAATCAAATAAAATAACTAAATGTGGTCTTAGGAGTTTTTTATGACAGGATATCATAACAAATAAATAAATATATAAAATGGGAAAAAAATTGGTGCTTTCAGAATCAAACCAAATGTGCAAAGAAATAGTTAAGGGACACGAGGAATAATGAAGATTAAGAGATTATGTAAGGTAGTTTCAATCATTAAAAATGATATGTATATAACTGCACTGGGAGGAGATTAGTTAGCTAGATTAGATTAGTTTTATAAGAAACTCTACTTGAATAACTGATTTCTTCAGTGTATGATAAAAAAAAATTCATATCTTTAGATATATCTCAACTGAAAACAAACAATGAAGTAAATGAACTGAAAAAACATTGTAATTGACTACACCGAAGGAGTTTCTGTAAGAAACAATCAGAAGTCTGTCAAGTTGGGCACATCACTAAATGTTGACACAAACCGAAAAGAAGACGATCAAAAGAATAAGTTTCCCATAAACCACACACCGGGTGAGCAATTGTACCCAACTGTGTAAGAGGGGTCTTACAATCATAATGGATGAATCTAAAAAAAAAAAAAACCATACTGCATAATTTGGTTTTAATAAATACAGAAACTTTACTTTTATAGGGAGCATGTTTTTAGGCTAATGTTTTATAATAATATTCGCAGGTTGCACATCATTGTTTGGTATGTTTTAAATTTTTGTCATACCATAGCTTATTAACTTTTCAATTGTTAACTAGTTTTTTTTCATTTTAAATATTTCTTCTAGTAAAAGGGTTATTTTATTTATGAATTTTGCAACATTATAATCATTATGTTCTATCTATATTTTGAGGGTATTGAGGGTATTGGGTACGTAGTGACCATAGCCTTAATAGCTTTGAGCATTCAAGAAGCAATTTGTCTAGCCCAGAGAAAAGAGAAGATTTGGCAAGGCGGAGCTTGAAAATCTCTAAGTTAGTCACAAGCTGCTCTGGCCTCTATTATACCACAAAACGGTTTGCATTATTCAGGGCAACAGCAATCAAAATAGAGTCTTTACCATACTTTTTTCATCCAATCTAGTACTTAAAAGGGTACTTAGTACTTTTTCATCAGATCTAGAACTGAAAAGGGAAAATGGGACACTGGCACAAACTTGTGAAGAAAACAGTAATGTGGCAGCTGAATATTTTGAAAAACTACTCAACTGTGAGGAGCCCAAAGAAAGAAGGGTAACACAAAGAAATACCACCGAAAAAATAGATTCAGATCCACCGGATGATGAAGAAATAGACGATATTATAGCAGCACTAAAGAAAAACAAAGCATCAGGGGAAGATGGGGTAATAGCGGAGATGTGGAAATTAACCGTAGATGATTTCAGAAAAAGAATCACAGAACTAATGTGGACCGAGGAAAGAAGGAAAGAACAATCGGAAGGAATGAGGAAAAGGTGGGAAAAAAGAAGGAAGGAGAGAAGGGGTATGAAAAGAAGTGAAAATAATGATAATCGCGTGAGCTCTGAAGGGCGTTCCGTGAAAAAAACAAAAACAAAAAGTGTGCTTACGAGATCCTGGGGTATAATAATTGCGACAACTTATATCTTAAAAGCTCAGCAAACGTTAACTAGTGGACAAGTATATTCAGGCGCACCCTAATTAATCTGTTTAATATTTAATTACCTCCTTGCCCCTCGCTTGCCCTCTTTTCAATATTGCCCTGGAGAAGGCTGTGAGGGATTCTGGCATGGAGGTTGGATGGACCATCTTTAACCGGAATGTACAAATTTTAGCCTATGCGGACGATGTAGATATCATTGGTCCCTCTCTACAGGCTGTCAGGGAAGCATTCCTGGCGCTGGTGGGTCCTGCGAGGAGACTTGTGCTCGACATGAACTAGGAACTAGGCAAAGACCAAGTAATTGGTGACAGAAGAGCGGGGTGAGATGGTGGCCTTTGGGGAGTAAATGTTCGAACAGGTCTCCGATTTTGTATAATTAGGCTCAACGATGACCCACATCAACCAAGTAGATGTCGAAATAATAATAAGAATTATCTCTGTCAACTGGTATTATTTTGGTCTGAGGAAACAGCTTTGTGGCCGCATACTCTCTTGGCAAACAAAGTTGCACCTGTACAACACCATCATTCGTCCTGTACTGATGTATGGCTCGGAAACCTGGACAACAACCAAGGCCTGTGAACAAGAACTCCTCCTGTTTGAGCGGAAAATTCTTCGCAGGATATTTGGAGGATTGCTGGTGGATGGAAACTGGAGGAGATGCAAGAACCAGGAGCTTTATGACGCATTCAAAGAACCGAATATTGTCCAGGTCATAAAACTGGGCCGATTGCGGTGGGCAGGGCATGTGGCTCGCATGAGTGAGGAAGATTTGCCCAGGAAGCTGCTGACAGAGCCTCTATACAGGACAAGAAGACGAGGAAGACCCAGGCTTAGGTGGAGTGACAGAGTGGCGGCTGATGCAGGGAACATCGTTGGTGTGCACAACTGGATGGCGGCTACTCAGAACTGCGACGTTTGGCGGAAGCTGCTGGTGTAGGCCAGGACTCATCTCTGGGTTGTTGGGCCGAATTAGTTAGTTATTTAGTTAGTTAATATTTAATTACCAATATTCAATAAATTCAATTTCAATATTTTTATAGATAAAAACTTACTATATAGATTTATGCCAATCTTAAACTAGCCTATTAGGCAATGTATTCTATAATAGAAAAATATTAAACAGCCTTTGAATCTAATTTTAAAACTTGATTGAATATGTAAATTTTTTTTTTTAAATATCTCTTTGTTTAACAGAAATAAAAGTTATTTTTTTTATATGATTATGGCCTTCTTTTGTCAGTTATACATTTTGTGAATCTCTTCTCAAAAAATGATTTCAAAATATTTTTATCCAAAATCACCAGATACAAATACAGTGGAGCGTCAATTATCCGAACTAATGTTGTCAGGGTTGGTTCGGATAACCGAAAATTCGGATAATCGAAATTCACTAAAAAATAAAAATAAAATATATATATATATATATATATATATATATATATATATATATATATATATATATATACATATAAATACACATAAATAACTTAAAAATATATTTACATTGTGAAAAATTGACCAATACATGCAACACAATCCAAAGAACGAAAAAAATATGTAGGTACATATGTATATGTATTCACATGTATGTAAAACAAAATCAAATTAATGCAAAGATTTATCAAAATTAATTTTGTGGCTTAAAGAACGTTTTAAAACTTGTCTGCTTCGATGTTGACTTTCTCTTTATGACAGCTAGATCTCTGATTCTTTTTAGTAGCAATAAATTAAAATTACATTTGAAAAAAAACAAAGCAATTCCATTAATTGAGCGTTCGGATAACTGACTTTCAGATAATCGACTCTCCACTGTAGTGATATAAATATGGATGGCTGAGGTGTAAAACAATGAAACTTTAAGATTTAGTTTTTATAAGCAAAATTGAATTTTTTATTTAAAAAACTTATTATCTAGAAGAAGTTCATGATGAACATCTGATTAATTACAAAAGTTGTATATTGCTCTCTGGATCTAATTAAGGATAAATCAAATGCTAATAAAAAGCATAAACTAAGATGTGGAAGCAATAGACATGGTGGTGATGGTCTACTGATTGCTGCCACTATTTCAATTCAACAGTTCAAAAGCTGATTTCAAGAACAAAAGAAAAATATAATTAGATCAGACTCGACCTGTAGGGTAGGCTTGATTAGGAACCCTCGGTGGTGGGAAACAAGAGATAAATAAATGCCAAGCCGAATAAATTAAACGTAAATGGCATTATTATAAAATATCCCTAGGCTTTACTTCTAAAGAGTTATAAAAAGCCTCATTCCTGATTTTTATTACTAAAAAATTAATCAATACATTTTCGCAAATATCTACTATTTTGGAATATACTAAGTTAATAATAAATAATGTATGATTGCATTTTCCGAAATCCTAGCCATTGCTGTAAAATAATAAACTATTTAACACAATTCATAAGGTAAATATTATTAATTATTAAACATCATAATAACTGTTTTATTCTTTTACATTTCATTTGTCAGAAATTAAACTTAAAAACGTTCTTCGGTTTTGAGTTTAACACCAACAAACCCCATTTTTAATAAAATAATTATCTGTATCAAGACATTTTCTTTGCAGTGATGGAGAAAAACCTTCAGATAAAGAACACAAGAAGAAAAAAGATGGTCAAAATTCACTTCAGCAGTCTTCGACGGAACTTGAACCTCTACCAACCGTGAGTTATTGGAATAGCCTCCTAATGAGATTTAAACCAAAAGAGAAAAATCATAATGAGCCAATAAAAATTTTCATTCCTCTGTTTCAAGTAAAGCTAACATTTGTTATTGAAATAAAGGTGCAATAGGCAAATGTTAAAACATTGCTTAAAGCTAACGTCTTCAAAGTCTCAGCTCCCGCTTCCTAAAGGTATCTAAGTTTGAAAGGTCTGAAATTCTCTTGCTAGTCTGAATTGATTTCTAATATTTCAATAAACGACATTTTATATCGTGGTGGGTATAAATTTCTTTAGGTAGTATTAGGTTCATTTCTATTAAAGATTAAGGATTGGATTTAAGGTGTCTAAAAATAAAAATAAAATAAATGACTTGAGTTATCAAAAGAAATGATATATATCGATGCCTTAGTTCACCATGTGTTAAGTGCGGAAAACAAGATTTTACATTAGTCAACTTTGATAATAATTTAACACAAGAAATACAGTTCAAGTTTAGGCACACAATATATTTTTGTAACCTTTACAGCTTCTGTATTAATTTTATATCAACATATGATATATGACTTCCTGATCACAACTTTACAATATTATTTATATAACAAGACCCATTTTTGAAAAATTTGTACTTAACACATTTGTGAACTAAGGCATTGATATGCTCATTCAAATACAATGCTGTATTGAAGAGCAAACAGAATTCATAAGAATTATTATACCCACGTAAATATTACAAAAGTTCTCTCTAACACTGTTTTAATAATTTAATTTTTAATTAATACAGGGCACTATTTAACGTATTTTTTCTGCTCATTAGAGAAGTAGATAATGATATATATCAATAAATATATAGACTCATATATTTCAGTTCAATCATTCGTTTCTATCAATAACTTTAATTTGTAATAAAATTATGCAAAATAATAATTTTTAAAATCATAGGGAATTAATTAAAAATATATTTGTTTGTAGTATTCTATTCCTCCATTTAGCTATTTCCCTGTATTTGTTAGGAGAACTTTTAACTAGATCCATCTAAATAATAAATGTGCGTAATATATATGTATCTAATTTACATAATGCACAATCATCCTTACTGAGCATGTCGACAATGACATTTGTCGACTAGTTTAATGATAGTTGTACTTAGAGTTTTTCGATGATGAAGAAGGATGAAAAGTTTTTTGAAGGCTATAGCATGCAGGCAGTAACCTCCATGCGCATAGTATTTGTTGCCAGCAGGTATCTGAGAATGCCATGCGAGAGGAGAACACACCTCAACACTCTGACGTGCGATGTCACGAGACACTCCAATTGGCTGCCCTTAACCAGACTTTCTCCACCGTCAAGAGGCTAAGGTCCAAGGAACAATCACCAGGTATGCTAGTATCTTCAGCATTAAGGTGAATCTGTCTTAGCAACGATGGGACACGTAACAAAAGCTTTTGTAACTAGAATTAAATATCATTTGGTAGAGTCCAGTTGGCCAACCAGAAACCAGAAAGGACCTTGGTAGAAAATTTTGGAAAAGTTTTGAAATTTTGGTTTTTTACTTTTTAGGTTGCTGGTTCAAATTTCAACTTTGTTACCTTCATTATTTTCATGAAATATAAAAATCTTGGAGTTTTGAAATCTGTTGGTTTGTTGTTTTTAGGGTATCATTTACGAATGTCAACTTTGTTAGCTTGAATTTTTCCGAGAAGTATAAAAAATAAATAGATAAAAAAAACTTTTTCAATTTTCCTTTTAGCTTGAAAATTATATAAAAATTGAATAAATTCTAATACCCATTTTATATTAACTAAAAACAAATAAGTCAATTATCTAAAGTTTTTATTCATAAGAGTTGGTTTTTGTGCTGCTGTTTTGAAATTCCCACTTCGCCTCTCAGTGCATCATTATAAAATAATCATTAGAATAATAATTTTAGGTAATTTACTCTGCTTTTATTTAGCATACAACGAATATTAGAATTAATATATATAATATACATACATATATGTACATAATTTTCATGTTAAATCGAAAAATAAATTAAAAAAGAATTATTTTATTTTAGTACTTCTATGAAGAATAATGCTGCAAAACAAAAATTTAAATTTGTAAAAACATAAATGAACAGTTTGTTAGATCAATTGGAGAATGCTGTCCTAGAGAAAACAAATAAAAGTGTAAAAAATGTGATGATTTTATTATGAATTTAATTTAGTGAATTTAATGAATCACTGCTGCTAACAGATTAAACAAAATTCCATGCTATGTGAGAAAAAATGATAGAAAGTAAATTTTGTTGAGGGTTTTTGCCACAACTTTAACAAAAAATCTCAAGGTAATAAACCTGAAATTCATAATCAGTTTCTAGAAAAACATAAATAACCAAACTTTGATAACTTATCCAAAGATTTCTTGGTAGAAAAAAATAATAAGTGCCTGGACTATATGATATAGAAGGGCTTGGGACTTTTACTCAGTCCAACTACGAAAATTCTATTTATGTTATTTTGAAAGCATAATGATAATTTTGAAAATGGATGGGTTTACATCTTTTAAAATTTCATAAATATTTTGGTTGATTCACAAAAAATGAAATTAAAAAATCATTCCTCTACAGAGTGGTACCTAATGTGAATTTTACTTTTCTGTTTGGAAAAATGTTTAAAATTATGAAATATAATTCACACTATTTACTAAAAAGCAGTGGTATTCCCAGGGTGAGGTCGGGCGAGTCATGATTAGCTGTTGAAAGGTAGGTACACCCAGTGTTACATCTCACTTCCTTTTGCACAAAATTTCATTCATTGAATGATAAACTTGTCACAATTTGATTTTAAATCATTATTATAGAGCACACTTTAATTGAAATTGAAATTTCGTTTTAAGTAGGATATTTGAGTATTACCTCAACTCTACCTCTTTTGTGATTATTATATCCATAATCGATATTATATCAGTGTCCGATAAGCTCACTAGCATGATACAGTTGAACCTCTGTACCTGCAACAAACTTGAAAAAATTACATCATTGATGTATGAAATATGCATGCAAGCATTCCAAAAAAATCGTCTATGTTATTATAAGATAAAAACTTTACTATGGTGTTTGAAACGTTTGTAATCTTGAGCTGTGTTGTAATTTGGAATGCTTCTGTTACCTTGTTTCTCTTGGATTTATCTTAAATGAGCAGGGTCAGAAATTTGAAAACAGTTGGAACTCAGTTTGTGTTTTTACTGTTTTAACAAAGTTCTCTTCATTTTTTTTTAGCTCTGAGGGTTTTATTTTAGTAAGTGTATTTTGGTAAAAATTGATTAAACATAAAATCTCCTATAACTAACTTTCAAGTTTTTGGTAGATTTAATTTTTTAGTCTAGTTTAAATTCAAGGTTCCCAAAGCATTCTATGTATCAGAGGTTCACCTGTAAATACATTCTAGGCAATAATGGACTGGAAGATGAATTTTGGTTTTAAATTATAGTGATATGAGTTGTTTTCACTGCATTGTGGTGAACACATTTACAATATGAGCTCAGTGACAATTGAGCTCTGTAGCGCTCAGTGACAATTATATGATTATATTTCCTTATAATGGATTTTATTGAACTAATAAATCTAGAATCTCAATATTTCACTTATACTTTAGTTTTAACGCAATTTTATTTTTTAGAAAGAAAAATGGCAATAATAAATCCAAGTGCTGTTGACAAGCTTGATAAACTTTGTATCTTTTTTAATGAACATTTAAACTTTCATTAACATATTCAGAAATTAGCTTTTTTTTCATATTGAGTGTTTAAAAAAAAAAATGCATTGAATAATATTCCTGCATTGTATCCCTGTTTTTAAAACTGTAATAAAACATCTTGAAACCGAAGGAAGTGTCACAAAAGCCTCTATACTATGTGTGAGATGTTTCTTGATGTTGCTAATCTCTTCCCAACAGTATGGTGGAGGGAAGAAAAATCATGTTATGATACAATACGTTCTTTATTGAAACCGATGATAAGAAGTTGAGCGATTTCTGCAAATAACTCTGTTATTTTGACATTTGGTATTCAAGTATTACTGTGTATAGAAAACATTTGATGTAAACAGCTTAGACCAAGCATGAGGTTTTAACACAATTTTTTTTACTTTAATAATATTTGCGATTGATAAAATTTAAATATTGGATTTCTTATGATGTACTATGCTTGTATTATGTTGGAGGGGGGGGGGGAGAAATAACTCTATACGCAAAAGATCTACATAACAAACAATAGTTAGTGCTTTCTCGAGATGAGTGATAAAGTTTATAAATGATAAAATTTTAATATACATTAAAATAATATTTTTTAAATATTTCATCCAGAATCAATCGCATAACATAGTGGTACATTATCATCTCTACATTTATAAACAATCTCACCATCAGCTTATGACCACCCCAACGATGAGTTTAGATGAATCATCTTTTATTATTTGTTAAATAAAAATTAATAATATATTGTTATTTAAGCATTGTAATGGATCATGTTTATATATTTATTTATTATTGAATTATCAACCCTAGGAAATTGAAAGTTCCTGTTTTTTGATTTGTATACATAAATATTGGTTTAAATTTGAATGTTAAAAATTTTGTTAAACAGTGGGAGTATCATTTCTATTATATATGCCATTTTAATTTTACAATAAATTTAACAAATACCAGGAGAATAATTGAAAGGTACAATGGGAAAAACATGAATAACTCCATTTGTCAAAATTTTGCTGGAGAAATTACTTTGTTTTTCCTCTGAAATGTTATTTACTGTTAAAAACCCCAGGCTTTTAAACAGTTTTATCCTTTACAGTACATACTATTCTTAGAACAACGTCATTTCACCAATATTACATCATCGGATCCCCCACTGTACCCTTCAGTTTTTCTACTTATGGAGGACTTTTTAAAGTTAGCCAATATTCCTCACGATGTTTGATTTAGCAACCCAAAAGATATATATAGTTAGACTCATGGAAACATATCATTAGATATTTGAAGGTTTTACTTTTTCAAGTCTGATCCCATTTATGTTTCATATTCTTTTGCTAGTTTTCTTTGATATTACTACTTTGTTACCTCGGAAATTTTCACTTTTTTTTTTTAAAACAACCATTTAGTCCTAAACCCAGTGAATTTAAAAAATAATCTTGATTTTTACTATTTCTTCTATCCTATTTATTCGTTTTTAGGCAATTGTCTTGCTACAACTATGGAAAGCGAGATAGCTTGTCCTTACTGTTTTTACCGAACTATTTTATGTAGTAATCTTAAGTTTGACAAGTCAGTTGGTATACTTGCATTAGCTATAAAATGAATTAAATAGTTTCTCAAATCAAATAGCATCAGCTTTTCTCAGTAGCAATCTTATAAAATAAAAAATAATTGAAAATGAAAATTTAGTTTATTTGTCATGGATTTTCCTCAGTAACTTTAATGCTATGACACAAATTCCTTGCATCAAGGTAAAATATATTTCTCTTCTTTTCGATGAGACATATGTACTATGGACCACGTGCCAACTTCAATTCTTACCATCCTATTGTTTTTCTCTTCTATTTATTACAAGATTCTTTCATCCTTTTACTCAGCTGCTTCTTTCTTATTCACACTTTCCTGGAGTCCCTCCATACTCAAGGTTCTCTTCCTAAAAATATCGTATCGTCTTCCTTTATATTATTCCATTCTAAATCTTTCTTTATATCTTGAATCCAGTTAGTTGACCATTCCTCTCAAATGTACTTGAATATTCTTTTCGTTAATTTTTAATCATCTATTCTGAAAGTATCTCCAAAAATAACAATCTTAACATGAATTTTTATACATATGTAAATGTAATTAAGCTTTAGTAAGTAATATATGTATACATGTAACAGTGATTGGTATAATCCGATTTTCAGATTCGCTAAGCCTGTTATTGATATATTTATGAAATTGCAATGATTTAATTTGTAGCAGCTTAAAAATTCACCTAAATATACATATTGTCAGTGTATTAGATTTAATTTTAATTTTAAGTTGAGTTAGCTCTAAAAATTGATTGTCGATATGTATTGTGAATACCATTGCTATAAAGTGGTTTGTGAGTATTGTGAATCAACCTGCGTAAAGAAATATTTATTTTATTTTATTTTTTACTTTTTCTTTGTCATGATGTTTTTTCAAGAGATGATAATAACAAAACAGTATTCATCAATTTAAAATATATTAGGTAGGCAAATATATATAAATACAAATTTCTTGTTTGTATCTCGAAGGGTATTAGGGTGACTGATTAATATTAATATGTAATTGATAATAATGTTTTGTTATTAATTTAAAATTATTAATTTAGTGAATATGGGAATTTAAAAAATGGATTTTTAATTATTAAAGATTTTTTAGAATCAAGAGCAGAATTATTATTTTTCTTTTTTTTTTTTAATGTTCACTGGATTTTCAAGCATTGCCAAAAGATGGAATAATATTTTGTTGTCAATTCTGCCATTTCATTTCCAGTATCCAGCTTTTTGGATCATTCATTTCCAGTAGGGAACTATCTGTTGCCAATATTTGAAATGGAGTACGTTAATAGTGTTCAATAGGTTCAATAGTGAATTGACTTTAAGGAAGAAAATAATTAAACCCTATGCCCAACAAATTTATTTTATATAGTCCTCAGTTAACCATTTTTTTAATTCCTATAAGTAATATTAATTATCTCCCTTCCCCTATTTATTATTAAATAAATATGGCTATTAAACATGTTTTATTCTGGAAAATAAATATTTTATTATCAGGATAATTTTCATCCTAAAGCCTTTTTTGGTACTGAAATGATATTAAATAGATGTATTATTCTACATTTTAGCTTCGATAATTTATTTTTATTAATATAATTTATTCAATTCTATTCTGGCTATAATCTATTCAATCACTTACCAAAACTCTATTTTATTGAATTGTCTGTTCTCAGTTTTAAATTATCTTATTAGTCACAAAAATTAATTCATTAAATCTAGATAGAAAATTCAAAGGATATGAAAAACATATTTTCATTAATATTATCAATTAAAATAACGATTGATTTAATAAAACATAGAACTTAAGCATGAATTTCCATGCTATAAAAATTATAAAAATATTTTAAGTAATATGAAGAATAAAGCTCAGAATAAAGAATCGGATTATTTGATTCCGATTATTTGAGTCCGGTAGAGGTGTATTCCCAAATTTAATTTTTAACTTCTACCTATTATATAAAACCAATGATACAATCTTATCGAGAAGTGAGCGTTACTCGCCACTTTTATTTAAAACTTGATTTTACTCCTCATAAAATTTTCATACTGCGGACTAAATATGAAAATCGTATCTTAAGGAGTTAACTCCAAAAATATTTCTTAGCTTAAAAACATGACAATTCAATTACCTAGAATTAAAAAAATATATAATTAACTAAGAAATAAAAAATAAATTTAACTTTAGATTAAAAAAAAATAGTATATTCTAGAAAATGGATGCATACAAAAATGAAAGTTACAAATTCAAACAATAGATATGTGATGAAAGTGTGAATTGAGGTAATTCGAATAAATTATCAGGTAATTGGTAAAACAAACATAGATAAAAATCTAGTCTTTGCTTACAACTATGTAATATCAATTTCAAATATTCCAAAATTTTAATTATTCATGGGCATTTAGTAATCAGCTTAATGTATATAAAGATATTTACAATGAAGTTCAACAGAGTTATTTTCTATATTACGCGATCCTGATATTTTTCAGCATTGAATTGATCATAGCCAAAGTTTTATTCAATAATTTTTAATTAAAAATCACCAAATATCTTTATGGCAGTGGTCAAGAAAGTTATCTTCTGTTAGGAGCAAATGAACATACATAGCTAGCATGTTCATCATACATCCTTATGCAAGTCTATCTAAATAATAACCACTTTCTGAAATTTAATAAATGTATTGTTCAATTTATTATGAATTCATTTGTTGTTTTTTTAATTTAAATTATTTTATAAATTTTCCAAATTTATTTTTCATATTACCATCATGTTATTTGGAAAATGATTGAAGTAAACATTTAATAAATTCAAAACTAAGTTTAGTTTACTTAAAGCAGTAAATATAACCAAACAAAAAACACTATTAAAATCACTCTTCTCTTGGATACTCATCAGATTTACCGAGTACTTTGCAATAGCAATTGATTGGAATTTAATTGATAAGATCGCCCAAATATATGTTAGAATTGTTAGTACGTATTTTCAGTATTTCATATTAAATTTCCCAAATCATTATTTTTTGGTATACCTTGTTAACATTATTTTGGTTCATCATAGGAGAAAATAATAGTGACAATGCAGATCATGTGACATAGTTACTGGTAAACCTTATGAAATATTTTTAAGTAGCTATCATAGTATAATTTAGATCACTATAATATATCTACAATTTAGACATATTCAGTTTTGCCAAGAATCGCTAAATATTTAAAAGGCCATAGAGTGAAAACCGAGAGATTATAAAAAATTAAAAAAGTGCTACAAGTTATCTACATAATGTATCTTTTAAAAAAATTTTATATTGTAATTATTACAAAACGATGCTGTTTCTCTCATTATTGTATAACCACTGTTAAACATGCCTTACTGGAAAGATGAGACATTTGGAGAAAAATAAATCTTTTGAGTTTCAAGGATTGATAATCTTCACTCTTTATTCATTTTAATAATAATAATTAGAATAAACTTTGACAATCATATCAACAAAATTAAGAACTGAATGAGAAAAGCATAAAGAGAATCAATGTAAAAATGGAATGTATGAAAACTGATATTACCGATCTACATGTAGTAACTGAAAAACTCCAGAAAAAAATTAACAAAGCTGAGAGGGACACCGCATGACATCTACTACACTATAAATTAGTGGCTCAAAAAGTGATAATGAATCACTGTGGTAACTAAATTCTGAAAAACAGCAGCATCTGAAAAATGGTGAAACTAGGCATTGTGATACACATTGAAATCTTCACTTAGATTAAACTAGAGATTGAACTGCTATAATTGTACTGTTATTTTTTATGAAAGTCATAAAACAACATTCAAATAAGATGTCACTTTCAGTTTTCAGTTATAACTGAACAAATACATAGAAAAATGAGAAATGCAAACAGTTAAGATTAAAATAACAAAATCAGTATATGATTTATAAGAGGTTGAAGAGTACTTACCAAGAACAATCTGCATAACCTAATGTTATGTCAAAGGAACTATGTAATGAGAAATGATGAACAAATGCATAAGAAAGAGGAAGTAGTGAGGATAGCACTTGTTTTTTAAATATTGCTTTATAGTTAAAATAAATAAACAAAAGAATTGAATTATATAGATAAAATAATACAATCTTATATAAAAAATAATATGTGTATATAACAAATAAATTGTATATATACATATAAAAGAGCATATGGTGACTAAATAATAAACTCAAATGCCTCATAGATAATGATAACCACAAACTTCTATTCTAAAAAATGGCATATCAAAGAAAATACAATTTAAAAATATAATATGCCATCAGAAAAATGAAAATATACAAATACTTAATTTTTTTTAAATCATTTTTCCTTTGTTTTTCAAGTAACTAAAAATATTAATAGATATCTCATCACTCTTCATAGTATTACTTGTGAACTTTTTAAGTATAAAAATTACTACCGAAAAAAAAACCTATTAAATTTGTATCAACGTATCTTCATCTATCCATCATTAATGTCCTTATTTAATGATGACAGATGCAATTTAATATAAAATAATGCTGTTTCTTGATAACAACTTCTGGTACAAATAAAAAAAATATGAATGTTGGTTGAAATAATGATTTTATAAATCACAATGCTGTTAAGTGTAATCACATAAATACAAATATTTGGCCTTATCAAAAATACCAATTAAATTAAACGAAATGAATTTATTAAATATTTGACTTCATCATCTTTTAAGTGTTATTTGGGAGAACACAAAATTACATATTTTTAATTTATTAGATGGATACATCCATAACTGATAATTGTGACAGTATAAATGTATTATATTAATGTGTCAAACATTATATTTTTACTTTAAATTTCATTGAAAAATAAAATTACTTGCTTATTGAGCATCTATCTAAGAATGATTTATTTTATGAAGAAAATCTAAATTTGTTTAGGTAAAGTATGCGTGAGATATAAAGTAGGTTTGGCACGGGATGATTTTCATGTTAAATATTGAGACAAAAGAAATTAAAGAATGGGCTAAGTCATTTTTTTACGGTTTCATTTGTTCAGATGTTGAAATCAGCAGCCCCCGAGAGAAGAACATCACTCAATGGAGCCGGGACGAAGTGATGCAACTCGTCAACGAGGAGATGACTCACGAGGTGGGTCGAGCACTACCAACAATCCACCCACTCACAGTATATTTTATTTATTAATTTTCAGGAAATGATGGAAAGCTGTTTGAAAAAACTGTTCTTATTTTCTCATGATTAATGACTATATAATATACATATGTATTCATGTATTTTGAGCTTGGGATTTATAAAATTAGTTTTTATTATTATCACATATTTAAATTGATAATGAGTTTGATTAGACCAAAGATATATAGTAAGATTGAAAGGTATATTCACTAACATTAATCCGTTTATTTTCACGAATATTTGTGATAATAAGCAGTCTACTAAGACAATATTTTAATGAAAATTCAATAAGTTATTGCTAAGAGCCATTCACTTATTATATCACTCTGTTATTTGTCTTTTTACCGCCACATCTCCTTTCTTTCACACCACAATTAAATTTCTTCTTCTAAAGGTGTTAAAGAATATACTGTGTGTAATGTGTTATGCAGCTGGTAATACACACACAACTTCTGTCATAAATCTTCAAGTGTCAAAAATTCTTCCACTTTATTGCAGTGTGATATAACCAGTGAATGGTCATTATTTAAGATGTGATAAATAAATAAGAATTCATCCATATTTTATATAAAATTGACCAGAACAACAATTTTTATTAGCTATTTCATCCCTTATTATTATTGAAATATATGTTCTAAGGATTGATAACTATTACTTATCATAATTGAGAATTATTTTAAAGTAGATAGATTATTTAGAGTATTCTATGACTATTTCCAGTTAGCTGAAGTCATCTAGTTTAGTTGTGATATTTCGTTAAAATCACTTCAAAATTAAAGCTATATAATAAAACATAAAAAGTTAGGAGAGGTGTCAGGTTAGATTGGTATAATAAGGTTTCAGATTATCTTTGGTAGCCTAGGATGATAGAGTTGGCCAATTTTTTCATAATTTAAAAAAAATAATAAGACTTGTAATCGTCTTTAACTTACTGCTTAAAGAGGAAGGATATATATATATATATATATATATATATATATATATATATATATATATATATATATATATATTTGTATTGATTTAAACAATGGAGATCAAAAGCATGATTCATGAAATTTTATTTCAGGATTTATTTAATTCGTCAATCTTAAAACCTTTTTAGTATCTCTGTCGCTGTGTTATAGTAGGTGCTATTGGGAGAGGAAGCTTTGTAGTTTATTATTGGTATATTCAGTTAGGTAATCTAGAGGGTTGAATACTGGATGAAACCTCTTATTTTGGTGTTTCTCTTAACAAAAAATTGGTGTTCTTTGGTGAAGGCTTTTACTTGGTAGGTTCATCAAATCAGCACTAAAACGAATATCTGAAGATTGGTTGATTGTAAACAGTTTAATCACACTATCTCCTGAGAATACCGTGAGGTTGAGAATGAAGGTCTGCTATGTAAATCTGCTCCCTAGGCTTTACATCAGGTGTTACAGGATTTATTTTAGTTAGAGAAGTATGGACAATATTTTATTTTTAAAAATAACGCTACTAATCTACCAGCTCTCTTTATATATATTTTTGAAGAACTGATGTAAGGAAGGGTTTAACTAACAATTATTTGGATTACTTTAAATACAACCTCCTATTTCAGTTGAAACTATTGATTTGTTTGAAGGTTTGGATAGAGGAATAAGAGAGTGGTGACCATATTGTATCTTATAATATGCTGTCCATCGTCTTTGCAAAAGAACTGGTGCTATGATAGGAAACCCCTGATGCTGGAAATCTGTCTTTCTGGAGTGTTTTTATTATACATAGGGATGGCCGTTGTATATCATAAAATCTCAGCTAGAGCTCCTTGTTCATGTTCGCTCATGTTTCAATACACTACGTCCCAATCAGTGAGTCTTGAGTATATCAGTGGTCAGCAATTTTTGAGTTTCTAATAACTCAATTATTCTTTATTAGTTTTTATATTTTTTTGCAATTTCAATTTTTCATTTCGACAAGGTAAGTGTGAAGTGGTACTCAATAACATATGTTCTTTTTTGCATTATTTTGCAACCGATTTCTTAATTTTTATGCAAGTATAATTGTTATGTAATTCATTTGCTAGCTACAAAGCAGCTATTTACAGTTTGTATTAGTGTTTAAGTTGTGGAAATATTTCAGCAAGTTGGTTTAGATAAAACATTATTACAAATTGATGAAAATAAGAATATTTGAGAAGCTGTTGAACTATTTAATTCCAAATAATTGAGGTTTCTTTAACTTTGTTGAAAACACTTTTTAATTTATTGGAATCGAGCATATATATAATTTGGGAACTTATTGGAAAGTGTCTTTATGACTTAATTTTATTTCTGTTATCCTCAAGAATATTCCCAATGTTTTTTAAAATTTTTATTGTATTTAAAAAACATAATGATGGATATACTGCTACAAATTAGTTCATCAATAAAATTTGAAAAATGGTATGAAGCATACTCCAACAGGAATTGATAACTTATTTTATAATATAACAGTGGCTCGTTATCATACAGATATTTCTTGGTCAAATAAATGATTGGTAATGATAATAGAGCCAACTAAATAATTATTGTAACAAATTATTTTATAATATCACAACGAGTCAAATATATATTAGCACCATTGATCAATTTAATCTAAGTATTCTTCGGGGTGAAACAATGATAGCCAGCTGATGTACCTTTTTCTGTGTCATGAAATAAAGTCCTTTGTAATAAAAAATGAAGAATTTAATGAACCAATGAAGTAGAGGTGGGATTTAGGATTGGTATTAAAGGCGAGATGTAGTTAGCTGTTCATCTACAGCCAAGCTTATTCTGGCTAAACTGTAAAATAATTGAAACTTCATGTTTTGCAATCAAACTTGGTGATTTATTTTTTAGACCTAAATGTGATGAGTTTAAAAAAAAAAAGCAATAATTAACATCTGGTGTTGAGAACTATCTTTCCAGTGTATTAATAAACAAATTTGAAAAGTGAGCTTGGTTATTTTGAGATTTTAAAATTTATGCGGTGTACAAACTGGAATTGGTTTAAATGTAGAGTGTGTTTGTATGACATTTTCATATACTATTATTACTTAACTTCCAAATTTAATTGATACAATTTCTTGTTATGAACAATTTAAGTGCTGTTTCAGAGACTTCTATTTATTAGAGATACAAGTGTGGTAAATGGTAAGTGAAAAGTTAATGAACTTGTTTTTGTTTTTTATTATTATTTATTTTATTTTATTTTTTTTATTAAGTATGACGTTTGTCTTGTATTTGGTTGTGATTCTTCAACCGAAGCATAATTTTCTGAATGAGTTAGTTCAGAAAATTGTTTTTGAAAATATTGAGAAGAAATAAATTTCAAAGACCTTTCCCCAGGATGATGATATTGACATTGCAAGCCCAGGCCATCCTTTTGTAACGAGTTTTATAAGGCGGTGACGAAGCAGCCAACGGAGCGGTCTGGTGGTGATGAACTCCAACAACATTTTTGTCCTATATATGTATCAATTGAGTGAGGATTTTAAGCACATTTAATTATCTCAGCTAGCTCACCTTTTAATTTGTACGGTTAAACCTGTGATTCATCCAATCCTTGTTATCATTGTCGAATCTGTGAACCTAATCACTGAGTCCATCTCTTTTAGCACAATAGCCTATATCTGATACTTTGGAACCACTCTCTTCAGCATTATGAACAAACATGAAACCTAAGATATTTTATTTATGATTTATTATTATCTATGAAGAATATTTTGTTTGCTTGTATGTGGTAGTTTATTGGCAATCTGGTTGTAGTAGCTTATTTATTTATTTTTATTCTGTTTAAATGAAAAAAAATGATCCTTATTGATTGATTAGGGCCATTAAGACAATCCAGACAGTTACTTCAATTTTAAAATAATCAGAACAGCAAAAGAATTTTCCAGACCTCTTGTTGAAAAAATTATTATTTATTTTGTTTTATCTGCTCTGAAATTCATATCGCATCATGAACAATGTTCATATCGTTTTGACAATTTAATTCATAATTGCAATAATTTTGATTTCATAATTGTATTTGGAACAATATTGATTGTGCACCTGTTTTTTCCTTTTCTGGTTGTGAAATACTATCAAATAAAAGATTGTTCTTGTTAAGTATTTAACAAAATTTTCCAAAAAAAACTACACTTCAAATATAAAGTTTGTGTAATTGTCTGACTTCTTCATGCTTGGTTTATTGTTATGTTGAATTTTTATAATTTATATATACTTTTTTGTTTTGTTATTTTGATTTTTATGTTTTCTTTGTTTTATTTCTTGTTTTCATGTTTGTTGTTAATATCCTTTTCCATTGCCAGGATTATATGAGGTCAAAGTATTGCTCGGAAGACTGTTTGCCAACGAGAACTAGGAGTTACGGAACCATCGCCTATCCATTTAGATATCACCCTCAGGTAGGCTTCGGTATTTCTTAGGCCTCGCTGAGGATTATGGGGAACATCTGCTTATTCTGACTGAGGCAGTTGGTAAAACTAACAATTTAACAAATATTGAAAAAAATGCATTGGCCAATAATGAGGTTTTGGATCTTAGTTGTAAATAGTTACTAAAACTGTGTTACTCCCTATATCCTAAAGTAGAAAATGGAATGATGGAAGCCAACACTTTTAATTTAACCACATGTAATGGCTTACATTAACAATTGTCATAAAAAATAAGGAGTGAGATTTATCTAGGTTATGTGCTATAATTGATGAACTCAGCTAGTGAATTATATACGATTGAAAATGTTCAGAATTTATGTGTACATTAATACAGATATTGATGATATTGAAGAAGTATCTTGCAATAACGGTAAAAAAGGATATTAGTTTTTCTTGAAATTAACATTTTTATTGAATAAATAAATAAGTAAAAAGAGTATTTAAATAATTTAATGCCTATTGATGACTAACAGTTATATCGGTTACATTTAAACTCATATTTTTTTCTCAATTAGTGCCTTTAAAAAAAAATGAAAATTAAATTGAATATTTTACTCTTTATCTTCTCTGTTAAATAAGTATTTATTTAAAATCCAGAAATCATTCCATTTAATGACCAGGGTCCATTGTCTGAATTCTTCCCTCAAAGTGAGACTACCATATAATATTTAAGTTCAATCTGAAACAAGCTGTGGGAGATAAATGATTTATTCTGCTGACAGCCATAAATTGACTCTATGATATTTGGAGACCCTTCTGCTGCTCAAACAGCCTCTATAAAATTGGTACCCTTGACTTGAAGAAAAACATGATCTTGACCAAATCACCTCCCTGCAGAATCAATTTCTTTGAAACAGTATAGTCCCTACTACTGAACACAATACCCTTGATTGTTATTAAATTTTTTTAATGATCAAAGTGAACAGATTGATGAGAAATATTTTAATTCCTTTGATAATTATTATAGAATGCTTATAATTCTGCTGTCTGCTTGGAAATATGCAAATTACAGCTTGTTAATCATTATTTTCTTTTTGTCTTTGATTTGGTTCTTTGTCTTAATCAGCAATAAACATTGTAACAATGACTATTAAATCTCTCAGATAACGTTTCGAATAACTATTATAATTTGACCAGCTTTTCAAGGTTTAGATCTAAAACTTCATTCTGCAAAATTAAATTGACTTTTTCTTTCTTTAAAATAAGCCTGATAAATTATCTAAAAGTTCGATTAATATCAGATAATTATGTTTTAACATAATAGCATTTACTATAATCCTTACTTAATAAGCTTTTTTTTTTTGTTGTTGTTTTTTCCTGTGGAAGATGTGGTCATTAAAAACACTTCATTTTAAATTATCTTGAAAGAACCATTGCAGTCCTGTAAGTACCCACTAAATATGTTATGCCTAAAGATCTACTAATGAGGAACATAGCTCAAAATGTATTCCAAATCAGTCCAATTAGTATTTTTTATTAATTATGCATCGATGGAACAGTTTCAAGAGTATATAGTGTAAAATTCCTTTGAATAACATAATGAATGGAAATAAGCAATATTATATTCTTCTGATTACCATGAAAAGGTATGTATACATTTTACACGTGTGTTTCTTTTGTTTTTATATTTCTTTTTCATTGAAATACTATATATATTCATTTAAGTAACAATAATTAAAATTGACACCTTTATCTTTTCTATTCTCAACTATATGTCAGCATGTATATTGTGCCTTAAAACATCTTACCAACCAACTGGTTTTGGTTAGGTTAGGTTATAATGATATAAGGTCTACAGGTCATACTGAGCCAGGTTGTTTCTTGCAAATGTATTTTCATTTTCTTCAAAGGGTTAAAGCATTGACAAAATAGTACAGAAATCTAAGACGAAGGAAATTAGGCATTGATCTTTAATAGTTATTGATTCAATAAGCTTTAAAACTCTTCCAGATATTGAATGAAAATGAATAACTTGTGGGGTTGTGGTTGATAGATTGAAAGGAAAAGTATTTTCGTCAGTCTAGGACCTTGAAGAATAACACTGAAATATATAAATAAAATATGTGGAAAAAAGACGGAATCATTAAAATTGATGGTTACATATATCACATTGGAATAAGAATTATGTACATAATATAAGGAAGGTTTACCAATGAAGATATATTTGTTAGTTAGAAAAAAAAAGAGAAATATAAGGAAAAAAAAAATAAAAAAAATAATTAAATAAAATTGATGATATGCTTTTACTGACAGAAAATTGAAATAATGAATTCATATTCTAATTAAAGAAATTATTTTTGAAATAATAATATTATATACTGTTAGTTTAGTTGTAAATAAAATTTCATGACCAGAAAACATCTTTTTGGAATAGAAGGTTAAAAAAAAAAAAAAAGGGATTTATGTGAGAGCAGTAGAGAGGCATGGGAGATATTAGGAAGTGCTGGTAGGTTAGAAGTTTTGAAGTAATAGAAGGAATTATAAGTTTAAGATTATATTGTTAGATTAATAGGTAGAGGGAGTAGTTCGAAAACCATTTTAGAAAATTTAGAGCAATTACAATGTCAAAATACGGAATCATATGTACAATATGTAAATTTCTCTAAAATGAAAAAAAATATGTACGACGAGATGATAAAAAATTAGCTCTATTACTCATCTAAAAGCTCAAAGATATGTATAGAAAAGAATATGATCATTTATGCAAATAATATTTTTTGCGCAAGAAATCTCATGTCAGGACCTAAGATCCTAGTCATTGATGAATGAAAGTTGTTCCAATCAGTGGCATTTATTTCATTTGTACCTACTAGCATATGATCCTCTTAGATTTATAAAAGAAAACATACACAATATCCCAACTGACACAATCTACATAATTTGTGCTCTGGTTCCTCTAAATCATGGTGTGAGGTAAAGTGGAGAGCATTATTTCACATGGGGTGTGGTATGGGCATGGGTGAAGAATCCACCTTTGTACCTGGGTCCAAGGATTTATAATAGCTAATCAAGCATAGAAAAGGTAATTCCATTTCAAATTTATTTACTAGTTGATTAATTTCAGTGCAACAATAATCATGTTAGAAAAAAGTTAGTACTACTTGTAGTAGTAAAATTTTGAAATTGAAGGCAACCAACTCCATCTATGGTGAATATTTTAATTCATGTTTCCAGTTTGGCTTTTATGATGATTATTTATGTGAACTCCCATTGTTGATCTATCTAGGAACCCCTTCTGGTTTCAATTGGTTCTATTTTATCTCCCTCCTCAAGATATTGAAGAAATCCATTTAAATGATTAAGCAGAGAACAAAGATTAGTGATTATTTCTATGCAAATTAGTACAATTCCTTAGAAAAGACAAAGGTGTCACTTAGACAAAAGACAAACATTGGCTTAATAAAGATTTAACATTTTTGCTGAATCCATTCAGAATTGTTGCTCCCAATCCTTCCTAACTACCTATACCATCTGACCCATCTGCCTGTGACGGTGTAAAGGTGATTTCTCGACTTAGGCTAAAGTGTCTATTGATTGGTATGTGTCTACAGGAGGAGTTGGGTATCATAGTGTCGATGGAGGATGGCCTTGTGCTCTACATTACCCCAGCGCTGACCGACATTCTCTGTTATCCCAAGGACATGTGGATCGGGAGATCGTTGATAGACCTTATTCATCCTAAACACCGAGCATCGTTTGCTGGGCACATCACCTCTGTCATTGCGAACGATGGAGGTAAAAATTTTCAAACCAACCTTTTTTTTTTCAGCATGAAGTTTTCATCTTTTTATAATTTCAATTGAATGAAAAGAAAAAGTTATCCTATGAAAAATTTAAAAATTATTTTTCACCTTATTTTTCAGTGGGAATGGTCAAAATTGGTTGTTACTACTTTGGTGCATTGTACACAGCTTCGTATTATATTTGGTAGCAAGCTCATTTACACCTTGTAACTGTCACTCATAATTTTTTATTGGCTTTTTATTTATTTACATATCAAATGTAAACTTGGCGGCTTATTAGCATGAAACATGTTGATAATTGTTTTGTTTTTCAAATTCTACCACCATACTTTTCAAAAATTCAGTTCAAAACTTCCTTGATTAAAAGATATATGAAAATTCTCTTAGCTAATTTTAGTTCCTAAATAATGACAAAAATATTGTGCTTAGGAACAACTAGACGAACTCCATACTCATGCTACTTGCGTCAGTATCGAGGTCTGCGAAGTTCCGGTTTTTCAGTGACAGAGAAATGGGTTGGTTATTTACCCTTGCAGTTGAACATCAGCTTTCAACAGACTATTGGCGAAGCTCCGAAGATGTGCCTAGTCATCACAGCTGCCCAGATAACATCAGCTTACAAATGTAAGTTTAAATTTTTATTTAGAGATAAATTCCATTGAATCCATTATATTAATCAATTTTAAGTTGATTGCTCTAATGGTAGTTGTAGGCTGAAATGACAGGAAAGCCAAAATTAAATTTATTTAAAATGTGTTAAGTTACAATAAACCTTTTTCAAAATCAACAGAAACCAAAAAATATGATCTATCCTTTTGTTCTCTATTGGCCTTCTAGATCCCACGGCATTTAGCTGGTTCAAACAAAATCCTGAATTCGATTTAGGTCGTCCTAAATTACCTTATTGACTATCTTCTTTAAATATTTAAAAATTACTTAACAAGGAGTAATAAATATTTTTTTAATATTCAAGTTTATTCATTCATAATTTTGTGCAATTATATTAGATATATTACTTTTAAAATTTATATGTTTTTGAAAACTTTGAAATAACTTTTTAATTTTCAAACCGTAGATGGTGATGAGATCAGGGTTTCAGCAAAATTTACGACTAGACATACAGCTTCTTCACAGCTCTGTCATGTTGATCCTGAAGTAACCCCATATTTTGGATATTTGCCACAAGACATCCTCGGAAGATCAATTCTAGAATTTTATCATCCTGAAGATTTACGCTTTTTAAAAGAAGTATATGAAGCAGGTAAGTTTTTTTTTATTTGATGATTTTGCTTAAATCTATAAATTTTGTTTCTATCTTATATTCCAGTTGAATTTTTTTGAACTTTTACAGTTGAAGTATTGGCATTAAAGTTCAATACAAAAAACGGTGAACTTTATTACATAGAACTATAAATATAATGTAGCATAAAATTTACATACTGTTATAGAATTGTAAATAAATGCTCTATTTAAAATGTTTGTATTAGAGATGTATTATGAAAGTTCTTCTTAAATGATTTTTTTCTATAAAAAATCACAAAGGCCCCTATTAAAACTTATAATGAAATATCTGTAATCAAGGTTCATTTTTAAACAGTTTCATGAAGGTATAAAGCAGAATAAGAATTAAAAAAAAAAAAATAATGCGCTGTTATTTTTGGAGCACTTCTATTAATTAATAAAGTGATTTGTTTTTCTTGTTTAATTTCAGTTGTAAAAGAAGAAGGTCACCTTTTTAGGAGTAAACCGTACAGGTTCCGCTGCCAGAATGGTGGATTTGCCCTCGTTGAGACTGAACTCTCTTCATTTATCAATCCTTGGTCCAGGAAGCTTGAATTTATCATTGGCCAGCACACTGTTCTAAGGGTAAGATGATGGGGATGATTTTTTAAATTATAAATGGATATTTAAGTATGGTTGTATGGTTTTATGTTTTTGCACAAGAGAGAAAATCTCACAAACGATTTGTGATATTTTACTTTTTCTAGCTATTTTCCATAGTAATGGACTTAGTAAGATTCCAAATTTTTTTTTTACTTTTAATATTTCACTTTTCTTACATATATTTATTTTCCCTCAATTTCTCGAGTATCCATTAAAATCTTGATGAATAGAATACTAGAATGACTTGGGGCTTTTGAACAATTCGATGATTCAATATAAATAAAAAGCTTTATTTTGTAATTTTTGTGTTATCTTTATCTTAAATTATATAGTATATTTTAATATCTTACAGGGCCCATCAAACCCAGATGTCACAACTCCAGTAGCAGAACCTGAGGCTGTTTCAGTGTCAGAAGAACTTTTAAAGGAAGCTAAGATTGTTCATGAAGAAATCAAACACCTTCTTGATAATGTGAGTTTTAAAAATTTTATCTCAGCTATCACGAATTATATTTATGATGAATGGAAAATTTACTTGATTTAAAAGCTAAAAGTAATGCTTGGTTGGTTATAAAGTATATTTTATTAAAGCTAAAGAGTAATCTCAATGGAAATTATTTGACGATTGATAAAAAAGGAGATATATTTTAACAAGTTAAAAATTAGATACCAGAAAGAGAACTAGTGCTACCTGTTGGCACAAGTTGCTACTAAAGCTTAGCCAAGTAGTGCTAACTCTTTTCAATAGAATAAGCTGATAATATTGTTTTGTTTTTTTAATTGTATACACCATAATAATAATAATAATGCATAGTAGTAATACAGAGTAGTAACAATGTAGTTTTTAATTGTTCAATGTTTTGAAATTCTTTCTGTACAATTTAGTATACAGTCTATTCATTATACATATCAGTTTTGTACACACTTTTTTAATATTTATATTTTCTCATTTCTTTGCCTAAACAATTAATTATTTATAATTAATGACAAATTTTTTTAAGTTTAAACATGTACTTTTATAGACTGTGGTGCGAAGCTGTAAAACAGCAAAGCAGCAAGTTACCAAACGTTGTAAAGACCTGGCAGCATTCATGGAAAATTTAATGGACGAACTGACAAAACCACCAGATTTGAGGGTGGATGTACCAATGGAAGAACAGAGTTTCTCAGTCAGTATTTATTTTGTAGTTTTCCTTGTATTGAATAAATGCTCTTTGAACCAAATATTAATACCACTTAACCTTTTTTGTTTCTAAGGAAAGAGATTCTGTTATGCTTGGTGAGATTTCTCCTCATCACGAATTTTATGATAGTAAATCATTTTCAGGAATTCCACCGAGTTATAACCAGCTCAATTATAATGAAAACATCCAAAGGTAATTAATGATTTATATTAAAGGAAAAATTTATATTTAAATATAATCTTAAATATCTTAAAATAATTAATATCTTAATACCTCTAATATTTTATTATAGCTTTAAAATATTAGATTATGTATATTATATCAGATTATTATATATTATTTAATATACATTTAGCAAAAGATTTGTAAAACCCTCCTTGATGTTGATTATTTAATTGTTAGTTTAGTTTTATGAAAATAGAGATTGTTGCTTCTTTTTTTTTCCATCTGTATTAATATTATTAAGAGAATTTATTCTATTATTATAGTTACTATAATACTAACCAATAAAGATATAAAACCTGTACTATATTTGAATCATGAATATTTATTAGGTTTTTTGAGAGCAAACCGAAAACCTCTTTATCTGAAGAATCGAGTAAATCAAAAGTTGGTAGCTGTGAAGATGGAAAAACCTTACCTGCTGTAGAAGATTCTAAAAGGTAAAATATGGATTGTTATTTGATAAATTTAATATGGTTTTCATTAATTAAGTTTAAATCTGAAAAAAACAAAAACAGGTATTTTCAAGATAATCTTTTAGGAATATCTCGCAAAAATTGCGAGAACACGGGGATATAGGATTGGTGAAGAGAATGGATTTGTCTGGCTTGGATGTGAGCCTTGGTAGCTCAGTGGTTAGAGCACTGTGCTAGAGATGCGGGCGACCCGGGTTCGAATCCCGGCCAAGTCATAATCTTTTCTCTTAAAAATAAAAAAATGTATATATATATTAATTTAATTATATTAAAAATATATTAAACCTATATTTTTGCCATTTCTACATCTACATTTTATGATTTAAATTTTGTTTTAATTTTAATCAAATAAATTCTTCCTTAAATAAAAAAAAAAGTTTTATTATATATATCTGTAGTACATCTGAGTTTAATTATAATGTATAGTGCATTCATTGACAAATATAAATAATGGTTATTACAGCTAATAATAACTTTACGTTACTATTACAATATATAATTAAATAATTAAAATAGTAGTAAGAAAATAATAATAATTTAAAATTACAAAAATAAAATAAGGCATCATTATTGTAAGGATACACCTATTTGAAAAAATAATTTAATTTTTTATATCAGTACCAAAAAATTCATAAAAATATGTAAAAATAATTAGTCAAAAACATTCTTTAGTTTAAAAAGAAATGTTTTTATGCCTGTATTACAAATTGTATTTTTTTTTAATTTAGTGGAGAAAGTTCAGGAGCTCAGAGCAGCGAGAGTAACAAAAACTCAGGAGAGTCAAATGCCAGTCCTCAAAAAAACAATCCATCTAAGAAATTCAAGCCAACAATGCTAACTAAACAGCTTTTGTCAAGGTAGGGAACCATAAACAGGCCCTAAGGAAATCATTAAAAACTCCATTTATTTTGTTTGTATACATTGCTTCAGAAATGTCAAAACTTTTATAATATTTTTCCAGGCATAATGAGGATATGGAGAAGCGTATGGTGCAAAAGCATAGAGAACAGAGGTCGAAATCAGACAGAGATTTGAAGATCAAAGAAAGGCTAAGAACAACTTTAGATAAACCACAGGTTTGTTCACTTTAAAATCTCAATTCATATTTAATGGGCATCATTAAAGACAATAATAAATTATGGCCTTATAATACTAGACTTATGTAATTTTAAGGTTTTTTAGTGCATTTTTGGTTGTTATGGGTGATTTCTGCTTTCTTCAGACTTGCCTTTTTATTATAACTTCCCTTTCTTGCAGTACGTCAGTAAGATCTCTTTGGCTCAACTACTGTCTCTTTTTCCTGTTTCTTTTTATATTGTAGATCCTATTTATTTTTCTAGTCCTGATTCTGTCTTTTGGCAAAATGTTTATTGGCTGGTTATGAATGTTTAGTGCGTTTGTTTGTTTGTTCATTTAATGTCACTTTATGCTGCTATGGCTAAATGGGCGATTAATTCATCACTTCTTGTATTAAAAACATTCTGGACCAGGTCTTAATATATTATTATAATATAGGGAATATATTATTATCAGAAAAATTAAACTTTTCATTTTTTGCCTAACAACTAATACCTAATTATTTATGAACAACAATCTACTTATATTAGAATGTGCATTTTATGTGATTATAATATAAATTATTATATCAAGAATTTTCTTAAAACAGGAAGAATCGACCGGTCATGGCATCAAAAGAAGCAGTTCTCATTCTTGGGAAGGAGAACCCTCCAAAGCAATCAAGTCTGTACTTACCACAGAGCCCGCATTGTCTGCAATGACCAGTGCTGAAAAGCAAGCAACTATACTTCCAGTCTTCCCACCGAGCCAGTAAGTTATAAATTCTATACTGTCTTGATCAGAAATTTTATTTTAAGGATATTTTTAATATAATTTATTAAATATTAACTTTGTCTTAATAAATATTTATTATTTGTCAAATATTAAAAGTTTTTGATGCATTAATTAGAGCAGAAAGAGACTTTCTGCTCTATACCGCCGATATCCCATCGGCACTGGTCATGGCCACCTTTGCCGATGATACAGCTGTTCTTTCCATCGCAAATGACAATCAGGAAACCACAAGAAAATTAAACATAACAATAGCCAGTATGCAAAGATGGACCTCAAAATGGAAAATTATAATTACTAATAAAAAAATCAACTATCAACCAATAACCATAAACAACAAAGTAATCCCGTCTTAAAATCAGGCTAAATATCTTGGGATGACTCTGTATACAAAACTCCAATGGAAAGAACACGTTAAAAAAAAACTAATACAACTCAATTTGAGTTATCAAAAGTTATATTGGCTCCTAGCCAGACAATTCCCACTGTCTGTAAAAAATAAAATACTAATTTATAACCAAGTCCTGAAGCCAATCTGGACATATGGAATCCAGCTGTGGGGATGCACGAGGGACTCCAACAGAAAAATAATTCAAAGATTTCAAAATAAACTGTTAAGGAGCCTCATAAATGCACCTTGGTACATCAGGAATGATGATCTCCACAGAGATCTTTGAGTGCCAACCGTGGAGGAGGTAATTCAAAAATTCGCCGAGACACATCAGGGTTGCCTGGAAGACCACGTTAACGCTGAGGCCGCCCATCTCCTCGACTTCAATGCATTGGTGAGAAGGCTAAAGAGAAGGAAGCCCCATGAACTAATATAAAGTGCTGTGTTTTATGTTTAGAGCTAGCGACATTTGAAGCTCCTTAATCTTGAAAAATAAAACTATATTATGTATATATGTTTTAAGTGTGTTGTTATTATTATTAGAAAAAAAATTGCTAATAAGCTCGTAAAGAGCTTGATTGTAATATAAATAAGTTAAAAAAATGTATTAATTAATTGTATATCATTATTATTATTTTTTTTTAGAGAATTAAATCCTCCACCGTTCGCTAGTACACTTATGCCTATGTACTATCTACCCAATAAGAGGCCGGATCTTCTCATTCCTGAACAAAGTAAGTTTTTATGCCTCATTTATTCATACAATTATGAGGGATTTCTTTATAGCTCAATTTATATATATAATTTTTGAAAACTTATAAGTAATGTAAACAATATAGGCTAAGTTGATCCGGAAGGCGGTCTAAGAAAGTTGTTAAATAAATTTTTAAAAACAGCTGTTGTAATTCAATGATTTGACCTGCATTACAGGTCTTCTATCAGGGCTAAATGAAGGGGATGAAAAAAAAAATGAAAATAATGGTTAAAATCTATTAAATAAAAAAAAAAGTTTCTGACTTGTTAGTATTTTAAATGACTGCAGTGTTATAGTTGTGGATTAAAAACCACTGATCTATAATTAAATAAGGTTATAAGTATATACCAAATTGTTGGGCAGGAAGTAACCAATAAAAGAAAAAAAAATGAAATTAAAATTGTGTACTTTTTGTACACATTTATCTCAAAAACTTTAATATTGGATTTGATTGAAGGATGCCAAAAACACAAGGTAAAAAATTATATACATTAAAATAACTGTACGACAATGGGAATTCAAGTGATTTAAGCTATTATACAATTGGAACAACGGAGGTTGGTCCACCGCTAGCTGGATAATAGTCTCCCCCTAATAAAAATAAAAGTAGTTGAATATACAATACTTAAAGAATAATTTAAAAAAATCAAATCAAATTGACAACTATTTATAGAAACAATAAAACTTGGAAAACAAGTATAATTATCATTACCTAGACAAAAATAGTGCAATTATTGCATAATATAATAAGATAATTAATAATAATAAGAATAATTAAGCAACAATTAGAAAGGAATATTAAGAAGGGAGTGAAACGTAATTACGCATCTGGGGTTAATTTACATTAATTTTTAAATTTTCATTATCATTGCTTATCCTATTTTTGTTGTTGTTCATTTATTCCTAATGAAGAACTACAACATGGGTCAACATATTAAATTTCAATTATTAGTTTTGTTAATTATTATTTGGGAATTTTCTTTGAATATTATCGCCATTTATTTGTCAAAAATAAATAAAATATTTAACCAAGAATGGTTATCAATAGCAATTATTAATTATATTTATAAGAAGTAATTTGAAGTACTTGTCATCAACTTATTAACTGATGTGGGCTTTCATGGGAAGGTGTGTTGACAGTTCCTTACGTTGGAGGGATGGTTTATCAGCCAGTGATGTTCGGTACACAGCCGCTCGTCTACGCTCCGTTAGCGGTCATTCCATCCCCTGATCGCACCCATCCTCCTGGATCCATAGTTCATGAAGAAACAATGCCCCCAGCGCAGGTAAGATTTTTTTTTTCAATATCATCTTGTCAATTTGCAATCAGCCCTGTATAATTTACAGTGATTTATATTATTATACAGCAAATGAGCACAGACATCAAGCATGGTAACAATTATCGTCATAGCCAGAGTAGCTCTCCTCGAGCTCAAGATCAGAAAACAGAGAGCAGTGATACAAGGTAACTTTTTCAAAGTTTGATTTTAATTATTTATACTGTAATATTTAAATGTTTTCATATGCCCTAAAATATTACATTAAAATTTGTTTATCTTGTTATTTAGTGTACCTTTCGATGATTCGAGTTCTTCATTCTATCCTTTCCTTAAGACAGATAAGTCTGATGATAGTTTGCAAAGCTCGTCAGAAAATGACACAAAGCAAGAAGTGAGATTTCCTTTAATATTTATTAATGCTTTAACTATCTTTCCATTTTAAAGTTATTTAAAATTATTTTATAGATTAATTGTTTTTATATCTTAATTTTAAGGCTTGATTCCATTGTTTTTGTAGTTTCATTTGTAGTATTGTCATTTTTTCTGTTTTTGTAAAAATTAACACTTCGATCATACCTATTACGAAATCGTAAAAGTTGGAACTACCAAATAATGGTTTGAATCAATGTTATTTTCATGAAATGTTCTGAAGTAAGTGGGCCTAGTTTTGTGGTGAGATGTTATTGGGTTATTTCATATGACTTCTTCGGTTTTCAAAGGAAAGTTTATTTGTAAAACAACTTGATGAAAGCAAATCATTTGTCTACAAAATATTTATCCTCATTTTTCCCAACGTATTATCAAATTTTCAATCCCAAAACTGAAAAATTCAGGTTTTGTGATCAAATAAAGTCTGAGAATGCATTTTTGACTTGAGAATCATTTAAAAAAATTTTACCCTTAATGAAGTCGTCTAAATATCTGAACAGATGGAAATCTTTTGGATATAAGTCAGGCGAATAAGGTAAGTGTGGGGGAACTCCGTAACCCAGCTCGTTTAGTTTCTTCACTGTCTGTCGTGAAACAGAAGGTATTTTGTAAGAGTATAGGTCCTTCCGATTAACCAACGCAGGTTATTTTGGTTGGATCATGTAAATTTCCCTGCAGTTTGATGTGGGTGTGATGGTTTCACCTCTGGGTAGAATAGAGAAATTAATAAAATGAATTAATCTGTACCACCAGCTGATAATTTCTCAAGTCACTGGTAAATAGTCCATTCGTTATAACACCCTTTCCAAACTAGGTGGTAATAATTCATGCAGCTTGGGCTGCCGAGTGTCCAAGTTTAAACTCATAACAAAAAATTACATGAAAATCCTGTGTTTCCACAGTCATATTTGATGGTATACTAAACAATGTTTGCTCAATTGTAGTGATAGTAAATATTATCACAAGAGAGAGGATTAATAACAGCTCATTACAATCTGTAAACATAAGTATAATAAATACAAGAAGTCCACCAATTTCAATATAAGCAGATGGTCATATTGTTGAAAATTCTATCTGAAGATTTCTCGTGTGTTTAAATCATATTTTCTTCCCAGGAATATCTATTATGTTCTACTCAAATTAGAATATGAATGTGTAATATTAGTACATTACTGTGCGAATTAATGTGAACATAAGTGATAAATTAGAAAAAATAAGAAATATTCTTTATTGAGGAAAAAATACACAGAAACAGTTACAATTAAGTTTTTTTTAGTACGAGATTTGTGCTCCCTTAACTTTTATATCTTCTTGTACACGATTTGGCATAGAATCAAAATGTTTTTTACAATTTTCTGATATTTGCGTGTCTCTAAACCATGTCTGAATTATTGCCTCAATCAGCTTTGTTTTTGTTGTGCAATTAATTTTTTTAAGTCTTGCTTTAACCAAACTTACTCCACACTCCTTGGCTATATCTCTTTGAGTCATTGATGTGTGTTCACTCAAAGTAACAATCTTAGTGCGTTTTTTCGGAGAAATATCCATCTTCAAAAATAAGAAAAAAAAACCTTTAGTTAAGTTTACGTCTGCAAAAAAATTGTAGTTCTAAAAAATAACAAAATTTAACGCGTCTGTAGCTTTGTTTTGTATCGTTACTTACTGATTGACAAAACACAAAATAGCCACCATTTTGACAAATAAACGTGTTGCCAACTGGGAAAAACAAAAAATTGTATTATTATCACGTGTTCACATTAATTCGCACAGTACTGTATATACTAATATAGATATATTAGCTGTTAATCTGAATATCTTTAAGTTAAGAATTTTAGTTATATTAGTTCATAATTCTACCAAGCTGGCCATTGCACTAAGCAGATCTGTACATGTTCATGGTAATTATCATAATATAGGATGACAGTGACTGACCTATTTCTGGAAAATAATTTTTACAGGAAGCTGACAGGCGAGGATGGAAGAATGGAGATGAGAATATGGGGCCTGTAAAAAATGTAAATTTAAAGAAGTCTCAGATGCAAGATATTGTCTGACATGAATACCCTACCTATACCAGTTTTCCAATTAAAAAAAATTAATTAATTTTTACTTTATTTTTGAGTTCAAAACTTTTAATCGTTACAGGAAATATTCCCCCAACTAATGTTTAATATTGGTTACTTAAGACATTGGTCCAATAACATTTCAAATAAAGATTCTTATTATTTTATTTATTAATCAGAACGAAATTATAGATGATTTTTGTATAGTTGGGCGCCATATATTTTGTTTTTTCCCAATGTTTTGTATATGGATTATAAAATGGCTTTTTGCAAAACAAAATGAATTGTTAAGCAGATATAGGGAACTTATTAGTATTTTTTATTTTAGCTATTGGAAAAATGATTCCAGCATCCATAATTTTCATAAAGAGTTATTTTAAATTTAAATAGCTTTCTGTTTCGGAAATAAATCTAGAAGTCTAATTTGATGAAACTTTTATGTTTTCTTTATCTTAGAATTTTATTTGAATTTAATAAGGGTCTATTCTAAAATTCATTAGTTACCATTAACTACTAATAATAGTTAAGTTTAATTGAAAAAAATATATAATTGTTTTTTACATCACTTGAAAGTGGTGTCAACAGTTCTGGGTAATGAGTGTGTACAGCTTTGGTTGAATTTCTTAGCTTATATTATATTTTTATATGTTTATTGTACTATTTATGTTCTTTCTTTGCCTAATTAAATTGACGTTTGAGTTAAGTTTGACTGTATGATTTATTTGTGTGATCAGGTCGCACCCTGGATAGAAGACATCAACATTACCCCAGAGCTAATACTTACATATCAAGTGAAGGACAGGCCGATGGATGAAGTATTTTACCAGGACCTTCAAGCTCTAAAATCGATAACTCAGGTATTTATTATTCAATTAAAAAATTTATCCAAATCTATTTTGAAGCAGAATCAAAAGGTCTTACTCCTTTCCTTTTACTACATTATTGTAAATTCATGTTTAGAAGGGTTATAAAAAAGTGACAGGACTGAAGCAAGGATCTAATTTAAGCAGTAATGATTTGAACAATCATTAAATAATTCAAATGTACGACAATTCCTTGGATTATTATTGCCCAAGAGGAAATATCCAGTGCCTTAGCTGTCTGATAATAATAAAATATATTTCATATGTAGAAGTGCCACCCACTTGCCGCAGAAATGTATATAATCTTGTATTCAGGTGTAATTTATAATCAGGTGACAGAACATGGAAAATTAGAAGTAGCCTGTAGGTTTAAATGAGTAGTAACTTATGTTATAGTGCGCTGACATAATGTATATAGTTATGTACTTTATTTAAATATACTATAGCTGATAACAGTTAGTTGGCAGCATGGAAATGAGATCAATCCCCAAAAATGGAGGTAACTTCACTTTTTTTGTTGGTTTTATTTATTGTTTTCATGTTTGTTGTTAATATCCTTTTCCATTGTCAGGAATATATGAAGTCAAAGTATTGCTCAGAATCCCATTTGCCAAAGAAAACTAGGAGTTACATCGCCTATCCATTTAGAAATCACCCTCAGGTAGGCTTCGGTACTTCTTAGGCCTCGCTGAGGACTATGGGGAACATCTGCTTGTTCCAACTGAGGAAATTGCTTAAACTAACAATTTAACAAATATTGAAAAAAAATGCAATGGCCAATAATGAGGTTTTGGATCTTAACTGGAAATAGTTACTAATATTCTGTTACTCCCTGAATCCTAAAGTAGAAAATGGAATTGGGGAAGGCTTTTTTTTTTTTATAACTACCTATAACATCTGAAATATTTGCCTGTGATGGTGTAGAGGTGATTTCTTGGTTGAGGCTAAAGTGTCTATGGATTGATATGTGTCTACAGGAGGAGTTGGGTATCATAGTGTCTATGGAGGATGGCCTTGTGCTCTACATTACCCCAGGGCTGACTGACGTTCTCGGTTATCCCAAGGACATGTGGATTGGGAGATCACTGATAGATCTTATTCATCCTAAACACCGAGCATCCTTCGCAGGGCACATTACCTCTGTCATTGCGAATGATGATGCAGGTAAAAACAGTCACTCATAATTTTAAATTGGCTTTTTATTTATTTACTTATCAAATGTAAATTTGACGGCATATCAGCATGAAACATGTTGATAATTGTTTTGTTTTTTCAAATTCTACCACCATACTTTTCAAATATTCAGTTCAAAACTTTCTTGATTAAAAGATATATGAAAATTCTCTTAGCTAATTTTAGTTGCTAAATAATGACAAAAATATTGTGCTTAGGAACTACTAGACGGACTCCATACTCATGCTACTTGCGTCAGTATCGAGGTCTGCGAAGTTCCGGTTTTTCAGTGACAGAGAAATGGGTTGGTTATTTACCCTTGCAGTTGAACATCAGCTTTCAACAGACTATTGGCGAAGCTCCGAAGATGTGCCTAGTCATCACAGCTGCCCAGATAACATCAGCTTACAAATGTATGCTTAGATTTTTATTTAGAGATAAATTCAATTGAATCCATATTAATTAATTTTCATTGATTGCTTTAAACCATTAGTGCCTGTAACTTTTTTGGTGAAAAACTTTTCTCTAACTTTGTTTAATGCTTCTTTTGGTCTATAGAATCATCATAAAAATAATATTAAAAAATGAAAAAATCATTTTCAAAAACGTAAAAAGTTCACTGTAATGCAGATAGAACATGACTAACCACTTCCCCAGCATGGTGTTGGTCTAGACAATTTGTTTAGGCCAAGAAATACGTCTTAAAGTCCAAAATACAGCGTGTAAACAATCAAAAGAGGGCTCAGGTTTGCCATTCCCAAAATAACCCGCTGGGCTCTAATGGTTTGAATAGTTGAAGACAGAAAGGCCAAAATAAATTCAAATCTGTGTTTTTACTTGTAAAAAGGTAAACCACCCTTATGGTGGAGCCTACGAATGTAAAGCCTTTGGCTTTTACTCTTTACAAAGTAAAAGCTATCGGCTATTGGGGCATATGCAAGATATCCTATAGGATCATAGCTTTTTATATATGAATTTTTGTTTATATTTTTAAAACAATTGGATTTAGCTTAATACGTTATATAACAACTGAAGCATTAAATTGTCTACAGTAATGTTCCTATTAATTTTTTTTTCTGCTTAAGAAATATATAGTCTTCAATGTAGCAAATGGAAAAGACAATAAAATGGAAATGAAAATTCAATTTAGTGCATTTTTCTCATATTTGTTGCTTTGAAAAATGTATATTTTGTTGAATGTATAACCATTTTTGTATTTTAAAATGCTTCTTTCTACAAAAACCTCACCAAGAAAAGATTTTGTTGAAAAAATTAAAATCAAAGTTAAAGTTTGGGCGCCAATATTATTGCAAATTATTACAAATGAAAGGAATATAATTTATATTATGAATTAACTATATCCAAAAACATCTTATCTAAAAAATAAACAAAAATCCTTCTATAATATGCCATCCTAGTTTAAACAAGAAAATTAGATTAAAAAAAATTAATTATAAATTTGCATTTGAACAGCAGTTAACATAATTTAAGTTTTCCCCAGTTAGTTGATAAATACACTTAAAATTTTCTCAGGACCTACTACATCAACTTTACACATTTATGCAACTAAAGTTACATCTAACCAAAACACTGTTAAAACTAATAAAAATAAATCTACAGGGAAATGATTTTACACATGTAGCTACATACAAAAATTCACTGTGTCCTCACAATTTTTGCGATGTATACACGGGGATATAGGATCGGTGAAGAGAATAGATTTGTGTGGCTTGGTTACAAGCCTTGGTAGCTCAGATTGTTAGAGCACCGCGCTAGAGATGCAGAAGACCCAGTTTCGAACCCGGGCCAAGACAAATCTTTTCTCTTTAAAATAAAAATATTTAAAAATAATCACCATCAAAAGAATAATAAATAAAAAAAAGTTTTCATAATTTAGTATAATTATTTTAGATGTATTACTTTTAAATATTTTATTATGTATATCTTTTTAAAAAAATTTTAATTTCCACACCATAGATGGTGATGAAACTAGGGCTTCAGCAAAATTTACGACTAGACATACAGCTTCTTCACAGCTCTGTCATATTGATCCCGAAGTAACTCCATATTTTGGATATTTGCCACAAGACATCCTCGGAAGATCAATTCTAGAATTTTATCATCCTGAAGATTTATGCTTTTTAAAAGAAGTATATGAAGCAGGTACGTTTTTTTATTTGATGATTTTGTTTAATCTTATTTATTTCCAGTTTGACTATTTTACCAGAACTTTTAGAGTTAAATTATTGACATTGAGGTTCAAAAAAATAATTTGATAAAAAATTCTTTTGTAGATCTTTCTAATAAAAGTTCTGTTAATGTAAGTTTCTTTAATTTATTTTTTTTAAAAAAGGTCTGATGGTATTAGTTCTTACTAAAACATCTTAGATCAATACATAGACAAACATAAACAAACGAAAAATGAAGATAATTATAAACAGCTCTAAAAATAAATAAAAAACATATAAATCAACAATTACATTTTCATTTACTTTATTCAATATACAATTTTTAATTCTAATAGAAAAGTTGTTTTTATTTTGATGAAATCCACTTCAGAATGTTTATTTAAAGATATAACATTGGATAAGAAACAATGAAAAAACAAATATCAAAATATAAATTTTATTTTAATTACTATTAAATAAACAAATTCATATTCATAAATGAAAACATTTATTGTAAGATCATTGAAATATTTTACTGTGAAAATTATTGCATTAAACTGTAACTATATAATATAGTATGTAATCATGTGATTATTACCATATGACTCATTATCATTTGATATTCATTTTAAGTGGCCGTATAAAAGATATCTCAGTGTACTAAGAAGCAGTCTAAAAATTGTTTTGTTTTTAGGCATGATATAATTTATGTTTATCATTTGATTTTATGTGTTACCAAACCTAATAGTGTTATGCTTTGCTTTCAGCAATCGATTAAGAAAGTGATCAACAGTTTTGTTGTACTCAAGTATATTTTTATGAGTACATACAGTAACAGTTTTTTAGTACTCTAGAATATTTGTTTAATGCCACTTACAATGAATAACAAATGACAATCAGTCATATGGTAACAATCACATGTTTATCAGTTTATTATTTATATACTAAAATATTATAGAATTGTATATAAATGTTCTTTTTATTAATTTTTAAAAGTTCATGTGTGATATTATATATAAAAGTTCTTCTTAAATGAAATTGAGCTATAAAAGTTCTGTAGCAAAATATCCAACAAAATTTAAACAGTTTCAAAAAGATATAAGTCAAAATAAGAATAAAAAAAAAAATTAAAAGTACTGTTAGTTTTGTAGCCATTCTATTAGCTAACAAACTGATTTCTCTTTCTTGTTTAATTTCAGCTATAAAAGAAGAAGGTCGCCTTTTCAGGAGTAAACCGTATAGGTTCCGCTGCCAGAATGGTGGATTTGCCCTCGTCGAGACTGAACTCTCTTCATTTATCAATCCTTGGTCTAGAAAGCTTGAATTCATCATTGGCCAGCACACTGTTCTAAGGGTAAGATGATCTAAAATGCAGTAGTAAAAATTGTGAAAACTAATCTTTAAGTTCACTAAGCTTCTTTTCTCCGTAATAAATAAGTAAAGAATGAAAGTACAATTTGTGCTACATCCACCCAGAATAAAGAAATAATGCAAAACAAAAGAATTATTCAGTGTCATTTGTTCAGTGCCGTTTCTTGCAGCAAATTTCTTAGTTTCCGGCTTTTAATGTTTTCAATTTTAAGTTTAAAAATGCCTCTTTGTGCTATATTTATATACTAGCAGACGTGACAGATGCTATCCTGTTTAAGCATTTAGGAGAAGAATAAATTAGTTAAAAAAACATTATCTATCGGATACAATTGTGAATCTAAACCATTCTCAAACCCACAAAATTTTTCATAAAAATCGGTCCAACCTTTTAGAAGGAGTTCAGAGATACGACCAAAAGAATTTTATGTATACGTATTTATATATATATTATTCTACCATTAGTTTAACTTAAATAATATTATATTTTTTTCTTATTGCTTTATTATTACAAAACATTATAAAAATTTTATTTAGTGTTTAAAGATTCATATGTTTTTGCAAAACAGAAAAAATCCCACCCACAAATTGTCATATTTTACTCTTTCTAGACAATTTTACCTGGTAATAAACTTTATAATATTTCAATTCCTTTTCTTGAGTATACATTAAAGTCTTGAAGAATAGAATATTAAAACGTCTGGTGCTTTTGAACAAATAGATTAATCAACGGATATAAAAAGTTTTCACTGGGAGTTTTAATAAATTAAACTTTTTTGTTAACTTTTAGTTAAATAATATAATATATTTTAATATCTTACAGGGCCCATCAAACCCAGATGTCACAACTCCAGTAGCAGAACCTGAGGCTGTTTCAGTGTCGGAAGAACTTTTAAAGGAAGCTAAAATTGTTCATGAAGAAATCAAACACCTTCTTAATAATGTGAGTTTTAAAAATTTTATCTCAGCTGTCACGAATTATGTTTATGATGAATGGAAAATTTACTTAATTTGAAACCTCAAAGTAATGTTTGATTAGTAATTATTTATAAGGCAGTTCAAAGTATATTTTATTAAAGCTAAAGAGTGATCTCTGTCATTAAGATAAACAGCAATTATTTGATGATCAACAAAAAAATGCTTATCACTATTGTACACATCTTTTTTTTTTTGTATTATCTTATGTCTTTGCCTAAACAACTAATTATTTATAATTAATGGCAAATGTTCTTTGTCTTCAGCATGTATTTTTATAATTATTTTCTTATAGACTGTGGTGCGAAGCTGTAAAACACCAAAACAGCAAGTAACCAAGCGTTGTAAGGACCTGGCTGCATTCATGGAAAATTTAATGGACGAATTGACAAAACCACCCGATTTGAGGGTGGATGTACCAATGGAAGAACAGAGTTTCTCAGTCAGTATTTATTTTGTAGTTTTTTCATTGCCTTATATTGAATAAATGTTCTTTGAACCAAATATTCATATCACTTAACCTTTTTTGTTTCTAAGGAAAGAGATTCTGTTATGCTTGGTGAGATCTCTCCTCATCACGAATTTTATGATAGTAAATCATCTTCAGGAACTCCACCGAGTTATAACCAGCTCAATTATAATGAAAACATCCAAAGGTAATTAATGTTTAATATCAAGGGAAAAATTAATATTTTAAAATATAAATATTAATGTCTTAAAATAATTAATAGTATCTTAATAACTCTAATATTTTAATATAGCATTAAAATATTAGATTATGTATATTATATTATACGTGTATTTAATTCCATTTAAATTAATAGATATCAAGCAGAATATTTGTAAAACTCTGCTTAGTATTGATTAATAATTCAGTTTTTCTTAAAACAGAAATCATTACATTTTTGCATCTATACTAATATTATTAAGAGAAGTGATTCTATCATTTGGTTAGAACTTTTAGTGAAAATCATGATTTATATATATATTTGATCTAATCTGTACATTTAATAATTAAAACTATAATAACAATTAGTATACCTACAAAACCAGTTCTAAATTTCACCTCTAATATTGTTATTAGATTTTTCGAGAGCAAACCAAAAACAACCATATCTGAAGAATCGAGTGAATCAAAAGTTAGTAGCAGTGAAGAAGGAAAAACTTCACCTGTAGCTGAATCTAAAAGGTAAAATATGGATTGTTATTTGATAAATTTAGTACTGTTTTCATCAATTTAGTTTAATTATGAAAAATCATGAATTGTCAAGATAATATTTATTTTTAAATTTAAAATTAATTCTTATTTTTTAATCATTAACCTATTATACATATAAATATTAATTTCAGACAGATATATTTTTTTGAGATATAATATTTTGACATAAAAATATTAATGTTTTATGATTAACTTCAATTCCTTCTTTCTTGATTAATTTTTAAGGTTTTATCTAATTAGTTCTCAGAAAATTTTTATTTCTGAAAGTGTTTTAGGCCGTTTCTATATCATCAAAATTTTATTATTGAAATTTTGTTTTAAATCTAATCAAATAAATTCCTTAAATTAAAAAAAAAATAAAAGTTTAATTTTAAATATACTATACACTAGCGACCCAGCTTTGCTCAGTTAATAAGGCATATTATGCCTACATAATTTGTCTGTCTAATGTATTTTTTTTTTTTTATCACGTACCGGCCACTAAGGACCACACGAATATCATTGGTTAGGGTTCTTTGGGAGTCTTGATTTTCTTTCTTCCCATCTCAGCTAATGTACTTTATTGTACAGAAATTATAAAAATAAAAACAAAACCAAATATTTCTTTATATACGAATTTATTATCTTGCACGTTAGATAATTGCACGGGATTAGGCAGCGTCTTCGGTGAAACCCATCGATATTCCAATACATTTACACAAAACCTCGACAAATTATATACTTAAGCCTTCCTGGTGAATCACTCTATCTATTGGTGAAAACCATATGAAAATCTGTGCAGTAGTTCTTGAGTTTACATAGTTTTATAATATGTATAAAAGAAATCTAATCTAAATAATTAAGCAATAACTAGTGAGCACATATAATTTATAATTTATATATGTTCATAAGTTATTGCTAAAAATTTAGCACTTAAGGGTTAATACATTTAAATAATAATCATTGCATAACTATTACAATATATCCTATAATAATTATAGTATTGAATAATAATTAATATAATGTAGGTAACTTTTTTGTACCTTTATTACAAATTTTATTTTATTGTAATTTAGTGAAGAAAGTTCAGGAGCTCAGAGCAGCGAGAGTAACAAAAACTCAGGAGAGTCAAACGTCAGCCCTCCAAAGAACAATCCATCTAAGAAATTCAAACCAACAATGCTAACTAAACAGCTTTTGTCGAGGTAGGAAATCATAAAAAGTCAACTATGTCTAATAATTTATTTAGTTTGTATACATTACTTCAGAAATGTCAAAACTTTTATAATATTTTTTCAGACATAACGAGGATATGGAAAAGCGTATGGTGCAAAAGCATAGAGAGCAGAGGTCGAAATCAGACAGAGATTTGAAGATAAAAGAAAGGCTAAAAACAACTTTAGATAAAACACAGGTTTGTTCACTAAAAAATCTGACTTCAAATATTATAGGTATTAATATAAGAGAATAATAACTTATGTACTATAACCTTCCTTTCATTTTTATTATTGTACATATTCTTTTCTTTAATATTCGTTTTATGAAAATCATTATATCAAGAATTTTCCTAAAACAGGAAGAATCAACCAGTCATGGTATTAAAAGGAGCAGTTCTCACTCTTGGGAAGGAGAACCCTCCAAAGTGATCAAGTCTGTACTCCTGTCTCCTGAAAAGCAAGCAACTATTCTACCAGCCTTGTCACCGAGCCAGTAAGTTAAAATTGTCTTGATCAGAAATTTTATTTTAAGAATATTTTGAATTTAATTTATTAAATATCAACTTTGATTTCATATATTTTTTTCTTAATAAATATTTATTATTTAACAAATATTAAAATTTTTTATGTATTAATTAATTATATATATGATAATTTTTTTTTTTTTTTAGAAAATTAAATCCTCCTCCCTTCGCTAGTACACTTATGCCTATGTACTATCTACCCAATAAGAGGCCGGATCTTCTCTTTCCCCAACAAAGTAAGTTTTTATGATTCATATATTCATGCAATTATGAGGAATTTCTGCAAGGCTCACTTTTGTGTGTGTAAACAATATAGAGGTTAAGATGGTGCGTAAGGTGGTCAAAGAAAGTTATTGATAGTGTCGCTTTCCCTTGTGACCTCATTATAAGCCCTGAAGACCTGCAATGTCGGTCGAAACATTGAATTTTAAGTAAATAGTTCAACCCTATTTAAGAAATTATTCCTCTGACCTCCACCCGGACCATTTTCTTCCAATTATATATAAGGATAACTAATATTATTCAAGATGTAAAATGAAATAAAAGAAGCTTTAAAACTTGGAAATACAGTAAAAAAAATAATTATATAGACAAATAATGTATATTTATAAGAAAAACTGACAAAATATAGACAAAAATATTTATTAGAAGTAAAATATTAAGTACTTGTCACCAACTTATTAACTGATGTGGGCTCTCATGGGAAGGTGTGTTGACAGTTCCTTACGTTGGAGGGATGGTTTATCAGCCAGTGATGTTCGGTACACAGCCGCTCATCTACGCTCCGTTAGCGGTCATTCCATCACCTGATCTCACCTGCTCTCCCGGATCTGGAGCTCATGGGGAAACAACAACCTCCCTGCCGGTAAGATTTTATTTTATTCTATTCTTAATATTTATTTTTTTTAAAGGATCATATTCTGAACATAAAAATTTAAAAAGTTGAATTGTAATTTATTATCCCTTTAAAGGAAAAAGATTGTGTTTTGTTGTGAGGCAATCATTTTATTAGTAAATTCGCAATGAGCCCAGTTTAATTTACAGTGATTTACATTTTTATACAGCAAATGAGCACAGACATCAAACATGGTAATAACAATTACCGTCCTAGCAAGTGTAGCTCTTCTTCAGCTCAAGACCAAAAAACAGAGAGCAACGATACGAGGTAAACTTATTTTAAATTTGATTTTAATTATTCCTACTATAGTATTAAACATTTTTCATAAGCCTTAAAATACTTTGTTAATAATTTGTTTTTCTTATTATTTAGTGTACCTTTTGATGATTCGAGTTCTTCGTTCTATTCTTTCCTTAAGACAGATAAGTCTGATGAAAGTTTGCAAAGCTCATCAGAAAATGACACAAAGCCAGAAGTGAGATTTTCTTTCTAAATATTTAAAGTATCTTTCCATTTTAAGATTATTTAAGACATAAATTGTTTTTATAAGTCTAGTATAAGGTTTAATTCCATTGTATTAGTATTTTCGTTTGTTGCATTGCTATTTTTGAAAAATTGAAGCTATCATAAAATAGCATTTGAAAAAAACAACAAGTAGAAGTAATTAATTAGAATAGATTGGTTTTTTAAAAAATAAAATGAAAAAAGTAGGTATTTATACAAATCAAATGAACTAGAGGAAAATAATTAATTTAAGTACAGTTTACACTGATTTCAAATGATTGAGACTTGTTCAATTCGGGATTTACAAATTTGACAGATCCAAGCAAAATCATTCTTGTATCCAACTTAAATTACTTACTGACGTGTAATTACTTAAATATTATTATGTGTGGTTTCATAGTATTCCACTAAGAGGCCGCAATTGACGTATCAATACCACACCACGACTCAAGCAGCCACCATTTTATGAGGCGCTGTTGTAGTTTGGAAGAACTCTTCTCTTCCAAAATAAAATTTAAAACATTTATTTCAAACCAATGTAATTCTTAAATAAAGAAATCAGTTGAGTAAACTGTCAAATTGTATTTTTGAAAATATATTTTAAATAAGTTAGTTTCACTATGGATTTATTATTTAATTCTAACCTTAGTTCTTTTTTATTCCTAAAAATATAATATAGTTTTCGTTTTGAGATAACTCAAATTTAGATTATCAGGAAACCATTGTACCGTTATTTTCAAAAAATTTATATTCGATTATCAATTGTTAAAACAAGACCTTCCAATCCTTTTTCTTTTTCTATTGTCATTTCCAATTTGCAAATTCAAAATCTTCATTCTAGAAGTTGGTAGAGCTGTTCAGTTCAGCTGAAGGAGATCGTGTATCACTCAAGATTTCTTAGCCCTTTGTTAGTTTCCTCTGTCTCGTTTGGAAATTATAATTTTTTAATTTCACATTTCATCTTCATTTATTATGTCTTCTGCATATCTTGCCTGCTCTATTGAAAATAATATCAAGTTTGTAAGCTCTAAAAAACAAAAATAATTTTTCTTCACTGGCAGCAAAATTCTATATTCTTGCAGTTGTATATTTTATCTGCACTATCTTTTACATTTAGTAACTGCCTGGTATTTTAAATAGAACCGCTCATGTTTGGTATCTTGCTCTTTGTTTCCTAGCTCCTCTTCGACTGCCTTCCTTACAACTTCTTCCAAAACGTTCAATTCTCCTTATTGCTCAGTGTCTTGTCTTGTTTCTTCATTATATTTTCCATCCAGGGGCCGAACTCTTCCTCGTATTTCTGGGGAGTTTCTGAAATTTCAATTGCTGGTCTTTTTTCCTATTTTTCCTCCTTATTTTGTTGCTAGTAGCTTGTATTTTGGAAATTACCAAATAATGTTTTGAATTGATGTTAGTGCCATGAAAGGTTCTGATATTAGTGAGCGTATATGTTATAAGCAGTCAGTCATTTTGTTGAAAATTATTTTATTTTTATATATATATATACACTTTATTGAGATGTTACAATCTGTCACTTTTAGGCAATAAGTAATAGCTCTAACTAGCTACACAATCATTCAATACAAAAAAATAAATAAATAAAATTTAAAAAAATAAATAATATTAAATAATAATAATAAAAAATAAATAAAATAAAAATATATACATGGTGATAATAAAAACAAAATAAATACTTGCGAAAATGATAATAAAAATAAAATAATTTCTCACATTCATACCATAATTACAATATTTACAATTTGCCTGGGGTCCCCGAACTAAGCTTCTCCCCAGGAATGGGGGCAAAGCATGAGTCCGGGAGGCCCCTGCGCCCTTTCCCAGCCATGTCACTGGCTGGAATGCTAATGGAACCTGGTTAAAGGTGGGTCACACACACAGGTCGTGAGTGGACAATATGGCCAGTGCTAGTACTCCAAATAACATTATTACAAGTCTCGGGGCAAAAAAAAAATTATATATGGAGATTTCTCAAGTGTTTTTGTGTGTATCTTCTTACTAGGAAATACGATGCAATGATTGAATTCCTCGAGATTACTAAGTTTACTAGACCTTCTCTATATAATACGTCCAAATGTCATTTATTACATTCTACTCTAATTAGAATATCAGTGTGCAATATTAGTACATAGCAATATATATATATATATATGTCAGGAGATAATCCTAATCTATTGAAGTTAAGAATGCTAGTTATATTAGTTTATAGTTCTACCAAGATGGCCATTTCACTTAGCAAATCTGTACATGTTTATTGAAATTATCAATAACTTATGATGAGAGTGACTGACCTATTTCTGGAAAATAATTTTTACAGGAAGCTGACTGGCGAGGAGGGAAGGATGGAGATGGCAAAAAGGTAAATTTAAACAAGTCTCAGATGCAAAAGATTGTGTGGAATGAACATTCTTTGCCTCATTCCGTTTTCAAATACTTTGTTTGTTCTTCGACTGAATTGAGCATATACAGTAATCCCCTCAGTCATTTACTGTTACCGTAGGAATCAAAGTCAGTGCTTGAGTTTCAGTCTCAGTTTTTGACCATTATCAAGGGCTAAGAAAAATACTAATTAGACAGTAACATACAGAGTTATAAAGTATGATAATAAAAAACCATTCGTTTATTGTTATAATTTATTTGAGTTTACATCAATATTTTTTAAATATATTTTTCTATAATTTTATTATATCTTACATACAAATCAAAGCCTATCTTTCTTTCTGTATGGTGTACTTTTATTATAATCATTTTTAGAGCTATTTGAATATTCATTATTTACATTATCGCTTCATCCTTTTCTTTACTCATAATATCATAATTACTTTCCATAGTCCTAAATATCTGCCGCTGAAGGTAAAGAACACCATTTCCACTAAATAGCTAATTGTCACAAATACTATAATCAATACTTCCAATTACTTATCAATGCCAATTACAATGTGAACAATTTTCCTTAAGCTGTGTTTCTATATATAATGAAGAAAAAACTTCAATAATTTAAAGTTAAGGAAAATTGGGTCTCCTCAGTTAATACAAAAATTACAAAAATGTGACATGGTGTCCTTTGCCTCCGGAGTACAGATATAACTAACACATTTTCATATTAGTGTTTTTCATGTACATTGTTATGTATGATAATTACATTTTTATTTATGGGGCATTACAAATTAACATACATTTTCCATTGTACTACATGTTTTTTTTTATGTTATTGGTACATTCAATGCTGTTACTTTATTTTTCTTCGCCCTGATGTGTACAGATTTGGTTGAGTTTGTAAGTTTATGTTTCTAAATGTTTACTGCACCATTCATTTTCTTTCTTTGCCAAATCGAATTGATGTTTAAATAAAGCATGACTATATGATATGCTTGTGTGATCAGGTCGCACCGTGGTTAGAAGACATCAACATTACCCAAGATCTGATACTAAAATATCAGGTGAAGGAAAGGCCGATAGAAGAAGTATTGTACCAGGATCTTCAAGCTCTAAAATCGATAACTCAGGTAAAAATTATTCAATCGTGGATTTTTCCAAATCTATTTTGAAGGCAGAATCAAAAGGCCTTATTCCTCTCTTTTGACTAAATTATTTCCTATTCATGTTAAAGGGGTTATAAAAAAAGTGTTATAACTGAAGCAAGGATCTGATTAAGCAGTAATAATTTCAATAACCATTAAATAATTAGATATATGCAGATATCCTATGAATAACGATTTCTCAGATTACTATTTCCCAAGAGGAAATGCCTAGTGCCTCAGCTGCCTGATAATAATAAAATATATTTCACGAGTAGAACTGCCACCTTAAAAATACAGATCAGATAATATAATTTATATTCAGGTGGCAGAATATGTAAAATTAGACATCGCCTCTTGGTTTAAACAAATAATAATTTAAGTTTTAGTGCACTGACTTGCTGTATATTGTTATATGTTATATAAATATACAATAGCTGATAGGAGGGGAATTCAAAATATATATATATATATTTTTTTTATTAATTGTTATTTTGATGGTAATTATTTTTAAATATTTTTGTTTTGAAGAGAAAAGATTTTTCCTGGTCGGGATTCGAACCCGGGTTGTCTGCATCTCTGGTGCAGTGCTCTAAACCACTAGCTACCAGGGGTCGTATCCAAGTCAGACAAATCCGTTCTCTTCTCCGATCCTATATGATAAGCCAAGCCGGGTTCGAATCCCGGCCAGGAAAAATCTTTTCTCTTCAAAACAAAACAAATATATATTTTTTGGATTACAGAAGTTCCACGAAGATCATGTTCTACTTTGACACTTTTTATTTATACTTGTGTATTGACTTTATAATATAGCTTTGTTTCTTTCACAATACATTTTAACACTATTTTGGTTTCAAAATCGGAGAATTCGATTTCTCCAGAGCTTGAACGTGAACTTATGTTGAATATGATTGCATTGATTTCTTATAATCAATAACAACCTCAGATCTCACCACTTGTTTTGAATGTCCTTTATGTGTTTACACACATACTCCATCTGTTCTCTAGAATATTTGTTTATATATTTCTTCTGTAAACTTTTTTTTTTACTCAAAGAAAAATACATAGACTTGCACTATAAAAGTATCTGTAGGATAATGTTCAGTAACTTAAAATAATACAATTTCAATATTCTTAAAATAAAGTCAGTATACTCGTCAAAAAATTATAATATAAATACAAATATATCTACCTAAATAATATCAAGCTCTGCTACTATTTTATATGTAATAAAAATGAATTAATCATTATCTATGTACAGTTAAGCCACTGAATAAATCAATTGTTTATTTTCATTGTAATTCATTTTCAGCCTGAGCTCGTTTCTGAACAGTTGTCACAAATGTACCTTGACCTTGAGTTGGAAGGATTATCCAAACAGCTGACTTTGGAGGAAGCATCATCCTCGTCTGAATCCAGTGGTGATGAAGCAATGGTAATATAAAATTGAATATACTATCAGGACAATTTACACTTACAAAATGCTCAATTTTCTACTTAAAATGAATAAATCATATACAAAAAAAAAAAAAAAAAAATGAAAATTAATTGGAAATGCAATGTAATGGTCAATCTACTAATTGTTTTAGGTGAGTTCCTGGCAGAAGAATAACATGGAATACGATAGAATGGTTATTCTGTTTGAAGAGGATGCACCACTTCCTTCTCCACTAGCTCAGTAAGGTTTTATTCATTTTTGTTGTTCTATTATTTATTTGACTTGCTTTTGTTCATTATTTTCTGTAACGAACCTTAGTAATTGTGCAAGACTTAAAAAATTTGACTCTCCCTCAAAATTTGAGCTTTAACTTGGGCTTAGCCTTATTATATCCGACTATATCAGTCTACCTTAACTTGGAGATAATTATTTAGTCTAACAACTTTATATGCCCATTTCATTAATTATTCTTCAAGTTACAAATGAAAGTACAAATTAAATATTTTTAGCTTTTAAAATTGAAAAATTTCTAGTGAGATTAATCACATAGTTTTTTATAGGGTTACATGGGGTGCAAAATGGAATACCCAATAAATAAAATTACTTTTACTCCTTTTTTTTGGCTGTATACAATTGGTTGTATAAAAAGTTGCAACTGCAAAAAGAAATAGACGATGCTGCTGGGAAACCAATTACTATGGGAGAGTTAAATGGAAGAGTAGGAAAAGATAAAGAAAGCTCCCCTAGAATTCTTGGAATACACAGAGAAGTAAACTTAAACGACAACGGCGAGAGGATTCTGAGTCTATGCACAGCGAATAACTTGGTTATTGGTAATAATATGTTCCCACACTGAGACACACATAAGTATACCAAAGAAGAGCCAGGTAGAGGAGAGAGATCAATAATTGATTATTTTATAGTTAAAAGTGACTATTTAAAAGATATCATTGATGTCAGAGTCAAAAGAGGATTTGAAATAGGCTCCGATCACTATCTCCTCAAAATGGATAAAATATGGAAGGAAGATACCCTGAATACTAGAAAAGAAGGCAAAATATCCTATAAGAGGAAAATATGCCCCTACAAGCTTAAAGACCCAGTAAAAGCGGCAGAATACCAAATTGAGGTGGAAAAAAGAAGTAGAGATCCGAAGTATCAATGGGATAGCGATGATATTGAACTTTGTTGGCAAAGTTTGAAAAGAATATACCTTGATTCTTCGACTGAGATCTGTAGTTCAATCAGAGTAGGTAACAGGAAACGCATATCTGCTTGGTGGGCGGAGGATATAAAAGAAGCAGTTAAAGAGAAGAAGATACTCTGGAAGCAATATCTCATGACCAATGACAGATCAAAGTATGAACTCTATAAAAATAAGAGGAAAGAGGTTAAAAGGACGGTAGCAATGCAAAAGAGGAAGAATTCGGAAGGAAGCTTGAAGAAGATGCCCAAGCAAACCAGAAGCTATTTTACAGAGTGCTAAAAAGCATGAGAAGGGAAAAACCAGCGTTACTTAAGTTCATCAAAGATAAGAAAGGAACTGTCCTCAGAAAAGAAAAGGAAATCATGGAAAGATGGAGAGAACATTTTATGGATTTACTTGAAGGCGAAGATGCACTCCCATCAGTAGAAGAGGACCACAATGAAGAAGGGGAAGAAGATGATTACATTTCAGAGGATGAACTCGAGGATGATATTTCTACAATGAAGCTTGGAAAGGCAGCAGGACAATACGATATAACCCCAGAAATGCTTAAATATATGGGAGAAAGAGGCAAGGAGATATTGCTACACCTCCTATATTTGTTTGGAAAAAGGAGAGGATCCAAAGGGACTGGGAAGTGGCAACTTTATTCCCTATATTCAAAAAAGGTGACAATAAAGAGTGTCGGAATCATCGGGGCATTTCTCTCTTAAGCATTCCTAGTAAAATATACTCCAAGATCTTGGAGAGAAGGCTAAGGCAAAAAGTGGACCCACAGCTCCAGGAGGAACAATATGGTTTTAGAGAAAGCATTAGCACACAAGATTTGATCTTCTTCATGAGACAGATCACAGAAAAAGTAATAGAAAAATGCAAGGAGTTAACCGTGTGCTTCGTAGACCTCACAAAAGCATTTGACAAAATAAAGAAAGAGGACATCCGCAAGGCTTTAACAGAGAGAGGCATTAACAAAGGACTAATGCTGGCAATAATGAGCCTCTACAGGAACACCCGAAATGTAGTGAGGACATCCAATTTTACTCCAAAGAGTTCACAACCAAACTTGGTATAAGACAGGGTTGCAGCTTGAGCCCACTTCTCTTTATTCTGATCCTTGATTCTGCTATATCTCAGGCCAAAGCCCGGATGAGAAGTTTCCATATGGGATTTAAATACTTGAATAAAGTTACCTACTTCTTGATGGCCTTTGCTGATGATATGGTAGTCCTTGCCAACAACGAAAAAGACCTAATATACAATATCAGGGTTCTTCAAGATGAACCAGAGAAGATCAATATGGAAATAAACCCTGGCAAAACAAAGGTTATGAGAATTGGCAGGATGCCTCACTGAAAAATGAGAGTCATAAGAATTGAGGACAAGCCCATCGAACAGGTGAGAAGCTTTAAATATCTGGGAGCACACTTTGATGAGAATGGAGTCATGGACAATGAAATCCGGGAGAGGGTCAACTCAGCTGGTAAATTGTTCCATGCACTAAATAAAAGGTTCCTGAATAAAAGAGAAGCATCCAAGGGCACAAAGTTGAGGGTATATAAATCTACTTTCTTCCCCATATTAACATACTCTTCGGAATCTTGGGCGTTGACCACCAAATATAAAAGTAGAATCTAGGCTTCAGAAATGAGATTCCTAAGGAAGACAGAGGGGAAAACAAGACGTGACCGAATTCGCAACTCAATCATTAGATCAAGCCTCGGAGTGGAGCCTGCAGAAAAAGTCATTGAAGAAAACAGTCTAAGATGTTTTGGACATGTTTTAAGAATGGAAAACAACAAACAGGCTGGCCAAGATGACATATGAGGCCAAGGTTGAAGGAAGAAGGTCCAGAGGAAGATGGTATTAAGGAATGCTTCGCAAATAGAAGTCTGCAATGGAACAGAAGAAGAGAAATGTTAGAGGATCGTACGGTGTGGTCCGGGCTGTACAGAAAAAACCTCACACTTCATGAGTGGTAGAGAGGATGGACTATGATGATGATGAAAAGTTAAAGACTTTGAAGAGGAAATATTAAAAGCAGGTTATGCCAAAATTGCTAAAGCCATTTTGTCACTAAAATTGATAGAAAAGCACACACATTTTAAACTATTGGACCCAGATTGGACTGATTTGCTAAATGAGATTAACAGTTACAAAACCCTAAAAAAAAATCTCCACTCAAGTGATAATTGTGATGCAAGCGCACAGAATAATCCGTGGCGGAAATTTGTGGTTTTTAGATTGGAGTGAGTGGGGTTTTTGAAATGTGTATAATATAACTAAAAAAAGTTTCTTTACAAAAATATTAACAATGCAATCAAGTTATTTATGGTTTTTTAATGTCGAGTATCTAGTTTTTTAAAATTATTCAATAAATATTTTTATGTTAACAGGGGTTACTAATTTGAAGAATTCCATCGCTTCTGCCTGATCTGGTAGAATTACATTAAATTTGTTTAAATAATTTTTGATGTAATTGTGTATTTTTAAGTATTGAATTAGCTTCCTTGTATACTCTTATGTTCCGACTTTACTGAGAGACAATCCTTTTAATGATGGCATCGAGATAACATATTGACAATCAAGAAATTTATAAGTGTTTTTCTGATAGCACAAAATTAAATTTGGTATTAAAATATGTTGTGCAATAACTTTCATGCTGGTTATTATCGCTCAATACAAAAAAAAGTTAATCAAAATGTACATTACCTTGTATAAATTAGATTTATGTTCTAGGCTACATATACCTCAATTAGTTTTTATTTTTTATGTATCTTTCTGTGATGTGTAATTGTCCTCACATTAACATGACATGTTCTTGGTTAAATGTTCAGGTGTATAGGCTAAAATAGTTTAAATTGCCGCAAGCACAATGTGTTTCTTTAAAATAAGACATATTAATTGAATTGAAACTTGTTTTCAAAGCACAACTGATTTGTATTTTTTGTATTACAAATCTTTCAATTGTATTCAATCAATCTGAAGTGAAATATTTCAGGAGTTTAATGTGTCCTATTGCACAAAAAAAAAAAAAACTTTGAATATAAGATACTCAAGTTTTCATAATTTAATTGAGGAAGAATTTTTTATTTGGTGTAAATATGATGAGTTTTGTAGCTTTGGTTCGCCATTTTTTTATTTATTTATAGTTTTCAATGTTTTTAATGAAATTTTTCCTGCCTCAATTATTTATCATAACTTAGAAATTGCTTTGTTAGTTCCTACTTGAACAATCAGGTTATTTCCAAAGAGGGCTAATATTAAATGTTTTGTTCACTAAGTTATTGATCTCCTATATCGCGGTGATTATTATTTTAGTAAGTTATGAGCTGAGAATCTATTCGAACATATTTCAATGTATATATATCGCTATAAGATATGGAATCCCTGTTGGCTTAGTATTCACTCAAAACAAATCTACATATGCATAACTAATTACTGGTTTTACAGTTGTACTTGTGTAAAAATGATAATTTTTTAATAGATTACTATCACTTCCTGAACGTTATAGCCAATCATCTTGTGCTGTAAATATATACATAACTATGTAATCCCAATAGTGAATTTCCAATTGTGCCTAATTCAGATTCCATGAGCTATTTATATAAATTATGTACTTAAAAGAGAAAATATATGCTTATATAATGTGTTACAATTTATTAATGTTTGAAAAAATGACTGACTTAATCTCAACCTAATACTACCTCTTGCTTCAATTCAATAGAAGTATTCTCTATACAACAATTGAAGGAAATAAAAGTGAATTGCATATTGAAAAGTGGGGCGACCTGTGGTCTAGTGGTTAGCGTAACAAACTACTAAACCCAAGATCGCGGGTTCGTAGCCCGGCAGGTGGCCCTAGGATTTTTTAAAGGGAGTAAAAAATCCTTAGTTACGCCGTCCTTCGGAAGGGACGTTAAACGGGGGTCCCGAGCCTGTACGATGTCAGGTACTCGTTAAAAATCCCTACCCTAATAAAACCTGGATAGGCAAAATTTAGAGCTCCCACTGTAGCATCGTCCGATTAGCCATAGCAGCATAAAGTGACGTTAAATGAACAAACAAACAAACATATTGAAAAGTAGTTAATTTATAAATATATTAATTAATATAAGGAGAAATATGGAGTAAGGAAATATCATGTGTGTGCAGATATTTTGGCTTAAGTCCTCGACCCTTATTACTTTAATTTTTAAATAATGATTTAATTATATTTAAATGTTAAGTGTTGGTTTGGTTTGGTATTTCCAAAATGCCTAGGTCAATACATGCATCGCTCTCAGCCATATGTACTTTATTCAGTTTATAGGACACTTTATTTCAGCCATTAAAAAAAGCAAGACACATTTTATTAATGCTTATGCTCATTACAAAAAAACCACTATCTCCTAGATCACGCACAACCGCCAGATTTCCCCCCCTTATTTTGGGTACCCACTTTATAGAGATTGGGTGAGCCCAAGGAGGCTCCTAGATCACATATGGTCCATCTGCGGCCGCTAACAGATTAAATAAAAGTCTTGCCAGAAGCGGGATCTTCAGCATGGCAACTTAGCGATCTACCACTGAGCCACTCCGCTCCCTGCTTATTACAATGGCTCAGGAAATTTAAAAATGATCAAGGTACCTTTTTCAAAGTCAAAACCCTAATTATCACTGCTTTAGTTAAAACTTCTCCAAACCAGCGGAAGTCATCAGTAACAATAATTTTAAATAATATGAAGTTACAGCAGTAATATTCCCAATAATTAATTACTTGCCTACATTTTATTTTATGTTAATTTGATATAATGATCCTCACTTATTTCCTTATATCAATTTTATCGTCCTTTATCTGTTTACTAATTTATTTATTTGTTCTCTCCTGTATTGGGTTGTCCAATATAACCCACACATATCAGAATCTAACATTGACTATAATTATTATTAATCAAAAGTTATTTATTTTATTATTTAATATTCTTTTTTTTCTTTAACGTTTTCTTCATGTTCACCGCAGCAAGTATTGCTTAAAAATTGTTATAAATTTTTTTTGGTATTTTTGTTTAAAAATACTTAACTCCATCAAACACTTTAGTATTTTAATCATCATTATTCTGCAGATAGAAAAACAACCCTGAAACATTAAGAAAGAAAATTCTAATAAAGAATATTGAAAGAACTGTCTTATCAAAATCACCCTATTAACCCTTTAACTGCTAGAGGCGATATCTGCCAGCGCAAGGGAACGTGCCCCCTGTGCTAAAGAGGATATATGCCGTCCTGCATCACACACGTCCTCAGTGCTAAAGACGATATATGCCGTCGCACTGCTTTTCTATCTATTTGCTAAAGCCGAGTATAGACGACACAACAATGTAATGTTGGTCTTTGTATAGACAAATGCTTTGAAGATTTTCAAACAAAATCAAATTATTAAGCAATAAGTTTTAGCATTGAAAAAAAAAGAACAATTTTTTTTTAAATTAAAAAAAAGTTTTAAATCCACCAGTGTCGGTCCACAGCCCGAATCAAAAAATAGGATGGAAACAATGAAATACATTAACATATAGTGGTAAAGGGGCGTAATGAAGGATAGAATGCAGGTAAAAAGTATGTAGCAGAGGCCGGTAGGTGGGTAGCCGTTTTCACTCGCAGCAGTTAAAGGGTTAATGGCATGCAAACAGTAAACAATCAAGATACCTCCGATACTGTTTTTGTATTCATAATAATAGATCCTATCTTCCTCAATGCACTTCCTTACCAAGTGTGAAAGAAATTAATATCAGACAACTTTGCATTAAAATTATAATGAATTAATAAATACAAAGCACATTCCATCAGTCAATATATATATGTGTAAAATATATGTATATATATACACCTTAAGTTATAATAAAAAATATATTATTTTACAATACAAAATCTTTCCACACTATAAACTAAATATGATACTCTATAAGAATTATTGAACATATTGATTTCATAAATGAATATAAAATTAGAAAAAAAAATACATCATTATCACTTTGCCTAAATCAACTAGGCAGTGTTTTGTTAATGTGAAAGAAACAATTTGTGTAAAGCAATTCCCACCTTAATGCCTTAAAAATTATTTTGATTACAAACTCACTCGTTGGCAAAGAATCAGATGAGAATAACTCCACATGATTCTCGTCTAACAGAAGTACAGCACAATGAAAGGTACAACCAGAAATCTCAACTCTTTTTAAAATAATAACAACAAATTAATATATTTTTTTCTAAATATACATCATAAGTGATGACATTTTTCATTAAAAATTTTACAGTTGAGCATTAATACAATATCTTGAGACAGAATGGATTACCTCATTTTACAATTTGGTATATCTTTTTTTTTTTTTAATATATGAGCAGGTACTTTCCAAAATTCTTGAATGGAAGTTGAAGAGATCAAAGGAAAAATAATATAAATTAAAATTTATTAAATGCATCCTTAGAAATAACTAATAAATATTTCAATTATATATAATTATATTTATAATATAAAATATTATTTACAAAGTTATATAAAAACTAAATTACTAGGGGAAAATAAAACTATGTATTGTTATAAATAATATGTAAGAAAAGAGCTTATTGGCAGTGAATAATTATTAAATTTAAAGCAACTTTCCAACCATAGAATGCAACATAACAAAAGATAATTTTTTTTTTATTGCACTGGTACTACACAATCTCGTATTACCAGAAAAACCTACACTTTAAACTAACCGACAATAATAACCTATTCAACAATGAAACAGAATTTAAATGAGTTAGTTATACCATGTTGTTTCACTAAGCAGTAAATAAATATACAATTGCAACTTCAATCTTATATACAAAAATTCAGTAGGAATATTTTATTTTCCTTAAAAAAAAAAACTTATATTTTCATTAATGTAAAAGTTAAATTCATGATTCGATCTAGAAACTTTTTTACGATTGTATGTAAATGAAAGAAGGCTTTATAATGCCGTTTTCTTTTTCCCCATCCATAAAAATAATATTTCTAAGAAAATCATTTGTAATTATAAACCGCATGGCAATGAGGATTCTACAGAGTAAAGAATATAAATATTCATTATATCAGAAGAAATGTCAGTTTAATTTATGAATTCAATAATGATTTATAAATTTAGACACTAATAATTAGAGCAAAACAATAATTTTAAAAGGTAATTAATTTAAACTAACTCTACCAACCAATTTCAATCTTGGTTATGGTTTAGAAATTGAAGTTCTTTAATTACCTTCTCTAACGACTGGATTAATAAATGGGATAATGGTCATTAAAGAAATTTGATTGAATGATAAAATTACATGATAAATTATATTGCTTCAATGATAAAATAACACACCGCTTTTCTTTCTTGGTTGGTACCGATCAAACAGGGGAGCTAATTATAGCTCTAAAGAGTATATATATATAAGCATATGTAATATATAATAAATATTTATTTAATAAACCTCAAGATCTGGTAAAAACTTATATAATTAACAGTTGAGACAAAAAAAAAAAATGAACAATCAATAAATGAACTCCAAAATTAATTTTAATTGTTGAAATTTAAAAATAAGTTACTAGGGGATGCTTCTTCGGTCAAATTCAATTTTTTACATCCCATTCTTATGCCAGAAATTTCTTTTAAATAATAGGAGAAACAAAATAAAAGCTAATATAGGTTGGAAACGGCCTCAATATCCTTCAATTGTTTAACAATCAAATTCTAATCGAACCTTTCCAAGATTAATGATCTCCAATTAACGTAGATTACTTTATTTTAATTTGTGATTGGTATTAAAATACATTTTGTTTGTTATGTATGTCTGTGAAATTTAAGTTTTAATAATTCAGTTCTGATTTAACGGTAAATTTTTAAATTATTCAGTTCGGTTTTTAATAATTGCATATAAAAACTATTAACACGTGTGATGTGAACAGACACACAAAGAATAAAAGAAATGAGATGACTTAACAGGTGTAATGAAGCTATCATTGTGTATTGGCGAGTTCACTGAAATTCTTTAAATAATTGAACTTGACTTCTAATTAACAAAAAAGTATCCATTTGGAACTTTTTAAAAACCTGCTTCGGAACTTAGGATGGGACAGAAAAACCAAACAATTTTTTAGTTGAAAAAATAAAGTAAAAAGAACTCTGAAGGTAAAAAATAAAAAAAAGGCCAATATTTCTGTCCCACCTTTAAAAAAAATTAGCGGGTGCACATGCATTGGTGTAAAAATCCAATTTCAAATTTGTTTTAATTGTAATAGCTTTTATAATTACAAGAACTGAGATCAAAATTCAATTACATTCTAAACAAAATGAATATTGTCCTTAGCGAAATTTTCTGTATGGCTTTAAAGAATAATATATGATAAATTCTTGTTGGTAATCAATAAGATGGAATTGTACTCATATATTTTTATGCTTCTATTCTGATTTCTTAATAACAGATGATCTTAAATTTGTACAAAAAATATTATTGCTTTCTTCAGAAATTTCTAATATCGATTATAAATATTTAAATCCAAAAAGCACAAATGTACATATAAATAGAATAAAATATCCATTCTCTGGCCAAACAAGAAAAAATACACTCCAGTCTTAACGTTGAAATAGAAAAAATATAAATATGGATTAAATACGAGGGCATTGAAAATTCAGTCAATAGTAAAAAATCAGAAAGTAGATGTCTTCAATTAACGAATCCATGTAACCAGCAATAAATGCTATTTATTACATTTCAAAATGTTCAGCATTAAAAAAAAAAAATTTAAATGTAGTTCATTAAATTTTTGTATCTATTATTATTTTGTTTAAAGTGATGAAAGCTTGAAATTCCCAATTTTATCATTAGTTACATAAATCACGGCCTATTTGGCTGGGGCTATATTTTTATAATATCTTCAATATGTTGGTGTAAAAATAAAAATCATAAGCGGAAATTAATCCTGAAGCTAGCACAATAGCTAATGATGGCAAGATATTGATTGCAGTAAATAAGAAATTCCATCATTTTAATAATCCAATAATAATTAAAACTCATAAAGCAATTAAGAACTCAATTTCTTTTCTTCTTTTTTCAAACTTAAAACCCCATTTACAAAACCTCAACATAAAATCCTCATTAAATACAATATTATATAAAAAGATGAAAAATAAACAGCTGTCTCTCTGATACAGAGTAATATGTACACGGCCCAACGCAGGCAGAATGTACTCGCTACCACCTGCATTACCATCTATACAAATGTATATAAATATCGTTAAATAAAATCAATAAGAAATATTTTTCTTAATATTAACACCAAAAGCCTGTTTTTGAACAAAAAAATACAGACTTTTAAGAAATAAAATGCCAAAACTAGCTTAATAAAATAAAAACTAGTAAATGATAATGCAATGTTAAATTAATATTAATTCTGAATCTACTTTGACTTATATGTCGAAATGCTCTAAAGTGCTTCGTTGTCTGATTGAAGCTTTTTTTATAGTATTAAATAAATTAAAATCTATTAAGTCTAAAAATGCAGTTCCAAGAATAAAAAAAATATTGAAGATTTAGTCGATAACTCTTGTAAACTTGTATTTGGTTATCAAAGAGAGACAACATAGAACTTAAGTTCAGTAACTAATAAAGCACTGAAGAAGCATTTCAAAAAATTATTACTAACAAAATGGTATCAATATAAGAATTTCAGAAGAACGAGAGATAATCATAAGTTTTAAGAAAAGGTCAGTAGGCGGCATCAAAACGGTCCTACCTTTTTCAGATTTCATAACTTACATAAAACTATACACGACATATGAGTTAATGACAGAAGAAACAAAATCCGTTTGTCCTAATTGGTGAAAACCCTTCTCTCATTAATAGTCTTGGATAACAGATAGCGTTCATTTTAAGTGTGCTGAGAGTCGTGCTTTGTGCGCATCGCGTCGATCCGCGCACAGATCTTCAGCGCAGGCCCCAGCTTCATCGACATGGCTGACATGAGGTGATCCTCCTTCAGAAGCAGTAGAGCTTGACCATCGATCTCCTGAGAGGCAAAGTCCTCAACATATTCCCTGCATCCTGGTAAATTCTTGATGAACTCACACACTTCTTCAACCTGAAAAGTGTGAATAATCACAATAGTAATTTCCTCTAATTGTAAATTTGCTGAAAATAATGAACTAAGACATACCCCCCAATTGGTAGGATCTCCGGAGACATTGGAAGAACGAGTGTCGTTATTTTCCGGGGCTGAATTTGATGAATCATTCGTGTCAGTATTAGTATCCTGATGAATCAATTAATAATTATTAATAAAAATAAAAGGTATAAAACAACTACTATATGAGAAAGAACTGAACTAAAACAACGCCTTACCCAGTCTTTCTTCTCGTTTTCTTCTTCCTTTAAGGCAAGTTTGGCTTCTTCTGATTTTACCTTTTTGTTTACCTGATTAGCTCTGTTGGATAAATTATTATATTAATTAAAAAAACAAAATGGACGAAGTCAGGCAAAACTTACATTTATGATAACATTATAAAACATGACATTGAGGATGAAGTATCCTCAATGATATCTAAGTAAGTTATTAAAGCATTTTTGCGAGATGAAAATAATATATTAAAAAATTTTAAAGTTAATTTACTGTACAGATTACCTTTCATAAGCTATAACTGATCTAATATTGATAAAACATAAAACAATAGAACTTCTTAATCATTAAAAACCTGATAACAACATACCTCTTGACACACTGAGCAGAACAAAATTTCTTCCCTTTCCTAAATTTTTCCCGGAAATCAATTATTCCACACATTTCACACTTGGCCTTTTTACCATCATTTTCTTCTTTTTCCTTCAATTTCTTAACTAAAATTGAAAAAAAAAAATATAATAATACAAAAATATAGTACATAAAACTGCTACAGTTTAAAATTACTTATAATAAGAAAGAAACATGACAATGAAAAGTTCAGTCCCCGGATAAAGAGATGGACGGAGACAATTGATAAGGTAATAGAAGTTGGATGAGATTTTATATAAATAAAATTAAGTTGTTTCGCCTGAGGGTAGGATTTCTAAATACATTATAGAGAGACCAGGGCCAGCAATTGGCCTTTATTTATTGAGATTGATTGTTGATTATTGCTTGTATTTTGAAGAAGTAGGGAGCGTAAATCCTGGATCAAATCCCGCTGCAAGCCATGACTTTTATTTCGTCTGTTTGCAGCGGGAGATGGATCATATAGGATCTAGGACCCTCCTGGGGCCCACCCAGCCTCTATAAAATATTATAAAAATAGGGTACCCAAAAGAAGGGGGAAAAATCTGGCGGTTGAGCGTGACCTAGGACAAGTCACCTCCTTGCAGAACCGTTGTCCATGAAACAGTACAATCTCTACCATTTACTGAACCCCAGACCTGTTCCCGGGTTGTTGTGGTGCAGTTTTTTTTTTGTATTTTTTTGAAGAATTAAATAAAAACTTGAAACTAATGTATCATATCATTGCATAATATTAGCTCATACAAAAAGTATGAGTTAATATATGATCTTAACTACTACTACTAATATATGATGTTACATACCAAGATCATATAAGATAAATACGCTCAAGAAATGGCTATTTGGGATTTCATTTCATTTATTGCAGGTTCAAGGTGCTCAAAGGATTTTGAAAAATTTTCAGTCATACCAACAACAGTTGTGTGTAGGCCTAAACGTTCTAATCTCATATATTTAATACAAAAATAACAAATACGGCTAACAATAATAGTAGCAAAATACTTTATCCAGATAGCATCTGAAGTAAAAAGTATTATAATCAGTAAAACCCTGTTATTTTTTTCTAATACAAGGCTTTATCCATTCATTCACTTTATCCAGATACAGACGAGTCTATACAGTTTTTTTTTTGTTTTTTTTTAAGCCAAATTGACACTTCAGATGTTTTTATGTACGGTACCAACAAGTCAGCTAGAGTATGGAAAGTTTAGTACTTTATTATATTGTACAAAACTAAATGTGTAATCGTCTCCTGCCCGTCATATTTATTTAATCAATCACAGGTTAATATTCTATGTAGTATGCATAGACTACATAGAATGTTCTTCATGAAATAGAATGTCTACATGCATAGACAACTATGTTAATGCATGCCACATTAACATAGTAATTTTTATTGCCTTTTACATAAAAAAATACAATAATTCATTTCAATAAAACAATGTAGATAGCATTATTATAGTAATATGTTACTTACTATAATTACCAATATTATCAATAAAAATATGAATCCACTATTCTGGCCTTTTCTGTATACTTCAACACTACCAATTCCAATGTAGGGCCAGATTAGTGAGATTCTACTGTATACTTAAAATTTATAGCATCTTTTTTATCTCAAGTTAATAAGATAAGATAGGATAATAAAAAAAACTTACGTGGAGGTTCTTCTGAAGTATCCATCGCAGGTCTAACATGAGCGGTTAGGTCTGGCGCCACCACCTGGTTCCTATTGATAGGGAACGGTTCAGAAGCTGCTTCAACATAAAAGATACTTTATATAAATCATCTTAATGGATAGATCAGATAAAAATAAATATTTATCATTTAAAAACTTTAAAATATATTTCAAGAACAGAACTATTACTTCAAACAATAAACAAAATAGTGGAACTTTGTAAGATGCATTCAAATCAACAAAAAAATAAGTATAATAAAAAAAATAAAAGATAATTTACCAATAACACAGATGACCTGTATCTACTTTCTGACAATTTCATTGCTAAATGAAACAGTAAAAAAATGCCTTTATTGATACAAAAGTATCAGCAAATTAAGATTAAAAACAATTTTGTCTAAAAATTTCTTTTTTTAATTTTTGTCTTTTCCTATGTTTTTAAATGAAGAATTTCATATCAATAAATATTTCTGTTTCTCTATCGACCAGAATGAAGGGAAATCATTCTGTTTTGTTTTGTTTCTGAGAAGGAGGAAACAATTCAAAAGAAATAAAATTGTTCTTCAAACAATCTCTTTTAATTATCTACTTCACTTCTCATCTTTAGTCATAATATGGGAGCCTCATCATTCGTTATAATACCCTCATGATTATCATAGCTCACTTGGCGCCTCTCGACCATCAAATGTTTAGATATCAAGCAAAGAAGCCATTAATATAACAGTCGATTCTTCTATAGGCAATATCAAATTCTGATGATGTTATTTAGATCAATAAAAAACACTCCCTCATGCCATTGCAACTTCATCATTGGAATCATTCAGCACAAAATATTCTAATAAGTCTTCTTTATCATGGATATGAACGACTGTCTTGCCATTCATTATTGCACATAACAGATATGTCTTCTCAAGACAATTTTATCTTCTATCACAGACAGGGTACATAATAATCTTGACAGTTAACCTCAATAATTATTGCGTAGAAATCATGACAGTTGACTTTGAAGTTGGAGTAACAAATTCAGTTCCAACTGTGCTAAACAATCATGCTACCACCATTGAACCTTGCATCCATTTTTAGCGAAAGAATGTAACTGCCAAAATGGTACAGGGCTAAAATACAAATAACTTTATTAAAATCGAGTGATAAAAAACAAACATTTATCACAAACAAGTACAGTGGAACTTCTCTAAAACGGGCATGATTGGCAGGGAATGAAATCTTTCCGTTACTAGAAGTGCCACTTATGAAAAAGTAAGGATTTAAAATACAAATGTCTAAAGTATTCATCGGATAAAAAATGAAAAAGTAAAAAAGAAGTAAAACCTGGAAGACGGGACAAAGTAGCTTGATGATGACAAGGAGTTGATATTTCTCTATAAGTTCAATTTTTTCTCCTCAATATCATGTTTTGATTTTTTATTGGGTATATTTTCAATCAATGATGAAATGAAACTTGCTTGACTAACATCTTATCGGCTCTCGTCACACTAACAACCTCTAGTGATTCAAACTGAGCATGATATATTATTTTATTTTTGTAATCTTGCATATTATATTAATATTAAGTAATACATCAATTTTTACTCTTTCAAAATACATTGATGTATTCTGGTCGATATTACCTTCCAATTGGTGATTATCATAGATTCAATATCGATATGGAAAGATTGAAGATTTAACAACCGATCCTTATCACTAGTACATGCCTACAAGGTTGGAGGAGGTTATAAAACAGATCTAATGATGAGTTGATTAGAAAAAAAAACAGTGAAACTCCGCCTCAGTCATTTTACAAAATAAACTCAAACTTTTTTTTCAAACTGTTTCACTTTAGCTAAAAATCATATCTTGTTGAAGAAAATATGTCCTCACTTTTGTCATAGAAATAAATTTCTGTATGTTTAATAGAAGGCCTGGTTAATAGAAATTAATGTATGATAAAAAGTAAATTGTATGACACCAGGGAAAATAAAACTGTCCGCTTTTGAGAGATATCTGTATAAAAAGAGTTAATCATTGAGGGAAGTTCCACTGTACTTAATATTAATAAGTGATTACTAATAGCAAATGATTATTCATTATCAGTAATATTTGAACCACTTTAGTGCCAATCAAAGTAACCTAGCAAGAACAAAAAATATATATTTCATTTGTATTGTTCTTATTTGAATAATTTAATGTATATTTGTAAGATTAATAATATACACATATATACTTGATAATGATCACTGTTGTATGAACTTAAATATTTTGTTGGCACTAAAAGGGCGATAAAACAAAATATATTATACCGTAAAATCCAACTTTGAGGTCACCGCAAGCTAATATGAAAAGTTTTTATCTACCTATCAACTAATCGGAGTATTATCATAAATAGAATGTTAAAAAGTTGGCACAGGATAAAGCTTCAATTAAGCATCTTCAAAGACAAAACTAATACTTTACAGATTCTTTAAAGTGATTATCCAACGATATTTACAGAATAACTTCAATGAATACTTAATATTTTTACAAGAAAAAAAAATAATATAATAGTCAATTCAAAGTTCAGCACTTACATTCCTGAATAACGTATCCTTCGATGACGTGAGTCAGAACCTGAGGTTTCACCATCGCTTTAGGCGGACCAGACTTTTCTTCAACTGCGACAATTTGTTCCTCCTCTACTTCTAATTTGTCTAAAATATCACAATTTATTTATTTGAAAGGATACATGCATGTACAAATAGCAAAACTATCAATTTTATTTTTATTAAAAAAACATATAAACAAAGTTATTAATATAAAAAAAATGAAAACTAATGGGAATATAATTTTTAAATATTTTTATTTTGAAGAGAATAGATTTGTCCGAAAAGATTAATTTGATAATTTAAAAATTATAACAATTAATATAAATAAATAAAATAAAATAATAGGAATATAATTTGTAATTATTAAGTAAACATTTTTCTTTCTGTTTTTGGTTTAGTTTCAATGGTGCTAAATACTGGATATTTATTATTGAAAGCTAGGCATATGAATGAACGATACAAAAAAACAGTTAATTTAATGAATATTTTAATAAAATACAAGATTTTAATATTAATTTCAAAACAAAACTGTGTTGTGATTCAAATGATAAATGTTAAAAACTAATGTAATGACTTTTAGACAATTTTTAAAAAAATATATAATGTTATTGATAACACCACCAAGGAATGTAGATCTGATATATTTTAATATAGATAAAAAATATTGATAAAGTAATCACCTGTATCCATGACAACTGGAATTGCCTCAGCTGCTTCTTGCATAAGGGCAGTAGCTTCCTGATATCAAATAATTAAGAACAAAAATTAATAAATTAAAATGTTATTTATTAAATCACAACCATGAGCAAACAACAAATAAACAATCTATCCCATAGATACAAGTATATACGAAGGTTATAAACTTGAAGGCACCTTCAGGCTTGAATTAGCATATTTAGGAGGCAGGCGATAAGGATATTTCAAGGACGAATTAAACAGAATGCTCAATGATAAAATGATATGAAACCTATAGATACCGAAACACAATAGGCAATGGAATAAATTCAAATAGAAAAATTAGAATTAAAAATAATAATGCAAGTAGGAAAATTCTATAAAAAAATAAGGTTTTGATAATGGGCAATTTATCGGGAAAGACAGGATAAATCACGAGATGTCTAGTCATATTTTCTTTTTGTTTGACTATAAACAAAAAAGAGTTACGTCTGAGAATTTTTTTTTTAATGCTTGCAAACAGAATTTAAAATAGTTATTGACTCACGAGTACAGGCTTCTCTGTAGTGAGAGACGGCTGGTCGACTGTTGTAATTGTAGACACCTGTTCTTTCGGCGACTGAGCGGCAGCGGGGACAGTAATACCTTAACAACAAATATAATATGGTCAGAAGAGAAGTTTGTGAAACGGTTCATTTTCAAATCAACACCACAAAAGAAGTAAAACTTACTCATGAGGGGAGGAGGCTTGGGCTGCAGAACCTGCTGCGACGCCTGGATCTGCAGGACCTTATCCTGGCCCGTCGACGGCTGGACCATCTGCTGCGGCATCAAGGTACCCTGGCTGGTGATGATCATCCTGAAACAGTAATGTTATCGTCCAAATCGACATACAGCATCATCTCTGAACAATTTAGCCAGTTTTAACTTGGCAGTTATTTTAATATTTATAAACAAAATAATAAAAATAATAAAGAAAAAAATTATAAATTACTAAACATAAAAAGTTGTTTGAAATTAATTTAGCTTCTACTCTTTTACCACCAACCCATAATTAGTTTAATTTCATTTTTTTCATCATTTATATTTGAACAAGTCACTTCTACTTTAGTTTTAGTTTTTTCAAAAGTGTAATCAATACATACGTTTATATTTAATTTAAAATACTTAGGTCAGTTTGTTTTATGTCTAGTGATTATCAGAAACTTGCATTTTTTTTTTAAGTCCTGTTTTAAACATATGTATTTTCTCTTACAATGATCCCATGTACAATATAATTTGGAAGAAGAATTATGGGAGACTTCACAATTGCTCTACAAACATCGTGGGAAAGTAAACTATACAAGAGAACAGTGTTGCTGATAAGAAAATCAAGAAACCCCAACCTCCACAGAAAGAAACAACTGTCAGTCTCGGCAAAACAAGTAGGAAAAAGAAACCATAACGACTAATATTATACTGTCACAGAAATTTGACGAGTCCTATTTCAAAGAATACAATTGAGTGAGACAATTAAGGATAAATATAATAAAAATATTCTCACTTGGGATGTTGTGGCGAGATTGGTTTCGTTTGATTCTGGGCATCGAGTTTCTGTATAGGAACACTCGCTTTCGTGAAAACTGTCTTTGCCCTCATTTTATTCTGAAAAAAGCAAATTTGTTAAAATATAACAGAGATAAATTTTGTTCTTTGAAAAAAAAACACTGATTAAACAAAATAATGAACGATTTTAATAAAACATAAATTTAATCGTTAACTTTTATTAAATATTGATAAAACCAACCTGTTGTTTTTGAACAATCTGAGCAGATACGGGGGCGACACTGGCCGGCCTGATGGGGGCTGCGACCGACGGCAAGATGGAAAGTGTCCTTGAAACCTGCACTTGAGGAGAACCACCTTTCATATCGTTGCTAGCCTTCGACATGTTAACATTCTCTGTAAAAATATCAAAAAATTTGTATTAGTAAAAGTATCAGAAAATTAAGAAAGAAAATTCAGGAATAGTTACAAAAGAATAAATATTTAAAAACAAAAACCTGATAAATATAATAACTTAAATAAACACGGTTATAATTATTTAAAGAAAAAACAAAAATACAATTTTGAGATTCCAATCATTGGAGACTAACCTTGGTAATAAGGATATCAGGAAAATTAGGAAAGAAGAAAAGATAAGAAACAGAAATAGACAAAGAATTTTACATAGTTTTTGTGAACTTGGAATGATCAATTTGATATTACTAGAAATCATAAATGTCCAAGATTTTTATATAAATAGCATCTAAAATATTTTTGTTCACAAATGTCATTTGTTTTTTTCAGTTTTTTTTTAATTTAAATTAAGGTAAATTTATTCTAATGGTGGTGCTTTAAGAAACAAGTAACAAGAAATGGTAAATTTAAGGACTCATATAAAAACAAAACAGTCAATAAAATTATGAGTAATGCATCATTATGGAATATGTGGAAAGTATTAATTTTAATATTTTTATATTTATTTTTTATGGGGTATCATTATGAAATGTAAATATGAAAAAGAAATTATTCTCATTTCTAACCATTGATTCACAGACAGCAGATTTAAAACTGATTAATATAATATTGTTAAGAAAAGAGACTCACGAGATACTTGCTGCTGCTGCTGTTGCTGCTGCGGCGGCGGGCTCTGGATAAACATCTGCTGTTCCTGGTGAGGCCCACGGATGAAAATGGGGTTCTGGGCGGTGATCACCTGCAATAAAAAATATAGAACTTTAAAACAACTAGGCAGGGAATAAAGAATTATTTTAATAAACAATAAAAAAACCTGATTAGAGAGATGGATGTTAAGACAAGTCTCTTATCCCTAAATTATGAATGTACTTACTTATATATCTTCCTAAACACAATGTTAGGATATTAAAATTTGATGTTTCAAATATATATTACGAATATATGATTAAGGCTTGAATAGAAAAACTAAAAAAAACAAAAAAAAACAAGTCTCTAAAACAACAGGAAACAAAAAGTATTTCAGTTTTCTGTTGTTTTAGAGATGTTTTTATTGTTTGGATTTTTACAATTTGTGTGTTGATATCTATTTCAAGTCTCTTTGTATTACTTTTATTACTATCTTATATGTGAGCTTTTTATGCGATCATCACCGGTCTCATTTACACAAGTTGGAGAAGTTTTTAAAACTCTGCAATGGAATCGAGGTTGGCATGCTTGGACTATTTGATTTGGAAAACTTTGAACTCTGCATTTTGGGAACATTTAACTTTTTTTAGAGTATATAGTTCTAAAAAAAATATCATTGATGTGGCATTAAAAAAACCAAGAGCAAATGCAGATGCAAACTAGAGTTTCCATAAAAAAAAAGTGGATAGTTGTCAAAGCCATCCAAGCAACCAAGCTCTCTGCTAAATATATTAATAATAACCTTTATTTGTTCATAAACTATAATAAACATAACAAAACATTCTATTTTTTTCCTATACCTATTATAAACAAAATCAACCTTTAGTTAAGGTTTGCTTAATATATTATCCATGATAAATAAAATATATAGTATATCGTATGAAATTTAATACCTGTGGATGATGAGGAGAGGTCGCCCACACCTGAGGCAGTTGGGCAGGGTTGAACTGCCATGGCAACTGAACTCCATTACTGGTTGCAGTAACGCCACGGTTTTGGCATGCTGTTACATACTGTTTGAACATAATAAAATTATTAATAATAAGATATTACACAATCAATACATTAATTAAATTAACTAAAATCTTAAAAACAGAAATATACTTTTCAAAAATATTGGAAAATGAATAGAACTAACCTAGTAATAACTTCATAATCTTATTCACTTCTAATTTAAAAAATATTGATTAATTATAAATTATACTCTATTGGTTATAGTATTTTTAAAATTGAAGTATTTCATTTCTGAGCATTGAGAGAGATACCTTTTGTAAATCTTGTTGCTTTTGCTGCGAATGTGGTAAAATGGACGGTTGTGAACTGATCACGCCGAGCTGGCCTATGACGAGGGTTTGGTTCGTTGTCGTAGGAATAGTCGCATAGCTCGGAAATGATGCTGAACAAAGATTCCAACAGTTAATATTCATTAAGAGAATTTTTAAGTTTGAAATATCCAAAAGAACTCAAATTTAAGTTTAAAATGCCCTAAAAGAATTCACCTTGTTGTGTTCCAATAACTGGTTTACCGAGGACATGGGAAGTTATCTGGTTTGATTGAAATGGTTTACCGGCAGTGATAACCTGAAAATTAATAGTATTTACAAAAACATTCATGTATTTCAAGATTCCTTCAAATAATAAGTTATGCAAAATGCTCTCAATTTGCAGCCATGGTTTAAAAAATCCAAAACTTCATCAAACATAAAATTAATAAATTTGATGATGAATACAAGGAAACAGTTAAAACATGTTGATCCTAACAGCTATAGAACATAATTTTGACAAGTTATAAACTAAGAAAACAGAAACAATTCAAATGGAGATTAAGAAAGGTAGAGAGTAGTGAATATAAAATATAAAAGGCTATGCGTTTTCAAGTTTTAAAAACAATTCAGTAATTGTAACTGCTCACAACTCATTACAAATGAAATATTAGGCAATTGTAGTTTTTTCTTACTTTCCCGAACCATCAAATTTGTAAGTACTATGGAATCCAATGGAATCGACTTGGAAAACATCTCATTGAATTCATGCCAGACTAACTTTCTTTACATTATTTGATACTATTTGGCGCACATTAATATTTTTATCTTTTTTTTCTTATTTTATAATTTCACAGCCTCAGAATAAAGAGAAAAGAAAGAAGGCATCATCAAACTGAAAGTTTTAAGTGAGAAAGAAATAGTTGACTGTGGGTACTATAATAGGATGTTGATAGTTGGGGGTGCAGCCAAGAAAACACGCAAAAATAGGTGAAACTATTTTATTTTAACTATTTTATTTTTCTTTAACCAAATTTCTGGACTTGCCATGGGAAATCCCCTCGCTCCTGACCTCTCCAATATTGTCTTAAACGATCTTCTGGATTCCATTCTACCCCAATTCCTTAACGATGTTATCTTCATTAAGAAATATGTGGACGATCTCCTCCTTATCCTAAATCCCACTATTATTCCTGAATTATTATCATCTTTTAACTCATACCATCCCCACCTCCATTTCACAGTGGAACTTGAATCCAATAAATCATTACCATTCCTTGACCTCCGTATCATTAGAAATCCTGACCACACCTTATCCACAGATTGGTATACCAAACCCACCTATTCTGGCAGACTCCTCAATTATTACTCCCAACATCCGCACCACCAAAAAATAAACGTCGCCAAAAATATTATCCGCCGTGGCCTATCCCTCTCTGACCCTTGCTTCCATAAAACTAACATCCACCGCATCCAAAATATACTTTTAAAAAACAATTTTCCTCTCCATATTATTAATAAACTCATCCAAGACTATAAAAAACCCCCCAACCCCACCTTGTCTCCACACCCTCCCTCTAACCCAGTATACAGATCCTTGCCATATATACCCTCCCTCTCAAATAATATTCAAAAATCCTTACGTTCCTCTATCCCCAACTTACGTTTAGCATTCAAATCCCATAACAAACTTTCCAAAATCTATACCCGTGTTAAAGATCCCATTCCCGTTATACAACGCTCACAAGTTGTCTACCGTATCCCTTGCTCCACTCCCAATTGCAACTCTTCCTACATCGGCGAAACTAAAAACTTACTTAAAGATCGTATTTCCCAACATAAATATTCCATTTCATCCAATAACCCAACCGCTTCCAAACTCTCTGACCATGCCCTATCTTTAAACCACTTTTTCAACTTCGATAATACGTCTATCCTATCTTCCTTTCCCAACTATGAAAAACGCATTCTCTCGGAAACCATCCACATCAATTTAGATTCCTCCACCGTCAACCTTAAGTCCGATTCACATCACCTATCCTCAATTTATTCCCAAATTTTTAATTTACTAAAAACTCCTTAATTTTCAAATCATATTTTATTTCTCTCCGTTTTACGGTCCGTTTCTGTCTATTTTTTCTTTTCTAGTATTTTATTTCTTTACCCCCCTTTTTTTCCTTTAACTTTATTTTTTATTTATTTTTCACATTTTTTTACGCGTCCCCATATTTCCCCATATTGCCCTTTCCCTACTTTTTTATTTTTTCATTTTTATTTTTTTGAATTTTTTCGCTACTTTGACCTTTGACCGACAGAGATCGCGGCCAGCGCTTCCGTCGTTTAACGGTTTTATCCGCGTCAGTTACTCGCTGTCCGAGCTGCCACTCCTATCGGGTTCGTACAGTCTCATATTATTTATATCTTCTCTTCATCTTTCTCCATCTCCTTCCTTCACACCTATTTCTCCCATCATCACTTTTAGCATCCATCATAGTTTTAATTAAATAGTTTTAATTTAAGAGTTCATGTTCACAGAACATCATTATTTTTTATAATATATCTCTATTCACTTACTGATATCTTATATCTCTCATGTATTGTTCCTTGTATTCTTTCATCTTTATTTATATAACTTCATACCATGTATACCTCTATATAATATATGTATACCTGGATACAACATCTGTTATATAATGTATAGTGTATACCTTTATATTACATTTATACCTTTACATAACTTCTGATACTTATATTTTTAAAATTTTATTTATATTTCACTTCCCGGCCCGTCATACATTAGATTCCTTTTCTTTACGTTCTATAATATATTCTTCTCGATGTATTATTAGGTATCATATTTTTAATTCATGTTCTCTCATTGCACTTATGATACTCCCCATGAGTCTATTTTCATACTATTGTTTTCTTTGCAATACATTTCTATCTTTATTATACTAAATTGTCCATACTCATTATATTCATATCTTTTTCATTTTATTTTTTTTCTGTTTAACCTCATTGCTCTCTTTGTACTTTGTTTTGCATTATCACCTTTCTATCCATCTACCATGTAATCATCTTTATTCATATACCTATATACATTATTATATATATATATTATGTATATATATATTCATATACCTTCATATATCCTTTCATTATATATCATTCTTTTTTATATCTCTACATTTTGTCTAATTTTTCTGTACCTCTTTTTATGTATTTTTACAGTCTATTCTGTTTTTGTCTGTTTTCTCATAGCCCTGAAGATGACCTACATAGTAGGTCGAAACGTCGGCACTTAAAATAAAATAGTTTCACCTATTTTTGCGTGTTTTCTTGACTGCACCCCCAACTATCAACATCCTATGAAAGTTTTAACTTTATTTAATCTCCTCCTTTTAAAGCACTAAATGGTGAGAGGGTCCCATTGATATAGATGATACAGGAATCTTTCTCCCGGCCACTTACGTCCTCCTCTGGCCCAACATCTTCTGCCAAAGGCTACGTGGATTGTCCTGCCTCATCTCTTTTTTTTTTTTTCTCATTCTCTGTCCACCTTTGATCCATATACGACTGTCGACACTGTTATCTGCCTGGCTTAACTATCTCATTTGATTACCTTTGATATTCTTCCGACTTAAGTCACGGATTTTGACATTATAGATCAAAATTCAATACCTTCTGACCTATCTCACCACTCTTATTGAATACCGAGTTACCATGGTTTGAAGTTTGTGCTTTGTAGCAAGCACCCACGATTCACTTGAATAGGTAAGAAGGTATTATTTTAACATTTCTTTCTTTTTGTTATTTTGAATTTTTTTTTAAATATTACTGATGAAACCTTTATTGAGAGAAATAAAACACGTGTAGGTTATTATTTCATTTCTGTCTCCATCCATTGAGGTATATTTTCTAAAATGAGGACCCAGGCATTAGAAAGTTATATTTACTCCAAGTTTCATTATTTTTGCAATTAAATCACCTAATTGGTTACTACAGAAGTAGTATCCTCCACTAACAGTACATTAAGCTCACTTTATACACTACAAATTAACAAACTTACAGTTAGAAAATCTTTAAGAAGTGATATTTTATAACAAATCAATATTAAAAATTATTTTACTTGTATAGAAGGGTTCATGTTCGGGGGACCAGGATGAAGGGCGATGTTTCCGGACATTAGCATCTGCCCTTGGGCATTGTAGACCTGCTGGACGTAGGCAGTGTTCTGCACAGGCTGCTGGAGTACTTGTACCTGCAGCCACATTTGTACATAGAAATATTTAAGTGGGATAATATATATATAGTGGAATAGGAAAAGGAGCTCGCTAACTTACCCGCTGGGTGTTCCAATCGCTGACCTGTTGGATCTGAGGCTGGGGCGTATTGGCTTGAACTGGTTGCTGAGATATAGTTCCTGCAACAAATTGTTGACTATTTAAATCTTGAACAAGAAAAGAGAACTTTATATTGCCTAAGTTATAATATAATGTTGCTTTAATATATCTTTATGGTTATACCCTTTGTTCTCCAATGCCTAACTACTAAAACTAGAACTTACTAACCCATTTTGATAATTATGTAAAGTGGCAATCAAAAACAATTAAATATTTTATTAAAATGAATACCAAAATTTTGATCAATAACTGACGAAAATTTTAAATAGGATCTCATTATTTGGAAGTTGTCCAAAGTCATCATCGTTTATGAATTAATGAAAATGGCAACTTTCTCATGAAATATTTAATAATTCTTATTTTAAGGTAAGTAAATTATTGACCAACTGTGGTCGTCTGGTTAAATAGTCAGTATTTATTTAATAAATAGTTTATCTAAATAATTGGAGTCAGTTCAGTTGGAAATACATATACCATTAATGGCTGTAATAAAAAGAGCAATGTATAAAATATTTATAAGGCTATTTGTTCAATTTCTTAAACAATCAATTAATTTCCAAGTTCTAATTTAACAGGATCAAAAACATCTTGGTATTATACAGGTAATTTATTTTTTAATCTCTTAATAAATAAATAAAGATATAAATAATACCCTGTGCTTGCATAGTTGATATTGTATTAGCAGCGGAGCAGAGAGGGCTCTGAGGCGTCGACATCCCAACAGTCTGAAAAAAAAAAATCATATCTAATTAGAAAATTTTCAAAGGTCGGCAAAACACATAACAGATAAATATTTAGATAATAAGATAATAATATCAGATAAATTATAAGATAATAGCCAGAATTAATTAGGCAGGAGGAATTTAACCGTGTTAATTAAGTTATGGGGGAAGGTTGCTGAATATCGGATAGGTGCCTATTATTGGATACGGAGGTTGTAGCTCTGTTGTATGCTGCAGCCTGGCTGAAATTATATTAAATACTACCTGTTCCCTCCGACATCACAGAGTGAAGTTTAAAGCTCATAGACATCAACACCGGGCTAGTGAAAAATATTTTTGGGTTTTCAAGATTTTCAAATATTTTGCAGACCATATTAATCCTGACTCCAAAAACAACCAAAGGTAATGCATTTAAATTAACTTATTATGTATTATGTTAGGGAAGACCGGCTGTTTAAAACTACACTAAGATATTTCGTTTATGTTGGATAGCTTTTTGGTTAGGCTTTTTAGAATAAAATGGCGTTGATGATCCCAATATCGGATACTCCAGGGTCCCTATTAACGGATATCCGATAAGAGGGTTATTATTATTTTTTAATTCTCGTTATTACTTCCAGATGTCAAATCTGGAGAAAAAAAGGAAAAAATGGGATGCGGAATCAATGAAACTCGCTATGTGAGAATAAGGAAAAGGTTATTGCTAAACAGCCTAAGAATACAAAGATAAAATTTCAAACGAAACAAAAAGTGTCTTGCAAGCAACAATTATTTAAGCAAGGCACAAAGCGTAAACTTGAAGCAGGACTACTGAATGGCACGTCTTCTGACGAAGAATCAAACATTCATCTTCTGGCTTATTTTCCTATCCGATATTAGAAAACCCCTGTATCCGATATTAGGAACCCATTTTGCAAAAATCGCAAAGTGTCACCTTTTACAAAAAAACATAAATATCGCCCATAGAGTAAAAATAATGTTACCAAACTGTTAAATCTTTTACAGAATATATTAAAGTTTGTTTTAAAATAGAAATGGGACCAATACATTAAATAAAAAATGTTTTACGTAATTAAATCAAAACGTATCCGATATTCGGCAACCTTCCCCTAACAGTAGCAATTAGTGTGTGAATTCTAATATTTTAATTGTATAACATTAAATGTTATCTAGTTGTAACTAATATAATTAGAATATGTGAATGCATGTGATGCAGCAACAACCAGTTATAGTAAGGAAAAAAGAGTGTAGTTATGGGAAATGCGTATAATTCGGTAATCATTTCATCAAGAAATAAACATTTTGTCAAACATATATCACCTATTCTTCGAAATGTTAGTTGTAATGTTTATTTCTTGATGAAATGATTACCAAAACTTATTAACAAATAAATTAAAAATTAAAACTATTACAAAACAAAAAAAATAAATTAACTAAAAATAACAAATAAATTAACATTTGCAATAATAACACCATAATAACACTCTTTTTTTCATACTAAGCTCATGATTATTTTAATTTTTGGAGAATATTTAAGAGGAAACGAATGAAAAGTTGAAACTTGTTGTGACTCTCAACTTGAAGCAACAACCTGCGGAACTGATTCCTTTATTTAAGGATATAGATTGAGCAAATATTTTTTATTATTATTTTTTTTGACGAATCAGGGTTTCAAAAACCAGAAGGAACTTTGCCAACTAATACATTCTGATTCTGAATATGAAATAATGCATAAAAAAACATTATTCAAGAACCTCTTGAAAATATAAGTTATGACTCACCTGCATCTGATGCTGAATGTTGGCGGTGTTGACGAGGAGCGTCTGCTGCTGTTGCTGAGGAGAAGCGACAGAGGAAACGACCTGGCCCTCAAGAATCTGCCCGCCTTCCTGCCCTCCATTCCCACCACCACCTCCGGCCTGCACTATCTAGCAACAACAATAAAAGTTTATTTTAAAAAGAAATTGGATTAAGTTATCATCATTATGAAAGAATCTTAACATATGCTATAAATAGACCGATTTTTGAATGGATTTCCGGCTAAGACCACTAGGCCCTATGTTAACAAACACCTGCTTTATTTAAAAAAATACATTTTCTATCTGTTTTTCCATATTGTTAAATCAGTAGATAGTAAAAGATTCAAAAATGGCAAGAGCACCAATACAAAGATAGTATTCATTCCAAGCGTTAAATGAAACTGAAGAAGAAGAGATACTAGGAATATTTAAAGCAATCTGGTTTTTACCATTAGGAAAATTAATGGAAAATTTCAAACAAAATGCCATGAATTTCAAAAATTCTAGAAAAAACCTCTTGATATTTTTCCAATTAAGGCATTTTCAGGATAGAAGGAACACAAATAACAAAATATATGTAAAAATAACAAAATATGGCACCTCTCACATTCACAGTTCAAAAAGATAACAATCAGAAACAGGATCTAAACTGAAATAACAGAATACACATATTGAAGAATAAAGAATGTTATACGACAACAGCTGATTAAAAATAAAATTATATACGCATATAGAAAATAAAGAAATCGAATAAACAAAAATATACAAAAGATAATAAAAATAAAACCATTAATAAAATGAAAATTATAACAAAAGGAAAGAATTAATTAGAAAAATGGTCAATGTGACGGAGAGGAAGATCTTTATTAAGTTTGAATAAAGACCACAATGGATAACCATCTACAGCACAAAATGCATCAATATCTAAATGAAAATGGCTTAATCATAACATCGACAAATATCGACTGGTTTTTTTTTTTTGTCCTTTTCGGAAATCCTTCTCTTGTTAGGAATTTTCCATATACATCCTAATAATTATTTTATGTATCATGTTCAGCTTTTTACTTTAAATACAAGCAAAAAACATAATAGTAACAATAAAGAACAACTGACTAAATAATAATACATTAGAACATACCTGCATTTGGTGCTGGAGGTTGGCCGTGTTGACGAGGAGCGCCTGCTGTTGCTGCTGCTGCTGAGCCGCCTGCTGTTGTTGTTGTTGAGCTACTTGCTGCTGTTGGGCCTGTTGCTGCTGTTGAGCAGCTTGTTGTTGCTGCTGTTGAGCAGCTTGTTGTTGCTGCTGCTGTTGCTGTTGTTGGCTATTGTCCATTCTGTCGGATGCGTCTCCTCACACCAAGTGTATAGATTACCTATCTGGAAAATGAGCACCTTTATAATGAATGAGTAGTAAACAAAAAAAATAATATTCAAATGACATTGCCCACAAATATGAACAAATTAAAATATAAATTAAATACTCGCCTAATATTTCACCAATATACGACTACAGAACTGAAACCACCACTTACATACACACAAACTTAGTGGTGGTACATAATCGTCAGTCACTTAGATAATGGCTCATTTTACCTCAGATAAGATAAGACATTGATAAGACATATGATCCTAGTTGTTTTGGTTTAGAAAACAAATCTGATACTGCATCATAAAAGATTTTCGGGCGCCATTTTATGTTCTAAATTAAAAATGTCTTATTTTGACGAAACAATTATTATTGATTTCATAACATCTTAGATATTATGCATGTAAATAGAGTTCCCCAGTTTTAACTTGAATGCCTGGCACTTACTATGTCTTACTATTTCAGTTATTCAATTATAACCAACCTTATTTAATTATAACAAATATATTTAATTTTGCATAATTAAAAGAAACAAAATGTTTTGTGAAAAACAACCCATGTTGTTGGTAGTTTATTCATTTAACGTCATTTAATGTGCTATGGTTAATTGAATGACTCAACAACAACAAAAACAAAACAACTCTTGTTCACTTATGAATAACATGATAGTAGACCCATTGTACTTGTAGTTGTAATATGAGAAACAAAAGCAGAAAGTTTTATCATTTAAAATACAAACAAAATCAGAAGTAATAAAATGTTTTTTAGAAAAACATAAAATGCATATGTCCAACAAATTTCAATATTAAATATGCGATTATTTTCATTTATCCGACCAGATAGACACGATCAAAAGATGTTTATTTAATATTTTCGCATAATCACAATTTTAATAAATCGACAATTCTTTAACAAATATTTTCTTTCTTTTTCTATCGCACGTTAATTGTTATAACTTGTTTAATCGCGGAAAAATTCATTTTGAAAAAAATTAAAATAGTATTAGAAAGCATTTTTAGAGAGCGTAGATGCCCATCGTCACGTCACATCTTCAAAGGTATTCATCGAAGGGAATGGACAATAGATACTCTATTAGGTACAGTACAAACCTGAACCGCAACAACTCATAAAAGATCTTGGGTTTAATAAATAATTGATAAGAAGAATAAATACTTTAACTGTCGCAAAAGGACTCGAACCCTGGATCTTTTGATTAGTAGTCCCCTTACACGCTAAGCTCTCCAAATTTATTACATTATTTACTTTTGTGACATTATTGTTCATTATTTATCTCTTTTTTGTGGGGGAGGGGTGAGAAAATAAAAGAACATCTACGGCAATTTCGGTCGACCAATTCGGCAATTATGATCCAAATAATTTTAAATAGTGTCAAATGAAATCTGTAATACTTTTAATTATGCCAACGAATACGAATTTTAAATTAGAATACAAACCAATTAGTAATCACGAATTCCTTCCTGTAGATAGCGCGGCGATGTACTGAACTGATTCTACGTTTTGAATTTTAGTTTATAAATGATCTTAATAAATACGGATTATCAATATCTTTATTGACATTGTTTTTATTTGTACTTTTTCGGCTATTGTTTGCTTCTATTTGTTTATAAGACTTTTTTTTTAATAAATAAGTTCAATGTTCCAATTTTGACGCGGATGAAAGCTACTAACAAAGATCATTCAAACATTTAAATAACACCTTTTACGATACACCTCATTATCACTAACGTTAACAAAATTGGCATACTAATTATTGTTTTCTATTAGCAACACAATTTTCCGTAATTAATAATTTAAAATGTCATTAGTCGCGTCATCTAGGTACGTTATAATTAGATCTCAAATGAAATGAAAACAATGGACGAGAGGAGAGAAGGGCAATAGTTGAGAGCTATCGATATTTTCGACAGAAGAATAATTTGTTACCTATTCAGATATTGATGAACAACAATAAATTAAACGATACAAAGTATTTCGTAATCACAATGGGTAAATATAAATAAAATGGTTTATTCTTTCGCTAAGACTTTGGTATATTGATTTTAAAACACTTTATATTCCCAAAAGCTTCTTAAATGATTTTAGAAAAGGGCGAATTGAGCATTTAGTCAGCCATCATTTCGAACCAAAATGTTCCTAGAATCATTTTTAAGTCCCACATCTAAAAAATATATAATAACAATAAATATATCATGTAGTGTAACAGAAAATCCGCGGAGAGACGCTTTTTTTAAATTTAATATTTGGATTCTACGAACGTCTTGAACCGAAGAAATATAAATTTTGAAGGGGAAGCTACAAAATATCATAAATATAAGCAAATTGTTATAATATAAATAAAAAAATAATAAGGGCGAGGGAAAATGGAAGATAACAATAAACAAGATGGCTATTACGAAAATTGAAGTAATTGATATCACATTTAAATATAATTAAACTGTTGAGTTAATGTTATATTTTATAATTTATTCGGAAATAAAAAGGGCAGGTGAAAGTAGATTTAAATTACTACGACTTTATTACTTTTTTTAATTCACACAACTGAAGGAATAACTATAGTTCGAAAATATTTTCTATAAGAAAATAATGTGAGAAATAAATAATTTTTCTGAACCGCGATAGGCACTATCGATAGTAACTAAAAAAGTCGATAGTGCCATCGTAAGTTTTAGTATTTATATAATTTATTCGGAAATAAATAGGCTAAGTAAAAGTAGCTTTACTAGGCTTTTTTTTGCCTTTTCATTGACGTGACTGCAGGTATAACAACAGCTCGCATATCTATAAAATATATTTAATAAGAGAATAATTTTCTTGCAACGCGATGGGCACTATTGATAGTAACTAACACAGTTGACAGTGCTATCGTTAGTATTGAACTCTCAATACATCGATTGTATTATCGACGGTAGCAATTTAGTAACAAGTAGTGCTGATTATTATATTTATAAGCCATAAATATATTTTAAACTACAAACGCCATATTTTATAGCAATTATTAAATAAAAAGGAAACATGAGAATAATATTTCGGCGTTTTTAAAAAATTAATATCAGGTATATTATATTAAATAATAGAACCAGAGGCGGTCCACCGTTAAAGGAAATAAAATCGAAGAGCCATCAGCTGCGAGAGAGGAATCGATTTGAATACTCTCCGGGAGAACGAACCAGCTGCTCACGTACACCAGCTCGGCTCACCTTACTTAATAATGGCTTAACTAAATCCTTCAATACATTTAATTAATATATATTATATTATATAATATATATATATATATATAATAAAAAAATATAGAGATGAGAAGCATCAGTATTCAATAATTAAGCATAAAGTACTAAAAGAACAAAATATGAGGGTAGGCAAGATGGACAATAGTGGATATTACTATCCGAATATCGATAGTGTCAAGATTAAAGATATATCGATAGTACTTACCGTCACTATCAATAGCACTTATCGTGCCTAAGCAAGAATATTTTCTTAATATAATTATCTCTTGAACAATGATTTTATTTATTTATTTTTTTTTACACATGCAGTTGTTTCGATGAAGAGAAAAAAAAATAGTGTTTTAACTAAAATTTAAATAATTATTATTTAACTCTATACATAAAATAAATATAACGAATTTTATTGATTACTTTTTTCTCTTGTAACCTTCTTATATTATGTAAAGAAGTTATTATATCATAGCTCATGTTTTTATTTGTTGTTTACTCTCTTTAAATGTTTAGTATTATGTCATGAAATATTTATTTAATTTACTTTTTTGTCAATTTTAAAAATACTTTATGATGTATATCATGTTTCTTTATCTATTCATGTTAGTTATTCAAAAGGGACCTAGCTCCAGAATGAAGCTACTTACATATTATATTCAATTCTAAATATCTTGTAGGAGAAAATGGAGGTCTAAAATAAATACTTAAATAGTGAGCAACCAATTTAATTTGTTTTATTTCATTATTATTATTTATTACTAATTATTATGATTTATTTAATTTGCATTTTATTTTAATAAATAATTGCTCACTATTTAAGACAGTTTTTGTCCTCCGCCCGAATCATTTTCTCTTCCATGATATTTATAATGTCAACAAATGATTATTCAATATCGATAGTTTTTCATTCCTAAATATCGATACCATCTTCCAGCCACCAAACACTTGGTGTTACCATAGCTACATTATCAATCATGGAGGTAACAATAAACTAAAATGATATGGAAGCAGTAGTCCGTAAAGTTTATTATCAGAGTCAAACTTCATACATTTTATTACCCCCGGCTTACCTACATATGAATTATAAAGTAAGAAAAAAATCACATTTTTTTGCCACTGTAAAAAAAATATGTATCCCAGTGCTCAACCGAAATGCACCATTTCAAACTCCCATGGGTCCAAGCCAATCAAGTATCGCAAAATTGTATGCGTGTGGGAGTAACTGACACCGAAAATTGAACTAAACTGAAATTATTTATTTAGAGTAGGTTTGGTCAGGAATACTGCAACAACGTTTGCGGCAAAATTTTCCGGATGCCTAAACTAAACTACTGTACATTATAAATTATATAGATTTTTACAGTTTTCTCAAAAAGTTGCATACGATTTCGACCAATGTACAAAATAATGTTACACCCAAATCCAGTTTTCTTGTTCTCGTTGAGGTCTAATAGAAAAATTATGTAGGGGTACCCTGTGGTATTGTGGATAAGATCGCGGGTTCGCAGGTAATGGATTTACGATTTTTCAATGTGAGTAAAATATCCTTAGTTATGTCGTCCTTCGTAGTGGACACAAAATGGCAACCGTGAGCCTCAGCTGTGTCAGTTACTCGTTAAAGATAGCTATCCTAATTTAACCTGGATATGGGAAATTTATAGCTCACACTTAGGGATCGTCCGATTAATCATAGCAGCATAAAGTGGCGTTAAAAAACAAAACAAAAATAAACAAGCAAAAGGACAAACAAGAAAACTTACGCTTTGAGTAATAAGCAAAAAATATTTGCCCATTAATGTTTAGATAACTACTACCTACTATTAGTAGGTATTTAGTAATACGGTTTTCACCCCTTTGTTTATTTGTTTTGTTTACATTTAAGCAATTGGCATTCCAAAAAAGAAGGATAGTAATATAATCAAAGATTTAAAATGTAAAGAGGTTTTCTGAAAATTAGGAATTTTAATTCATGTCAGAGAAAATTGTAATAATAATTTTTTTTATACTAAAATCCTTCATAACTAACAAGTAAATTGAGAAAATAATAACTACTGATACATACATACAGTACACACACACACACACACATTTTCCCTCTCAAGAGAAAGAGGGGAGTTGAGGCCTGTTCTCACGCCTCCAGCGGTTTCAACTTCCTACACTTCTGTGCGAAATCGATACATCTAACAAATATATATAAAATAAAAAAGTTCACAATATACACTTCTGAATATTCAGAGATTCCTGCATAAAAAATATCTAGAGCATATAACTGCAATCAGGATAATTTTAATGATACATTCATCAATAAAATTCCAATATGATCATTAAAAAGAAACATAATCGATTATTTATTTAGAGCGCATAAAAATCACAGAGCACAGTTATCTAAATTGAAGTATATTACTTTACAATAAATGTTAAACTTGAACTCCTTTAAAATCATAATAATAAAATTATAATTGATTAATATCTCATTGTTTCTCCCTTTAATTATTTTTTTCTTTTAATTAAAAATACACATATCTACTAATTTAAATCTATTATTTAAGAAGAGTATTTAACTTTACGTGAAAAAAAACCCTGAGTAACAACGACCCAAAAAGAGTCTTGGGTACTACGCGAGAAGTAGGTACTTGGGCAAAGACGTTGCTCATGTTTTTCGGCAGAATTTCCGGTATGTTTTTATTCAAATATTTTCTTATTATTTTTCTCTTACAACTTATGAACTTGAAATTAATTAGTATTTAAAAAAATAGCATTTGAAAGTAGCTTAGTTCGGTGAAATTCAACTAATTTTCCTAAAACGAAATTCGGAATACCTAATGAAGCATACACTTATAATACCTAACATATAAACAATATTTCTATTCTGGGAATAATGTGGGATATAGATAGCCTGGGGGTGCAGTCAAAATAACACTAAATAAGACAAACTTATATCGACTGCACCCCCAGCCTATCTATATCCCACATTAGAAATTCCAGTCAACTATTTTCCCCTCAATCTGTTCTGGGAATAGTTTAGAAATTATTACCCCAATACTCGATTTTAGTTTAATTCAATTTTATTAGATATTAATGAATTTGTAAACAAAAATCTCTTTTACCGTTAATAATTATATTAATCGGAGCCTGAAGGCACGGAATGAGTGGTTTTTTTTTCTTCAAATAATGAAATCAATCATATAAATTTTGGAAATTATTAATTTCTATTTTTGGAATAAAAAAAAAATAACATTATTGCATTGCAAGACTTATATTTATTTTTTAATCCGTCAACCGACGATTAAATACAACTCCTCAATAATTTAGCTTTTCGAAATGGCAATAAAAGATGTATCAGATTTTGCATCCTATTGTGGATGCGATATCCTGCAATATGATACAGCACTGCTTCGGCTTGCGCGATTCAGAACTGTGGAGTTGACGAAACTAAATATTGTTGATTCTGACGAGGGAGCAGTGAAGCATTAAAATCAAATAGAAAATAAAGATTTTAATTTTGTATTCATTGAAATTTAATGTTCTTCTTAATAAAGCGGTCGCATTATCTGTAGGAGACGCGTTGTTGCTCTCTTCTTAAGGAGTCAACAAAAGAAGCAGTCAAGGAAAATACGAATATGGGAGATAAATTATTGAATGCGATAAGAGATGTGGATGGACTCTGTGGGATCTACAGACCCTCCTTGGGGCTCATGCAGTCTATCTTGGTATTCTTAATTAGGGAAGAACCTAGTGGTTGAGCTTGATCTCTAACAAATCATCTTCCGGCAAAACCGCTGTCCTAGAAACTGTAGAGAATCTACCATGTACTGAATCTTCATAGGTTGTAATGGTACAAGCTTTTTTATGACACAAATACTGATAAAGTATGTTTGTTTTTAAGAAACATCGGATTAATGGATATATAAAACACAAGATTACATTAAAAAAATACACAGTAGAACCTGGATCTTTAGCTCCTGGGGGATGCAACGACTACTAACATGCCGGTAAATTCCGATTATTTATGTGATTTTATAGACATTTTCGATGACGGGCCTGCCTGTGCGAGGTGCATCTTTAACATCAAAAATGCCTGAACGGAATCGAAGAAACCAAAATTGCACATAATTAGCTGTTACAGTATCGGCACCTTAAACAACATTCACAATTTCAGCGGCCTGGCTTGCATTTTCGTCTTTATCAAAGAAAAACTGTAAAATGTACCGAATTTTCTCTTCGTGGACTTCCATTGTTAACACCCTGTAACTCACAACTAAATGGAACAAACAAAAAACAGCCAAAGACTTTTTTTAGTGTGAAATGTCACCTTGACAACGAGCATAAACTTGCAATTGTTTCATCGATACTTTATCGATCACTACAGCCATGTACCGAGAAAATAATGGATTTATTTTCCCCCAACGTATTATTAAACTCTTCTTAAAAATAAAACTAAAATCCAAAAAATTACATACTTAAAACAGATTTATTATTTTAGAAAAAAATTGAGGAGTTAAAAATAACCGAAAAATTCTGAAGGAGCCTGCCCTCCCTATAAATGGCCAGTAAACCAGAAATTATGCAAAATTAAAAGGTTTATGTCGGACCTTAATTTTTTATTGCTTTCTCCTTTGCCTATAACTCCGAGTTCTCTCAGGCGAGTCTTCCACTACCTTGTCATCAAAAAGGAACCTTCAATAACCAGTTCGTTGCTTGGTAATAATATAACATTCTTTATTCTTTCATGATTTAATCCACCCAGAAAATTGTATCTAAAGTAATTTAGTAAATAAGGAGTCATTAGAACTTATTAGCTATGACGTTAATATAATCATTTATTATGAGTTGTTTCCGTATGGCCAAACACTAAATTCCTATCTCTACTATTAACAACTGGACCGTTTTAAGTTGTTGTCTGGGCCAGAAACGGCCAAAATTGGCTAACAGAAGAGGTCAGGACAACGCAAGGACACACACGTCTGTAGAGACTCGCCAGAAACTAACCTGGTTGGGAAGTTTTAATGCATCCACCATATAGTCCGGACCTGGCACCAAGCTACATGTCAACCGTCAGATTTCCTCTAATCAATTTTTTCCTCTTTAATAAGGCTGGATGAGCCACAGAAGGGTCTCCAGATCTCATATAGTCGATTCACAGCTGTTAATAAGATAAATTATTTATCTCCCTCGGCTCGCCTCAAGCTCGGAATGTAGAGCACAATACATCAGGACCCTAGGTACTTATGTGCGTTTTCTGTTTTTTTCTCTTTCAATATACCTACTTGAGTTTAGTTCGATTAGTTTTCTTTTTAAAAAGTGGACAACATCGCAACGGAAGTTGTTTAGCCTGAATCTGAGAGTAAGTATGTTGTATACGGTTATATTTACGCATACTAAGTATACTTGCGTAGATTATCAACTTTTCTTATCCTTCTATATGATATATTTACGTAACTTATTATTATGTACAATCTAAAACCATAGTTAATCTTAAATGTAAAATATAAAAATATGAAAACAGAGGATATTTATTACCCTTCTATTTGACCAATCCGATTATGGCTCGCTAAAAAATTGAATATAACGAAGTCAAAAATACTTAACCGATGGCTGTTACAAGAGGAAGCAGTGTATAAGAGGGAAAGGTAATATCTACTTCCTTATCTTCTCCTAACTCCCGGAGATTGGAAGTCATACCAGAGCTAATCCGATTAGAGGAAGGGGCCGTACTCCTGCGGTACGGATCATCTTCCGCGGTGCCAGGTAGGAGAGGGTGAGAGGTTCTCACCTTTGTAGGGCAACCGCAATCTTCACAGTTCTCTAGTCAGCAGTAAAAGTAATCTGGGAACACCGGCGGATCTAGGAGACTTTTCAGGGGGGGGCATGGGACTATGTGAATTTGTTATCAATGTATACGATCCATATATGAATGAAGACACATAAAATATCAATTTTTAATTCAAGACAACTGAGGCCAGAAAACAATAACATGGATAAAACGAAACAAACGAAAATACGATCCTAAAATTCTAATAAATAATAAACTCTGAAAAATCGAACCTCTGAAACAAAAAGTTGGAAATAAAATTTATTTTAAATCTGTTTTGCAAATCTATACTGAAAACAACTGAAACCATTGAACAATAATATATAAATAAGATCGATAAAAATGTGACGAAACAAACAAAAACTAAATTCGACAATTTTAATAAAAGGGTTCGGAATCGCCGATTTTAGACGCACCCATTGAGAAAATATTCGATACAATGAATAATTTTGGTGTGTAAAACGTGTTTTTTTCTTGTTGAAAACCAACTAAAATTCAGGTCAATATCAACTAATGAGAACCCCCCCTTTCAAATCTGCCAATGTCTGGGAAGGATGTAATAATCACGTAGGTAGGTAAATGTGGGTACGGATTTTAAATAAAAAATCAATACAGGAGGATAGGATATGTACAATGGATCGATGATGAAAGTATAAAACCTGCACCACAATAACTCACGAAGGTAGATAATGAACTACTTTCTAATCCAACTGTTGTACAAAGAAGAGATACGTCCGAGAGAACAGCCTACTGCCTGGTTTCCATCCAAATAAGGGAACTTTATAGGGACAAGTTGAGATACAGGAGAGTGGAGATCCCAACAGTGTGGATACAAAAATACATACTTTACCTGCCACAATCGGTCTCGAACCCAGGACCTACGGCTTAGTAACTTAATGCTATCAACACTGAACTAACCCGCTCTCCTAATGGAAGTATGTATAAGGAATTGAACATAAGGCAATGGATGTTGCTGATAAATATATCTAAGACATGAATAGTTAGTCAGGAAAATATTAATATTTAAACAATATGAAATTTATCCATCACTATTAATTTATCCAAGATAATGTTTCATTTCATTTTTCATATACAAAGATGTACCTACAATACTTAATTTCAATTACGAACAATCGTTCTCTTCAGCTGGCTTTTTGAGAGTGTTATAAGATGAGAAAAAACAGAAAATTAAAATTTATTTTTTTCTAGATTACTTTCTATTCTTATTCTATCAAAACATTTGCTTAAGCAAATACAGAGAACTAATTTACCAAAACAACAAACTAATATAAATAACTCTCGCATTATCCACTCTTCTTAGTAATATGTATATTGTTACAATAATCGATGTTAGGGAAACACGTCTATCCGGAGAAATAATATTACTATAATATAATGTTTATATAATAATATCTATTGCACCTGAGAGCAAAAAAAACAACAAAAAAACGCTCTATGGTGATTATAATATATTATTATATGGTGTGGAAATCATAATATCTAAGATATTGTATGTAATAATGTAGAATGGTAGAACCTAAAAATACATCCATATATATTTCAAAGGCATCTATCTCTAATAATCATCTCCAGATACATTTATTTTTATCATTATCTATACATATTATAAAACAAACTTCTCAGCCGCGTTTGTTCGCGGTAAACTCAATAACTACTGCACGGATTTTTATGCAGTTTTCACCAATAGATAGACTGATTCACCAGGAAGGTTTAGGTATATAATTTGTCGAGGTTTTGTGTAAACGGGTTTTACCGAAGACGCTGCTTCCCTAATCCCGTACAATTATCTAACGAGCAAGATAATAAATTCGTATGTAAAGAAATATTTATTTTTATAATTTCTATATAATAAAGTACATTAGATGAGATTGGAAGAAAGAAAATCGAGACCCCCAAAGAAGCCTAACCAATGATATTCACGTTGTCCTTATTGGCCGGTACCTGATAAAAAAAAAATACATTAAACAGACACAAATGCCTTATTACCCGAGCAAAGCTGGGGATGGTCGCTAGTTTCGATATAAAAATAGATCTAAACCTGTTTGTAACTATGGGAAACATAAATTTATGAATAAATTACCACTAGGTAAATGGAGTAATGTTATGATATATCTAACCTGGGGAGTAACAAAGCCGTTGTTGTAATCTTAGCCACGAGGGAGCCTTGTTACCCGTTCAAACTAATTAGGCCACTGCTAATTATCTGAGAAGTAACAGTGAGAAAATACTGGGAGAAAGTGGGTAATGGCCCAAAGCATGGTGATGATGGGAAAATTAGCAACAATGGGTATCGCTTCGTCATAACGGTTTGTTTTTTGTTTTTTTTTACAGAAAATATAATATTTCTAAAACATTATTCACTACAATCATAAGTTATTCAAATGATTAATAATGATGGATAAAACTGGTGAGGGGGTGGAGTCAAAGATAACACAAAATAAGAATAAACAAAATAATTTTTGAATTCTATCCATCATTAGAATTATCCAGTCAACTATTTTCCACTTAAGTAATTAATAATTGTCCTGTGCGAAACATTACCAGTGAAATAAATAATGAGATTAAATAATTTTCAATGAATAATGAATGATTTTCAAAAGTGTTTTAATGAATGATGTCATTGTTGATATGAAATATAAATGTTTATATCAATCAATGAACAGTTGAAAACGGGCATTTTGACCATAAATCTGATATTCAAAATCCAATATTAATTTTAAGTTATTTATAAAACAGTCTGTTAATAATTCCATATGCTACAATAATTATCGAAGCCTTGAATAATTTCTACACGACCAAAATATTTGGCCTAGAGTACCAACAATTATTTACAAAATGGCGTTTTCTCGGGTAAATTTAAAACATCATGTATTCAGTCAACCCGTTTCCATGGAAATAAATAGTTGCCATGACGACGACATTTAATAACCTTACCCTATATATATTTACCCCCACCCTCCACCCCAGCTCTGCCCTAAATCGTGCGTTATCTCGTTAGAGGTAAGTTTTAGGGCTTTAAAAACCTAGTCCAAATAGGGCCTACATCTTCACGTTAAAATATACAAAAAAAACTATACATTTGGTTTCCATCCGTCGAGAATTTCGATGGTTTATTTAAGCTTTAGTAAGAATTTGTGAATAAAACTAGTAATTCTTTACTTCTTTCTTTAATCCCATGCCAATAGAAATATCATTCATCGAAATCCATCTTGCCTGAGAGACAGAGAGACAGAAAAGGGTAAATCTCTGTAGATAATGCCTTATTAATAAATAGTAAAGGGGCACATACACGGTCAATATTACTGTCACTATTTAACTCATTTTCCATATTTTGATGTAGTGTCGACTCAGGGCTATATTTTTTGATTTTATCTTCATTACAATGTTTAGTATTATAATGATCTACTTTCTTTATATGTACGTTTACTATTCTGTTATTTTTATGTACTGTTATTTTTGTAAAACTTCTAACCTACTAATCTACTAATTTAAAAATCAGAAATACATAAATAAAAATAACTCAATTCACAGTTAGCTCGCGATAAGAACAGTCATCTTTTTCTCACGCAGATTTATACCTATTTTTTTAATGGATAGAGCGTGTTCAGCAATTGTGATCGCCATGGCATGGGGGAAAAAAATAGGAAAAGACGCCTGTGGGTGAAGGATTGGCTATTGGACAGGGATAAGTTCACCCATTTAAACTTAATCAACGAGATTTCAGTAAAGGAACAATCAGATTACTATAATTATTTTTGGATGAATGAAAACGTATTCAATAATTTATTAAATATGGTTTCTCATCATATTAAAAACAAGATACAAATATGAGGGAAATTATATGCCCACAACAGCGGTTGGCAGTTATCCTACGCTATTTAACAACAGGCCAACATTTTGAGGACTTTTCAACGCTTCAAGTTTTCAACGCTAATTCCTCCAGCAGCCATCAGCCGGATTGTGACAGAAACCTGTGAAGCTCTCATTTAGACACTAGGAAAAATATAATTTGTTTCCATATACAATACACAATTTTACGTATAAAATCAAGTTCCATCCTGTTTTAATAAGAAAAAAACGAAGTTTTAAAAAAAACTTTACACAAATCATTTATAACTTTTGAAAAATTTGGCTATGTTTTCATTATAGCATCGGAAATCAGTCGATGCGTCGCACTCAACAGCTACAAAATACTGAGGAATGAAAGAAACGGGCCTACACAATCAGTAATACTGTCAGTATCACCTCCCCTACACCTTTGGTTGGACTGAGGAATGATGGAGTGAACCATCACTCCTCAATACCCCGCTTCAGTACATCAGTATTGCCCTTACACGATCAGTATTACTGACAGTATCTGACTATACTACCTGTAATACAGATCGTGTATGGGCCCCTATAAGATATAAAAACTACGTATAGAGGGAGAAACATAAGAGAATCTGGCATCGAATATTAACCAATGATGTATTCTCCACTTTTTTTTTTTCACGAAAAGGCTTTTTAAGACCACGGGAATACAACTACTTTCTTTTCTCCCAGTATTTTCTCATCACTTCTAACGCACAAGTGCTTTGCTTTCTTTATTCTGACCACGCGGTACCCTTCACCCTTCCGTCCTTCTTTATTTTCCACAAGAACATGGATTTCTTTTAATTTCTTTCCGTATTGTACTTTGTCTAGTCTGTATTTTATTATTATTTTTTTACGAAAATTTGTTCTTCTTGTTTATGTTTTATTTATAAACAAACTTAATTTATACACAATAACCTGTAAATAACAATAATAAATGTGCAGTGGGTATAAGGTTTAAGCCGAAACGATTGGGAATATATACATTACTTCGATAGGAGGAAAGACTCCCATTTTGTTTTCGGTTAATCAAGTATTGAAGAAAGTTCAAAGAATTTATTGTGTTTTGCATGCGATAGAGGTTTGTTTTCTTGCTTACACTATATTGAAAATATATATATATATATATATATATATATATATATATATATATATATATATATATATATATATAATAATAACTACAGATGTAAATTATAGTTATACCATTTGAGAAACAAGTCAGATATATATATATATATATATATATATATATAATTATATATATATATATATATATATAATTATATATATATATATATATATATATAATTCTTTTCCTACATGCTCAATATAAAAACGTACATATAGGATCGTATAGGATATATAGGACATACAGGAATATTTATAGGACATATAGGAAACAAACGGGATCGGTGAAGAGAACGGATTTGTCTGACTTGGATACGACTTCTGGTAACTCACTAGTTTAGAGGAGCACTGGACCGGAGATGCAGACGAACCGGGTTCGAATCCCGGCCAGGACAAATCTTTTCTCTTCGAAACAAAAATATTTTAAAATAACAATTAATAAAAATAAATTATAAATAAAAACATACAGATGTTTGTCCCTGTTTAGACATTTGTTATATACTCATTCTCTTCTCCGCTTAATATTGATATATATATATATATATATATATATATATATATATATGTATATATATATATATATCTATACACACACACTCATACATATACTAGGAGGCTAAACACAGGTAGACGTGAACAATATCGATTGACCCTTGACCCTATGCCTAGGTGCGATGAGATCGGGCGCGACCTCCCCCGGAGGGCACCGACCCTAGAACCGGTTGTCATCTGTCCTACCTCCAAGTGTGCCGGAGGACGGAGGATGCTACTCGTCTTTAAGAGGGGGAGGAGTTCCGTCCATGGAACCTTTTGGCTGTGTAAACAGAGGTTAGAACCTGGCTTCTGCGGTTAATTTTTTTTATTAATAATATAAGTAATTAGAATGAATGATACATAAAGGAATAGATAAAGACCATTAGAGAAACTATCCCCCGTTAGTACTCAAATAACAAATTCAACTTAAAAGGTAACGAGGCCATGAGGATTATAGGCGCTTCGGAGGATTATGAGGAATCGAAGAGGTTGCTATGTTTGAAACTAGAGTGTTTGAGTGGGAATAAAGTTTATCATGAAAAGATTGATGTCGTGTTCAAGCCAAATCAGCAACGGATAGGACATTAAGGTCATTACGGATGACTTTATTCGTAAACAAGTAAGGAGCATTGAGGATTTTATGAAGGAATTTGGATTGTGAGGATTGGAGACGAGAGGAAATCGATGGCGTAGAGCAAAAAAGCTTTACTCCGTTTGTCTAGTAAACGCTGAAGTAGCCTGAAACGGTGATAATAACTTAATAAAAAGGTACACAAGAGTGCATATTTATGATTAAGTAACTATATCGAATAGAAAAACTCATAAGACTGGACAAGCTAATGGGCCTAACCTAGAAGGACATCAACGGCGGAACTAATCAAGATCACGTCACTACTCTCTCAAATAGGCTGTGGAGGAAGGCTAGAGTTATATCTGACCAGGCCAGGAGCATTATCTCTATTATAATATATATAGAAAAAAAATATGGTATAAATATATCGGTATGAAATAATAAATAATGTTGTAAATATTAATAAGAATAAAAGAAATTGTCAATAAAATGAACTACACAAATATAGATTGCCATACAAATATCACTGTTTAAAAACCCTGTGGGTACCATTACAAACCATGGAGGGTCTTGGGTGCAATACATGGTAGAAACTGTGCTGTTTCTAGATCAACGGTTGAGCAGGGATCACACTCAACCACCATGTTTTCCCCCAGTTAAGGGTGCCCAGTTTATAGAGGCAGGGTGAGCCCCAGGAGGCCCTACTGGTCCCCTAGGGGCCGCCCATGGTCCTATACAGGCTCAGCTGTATTACAACCTCGGGCCTTTAACAACTCCACCCTCTCAGCTACTCCGGCCTCTTTTTAAAGCAGGAATTTTACTAAATTAATATTAGGTTAGATAGATAAAAAAATCTTTTAAGTAGTAGGATAATGCTTTTTTTTAATAAATCAATAAAACAAAACACAGAAGGACGCTTGACGATGGGTGCATGAAATTACATGGCGCGGTCCTAGGTGGCCAAACTCGAGAAGAAAACATGGGGAAAAAACTGTAATCCTATGTATTAGAAATTCCTCTCAATACCACAATGCAAAACTATTCATTTTAATATTTAGGTAATTGTATTAATAATAATTAGAATATTTCAAAAATGCATTTAATAAAGAAAAAAATTGTATTTTCTTCAATCCTTGTTCACTATTTATAAGGATCATATTTAATGAACGGTTGTGCAAGAAGATCTTGCTCTCCCTTACATTGCTTAGATCATACTCATGCGCCCTGGTTCTTCTTCCAATTAAGGGTACCCAATTTATATCGGCTAGGTTAATCAGAGGAGGGTGTACAGCGGATCGATCCACGGCTGGTAACATAACATTCCATAGCCTCGAATCAGGATCCACAAAGACCCTTGTACACAGTGAGCTACTCCATTACCACCTTAAATGCTAACTAATTAACAATAACAAGGCTAAGTGAACCCGAAGGCTCGACACCGATACCATTGTTCTCTGCTTACAAATGTTCGTCCCTAAATTGCTCTGAGCGCGATGCTCCCATCAACACTTCGGTCAACCCCTCGGACATTTTCCAACCAGCACAGCGCTTAGCAAAGTAATTATAAACTAAAAATAATAGAAAAGGAATCTGAAGTGTTTGAGATGTTTTAAGCCCATTTTTATTCTGAATTGTTTGGTTTGAACAGGAAAAAAAAATGATCAGCCAAATGTGCCGTAGATCGATTCTGCCTTAAACAGTTTGGAATTAAAAGAAAGTAATTAAGAAGATTATTTCCCTTAGGGGGTGAATTTACATGCCGAAGGTCCTGGGGGTTAAAATCCCGCTGCATGGCACATTTATTATATTTAGTCTGTTAGCAGCCGGAGATGGATCCTATTTAGGACCCTCCTGGTGCTCACCCAAGCTCTAAAAAGTGGGTATACAAAATAGGGGGGAAATGGCGGTTGAGCGTGATCTAGGACCGCTCATCTCCCAGCACAACCGTTATCCAAGAAACAGTACAGACTCTACCACGTACTGATCCAAAGACCCTTAATGGGTATTAGTGGTACAGGTTTTTTTTTTTTAATTTCCATTAACTCTCGAGGTGGAGAGGAGTTAGATATTTGTCATAACCATACTCCGTACGTAGAGCACGGCTATACCAGCGGCCTACGTTGACACGGCCATATCAGTTAGCTGCCTGGAAGCGGACAAAGAGCCTCCAGAAGAGGATTGTAGAAGGATCCCTACTGAAAGAGGGCACCCCCCTCCACCACTGCCAGGAGTGGGGGGAGTCGTATTGATCTGACCGACACGTGGCCCACCACGTGCATTGCCCTTCCTCAAGGTCACCGCTTAGCGATTCACGTCAGTCTGTAAGGTGCACCCGGGAAGTGTCGACCTGTACTTACTCACGCTATCGAAAGTTAATCTATACCTAATGAATAAGGCTTAACGATATCAGTGATTCAGTAAAACTAGGCACACTACTAAAGTAAACAAATGAAGGAGGATCTGAAAAAAATATATATGTGGATAAAAACGATTGGTTTTAAAATTAATTTATGTTAATTTAAATAAATAAATTGGCCGTCTCATGTTTGTCCTCACTCATGTCTAGTCCGTACAGTCCGCTAGGCGTCGCTAGTCTCGAGCATGTCGGTGACGCGAACTCATAACTTTTCCCCAATTAAAAGTCTTCAAACGCGGCTAAAGAAGTTTTAACATCAAAAGTATTTGATAAAAATCTGTAATTGTCAAATAGCTATAGTTTGGTTCAGATGAAAGGTATACAATTTTTGAAAAAAGGTATAAATAAAATTTCATGATATAAAATGAAAGGTATAAATAAAATTTTTAAATGGTGTTTTCGATATTAAAATTTTAGTAGCGATGACACAGTTTGATTTTTTCTTTTTTTTTTAAATCAATAAAGTAATAAACTAATACAGAACAAAAATAAAGTTATGGCGCCGTGTGTTAATTACTATTACAGGGGTTGTGTTGAAAGCAGCCATTTCAAAGTTCTCAGCTATTGTTAGTTGTTCTTGGTAGCTAATATATTTTAATTTTATTTACCTTGAAAGTAGAAGAGAGGGTTGCCTTAAGAGTGATCCGGCGGATTTGTTCCGGTCTCGCTAGTGTTCCCTCGATGTAGGTTTATTATAATTATTTCCTTGAAATGTTTAGTAGATTTCCATGTAAATGATATAATACAATAAATTCGATATAATTGAAAACTATCGATATGATATAAATCGGTAATTATTATGAGCATCTTTGAAAATATCAAGGTCAAATAAATTGAATCACGCATAACTTTTCGATATAGTGAACTATTAAAGTGTTGAAATGTTAAAATGAGACGAAATACACTACTGAACCTTAACTATAATTCAAAATACGATGCTGCAAACCCTAATTTATTCCTCTTTTTTAAAACGTAGACAACACTGTTCTGAAAAATTTACCTATATATAATCGTAATTGCTTCTAAAATACTAAATAAATAACAAAAATTAATATTATTTATAAAAAAGAGGGTGGGATTCCCCTCCATTCTGGAACCCCAGAAATTCGAGCCTTTCGGAACGCCCTCTCTGATCTCCCAACACGATAGATTCCTATCTACTAATCTATAAATCTTAATCTAGAAGGTCATATCTATAAATCCTTGGTGGTAGTATATAATAGTCGATACGTTGCGAGAATTTTATCTTAGTTACGCAGTTTAGGGATTTGAATATAATCAACCGCTAGATGAATCAGCATCAGCGTCTTCTGGCAGGTTCAGAACCAAGGAATCCATGCTTGTGTGCGGTTCCTTATAAGGAATGGGATGAATCTATATATGGCTCAACGGCGATATGCAGGGCAGAATTTTAAAAAATATATATGTTTGGTTACTTTTTAGTCGTATATTCGCTGAAAAAAATATACTATTGCACTAGAGCGAAGGTGAGCGCGTTAATTCAATATGGAATCCATACCCATATTTGATACCAGTAATAATTTTTAATTTTTTTCAAGCTTTGAGAACAATAGGAGGCGCGTTTTACTTAGCGTGGAGGTAAAATCATTTATAACAAATACGCGAAATTCTAGACAAATTCAAATACTTTCCAACGTATAATTTAACTACCAAACTCATCATTATTTATTAACCTACTATTTCGTCTTAGCAAAATTTACTTCGAATCTTATTTCTTTAGCACCTTTTGTCATCGGTATTTAGTTTTATATTTTCCGTACCTTCGTCTTACAGAAACCTATCATCTGCCTTTGCATAATCTACCATACCCGGATTTTCAAACCTTTTTCAGTACGTAAAACCCTTCAATATTCCATATAAAACCAGTATATATTGAATGTATACTTTTCGAAATGCAAACTATCCTTCCGTCCTAGGGCACTACTTGACGTGAATAGTATTTATGAAGAACTCTTTAGGTATATTCGAGGAGTTATAGAACTACACCATAAGGGTCAAGTGATTCAATGGTTATTGTGGAGCCCTTGTATCAATAGCAGAACTTATTATCGTTATTTGCTCATTTAACGTCACTTTGTGCCGCTATGACTAATAGGGCGATACTACAGTGGGAGTCCTTAATTGTGCCTTCCAAGGTTAAATTAGGATAGGGATTTTTAACGAGTACTTGACATCGTACCAGAACCCCCGTTTTAACGTTCCTTCTGAAGGACGGCATATCCAAGGATTTTTTTTTCTCCCTTTTAAAAAAATCCTCGGGCCACCTGCTGGGCTCCAAACACGCGATCCAAGGTATAGTAGACTGTTATCCTAACCACTACACCATAGGTCGACCCAGAACTTAATATTTATCATTATTCCACCCGGGAACCAGCGCGGTGGTGAGGTTAAGATTGGATTGAGTAGGTCAGTAGCTGTCTTAATGTTTACATACATATTAATTATTATTTTTTATTCTTTAAAAAAGTCCATTCCTTCAATAAAATGAAGTCTAAGAAACCGACTGATTCACTAGACGAAGACATTACGCTCCTTTCATTAGTATAATAATAGGATAAGGTATGGAAGCTGATCGGAGGAGGTTATATCCCAGAGGAAGGGGCGAGCTGTTCTACCTGGAGAGGGCGAGGGTCTGCGGTCTTCATCGGCCGTTGAGGAGGGTCATTGTTATCTCGATTCTCTTCCCGATCAGGTAACACCTAGCAGACCGATAAGTTATCGGGCGCTTGACCAACGGTTGTGGAGGACAGCAAACAGTTGAATGGGGAGTTGGAACAGATAGCGACCGAGAGTACTGCCCTAGGTCGGATGCAGTATTGATCCAACCCACAATGTTACTTGGCTACCGCTGCACCCAGTCCGGCCTGCGAGGCACCTACATGGATCTGCTGCAAGCCCAGAGCCAGCGAGTCAGAACGATTCTAAAAGGTACCATGTTAACGATATAACTCAAAATATATTAAATTTTTTTATTATTATTTAAAAAAAAATTATTTTATTGCATTGTACAACTGTAATATATACATCTAGTACAAGCGCTGTATGAATAAATAAATACATGAAAGGACGTGTAGAGGCACTACCCATTGACAACACTCTAATTACATTTCTATTATAGAAGGTGCCGAGGCCATCTTCTCTTCAGACGCCTAGGAGGATTGTCCGGGATGGAATATTAAAAATTAAGTTAAATTAAAACAATGATTATAAACATGCAGCATATACGGTTGCACTTAAATCGAGAAAAAAACACCCCATTCGGGGTTGTGGGTTCAGTACATGATAGATATTGAACTACTGTTTCTTGGACGATTGCGCAGGGAGGTTAATTGTCGTACATCACGCTCAACTGCTATATTTTCCTCCAATTTTTGGGGACCCACTTTAGAGAGGCTGGGTGAGTGCCAGCATGTTCCAGATCTCAAAGGATCCATTCGCTGATATTAACTGATTAAATAAAATTTTCCACATCCGGATTTGAACCGAGGACCTATGGCACGGCAACTGAGCTCTCTACCATTGCGCCACTCCGATGCCTGCACTTATACCGAAAAATAAAAAAAAATTACCTAATCAACTATAATCCGTAAAAGGTATTGAGTTTAATAGACGGTAGGGACTGTAATAAGCCAACGGTTGTGCAGGGAGCTGATTTCGCAGACAACCTTGAGGCTGGGTGAGGCGAAGAAGGAATCTTTAGATCCCACGAGGTACATCTATGACTGTAATTTAAGAGATTAAACAACACGCCTGTCACAGCCAGATTTGAATCAATACAGTAACACAGCTATCAACACACATAAATAACCCGCCTCCTCAATGAATAATAATAATATACATACTTAAATGTACATAAATACATAAATATATGCGTGTGAAAGAGAAAGGACACCTGAAGATGATGCGGCAGGCGAAGAAGAACCATACAAATAATGAACGCAACACTCAAAATTAACCAGATCATTCATTACAAGATAAGGGATATATATTGAAATGACAGAACGTGCTAAAGATAAGAACAGAATGGACTCAGTAATCAAGCTAGGCATAAAGTAAATTCAAATGATAACATATTTTGAGCCCTCTTAATGATTCGTCGTACAGTGGAGGATTTAAACAAAGTAATAAAAAAAATTGCATGAGAAATATGCAAATATGCATGAAAGCTTCTCATTCTACTTTGAAGTTTTCTCTCTCTTTTATTTATTCAAATTTTTAACCGTTAAAAAAAAAAGCAAAGGTGTAATTATTAAATGCCACTGGTAGAAATAGAAGACTGATAGTTCAACGATGCATAATCGACATCGAGGGCTGGTGAAGTCAGCTTAACAGCTACCTGGTACCGGAAGATTATAGCACAAGGATTCAGAAGACAGGTTACGAAGTATGAAGATAGGATATGCGCATGTATAATGACTGATATAGAATGAACCATATCCAAAAAAAAAAATAATAATAAAAAATCAGCTGTTTAATTTAAATTAACTGTTTACAAGTAACAAAACACATGTTAGCAATTGTGCACTGGAGTAACTGCATACATCTACTATTTTATAAACAGAGCTTTCAAGGGACAAGAAGCTAAAGACGACATAGTTGGAAGGATTTTTTTAACCTAACCGGTTTCGTATTTCAAGTAAAAAAATAAAGCTTCACATGAATGAACCATCCAATAAAATCGTATCGATGGTATCCTTCCTCCTCACCCGACCTGGAAATGGAATTTCATCAAGGAAGGTCCCGAAACAGTAATAAGGAAATGATAGCATGTATGTACCCCCCCCCCTTCAGATCCGGTGGAAGGGACGGGGACGAAGCAATCCCCCACCCAAGGGTGCCTCGGGCCTAGCCCCGGGAGGGGAACTCCGACTCCATCTACCTAATTAAGTTCAGGAAGGATGGTAGGGAGGGAAGAAAATTGGCAATATTCTCTTACATGTCTTACAGTTCTTATAACTTGATGTTTATAATTACCATTATAGAAGAATTAAAACAAAAAAAAAACTGTACAACTACAACCTAATAGGGGGTCTTGCGCTCAGTGAACTGTAAACCCAATAATGTCCAATGCAGAGAGGAGATTTGGCCAAGATCACGCTTAACCGATAACCTTTCGCCTCCATTTAGGGAGGCTGAGTGAATCCTAGGAGAGTAAGTAGATACAAATGGGTCCATCTATGTCTGTTAACAGATTAATTTATCTAGCCCAGCTTGCTTTGAACCCGGGATCTTCAGAACAGCAACTCAACACTGTACACAGTCCACAGTCCACCTCGCTTATGTGAACCAACCGATTTTTTTTGTTTTAGATTTAATAATGAAAACTAAATCCTTAGTAATATAAACATTCCGAGAGGGCCATGACTGACGCAGAATAGAGGGGGGAGAGAAGGAAGCCAACAGAAACCGAGCAGAGCCAGTGATTGACCTCACGGGACCCGTTGACCCAGCACCGCTCGGCTCATCTCGGGCGTCTTCGGCAACGCTCGGGTCGGTCTTCGGCCATCTCCGGGCGGAGTCAGACGCCGAGTTGCTTCGGCGATCTCCGGACGAGGGTCCCCCCGCCACTTCTAAATTTAGTGAAGGGACCTCTCCTGGCTTTCCCTACCTGTTCACTCAGCCTACTCAATGAACCTTCATTTCTCGCATTGAACAGGTGTCACGATCGACATATGCAAACTTCAAATGGAAACGTAATTAGATATCGTCAATAAAAAATACTGTTCTATTATGAAAACATCAAAATTGTATAGGAAAATATTTAGTGATATCTAAATAGATTTCATGATAAACACTAACAAATAGCATATTACGAATAAGATTTAAAAAACACTAAGAACATGTATTTATACAGTCCCAATAACTATCAAATGTAAAAATATGTTCAGTACTCAAAGATGGAGACTATTATTATCTTCAGCATACGAAACTATACCATTAATTAATTAAATTTCAATAAGATACACCAAGGCAATATTAAATTTCAAATAAAACAAAATAATATTCTTAAAGAAAACAAAAATGAAAGAGTACTCACAAGGAGGGGACAAGATGGCGGTGGTTGCCATGCGAACTGACGCCCTACTAACGGTACTCCCCTCTCGAAGAAGAGGAGGGGAGTGAGAAGCCCCCCCCCCCCCCCACCGAGCTGATGCTAACGGTATGGCAAGGGCCAGTTTAAACAATAACAACAATGGACCAATGAGGGATCATACCTGCCCCGCCATTCGTAATCAGTTATTACGTCAGAGTTAAGATATGCGCCATGACTCCTCAAGGCGCAGGTGCCCCCTGCTCCAATCAGCTGGCGGCTCTCAGTCTGTCATTAACTCCTCTCTCTCTTCCAATCAGCTAGCATCTCTTCAGAAATCATCTCACCATTCCCATTTGAGGAATGGATCAAAAATTATCATTACACTACACCCGCCACAAGTCATCAAACAGATTATAATAATCTTTCAGACCGCAACTAAACAAACCAATTTAAAGAAAAGTAAATAGAACTATTTGTCATATTATCAGACCAATCTGTTTTACTAACAAAACAAATTAACTAAATAAATACAACTTACTTTATTTTTAGCATCTATAGTTTTATAAATATCAGTAGCTATTTACTTGAGATATACAAAAACCACTTTGAAATAGAAAAGTGTCTAAAACGTAAAAAGATAATGCCTATGAGAAATAAGTTCCTACTTATCAGTTTGCAATAATTTAGAATTAAAAAATTGGAATTATTTGATCCTAAATTGCTAATTAATCGTTAAATATTATTTATTATTAATTAAACTCAAGGATTACAGGGCATTTTAATTAATAATGAAATTATATTTATTTTGTCGCTCACATAGAATTTTATTATTAGCTTTGCATTATTTAATGATTAAAAAAAACATTTATTTAAAGCATTAAATTAGAAGGTGCATATTTCTAAGGTGTCTGAGAGTGGGGAAACATTTTAATTACTTTAATGAACTACAATCTTCTTTCCCGCATTTTAATGTCCTGAAAAAAATGTTGTCTTTCTAATATGTACAAACAAAAAAAATTATTTACCTGTTTTTTAAAAATATGCATTGTTCCACTACTAAATTATTATGATTTTAATACGAAAACATTTAAATAAATTCAACATTATATACTAAAACCTCGACAAGTAACTAACAGAAATACATAATGATCCAAATATTATATTAAAATCCATAAAAAAATGAAAGACAAACAAAAATCCTCTTGGTAAAAATAAATAGATTCATATTTAAAAAATAATAGAACAAGTAACATATCATCATCATCATCATCATCAAAATGAAAAAAATCAAAAAGAAGTTGACGATGTTACCTAAACGAAAAAAAATCCAACGAAATAACACACAAATTCCATTATTTTTTCCATCTATTCAAATATGTAGATCTTGCGGAAATGGATCTAGAATATTATAATCAACAATTAGGATCAACGACAACGGGACTAAATTAAAAACACCTTCTGGTTTAGGCAGAGGCTCAGTTTCAGTTCATAAGATCTTATTGAGAAATTGTTACAAGATATCTACTTTAAGATTAAGTGTAAAAACTAAACAAACTATTTCTTTTTCGTAAAATAAGTACTCATCCCCCCCCCACAAATATAAGTCAGTAATATTTTTTTAAATAGGCTTTAGATTTTTTTTCCAAAGCGATATTGATAAAAAAAGTTCTGATTTTTTCTTATTAAGAGTAATTAAATAAATCTTTAATAATAATATTTAAGCCTATTTATTTTTAAAATCTAATCAAAACCCTCTAAAGGTAAACAACCTAAGCATTTGATTCAGTAGTGCGGCGTCTGACGCAGCTAAAAATTACACATTTGATGGTTTATATTTACATTCCTGATAACATTTATAAACGTTTGGATTTCGGGAAAAAGAGGAAAACAGAAAAATTAACCATTAAAAAAAAAAAAGTGGAGCGGGCTTGAGACAAAACAGCTCACGAGTCGAGGATTTATTGAGTGACACTTGGTGAAGGGGAATAAGGAAGTTTCTGTAAGTAACAAGAAGTCATCCAGGAGGCTGGAAAGTAAACAAGAAATGTTTGTACAACAGCTGGGGCCACCCAGGCAACTTCTGTCGAGGTCAGCTTCTATCTTAGCTCCTCACTTCGGTATTCCTTTTGATGCTTGTTTCGAGGAACACGGAAGTAACGATATTGTATAAATAAAATAATAAGGTTCAGCGAACCCGAAGGCTCGAAGCCGATACCTACTACCAATCTCTGCTAACAAACTTCAGTCCATGGACCACTCCCAAAACCCAAACCCAAACTCTCGTATAAATAAAATGCCTAAAAAATATATATACAACAGACATATGTATATAACAATAGTTTCCTTAGGCGTTCCTAAAATCGGCAATAGAAAAGCAAAATTTAATTGATTCTCTGTAAATAGAAAGATAAGCTCGAGAGAACTGTGTTATCGTTAGCTACAGGCTGGCCACCCCACTCTGCCTGAGGTTGTCGCAACTGAGCCAAACGCGGAAAAATATTACTCAGCGTTTCAGTGCTTACGACTTTTTTTCAATAAATTTATATTCCTTTACACACATCAATTATTTTTTAAAATACCAAATAAATAGGTTAAGAGTGTTGACTTTAATATTTGTTTAGGTGGTATCTATACAGTTTATAAGTCCAGGATTGTGCAGAGCTGAGTTTACGTTCAATCACTAGGTTTTTCTTACAATCAATGGTACACCCTTTAGAAGGGCCTCCAGATCTCGCAAACAGAATAACCAAAGCCACCCTCGAACTACAGACTTACGTAGAATCAGTAACGCTGCAACTTAAAAACAAGCATTTTATGGAGGGGACGACAGGTCCTTTAAAAAAGGAGCAGGACAAACGATGGAAAAAGGATGAAGCCGGTACAACTTCTACATCAGAATTAGCCAATCTTCAGCTTACCACTTCGTGTGATGATACGGTATCCGGAATAGATAAAGAAATTCATTAGTTACGCTATTAATAATAATACTAAAAGAATTAGGAATCCCTAAGGTTCGATACCGATGCCACTAGTCTGTTTACAAATACTCTTCCATCGATTGCTTTCAAACCTAAATCAGTAATATAACTTATAACGCAATCCTCCTATCTACTCCTGGGATTACCAATCTGCTTGTTCAGCGCTTCTTAATTTTTTACGAATTCAGTATAACACAATCAATAAACCTAGCGATAGGTGTCGGACGTTGGGGAGAACATGGAGGCCAATGGTCATTATTTTTGGATTTTCGCTTTTATATCGAAAGTATGCATCCTAGCGATTACACCAATGAAAAAAATAAAGCTGACAAAATGCTCCAGACAATTTTTGGGCTTATTTGAAAAGTGAATTCTCCAACCGCTTGTTTAACAGAGACTGTAGGGCATTAAATTCCTTTCAATGAACTGTAAATTTAGTTTTATTTTCACTGTCAACAAATTAGGCGTATTTTTATTCTAATTGGAACAATAATGGGTAAGAGATATTACATATACTCTTTTATTACCTCAAGACTGTTCTCTGTGGCTGTGAAACTTGACTGCTAACTCGCAAGGAAAAACATTTTTTATGATCTTAACAAATAAGGTATTGTGTAGAATATTCGGTCCGAATAAGGACGATGCACCCTATTTATATAATCGATAAATATAATATTATTCATAACTGAAGAACAGCATCGTGAAGATAAGCTTATTAAATTATTGGGCTAAAAAATTACTTACTGAAAAATAGACCGAGGCGTAGGCGGGAGAATCGCATTAAGGTTTTAAGTAAATATAAAGTATTCTGTGGAAAGAATTTGGTAAACAGAGAATGGTAGTTTATGAATTGAAAAGCTTGTTGTTAAATATTTTCAGTTTAGTAGTTTCCTGAGCTACCCAGTTATCTCAACCGGCAGTGTTTAATACTCGATACTTGTTTCCTAAATTCTTTCCAGAACTTCAGATAACATAAAAAAGCTGGATAGAAGAAAATTATGCGGGGGGAAAAACTCTCAAATATGTACAAATTGTGTTAGCCAATTATTATTTATTTTTAAACTACTATTATTTTGAGACGGAGTACCCAAAATAACTTCTTTTTCTTCGTGATTTTCTTATACCAATCACTGTCTTAAATAAGAGTATAATCTGAATTTTCAAATTCACTCCTAAATTGCATTTGTTATTATTCAGAAACTATAATTATTATTAACTACTAATAATGTAAACTAAAATAAAATTGAAAATGAAGAATATATAATTAACTTTATTAACCTCTTCATGGTGTGGGGAGTCTTCAGGCACAGCTCTACCAACTGAGGACTATAAACCTGTCCCGGCGTAGAGATTAGGAGACGTTTTGGAAATTCGTTCCTTTTATGAGTTACGGGGCTCGTTACAATTATGAACTTCCTTACTTCAATTATTTCTGAAAAAATAAAGCTAAATCTATAGATTTGTGTTAAATTGAAAGCAGGACGTTTTATGGCTATGGTATGGATATCATTCATTATGCCTATGGTATGCATGTCATTCATTAGGGCTATGGTATGGATATCATTCATTTCAACGTTTCATGTAAATTAATAACTCGACTCATTAATTTCGATATTCCGTTTCATAATTTCGTCTTTTTGCTCGCTTCAAAACGGAAAGCCAAATACAAAATTCTTAGAAACGACATTAGAAGTAACTTACTCTTCTTCTAGAAATTATCAAATTAACGCCACAATTATTTCGACTAATACGCCGTCTTCAAGATAAAAAGAAAATAGAAACCAAAATTGTTAATGAATATAAAAGTGCAGTTTCATGAAAAAAATAAAGTTGAAATTTGTAATCAGCGCCTTGAAAAACATATGTGTCCACCTTTTTGGTATATATTCGACTGTGCCTCATCAGATTGAGGGTCTTCGATCCTAAACAAAGCCTTTAAAAAAATATATAGATAACAAAATCGCGAGGAATTTTGTTTCATTAAACATCTCTTGATATTGTTAAATAAATGGATAATTTTCATAAATCGGTAAAAAGAAAAAAATGTTGACGGTTTTTACATTCTTAATAAATATTTCAGGTAAGAATTGTAGTTAATATAGACGAAATTCGCAGAGAGTGTCCTAAAAGTAACAAATACATCAGAAAAATTTGAGAGATTCTCCAAAACATTCCAGGTAAAAGAACTACAGCCCTCAACTAACATGGCCTACAGAGGGCAGGCTGCTAGTTCCAACTCCTGGCACCTTAGGTCTGACGGCGCTGCTGTAGTGCTGCTCTTCACCTAAAAGAATTGGAACTGAAGAACAGAAGTTGAGGCCAGCTGCCATCTTTAATTGATACCATCGTATAAGCATAATTCATCAATAAACAATCATTTTCTTAAAATCCATTAAAATTGAATATATATTTTAAAATCAGTTTATACACTTTAGGCTCAAGTGAAATGCTTACTTTGCAAAACGTATGAAATAGAGTATCATTTACCAATTTGAATCATGTTATTTATATGTTTATAAGTAAACTTTTGCAAACAGATACTAAATTTTTTTTACCAATAATAATATCTGATCTCTTACATCTCAAATAAATAAATATGTAGTTCCAATTGAAAAAAAAACAACAACAATTATTTGTTTTAATGAATGAGAAGTGGTCAGCCATTTGATGCTTATCTAAATATTTTAGAGATGTAGCGTACGTAAAAAATTTGTTTTCGGTTACAGAACAGGGAGCTTTGATGAGAAGGTAAGTTACTATCTAGGATCACATTTATTTATTATCCAAATATGTTTTAATGAATAGTTATTTCATTATTTTTGTCATATTTGTCTTATGAAAATCATATTATATTTCCCTTAAAATTTCAGGGAATGATATCCCCCTGCTGGTCTTCCCCCACAGCACACAGCAGTACTTTTTGTCCCCAGTTCTCAATATTAACAGATTAAAAAGAATGTAAAAAAGGACATAAGAGCTGTTAAGTCATTGCTGCATCGCCAACAAACAAGGTCACAGTTCTATTAATAGCCATTTCTCTCCTCGAAGGGCGAATCCTACTCGATTCCAAATCTCTTGCACAATAAACTTGAATGGCAGGCTTCTTAGAAACGAATGATTGGTTAAACCAATGCAGAGGAAATGTGTAAATGATTTCCTGATCCAAAATTATTCAAAGCAGTTTTAGAAAAAACTTGAAACCCAGTTTGTTTGCAGAGGGACCAAAGATTAAAAAAAAAATTAATTGAATTAAATGACTAGAAGAGGTTAATCTGCCAGGAATGACTAGGTAGTTTCAATCCAGCGTCCATTAAAACTATAACTGGAGCAAAATAGCCTGGTTTAAATATGAGCGTTCAGTGAATCAAACATGGAATACAAACTCCTTAAAAGTGTTTACAAAAATTTCAAAATTCTTGGAAACACTCTCTGATCAAAACCCATGTAAAATAAAGACCAATATGAAGAGTTGTGGATTAGCCAAACTGTACAAGAGACAAAGTAGATTCTAGATCACAGCAATCTCAAAACCAGCAACCATCTTTTTTATAAAAATTTATATAAATAAAAGTGAATTGTATTGCAATGCCATCCAAGGTAGGAAAAGATTGGACCAAAGCCATTCCGAGGACACGTCTTCCCCTACCATTGATGTCCCAATAACTCCAATAAGAAGAGGGAGGGGAGGCATGACGCCCCACCCCGCCTCCGAGGAGACAGGTCTTGGCTTAGATGGCTGCCTCCGGGGTTTGTTTTAGGCCTATCGGCATCCTCTCAGAGGGCGTGGCCGCGCATGCGCCGGGGACATATGCTGATTGGTTGGGGCCGGCCACGCCCACCGCTGCCATAAGCCCCTATGGTGTGCGCTCGTCTGCTCTGTCTCAAATTAGGGAGTGGGGTCCCCTAAAAGGGGGGCTAATGCTCATCAAGCCTAGTGATTGGAAGCATTCTGCCATCTTGTCCACCAATCTCAAAACCAAATCCCGTCCTGGGGTCCTTAAAAATGCAATATCCCAGAAAAGTTAAGAAGAAATTAGATGCTAAGAATACCACATGCTTTGAAAATTTGTAAAACTCAACATATTCTACTATATAGTCATCATTTAAAAATTCAAATCTCAGAGACATTTAGAGACCATAATGAAAATTAAATATATTACTATTATAAAAATTAAACTTTTTATTAAATAACTTCTTATTTCATTATTTATTTTCACCAATATAAATTATTAAGAGAAAAAATATATAATAAAATCCCCTTATAAGTCTTAATTAGATCCAACAATAGTGTCAAAATAAACTTCAGTACATATCACACATTCACTGCTGATAAAACAGCATACCTTAATTTTTTTTAAAAGAACGAAATTAAATACTATTAAGTCTTCGAATAAAAAAATAAAATGCAAAGGTGTGTGGAAGAATAATGATAATAAATACATTAAATATCAATATTATTATATAGTATTATATAATATTATATTCATATGCATCGATGAGAAGATGAATGCTTAATTACTTATTACAGGATGTAATAATGATTTCAACAATAAAAATCATTTTTCGTATGATTCATAATGTTTAACATGCGTTTTAATAATAAATAATTTATTTACCTATGTAAGAATTAAACTATAAGAACTTTTAAAAAATCAAAATACTATTTCTGATAATAATAATTGTAGTAATATTATTTAAGGTTCATATTTGTATTAACAAGCACCCTATGCAGACATATTTATGACAATGTAAAATTTAAAGAACTCATTCCAAGTGCCTCGAATTCGTACCATTGCGAATATCAGTCAAAATAGTCTTTTATTAACACTAATAATAATTTGAAAATGCAGCCTTTAACATTAACAAAAATCCTCAAGTGAATTTGAACAAACTTAAACTTCAATCAAAGTATTTTAAAATGATCAGATGTGACCTTAACTTCAATATTTCTAAATCAAGATAAAAAAATTCATTCTTTAAACATAGATTTTTTAAAGTTTATATTAAGATGAAAACAGGCTATTTTAAGTATGATAACAAATAAAATAATATTTGGCTAACTAAAAAAAAAAAGATGTTATATTGTTTTCTGTATACTCCAAATGAAACGAAGTGAATTTACATTCTCCTTTCAGGCACAAAAAAAAATGGGACAAGGTCAGATGAACAATAAAACCTAATCACTCTAACTTAAACATAAAAATAATATTGTAATAAAATATAATGACATTATCTGACAACATGACCTAAAAATATTTTTAAAAGCAAATTGTATGAAAATTTCATCTGAAAACATACATTAAAATTTCTCTTTAATGTAATAATGCCATTTACAGTTCATGATTCAATTAATAATGACAGTAAAATCATGAGCAATGTTTATACAAAATAATACAAGACTTGGAGGACACATGAAATCAATGCTTTTGTTCCAAAACAAATGAAGAGATAAATAAACAAATGAAGTAACCTACATTTGAAGGTTACACAAAGACTGTTGTGGTCAGAAAATAAAGGTCACAACCTGAATATGATAATTAATCTATTAGCAATTCCATTTATGGGAAGTTGGAGCAATAAAAATAGCTGGTATCATATTTAGAAAGCAGATATGTTGTGTTACTAAGGCTAAATGCAATTTCTAATCAATCACAAGATTACATTATTAGAGATCAGATCTTTGCTTTATTATAATAGACAAATAGAATGGAATCTCAATTCGATGAAAGCCGAAGTATGAGCAAAGACAATGTAAGAATCAGAATAACTAATTACACTTAAATTAGTTCATAAGGATGAGGTAAAGGAACAAGAGAGAAAGGATTAAGTAACTTGGAACTGGACTGTCAGTTAAGTGGAAAGAAATCTACACAATAGAACAAACTAATGTAATAAATGAAACTAAAACTTACCCGTTATTGGAAGTTGTAAGGAAAATCCACGATAAAGTAAATTAGGGAGACGCACTGTAACACTAATGACTCGCTTCCATGTTGTCTCAACTGGTGCGGATTACTACCCAGAGATGGCAGCACCTCACGGCTCACTCCCACCGAGGTAGCAAAATCCTTACACTGAGTAGCAAATTTTGGTTCAACAACAATCAACTTAAAACAGTAGTAAAACTATTTTTTTTTCATTCATTACTAAAATCAGTTGTACTTCGATGATGGACACCCTAGATATAAGGAAGTATAACAAACATTAAGAAAAAATATTCTCATTAATTATAACTGCATACTGTCCAATATATTGCTGTAAGATGTCATCAAATCTATTTTATATATACAAAATTTCATAAACATACAATTTTAAAACTATTACAAGTAAAACATATTTGCACTTTTTGTTTTGTCTACCTTTTACATAATGTTGACTTATATTAAATCAGTATTAAAACTTCTCCTTGGTTAGGGTAATTATTTGGCAAGTAGTAGCTTCCAGTTGAGTCACAATAAGTTTTAACTTTTCATTTGTTTCCCTTATAATATTTTCCAAAAATACAAGTTATAGTGAGCTTTAGTAAGGAAAAGAGAATGAAATAATGGGCAATGAGTAGATTTTAGTAATCAGTTCATTAATAAATAAAAGTTTCAACTAACATTTCAAACTATAGATGATATATGCTTGTTGAAACATTCATTTCTAAATGAAATGATTACCGAAATCTACCTGAAACCTGTAACCACTACGACTCATGAATGAGTCTGGGGTTCAGTACACGGTAGAGACTGTACTGTTTCATGGACAACGGTTCTGCAAGGAGGTGACTTGGTCTCGCTCACCCATCAGGTTTTCCCCCTTATTTTTGGTGCCCAATTTTTATATTTTATAGAGGCTGGGTGAGCCCCAGGAGGATCCTAGATCCCATATGATCCATCTCCCGCTGCAAACAGACTAAATGAAATTAACTGACTGCAGCAGGATTTGCACCAGGATTCATGGCTACTCAGTGCACTACCACTGAGCCACTCCGCTCCCTATCGAATTCTACCCATTACTTCATTCATGCTGAAGCTTATTATCATACTTGTATTTTTGGAAAATATTAAAAATGAAAAGAATAAACTGTTAAAGCTTGTAGTAACTCAACTCGAACTGACAACCTCCAGAACAGATACCGATAAAACAACTGAACAAGATATTTAAGGATTTTATGGTGTTTGGGACATACGGAAATATTTAATAAAATTAAACTTATTTCTGCCAATGTTTACAAAAAAACCTCATAGTTTAGAATAACAAGCCAATAATATATTATAAGTTTGTGAAAAAATATGTATTGCTAATACATTTTCTTATTATTTTATTCATACCCAAATGAGGAATTGAAATAATAATAATAATAACAACTAATAGCTTAACTAGATATTTTTTGACTATTAAACTTAATAAACTTATGAATTGATAATAAAATGACATATGTTGGTACTAAATAAACAGTTGCTGCATTAATTGACGAGTAAATTACTGTTTGTGGTATTTGTAATAAATTCATCAGTATCTGATGTTTTAAATAGAATTTAATATTGGAATTAAAATTACAACAGTAGCTTTAACCAATTGGCAGCCTTTTATAAAAACTAAATCAACTTAAACCAAAACATCAATTTTTTGTACACATTAAACTATTTGAATTCTTTAATTTTTATGATGATAATTATCCATCTCAGAGGTTGAATGAAGTGGTTAATGGGGTACATCTAAAACTCATCATTTTATTCCAAAAGTGACAATTTTTTTTGACTGAAGTTAATAACCCAATCATTTTCATTGCATATTCAAAGTTGACTGAAAAACATAAATCAGATATAAAAAAGGATCAGTAATTAAATAAAAAATATTGTGTAAATCTTTATTAGCAAAAGTGACATTAGAAACTATGGCTCTTTGAATGATGAAAAGATCTTTGTAAACAAATTTCATAAAAATAATATCATTTTGGAATGAAACACATCATTTTAATTTTAAACACGTATGCTTCACATAAAACAGATACATCAACATTTAAAATTACATTCACTAGTCTTAACTCATTCTTTAGTTTTTTAAATTTAGGTATATCAAATTACAAGCAGAATTATGTACATAAAATATTTTTATAATGTAATTATGATAAAGAAATATTTTACCTTTTAAAATATTAATTTAAATCCAATGTTATCATTGATTAAAATTAAATTAAATCATAATAATCATTATTTCCATTAAAATTAAAATAATTTTAAAGTAAAATAGTTAAAATGAATAAATAATGAAACCAGCTATTTAAATGTACATAATAATAATAATAAATAATAGCGAGCATATTCAATTTTTTTTGTTATTTGATTAACCAGTTTTTGTGTTCTATATATTACTTTTGTTCAAACTCAACTATCAAGGCATGAATTAACGAGTCCTGGAATGATGATATATAGCCATAATCCAATGCAAAACTACCATATATGATCTGCACCGTTGTACAAAAGAGAATGTTGGGTTTGAATTATGGTTCCATAAATAAGGTAACTGATTTCATAAGCAAGTTAAATAGTAATATTTAGAGATCTTAATTAGTTATATCACATATTCATTTGTTTATTGTTGGTATTGATAAGGGAATAGAATAAAATGCAACAAAAGAAAATAGTAAATTAGCAGATAAGCCACTTTAACTTAATTTAGAGTATTGACCGATCAGTAAATTATTAAAATTTCATAAATACAAGTTATATATTTATAACTTTATAAAAATATAAACAATAATATAAGTAATATTTAGGAGTTGTCAGGACCGGGAAGAATGGCACCAATGGATTGAGGCTCCTCTACGCTAAATGGCACAAAAGAGGTAGCGAAAGAAGAAGAAGAAGTTATTTAGATTCAAAAATTCAATATTTTTACCGAGGAAGCATCACTATTTCATTAATAATCTCAAAAATAAGCTATATTTAGAAAGCTTATTTTAAATTTAGAAAAAAAAAATGCACATAAAAAAAGCCTAGAAGAAGCAACTACAGGCCTTTAATGTATTATTTTGTTACATACTTGCATACAAAAAGAAGCAATAAAACACTCGAAAACATTGCTACATTCAATTTGAATCATAGAAGTTATTATCATTTACTTTATTCACTAAAAGTACTATGACTAGAACTTAAAAGCATTTAAAAATTATAAATATGGAATTACCATACTTGGAAATTTCAATATGCAATAAAAATGAATTGTCGTCATATAATTTTTAAATGTCAAGGTATATTTTGACAGGCACAAATAAATAAGTATAGTTTAGACTAAATTTGTATAGCATTTGAGAAAAAACTAATAATGATAAAACCATAAAGAAAAAAAATATATTTTCAACTTGCTAAAATAACTTAATTTAATCAGTGTAATTTGATGAATAAAGGATTCTATGTAAACCCTTTATTCATCAGATAGAAATAGTAATAATACCTATCAAATGGACTTACAATCAATGATTTGATTGAACACTGATGATAAGTTTATTTTTTTCGTGACTCATATTATGCTTTCATAAAGGACAGAGTGTGCCACTCAGACCAAGGATAGATAATTATTGATAGTTATTACAGTAATAAATACATCAGTTTACATATTTAGTCATAAAAATATTTTATGTTTAAAGTATGCATGCTGTAAACATGAACTATTTTTTAGTAAAATGTTACAACAAATACAAAATTTAATTGTAAAATACATATTAAAACTTATAAAATAAAATTAACTTAAATAAACCACATTTCATGACTTAATATATTGTAATTATTGTAAAATTATATTACAGACTTCAAGCAACATTTTGAAGGTGGTGCCGTCCAATTATATTCATAAGGGGATGAAAATTGCGTCTCGACAGAGCAAGGCACTCCTGAACGTGATAGTGATGCATACAACGCTCTGATAAGTTCAGGCGTTTGCTTATGTGTTACCATATGAGAGTTGGAGCACCCACGACTGACGTGGCCAGTGTCGAAACGTGAGTCATGGATGCGAGATATGTTATAGGGAGACAGCCACACTCCAAGGGATACATCCTCTGAATTGTATGTACTACAAACCAATATGATATGAGAATAAAATAATTTTTTAACGGGTTTTATAGTAAAAAATTTCTTATGAATGTTTAAAATATGTTTCAGGATATAAAACAATGAAGTGAAGCCACTGGAGAAATTAGAACAAAAATAATTTCAAGTAGTCTCTGATGATCACTTCACTCCATTTTTCTATATTTTCCCAACAAGTAATAATTTGATACCCATGTAATAGTAAATAAATATTAATGTGCTATAAACAATGTCTCTACAATAGCAAAAGAAAATATACTAAATAATTTTATCATGCTCCCTCTCCAAAGAATTGGAAAATAAAAGTCGTTTTCACCATAAAACAGCACCAATTCAATGAAAAAAATTAGATACTATTCAATAAAAAAAAAAATTTAATAATAGTACTTTTATTCTACTATGTAAAAACATTATAGTTTTTTCCATAGAAGATATTAAGCTGTTCCCTTCTTTTTTTTTCATGATGCATTCTAGTTCTGATACTTTAAAAATGAGATATTTTTATTTTGAAGAGAAAAGATTTGCCCCCATCCGGGATTCGAACCCGGGTCTCCGCCTCACCGTGGGAACGCTCTAACCATTTGAGCCACCGGGGTCGCTCCCTACCTAGGACAAATCTGTTCTCTTCACCGATCCTATATCCCGTGTATACACCGCAAAATTGCGAGAACATGGGGGATATGGGATCGGTGAAGAGAACAGATTTGTCCTAGGTAGGGAGCGACCCCGGTGGCTCAAATGGTTAGAGCGTTGCCACGGTGAGGCGGAGATCCGGGTTCGAATCCCGGAAGGGGGCAAATCTTTTCTCTTCAGAATAAAAATTAAAGCAATGATTAAAAAATTATAATAAATTAAAAATGAGATAGTTCTTTTGTGTTGAAAGAGAATTGATTGAAAGAAACAGTTGGTTTTCAGAGAAGAAAATATTCCAGGTGAAGGTCAAAAAATAATTTCCTGAATGCTGTTTCTTTTCAATTTTTATTTTGTAATTTCCTCTCACCCACATACTTGTGACCACTAAGGCCTGGAGAATATGTGCAATGATAGTAGAAAATGTTGGTTTCTGATAAATAGTTTTACTATTCAACAAATTATTTTTTTACCTCCACCCGAACAATTTTCTTATCCATATTTATATGGTCAAGTAATAATTATTCAAGAAAATTCATATAACTAACAAAATTAGTTCAAAGTTCAAAATGAATAACAACTGTTATTTCATGATTTACAGTGAAATCCCAGACCTTTATTTCTGAAAAAATGTTTTAAACAAAAAATATTGAAATTTTCACTTGATTTGAAGAAAAAAACTCACAAAACATATAAAAAATGCATTACAAATTAATTTCTTAATTTTATGAAAATAAAGTTATATTAAAATTGAGCGTGACAATGTACCTTAGCATCTGAGCTTTGTCCACAATTAATTTCACTGATGAGTAGGACAGAATATAACCTCCACCGAGGGCATATGGTAAATATCTGTAAAGAGACAGTTAATAAATAATATCAATTTATAATAATTATTGTTTTTTTTGGCTTCGATAGTCTTTGAAAGTAGTACCTAAAGTAGATATAATTTAAATAAGGGTTCAAGCCTGATCTAGACTGAAAAGGATCCATTGGGTATTTGTAGATTTCTTAAAAAACCCAATCATTACTTTTTGTTTGATTTTGAAAAGATGCATGTTTCATGTATTAGAAATGAAACCATATATTGTTCCATGGTTTTATCTAATTAGATAAATACTTTATTTATTTTTTAAAAGATATTACTTACATTGAATTACATAAATTTAATTATATCAATGAATTTTTAATTTCTACGAATTCTGAATATTTTTCACGCAAAACATGCCAATTTCACAAGTACTACTCTGATGAAATATAAATCAGGATGTAATGTGTCTTATAAAATGTTATCATAATATTTTTTATAAAATTAAAGTTTCGCCACGAACATATGATAGTTAAAATTAAATCAGAGATACTAGAAAGATGTAAGAAATAATAAATAAAATTACACAAGTTATTATGATGAGAGCTAGATAGCAAATAGAATAAAATTATCTAATGTTAAGTAAATTAGTAACATTGTTTTTACTATTAATAATAATATGGAGGATAGTTATATACATTGGTTTATAATACACAAAATGTCAGCTTTCAGAACAAAAAGTATTACACTGACTGCAATTTCATTAATCATACCACCATTGTCTCCAGTCTCTAACAGTCATCAAGAAAGAAAAGTATGTCATGTAATTCACAATGAAATAATACAATAACCTATAGCATATCAGGTTCATTGCTAAAATATAACAGAATATATAAAATGTTGTAGTTATAACTTTTTGGAATGTAGGGGAAAATAATGCAGTGATAAAAATAATTTACCTATCACAGAGAAACCACTGATCCTCCTTCCATTTTCCTTTTTTAAAAACACTAGCCCTCCCATTAAAGTAACCCCAATAAACAGGCTTCTGTTCGTCCACAGTACGCAACGCTTCATTCAACATTCTCATATTAACAAAAGTATCATCATCAGTCTTAAGAAGGAACTCAAATTTGTATGTTTGATAAACTTGAACAAGTGCAGCTAAAAGTTTTTTAGTAAGATTTTGGTAGCTTTCATGCAGAGGCAATAAGAGTATATCCTTGTGCTCATTTTGTTCTGATAAAATGGTTTTTCTTTGTTCTGCTGTAAAACCTAAGCTACCGATTACAAACATGTAGGAAGATCTTTGATCTAAGTCTCGCAACCATGTTTGTCTGATCGCATACCTCTGTATGACATTTTCTGGTGAGCTCGGAATAATCACCATCAACTGAAACTCCTCTCGTTCAAAAACATTATCAAATCCTTCTTTTTTTAGTTCATAGCTAATGAGCAGGAGAGTGAAACTACAGCCCAAAACGAAGCAGAGAATATGAGTTATATGGCTCACTTTCAAATGCATTTTTACAATTAAAGAGCATTTCAGCCTTCATTTCAATGAAGTTCACGTTATTTCAAAGACATGAAAACAATAGCCCTTGAAATACATATTCAAACATGAAGTGCTTGACAGTTATAACAGTCAGGTGAGGTAACTATGAATGAGTCTATTCCAACAACCAGTCACTCCTGCTCAATGCTTACTAGGACAGTCCGAGACCAACTTTCTACGCATGCTCGAGCGTCAAGTAGGTTCGGTACTGCTCATGATATCAGTCTTTGTTTTGTTGGAACATATTATCTTCTGGTTGCGGACTGTTGTTCGTCGCTAAATGAGATACAGTTTTATTTCTATAATTGACTGCGGTAATTAAGCAGTGGTTTATAAATTGCTAAAAGATGGGAACCCCAGTTGGTTACAACCACCATATTAATATTTTTTTCACTGGCGATCAAGTTGTTCTGACGCAAGAGGAAGATAATTGAATACGCTATATAAAGAGTGGAATTTGAAGATTAACTTAGAAAAAATAGAATATATGGCTGTTGGAGGCTATGAAAGTGAAGTAATGTATGTATGTTGATGGTGAAAAATGCAAGTCTGTGGAAAGATTCAAATATGTACATAAGTAATACGCTCGACAGATGTAAGTAGGTGAACTGGACGCTAGAAGAAGAAACGAACAGGCAAGTAAAGCAACTAGAATATTCCATCCAGTAATATGGCACAATAGCCTTTCGAAAGAGAATAAAAAAGAATATCTTTTATTGAAAAGTATTCTCACATAAGAAACATGGAAAACGTCTACGAAAATTGTCTTCTAAATTAGAGCCGTAAAAATGGATTACTAGACGTGGTATATGTTCTGCAAGTTTTCGCTACGAGTTGAGCTATAATAAATATTCGTTCCATTTTTAATATATTACAAAAATACAAGTTATTATGAGCTTTAGTATGGAAAACAGAATGTAATTATGGGTAATGTGTAGATTTCGGTAATCATTTCATCAAATTAATTGAAATAAACGTTTCAACTAATATTTGGAAGTATAGATGATATATGTTTATTGAAACGTTCATTTCTAGATTGAATGATTACCGAAGTATACAAAGTTCCCACAATTACATTCTCTTTGCCATACTGAAGCTCATGATAACTAGAATTTTTGAATAATTACTTAACTAGAATTGCGGAATAATTACCAAAGATGTTTAAAGAAGACTGAGGTAGATAGGATCAGAGACGAGGTGATAACGAAAGAAATGGAACTGGGAAAAAACATCTAAAGTATGTAGTTCTATTTAATTTGGATTGTTTCTTGTCAAGACGTTTACTAATATCACTGTTTTTCTGTACAAGGCCAAACAAAGGTTATGATGCTGTCACAGTTCAGTTGGAACACTTGCCTGATAGTTTGGTAGTTACAGTTGGAATAAAATAATTATACAGCGCATGCTTCGAACTGTACCGTACATACTTCTGACAGGATGTTTGTTTATGATAACTTGCATGGTAAACATAAACAGTTTTGCCTCATTATTGATAGGGTGGTTAGAAGTATTGTTGGAAAGTGTAATAATAAATGTACTTTATCAGAAATAAATTTAAATATTGACCAATTCAAATAATTATTTTTAAATAACTTTTATGTTGTATCTACCTTATAGTTTTTATTTTTATTTCATAATTTATAAATTTTAAGACTATTATTTTGAATAAACTCAAGCTGTTTTCTTTTTACCAATTTATTTCTTTATATGGGTTATTATTGTTCATTTTGATAGTTATTATCTTTTAACTGAGAAGTACCTTTAATTTAAATTCCTGAGAAGGGGGTCTCTGAACTGAGCAATGCCTACAGCTGGTTTATTAACATTTTGGGTATCCGTTAATTTTTAAGCCCCAAAAACTTTACAAGCCATCTCAATCTTTGCAATGCTATCACTTCATTTATATTGATAGGGTGTATTCTCAGCAATTCCGTGTTTTTTTAATCTACAAAATTCTCCGGTGGAATCATTACTTTTTAGATTGTACATACCACGTAATACCTTATTTTAGATTAACTTAAGGTGTTGCTAAAAATAGTGGCCATGGCTCACACCCATAACTAATAGTTAAAAGGTTAATAGTTTTGTAAATTATGATTGTTTTGTTTCGTGAGTTAAATAATTGGTGAGACCGAGAAATAAAAACCATTTTTTACCGCTTACTTACATGCCTTTATTTCCTCTTGGATTTCTCTTTTCTCTCTCTACTACAAGAGTGGCCAACCCGCGGCCCATCTAAAACATTTTTGCAGCCCTTGAGATTCATCGCTCTATAAATTATATATTTATATTATAATAGCCTAAATTTTAAAAACCAATGTATTAAAAAAATACATTCTTTATGCATCCAAATATTCAAAAATTAACTGCTAATTAATTTATGAGATAAAAATATATAAAAAATAGTATGTACGATTATTTAAAAAAATATCACCATATGGTTTTAGCACGATACTAATACTCCCCATAAGATATGACGAATACATAGATATAAAACTGTAAAATCCTGATCACTAATATCTGAGTTATACATTGCTTGTCTTGATTGTATGCGTATCAAATTATAAAATTAGCTATAAAACGATCCTTAATCAAATTAAATTCTGCGTATACAGTATCAAGTGTTAATATCAACCATTTTTTTCGTTTATTACAGACTAATAGTACGCAAAGAATTCTGATGAGGGTAATAATGTACTAAGGTAATAACCCCTTTTTTTTTGGCCAACTTTGCTAAATGGAGGAAGATCAGGCTCCAAGGAAGTTATTCGAAGCTAGGCCAACTGGAAGATGTCCCCGGGCCAGACCCAGACTAACATGGACGGACAGCATCTCCAAGCTGGGACAGCAAAGAGGACACGGGCTGAATGCCATGAAGGCGCTGGGCAGGAACCGGGATGCGGGGCTGGACTGAGGCTTGGACTGAGGCACCTCCACGCTGAAAGGCACAAGGAGTAAGAAGAACAAGAAATAACCATTATTCAAAAAGGTGGTTTACGCCCTAAAAAAAAACAAAAAACCTGTACCACTACAACCCATGAAGGGTCTGGGGTTCAGTACATGGTAGAGACTGTACTGTTTCATGGACAACGGTTCTGCAAGGAGGTGACTTGTCCTAGGTCACACTCGACCGCCAGATTTTTCCCCCTTATTTTGGGTACCCTATTTTTATAATATTTTATAGAGGCTGGGTGGGCACCAGGAGGGTCCTAGATCCTATATGATCCATCTCCCGCTGCAAACAGACTAAATAAAAATCATGGCCTGCAGCGGGAATTGAACCAGGATTTCCGGCATGGTAACTCAGTACTCTACCACTGAGCCACTCCTCTCCCTACGCCCTAAATACAAACTGAAATAAAAAATTATTTATAAGGATAACAACTTATAAGAAATTTTCGACTTTAATATTCTGAATTCTAAAAAAACGGCACATTTCACATAAATTGATTTTTTTTATCTCAAGGTAAACAATGGTAACTTAAAAGTTCAATAATAAAACTTATTCTGAATTGTAAGACATCATCAGGACTAATATTAAATCAAGAAAAAAAACCGTTCCTTTGGCACAGAAACTTTGTGCTCTACACATTGATCTACCTACTCTCTAAAGGTAAAGATTGACATGGAAAAAATAATGAAGTTCGATATTACTACAAAATAAACAAAAGAACCTATGGATAATATATTATCTCTGTTATCCTTAACCATCAGTTTTATCCATATATAATTTTCTACTGTCACAAGTTTGGGTCGAAACATGTTAACGTTGACTACTCCCTGACTGGATTTAAGGGGGGACACGGGGGCACTTCCCCCCCCTGAGGGTTTTTTGTGTACTGTGGAGAATCCATTACTGTACATACCTCTAGGCAAATCACACGAGCATAGTTTTTAAAATATGTGAATAAAATAACAGAAAGAACATGAGTAAAACTCTTGTAGATTTCTGGCTGGAATTGCGAAATTTATTCGTTGCCCCCTTTTCACGCACTTGTAAATAGCAAAGCACCGCCGAGCGATCTTACTCCACCTTACGCCAATTAAAGTCATATCTTCGCAGGAGGATGACAGAAGAATGTTTGAATGAAGAGCTTTAATGCATATCCATCAAGACGTTGCGACAAAAATGAACCCTAAGGAAGTGCTGGACATCTTTAGCAGAAAAAAAAGAAAACTGTAATTTTATTACAATCTTTATTAAAAATATAATTTTTCTATTGTTTTGATATTTTAATAAACCTTTGAAACCTTTCTATAAATACTACAGTTTATTTCTAAGTTATAGTTGATTATTCATGTATATCATAGCCAACAGATCATATCTCTCTTAAATGTTCAAGATTATTTAAAAAAATTTAAAACGCAATGAATGAAGCATTAATATCGCAAATTTTTTGACATATATACATTTTGACAATCTCTGTTCGATGTGACTAGTTCAGTTTCGACCTCTAGTCGTACGCTCATTCGAATCCATACGTATGGTCATTCTATAATAAATGAAAAAAAATTAATACTTGATGCTGTTAACGCAGATTTTGATTTGATTAAAGATCGATTTTGGATTGATTTAGAATTTGATAGGGATACGAGGAAGTCGATTGAATGAACATTGCATATTAAAATTTAGTTATCATTAATTAACTTATTACTTATTAACATGGTGAAGGTATGTTTGTCTCGTATTTGTTGTATTTTTACTTATAATATTTATTTTTAATTTATAGTAAATGGTTTTGTCAGATATCCATCGTATACAAAAAAAAAACTCTTTTATTACAAGAAATATAAATGAATATTTTTCAGTTGTATAAATGTCAAAAGCTGTAAAATATAGTTTTGGGTTCAATTTTAACTTCCCTATTTAATAAATAATAGATTATAAATTTAATAAGTAATGAAAAAAAAATGGGTTTCTTTTTACTAAAAAAATTACCCAATTTATAATTATATTCTCATAAGAATTCCTTGAAGAAATAATAATATAATATTAAAGTATAAAAAGTAAAAATAATAAATAATAATATTAAAGTATTGTTTAATGCTTGTTTCTTTAGTTTTGTTCCATAATGCTTCGTTCACCAGACAAATACTTTGATCTTTTTTTTATTTATAAAATATTATGGAAAATTAATTTTTGGTTTCCATGTTTCAACACAAATATCCTTTTCTACTCCTATGTTTGATTTTGTTTATTTATTTAATGTTACTTTATGTTACTCCGGCTAAGCGGATGATGGAGATTAGCCATACACACTATTTGGAATTGAAGTTGCACCTAGTTATAGTTAGCAAGCCAATGGAAGTTCTTGGGTTGAGTAGGTTTTTGGTCAGACTCTACCGACAGGCACCCCCTCCCCCCAATTCGCTCACTCACTCTGTTCTCACTTTATAGAGCTCGGGTGAGTCCTAGGAGGGTCTCCAGATCCCACAAGATCCACCCCCGCTGTTAACAGATAACATCACTAACAACTGTTTTATATAAAAGAGATTAAATGATGGGTAAATACCAAGGTGGCTTCTTAAATCTATTAGCCAAATTCTAAACCCTTCCTAAATCGATGGAAACAATCTGGCAGTCTATTTTGATATCGATTTCATTGACTGATTGGATCGATGGAGAGATGGATATATCCTCATTAAACCCTTCATATCGATATTTGTGTTTTGAAACCTTTAGGGGCCCATACACGGTCAATATTACTGACAGTATTGGAATGACGAAAATACTGAGGAATCACCCTTCAGTATTTTTACTCCATACATGATCAATATTACTGTCAGTATTTAACTAAATTTCAATATTTTGATTTAGAGTCGACTCCATATTTTTGATTTTATCTTCATTATAATATTTAGTATTATAATTATTTAATTTTTTTATGTATGCTTACTATTCTGTTATTTTTATGTACTATTATTTTTGCATTTGTATTTGTCATGAGGCTGCTCTTTGGGTTGTGGATGGGAGGAGAAGGGATGGACGGCCACGACTGAGATGGGCAGATGAGGTCGAAGCCGACGCAAAGAAGCTCCTCAACACCAGGGTTTGGCAGACCCTGGCGCAAGACAGAGATGATTGGAGGCGTCGTCTTGATGCGGCGAAGACCCGTGTCGGGTTGGAGTGATGATGATGATGATTATTTTTGTAAAACTTCTAACCAAACTCTCTCTGTATTTTACCGATGTAAAAATCAGAAATAAAAAAAACTCAGTTCACAGTTAGCTCGCGATAAGAACAGTCATATTTTTCTCACGCAGATTTATACCTACTTTTTTAATGGATAGAGCGTGCTAAGGAATTGTGATCACCATGGCATTGGAAAAAGAAGAGGGAAAGACGCTTGTGAGTGTAGCATTGGCTATTGGACAGGGATAAGTTCACCCGTTTAAACTTTATTGAGATTTTAGTAAAGGGACAATCAGATTACTATAGTTTTCGGATGGATGAAAACGTATTCAATAATTTATTAAATAAGGTTTCTCCTCATATTAAAAAACAAGATATAAATATGAAGGAAATTATATGCCCAAAACAGCGGTTGGCAGTTACACTACGCTATTTAGCAACATCCCGAAATTTTGAGGACTTAAAGTTTTCAACGCTAATTTCTCCGGATTGTGATAGAAACCTGTGAATCTTTCATTTAGACACTAGGAAAAATATAATTTTTTTCCATATACAATACACAATTTTACGTATAAAATTAAGTTCCCCACTACTGTTATAAGAAAAAAACGAAGTTTTAAGAAAAACATTACATAAATCATTTATAACTTTTGAAAAATGCGCCTATTTTTTCATTATTGCATCGGATATCAGTCGATGTGTCGCCCTCAATATCTACAAAATACTGAGGAATGAAAGAAACGGGCCTACACGATCAGTAATACTGTCAGTGTCCCCTCCCTTACGCCGGGTTGAAGTTAGGAATGATGGAGTGAACTATCACTCCTCAATACCCCGCTTCAGTACATCAGTATTGCCCTTACACGATCAGTAATACTGTCAGTATCCCCTCCCCTACGCCGGGTCGGACTGAGGAATGATGGAGTGAACCATCACTCCTCAATACCCTACTTCAGTACATCAGTATTGCCTTTATTACTGACAGTATCCGACTATACTTTCAGTTATACTGATCGTGTATGGGCCCCTTTTGAAATATTATCTTTTGTAAACGTATTTATTACTTTGTACTTAATAAGATGCGGCTGAAACAGATTTTAATGTATTTTATTCTTGGCAGATTTAAATCTATATAAGGGCCATTAACCTGAAGATGGAAAGGTTTTCCTTCATAAATTCTCAATAATAAATAGCCATAATTTCGAGCTGTAAAAATCAATACCTGCTTATTAGCATAGTACCTTCCTAAAAGCAGGGTCCAGTAATTTAAAAGGAAGATATTTTAGTTTAAATCTTAACTTCCATTAGTTGAGATGGGAAGAAATACGATCAAGATTCCCAAAGAAGCTTAACCAATGATATTCACGTGGTCCATAGCGGCCGGAACATGATAAAAAAAAAATACCTTATACAGACAAATTATGTAGGCATAATATGCCTTATTACCCGAGCAAAGCTGGGGTGGGTCGCTAGTACATATTATAAAATAATGTCCTCGGCCGCGTTTGTTCGCGGTAAACTCAATAACTACTCCACGGATTTTCATGCGGTTTTCACCAATAGATAGAGTGATTCACCATGAAGGTTTAGAAATATAATTTTGTCAAGGTTACACAAGGTTTTGTGTAAAGGGGTTGGAATATCGATGGGTTTCACCGAAGACCCTTCTGGGTTAATCCCGTGCAATTATCTAACGTGCAAGATTATAAATTCGTGTATAAAGAAATGTTTGGTTTTGTTTATATTTTTATCTATACATATAAAATGCTTTGTCCGATGACTGACTGACGGATCAACGCACAGCCTACACCTCTGATCGTAGAGACCTGAAACTTGGAGGGTGTGTTCTTTTAATGAAGTAGGCTTCCGATAAGAAAGGATTTTCCGAAATTCTTCCCCTTAAGGGGTGAAAAAGGGGGTCAAAGTTTGTTGTATGCTTGCTCACGTGTTGCTTACTCGCAAAATCTACATATTTTATATTACATGTAAAACAAATCAAGTAACATAGTTCACTTCTCGCACCTGCCGCACGGCAAGTGAAACCGTTATACTAAGTATTCCTTTTCAATAACAGTAAACTTCTGTCCGTCCCGTTTGTTAGTGTCAATGTATATTTCACGGCTGTGCTGAAATATGATATGGATAATCTCAAGCCGTGGGAAGGACATAGGCTACTCTTTATCAACACACCACGCAGGCGAAGTTTATATAAAACTGTAACCTGATTGACTAACACACCCAGCAGTCAACGCACCACAGAAACCACAGAACTTAGCATCTTGAAATTCGCAGATAGGTTATTTGTATAGCTTAAATGAGCACTAAGAAAGGAATTTGGACAATTCCACCCCCAAGAGTTTCCCCCTTAATATAATGGGGGCTCAAAGATGGAATCCGTCAGTTTTGAAGTTAGACATTAGAAATTTCGGATGTACGAGTAACTTGTAGTTTAAAAAAAATTAAATTATTTATTTAAAATGATCTGTCACAAAACTTTATGTGACAGACCAAATTCCACGCGAGCGAAGCCGTGGGCAAAAGCTAGTATAGTATAAATATATCATAATATTCTAATTAAATTATGAAATAGTTCGTCAAGGTCCATCAACCATTTAATTTTTTTATCATTTTTCTGGTCTATTATGACAAAGGGATGTAATGTTATTCCAGCTTTCAACCTTTCAAATTCAGAACGCTGAATCTACGTTTTTAGAGTAGGAAACCTCGTAAAATTTTTGGTTTTCAACCGTTCGGTTGTAAAATATCAGTGCTTGCAGAAACGTTGACAATGTTAAGGGAATTTTGCGGAAACTATAAAGAACTATAAAACTTTTAATAAATTCGGAAAAGAGAAAAACATAGGATTCGTTGCAGAAACGGCAGTGAAGGAGGTCCAAATGGGAATAAGTTTGAAAATGTTGACAAATTTAAGCATTTTTGTTCTATGATAACTAAAAAATGAAATTCCAAGAGGAAATAAAGACTTGGTTAAAGGGGGAAAATGCGTGTTACATTCAGGTCTCGACATTGCGCTTGCGCCCTTGGAATATTTAGCTATTTCCGTTTAGGAATGTAAATATTGTGCAAAAACGGTTATATAACATACAGAGACCTTACAAATTTCATTGATGAAGTTACTTACTTTGTAACGTCATCAATGAAAAACGATCGATATTCATATTTCTGATGGGAAAAAGTTAAGATGGTTTAATTGGGGACAACCACTATTCACGGCTGCATACCATAAAGATCGCTACACACGCTCAGTTCGGTGTGTTCATTTTTAACTGTCACTTCTAACTGAACGTAACATTCGCACCCACACGCTTATTTCGATGTGTCAGTTCAATGTGCTACCCCTTGGAAGCTCCAGTACCTCCTATTGTCTTTTGTGTTATGTATTTAACATATTAAACACAATTTTGTGTTTACATCATGTTTTCGGACGGTGAATTGTTATTTCTATATAGTGCAGTTTTTTTGTTTGTTTATTATTTGTTATGACAGTCCTTTGAAGTTACTTTCCACAAACATTCCTACCCTCTGAAGAGTTCTATAAATTCTAAAAGAAAGTCTTTTCCCCAACTAACCATATTATCACTATAATCACTAACATGTGGTCCGAGGATGGAAATTTGTAAGCAGGGATTGGTGGCATAGAACCTTCTGGTTAGCTAAGACGTCAAATTATTATTGATACAATACTAATGAAGCCATCTCTTAACAAAATTAGTTCATCTGGGGGTTTAAAAAATTGGGGTTTTGTAATTAGATCGGTACTAAGCCCAACAACATTACAAGCCCATACAAGCAATTCATTTTGTAATAATGAACATATTTTTTTAAAAAATATGACGAGATCGTTGAGCCATACTTTTATGGCTTAGGCTTTGGTCTCTAAGTGAGAACCAATGAAACGCGCTCTTATCCAATATTTAGAACTGATTTTTGTATCGAACGAAATTTCAGACCTTATTTTATATCGTTGTAACTTAGACATTAGAATTGCAATATCATTTTTTTCCGATATAATTGACAAAAGTTTGATAGGTTTCAGTCATTTTAATTCATTTGTGATTTTTTTATATAAAACAATTTAGTTTTCTCTAGAGTTTAATAGTAATTTATTTTATCATAGAAGTTAATGTTCTTAGAAAATTTACCTAAATTCACCATCACGTTAACACGCACGCGCAATAAGCAAAGAGCTAATAGACGGGGAGCTAGCTACATAAAACAGGGTCGATAAGGTGCGTGCAGTTTTAGTCTATAAACTGGGGGGCCCAACTTAGTACGTCACCAAACGCCACTTCTTAAGGTCAGCACAGGTCGGATATGAAAATGCCAGCCGGTTTTCCCGGACGAAAAAATTGAGTGAAAAACCTCATAACGTGCGCGCGTGAAACTTCTTGTAACGTGATGTTCGATCCTCAAATAAGAGCGGTGTAATAGTGTAAGAAGTTTTGCAGGCCGGAAAACCCTCGTAAGAAGTGATCGAAAGTGCCGGAAAACTCAGCTGAAAAACCTCATAACGTGCGCGCGTGGAACCTTTTGTAAAGTCAAGTTCGAACCTCAAATAAGAGCGGTGTAATAGTGTAAGAAGTTTTGCAGGCCGGAAAACCCTCGTAAGAAGTGATCGAAAGTGCCGGAAAACCCAGCTGAAAAACCTCATAGCGTGCGCGCGTAAAAATTTTTTTATTTGATTTTTGGGTTCTCAACTAAGAACGCTGTAATAGTGTAAGAAGTTTTGCAGGCCGGAAAACCTTCGAAAAAAATTAAAGAAAATCGGCGTATATTAGAAATGAAAATTTTTCGCATTCGGCTTAATGGAAAATTAGTTTTGATGATTCCATTCAAAATATCTCTTCGTGCTATCCAAAATTAAAAAAAAAATCGTCAGGATACGATGGAAACTCGCTAAAATATAATAATTTTTTTTAGTTGAGAACCCAAAAATCAAATAAAAAAATTTTTACGCGCGCACGCTATGAGGTTTTTCAGCTGGGTTTTCCGGCACTTTCGATCACTTCTTACGAGGGTTTTCCGGCCTGCAAAACTTCTTACACTATTACACCGCTCTTATTTGAGGTTCGAACTTGACTTTACAAAAGGTTCCACGCGCGCACGTTATGAGGTTTTTCAGCTGAGTTTTCCGGCACTTTCGATCACTTCTTACGAGGGTTTTCCGGCCTGCAAAACTTCTTACACTATTACACCGCTCTTATTTGAGGATCGAACATCACGTTACAAGAAGTTTCACGCGCGCACGTTATGAGGTTTTTCACTCAATTTTTTCGTCCGGGAAAACCGGCTGGCATTTTCATATCCGACCTGTGCTGACCTTAAGAAGTGGCGTTTGGTGACGTACTAAGTTGGGCCCCCCAGTTTATAGACTAAAACTGCACGCACCTTATCGACCCTGTTTTATGTAGCTAGCTCTTGGACTATAAGGATGTTGAAAAAATATCAAAAATCTCTTTTTCGGTTTTTATTTATCGATATTATTGATCGATTTACTCGATAAATCGTATTCTCGGCATTAAAATTTGATTATGAAAAACAAAAAGATCTTAAGGCTGCTACACTCGGTCACGCTTCACATCGAATTGACATACCGAACTGACCGTATGTAGGCTAAATTGATGTGAGCACACATCGAAAAAGTGAACTGATGGACTGATGAAAATTCATCATTTCGTTGTGACACCGAACTGACGACAGTCCGAAGTGTACCGTCGCGTCAGTTCGGTGTGTCACATTAGTTATCTGAGCATGCGTACAGGTGTCGTTTGGATATACATCACCCTTTCAATCGCTTTTCCATACCTCGTCTGTGCGTTTATTTTATTGATCATATTGATAATATGGTTACTTGGGGGAAAGACTTTGTTTTACAATTTATAGAACTGTTCAGAGGGGAGGAATGTTTGTGGAAAGTAACTTCAAAGGACTGTCATAACAAACAAAAAAACTGCACTATTTAGAAATAACAATTCATCGTCCGAAAAACTAATTCAGCAAATTACATATCAGAGCCATAATGTCATGTGCTCAGATTGCTCGCACCTGATATATGAAAAAAGTTCTTCAAGCTGATGTCATAATTTTTTCCCTGAGTAACTGTCCAATTTTTCTAACTGTGGTTGAGTACAGAGTGGCGTTCTTCTAAATTTTCCCAGTAACCATTTTTCTGTTGGAATATATAGCGCTACCTAGTATTTGAAAGGGACAATCCTTCTTCAAGGCTAAAGTTGTAGTTCGTAAGAAAAGTAAGTCCCCCAGATTTGTCCGATATATTACAACAGATCAATCATAGATCCCGTGGCAACACTGATTCAGTGAAAGAGCGGGAAAAGTGCTAAGCCTCATTAGGTTATTGTAACATTCCACCTGATGCTTACTGATCTGTTCTGGGGCTGTCCTTTAAAAACATGGTATGTTTTTTATAATCTGTCACATTGTTACTATAAACATTTTAATTATTTATTGTGCTAATCAAGTTGTCGTTTGGTGATTTGCTGTCGTGTGTACTTGTGTGGCTACTTTCTCCCAGCCTAAAAAAATGCGATTTTTTTTTTTAATTAAAAAAGACAGACAAAAATAAGGTTCACGTTAGTTTCATACCATGTGTAAAATAATCCGAAAACCTTCAAAATCTATGGTTTGTTCAATATCAATTACGGCTAATCGGACGATGCTACGGTATCAGTCCTAAATGTTGCCTATTCAAATATCAAGATTGGGATTTTTAACAAGTAACTGAAACCGTATGGACTGCCAATTTATATCCCCTCCGAAGGACGGCATAGCTACAGCTCTTTTACTCCCTTTAAAAAACCTTAAGGCCACCTGTGGGAAAACGAACACGCCCCCCTGGGTCTAGAAGATTGTTATGCTAATCGCTGCACCGCAGGCGATCCCTCGTATCTATGGTCCTGACTATAAAGAGTTTGACAGGTAGCAAAATAGTACATCAATACAAATCATTATGTCAACATGCAACAATAACCATTGTGATGATGTATTCATTTTTGGTGGAAGGGTCAGTGATCTATTCTAGAAAAATACTTTATGCGATATTAACGAAAATAAACTTAAATTTCTGTCTTATAGTGTTTACTTCTGTATTAAATGTTTACTTATAGTGAATAGAATAAAATGGTACTTGTGTATTAGCCGCTTTGCAGGGACTGTAATTTGCAATTGTTTATAACCAGAACTCTGATAAGTCTGATACTTTGCAATACATTTTAATGGAAATCGAAATACACAATGACAAGATGCTAATTTGTAATTTAATCCAAAGCAGTTAGTTTACTGGAAATCTGCTATGTAGCATCTGTAGGATGCTGTTAACTGAAAACGCGACAGCATTCCGGAGTTGTGCCGAAATTAGTGTGTATAGTCGATCTGATAAACACTCTTCCCAGCTCTTTTAAATCATTCGGCATTATTCAATTTTCCTTCTCATGTTTTCCGAGTGGAAAATAAATTTTCCAGGCGTTTTGAATTCATTATTGACACATTTTTCGATCTTTTTATTTATAAAAAAGGTAGCTCTTTTCAAATAATGTTCTTATTAAGGTAATAAAATTAATAAATGGGGAATCTATTTTATGTTATAATTTCTCTAACAACTCGTACATACTTCTGATTGATTCTTATTTTCCCAACTCCTGTTGATAAAACAGACCGTTACAACTGTCTTGAATCATTTCTTTGGAATATTTGAGGTTCTTTGGAGGCTTCTTTCCCACATTTAGTTGTCCATTATCTTATTTATTAGTTCTTGACTCCTTGAAAAGTATTGTGTTAGTAACCTAATTGGGTACTTACTCCTAGATTCTTTTGATCTTATTCTTATATATGGTAAGGCCCACGTCGATTGACGACAGGTGTATGTTATATATCCATCAACAATATAAACAAACCATGTCCAACAAAGAATACCATTCATTCGCAATGTCAGCGCTGTAATCCCTAGATGGTAAGCATTAAGAGTAAAAGAGAGGTTAGCATTGGCTAAATCTGGGAGGATTATTTTTAAAACAAATCATACATCGTTTGTTTGTTTATTTATTTAACGCCATTTTATGCTGCTATGGCAAATCGGACGAACTACTCATATATTATGGCCAGAAATAGATTATGGGCAGAAATTGATTAAGTTTGAAGGAAATTTTAGTTTACTACGTATTATTAAAAGTTCTATAATACTACCAGTATTTTTCAAACGGATCTTTTTAATAAAACATAGAGCTTTTCCCCGATTTCTGACATAAATTTAAATTTAACCAATCTACAGAATATAATTGATACTATTTAAATCGAAACAGAAATATGAACTGAGTTAAATCCAATCAATTCAAAAGTTACTAATTCAATTTAAAAAAATTGCATTTTTAAAACTTCGCTATAGTTTTGCTTTTGAAAAGTAAATTATAGAGGTTAAAATTCAATCAAACTACTAATATTGCGGTACTGGAAGTTGAAATGTGTCTTGTTATATTTTTTGACACGAATTATTTTTCTGTAGTGATATTGGAACTGACGTTAAAAAGTGACCTTCGATTATTGGCAGCCTACAATGTGTTTCAAACAACGCGTTGTCGAAATATAAATATTTGTATTTCATTTATTTGGTTGAACACCTTGGTGATATACTTATACGAATGATAAAATATTACTTTTATTGTACCAGAAAAGTAAGAATAAATATAAAAAACTATCTGTCTAAAAAGTGACAGTTGAAACGGTTAATTTTTTTTTTTTGCTTATCAAAAATGAAGAGCGCCACCGAGTAGAGCGCTCCGAGCGGCATTCAGATAAAGTATGGAGGCTGTAGGTTGTTGTTAGTTAAATGAGATCGCGTCGTGTGTGTAATCGAATAAATTGCGGGGGGTGTTTTGTTACAGAATTATCGAACATAGTTTGATCAAAATAGTGAAAGTGTCGAACGGCGAAGCCACGGATGAGGATGTCAACGGCGCTCTGTAATGGGGCCGACAAAGGCAAGAAGGACGAAGCTAAAGCGGCTGGCGGGGAATTCGTAGTCAACATGGTGCCCACTCAATTCGAGGCGATTGTCAAATTGGACCCCAAGATGAAGGGGCCCGATTCGGATTTGGAACCGAAAGACGGCGAACTTGAAGAAAATGGGAATGAAGAGATGACAAACATGAAGGAACTTCTCCTCATTCACCTCGACTTTATTCAGCTTCAGTCTGAACAGCTGCAAAAAAGGGACAAATTGATAGACGACTTGAAAAGTGAAAATGAAATGGTAATTTTTTGAGTATTTTCACTCAATGTATTCTACTTTTATAGTGCTTTCAATAAATTGATTCGTTTTCACACAGCGTGGATAGTATTCAAAATGGATGCTACTGGAGTTCAGTTTTAGAACTTGAGTTTTTATCTGTCTGTTGAATGTTGAACTTTTTCTTTCCCTTTACCTTCTTTGGATAATTTTTTCCTTTATATCTTTAGTTGATTTTGTTTCGTTGATAATTTTTATTTAGCGAGAAGGGTTTGTTTGGGTACTTGCTCCACTATTGAAGGTAAGGTTATATTTTGCCTTGGTCAGGTTATGCTCTTTTATCTGGCTTATTTCATGGTATTTTCAATCCACCAAATAGGGGAATCTTTAAGGCTCCTATCCACTACACATGCCATAACTATTATCAATATTTTTTTAGAACAACAGTAATTGAGATATTAAGATAAGTTTTTCATCGACTCCCCCTATTACCATTTCTAATGTCACATTTTATGGATGTGATTACATGAAAATGTCGATACATATATTTAGGCAGTTATGAATACTCTATTGAAACTCGAGGGTTTCATTTTTATAGATTTTTTGTATTGAACGGGGTTATTTTCTAATTTGGGATTATCGTATGTAGTAGTAATTGTTGTAAATTCCCTTGAACTTTTGTTTTTAGTAACTATATTTTGTCTTTAGCCATTTTATTAAGCCTTAAGGCTCTTAGTTATCTTTATTTGGAAGATAATTGGTAGACTGGAATAAATAATTTCTGATTATTTTAGCCTAATAAATACTTTTATGTTACCAACTCTCTATTACAGTTGAATTTTAATCATAACTTACAATTTTAATTTGAATTAGTTCAGTTTTTGTTTACTTGGAGGTTATTTGTTTGTTATACATTCTTAACCATTTTAGATCTCTTATCTTTACCCTAGAGGTAAACTTAATAAGTTTAAAATATTTATATTTTAAATTTTCTTTTTCCTTCTAAGGTTGTTCTAGTAACGTCTGGTGATCTTTAATAAATACTATTGAGAGGTAATTTTTTTTTTTCCAAATCCAATTTTGCTCTGTAAGATTTTTAACATTTCAATTGTGAAAAGTTTCATTAGTTTTTGAGCAATATTTAATGGCTTTTAAGGGAAAATAGACGGTGATGTGTTGAAATGTGTTTAATTAAATTGCAATCGTGCTATTATTTTTTTTAGTTTATATTTATTATTTTGTGATGATTATTGTGACACATTTTTGGGTTTTCAAATGTTATTACAATTTAGATTAGGGCATTCTTGGCCTTACTTAGCTGTTGTGCAATTAATGAATGCAGCCTATATCTAATGTGATCAATTTATTTCCTAATTTTTTTCATTACCTATTGATGAATAAACCTTATTCCATTTGACATTATTATTGGCTGTCCAAGACCCACATGAAGCTGTTTTGAATGGATAACCTATTAATAACCTCTTTGTAAACACATACTGAACTTAGCTGTAATTAGAATTGTGCCTTATGAGGATTTCTATTAAGATTAGAATTTCTATATATGTTTAACCAATGATTAAAACTGGGAATGCTTAATTATGTTGTTATGAGGACAGATCCATATCCAGAGATCTATATGCAAAACTTTTTTTTATTAGTAATTTTTCTGGGAAGTGTTCAATATTTTTATGACAAATAGATTTTTCTATGCTCCTAAACTTTTCTGCTATCAAATAAGGACTATTACTTGTTCCAAGTTATTTTTAGTTGTTAAACTATAATAAGTTGATAAGCAACTATTTTTTGAATAAAACTTATTAATGGAGAGAATTACTTAAATTTATATTATACCATTTTTTTTTTTATTTCAACTTAAATTCCACTTTCAATCAATATTCTAGTTCACAGTCTTTCAAACATTAAAATATTAAAACTTGTGTACAACTAGAATTGTTCAATCACTGGTGCCATCTAGTGGAATTAGAGGTAACTATTTTGAATTCACCTGTAAAAAAAAATTAATGGACTTAACTAAAATTATTACTGCTTTCATTTGATATTATTTAAAATTATTGAAGTTGTACCTTTAGATGTTATAGTACTTAGTACTATCATGGTTGAATAGGATTTCTTGGGGTTTAATTATCTTACATTTTGCCAACTGATATCTAAAAATTAGATCTGATTTAATTAGCAATAATCACAATTACATCAAGGTCCTGACCTAAACTTAATAAGTATCCCTTTTTCTCTTAAAGGATCATGATTAGGAGCATAAGTCAACAGCAAAAATAATTTTAATAATTCCCATGTCAATGAATTCTATAATTGATTTCAGAGGATTTAGTTGCCACAAATTCCACTATATAAGACTAGTGTAAATAGTTGTTGGCAGTTGTAAATAGCTGTCCAGGCACTTGCTTTCTCATTAGGAATGATACCACTTATACTTATCTTAACTTAAATGCATTCATGTTTGAATAAAACCATTTCTTCTTTTTTTGGATGCAAAATTAAAAATCAGTTAGGCAATTATTCCGGTAATTCAAAATTTTACAATTTTACAACTGAATCGATTTCATCAAATTCAAAGATCCCAATTATCCAAAGGGTTAGAGATAAAATAATTTATGTTTGTCTTGTAGTGAAATATAAAATTACTTGCTATTATGATAGAAATAATTCGTTTGTTCATATTTTGTAGCTTAAGCAACGGATAGCTCGGATGGAAAGGAGAGTTTCATTGCAACGCTCCAATACAACTGATAAGAGGCATCCGCAGAATTCAGAGATCACAGAAACAGGAAGAAAGAGGCGATTACAGGAAGCCACATCTTCTGGGTCAAGCGGACCAGCTAGTAAGAAAACATTTACAGAATCACAACAAAAGCGACTGAAAGTGTTAAGCAGACAATCAAAACTTGGTAAGTAATAGTCAAAATGCTTGTTAAATCTTTATTTAGATTTTTTATTTTTTAGTATCAACTAATTTCGGTTGGTATTTAGTGTTTAAACATAAATTTAGCAATACTTGAAAATATCTTTGTCTGATTAGTAATTATTTATAATCATAATGAGAGATTTTGTTTCATTGTTCTTTATTTTATATATTTATTATTACAATTTTTTTTCCACCTGTGCAGATGGTCTTAAGATGATGAATGAGAAAAAAATAGACTTAAGTGACAGACTTACTACAGATAAACTATATTACACCGGTGTAGGTGATTATGATGCTAGAACACTTGGCGATGTTCTTAATGCTAACCCAAAGTCAAAAGTCTGTCTTGAGGTAAATAGTAATTGTAACTTTATCCTCGATAGTCATTTTTATTTTTTTATCTTTCTCTATTCAAAACTACTTTTTTATTATTAAATTAACTAAAAATAAAATGTCAACTTTATGATAAAATATAAGGTTTCAAGAATTTCTTTACTACTATACAATACTACAAGATGTTTATTGTTATGTTTATTTAAGGTCCCCCAGTGGAGGATAAGGCCTCTTACTTCAACGTATACAATGGAAGGAACCGAGAACCTGTCTGATGACGTATTTGATCGAAGACATTATAAGTTAATGGTGGATGAAAAGAAAAGAAAAAGGTTTGTCATATTGTTCTTAAAAATTATAGTTTTTACACATAGGTTTGGCATTTGCATTTATTATATGGTTCTATTTAGTTAATGTACTTCTTTATTAACGGGTATACAAAAGTTTTAATTAAAAATAAAAAAACAATTAATTTTAGAAATTCTGTGGGGCCTAATTAGAACATATGAGTGTTAATGAGGAAATATTACCTTATTTGCTATTTCAAATAATCCATTTTTTCAAGGGGACATTGTGTTAGATTGAGAATTTCTGTATAATATAATTTTAATGGAATCATCATATATTTGATTGCATTTATGTTTTTGGAGTTATTTCAAAATAACTATAATTATGTTGTCATGATTACTACATCTATTATATGGGGATTGTATTTAACTGATAAAGGAGAAAAAATAATGGCTACAAGATATTTTTTTAATATAGTTACTAATTGATAAAGGTTTTCTTTAGTGATCATATTTTTAAAAAAATAATGGAATTCCTTTTAAAAAAAAATTATTTTATAAAATAACCATCATAAACTATCAGTTGAAATATGGAATCCAGTACAGTTTCAGGACATGAGAGAAAGCTATATTGCCGTTAAAAATAACAAAAGGTAACATAGGCTACTACATTGTTGATATTATTATTTTGTTTGACCACAGTTGAATCCTTCTCATTTGTAGTTTTCTTGTTAGTTCCAATTTGCTTAATCCCATATTACTACTGAAGTACCTCTTTAATGTGGTCTACCCAATTGATCTTGCGGGCTTGCCGATTTTTATATTTTATATTAAGTTGATTGTATGTTTAATTTTTTTATCTAAATTAATACATGCTTGTTAAACTAATGATTGATTCTTTTTATTTATCCAGATGGGATGTGCAGAGAATTCGTGAGCAGAGACAAATAGAAAAACATAGATCTAGAGAAAACGCTGGGAATAACAATGACCAAGCCAGTTCTAGATCGTTGTGGCCACAGGCCGGGGAAGGTCTCCAACTAGCCATGACACCAATCTTGCCTATATCTGTCTTCGGCATCAATTTGCCGTCCGTGACAGAGCCTCAGTAAGTTGTTATTATTTATTGTATTTGGAGTCTATTGATATTGCTGGTGTATTTAAATTAATTCTTTTCATTATCCTCTATTTATATGTATATTTGATTGAACAATATGGGAGAGAAGTCATATTTTTTGCATTTGCTCAATGGTAGTCATATGGTTTCTGTGCGGTGTGGAAATGTAAAAAGGAGATAAATCATTTTCCATATTATTAATATTTTTTCTGATTAGTGCTGGCTTTAAACAAATATCAAGCCCTCAAAATATTCCGAATTCATACCGAATATACGTTAAAACATTTGGTGAATGCCTATTTTGTAGTGTTCTTTAAAATTAACAAATTTTAATTTATTCCCATTTGTATCTCCACGCTTCATGTAATGTAAAAATGTAAAATATTATAATTAATTACTGGCAAAGATATTTTTTTTCAAGAAAAAAAAATTAAAAAGAATATATTTCAGTTTACTAATGTTAAGTATCTTTTATTTTTGGGATCTTATGTGATGATAAAATTTCATATTCTCTTAAATATTTTTGGCTTCTGATATATCATCTTATAATTGATGTTTTTTTCTGCAATTGAAGTTCATATAAATAAATACGTATTATATGAATAATGTAGTAGTGCAATACATTATACATATCTATGTGTTCTGTAACTATAACTATTGTTTTTAGTGACTTTACTCTTCCTTGGAAAGAGGGGACAAGGAGCAGCAGGCGTAGGACAAAGCGGTGACCTATACCTGACGACGGTATTGTCTTTTATTTTTACTTTGTTTAATAAAATAATCACTACTTGTTAATGAACATCCACACACAAACCACACCATCTCTAAACTCCATTGATGTTCACTGTCACAACCATATTTAACTCTTGGTCTTTCACCACGCAATTTATGTCCAGTTGAAATTTTTCATGTCGAATATTGATTGATTCATTTTAAAAAACTTACTATACTGGGTTTTTAGATTTGTTTTTGTAAAGTGAATTTTTTTTCGGAATTGGTCGACTAATTGTCTCATCACCACCAGATTGAAAAAACAAAAATGAAAATCCATTTTTGGATTTTTATCAATTTTATTATAAGAAGCTATGTAGAGTGCTGAGGTACTGATATGTAGGCTCCATGTTTGAAATACTTTTTTTTTCAGATAAATTATTTATTCTGTTATCAGCAGTAAATTGAACCAGGTTCAAATCTCTAACGTCTAGCTGAGAAATTATTTAGTTTATTAGTCTTGGATTGACTCTGTTGGATATCCCAGATATTCCTATCCCAGGGTTCATTCAACCCCTATTGTTGGTACTCTTTAATTGGGAGAGAAAACCTGGTGGTTGAATATGACCTTAAACAAATTACCTCCCTGCACAAACAATTTTTTAGAAACAGGACAATCTCTACCTTATGTTGCACCCAAAACCTTTCATGGGTTGTAGATGTGTACAAGTTTCATTATGTTCTTTTTTCTTCTTCGTTACATTATTCATTTACATTACTAATAAAACATTACACAAATACCACAATCAAGAAAAACTACAAAAAATTTAATGACTCACTTGCTTCAATGGGAGGTTTCTCGATCCACGCTTCTATCTTGAATATCATAATAATAAGATCACAAATAGTATGTATAATTTCTGTCAATAAATACTGATTATTATAATTATTTATTTATTGATAACATATTTTCAAAATAAACTATGTTAATTCCAAAACCAGAGCTTAGAGAAGTATTAAACTAACAGCTCTTAAGCTGTATTCATTCACATTCGCTCGCAACTGTTGGGATGGGCTTGTAAAATTTGGTTTAGGAACAAATGGAATAAGTTAATAAGCACACTGAGCATAACTGGTAAACATCCGAGGCATAGTTGATAAGATCATATTACGGGTGGTGAAGATTTGTAACAGTAGCGTCAACAGTGAACCGTCATAACCACATGAATTAATAGTCGTGTTTGAGTTGTTTATTACATGTGTTCGCTTCCTGTTGCAGGTCAGAGAGGAGGCACCTTCTACCTGGAGAGAGGCGGACGATTATAATTTTATTTATTTATTGTATCTAAAGGAAGGGACGTCTGTTTTTATTGTCTTGTTTTCTCCTTTATTCGTTTTAGCTACCAAGTTCCATTCTAATGATATTAACAGAAAAAAAATTGTTTAAATTCAATAAATTTAGTTTGATTTAAAAGTTGAAATGAAATTTTAGTTCTTAAGAGTTATATTAGTGATTAGATTTTACTTTTGGTCAATCGTTGTTTTGAGCACTTAGGCTGATATTGTAAATCATTAATGATAAATGATTATTCTCTCGAATAATACTTTGTATTCAATTATGTTTGATGTTTTTGACGGTAATGTAATGTTTGATTTAATATTTATATTATTTCACTGTTATGATTTATGTTTATCCAATGAAGGTAAAGCGGGATGGTTTGTATTTGTTACTTTAAAGGGGATTTAGGAAATGTGGCTCAATAATGTGGAAAATGTGTTGTAGAAAATGAAGACTTTTTGAATATATATATCATCTAAATTTTATTATTACTTAAACAATTTTTTTTTTTCAGTCCCCAAGTTTTTATATATTATATATTTTTATGTCAATCATATAAATTACTTTAAATTTTAGTGTTAAGAAACAATTGTTGAGAATGTTTTTACATTTATTTTATCTAGATTTACTGTATATATTGTTGTATATAAATATACAAAAGATAAAAAACTTAATAGGAGAAAGGTAGCATTGTGGGACTGTACAAGTTAGTCTTATGCTGTCATTGAATACAAGTCTGAAATGTTCTTTTTGTATTTCCTCAATTACTTATTGCATTTTCTACTGATAAAGCAGCTTTATAATAGCTCTTTTCTGATTCTAACGAATAGTATGGGCATCATATTTGCCTGAACAACAGCTGGTAAGGAAGTTAAATCCTAATAAAAAAAAATATGGTTAAACTAGTTAAAACCAGTTGTAACTGATGAACAGCTGTTCTAATAATCTATATATATGAATTTTTATAGTGGTGTTATTAGAGTGAGAATTTTTTTTTTGTTATTATAGTTTCCTAACGAGCCAGATTTCAAAATCATTTAAATGTTTAGAATTTCTTGAAAACGGTTTTTATATTACAGTTTGTGTTGGTATTTATTTAGTAATTAAAGTTTCAAATGAAATATCCTATGCATACATTGTTAATTTGTATTATTTTCTATCCTATACACTGTCTCTTAGAGCAGTAGAAGGTGTACTTAAAATGATACGATTAAATATTGCTTGAGATTTTGAAAATTTAGAATATTTTTCACTGCATGTAAATATTCTCTTGTTTGAATGAAGGATAACATGAAGATATTCTGAATAAAAGAAAATGGCTAAATAAATAATAGAAAAAAAAAATTGATTTTAATATTAAGTATTGTCTAATCTACAAAACTGTTCTTAAGTTTTATTCTACAACTTATGATGTAATTGTTTTACTAGTCTTTAAATAGACACTTATACATCAGAATGTTTTTAAGTGCCAGGAATTTTGTGTAATGCTAGAAACGACAAGGATTTCTTTGGCAAGTCAATAGACAGGAATAACAATTAATGAAATTTCCCCTTTAAAAAAAAAAAATAATCCTCTTGTACGTACTATGTTTTATATGGCTTGTTACTCTTCCTATCTATCATTTTTAATTACTAAATGTTAAGTTTTTCTCTGCCTTAGAAATAATTGATTGTTGTAGCAAATATGACAGCATAAGATTGAGCATTTACTGTTGTCAGGGGATTGATGTATAAAATGTTGATTGTTAATAGATGATTTGTAAATAGTTGAAAGTAGATATTATTTTGTTATAAGGAACATCCCTAAATGATTTCACTGGGTCATGAGCCTGCGTGTTGTAAATATATAACGATTGAAAATTTAGTTGATGCAATTGTACAGTTTTCTTCCCATCCTTTCCAGTGCTCGCTTGATTTCAAAGTTTAGTTCGAATACCTATACTTTAAGATTTATACATGTACTTTAATTATTGTATTTTTTCAAATTAAGTTGAAAAGTTAATTTGAAAAAATAACAATTACAAAGGTATGCAATGTAGCTCATTGCGAGGACATGAGATACATTCGAATTTGTAAATAAATCATTTTCACCTCCCCTTACAGATTGTAAATGGCAAATGTCTTTACACAGCAGCAAACGCCTGAGTTAATGTACTACAATAAAAGCAACTTGAACTAACTAACAGTAAGATTCAATATTATAATACCAAATTATCAACTAATTTTGATATAAATATCAATATTAGATAAAATCGAATACATTTTTGCAGATTCATGGTCTTACTGTCAGTGCCTTATCATAGAGGTCAAGTTCAATGATAAGTAAAATATTTTTGTTTTCAAATTTTTAAATGGTTCATAATATAATTGAATTATTTAAATACGTTATCTCTTTGAAGTAATAATAATTATGGTTCATTTGCTGTATGAAAAGATATAATTCAATATTAGAATCATTCTTTCTTAAACTTAAATTTGACGTTAATTTTTATTACTTTTATGTGTAGGTTTATAGTTTTTTGTCAATACCACATATTTTTAACTAACATGGTTTAATTACTTAAGCTGTAATAGGTGAAGATGATTCCTTTGTTTTATCTGTATCTTAAACACGTACACTTCCTAAGTTAATGTATCATATTTAATTTCTGAAATAAAAAAATTGAATTAATACAAACCGAAAATTATTTTACAAATTAAACTCATTGCCAAATAATGCAAATAACTCGACACTGTTTTCTTGATTCTATCTATAGTCTTATTTTTGTTTTGTACAGTATCATTTAGTTTAACGACTTGTAATATATATGATGTATAAAGCATATAAATAATGTCTATTGATGTCATATACAAAAGGATGTTAATTAATATAAATGATTAAGTTTTATTAAAAATGGTCTTTTATTGTCCCAAACTTTTATCTCGCTCAATTTACACTCAGCAGAGTAATATTGGTCTGTTTTATGTATTGAGAATTGAAACATCAAGAAAACATTGCTTATTACGACTGTCAGATCTGCTGAGGAAGGACGAGTACACTGATTTAATGGAGGAATAATTAATATGGACAGAAAAATCTGAGTGGAATAGTCATCTTCTCAATGAATATACAGAACTTATGAAATCAAATGGAAAACCCTACAAACTGAATAGATATGTTGAAATTTATAATTACTAATCTTGATAACTTGGATGTATGATTACTGTAACCCCCAAGGCGAGGAATATCCAGAGGACTGACTTGGTTTTCATTATATCTATATAATATTATTCCTATTGTATTATATAATATAATAATATACAGATACTGACATCTGCCTCCTGAATTTGCGTCAGGGATAAGCCTTTTCTATGAATAATCCAACAACCATTGCTTAAAGGAGTTTTGAATCAAATAGAAGACATTGGCACAGCAATCACTAGGATACCTAGCAGGCTAATGAAGATGAACCTGGAAAGAGAAGTTGTAAGATTTAATCAAGAGTGGGCATCACAAGTAGCTTTCAGGTCGACAGTGGCTTAAGACAAGGGGGACCCATTATCACTGCAACTATTCAACCTCGCACTAGAGGTTGCCATTAAGAGCATATGGACAAACCTGCATGGCACTATTTACAACAGGCTCACTATATACATTGCATATGCTGATGGTGTAGTCATCCCAGGGAGAACCAACACAGCATTGGCCGGATATGTGGAAGAATTCTAGATCCTGGGACTCAGGATGAACATTGAAGCTTCTTTTCTTTAGCAAATTATCCAATCCAGCCGGCCATCATACATCTTCGACCTTTTTCAGTGCAAAATCTTCGGCCATTCTCTTTACTTCCTTTCGCGGTTATCTGATCTTTAGGCAACGTCTCATCGATCCCTAGCTTTAAAAGATCTTTCCTTATCCGATTTTCATTCATGTGGAACTCTACCTCTTTTTCCATTCATTATTAGAATGGGAAAAGATGTAGAGTTCTATATTAGAGAAGTATCTCTATCCGGCTAGTGGTGTGCCAATCCCCATTTTTTCCAATGTCGTAATTATTTAAATCACTCTTAACTCCCAGTATTGAATAATTTTTATATTGTATATTTACTCATGAATTTATTGCACGTTGGAAACTTGTTTTATTTATTAGAGAAATCGGTTTTATAAAATCAATTTTTTTCCGCTAAAATGTTTTTCCTGTTCATCTACTGTATTTAAATTTTACTATATTAGCATCATATCCAACTGTTAAGTATTAAATATGGAAATAATTCATTTTCGGGAAAGCTATACATATTATAAAACAAAGTCATCAGCCGGGTTTGTTCGCGGTAAACTCAATAACTACTGCCCGGATTTTCACCAATATCTAGAATGATGCACCAGGAAGGTTTAGGTTTATAATTTGTCGAGGTTTTGTGTCGTAGCTACCTAATATCGGATTAAATTCTGCCATCTGAGTAGCTTGCTCTCGTGTTTCTTACTCGCAAAATCTACATATTTTCCCTGGACAAAACAAATCAAGTAACATAGTTTACATACGTATATTGCAGTAGGTAAGTAGGAGCGCCAAAACTAAAAACACATCGATAAATTACCTACATATGCACATTATTTCCAACCTTTCAGTTTTAATTTCTCGCTGCCGTACGCCAATTGAAACCGTTATACTAAGTAATCCTTTTCAATAACATTACATACAAATCTTTTACTGACACGAACAACAGTAAACGAAAGTGACTTCTGTCCATCCCGTTTGTTAATCAATGTCAATGTATGTTTCGCGGCTGTGCTGATCCGTTTGCGATGAAATTTGATATGGATAATCTCAAGCCTGGGGAAGGACATAGGCTACTTTTTATCAACACACCACACAGGCGAAGTTTATATAAAACTGTTACCTGATTGACTAACACAGCCAGCGGTCAATCTTGAATTTTGCAGATAGGTTCTATGTATAGCTTAAATGGGCACTAAAACAGGAATTTGGATAATTCTACCCCAAGGGTTTCCCCCTTAATATAATAGGGGTTCAAATATTGCATGGGATACATCAGTGAAGTTAGACATCTGAAATTTTGGATGTACGAGTTACTTATAGTTAAACAAAATTAAATTCTTTATTTAAAAAGATCTGTCACGAAACTTTATGTGGCAGCCCAAATTCTACGACAACAAAGCCGCGGGCAAAAGCTAGTTATAATATATATCAAAGTGATTATAATCACTAAAAGCTTTAATAGAGAGAGATGTATAAATATGTATATGAGTGAATAATTATTATGTTTTTTTCCTTATAATTATTGTTAACACATTTTTTTCCGTTATTTTATTATGCTATTAAAAGAAAACCCATATTTTTATTTAGAATAGTTAATTTAATTATGAATTTCGCTTAATTAAATAAATTATTCAATACAATTATTGCATTACACATCGAAATTATATTTGTTAATTTTACTCCAAGAGAACGAGGTAGCTCATTGGTGCAGCGCTGAATTACTATGCTGGAAACCCGGCTGTGACAGATAAATTATTTAATCTGTTAATAGCCATATATGGGCCTAGTGGGATCACCAGACTTTCCTGGGGCACACCCAGCCTCTTTAAATTGGGTTCCTTTAGTTGTAAGAAAATCTGGCAGTTGAGCGTGATTTCTATCTACTGGACCCAATACTCTTCATGGGTTGAGGTGCGGTACAGGTTTTTATTTACTTTAATTCAATAAAACTCATATTCAATTAACTATAATATTATTCATTTTTAAAGGTTAATACATAAGTGGAAAAATTCCAACTAAAAACCTTAAGTCTCTATAAACTAAAACAGGAAAATTAAAAAATACCTGTCCAATATTTCGCCTATTCAGGCATCCTCAGGACAGAAAGAGAATAATAGCAAACCAAAAGATAAATAATGCACCCAAAAAACACACATCCCACCACCTCCAAGGCTCAAATGCAACTCAATTACCTTGCTGAGGTAATTTTTTTTTTACCTCAAATTTTTTTTTTTTTTTTTTGGGCGTTCCCTTTTCAATATTATTTTAAAGGGTTTGCCATTCTTGTAAAGAATTTATTATTGAAGAGGAAAATTAAATTAACTGATAATTTATTAGGTTAAAACATTTCATAGTATAATAAACGAAGCCCTGGAATTCAAACCAGACGATAAATAAATAATATACTAAAAATAACCTGTTTAGACAAAAAACAGAAGATACCGAACTCTCATGTTATCATTTCATATCTTAATCAGAAGCACCCGCCCTAAACAGTGTGCTGTATAGCCCAGAGATCAAGGCTGAAGTTAATAGGCAATTTCCCCTGCAGATTTAGTCTTCTTTCAAGTGTCATCTGGGCATAGGCATCCTACCAGCGATATTTTAATAAGGTCTTTATTATCATTTTATTATCGTTATTAATAAATTTATAGAAGCCTGGAAATGTATAGGTGTATAATAACAGTGCAAAGTGTCTTCCCGCAGGACAAAATTTAAATAGTTCAAATTTCTGACCGTATTTCTAACGGGATCAACCACCTTGAACTTTTTTTTTAATGATAATTTATAAGTTAATAGACTTTTTGTTTTACAAATTACATTTATGAATTAATGGAATATGGAATAATTGCAAACTTTTGTTTCAGTTTGGAAAAAAATAGGAACTATATAAAATTAAAAGTGGAAGTTATGGCGTGTTCACTCAATATCAGATTTCGTTTAGTATTTTCCTAGATAATTAATGTTCTAAAACCTAATATCAAATCCAATTTAAATATTTGGCATTTTTTTTAATCTTTATCTGTATTTACTTTAAAAACCAGCGTGTTTAGTTTTATGGTTTCTGTGCCTTCACCAAACAATAGGAGCGGAGTAGATAAATTTGTAGAGTTGCTGTGCAGAGGGTCCCGGGTTTAAATCCGGCTGTGACAGATAAATTATATCATCTTATATTATATTGTGTCGTAACGGATGAAATATAGGTTTCGTTTATGTACAGTTTTCTTTTCATTTGGGATTAGATTATTTGTACAGAAACAATTATGTTATGTATACCGTTTGAAAGATCATTTAACCCTTTTTCATAATCAGTCTTACTTTTCCTTTTGAAAGTGATGCAACGTTTTAAAAATAAATAACAACAAAATTATGTCTTCCTCGGAAATTCGTATAATTTTTCTCTACGAATTTAAACTTGGCCATAGCGTCACGGAGGCGTTCCGAAACATTAATATTGTTTCCGATGAAAATACAGTGAGCGAAAGAATAATCTTCCGTTGGTTTGAAAAATTTCGGTTCGGGGATTACGATCTTACCAACAAAGAAGACTTAGGGCGAAGACTAAGTTGAACAACGAAAAGTTAAAAGAGCTGGTCGATGCGGGCCCTTCCCAAACCACTCGTGAATTAGGTTCACAACTTGGAGCCAGTGTCATGACTGTTTCCAGGCACCTTAAGTAGCTTGGTAAGACAGAAAAGCTCGAAATATGGGTACCACATGAATTAACCGAAGCCCAGCAGCTCACCCGATTGGAAACGTGCTCCTCACTTCTGAAGCTGAATATAGAGGTCCTTCCTCACCCACCATATTCTCCGGACCTTTCTCCGACTGATTTTTACTTTTTCCGTTGTTTGGATAATTTTTTTAGAAATAAAAAATTTGACAACAAAAATACCCTAAAATCGGCCTTCCAAGACTGCTTTTTCTTTGACACCTAATTTCTACAGAGCGGGGATAGAAATGCTTAATTTTGATTAATAAAAGTACTGTTTGATATTTTTTTTCTTATAATTTAAATTTACACCTTCACTGGCATTTCATATGTTACAACTCAATAGCTACGGATGGACCCTGTTGGATCTGTAGATTCTCCTGGTGCACACCCAGCCTCTATGTAATTGGTATTCTTAATTGGGATGAAATCTTGGCGGTTGAGTGTGATCTCGGACAAATTACCTCGATGAACAACCATTGTTCTATAACATTATCAAAGCATCGCTAAACCCAAGTACAGGCTTTTAACACTCAGATTAAAATTATTTACGTACCGTACGTATAGGGTTGGGCGATAGTCGATAGTTAGCACTATCGATAGGCCGATACCATCGGCTGAAAACTATCGAATACTATCGATAGTTTTTCGATAGCTGCTTCTTTTTTTTCCAATGCTATCCAATAAAGAATTTCAACTAATTTAATTAAATTCAATTACTTACCTACTATTTGAAAGTTGCAGGATTATAAATTATAAGAGATATAATTATAAGATTAGATCATAAAGATGAGAAAAAAACTAATTTATTTGAATTTTGAAAAGTATTTACAATTTACATGTTTACAATAACAATGAACAAATTAAATCTTCAGAAAAGAAAAATAACGATAGTTCATAGTTAATTTCAAGAGTCAAGTGTGGTCCTTGAGCCGCATATTTCCCGAAAGAAAAACTGCATTTCTAGTTGAACATTTAAGAATTGTAGAAAAAGATCCCTAATTAAAGAAGAATTTAAGGTTATAAAAACTTAGAAGAGCCAATGGGAATTTGGTTTGTTTGCACAAGTGTGAGACTAAGTGTACGACCCAACATTATGTGATTAGTTATTTCCGAGAATTAAATTATGACACGTTCGGTGCGGCATCGAAGTTATATAGAAGAGAACCCTTGAGCTCTAGGAATTCCGAGTTCAATTTCAAAAGAACTCGACACTGGACAGCGACAGATCAGCATAATTCCGAGAGTTTCAAAACTTGAGGGTATAAAAGGTCACAACAATCGGTAGGGCGACACTATCGATAGTGATCATCGATATCCATTACCTATCGATATATCGATAGTAACTATCGACTATAGCCCAACCCTACATACATATACCTAGGGTTAAATTTGTTATTACAGGGGGAAATAAACGTGTTGTTTAAAACAAGTGAATCTCGAAGCTTTCCAAAAATTAACTAACTAATTTCATTGTAATACATAATGTAAATGCTTTATTTCTTGGTGGAATCGTAATTGTTGTTGGAATCAATATAAAGCCGAAGAACTAACTTGTTATATTCTAATTGTTTTCACTACAATTTTGCTAATGAAAACATTTGATCAATAATTGAACAGTTCTGTTTTAAACTATCGATTATTAATGTCCGGTTATTTCCTGGACATAATTCAACTATTTAGAACTACCAATAACATTCCATAACATGCTACTAGGATGTTACCTAATATGTAACATGCCCGCCTTCGGCCTCATTTTGTGCATTGAAATAAGTATGAAATATTCCTGTTATTCGTGGATATTTCTTATTTCTAACCAAGAAGCGATAAGTAGCCAAACAATCATTTTCAAGTAAATTTCGTACTTCTTAATTGAAAGAAAACTTTGATTTAAAAAGAAAATGTAACACAAATCTTTTATATTAAAAAAATATATAAACTCAATATACTTTTATATTTATGAAACAAATTTAATTTAGTTCTCGTTTTCACATTACAGAGAAAGTGAACATGGCAATTTGTATCAAAATAACTTTATTATTTAATATTTCTACGTGTTAAAATATTAAATACTTATTGATACTTTTTAAATATGACATACTAAAACGTACTGGCAATAAATGAATAACGAATAAGAAGAGGTGGAATGGTCTTCCTCCCACCCAGTTTTTTAATACAATTTTTTTAAAATGATTTTCATATCCACCAAGATAAAGTTTCTATTAATACAACAAGTAAAAAACAAAACAAATCTACTGTATTGACATAGCAATACATTAAAACGTAATTGGTGATAAAAAACACTTTATAACAGATGATTACGTGAATCCTTCTAATCATACCCCTTCCAAGGAAAAAAAAAACTTGTGTGGTTTTATGAAACCACGATGCAAGTGAAATACAAATTTTTCGGTTTGTAGGGATTTAACTAAAAAAATTTTGAAAATTATTCGATTTAGGGTAGTAATTATAAATTTAATTTCAATTTGCGTATTAGAGTAAGGAATGCATAATTAATACAATCATTTAGATGATAAACGCATATTAAAAAGTAAGGGCAATATTTATTTAAACCATTGAATCGTTGTCAAATTCAATTATTCTATCAATAACTTCATCTTCGCTTCGAGTCTCACATCTTTCCGCATTTAGTCGCTTTCGATGCAGAATTTTTTTTGTAACAATATTTTCGGATATAGGTTTGCCGCTTTGAACGATAAACGTATCAACTCCAACACTCGACGCTGGCCCCTACTAGTACTCGGAAAGACATCTCTCGGCACTCTACTAATTTTTTCCGGCTGCTCAGAGTGTAGTTCAGCGTGTGAAGATGACTGAAGGCTAATTAAAATTAAATATATTGAATGAACCGGATTTTTTTTTCCTCATTCTCTAAGATTTTATTAACAATATATACAATTTACAAATAAATACCTGGAAATCCTTCTATATAAACCAAAGCCTCCTGTTACCTTTCGATATCTTAAGGCGTTACAATTGAGTTCGCTGAAGGCGGTTTTTACTCGAACCGGCACGGGGCCGCTGACTTGTTATACTATACAAAACGGGGAAATAAACCGGATTTTTTTTTTGTTCACATCCTCTAAGATTTTATTTAAAATATATGTACAATTTGCAATATATATGCCTGCAAATGCTTCTATATAAACAAAAGCCTTGTGAATGAACCGGATAAAAATTAAAATAGTTCATCAAATATTCATATGAAATAAGTACTGCGAGAAGGTAATGTAATGCGACATACGATAGATGAACGAAAAATTTTTGGGCGATAGAAAAAAAGTTTCACTTTAAAAAATGAATACGCAAGACCCTTTTTGGAGATAAAACTCTTCTAGGATATAGTTAATGCATACATGGATACTCTCTAGGATATAGTTAATGATACATGGATACTATCTAGGATATAGTTAATGGATACATGAAATAACCATACCATCAAGGGGTTATCTGTCGTTTAGTTGTTAGCATAACAGTTTTCTATACCCAAGGTCGTGGGTTCGCAGTCCGACAGGTTGCCCAGGAAATTTTAAAAGCAGAAAAAATCCTTGGGAATGCCGTATTTCGGAAAGGACGTAAAATAGGAGTTCCGAACCTGTGGACTGTCAGGTACTCGCTAAAGAATCCTCTCCTAATTATTTAGGGCTCCCATTTCAGCATCGTCCGATTTGCCTTAGCAGCGTAGAGTGACGTTAAATGAATAAAGAAACAAACCGTAGCTTATTTCACATCCCTGAATACCTCCATATCAATATGTTGAAATAAAATTATAGACTCATTGAATTTCTGCTTCCAGATCTTGGCCAGGATGCTGGCGGAGGTTACCATAGCTCTGGTCGTTATCATTTGGTTGTCTTATTCATGGATCTTCGGATTCTGGGACAGAAGGAAAGTATTCAATGTCAAATTCGAATTTACTCTCAATACGTTCTATAAAGTGTTCTTGAGAAATCAACATTCTCAGGACCTCTTTGACGATATTTACAGGTAAATTAATTTAGATCACAAAACTATTATATACAAAAAAGGAATTATTATAGAATAATAATTTAATTTTAGGAAGTTATATCCCGTCAAATTACCTTTCCCCTTCGTCGAAAACCAATGATTTCCTTTCCACCAATATGTAATAATATATCCCACTGACTCCAGAAGAACTAATTCGATACCAAGGACATCTTGACAAACGTTTAACTTGGAATCCTCATACTTAATAGGATTGCCATAAGTCCAGAAATAAATAAAAAAATCAAATAAACACAAGATTTTTATTAAAAATCAATTTTATAAGTTATACATTATTATTAAGATCATCGTTCTTATATTTTGTGCTACAAGAAATACTTTTTAACACTCCCGAATCCTTCATAATAGTTTTATAGAACATTTCAAAGGACATATTTTATTTTTAAAAACGATGTAAAATACAGGACTATAAACATTCAATTTTCATAAAAAATGGGGGAAAACCATTATCCAGTCTCTATATATTCTTAATTTATTAAAATTATTAGACGTTTCGACAAATTTATGTCATTTTCAATCTTTCTAAAAAAATTCTTCAGCATCAATTAACAATCTACAACAAGTTATAAGTCGCAAATCTCATAAAATGCATTTTTAATGTCGAAACATTTTATATATATATATGTTTTCTTGAGAATTAGCTATCGTCCATGGTCCATCATCCAATTGTTAATATTAAAATTTTAATATTATACACATCATACATACTCTAACGAGATAATACTACAATTCTCACAAAACGACATAAACATTATATTTAAAAGAATGCCCGAAATTTGTTTCAAAAAGCGGAAATTTTTTCGGTATTTTCATTTTTTGATCTGGTAACCCTACTCATACTAGACCAATGGTTCGAAATCTGGGGGGCGTGAGTACAATAAGGAGGGGGGGGGCGAGCGCGAGACAAGTTGAAAATGAAAAATTCTCACTTAAGTTTACTTATTTTTCTCTTAGCAGTACTTCTTTATCTTAAATTAAAACTTATAATGTTGTATCTTGTTACAATAAAACAAAATATTTTGTTTTCAATGTAATACTAGTTGTTTTCTTTTCAAATGGTCTTAAAATTTACTGTGTAAGGTGGGCGTAGGAGGAATTTTATTTGAACAGGGGGGGATGGTGGAAGGTTTTCATTAAAACAGGAGGGGGGGCGTGGTTGAAAAAAGGTTTGGAACCACTGAACTGCTCGCCGTTTCTGGCTACTTCTAGACTTACTAGAAAAACGCTTAATACACCTAATTAAAATACAAAATACATGACAAAATACAAAATACATGACAATTATAAAATCTATTTGGACTTCGTAGAGGAGTAGAGATTTGGTTCTCCGCCAAGTCATCCAATTCCTCTCGTATACGATCCTTAATTCTCCATAATTTTTTACGAATAAAGTCATCCATAAAGACCTTAACGTCCTATTTCTTACTGATTTGGCCCGAATCCGATATCAATCCTTTCATGAAAAACTTTATTCCCATTCAAACCCAGCTACTTCTTCAATTCCCGAGAATTGATTCCTGAAAAGATGATGGCTCCGCGACCTTCTAAGTTGAATTTGCTATTTGATTAAAAACCACTTGGTGGATTCTCAACTTGCTTTTCTCTAATGTCATTATGTATCATTCATTCTATTTGTTTCTTGCATTGTTATAGTACAGTTGTAAATTTCAATAAATACATTTTTTAGGAAGTATAAAAACCATGGCGTGATTGGACTTTACGCGGTGTTCGATCCAATTGTACTCGTCACCGATCCAGAATTAGTTAGGAATGTGATGGTAAAAGACTTCAACAAGTTCACCGACACGGCGATTGAAGGGAATAAGAAAAACGATCCTCTGTTTGGATTGAATCCATTCGTTGCCAAGGGAATGGAAAAGTGAGTACCGCTTTTAATTAATAGTGTACTCTTGCGAAAACTGCAGCATCATATGTATGATCCTGATATATAGAACTAAAATCCATATTAAGGAAACATATTACTAAATACAAACAGTGTTATATTACAAAGAAATTTTATTTACCAAATATATTTTAGCAAAATATTCCTTCAGTTTATCAATTAAACGGTTCTTTCCTCTAATACGGGCACCATCAGAGATAAGGGGGAAGAATGTAACAAACATGTAACCTGTATACGTTTTTTAGAGTTTAAGCATGTTTTGTGCTTGCCGTATTTTTCATTTACAAAATAAGATGCAAATGTGGGATCTTGCGGAAAAACAGAGATCGAAGCGGTATCATTGTTCCAAGAGGAACACTTATTTCCACGGAATAAGTGTTATAAAGTATATCACAACATGAAAGTAAGTTTTCAAAAATGACGTGAAGGTTTCATTTGAGGATTTGTTGAGGTTAGTGCGATAAAGAGTTGGAGCGTGGCTTGATTCGACAAGATTATCATTTGTTAATGCCGTACAATTAATTTATTTCTGGTTTAAGGAAATGACATCTGTTAAATTTCGTCCATAAGAACTAGTCATATCAAAAAGGGAGTCCACAGGGTGGAAAATGTGTTGAAATAGAGATGGCAAAATAGGAGAAAATATCATCATCATAGTCGTTCCTCTCTACCGTTCTGCAGTGTGAGCTTTCTTTCTGTATAGCCCGGACTTTAGTCTGTATCCTCTGCCATTTCTCTCCTTCTATTCCATTGCAGACTTCTCTTTGCGAAGCTTTGCTTAATACCATCTTCCCAGGTAAGTCAGGGTCTTCCTCTGAACCTTCTTCCTTCAACCTTAGCCTCGTATGTCATCTTGGCCAGCCTGTTATTTTCCATTCTTAAAACATGTCCGAACCATCTTAGACTGTTTTCGTCAATGACTTTTTCCGCAGGGTCCACTCCGAGGATTGATCTAATGATCGAGTTGCGAATTCGGTCTCGTCTTGTTTTCCCCTCTATCTTCCTAAGGAATCTCATTTCTGAAGCCTGGATCCTACTTTTGTATTTGGTGGTCAACGCCAGAGTTTCCAAGGAGTATGTTAATACGGGTAGGAGAGTAGATTTATATACCCTCAACTTTGTGTCCTTGGATACTTCTCTTTTATTAAGGAACCTTTTATTTAGTGCGTGGAACAATTTACCAGCAGAGTTGACCCTCTTCCTGATTTCATTGTCGATGACTCCATTCTCATCAAGGTTTGCTCCCAGACATTTAAAGGTTTTCACCTGTTCGATGGGCTTGTCCTTAATTCTCATGACTCTCATTTTTCGGTGAGGCATCCTGCCAATTCTCATAACCTTTGTTTAGTCATGGTTTATTTCCATATTGATCTTCTCTAGTTCATCTTGAAGAACCCTGATATTGTATATTAGATCTCTATCGTTGTTGGCAAGGACTACCATTTCATCAGCGAAGGCCATCAAGGAGTAGGTAAGTTTATTCAAGTATCTAAATCCCAGATGGAAACTTCTCGTCCGGGCTTTGGCCTGAGATATAGCAGAATCAAGGACCAGAATAAAAAGAAGTGGGCTCAAGCCTGCTCCGGCTGCTGCCTCCCAAAGGTAGTTGCCGGTCTGAAGCCCGGAAAAAGGAGGAGGGATTCTCCTTGCAACCTGAGGGTACAAATAATTACTGTCTCAGGAATTAGCCCTATCCAGAACACCAGAAAAGGTGAAGCAGGGAGAAGGGTGTGCCTGTACACCCTTTAAGGGGCAGCCCCCCATACCAGACTTAGGTGTTTAGGCCGATACCCCACACACTGAATAACAAGAATCAAAAGAAAAGAAATGAGAAGCACCGGACAGATTTTCTGGAATAGGACCTGGGGAGGAAAACGGCATATCAGATTAGGAACGTGGAGAAAACATGATAATCAAATTTATGTTTCAAAAAAGACTAAGAAAATTCCCAATTTGAGGAAATTTTATAACTATAAATTGCCCAGTAAATAATATAGAAACGTTAATATATAATTTTTGTAGAATATATCGTATATGAATAATATTTGATTAATCACCGAGGGGCTAGTTAAACGTAAGGTTAAGCAATCTTAGGTACTTGTGTATTAGCCGGTCTGCCTGAAACCTTCCTCCTTATCATATCATCATATCTCATTTCCTGTAACCTCTTCGTATCACTCATCTCATATAAGTTATTTCTGGGTCTGTTATTAAATTGTTTAGTTTGCCTTGTTTGTTTTGTTTGTTTGCTATTAAATTGTTTGCTTGATCTGTTCATTTTAAAAAGTCAATAATAAATGATAAATAAGGAATAATAAATAATAATAAAAGAATACAGAGATTTAAACAGGCAGTACAAAAAAGTAACAACCACCTATTTTGTCGTCAAACATTAAAAAAATGTTCTGAAATTAACATTTTTCTCTATATCATATCCATTCCTTTTCCATTTATATGAGTAGCTAGGTAGCTGTCATGAGTGTTCAGGTTATAAGCAATGTATGATGAGGTTATAAACAGACCCAGCAGACCGGTTAATACACAACTGCCCAATCTTATCACTTGCGCCCGTATAAGAGGAAAATAGTAATTAAACAATTCACCACCACTATAAGCAGTATTTGTATTAATGTTTTTGTAATTAGTTATTGGAATTCTAATAAAAAAAATCATTAAATTTTAGATGGAAGGAGCTACGAAGTATTCAAGCTTCGAACATGACCACGGTTAGACTCAAAGAGATAACCCCCATCATTCACAGAGTAGCCGAAAATATGGTCAATTTTTTGACAGAAAAGAAAATGGAAGCAGTAGCGGTAACCAATTACTATTCATTGTCTTATTAAAAATGTTAAAATATACTATCAGGTTAGTCCAAAAGGTTGTGCGCATTTTGGCGAAATTTTTAAATGGTGTAAATAAAACACAATTTAACATTTTAATCTATGATATATTTTCTTCCGTTATCTACAATATCTCGCCATCTTTCTGGTAGCTTTTTTATTCCATTGGCGTAAAAAGATTCTGGTTTTGAAGCCAAAAAACTTCTGAGTTCATTTATTATATCCTGCTAAGAATTGAACTTTTTGCCTTGGCAAAAATTGTGTAAGGCTCGAAATAACTGAAAATCACTTGGGGAAATATCCGAGGACTATGCAGGATGGGGCAAAAGCTCCCAATTCAGTTCAATAATTTTTTGCAGCGTTGTTCGAGCCGTCCTTGGTCTAGCGTTATCATGGCGGAACAACACTTTCTTCATATTCACCAATCGCGTGCGTTTTTTAATCAATTCTGAATTTAAACGGCAAAGTTGTTCACTGTATATATCTGCATTAATGTTTTTATTTGGTTTTAACAATTCATAATGGAATCTGATCCACTGTCAAATTTGGCTCTAACTCCACAAGATTTTTAAGAACGTCGTTATCAAACTCGACAGGACGTCCTGAATGGGGTTCATAATTAATGTTGCTTTTTCCAAGTTTAAATTTTTCAAACCATTTCTCGGCAGTCCTTACACTAATAGTATGTGCACCACGTACACTATTAATTTTTATCGGTGGAGATGTGGCAGTTTCACCGCTTGAAAAGAAAGAAATATAACACAGAACGTTTATATGCGTTATAGATATTAATTTTTTTCGGTACAAAAATGCGTTTTATTTTTTACGAAATTTGGCGACAAACTGACGAATACATCAGTCAAGCGATGACAAGTTTCGACAGGTTCGGAATCTTATCGATCTGGTAATGAGTCAACGCTAATCCCATACATGTTACTAATGCGCACGAACTTTTAGACTGACCTGATAAATATTAATTAGAAATGTTACAATTTCCTAAATATTAATTACTTTGTCGTAGGCGAAGCAGCTCTCGTTCCTGTACACAGTGGACAACTCGTGTGCATGCGGATTCGGCATAGAACCCACCGCTTTTACAGACCCTGAAAACAATTTTGTCAAATACGCCAATTCGGAAAAAATATTCAAACCTTCCCCTTGGACGATGTTCTTTCTCGTTTTCATGCCCAATATTGTCAGCATTTTCAAACTAAGGTAATGCTATAATGTTTAAAATAACCATGAGTCTCGAAAGCCAATATTTATCTGCATCTCAGTGATATCTATTATTAATAATGATTCCGTTTGAAGCCTTCAAGTGAACACATTTACTCCAATTGATCTAATATCTCTTTGATACAAATGGCCTTGCCTTTTCTATCAACGAACCAACTATAAGTGCCAGGATGCAATAAGTTTAAACTTTTTCTTTCGAAATAAATATTGCAGAGAAAGTTTCTAAGCTCGATACTTATTCCAACAAGCGATAGAATCGATAAGGTTAGGCCTGTGGTATACCTTCCGATTTACTTAGTTCAAGAACGACTATTCCAACAGATTCGTCACTCAAGTTTCATTACATTTTCAGTAGAAATAACCTCTTATATTTCTATCTTAAAAACGTTGCGAATGATTGCATAATTGTTTACTAATTTCAAATAATTATAAATATGCGTTCTGCCTAATAGAATATATGGATTCTAATTGTCTTAAAAAATAAATTATTAATATAATATAATATCATAATATAAGGGCATAATATCCCCTTTATTCTTTTCATTACCGCCACGATTTCATTCGGAAGTTTTAATGAGGTAATTGTAACCCATCACCTCATTAAAACTTCATAGAAATGGAAAATTTGCAGGAAAATATTTGATTTCAATGATATTATCATAGATAAAATTGATTGATGTTCAATTTAGTAAATTTACTTCGGTTTAATAATATCGATTTCTGGCCCAAAATTTGTACTATAGCTGCATTTCTAAATCACCTAATTTTCTGGTGCCTATGACTATTTTTATTAATTTTTTGTTAGAAGGGCATATTAATATATAAATAAATAAAAGGCTTAGCGAACCCGAAGGCTCGATGCCGATACCACCAATCTATGTTTACAAACCTCCGTCCATGGAGCACCACCCAAACCCAAACCCGCTAGAGACCTCAGACGCTTCCCAGTCAATACAGCGCCTATTAACATCTTAGGAATTCGTTCGCTACTAAGCCCAGCACCTTTACATGTCCATTTTCGCGACGCTATCACCAGAATAATATTTACCTGCATGCTGGATGCATGCTTCGCAATTCCGCATTATGTAATCTCCTACATTTCCCTAGTGGTCTCATCCTTTTTTGGACCGAAGATTCTACGTAACACCTTATTTTCGAATACCTGAAGACGTTGTTCATATTAATGTAAATTAAAAAATTCCTTAAATTGAAAATTCGGACTTAAAAGGTTTTTATTGATTGTGAGCCGTCGATAGATCATTTTAAATATCAACTGCCCGTCGTGTATGAATAACGAAGATGACTCTGATGTAGCAAGAACAAAAGCCAGCTCGTTAAAGCAATTCAATTGGTTGACTATTTTAGTTTCATTCTTCTTTCTCTTTCTCTAACGTTCTATATAATAACGTATTTTTCTTGACCAGATGTAACAATATTTTTTGGTTTTCCTTTTCAGAATTTTGTGCAAAGATGCTGAAGATTTCTTCAAGTCGTTCGTTAAAAAAATGATCGAGTACAGAACTAACTCAAACGTGACGAAAAATGACTTCATAAACTACATTATGAAGTTAAACCAGAAGTTGAAAGAAGAAAACAAACCAGGTGTATAAACATTAGACTATTATTATAATTTATTTAAATTAATAAATCATATATACATAAACAATTAAATAATATTGTTACCATTATTATTATTGTTTTCAGTGTACTCAAACCTAGAACTGGCAGCGCATTGCTTCACATTTTACGCGGACAGTTCCGAGACTTCATCGAACCAACTAGCGTTCTTCCTCCTCGATTTGGCGAACCATCCCCACGTACAGGATAAGTTGCGAAAAGAAATCTCTGCTATTTCCAAATCTCCGACAGATTTTGATTTTGAAAAAGCAAGCTCCATTAACTATTTGAATATGGCGATTAACGGTAAGTGCATCAAAATCAGAATCCATTTTAAAGTATTTAATGCTACTAATCTTCCGGAAACCCAATTTAACTGAAGACTAAGGTTAAAAATAGATGTATGTGATAAAAGTAGTTTTATTGAACGTCTTGGAATGAGGAAGCAGCCTTGGACTGATGAGTCTCTAACGTCGACTACCATTCCATTCTCACTAAACCATCGTATTTTACCTCATTATTCTTAGATTTAATTATATGAACTTTTAAGAACGCTGCACCTTATCCACAGACATTCCACGTCTCCTCAACTCTGCATCCGTCCAGCGCTGCCTTCGATGTGTCCTTCCTAATACATTGCAATCCTTCTCTTCTTGCATGTTTTTCCATCTTTCTTGCGGCTACTGCTTCGCCAAAATCTGGTTGATGAGGTCTTCCTTGGTCAAAATGTAAAAGTTCTACTGCACCCCTCCCTCTATCAGTTGATCTCCAAGGGTTTCTCTTCTTCCATCAGACGCAAGGCAAAGATCCAGATTTTTATTGACAACCTTGCTTGGTGTCCTTTCATAGCGACACAAAATACAATGATCTTTTATACTTTTTTACTTAATTGTGGTTAATTCCACTTTCCATGAGAAGGTAGCTTTCCAGAGAAAATCTGAGAGATCCAATTCCCAAGGGTTTTCAATTTTTCAACGTAAGGAAGAATTCCTCTTGCAATGCGGTTTCTTACAAGATCGTCTCCCATCCACTCTACTATGATATCCTCCCTGATAATATTATTCTATAGGTTTGTAATAAATTATTTTTATTAATTTTTACTTATTGACCATATTTTTATTATTTACTCTTTCAGAAAGCTTGAGGCAACACAGCCAAGCTTCCTGGCTCACCCGCTGTTGCACGCAAGACACCACCATCGGGAATGCTCCGATACCCAAAGGAACCAAAGTCTTCATTCCGGCTGGAACCTTCCACAACGACCCAGATTACTTTCCCAATCCTGAAAAATTCGATCCTGAACGATTTTCCGAAGAAAACAAGGATTCCATTCCTAAATTCACCTTTCTTCCTTTCGGAGAAGGACCGAGGATATGTGTCGGTATGTTATGCATTGAATTCATTACGTAACGTACTTAATCATATATAGTATTCATGATGTAAATATTATATCTAAGATAGTTAAACTTTATCCGATAAGTATTTCTCAATTAGGGAGAGGAGTGACTCTGTGGTAGAGTACTGAGTTGCCATGCGGGAAATCCTGGTTCAATTCCCGCTGCAGGCCATGATTTTTATTTATTCTGTTTGCAGCGGGAGATGGACCATATAGGATCTAGGACCCTCCTGGGGCCCATCCAGCCTCTATAAAATACTATAAAAATAGGGTACCCAAAATAAGGGGGAAAATCTGGCGGTCGAGCGTGACCTAAGACAAGTCACCTCCTTGCAGAACCGTTGTCCATGAAAAAGTACAGCCTCTACGATGTACAGAACCCCAGGCCCTTCATGGGTTGTAGTGGTACAGGTTTTTTTAATTTCTCAATTAAAGTTTGATCCATTTCTGAATCAAAAACCTTACATGTGTTGTTGATATTTTAAATTTACAGGAGTTAAATGAGAAATCGTAATTTTAAAAATATAAAAACATGTACAACTAAAACCCATGAGGGGCCTTGGATTGGTTACTATTCCTATATGGATATAATTGAGTAGTAGAGATTAAGACGAATGTGTCGTCAAGTTAATCCGCCATGTTTCTCTCCAATTAAGAGTACCGCTTTGTAAGAGGCTGGGGGAGCCTTAGAAGTCTCTGCAGATCCCACAAGGTCTATCTATGGGTGTTGACAGATTAAATAATTTGAAGCTTTGAGCCCCAACATATCAACTAAGCACTCTACATACCGAGCTATTTTTTCATACACCAGTGCTTACTCAGGCTATCTGCTACGCTCATGGCATAATACTAATCGATGCCTCCCACTATTTCCCATTTGAATTGCTGAAATAATAATTTTTCAGAGTCCTCCATATAGATCAGACTAAAGGCTAAGATATGTTCCTTGGAAGGGATTATACGAAATAGTATTAACCTAGAAATATCAAATACATACACACTTCTATGTGTATACTATAAGGAAATGTATTGAGAGCGATATAAACAATTAATCTAAATCGGATAATTTTAACAGTTATAAAAATAAACCATTGTCAAGCAGTAAGAAAGCAAATAAACAAAACATAGGTTGTTTAAATTGGCGTAACTTCAATTGCTTCTGTCTGGATCGGAAAGCTAAACATTCTTCGATCAACATGTAAGCAGGATCAGAAAGAATGTTACGGGATTCCTCCGATGGTATAATTGAAAAGACCAAAAGAAATTTAATAGAAATGATGTTCCAGATAAAATCGGTATGTGGCATCATAATCAAAATATCATAGCATCATAGAAGAACGGCATGCTAACATGGTTTCGGTACATTTACAGTGCCCTACCCGTAAGCCCAGATGATTCTTGGAAGCCATTCCAAACGGCAGATTCAAGTATATGAGTGAATACTGACTCGAGGAAGAAGGTGTGACATGGGACGAGAAGAAGATTAAAAACAGAGGATCGGTGGACTGGATGGATCCAATAGCATAAAGAAATTGGATGATAAAGAAGTAATCTTTCTTGAAGACATTTAAAGAAACCTGAAAACGTGTTTAAAGTGACGGAGATGGTAAAAACAAACAGAATCAAACACTACAGTAATTGTGTGGAGGTTATATTATTGTTTCTCTATTATCAATTATGTAATAGGTACATAACATATATCATATTTCTAATATGTTTTTTTTTTCTATTTAGATCTACGAATCACAATATGCTCCTAGTATCTACTATTCATTATTAACAAAGATAGTTTACCAATTGACCCCATTATATACGACAAAAAAAAGTCTGAATTCGCGAGGAAGTAAGAACAGTGTATATAATCATAATTCACACGACTTCCTTGTACGTCTTTAATCTATAAATGAGTAGATCCAAAAGTGACCCTCAATCTAATTTTAGTGACCCTAATTTTGAAATTTTCTCGTACAACATCAACTATTTTTAATTAAACATTTAAGTTTTAGATTATTATTAGTTGGAGGATACTACTAAACAATTGAAAAATAATAGTTATAATTACCAAAACAAACTAGAAAAAATGAATTAAGATTTTTACTAGTTAGAATACCGAAGACTTCCTGATAATCTCAGTTACAAGACTTACTTTCTTTACCAGGCAAAAGGAAATAAAAACATCGAATGATGGTTTATACATCTCCCATACCATTTGTGGACCAGTAAATGCAGTTTAGAGTTTCAAGTATTTTTCTGTATCGAGTATTTTAATTATATTTTAAAGAATAAAACGTCTTACTACTCTAAAATAAATATTATTTTAGAAATTTAACTTATGGCAGTTAATGTGAGAATTTTCTTTCCTTTTACAGGTTACAAATTAGCTTTACTTCAGATAAGGATGGCAGTGATATTCCTCATCCTCAACTTCAACATTCTTCCATCGAACGATGAAGGCAAGGAAGAGATCGTCTTGGAAAACGCGCCCTTACCGACCCCAGGGCCTGGCTCTAAGCTCAAGTTCAAACCACTAAATGCTTAATGCATTGATAAACACCAGCAAGCATTAATCATTATGTTTGCATACTTTGATTACTGTAGATGCATATTTAGATTATTACAAACTTGAGACCTTGATTATAAATGCATAACATACAATTTTAGGTTGCAATATGTCTATCATTGTTACCAATGTTATAAAAATATTATCTTACAAATAATATAATTTTTTTTTACAATAAATCAGAAGATTGTATCATTATGGCACTTATAACTAAACATTACAATTACAATTCAAGCTGCAAGAAGGACGACCCTTAAGATGGGTTTCGAAATTTTTTTTTGGTAGTACGATCTGCCATATAATGGTCAATAAGCATTAGTGATCTATGAACACATTTTAACTATATACATATTTCCACACTGCCCTAGAAATCTCCGAGCTCAGCTTCACCCTCCACATGTGTAGAATAAATTCGGGACCACAGGAGATCCCAGCCTCGTCACTTTTGAGATCAGTGGTGACGGAATAAAATATCTAGAGCAACAGATCCTCGTTTTTATATAACTAAATATCAATGTTATAGTCCCTTAGCCTTATCGTCAAGCCTTATCCCTTTTATTATATCATGGGAAGATCTATTCCACCTTTATTAACTAAAATGTTTTAATAATTAACTGAATATAATCCTGTATTTATAACTACTTGGCATCGCATTAATCAAATTTGACGTTGGACAATTAACTTATCATCTAAGGATTTGCCAACCACTAGACCATTGTCTTTTTAATCTTTTTACAGATTCACCGAGAGACAAAGTGTAGAACACTTAATTCAGATGTGTAAAAGTTAGAATTACTTTAAAACACATGATTGGTTTTGTAATTTTGAATTAATAAAGAAAATTTTAATGTTAAGAAAACTAAATTTTTTCAATTATAGTTTTAACAATAGAAAAAAACCAACACAGTTTTGCAATATTATTTGCATAAGTATTAAAACATGACTGACATAAAATCTCGAACCTGAAAGGTCATACTCAAAGTAACTGAGGTTACTTGAGTAAGTCCTCAGGTTGTAGTTCTATAAAGTGAAAACTTTTATATGAATCCGTTAAACTACCCTTATAAAAAAAAAAGAATGGTCCACCTTTCCAAGATGATGGATACAAAGAAGAATGGATATTTGGTTCAAAAACTCCCATGAATGAGCTATCTTATAAATAGTCGACTTGTTTCTAAATCATATGTTGATACGGAAAGCGATACCCTAAATTTTAGTAAAAATTTATCTTTCGGTTTATTTACAGCATCACATTGGTATATAATATGACATGTAAAGCATCAGGTAAGAAATACTTTTGATTACACACTTCACAGATGTTACGTAGTTATTCCTAGATACAACAGGGTTCAATGAGCTCTATCCCTTGTATCGATCAAAACCTTTTTTCTTCCGGTAGACATTTTGGTTACTACAATTATCCATCATGACCTGGTCCTTCTATCGATGTTTCGGTTGGCGACTTGCAGTTCTTCCTGGGACTATTTTAAATAGAATTTCTTCCAATACTTATCTACATCCAATACATATACTACGTTTTAATCACTGTTATAAGAAACAGAAGTCTCGACTACCACCTTAAAGAAGATGCCATACCTTTGTTTTCAAAAGACTCTTAAGGTACATTTTAATTGACTAGTTATCGTATGTGGAGCTTCATATTTGGAGACATAAAGAGTATTCCCTTGTACAGAGGATGTAGTGACTTATTTTCTGAAAATCACCACCTTCTAGACTGATAATGAATCCGGATGGTAAAATACAACAGACATTAAACGATCAAAAGTATATAACATTTAATGAGAGTACACACAAGGATAACACATTGCCGTACATAGAATAACAAGATAGCGGGAGGTTACAAAAAACTGTTTTTAAATACAACCAGTGTTGCCATGGCCTATTGGTATTATCCTTAACACTTCCCCCCAAAATATACAATGAGAACACACTCACTGAATCGACAACAACATACAAAACGAATGACCATGCACATTATCACTCCTGAACAATAGTACACACACCAATGAGACTTAGAAGGCTTTCAAACTGTGGTTTGGGCAAGGGCTTCGTTAAGATTTCCGCCAGCTGAGATGATGATGGAATACGCTCCACAGAGACAAGTCCCGATTGCACCTTCTCTCTGAGGAATTTTAGACGTACATCAATGTGCTTGGTACGACTGTGGAAAGCTGGGTTTTTCAAGAGCTGGATAGTACTCTAAGTAGATGTGGCTTCTCCAGGGAACAAGACAACACGCCTTTGCTTTTTACATGAAACAAGTCCTCCGGAGAACTTAAAGGGAAACACCCGAGATTGATCTCCTGGTTACTCTGTCCCCAGCATAGTCTGCATCAGAAAATCCCTCATTGGCTGTTGATTCACTTCTACCATAATATAGTTAGTTAGTTCATTTTATGCTGCTATGTCTAATCGGACGATGCTACAGTGGGAGCTCTAAATTTTGCCTACCAGGGTAGGGATTTTTAACGAGTACGTGACATCCTACAGACTCGGGACCCCCGTTTAATGCCCCTTCCGAAGGACGGCGTAACTTAGGATTTTTTCTCCCTAAAAAAATCCTAGGGTCACCTGCCGGGCTACGAACCCGCGATCTTGGGCTTAGTAGTTTGTTACGCTAACCACTAGACCACAGGTGACCTTTCTACCATAATATATGCCATAGTCATGTGTTCTTTCAAATAGTTAAAAACTCCTTTAATCATCTCCCAATCTTCCAACTTTGGACACTCCATTTTCCGTGACAAATACGCTACTGAAAAAGACATATCCGGCCTATTTCCAATAGATAAATAGAGTAAGGACCCAATTGCTTCTCTATCAGGCACTTTTTCCTTGAGATCCTTAGTAGACTCAACGTATTCACCCTTTCTCATTGGCGTGGAAATGGAATATGAATTTTCCATATTAAACTTACTTGGTATTTTTCGTGTATATGTCCTCTGATTAATAAAAATGGATCGTCATATCTGTGAATCTCAAATCCAAGGTAATATTTAACATCCAAAATGCTCACTTTAAATGTAGAACTTAAGATTTTCAAAATTTTTTCCAGTCTGGAAGTACTTCTCGATGATAACAAGGCATCATCCACATGAATAGTGACAATTAACAACTTATCGCGACTGACAAATAAACAAGGATCGTTATCACTTTGCTCTAGTTAACATTTCTGGAGGAAATTTGTAAAAATTTTGTTCCAAGAACGGGAAGATTTACGAAGACCATGCAAACTTTTATGCAAAAGGCATACCCCCATCTGAGCCGTCATTAAAACCTTCTGGCTGTTTCATAAATATTTTTTTATTAAGATCACCATACCGAAAGGCACTTTTGATATCAAATTGCTTTAATTGAAGTCGCTCCTGAGTACTAACACTAAGTACAGCCCTTACATTGTCCCATCTAATGGTTGGACTGAAGGTCTCAGTAAAATCAATTCCTCGTTGCTGAGAGAAACCCTTAGTGACTAATCGGGCTCTATAACGTTCAGTAGTATCATCAGCATTATACTTAACTTTGAATACCCATCGGTAATCGATTATTTTCTTACCTTCAGGTTTATCCACCAAAGTCCAAGTACTTTATGCCAGTTATCCGCTTCATCAGAACACGTAGCTTCCTTGTATGATTTAGGCTCATCGACAGATGCTAACGTAGTATAGTCCGTTGCTGTTCGTTGTTGTAACCTGACTTATCTCTATCTCGCAATTCGTAGATATCTGCCTTAGGATTATCAAATAGCCGGAGTATCATCAGTTTCATCTGTCACTTTGTCAGAATCAGATTGTTTCTCTTCTTCCATAGAAAACTCTTCCTCACCAGAAATGGATGTTATTTGTTTAAAGATGACGGTTGAAGTATTTTCTTCTTTGAACAACACATCCTTGGACTGCACAACTTCAGAGCCTTCAGGAATCCACACTCGATAGCCATCTTCATCTCCACAGTAGCCTACAAGAAATTCTTTCCTAGCTTTCCTATCAAACTTTTTCCTGTTCTGCCAGGGAACGTGGACAAAGCACTCAGTACCAAATACCTTTAAATGTTTAATTGGTGGCTTCTTGTGATGGCGCAGTTCATAGGGAGAAACACCTGTGACAGATGACGGTCCCGTTCTGTTGATCACATAACAGGCAGTCAAAACTGCCTCCGCCCACAGTTTTTCAGGCAAACCAGAGGCATGCAACATTGTCCTAGCTCTCTTCACTAGAATCCGTTTCTCCCTCTTAGCCGCACCATTTCCCTCAGGGATGTAAGGCATCGAGGTACGGTGGTGCATGCCATCCATAGCTTTTTGTCAATTCCTGAATATTGCTGTTTATAAACTTCTTGCCGTTATCGGTCAACAACTCATTTAAAATATGGCCAATAGTATAAGCCTCTGCCTAGAACTGTCACAACCTTTCCTTTACCTCCGATTTTTCTTTAAAAAAATAAACAGCACAATATTTAGAAAATTCATCCTTGAGAACAAGAAAGTATCGGGTACCACGTACTGACAGAGTGGGCATGACAGAGTGGGTCCGCAGATATCAGTATTCACCCTATCTCCAGGTTTGGAGACTTCCAACTTTCTTTTGCCAAAGCGTAGTCTGTGCATTTTTCATAGTATGCATGCATCACAAAAATCTGAGGTGACTTTGCAGTCAACGTCAATGCCATTTTGTTTTAGATATTGCGCCACATACCTTTTATTCTAATGTCCCAACCTTTCGTGCCAGGTTTGTAGATTATCATGAACTGCAATCTGAGCCAAGGCCATGGTGACAGGCAGACCCCTCATATTCATGGTAAACAGATCATCTGAACGAGTTGCCTGTGCAGCCAGTTGACCATTCTTATACAACAAACACTCATCACTGCTTAAAGTAGTATCGAGAGCTGATGCAAGGGAGAACAAGGTTTTACCAGCATCTGGAGCATACCATACATTCTGTAGAAAACCATTAATCCATCTATCTGAATCCACATTTCCACGTTTATGTTACCCCTTCCAAGAGCTTTCATTGTCTTTCCATTACCAACCTGAACAAATGTTTCAGTCAAAAATGGCACATAGGTGGCAAATCTATGCACTACCACTGGTAACTTTACCTTTTCCAGAACTCCGAGATACTTTATTACCCACAGCGTTGCCTTTAATACTTGATACTTAATTAGGACAATTCTTTTTTAAATGAGCAAACTGATGACAATGATAACATAACCTTGTATCATTATTATTCCTCGAATCAGCCTTATTTACATTTTTACTGTACTGAGAAGACTTACTGTTGCTTGGTTTAATGTAAAATGCAACCGATGAACTACTGTTACTTTCAGATCGTTCGTTCATGCGCATTTCTACCTCACAAAGCCTCTCTTGTAACGGATCTAATGTTCTCTGTTCCTTAGGAACAGACCCCCATGTATTAATAAACTCATGATATTCAGCCGGGATTGTGTTTAATACACGATTAAGGAAAAGAGAGTCCGGTAACTTAACTTTATCCTCTTTCCATGTTTCATCCCGTAACTCTTGCCACAATTTTTCTAACTTTGCTAAGTGTTTTGCAACCGTGTCCCCGGGATCTTTTTCTTTATTGCCAAAAAATTGGTTAAAAAGCCTGTCCTGTCTTTGTTCAGTCCTCTGTTCATACACACTATGTATTCAGGGCCGGCTTTACCTTATGTGACGGGTGTGCGAGGCACACGGGGGCCGGGTCTCAAGGCGGTCTAGGGCAACAAAGGACGCGCTACCAAACGTTACTGGGCCCATAGCCTGATAAGGAATCAGGATGGTAAAAGACAACATAAATTAAATGAACAAAAGTACATAACATTTAATGAGAGTACACACTGGACGTACACAAGTAACACATTGCCGTACATGGAATAACAAGATAGCGGGAGGTTACAAAAAACTGTTTTTAAATACAACTCAGTGTTGCCATGGCATATTTTTCATTATCCTTAACATAGACGTTTTAATGAAACATCTTCTCTAGAAGGCTAACCTGTATCTTCAGGCTCACTTCAAGGTACCCTGCATTTTCCTGGTTATTGTTCTTGCATCTCCGAGTTTGGTGAGGAGGACATTATCGAGTTTCACTAGTCAATACACGTTTACACCATAATGAATGCCAGCTCATTCATCTATTTCTAGAATTCTATTGTCAATATCCTCAAATGATCCGATTAGGTATTTATTCATATTTTATATTAAACGATATTAAAAATGACACTAAACTATGTCAGTTTCTTACATTAAATTATTGGAACAGTGCACCAATACCGCTCTTCCATCCCATGTTGTATCCGAATTGTGAACTGGATAGAGTCAGCCACGAGAGAGGGAAAAAATGTTAATTTTTGTTTATAAAGAGATTAAACCGCAAAAGTCATTAGTAGCATTTGTTTTGTTTTTTAACAAAAATTACTGTCATAAAAATGATTATACTTTGTTTATGTTATTTTTCAAAACCTTGCTATAACTTTTCTTTTTCAACCACATAAAATTATTAAGGTGTGGATTTTGTAGTGATGATTAATTAAGATTGAGAACATCTGAGTACTTGATGTTGTACACTACAACCAACATGTTGCACGGAAAAGGAACAAACAAGTGGCATTCGGAAGAGTATATGTTCCACGTAATCGGACGAACAAAGAAGCAGTAATTAAGGTAAGAAATTAAATTTTTAATTTATTCGGTTGATATCCACATTCGAAGATTAATCCCTAGCAAATCCATTGATCTACATACAAAGTAGCTATCAGGCCTCAATATGTTACAATTTATTCTTTATGTCTATCCCAATTGAAAAAAAATTATTAAGTACTTGCTAAAAAAATATATATTAATAAATATATACACATTACAGATATTTATAACCATTACAACCTAGTAAAAATACATTGCATGCTGTGCCTCCAAGATGCCGGAAGTCAATACTTCCATGGACTTGGGCCTTACGCCATCAGAGGAAATGGTAATGTTGGATCAGAAGTACGACTTCTTAAAACTGATCGGTAAGTAATTTAGTTATATTAGAAAATAATTGGGTAGATAAATCTCAGTTATTTTAAGTATTAACAAGAATAAAAAGTAAACTAGCAAGGAACTATAAAGTGGTAATCAGAATATTCTCATCAAGCATGCTACGTGCTACAGTGTGACGTGCTATTCGTCGAGTTAATTATGAACTCGTATTGGACTCTATAGCAAGTATACAACAAGCCCAACAGCAATCTCAGTGTAGTATATTTGATTGTACTCGCCCTGTTTACTACTCAACTCATAATATGTAATTTAGCATTGTTGCAACTAAGCATGCTAAATCATACAGTGAATACTCCTACATAAGTATTTACTTTGAATACCTGTTTAAATTGTTAAATTATGTTGTTTACATAGGAGAAGGCGCCACTGGAAAAGTTTTTCTCGTCAACCACTATGATGGAGCGCATAATATCCAAATGGCGTGCAAGATCATTCATACCCAACATGCTCCCAAAGAGGTTGTTGCCAAGTTCCTCCCAAGAGAACTTGACATCCTTCAGAAATTGGACCATCCCAATATCGTCCATATTTATTGTATTTTCAAAGGTGTCCATGGAGATAAGTTTTTAATATTCATGAGGTCATAGCTATTACTGATTGTAATTTTAAGATATGTCAAATCAATTTTCATCGACTTTGATTTGGTTTTAGGGTAGCCGAGTTGGGAGATTTTCTCGATTACGTCCTAGGAAATGGCGAAGTACCGGAAACAGTGATGAAGTGTTGGGCTTTCCAATTAGTTTTAGCAATGGAATATCTCCATACACTGGAAATCGCTCACAGGGACCTGAAGTGTGAAAATATTTTGATAACTAAAAACTACAACATCAAATTAGCGGATTTCGGTTTTTCTAGGTTCATGGTGGACACAACTGGAAGCAGGGTACGCTTATTTGTAAATTTTTATTAGGTCATTGTTCCCGAAACCTACTTCTGTATAATGTTCTAAAACACTAATTTACAACATCTGAAATATAGAATTGAAGTATTTTTTTTAAACACCGTTATCAAATACCAAAAAACGCTTATTATAAAAATACTTATGTATCTTTATTTCAGATTACATATTTTTAACATTATTGAATACTACTCTTAAAAGTAAAGTCCAATGCTTCCAACTACTTTGGCCTATCTTTTTGGGATCAACTAACTTTCATACCAGTTAAAATTCCTTCATTTTTGTGACAAACAACTCTTCACGTGCAATTTTTACGTCTTCGCAATTATCAAAGATCTGACATATTCTAAACAACTGGTCACGCAATCCCTGGGCTATGCACAGTATGAAGCTAAATATTGCAGTTCTGATATATTTCCTTCGTCAAACGGGAAGAGGGCATTGTCGTGTTGCAAAATGTCTTGGTTTCTGTTGACTAAAAACTGGACAAACTCTGTCCAGCTGTAAAGGTTTGTGTCCTCTGCCCGACCATTGGGCTACATTTTCTGTGTTCATCTGCACGGCTCATATTACCAATGTTGTGAAACCTGAAGTTAAGTGCAGTAGTATTTCGATGCACTATCCTTTTATGACACAAATTTCATTTAAAATTTAATAAAAAGCCAACTCAAGTCACTAGAAATTGCAATATTAGTCAAAGAAAACATTAACATAAATGATAAGGACAAAAATATTTGTGTAGAATTAAATATTAGAGTTGTATTCAATTTAGCGTTCTATTCATGTACAAGCACAACTGTAACAGTATAATAATACTCGGATACCAAAATACGAGTTATTTAGAAAACGTCTAAATAACTATCATATAAAATATCTCGTTAGGAACGAGTTAGGCTACACCTACATTGGATCCGATTCGGTGCGACGTGATTCTATCACATACGATGCTGGGGTGTATACATTATACATATTTTACTATACATTATAGTAAAATATAAATGTATTAAAAATAATTAATAAATAATCTTAATTTTATAAATTTAAAGAACCAAATGTTATAACTCTCGATATATTTCAGTCATTTGGTTTGCTAGGGACGTCTCATCGTATCACACTGGATCAATGTAGGTGTAGCCTAACTTGAATAAATTCTTGATTTCTTGTTTTGATGTATTCTTTACCAACTCCCTTTTCTTTTCATTTTATTCAATCTTATACATATTATATATATATATATATATATATATATATATATATATATATATATATATATATATATATATATATATATATTTATATATATATATATATATGTGTGTGTGTGTGTGTGTTCTGGTTCTTGAGTTCCAGTCAGTACTTAAATTTCATTTGGCGACGTTTCGAGGCTAGGTTAGTCCCATACTCATCCCCTAACAGTGAAAAATTGAGGGCTTCTAGTAAAAACATTAAATGGCACACAAAAATAAATATAAATAGACACGTATAAGATGTTAAATAGATAAGTGTACTAACAAGTTTTAAAGAATAGATCAGTTTATCATCAATCAGTTACTTTACAATATCTCATAAAATGGTAATATTACGATAGTTATGATCAACTAGCTGTACCCTGCCACGCTTCGCTGTGGCACTTGTGGTTGCATGTGTTGGAAATGATGAACAAAAAAGCATACGTTTTATAGAAGTTTAATATTGCAATACTTGTGGGTAAACAATATTTTTTGTTTTTCCATTGTTTGTGTAGATATAAAGACTATCTGGTTTGCCAACACGGGAACACGCAACATACAGTTGTCCATGTGAAAAGCAATCCACATCTAAATCTAAACCACACATTTCTAAAGATTGACCTTGCGCTTTATTGATAGTGACTGCGAACGCCAATCGAATTGGAAATTGCAATCTTTTAAATTGAAATGTTGTATCGGTCGGAATCATGGGAATTCGAGGAATGAGGACATCTTCACCTTTAAAAGGCCCCGTTAAAATCGTTGCTTCCACTATGTTGTTCATTAATTTTTTAACTGCGAGTCGCGTGCCGTTGCAGAGTTTTGGCTGATTAATATTCCGCAACATGATAATTGGCACACCTATTTTTAATTTTAATATGTGTGGTGGCATCCCTGGCAGATCAAGTGAATTCTAAAATTCCGTTGGATAATTAACTACTTCATCTGCTTCCACAACGGTGTCTATCGACTTATATGTAATTTCCTCACTTTTAATGCTGGATTTGAATTAAATCCATTAACGACTTGAGCTTTTGTCTGAAAACACGTGCCGTGATGTCATGTCTATCTACGGGTGATTGTCCAGGAAGTAACAGCTGCCGTATTTCGTCCCAAGCAGGATTGCAAGTAAACGTAATAAATAAATCTGGACGCCCGTAATGACGAACATATGCCATAGCATCTTGAGCATATTCCTGCATGTGACGTGGACTGCCTATGTATGAAGATGGCAAAATAGTTAGCTTTCCAACGTTGGATGTATTACCGTCATTTACAACTGCATCCCGTAAATGAATATATTCTTCGGAGCGGAGTTTGGTCTGATTCAAACGCAGGAATAGTAAACGTTCCGTTTCAATTTTCGCATACATATCCACAATGTACTGGTGAAACAACTGACGGTATTTTAAAATACAATTATCCTCGTCCTTTCGAATCATTAAGCGGTATGAGTAAAAGTTAATTGCACTGCACTTTTTATTGATTTCTGCGCCATTTGCTGGATTTATCATCTTCACGTTGAAATGATAACCATCGGCAGCATCCCAGAAAATAAGTGGATATTGCAGAGCATCGTAACATCGGTGAGTTTCTGCGACGTTTATCAGTTGATTGTTTCTTCGATGAAGAACAATATCTCTGGGTTGGAACTGATCTCCGACTATGACAATTGCTACTTCATCTATAGTTGGAGCATTATATCTTCGAACATGTTCTCCAGCAGGCGTTTTGTCTGCGTGGATGACAATCTTGTGAGTATCTGATGGCATCATATCAACTGCCGTTTTAAACAAACGCACCAAATTGTTATTTTCGTGAAGGAGCTTTTTTCAGCTGCGACATGATGGATCTTCGTAGCGATGTATCTATTCCGCAACGTGCATCGATTTCATCTCTATCATCGTCGATTAAGTACATTTGAAGGAATTTATGGTTACTATCTTGGAACGGGAGTAGTGATCCAGCTTTGTGATATATTTGCCCTTTGATTTTAAAACTTGGCATGAATTGAGCAGTCACAATTTCTACACCAAAAGACGTCATTTGGAAGCATGAGTTATATTTCCTGATTTTCGATAAAAAATGCTTCGATTCAGCGGTAGATCCAGCAAGTAGAGTTTTCAACGGCTCTGGTGGTGCTTCAAGTTGAGGCAATTTGATTTTTCCGCCAACGCAACACATCCCTTTGGTTTCGTTATTGAACCTCAGAGCCTGGCAGTAGGTACAGACTTGACTCATCTGGCCAATGACAACATGCTGACTTGAACTATAATCAACAGCTGGATCGTACCGGAATGCAAGACGATTGTATTGCAGATTCAGATCTGCTGTTCTTTGGATTCGTGTATTAGCTGTTCTCACCCTATCACTTTCATTCCGTTGAGAACGAACCAAATCTGTTGCTGCAGCACGCGACTGCCGTGCTCGCAATCGTGCATCCTCACGCCTAGCAGCTCGTCTTTCTGCTGGTTCCGCGTTACGCATCTGGCTGGTGCTAAGTCTGTCCCTCTCTTGTACAGTTGCTCGCTCTTCCTCATTCATATTTGAAAGCCGTCTTCTCTCTCCTTCTGCGTGGCGAGTACGACGACCCAAATACGATTTCCTGCGAGGCATTATTTCGATTTTCACTGGAATAGAAGAAAGAGATAAGATTACAACCCAAAAACCAACGACCTCGATTTTTTCTTTGGGCTGTCACCTGTTTCATTTATAAATAAAACTGTTTAATTATAAAAAATAATAAAATACGTAAAAAATGTTGGCCGATTAATTTATATTAAAAACAATTTTTATCTCACTTTAATTAAGTTTAATGAGAAAAATGTATATAAACACTTTTGTTTGTCTCGGCAAGCTGAAAAAAATGACACCTCGAACGTGTCGATAAGACAAAGTTGATAAATTCAGCATATATATATGCGCAGTTAGGGTTATGTTAGTAACGTGAAAAATATATAAAAACAATCGTTGGAGCGTGTTGTACATCATGGTAAAATTTTAGCTGAATCGATGCAGAACATTTTGAGTTTTTGAAGCATACACAAACGAACATAACATTTTTATATATATAGATGAGTAAGTAATCTATTTTTAGGAACAGAAGTTTATGTGATTGTTGAATCATATTAGATTATTTCTATTATTATTTCATTAAGAATTGATTAAATTTGCATAACACGAACTTAGACCTTGAACATACGATTTTTTGTTTACAGAGCGATTTTACAAAAAATCGGATGTTCAGGGTTTAAGTTCGTGTTATGCAAATTTAATTAATTCTTAATTAAATAATAATAAATTAAACTAATATGATTCAATGAAATAAACTGGTGTTCCTAAAAATAGATTACTTACTCATTAGTCATAACTATTACATTATTACACGTGTCTATTTATATTTTTTTTAGTGTGCCATTAAATGTTTTTACTAAAAGCTCATTTTATCTCTGTTATGGCGTGAGTATGAGAATAACCTAGTCCCGAAACCTCGCCAAAAGAAATTTTAGAACTGACTGGAACTCAAAACCAGAACATATATATATATATTAATTATTCAATTATTATAGAGCAATTTTCTTTATCTTTCAGGCACTCAGTTCAACATACTGCGGGTCTTTACCCTATTCCGCTCCTGAGATTTTAAGAGCCAGGCCTTATGATCCCAAAGGTTCGGACATGTGGGCTTTAGGAATCGTGGTTTTCGTAGGACTTAACAAATCTATGCCTTTCCCAGACTTACCTCCTAAAAGACTGTACAAATTGCAAAAGAAGAAATCCTATAAGTTCAGAATAAAGGTTATGCCACATCTGACCCAGGACTGCATAGACTTCGTCAGGGCACTTCTGGAACCTGACTGCAAGAAGAGGCCCACGATAAATGATACATTAATGCACCCGTGGTTTATGGAAAATGGTGAGCAGCTGAAGCGTAACCAAAACGAGGAACGAGCCCTCGAATACGCCAAAAGGAACAAGAAGTCATTCTGGACTCAGACGATCTCAGGGGATATTGTCATAGAGGATATTCCTGTGACTGCATTGAAAGCACCAGGATCATCGCAGGAATTCTTGGTGAGGAGACCACACCAATCTGCATTGAATGCTTTGCGAAATGTCAGTTACTTCGGACGAACAAAACCCGTGAGTTCCGAGACCTCTATAGGGAAAACAGAATTAGAAGAAGGTGTAGCAAACATTTCTGTTTAAACACTTAAGCTATATTTCTATTCCTACATCTACGCACATTCCTTGGAAAACTTAGTGAAGAATAGATGGGAGGATTATTTCAGTTCTGTTTATTTACTGACATTAAAAAGAATTCTTATGAAATCACCCATATAGTTCTAACAAAAGAAATAATCCCACTTATACTTCTCGAAGTTTTCCAACGGATAATGTAACGTAACCATATTATAAATGAAAAATATATCTCAACTTAGCACCATCATAAATCATATTATTATCCATTTTTTTTCATTTCTCAGATGCTTCGGAAGTAACGGAGGGTGAAGAAATAGTTGTTCGTAGTGAGCTAAGTCGTAAGATTCTTGTTTTTATATATATTTTTAATCGATAACATGTGCATTAATAGTAAATCTTTAGTCATTAATACATTTTGTATGACTTCCTGGAGAGGTCTGTAGGTAGCGTATGCGATATTGAAATAGTTACAACGTCCAATCACAAGTCAAACACTTCTTTGGTATTTTATTGAACAATTATATAACAATGTGTGTTTGAATTTACTTTTCATCAATATTTTATTTTGATACAAAACACAATGTTGGCAAAAGTGTGAAAGTATGTAACAATAACATTGAAAGAGGAAACAATAAACCTTTTGAAAAATTTAACTTCTGAAATATCGAGGTAAAGTTTGATGTTAGCTAAGTTGTAGAGAAAAGCGATGATATAGCTATATGGTAAAATATAAAAATCCAACTAAATTTAAGACAATAAAAAATCCAACTAAAACAATACAAATAAAAAGATATCAATGAAACAAAATTGATTGGAAATATTATATTTTATAGGAGCTAAGTTCCAAGGAATAATCCAATTTGAATTTTACACACTTTATTTAAGTCAGGGTACAAGTCCAGGTCAGAATCAATTTTTTAACAGCCAGTAATATAAAGCAAGAAAACATAAAACATCTCCACTCTACACCGTTAGCAACACAACAGGCTAGGGCAGCTTTCTTCTGGGTTGGAGCGAACGCTTTGGAGAAAAACACATGAGGTCGCCAAACTTTGCCATCGTTCTGCTGCAAAACTGCTCCCATGGCAGTACTGGAGGCGTCACACACCAGTACGAGCGCAGCATTCTCCTTTAGGTGTCCAAGCACTGCCGCGTTCCGGGTGGCAGTTTTGCAGCGTTCAAATGCTGAAGTGGCCACAGCATCCCAGTCCATCTACCTCTTGTCATTCTTCTTCGCTCCAACCAGAAACCTGTTCGAAGGAGCTTGCATATCCGCCGCCCTGGGTAAACAACGACGATAGAAGTTAAACATACCCAGGAAACCTCGCAGGTCCCTTATTGTATCCGGCCTAGGATAGGAAGCAATCGCTCCTACCTTCGAAGGAAGAGCGCTGACACCAGATCCGTTCACACACACTTCGCTAGGTTCTTCGCATTAAGTTGCCTGTAATCCCCACAGGGCCTTATGACGCCATTCTTCTTTTCCACGATGTGCAGTGGGCTGGCCCAGGGGCTGCTAGACGGCCTCCAGATCCCTTCTTCCATCATCTGCATAAACTCCTTCTTGGCGGCGTGCTTTCGCTGTGACTGGGGCTCCATGTGTCTCGAGGTGGTGAACTACGTCGTGTTTAGGCTACTTAACGAACGATGCCGGTTGTGTTACGCCGGGGTACTTCCGCAACAAGGTAGTATACCACTCCCCGAACATACAGTGGGCACTGGCACCTTGAGTGAGTCCCACCTCCTAGTCTACTAGCTGACATCCGGCCAGATCTACCATCACATTATAGTGACAAATTAGATCTGCGCCGATGATACGGTGACTCGCTGCAGCCACCACAAACCTCCATGACATCTTCCTACCAAGCCCCAGGTCGAGGTTTAGGACAATGCCCCCGTATGAAGGAATGGGCGTTCCGTTCGCCGCATAAATACGGTAGTCTTGCGAAGGCTTCGTTGGTTTTGTGAATGTTTATTTTGCGCGACGGCATGGATCATTTGAAAGTTAAAGAACTTAAAGAAATAATAAAGTTTCATGGTCTTAGTACTCATGGAAATAGAAATGATTTAACAAAAAGATTAAATGAAGTGATGGCCGAGGAAACAGATGAGCCTGTCAAAAAAGAAAGTCAAGACTATAAACATGTGTGTAACTCACACGCCGCACCTTCGTTTCATCAGTCCCGAATTAACTTCCGGGATATGGAAGGATCAATTCCAGATTTTTATGGAACGATAGGCATTTCTATCAAGAATTGGCTCAGAACCAACAGGTTTTCCAATGGTCTGGCCTGGAAACTTACCTTATAGCAAAGAAACACCTTAACGGGTCAGCGCAAATGTTCGTTGAAGGAGAAAGAGGGTTAACAGGATGGGATTCATTGAGAGAAGCCCCGTTAGAAGAATTTAAGGTATTGCTATCGGTCGCGGAAGTGCATCAGATCCTGTCAGAGAAAAAGATTAAAAAAATGAGAACATTTATGATTATTTTCTATCAATGAAGGAAATTGCAGCAAAGGGTGAGTTAGACGATTTTTCATTAATTCATCATGGTATAAAGGACTAGACGACACCCCAGACAGAAAAAGTTGATTATATGGATCCAATACTTTAAAAGAATTCAAGAAAAATTAAAACTGTATGCACAAATTAGAAAAGATGCAGCTCAAGTTAGATTATCAAGACTTGGTGAAGAGCTCCAAAATGTCTATAGATAATCACTCGTTTGCCAGTTGTTTTAATTGCAACGAAATAGGTCACTTGGCTAAAAATTGCAAAAAACCAAAACGACTACCAGGTTCTTGTTATGCACGCGGTTCTACTGAACACAGAGTTGTCAACTGCCCCTCAAAAAAGACACTCAACTGCATATTAAAAGATTCGACGTACTAGAATCGCTAATGCCTGGAATCGCTTAATTTTGTTCCTGTGGAAGCGCCCAGCACCGTTGCTCCTACCAGATGTATTGCTTTTATAGACTCAGGGAGCCCAATTTTATTGATTCGACTCAACTGCGTTACGGAGTTTATTGAGTTGTTACCGCCTCCCAAGACCAGATATGCAGGTATCAACAACTCATCAATTCACATATTAGGTAATTTTATAACTAAAATTTGTATACAAAATGTGTGTGTTGAAGCACCGTTTTATGTGGTCCCTGTAAGTGCAATTCCATTCGAGATCATTTTATATATGAAACAGACCAAACGTTAGCTAAATCAATGAGAAATAATGGAATTCGGAATATAGAAAAAAATAATCCCTTTTGTTCTGAAGGATCAATTCCAGATTTTTATGGAACGATAGGCATTTCTATCGTATATTTAACATTAATATTTTTATAAAACCGCGAGGCATGGCTGCATTGGTTGGAGGCTCCTCGACGCTAGCAATGGCATAAGAGGAAGTCAAAGAAGAAGTACAGTCGTTAATCGAAAATTCTTATGTATTGGCTCCAAAACCCCTGAAACCAGCTGTTGATTTTGAGATGTCCATTTCAGTTGTTCATTCGGAACCGTTTTATTTCAACCCGAGATGAAAAATCAGTAGGTGAAAAAATCGTGGTTAAGAATATTGTTGATGGTCTTTTAGAACAGGGTATAGTACGCTCTAGTAATTCTGAGTACAGTAGCCCAGTTGTTCTGATAAAGAAAAAATCGGGTGACTATAGAGTGTGTATCAATTACAGGAAATTAATTAAAATAACGTGTAACGATAGATTCCCCCCCCCCCTTAAATTAACGATCATTTAGATTTGTTAAGAAACAAAAAATTGTATACTGTTCTTGATTTGAAAAAATGGTTACTACCATGTACGAATGAACGAATTGTCTATAAAATATACATAGTTTGTATTTCCTTTTGGCCAATACGAATTTCTTAAAATGCCATTTGGGCTATATAATGAATATGCTGTTTTTCTAAGATTTTTGTCCACAGTTTTTAAGCTTCTTATAGAAAAAAAAATTTAGTTAAATAATTATGGTGTTATGTCTTATCCTATTATGTATTATGATATAATGCCTTATGGTATTATGTCTTATGCTATTATGTATTATGGTGTTATGTCTTATGGTACTATGTCTTATGTATTATGGTATTATGTCGTATGTATTATGGTATTATGTATTTATGGTATTATATCGTATTATTTATTATGTATCTCATGCTTATGTTCAATTTATCCCACAGTATGTACAGTGTAGCATATTACAATAGTGTCTTTCCATAGGGAATAAGTTAGCCTAATTTTGTATCAATCAGGGTCGATTGATTTGATTAGGATGGCCGAACTGCAGCAATCATAGAGGCACAACTGGGTAACAGTACTAGGAGAGTAACCTCTATGCTAACGTATGTTTTATGTTTGTCTCGTGGTGCGAGTCTATATTATTTAATAAATTGTGCAAAAAGTAACATTTAAATAAATTATTTACAACCAGTTCCAATATTATATGATTTATCTCTTCTTTTTTTTCTCAGATGTTTCGACTGTAAAGGAAGGTGAAGAAACAGTTGTTCGTAATGAGCTAAGCCGTAAGATTCTTGGTTTTATATATATTTTTAATCGATGACATGCGCATTACTAGAAAATCTTTAGTCATTAATACATTTTGTATGACTTCCTGGAGAGGTCTGTAGGTAGCGTATGCGATATTGAAATAGGTACTATGTCCAATCACAATCATGTAAAACACTTCTTTGGTATTTTATTGATTATTCCATATAATTGTTTATAACATCTCGACATTGAAAGAGGAAACAATAAACCTTTCGAAGAATTTAACTTCTGAAATATCAGAAGTTAAATATAGGTAGGTTATATAGGTAAAGTTTGACGTTAGCTAAGTTGTAGAGAAAAGTAATGATATAGCTATACGGTAAAATATAAAAATCCAACTAAATTTAAGACAATAAAAATCCAACTAAAACAATACAAATAAAAAAAATATTGATAGGAACTATTATACATATATTCAAAACTTGTCAAAGTAAAAAATCGTAGCAAACCCTTATGAACGAATTATGACACATCAGTATCTTCATTTCCAGTTTAGGGATTGAACTTCACGAGATAATTACAAATACTTATTTCAAATTACCTTCTTTATTTAAAAAACTATATACACATATCATAACAAACACCAAATATTTTTTTATATAAATATTCTAATTCATAATATCTCAAAGTAGATAAAAAAAATGTACCTGAAATGTAAAAAATGTAGTTGAAAAAAAACTAAAAAATATTTGTTTGTTCCCACAGGAGAGAAACCCATTACAAATGGAAGTGTGTCAGTTATTGAATAATAAAATAGTTACGTTGAAGTTATTTTCAAGTCTGGAGTGGCCATCTGTAAACTATAAATATATACATATCATTATTATCTGTATAAAATATTTGTATTATTTTAAAATAGACTATCTGTAACTAATAGTCAAGTTTCATGCTACTGATAAATTTAATATTTTACCGAATAATCTTTAATTATAAGTAGTACATGTTTTCACAAATAATTATGAAATAAATCCTTGCTTCATTTTTAATATTTAATTAAACTTTGAAATATTATAACGTGAAAGAAAAGAAGGTAAAAGTTTGATAAAACTATCAATAATAAAAAATGGTTGTTTTATAAATATAGAAGAGGAGGAAGTCGAAGCAGCCATTGCTAAAGTAAAAATGGGAAAAGCGGCTGGGCCAGTTGGGATTGCACCCGAATTATATATGGAGGAAATGAGCTTGTCAAGTATCTCCATATATTATTCCAAAAGGTTTGGGATCTCGAAAGGGTACCAATAGAATGGAAAAACAACATCGTTATCCCAATTCATAAGAAGGGAAGCCAAAGTGTGTGCGATGATTACCGCCCTATATGTCTGTCATCGGTGGTATACAAAGTGTACACTAGGATCCAGGAACAAAGATTAAGGAAAATGGTGGAAGAAGATCTGAAAGTGGAACAGGCAGGTTTTAGGCCCGGTAGGCAGACAGAGGATTATATCGTCTCCCTGTTGTAGATACGGCATGGGATAGAGGTAAAGCGGTATACCTAGCTTTCCTAGATTTACGGGGGGCGTTCGACCGTGTTCCTAGACAGGAAATAAGGGATGCATTGGAATATAAGAGAATCTAATATGTGCAATCAAGCCAGTTTACTAAGACCCAAAGGGAGTAATAAGTTTAGCCGGCACTAATTCCGGGTCATTTAATTTATTCAAGGGAGTCCAACAGGGCGATAGCCTGATCCCCTACTGTTCATAATTTTCATGGATGCCATTTGGAAATTTTGTAAAAGGAGGACACTCAGGTGAGACCGAATAAGGAATGAAAGGGTGTGAGATGAACTGGGAGTTAGACCCGTCCCAGGGACGATTGAAGAAAGACAGGTGAGTGGTTCGGGGATGTTAACAGAATGGGAGATGACCCTAAGGCCAGGTGGCTTCTAGAAGCAAGACCGGGAGGAAGGCAACCTCAAGGCAGACCAAGGCCTATATATGCAGACTTGATTGAGAGAATTGACACAGCGAGAGGAAGCACCTCATGCCGGAGATGAGAAGTCTTGCTCCGGACAGGGAGCGTTGGACAATATGATGAGAGACAGCTACTCCACGCTTAGCAGGACTCAGGAGATTGTGAAAGAAGAAGGTTTTATAGAAAGGTTAATAGAAAACACAAATTCTTACAATTTGCTCACGATTTAGAGTTAATATAATTCAACTAAATTAATAGAAATTAGACTATTCTTATAACAACGTACAATTGAATATGTAAACTAATTACGATTATTTAATAAGATCTTACCTTTAAGGGTTGTCACGTGGTTTTTGTAAGGTATAATTTTTTTTTGCAGATGTTACCGTCATTTTAGAAAATAAATATTTTGTTTCTTAATCATTATACCAAAGTTTGTTAAGTAGTATAATTATTATTTATAATTTAAAAAAATTAATAATTCGTAAAAAGCTTTATGTAGTTTGGAAAGTTACTTTAGGTTGTAAATATTTATTCCTTTAAGAATTGTGCTTTGGAACAGTTTTTGAACGGTACTGTATTAAACGAGTAAAAATGCGAACAGCGCGCGAAATATAAATTTAGTTCAAAATTACATAATACGTTATTAATTTTTCTGAAAAATATTATAAAGTTTTCTGAAAAGTTATATTATACCAAAACTTCACATATTGTAAAAAAGGTTGTTGTACATTAATTTTATCTAGTTCTTCCATTTAAATATAGTTATTAATATACATTATCTTAGAATATAGGTATAAATATATCTCATCGTTCATTTCATTCAAAAACAAAAAGTTCTTTGTTAGTATATGTTTAAAAGTTATAAAGAAACAGCAGTATAGTCATAAATGGGAGCTATAATTATAACAATACAATAACCTCATTGGTAAATATGGCATGTAGGAATAGTCTCAAGTCAGTTCTTATAGATTTAAGTGGAACGTTGCACATAGAAAATGAAGTGACCCCAAACGCAATTGAAGCTTTAAAAAGGTACATTCATCCTTTTCAGTTCTCATTCGATTTTCATCAGGTTATTCACCCTCGAATATTATGGTTCTTCTAGATTAAGGTCTACCAATCTCAATATTAAATTTGTTACAAATACCACAAAAGAATCCCGTAGAATACTCCACGAAAGATTGACTAAACTAGGATTCGATATTAAACAAGAAGAAATATTCACTTCATTATGGGCAGCGAGGGACTTTGTGAAGAAGGAGTCCTTGCGGCCAATGTATTTCCTAGAAAATGCTGCTATGGAAGATTTTGAAGGTAATAATTTTACTTAAAACCCGTGATACAGAATCTTAACAGTTTTATAACTCATAGCAATATCAGTAAAAATTTTTATTCTTGCATAAACTTGATTCACTAAATGTATTATGTATGTAAATCATAATTTATCTGTTGAATGAAATATTATAAGTTGACATTAAGGTAAAATAAAATAGTTCATATTAAATTTCACTTTCATGATTGTACAAAAAATTTCCTTAATCTTATTGTCAGAACATCCATTCTACCACACTTAAATACAGGTTTCTCAGACCTCTTCTCGAATTAAATTTTGTTTTTGCTTCTAGTGATTTTTAAAAATCTTTTACAGTAGTTCATTATATCGATCAATTATAACTCAAGAAAATAAATCAATGATTATTTATTTTATTACCAAAAGATAAATATATTTTTTTACATATAAAGCTGTTGTACCTCATCTTTCTTTGACAAAATAAATTAGGTTTAATTTGTTTTGCTGCAGTTGTTCTCAAATACTCAAATAAATATATAACAAAATGTATGTAGTATCTCAAACAGATAAATAATTTTTTATAATATAAATTTAATAAACAGGAAAATAAGAAACCTTTTACATACCAAAAATTTGGCAATTATTAACTATTATTGTATTCTTTGAAGGTTGTTCCGACTAACCTATTAAACATTTCTACTTGGTTTTTTAGGTTTACAATTTGAAGACAATCCCAATGCTGTGGTGATTGGTCTGGCACCGGATCAATTTAACTGGATTAATTTAACTAAAGCATTTAGGTATAATAAGTGGTTATGATTTTAATAATTTAGAAATAAAAATATTCTGATAAATTTCTTATATTGTAAAGTAATAGTGATCTAGATGACCATTGTTTATTAGTTTTTAAATTATTGGAGAAAAATATGGTTTAAAAAAATTACTACTGATCTGGTTACATTTATTTTAACAGCTTAGAGAAAGGTTTTTAATGGGTCTATTGGATCTTTTATTGAACCCTAGGACCATTGGGAAACCTCCAATTTCTGTGTTTTTAACTTTTTGGATCTTTTACTAAAATCCAGGACGGTCAGACTTTTTACAAAAGTCGTATTATTAAGAAATTTCTACTTTATGTGTCATGAAACTAATAGATCCAAGACTATTGATGTTTCTTCATTTACCAATATAAAGATAACATTTAAAAAATAAATCAAATATATTTAGTCATACAGATTTCTTTTAATTAAAAAAATAGTTAATTTATTGCTTTTTATTTCTAGGCTCATACTAGATGGGGCGAAACTAATTGCAATCCATGCTGCCCGGTATTATAAAACTCCAGACGGACTATCGCTCGGTCCAGGCCCTTTTGTAAAAGCATTGGAATATGCATCAGGGGCAGAGGCGACTATTGTCGGTAAACCTTCAGCAAATTTTTTCTATGCTGCTCTTGACAAAGTAGAACCATCAGAAGCTGTAATGATTGGTGATGTAGGTCCATTATTTAATTCTTATTACTCATTTTACTTTTAATGGGAATGATATGGTAGCCAGTTTGATTTTAATTTATTTTTCATGTAACAATCAAGCTTATTACCAACTATATTTGCTGGTTTGTAAAATCAGGATAAGTACCTTGTACAGTGTAATTTGTGACCAACTGATCTTATTATGTATTTATTATAGTTTACTAAAAATGACTTAGTATTGTTCCAATATCAATTGATAATTTTAAATTTTAAATCCGTGTAAAATTAAAATATTTTCTAAATTTTATGTTTATCAGTCACTTCAAATTTTTTGATCTTAGGACGTCAAAGATGATATTGGTGGTGCCCAGGCTCTTGGAATTAAAGGATACTTGGTTAAAACCGGCAAGTATCGTGATAGTGATGAGAATAAAATTGATCCTGCTCCATATAAAACAGTAAATAATTTTGCTGAGGCTGTGGATGATATCGTATCTTCCCTTAATGAAGGCAGTTGAATTTATTCTGTCAATTGTTATGTGAGAATAAAACATTTTATTAAGCTTTATTGTTATCTTTCAATAAAATATTTATTGTCATTTAGACTTGTTTTATGTTACAAAACACTTTCTTTACACATTCTATTTACTTCGAATAATATTTTCCTAAAATATGATATAATACTTTGTAGTATAATCCTTAAACCCTAATTTGGTATGTTAATGTTATTTTAATAAATACTTGACCTAACAAAATAAAAAAGTAAATGGTCTAGGTGACAATCACTATTAAAAAATAGTAAATAAAATAAAAATCATATAAACAATGATAACATTTTCCCACAAATTCCAGAAACAAAATATGATAAAGATGAAGAACATATAAATGGTAAAATAAAAATCACTAGATATCCACAAAGCTGATACATTTTGAGAGCTCCTGATTTTCTTGAAAACTATACCTAGTTCTTATTCACTCTTCGCTTCAACTTCAAGATGTGCAATCTTACAAAATACATATACCCATAAGATTAAAATCCCACTTCCAAACTACTTGTAATCTGCTTGAGTTGAATATTAAAAGATAAATACTCGTAAATTTAAACCTTTTTGTCTGTTTCTTCTATGTGGTATTTAAAAGGAAAAAAAATTGAGACTGCATAAAATGTTCCATTCTCTTAGATATTTCTCCATCTTCAAAGCTATTTCTAAGGCCAGAACATCACCAGAAAAAAAAAATGATATTGTTGGAATTCTTAGAAAAAAAGAAATGAAAAGAATGAATAAATAAATTACTTCCTCAGCTCGGTGAGGTATATCTAAAGGATTCTTCAGGATGTCTCTATTTGAAATATTAAAAAAAACAGATTTATTTATTACAAAAACCAATAAAAGGGAAAAAAGTTAATAAGCAAGACAAATGGATGCTTAACAGTGAAAATATTTTAATTTTTATCTATCCATTGATATGAACTACAACTTTAGTCCATCTTGCAAATTATAAATATGTATTACGGTTTGTAAAAATGTTCTTGAAAACCAAGATATCACTCATGTTGTAATATAGGTTTTTTCTTTATATTTGTGGTTTAGGAAAAAGAAAAACTAAATTATTATAAACTTAAGTTAAATTACATGACTGTACTATTCAAATACTATGATAGGACCAGCTGAAATGTATGTGAGTTTAAAATTTTCATTAATGTGCCAAAAATTTTGAAAATGGCAAATTTATTTTTCATAGCTGCTTCTATTACCATATGATAATTGGTTTTATTCCCTGGGTTTTCCTAGTTTATACATCAGTTATTAATTATTATTATGCTTTAGATATCACCATTGGAGTGAAAGAGTTATAATCTTGTAAAATAATATAATATTGCTAATTTTACGATCGCAGTAACTACAGTGTTACCCTAGCAGCAGTATAACTATATTATATTGTATATAACAGTTATATTCTATTCCAAAAAAGGTTAAATTGAATATTTTTCAGTCTACAAACAAGAAAAAATATCAATTCTTTCTTCCTAATTAATTTTTTTTACTCATTTTTGAGATGCCATCTATATCTAGCTAAGTGAGTTATATGGAGACCTAATGATATCGAGCTTCATCAGGATTCAACGCATAAAGTGCCTGGACCACTTATATAGGATGGGCGAAGAAAGAACAGCTAAAAAGCTGTATAAAGGAAATCCGGATGAAGTTAGACCTCGAGGAAGGCCCAAAGCTAGATGGAAGGATGCCATCTGTGAAGATATGAGGCTGAGCAAGGTCTCCATCTCTCGAGCATACGATTGGGGTAGAGCAGTTGAGCAGGCCAAGGACTTCTTTATGAGTCTGTCGCGCTAATAATGTAATGTAATCTATATCTAAAATAAAATATCAGAGGATGATCACTAAAAATTTTTTATATAATAGAGACATATAGATCGGCATGATGAAAATATTAATTGGTAGCATACATAAGCTAACATTTCAGGTAATTTCAACTCAATTGAAATTGTATACCATTTTTACGCTAAGAGATTCTGAAATTTAAAGAAGTTCCAAAACCCTTTAAATTACAAAATTTGATAAATATTTTCACCATACTGTGTTATATTTGAATAGAAGAGTAATTTATTTTAAATAAATGTCAACTATAAAAAAATATTTTTTAGATTCAGGAAAAAATATTTCTTTTTTTCTGCATTTTGATTGGTTTCATATGTAGAATATTATCAAATCTATTTAAAAGGCCATGTGAAACTGCTTTGAACACAATAATAGCGAACATTTTGGAGGTAGATTAATATAATAAGTAAAAGTATCTGTCCCACAGGCAGTCCCTTTGAGGTGAGTTACAAGTTTTAGCTGTTTATTCGTTTCATTGTTTAATATTTTCCAAAAATACAAGTTACTGTGAGCATTAGGATGGAAAAGAGAATGTAATTATGGCTAATGAATTGATTTCAGTAATCGTTTCATCAAGTAATAGAAGTTTCAACTAACATTTCGAAGTATAGATGATATATTTTTATTTTGAAGATAAAAGAGTTGTCCTGGTCGGGAATCGAACACAATTATAAGTAAATAAATAAAAAAGATTAAAAATAATCACCATCAAAAGAATAATATACAAAAATAAATTATATAGATGATATATGTTTATTGAAACGTTCATTTATAGATGAAATGATTACTGAAGTTAACACAAATATATTTATAATGATATGACACTGAAGTTCCATAATTACATTCTCTGTTCCATACTAAAGCTCACGATAACATGTATTTTTGGAAAATATTGAAAGGGGAACGAATGAAAATTTAAAACTTGTTTTGAATCAACTCCGATGAAAAATAATAATGATTCCATTACGATATTTGAAGTATGAATGGTTGGAAAGCAAATAAAATGTAATATTTTGTTTAATAATATTACATAAGGGTTAATAATAATTCATAAGATTATAACTAAAAACTAATATTTAATGTGGGAAAGTAGACGAATAAATTGTAATAATTCTGATAATATAATAGTAATCTGAATCGTTAAAAATAAATACAATGTTTCACTTCCTGTTTTTATTCTTAAAACATAACAAAACAAATTAGTAACGCTTTGACGATACAAACAAAATTATTATGTTGTATATAACAAATATTTACTGTTGGAAAATTTGTATATAGTATATTTTTCTACCTATTGAAAGTACAAAAAAAAAGTAAAGATCTGTGACTTAACCAGAAGCTACAACTTGCGGAATAATTTCCTAAGAAAATAGTAATAGTAAGTAGACTAGTGTACCAAGTTACAGGAGCAATAGAACGGAATACAACGAAGTAACGGTGACTTTACAGTTACAGTGAAAGGGAAACCAAGAGATATTTCTCGAGAGTATGTTGGCAGTACTGCTCGAGACTGCTCTCGTGGCCTCCGAGACTCCAGTTTACACTAGCACGTTCGACAGAATAGTTAATAGTTCTTGTTCTATTCATTGTAAAGATGAGGAATGGACACAAGGTGTGGACCAAGCGAGAGATCATGCAGCTGATTGACAGGTATAGACAGATGGACGCGCTGTGGAACTCGAAGATACCTCAGTACAAGAACAGGGCCCTCAAGCAGGAAGCTCTGAAAGAACTGGCCCTCTTGTTCGACACCCCGATCAGCGAGATCCAGAGGAAGCTACACAACTTGAGGTGTCAACTCAACAGCGAGGTAAAGAAGTTGAGAAGACGGAGCGATCGTTCGGGAGTGCCCTTGAGAAGTTCTTGGGAGTATTTCCATCACTTGGCTTTTCTCTTATCAGCGGAACCGAACGAGGATTACGTAGAAGGGATTGTGAGTAAACTTTATCTATTATATCTCCTAAATATTAATATAAAATGATTTTTATTAACTTATGTCTTATTTTTCTGCTAATTCCTTACATTTTTTAGTCATAATTTTTATATTTTCCAAAAATGTAAGATATCATGAGCTTTGGTATAGAAAAGAGAATGTAATTGAGGAAAATGTGTATACTTCGTTAATTATTTCATCTAAAAATGAACGTTTCAGCTAACGTATATCATCTACACTTCGGAATGGTTTTTATTTTATTTTATGATGAAATGGTAACCGAATTCTACTCATTACACATGATTACATTCTCTTTTCCATAGTAAAGCTCACGATAGTTTGTATCATGGGCGGATTCGGGGGAAGGCATGGGGGTACGTGCACCCCCCCCCCCCGACAGTTTTTTGTGTACTGTGGAGAATCCATTAAAGTACATAATTATAGACAGGTCACATGATTATAGTTGTTAAAATAAGAGAAAGAACATGAGTGATCAATGTGTAATATTTTATTTTACATATTATGTGGGACAATAAAAATGGGTCGTTAAAAATATGGATAGAAGAGTTGGGAAGAAAGATTTGAATTATTGCTTTTTTGGTACTTTCAATAGACAACAGGATATAACAATTCACCAACAGTAAATAATTGTTATACAAAAAATAACAATAATTTATTAACCACCATTAGGATTTCCCCGTAGTTGCTACGATATTAAAATTAGCAATATTTTATTACTTTACAAGATTCTAACTCTTATACTCCATAGTGATAACTTTTTGTATCCTTAAAGCGTTGCTAATTTTTTTTAAATTACTTCTATACATATTGAATTTCTTTTCTTTTCATAAGAAAGAAGTAATGTCGAACATCAAAGATGGCACGGAAAACTAAACACCAAATATGGAATGATAAACCGGGTTAATAAAATTGAATACCTTGGGTAATGGATTAAGCAAAATAGGCTTGACAAAGAGGCCATAGCAACAAGAGTAAGGAAAATGGAAGCTGCTTTCCAAACCACCCATCATTTACAACAAAAAGTGTTTTTCCATGAATACAAAAATCCGACACTACAATACTGTCATCAAACCAGTACCACTGTATGCTTATTCTGTCTGAGAAATGTTTGGTCGCAGATTTGGAGAGAAAAGAAAGAAAAATCTTACTCAGGGTACTTGGCCAGAACTACAAAAATGCCATCTACATCAGAAAATCCAAGCAAGAAATATACTTAAAGATAGAGATCAATTACACAATCCGTAAACAATGAGTTCGCTTCTACGGTAATATACGACGGATGATCGACTCTCGGTGGATGAAACGTATCTTCAGTATCTTTGACACAAAACCCAAAACAACAATGCCGTGGTACATCAAACTCAAGAAAGATCTGAGATGGGAAGAAAGAAAATCAATACTCCCAAAGAAGCCAAACCAATGATATTCACGTGGTCCTTAGTGGCCGGTACGTGATAAAAAACATACATATCAACAAGACAGACATAGCACTTATCACTGAAACACATCTTACTTCACGAACAAAATTGTATATTCGAGACTATACTTTTTATATATGATCATCCCGACAAAATGGCACATGGAGGTACTGCCATTATCATTAAAACACAGTCCCATTCACTTACTTATCACACCATACATACAGTCGACTGTCATCACATTAAATACAAAACAGAAAAATATTACGTTCGCTGCATTGTATTGCCCCTCTAGGTACAACCTTACATCCTCGATGTTTTCTGCGTTTTTTTTAAATGGTTGGGTAGATGTTTTATCCCAGGAGGTGATTTCAACGCTAAACGCCATGGTTGGGGTCCAAGATTGTGTACCCCAAGAGGTAGGAAGTTGTAGTATGCTCTTCATGAACTTTCATTAGACACATCAACTCCGAATCTACTTCTAGACGCAAAACCCCGGACTTTTTTATTACAATAGGACTAGGAACAGTACACAAGACTGTAAATACGAGCTCCGACCTCTGCTGCGATCATTCTGTAGTACAGATGATCCTGTACGAAGAGCCTTCTGAGGTACATAAAAGACTTGAGCCTACACATAGTATAATTGATTGGGATCTATATAGAACTTACCTTAACTCTGATCTCTCAATTCCTGTTTCGATAAAAAATGAAGAAGAATTATAAACAAGAAGCACAGTGGTCAGCATCAAAACCTCGGTATAGGAAAGCAGATAATTTACCAAGCTATCGGCAGTATATTAGAGATCTGATCAGGGCCAAGAGAAGAGCTCGTAAAATATGGCAAACATACAGACAACCATCAGATAGGCAGACATTTAACAAACTAAAGAATGAACTGAATCACCAAATTTGCAAATTTTACAATTCAAACTTCGAAAATTAGATTAAATCCCTTTCGACAGACGATGGAAGTGTATCAAGAGACTCTTAAAACATCGTGAGATGTCAGCACCTCTTAGAAAAGAAGCTGGCTCTTGGGTTGTGTTGGACGAGGAAAAATCCGAGGTCTTTGCCGACCATCTTTCTTCCGTATTTACACCACATACTGACTTCACAAATACAGAACACGAAATATTTGTAAATTTCACACTTGATATTCCATTACAACTAACACTGCCTTCATCCACTCTCACAGAAGTAGCAGAACTAATTAGACATTTGAAAAAAGAAAAGCCTCGAGCTATGACTTAATAAATGCTGTGGTGCTCTAGCGAATGCCTAAGAAAGCTCTAGTGTTTCATACGGCAATCTACAACTCAATATTTAGAACTATGAACTTCCCTATACGGTGGAAATACTCTATTGTAACCATGATTAAAAAACAAGATAAAGGTATTACCAACCCTTCCTCGTTTGGTATTAGTTAACTCTCCATTGATTCTAAAAATTTTGAAAAATTACTTTATTACACATTATTAAAGTTATTGACAGACAAAAATATAATCCCTCATCATCAATTTGGTTTTCGAAAATCACACTCGACTACTCAACAATTACATAGAGTAACCAACTCATATCGACAGCACTAGAACAGAAAGTTATATGCAACTGGAGTGTTTCTGGAAGTCGCCCAAGAATTCGACAAGTTTGGCACAAGGGGCTTCTCTTTAAGCTCAAGGCTGTACTACCACATACTTATTATTCAATTCTTCTCTCGTTCCTCGAAGATAGATTTTTATCAGTCCGACAGGGCTCAGAGCTATCTTCAATAAGACAGATCTCAGCCGTCGTGCCTCAGGAATCAATACTTGCGCCGCTATTGTACATAACATATACACACAACATTCCACAAAGTCCCAACATACTGTCAGCAACATATGCTGACGAAATTGCCATAATCACCAAACATGGAGGCCTCACAAAACTTACAACATAACTTACAAAAGTTGAATGAGCGGTGCCAACTATGGAAATTTAAGCTGAACCACAAAAAGTCACAACATATCACTTTTACTCTCAGACGTGAAACATGCCCTCCCATTTACCTTAATAACTCACCCATCCCGCTGACTGATAAAGTACAATACCTCGGACTAACGATTGCTAGCAGAATGACATAAGGTCCTCACGTTAAGATGAAACGCCAATCACTAACCATAAACTCAATTTAATGTAGTCGCTATTTAGGAAAAACTCCAAATTAAATTTAAAACAAAAATTGGACACGTATACTTACTTCCTAAAACCAATATTGACAAATGGATTAATATTTTACGGCATCACAGAAAACGACTGACAACTTTTCAGTATAAAACTACTCCAACATATTACCAAAGTATGTCAATAACAAAACTCTACATACTGACTTTAAAATACCTACGGTTGACGAACACATACGAACGTACTACAAAGGCTTTCAAGGAAATCTACAATGAGCACCCCAACCCATTGATACAATAAATGGCCACGACTCTCTGCCTGAGAACACTAAAAAGAATGTTCATTGATGGATATATTACAATAGGGAATTAAATTAAGCCAATGGAGAGGTACCACTGGGTATTGATCTTGTTCATGCCGTTCTGTATTAATTTCCTGTCAGCCAATCTGCAAATTGTCAATTAATTAAAAAAGTGTTTGCACACTGCACATAAACACAGCGTTTTGTTTGTTAACTTTCTGTTATTTACTTCCTGAATTATAATCCCGTTTTTATAGATCAATCGGCGCAAAGGTGGTCCCAGGAAACTAAATGAAACAATAGGGAGAAAAATCAAATTTGAAGCGCTTAAAAATCCTGTGAACGCAAGGAGTGTTTTGAATTATAAAGGTCTTTATGCCAGGGTATGAGAAAGATACATTACTAAAAAAAAAAATTACTTTTGCTAGAGAATACATTAATAAACCCTTCAGTTTTTGTAGAAATATCCTCTTCTCTGATGAGAGTAGGTTTAGTTTGTTTGGGTGTGATGGACGAAAGAAATTTGGAATAGTAAAAATGAGGAACTGAAGAAGGAGAACGTTACTGTGAAACATACGAATAAGAATATTACGGTTTAGAGATGCGTAGCCTTTCATCGAGTTGGAAATCTAGTACTTAAAGAGGAGATTTTAATTTCAGAAGGTTATGCGAGTAATCTTCATCTCTATAAGTGGAATAAAGTTTTGTGAAAATTTCTTCTGTAAATGGGACAATTTTTGTATTTACCTCTATAAGTGGAATTTCCATTACTACATACTAAGAAAACGTGAAGGGTTATTTTGTTTTGATTGGTACATAAAGTGTTAACATTAAACATATTTTTACAGTTTAAGCACGGCTGATGATAATGATGTGAACATAGAATTGGAAACAGATGCTCTCGGACTATAGCTACAGGATTGAGGAAAAGTGTTAGGAGATACTATGAGAAGCTTTCAACATTTAAACAGTAGGTTCACTTGGATGAGAAAATTATAACAGGTGGAGAACTGAATAATGAAGAAATCCTAGGAAAATCTAAAACGACAGGTGACAATGAAAATTCGGACAATCACGACCAAGAATAAGAAGAAGCCAACAAAATTTGAGTCAGAGAGGCTACCAATCACCAAAAAATGATCCACTAAATTGTATTGAGAAGTTGCAGACTTTTTTTTTTTAATTTACAGAGGAGCTGATGAAATCTTTGATAAATTATGACATAGAAAAAAATATTTAAGTGCCAAAAAAAAAAAAGTGATTACTTTCACTAATACAATGAACACATGATCGTCATGTAATAATTATAATGATTGTTTAAACATTTTATGTGTACTACATACACAGGTAATAAATATTAACATTTATAAAAAGTATCAGTAGTTTGAGAACCTTTTTTATTGGTGCATACAACCTTAATGCCATGGATAAGTGAAACCTTGTTTAAGTGGAACACCTCTATAACTGAAATTAAAATTCTGTCACCAAGAGATTTCACTTATCCAGGTTTGACTAATTGAAATTTTATTGCACTTGTTACACCAAAATGTTCGATCCAGATTTAATAAAAAACATAGTTCACTCAAAACCTTGATGTTTACAAGCGGGTATTGATGCTAACTGATTACATATAAAATATTAAATTTGATAATTTAATAAAGAACTTGGAATGCAAATACTTGTCCCACCAAATGTACATATATACCAATACGTATATTTTATTTCATAGAGGTCATCATTGCCTTTCAAATTGTTATTTGCGAATCACAATTGTTTCATGTTTTTATAAAGTTCTCCTGACTTCATGAATTTCACAAGTCCATGTTTATATAATGGTAGTATTTATTTATGTTAACAACACTTATAGTTCTCTGGTATTCCTCTAGGTATCCTCCTAGTATCCTTGGCCCAATCCTTTATACAGTTTATACAGCTGACATCCCAACTCATCCTAATACTATCCTTACCACGTATGCTGATGATACATGTGTATTATCAGTCAACACCAATCCAGTAATTGCACCCCAAAGCCTCCAATCCCATATCACTGATCTTGAAGAATGGTGTCCAAACTGGTGAATTAAAATAAATTCTCAAAAATCGCATCAAATCACTTTTACCTAACGTCGTAAACCAATGACTTCCTGCCCTTCAGTATCCTTTAATCTCGACAAACGATTAACCTGGAATCCTCATTGGAATGGAAAAGACAAGAAACCGCCCGACGTTCCAGGCTACTTCAACACTTACTAGACAAACGCTCTAAGCTCCCAATTAATTACAAAAGAATCATCTACATGACCATCATACGACCTATTTGGACTTATGAGTAGAGCTTTGGGGCTCCACTAAGCCATCGAATTCCTCTCGTATCCAATCCCTACAATCCAAAATCCTTCGTAAAATCCTCAACGCTCCTTTTTTTGTTAAGAATAAAGTCATCCATAACGAACTTTATGTCCCATTTGTTGCTGATTTGGGCCGAACCCGGTATCTATCCTTTCACAACAAGCTTCATTTCCACTCAAACCCTCTAGTTTCAAACCTAGCTTCCTCTTCAATTCCCGATAATCCTCCGAGGCGTCTGAAAAGAAGATGGCCCCGTGACCTTCTTAGTTGAACTAGTGATTTGAGTACTACCAGTGGGTAGTTTCTCTACTTGCCATTAACTCATGTCATTATGTATAACATAGCCTATTTACTTGATGTAACATTGTAATATAGTTGTAAATATCAATAAATAAATTTTTTTTTTAATAAAAAAATTTAGAGGTCTAGGTTGATCTGTCCACATTAAGTTATTCCACCATTATCTTTTCTATTGTAATTATGTATTCTATTCCCGAATTTCTATAATTGAAGACCATATCAGAGACTTCTTTGGAAGCCATTTCTATTGCAGAATAGTGATGAGATAGTTTGGAACAAGAATATAATAAAATAATATGTTATTATTTACTTTAAAAACGTGCATTATTTAGCATTATTATTTTTTTTCAGGATGTGTCAGAACATCTGGAAACTATGATAGAAGCTGAGAGCTCGTCATATTTCAGTCAAGATACATATGAAGAATGTCAAATCTCTTCTGATTCAACAAATAATAATACAATGATAGAAATTAAGGTGCTTGTTATTGATTTGATTTACATTAGAATATTATAATCACTTATTTCACGGTCAACCATCATTTTATTCATAATTCATCATGTTAGTTTATATTTTTATTTTTAGGATATTAATTATATTAAATAATTATTAGAAATGTGTTTTTATTAAATTTAATTTGTGAATTAATTGAACAAAATCCGTCAGATTTTTATTCATAAATTTAAATTAAAGTAAGAACCGACTACAATCGAAAATGATCCGCTATGATTTATTCATTTCTTAACTAAAATAGAAACAAATTTAGGTACCTATGTAATAGCTGGTACCCAGGGACCCTCTAAATGTAAATTCGTTCGTAGCCCGGCGTGCCGCCCTAGGATTTTTTAAAGGGAGTAAAAATCCTTGGATATGCTGTCCTTCGGAAGGGACGTTAAGTTTTAAATAAACCTAGATAGCCAAAATTTAGAGCTCCCAATTGTAGCATCGTCCGATTAGCCACAGCAGCATAAAGTGACATTAAATGAACAAACAACAACAATAACTTAAATGAAACGAGTGTTAAGAAAGGTTACAAGAGATAAGGAAGTAGGTATTTCATGGATATCGTCTAATACACAAGTTTTTAATAAAGACTACCCTGAGTTTACGGTTCTTACAATTATAATTATTAGTGTAGCCATCCCTAACAGCCAGGTTTTGAAAGATTACCTGGTCGACCATGAACTATCTTTGATTATTTCATTAATTATATTATTAATATGATCATTTTATATTATATTACAGAAAGAGCCATATTCGAATGAAGAAATTATGCAAGATGATGATAAGAACGAGTCGCTTCCAGGATCCAGCCAATCTAAGGTTTCGTTTGGTATTCGTACAAGAGAGAAGAGGAAATTAACAGATGATAAAACCCAAGAAATAACAATAAACAATGGTAATGCTGTTAAAAAGAAAAAGTTGGATGAAATCCTAGACGACATGAAAGATGACAGTCAAATATTTGGTGACTTCGTTGCAGCAGAACTGCGCAATATCAAAAATGAAATGAACAGGAAGAAACTGAAGAGGCTAATTCTTAGAGGGATTATTGAAGCATCCGAATCAGAGGATTAAAATATTTGATGTATGGGTTTATTGTAAATATCGAATGTTAATATGGATTAATAATCTATAAAAATGGTCTATAATCGTGTGATGTTTTTCTTAATTGTTCGGAATAGATAACAAGAACGTATTGTTTAAATAACGCATATCAAAAGTAACGAAATTTACTAAAATTCTAAATAGCCGTTGTTGAATATTTTTAATTTTACAATTTAGTTGCAATTATTATTATTATTATTTAGTCACACTAAATTTTTCTTTTCTTTTTTAAATTTTTGTTATCTTTTTCATGTCTGTACAGGGTGTAATTTGTGAATTATTTCATGTACCTGAATTATAATAAATATATGACTAATATTTAGGCATATATTTATTATGCATTGCCTTTCATCTAAAGTATTATATTAGCGTTTGTAATTATGTAGTTTAGAAAGACAATAAATAATGTATTACTGTAATTTCTATGCAATAGAAACTAAATTTTAATAATAACATTGTATTACTTAAAAATTGCCAAAGAAAAGCCGTTTGATATTATTTTTCTTTTCAGTTTAAGAATATTTATAATGACATAATTTTTTATTTCGAAAAAACAACTTAATTTTGTTTATTACGCTATTAAAAGGTTTCCAGTATCTCAGATCGTCATTATTTCCCCCCACAAAATAAAGTTGAATATATTTTTAATTAAAAAAAAAAAAGCCCCGTAGGTACACGTAGGTACTGAATTGTTTCTAGGCCAACGGCTGTATAAGGAGGTGATTCGGTGGAGAATCAACCGCAACATTTTCCTCCATTTAAGAGTACCCACTAAATGTGGACCCCAGAAGGATCTGGAGACCTCACAAGTTCCATCTATGGCTATTATCGGATTAAATAATTTGTTTGCCACAGCCGGATTTGAATCTGGGATACTCGGCATTGCAACACTCTGCACAGCTACCCCGATTCCCCCATTTCAATTATAGTTTAAATGAAATGAGAACCAGTGCCAGGTATCGATCAAAATTCCGAAGTACTATATTTTCCTGCAAAAAATTATTCTTTATCTCAAAAGTATCAGAAATATAGATATACCTATCTAAAAGTATTTTAAAAAGGTTTCCTGTATTTTTAATACATAGATATTTGAAAAATGAAAGACATTATATGAAGATTGTATCATTCAGAAAACTCAAAACAAGGAATAAGTTGAAAAAGCCTTAGAAATGAAATCAATAGTAAATGGTTAGAGAATCAATAATCCTAGGCAGTACAATAAATAAATACCGATTGTAATAAAGAAATAATTTATTTGTAACATTTTTAATCATCATTTTTTATTTATTAATTTTATTTAAATGATTAACAGGAGTAATCTTACAAAATATATCAAAGAATTATTCTCCATAATATCTGTTACTCGATTCTCTGATAAGAATACTTTGATAGCTCTGATAAGAATTGATAAGGTAACTAGGGACATCTCCTGCAGAAATAACCATAATACAAACATAACCTACATTGTAACCTCGCGATTCAATCTTGGAATATTCGGTTGGTGAAGTTTAATGGATCCTGAGGAAGAGGTTTTAATTATTGCCGTCTGCCTTTATGAACTGTTAAATGAAGAACAGCGGAAAACAGAAAGAAAAAGGAAAACACAATGGTTTGATAACTTGAAAAGGGCTAGAGAACGAAGGTTGTCCCGCAAACATCCAATTTCTGTTCAGAATCTACGAAAAAAACCACACCTTGCTCGTTCCCGCAAGGTGATCTGTTTATACCTTATCCTTAATCTTGATGTTTACACTGTATTATTCAGTAATAGTTTATCATTTATAATGACAATAATAATAGACAATAGCAGTGAAAGGTATAGATTCTTTAAATGACATTTGTGTGCAGAATTAACGTAATGTTGGTTTATTTATCACTACATATAAAGGTGGTAAAGAATGCACTAACCATTTCTTAGTTGAATAACTGTTGTGCAGGGAAGAGATCAGACTCAACCATCAAATGAGAGCACCCATTTTATAAAGGCTGGGTATACCTCAGGCTTATCTGCAGACCCCACAGTTTCAATCCTCACCTGATAACGGAATACACAAGTGATCTGTCTCATCTAATCATCATCATTGGTGGCGCTACAAGTCCTGTAGAGTCAAGGCCTCCTGCATCTTGGTTTGCCAGTCTCCTCTATTGTTTGCCACTGCTCTCCAATTGCGGATTCCCAAGATGGACCTGACATCCGCCTCCACTCCATCGATCCATCGGAGCCGAGGTCTTCCCACTCTTCTTGTCCCATAAATCCTTTCGTCTAGGACCATATTAGGAATCTGATCCTGGGTCACTCTAATTATATGACCTGCCCATCGAAGCCGCCCTAATTTGATTACCCTTAAAATATCTGGGCTCTTGTAGAGTCTTGTTAGCTCAGCGTTCATCCTTATCCTCCAGATCCCATTGGTGCAAATGGCCATAAATTCTCCTCAAAATTTTCCTCTTGAACCTTAGGAGAAGGGCTTCCTGGGAACTGGGTAATGTCCAGCATTCGGAGGCATAAGTAAGAACTGGTCTTACCAGGGTCTTATACAAATGCACCTTTGTGTTTTGAGAAATAGCCCTGCTTCTAAAATGCTTCAGTAACCCAAAATAACATTTATTTGAAGACATAATTCTGTGATGGATTTCTGCTTTTATGTCATTATCCGCGTTCATCTGTGATCCAAGATACACAAATTCCTTCACCCTTTCAAATTTAAAGCCTTAAGCCATAAAATGCGATGGTTCATACACATTCAGTTGTCGGCCTGCATGCATATAGTTGGTTTTTGATTCATTGATAAAAGCATTTTCTAAATCTGTAGGGGTTCTTGCCACAATATCCATGTCATCGGCGAAGGCCTAAATCATAGAAGATGTATTGAATATAGTTCCCCCAATTTGTATTCCAGATTTCCGCACTGTACTTTCGAGGATCAAATTGAAGGGAGAACATGCGAGGCAATCACCCTGTCTCAGCCCTTAGTGAGTTTCAAAGTTTTCAGTCAGGTCACCTTGAACACGCACTGTGCATTGCACCTTCTTCGTAGCCCTAATCAGTCGTATTAGCTTCGGTGGTATTCCCATTTCCTGGAGCTCCTTGTAAAGCTTGTTGTGTGTGTGGATATTATACTCCCTGCACCTCTCCAGAATGCTTCTAAAGGAGAATATCTGATCTATGGTAGACTTTCCTCTCATGATGCCCGTCTGGTACTTTCCTATATTCTGCTCCGCAAAAGAGATCTGTCTCACCCTATCTCGAACCAGAGACCTCCAGATTTGTTGCACAGCGTGATTTTATTAAGTTTTTTTAAAATATATTATTTAACCTATATTAGAAAGATAGTGTTTTTCTTTTGTTGGTTTCGTTGAGTGAATTAGTAAATTCCAAATCTCAGGAACTTCCACCTTTTACTTGTTCTGTTATAATTTTTCCTGTCCCCTCTTTCTTTTCATGCATGTTTTATTTTAGGGTGTCTTTTGGTTTTATACCGAGTTAATAATTTAGAAGATATATTACCATAAAACCAACAATAATGTAACAGTTTGGCATATTCAAGTTTCTATAAGCTGATTTTTTCCTGTATTCGTACCATCAGTTGATATAATGTATTAAAATATAATTATTACCAGTTATCTATCTATCTATATATCGTTTTCTAAATCATTGGACTTGTAAAAACTTGAAAATAATATGAATAAAAAAATTATGGTAAAAATATATTAATCCATTCTTTTGATAGAATATATCAGAATATCCGAATCAAGTAAAGGATCCAGGAAATGAAGATTATTATGATGAAAAAGAGAACTATGAATCTCATAAAAATTCAGGCATCTCGATTAAGGTGTAGTATGTTTAATTGGTCAAGAAAATTCTCTTATATGGGGAGAACTTTTTATTGGTAAGCCAACGTTCTGACCCACATTGGCAGGTCTTCTTCAGGGCTAGTTTGATCGACGAGTGGTTGATACTAGGCTGTCAGTCTTATATTTAATTAGGTTAGTTGGCCAGTAGTAAAAAATATATTTACTATCTTACAAAGATCTGAAAGAGCTGAGTAGTAACAAAAAAAAAAACTTAAATTTAGGCAATATTTTGTGTTTTTGACTAATATCTGACTAAGGCCGAATGATTTATTTTTTGATTATTTTTAAATGCAGTGTTTATATAAATGTATAGGAGGCCCACCCAGGCTCTTAAAATATACAATTTTACAGGTTGAACCAGGTTTAAGCGATGATTTATCAAATGATGATACTAAGGATTTCTTGGCAGGATGCAGTCAATTAAAAGAGGTTTAAATTATTTTGATAAAACTTAAAATGGTGTCTATTTATAAAGATAATAAATATTACTTTAATTACAGGAAGCAAATCCAGATTCAGTGAACCAGGAAAAACATGGAGAGTCAATGGTAGATGTAGATAACATAACGACTGTCAAACAAGAAACTGATAGTTATCCTAATTCTCCAACTGCAGGTGTAAAGATTAAGGTGATTTTTTAATTTTGCTGTTAATTTTAATTGTTAGTAAAAAAATATATGTATAAAATCCCTTTGACTGTAATTATTATATATGTACATATTGATATTATTTATAACATATTGAGAAACAGTTCTAAATTAATTTTATTCTAATCATTTTGTATTACAGATAGAACCTGATCTTAGTGAAGATGATACATCACATGACCATTTATGACAGTGATCTGGAGAAAACAAAACAAAGTACAATATAAATATTTAATTATAAACTTTATAATAGTTTAGAAGCAGTATTTTTTAAAATTATCCTAATATAAGTAATTGTCGTTATAGAAGAATAAAATTCTCTGCCAACAGTTAATTTTTTGTGACAAATTGTTACTATCACTTAATTTTTAATGTTATATTTAAAAAATTCTCATAATTAACTAAGAATGAAAAGAAGAGAAACATTCTCCCATATTAAATGTTGAATTATAATACACTGTTGGAAAGGTAATGATGTTAGAAAGTAGATTTAAAGTTTTAAAAGGTAATGGGAAGCGATAACTATTACATTAGAAAAGAATTATCGCTTGGTTCCGGGGTATTCAATCGAAAATCAAAGTTAAAAAAGATATTAGAAATAGAATACACCACTTCTATTTTTATTAAATAGAAGTAATAATATGGTAATATCTTTCATCCGGAAGATATAAAAATACATTTTCTGTGTTCATTCAAAAATCTTGTATGTGTTATCTACAAAGTTTAAGTTTCCACTGTACATTAGACGCACGTGTTACATCTGTGTTAAAGTACAATAATTGTTGGTGAAACTATAGAAGTAGACCTACAACATTTTTTCTGGAACTTCTTTATTGAAATACTTCAATTAAATATGAACTAAAACATATGTTCTGATAGTGAATAAAAAAAAAAAAAAATACTATTATATATATAAAAAAAAATACATAAATAAAATAATAGAATACAAATTTACAATAAACAGAAATTGGCTAATGGAAAAATAAAAAGTAGATAAGAACATCTAATAATATGAATAATAGTATCATGAGTGTGGAATATTTTCAGTATTTTCTCAATCCATTGTGTTCAATATAGCTATTTATTTTATTGATTAGAGAGCATCTGTTTGGGAATTAAGGAGATGTAGGAATAGTTTGGATTTGAATGTGGATAAAGAAGATGCATGACGGATATCTGGTGGGAGTGAGTTCCAAAGAGAGGTAGACAGAGCGAGAAAGGAGTGCTCAAAAGTTTTGGTTCTGTGGGAACGGGAGTAAAGGTCAGAAAGGCAAGATCTAGTGCCCTGGGATTGGATAGAGGATTTGAACTATAGAAGACTATAGATATAAGATGGATGTTGTGAGTTGATGGTTTGGTATAAGAAAGAACCTCCTAGATTCTACGGATAGAAGGGGGGAGCCACTTTAACTCATCATAGAGGTGGGACACATGATACTTCCTCGGGGCGTCGAAGACAAACCGAAGTGAGCTGTTCAATATTAGTCTCAGTCTTTCCTCAAGCTTGTTCGAGAGCCCACCATAAGGCACACACCAATAGTCAAAGTGTGGAAAAATGAAAGAAGTGATGAGGAGCTTACGGATAGGTAGTGTTATAAGATGCCAGGAACGATGGAATAACTTTTGGGAGCTTATCGATCGACGGGAAATTTGGGCAACGTGGTGTTTCCAGGCAAGAGTTTGGTTAAATAAGTGTAAAGAGGTGATTATATAAGTGAGTAAATGGTATAGGTGGATGGTAAAAGTATTGCTTTTAATTTTTATTTTTTTTACAGGATGTACATGAAGATCCAATTGCAGTGAGAAATCCCTATTATGAAACTTTTTGTGATGAAGAAGAGAATTATGACTTTATCAAAAGTACAAGCATGATGATTGAGGTGCAAAATTTTAAATTATATAGTTAACTTGATGAATTTTAAAGATAAATGTGTAATGTAAATTAAATAATTGGTAATTAGTACACTCAAGGTAAAATAAATGATAGAACAAGAAGAACATATAGATTACCCTAAATCTAAATCAATTATAAATATAGACATTAGATTTCCGTATTAAATTTATTTTGGATTAATTTAAAAGAAAAAATACAATGAATATGTATTTTTTTTTATAAGGGTCTAATTTTTTAGAAGCATAATTTAGTATTTCTATATTATTAGAATATCAAAAACGTTAGTGTATAACAAACCCATTTAGGCGTGCCTTGAGTCATTTCCGATTAATCCGTCCAGCTTTTCTCGTTGCAGGTTTTGTAATGCTAGGGTTTTAAGGAGGCCTTGACTCTGCAAGAGTTGTAGCGCCACTAATGATGACGAAACCCATTTAGAATCTTGATTGTTATAATTTTACAGGTCAAACCGGGTTTGACGGTTGATGCATCACCCTTTTCTTGGCATTTCATGGATTTCTTGGCTGGATGCAATCGATTAAAAGAGGTTTAAAGTTATTTTGATAAAATAAAATTATTCTTGTTTATTAGAATATATATTACTCTCCTTAATAATTGTAGGAAGTAAATCTAAATAATACAAATGAGGAAGGACCTTTGGATTCTATGATAGAGCTTGATAACACAGTTTACATCAAGCAAGAAAATAATAATTATCTAAACGCTTCTCTGGCGGACATCAAAATAATAGATCTTAATCTTAATTTGTATTCAAAGTTTATTTTAATTCTTGCATTAATCTCTAATCTATATTTATTTTCATTTATTTACAAATTTTGTTTATGAGAGACTAATGATAACTTTTTTCATTTAAAATAATTTTTAAAATGGACTAGGGTGATTTTTCTCTTTTTAGTAAAGTACTATTGTGTTAACTTAATGGTAATTTGTGTATAAAAAGAAAAGTAAGTACCAAAAAAGCAAAATCAAATAGTTTTTGAGGCTAACTTTAGTAACTTATACAAAAAATATATAAAAACACTCCTCACAGCAAATTATGTAATTAAGAGCCATTACCTTAAATACCTTCAAATTTGGTTTGAATCAATTAAGAAATGATTTTATAATGTGGGTATAACCCGATCAGGGTTCTTAATAACTCATCACTATCTTGGCCCTTCTTAAAATGTATGAGATCTGCATTGGATTTTATAAATATAAAACCCCACAATATCCTCTGTTTTCTTATACATAATTACATCAATATTAAAGTATAATATTAATGGTATTACACAATGTAATATAATTCATTGAACTAATACTGTATTTTATGGTGATATGATTATATAATAGAGTAGAATTCTTATTTATTTTGTTACAGGTAGAACCAGATGATATATCAAATGATTCCATGGCATTAACATAGAGGAAACAAAACAAATTATATTTAAGTACATTGTAAATATTTAATATTAAAATGTAAATAATCGTATGTAATTAAAATATCTGTATTATATATTTTTTTTAAAGTTTTCAATGTGTTATAAGTTTATAAATATATACAGTGGGATATTAATAATTTGACTGAAGAATAATTTTGAGGAAAAAAAAATAGCAGATGAGGAATGTTCATATAGAATAAATATAGTTTAAAAAGAGATCATAGGCAAATTTAACTTCTCAGCAATTGTAAAAAGATGCAAAACAGGGATAGAGTAAAAATTGACAGGCTCAGATAGAAAAGAAAAGGCAGTGCAACATCACAAAAAAAAGTTAGAGCAAAAAGGTGTATTTGAGTTCTCAAATGAGATGATGAAATGAGATGGTTATTCTGTTGGAAGGGACCTAAATGAGATGATTTATGCTGTTGGAAGGGACCTAAATGAGATGGTTATCCTGTTGGAAGGGGCCTAAATGAGATGGTTATGCTGTTGGAAGGGGCGCAAAACGGCAGTCCAGAGCCCGCACGATGTCAGGAGCTCGTTAAATAGTTTAATACCTATCCTAATTAAACTTTGGTGGGCAAAATTTAGGAATCCCGCTGTCCGATTAGCCATAGTAGCGTAAAGTAACCTTAAACGAAACCAACACTATTACAACTTGCACGTGGTTATTGGTACAAATGCCTTTAACATTGACAATAAACGTTTTCTTTCATGATGTACTAATTTTTTTGTTTTCTTCTAAGAATGATAACCTCCGATTTTAATCAAAGACGTCTTCTTTAGTACAATAGCATCAGTTATCCATGGCTGGAACAAGTTTTGAATTTGAAATGTTACCACATGCTACAGGAAGACTTATTTAGAACAGTGGGAGTAGAAATTGTTGAAGCATGGATAGAAAAGGTTGGTATTAACCAATTTGTATATACATTTTTATTTTTTTTGGGGGCCAAAACATTAGTACCAATACTTCGATATATCGGAGAAAAAATCGATATTTTATTAATATCTCCGAGACAGTAGTAGGCATGCCTTGGGATGTAGAACATCGGGTTTTTGCTGTACGGCGTTATTACGTAAACGCAGAGTCAATTGAGCAGACACAACATGATTTCAGATATTATTTCAATATCGGTCGCCATGGCAGCGTTCCGGACCACCATACGATCCAAAAATGGGTAAAAAGTTCAGGCACTAGCGGAGACATTCTCAAAAAAGTACCTGCAAGACCTTCAACAGTTGGATACTTCGGAAATGTCGGAAGAGATTCAGAGATTAGTGGAAGCAGCCGTGATTCTTCCAATATCGTGCAGCCTGCACCTCTTAGCGCCCCTCAGAGCAGGCAACGCCGCAGACGATCGCATAAGGATACCTTAAATATGTATGAATAATTTCGTAACTTATCATTTTATAAATTTAAACATCAATCCAATACGATCCATCTTTGAAGTCCTATCCTTCTTTCTTTTTTTTTGTTAGCATAAATGGTCCATTTGTAAATCGTTATATCCTTCTATTTATATGTATTACCTTTTAGTTTAAATTTTACACATGGAAGAGCCAATTCTTCGTCCATATTAACATTTTTTTGTAATACAAGTGATAAAATTAGAAAGAGGTTACATCATTACTAGTCAAAAATGTGAATCGATAGCAATAATTGACATAAGTTTCAATCGATAGTCACTTAAACTAAATATCTCACATATACTTAAACTCGATAGACTCACGGTTTATAAACTAATTAGTTTCTTGAAAATATTTCAGATGACCAATTAAGATTTGACGCCAATAATATTCAATTCATTATCCATGTCAATTTTCGTTAGATACTAGTGATAACGTTAGGAAGAGATTACTTTACATCGTCCCTAATTAAAGAATGTAAATAGATCACTGAGATGTCTGTAAGTCGTTAGTCGGTTAGATCATCGATATCCACATCACGGGTTAGGGTATCTGTTCTGCAGGTTGTCGATTTAGTTTTAATAGTTTCCAAAAATAAAAGTTATCACGAGATTTGTTATGCAAAAGAGAATTTAATTATGCGTAATGAGTAGATTTCGTTAACCTTTACATCAAAAAGTAAAAGTTTCAACTAACATTTAGATATATGTAGGATGGAAATAGTTGGGGGGTGCAGTCAAAATAAAAACACTAAATAAGTGAGGACTTACTTATTGATAGTGCCGACGTTTCGACCTACTTTGTAGGTCATCTTCAGGGCTATGAGAGAAAAAAACAGACACAATTTTTTCTATTTCTATTTTCTCTCATAGCCCTGAAGATAGCCTACAAAGTAGGTCGAAACGATGGTACTAACAATAAATAAGTCCTCACTTATTTAGTGTTTTTATTTTGACTGCACCCCCCACCTCTAACTGTTTCCATCCTACATTAGATCTTCCAGTCAACTATTTTCCTCTCTAACATTTATATACATGATACATACATGTTTGTTGAAACGTTCATTTCTAGCTGAAATGATTACCGATGTATACACATTTCCCATAATTACCTAATCTTTTCCATACTCTAGCTCATGATAACTTGCATTTTTGGAAATTATTAAAAGAGAAACGAATGAAAAGTTGAAATTTGTTATGACTCAACTCAAAGCAACAACCTGCGGAATAATTAACCACATAAAAAAAAAAAATTATTTGTAAACAAAATATTTTATGCATACAGTTTGTAGTTTAAAGAATCAATGAGCGTAAAAAAAATGAGATAGTAGTTCAATATAACGAGAGAAAAAAAACATCTTTACAGTTTCTTAAAATTGGCATTCCTAAATAGCACTTTTATTGAGCATTTTACACTCCTATTGAGTATTAAAAAAAAAAATGTAAATCTAATATGAAGAGAAAGTAAAGTGAACGAAATGTAATAGAACCAACAGAAAAGACGGTTCTAAGAAAAACATCTGAGCCGAGAAGAATAAACAGTGTTTTTCATTTTCGAAAACCCCGCATCTGCTCAAGTGATTTATTATTGCACTGCAATACAATACTGTATACGTAATGAATTCTTATTAACTCTAGTATTTTTTGAAACGAATATAAACTATTACATTGTAACAACTAATTATTTGTTGTTGTAGGATGTATAAGTACAAGAACAAGTAAATCCCACGAAGGCTGTCTACAATAAAATTTATTGTGAAAAAGATGAAGCGAATTGAGAAAATTCGAAAAAAAACAAACTTAATACAAATTAAAATTTAGGAGCACGCTGCTTTCATTGCAAATATATGAACTGTCAATTTTATCATGTTGTATTTTATGTATTTACTAGCTTTTGCCCACGGCTTCGCTCGCGTGGAATTTGCCCCTTCACATAAAGTTTCATGACAGATCATTTTAAATAAATAATTTAACTTTTTTTTAACTATAAGTTACTCATACATCCGAAATTTCAGATGTCTAACTTCGAAACTGACGGATCCCATACAATCTTTGAGCCCCCATTACATAAAGGGGGAAACCCTTGGGGGTTGAATTGTCCAAATTCCTTTCTTAGTGGTCATTTAAGCTATACAAAGAACCTATCAGCGAATTTCAAGATCCTAATTTCAGTGGTTTCTGTGGTGCGTTGACTGCTGGGTGTATTAGTCAATCAGGTTACAGTTTTATATTAAATCGCCAGTATGATGTGTTGGTAAAAAGTAGCTTGAGATTATCCATATCAAATTTCATCACAGACGCATCAGCACAGCCGTAAAACATACATTGACACTGATTAATAAACGGGACGGACAGAAGTTTTCTGTTGTTCGTGTTAGTAAAGGATTAGTATGTAATGTTATTGGATTTATAGAAAAGGATTAGTTAGTATAACGGTTCCACTTGTCGAACAGCAGCAGCGAGAAGTGAACTTTTTTTTTTTTTTTTTTTTTTTTTCTTAGCCCCTTTGGGTTTGAAGATTTCTAAGTAGAATTGAAGATATGACGGAGAGGTATCTCTTGTACTGTACGATGTACATTTTAAGAGGAGGATGAGAAGGTGGAATGTTCTAATTTATTCATTTCTATTTTTTAACTTTAGATTTTTCCGGTGATGGGGCTCACCGTGTCCTTTTCCTTTTGTTTGTTGATTTTATTAATTTCTCAGTTCAGGCTGAGACTTTGTACGTAATCTTGCCACGTTTGTGGCCGTCCTGTTGGGGTGAGTGTAGAAGTGAACTATGTTACTTGATTTGTTTTTTTTAGCGAAAATATGTAGATTTTGCGAGTAAGAAACTCGTGAGCAAGCATACAAACTTTGTCTCCCTTTTCACCCCCTTAGGGGTAGAATTTCGGAAAATCCTTTCATATCGGATGCCTACGTCACAAAGAACACCCTCAAAGTTTCAGGTCTCTACGATTAGTGGTTTAGGCTGTGCGTTGATATCTAAGTCAGTCATTCAGGACAAAGCATTTTATATGTGTAGATTAATGTTAAACATAATTCCCCTTTGGAAATGATAGCATATATAAGATTTGTTTATTTTACTAACTTTTAATATTGTTTATTGTATTGGCGAAGAATTAGTTAGCTTATGTTCTTCAAAACTGGCTTAAACTAGGTTGATGAAAAAAAACAACATTTTTATTGAGGAAAGATCATTCAAAATAAATTTAAATACACTTTGTAATATCGATGAATGTAACATTGAGTTGTAATGATGCATCCATACTGTTTTTAATATTTATCTACAAGCAATGTTTTCAGAATAGTACTTATTGGAAATTTCGTAACAAAAAAAATTGATAATATATATGGAAACTGGATTAGGAAATAAGTATTAACCAAAAGAAAGTCGATTGGGATATTGGAGGTTTGGCCGAGGATTATGTATTACAAGCCTCTTTCCACTCAGTTTCACATTTGTTTTATTATTATCTGTAATATTTAATCCATATTAATTGTTATTATTCAAAGTTATGATATCCAATAATTCCTCTTCGCTATTATTGCTTCCCCATGGGCTCTCTTTAAGCAATGCGGGCCACAGAGAACGAGACGTTCTTCGCTTTGTTAACGTTATTTATTTATTCATTAAAAGTCAATTAGAGGCTTTGCCAAGATAATTTTTCTTCTATTCAAAGATGGTTATCAGGTTACATGAACGAACGTTTATAAACATAGTATCATTTATTTTGAACTGTAAAAAATATTGTTAACCTTTAATAGTATTCAGTTTACTCATTCGGTTAACGGGAATTCTTTCAGACAATAGTAACTCTTAAATAATAATATGTATTGCTTTTCCTGGTATGTTCAAAAACTTGCATACATTTTTTGCATATCAAGATAAAAAAAGGAATTTGAATATTTTTGGAATAGGAAGGGCTTACCTACTTGGAGATTTGTACTTATATGAATAGTGAATCTGGTAACAGCGGATAATGATATAAATCAGGAGGTAAAACAGGCTCGTTGTAGTAAATAGTTGATATTATGGACTTCTGGAACACGTGAAAAACCGTTCATTGCCATGATTCACGAAAGAAACAATGTTCAAAGCACTAATATGCCCTGTCCTGATGTATACTTAAGAAACATGGACAATGACCAAGTAGGTAGAGCGAACATAGTTAAATTGTTTGATAGAAAAATTCACAGAAAAATATAAGGTTGAAGAAAATGATGAATGGGAAATACCATATAACAGGAGATTTTTCGGTTCCATAAAGAGCAGGATGTTTTCAAATACAATAGACTGGCAAGGCTAAGGTGGACAAACGATGCCAAAAAAGGAAATTGGAAAACCGAAACTGAGATGACTTGGTTGCGTGAGTGGCAATGCTAGAACCCTAGGCACAAGGAATTGGTGGACAGCAGCTCAAGATAGAGGATAATGTAAGGAGATCCTTGAGGCAGCCAAGATTCAGTGATGGATTGTAGCGCTTGGGATGATGATAATGTTAATGATGACAAGTAGTGACCTGAAACCTGTACCATGGACAACGGGTGTGCAGGGATATGATTTATCCTAGCTCACGCACAACTGGCAGGTTTTCCCTCGTTGTAGTGGCTGAGTGAGCTACAGGAGGGTCCTAGATCCCATATGATCCATCTACGGCAGCAAACAGATTGAATAAAAGTCTTGCCAGTAGCGGGATTGTAACCAGGATTTTCGGTATGGCAACTCATTGCTCTACCACTGAGCCACTCCGCTCCCTGGAAATAGTGAACAACATCCAAAAGTTAAGTTTTCCAGGCGACAACTAACCTATTGTATTCATTAATTCAGAGAAAATATTCTCTGAAATGTTAGAACAAGTTTAAATATGTTTTTAATACACCAGAATATTATACCTCTTTGGATTTAAGTTTTTTTTTCAACAGAGGGTCCATTGATCGTATTAAAAGGGTAACCCTTTCAGCATCTAGATGATATTATTCGTTTATTTCATTAATTTATACAGAAAGGAATAAATATTTATTATGTGTTTTATATAACCTTTTTTACACAACAAAATGATCTCGGTTTTCTTGCTAAATTATAGCCTCTTAATCGTATTTTAGTTTTGGCGGGATCAGTTGGCTGTGACAAAATGTCAACACTCGATAAGAGACTAGTTGAATCTTAGTTACCAAAATGCTTGTAATTTTATTTCATGAACAGAAAAGATGACCCTGAGTAGATTAATATTATTAGGATTGTTATTGAGGCAAGAATGCGCGTCACAGATATTGGACTGGTTCGGATGGGGTACCACTCCACAGTTCATAGGTTCTTCCACTCCACTTTTGGACATACCATTTGAAGAATTAGGCCCCGAAGACAAGTTTCTTGTGGAAGCAAGTAAAATCACAGGCCTTAAACTCTCTCAGCTAGATGTCTGTCAGCATAAAGTAAGTATAATTAAACCATTACACTATTTAAATTTATTTTCTTCATGCATGAAATTGACCTGTCAGTTACTGATTCTTTAAATTTGTTCCCCATTTATAATATATGAAGGAAGAATGTTTTTGTACTTAGGATGTACCTTTGCAGATTTTTTCAATTTAACTCCAGCATTTGTTTATTTTTGGTTATGATGTCAGTAGCCTTCATAATTATCTTCTGAGGTCTTATATTGAAATTATTGTTTAAAGTTACATTACTTTTTTTTTTATTATCTATTACAAGCAAACATAGTCATTGATATGAATTAATAGATTATTTTCTGAAGTTTAATTCCAATAATATATTTGATAAGAGGTGCACAGGTAATCATTACTTGCATAACACAACTTTTTTCTCAACATTTGGAAATAGTATGATTGTGCAAATTGAAATTCTGATCCTTAATAATTTTTTCTCACTTAATCATATCAAATAGTATATTTTTTTCTTTAAAACAAAGTAAACAATTATTTTCATCCTGCATAGTACATTGAAATCTACACACAAGAGATGAATATATGCATGAAATTTATGTACTAGATCAACCATTGTTTATTGAATGTAGATTTATTGTTTTGCATCAGTAGTAAAAACTATAACAAGCTTATTATTAGACTTTTCTCCTATATCATTGTTTATTCGATTCTCTGTTTAAGCAGATTGTTATGAAAATCAAAGCATCTTGTGGCACACTTTCAGATGAAGAAATCGCTAAACTTTCAGTCAACCTTCTGAATTGTCAAGCTGATGTCGAAGGAAGAAAAACGTATCCCTGTACTAATAAAATGGTAATATACTTTTTTTTTTAATTATCTACCATCTTAACCCCTGAAGTGTAACTCTTAATTTATTTTGACTTTGTATTTGTTACCAGCGGGGTGGGGGGGGGGGGCAAAAGGTGAGGGAGAGGACAGGGTATAATCGAGGACACATAAGGGAAACTGGGTGAAGAAATAAACCCCAAAACATTTATCTAACAAAAATAAAGCGGCATTATATTGAAATAAAAATTACATTCATCTATTCTTGATGAGGCATTAATAAAATAACAATTACAGATTCATTCATTAGTAAGGCATTAATAAAATAATAATTACAATTTAAACCGAAATTATCAGTCAGCAGGAAAAATAGTTTTAATTTAACATAAGATTCACCGTCAATAACAGCACTAAACAATAACATATGAACTAGTATCATACACCAGATTCTACATCAATACTCAGAATCTCTAAAACCACTAATAAAATAATACTCTCCAAACAAAACTCGATCTATCCTCTATAACAGTAATCATATCCCTCATCAATAATAATAACCATATGCACTAATACTACCTACAACTTAAACATTCCCCATCAATACTCATTACCTCATAATCAGTAATAAAATTAATAATTCCCAACAAAACTCAATCCATTTTCTACAACAATAATCATATCCATCATCTACAATAATAAACATATGCACTAATACTAATTGCAGCTTACACATTCCCCATTAGTACTCATTACCTCGTAACCAGTAATAAAATTAATAATTCCCAACAAAACTCGATCCATTATCTACACATAATTCTGGGTGCACTAATATGAAAAGAAAAGATTCCTATCTGTCTTGTGGCCAAACGCGACGAATGAAAAATAAAATAATTAACTGGCTCTATCTTCAACTGACCACCTTCTGGCCTCACCCCAAGTCTAGTCCGATTACCGTAACGAGGAAATCTCTTACCTTCCTCTCCTCTGTTCCGGACTTCCCGGTTGTACACGCCTTCAACTCATCTTCAGCCCAATCTCCAGTCTGGAGACACCCACCTTGCCCGCCGGGCAGTGGCTCTATATCAGCCTGTCTTCACTGCTCCACTCCCCTCGAGAGGAAAAACGGCTGGGTATTTGAAGGCTTATCCGAGCTAGCGTCAACATTCTTATCCGGGGATCAGTGAGGTCGTGCCATCTGGTGGTCATCATTATCCCAACCACTCGCGAATTGAATTAAACTTTTTAAATATTGCCTCAGATCGACTCACAGGGGACGGAAATGCTGAGTCACATCCGTATCAGACTGATGGCTTGGCGTCACCACAAGCAGACAAGAATCTTCTAATAAAAATTCATATTTAATAAAATATATCTAAACTAAATGTTAAGGACCTACAATGCCTTTAACCAAAACCATATACAAAGAAAAATTATGTAATTAGTCACAAAAAGAAATAACATTAGCAAATCTTATTTGGCATGGGATAACATATACATATATATTAAAATCCTTAAAACCTAAAATCTTTCTAAAACATCTTAATGAAAAGAAGCAACTAAATGCTAATCATTCTCTAAAATACGTAAAACTAAAAATAAGCTTTTGACTTCAACAGATCAAAAAGACTGCTTTTTGATCACAAAGATTAGAGCACAATTCGTAACACAGATTACTTTCATTCAAAGTGTTCTAATTAAAAAATGGCTAATTAAATATAACATTCGCTAACATTTATAGCATTGAACTAAAATGTGTAATTAATGCACATTAACTAAATTTTATTTAAATGAAATTTTTCCTCAGCCCGTTACATATTTAATTTTATCTTTTTTAAATTTTATTATAACCATTTTACACAAATACAATTAAAAATATGTAACAAAGGGCTATAATATGAATAAAGTCAAATGAATTAGTTAGTTCTTATCAACTCAAAAACAATTTAGAGGAGAAAATATTCCAGGTAGAGGACAAAAGATAATTTCATAAATAGTAAAACTATTTATAAGAAACCTATCAAAAACTTGTGATTATTATAAAACACTGTTTAAGGAATTAATTTTTTACCTCTGCCTGTACCATTTTCTTCTCCATATTTATGTGGTTAACTAATAATTATTTAAAAAACATTAAGTAACTAAAAAAAAGTTGTCGTAATTGAGGTACTGAGTGGTAATTTCAGGGCCTCCATTAAATCGTCTGTACTGTTAGCAACTTAGGTTCGATCTTTCTGGTGCTCACTCAGCCTCTATTATTTGTAGGGGAAACCTGGCGATTGAGCGTGATCTTGGCCCAATCACCTCCCTGGATGACTGTTTTCTTAAAAAAAATGTTCTATATCAAGTACTATTCCAAATACCCTCTCCATGTGTCATACTGTTTATTTTTTGTCTTACTAATTTATAATTATTTATTTTAATAAATTTCTATGAGAAAAGGTGTTTCAAGTATGAAGAAGTGGAAAGTTCTATATTTATAAATTTAGAATCATTTTTTAGGTTTAGTGGATACTAGGAATTTTCTTCCTTTCTGTTATAGAGAATATTATTAATTTTCTTATGGATAAAAACTTTTTTTAGAGCCTGAAAGCATGTACGAGCGGTATGGATGCGGAAACTTGGAACGCCTATCACATCATGAGCAACCGAGCGAGAGCAGTCTGCTACGCTGCGAGGCAGGAAGAATTCAGAGCTCTTGCCGAGATGACTGTCAACCGTCTCGTCGCCACGGCCAGGACTCATATCGAGCAGATGGCCAACCTTCATGTAAGATTTGTCTCTGTTTTCAAGTGATAATTTTCATTACTAAGTCTTAGATTAACGATAAGTAAGCTCATTAGATTTTTATTTTTAAAAAAAGTGTTGCGAACCATTGCACTATTGCTTATAATTTCAAAAATTCCTATTGCTTGGGATTATAAATACAAGGATTTATTACTCCCATTAAAAAAATCTTAGGGCCAACTGCAGGGCTGAGAACCCGCAACTATAGGTTAGAAGGTTGTCATGCCATAATTTTAATAATTGACATACTTTTGTGCTATGAGATTTTTTATTGTAGGAAAGGCAGTCTAAATTAGAGAGTGCGACTCAAATTGCTCTTGATCGTATCTCCCAAAGCCAGCACGATGTTTTGGCCAGCTATACGCGATTGAGAAGGCTTGAATCTGGGCTTGGAACAAAACTAGAGAAAGATAAGACTGGTCTCGAAGAGATTGGGAAGTTGGTTGCCCAAGAAGCCGACTCTATTCATGGCATCCTTAAAGATTTTAAAAAAGCTCTAGGTAATATTTTTATTTCTTTTCAGGGTTTCTTATTTATTTCCTTGGTTGGCTTTGAAGGAAAAAGTATAACAATCATTTCAAACAATGAATATAGATATTATATATACACTACTGTGGTTTTTGCTGGATTATCCAGCATCATCAACCATGGTATGCGGGGTTAGGGAAAGTTTACAATTATTAGAAAATTATTTTAAAATACAGCACATTTTAGTTAATAATAGTTAAAAATCATTATTTTTTTTTACCCCTTTTGTAGTTAAAAACTTTTTTCAGAGTCCATACCATTTTTATAGTTTTAAATTTTATTCTTTCTTTAAACTAAAAAGGTTAAAGTATGTAAATAATGAAGCACCAATTTCATTTTTTTTTTTTTAAGTTGCGTCATTTTGCTAACTTTACTAGAAAAACATGAAACTATTTTCTCCTAATAACAAAGTATCATCCTTTTTAACTCTATTCTTTATTATGTACAGTTAGAGATTGTTATATTAGTCACTACTAACAAATAAAACTAATTGCATCAAATGATTATTACAATAATTAAATAATACAGGTGAAAGGGAATCATCTTATTTAAATTCCTAGCAAAGTTCGAACTTCTCTGAAAAATTATTACCAATTCTAACTTTAAAAATTCTCAAAAGCTTAAATTATTAGAATAATAGAGTAAGTTTTTTTTTCTTCCTTCAGCTATTCTTTGTAATGTAAAACATTCTTTTCTGTTTTATTCAGATGATGCTGGTAAAGAATTAAATAATCAGAAGAAAGAAGAATCTGCTGAGCATGAAAAATTAATGGCTGGGCTAAAGGACTCATTAACAGCGATTGACAGTGTAATCTTTAAAATTAGTAAGTTTTCATTTTTCATTATTTTATTGAATAAAGAAGGCTTTTATAAATATATAACTAATTTAATCTATTATTATTGTTTTATAGATACCGTCAGCACATTGTTGGACAGTCACGGTACTCAATACTCTTCCAAATCTAAACACTTGTTCGCTGATCTGAAAGAACTTGGCAAATCGATTAATGAAATATCATCTAATGCTAATGCACTCAGGCTGCTTGCTGAACAAAAAATGTCTTTGGTTTCTACGCTAATCGGGGAGACTGGTACATTTTATTTATAATTCATTTTAAACCTTGAACCTTTTAATAATCCTAAGTATGTGGGTGAGAAGCTATAGGGCACAATTAACTTCTTTTTTTTTCTAAAAAGTGTTGGGTCTGTTGTGGAAAAGGTATCAGAGTTTTATTTTATAACTAATACACTATCTAAATAGTTATAACAATATATCTGTTATCTAAGTAATTATTTATATTCAAATTATGTTATATGTTAACTGAGAAATTGTTTAAATTGTGACATTGAACTACGAGATATTGTCGATACAAAGCTAAGTATCGAATTTGAAAAAAAACGCATTTTTTATTTTCGATCTATGGCGATTGATTTAGGATTTATTAATGATATAAAATTCATATAGTCACCCATTTAGGTACGAAACCACATAGAATGACATGAGTAAACTACGTTTGACTATATGGACTGATATATTTTGAAAAAATATTTTTCATTTTCGATGTAATTAAATTTTTGAGAGAATATATTAATATCCTAATTAAATGTTTTCTTTTAAAGTAATAAAATGGTATAGTATGAAATGGTTTTAAAAAACTTTTCCAAGGAATATAGAGCAAAATATTTTAGTTTTAAAATGCTTTTTCATTATTATTGAATTGTCACTCAACCTGTCTTGTTTTCTCATCCTATCTAATGAGGAAATTATTTTTAAAAATCTAGGTTTACTTGAATTTAATAATTATTATTTATATGTAATATATAATATACATAATGTTAATTTTTGCATTTTTAATTATTTATCTGTTGTTATAGGTGAGAACTTCGATACAGCCGTCTTTATTTCCCTTCATATGGTCTGCCTTCTTACGGCAATGGTGATAAGCAGCTTTCTCGAGTTCAATTGGAGATTGAGAGTGCTGGTGGTTACCGCGGGCTTTCTTAATACATATCTTTCAATTAACAAGATGCCTTACTCTCTTCGCCTCATAGAATTGTACTTATTTCTGGCCTCAGCTGTGATAGGTAACGGCAAATATCTTTATTTATTTTAATTTGTTTGTTAGTTTTAAATTGCTTTATTTTGTGGAAGATAACATGGCCCAGGCAGAGGTCAAATTTGAAATGTAAGCAACTACTTATTAGATAGCAAAGGTTCGACCAACATTGCATGTCCTTGAACCTTCCTTCACTCTCGAATCCAAATATGAATTTGGCGTTGGCATAAATGAAAAATTTTCGTTAATATGATCAACAACCTAGACATAGAGAGGTCTTTATGGACCAAATAATTCATATCTACCATAGGCTCTATAGTAACTATAGAACTTCCTCTCACAAAAACTATTATTTAAACTTCCCATCACAAAATGTTATAGTTGTAGAACAAAAGAATAACTATCAAAAATTAGAATTTTGTCATCTCAATTGATTAAAATAACTTTTGATATTAATAAGTAAATTTTCCTTCCAGTCGATTTTACAACTGTACAAATTCTCAAGCTTGTTAATGAAAAAAAATCTAAATATACAAAAATTCTGAAAACACCTGAAAAAAACAACTACGCTATGCAGGAAAGGGAACTCAATGGTTTCAAAAAACCCCAATCTAAAGTCGACGAATGGCTTACAGGTAAAAATAACTTACTTAAATCATTTTGAAACTTTATATTTATGGTGCATTTATAAAACTTAAATTTCATTTAATTTTTAGAAAAGTTTTCTGACCGTGACATTTATACTACAAAAAATGGCTATTTACCCACCATGACCCCTATTACTAAGGTAATTTAATATGTATATTCCTTAAAGATAGTAATGTAATTAGAATACTTTTATTACGAGTATTTCATTATGAGATAATTCTAAATATAATGTTTTCCTTGTTATTTAGGAACCTGAACTAGTCCAAGATGACCAGATGTCCATCGCTTCTGGTATGAGTACAAGAGCACGAACTAGACACATGACTCCTGCCAGTTCTATTGGCGGAGGGAGGTAAATATATATTTATTGATTTACTCAATTTTGATTAGTTTTGTGAAATTATCTGAATTACTTTTTTTTCCAGTACCAATGAAGATATAAAAGTTTATATCATTATTTATTTATTTTTAGTTGGTGTTTCTCAAATCCCAACAATTTAGTATTTAGTGACCTGTTTTTTTATTTTCTTTGTTCAGTGTTTATTAACTAAAGATAATTTTATTTTTTGTAGCTCAACTTCTAAGATTACGTGCTCAGCAGTGCGCCCAAACGGTCAACGGTGTAAGTTGCCAGCAAAATCCGGTCAGATGCTATGCCGCATTCATGAAAGTAATCGGTAACATTTGTTCAAAAAATACTATGACAACAATATATGTTTTAATTATTATAACTGTAATTTATATTTTAATTTGTTTGTTATCCGTTTTGTTATGTTTTTTTATATTAAAAAGACATGTTTTCGTTGGTACTATCTGTTTACAGACTGAAAAATCATTGTAAATTTAGTCTTGTTAGTCAGTGTGATACTATAATAAAGAAATTTGATTTTGAATAATCTTTAATTTTTCTGTAACCCATTTCCATAATTTAATAAATGTGTTTGATTATAAAAAAAATAAAATAGTAAAAAATACAGTATTCTATTCATGTTACATTGAAATTTCAGATATGGTTGAATTAGTATATAGTTCATTATAGCATATAGCCCGGTTCTCTGTGATTTCCTTTTTGTTAATTTTGTTTTATTTTACTACTATTCCTCATTTTGTAAGTTATAAATAATGTGCTTAATTAATACTTATAATTTAATTGTAAAGAACTATTCTGATCAGGCTCAGTGGAAATACAAATCAGCATTATTGTAAAGTGAGATCAAATTTGGAAAAGTTTGTAAATAGACATGATATGAATGTCTATATATTGTACAATACTTAACATCTGCTAATGGGAAATTGGCACTTAGTTCTAAATATTAGAAAATTATTTATAACCATTGAATAATGATCGATTACCGGTTAACTACTGTAATTATTAGGATCTTTTCAAGACATTTAATTTACTAAAACATAAATTTTTAATGAATCAATTGTTAATTTTTAATAATTACTTCATAATTTGTTTTATTAATGTCAATTAATTTCACTTTCTGCTTGAAATGTTTAAATTTAGTTCATTCACTTATATTTTTAGTTATGGCCAAATGCCAAAAATTCATTTTAAACTGAAACTTTCCAACACCTTCAGTTTGTGTTTGTACTTGCTGTGATAAACATTTCCAAGACGTCGTTGGACATAGTTGAGGTACAGGGAGTTTTTAATATTTTGAAAATATTGAACTTTTTAAAATTTATATTTATTTTTCATGCATAAGGAAGGTATAATATAGTTATTTACTATTAAATAACTAAAGGTATTGAAAAACTTTTATTTCATTGTAAGCATGCGATTCAGTGATCTTTTATATATATATAAAATCTAGGAATGGACAATTGATTCATTATTCATGGATATGTTGATAAAAAAATCTCAAGAGACTCTCATCATCATGATTATACAGTCTTACTAGAGTCTGGTACCGACCAGAGTGTGAGTATTTGCTGTTTCATTGGGAATATTTTTACCCAATTTACAGCATAAGAACTCTCACATCCTCCTCTTTCAGAGAGAATATTTAAAAGGAATATTAGGACAAGATCAGAGGCTTCTCCAAGTAAACTCAAACAAATTAAGAAGAATTGGCTCTTAATCGGCTTAGGATGAGACACTTAAGACTGACTCGCCTACAACTAATCGCTAATTAAAAATTACCAAAATGCAAATTTATCTTATTCTATAAGGGATCTCATCAACTTTTAAAGTTCCAAGATTAAAATAGTTTGATTTGAGACGACTTCCAGTTTCTCACAACTACAAAAAAATATATACATATATGTAACCTACTTGTTAGTTTGTATCTATCTAAAAAACAGTGCTTTGATAATGCTCTTACCTAATTCTGTGGTGTATTTCATGGGGAATCCAACTAAAATTAGAGAATTAGAAGGTGTACTAAATATGAAAAATATTGAGATTACAACCATATTCTGTCTTATATATACATCAGACCATATTCCGGCTTATTTATACAGGCTTGATTCCATGAAAACTAGTTTTTTAAATAATGCAAAAACTATGCATCTCATATTAAAAATGTTTATTTGATATATAAATAATTGCCTACAAAGGTGAATAAACAAATCCTAGCAGTTATTGATAAATGGTAGGAAATTGTACATTACAGTTTTAAAAACTACCATTTATTTACTCAGTAACTAATCTCAATTATGTTGTACTTTTTCAAGACATCCTGAACAAACAAATAGTACAGAGAAATAAAAACTTTTGTTTGACTTGTAAAGATGTTTAGAGATTGGCCTCCTGTAAGGATTATTTTATAATCCAGAAAACTGAGCTTACTTTGAAAGTGAACAAGCTACCTGGAATGTTAATACATTCGATTCTAAAAAAATTGCTAGTTAGTGTTACACAAAGATCATCTGCCACAGCTGGTACTCGTTATTCTTATCAAACTTTCAATCTTAACCATCATTCAAATTCCAATTTATGTTCTTGAATCTGAACTATATGAGTGAGAATGGCCAAGAAAACCACCTGTTATCCATGCTGTTCATGGAATGACTATGGCGTACCACTATTACACATGAAGAGCCTTGGTTCAGAACATGGTTACAGCTGGACAACGGTGGTGCAGGGATTATGCTACCAGCTTTTCCCCCAATTCAGGGTCCTTAAAAACTATAGGGTCCATTCTTTGCTGTTATCAGAATAAATAATTTATCTTCCATTGCCGGATTTGAACCCGATACCTTCAGCACTGCAACTCAGCATTCTATACACTATGCACCCTATTCCCACGTAAATAATTAACAAAATACCGGGGAATTTCACATGCACTGAAATAGACTGGAGTGGTACTTTTCCGTTAACCGGGCGCAAGCGCCAAATAATGTAGAATTCCGCGAAATTTCATACAATCAGAAGGGAAATGTTCGTTTGGGCCCAAGTGCTCTATTAAATATATTCATTTAAAACAAAGCAGTTTTTTTGGTATATATTCCTTTTTTTCTTCTGTCTTAAGTTTTGTAAAAGTTCTAGTTAGAATTGAAAAAGGTGCAGTCCCTTGTTTTCAAGAGAAAGAATGCAACATGCGATCAGAATCATGAAATGAAACTGTGTTTTTTTTGGAGGGGGGGGGCGGAGTTCGTTGGCGGTGTCTTCATGCAGTAGAAAGAAGAGCATTCGCAATGGTACGTGGTTCAAATCGTCCAGATTGGGTTTTCTAACATCTTTAAGATTTTTTTTGAGAATAGATGACATCAGTCAAATGGTGTAAAAACAACTAGATATGAATCATAATACAATTGTAGATTGGAACAACTACTTAAGAGAATTTTCTCTAGAAGTATTAGCGGAACCTAAGCAAAATAAAAAAATTCGGTGGTCCTGAAAAAATAGTTGAGATAGACGAGAGCTTACATTTCATAATTCTGATCGCATGTTGGATTCTTTGCCAATATACCCTTCTTTTGAAAATAACAGACTGCATCATTTTCAGTTCTAGGTAAATGGCAAATTTTCATGATTTTTTAAACAAAAATAAAGACTGGATAAAAAAAAAGAAAACGAGGTTTGTTTTGAATTAATTCAGAGAACAGAACACTTGGCCCCAAACATTTGCGACCAACTAAAGGAAAAGTACCACTGGACTTAAAAGTTAAATAGGAAGATTTTGAAGGAATTTTTCTTTTTTTTTGTCATAAATATTATTTTATCCCCAAATTTTAAAGACTTCAATGAAAACACTGAGCAATTTGGTTTTCATTGTTTATCTTTATTATAAAACAAAGTCCTAGGGAGGGTTTGTTCGCGAAAAACTCAATAACTACTGCAAGGATTTTCAAGCGGTTTTCACCAATAGATGGGGTGATTCACCAGGAAGGTTCAGGTATATAATTTTCCGAGGTTTTGTGTAAACGGGTTGGAATATCGATGGGTTTCACCGAAGACGCTGCCTTTTGCCTAATCCCGTTCAATTATCTAACGTGCAAGATAATAAATTCGTATATTAAGAAATATTTGGTTTTATTTTTATTATTTGAAAAAAGAAATTCAAGACTCCCGAAGAAGCCTAACCAATGATATCCACGTGGCCATTAGTGGCTGCTACGTGATAACAAAAAATACATTACACACACTGTCGGATCTAGGAGAATATTCAGGGGGGATGGGTCAATGTGAATTTGCTATCAATGTATACGATCCACATATGAATGAAGATATATAAAATATAAATTTTTAATTCAAGACAACTGAGGCCGGAAAACAATAACATGGATGGAACGAACAAACGAAAATACGATCCTCAAATTCTAATTTTTAATAAACTCTGAAAAATGGAACATAAAGCATTAGCTATCTAGAGCTGAATGAAAAACACAAAAGGGTTCGGAATCGCCGATTTTGGATGCCCCCATTGAGAAAACATTCGCTACCATAAATTATTTTTGTTGTGTAAAACCTGTTTTTTTCTTCTTTAAAACCAACTAAAATTCAGGTTAATATCAACTAATGAGAACTCTAGGAGGGGGGGGGGGGTCGATGTTTAGGCACATATTATGATAACCAACCCTTGGTTATGCCTTTATTAAGAAGGGGCGTAAAATGTCGATCCCGTGCCTGTTCGGTGTCAGGTGCTCCGTAAAGATCCCTATCCAAATTATACCTAGAGAGGGAAACTTTAGGACTCCCACTGTAGCATCTTGTAATGAGCACTAGCTGCAGAATGTGAAATGAAGAGAATACACCAATATTTCCCCAACTTTACATTAAACACACTAAATCAATAATCACTGACAGTGTTCAAAAATCAGCTTTAACTTATTTTTTGCATTTTTAGCTTGGCTCCTGTACAGGTTAGTAACGACTAGTTCGTTTCCATGGTTACAAATCATGCAGATGTACAAGGTTACATTATTAGTTAGTAAAAGACAATGAACTATGGTTTGCCATTCCAAGATTGGGATATCGACGACGATCGAAACCGTGCATTAAAATTAGGTTTAGCTGTTTCGGACCATCCAGAAAAGTTTCCAGAAATAATCGACGGTAAACGGAAAGTATTTGCGGGGTCTCAAGGTTGGGTCGTACTAGAAGCGGCTGACAACTTCAGGTTCGTCGTCAAGAAGAACATATACCGCCGCCTCATCGACGTGAGCAAGTTCTTGAAGGACTTCTTCCATTTCCAATTCTACAACGAGTCCATTCCCAGGACATTGTACTTCAAAGACTTAGATCCTTACGTGATGAGCGAATGCTGCAAGTACTTGCACTGGAAATTCAAAAACAGGACGGCACAAGAACGTCCGGGATTCGTCACCAACCCAATATTGTTCAACCAGGTCTTGGACGCGGCCAAAACATTGGGAATAGAAGCAGATTACTAAGGGATAACAGTATATTGCTATAAATTAAAAAAACATTAATAAAAACCTTAAACAATAAACTCTGTAGATATTAAGATTTTTATATTTGTATTTTAAAAATTGATTGATTATCCAAAACTATTACATATTTTTTGTGGACTAGAACATTACTATCTCAATAGACAAGAACTTCAGCTTTGCTGAGGTATCGTTAATAGAAAAAAACTTGTAAATAAAATACAATGTTTCTGTTTTACGAAGTTGATCCAAATTACATACATCAATACATAAATAAATAAATAAAAGGCTTAACGAACCCGAAGGCTCGATGCCGATACCACCAATTTATGTTTACAATAGTCCGTCCACGGAGCACCACCCAAACCCAAACCCGCTAGATCATTCCTAACGCAATCCTCCCACCTACGCCTCGGTCTACCCCTCAGACGCTTCCCAGTCGCCACAGCGCCTAATAACATCTTGGAAATTCGTTTGTTACTAAGACCAGCAACTTTACATGCCCATGTTAATCATCGCGACGATATCACCTGAATAATATTGCATGCTTCACAATTCCGGTATTTAATCTCCTATATTCCCCAGTAGTCTCATCCTTTTTTGGACCGAATATTCTACGTAACACCTTATTTTCGAATACCTGAAGACGTTGTTCATCCTTCAGCGTTAGTGGCCAAGTTTCACATCCATAGAGAAGAGATGGAAGGATAATTGTTTTATAAATTCTGATTTTTAGATTTCTGGACAAAAGACGCGAGCTTAGTAATTTCGAGACCGAATAGTAACAAGCATTTCCCGCCTTTACTAGCGCCTTTATTTCCCCTTGAATATCGTTTTTTCCATTTACCATTGACCCTAAGTAGTTAAACATTTCCACTTGTTCGTACTTATTTCCTCCTACGACAATATCACCAAAATTTCCCCCTTTCCTTTTATTGACCATATACTTAGTTAATACATAAGTAACATCGCTATGGGATATAGATCAAGAAAGTACAATCGCACTTTAACAAAAATAATAAAACATGGTTCAAGTAATAGCAAATGAGATTGAGTCCTTGAGAGGAAGTAAATAAATATACGTTTTTTTGTTTGTTTTCATTCTGCTGTACGTCAAGTCGCAGTTCTACGCCGCCTAGGATGTTTTTATACTCTAGTTACATAAGATCTATTACCGAACAACGTTATACGAGGGCGGATCCAGGATTTTTTTTTTGGGAGGGGCACAATGGGCAGACGGGAAAAAATCAACAATAACTTACAAATAAACTTGTAGTATCTATAGAAAGATTTCAAAGGTTTAATAAATATCAAAATAATAGTTTTACACATGTTCTTTCTGTTATTTTAACAACTATGATCACGTTCTTTGCCTATAATTATGTACTATAATAGATTCTCCATAGTACACAAAACAGTGTCTGGGGGGGCACGTGCCTCCGTGCCCCCCTTGAATCCACCCTTGACACTATAGATATTGAAGTACAAGATTTGTTCAATTTACCGTAAAAAATTACCAGGTCTATTTGATGAAGCTCCTTTGAAAAATAAACTTACGAGAATCGTTATAATGATTATAATTTAATAAAAAACAACAATAATAATAAATACATAGAAAATGATCTGTTATCTTGGACTCTCTTTAAAGAACATGACGATTACCGAAACGTGGACTTGCGTGATAAAAAATATTACTGCACCCTGCCTATTACATATATACAGCTTAGAAAGTCTGGTCCAACAAGAACTTTCCTGCATCCAACAGCTTATATTGCCGTAAAAATGGATTATTGAGGAGATGTTTAATAAGGCTATATTAGATAGGGCTAGGAATCAGATAATAAGGGAAGAAATGTAACTGGGAGTAGCCGGAGGCGAAAGAACAATGAAATAGAGACTGAGATGGTTTGGGCACGTCCGGCGCATGACTCCTGTTCGGTGACCGGAAATAGGTAGGGATGGGTTCCTGAAGAAAATACCCTTCTAGCAAGGATATGGTGTAAAGAATTGGAGGAAGAAATGTCAGCGATGGGAGCATTGGAAAGAGAAACCGGAAAATAAGAGACCTACGGAAGGAAACGACAAAACGGTAAGCCTACACTGGTAAAACACGGATAATCGAAAACAATAATTAAATAATATAACTGTTCTTTCCAACTATCTTAAAAATTGAAAGATATTTATAAAAATAGCTAGTTAGTAAAAATATAATAGGGTCTATCAAAAGAAATGACCGTTTTATCAAATTCCACAGTTCAAAAGTCTGTAAATATTTTAATGCTATTTATTATTTACCAAGAGTTAATAATCCCTTTAGAGCATTCTCTAAGCTTGTTCACTAACATTGGACTTCTTGAAAAAAAGGCTCAATTTAGTTATTTATTTCAAAGAAGAAACATGACGGAGTTCTACGAAATTCTCGTAATTTTAATGCATTACTGGAAAAAAATTTCACAGCTGTTGAAGCAACTCGTGAAATTATTAAATATGAAGGGGAAGGTGTCCTTGACCAGCGCACTGCGCTGCGTTGGTTTGAAATAATTAGCAGTGGAGATACGACGTTGGAAAGGAAGAGGGGCTCCGGGCGACCATTAACGGATATTGATGAGGTTCTGAAGGAAGCTGTTGAGTCAAATCCGTCCACAAGTACTCGCGAACTTGCCAGGGAGTGTGGTGTGTCGAAAGATACTGTTAGTCGCTATTATTTACACACTTTTGGACTCTGGAATTTGATAAAACGGTGATTTTTTTTATACACCCTATTATTAATATACATGACTATTATGATCTATTGCTATTTTATATTGCAAATTAATAATCTATAAGATTAAGGAAAAACCTAATTCTTAGGTACCGCCTATGTATCCTTAACCTTATTACTGTACTTAACAACAGCGAGCAAATATAAAGCTTAATAATAATAACCATTCTTTGCCTTCAATATAAGTTGACTTAAGACCAAATCCAAGTTATTTTTCTACTTTTGTTTTCAGTTTATCATGACGGAGGTTGATCCGGGCGTCGGAGAGGAAGATGAAGATGAGAGTCCTCAAGAGTCGACGGTTCTCATCGATGAAGGTGATCGTGGCATTTGCAGAGTAAGAAAATATATTTACTAGGAAGGCCGATAGTGACAAATTCGAAAACCACAATTGAAGAATATTAACTATACAAGTTAAAACTGTGTTATGTGTTTGTACAGAACAAATCACACCTACATAGATTCCAGGATAGCCCAAATGGTAGAGTTCCAGACTAGCGATCTGGACGACCCGGGTTCGAGTCCCGGTCCTGGTCATATCTTTTCTTTTCAAATAAAAATATTTCTACATAGATTCCGTATGATTGTAGATATTGGTTCTTGTCCACAAAAACGAAATAAACATATATTTAAACACATGATCTTTGATTGAAAATTGTACGAAAGGCGAAAATATTAATAACGTACTAATGCAATTTTGAAAGGCTGAAATTAGTCAATGTGTAAATACTTGGTATATTATAAATTTCAGTCCGATTTAATAAAATTCATAAATCTGAAAATTGAAAATTTGCCTTGAGAATGTTTATGGCGTCAATATGTATATATTAATTATTTGGTTCTATTATTAATTATTGGCTAAGTTCAAATTTCATGTCTGTAATTTTTAAAGACCATTTTTTTTAATTATGTAAACAATCGTTGTTCAGCAGATTTTATATCCATCCATTATTACTATCTATATTAATATTTTTTAATTTGAATAATTAATTATTAGATATAAAGCATACACTTGTACGGAATATGCCAACAGATAAACAGTAATTTTATAAAGAAAAGAAAAAAATGATAGGCCAACACTTTTGCTCGAAAAAGCAATTTTTCAAAAATTCGTTCATGAGATTTTGTATTATTTTAAATTTTAAATTAAAAAAAAAGTTTTATCTGTTTTAATTGTTATTGTGAGTAAAATATATTATTTATAATGACCGGTTTATTTATTTTGATAGAACAGAATTATTTTGGGTCTACAGAGGCTCATAATAATAACAAATAAAAAGTATATTATTTTAAAAAAAGTTGGAAAAAAAGAAAAAGGTGAGAAAAAATCTTACAAAAACAAAATAATGGTGAGCCCTATAAAGAACGTTTTTATTTCGACAATTCTATTATATAGGACGTTTCTTCCTTGAACAGTTTTAATAAGGAACGAAATGTGATAAAATTGGAATGCGCGCCGGTATCAGAGTTTTTCTTTTTTCGAATATATCAGCGGTTGAACATTTAAAATAGATTATTTGAAGGGTAATAAATAAAATTTGGAACAAAAAAGAAAAAAAAAGAGATGCCAACAGCACGCGGTTTTCCCAGGCGGTCACCCATCCAAGTACTAACCACGCCCGACGTTGCTTAACTTCGGTGATCGGACGAGAACCGGTGTGTTCAACGTGGTATGGCCGTTGGCGAAGGGAACTCTTTCTCCCTGCCTCTTCCCTATCAAAGGCAGGCTCCACGAAATTGTTAATACCTATATATTTTTATACATATTAGGCCACTTATTCCTATGAGGGAGTGAGACTTGCTAGGAGAAGCAGGCTGGTAGCTCAAGGAGGGGGTTGATGAAGCTGTATATACATAGGTATATAGCTGGATGGATTATGTAGCTAATTGCTAAGAGTGATTGGTGGGGGTAATAATGTTCCACAACATTACTTTTATTATTGTATCGATTAGATTTATAAATAGTGTTATTGGTATTTCCGTCCTAATATAATATAAATATACATTAGTTCAAAGTTTATCGTTGTCTACGAATTACTGAGGTTCTTTATCAATCGCTTCTAACCCTGGATAAGACAACACACTCACCATTGCTACAATATAATATAATCAAGTCTATATTCTTTTTTAAATATAGATTGAAGTCTTGAAAGTAAAAATATATATGCAAATATTAAACATTAAGAGTAAACCAAATTGTGTGTAATTTATATTACAGGGTTGAAGCTTTGAAAGAAGCGGGAAAATAAAAACTTACTCCGGACAACAAAATTTAGAAAGTAGCTTAGTTTTATTTCTTTTTTATTAGTTTTTAAAAAGTGTAATCTATTAACGGCCATAAATGGATCTTGTTAATCTGAAGACCCTACTGCGGCTAACCTAGCCTTATAAAGTGGGTATCCTTAATCGGAATTGAGGATGGTTAAGGGTGGTTACTTTTAGTTAAAAATGGTTTTAGATAATTCCACTAGTATAACATCGCTTTCAAACTGATCCCATTAACGACTCTGTCGTTAAGTATACGTATTCCATTGAAAATTCCAGATATGAGTGCTAGAATTGACAATTGACCAATTTTGTAATATTTTTAAAATACTAAAATAAACGGATTCAGTAAATGATTATAAGGAAGCGGGATAACTCAGTGTTGCTGTGTTGAAGTTGCTGGATTTATATCCCGCTGTGGCAGATAAATTATTCAATCTGTTAACAGCCATAGATTGCCCCTGAGGATTTTCAGACCTTCATTGACCCCACTTCAGTCTTAATCTAATAAATATGGGGAAAACCTGGAGATTGAGCATAATCTCGCCCCAATCATCTTGTAAAACCATTAGCTTAGAAACAGTCTCTTCCATTTACTAGACCGAATAACTTATATTAGTTGTGGTGGTTATACCAACGAGTTGCTGTCCTCCTGTATCGTTTAATAACATCCCACTGATTCCTGTAGAACCTTGACAAACGCGCCATACCATACACTTGGAATCCTCATACTATACTAAAACGACAAGGAACAGCTCGCCGTTTCAGGCTACTTCAACGTTTACTACACATACACTCTAAGATCCCAATTAATTACAAAAGACTCATATACATGACAATTATTACGGAACTTATGGAATGAAGCTTTGAGGCTCCACTGCTTTTATTTTTCAACATATTCTCCCTATAGACTGATGCATTTGGTCCAGCGATGTTCCAATCCCTTGATCCCATCTCGAAAATGAGATTCCTCCAGACCTGCAAAATACCTGTCCAATTCGGCTGCCAGTTCTTCCGTTGTAGGAAATCTCCGTCCACCTAGGAAAATTTTCAGCTAGGGGAGAGATGAAAGTCTGATGGTGCCAAATCAGGTGAATAAGGTGGATTTTGCAACAATTCGTACCTCAGTTCATGAAGTTTTGCCATGGCAATAGGACTTGTGTGCGGGCGGGCGTTGCTTGTTGTTGTTGCTACCCAAAAAACAACAACAAATAGTCGTCAGTACCGCTCACTCCACGTGTTAACTCACAAAGGATGTGTGATTATTGCGCGGGAACCTCGTTTCTCTACCTCAGACATCTAGCGGTGATTCCGAGAATTTTTGAAACCACCCTCGTATTTCGTCGCTGTCAAAACAATAATTTACAACTTTTGGTGAAAATGAGTTAGGAACGGTGACGAATTCCACAGGTTGAATTACACACTATTAAAAAAAGTTTTCATGGTTGAACGCAAGGAAGTGGTGTAATTAGCAATTGAAAGATAACCGATATACATAAGATAATATCTTTGATGCGCGATCATAAGGGTTTAAGTCAAAATAAGGCCGTAATACAAAATTAGGAATGATCAGACAAGAAATAAATGTATTCAAATAGAATTGCTACATATATTGCTTTGTAAAAATAAAATTACAAATAATATCAATGATTAGATTTTACGTAATGTTTTGAAATTTGCTGTCGCTCTCCTGAAAAATTTAAAATTTTGACTTAAGCTCTTATGACCGCGCATCAAAGATATAACATATGGCTCGGTTTTTTCTATCTCCTTTAAAATCGCCCAAATTGTAGATAGGCGGTATTGTTTTGACAGCGACGATATGTATATTGCTGAAGTTGCTTGTAATACATCTTGTAGTAATTTTGTTGCCTCTATTATGATTAATAGATTAATCTGTGTCGACTGTTGATGTACGATGTGCTGAACTTTGAGACAATTTTTCTTTTGGCGTATTTTGGTGCCTGATGATGCCTATATTGGTGAAATGTCTAATAATGTTGAATATCAACATCACTCTATTCTAGCACGGCTTTGTATTTGTATTTAAAGGAAATTCAGGATGTTATATAATTATTACAATAATTTGTAATATGTGCTTTATTGACTCAACCCTCAAACCTTTTCCTCATTCACCTCCCTACCTAAAGAGTGCACTGATATCGCACCGAGGAAACACTGCCATATTTCACAGGGAATTAACTTTCCCTAATTTCCTAAATTGAGATAATATTTTCACGAAAACCAATTCATGATATATGACGAAACATGACGTCCATGCAGGCTGATGAAGCGACCCGGAATCTGTAACAACGTCCTCATTGAATCAGTCTTTTATCTTGAAGAATCTTGAAGTTTAGTCAAGGGTTTTCCTTCTTGCCGTTTTCCCTCTTGATATACAATATTGCGTAGTGTTTTGTTTTTACCTTGTCACCCTCATTAAATTCTTTTCTATTCATTAAACATAATAAAATATGGTTGGAAGTTAATTCGAATAAGCTTAAGTATATGATTAGCAACGGAAAAGGGGGAAAGTATGGTGATACTGTTTTGGGAGGACTAAGCTTGAGTATGTCGTGAAGTTAGGACTTCACTTAGTGTCTATCAAAACAACAAAAAACGAAATTAAAAAGGGAATAAAAACGCGATTAAAAGCAAAAAATTCTTCTTATTATTTGGTTTCGGCATCACTAATCTCGTGTCTTTTGTCTCGAAATCTAAAAGTCAGAATTTATAAAACTATCACCATTAAAAATCCTCACAACTCTTCTTTATGGATGTGGTCACTAACGATGAAAAATGAACAACGTCTTAAGGTATTTAAAATAAGTGGTTAAGTAGAATACTCGGTCCAAAAAAGGTTGAGACCCCAAGAGAATTTAGGAAATTACACTACGCGGTATTGCGGAGCATGTTCCTGGATAATATATATAATATTATTACCGGAAGATTAATTATTGAACGAAGACTAAGATGGACTTGTAAAGTGGATAGGCGAAATAGCGAACGAATTTCTAAAATGCGCTGTGCCTATTGATAAAAGTCTAGACCGAGACGTAAGTAGGTGGATTGCGTTTAGATTGATATGAAGAATTTGGGTTTGGGCGAGGTTCGTGGACGGATGTTTGTAAGAAGAAATTGGAGGAATCTTAGGGTTCCTAAGACATGAATACACTTTACAGGTACACAATATCCACATTATACAGGAATACAGGTACACAATATACAGGAATACAGGTACACTCTACCTGCCGGAATGCGAACCTGCGGCTTGGGTATAGTCAGTTGTTATGCTGACTACTACACCATACGTGATACCCCCTTTTCATATCAGAGCTGAAACTTTGAAGTTACAAACTCTGCTTCTATAAATCAATTAAATAAATATTCTTACAATTGATTAATTTTACGCTAATTTTTTATTCATTATTTAGCTCGTGTCGGGGAAAAATAACTGCTATATTTGCTAGGTATTAAGGTGAATGCAGATGTTGCAACAAAATGCAATGTTTTCTTCATTGATGCAATTTGTGATGACAATCACTCAACGGTTTTTCCTTTCGTAGTCAATAGGCTAGTCATTTTTCTGAGAGTCATGTAATGAAAACACGTCCCACGTCCAATAGTTCATTCTGTGTCTGTCCATTCAGATTATTATGATTCAGGACACAAAAATTGAATGAAGTGTCCTTTTTTTCGTAGATTCCTATATTCCTTCTAGGGTCCAAATATAACAATTTTAATTTATTATATTGCTCCTAGTTCCAATATTATCCAATAGCAGCATTTTTATTTATACAAAAATTCAATTTTTTATTTAAAATTGTATATCCTTCCAACCGTTTCCTATAAGCGAGAAACGTGTTCAAAAGAATAATAGCATCCAAACGTCTGCAAAAATAATACAATAATACATTACTTAGCTCGCGCCTTTTATTTCGAAATCTAAAAATGAAAAATTTTAAACCTCACAATTGTCATCTTATCTGTTTAAAAAAACGGGTCTGGGGTTCAGTACATGGTAGAGACTGTTTCTTGGACAACGGTTCTGCAAGGAGGTGACTTTGCTAGGCCATGCTCAACCGCCAGGTTTTCCCTCTTATTTTGGGTACCCTATTTTTATAATATTTAATAGAGGCTGAGTAAACCCCAGGAGGGTTCTTGATCTTATACGATCCATCTCCGGCTGCATACAGACTAAATTCAAGTCTTGCCCGCAGCGGGATATGAACCAGGATTTCCGGCATGGGAACTCAGTGCACTACCACTAAGCTACTCCGCTCCCCGCTGTCATCTTTACATATGTTCTATTTAGTGTAAAACGTGGCCTATAACTATATAATTGACAACGTCCTAAGGTATACGAAAATAGGGTTTGCGTAGTTCGGATATTCGATCCAAAACAGGATGTGACCACTGGAAGAATTTAGGAGCCTATAATATTATAATATTAGAATATTGGATCATTCACCCAGTTAAATAATTGAAGTGAGAAGGGCTCACTATTACTTGGAGTTCATTATTTTTCCCGAACACGAGCTAAATAATGATTAAGGCATCAAGAACATTGAGAAGGCCTTGTAAAGTTGCTGGGCTTGGTAATGAACGAATCCCTAAGAAGATAATATTCACTTAGCCGACTTGTAAACGTCTAAGGGACAGACCGAGGTGTAGGAGGGATGATTGCTTTAAGAGTAGTCCGTGGACGAAAGTTTGTAAGCAGTAATTAGGTGTATCGCCATCGAGCCTTTGGGTTCGCTTTTATTTTTATAATTAATGTTTGCATATAATTTTCTTTTGAGGTTACAAAAGGCTTTAATTTCCAATGCATGTGTTAATCGTGTACCTTGTATAGACTGAGGTATATTTAGTAATGTACGAGTCTCTAAAAATTTTATAAGCATTGAGCAGACAGATAAATGTCCTAGCAGTAGACTAACGATAGGAGGAAGGTTTATGTTAAGTGATCATATGCATTTGGGTTCGGGCGATAACCTAGTACAATATTATTAATAAAATAATTTAAAACTATAATAGTGTAATTTGTTTGATACATCTAACCTAACATTCTGTTGAGGAAAGGAAGGCCTACGTGTTCGTCATCACATGTTCTTCATCTTGTACACTCGTACTTCACAGCCATACGGGCTATGATTCATTAGTCTTCTACAAATATTTTTGAGTCAGCTGTAATTGTGAATCAGCTGGGTTTATTAAATCAAAGCTCACTTGATCATTCCAAATCAGGGTCAATACGAGTTATTTTATTCGATTGATTGATAAACGAACCGAATCCTTCGACTCTGCAATCTCTCAGCAAGCATCATTCAAGAAAAAAATTATTTTAAACGAATCAAAACATTGGGACTTTTATTTTTTTTGTATCATGTTTGACTATCACAATTTGGTAGATCCTATATTTAGAGGAAAGAAAACTACAGTGGCTAAAGTAAAGTGACGAATCTAATTCAAAGGGCACTCGATATCGATAAATTATCGATACAATAAACAATAATTGTAATAGATTACTCCCATTGCCTTAATAATAAAAGTACTCTTCTTCCCCCCTTTATTTACATTAAATGTTCATTTATAACCCAGAATCATTGTATTTTAAATATTCCCTTAATTTATCAAGCAGCTCTTATTCTACCGGAGTTCAAGAGTAAAATTATTTACGTATATTCAGTATAAAATATTTGTATTAGAATTTAATCCCATGTAGCGGTTGTCCAGAAAAAGATACATACGAAGAAATTTCCACGTCTCTCATGCCTTAGAACTAGGAGGAGACTAAAAAGAACGTGGATGAGGGATCTGTTAACATAGGGAATTGAATCAAGCCACGGGAGAGCTACCGCTGGCTACTGTTCTTCTTCATGCCTCTCATGTAATTTTGTTTTATTCCTCTGATAGCCAATCTGCTGATTCTCACTTGATTTTACTTGACAGGTGTGGATACAATATTTGTGTCGGGTGTGTCATTAATATTTGTATTATTGTAGTGTCTATGGTTAAGGTCCACAATTGGGTTATGGCATTGATAACTCTATCGATACATAAATAGCAAGTTCGTGTTCGATTCATTTTAAGGTTATAAAACATCCATTTATAACTTTAACATGTGTATATATTTGAAAATATGTAAAGGAACGTTAGATGTACTTTTTTTGATAGTTACTTTTATACCACAGAATATTCGTCCTCAATATATTTTGCTTGAATTTGTTTGCTATAATTTTATAGTTTTATCAGTAAATACTTTAATTGGAAATTTTATGTTTCCTAAATTTCTAAAAAAAAAATGCCGAACAGACTGGAACCCGATGAAGTAAGAGCTCATTGTTGGCTAGTTACTGATCATAAGTAACTGAGAATACTCTATTTTATTTTCGTATAATTCGGCTATCAATATTACGTATACATGGATTTTCGATAATTTTCAAAATTAAATTTTGTTAAATATTTAATGATAATTTCTCATACACTCAAAATTCTAATCCTCTTCTACAAATCCTCCCTGTCCATTATACCTCACATGAATATTTATTAGGGAGTTTAAAGGATGATATTCAGAATTAAATCCCTGTGCTTTTTAATAATCTGTTAATAACAGCAGCCTTGGAGTGTGGTCCGGAGGCTCTCCCAGGGTTCACCCAGCTACCATAAAATGATCATCCTTTATTGGGGAAAAACCTTATATTTCAAGCAAATTGCTTTCCTGCACAAACTTTGGCTTAATAACAACAGTGATTGCACGTTATAAGCAGTAAAGACATTAGGTATTTAATGACAGACAATATTACTACCAACACTTTTTCAGAATTTCATGAGAATTTCAAATGTATTTTATTTGGCATCTCTTTTTACTATTTGGGTTTTTAAATTGCTCAGCATTAAAGTAGATAGTTGGATTTTCTTAATTACCAGTTCGTGATGCGACTCGCATTCTGTTGTTACTGATAAGTTCCATACACTTATTATTTAGGAGCACTTAAATCGTACAAATTTGCTATTAATATTCTTTCAAAACGCATCTACAGTACACCGTGGGATTGGGGCACTACATTTTGTTGTGCTTGATCAGTTTAATTATAACTATTTTTAAATATTGGCGAATCTTAAAGCAACTTTCCCTATACTAAATATATATTAAAAAAAATGTATTTTTTGAAATTTACAAACGTCAAGTAAATATAAAGAAAGATAAATCATGTACCGAGATAAGGGAAGTAGAGAAACTACCCAGTGGTAGTAGTCAAATAGCAAGAAGCTCAACTTAGAAGCACGAGGCCTTCCTCTTTTCAGACGCCTCGTGGGATTATCAGGAAGTGAAGAGGTTGCTAGGTTTGAAACTTGTGGGTTCACACAAAATATAGCACTGTTTTTGAATTTAAATGGAAAAAACTGAATGCTTTGATGATTTAAAAAATTAAACACGCTACACCTTATTGCAATATAGTTCAAATATAAGACTGTTATTTTCATACAGAGAATGAAATGAAGTAATGTTAAGGCATTTTATTATAAACTATAATATTTTTTTCAATAAAAAAATATACCTACAATTTAAAAAAAATCATTTAATTTTAATTCATATATATTTCACTGGACTGCAATCTTTTAATAACCATAATCAAGCAAGAAAAACAGTATCCAGTCTATACAATTATTTATTATTTAAATCGGTTCGACAATAGTCATTATCAATAGCTAAAATATAAGCATCGTGCATCATCCAACAACGTACATAACTTTTTAAAGTTATAAGTCGAAATTTATCTGCAAAGACAACAAATACAATTAAAAAAATTTTAATCTAAAAACTTGTCCTAACAATAAGTGAACACAGTGTAGATACCTCTGAAAGTGCAATACTATGTTATTAATTTCTAAAGTTATCATCATCTAGTCTAAAGTCTATTCATCCCTTTTTCCCAATCTGCTGGTGTTCCTCAAGGTGGTTTAGTATCCTTGGCCCAATCCTTTATACAGTTTATACAGCTGACATCCCAACTCATCCTAATACTATCCTTACCACGTATGCTGATGATACATGTGTATTATCAGTCAACACCAATTCAATTATTGCATCCCAAAGCCTCCAATCCCATATCACTGATCTTGAAGAATGGTGTCAAAACTGGAGAATTAAAATAAACTCTCAAAAATCGCATCAAATCACTTTTACCTTACGTCGTAAACCAATGACTTCCTGCCCTTCGGTATCCTTTAATAATATCCCACTTATGCCTGTACAACAGATCCGATACTTAGGGTTGCATCTTGACAAACGATTAACCTGGAATCCTAATACGAGATTGAAAAGACAAGAAACCGCTCGACGTTTCAGGCTACTTCAAAACTTACTAGACAAACGCTCTAAGCTCCCAATTAATTACAAAAGACTCATCTACATGACCATCATACGACCTATTTGGTCCTACGGAGTAGAGCTTTGGGTCTCCACTCAGCCATAAAATTCCTCTCGTATCCAATCCCTACAATCCAAAATCCTTCGTAAAATCCTCAATGCTCCTTATTTTGTTAAGAATAAAGTCATCCATATGACCCATTTGTTGCTGATTTGGCCCGAACCCGCTATCTATCCATTCATAACAAACTTCATTTCCACTCAAACCCTCTAGTTTCAAACCTATCCTCCTGTTACGGTCAGAGCGGGGACGAGAACCGGCTGAGAAGATTAGGCAAACAATGGGATTAAGCAGAAGGGATTATAGAATGGCGTAGATCCTTGTGGGTCGGTCTAGGCGGTTCTCGGCCTTCTTCCGAGAAATCCCCACCCCGACCGGCCTTGCCTATATAAAAAGGACAGCTGTTCGGGCCGCGAGTCAGTAGTAATAAGTAGTAATAAGACGAGTCTGTAATAAGCCAGTGAGTAGCAGTCGTTAACTAGTGGCAGTGTGTGTGAGTTAGTTAGTATTAGTATCAGTCTGTAATAAGTGCTTAGTGAGCAACAGTGACAATTAGTGACCGTGTAATAAGTGTAATAAACTGTGTGGCAGTTTGTCATATTTGAAGAGTCTTACGGTCGGTGGACTTTAGTTAGCGAACTGTAAGTGTTAATTTGTAATTGTAAACTATAGTGTAATATTATTGTATTTGTACAAATTTATATAAATAGTTTAGTTACTTAGTATAAACAATATCTTATATTATTTGTATATTATCTTAGAAATTAGATAACATTTAGTAGAATATTATTATTGTATATTGATATTAGTTTAATAATTTAACTGTTTTAAATAATCTCATTGTATTCTTGTTAATTTGTTAATAAATATTAGATTCTTGAATTAAGTTAATAGTTTAGTCCATTTTACACCCAGTAGCCCGTAACAAATTGGTGTCAGAAGTGGGATCTTGTGTAATTGTTATTTTATTTTGTAATAATTGGGCTACTGTTTGAAAAATGGCTTCTCAATGTCTTAAATTGATGGATTTAAAAGTTGCGGATTTAAAACGGGAATTAGAAGAACGTGATCTGGATTCTTCCGGAAATAAAAGTGTACTGCAACATCGCTTGCGTCAATTTTTTGTAGAGTTAGGGGAAAATCCAGATGACGTTCTGTTTGAAACTGATTTGAGCAAGTTGTCTGCAACTTTTAAAAATGAATTAGGCAATGTAGAAAATAAGCTAGGTAATGAATTAAGCAGTGTTAAAAATGAACTAGGTAATGAATTAAGCAGTGTTAAAAATGAACTAGGTAATGAATTAAGCAGTGTTAAAAATGAACTAGGTAATGAATTAAGCAGTGTTAAAAATGAACTAGGCAATGTAGAAAATAGGCTAGAGTCTAAATTAGGCACATTAGAAACTAAGTTAATGGAAAATGTAGATAATAAAGTAGCTGATGTAGAATCTAGGTTAGGAGAAAAATTGAATTCAATTGAAAGCAAACTTAGGCAAAGAGTAGAGGCTCTAGAGGGACGTATGAGCAATCCACCGACGAACGACACCGACCGTTCCCCCGAGGCCAGTCTTCATAAAACTATTCTGCCCGCCAATAATGGGACGCCACCAGCTCACAACACCATTCCAGTATTCGACGGAAAGACGCCGTGGGAGGACTACATGACTCTCTTCGAGACAGCGGCTTCGATCCACGGGTGGTCGCAGGAGACCCAAGCTTCAGCGTTGTGCCTGGCCTTGCGTGGAGACGCTTTGAGAGTGCTGCAGGGAATGCCCATGTCGGAGCGGTCCAACTACGGGAAACTGATTAGAAGACTGGAAATGCGTTTCGGACACCGCCACATGGACCAGCTATATCGCTCACAGTTAAGAAACAGGACCCAGAAGGACGACGAGACGCTGCAGGAGTTTGAAGCGGATATTGCCCGGCTGGTGAGGAACGCCTACCCATCGGTCACTGACTATGTCTACGAGAGTTTGGCTGTCGACAAATTCCTGGATGGACTTCGGGACCCAGAGACACAACAAGCGGTGAAGCTCGCCCGGCCGAAAACGTTGGGAGACGCATTATCACAGGCCATGGAGTTTGAAGCTGTCAGACAGTCTGTACGGGGCCATGCGCGAATTCGAGCAGCAGGAGCGGAACCTAATGTGGTCCCTAGTATCGAAGACATTGTGACGAAAGTGTTGGATGCTCTCAGGACCCATAAGAAGGAGATACGCTGTTGGGGCTGCGGCCAGCTTGGACATCCTAGAAGCAAATGTCCAACCCGTAACGTCAAAGCCCATAGGAAGGCCATCAGAGTTGCGTCGATAGGAAGCAGAACGAACAGTTTCTACGTTGATGGGATGGTGAACGGGCAGCTGCGAAGTCTTCTAGTGGATACCGGAGCGAGCATGACGATCTTGAACTCGAAGACACATCCAGCTGAGAAGATCATACCGACCACTTGGGCATTACGGACTGCAACGGGACAGCCAGCCAAGGTCTACGGGGAGACAGATGCCACCTTCCACATCGGGGGTCAACATCTGCAGCACCGCGCTCTCGTGGCAGAGATCGATGAAGATGTCATATTGGGCATGGATTTCATGATGGCATACGGGATCAAGCTGGACATGTCGAGAGGTGTGCTGACGATGGGAGACGAAGAAGTCATCCTTCGGCAGGGAAAGGATCTCTACGCACGAGTGCTCTTACTAGAAGACACCACTTTACCTGCACGGAGCCAAATCGTAACACATGGGACAGTCGAAGGACATCTACCGGAGGGTCAATGTGTACTAGTTGAACCCGGAAGGCACGAAGAACAAGAGATCGGGCGCGGCGTACTGGTTGCTAGGTCTCTCATCAAGATCGGACCTACCACTCCAATTCGGCTAATGAACCTGAACAGCTTCCCGGTAACGCTGAAGAAAGGAACACCAGTCGGGGAGTGTACCACCGCTACCTCAGTGGTTCGTCAGCTGCAACGTCATCCCACCGAGCTTCGAGGACTCCCAGAGGAACTTAAAGGATTTTTGGACGAATCATGTCGCGACCTTTCGCCCGAACAGAGCGAGGAAGTGAAGAATATGATTATCCGATGGCATGACGTCTTCGAGATCGGACCAGGACCACGGGGCAGAACGGATATCGTCCAGCACAAGATTGACACTGGGGATGCGAAGCCCATCCGACAGGTCCCGCGGAGGCTGCCGTTAGCCAAACGGGAGGACGCCGAGGAGATTATTAAGGAGATGGCGGCTGACGGTGTCATTGAGCCTTCGAGTAGCCCCTGGATGTCTCCTGTTGTATTGGTGAAGAAGAAAGACGGCACAACGAGGTTCTGCGTAGACTACCGTCTTCTGAACAATGTCACCAAGAAGGACAGCTATCCGCTTCCCAGGATTGACGATACGCTGGACACCCTAGAGGGGTGTAAACTCTTCTCTACCTTGGATCTCCGCAGTGGATATTGGCAGGTTGGATTGGCACCTGAAGATAAAGAGAAGACGGCGTTTTCAATTGGCACTGGGCTCTGGCAGTTTACAGTAATGCCGTTCGGGCTTTGCAATGCTCCTGCCACATTCGAGAGGCTGATGGAAAACGTGTTAAGAGGTCTCTCTTGGGAAGTATGCCTGGTGTACCTAGACGACATCATTGTGCTGGGGAAGTCCTTCGCTCACCATCTGAAGAATCTGGAGAAGGTCTTCGAACGACTGCGTGCAGCGAACCTAAAGTTGAACCCGAAGAAGTGTAATCTCTTCCGAAGGCAAGTCAACTACCTGGGGCATATTGTGTCAGACAACGGAGTTGCTGTTGATCCAGAGAAGATAGCAGCGATCACCAACTGGCCAGTACCTCGAGATAAGCACCAGGTGAGAAGTTTTCTCGGGCTCTGCACTTATTACCGGAGGTACGTGAAAGGATTTGCTGACATCGCAAAACCTCTTACCAGGCTTACCGAGGAGAAGAGGACTTTCCATTGGGACCACGAGTGCCAGGCATCCTTCGAGGAGCTGAAGAGAAAATTGAGTAGTGCTCCTATTCTGAGCTATCCACGTCCCGAGGGCAAGTTCATACTTGACACAGATGCCAGCAACATCGCCATCGGAAGTGTCCTCTCTCAGCTCCAAGACGGAGAAGAAAGGGTGATTGGGTATTTCAGCAAAGCACTCTCAGCTCCGGAACGCAACTACTGTGTCACAAGGAAAGAGCTTTTGGCAGTAGTAAAATCCATAGAGCACTTCCATAAATATCTATACGGAAGAAGGTTCCTGCTGAGAACGGACCACGCGGCTCTAATGTGGCTGCTGCGATTCAAGTCACCGGAGGGACAAGTGGCGAGGTGGATCGAGCGCCTTCAAGAGTACGACTTTGAATCTGCTCATCGTTCTGGAACGAGCCACAGGAATGCGGATGCTTTGTCAAGAAGACCTTGTGATGAAGGTTGCAACCATTGTTCTCGACAAGAAGAGAAGCAGGCAGCGTTGTTGAGGACTACAGTTGTCATCGACAGTTGGCAAGATGCAATGGTGTCAAAGGAACAGGACGAGGACCCGGACTTAAAACAAATAAAGGAATGGAAAATATCGGGGCGAGGAAGACCGACCTGGCAGGATGTTGCTCCAATGTCGAAGAATGTAAAAACGTACTGGGCCCAATGGAACTCCATTTTAGTGGACAACGGGCTGCTGAAACGGGCATTGGAGAACGCGGAAGGAGATCAGCGTAGGCTACAGCTCATCGTTCCAAGGAATAAAGTGCCCGAAGTGCTTAGGGAACTACATGACGGTGTAACTGGCGGCCATCTTGGAGTTCACCGTACATTGGAAAAAGTTCGTGAACGCTTTTACTGGGCAAACCTTAAGGACGATGTGTTGGACTGGTGCAGGCGTTGTGCGACTTGTGCGGCTTCTAACGGACCAACAAGAAGAATGAGGGCCCCTATGAAGAAGTACAACGTGGGAGCACCGTTCGAGAGGATAGCGATCGACATCGCTGGCCCTTTCCTTGTGACAGACGAAGGTAACCGATATATTCTCGTGGCCATGGACTATTTTTCTAAGTGGGTGGAAGCGTATGCCCTTCCGAATCAAGAGGCAGTCACGGTTGCAGACGTACTTGTGAAGCAGCTCGTCAGCCGGTTTGGAGTACCCATGGAACTCCATGCTGACCAGGGAAGAAACTTTGAGTCTGCAGTCTTCTCCGGAATGTGCGAAGCACTGGGGATACGGAAGACCAGGACAACACCTCTTCACCCTCAATCGGATGGCATGGTGGAGCGCATGAACAGGACAATGGGTCGATATTTGTCTAAAGTGGTCTCCGAGCATCAGCGAGACTGGGACCAGTATCTTCACTTGTTCTTGTTAGCCTACCGGAGTTCAGTCCATGAAGCAACGGGGCAGACCCCCGCAAATGTGGTCTTCGGCCGAGAACTTCGTTTGCCTTGTGATCTGAAATTCGGGTTCAAGCCAGACGAGGAAGTTAACGGAGAGGAATACGTCACGAATCTACGGAAGCGGATGGATAATATCCACGAGAAGGTTCGTGCAAACATCCAGGGAGCCAGTGACAGAATGAAGGAGCGTTACGACATCAGGGCAGAGAAAGGTGGATTCCAACCTGGAGATTTGGTCTGGCTACATGATCCTCGAAGAAGGCGAGGCTACTCACCTAAACTTCAGAACTCCTGGGATGGCCCGTTTGAGATCATCAATAGGATAAACGACGTCATCTATAGGATCAGGAAGCAGCCAAAAGGAAAACCCAGGGTAGTCCATTTTAATAGACTGGCCCCATACAAAGGAGACCATGGCCCGACAAAAGACCAGCAAGTCAGGTATCTCAACAACGTGGAGACCAGTAAGGTATCAGTTGCACAACCTAAGGTACAAGGTTCCCGTGGAGTAACTCAGACAGTATACAGAGATATCTTCTCGTTACCCGCGGACTATTCTCTGGCCCATTGTGTCGCCGAAGATCTGAGGACTTCCCGAGGCATTGCAACGGTCTTCAGGAAGAAGTTTGCTGGAACTGAGGAACTGGAACGCCAAGGACCAAGCGTCGGGAAAGCACTCCACCATACGCACGAAGGACGACACCTGTTCTACTTAGTTACCAAGTGTGCTACTGATCAGAAGCCCACATATGACGCACTGCGGCGAAGCCTCGACGACTTGCGGAGTAAGCTTCTGAGACTGCGTGTCACCAAGCTCGCGATCCCTAAGTTGGGCTGTGGATATGACGGCCTGGAGTGGAAGGTTGTCAGGAACATGCTTGAACAGATATTCGCCAACTCTGGAGTCGCCATATTGGTGTGCACATTCAACCCCTGGAAAGGAAATACGTCTCCATCGAGGGAAGCTCATAACCGCCCGATTTCTCCGGACTATGCTCTGGGGCAGAGCACTTTTAAGGAGGGGGCAGTGTTACGGTCAGAGCGGGGACGAGAACCGGCTGAGAAGATTAGGCAAACAATGGGATTAAGCAGAAGGGATTATAGAATGGCGTAGATCCTTGTGGGTCGGTCTAGGCGGTTCTCGGCCTTCTTCCGAGAAATCCCCACCCCGACCGGCCTTGCCTATATAAAAAGGACAGCTGTTCGGGCCGCGAGTCAGTAGTAATAAGTAGTAATAAGACGAGTCTGTAATAAGCCAGTGAGTAGCAGTCGTTAACTAGTGGCAGTGTGTGTGAGTTAGTTAGTATTAGTATCAGTCTGTAATAAGTGCTTAGTGAGCAACAGTGACAATTAGTGACCGTGTAATAAGTGTAATAAACTGTGTGGCAGTTTGTCATATTTGAAGAGTCTTACGGTCGGTGGACTTTAGTTAGCGAACTGTAAGTGTTAATTTGTAATTGTAAACTATAGTGTAATATTATTGTATTTGTACAAATTTATATAAATAGTTTAGTTACTTAGTATAAACAATATCTTATATTATTTGTATATTATCTTAGAAATTAGATAACATTTAGTAGAATATTATTATTGTATATTGATATTAGTTTAATAATTTAACTGTTTTAAATAATCTCATTGTATTCTTGTTAATTTGTTAATAAATATTAGATTCTTGAATTAAGTAATAGTTTAGTCCATTTTACACCCAGTAGCCCGTAACACTCCGAATAATCCTCCGAGGCGTCTGAAAAGAAGATGACTTCTTAGTTGAACTTGTGATTTGATTACTACCAGTGGGTAGTTTCTCTACATGTCATTTTCACATGTCATTATGTATCGCTTAGCCCATTTACTTGATGTATTATCGTAATACAGTTGTAAATATCAATAAATAAATATTTTTAAAAAATTAAAATTTTTTTTTATTGTAATTGTTTCTTTGCAGACGAATTTCGACTTATAACTTTATAGAGTTATGTACGTTGTTGGATGATGCACGATGCTTATATTTTAGCTATTGATGACGACTAATGTCGAAACGTTTTTTTGTGTAGATTGGATACTGGTTTTCTTGCTTGATTATGGTTATTAAAAAATCATTTAATTAAAGTAAATTTCTGAAAATAATATTAAGTGGATACCTAGGATACCTAATCATATTTTAATAGGCTCGCTAGAGAGATACAATTTAAGAACTAAACTGAACTTCAATTTCTTGGATAATATCTGGCATACTTCTACCTCTACCTCAAGTGCAATGTTAAGTACCTGTAGGTACTTAACATTGCATTTACATTGCAGTACATTTAAATAAACGAACAGTTGTATAATTGGTAAAATGAAGGTTGCTATATCATTTTAAGGCATAATATTCCATGAAAGAATATTTTGGGAATGTGTAACTAGTTACCTAATATCTACAGCCCCTGTTAAGTGGTTAAGTCGGATTTTGTCCAGAGGGAGTTAACTACTTACAGATAACCGGAATCATATCATTCTCGTAGTTATTGGCTTCAAATGGAGTTTTAATATAAGCAATAACTCCTTTTCAAGCCAATACCTTACTTAGCTCTTTATTCACTACAAAAATAACTCGATCCCGCTTACTCAAGTACAAGAAACTCATTTTGGAGAATATTAGACTTAACCACTTATTCACCCATTAGATTTTAAAATATATATCAACCTTTATATCCATTTTATGCAATTCGTCGAGTATTTTTGCTCTGACAAAGTTTGAAAATCTGAAATGTTTACAGATAAATGATCAGTACAGTCATTGAGGCTGGATGAGCCCCTGGAGGATTTGTAGAACTCACAGGGTCCATGTTTGGCTGGTAAGAGATTAAATAAATTATCAGTCACAGTCGGATTTGAACCCGGGATCTTCACCATAGCATATCAGTCTTAAACAGTAAGGATCGACTTTTCGGATTCAATATTTCGACCCACATTGCAGGTCTTTATAGAATGCTAAAGAGAAAAAGTAATTAAGCAAAAATTGTCTTTCTTAATTGCTTCTAGTCTTTACCACGATTAAGACATGGAGAAGACTTTCAATCTGGTGCGAAACGTTGGTTTTACCTCTAACTAACGATACGAAAATATTTAATTGATCGTCATTTGTATTCCGGAAGCTTTATTAAGGAATACGCATATTTTTTTAAATTTCTGTTTCTATAAGATTATATTGAAATGATATAGGCGTACTCTTGTATGAAATATCTCATATTTTCCTTCTCGGACTTCCCTATTGATGAGTATACCGGTAGATTATGACTGGATGCTGATCACATTTCCACCCTAAAGCCTGTAGTGGAGAGAGGGGTGGTATACCACCACCACGTGGCCCTCCACTATCGATTTACGTAACCCCGAACCCTGCAACCTGCCAGTTGTGTCCCGTGTTCCAAACGAGCATCATGTCTGACATGGCCAAGGCAAAGATCAACAAATCCGTGAGTCTCTTATTTATTTATTTTTTAAATAAACATTAAATCACTCAACAGTAATTAACAATCCGTTGTTATGACAACAGATGCTGCCTCGCTCTGATATATTAATTATAGCCTGTGTCAATGTCTATTTGTCAATTTACTGATACTATCAGCTACCCTTCAAAGTTGATGAACACAAGTCATTCAAAATCTTATAGTCAACGTTCTCCAAGCTAAAAAACGTCGTAATTTTTATTTCTTTATACTTATTCTTATATTCTTTTTAAGATTTTTTTAAAAAATTGTACAGGAACGTTAATGTAATCACAATATAAATTAATTAGAAAGTAATATCCCTATTTGTTCTTTCTATTATTTATTAAGATCCGTGGTTTCAGATGTTCAATATGTTCTAGATAAATTATTATTTCCGTAATGTTCTGGATATATTTTCAGACTATAAATTTGGAATATAAGTAGTTAGAAAAATATGCTACTAACTAAACTGGAATACATTTAAAAAAATATATTCAATCATTGTATCTGCGATGTATGACTTTTTAGCCGAAATACAATATTCCTATCCGGTATTGTCATAGAAACTAAAATGTTTTGACTTGAGACATATTTCATGGATTCGTTCAGAAATCTGAATCCACGGAGAAAATAATAATTCTTGATTCCAGCAAAAATTGGATATTGTAAATATAATAATAATTATTAAAATAAAACGCAAATAATTAATTAAATAACCTTATTTAACATCTTTAACATTTTAAAATGTTTTTTTAAAATTTTAAATGGAATTTTTTATTTTTTTTTTTAGGAATAATAATATCCAAACTTCTATAATTATTTTTGATGACATTGAACGGACTAGATACCATGGAAAATATTTAATGATATTATAAAATCAAATGAATGGTATTTGATAATGGACATATGCCCGAAACGTCTGACACAATAAAGGATCATATTTGTAATTGAAGGTTTATGATATGAGGGCGTTCAGAATAAAATACGGATAACTCGAAATTTCAAAAATATTTTTAACTATTTTCATACTTTCCGCTTGTCAAGCAATGCTTTATGCTTCCGAAACTTCAGGTTCAGAACCGAACTAAGACTATGACCAATAGGGCGGCAAAGTACCGTGCTAGAAAGAATTCCTTGGATAAACTCAATCAAAATCAAATTTTGAAATTTTGGAGTTATCCGCATTTGATCTGAACGTCTCATATATAGGAAATATATATAATTTCGCTAGAAGTTAAGGTATTTTGGCTAAAATTCGGTTTTTATAAGGTTGATTCCCTTGCTACTCCCTACCGGAAAGGGAGATTTGGTATTCAATGCGGTTATTCAGTAAATATTAACATACGTAATGTGAATAACCGTCCAGTTTACTATAACTGAAATTTAACAATTTTTTTTTAAAATTTTATAGTAGAAAAAGATAACATTTTTTTTACAGTTAAAAAAATAATTGGTTTTGTAATTTTGTATTTGTTCTTTCTATTATTTTCTGAAGATTCCGAGATCTGTATAAATTAGGAGGTTATTGGAATTCTTATTTTGATGGGTTAGATTTTATTAATGTATTCGAAACATTCTGGATATAATTTCAGGCTACAAGTTTGGTAAATGTTTCTCAAAATACGCAACAAAATAAACACGAAGTTTATATAAAATTTATAACATGAAATACAGTTCGATTTGAAAATTCTTTTTGTCCTAAAAAAAATTTTGGAGATTTTTTAAACGACAGTATACGCTGTGTTTACCTCTGACGTAGCGTGTCACAGTCATAAAAGCTCAAGGAATTTTACTTATGAATAATATTGTGCGAAATAGGTAACCGGGAGAGTACACGGGATTTTTTATTGATTTCCGGATGACTTAGCAAAAATATTTCAAGTATGAGATATATATCAATTCTTCGTAATATTTTTACATATATATTTTTGTTACAAATTTAAACAGCTGTTTCTTTGACTTAAACGAAATTTGACGAAAGTTACAGATTAATAATGAAAATTTTATGATTAATTATAAAAAAACTTGAGTAATATATTTTAAATCTTGGAAGAATATTAAATCCGAATCAATAATATTCCTTAATAGGGTTTACTTACTACTTATTCAATTTAACTACTTATTGATACTTCAATTTTTATTGAAGAATAAACATTTTAAAATTTGACAATTAATTGGCAATAATTTTTATTAAAACACAAAATAGCCTATACATTTACTTTATTATTTCGGTGTATTCATAAACATAACCTCTGTTCATAGCAGTTTTAAATATTAAATTTTACATTTTTATAATTTTTTCTTATAAACTGGACTCATTTCTTTAGGAATTTATATTGGGAAAGAGAAAACCATTTTCCAGTCAATTATATTTTCTTGATCCTTATTGATCACTTGAGACTCCTTTATTATCTTGACCATGGAGGATAAATGATCCCCTAGAGTTTTTATTTAAATAAATTTTAAAATTAATGTCACTTGGAGAATTTTTAGATATAACTGTAATAAAGTTATATAAATGATTTGTACTGATGGAGAAAACTAAATGTAATAGGTTAAAAAGGACACATTGTCGAAACGTCTCAAGTGATCAATGAGGATCAAGACAATACAATTAACGGGAAAATGGTACTAAAACTAATCGTATAACAAGAGGATTTTTGTACCATATAATACAATTAGATCATATATAATTGTATAATTATTTAAACATATTTTTCTGTAAAAATAAATAAATAAATCGACTTATTTTCGAGGTGTATTCCACAACTCGATTGCGAAGTAGGTCTATGACCCACTCCCACCAACAGTAATATCTTCAGTCACGTTACTAAAATTAGAATCAAGTACAATATGGAATTGTTTAAAACGAAAATCTTTTATTGAATTTGATTAAAATGAGCTCCTAGCCAACACTTAATATCTAAAATTATAATATAATTTTAATAATAAAATCCATAGCAAAATCGAAGTTTCGTTGACTACACCAAAAAACTGGAAGTTTACATAATAGATCAGTTTTAACGTAATAGACCCATATACGTTTCTGTCTACCAACTATATTAATAGTTAATGGTATAATTTCGGTTAATATCAACACACTTGTGGAGATTTAAAGCAAGATCAAAGAAACTTTATTGAATAATAGCGAATGAAACTAGAAATTTTTTTAGTAAATATTATTGAAAATGGGCGCCTAAATGGTAGAGCGCTGAATTGCCGTGCCGAAGGTCCCGGATTTAAATCTGCCTGTAGCAGATGTTATTTAATGTATTTTTTGGGATGTGGGATCCTCCTGAATCTCACCCAGCCTCAATAATGTGGGTATCCATAATAGAGGGAAAACCTGGCCGTTGAGCGTGATCTGTGACAAACCACCTTTCTGCACAACGGTTGGTCCAAGAAATAGTACAGTCTCTATCACGTACTGTGCCCAATCCATTCGTGGGTTGTAGTGGTGCTGTTTTTTTTTCAGGTTATTATTGAAAATATAGGATACAACTGCATAAAGCTTCCTATACTTAGGAGGCCCTTCACTGATTCTTATGTCACAAGTTAAAAAATAATCCATTAAGACATGATTTTTTTTTTAACATAAAAAATATAAAGATTAACTTTAACTCAATAAATAAATAAATTGTAAATAATGAGCGCAATAGGATAATTGTAGATCCGCAATTGGAACTGACAATAAATTAACATCCTCTTGTATTGCCCCTTCTTATTACCAACCTTGAATGCATTAATTAAGCATACACATATACTATATATTAATAATAAATTAATAAACAAGACAATAAAAATAATTCCAATTAAAAGGAGTAGTGAGTAATTCATTGAGTAAGGCCGGAGATATGATTCAGGCATTACCGTTAGGGTCACGAGATCGTAACCTACGACGTCATAGCCACACCCTACGTGATAGAGCCTATTTTATAACTCGATTTAAATCGATTAAGTCTCGAGTACGCACCAGAAGGTATCGAAGGCTTGGTCTACTGGATCAGTACCGCTAAGTCTAAAAATACTTCAAAAGAGTCGTTTGTCCTTGTACATCTATACCATATAGGATACGCTACATATTGTTATTCGAATCGAATTTGTAATTTTTTTTTTAAATAAAAAAAGTATATATTAATTCTATTGAACACAATTTTATAATACATAATGAAATGAAATCTAAATATCAGGTGCGGTGAGCTCATCAAACAGCTTTTACTTATAGCTCTATTTTGAGTTGAGACCATGGCGGGTTGGTGGGTTCATTAAATGGTAGAAACTGTACCGTTTCTAAAGCGAGGGTTTTGATGGAGGTGACCTCCGAGATCACGCTCACCCCCCAGGTTTTTCCCCCAATCCTGGTTACCCAATTACATATGCTTGGAGAGCCCCAGGAGGGTCTGTAGATACCCCAGGATCCATATATGGTTGTTAAAAGATCAAATAATTTATCGGACACAACCAGTGTTGAACCCGGAATCTTCAAGAAAGCAACCCACCGCTCCACCAATAAGTTTTCCTTATTAAGTTATATAAGTTCCACTATCTAAGACTTAATTTTAAATATTCATTTTTCTAAAATGTTCACCTTGATAACAGTATTTTATGCATAATATAATTCAATATATTTTAATATTGTATTAAATTTACCAAATTCTTTCATACTTTCTGTACATTAAATCTTTACTAGCGCATGTTTTCTTCAATAGTATGTATTTTTTGGTAATGCGTGGAAGTCTTCGGATATAAAGCGTTACGTAAAATCGAATACAAAATTTTTGAACGTGTTATCAAAAACAACCAAGCTCCATAATCACAAACCTGCTTCAATGCGTGCAGACGTTTCGCCCTAAAGGTTAGTATTTTCTTAACGCAGAGAGGATTGTATTTATTGTATCGTTCTTTGTGGGATTACATTTAAATTTTTACATTAGGCAAAATACAAATTTAAAAATATATTGCTTATTTGTATTGTTTATTTTTACATAGAAAAAATTAAAACCTTGAAGAACCTCGTTCGATAGTCAATAATTGCTTAAAGGCGGTAATACTTAAATTACCGATTGACACCAAAAAAAAAATTTGCGTAGCCTGTTCTCAAATCTAAATGGAACAGTTTCGGAAGTCATGTGGATTGTTTATTGAAGAAGAGGGGGTGTTGAAGATCAGTCAGCCATAGGGATGTAGTTGTTACACGCCTTATCTTCCTTCTTCGAAATATATCAATGCCCAAACAGACGGTCCCAAGACAGTCATATCATTCAGTGATATCCTCCTATTATCAGCTGTTCCTAATGTTAACAAGAATCCTGGGATCCTCAGATGTTGTAAAGAAGGTACGAATAAAAGTTTCAGCTGATTCTTTTATTCTTAATAATATTTATTATTTTTTAATATTCCTAATTACTACGATTGTTTTCGAATCTATTTTAGACGTGTCTAAAATCATTTTAACTTGTTTCGTTGAGACATCTGTTAGTACTTTTGTACTCTCCCTCGCATAACTAAAAAACAATCAGACGCAAAAATTCGGTATTTCGCATTTTGTTCTGGTGTAACGTTTAATAGTGCAATTTCCTAATTGGCTAGTAGTGGATGACCGGAAGTGGTGGTTTACTTGTAGTTCACTATTATTTCACTTTTAAGACAGCTGTTACTTTTTTTAAATTATATATTTATTGATATTTACAACTATATTACAATAATATAACAAATGATACATAATGACATTATATAATGACAAGTAGAGAAAATACCCACTGGTAGTACTCAAATAGCATGTTCAACTAAGAAGGTGGCCCGATAATATGAGGATTATCGGGTATTGAAGAGGAAGCTAGGTTAGAAACTAGAGGGTTTGAGTGGAAATGAAGTTTGTTATAATAGGATAGATAGCCGGTTCGGGCCAAATCAGCAACAAATGGGACATTAAGGTCATTATGGATGACTTTATTCTTAACAAAATAAGGAGCATTGAGGATTTTACGAAGGATTTTGGATTGTAAGGATTGTATACGAGAGGAATTCGATGGCTTAGTGGAGCCCCAAAGCTCTACTCCGTAAGCCCAAATAGGTCGTATAATGGTCATGTATATGAGTCGTTTGTAGTTAATTGGGAGCTTAGAGCGTTTGTCTAGTAAGAGTTGATGTAGCCTGAAGCGTCGAGCTGATAATTTTGTCTTTTCAGTCTTGTATGAGGATTCCAGGTTAATCGTTTGTCGAGGTGCAACCCTAAGTATCGGATCTGTTCTACAGGCACAAGTGGGATATTATTAAAGGTTACTGAAGGGCAGGAAGTCATCGGCTGTTACTTTTAAGGACAAATTTGAGATCCCATAGTCAATTGGAAATTCAAGTATCAAAAGCTTTCTATTGTTTTAGACATAGTCGAAGGGTTATAAAAAGCTTTCCTTTTTAGCCTCTATATCGTCGATACAAATGCAAACTATCGAAAGTGAAAAACCACACTTCAGGAGAGTGAAAAACTGTTTCAAGGTTCATTCAAAAACAGTGCTTAAAATCAAACTTCGTTAACCTATGTCATTGATTTTATGCCTAATAGATGACTCCATTATGAATTTTTTATAAATTATCAATCCGAATTCGCTATAGATCGAAAAGGAAAAATATTTTATTCATATTCTATAGTTTGCATTTGCATCGGAAATATGTTTACCAAAAGCGGTAGTTAAATTGAAGGTCATAATAGATTATCATTAGAAAAATATCCTTCCTCATAAATGATGATTCTTTGAAATTTGTTTAATATGACAATGCTTATTTCGTGTTAAAATTTGGATATTGTTTATAAAACAGAAATAATAATCTATTTACAAATTTTAATGGTTTGTAGCTGCCTATTGAAGCGATGGAGGTTAAAAAGCAAAAAATTAACGATTATTTTTTACGTATTTTTCAGTATTCTGTATTATGTAATAATTGATAATAATATACAGTATAGTCCAGGATCCATGGTCCATTTTTGCACCTGATTACTATCAAGCTGAATCTTCCTGAATAGCTTCGTTTCGATAAGACGCCCAACAATTTCCTGAGCGAAAATTCTCGATTGTGGTAGCTAACAGAGGTAGCAAAGGATAAAATATGTTGATTTGATGATTCTCAAAAATTCATTACTAACTGGGTTTTTAAAATTAAATCTCAAGATAATTATCTAAATTATTTGAAAAAATATTTGTCCTACAAAATGTATCGTTTGATCAATGAGTCCCCTCCTTCCAACGTGTATCGATAACGAGGTCATCAAAAATGATTACTAACCAGCTGATTTTTTTTTTTACTTCTTCTTTTTTGGCTTCGTTATCGATACATATTGGAAGGAGGGACTCTTTGATCAAACCATACATTTTGTAGGACAAATATTTTTTCAAATAATTTAGATAATTATCTTGAGATTTAACAAACAAAAAATCCCAGTTAGTAATAGATTTTTGAGAATCATCAAATCGACATATTTTATCCTTGCTACCTCTGTTAGCTACCACAATCGAGAATTTTCGCACAGGAAATTGTTGGGCGTCGCATCGAAACGAAGCTATTCACGAAGATTCAGCTTGATAGTAATCAAGTGCAAAAATGGGCCATGGATCCTGGACTAGTACACATAGATTTTAATTTGGTTCTGGATAACTTTTTTTTGTTCCCATAGATCCCACTAGTATTTCATAGGTGTAAGAAGTAAAAAAATCTCCATTTTTCGAAAATCGGGAAAAACTATTACTAAGCTTGGAACAGACTTAGGACAGAGGAGCTCTGAAGCTAGGTCGAAGCAGTTTTGATGAATGATAAAGAGATACTCGTATTTACCAATTTCTTTCATCGTCAAAACTCTTCACTGAAAAAATACCGATTTAATGATTTAATAGATATACATTGTAGTCATTTGTTGTTTGTTTATAACTAAAGTTTCCCACATCAGATGATTTATTTCAAGAATTATTAAACATATCAATGGTATCGCATAAAGTTTTCTAGTAATTTTGAATAAATAAATCTTCTATTCGATATTTTTTTTCGCCAATGCCTATGAATAAGAATTAACATAACTGGAAGCTAACTTTCTAAATAAAACTTTAAGAAAATAAAATAAAACGAAAACGGAACTAGGTTTGGGTATCAGTCCCAAAACCGGTCGGGCGACAAAAGACGTTTGAGTGGGCCGTAGCGCCATTTGTCGCTCACATCTACCCCGGCATAACACGAACCTTAACTAAATTCTTCAAAGCATTATAATTTTTGGTTTATTAATTTTAAGCATTGAATTTTCATAATCAAGGTATCAGGTTTTATATTTCAAGAACATAGAATCCATATATCCAATTAGGAAAAAATAATTATTATTAAGTTTAAAATAGAAATAGAACGATAACCAAAACAAAAAAAAAAAAAGCTTTTACCATTATCATTCAATAAAATATTTACACAATTAACATCAAGCATCGCATGTTTTTTACAATAAAATAAATTGTTTGGTGCATCACCCTTTTTTTTTTAAATTAATGAAAATTAATTTTCTACTTTTTACTTTTTTTTCCTATTAAAGCTTGCTTTTGTTGTAGTTATTTCATTTAACGTTACTTTATGATGCTATGGGTAATCGGACGATGCTACAGTAGGAGTCCTAAATTTTGCCTATCCAGCTATAATTAGGATAGAGATCTTTAACGAGTACCTAACATCTCACAGGAGGCCAAGACTCGTTGGTGGGATGTAGAGCGGCGAAAGAAGAAGAATGATATCGTACAGACTCGGCAATTTATAAGTCCCTTCCGAAGGACGGCATAACGAAGGATTTTTATAAACCGTGTTTTTTATACTATTATTTATTTTCTTTCTTTTTAGTTCGGCTAGCTACAAAAGCATATTTAAAACAAAAATGTTTCTTTTGCGAAATACATGACACTCTCCAATTGATACTGCCATTATTAAGCCATGGATTCCTTAGTACTAGGCACAAGACACTACCGTAGATATGAATAATCACTAAGAAGAATCCTGAAGATACTGGTCAGGATAATGGGACAAAATTATTAAATTATTGTATTGTCATCGGTCTTTGAGAAGTGTACAAAGTTTCAATTTAATTAGATGTTTTTTGGAGTGCTGCCGATGGGTAGTTACTCCACATGTGTTTTTCTGTCATAATGTACATATCAGCAGATTTACTAGTTATAATCATATTATAGTTGTAAATATCAATAAATTAAATTTAAATTAAAAACAAACAAAAAATTAGATGTTTTAAACTGGCTGAGTTCGAAATTCCGGTAAATGCAGGCGAAGCTAATAAAGTAATTTTAAAAAATAAATATAATATAAAGAAGCTTTTGTAATAAATAAATAAATATATATATATATATTTCAATGTGAATGTAATATGTAACATTCTTACCGAAGAATAAAGAGAGAAACTGATATATTGTCCCAACTAAATTATAATTATTAATTTATTTATGCAAGTTTTTTATGTAATTCATATAAGTACAAGGGATATAATAATCCTGTTATAAGTTTCTGTTATTAACAATGATTATGCCATTCCTACTTAAAATTCTCGTTAACAGGAAACTAATGGTTTTTTAACTCTATTGTCTTCATTCTTTTCATTAATAAATTCAAAATTCAAAAGATTAATAATGAAGGATATTTTTTTTTTTTTTGCAATTCATTGTGAACATTAAGAACAATAGTGAATGAAAAAATGAGAGTGAGAGAGAGAGATGAGGTAGTACATATAGCTCTGTCACCAGATGTCTGTCAACATTTCTCACGCCTTATTACGACAAGCAGAATTTAAACATCAAAAATAAAAATAAATCGATTCTGCGTCAAACATCGATCTAAGCACGTCGGTTTTGTGGACAATAAAACAACGAAAATGTCTGCTACTCGATTCCCACTTATCCTTAGTTTATATTGTATAAACAGACACACACACACATATATATTATTTAAAAACATGTACCTACCACTAAAACCCATGAAGGCTCTCGGGTTTAGTAAGCTTTAGAGACTGTACCGTTTTTGGGTCCACAGTTGTAAAGGGAGTTTATTTGTTCTAACATATCACGAACAACCACCAGAATTTTTCTCCCATTTTAGGTTCCCACTTCATTGAGGCTGATTGAACCCCAGGAGGGTACCGGATCCTGTAGGACCCATCCCTGCTATAGCTATAGCGTGATACGTATATATACGAGATATATATCGTGTATGAATATGACTCAATTCAAAAATAAGTTAGTTTTTTTTATTTTCTGATTCTACGTTAGAAAAAAAAAACTAAACATAAAAAAATCCCAACAAGGTCAAATTGTTATTTTAGATGCCACCGATTTTTTCCCTTCCTTCCCAACCTCGACAAGATCCGATCCTATCTGATTAACTTTTACATAAGAACTCGTTTCTAAAATACTGAGTTAGTTAAGTCCTTGGGCCAGAGTACGTAAATGTCAGCCTTTGGGATCCTGCCTTTTGTCCATTGTTTTTTTTTTGTTGCAGAGTTTAAAAATAGATTTTTCGAGATATGCTTGAGTGAACAAAGTGGTTGGTTCACTCTCAATTAGGCATGTAGATATCGATAAAAAATCGATGTATTTTGTTTATTACATCTACCCAACTATGGGTACCCGCTCGATAGAGACTGGGTGAGCTACAGAAGGGTCTGCAGATCCCATAGAGTCCAAATACCGCATTTACCAAATCATAATAATTTATCATCCTAAGCTGGTTGTTTACCGGATTTTCTCCCTCTACACACTATCTGCCTCCCTACTTAAGGATAAAAATACCTACAAGCAAATACCTCTAAAATATTCTGTCCAAAATCTGTAACAAGTGCTAATATTAGCCCAGTTTAACAGAAGAATCCATTGATCTCCAAAGTGCCACCTAGCCGATGATAATTCATGTTAAAATAAAAATAAAACAAACACGCAATAGGTCGGAACGTGAGGTGCAGTAGTTCAACTTTACAATCGCCTTTAATTTATTCACTCTTAGGAGCCTACACGTTTTCATAAATATTTATCTTAGTGTAAATGAGAAAATGGCAACACTGATAAAATATTTAGCGAGGTCGCGACTCCTTGACATTCCAGCCAGATCAAGACATTTTTAGAATTATCGCCATCCGTTATTTTTTCTCCTTCCCCTATTTGTATACAGCTCTAAATAAATACCTTTATTATAATTATCTTATTAATTATAGTGTTTTGTTATTTATCAATATTTAATTATAACGCATTCCTTGCTTTAAAGGAGCATTAACAACTATAAAATAATTGTTATATAATATTGTTACTAATAATTGTTGCAACTATAAAAATATGAAAATCCCAATTATTAGTAACATTATAAAAGTAACATATATGAGAATAACGTTATCGTTCCTGAACGAACAATATTAACATAGCTAGTTGCTCTAAAAGTTCTCAGTTCTATTTTATGTGTATGTAGTTAGTTTGTTCCTTAAATAGATTTTAAATAAAAATATATAACTGTTAGGTTCTATGATATGCAATGTTGTGGCGGCCATATTTTAAAAAAAATATATTGATATTTTTTTGTAATGATTTGTATTGAATTTAAGGTGAAAAATGATTAACCAATATTAAACTTTTCACAACATAGATGGTAACAACTTACGTACAATGAGCTAGAAATACATTAATTGAAATGTGGAAACGAAAAAAAAAAAGCACAGAATAAAATCGGAATTGATAGAATTTATGAAACAAATTGAAAGTATATAATAACGCTAATTAGTAGGACAATTGAAATAATCAGGACTAAAATCAATAAAACAAGTTGCCGTGTTGTCCCGGATTCAAATAAAGCTATGGCAGATAAATTAATTATCTGATACAAGCACGAATGGACCCTCTGGTATCTCCAGCACCTCCAGGGGCTCACCCAGCCTCTATAAATTGGGTACCCTTAATCGGCGAAAAGGTCTGACGATTGAGGACGATTCTCGGACAAATCGCCTCACTGTACATCCGTTGTAGAAGCAATACAGTCTCCACCATGTACTGAACCCAAGTTTTTTAATGGATTGTAGGGGTTCAGTTTTTTTTTTAACGGAAAAAATTTTTCATCAGTCCTTGTAGAATTTTTATTTGTTTATTAAACTCATTTTTGAAAAAAAAACCAAAAACTTCTGATACTATTAAAGTAATTAATTACTATAAATATTAGGACATGTCTAGTTAGACTATCGTACAAATATGTTGATATATTATGTTAATTAGGACTTGAATCCTAAAAAAGACCATTGTAAATCTATTTGAACGTGAGCAACACAACGAGGTTTACTGTCAATATCGAAATTTATTATCTATAGCTATCCAAATTACTTATCGATATTCTATACTACAGTATCGATATATTTTCAATATTCATATCCAAACTCTACAGTGATACGAGGTGTGTATCCACGTTTGTTTTTTCCTGATTGTTGATTTATTCTAATGGATAATTAAAGTAATTAACAGTTATAAATATTCAATTACATGTTATAAATATTCGATTACATGTTAATGTGACCTGGCACAGTTTTAAAATCCGATTCCTTATTAGTTCTTCAGACGTTCCCTGAGAACCAAAGAGGTAGAACAAGGAATGGATGAAGACGGGCTATAATTTAGTGCGTTAAGACACACCCGAGACCCACACACCTTGGAGCTAGCTGCCCACGCGGACTCCGCTCCTCGTTTTAAAATCGAAAGGGTCCTTTCTCACAGGACTCCTTCACGTTCAGATTAAAAGTGTGTGGGTGTTATCACTAATACTCGCCGGAAACGACTCAAGTTGAGCTGGGATATTAAGGCATTCTTATGTAACAGATTAGATTGAAACGATTTTAGGAATAAGATAGGAATATTTTAATATAAATGTTATTTTTTCTTACTTTTATTTACCTTTTTTTAAATAAACCCATTTAAATCCCCAGTTATTGTGTTTTATCTGTGTAATAAACTTGAATTGTCGACTAGATCTCCAAGACACATTGCTCTTTGATTTCCTTTGGGATGGGTTATATCTTATTACGGATTTTTATAATTCACACCATCATCGGGAAAAAGATCTAGTTTATGCATTAGTCATTTCAACGAATGACCTGATACTTAAACGTACAAGAGAAAATAAAGGCCTTGGTCTTGACTGTAAAAACTTAGCGAATAAGAAAGCTCGATGCCAATAACAGCAATAGCTGGTTACAATCTTCCATCAACGGATTAACATCCAGACCCAAATGATCTCCCTTAACGCAATCTTCCCAACTACGTCTCGACCTAACTTGAACTTTTACAAATTGTTTCAGTGTTAATTATTCTTAGGCTTACTAAGCCTCAAAACTTTATTAGACCATCTCAATCTCACCAATCACGTTATTAACAAGGTGGATGATCTGCGACACCTCCAAAATTCTACAGTGTATTCCAGCTAATTCCTTATTTCCGTAGACCTTAAACCTTTGTTCATTAGCCAAAGCTAGTGGCCACATTTCACGCCCATATAGAACAGTTTGAAGGAGAATAGTTTTATAAGTTCTAACTTTTAAGTTACGGGGCAATCTAATTAATGCAGAGACTGATAAATTACAAGAATTTCCTGCCCATAACTGCGCCTTTATTTTCTATCATTGACCCTAAGCAATAGAGAAGTGGCAACCAATAGAGAAGACTGGCGAACCAAGCTGCAGGAGGCCTTGACTCTACAGGAGTTGTAGCGCCACGAATGATGATGATGATGATTGACCTTAAGCTTATGAGTAGGTATCTCAACCTATTCAAACTTATTCGTTCTTATATGAACCTACCAACTATTTGCGTGTAGATAAATCTCTAAATTCGTCTTTATTTATCCGAATTCACTTCTTTACCGGCAGCTCTATTTTCAATGTAAAGGTATGAGCAGTCAATGAACAAAGAACATGAACCCAATTCAGCTTAAAGCAACAATTTACAATATGAACTATATACCCAAGTTTGAATTGACTTATGGATTTTATTATAATCAACACTTATTTAAATGTTACTTAATGTTAGATAAAGGGTCCATGAACTAAAGAATTAAATGAACTAGGTTACTCGCTAAACTTAGTGTTGGCTTCATCGATCCCAGCTTGGGTACTTGACTAGATTCTCCATGAACCTGATAGATTAGGTTAGGTTTTTTATAAGCTAATTATTGTTAATGCAATAAATTTTTATTGTATTAATAAGTCATGATACAATATTTTTTTTTTTTACATGTAGGGTTTTACCATTTGTATAAGAGTAATTTGTTTGCAGAATTTGTAACAGTAATCATTATTATAATCCCAATAAGTAAACATTTTATAGGGGGAACTAAAAAGAGAACTATTGGAGGGGAGGATTGAAGGTGAATTGATAACGCCTCAGTAGTCTAGAGTGTTTTATTGGATTTATTACAAAAGTAATAAATCCAAGGCAATTACTATTCTATTAGAGCTTAAATTTTCTTCCTAAATTTGTAAATATTGGCTATTGTTTTAATAAAAGTAAGATTGTACAAACTAATTCTGACTTGAAGTTGGAATTCAGATGCCGTTAAAGCGCGTATTTCTTTTAAAACTAGATGAAGATTTTTTATATATTGATGTACTTTCATTTGCAATGTATTTTATTTATTTGTAAGGAAAAGTAATAAAATCTCATTGGTTATGTCGGTCCTCGGAATGGACATAAAACGAGGATCCTGTACTTGTGCGGTATCAGGTGCTCGTTAAAGATCTCTGTCCTGATTATACCAGGTTAGACAGATTTTAGGATATGGCCCCCACTGCATGGCCATAGCAGCATAAATTGATATTTAATGAACAAACAAGTAATAAATACAAATATGTAAACCAAGCTTACAGCTTCTAGCTGAGCTGAATCTCTTGTTCGAATCCGGCTGTAACAGATAAATTATTTAATTTGTTAACAGCCATAGTCGTTAAAAACCATCATGGCGCTCGCCCAGCCTCTATAAAGTGAGAATCCACCATCATTAATTGGTGGAAAAAACTGGCGGTAGTGCTTGATATCGGCCGCACCTGTTCCCTATTCAATCCTGGGGTTAAAAAAATATAAAACCCTTCGTGGATTTCATTGTGGTACAGATTTTTTTTATGCTATCCAAAGGCATCTATGGTAACAATATAACCATCTGCCGATTAGTCTATCCTACATTCTTTTAAATCGTTCTCCAAAATAGTTCTAATGGCCGGTCAATGACGATTCGTTCTGGGACAAAGGTCGATTACCTAATAAAACTTATTAGAGGTAGTTGTTCTAATTGGACGAAAATTACTCATCCCCTCCCCTGAAAACATTCTTGTGACGTAAGAGAGTCACGGCTGCGGAATTCGGATGGGCCTAAACATGGATCGTGGGCGCCATCATTAATTTAGTCATAACATCTATGGCTAGAGGTCACTGTAGTAAAGGTATAAACAGTCTACTTGCGTGATATCGATACCTGAACATCGATTCAGATGAAATCATACGGAAATGATCCGAAGAATGGTTTAGTTCTAATATCTTCATATTAACAAGGTATAAATATAGATTTTTTTAATCTATAATCTATGTCCTTATACAATTTTTATACCCATATAGAACAGTTGGAAGGATTATTTTTAATAGGTTTAATACTAATAGTAAAACATTGTACGAGTACAATACTTTGATTTTCATCCAAAACCCGTAATATCGCTCATACCACTATCTTCCAAATACGTCTCGGTAGAATTTATAATACTATTATATTTTACCTAATTATTCTAAATGTTTTGATCAAAAAGATCTAATTTTTCGAACCTGGCTACAAACAGAAGGGAAACAGATGAAAATCGTGCGGTAGACATGTTTGTTTTCGTTTCTTTGAGAGTTTACTTACAAAAGAAGAGATATTTACACACACTTGTTTGTATTATCTCATTCATCCGTGATAAAAGGCAACAAAATCTGTTTAATATTTTCAGTTAGCTAACAACGAACACTTACTTAATAATAAATACGAACATTTCCTCATTGTTGTTGTTGCTGTTGTTGTCCATTTAACGTCACTTGTTGCTGCTATGGTTAATAGGACGATGCTACAGTGGGAGCTCTAAATTTTTCCTATCCAAGTGTTAACAGGATAGGAATCTTTAACGAGTACCTAATATCGTACAGGCAGGGGCCGTAATTTTTACGTTTCCTGAGAAGGACGGCATAACATATTTTTTCGCTCCCTTTAAAAACTCATAAAGCCATCATCCGATCTGTGAATCTGCTATCTTGGGCGTTATATAAGGTTGTTATACATAACCGTTTGTGTTTGTTCTCTTTTTATTGTCCTTGTACATATGTCATATTATTGAATTGATCACCTCTTAATCAATTATATTAATTTCATTCGAATGCAATTCTAACCCCCCCCCCCAAAACAAAGCCTAATGTCTCTATATAAATTAACTGTGGTGTCCTTTAACAACTATTCACCGGTTTGCACTCGCGCGAATGACAAGCGCCATTGTTTAGCAGTACGCCGTCGCAGTGTAAGTGCATTTGTTTCTTGTACACATACTTACCTTAAAGTTACCTCTATACTTAATATTATGTTAATCAATAACATTAAATGCTAGCTTTAGATATAACTTTTATCATTCAACGATTCGCTAATTCAGGCATCATTAGGGTATACACAAAAAAGAAAAAAATAACAATAATGATGATCATATTCAACACACGATACAATAAAATACTCAACAACGTATAAACACAAATATTTCTATAATTTAGGTATTGTGCGAACGACCATATTTATTCTTAAGTATCATTTATTAACTAAAAATATTGAAAGGTTTTCATGTGTTTCATCATGTCGGATGAGATAATATAAACAATATGTATAATCAATATGTGTATATATTCCTCACTTCATTAATAAATTACCAAAAAAGCGACAGTTGGAGTGAGGTTGACGTATCTGATTGATGGATCTGTTTGGATTATCGGTGCAGGCAACAACCTCATTCCAAGACGTTCAACATAAATGAATTACCATCTCTCGGGCTGCTTATGTGAGATGTGATCCATTTGATGTTCATTGTAGTGAACGAATATGATGCCTGATTTGGCGAAACGTAGATTACTTAGTTATTATCAAGTAACTTAGAGACTAATTTTTTTTTAGTGGTTTTCCTACTGTAATCTAATAATAACTTACTGCCCCTTTTCGAATAATGGCTTATTTTCATTGAATATTCATTTTATATATAAATTAGTATAACTAAAAATCTCTTAATAAAGAATAACAACTTCATTACTAAAGCGTCGTTCCGTAGCGATGCGTCCATTGTAAAGCATTATGTTCATTAGATACATTGCCGTAGGCTGGATCTAGATGCGATTACAATCCAAAACCAACACAAACTTTCTATTTCGGTCATCAATTAGCCCTCGATAGAAGCCACTCGGAACAAACACCATTAGGACCGTGTCTGCTATGGAACCTCTCCGGATATCCTGCACTATATCGATCTCAGCGATATGGAGGTTAGATCGATGTAGATATATCGATACTTTTGACCATTTATATCGATATTATTAGAGACAAGTTTTCCCCCGATACATTGTGACATCAATAGCGAAATTTAAATATAGAAAACCTTCCAAAAATCTATCACGATTAGGGGTTTAACAAAAAGCACGGAGTGAAATGTTACTACATTTCATTTATTCAAATTTGAACTTTTTCTTCTGTTATTTATACTCAATTCCATTTAACCCTACTTCATATTTAAAAGATTAAAAATAATAATATTTTATGAATATTTCATCTATTTTTTTAACTGTCCGGATATCCTGCAATAAATGCGGTATAGAGCATAGCTCCATGCCCAGCGATATAGCCAGCAAGAGGTTTTTCGAATAAACATCGATGGCTTGTACACACAATTTTTCCCTGATTTTTGAGTATCGATTAAATAATAATTAATCTATATTAAAAAATTGCGTATCGAAAACCAATATTTTTTCCATTTAAACAGGGCCGGCTTTACCTTATTTGCAGGGGGGCACACGGGCGCCGGGTCTCGAGGGCGCCGCGAGGCGTCTCAGGGTCTAAAAAATTTCATTTCATGTTGATCCCATAGCAAAATATCTTAAGTTTCATGGGCACATTCACCTCCCTAGGGATTGCCTTTTTTTGTAACACCTTGTATAACTGTAAGTGTTCAATTTTAATCGCGTGCCTAGATAGAGGCAATAGAGGGCGCCTAGGTCACGATTGCACACGAGCGCGACATGGGCTAAAGCCGGCGCTTCATTTAAAAGTAAACTACGAAGAGATTACAAGAAACAAAGAAGGAAAACAAGTGATGTATTGTGTCTTACGATCCATAATTGCTGTCCTTAAGTCAGCCATCTTGAAGATTTTAGTTGCTGTTCCTGGCTGTTTGTGTTCCATTGATTTTAGTTACAAATTTTGTATTTTTTTTTTTTGTTGAAAAATATCATTTGACCTTTATATTCCATTCAGTTTAAAGTTTCTTCTTATTTCAATGGTTAAGAATAACAATATTTCGGTGATATAGTTAAGAAAAACTGTCGACTCGTTATCTTCATATCACCTTTACATTGAAGAAGATTTACATCGAGTTGAATAAAATAGACAGAAGGCAAAAAAAAACATGAAGATGCCTAATAAAATCTAGGAGACGCGTGGTTTTTAAGAGGATAGAAGCCTCCATCGAAATATCGATATTTTATCGATAAATTTAATATTACCAAACTTATATTACACAATCTTTATTGTAAATAGATCCGTTATTTATGAACTCCTCGACCCTGAACGACTAGATCGAATATTGTGACGCTCTAATGGATGTAATTCTTATTTCGTAATTGATTAAAAAAGATCACAATAACAGTTCAGTTCAATAGTCCGATTCTAAATTAATAAACAAGCTCTTCAAGGAATTTGAATGATAAATAATCGCCGTAACTGTAATGCGACTATTTGATTTAGAATGCTCAGCTTGAAGTGAGTTGGTACGCTATGTGCTAAGGGTGCCCAACCTCTTTTAAGTTGCTGGGATTCAAACCCGAAGCATAGTAATGAACCTCCCGCACATTAACGACCTGAGTTCAGCTGTTACTACATATTTCTTGAGTCTTTGTTCTGTTAACTCAAGTCTTTCAAGACTGAAATCGTAAAACTGCTCCAGATTCGAATCCGGCCTGGACAAGTTATAAATTATTTCTTGGCAGAACCAGGGAATGAAACTCAACTTGGTCGGGTTACTGTTTTAACGTCCGTTGACACCAGCGCTCAGATGAAACATGCCTTAACCATTTCCACTATAGGTTATGTTGCCTACAATTAATATCAAATAGGCATTCCCTTTCTTTATGATAGAAGAGATTTTTAGGAAATGAAATAAATGAGAAACATGTGAAGAAAAACATTTATTCCAAACAATATTCATTAAAAAGAACAATATATTCTACTATAACATCAAAAGGGTGTCGTCCCTCTAACTTTGTTCTCCACATGAACTCCGTCAAGTAAGAGTAGATATTCTCTATTGGTGCCTCTTCTTCTCTTGTTTCCCCACTTCACTGATCCCCATAACCTTTCTATTGTTTGGGTGTTAGCCAGAGTTGTCGGATCCACAAAGTTCAATTTGTGGTTAACTGTTAAATGGGCATAGCCTTCATTCTCCAAGTTTGTATAAGCTTTCCAAGAGTCGGATACGATTATTGAACCAGGTACAATATACACTAGTTAGTTAATTAGTACACTAGTTACAATAATGTTCTTGCAGACCTATCAGAATATGAAATGCAATATGGTGTCCAAAGTTAAAGTACTTTTCCTCAACCAGGTATTCACTCGAACACCCGGGCTCTTGTTGCATCCTTTAGCATGGCATTTCCATCTATTTGGTTTCCCCACTTGAAGTTTCATATTATGGCCGTTTGTACAACACATTTTCTTAGGAATGACAGCTCCTGAAAAAATAGGAGAGCTGAGTTTTCATCAGTCACCGTGCAAAAAATCTTCAAACTCATAGTCATATTCAAAATAAACAAAGTCGCCTTGACTAATAACACACTAAGGAAAGGTTACTATAACAGTAGGAGATTAGTTGAGGTAAGTGACACCTGAGCGCTGGTGTCAACAGACGTTAAAACAGACAAGTACCCTCAACTTTACCAACTTTATAGAGGCAAGAGGGTCTGCAAATCCCATAGGGTTCATCCGTGGCTGTTAGCAGATTACATAATTTATCTTTACCACTGCCGGATTTGAACCCGGGACCTACACACTGAGCTAACCCAGTCCATAATATAAAAACAACGTATTAATAAATTCCTGCATTAATAATGGTCTGGAACAGTGAACGACTCCAGGAAGAAGTAACAAAAAAAAGGGTCCCTCCCACTACCTCTTATCAACCCAAGCGCCTTACCAAAGCTTTACTTACGTTCCTACAAAGCGTACTAAAATTAAAAGATAGTTTTAACTTCCTTGTAAGAAAAGGGAGATTGAACGACATTTCAATATTTAAAACAATATTAGTTAGTAAAGAAAATCGAAGTTATCTATCCAACATAATTAATCAGAGTTACTAAAAGATAAACCAATAGCAATAATTAAGAAATAACCATTTTATCTAGTATCTGGATGTTTGGGGGGAAGTGTTGACGGAATTTTATGAATTTTACTGATAAATCATAAAGAAAAAGTCACGTTTATGTTTGAACAGTCCGGGTGCAGTCAATGTAAATTTGTTATTTGGAAATCTCGAACAGGTCGTAATATCTATCCTACTAACTAGCACGGACAAGTTTGGGCCGCAATGTCGGCTTTCAGTATAATTAAGTTGCATTGGACACTCCGACCAGACTATTTGTTTCTTTTAATAAATACGTTTAATGTTTGAGTAATCCCTTTGGACTAATGTATATTTGTTTTTGATAATGTACTTCTCTAGTATATAAAAAAAAATATTAACGTCACGGGTACTGGACTTGAAAATTATATATTCTCTTGGATGTAACAAAACCTTTAACCCAAAACATTTATTTTACCTCATCTACACATTATACGTTCCGACCAAAAGCGTGGTCATTTTCAATATATTATTTCATCAGTCACTTCCGAAGAGAACTGATCTGCAACAGAGACCATTTAAATATAGAGTTTTTATGATGTTGACTGATGAAATAATATATTGAAAATGACCACGCTTTTGGTCGAAACGCATAATGTGTAGATGAGGTAAAATAAATGTTTTGGACGAAAGGTTTTGATACACCCCAGAGAAAAAAAATATCTCTCGAATTATATATAAACGTTATTAATAATGTACTCCTTTTTGTTTAGTCATCATTAATTGTTAAATATTTTGAAAAATTGGCAAATTGCAGTGGCTTTGCATTACTGACTTTTGTAACACGCACTGTTTTTGAATTTAAATGATAAAATGCAATGCATCGAGCTAAACAATTAACCATTCAACATGTCATCGTAATATTTCGATTTCAGGACTGTTATTTCAAAACAGATAATGCAGTGAAACAATATAAAGGGATTTTTCTTCTGAACTATAAATATATCATTTTTACCTTTAAAACATAACTAAAACTAAAAAAAATCATAGTTTTATTTAATGCAAAATACTCAACATCTCAAAACTATACAAATAGGTACTCGTATTTCAATAGACTCACTATTATATTATTGGCGCGACAGACTCATAAAAAAGTCCTTGGCCTGCTCAACCGCTCTACCCCAATCGTCCCGATCGCCTGCTCGAGTGATGGAGACCTTACACAGCCTCAGATCTTCACAGACGGCATCCTTCCATCTAGCTTTGGGTCTTCCTCGAGGTCTTACTCCATCCGGATTTCCTTTATACAGCTTTTTAGCTGTTCTTTCTTCGCCCATCCTATATAAGTGGCCCAGCCACTTGATGCGTTGCCTCCTGATGAAGCTCGATATCATTAGGTCTCCATATAACTCACTTAGCTCCTTGTTCCTTCTGATCCTGAGTTGGTCGTTTTCCCGAACTGGGCCGAATATTTGCCGAAGAACTCTTCTTTCGAATCTATTCAGCTTTTCCACGCTGGATTTATTCAGTGTGAGGGTTTCGCCAGCGTATGTCACTACTGGCCTAATCACGGTTTTATATATCATCAGCTTGGACTTTAGGCTAAGGAGCTTACTTCTCAGGAGCTTTGACACTCCAAAACATGCTTTATTACCTGATACTATCCTGGCTCTGATTTCCTCCTCCTCATCCAAATTCTCATTTATACGGCTTCCTAAATACTGGAAACTTGACACTCGTTGGAAAGTGTGTCTTCCAAACGTGTAGCTATGAGGTGGTCGGTTTTGTTTACTATTCTTTATTACCATTATCTTGGTTTTCTCCTCATTCACCTGCAACCCCATTTTTCCAGCTTCCACTTCCAGCCTCTCGAAAGCTTCTTTTAAGATTATCAGCGATCTTCCTACTAATACAAGGTCATCAGCAAATAGACTCACTAGAAGATTACAATATAAGTACTGAACTTCAATTTCTATAATAATATGGACTCTAGCTCGACTAAAACGTTATGTACTTACTCCAGTACATTTAAATGAACATTAGTAATTTGTTAAATGGTAGTTGGTCCGCCGTTGGGTACACCCCGAGTATTTATTATATTATTCTCGCTATTTAGCCTGAGCCCAAAACGTGGGAGGAACTGTACCCAAGCGACGCTCCTACTAAAGGCCGGAACCAGGCGCTCGCGGCGTAGTAAGTAGAGTGGAATTCCACTGGAGATGGTTGAATGGGCGCGCTCACGACAATGAGTACGGAGGAAGTGTTTCAGCCTCCGTGTCGCAACAGATTATAAATCGATTGTGTAACAAGAATCGATTGTATAAGAACCGTTCCTGAAGCCTATCTATTGAGTGATGCGATCACGAATGAAAAAAACTAATTAAAGGACTCTTTTAAGAAGTTGCACCACCGAAATATATAGTATTTATTTATTTATTCGGTTTTTTTACAATTAATGTATCCTGATAACCAAAATTGTTTCACGCCAATCTTTCCTATCGGCCCATTCTTCTTCTTCTTCCTCTCGTAGCTCTCTTGTCCCCGTTCCTTCTCTCACATCCTCCATCCATGTCTTCCTCTCTTTGTTCTATAATTTGGTCTATATTGAAAGAGTTTCTTTGGCCATCTATTGTCGTTCATTCTCATCAGGTGGCCAACCAATGAAGCCTCCTGGCCTTGATTTCGTATAATATATTTTTCTCCTGCCCTATAGTTTCTCATATAACACTAGTGGATATGTGTTGGAGCTTTGAGATGCCGCAGCTATGTCTTAAAAAGTCCATCTCAAGAGCATGCACTTTACGGCATCTTGTCTTTTTACTCCCCATGTTTCGGCCCCATATAGGGTTGCCCCCAGAAGAAAATAATGATTTATTTTCTTTTTCATTGCTAACGAGACCCCTTTATTCCAAAGGACTGAGTTGAGGATCCTAATGATATTCCTTCCTCTGGATATCTTCATTTCTACATCCTAGTCGAGTGTCTCATTAATATAGACACCTATGTACTTGAAGTCCTTGCCGCGAGCTAGAGAAATATATACAGAGTAATTTATTTCTAAGCTCTTCGTTCAATCAAACTGTAACTCGAATCTCGTTTACAAAATCATAATTCTTTTCATATAAAAATTGCCTCCAAGAAGAGATTTAATATGCTTATCACTGTTTTATAATACATTATTTTAATATTTTTGATTTATTGGATTTAATAAATTTTTAAAAATCGCTTTAATGGTAAGAAATCGTCAAACCGAGAAAGACATCCCTTTTATCATAACATTCGCCTTGGCATAAAGAATTCCCAATTAAAAATCTTAATTAAAACAATGGCATGCTATGCAATGCAATATAAAAAGGAATGTGAATGTAGATGAAGAGTTCTAGCTTTCATATTCTCAACCATCTTCGCATATGGATACATTCCTTTCTTAGAATCAAAAGAATATTTGTACTTTTAATTACATTCTAAAAAAATGGAATCTAGACTGGTGAGAAAATTTAATAAGAACTTTACAAAATAAGTATAAATCAATTATCAAAAAAATAAAATTAATAAATAATCGATTTTAGTTAACTGGAGGATATTAGGATTAATTAAGATACTGAAAATTTTCCTGAAAATATTAAAAGATTTTATTATTCATGTTAACCAATTTTTTTTTCATAATTGCTTCCAGGTATTAGTAATTACAGCTTGTGTGTGTTAATTTATAATTAATTGCGAATACTAATTAATTATATTTATATTTATCAAATGATTTTAAAAATATTGGTATTCTAGTTTATTTATTTTATATAATAGGCAGTACAACGGTTGTGTAAGGAGGTAATTTGGAGCATATCACGCTCAACCTTTCAAGAGAACTCGATGTGCTCAATAAAGTCTGGCTGTACAGTCCAGAGTGTTAATCCACAAAATAAAACATTTTCTCCCGAGTCCCTACAGATCAATATACCAACGCTATTTATGTATACGTCATTCCTACTGCAAGGTTAATATACTGCTTTAGGGTAAGGTTGGGTCAAATCACCCTGTTTACGGCTTTAAAAACGTAAATAAATTTCCTCCAAAATTTTGTCATAAAATCCAAATTGATTAAAATATATTTAATAAAATACCTACACAATAGTGGGATGACATGATGTAAGGAAAATATAATGCCCATTCATTCGAACCGGAAGCTTCCGACAAGGAGCTATTTTCACATCACTGAAAACCGGAAGGTTTGGAGGAAGTGATAATAGGGTTGATAAAGACATGGGCAATTTCATACAAAATTATTTTAGCACCAACTAAATGAGCCGGATCCCTGTGATTATTCCATATTTTTATACAATTATATATAATTCGGTATTATAATTATATATCGTAATAGTGTAGCTATATAATATTTACACAATATATTTTAAAACAATTTGACATGATAGAATTTAAAAATAGGTGTTTTAGAGAATCAATCTATCATACATATGGTATTGACTTGGATAATTGACCGTATACATACCATGGCCAAAAATTAAACTTCAGCATCGTAACTCGGCATTCTACAAACTGAGCTAGGCCGCTCCCTCATATTAATATCAATAATGGAAAAAATATTATTTTAAAAAAAAATAGAAAAATTAATAGCTATAAATAAATAACAAGCCATAGTATGTTTACTACCCCCCCCCCCCCCAGCATGTTATTGGATCTCTGCCAACCAACACACATTACATAAATTAGATTCCTTTTATGTGAAAAATATATAAATTTAATTCCTACACTAGCATATAATGTTGTAAACAATATAAACAATTTATTATGCAGTGAATAGAGACTAGGTCCAACAATCCGCAATGGTTAATACATAGTTCAGAAACATTTAAACATCTAATGATGGACTGAATTGGTCAGGGGGTGCAGTCAATGATAACACAAAAATAAGACGAAGTTAATAGCCTTAGCTGTAGTGACTGTCAAACTGACAGTCACTACAGCAAGGCACCCTCTATTTTCCCTCAAGATGGCCTACACCGTAGGCCGAAACGTTGACACTATTAAAAACTTAGATCTTCTTATTTTTGTGTTATCAATTACTGCACCCCCTGAACAATCCAATCCATCATTAGAATAATCTAGTCAAGTATTTTCCACTCGAATTTAAACATCTAATTTAGACCAATTTAAATATTTTGAAGACAGTGTAGTAGATATGATCTCTGGAGGCCTGCTAAGAATGTTACTCCAAATTTGTTGATTGGACGAAGTTCATAATGATACAATAAGAATAATTTTATATATAACAGGAACTAAATGACAGGCTAAGGGTAAATGATCAAAACTAGATTATATACACGATCCTCTATCTCAACCTATACATAAATATAACAGTATTTATATATACATAGGAAGGTAAGCAAAGAAGTCACTTTCCTAGCACAACCTTACGAACCTTGAACTTGCAGACATCTCTACGACCATGACCAAGGGCGGATCCAGGATTTTTGTCTGGGTGGGGGGGCATAACGGGCTTACGGGCAAAAAAAAATCAACAATAACTTAGAAATAAACTTGTAGTATTTATAGAAAGGTTTATTAAAATATCAAAACAATAATTTCACTCGTGTTCTTTCTGTTATTTTATTCATATATTCTAACAACTATGGTCATGTGATTTGCCTATAAGTACATACCGTAATGGATTCTCCACAGTACACAAAAAACCTACTGGGGGGCATGTGCCCCCATGCCCCCCCTCTAACTCCTCCCTCGACCATGACGATGCTTCGATTTGCACGATCTCGTTCGCATGCTTATTAATAACACATGCAATCTTCATTAATAATCATTACGATATTAATACATAATAATTAGTAACATATTTTAACTTTGTAACGATTCAATATAAACGAATCCTTCTCTACCGCATATCGCAAGAACTATTAAGTGAAAGTTTCCTCACTTCTTCCATTCGTACACAAACTCTCCAAAGTGTTGGTAAATTACTTCATTCACGAAGAGGTAAAGGTCGTTATCTATGAGCACGTAATGTTCCATGAACGATGTTCCGCGTTGCAGATGTATATTATTACGCGTCAGACAGTGTCCGGTAAATTCATATACGTACGATTGAAGCACAGTGTTGTCCCCAATATTGAAGCTACATCTTATCTACTATTACATACTAATACATTAATTACTAATTATAGTAATTAATACATAACATAGAGATATAAGATGTATCCCCGCATCATGATCTCAGTACTAGAATAGTTCTCATCACAATTAAATGTCTAATGATTGACTATAATTACTAATCAGCAAATCATTTCCTATGATCACTATAGTAACCACCTTAAAGTTATATTGGCTAGGAACACTGCACTCGACCGGAAGAGCCACACCCACCGCTTCCGTGATCTCCCAATGAATAATACATCGATACTGTCGCGACTCCAAGTGATCGATTATATAAGTATGTAAGGTAGTGGCGGAGTACAAACCTTGCATCTTTATTGCCCAATTGTTGCATTGTTAGAAAATTACATTGGAAAATCAATGGCTAATCGAGAAAAAAATATTTCAGCTATTTTTTAAATTGATATCTTCTTGAGAACCAATCAACGAATGGGAAAAATTCTTTAAGTGAAGAAGTTTTAAAAGTTTTTTACGATAAACTTAAAACATTTTCCTTAAAATTCCTGCAACCTATGGACACCTAGGAGCTGTAATGTTTCTAATCCACCTGTTGCGTAAGGAGGAGATTTGGCCACGCTCAACAGTCAGACTTTTCCGCCAACCACCTTCCACTTTATAGAGCCTTGGTGAGACTCAGGAGGGTCTCTGGTTCATACAGAGTTATGGGAGGTTTCGAGACCTTACGTTAGAAGGAGAGAGACCCAGAACCTTAAAAAACTACCCTACAAAGTAACAATTTATTTCAAAAAGGTAATTTTTTAATAGTCGTGTTACTTGACGTATGTGATTAAAAAAAGTTCAATGTTCAAAAAAAAAAAAGTTGCCAGCACGTTATCGAAATGGTACTCCATGGTCACTGTCTTTCATCATTAAGACTAATTTTTTATGTACATATAAATGTTTTGCTTAGATAGGTGTAAAATGACTTACATATTAAAAAATAGCCATAAATGTTCTTTTCATATCTTTGAACAAAATTTGATATTTGAAGAGTAATCGCGATTAAACAGATTTTTTTATCTGATTGGATAAATGAACAAACACCCTATACAGTCAATGTACTAATGTATTCCTATATCCTCCCATTCACGCTTCACCAGCTATCTTGTGTAGTCCTAGAAAGTAGTATTACATATAAGACCGGGAATCCTTGGAGTATAGAGATTACGCGCTACACAGTAAAGTATTGTAATGTCGTCAATTGACTCTCGGTAAATATTTATCAGTAACGGCCAAGGTTAGGCGCCAACGCAAACATCCTCCTTATTGACGCGTTAATTATTTATACAAAGGTGACGGGATGGCTATCCAAGATGGACGGCAGAATAATGGATTAAGGTCCCCTCAAGTTCACGTCTTCTTCTTCAAGGCGCTTATAAGATTTTTCTCGGAGGATAAAACTGATTAAAGGATATTCAGATTAAACAATTTATCGGGTTAACTGTGCGGTAAGAGGAAAAGTGGTGTTAATATACAGAGGTGTACCTAAGAGGCGCCGAATTAAGTCTAAATCGTTGTCCTCTACGCAATCCTGAGAGAATTAGAGGCGGAAGCAGGACACTCGCAGAAATTAAGATATGTTTATTTTCAGAACGATCATAAAGGTTTTTGTTCCTTCTTTTTTCTAATTGCACATTAATTCAGTCAATTAAAGGATTTAATATATTATTCAATTTATATTTATTCTCATAATAAAAAAATAATCGGAAGTGTGAAAATACTTTTTGCCAGAGGATTTTATTATTTATTTAATTTTTCCCCATTAATCTAAAAAGTTAATTATAGTACACATATAGAATTGTTTTAGTTTTAAATATACTTTTTATTAATGTGAAGTTCAGTGGATTATTATTTCCCTTCTGACTGATAGCTTTATAAAAACTGGGTGTGCAAATACTTTTTGCCACCACTGTAACTAGGCCGGGTAACAGATGTAGACTGATGAGAGGAGTCCAGAGGACCCGTCATGTCAGGACCCGTGTCCGGGGGCCAGTGTTTTGACTCAGCCTCTTGAAACTAGTTGGCTAAACATGCTTTAAGAATTCAGACGACTTATTTGTTATCTCAATTGCATCCAATATTATCGTGCGTTGAGCCTTATTTAGAGTAAATAAATAGAATATATCAATCAAGACACGTTCATAGCTATGAAATATCACCTTTTTTTTACAAAATTTAAAATTACAAAAAATCTAAGCCCCATGGACAACTTTGATGATCATATTCGGAATTACCATAGCAAAATACATATGAGACAGCCACATTTACCCATTTAACAAAAATACTATTGACCAGAGCAATCGCCAGATTAGTGAATAATGGATAAATGATGTTGCTGGTAAATTAGGGTGGTACCCCTGTCCACCTAAAGGTGGACCAACCATTATTTTACAAATTATTTTGGTATAACTGTTCATTTAATTGTATCAATTAAACACAGCTGGTACTTAATGTTTTAATAGAGCAGCATCGATATTTTTCTCGAAATTATTCAATTTAGTACTCGTTTCGCACTCCCCTTGGTAGCCTATTATTATCATCTAGTATTATCTTTAGGTATTGAGAAGAATGCACTAAATGAAATAATGAAACATTTTTTTCAATAGATAAAAAAATTATATTATACTTAATAAAGAAAAATGACTCATTCACATTATTAAAATAACAGTCCTAAAATCGGAATATTGGAATTAAGATGTAGCTTGTTTTTATTTTGCAATTCCATGCTTTCCACTCTGCCCATTTAAATTTAAAAAACAGTTTTATATTTTGTGAATCGGGCTAAAGAAATAATGAACAGTGGCTTTGTGGTTTGGCAATATTCATTTCATATATTTATTAAAAAGTATTGATAATTAAACTGATTCAGAAGAACGTAGAAAAAACAAAACAAAAATCAGTTTCCCGATCCGTTGCTAGACAACGCCAATAAAATTTTACATTATTCATAGCATTTATATATAATTCGAGAGATAGTATTTAATATTAAGTAGTGAAGATGAAACGACAGAGTAAGAACGTGAAGTCAATTGCTTTCAATTAACCAATAAAAGTGACCCCTTAATATTGTTTCAGTTCGCTGTAGGTTGAATATATTCTTCACGTATTAGTAAATATATTTTATTTCTCAAGCAAGATTACCTATTATGAAAATAATTTAAACAGATGTAATAATAAACATGAGTTTTGTTAAACTAATTAAATTTACAATAGTACATAATAAATTAATATTAATTTACATAAACTGATTGAATTAATATAATCAATGTGATGATTATAAGTCCCAGAAGTTGGTCTTAAGTCTTAGTACTTCAAGTTAAATGCGTATTACCCGCGACCTAGAAAAACCCCCACCCTTCGACTTCAGTCCTACAAATGGAAGACCCAAGACGACTTTCTACTCAGGCGCCTAGGCCATCTGGGATTAAGGGACAGGAGAGAAGGTATATTCCGACAGGGACCTTTGAACGGTAGTTAAGGAATGTAACCAGGCCCTCTAAATATAACCAGATACTTAGGAATATTACCAAGTCACTAGAATATAATCCTTATAACCAGATCTTTAAATCAATATGAATAGGTAAGATGAAGAATCAATAGAAATTGACCGTAAGGAATAGCACAATAATTTATGGAACAGAAAATTCTTAAGAAGTTACTTTATATGCTAAAAAAAGCGTGCTTTTTCTCCTCCTTCTTTCGCTCCTTTAATATAGATTAACAGTTTTATAACAGTATTTTAGGTAATATGTTTCGGAACAACTATCGCTGTATACCATAATATTGACAAATATATTACATAATATTAAATCTTTTAATTGACTGAATTAATGTGCAATTAAAAAAAAGAAGGAACAAAAACCTTTATGATCGTTCTGAAAATAAACATATCTTAATTTCTGCGAGTGTCCTGCTTCCGCCTCTAATTCTCTCAGGATTGCGCAGAGGGCAACGATTTAGGCTTTATTCGGGCGCCTCTTAGGTACACCTCTGTATATTAACACCACTTTTCCTCTTACCGCACAGTTAACCCGATCTATTGTTTAATCTGAATATCCTTTAATCAGTTTTATCCTCCCAGAAAAATCTTATAAGCGCCTTGAAGAAGAAGAAGACGTGATCTTGAGGGCACCTTAATCCATTATTCTGCCGTCCATCTTGGATTGTAGGTCTTCTTCAGGCCTAATAGTGGGTGCGGTAACTTGTCACAATACTAAAACTGTCAAAATGAACTGTCGAACTCTTGTGACATGTCACCGCACCCACTATTTTCCCTGAAGAATGTAGGCAACGTAGACAGCCTAGGCCGATACGTTGGGAACAGGAATAAAAAATGAAATATTCTTACATAAAAAAAAGTGAAACGTTTCTAATCCGCAATGAGCAAATGAAGCATTCTCGAATACAAGGATATTATTTATATAGTCAGTCTATTAATATCGAGAAAAATCGAGATTGAGGGAGTCTTGTTTACGCTGGCAAGCAAGCGATAACATATCAGTTCTGCAAGCAAAGTGTTTATTCGGTCAATGACTGAGATATTTATACAATTTTTAAAAAATAGTTGACTTATTCAAATCTAGCCCGTTTTTTAACAATTAATAAAAATAAAAAAAAAGAAGGTTTGTTGGAAGGTATACATTTCTGATAAGAGACAAAAGATCGATTTATATTTGACATCCTAGATTGAGACAGCTGTTCTATTTTTTGGTGTCTTTTCCGCAGGTTGTCGCTTCGAATCGGGTTACAATAAGTATAAACTGTTTATTCGTTTCATTTTTAATCTATATTATTTTATAAAAATACAAGTTATCGTGAGCTATAGTATGCAAAAGATAATGTATTTATGAGTAATGAATAGATTACGGTAATCATTTCATCAAGAAATAAAAGTTTCAACTAACATTCCGAAGTATAGATGATACATGTTTGTTGAAACGTTCATTTCCACAGGAAATGATTAACGAAGTATACACGCTTTCTATACTAAAGCTCATCAAAACTTGTATTTTTGTAAAATATTAAAAGGGAAACGAATGAAAAGTTAAACTTCTGACTCAACTCGAAGCGACAACCTACGGAATAATTACCTTTTTTTTTTTTTTTTTTTATAATCATAAGGTTTATCATCATTGTATAGATTGAAGTACGTTGCCGCATGGCGAGCCTATCTCACTGTCGTGACAGTACTATCACATAGGAGAACTGTCACGTATAAACTGTAATATTAGAATCGCTAAAGCTCAGTGTAATCATGCTAAAGTTCTAATGACTATATTTTTTATTAATAGCTACACCTGCTAATAGGTCATGATTTAGCGGTAGTTAACTTGATTGCTTAAAATGATGGGTTATTAATGAGATTGGCTATTGGTTATATTGGAATCCTGTTATTAAAGCAATTACACGTTCAAAAGCAGTGGTGGCTGAGGCGTCACCTTAGCAACCTCAATTCTGATGCGGTGCTTCTTTGAGTTTTATTTCTTAGCGTACGTTGGTTCGAATAGGTTGATAACCTGTTGGAATAACCTGTCTGTATTCCTTGTTAGGAATAGGAAAGAATGAGAGGGAATTCGACCTTGGACCCCTTCCAGATAAACACGAAAATACAATTACGTAACCAAAGAGATATAACGGAGGCTGGTCCGGAAATCCATAAGGCAGCGAAATCTTATAAATACCTACCGCTAATATCGATTGTGTCATTTTTTTGTGTCAGTTATTTTCAACTAAAGAATAACTTAGAAATAAACAGCTGATATCCAGCACACCACAAAGAGCCTAATTAAAAAAACAGATGAAGTAAAGCTCTATCGCTGTATGATTTTATGTTTAATGGGAAACAAAGCTCCCAATTAAATATAAAAGACTCGTATACATGACAATTATTAGACCCATTTAAACTTTGGACGAAGTAGTGCTTTGAGGCTCCAATAAGCCATTAATTATTAACGAAATAATTTGATTTTCATCTTAATAAAGTACTGCTTCAATAAAATTACCTTTATTGTTTTATAATATTGGTTCAATAATTATTCAGAATTGAATAAACAGTGAAGAACAAAAAGTAAAATGTTATATTTTAATACTTCTGTCATACTTCAAAAGAAAAAAAGAATTTCGCAACCTATAAGTATTATTAAAAGTAGTTCTTCGAAAAATATTGATATATTTAGTAATTCCGCCAAATGAAATGCACATATAATCACACCTAGAGACATATGGATCCCTTATATTGGGATATCATATACATAGACTTATATACATCCCTTAGGTACGTGAGATAATTCCCGTCTCTTAGATCTACTAAACCTTGATAACCGTCGAGTAGCGCGATTACTGTATATCCTACGCCGTGTCTCCATCTAACTTATTATGTATTAATAGCACATTTGTAACACCTGGTGGCTATAAATGAGAATGTGTACAGCCAATTCTATTGTACGAGGGCATAAATAAATATGTTATATTTTATATTATTATAAATAAAAGACGAATATTATATAACTGCAAAATCCATTATTTAGATTTGATTTTTTTTAAATGAAAATAGTTGACCTTGATGAAATATGTGGATGAATATGGTTCGGTTAGAGGTCAATAAATTTCTCTGAATATCAAGAAATATTTATTCAGTAGCCAACGTTTCGACGGCACCGCTCCCCCCCCCCCCGCGACAGCCCTGATGAAGACCTGCAAAGTGGGTCGAAACGTTGGCTACTGAATAAATATTTTTTGATATTATGAGAAATTTATTGCCCTCTACCCGGACAATTTTCTTCCACGTTATTTAGATTATTTCGGATGTATTAAAACTTTCTAATAAAAGAATCAACTCAGCTTTAAGTTCAATAGTACATATAACAGTAGCTAATAATATAAGTAAAATTAGGGGGAAAATAGTAAGAATGTAAAAAAAAAATAATTAAATAAACCTTGATTTAATAAAAACGTGCTTACTTATCTTAGGAGTGGAGCGTTTAAGGGAACATTTATTATAATTTCTAATTTCTTTTTTTATCAATAATTATTTCAGAAGTAATTCTTGTCTCCAAAATACGTTTCAGTTTGTTTAAAAATGATAACAAAGTATTAATTGTGAGGACATTAATTGACCAATAATCGATACATTTTGAATCCATTGATCGAATTGTTTCAAGTGTTTTATCTTTTGTTTTACAAGTTAAATTCTAAACGAAAAAGGCATACGCGATCATGGCATCATCAGATAACTAATATATAAAGTTAAATAATAATAATAAAAAAAGGCGAAGTGAACCCGAAAGCTCGATGCCGATACCATCAATCGCTGTTGACAAACTTCTGTCAAAAATCGTCTATCTCCCCACCTACGCCTCAAGTACCAGTCGGGTCGACAGTTATTAACTTTTCAGGAATTTTACATTACCAAGTCCAACATTACTTGCCCATCTTAATCTTCGCGATCACTTCATTTATTTTAAATGAGCGCATGCCGTTTGGCGGTGCCAAAGGACATAATTTCTTCATTTTCGGACCAAGTATTCCAGCCATCGATGTCTATAACACGTTTGTCAACCTTTAAAGTTTTTATTTATATAAGCTTTAATTTTTCTGTTTTTCTATTTAATATAATATGTAAAAGGCACTGATTTATTAGTGTTTTATTAATTATAAGTACTAAGTACACAGCATATTCAAATTTAAATCTGGCCCATTCAGGAACAATTTATCCTTTTCTTAATTATAGTATATTTTAAAATAAAATTATTTATCAATAATAAAATAAAATGTATCATTCCAGGAACTGACGAGTAGGTTGGTGTTCGCCGTAGCGGCGGCAGCTTTCGGATCAGCTTTTCAACATGGCTACAACACAGGTGTAGTCAACGCTCCACAAGACGTAAGTTTTAGTTAATCTATTGTTATTTTAATAAATTTCACTTTTAAACAATTAATGTTATTAACTAATTAAATAATTAATGTTTTGCAGTTAATATCACAATGGATTTCTACAGTAAAAACGGAGCGAAGCGGAGAGGCACCCTCTCCGGGAACTGTAAGTCAATATTCTAATGTTGTACTGCAATGATAAATAAAAATATTAATTATTAACTATTTCTTATTAAAATTCAGTTTTTAATTTCTATTAATGCATGTTTATTATTAATAAAAAAGGAACTCATGAAATCTTCACGTTTTGGACTTTATAATTAAGAACTTTTTGTTCCATAATGAAAAAATTATGAAGCCCATCAATATATATAAGAAAAGAAAAATTTAAAAATTTAAATTCGAATTTGGCGATTAAGTCACCTTCCTGCACTAACATTATCACAGAAACAGTACAGTCTCTACGTGTACTGAACCCAATACCCTTCATGGGTAGTAATTTTGTGAATTAATTAAATCATAATAGGTTGAAGATAATAACACCGTCAGATTAATAAAAGAAAAGGAATCCTGAGTCTAAGAGATAATGTATTATGAATGTTTGAATAGGAATCGATAATTATCGGTTTTTTCAAATGATTTAGTTTTATTTAAATAATTTAGTAATTACTAAGCAATAGTAAATTAACATCTTGATAACAGAAATTCTCAATAAAATATGACAAGAAATATCTTTACCAATATTTCTTTTAATATTTATTATTAAAAACAATATATTCCCGAGACAATAAATATTTTTAGGCAAAGTTATAATAGTGATTTTATAACCCTTTCATTGACAACTGAAAGTATCTTATTGCTATATTTTTATTTTGAAATGCAATTCTCTTACAGCCATTGCATAAATTATATTTATATGATATAATAATAAAAATTAAATTTTAAAATTGTGTATCACTACTACTATAGGGTGTTAGGTTGAGTATATGCTAAGGACTCTTGTGTTTCTTAGCGAACGGTTATTCACAGAAGGGATTCGGCTAATATATAATATAATATAATTAAAAAACAAGTGATCCACCATTGTAAAAAAGGTGCCTCACGATAATTATGAGACAGCACAAAATTCTGGGAAAACTTCCTGTTGAAAATTCTGGGGAAGATTTCCTAAAGAGACTTGTAGCCATTGACCAAACTGAAGCCAGAAAAATATGCAAATTCTATATAAAACACTAATGTTTATGGGGTTGGTAATTGTCTGTACTTACTTTTAGTATACAAATAGGATGAAATGGTTTTTAAGATGGATTTAAAATAATAATTTTAACCAATCTGGACTATAGTAAAGAATTTTAAAAGAATTACAGTCCATAAAAATAAATTAAAGTTCTTACTAATTTAATTTTCACAAGCAAGTAAAACATTTTAACACTTAATGATATTTCTTAAAATTATTTCTGTATTTAATATTTAAGAAGGTATAATCTATAAAACTACAAAATCCTTATGCTCTTAGGTAACAATGATATGGTCGATAGCAGTTTCCATATTCTGCATAGGAGGAATGATAGGCGGTTGTTCCGTTGGAATAGTGGCTGACAAGTTCGGAAGGAAAGGGGCTCTGTTGTATAATAACATTTTAGTCATCATAGCCGCATTATGCATGGGTAAGTATTTGTCATAGTATTTTTTTTTTGTTTTACAATAATATATCACACCAAAACGCTTAATATAGTTTATACTGCAGATTTGATCCAGATGTGACATATTTGACTATATCTACAGCCCTGATTAATAAGTGGTTTAGTCAAATTTTCTCAAAAATTGGTTAATTGTATAGAGTGATGGGGAATCATGTCATTCTTGTAGTCCTTGATTTGAAATGTAGTTATAATAAAAGCAATAGCTCAATTTCAAGCCAATACCTGACTGACTTAGTCACTTAAATACTCAGGAATGGCACTGATGCTTCCATCGGTATAAGAAACTCATACTGGAGAAAATTTGACTTAACCACTTATTCACCGGGGCAGCAAATATATACCTAACTCTAAACTTAGAGGCGATCTGTGGTCTAGTCGTCAGCATAACAAACTACTAAGCCCAGGTACTAAGTTCGTAGCCCGGCAGGTGGCCCTAGGATTTTTTAAGGGGAGTAATAAATCCTTGGGAGCGGAGTGGCTCAGTGGTTGAGCACTGAGTTGCCATGCCGGAAATCCTGGTTCAAATCCCGCTGCGGGCAGTTACTTTTATTTAGTCTGTTTGCAGCCGGAGATGGATCATATAGGATCTAGGACCCTCCTGGGGCTCACCCAGACTCTATAGAATATTATAAAAATAGGGTACCCATAATAAGGGGGAAAAACCTGGCGGTTGAGCGTGACCTAGGACAAGTCACCTCCTTGCAGAACCGTTGTCCATGAAACAGTACAGTCTCAACCATGTATTGAACCCCCCAGACTCGTTCACGGGTCGTAGTGGTACAGGTTTTAATAAATGCTTAGTTATGCTGTCCTTCGAAGGGGTGTTAAACGGGGAACTCCAGCCTGTATGATGTTAGGTACTCGTTAAAATCCCTATCCTAATTAAACCTGGAGAAGCGAAATTTAGAGCTCCCAATGTACCATCGTCCAATTAGCCATAGCACCATAAAGTGCTGTTAAATGAACAAACAAACAACTCTAAACTTGGCAATGTGCCTGGCACAGGACATGGTTCTTTTATTATGTCCTGAACTTTTTTAACATGATGAAAAAGTTCTATTATTCAAATTTTACGTTGGTTAAAGATATTTCTCGTTTAAATAATAATTTAAAAAAAATTATTATTGTTGTTTTCAAAAAAATATTTTTATAAGTCATAAAAAGGTTCAGCCTATTTTAGGGCTAAGCTTAAAAGTTTGTTTATACCATTAAGCGATATAATATAAACTTTAAACACAAAGTAAAAAAACTTTTCTGTAATGTTTAATTGTAAAGCTAAACTACTTCTGTTCCGAGCAGCCATATGGAATCAAGTTTGTCAATATTGAATTTTATTGAACTATTATCATCTGTGTATTTTAAAAAAATATCGTAATCCAATAAAAGAGTGAAAATAATTTGTTACTATTTTGATTAAGTAATGCAATAAATTGAATTTTTTCGATCTATTAGATACATATTGATTTAAGAACTTTTTAACAGTTTCAAACTTTACCTATCTTGATTCACAATTAAACGAGTATCATAATGAACACAAAGAAATAAGAACTAAATTAATGTCTCCCAATATAAATTATTATTCCATAGTAAACGTTCTGAAAAGTAGGCTATTGAGCCAGGTTACAAAGTTAATGCTATAACAAATAAGTATTTGACTAGTTTCTACATATGAGACCTGAGATAACAACTTTTGCAAAGGCATCTGCAGAATGAATAGACAGCTTTGAAAGGAAAATCCTTAGATGGATGTCAGGACCTAAACGGGAAGGAGATTCCTGCCTAAGACCAAACAAGGAAATTTACTCAATACATGGCATTCTACGATCCTGTTTGCTCAAGTTCAACATATAAAATGTTAAGTGTGTGTCCAGAGAATGGATGACAGGAAGAAGAGTGCAAGGACCTTCTGGGAAGCCAGGAGAAATGAGGTCTAGGGCCAGGCTGAAGATGGGATACATAAGGTCCACTGTCAACAAGGATTACAAAGGACAGGCAATTGTGCAGGCCAAGGACTACTATAAGAGTCAAAAATAATGAATGAAGTAAATCTTATTCAGTTTAATGTTCTACTTCAGTATAATTTATATGAATTCCTTAACACATCATTTATTCCTGTCTTTTTTTTAAATAACAAACATGTATCATTAATATTGTTAAATATCTATTAAAAATAATGTTGTCTAATCAGCCCTATACAATTATTATTATTATGATATTATTGAGCAGCTGTTCATTGAGGATATGATCCCTGATGCTTATAATCAAAATAAACCTAGTGAGGGATATTAACGGCTGTATGCATCATTATGAATTTCTAATAATTTTTTTTTAATGATCTTTGTAGCATGAAGCATTAGAAATTACACTGTTAGTGGGAGCGAGGGAAATACACTTATCACACATTGAAAAGAATATCAAAACAATTTTCTTATTAGGCTTTACTATTTTTATATGAACAATAAAAACAAGACTTGTATAAATTCTTTTTCAGGTTTTTCCAAATTGATTTCATCCTATGAGCTTTTAATACTTGGAAGATTTTTTATTGGAGTCAATGCTGGGTTAAATGCTGGTCTCGCACCAGTATATTTGACAGAAATATCACCAGTGAGCCTTCGTGGTGCAGTAAGTTGGTGTTAATTAATCAAACTGCTGTCTATATTTAATATTGTACATACATAAACGCATATGCATATATTTTATAAGTATGATTTAATTTGTGGAGGGAGAGAGGGATAAATGATTGGACTCAATACCAAAGGTTTCAATTGGATAAAGTTAAAACCTTAATTTGTTAGTCAAAATTTTTATGTGTGCTCAGACATTTTTTAAGAGAAGTGTGCTAAGCTTACTATTTAAATAAAATTTATCCAACTAAAAATTATCTAGCTCTAACCGTTTATAATTATTATTATTCTTATAGTGCAAAGTTTCATTTTAAAAAACTATCACTTTATCTGAATGAATCCTATTTATTTTTGCAACCATTTGATCTAATATTAAGTCTAATTATTTATATATCAAATCAAAGATTTGAATTTGATATCAATACTCAATATTAATAATATCCTACTTACAATTGAAGACTACAAGACAAGGGAACTCTTTCCGAAATATTCAATACGGCAGTTAAACTCGAAATCTATCAGTATCATTATCATCATTATTTTTGTTAAAGTCAATGCATATTGCTGGTCCGGTCAATTGAACAACGAAGACAATGTTTAAGGGGTTGAAACCCAACTCAGGGAAGCCACCTTGCCACGTTCTTCTCCAGTACTTTTCGGAGACTAGCTTTTCTCATTTGAGGAGATACGTCTTCAGAGCCAGTTTATGCTGTTTGAACTCATTTCATCCTGTTTTGACCACACTATTTTGTTCACCATCAAAAACCTATACTGCTTTTCCCCTGTGGTCTTCAATTGTTCATTGAATTACTTAGTATTGCTGAAATATTCAATAAGCTTGAAATCATCTCCATTTAAATTCAATATTTATACTTCGCATCAAGTTTTTTCTATAGTGAAAGAAATAACTGTTGCAGTTGGGAACGGTATACCAACTAGTGATTACCATCAGCATCGCACTATCGCAAATCCTTGGCCTAGCTGCTGTTCTGGGAAGTGAGTCGTTGTGGCCAGTTCTATTAGCCTTCACTGTGGTCCCAGCTGTGCTCCAGCTCGCCACCCTCCCTATGTGTCCCGAGTCGCCCAAACATGTTCTTCAAAGTACGGGGAATGAACTCAAGGCTAAGCAAGGTAACTATCTAATTAAACAAAATAAAATAGTTTCACCTATTTTTGCGTGTTTTCTTGACTGCACCCCCAACTATCAACATCCTATTATTGTAACTATCTAATGTTTATGATAATTAAATTTTAATAAAAATTAGTTTTTTTATCTAATTCACTCATAATTGATAGGTAAGGATACCATAGCTCTTCTATCATATTAAATAAATAAATTATACTATAAATAAAAAATATAAATTATACTATAAATAAAAAATATAAATTATACTAGATTGTAAGATTTTAAAAAATAATAATGTTATGTTGTTAGTTCTGACTTGGCTAAGAGGAGACCTGGATGTTCATGAAGAGATAGAAGCGATGAAAAGCGAAGGAAGTGAAAAGATTTCCTTGCGCCAAATCCTGAGCGATCCGTGCTTGAGGGCTCCTCTTTTCATCTCGGTGGCTCTCATGCTCGCTCAGCAGTTTTCTGGAATCAATGCTGTAAGTGTATTACAGATAATAACATAACAGAAAACAACTAAAACGATTCTCAACTTAATACCTGTATCACATTTTACTCATATTTTAAAATAATTTATGTTTCCTTTAAATGATCCTTTCTGTTTAAACTTCTTAACTCTGTAGTAATAAGTTCAAATCTTTTATGGCAAAACATTTTAAAAAATAATATTTTTATTTGAGTAGATCAGACCCTAACCACAAGAAACTTTTATTTCACTAAATTTATTAATTAATAATTAACAAGAAAAATGCCCTACTAACTGAGATAGACCAGCGTATAACAAGTGCAAATAGAGCATGCTTCGCTCTTTCAAGAGTATTGAAATCCCGAAGCATCTCTAGAAATTTAAAATTAAGGGTGTATAATGCTGTAATAAAGCCGATTCTGATATACGGCTGTGAAACGTGGGCTCTCACCAGCACCCTAGAAAGCAAAATCGAGAGATGCGAAAGAAAAATACTTCGCACGATAACAGGAGCGGTATGGGATGAGACTCTTAACTCATGGAGGAGAAGGACCAATAAAGAATTGCACACGGAAACTGGTCAGGCGATATCTCAGGATATGAGAGCAAGAAGGCTAAGATGGGCGGGGCATGTAGCTCGAAGTGATCCGTCAGGACGCCTCTACACAACTATGAATGCCGGAATAGTTGGCAAGAGACCACGTGGGAGGCCAAAGACCAGATGGATTGACAGGGTCAACAAAGATGCTGCGGAGCTACATGTAGCAGACTGGAAATCAGCGGCCCAGGATAGACAGAGGTGGAGAAGGCTGGTAAAGGCGGCGAAAGATCTACAAGGTCTGTAGAGCCAACCGAAAAAAAAAAAAAAAAAAAAAAAAAAAAAAAGAATTAACAAGAAAAAAAAGTTCTCTTACCTTTAATGAGTTTCATCAAAATCTTCCTTCCTTAATTTATTGGCCAGTTTGATATCTTGGAATAAAATTCAACAGTTCATCTCAGATCCAATAAATTAATTATATCAGTTACTTATTTTAATGTTTAGCTGCATAAATTATCTCAAAACCATTCTGTTATCTCTCAAAAATTAGTTAATCACAATTGATGAAAACTCATTAGAAAGTAAGTTAAAAAAATAAAGATAACAACTGAAATACTGGTGACATATCTGAAGTATTCAAGACAACTAGGGATCTAAGGAATGGGAAGAGGCCTTTAATCAGCTTGGAAAATTTTAATAAATTCAGGGTTGATTGAAGTAACCAGCACAATTCTAATAAAACACAATGATAAGCAAAAGATATAGGTTTGGTCAGAAGATCAAAGAAGGATTTATTTCTATACTCAATGTTGGAATGTACCTGGATCAGATTAATAGTTTGACACCTTTGAGTATCTTTCATGAGTCATTACCAATAAATAAATTAGCCAAGAAGACATATAAAATTAGGCCAATGATTAATATTAATTTTGTATAGCAAAAATATTTAGGAGTCATTCATTATTGGTCAAAGCCCCACAAAACAAAAATCTTATCAGGACTTTTTTAACATTTGTCTGAAAACATATAATCAAACATAGCTTCTGCCTGCTAAGTGCTAACGATTAATTGCTCTTCAAAAGAAAAGAATGAGAAAAAAGCTTGGAGCTGGTGATCAATGCAAGAGTTAATAAACAAGGTAAATAAGATTGAGCATATAAATAAACAGCTTATAAAATTTTTTAGGTTAATACAAGCTAGGGATGTGGCCAGGATTGAGGACAAGATTTCTTTAAATGACCTCTTCGTGTGAGTGGGAGAAAGAGACGTGGATGACTACAAGTAACGTGGCAGAGGAAATCAAGATGTATGCAGGTGGCATTATTACATCATGAGTTCGAAACTAGACAAATAACAGGGGGAGCACAACTTTGATGTGGCCAAATCCCATACTAAGTTTTAGAGCCTATAACTTAAATTAATGGCAATTTTACTTTTAAAAAATTGTGAATTATACACCAAAATGTTAACAATGCACTGATTTTGGTAGTAAATATTCAAAGTTCATTGTGGGTAAGCTTGACATAATGGTATTAAAAAAACCTTCAGAAGCCAGAACATGTAGAACAAATGCCAGACGCTAGGATGCCTAGATGGCTGCTGCATGGAAAAATTGGAGGAAAACGATGCAGAGGAAGACCAAGAATAAGATGGTTGGATAATGTCGAAGAGGACATCAAGTTTCTCGGAGTAAGAAGATGGAGGGGGCGAGCAATGAGTGGGTTAAGGTCCTTGACTAGGCCGAGGTCCTCGTTGGACCGTAGCACCCGCCACCAGTAAGCTTGGCATAAATTACAATTGAATACAACTTTTAACAAACTTAGAAAATATTAAAGAATGTCAATACAAATGTTTAATGAAAAAATGTTGGAGAAATATATTAAATGTTCACTAAATTCTTTGAAATAGTAGTTATTTGGTTGTTATTTCTGAATAGAGTTCGAGATTAATATATTTTTTTTTTATCTTTTGTAAAACTTTTTCTAAATCAAATCATTTTTTATTTAATTCTCAAGTTTTTATGAGGTTGTGAGAAGGATATCTTAAATCTTGTTGCATATTTAAGTCTTTACATACCAGAATATCCATAGTGTCTAAAGAATATTTCAATAATAAACCCAACCCATTTCTGAAAATTAGTTTATTTGAAACTGATATTTATTCCTTATATACAAAATTATTTCACTTAATATTGGATTATTTTCAGGCCATGTACTATTCAACAAATATCTTCAAATCTGCTCAATTGTCAGAGACTTCAGCACAATACGCAACTCTAAGCATGGGAGCAGTGAATGTAGCGATGACTGTGGTGTCTTTAGTACTCGTAGAGAAGGCAGGAAGAAAGACGTTGCTATTGGTCGGTTTTATTGGCATGCTACTGTCAACACTTCTTCTCGTGTTTTGTCTTTTGAACACGGTTAGTATAAATTTTTTTATAATTATTTGGTTTTTTTTTCACCAACATTAATGCTTTGAATCGCTGATACTCAAGAACTATTATAAAAAAATGTTTAAGGAATTTATATTCTTAAATAAGTTTAATGAACTGACTCTAAATAATTTTTCTAAATACAAATTGAATATGTTTATACGACAAATCTAAATGGTTTTAGGGCATGTGTATTTTTTAGACCAATTCGTCTACACTTCAAAAATATGTATTTTAATCAAGCTTAAATAGGTCATGCAAGAAAAATACAAAACATTTCTATCTCTATATTAACTTTGAGATAGTTATAACATAGATAATCTAATTAGGAATAATTTTAAATAAATAATAGTGTTAAGAATAATGTTAACCACAACAGATTAAAATTTTCAAATAAAGCAATTGCTGCTATACCAATACCTAACATAGTAACAATACTTGTAAACTTTAGATAAATTCATTTTCATATTATTAAACATGTATAAAACCTTAAAATTAATTATTTTTTCAATTTTACAGCAAGTAGCATTTGTTTCCTACCTCTCGATAGTAGCAGTCCTGCTTTTTGTACTTTTCTTTTCAATTGGACCTGGCTCTATTCCTTGGTTTATCGTAACCGAGTTGTTCACTCAAGCCGCACGCCCAGTTGCAACATCAGTTGCTGTGACAGTCAACTGGTCTGCTAATTTTATTGTTGGCATCGGATTTTTACCACTTGAGGTGAGTGTAGTTAGAAAATTAAAAAAGAATATATTATTATCATACGATCTATTGAAGCTTACTACCATACAGCAAGAATAAAGCATAAGAGTAATTTCTAAACCTATACATCAGAAATATACTGTTCAAATAGCATTATTCAATATTTTTTAAATGATTAATGTTTAAAAAATGTAAAATTGTTACTTAAAAAATGTTATTTATGACAATGTATCTCTGACAATAAAATAGACATTCTGTATCATTATAATTCAATAATGATAAGTATAATGAGGTAGTTAAACCTTTGAAAGAAACGAAACCTTTGATTTAAGCAGAGTAAAATCATAACTTTTTTTTTGTAATGAGAATCAAATAAAAAAATATAAAGATTGATCACAGATAAATATGGTAGAATTATCAATATTATAAGATAACTACTTTTAGCCTTTAGACAACCCTAATTTCAGAAAATTTGTTAATCTTAAATAATACAGTGTGTTAGCATAAATAATTTCAAAGAATTAGACTTTATTGAAATAATTAAATAACAGAGTAAAATATTGATTCTCAAATCTGTATTCCTTATATACATATAAGAGTGCGTGAGAGATGGATTGGATATCCTACTTTTTTACTTTTGATGGCTATATCACAAATCATTTACTTACATTTTATTTTATTTTAAATCATATTCCTTCAGAAAATGAATTAATGCAGTATTCTTATATTTTCTTAGAATTGACATAGTAATTGAATAATTTCTTAATGTTGCAATGTTTCTTTATCTTCTTTTTTAGCAACTCATTGGGAGCTATGTTTTCCTGATATTTGCCGTTCTACAGCTTGTATTTATCATTTTCATATTTAAAAAAGTCCCTGAAACAAAAAATAAAACTACAGAAGAAATTGCAATAATGTTCAGATCAGCTAATTACCAAGAATAATTTAACAAAGGAGCCATCTTTCTAAAGAGCTGATGTCTGATACAACTGGTTGAGCCAATTCATAAGTTCTACCAACTTAACAGATTTTTTCTGTGAATGTTTTTGAAATGATTGTAAATTATTTTATGAACTCCATTAATACAAAATAATTTATATTAATGTTGATTTAATTATTTACTTGAAGAATTTTTAACAAATGTAATTGTATTCATATTGTTTATGTTCAATAATTATGTCTGATACAGTAATCACTAATAAAGATCTGAAGATCAACTTATAATTATGTAATTAAATTTATTTCTTTTTTATAAATGCATAAGCTGCAGGAGAGATTCTCTGTGAATTATATGTTATTTTATTTAAAAGCTTTTATTAATTGTTAGATGTCATTATGATTTATGGATTAAAATATTTCACAAATGTTCCAATTTGAAGGTAAAAGATGTAAAATTATTTCATGCAACATCTTCATTGAATTAATATGCTTAGAATTTAATGAAATTGTTTATATTTCAAAAGATTTTCCTGTGAAAAACTATCTAGACTAATTATAAATTTAATTTTTGTAACATTTGTTTTTCTCACGTTTCTTTTCAATTTTATGGTATTTTAAAGCCATTGGATGCTTAAATGGAATCATTTGGTAATTTTATACCAAAATGAAGTGACAAAAATTAAATTAAATGAAGTATACCAATTTAATGTTTAGTATGTATATATTGTACTAAGAAGTCTGCATAGATTTGTAAGTTGATAAACAAAAAAAAATATACACAAAAATTATTTTGCAATTTCATATTTATAAAAATATTGCTAGTTTTTTTATTAGCATATCATCTTTTGTAAGTGATACTCATAAAGACAAAATGACTGAGTCTGTGAAAGTGTAAGAATATATTTTTACATTTTATAATAATTATTTTTAGACTGTTTATGTTTTTACATTTATAAGATCTCATTTTTACTGGTATAAATAAATTTTAAAACAGATTGTCGTTTTAATTATTTTTATGATGGTACCATATTATTACTTTTCTTCTTTTTTTATAGATTAATATAACTCATGAGAATTATAAATAAGGCAAGAACATTGAACACCATGAAATTTGGCGAATTGCAATAAATCTTTGAAAAAAATTAATAAAAGTGAAGATTTTATGTAATGATTCATGATAGAATACTTTGTTTTTCAACCTTAAGTTGATTAAATATTATTTTTCTTCTTGGCAACAATAACTTATAATTTGTAGTTTGGGAAATTTGTATATAAAGATCCCCCTCCTCCAAAAAAATTGTCTTTCTAAACTTCCCATCTGAATAGTAAACCAAGTTGTTTCATCCTGCCACTTTATTTTAGTTTCTATGTATCAGATAATGTATAGGAAATAAGATCCCTAACCGTTGAATATAAAATATAATTTCTTTTTTGGATGTAAGAGCTTTCAAAATTGTGTGGGAAACAGAAACAAAAATATTTTCTCTTCACGATACTCAATAAAATTAGGTTAAAGGGCAATGATATTTTTATAAAAAGCTACATTACATGAATGCTTGCGAAAATTACTTTATTTGTTATTTTTTGTTTATTTAAATTTCATTTCTCTTCAATCAATATGTTTATCGATCAATGGGAAAGATAGGAGATAGATTGTTCCCTATCCCCAATAATGTTTGGAAATTTTAGGTCTGTAGCTCTGCAACTATCTTTTAAGAAGATTCCCACAACCATGTCGAAGGGGCAGATTTCAAAATTCTTCTTTGATTCTAAGGTTTACTGATGGTTTTGATGTAATGGAGGGAACTTTTAGTGTGGCAAACGATGATTTTTCTCTACCTACAAAGAGAGACTGCAAGAATTCAGCCCAAGCACATGCAGACAAAACCCAATGTTGTAAGGCCAGAAGGTGACCAGTTGTTTACTCCTCACTAAACCTTTAAGAGAGTTGAAGAATTCAGCAATCTCAGGGCCTAGATGAAATACATGATGACATATGAAATTTAAAATCAGGGACATATCTGGAAATAAAGGGAATGCTTTACATAACGTTTACATTTCATGTGAAATGTTCATTTTCAAAGGCAATGTTATTAAGTAAAGCAACTTTATGAAATCAAAATATTTACCCAAATTTTTTTACATTATCCCCAAAGTATTTTCAATCCCAGAACCGAAAAATTCAGGGTTTTGTGATGAAAGGGTTTTACCTTGAGAATCATTTTCAAAAATTTCACCCTTAAGGAACTTGTCCAAATTTCTGAGTAGATGGAAATCTGTTGGAGATAATTCTGGTGACTAAGATTTGTGTAGGACTTTGTAACCCAGCTTGTTTGATGGCTTCACGGTTCGTCGTGAGATCTGGCATTGTAGAGTATAGATCCCTTCCAATTAACCAATGCAGGTTGTTTTTTTATATAAGTTTTTGTTGCATTAAGTCGATATCCCTACGGTACATTGTGGATGTGATGGTTTCATCTCTGGTTAGAAATGAACTATTTATGAAGTAATCTGTGTCATCAGTTGAAAACTTCTCAAGCAAATGGCAAAAGGTCTGTTCTTTAAAACACCCTTCCCCAAATCTGGTGGGAATGTTTCTTGGAGCTCGGGCTGCAGAGTATCCAATTTTAAACTCATAAAAATAAATTACACAAACATTGTGTGTTTCCATGGTAACTATGGTAATATTTGGTGGTATACCAAGCAATGTTTCTTCAATTATTTTTCCTCACAATTAATGGTTCAAGTCTTCCAGATTCTTTTTAGTCACTAATTTCTTAAAACGTGAGTAACTGCATACTAGATGCTACCAAATTATAACAAAACATTATAACTCTCTTTAAAATTAAAAAAGGAAATATGGGTATCAATGTAAGGTTTAACTTCAATACGTCAATATGAGGTTTGACTATAAAAATGTTTTTATATTCATTTAAAGGTGAGCTATGTAAAATTGAGTGTGCACTTACCTTCAAGCTATTTGAAGAAAGTAGCTTACAGAACCAAAAATATATAAAACAAATTAGTTGTTATGGAGTACAGTGAGCTCAAAAAAATAACAATAGGCAAAGTATGCTGGTTAATAACTTGAACATTGTTGAACCTTAACATTTTTTCTTTAATCGATAGATTACACCAGATGTCTCAAATATGAATTTTTTATGCCTTTAAAATATACATGGCACACTCCAGTCCTTATTGATATTCCAATATCCTCAATGATATTGTGATAGTTATGAAAAACAATTGATGGTACTACCAAGTCTGTTAGTTTTTTTTTTTTATGTTACCCAAATTGAATAATTTTTATATAACATAATCATGTTAGAGAAGAAATTCGTTGACTGTAGGTACTAATGGAGGATGGAAATAGTTGGGGGTGCAGTCAAAAATTACACAATAAATAAGTGGAAACTTATTATTATTTATGTGTGCCAACGTTTCGACCTACTTTGTAGGTCATCTTCAGGGCCAATAGGAGTGGCTACTTGGTGCTGGCCAAAAAGCAACTGCCAGTTACTTTTTTCAACAAATTATTTATTGAAAATAAAACACTCAATCTTCTAATCATGTGAAAATGGTGAATAAATTAAGTATTAAAAAAAATCCATCGACAGCATTGGGACTTAAAATTGTTTCACATCACTATTGCTGTTTTAGTTGTTTTTCTTTTAAAGTAAATCTATTTTTATTATTATATATACAGGATAGAAGGATTGGGAATTCAAACAAGGTATGAGGTTTTTAAAAAAACAACACAATTTTAACTAGAATAATTTATTTCCATGGTAGAAAAAGGAGACTGCAATGCTTGCACAGACCACCGCCTGGTGAATTACAATTATAAAACACCAGGTGGTAATCACATTAAAAAACTGATTATCTCAATACTTTAATAGACCGTGTTTTAATCGGTACTTATGTAAACTATTAATACCGCGTGCGCCTCCATTATATTTAGTAGTGTAGTTTTAAACGCCTGTTTTATACGGAGGGACCGAACAACGGTTATTTTTACTTTATTTATTTTTTTTTACACGTGCCTTTTTCTTAACGGAAGAAATAAAGAAAAGGTCTTCATTATACATATTTTTGGATAACTCAGTTTTTTTTATTCCCGAACTACGCTATAACACTTCCCAAACGGAAAATTGCTTCACACACACTGTTTCCCTTCTTTTATGGAAAAACAAAAAAAAAAGCTTTTTACGATTAATATCATTATTATTATTACAGTTTTTAATTTGAAAAAAGGACAAAATAAAAAAAAAATGAAGAAAAACTGCAAAGCGGAGTATCACACCTTACAATTGATTACTATTCTTATTGATTACTCATATTTCGAAAAATTGTCTTGTTTGCAAATTTTCCCCCATTTTTAAAAAATCTTTCCTTTTTTCCGATACATAATTTTAAATCATTAATTCTATTTTTTTTCCAGAGCGGACACACACAAAAGAAAAGTAATCTGCATCACACAATTATTCTGTTTTTTTATATTTTTCAAATAACCATTATATTATTATTATTTTATTATTATTATTTATTATTATTACATAATCTTACATTAAACTTTTTTTTTAATTTTTAAAGAAAATTAATGTTTATTGTAATATTAACGTTTTGCATGATACTCAATAAGATACTCTTTAAAAAGAACAGAAAACTAATAAGCATACACCATATATAATAAGGAAATTGTTATTCAACAGAAAACGGAGAGGAGGTCTCAGTGAGTAATAACATTATATCAAATGCCCGGTTTTCTGTTAAAAAATGAAAAACAATCATATGTGTTAATCATATTACAAAGAACAAACGATTATCAGTCTTGTACAATTCTTAAAATAGCTACTATTATATTAACTAACAACTGTATATAAACCTCAAAAATTCAACTTATTTTAACAATAATAATAAAGGCTATGATGTGCGCAGGCCCGGTGAGCAGTCAGCAAGGCGACCATAGAGAATGCCGAAAACACCGATCCGTATAAGTTACAATATAAGGCACCTTCACTAATAATAATATAATTTTGTGGGTATGGTGCTTGCCGACTACACACCCGCTGCGTTTACTGATAACCAGGCTGATCACCGATCGAAGACCTCCCCTCAAACAATGTTAAAAACAGAAAAATGCACGGTTGTACTTAGAAAAAATAAAATAAATAAAATAATAACATACATATATATAATATATAAACATAGGCGGCAAAAGCTTTTTTTTTTTTTTAGTTTTTGTTTGTTTTTTTGTTGTTTTATATACATTCTTTGTACTAATATTTTATAAGTGACCTGTCCCTAAAACTTTCTTCAAATGTATTTTTTTTTTTATCTACTGTCATTCGGAGACCTAATAAAAAAATTACAATAGAAAGTGTACTATTATAATAATGATGAAACACAAACAAAAATAAAGTACGTATATAATATATATATATATGTATATCAAACTGTTATTCACCTGACAAAAAGTAAACTATATAATATAAAATTATAATAATCCAATTGAAAATAGAGAATGCCCTAAAATTTCGGAGCAGAATTCTATTTGACAAAAAAAGCTCCTCCAGAACCAATATTAAAACAAAAACTTCTAAATATCAAAAGCCTTAAACAGTACAACTATTTATTAATACAAAACAAAAGAAAATTCACCAAAGTTTTCCTTTTGAAAATACAATGAAAATAATGCATAGACAATTTTTTTTAAATTTTCCTAAGCATAACAATACAGTAAATATGGTTATGTATAATTGTTTGCATCAAAATTAACACACATTTTTTCAGTGTTTTTTTTTTATTTTTCATAATATATATATACCTATACTGAAAAAGTAATAAGTGAATAATATTTATACTTTAAAAAAAAACTTATATTTACTATTAATAAAAAGAAAAATAAGAATCAACTTGTTTTTCCTCATTCAAAAGGATCTACCTTATTTTAAAAATAAGCAACAAACTTTGTAAAATAAAATGAAAAGAATGAATCCATGCAACTATAACATTCTTTTTGCTCTCAACATTAATAATTCAAATGTAATATATTTCTGTAGAATGCCCTTCGTTACAATAACAAAATAAATGGTTCCTTTGCATTATGAAACGCAAAATATAACGGAACAATCCGTATCATATTAAAAAAAAAAAACGAAACAGAAAAACAATCTGCTAAAAATATTAATCTTTGCATAATATATATATGTATATCGTTTATCTGATATATATTGTTGGGGAAATGAAAATGACATCCTTAGTATCTGTAAATTAAATTGATTGAAAAAAAAAATGTTTTCTTTGTCAGTCAATAGCCCTGAGTGTTTTGCAAGCTTTTATGTATAAACATACATACACGAGTATGTACATATACATATATTTATATCTATAATAAAGTGTAATTATAATTAACAAATATATCTATAGTTATTGGATGTGAAGGTTTGTGAGGGATGCTTGTGGCGGTTCGCTTCCTCTATAAAACGTCTTTTCATTTAAAGCATTTTAAGGGAGTTTGAATTTTTAAAGGTCGTGCAAAATTGGATGTCCGATTCCTTAAATTTTATCACCCAGGTAATCGATTGAAGACAAAATTTCTCATTTCAGAAAACAGCATCTACAAAAATGTCCCATCTGTTATTTCTCAGCCGTATTTATCCCTTTCTTTTGTTTGAAAACAAAATTTCCATTGGTAAATTTTTTTCTTTTCTAAATAAGTAATTATAATCTGCCCCGTTTATTTGAAGTAAGAATTCAAATGAAAGTTAGCTGATAGAAATAAATAGCAAAAGACGTTCCGTTTTGAGTTTGTGGCTTGCGAACTAACCTGAGGTAAGTAATTACTGAAACCTGAGCTGAATTGTCTGTTTATATTATTATTTTAATCTATTATAGAGCTATTATCCCGTTTTATGTTCATTATTAATAATATATAAAAAACTATTATTATATATATAGATTATACAATGTAAAAAAACAGTGTATACAAAATAGCTTATATGAAATATTTCTTCTATTTACGCCTGTTAAATGATCAACTATGTATTCGTTCAACTTGTAACAAAATTAATTATTAACAATTAACAATTATTCGGGCGGAACGGTCGTTTGCTTAAAAAAGACCTGGTCTGTTGAGAATTTCGCTCACAGCGAGCGAAGCAATACATAAATATATATTATATATATCTCATAATAAAAATAATAATTAAGAAAAAATGAAACGGTAGTAATCAACAATGCAAATGTCACGAGCATGCAAGTTAGATGTGTTCCTCCAATTATGGTCAGTGCGCACTAAATGTGGAGGCCTAAGTGTCTCATTTTTGTTTCTTCTTTCCCGATTTATCTGGTTGGTCATGTGTTTATGTTTCTAACGCCCTCGCAAAGAGGGTGGGAGCAGCCATTCTTTTAGAATTTTTTTTTGTTTAAATTGGAATACACATTTCATATGTAATGTAATGTATATTTGTAATAAACTTTTATAATATTTATGGGGGTTTTAAAAATTATTTTAATGATACTTCAATTATTAATTGTAATTGTTTTCAGTGTAGTTTTTTTTTTAGTTGTTGTTTTTAACTTTCCTGTCGGTTTATTTTCTACTTACTAATATTTAAAGATAAAAATAAAAATTAAAGAAAAAAGAAGACAAAAGTAGACAATGTGATTGTGTTTATAACCTAATTTGTAGTAGTTTTGTGAATTTACATTTATAGGAGGATGTAGACCAAGTTTTAAATATAAGTTTAAAAATGTATTATTCACTGAGAGAGTGGTTTATTAATTTTTAAATTACGATTGGGAGGGTTTAATTTTTACACGAAAGCGTTTATACTTAATTTTTGCTTTTTTTTAATTGCAAATTCAAGACAATTTTTTTTGTTTTGTTAAGTTTCATTAATTTAGTATTTTTAATTTAGATTAAAGATAATTTAATTTTCCTTGAGGCTTTCAGCGGTTTTTGGTTGAGGAGTCAAAATGTTTTAGATGTTGGAGCTATTGCATTTACATTTTTATACAAATGTGTACGTACCGATACATACAAAATTTTTATAAATTATCCTGATTATATACATCTTGTATGTAAACATACATACACAAAGGTATAAAGAAATTGCTAATAATGACTCTCCTTGTTTCCAACGCAGCTAAAAACACTACGCGCCACACAAATTTTTTTTATTTATTATATTTAAAAAAGTCATAAAAAATTACGTCTTTCTCTCTCAATATAAATTTAATAAAATTTTTTAAAAAATTCTCTCTCTTTTTTTTTTAAAAAAATTTTTTTCATTTTAAAAACTTTACAATCACTAATGTTTTTCCCATCAACGGGAAAAAGAAAACAAAAAAGATTTCATAGAAATAAAGAAATAATAATAATATATATAAAATTTAAAAAAAAAAGATGAAAGTCAAATTTTTTTTTAAATTTTAAAAATTTATGAAAAAATTTAACAAAAAACAAAAGAAACCGATAGGAGTCACAATCGACGCTCGAAGATAACAATGTATCAAAAATAAATTTGATTTACCGATAGGGCAGGCGGTGGCTAACACTTCCCCCCACGCTCACGTTGCCCTAATCGAATCTCTTTCGAGAACTACACTTTTTTTTTAATTAATTTTTTTTTATATCCCTTAAATATTCATATATAATATAATATATATAGCAATCATTATCATTAATAATTATTATTAAAATCGTTTTCTTTTTTTTTTTAAATATATAATTTTTTTAAGACCCTAAAGGTAAGGAGGTAGATAATTCTTTTCGAGGTTGATGGAGGCCCCCTATATGTCTTTGGCTTGGCTCCTCTCTCGCATTAGCTCTCTCTTCTTACTGCTGCGGCTGGGGCCCAGGGCGAGGACCACCGGGTGCTGGCGGCCGTGGGCCTCCAGCGCCTGTGCCAACCATTGCGCGGATTCTCCTCTGAGCAGACTGAAACAATAATTGAACATGTCAAAGCACAAAATAAATCATATATAATAACTAAATTCATTGCAATAAAGACTATGCATTATATAATAAAAATCTATAAGGTACTCACTTGGACCGAGAAGAAGGCGCCAATAATGTGAACAGTGGTTTCCTCCTCCTGTGCTCCCGAGGAACCTTGTTCTGGCAGCTTGATCACGCTTCCTGTCACTCTTTGTAGCTCCCTCACGTTCTGGCCACCTTTGCCGATGATTCGTCCAACTTGTGATGATGGAACGAGTATTTCGACAGTCAACCGAACATCGTCAGACCCAGAGACAAATCCTTCCTCACGCATTTTTTCAAAGATGAGGTATTGAGCCTGTGTAAGTAAAATATGCAAGAATTAGAACAATAATAGTATATAGCCATTATATCAAATCATAAAATTTATTATAATTTTGATGTCTTTTGACTAAAACACAATAATTCCAAGAAGTAACTGCAGTGATTTCAGGGCAAGATTGAATACTTATCATTAAAGTCATGAGATAATGGTGATCAAACTATTTCCAAAGACATATTGGGAACGAAAATGGTTCAACTGATACTTCATATACTATAAGTTATGTAAATAGACAAAGTACTTGTTATTCAGTTAATTCACCTACAGTCATAATTTTCCGATAGTGTACTAGTAGAGTTGATTAACGTCCCCCCTCTCCCTTGTAATTGTAATGAATTTGTAAAACTGCAGATACAAACAATCTTTCATCGCTACAAGAAATTAGTATATCAATCATACTTGTGGCTCTATAATAACTATATATAGTAACACGATAATACTCTAATGGTATCAGAAATAAGACAAATTCTTTTAACTCATTTTCTTCAATTTCGTTACTTAGAATCTTGTCGTTCCTAATGGTTGGTATACTTAAAATTAAAACTTTTATTTGAACTGTCTTAATAGTTTTGCTAGAACAATTTTTTAAAATTATAACCTAAATGTTTTATAACAATGTTGATGCAATACCTTCCATTGAGACTCAGGCGATCCCACAATGGTGACTTTCCTCTCGGCAGGTTGGGCAGCGTCGCCAGCCTTCTCGCCCTCGAGGGGAGCAATCTTAACGGAAGCCCCAGAGAACCTGATCATATTCCTGATGTGCGAGCCCTTAGTTCCTATGATGGCTCCGACTGCATTATTTGGGATGTAAAGGTATGTAGTTTCCTTTAAAATAAGAAAAATATAAAAGAATTAGAATACAATGATAAAGCAAAAAATATATATATGGATATATATCTATCTACTACTACATTAATTAATTAAGGTTAGTTTATTTATTTTGAAATATAACTAAGAACCCTAGGAAAACTACTATAATTTGAGAACCCCCTTACCCTTATATATAACTCAAAATATAAGTTTTTAATAACTCTAAGATAAAAAAAAAGAAATGTCACAGAACGAATCTGACTGCATTATATTTAAAATACAAACACAGTATTATAGATTCTTCAGTTACTCGATATACTCTTTTATGCTGACCCATTACCATATAAACAGCAACGAGTGGATGAAAAGAGATATTAATAAACGACCACCTAATAAATAATTATGTTAATCAAACGATTATAAGCAATTTATCAATCTTATAAAAATTTAAGTTACGTTTATGATAATAAAATGAGACTGAATTAATAATAAATAACCTTCCAGAGAGAGAAAGAAGAAAAAAAACTAAACTAAAGACTTTATAATCCCAGTAAGGCATAGAATTAAAAAAATCCCTATAATTTTGGTTAATTTATTAAATATTTAACTAAATAAATTAACTAAATGAACCTTACTTGGATTGTAATGTCTTTGTTTTCTTCGCCAACCTTACTATATGAGGATTTTTTTATCTGAAAAGAAAAAAACTACTAAATTTTCAAGTACATTTGAAATAGAAGAAATAAAGTCTTTTCAGATCATATAATTTAATAATAATATTAAAAATAAATAACAGTGAAAAATAATTAAATATAAGATGAGTAATTGAATACCGTAAAACAATTTTAAAAGCATTTGATAAACATTCACTTTTGTCATTTTTAAAAATAATCCAGATAGTATGGTATTTAATAACAAAATTCTCTTTAACATTTTGATTAAAAATATAAAATAATAATGAAAGCCTTACAAAAGAATAAAAGCAAATGTTTATCAAAAAAATTGTAAGCAAGTTACTTAAAATAAAGAAAAAAATATAACATAATTAAAACTAGTAACTATCAATTCACTAAGAAATATAAAAATCTTAATTGTGGGAAGAATTAACTAAATACAATAATAATATTATTACTAACTTGTGTTACTGTATTATGTTTTCCCATATGAATTCAGCAAAACACAAGGTAAATATTACACTTTTAAACATTACAATATTTTAATTACTATACAATTTGATTTTAAGCATAGTGTTACGGATAAAATAAAATATTGAAAGGTTTGAAACAACTACTTTTTGAATATTTTCGTAATTAAAAAAAAAATACTGATAGACTTGTTAAATTATAAGAAAATCAAAGTTATATATTTTTAAAGGTTTTAATCAGATATATCGATTAAATATCATTGGTATTTTTTTTAAATATATAAATTCCTTTAATTATATTAGCCATTTAGCATTTAAGGTCTATTGATCTTTTTTAATTATAAATTTTATAATCGTTTTAAGAATACTGTAGGTATTAAAACAAACAGCTCAGTAATCATTTTAATAAAGCTGTGAAACCTCAGGCAAAGGATTCAAAACCTTCCATGACTAAATAAGTTAGTTGTGCAGCAAGTTGGAAACATTTGAAAGGTTGGAATATGTGGAAATTGAACAATTTTTGTCCTTGATTTTTGGTTTAGCTTATCATTTTATCATCATTTAGAAATATAATTCTAAAAATTAAAACAAAAGAAACATTTTTTCATAGACAATTTTAAATAAATAAAAAAATTAGTAAGTAATTACTTATTGTGTTATTAAGATATGGAAAGTACAAAATGGGATTAATTTTTCATAAAAACTGTAGACAGTATTTTCTGTTTGATTAGCAATAACAAAGAATTTAAAACAAAATATCCATTACTATAATTCTAGATAACTTATGTGAAATAATTTCTTCCTTTAACTTTCACTGGTTATTTTTTCATAGATAGTATCCACTAAGTCTAATGCATTAATTAACTTGCAATATGACAATGAAATTAAAAAGCAGGAATGTTACACTATCGTGTGTAATCTCAGGAATGTTAGAACAAGTAATTCTTAAAATTAAGATGAAAAAATATTTTTAACAAAATATAACTACTATTCATTAAGACATTACTTCTACGAGCGATTAATCATGATAATTCAAAAACATTCTGACCGTCAACTGTATAAAAAATCTACTAAGAGATTTAAGTTAAAGGAGTCGATTACTTCACAAAAGTTACAGTCTGACTAGACTGAAAATACTAATATTCTTAGAATACTAATATTCTTCCATAAAAAATAATTCTTCACAACCATATTGGTTAAGTAAATGAAAATTAATATTCAAAATAATTAATAATTATTATGATTAAATTAAATTAAACCTTTATAGTTTTGAGATAGAAATATACCTGTGCATCAGGAGCATGGGAGGCGGGTGGAATTGGTTGGTAGACAGGAGGGTAAGCTCCGGAGTAAAGTCCTCCTTGGTAACCACCACCACGTCCACCATAACCCATTGCAGAAGTAGCCATCATAGCCATCGGGTGCAATCCAGGAAACATCATGCTCTGAGGCTGTACGGAAAAAAAAAAAATACGAATTAATAAATTAAAGAATTTAATATAATCAATATTAACTATCTATTACACTTTTTAAAAGATTTATTTATTGAAGTTATAAATACAAGAAAATAGAATAAATTTGATGGAAGGTTATGAGGAATTGAATAGGTAGCTGGGACATTCAGATCATTATGGATGACTTTATTTGCCACAAATTTAAGGAGCATTGAGGGATCTTCCGAAGGATTTTGGATTGTAAGGATTAGATACTAGAAGAAATTGATGGCTCTGTAAAGTCACTAAACTCTATTACGTTCAAAATGGATCTTATAATTGTTATGTGTATGAATCTAATGTAATTAATTGGGAGCTCAGAGCGTTTGTCAAGTAAGTGTTGAAATAGCCAACATTTTTTTAAGTAAAAAAAATTCCATGTTAGTATTAGGAGTGTAGCAGGATGATGCTTAACAGCAATATGGATAATAAATCTTCAGTCTTTCAAATTTAAATTTCTTTGCTAATGAATGTAGACAATCACAAACAAAATATTAGCGATTAAACAATCGAACAAAAGAGAGGAGGTGGAAAAATTTGTTTCCTTTAATAATTTTCTTTATGAAAAATTAAAGCCTTGGAATTTATCAAGAAGGGATATGAGAAGAGGATTATATTTTAACAATAAAGGATATGAGTGAGAAAAGACAAGACAGTTACCGCCATGGCCTGAAGATCATTTTCATAACTTTGCCTCAATTTAGCAGAAATCAAAGATTCCGCTTTTGACATATTATCAATAGATCCTTTAACGGTGATGATCCGTTCCAAATTAAAGCTGTTAATATCATTTATGCTAAAAAGAAAAGAAAAAAAATTAACCAACGGAATCATTTAAATATAAAATGTAATTAAATATGTAAAAATATAAATAGTATATATATTATTTTACTATATACCTTGAAACAGTGATCTTAGTGTCAGTCTCTTGCATGATCCTCTTAATAGTGTTGCCCGCTTTACCAATGATACGGCCGATCAGGTTGTTATGGGCCAAAACTTTCAATGTGATTTCACTGTAAACAAATAATAACAATAACTAAATTATGTAAAAATAAAACAAATATAAATATTTTTTTAAAGAAGTAAATCTAATGAGTTAACTACTTCCTTGATAAGTTATTGGTAAATCCAAGTTGTGCGATTAATAAAATCTACACGGACTATTAGCAATACTAAATTTTTCAGAGTTCAAAAACATTTTTTTTTTGTTTTTTTTCAAACGAAATAAACTGGTATTGAAAATCATTTATTTTCTGTAAAAGTTTTATTTCAACACAACTCACTAGTTTCATATTTCAAAGACTTTTTATGAAAATTACTAGATTCAAGAATTTTAAACCATCCATTAATGTTAATTAAAAAGGCAAAATTCCAAAAAAAATACCTAAATAATTAGTTTTCCCCAAACGATATGATAATCAAATGAACTGTACTTGGATTGATTTATGTAAATATAACAACACAACCCACTAAAATAACATTTGATTTTTCCTCATTGAAGACTTTCTATGGTATTAAGAATCCGAGGGAAGTGCTTTTAGAGGATTGATAACATCATAATTTTCTCTTCTTACAGAAAACAAATGATATGTTAATCGAATCAATTGTTGTTACTTGGATTGACATGTGCAATATATTATTACACAAGCCACTAAAATAACACTTGATTTTTCCTCATTGACGGCTTTCTGTGGTATTAATAAACCGTAGAAAGTGCTTTTAGAGGATTGATAACATCATTGTTAAGAACTTTTAAGGTGCCATGAATATAAAAAGGGAAAAACACAGAAATAAAACTGTAAAATTTTCCCTTCTTACAGAAAACTAACGATATGTTAATCAAATCAATTGCTGTTGCTTGGATTGACATGTGCAATATATTATTACACAAGCCACTAAAATAACATTTGATTTTTCCTCATTGACAGCTTTTAATCATATTAATAAACCGTATAAAAGACTTAGAGGATAGACAACATCCATGTCATGAAACTGGGAAAATCCCAAAATAACTAATTAGTATAATTTTCCCTTCCTACAGAAAACTAACGATATGTTAATCGAATCAATTGTTGTTATTTGGATTGACATGTGTAATATATTATTAAACAAGCCACTAAAATAACATTTGATTTTTCCTCATTGACGGCTTTCTGTGATATTAATTAACCGGAGAAAGTGCTTTTAGAGGATTGATAACATCATTGTTAAGAACTTTTAAAGTGCTATGAATATAAAAAGGGGAAAACACAGAAATAAAACTGTTAAATTTTCCTTTCTTACAGAAAACTAACGATATGTTAATCAAATCAATTGCTGTTGCTTGGATTGACATGTGCAATATATTATTACACAAGCCACTAAAATAACAGTTGATTTTTCCTAATTGACGTCTTTTAATGGTACTAATAAACCGTAGAAAAGACTTTTAGAGGATAGACAACATCCATGTCATGAAACTGGGAATATCCCAAAATAACTAATTAGTATAATTTTCCCTTCTTACAGAAAACTAACGATATGTTAATCGAATCAATTGTTGTTACTTGGATTGACATGTGTAATATATTATTAAACAAGCCACTAAAATAACATTTGATTTTTCCTCATTGACGGCTTTCTGTGGTATTAAGTAACCGAAGAAAGTGCTTTTAGAGGATTAAAAGAAAACTCTCTCATAATACATCATTTAGTCTTAAGAGTATCTAGTGTTCATATATTTAAATTAATTTAAAATTATAATGAGGAAAGTAGGTCCAGATTTACTTACCCTTTGTTGTTTGTCGTGGCTTCTTGTTTCATCACTTCAAGGATCCTCTTGCATGCATTCGTACAATTTTCTGGGTTTCCATAAATTGTAATAGCCTTCTCTAAGGAACCAACATTATCCTTGCGATGGACGTCCACCCTAATGCAACAGTGGAAAATTAAATTAAACTAAAAAACTAAACAGATTAAATATATAATCAGTAATGATAATAATTAACAGAAGGAAGAATTTGCTTAGTTACTAGTATATTATTTCCCTTAATTTTTTTTATTATTTCGGCTAAGCAGCATAGAGAAGGGAATCTAATTTAATTTTATAATTATTCATTTTAATTTTTTCAATCAAATTTCTTTCCCTTTTTTAAAATACAATTTTTAAATAATTTAGACAGCAATGTTTTAAAGTTAAATTTCTATATTCAATAAATCACTTTCATGCAATAAAATAATCAATTAGGACAACATAGGACAAAAAAGTAACACAAAATAAAATTAATGATACAGCAAAATCTAAAATCTATAATTAAAGTACATAATATATTACGGTACTTTCGATTTAGCAGACCATGCACGATTTAGAACGGCCATGAAACCTCCTTTTATCATGTTACCTCATCTTATCCCTCATCTCATTTGAGTTATTTCCTTCTCTTTTAGTGTTTACACCTTACTAATTTTGTTTATTTTTTATTTAAATTTCTATATTGTCTATTAAATTTAATTTGGTGTTATTGTCTTTTTGAAATGAATAGAATAACACTTTGGGAATAAACAGCTTTGAAATTGATCAGAATATTTCCAAAGATGAAATTATGTGGAAAAGGTCATCAAATGGATTTTGACAAGGATAGAAATGGAGATGTTTTCGTCGAAAGAGTTGGGAAATCATTTATAAAAGAAGAGGAACCTGGCTAGAAGAGTCTAGAATTAGCATTTTACTTTTATATTTCAATTTCAGTTAATATGAATGAGAAGGTAGATATCGTCAGTATCAGAATTATTTCAGTTGAGGTTATAAGGAATGGTGGATAATAGTTAATGACAATCTGCTGAATCATAAGTACATATATTTCATTAGAGCTTAAGATAAAACATAACTCTAAAAACATATCTTATAATAACAACATTAGTGTGATGAAATAGGATAAGATGATTACCTCGCTCTGGATTGCTGAGTTATCTGACGGATGGTCGAGCCCTGTCTACCAATTATAGCTCCAACCATGTCAGACTGGACTAAGATCCGGAGGGGGAAGTCTGTCTGTCTTGCGCCGCCTCCCATCGCAAACCCCCTAGGTCCCCGGCCACCAGCGCGACCACCGCCGGGACCTCTCCTCTCCTGGTTACCTTGAAGCTCCACTTTTAAGAATGATCCTTCATATTCTGTATTGTTGAGTTCACTTATGGCGCTGAAAATGAAAAATTTGAACAGTTAAAAACAAAATCAAGTACAGTGAAATAGGTGTCACTAACCAATAGAAGATGTTATTCTTTTTTAAATAATATTTCTCTAAACATTTATGATTATAAAAATTATCAGTTTAGTTCCGTAGGATGTCAAATGGAGTTAAGTCAAAACAATTTTAAACTTTTCATTCGTATTCTATTTAATATGCTCGAAAATAATAACGATCGTGAGTAAAAGTCTGGAAAAAAGAGTGCAATTATGGGAAATGTGTATATTTCAGTTATGATTTCAATAATAAATGAACGTTTTAACAACATATGTCATCATCTATACAATTTCTTGGTAAAATGATTACCAAAATATATAAATTTCCCATAATTACTCTTATTTTACAAACTAAAACTCACAATTTTTATTTTCGAGAATATTAAAAAGGCAACGAATGAAAAGTTAAAACTTCTTATGAGTTAACTCAGAGCAACAACCCTGCGGAACTGATAACAAATAATCTACGAATGTTACATGTCAATCTACAACTTTTGCTCAATTCTTTCGCCAATTAGACTCAGTTACCAACACTAAAATCAATGAGTGACATGATTATTCTCTTAATCCCAAAACTACTCATAACTGTAAGAGTAATTTGGGGAATACATTACAGTGGGGAAAAAAATACATGAACAAATTTATATTTTTAAAATTCTAATACTTCTTTTTAAGTGGGATGAAAGTTATATATAAAAAAAATTGTAATAATAGTCAGAATAAATAAAGTAAAAGGGAATACTAACTGTTGAGCCTGATCGGGAGTATCATAAGTGACAATAATTGTTGCCGTTTGCGGATCTCGAGAGTTGACCTTCTCGCATGAATGAACTTGGCCGTATTGTGACAAGAGTGGTTCGAAGTCTTCTGGCCTCAGGTGAGGTGGAAGCCCTGAAACGACCAATCGGGTGCCACCTCCACTAGAAAAATAATTAAAAGGTGAAAAAATTGAAGAAAAAAATATATAAATGCATAAGTGATTAAAAGCAAAGGCAATCTTTGCTGTAGATATTTAGAAGCTACTACCATTTATGAAAATTTTGAGGAATTAAAATAAATTATCTAGCAATTCAAGAAGTTTTAATATTTATTTAAATTCTGAATGTCACTAGTATATCCTGAGAATTGAAATAACTTCACAAGAAAATCAAAACATGTTTAAATTGCCACATATAAACAAACATTTACCATAAGCAATGTGTATCAGTACTCCCATACTTGTTCCTCACATTAAAACCAAAATACTGCACTCCAATAAATATCCACATTATAAAAATAAAAAACCCTAATTATGTCCTATGAATGTTGGTAGTAAAATTATTATAGAGGTAGAAATGAAAGTTATAGTATAAACAATGACACCATGTGCAAATCTCTGACTAAGGACATAGAGCCCTTTGATCATTAAAAACAACAAATTCTATTTAACTAATTGAAAAGAAACATCCACAGTACATATTAACATATACTGAAATATCAGAAAAATTAAATAAGCAAGCCAAACATAGTTCTCTAATTAAAAAAAAAAACAATGAACTTAAAAATTGTATTTTAAATAAACACAAAAACTGAAAAACTGTAGCTTTATGTAAAACAGGTCATCCAACATTACAAAATCAATTATAAAAATATTGATATTAATGCTTAAAAAAAAAGTTTTTCACATAACAATGAAATTAATAATTTTTAACAAATTAAAGATAAAAGAATTTAATTAATACCATCTTATAAATCAATTAAAATATAATTTTCATAAACAAACTAATATTTCAGTAAATATTAAATGAACTCTTACCATGAAAAAATGTGTTTAATATTACGCTTAGTAAAGTAGATAATAATAAATAAATAATAAAAAAATTGAATATTTAATTTGTTTAAAGCTATTTCACGGCTGGTATTAATAATAAATTTATTAATTATTTTGCTAACACTGGTTATAGAGGTGGTGTCATGGCTGATAGCATAACTTCCGGCATCTGATATAAAAAAACTAACAAATACCAAAAATATTCCCTTTCACTAACACAGTAACCATTGTTGTCCCAAGACAACAATACTTTTCTTTCAAAACAATAATAAAAAGAAAACTAAAAACCATCATCATCATTGTTGACCATGGAACCGATATGAATGAAAACAGTTACTAGGACTAAATGGAATATAATATACTGAAATTAGAGTCTACCTATCTTATTTCTTTTTTTTTTTAAACCATCGATTCCGAAAACGCTTATAATCCTAAATAAACTTACCGATTTGCCTTTCTCATAAGAGCAATGGGACATTAACATGTAGACCGCCTGTTGAACCTCCTCAACTGTTCCTTCAAGCCCAGTCCCGAAATTTCAAAACCAGTCTTTAAATAAAAGGGCCATTGAAAAGGTTCTCCCCTACTCCATAGGAGGAGAAATAATTGGGAGGGGGGCTGCAGAGGGCTTCCCTTGTGTAATCTTAAGTCTTTAGTTCTCACATTTAAAACCAAAAATCAACTACTAACAAATGATTAAAATATAATAGTTTATTAATTCGTCACCATTTTCAATTGTATTAAATTAATAATGTAATTGTGCCGACTAGCCAGAAGATAGTAGAGTTGGCCACGTGGTATCAACATGTTAAAAAAAATAATAACACTAACACTGTAATTAACATAAATATGAAATTTAATGTAAAAATATCGCATTTAAAGATACTGGAAAAAATGATGAATTCAGTTTAAACATTGTTTAATCATTCTTTTTTAAATTCGTTTAATAAAAAGACCACTGAGTATCAAATTTACAATTGTAATGTTCCCTTGAATATCTTATCTTACACCAGGTGCGGAACAGGTGGTCGGACGTATTGAAACACGTAAAATTAAAAAATAAATGTACTCAAAGCATCTTGAAGACACAGTTCTATTCTATAAATCATATATTATAAAACAGGTTCCAATGCTACTTTTATAAAAATAAATACATCAGAAATGTAATATGCATTTTTACTGCAATAATTAAGATGACATCAGCACTTTCATGACTCAGTGAAACGTGAGCTTTCAAAATTCAACCGGCGCGCGGGACAAGACACCTTGTTAACCTTGCTCCATATCAAATAACCATTATCACAACCTTTCTTCATCGTTGAATGGAAAAATGATTTATGACGGCGGGGAATGCAGCGAAGAGACATGCAAAGAGGGATCGGGAGCAAACTGGTCCGATGCAAGTAGAAGCTAATTATTATACAGAAGGCACTTGCTCCCAAGGACGTAGACATTTTTTCGCTATGCGGTCTATTGCACCGCCGCTAGGGCAAACATATCAAACCGTTATTACAATGGATCACTTGTTGCTCTCGTCTAATTACGCTAATTAAAACTATTCAAATTGACAGAATATAAACCGAACAGGCCAGTTGATAAGAACATGCATTGAAATAATTCGAATCCGTATCACAGAGACTATGACAAATGAGAAGCACTTACTTCATGAATGGAGTTAGCATGAATAGGCGATAACGTGCACACAACTGACAGATCAACAAGTATCAATCGATACAATTTAAATGATAATAACTTGCCCATTTCTAACCTGAAAAAGTTCTTCTTTCCTGGCCGAGGACCGTTGAAATTCCGTTGGGACATGAGGAAATGGTTGTACATTGACATATATGGTTCGGTGAATAAAACTCAATGCAAATGTGTGTGGGGGAGTTAAAAACGAAAAATTATAATAAAAATAATTAATTAATTAAAATACTACGTGTCCGAAACTAGTTTTTGTTCGCGTGATGGGAAAAATAAGGGCGTCACCCGTAGAGGTTATGTCTGGGCCTTCGCTTTTCGCATCCTGTTGGTCGGTTATCGCGGGTTTGGGGTTACGGTACGGGGCTGCCGAGACCTTCAATTTTTAATATCGGTCTATTATAGAAAAATTTGAGGAAGAAATATGTGACTCTATGAAAATGTGATGAGAAAAAACAGAAAGGAAAGGGGCGAAGCGGAGGCCCAGGCGCTCGGTCTGACACTACTGGCTCCCTCCCCTCGAGCCGGGACCAGTGTTGCCATTTCCCCACTACCGCGACCAAAATGCCCTCTCCTAACTACTCCATCCCTAATTGTCCCCGCAGCACTTTATTACCTTAATTGGGGGTAATAAAGGGAATATTTATCACAAAACTTATAAGCCTCTATTCTTCGGGTCATAAATGACGAGGAAACGGGTAAGAACGTGACGTAGATGGCGGCCACGTGGTCTTACTGGCCAGCTCTGTTTCTTGGAATGAGTCATATATTTTTTTATTTTTTTTTATAACTTATCTACAATGAATCATTTATATTTCAAAGTCCAAGCCAACTATACAGTTTATCATCTCGAAATTATTTAATTAAAATTTAATCATTATAAAAGTTTAAAAAAACTTGGAAGAAGTAGATTTTAGCAATGAGTGTTATATATAAAAAAAAGTAATTAAATTTCACTGAAGCCCTGGTATCAAATAAACTTTTATAAATCAGAAGTAACTACTTAAATTTTAATCATTACAATTATAAAAGTAATGTGATAGTTTTATAAAAAAAATACATTTGATCCTCATGACACTATGAGCTAATGATATAAATTTAATATTATTGATGATTGTACTAATACAAAAAAAAAATTATTGAGATTCAAAATATGTATACTTGTCACTATAAGAATGCTCATAACAAAATGTATAGTAATCTCAATGATATCCTATACAAAAAAAAGTTTGATAAAATGAAAATAAATACCAAATTAAATCCGCAGAATTTTGAAAAGGTTACCCAAGCATTAAAGTATTGATTAAGGCATTGATTTATTTTTTAAACTAAAGACTCAAGGATTTCTAAGTACCACTGATATGATTTTATATAATGTTCTTACATAGTGAGTAGTATGTGTAACAAATAAATAAAGAATATTATATTTTTAAACATAAAATAAATTTTGACTTCACTCATCAAAAAAAAAAAAAAAAATGCAAACCTGCATAAATCCGAACAAATCAAGTATAATAAAAGATATATTTATGTTGTTTTATCATTATAAAAAACAGATTTATATTTGATTGCTCTTTTGTGACCAACCTTCTTCAGTATAATCCTTTAACAACGTAAGCAAGAATAGATCGGAAACGCTGAAGAGTGGAAAATGAACACCTTGAAGACGTTTCTATAATCAGTCCTCCGACTTGACATTAATAAAGACTTGCTATAAAACCACAACGCTTCTTACAAAAAATAAAATAAGCGTGGGAATAGCGCTTTCCGATAAGATAAGTAAGTATTCATGTCTTGTAAGGCTTCTTAATTTTTATTTTTATTAAAAAATATATAAGAATTTAGAATCGTTTTAGAAACAGAATTTTTAAAATAAAAATAAAAAGATTTTATTGAAGGTAGGCTCTAAAATTCTCAACCATAGGCCTTTCTATGACGGTAAGCAATCTAAATATAGGCAATAGACGTCATGGAAAACTTCATTTTTATTTCTTAAACAAGCTTCATGACTTTTTAATTTTAAATGCAATACTTCTCAACAGAGAAAATTGAAGATGAAGCTAAAAAATTAAAGTATTAACAAAAAACACACACACAAGAATATTGAATTGCATGTTGCATAAATATTTACTAAATCGTAGAAGAAGAAAAAGTTTGACTGAAATATCAGGAAATTTCCACCTCTACAGGATATAACATTTTATTATAAGCCCCCATATTTGTAACATTAAATTTTTAACCTATTTTTATCATTTCCCCATATTTGATAAATGAATTTTTATATCGTCAAATAATTAATTAATAACAAAAATAATAAAAAATAGTTATATTTTATTATACAATACAATTATTTTATTTTCCATTTATAAGAATTATACAATTCCTTGGAATTAATTTTTTATAAGTTATAATATAATTTAATATAAATTATAATATAAGTTAAATCTAATTCTTATAAAGGGACATGAGAAAATAGTTAACCAAAAGGACTTTAACAAATATATTGTTTAACTTAGATACAAAATTATTAAATGTAATTTATAAATTATAAAAATATGGAGGAATCCAATATAATGAAGCAGTGACACGAGGAAAAAAAATCAGTAGCTGTTGTCCCATCGTAGATCAACTCTGGGATCTGCTACCCTCTCGAAACTCATATAAGCTCTATAATGCTCCCTTTATTTAGGAGGGGAACAGGCAGTAGAGCGTCATATCTACCAAAAAGTATCCCTGGACAACCGTTGACATATATACAGCACTGCTTTTATCAAGTACTGAAACATCACGCCCTTACCATAAGGTGAGTAGATTGGTAGTTAAACTTACTTCATCGAAATTATTAAGTATACAAGACTGGCCTTGTTTGATTAGTTAAATACTTAACTTTACTTTATCTCAACTTTTTAATTTTTAAAAATCAACATTGTGAGCATATAATTTATTGTCATCATTTTTATATCGGTCATCTTTCGTAATCTTCATAAAAATGTAACGCTCTAAGGTCTCCGATAATAAAGTAAATCTTATCTATATTATCTGAGATATGAACATACTTTACGATAAGAGATTGTTATACATAGACAAACAAAGAAATAAGAAAACAAGATAACAAAAGTTTATTATATAATTAGAAAAACTTCAAAAAGGATTTTATAAAATATATCAAGTATTTTCTGTGCTACACTAATATTATATGATCCCTTGCTATTTTCTTATCATTTAAGGTTTTTTTATGAAGTCACCTCATGTTAATCCTAATAAAATTCAAAAGACTCCAACAACAACAGACAATTACTTTTTCTCAACTTGTTCACTGAAGAAAAGAGAAAAATTTTATTGTTTTTCGATATCATAAATAAATTAATACATCATTAACATTTCAAAATGTGGGAGTGAATGAATTGAATAAATTATCAACAATAATATTACAACAGGAGATCTATTGTATATTAACACGCCTCTAACTAGTATATAATAGAAGAGAAAGTAGTGTAGCTTTAAAATTCTTTTTTAAATAATATAACCAATTTCATTTTTTTATTTGTGATAATATAACCTATACAAAATTATATAAACTTTTAAGTAACAAAAGTTCCTATATAAAAGAGATAAAAACCAAAACTTCTATATCTGTGATATTCCCAACAAGGAGTGGTACTTTAGTTAAGTCAGCTGCCTTTAGACTGAGTCATTCCTACTCTCGAACGCCAGAACTTTGAGTCATTGGAAGGTACAATCGAAGATTGCGAAGGATCGATTTTATATTTATCGAGATTTGTGTCGATTTTTTAAAACTAAAAAAACACTACAATATCATATCCACTCTCAATTTGTGTTTTCATAATTTCTGTACTTGGATTGGTTTTTATTTAATATTTTAGCATAACTTAATTAATTAGATAAAAATAAAAATAACATAATCTGATTTTAATGGCTATTGTTCAGTCAGCTGTTGTAAATCCACCATTTTTCCAACTATCACAGGGTCCAACTGTCACTTACAGAGAAGGTTATATTATTTCATTTATTTATGAGAATTTTAATCAGCTGATTTCTAGAGCCTAATATACGAATTTAGAAATACAATTTAAAGTTCACTAAATTGCAAAAGATTCCGTGGATAACTTAAAAAATGATCTAATCGAGATTTTTATATTGCATGAATGTTTACAATGAAATCACAACCATGAGATAATGAGATGGAGTTATTATTTTGTTTATGTTGTTTTTACTTTAATATAAAAAGAATGTACGACATATAACAAATAAAACATTTTAAATCAAATGATAAATGAACGTTTATACATGCATTTATTTTTTATTAAGATATGGAAAATATAATGTTTACAAGTAATTAAATTTATATTTGTTTGACATCAGGTAAGTAAGGAAAGCCAGTAGAGATGGGGGAAAAGATAAGAAAAAATTTGCCTTAGAGATGCCTCCCGATCACAAGCTATATTTACCTCAGACAAGTTTGTCTAGACTTATTCAATCAATAAACTCTAGAAGGAATATTTATTATAATAGGAGCGTTTATTTTTAGCGATGAACTCGGGTATGGTCTTAAAACAATTAACAGCCTATCAATTCTAATAATCCCAAATAAATAACTAAATGAAGAATGAACTACTTGGAGAATAACTAAATCAGATGAAATTAATAAATATCTAATAAAGAATGACTTAGAAAGAAAATTTAAACGTTTGACCTTCAAAAGGAAAGGTCAATGTCAAAGTGAAGTTCAGACCAAATTTTATACATTATTGTGAAATAGAGCTCAGGAAAGCCTCTTTCTGTTATCATTTTGAAAAAGAGTTAAAAAAAATATAATTGTAAATTATAATGCAATATAAAACAGGCTATTAGGGTAAAAGTGCTATCTCTGTTCTACATAATTACCATTTTGAGGTTTTGAAACTGACTTTACACTGACCGATTATTTACCAACAGTTATTTGAGAGAAAAATCTGTCACATTTCTTGGATTTTTTGTCTTCCTAATAATTATAACCTTCAGGTTTGCTAAGCCTTTTATTATTTGTATTATTTATAAAACTAGAAAACAGCGATGTGTTTAGCGCAGTGTGTGGCTCAAGATAAACTACATGGATCTGTTTACAATCAATGAAGGACGGAGTGGGTACTGCGGAACCTTGATTGGTGTAAAATCTTGGCGGTTGAGTGTGATCTCGGTCAAATTTCCTTCGAACCAGTACAGTCTCTATCATGAACTGAACCCAAGACACTTCATGGATAGTGGTACAGTTTTTTTTTTTAAATTTGTATCTTTGAAGTTTAGGAATTTACATTCATTAAACCCGATCCCATACCCCATCGTATCGATATATAGTATAGTTATATTTTATTGTAAATCTGAGATTTGGAAAACTATGTTATTTTTAGTCTTGGAAAAGAGAGCTTTTATAATTACGTTATTAATGTATAATTTTAAGAACTGTTGCTTCCACTTGAGCGTAGCCAGCTCAATGCTGGCGACAGGTAAGCGTAGCCCAACTTACGCACTCCGGATCCATTATTCAAGGTCGCCGGTAGATAGCGTCGGCGCACACGCACGGCGACTCAAGCCGCCAGGAAGAGAGCCTAGAAGAATCAATATAGAGATTTCCGTAGCTTTTCAGACAAATAAGCTACATGAATGAGGGGGGCCGCCGTACGGGGAGGGGGGTCGATACAGGCGTGGCCCAGGTTGAACGACCTCACGGCCACTCTTAGGGAATTTAGCTTTTTTCCCAAAGAGTGGCAGCACTGCGCGCCTCTCCACGTGGCTCCAGGCACACACCCATTTCCTTACCGCCATTAGCTTCTTACTTCTTAGTTATTACTTCTGATTGATTATCTACTCATCATAAACTAGAAGGATAAATAAATATACTATTTTCAGTGATAGAATCGTGTGATAGTTATAATATAATAAAAATCATAACTCACGGCTAGATGGTTAAACACAAAAAATTAATTTAGTGACGTCACACTATAAAAATCAAATGTATCAATCACTAACGTGAAAGTCTAAAGAAAGATAGTTTTCTTACTGCCTTTAGCTTCTTATTAATTATTAATTTTTATTCATTAAATACTCATAATAGAGTCAAGTAGTACTCGAATGTACTATGTGTTTTCAATGATACAAATATATATTATTTATTAAATATATTAGTGACGTCATAATGTAAACATCTAATATATCAATCATTAACGAGATACTGAAACAAAAATGGTTTGTATACGACAATTTATGTAAACCATGTTAAATCTAATTTAGAAATTTTCACAAATTTAGTTTCGATATGAGGTAATAATAAGATTACCATGAACGTACACTAATTTTAAATTATCTAAGAAAGATTTTTTAACTGAGCTCAGACGGTTTTAAACCATCCTAGGAAATAAATTCCTCTAGTGGAAACCGCAAAAGTTTAAAAATAATTAACATCATTGCTCAGCCCTCTATCGATAAGAACAGACAATCGAGTTTGTGACATAATATAAAATACAATATATATTAATCACTAACGAGATAGTCAAAACAAAGTTCATTCGTCTAAGATTTATTTATGAAAAGTGTTAAGTTTGATCCAGAAAGTTAGTTATTTTCGTGTCGTAATTGAACAGTCATATGAATAATAATTGAATCTATTATAAACTGAAGTAAAAAAAGAAGTTTAACAAATATGTTCTATTATTAAAAATTATCTTTAAAAATATTTCATGACAACTGAGCTCAGACGCTTTTAAACCATCCTAGGAAGTAAATTCCTCTGGTGGAAACCGCAAAAGTTTAAACATAATTAACATCATAGCTCAGCGTTACATGATTAGTAAAAATGACTAGTTAATGATTTTAATGACGTCGTATGATCAAACACGATCGTTGATAATCGTTGAGCTATTCAAAGCTAAGACAGTTCAAAGTCAATCCAAGAAGTAGAAATGAATGTAGCATGAAGTCAGATGCAGGCGGTTCGGTTTTGGGTGTCGGCATCGAACCCTGAAGTAAATTTTAAAAAAATAATGAAACTTCATTCCCTTCTAAAATAATAAAAAACCCGACAAAAATTATAAACTGTTTAAGAATAGTTTATGACAACTGAGCTCAGCCGCTTTTAAACCATCTTTGGAAGTAATTACTCGGGAAACCGCGCAAAAGTTTAGAAATAATTAATAATCATAGCCCAGATCTCTTTGATTAAAAACGAAATTAATTTAATGATCATCATTAAAGAGATATGTAAGTTAGAAGAAACATGAAAATAGTATTGAGTCTGATAAATTATCTTCGGACTTCGAAAATAACATCAATTTCAAGTAACAACTGCTTATTAAATTTCGTTTAATAAAGAGAAAGTCCTAGCCCTACTCAGTTTAATTACAAATGATTAAGGAAAACTTGGCACCTCCTGAAACATGTATTAAAAATGCTGATTTACAACACCGAGTTGAAACATTAAAATTTAATATTTTAAATTATTTTCCCAAATAGCGAAAAACATTAGTTTAATGACAAGTGAATACATTAACATTTGATATAAAACTCCTTTTCTACAAACAATCTAAGAAAAAGGTCTGACAACTGAGCTCAGACACTTTTAAACCATCCTGGGAAGTAAATTCCTCTGGTGGAAACCGCAAAAGTTTAAAAATAATTAACATCATAGCTCAGTAGGCGTTTAATAATAAAAAATTGAAGAAGCAAATCATATGACAACTTAGCATTAAAGAAATTCTTCCAAATGTGGGATTGTGTGAGGTCTGAATTAGTATGTCACCGAGTGATCAGAAAGATTAACAATTTAAGATTTCAAGCCAACTTTAATCCATTACAGCATTTCCAACCTTAATCTATTTCTAATATAAAGATTCCTTTTACAGTTTTAAATTTACGGTGTTCCATTTTAAATGATATAGTTCCTCGCTTTTGACTATTAAGCGTTAAAAAATAAAGACATCAAAAATGCCTTTTTTTTCCAGGGGAACGTTTTTATACTATAAATTATCAAAGAAGAGACTATGAAAACTAGTTTTTTTCGTGTCGTAATTGTACAGTCATATAAAAGATAATTGAATCTATTATAAAATGAAGTAAAAAAAGTTTAACAAGTATGTTCTATTATTAAAAATTATCTTTAAAAACATTTCATGACAACTGAGCTCAGACGGTTTTAAACCATCTTAGGAAATTATTTCCTCTGGTGGAAACCGCAAAAGTTTAAAAATAATTCACATCATAGCTCAGTCTTCTATCTATAAGAATATAAAATTAATTCAGTGAGTAATACACGTTTCAAATCTATTATTAGGTAGCTATCAATAGTAAATCGTCCGAAATATATATGGCATGATTTTGTCTGAATCCTTTTTATACAATTCAGTTATGTTCGTTATTATTAAGGGAACAAGCAAGGTTAAAAAACATCAGTAAGCTCATTAGTAACTAATAATAATTTATCAATAAATCATACTCTCGTATAAAAACATACGATGATAGAGCTTCCAAACAAAGAAGAAAAAGACAATCGCAAAGCATATGCTGAATAAAAATGATACGACATCCCACGACGTCATATCCTATGAGTAAATTCCATATTTCATGATTCATTAACGAAAGAAAAGGGATTCAACTATCGGAGAAGGAACTATATCTCCAACAATGATGACGTTAATAAAACTAAGTTGTATTTAATAGCTCATTTCGAGTAAATATCCAATTTCTAATCAGTTGGGCGGACGAAGCTACCTAAAAGCTGCCAGATAGGGCTCTTGTTCTTGGAGTAAAGGATCTGTGAAGAGGTTTAGGAAACACTCCACATCCCCTCCTGGTCCTCATTAGCTCCAACCCTTCTCCAATCATCCAGCTCAAGTGATCATACCGTATCTTAATTATCTTGAAAGCGAAAATCGAAAAGAAAATTTAAATAGTTCTAATCATATATTAGTATTATTACTAAAACCGATCCACAAAAGAGTTATGATGACTATGTCACCTAAAAGCGTCTTGAAGAAGATTAGTCTATTTCAATCCGGTTCAAAGACATCCGACCTTTACGAGTTGGCTCGAAGACAGTCGATCGCTGGGACTTGTTTACCAGGCTCCCGCCACCGGTCGATATAGGGAAGTATCGATTTATCTATCGAAGTCCTTGCATCATCTTCGTCAATGTAAAGTAATTAAAATTAAATTGGCCCTGAAGATGACCTTCAAAATAGGTCGAAACGTCGGCACAAATAAAAAATAGTTTTCACTTATTTGTGTGTATATTTTGACTGCACCCCGCAACAATTTCCAACCTCCATTAATTAAAATTAAAATTTGATTGCATTCATAACTCGGAGAAAACAGAATCTAAGATTCGGTTTTAACATTTGTTTAGTTAGAAGTAAGACCAATGTAAAATTCCAGATAAATAAGATAACAATACGCAAAGACAGTGGAATCAAAATTAACTAAAAATCGGAGCCATAACGATGACAAGCCACAACAAGAAGCGGTAGCGATAACAAGAAAATTACGTGCCTCCTCAATTTATCGAACAATGCTTCATCAGAATATGATTTATATAAACCTAATGAAACTTATTTTAACATTTTAATAATTTTAGAACATTTTTACAATAAAATTATTAAAAATCAACTTGAATATCATAATCCGCCATACTGTACCATAATTCTGCCATATAAGATTTTTTTTAATTTATCCATTTCTCGTTATTGTTTACTTTATTATCCTATGCTATATATGAGATTTAATTTAAACGAATAGCTAACTGTGGATTATCCTTATTTGGCTCTTATAGCATATCCCAAACTTAATAATCGACACCGCCTTTCATATTACTGAATTATTTAATAATTTAAAACAAAAAGTAACACATGGTTAACTTTTATGTATTTTTGTGTTTCCTTACTATTTTTTATTTTATTTCATCTTCCAAATAAATATGCTTTAGATTATTAACTGTTTTTGTAAAACGTAGAAAATGGCAAAGTAGTGTTAAGATAAAAGTAAAACCCCATTTTTTTTTTAGAAAATCGTTTTCTATTCGTACCTTGAATGAGTTGATGAAATAAATAGTAAAAATATTCAATAATTTGGGGGCATAATATGAGCACTATAACAGAGCCAGGGAACAAAAACAAATTCTCAAAGGGAAACAGTATGAAAGGACAATCCTCGTTGCAACTGCAGAGAGAGAGACTCTTTGGGTCAAGTGTTTTCGTAACTGCATCCATTTAATGAGTGTAGAAACCGTGTGCGTTCCAAACTTCACTCTAACGAATATTTCACCAGAAAGTTCTAGGAGTCGGCCCTTTTCATATTTTTTTTACATTCTTCTTTGTTCGGCGTTATTCGATTATGTCATAATCTTGATTAGGGTTCCGGATCTGACGAGAACCGGTTGTAACGAATAAAGTGGGACTTTGAGCCTATTGTCCCAGGGTGAACAAACATATCAACCCAAACCTCAAATGGAATCACCTGATGGGAGGAATACAAGTATGTCATTGTAATAAACAAACAAGAGCAAGTGAGAACAATACATGTAAGGGACGGGGGTGAAAACGCGTCATAAAATACCAATCATCCAAGTCCTACCCGAAGGTGAAGATGTGCGTTAATTAATTAGTTAGGCGATTTATTTTACATATACTCGGTCAAAAATGTATCGAATAAATACAAAAAATAACTAGCAAATTCCAATAGCAAGCAGGTAGTTTCGAATTTCCTTCAGAGTCCGAAAAATCATGAAAATTTAGTAATCACTCATCAATATAAGCCAACAACTGAATAAGAACTAAAGAATAAATTAACTGTGGCAGATTAAAACAATCAGACCTCCCGTGACGTCACATCTCAAGTTTAAGAATGTTTAAACAAATGAGCGGAACATTTAAAAAAAAAAAAAGTTGAAATATGTAAATGAATGAAACAATAAATTGTATTCACTTCATAATAGGCTAAATTATCTCTAAAATTTATTACACAACATGCTTTATAAGAATAACACAATAGTAAAACTTATAAATATAAAATATTAACAAAAAAAGGACCGTTAAGAAAGAGGGAATAATAGAAACGTGGCTATCATGACACGTCACAACCCCAGTGTAAATGATATCTTTAAAGAAATGAGCAGAATCAATTATAAGAAAAATAATTCCAGATAGTGAAGCTTTATCTCAATACTGTCTAGTCTACAATCGATATTTGCCATATCAATTTACTTCTGTATCATTCATGAATAGCTCTATCAAATCGAATGGATTTTTATATCAAAGTGAAACACACAATTCTACTACTTAAATCCACTAAGAAAAGTATTTTTGTTTTAGAAAATTAATTATAATTTTTAATATTGTCATTTTAATAAATTGATATTTCCAATAATACCTTTTTTTAAATATTATTATTTAATGTTTGTTTGGCATCATATTTTGTCAGATTTATTATATTTTTAATTAAAATAGTACTTTGGGTTTATAAAAAAACAAAACAAAATACTCTGATTTCGTGAAGTACTAATAGAAAACAGTTGATGCCCAGAGTGGAATCAATTTGAGGCCGGAAGCAGTTAAAAGTTCAAGGTGGCCGCTTCCTTTGTACGTTACAAACGATCCTAAAACGCTCCTCATTTCGGTATAAATCGATTTATAACCTCGAATTGATAAAGAGGAAGAAGAAAAACCATAGGAGAAGTTATTCTGAGGAGAGAGTAGGGAGCCGGAGTGTCAATGAACAGTGAGCCCAAGTCAATGTCCTTCTATCAACTCGGAACAAACAGCTGGCGCCATCTTAACCAAATTACTTATCAATTTATATTATTAAAAAAATAAAAAGTGGAAACAAATAAAGGCTAATACCAAGAGGAAATCAAGTATAAATTAAAGGAAATTCCAGAGGACAATTTTGAATGCTTGTTAATAATTAGTGCGTTTACAATTATTTTATTTATGTACAATATCAAAATTTATACGTCATATAAACATTTCAAATAAATAATATATTTTGGAAGTTAGGAGGGAAAGTTGTAATTCTCTATGATATCTAGCCAATAACCTTTGTTTTATGGGAAAATACTCACATATGATTAATGTGTGATTAATATGATTAATCAAAGAAGATATTTGAATCCTGTATTAGGGAGTTGTTAAGGCCACCTGGCCTACTTAGTCCTGTTCAGTTCCTTCCTTACTAGATAAGGAATATCGCTAAAAGAGGCCTTATATCCTTTGCCCTACTTTTGTAGAATAAGAAGAATACAGATTTTTTCTTTTTGCAACTTTGTATTTAACTTTCAAAACTTTACAAAAATAAAAACTAAAGAAAATAAAACTTGGAACTATCTTATTTTTTACCTCATTTTTTTTTAATTAATTGGTTTTAATTTAATTCGAGTCGGTATTCAAGTTAACGACGTATTATATATAAATGTTTCCCTTTTGACAGAATGCAATTTTTTTTCTTTATGATAAAGAAGATTTTTTTTATAAAAAAAATAAATAAAAAAAAAGGCCTGTTCAACCAGATGCTAACAAACATCTGCCGTCGGCGCTTACATATAAAACTGTACAAGTTGTTTAGAATTTTAAAGTTAATAATAAAGGATTAAACATATAGTGGTTGCATGTATAATTTACGCACTGTAATGATTATGTATAAGTATTATAAATCAGCATAAATAATTAATAAGAACAATACTTAAATACAAGTAAGAAGGCATTGGTAATAAATTAGAAAATAATATAAATTAAGTAGAAAAGAAGTTTAATAAAAAATTAAATAATTCTTTTTATAAAAGTTATAGTTGGAAAGATAATCAGTTAAACGATATTATTAGGAATAGTTTAATTTTTTTTTAAATTAAATGGTGTGTAATGTAGAGCTGGCCAACAGCTGTTTCTGATTCCAGTGCCAAACGAATAATTAATTTTACGTTTCGATATGTAGAATCGATTATCTCAACTGAAATGTTGCTCTCATACGGGTATAAAGTTTTTTTTTTATCCTTCGCCTCCCCTCCGTTTTAGGCCGAATTCTTCACAAATTGTAACCTCCTCGCTCAGAATAGCCGACCCTTTTACAAGACAGCTTAAGCTGTTTTGGATTGGGGCAACCTGCGGCCGGTAAACCGGACTTGTGTGAACCGATGAAAAAAAGTCAAAGTGACACATTCTACAGTCATTTCTGACGACGATAATCATTCCGAGAGGGTAGTAAGGCTTTTCAGGAAAAGGGGGGACTTTGTTATTGTCTATAGTCCACGGCTTCCGGGGAGGGAGGGAGGGAGAGAGGCAGAGAGAGTGAGAGAGAGTGAGTGGTTCGGGGAAAAAGAAACAACAATAACAAACATCGAACAAAAATCGATTGACCTCGAGCCAGAGCAATCGAGCCTTTTTGCCAGAGAGGCAGTAAAACAAATCGATTAGTATAAATCAGCTGATTTACCTAACAAATTTATACAGAGAGGAGTAATACAAGTAATAAGATATAGCACAAGTAATATTAAAATTACAAATTATAATAATGTAATATATTATAATTACAATTATGAATTGACAACGGAATATTAACTACATAACCTCCATTATGAATATATAACCCAACACTTTTATCATATCTGTTAGATAACCTTTACATTATTATTTATAACCTTATCACCAACATCTTCAATTCACTTTTTTTATTTGCAATTTTCTTATACATATGTTATGTTTATTTACTATTGTATTTTTATTTCAGGACTTATGCCTTTCGTATATCTCTGATTTGATGACTTTTGAAAATGTTTGTCACGAAAGGTTTGTTTTAGAATAAAAAATATGTTGGATGCATCCAGGGTTATAATAACCTCATAGAAATGTTACAACTTTTATATTGTAACTGTTAATAACAGTACAGTTACTAAAACAGTTATTCAATACATAAATTTACAGTTAAAAATAAAAAAGTATCTGTCTATATTTATGTTTGAATATAATCATAGTCGAAGAAACAACATTAATATAGAAATATTACATTTTATCTATCTTTAAACTGTTAATTTATATAATGAATAGCTGTTAAAAAGAATATAAGTGGCACTAAACGACCATATAACGATTCCTGTCCGTATAGTTATTTTGCTAAAATAACTAAAAACGTGAATAGGTTTTTAAACTTTGTAACTGCTCCGATACACACAACCCAATTACAATAAGCATTTAAAGCATAAAGTAATTATAAATAAAACAATACTTTTAGTAAAAGTTATATTAGTAAAAAGTAATATAAATATAAAAACAATGGTGCAAGAAAGCAGCGTGGGAGGAAGGAGGCGACTGAACTATATTTAGCAAGGGACGGGTCTAGACTGCTTCCAAATATACACCACCTCCTGCAGGCAGGTCCTTCGGCGAGGATATTCCTGCAGGATGTGAGGATGCACAGGACACGGTTAAGATATCCTGGAAGGGCAATCACCTAGGTCGCGTAGCGGTATGTCTTCCGATCCCCAACCGCTTCGAGCGAACAGTCCTCAACTTCAATGGGAGTTTGTCAACGATATCGTTGGCTGCACCAGAGTCTAAGGTCCAAAGAGGATAACAAAGAAGACGATAATCAAAAGATTCGAAATTCACACAATATTGATAAAGAAAACTAAAAAATCCGGAAATAAGGATATAGGCTGATTAGAAAACGCCTGAGACGTTATGCCTCAGTCGTGTGTGGGTGGATTGCATTAAGTTGCATATATGGATTAAGATTTTGAGGGAATTCGGTTGATATGGGTGTATTAACAGCTATTGTTGCTATATTAGGTCACATCTTTACTTGTTTTAACACTGACAACAGAAAAAGAACAAAACAAACCTGGTTTAAATTTTTTTAAGCTTTGACTCCGAGATGTCTATATAGGTAGCCAATTCAATAAAACCTTGAGCCAAACCCAGAGCTGGTAAATAATAACTTTAGCTGGGACAACAGACCATGGTTTCAGGATCCTACCTTTTATGTTGTTACAGGCCTTCAGATGTTTTTTCCGTTTCTTTTTTTTCATTATTCGATAAATCCCTATACAGTTGGTCGCCCACTTTTTTTTTTCTCATGGATAAATTTCTGTTTTTCGTTAAAAGTCATTTATGATTTGGAGCCATGGTGTGCTAGTAAGATTAAAAAAGAACATATGTGATGAAGACATGACTTCTCAAAATCTCCATGAATCAAGTTTAAATGGGAGTACAACATCTATTCATTGCTGAATCATGTTTAGCAATTATTACAGACAAATACATACGTACATATAGAAGTCGCGAAGAAACCTGGCATGATAGATTATGGGTTAGTCTAAATGAACATATTCATTAAAATATGTAAATCGAAATGCTTGCAATTGCTATGTAGAAGTAAACAAAATGGAGCTTGATAAGTAATATTTTAATAAATAAAAGATCAAAAGAGATTTAATTTATACCACGTTAGCCAACAATAATAAGTACTTCTATCACAGTTTAAAAAATAATACAAATACAATGAATACACTGTGTGATAGTTGAACGCGAGTAATGAATGGAGATCATTGACAGGTTTATTTTTATATAAATAATTACAATACATACTAAAATTGATTTACATAACATAAAAAGTAGAAAAATAACAAATAATATAATAAAAAAACTGAAGGAAGGAGGAAACAAAACAAAGCAGAAAATGGGCGTGTAAAGAAGGAACCTTGATCTACTAACTTAACAAGAAGTCAATTTATACCACCCACTTCACAGCCACTTCGATATTTAATCAAACCGCTCATTCCATTTTGTTTTCTACGCACTTAATTATTATTTTTTTATATTTTTATAAAACATTTATAAAAATAAAATAAACAGACTGAATTCAATGTCTTTTGACAAATAACGGAAGTAATTTTTTAATAAATGGGCTTAAACATGTTTCTTTAACGATGAATTTAGTTTGATTTGAATGACAAGATGAATAAATATCAATTACACCTAGGGAGAAATAGCTAATAACACAAAGGAAATTAACAAAAACTTTACCGATGTTAAACTTTTTTTTTAAATTATGAGAGAACATTTTATATAAATAATTATGACCAGCTTATTACGAACCACTAATTATATTTAATACTCTACTGAAACATTAACGTCGTACTTAATAATTTGTATAACATACATTATAACTATTTAAAGATATTATATTATCGAATGTCTAATTTAATAAAGTTAACACTAGGTCACTCGGTTCTACAGCCTTTCTCTAGTTAAATATAATGAATGAAATTAAGAAACGCATGCCTATACATATATAGTTAAATATTTAATATCCCTAATTATGTTAGAATAGAATTATATACGAAAAAATTGAATTTTCTGAATGATTTAATTAGGCTGTTTTAAGTTCTGATAAAAGACAGCCCTTCGAAAGTCTTTAAAAGCTAAAATGGCTAATTAAATAATAATATTCAGTGGTTTTTATTTAATAGATTTCTATCGTATATCTGCAGCCCCGGTGAATAAGAGGTTAAGTCGAATTTAATCAAAAATTAGTTGATTGTATAATGGAAAGCGAAATCGTGTCATTATCATAGACTTCGAAGAGCTGCACACATAATAAGGCAATTCATGTAATTAATAAATTTATTTTGTACAAGAAATGTATTCCAATAGTCTTCAGTTTTGATATATAACGTAGAAAGAAAAAAACCAATCATATTCATCAGATGAACATAATTACTGTGTCATTTCATCGAATAGTCCTGATTAAAATAATCAATAACAGTAATAATAAACGTTCACAATAACTATACGTAGAAATATTGATAAATAAATAATATATGATAAAATTTTCATAATTCTGGAATGAAACGAGAGGAGTTTAGGGACCCCAACTGCGTAGTGGAGAAGGGCCGCTCTGTTTACTTTGACCCCGCTACTTCTTTTCGACAAAAAAACGTGAGAACCGACGCAGCTATAGAATCAACCTTTTTGTCATTCCAAAACCAATTCTCGTCACAAACATTCTCCTATAGAATACACCCTCCAGCTTAGTAGCAACGGCTACATAAATTTCGGGACAAAGTTAGAGCGCAAAAAAAAAAAAAAAAAAATGACAAGAAACGACCCCTAAGCAAGAAAATTAAATTGTTTATGATTATAGTAACATATAATACTACACAATGCACTATTTTTATTACGCATATATACGTAACACAAATAAAGGGGGATGGATTTGGCAGAAGAAACGTTGTTATCGATCCACTGGCAAAATGCCAAGAACTGGATAAAAATGACATTAAAAAAACTTGTTATTCCTTTTACAAAACAGAAGACAGTTCAGTGATCAAGATGAATTATTATAGTCAAATTATCATGTAATATATATATATATATATATATATATATATATATATATATATATATATATTTACTAAAAAATTATTAATTGTTAAATCAAGAATGTCACAATGTACGTTTTTAGGTTGGAAGCATAATAATGATAATAATTGAAAGGTTAACCACTGAGATTAGCCTAATTGAATCAAAATAGTGTATAATGCTTGAAACATTTATTTAAAATAAGTAAGTTTATAACAATAAAATTATCAAAAACGCAAAAAGATTGATTTTCCCCGTTAATTTTATTATATCTGAATCCTCAGTGAATAAGACGTTAAGTCGAATTTTGTCTAAGGACAGTTAATCGAATAGAAGCAAGCGGAATCGAGTCATTATTGTAGATTTTTGGCATGAAATGGAGTTGTAGTATAAGCAATAACTCCTTTTCAAGCCAATACCTGACTTAGCCCCTTTTTCGCTACAAAAATAACATAATTCCACTTCCTGAAGCGCAAAAAAATGATTTTGGAGAAAACTCGAGTTAACTACTTAATGACACGGTCTTCTTTATATATTACAATTGTATTAAACACGTAGGAGTGATTTGATGCCCCTGATTGAGGTGTGAGGCTCATCAAATGAACAGAGCAATATTTCATGTGATATTATATTTCAGTCCATATTCTGATAAAGGCTGAGTTCAGTTATTTTTCGAAGTAATTCTTTTAGATTATTTTCTCATATTTTAGTCTATAAAAAGGTCAAGACTAGGTCAAAAATATGGATAGCTTAACTTTTAAAAATGGAGTTTTCAGTGGTTATTATTGATACTTGTTGAATAGAGTAATTTAAATAGTATATGTACATATGTTTATACTATTACTACGGATTACTATGAGGCAGTGGCGCGAATTCGTCGTTTTGGCGGGCGTTCACCTCCCCCCCCCAATTGGAAGACGAAGGCCCCCCCTCGGAGAGCTATCGATCCAATTCCTTACGCAACCCCAGGCACCATCTAGTCCTTTCCCTTTCCTACATCCACATCTTCTCAGGTATCCCAATCTATATTACCTTAAAGTGCTCTATGTAGAGTATTAAACTCTGACTCGTAGGCTTTATTTAGATTTTTATAAGGCTTTGACCGTAAGAAAATATATGGATTAGGAGGTAAGAACTAGGTCTTATGACCTAAAATAAAAATTCAAAAATAAATTTTCAAGAGCTTTTTCTTCATTGATTTAATTTCTTTCAATTATATTTTAAAAAATTTAGTTTTGGCTGAGTAAAATTTTATTTTACATATCTAGACAAACCCTCAAAGCTCATTATTAATTACAAAATACAATTAAATAAATACTCGTAGTTGTATAATTTGTAAAATGGGGGTTAATCCGCACTAGTGTATAGTAATTAAAAGAAAAAGTAGAACTAAATAAAGAAGACAATTCGATTCTAGACCGAAGAGAGATATAATAGTAGATCGATATAATTGACCCCTACTGTAAGTAAAATAAACATATCGACTTGTTGCTACAGCTCTGCATTTAATACATGCACGATAGCGTGGCAACTCGATATATCGAACGTTTGTAATTATCGATTCGTTAAGAGCCTCACTTCTGGCGACTGCATTATTCATTAATGTTTCAAAGATATCGTAATTAGCTTCTTTGCATCGAGATATGAAATCAAATTGATTCTCCATCAGTACGAGCTAAGTAAACAGGAGTGGAAGGATGTTTATGGAAGGCCCTCAGAGCCCAGGTGGTACTCCATTCCTTTCCTCATCAGGATTCCTCCCTCCTTAAGGAACAGATCTCCATGCGGAGTTTTATATCCTTGAGGATAATAACCAGTTCCTCTTCTTCCTCGGGAACTATTCCACTTCTAGCGATGGTCAATGGGACTATTTACGGTGGTGTGAACATGAACATTCTTAATACATAAAATGCACGGGTGCACAGCAGTATCATCGACCTCTAATGAACAAACTACTGCGTCATTTCCTAATAACCTGGTCATGAATATATTAACCTTCCCAGGCTAAACATTATCATATAATAATTTAAAACAAAATAACGACTATTTATATATTTTATTATAATTTTTATTTTGTAAATAAAAAATCAGGACATATGAGTAAACAAGAGGAATTGACAACATTACTGAACAAATGCAGCACAGCTCACATCAATAATAATCAATTACATATCACATTCTAATTTATATATTATTTATAAATTTGCATAAATTCAGAAAGAAAAAAAGATATATTTTTACTCTGATTTGATATTAAATTTTCCTTCGATACTGCCGGTAGTCTGAATTAATTATTAGGAAATAGTAAAAAAATCACTTACAATTTTAAGTTTACTTATATATTATCTTTAATACTATATAATCAAATAATGAGGTAATTATTAATATAAGACATATAAGGAATGTGTTACGTTATTAGCGCTTTGAGGAGGGCCCTAGGCAATGACCCCTGTGACCTCAAGGCTAAGTACAAAAGAGGCCCCCGCTTTTTAAAAATCCGCTCGTTTAGCTCGAAAAGCCCTTCCACGGCCCGCTAGCTCCCTAACCACCTCCACCCTGTCTAAAATCCTCGTCGCAAAATTTAACTCAAAAGCATAAAAAGAGAAAAAAACAGAGAGAGAATCCATTAAAAATAAAAATAAAACGCGATGTTTATACAAAAATATAAACCTCTTTTAAACTCTATAAAGCATGGGTGAGCCGCAGAAAATATCTAAGGAGCTATTTATTAATGAAGACTGTTGTAGAAGGGGGGGGGGGGAGAATGCTGAGAAGTACAACGACCTTCGACAAGGATCGCTCAACTCTTACCGGACTAGCACCTAGCCTATTACTCATATCGATACTATAATCAAGCATAGCACATAAAACAGAAAATACAGTCAATGAAAAATATTTTTATTTATGTGAACTTTCGGCCTAAGTTCATTGGTAATCATCTGAACCTTATCTTGTCCAAAAAGACGTAGTGTACAATTTCTCATATATGAGTCATAATGATTTAGAGCTTGACTTAACTTATCTATGATGAGACATAAAAATCAGATCGAAAAAGTAATAAATAAAAACAGCATAAGTATGTAATCCAAATAAAATCATACTTATAAATGTATTAATAATAATAATAATGCCTTTATTTATTCTCGGACAAGTCCCTTTAGAATAACAATACAGGTGTTGTAAGCTATTATGCCTTAGAGTATAAAAATAATTACAATTAATAAATTATCACAAATGAGAAGAGTGAAAACCAAAAAAAAAATAATGCAAAAAAAAATGCAAATTACCTCCAATAACAATATTATAAAAACAGATTAGAAGAAGAGAAAGAGAAACAAATAAGTTAACAATGATCATATAGGAAAAACAATTAATAGTTACCTATATAACACTATCAGCGATTTTCACTTATTTCCTTCATTTCTCCTTCTTTAAAATGTCTAACTAGATGATACACTACATATGTACGTGGTATACAATACATAATCACAAATACAAGAGTACATTAAAAAACATCATTCATTCATCGAATGAGAGAATTTTATCTCAAAACTGATCATACTATTTCCGATTTTTTGGGGATATGAATATACGGAAATAATATACGGGATTTGAAGGTTGGAAGATTATTGGAACGACGAATGGAAGAAGGTATAGAATTCCAAAGGGAGGAGGATCGGATAAGGAAAGCTCTGTCAAAAGCTGCTGTTCGGTGGGATGCTGTATATAGATCAGAGAACCGAGAACGGGTGTTACGGGAGGGGACTGTGGTTGTGAATTGAAGGAGATCGAAAATGTATGATGGTCGGCGGTATTGGACAACTTGGTAAAGAAAGGATGCTAGGAAGTACTTAGGACGATAGGAAGGGTAAAGCCACTTCAGCTCTTCGTAAAATCGGGTGACCGGGGCATCTCTCGGGATCCCAAAGATGAATCGAACGAAGCAATTAAGCAAACGTTTTGATTTTGCCTCGAGATTCCCAGAGATACCTCCATACACTGTACAGCAATAGTCCAAATGAGGGAAAATTAAGGAACTAACTAGAAGTCGACGGGTTTCAAAAGGGAACAGGCGACGAAGGTAATTCAGACGCTTTAAGGTGGAGAAGGTACGACGGGAAATTTCAGAGATATGGTAAAAACTTTACCAAACCAATTCTACCAATCGCTGCAAACATCCATCCAAGGAATAAGTACCAAATTCGTAAAGCCCTTTCCACAATCCTCCCAAATACGCTTCGGTCTACCCCTCGAATGTTGATCAATTGGCTCAGCACTTATTATCTTTTTGGGATTTAGTTCGATACCAAGCTCAACAACTGTGCATGCACATCCCAATTGAGTGCATGTTCTGAAATTTCGCGTTGTGTAACCTTCTATATTCTCCAGTGAGCTAGGAATACTCTTGTACTAAATATTCTACGTTACTAAATACTGTTATATTATTTAACCAGTTAAATCATCAGCTATACTTCGAAACGTTAATTGTTGATGAAATGATTACCGAAATATACACATTTCCCATAATTATACTCTTTTTTCAAATAAAAAAACTTAGGGTTATTGTAATTTTCCAGAATATTAAAAATGAAACGAATGAAAAGTTGTTATTTTGACTTGAATCGAAGCGACAACCTGCGGAACTGTTACTTTAAATAACGTTATTGTTGTTTGTACCTATCCGATCCAATGAGGAATAACTGCGACGTAGAAGTGAACATTTCGGGAGAGAGGGGATGAGGTTTGTGCCGGTTGCGCCAAGGACTCCGCGCGCGGCCAACTCGTGCGTTTCTTGTTTTCCCCTGCCATCACGATTCTACTCCGGAATTTTCCACTTCCTTTCTTTTTCCTTTTCCGTTTCTCTCCTCCGAACGTTCCTTTCCTCTTCTCGATTTCATAACAACAACCTACACTCCCGAGGGAACAAATATATACGGTAGAGGATATAATAACCTCTCTTAAGGGGCTGCCAAAGCCGACTGTTGGCATTGGTTCAGGCTGTCCCAGGGCGGTCTCCCGATATATAGGCATTCTCGGACCCCAATCTCCAGTGCTAAAATCTTTAGGCATTCCATTCAAAATCCATCTTTTACACCCAAAAATATTCAGAAAAAAATAATTCACAGTAATTAAAATATAAACATATGTATATAAAAACCAATATTAGTATATCAGAAAGGGAAAAGGAAGATGGCTCAGTCCTCAGGGGATTCGAGATCTGATCTTTCAGATGAATTATTTACTCCCAATAGATAAGGCCAATTATTTCACAAGAATTGAATTGAATAAAAAGTTACAACATTTCAACCATATTTAGCTTAACCACATCTGGTACATCTAAAAAATTTCCTCTAGTAGTATAATTTTTATTTAGTGATTCATTATTGAGACTTGGTCCAGTTTGGACAAAAACAAATTATAAAATATTATTAATTTTTTTTGAATGGACAACTTTTTACATATTACTTTGGTAAGTGGGTTAGTACATATAATGTATGTAACGATAAGGTTATATGTAATAAATAACTGATGACAGCATCTTTTCGATATACCTAAAAATGGCGTTGCAACCTTTTTATAAATTTTAATTTTGGTGAAATATATTAGCCTTATTCATTAATTATTATAATTTTCACCGCAATCATACATATTTTACTGATTCTATTATTAGGATAGATGCTGTCTAATCCAGGCAATACTGTTTAGACTTATATAAAGTGGATATCCTTATTTAGGGGGAAAATGGACAGATGAGCCTGATCACTATAAAACACCAACCTGGACAACCGTTGAGTTTGGAAAACGATGGCTATATTTCGAGAGCTACATTTAATTAGATAAGCATCTTTATTATAAACAAACACATAAATAGCAAATTCGTTTTCAACAACTGATAGACCAATCCATAGTAAACGGCAATAATGAAGTAAAAAAATTGCTCAAATGTGGAAACAGTGGCAAAGAAGCAGGAAGTAATGTTAAACAGTATTGAGGAAATATTGAAAAATAAGTCAAAAAAGCCTACTTTTGCTACCTCTTTGGGATCCTCTATCTTGTTTTACATTGTAACAGTTACATGGTAACTGCTTTAAATAACTATTACATTAAATACCAGGCTGGGACAGAGCTAAGACGAAGTAGCGGTGAAGGAACTCTCTAAGGAGTAACAACTAACGGTACGGGGCGCTTAAAGGCTCCGTCGCATTCTCAAGTACCATCCTTCTTTACTATTTCTCAGCCATCTGTTCTTATCTTCAAATATAGTAATGTATCCAAAATGTGAAATACATAAAAATATATAACAATATATCCTCCTAAACGAAAAAAAGAGATAACACACCGATGACTTAAAAACAGAGAGAGGTATCACAATAAATAAAACATTTATTAATACCAAAAGGAAATAGCTAAAAAAAGTGGAGAGGAAAGTTTAGTAAAAATATTTTAATATTAATTAATTATTTCTATCTCATAAATCCAGCGATATTTCTAAAACATCTATAATACGTCAAAAACATTAATTGGAACAATTGCTTATGGAACTTTTTATTAATTAAAACAAAACTGTATTGATTAAATTATAAGGAAATTTCAAACACAGCCTTAAGTCTCACAAATTAAATAAGAAATCCGTCCATACTTTTTGACATGGTAAAAACGCCAACTAGAGAAAGCAATTTTGAACAACAGCTCTAAAGAAAACGAACCAAAAATATTTGTTAAATATAAGACTATTAGCGTGCTACGACTATTTACGATAAGACTGTATTTATCTTTTTTTATACTAAATGATTGCCTCAATTAACGTGCAAATAATTGACGAAACAATGACGTGCAAATACTTTTCTGATATTCCTAAGCCACAAGGGAATTTTACAGTTATGTTCTGATCAAGCTGTATCGGTTAGTAAACCAAATTATTATTTTTTAATTATTTGTCAATTTAAAAAGGGTTAAAAAATTAACTAGGTAAAATAATAATAAAAAAAAAATCAATGCAAGACTATATGTTTACAGAGGGAGAAACCCAGCATGGACCTGTGACGTCAATGAAGAAAATCCTAATAATAGGACTTAGCCACTGGAAGCGGCCCTCTTCTGAAACTACTATCGATCCAAACATTCGACCATTTTACCAATTTTTAAATTAAATCGACTTATTATCGAGTTAATTCACAATGAATAAATGTTTCTTACGAGCTCTTAAGTGAAATTGTGGAAGACAAATATAAGTTGATATTGAGCCATAATGTACATTTACAAAACCAATAAAATTTAACGAATCTTTTAAGAATTATTACAAGTAATGTTTTTTTTTATTATGAAAGGGATACAAACGGAGTGTATAGATTGTAATGTGGCTGATATATTAAACAAAATAATTATTGCCACACAAGAAGAAACTTCTAATCTAGCGAAACCATGGAACTTAAGTTCCTAATTTTGACAAAAAATTAATTTAATTATATGCTATTTTAGCATCATTAGATTCTATCTATGCTATATATTATAAGAAATACAAAATATAACACTCTGTTGGATATTTTTTTATTTAGTTTAACTGAACAAATGATAACGAATAAGTATTATTTTGCTTCATAAAGGTATAATAAATATCTAAATCTGATATATTATACTGTTTACAAATTTCCAAATTAGTAAGATGAGGATTTTTTTTTAGTTTCGAACAATAATAAAAATGTGTTCAGATTTATTTTTTATGAAATAGTATATTGAAGTTGGTTTTTACAAAGAAAAAAACTGTCAACAATTTGTTTATTTGACTGAACCAAATGATAACGGATATTAGGTACTTGCTTCATATATATTTATGATAAATTTCTTAATCTGATATAAATATATATGATATATATCTGATATACATAACATACATAAAATTGTAAAAATATTTAAGAAATCCATAGATTTACAAAATATTAAAATGAGGATTTTTATTCTTAGTTTCGAAAAACAATAAAAATATTTTCGGAGTTATTTTTGCTGTTTGTATTTTTTGTTGTTTATTTATTTATTTTTTACCAAAGAATTACCAAACATCATGGGAGCCAACTCTAGTTGTGAAAAAAACAAACATCAGATACAAATAATAACGTTACAATATTTTGTGTTCTTTATTTATTTACGTGGAATAAAATACGATTTTAGATCATATTTTTTTTAAAGTTATGATGGTACTGGATAGATCTTAACAGAAGGATTTCCGATTTCAACCCTGATTAAACGTTTTGAGACCACGCGGTAAGATTCTTCAGGACCGGTAAAGGAAGAGGATAAAAGAGGTGTATTACTTCAGAGGCATTACGACACAGTGACCGTAATACGACCTATGTCTTCTTCTATGTATCCTTTTGTCCGCACACTTTTTACGGAACGAAGGGTTGTGCCATGTGCCAAACCCACAAAGGGTGCCAACAATAAGGTGGCGACCCTTCTGCCAGGAGTGCTCCTGCAATACTTTAGGGCCGGGGAAAAAAGATTAATATATATATATATATATATATATATATATATATATATATATATATATATATATATATACATAAAATGTGTATACATTATAAATAATGTGTAAAAATACACATCCTCCATCTTGGGAATCTAGCACTATCCAAAATGGCAGACCGTAACCATGGAAACAAAAACAAGATGGAGATTCGTTAATACTCACCCCGTTCCAATTTAGCCAGAGCAATATACTGATCATCAATTTGACGCATAAATGGTAGGCCTGTCAGTTTTGGGGGAGGGGGTTGGAGGGTGTGTCCCCGAAGAACCACGCCCATGGCTTTTGGTAAACTATATCCCAACATATCTCCAATGGATTGGCTTAAAATCGAACGCGTATACATGTGTGTATGTAGGGGAAGCTACTGTACGTTGATAATAGCATCAGATTATTGATAAGGGAGACTGCATACGCAATAGAAATTTACAATAAAAATATTACAGAAAAATCAACTTGAAAAGTCTACTCGTGATATTGTAGAGGGAAAAAACCCCAGCATAAACATTAATTTAAACTACTTACTAATTTTTTAAACAATTTTAAGGCAAAATTCAATTTTAAGCGACTAATAAAATTCAAATGGCAGCTTCGCAAAGGTTGAGATATGCTTATAGTTGTTGGGGCTTGTAACGAATGAATTACTAAAACGTTAATAAGCGCAGAGCCGACTAGTAAACGCCCGAGGCGTAAGTGGGATTAATGCCGTAAGAGTGATCTAATGGATTTGAGTTTATGAGCAAAGCTTGGTGATATTGCATTTGCCAAGCCTTGTTATTATTATTAAAATTGTAGGGCAAGGTATATTTTAAATCATATTTATAATATTTCACATTGATTGTTCGTGAGTAATTGATGAAAATTTAAGCTTTGGTATTGTAACTATTTTTTTTTCATTTATCTGTATAAAAATAGCGATGCTAATAAATAGCGACTACTTTATAGGTACAATATGTTCATGAACCAAGATGCAGAAGAAAGAAATCATTGACCACACGCAATTCAAATATTTTTTTCTACTTTTTAATATTAAATTTTTAAAAATGATGTTATCTAAGATGAGATTATTGTGAATCTAAAAAAAAAAATTAAAACAGACTACTTTAAGTTTTATTATTTATTATTTTAAATTATTTTCACAATTAGATACTGTCATAGGTCTTAAGTGACTAATTAGTCATAACTTAATTCATTTTCGAGGAAGAATATTGAGGAGGTTGAATCTGGGATATGAAAAACCCACTTTTACGAGTCGAAGTATTATTACTAATTATTTTTCATATTCTATATAAAAGAATAGGAATACAAATATTGATGTTAATAAATAATAACTACTTTAAAGGTCCAATACGTTACTGATATAAGATGAATGCTGTAGTGATCAATGATACCATTGATTAAATATTTTTAAAAAAAATCAATAAAATAGAGCCAAAACTCAAAACGAAACCTTCAATTTTATTAGAATGCAAATGGAAAAAACCACATGGAGTTTTGGGTTGAACGTCTTGGGGTGGACGTGCGGTCTGAGATTATGAGCCTATTTGAGCGATCATTCGTTGGGATGTATTGCACTTCTTCTTTGAGATGTGATTGATCTTACTCTTTTTTGTGTCTTGATAATGCCTGGATAGGCGAAACGTCGACTGATAATTGTTTGTATTTTACACCAGATTTGAAACATAAGGCTCTGCTTGTGGTTTTTTCCATTTGCATTCTAATAAAATAAAAAAATTAATATTTAAATAAAAAAATAGAAGAAGAAACTATTGTCATTTTAAAATTAGGAAAGCAAATGATCAACACCCCAATTATTACACTCAAGACATACACACTTTCCTTGCACTTAAGAAACCCTAACAAAGGATATCCAAGATAAATAAATAAATCCGAGAAATGGCTCAGGACCACTTTTCATATTTACCTCGATGAGTATCCGTTGTACTCTTCAGGCGTGGGCGATCCTTCTTGCTCCATGTCAGTTGGTGTCATAAGATGCACTCAAATCTACCAAGCCTTCCTTCTTCCAGCCAATGGGAAAGGATCTTACTCTCTTTTTTTTATCTTTTTAACTTTTACTCTTTTTTTTTAATACATACAACTATATAGAATATTTTTGTTTTTGGTTCCTTTGGTAATTTTTAACCACCTGCAAAATAAAGAAAACAGTTGTTGTTTTTTCCCTTCGATAAAATTTGAACTTTGGAACCTCACTAAAGTCTGGAGCGGGGATACATTTTTAATATAAGCATTTTAATGTATTTACATGATTAAATGGAATGTTAAGAGGATGCAAATATATAAAATAAAAATAATGTATTATTAGTAAAGAAAAAATAAAATGAAAAGAAGGAACATATTCATGCTAATTAAAGAAATTTCCCTGTTCGATTTAAAAAAACAAAAAATATTTATTATACCTAACATTGTATTTAGAACTTTGTCGTTAGTACAAAGGTTTATTAAATTTAGAGTTCTAAAAAATTTATAAACTTTTTTTCTCTTTGTAGAAATAATTCCTGGATGAATAATAGAAAAGAAAGTTAGGATATAGAAACAACCCACCACCAAATAATTATGTTCAAACGGAATTAACGTTCAACGTTTTACGTAAAAATAAGAATACACTACACAATAAAGAAAATATAAATTTAATTTATAATAGAAAAAATATTATCTTTGCATATTTATATACTTATTAAAAATAGTAAAAATTAAATAACAATCTTTAAACATTGATTATTCAACAACGTGAATTTATATTATAACAGCAATAATTTTACAATTTAATTGCACAAGTTACAATAAATTAACAATTAGTCTTATTGTTTAATTACTGTCTTTAATAAACTATTAAATACCCTTTTTTAATGCGACTTGTTATTAATTTACGGTTCATTTTGCTTACAATCTGTCATGCAAAAGAACTTTATTAATTTCGAAACTGCAATCAAAAATACAATTAACTGAAATAAACTAGGACATTAACTACGAGGAACACTCATCTCACTAATTAAACAAGTTAACAATTCTAATAATTTTTTTTAAAGCATAAATATGACACAAAAATTGAGAAAATTATTAATTTACAATAAATTTGACAGTTACAAAATTTAAAATCTGATTCTTTAATCAGATTTCTTTAGAAATGGAAGTTTTTGAACAATTGGGTTCACAATATGCACGTGTTATTATTCGGAGAATGTTTTTACAAACTTAATTACTTTCTTAAATATTTTTTTTATTTCTTAGAGGGAAGAAATATGTAACTTCTACTAAAGATCTCCTTAAATAAAGCTGTATTTATTTCCAATAGATTGTACTAAATTAACTAACTAGATTGTACTAAGAAATCACTGAGAAATAAAGCAAAATAAATACAATTTATAACGTGATTTTTAATATAAATATATTGTTTGAAAAAGAAAATAATAGACAAAGAATCTAACTATAAATAATCATTTAAATTGCTTATTTTTATTTTATAGTTTCTCTACAGCAAATTACAAAATACAACATAGGAATAAAACTATCCTTGAACTATCTCTGTGAATAACAAGTTAATAGTCGGAGAGCCTTGTGCCATTAGTTACGGCTCTGCTCATCCCAACCTTTCTACGTTTTATAAAAATAATAACATATTTTCTATAAGGTTAAGGGAAAATATCCCTAATTTACGCTTTTTACATTCTGCTAAATTTTCCGAAAATATAAATAAGTGTTTAATAATACAAAGAAGTTATAGTTACCGCTTTTAAAGAACGCTCTTATAATAAATAAATAAAAACCATATTTCAAATAAAACCACGTAATCAAAATTATAACTGATGGATATTATGAATATTTCACTTTAAAAAAAGAAAATCTTATATAAAATATTTTCAATGTCACGGCCGGTATAAATAGTTTTAGCGGTAACCGTGTTTTATTAAATTATTTAATAAATTCAGTTATACTATGCTAATTTCTTTATTCAGTTTTAGAATACTTTGAAAGAATTAATAAATAAAAAATACAAATCTCGATGTTTAATGTATCGAATGCATCATATTTTCACCACGAATCGATATCCCTATGCAAATATAATTTCTTTGGAAATATTCATTATACTAGTGATTTATTGAATACCGCTATTCCGCAATCGATTTATCAATTCGTTATTAAAAAACAAATATTCAAAGAGAAAAAGTGCGCATTATAAGTGCGCCGTAATAGCCAGTCGAAATTATTCACATATTTATTTCCTTATTACTAATTCAGCCACGTTGAGTTAAGGCATTGAAACAAAATATTAAATTTGCGTATAATTGAATATAAACATGGGAACATTGAATAAAATAGGTCATGGACAATCAGAATAATACTAAATTTGATTTATTAAAAAAAGTATAGTAAAGATTTAAAAAAAACTATTTTAAAAAAAACAATAAATGAAGAGTATAATATTGAAATACAAATATAGTTTTAATTTATTAAAAAGTTAAAAACAATTAGTTTAGAAAAAAATAGGCAAATAATTAAAATAAGTAACAGGTCATTAATTAGATAATTACAACTTAAAATATCTTCCGTAATTACGAGTGTAAAAATTTGTGAAATTTGATTGTTTTGACCACAAAAATTTGATAAATATTTCAAAACTTTTTGACATAACTACTAACGAGGAAATTACCTGTAGATGGATCGGTAAAAACGCCTACACTTAGAAAAATCTAAATTTACGCCCCTAATTTTGAAGTAAAATAAAAATTACTAAAGGGCTCTTTAACACAATAATTAAAAATAATTATAATAATACTTGTTGAGATGAGTTATAATCTAAACTTTATATAAAACCAACTAAATCGAATTTATGAAGGTTTAATGCTTATTATTACCGTACAGGAATTACCGTAAATAAATCAACAAATATTTAAAGAGAATTACCGAATCGTATTACTCTTTGTAATGTTATTGGGCATTTTATTATTATGAGCTTGATAACATCTAATAGCAGCTAAAATAAGTTATTGAATATAGTAATTTATTTATGAACTACGATTGGGATAATAAGGATTAAGTTCTTAATTTTTTTTTCCTGACGCAATATATTTATGAGATTTTCTGCCGCTAGTATAAAAAACCGGATTGTTTTTATGAAAAGGTGTGGGACCGGGGACTCCTCGAGATCGTACGCACACCCCTCGAAGTTACCCCAGGTACATCGGGTACACATTGGGGCACCGTGTGGTTCTTGCATGTACATGTAAACAGGCTAATATCTTACCTCACTACGACAGGTGCATATGGTACCTGTTGCCATAGCTTCAGGACTCATCCGCAAATAAATAACAATAAAAAATCGCCTAACAATAAAATAAATAATTGTATCGTTAGACAATCAATGATTTAATTACAGTGACATTGAGAAGTTTATATAATAATTATAAATATAAAACCATTTAATTTAGAGAAATTTTATTAATATTAATATTAAAAATAACATCAATATTACTAATTAGATAAATAAAAATCAATTATAATACCAAAAACGGGATATTTAAAAAAATAATTAATTATAAAAATTAGGAAAGAAGACTCCCCACCACAGACCGGCCACTATACACGTGCTACAATTAAGGCCATTGTAACCTCAACGTTATTATTATGTCCTTTTAATAAATTAACAATAAAAAAGTGGTTTAGGGATATAAAAAGTAACAAGTATACAGGGAGATTTGTCAGCGCATATTAATTAATGGAAAGAAATAGTAGATTTTTTAAGTAATTTATCATGCGTTTATTATTGTTATATTAAAGAAATTTCTATATGTTTAATTATTAAGAAAAAATGTTAGTAAGTTAGATATGGCTTTAAGATAATTTAAAACGCAAAATAAAAATTTTAAAAATATATCCAGACTTTAAGTGAGGCGTTTAAAATATAAAAATGAAACTATAATCCAGACTTTAAGTGAGGCGTTTAAAATATAAAAATGTAACTTTAATCCAGAACTTATAAGACTTACCGTTTCTTTCTGGTGTCCTGGGTGAATCCAGACTATTGTCGGCCGACGGATTCGAAAGGTCGGATTTTAAAAATAAATTTAAAACCGACGTAATAAAAAAATTAAATAACAACAAATATATAATTCAAATTAAAAACATAAACAAGTAGCACTCGTTGGTTCCTTATGACTGTTTGTATATGGACTGTCGGTGCTAGTCTTGGACTGGTCAGGGGTGGCCTTTTTAGCGGATGATTATCAAAAAATAATTTAAATTAAAAAAACGAAACTAAAAAATAAAAAACAAATTAAAAAAAAAAACGAAAAGGCTGAGAATTGAAGATGATCCGAAAACTGTCGGGTTGATCCTGTGAGATGGGATACAGAGAGGGCAAAGCCTTAGCAGTTGGAAAGCTCACATTACACTGAACCCCGAGGGGCCCCCCACCCTGCGTGGTCTCCGGCTCAGGGGTGGGGGGAGGGAAAGTGGGGAAATATTCCCGCCTTTTTCCCCTCCAGAGTGAGTGACCTCTTCTCCTCCAATGGCCTTCTTCCCCCGGATCGCCCAAGGACGTACGAACCAACCTTCAATCTTTCTCACCCTCTACTTCGGCTAATTGAGGGAAGAAGATGAGTAGAATGAGTCAACTCTCCACTTTCATGCGTATTAAAGATACCGGTATCTGTTCCGCAGGTTGTCGCTTCGAGTTGAAGCACAGCAAATCCTAACTCTTCATTCATTTCCCTTTTAATATTTTCCAAAGATCCATGTTGTCGTGAACTTCGTCGTGAAGAATGTAGTTATGGGTAATTAGTAGATCTCGCTAATCATTTCCCATAATTACTCTTTTCCATACCAAATGATAACTTCTTTTTTTGGAAAATATATAATGCCAAACGAATGAAAAGTTAAAACCAGTGATTCACTTTGAAATGACAACCTGTGGAATAATTACCCGATAAAAGTTCGTACCAACCGAAAAAAATATATTAACGTTATAAATTCGGGAGGAAATGAAGGCAAGAATCGACAATATCCCCAGATTCTAAAAACTATACCGGGTCTAATATGGGTTTTTTTTTTGTTTTTTTTTACAACAACAACAGAACAACTTTATTTGCAATTTTACATATACAAGCAGTATTTGAGAATACATGTTCCGGACTACCTTTACATGTTTAAAGACAGTGATTTTAATTAATTACAGTTACCTTTTATAAATAAGTTTCACAATAGCAGGAAAAATGTAGAAAAAACCAGCAGTCTATTATGGTCTAAACCAACCAGTTACTTTAAAATAACGGAAATATTTCTGCAGCCCCGGTGAATAATTAGTCAAGTCGAATTTTACCCAAAATGATTTATAAACTATTCTTATACCACTTAAATCCGTTTCTGAACATGAAAATCTACATTTAATGACAACGTATTTTCTGTACGATCTAGTCCATGCTCTAGCAAAAATTCAAGTGTTTACTCAATATCTTAACAGCCTTACTGAATGAATGATGGAGAAGTAATGATTCACACTAATCATAAAATCACACTACAGCGTTTTCATCAGTTTTTTCAAAATCATGTTTTTGATTTAGTCTATTTCACTTGTAAACCCAGCATATTATTTTAAAAAATTAAAAAAATATTATACCTCTTTACTTCACTATTTCTTTATCATTCATTCATAATTGCGTATGAATTATATGAATTTTATAAGATATCTGAAAATGTCCTGAGTTCTTTCGTGATTCGTACGGAAAGGACATGCCTTCATCAAATGGAGATATTCAAGAGAGGAAACGGATTTAGATGGAATTAGAAGAGTTTATAAATATTTTCAACTCATGTGTTTTTACAGTTGTTATTTAAAAGTAACTGTGATTACTGAAAGTAACTGATTGTTACGGAACGAGTTATTTTTCCACCAATCCTGGCTGTTATTTTTGGACTTGCCATTACTAAGCTCGCAACTTCGCAATGTCCCGAGCCTTAAAAAATTAGAATTCTATTCTTCTTCCAATCGATCTACAAAGGCGTAAAACGCGACGACTAACTTTTACGGATCAACATCAGAAGATATTTAATAGAGTAATTGATCAATAGAAAAAAAATCAAGATAATCCTTAACGAAATAGGGTCTTTTAGTTGAGCTAAACGTAACTATTTATAAGAAAAATTGTTCAAGGTTATATTCAATGAGTAAATATTAATATACACTATAATAATAATTATAGTTTAATATTTATTATGGCCGAAATTTCGGCCTAATTTTAGTCCATCGTCATCAACACAAGGGGCGTAGAGTACAGGAGCAGGGCATCTAATTGGCTATGTATTTAGTGTTAACCAATTTCTTCTTTTAATTTATACTTACGGTGCATAATAATAATGTTAATAATAACCAAAGTGTAATTGCGAATCAACAAATAACAATATTTCAGTAAGGGGAAAGATTATAACGTACAACAGACCTTAAGGATTTTTGTGAAAAACAATTCGATTTAAATACATATAGGTATAGTTTTTTAATATTTGTTTTATGTTTTTTATTTATTTTATATTTGCGAAAATGATTTTTAAAATTTACTAGTTTCATATGATTGAGCCAAAACTAAGGAGGTCCCGACAAAAAAACCTTCCAATTACATCTCATCAAGTATTAGGTTCAATACATGGTCGAGACTGTATTATTTTTAAGCCTACGGTTGTGCAGGAATGTGATCACACCCAGTAACTGTTTTCCCCACTTTATAGAGCCTGATTATTGGTAATTTTTTGTAATAAAAAATCAAATAAATTTGGTCATGAGTTACGTATGTAAACTATTTTAAAAAAAATTAAATCCATCACACCTATCATAAAGGTTAAAAATTGAACTGTAAATAATTAATTATGTTACCTAACAATAACCTAGTCTGGCTTTGTTCCAGAATACGCCAGACGAATATAGACGCCTATGTCGAATATAGGAATCTTATTGAAGCCTTGCGTAATAATTAGATATAATTTAAAATATAAAACACACTTCTCAGGTTATTAAAAAAATGTATAGTAAAACTAAAAATTGCCATTTATTTATTTACAAATTTTTTAAATACCCTATAATATTTTATTTGAGAGCTGTAAAGCGGGACGGACCGTAATGCAGACACCACACTCCATATTCCCTGTATTATTTAGAACTATTTTTCTCAAAACACGATTCTCTTATCATTCAATCCAAGCGATTCTGACCTCAAAACTCCTTGAATAACTTAAGGTATTTAAAAAAATTAATGCGTTAAAAAAGATCAATCCAAATAGGTTTTAATCACACCGTCACGATTGTGCTGCACCTAATGAGCGAATACCCGAACTATCTTCGAGCATAAACAGGTAGTGCGCTGCTCACTCCGATATCTACACAATGAAATATGCGTCATATATGAATAAAAATATTGGTAATATCCAATCTAAATGTTTTCTCTATAATATAAAAACATTTTTAGTGATAAACGTGTAATATTCTATTTTACCTAGAATGTAGAGAAATAAAATGGGTTCCAAAATAATCAGTTTACCTGATTAAGAAGGTATATAATTTGTGAATTGGGGATTGGTTTAGGTTACTTGGGTTACCACGTAGTTTATCTTGTAACCAATAATATATGGACAAGCACAGTTTCCTAACTGTATACTAAATAACGTTTCTTTTAGCATATTCAGCCCAGTTCGGACGCGTAGATAATTCTGTCTGTTATATAATTATATATATATATCTATATATATATATATATATATATATATATATATATATATATATATATATATATATATATATATAGCTGTGTTTTAGCAGTGCTATATAAAACGGACGAACTGGTGGTAGTACTGAAAGGCGAACGGACATAGCATGCTACTCTGGAACAAAGGGCGGAAGTGGTTCTGTCCATCGCCTTCCGCCAACATGTTCAGCTTCCACCATAATTTCTTCACGTCCCCATCCGCATACAAGCCTATATATATTCTTGCTGGGAAGGTAAATAGATAAATCGAGAATAGAATCGATACTACACATTAGGTATAGATATTGAGTGATAAATGCGTTTATGGATAAGATCGATAAGGTTTGTTAGTTGTTTTTATGACTTCATCAGCTGTATGAGTAAATTAATAAGTCAGCTGTTAAAACGGTTTCAGACTCTTTAATTATTTTAGTTAATTAATATTCGGTATACTTTTTATTTTTAAGATTTCTCTCCAAGTAACTTTGCCTTATTTTAATGTTAAAATATTGCCATTGGGGGGTAGAATACGTTGTAATGAATGATCCAGAGACTTGCAGGTTGACCATTAATAGTAAGCTAATGGTGAAATGATAGCTTTTCCATTTAATTAAAAGTAACCACTTTATAGAGGCTAGGTCAACCCTAGGAAGGCCTACAGATCCCAGATTTCTCGAACTCGAGATCTAAATAAAAACTTGAGATCTAGTGCTCAGTAATTCAGCACCCTGCGATCTGCGCTACTGCTACAGAAATCTGAAAATTTGTATGATTGAACAAACTAGTTTCAGAAACAATCAATGCTATAATGAAAACTCTTTTCTCCATAAACAGGCAGTTTATCGATTTTAAGTTTAGGCTTTATAATTATAATTATTGTTAAGAACGGTGCAGTAAACATCAGTAAATTTTTAACTGAAAAAGTTTCTAAGCTGCGTTTATGACGTTGTCATAGCAACTTCGTCTTTTGTTTGTCTATTTAAGCGTAACGTTATAAAAATTCTTAAAAAATAATTGTCATTTTAATCATAGCAAAAAATGGGACTAAATACCGTAATACAGGTTTTTACCTGAAGAGAATTTTAAGAGAACATATATTAATTAAAAATATTTAATATTAATGAAACTAATCGACAGGTTAGATTAGGTAAATGGAAGTGATGACACAATCGATACTACCGATAAAAATATCGAACCATCGAACCTCTTATCAACGTAGAGTGGACCCCTATTGCCCACATCTCTCCTCTCTTCTCCAATTAAGACTTCCTCCTTCCTTAACCTAACTTAATTTTCTTTCTATTATGCTTTCACTTGTATCACGTCATAAAAATATTAATTATTAATAAAATAAATAAACCAGACATGCAACAGGTTATATTACGACTTATTAAAAGTTGAAGAACTACTTGAACACTAGTTAAATTATACGCTCACCTATTTTATACCCTTAATTTGTAAGCTGGGAATTGAATAAATTATTAATTTTTTTTTTTAGGAATATTGTTTGTATATCTTTTTATTTATCGGTTTTTCACTCGAAGTCGGTGGTAGAGGCTGTACTGTTTCTACGATAATGGTTGGCCGAGATCAACCGTCAGGTATTTTCATTAGTTAGGGCACTCACATAATAGAGAATGGGTGAGCCCCTCTAAATTATTAACTGAATATTTGATCTGTCACATAATTTACTCTTCAATTGCAAATATAATATATAAAAAATTAAGATGTAGAAGTTTTTACGATAGCAGAATTTTTTTATTAGTTCTCAAATCTTCTATCACCTATCTTCATATATAAAATTCTGCTGTGCATGTGACTGAACTCCTCCTAGATGGTGGGGGCAATTTTAATGAATTTTTTATGTTCAAGTGGGTTTGGAAATGGTTTAGATTCACACTACGATCCGATAGATAATGTTTTTCTAATCACGAAATTTATACTCCTCCTATACTTTTGAACAGGATAGTGTCTGCCGGGTTTGCTTGTATAATATTTTAACTCAATTATCAATCTTAAGTTAGATATATAGAAAAATTTGGTATATCATGAAATAATATTAACTGAAAGATAGGAAGATTATCAAAAGGATGATACGGAACGACATCTATAACTGAATACCGAAACCATTCATCAAACCCAATCAGAAACCTTGACCTTTGATGGTATGTAATGACATAGCAGATTTATGTTAATTAAACATTTATAATTAACCATGACTCCTTGGCCCTGTTGGTCCTCGAGGTATCACGAAGAGATTGAGGACCCTGCAACTGGGCCACAGCTCAAATTCCAGGGTCGGGGGTAAACCTGTCGGCTTCACTTCCCGGCCACATTCCATCCGCTACGGTCAGCTCTCGTAACCTTCCTCCTCCAAGCTTGTATCATTCAATCCTGGATATGGGCGTGACGTAAAAAGGGGGTAACATAAAATCCCGGTTTTTTGTATTTCCATTATTTCTCTGTTTATTTCGTTTTCGACGAAAATGATGTAATTGCTATTGCCAGGAATTCCTTTCTAAAATCGTTCAATACCTCATAATACTCAATATTGTAGTTTTATATCGTAAAGAAATGAAAGATATCATGGAAAAATGTTCAGAGGTGACATGTATCTACATAATGGATTTTACAAGGGAAGAAAAAGATTAGCCGAGGTCCGAAGCGAAAGCAACAAATAAGGGTTTATCTAGAGTAACCATTAGTTCTGAATTTCTACTTCTTTTTTTTAAAGTGTTATCAAATTTTAATACTGAAGATTTTTTAATAAATGTTTGTAATGAGATTTACAACTGTAGTATACTACAAGTAAACAGAGGGAATACTACATAAAGACATGAGACAGAGAAAAGTCGAGAAACTATCTACTGGTAGTGCTCCAATAACAAATTCAACTTAAAAGGTCACGTGGGCATCTTCTATTCAGACGCATCGGAGGAATATTAGGAGATGAAGAGGAAACTAGATTTGAAACTAGTTGGTTTGAGTGGGAATAAAATTTGTCATGGAAGGACTGAAATCGGGTTCGGGCATTGGGCCAAATTGGGACAAATGGGGCATTGAGGTCATTGAATAAGTGAGCTGTTTCAGTCTAGTATAAGGAATCCAAGTTGAAGGTTTGGCAAGGTGTAGTCCTAAGTATAGAATATGTCCTACAGGAATCCATATTAAAGAAAAAATAATATTTTAAGAGGGAGTTTTTGTTGGAGGAATCTCGATTTCCCAACATACCTAGGTTAGAATAGGTTTATAACCTATAGGAACTAAAGTCCAGATAGGTACAACTGGAGCATGAAAGTGCATAAAAAGTTAAAATAAGGTGTAATCAAGTAACTTTGCTATATTTTTTCTCATTCTTTTGGTCCGGTTCTAAACATCAAGTTTTGGAACCACAAAGTATTGCTTGATTAAACGAGCGAAAATGTGAAAAAGGCAATATTTAACGTGTTGGGCTATCCACTTTTGAGCTTCATATGATTATTTAGATAATTTACCAAAAATTGGTAACTGCTTGGGCCACAATAAAAAAATTTTTCATAAATTTTAATTTAATTTTTTTTTTTTTTACTGTAATCTACAGCATTTAAGAAAGATTACAAGGTTTATGTTGATTAAAAATTTCCGGAATAAAGAATTAAATATAGTAAATGAAGAGAGAGTATATCGTTTTATACGTTAATACAAAAAATTTATACAAGCTGAATAATCTAACACTAAGATGTATTTTTTTAATATATTTTTTTAAAATAACAAACAAGTTTAGAAAGAAATAAAAATATAAAAGTTTTATTATTTTTTATTTTATTTTAGTTTTTAATAACTAACATGTTTAGAGAATAGATTATATCAAGTCAAAGACATTTTTCTTTGAAACTTTACGTTGTATATCCATTTATCGGACCGGCATTCTATAAGGAAGGATGTTTTAAAATATTCAAATTGATTTTAAATTACATATAAATCGATATTAACAAGATCGATCTATAGGAAGGACAATCACGAAGCGCTCGTTCATCGCCATGATGATGGAAAAAAAATATTCAAGGGCACCATTTCCTGTTATGGCAACTCATCAAGAATAGCCAACTCAATCAACGCCGTCGTTAAGACCAGTTACTTTAGCTACTTAACAGAAATAGAGAAACCGGCACCATTGTACGTACATAGAATAAATAATATTACATTATATATTAAATGAAAAAGGTGTGATCGTCGGTAACCATTATATTTTCAGATACATGCTGAAATATTCGTTTCAGTCTAAATATAAAAAAAGGGTAATTGTTCCGCAGGTTGTCGCTTCGAATTAATCCACACTTTTTTAATATTTTTCAAAAATACAAATAACCACGATCTTCGAAATGCTTATTGAAAATATTATTTCTTGAAATAATTAACGAAATCTAGTCATTGCCCATAATTACATTATATTTCCTTGTAACTCTTCCTCGTAACAGGCTGTCGTGTAGCGACAACCTGCGGAACAGATACCAAGAAAATTTATTTAAAACACATATTTCTAGAAAACTTTTCTATTTTATTGTGGGTTACAAACCTTTTAAGAACTATTCTTTCTTATATAGTTTTATTAATTTATTCCCTTTGTCCTACTTCTCGGAACCTTATGTTTCATCCTCAGGAATCATATCTTATCGTTATTTACCTATTTATTAATTTTTATTTATGGGAGTGGCAATACTTGAGTAGGTAGAGCAAAGATGCGCTCATTGAACTAAAACCGTAAGTAGCCATTTGGGATTTATCTAGTTTAAGCAAAACTTTTCTAAGAAACTTTAGAAGTGTTAGTATCGGATTTTTATGTTGATTAGAATTATTGAGGTGTTTGGTATCAGAGTTTTGAGTCTTTAGGTATATAGTAAGATATAAAATGTTACGTAGAGCAGAGGAGGTAGTACTGATTCCTGAAGTACTCCTGCTAATTCTTGTACAGAATGTTCTTAGATTGATCATAGTGAAAAATCTTTTAAAAAAAAAGGGCTTAAGAATATAATTAAGGTCACTCCCGATTGACTTTTTACGTACCTACTTCCATAGTCCTAATATTAAAAATAAGACGTGCTACAAGTTGTAAACCTATTCTAACCTCTGTTTGAAAATCGAGATACAAACTTGATCTCTAACTCCCTCCTAATTAATTCTTCTATATTAAATGTTGATTACAGTTTAATAAAAGGTATAGGAAACTAATGGTTACTCCAGTTGGTGAACCTTTCCAAGATATATCGTCCACTTGTTTACCACGTAAAGGCAGTACTAGGAATAATTTCCTTGAATACGAATTTTACACTCGAATATAAAACATGTCGATGCGAACTTGAGTAGCAAGTTAGAACGTGAAATTTGAAAAATGCGTCTGTATTCTATAGTTGTATTTTTTTTTTGTATTCTTGTAAATAAAAGAAAAAGTTAAGCAGGAATAAAGAACATATCTAAATAATAACATGCATCCACTCAAGTGTTCCATTGGAAGCGATTAATGAAACCGGATATGGACACAAACAGACCCTCCAATAGAGCCGCAATGGCATATCCTCATGTCCACTTAAATCGGGACAGGTGGAGAAGACGTCCTGGATCAAAGAGACACGCACCGACCCCAGGCCCATTGATGACACCCTCGATGAGATGAGACGAGCTAACAGGTAACACGGGCCGGCCACGTGGGCGAGGGTGTATTCTTCAGGACACGTGGGCAGGACATGTAGGAGCATCCTCATTGTCCGAGAAGGGATGTTCAGGATTCAGATCATAACCGATATAGCACGCTCAGAGCGTGGACACATCCATCTTCCGAAAGGTGAGATATTATGCATACAGTGGCTAGATATTCTACGTATATATATATATATATATATACATAACGTATTTTCTTGTCAGTTAGACCGCGTCTATTCTTGCTCCAGCTTCCTATAGCCCTGAAGATGACCCACAAAGTGGGTCGAAACGTCGGCACATAATTAAATAAGCAACCACTTATTTAGTGTTTTCATTTGACTGCACCCCCAACTATTTTCTTCCTTACGTCTACTTTCCAGTCAACCATCCCCTCGCTTCTCATATATATATAAAAGTTTTTCACGTCCTTGAGGTTAAGTCAATAAATATAAAACTATATTTTTACGAGATCTAGGGCAAATCACCTCCTGTACAACCGTTGTCCTAGAAACAGTACAGTAAATGAGGGTTTCAGTGAATTTACAGCAACTAGATAAATTTACTAAAACCCTTATTTTCATAAATATATCACTATAAGAGCCTATATTAGTTTTCAGAACTTCAAGAACCAATGAGTATAATATTGTGCAAATTCCACATTAAGAGTACGAAATACAACTTACAGAATCATGGTTTTTTAAGGAAACGTAAAAAAAAAATACTTTTCTTCAATGTCAGAATAAATGTAGTATAAATAAATAAAAGAACAAATTAAAACAAATCTTTTTAAAATAAAAATTTGAAAAATTGTTATAATTGCCGAATAAACGACATATAAGGTTTTTGGTTGTTAGGTCATTGTGTTCATTGAGTGATAACAAGTTCGATAACGAGCTCTTATCATTGCTATGGATTAGGCTGTTTGCCAGGCCAACAGATATCCTAAGTCGCCGCTCATTGGTTTACACGTGAACATTTTTACGCAATCATTACTAAATTTGAAGTTTTCATGAAGTGAAATTATAATTTAAAAATACATTTTATGGCAAGAAATCAGAACACAGTGACTACTCAAGACAACTTTCCTTGTTTTAAAATATATATTTAGGGAGCGGAGCTGCTCAGTGTCTAGAACACAGAGTTGTGCTGAAGATTCTTCAGTTGTGGCAAACAAAATCCTCCCGGGGGGTCACCAAACCCCTATAAAGTGGTCCCTTAATTGTGGCAAACCTGGGGGTTTTTCCTTGCCCCCCTTGTTCTTATGAATTCTATGTTATATCGGTTAATTCGTTATTTTATTTCAAAACTACTACAGCATTTTCTTAAAACAAAATATTTTGGTCGATTAAGAGACTTTTTTTTGTCATATGAGGGCAAAACGTTTAAGATAAATAATAAAAGCAATAATAATAATATAATGGACAATGTATCCAGTAACTCGCTTGACCACATACGTTTTAGGAACTGGCATTGAGGTTAGAACACGCAACATCAATTATAACCCATCTGGCAACATGGTCGCACATTCTCCTGCATCGCACGTTTCTACAATCGCAAACACATCTTACTTCATTTTTCAATACATGTTAAATATTTTATTCTTAGGCTGTAAAAATATTTTAGGTAACATGTATTTTTTTAACGGATAGATAACTAATATATTCAAACCAGAGTAACCCGATTTGAGACTCAATGAAGTGTAGCTTCTTAACCTCTCCTAAACAACAAATTGGCGAAAAACGTCCTTTAATTGTTTCGAATTTAATTAAAAGAAAATTTCATTATTGAACATTAACAGGACGTGGGCCATCAACAGGACAGAATATAATCTAAATAAAAATATTAGAGGGATATTAGACATGTTCGGTAATAATAAAAGCCAAAAAACATATAGATAAAATATATTGTGGTGTAAAAACAAGAGAATACTGTGGCTCAAATAATAGTGTACAAAAATAAATTAATAACTAAAATAATATAACATCATAATAAGTTATAAATCATAAATAATAGCTATCAGGGCTTATTATCTGGCTATGACATGACGGATAAGTCCGATTCTCTGAATATAATAGGTTCTGGTTCTTTGACCTTCATATTTAATGTCATAGTGGAGCAACCATGATCAAAATTTTTAGTTTTGACCTAAAGTAAAAATCCAAATATTTGGTTATATAAAAAAATCTGAAATATGTTATATTGATTTTACATTTTAAAATACATGGTTCCTTACATCACTCCCCCTGATAAAGTACAAGTACATTGTGGTCTATTAGCCTCGTTGTCCCGCCCGCTTAGGAAGAACAACTTGTTGAAAGGTACTCCGGTACTCCCCCGGTACTCCCCGCAAACTGGTCCTTCCAATTCGCTTCTTTTGTCTTCCCGCCCTCCCTCCGGGTTACTACCGAATTTCACGCTAAGTATTTTCCCTTTTAACACAACTACAATTACCCTAAATGAACCATTACAAAGAGTAACTGAAAATATCAAACGTGACCAGATTTTATGTAAAGAGAAATGAAGCTGTGAACATCAAAAGATATAATTAATAATCGGTAACAAATGGAAAAATTGTAATATATCAAACTTTTTTATTATTTAGTCTAGTTTCGTAGCTCAAAGGGGTGAGGGATAGATCAGTAGGGAGCAGGGTTAATGACCCCTGGATCCTCTGTTCGAGACCGGCGATGGGAGACAAATTATTTTGGTATTAGTTACTATTAATACATTATGAAATTATTTTCACGATGACTCTAATTTTATCAATATGCATCAATTAAAAATTTAGAACAATTAATATCAAGCACCCTACTTTTTTTTACAGTAAAATGTTATCCTCAGCACTCTAACTTTATTTTAAACTTATTGAAAATTTTTGATCCAATCATCACGTATGTCTTCAGGTTTGGACCGTGTCGTCAAATTCTTTGCCGAAGTTTCGCTATGAAGAAAAAACATTTTCTGCATCAGAAATAGACAATTGCGGAAGTTGAAGAAATCATATAATTTAAAGTAAATATTCAAAAAAACATCTGGAAAATAAATCCAGAAAGAAAAATAATACTTCTTAGCAATTGTAAAGACTAATTATTTTTTAGTTATACTAGTTGTTTGGGTAATGATATGTTTCATACTATAACCTTTATACTACAATACACTGAGATCATAGTTTAATACATTGATAAAACTGTAATTATTATTGAATGCCACCCATATAATCGCATAAAACAAATATATCTGGCTCGAAAAATCGAAAACGGGAGTCCAACTACTCATAAATAATATAACAACTTGACAGAGCCCGTGGTTTTTTCAACACTATCGATTTCTCACGATATTTCCCCAGATTTGTAATATCGTTTGAATTAAATGCAATCAACATTCATTTCGTAAGCATAAAAAATAATATCAATATATAATATAAGGAAATATTTCAAATAATATAAGATACTAATAGGTCTAACCTAGCTAGAGCTCTCCACTGCCTATATATAAATATATATATATATATATATATATATATATATATATATATATATATATATATATATATATATATACTGCCATATTGGAATTGCTAACCACACCAGGGAAACATAAATTCGTAAAAACGATAATATAGTGCCAATAAATTTATTTAATACATATATTAAGTGAAGATATATATATTACAATTACTATGCTAAAGTAACAGTTTACTTAATAAGTAATCAAAAGGCTTTTGTTTATACCAGGTTGCCATGACGACACGTATGCAAGATGTCGTAGTGATCGTGTGACATTGTTTGCTATCTTGTTTCGTAAGCGTTTGGTTTTAGGGTTTTAAATTTGTAAATCAAATAAGTTTTTTAAGAAACTTATGTGGATATTGATGTCTACGACAAAGTCTACAAAACAATACCCGTCCAGATCCGATCCGTAAACTAAATTCTATAAAACAAATTGAAACCTCCCTGTTCTTTCGCCATTTTTATTTAAGCCATACTAGGAATTTGAGAGTCTAAATATATATTCGTCACTTTCCCGTGAAATTTCCCGTCTATTTTTACTATTTAAATTAAAATCCTACGCCCCTTGTGTTCTATTAACACTACCCTATTAATATAAAGAGGGAATTTTAAAAATACTTTAAAGAAACATCTGAATTCGAGAAACCAATACATCGTCATTTCCTCTTACAGCTGTTGAACATTAAGAGAAAATATTTCCGGGAACAGCTGATTCACTCATTTCAAGGACGTGGTTTCGAATTCGATTTTCTTTTTTTTTTTTTAATTTGGTGTTTGTCGAGTATTGGGAACAGATGATGAAAATAGTCAGAGCCGAAATCATTTTTCAGACTGACTCTACACAACTTCTAGGAATTCGCGTGACTCGACCGAGAGATGGGGAAATTCTCGAAGGTTACGACTGTTTGTGCAAGCTCGCTGCATCTTGCAACGGTGCAGGAGAAGCAGTTATTGTCTTGAAAAAGTGGGTCGACTCATGTATCCGTTAGAAATACGGTATTTATTTTCATATTCTATACGTGAAAGTACAACATAAAGATTTACTTCGCTTTATAAATTATTCATCTTCTTAAAGAAATAAAAGTAGGGAATATTGTATTTTAACAGTAGTATAATAAAGTATGTCGCTTATTTTGTTTACAAATTTTAATTTTAAAATCAATCATTACATAATTAGAACATTGGTGACTTGTAAACCAGACCCATATATATTACTACAACTAGTATTACAATTAATATTAGGTCCTGATATTTCAGATACTATTGCGTTATTACGTTGTAGGAAATCAATTCAACTAATTTAACCCTACAGTCGGTTGTAACTAGAATTTTTAGCAGGAAGAAACCTTAAACTGATTTTATTCAGCAATATTTCAGACAATATATTTCAAACTTTCATCATTTTATAACATTAATATATTTTATTGACTGAATCAAAATATAGTGACTGTTATGTTAAACGCCTATTGGTGTATCAACTTTAAGACGATCAGATTCAATAGCAAGTACTTATTTATTGTCAATGTAGTCATGTTTATGCTATTTTTAATTGATTTACGTTTCATGTAAATTCCAATACACTCGTGTTTATCATGCCTTTTTTTTTGGTAATTATTTATTTTTTAAATTACTTTCACACAGTAATTTAATTAACTCGTTTTCTCTTACTTGGCCTTGTTTTGTTAAATATTAACTTTAAACAAATTTATAATCCTAACCGCTACAAACTCAATTTTCTTAAATCACTCTTATCCCATGGATTTCCGCTTTCCGAATTATACATTTAAATACGAATTTATAGTTAAAATTCGTTTTTATGAACAAATAATTAAACAATTGAACGCTTCATTTCAATTTAACAATTAAATCGTTGCTCGATATTACTCCCTCATTACTACTACTGCTATACAAGAAAAAAAAAAAAAAAAAAAATCAGCTATTATATTTAAATATACAAGTAACTTATTTTATTAATAATATGGATGTATAAAGAACTTTATACCAGTGGTATCATAAAAATAAAACATGTAAAAATACAACCTTTAGTTTAATGAGATTTAATAAAACCTCAAACGCTGTTATAAGGACAACTATTGGACATTGAAGTGGATAAATAATGATAATAAAGATGTTTTTGTCTCTAAAACTATAAAATGATATGAACATTACATTGCATAATTATGTGCATGTAACTAAATAATTGTAGTTTTATAAGATCGTTTTAAGAGATGGTGGTTATCTAATCGCAACTAAAGAAACCTTAAAAAAGAATGTTGGGATTGATTTTCTCAAATCGAATATTAATATATCTTTCGATATGATAAATCGGAAGAAAATCCAAACCTAATATTATAGATTATCAGTAGCATCGAGCAAACAACAGCTGTTCTTATCAAGGCTTACAGACGGCTATTTCGATAATGTAGTTCTAATAGCAGAAATATAACAAATATTATTTATATATATATTCAACAGATTCTTCCAATAATAGAGTTGAATTCGATATAGCCGAGACTACCTGTGGATCGTGGGGCCTGTCACTGATCAATAACACTGAATAAATGATAGAAACTGCATCACTCACAAAATGCAAAACAGTATTCACCTTCGATATATTACAAAATATATTATATTGATATGGTTACATATATTATTAAATTTTCTAATAAAATCTTACTTCCCTCGAAGGAGGTGAGAGAGGTATCAGCAGCAGTGCATTTTAACATTTAGATTTTAAATGAGCATTTAAAAACTAAATGTTACAATTATTTATTAAATAAATGAGATTAGACTTAGTGTTCTTTATACTTTCAAACACACACCTTTTAAATAAATATTTTTTATTTAAAATAGATACAAAATAAGGATGAAGAAATCCTAAGTTCGATAATCGATGCAGTTTTTTATTTATTTAAAAGCTTAAATTTTGTAACAGATTATTTCAATGCAATTGTCGACTGTGGTGTAAATATTGAAATAATTGGTCGGAATTTTGTTAAAATATTTTTTATATTTTGTACAAGCTGAAGTTTCGGTCGCAAGTTATGACGCATGATTAGAACTGAAATTAAACTATAGATATAATTTAAATAATTAAAGATAATATTAAGATTAAAATTAAAATCATGTAACGCTCTAGCATTTAAACAAATGAAAATGTTAAAATATTGTTTTTTGTTTCATAAACTTTTAATTGTTTATGTTATGTTGAAATGATTTATGATACAGTTTACTCATTATAATATTTTTCGGTTAATTTTTTCAAACCAAAAACTGGAGCATTAAAATAATTATTTTGCCTACTGTAGACTGATAGTAGCACTATGAAACATGAAAGATAATGGAATGGCGAGGATTAACTCCATTCCCTTGAATTTATGGAAAGAAAAAAAGGCAAAAATATTTTCAGAATTTTTTGATAAATCTTATTTCAAATTTAATAATGCTTCATAAACAGATATGTATTTTTAATGTTTGCATTTGTTGACATAATTTGATTAAGTATAGCAAAATATATAATTGAATGCAGCAAAAACATAATATGTACAATTTTGTAACTCGGAGGTAAAACACACCATATCACATTTCAGAAATTTTTGTATTTGTTCAAGAGTGTCAATTTTTCATAACTTTGAACTATTAAAATTGTTATTGGGTTTAATAATTATATCGAAGTATTTATCATACTATTGTGTACTTTGCCTCCGGGGCACAGAATTTATAGAAACATTGAAAATGTGCAATTTAGTCTCGATATCTTAATATCAGTAAATAAGAAAATAAATTGCCCCTGACGAATTTTAAACTGGGTTTTATAGTAGTGCATAGTAACAAAAATAATAAAGATATATAATGAAAGCAACAGGTGGAATATATTTAAGGAGGAAAAGATAAACTGAAAGCTGTTGCCCCGGGTCAGGCACTACAACCTTCAGGCGATTCTTCTGGGACGGTGGCGATACAAGTTTAAGGTCAACTTATTTATTATAGTTCAGTAGTTGTTTGAAATAAACAATATTATTTTAATACATAATCATATTTATATTTATATAATCTAAAATTATTCTGTAACGGCGTAAAATGTTCGACTCATCAGTAGCTTTGGGTTCAGTACACACTGAAGACTGTACTTTCTATGGTAACAGTTGTGTAAGGAAGTGATTTTACCGAGATCAAGCTCAACCTCTAGGTTTTAATCTTTTTTATTATCGTTAATATTCATATATTTATTTATTCTTTTATGATACATTTTGACCTGCGCCGTATCCCATCCACCAAAGTTGATCTCAATGCTTTTTCTTTCCTTGATATGCGAGAATGCAACAATTTTTAAGTAACTAATGTTTTATGAGAAAATCCATTGTCGATCTTTTCACAAAAAGTCCAGATAACAGAGCGAAGGAAAGAGAAAGAACGATAGAATTTTGGTAGTGTATTGACGTGTGGAATGTTGTATTTGTGTTGGAATGTGTATTTGTTTGAATGAAATATTATGAATAAGTGACTGTACAATGGGAATGTTCATGTCGTTATGTATAATATGGTTCGATTAACAATTAACAAAGGTGCATTTACAATTTTTTGTGAGAATTTCGAATTGTGCTGTATGTATCTCGTTTATATGAACGTGTTTAACTGGAAGTTCTGCTCCATATCGCTCCTTCAAAAAAACAACGCCATCACTCAAAAAAAACAATTTTTGATATAGGTATTTGAATGTTCCATGTGAGTTAAAAAAACAAGCACTCCTCTTGTAGTAATGGTGCTGATTTATTTTAATAATCATTAGAGAATTTTTAAAAGCTTGAAACTTTTTCAATTTTAATTTATATCATTAATCCCATATTACTTCAAGATCAAACATGAAACAACTCAAAATGTAACTTTATTAAAAAAAAAACTCTGTTGGAAATGTAATATCAGCCATGTCGTTCTTGAATTAAAAACCTTCAACCAATAAAATTGCTACTGAAGGCTTAACTCAAAAATGACAATTTTTGAGGTATGTAGTTGTTCTTTTGAAGTAGCGATTTGTAAAAATAGGTCTTAGTACGATCATTATTCCTATATAATATTAAAGTATTCATATTTTAATAGATTATAATTATTCAGTATTTTTGAGTAAAATTACCAAGCCTTGAAGGAGTATACACCTACTTTTATAATGTATGCTGTTTGTAGGCCAACCGTTGTGTATGTGATTTGACCTTAATCATACTTAACCAAGTTATTATTATTTTAATTTAAGTATAATACGCAAAAATAAATTTTAAAAATACAGAATTAAAGATGCAAATAAGCTTTAGTTCTCAAATCTCTCCAATCTGCCTAAATATCAACCCTAGATCAAATAAATTTTCAATGTCCAATCTTCAGTTTTCATTAATAGCCAGAACCACCAAGTAGAATAAATAATTTTACTACTACAGCCTCGAACGTGGTAGTTTAGATTAGTAGATAGTTCTCCTAAGTCCTGAACTAATGGACTTCCCAGGTGTTAAATGTACAATAGAAAATAGAATGCTTCTCGGTAAGAAAGAAAAGTTGGTTCAAATGTTCTAAAATAGGCCTGCCCTTGGTACCCTTGTCCCGAACATGTCTTTTACTTCTCTCCCTAATCAGGTAGAAGGGACGAGGAAAAAGGCAAGACCTAGGGTTTTCAGGTACACGAAATTCTAAGCAAGAACATTCTAGAACCTCTAGGCTATTGTCAGAAGATAAAAGCCTAACTTCTTCTTTTGCCGAAAAATAGTGAAGTATAACCTCGGTTTCAAAACAAAGTTGTGTATTTACAAATGTTGGGGCCTTGTGGTCCATTTTACTATTTTTTTGTTCGTTTCGCACAATCGAAATTCCGCTACTAATTAATGATCCAAAACGGGACAAAAACAACAAACATTTGGAACTTCGTGTGGTTATACAAATTTCCAATCACAATTGATATGAGGCGTGGAGGTGCATAATGGGGTAAATCCATATTTGATAATTTTTAATTTGCTTAATGTTTTTTTCGCAAAGTTAGCATCCTCTGTACGGTGGTATATGGTCCACCATTCAAAACATGCTAAATCCAATCTAATTTTTCGTTCAAAGTTTGGGTTGAGATGCAGAAGGCATAAATCCGTGTTTCTCAAAATAGCCGCTTAGAGCACTACGTACGCATGTGCGTACTCCAATTTATTTAAATTGCTTAAAAATTTGGAATTTTGAAAATCTGAACAATATTGTACAGATGTGTTTCTGATGTGGTTTAGAAACTTTAGATCCAAAAATAAATGTCTCAAATAATAATCACCTAAATTATGGATATTTTTGTGTTTCCTGAAAAATTTTCAATTTTGGATTTACCTCTTTTGTATCTCCACGCCTCATAAGATTTTAAAATAAAAGAACCATCATTTAGTTTAGGTGTCTTCTAAGGAAAATCTAAGTAGAAGAAAATATTGAAATTAGAATAGAATAGTTATTAAGGATCTTAATGAGTTAATAGATTACAAAAATATTTGGGGACATTTCCAGAAATTATTGCTCTCTTAACCGTCCTAACAGTGAAAAAACACAAGGGTTATAGTGTCTAATAAATAACTATCAATAAATTATAACTACGTTTCGAGACTTTATTGTTCCAATATTCACACCTTTACAGTGAAAAGCAGGATTTATTACATTCACCTGGGATTTTGCATGTAATAAATTCTCGAAACGTCGCCATTATACAATTGTTTATTTATTAATGAACCATTATGTCCTTGAAAAAAAAAAAAAAGAGTAGTTTCTTGGTAATTATAAATAATAAATTGTATATTCGCACACCTGAATCAAAAGATGTTTTAAAAAAATAAATAATATCGAAAATAAGGATACTTGTATTTTTTTTTAAATTATAATAATCGTAGTCAATATATATAAGACGTAGATAATCACAATTTTAAAAACACGTACTAAGAACTGTTAATACCAGATTAATTTGTTCTCGATATTTTTAAATATTCGAGGAAGGAAAATAGAACGAATACGCAGAACTGGCTGTTAGCGATACAATAATTAGCGTTTAGGCAAATTTTGACGAAAAATGTCAAGCAAAAACATTACTAATTATACAAATTACAACATAAACATATTTATAGATTCTAAGAAGAGAATCGGGTTAATCGCCGTAGTACCGAGAACAGAAATTCCTGCAAGTGTTTATATCACGTACTTTAAATTCCAAAATAAATCCCTAGATTATTTAAAATAAACTATTAGTCTTCTTTTTTTTTTTTTTTTAAATTATTTTATTGAATTGTACAACTGTAATATATACATCTAGTACAAGGGCTGTATGAATAAATAAATACATGAAAGGACGTTTAGAGGCACTACCCATTGGCAGCACTCTAATTACATTTCTATTATAGAAGGTCTCGAGGCCATCTTCTCTTCAGACGCCTAGGAGGATTGTCCGGGATGGAATTATAACCGAGGATGGAAACTAGTGGGTTTGGATGGGCCTGGAGTTTATTATGGAATGATAGGTATCTGGAATGGGCTAAATCGGTAGCATATGGAACGTTCAGGTCATTATGGATGGTGTTATTTGTGACAAAATAAGGAGCGTTTAGGGTTTTGCGAAGGATTTTGGATTGCAAGGATTGAATACGAGAGAAATTTGATGGTTTGGTGGAGCCCCATAGTTCAATTCCGTAAGACCATATAGGTCTTATAACAGTAACATAAATAAGTCTTTTGTAATTGATCTGAAGCTTTGAGCGTTTGTCTAGTATGTGTTGAAGTAGTCGGAAGCGTCTAGCTGTTTCTTGTCTTTTCAGTCTTAGAGTCCTAGGTAGCTGATCTGTTCAACAGGGATAATTAGTCTTCTTATACTTAAAAGTAGTGTAGGTAAAAATATTTTTAAATATTAACTTTCGGGGAAAGGTTTACGAAGGTTTACGGAGAATATCTTTTTTTTTTATATATCTAATTAAATTATAATTACGCGGATCAAAAAATTAGTCAAATTAAAATCAACGTGTACCTACCCTATCTATTATTATTTGTTGAAAATGTCTATTATTATTATTTACTATATATATATATATATATATATATATATATATATATATATATATATATATATATATATATTATCATATTTATTATTATTATATTGTCACTTACTATAGATTACTGAAAAATATATGATCAAGAAAGAGCTGATTTTTCATACGATTTTTAAACCTACTTTAACATCTGATGTGGCAGGAAATAGAAAATAAAAGCCTAAAATTAAAAAAAAAAAAAAGTTGTCAATATTTCAAAAATATTATTTAATAAAATTCGTTAAGACAACTTACTGGTATCTGTGAACCAGTTTTCACCAAAATATCGCATTTTATTTAATTATACAAATTTTATTTATCGAATTCGAGAAGTTTTGTATTTTATTTTTATTCAATTACAAGTAGAGTATCAATTTTAGTGTACATGTAGTGAACGACAACTACATTTTACGAAAATCCGAAATACAAAATTTCCATTTTCTTGGCTATTTTATTTTTTAATTAAGCGAGGGACGAACGTACGTACAGGCATTATGGCGAAACAATACAAAATTAGTTGGGAGATAAAAAAAACCTATAAAAGTTGAAAGTAAATTTAAATCTTATATACAACAGTATTCCTAATGCAAATGAAATTTAAAAAATTCAAGATTGCAACCGAAATTATTAATTGCAACCGCTTATTGATGCAGAAACTTGGATCACATATTGGCTGATAAAAAAAAAGTTTGTTATAATTCACTTAGCCTATGACTGTTACAAGGACTAATATTCTTTAATGCAAGGAGGTCCTTAAGGATTGGCTAGCACGCACTCGATAGATTAAGGACACCATCCCTCCTCACGCACTCACTACCAACAATGGTCTAAGGATAACACTTAGCACTTCATTACCATATCCTCTTTCATTGCACCGTATTTGAAAATAATCGACATAAAATCATAAAAATACTATCTGAGTGTATATACGAGTATATAGTTATATTGAGTGTCTTGATACATTCACCTACATCTACATTAATAGCAGACCTGTATCAATTAATAATAGTTAGACCTATAAATCCGTATACCATAGCTACCGAATTAGGCTTGCTCAAGTGAAAAACAAACTCTAAATAAAACATGTCTAGTATCAATATGATAACTATATTCCGAAATACAGGGTCTCATATGTATATTACACAAATATATCTAGATACAAATATATATACTCCCACTGTAAAATGTAACCTTTAGGAGTTCCTAACATTAATCTAAACCTAATCTTTGCCAGTTTTCGAGGGAAAAATGTTTTTAAACCACAATAAGAAAATACGTTATCCGACAATTTTTATCGCCATATAGAAACGCATACAATACTCTTTGCATACAACATTGTTGCTATGGTAACGATATTAAGTCGATAGATAGGTGTAATGTGTGATCTATCGAACTACTTCAAATCTCATTCGGCCTCATATTTAATAGTTGATAACTCTAGATTTAGGTGTATTAGGAGATTTATACAGGGATATATTGGAAAAGCGTACTTTTCGTGTTTTTCCATGAAAATTTGTAAGGACGTCATTTCCAAACTCGTATAATGAACTGCGTATATTATTTCATGTTTAAAATTTAGTAAAATAAACACAATGTGATTCTATAGTACACGTAATTTAATTCGGAATCATCAAATTAAATGTTGCTCGTTTAATTGTTGGACGTGACCTTAAAGTATATTGTATGCATATCAGTTGAATTTTTTGAAATTTATAGCACTGTTACATCATAATAAATTGTCATTATATCTTACTATATCTACCATAATATATCCAACGTATATTAGAATTAAAAATACACAATTTAGTAAAAGTTTTATAGATTTTGTTAGTAGTATTTACAAACTTAATAGAGTTTTTTTTGTTTTATGTAACACCTATAGCTACCTATATTAACCCAATTCAGTAAATATATTTATATATCCATAAATATTTTTTAATTTTAAATTTTAAAGCTATGGTGAAGATGGCTGCATCCCACAGATATCCTTGGGCAGTGTCCTTCTTTTTTAATGATAAGCTTATTTTTTATGATAATTATGTTAATATCTTCCCAGCTGAGGTACTAAAAACAGAGTGCCAAGAAAAAAAAAAAAGTAAGGAATATTGTGCTCCTTCTCACTAAGGTTGTTTTTTTCACTTAAATACTAATAGTATATATGTATAGTGAGAAAAAGGTAAAAATAACACATTTTAATTTTCAAATCAGTTTGGGAAGTCTGCAGAGTAACCTGGCTTAAGGTTTAAAGTTGGAACCATTAATAACAATATTGCATACATATTACGTAGTATATCAATACAATTGATATACATATACGACCCATACAATATGCTAGAAATTACGAGAGTATTGAAAACACTCCCTTACCTTTCTCCAATGACCTTCAAGTGACTAGAACGAACTCTAGAAATCGATAATTAACAAGACAAAAGTATAAATGTAGAAAAAATATATTTATTAATGAATTCACTTGAACAAAGTTGATCGCGGATATTGGACAGAATGAGGAAAACGGAACATAATATGTGTTTCTCGAGTTCCTAATCATAATCACTTAAAAAAAAAAAAAGTAGAAATGAAGAATGAATGAGGGATACGTTATCAACATTCCAAATTCATTGATAAATTCTACATAAAAAAAGTCGAGTTCAAGAAGTTCGATTTATTACACTTTTAAGGAATTTTAAGACACAATCGATTACTCTTCAAACCTCGAAAAACTATATCTCCTCAAACCATATCCAATAGATAAATTCTTTTGAATATATTTATTTATGAATAAGAAGCAAGAAAGGGGGAGATACTAAAGAGAGAGAAGAATGAATGTTTGTCTAATAATTCCAAAACCTAAAAATTTATTAAATATGAGATTCAGTTTAGAATACAGATATTGTTGGAAACATTATACTAAATGAATAATAATTAAGATTATAAGCAATTATCAATAGCCTTAAAGAAGTTAAGGTACAGACTTAAAGCTTTTGCATAGCTATAAATAAACAAAATTAAATCAAGAAAAATTATTAAATGATTAATTTAAGATATCGTAATAATCTCGAATTCACATTCAATTTTTTTAAGCTCATATTTAACAAATTCCGTGTTAGGAGGAAGAAGAGCCGCGCATGCGCAGAAGGATCCATTCGAGGCTAAATACAATCCACTCCATTTTCCTTCAGATTCATGGGCGATAACGCATTCGTAAATATTTTATATGAAAGTTTTATTTAGCTATTTTTTCAGCTGAGGAAAGTGAAATGAAAATCTCTGATCATTTTAAATTAATTAAAAATTACTATGCTAATATTTTTTAATTACAAATTATTTTTAATAAACAAATCGATAATAATGATAGATATTAAGCAAATAGAAATATATAGTAAAATATAGCTTTATTCATTTATATATATATATATATATAATGTTTTAACCTTTATTAAGATAACAATGAATATAATATATATACATAAGAGTATATAATTTATATCCATAATAAGAAAATAATATAAAACAATCGGCTATGCAATTCAAAATCATTACCAACTTTATAGTCCAATTAAAAAAGATCCCGATCATAAAACTAGATGATAAGGTTAGTTTAAATTGTAAAAATAGCATAACTTTGTTTCTTTATTATTAAAAACATTTCTATTCGATAATATGAATTCTTTACAGAGCTAAAAAACATTTACAGATAAATGAACAAATTACTTCTATTTTTAAAAAATATTTTTTCATTTCTGTATACATAGTTGCCTAATAGGTAATTAAATATTTAATTGTTTATTCAATGAGTTATAATGAAATAAATTAATAAAATAAAAACATTGCTTATAGCCGGAGATTAAATATATTACATCAGCTGTTATTTTTTTAGGTTAAAACACCTGAAGGTGTATGAAATAATTGAATTCTCATCCAAATATTTGAGTTTATTTAATATCTTTTTCTTTTCGAATTTTATTTTATTATAGATTGGTCTATAGTATTGTACATATTTTATTGTACAAATAATATAACTAAAACAAGTAACATTTCAATAGGAAATCCTTGAAATACAATTCTCATTCATATTTAGAGGAAAGCAACTTAGTATGGAGTATAATATTTAATAATAAGTTTAAAGAATGAGTTAATTCATAAAATATTCAATGAATTTTAAATACCGTTGGATAACAAAAATAATTATGATAAATTTATAGACAATTATTCGTGTTTATTATTTTTTAACCATAGTTAAAAATGAAGAAAATTTGTGCATTAAATAGAACGGAAGTAATAGGAAAATATGATCTTAAAATCTAGCTTGGGATTTTATTAAAAGTTGACAAAGCCTGGCGTCGGGTTCCACGTGGCAGAAGCCGGCGCCAAGACCACGTGGTCATGAGGGACATTCCCTCCACTTCCCTCAACTTCCCCTCCGGGAGCTCCCCACCACCCGAGGAGGGGGGCGGGCGTTGCCGTGGCTACCAACCCCACCCCCTCCGGCCCGCCATTTTCCTCCCCACCACCGCCGTCTCCTTCGCGATTCCCTCTCGCTCGCCTCTCGGTAGGCGAATTTAATCGACAAAATGGCGGACCCGCTCGCCAATTCAACCCCTCTTCTATGGGGTGGATTTTCGCAACACTGTTCTCGCCATAGCGAATATTACCTTCTGCATCAGATAATGTTTTATATTCGAAATAATCGGTTTTTAGAAAACAATACAATTGTTTTAAAATAAAAAAAGTTTAATTAACAAGACATAAAAATAAAATGCCCACTACTGATGTGGGCTACCTTCTTTGAAAATCACAATTTCCAAAATAAACTAACTAATAAAAAATGTATATACCTACAATGTAACAAAAATCTTGTAATAATTTATAAAAATCGTAATTTACGATAATAAATTATTTGGTAATTATTCCGCAGGTTCTCGCTTCGAGTTGAGTTGCAACAAGTTTTAACTGTTTATTTGTTTCATTTTTAATATTTTCTAAGAACGCAAGTTACCGTGAGCTTTAGCAAGATAAGAGAATGTAATTGTGGGTAATGAGTAGATTTCGGTAATCATTTCATCAAGAAATAAAAGTTTCAGCTAACATTTAGAAATATAGATGATATATTTTTGTTGAAACGTTCATTTCTAGATGAATTGATACCCGAAGTATTCATATTTCCCATAATTATACATGTCTTTTCTATATTAAAGCTCATGATAATTTGTATTTTTGGAAAATATTTAAAGGGAAACGAAAGAAAAGTTAAAACTTGTGACTTAACTCGAAGCGAAAAAATACGGAATGAAACTAATTTTAATTTTTTTCCCACGGTAAATTTGAAAAGTGATGGATAGATGGATTTATTATGGTGAATACAAAAATATGACTAAGCTTTCTATTACTTCGCGTAGTTCAATATAGTAATGTCAAATAAAAAAATAATTATTTAAGTGAAAATGTTTTTCGTCAAAAATTCTTTTATATTTACTTACTATAAAAAATTATTTTACGAAAAAATAAGTTTAAATAATTTCACACTTACTTCAAAGACATGTCTGCTGTGTCAAGAATAAAATAAAAAATAAAAATAAAAGTTTATATTGAAGCTAAAAATACTGGAATTATTAGCCAACGACAATGGAGGGTAATGGAACAAAAAGGTCTAGCCGGCAACTACCTCAATATTCTAGATCACCCTAACTAAACGTTCACAGATAGCACCACCAACCCCTGCCGCACAAACTAGTTGTATCTACCCACTTGTAATCTCTGGGCTGGTTCAACCACTACACTGAGCTATTATTAGATTTCACACAATTCTTATTAAATCATTTTAATAAATATATATTTTAGATAGATTCGAAATTATTAAAAAGTTAATTTATTAAAGCATTAATAAGAAATTAATTTAAGTAAGGAAGAAAATAGTTGGGGGTGCAGTCAAATACATTTTATTTGACTTCACCCCCAACTATTTTCTTTCTTGCGTCTATATTCCAGTCAACCATCCCCTCGCTCTCAGAAATTAATTTAAGTAATGGTAAAAAATATTGAGTCAGTATTTAGGTCCTAAACATTTAAGAGCGAAAGGAGATAACTACCTTGGAAGGTATGGCCATGACAGTAAATTCTTTCTTAACGACTCCTGTCCTACGGTTGACCCTATTGCAGTAAATAAGTCGTTAAAAATAAGGACTCAGGAAAACGACAAAAAGGCTTTTTAAAAAATTAAAATACTTTAATTCTTTGGATATAAATTTAAACATCGTAATAAATAAGTGGTGTAAATAACAAACAAAAATTAGCAATAGCATTAAATCTCCAGGATATAAATTTGATTTTATAAAATAAGGGAATTTAAAAAGAAAAATGTAAAAAAAAAAGAAAGAAGGAAATATCAAGAAATAAAGTCTATCTTTGTAAATAGCTTTTATAATTAAGCAACTCTTCTATAATAAAAAAATGAAGGAGAACATATTTAATAATAAGAAAAATCAAAGATAGTTACCATAGTTACATCAAACCTGAATTTTTTTCAACTAAATTGAAAATCGATAAAAAGGTAAAGAGTACACAAGAAAGATGGGAGTAAAATCAATTATTAAAAAAAATGAAATATTTAACAATGAAACTGTTTGTTATATATAGTAGCCATGAATTTCAAAAATAAAAATAAAATGGTATATTACAAAAAATAAAGCTTTAATATTGAAATAAATGATAAATACAAATTCACAATAAAAATAAATAAATAACTACAAGTCCACTCTTTTGTAAAAACTTCATGTAGTGAATTAATATAATTTTTTAAAGAAATAAAACTAAAAAAATTGAAAATATCAATATTTTTTATTTATTCATATGTTTTGTGAAAATACATTTCAGATCACATTAATTACACATTATAAAAATATTTACAAATGAATTTATTTTATTTTCACTCCGTAATTGTAATAATGAAGAAGTGGAAAAAAAAGGTAATACGAAAAGTACATTAAAAAAGTCCGATAAATTTATTAAAAATACTTAAACTAATCACAAATGAAATGATATTTTATGAAATAAAATCAAACTATAATACCAAAAAAAAAACTTAAGACGACGCTAAATAAAAATTTTATCTAAAATAAAACATAATAGGTACTAAACTGAAATAACGTTAATTTGGACCTAAACGTAAAAACGACGAACTGTTGAATGAGAGAGTAAGAAACTACGTCATAGAATTCCAGGTTCAGTTCCCGCCTTTGAGGTACCACATAGCAAACTCTAGTTCTAGCCAATGGCCGGTCGTAAATTTTGTTTTGGTTGGGGGGGAAACTAAAATTCCCTACAATTCTGAATGGATTTATTATTTTTTACAACAGCAATTGATTGCATTTATAGAGTCACGTTTTTTGTTTTATTTTTAAAAGTGTTGATATTAGTTTTAAAATTTCTTAAGTTTTTAGTAAAATATTTGACTACTATTTTCACTCTTTGGCTTAGGTTTTCAAAAAAAAAAAAATTCGTAACTTTTAGAGGAAAAATTCGAATGAGTAGTGGAAGTTGGAACTTTTTTTCATACTAATAAATTTAGTTAAAAAATAATTATTTAATTTCTTTTTGGAAAAAATATTTGTACCGTACCTACACAATGTAAGAGACGGTAACACAAACTAGTTTCATAGATTTAGTAATCTAAACATTAAGGTGAAAAAATTTTGAACTATTGTATGCCTTACAGATTATTTTTTAATTTTTAAGAGCAATAAATGTGAATATTTAAAATTGTAAAGAAAAAATTAAATCAATTAAAATAATAAGTGATAAGTAAGTTAAATAACTAATTAATGCAACAAAAAAAAAAAATCAATCGATAGAGATAGAAAAAAATATCAAAGTTGTTAAAGTTGACATATAATTATTTATATTTATATTTTATCAATGGCGTGCTAAGATAAGCAAGAGGGAATATCGATTTCGAAGAATAGTATTAAATCGATGTTTTAAACTTGAATAAACGAAACTGAATACTCAGGAAAAGTCAATGCCAGGAAAAATACTTCCAAAAGAAAAAAGATAAGAGGAAAATTAAAAACAGGACCGAAAATAGATATAACATAACTGAATGAGTTAGCTTGTTTCAAGATCACGCATTTTCTCTTGTTTCTTTTCATGTAAAAATATTGGTTTACTTTAATAAAATTTTAGAATATTGATAGTACAAGTTGGTGGAAAATGTCGGACGATTGTATCAATATATTTTAGTTTATTTATCGATATGTCGAGTCTCGATAAACGGTATCGATTGATCGAAAGCTACCATCCTATAACCCCTTAACAAGATATGCAGTGTGTTGCGGGTTCCGACGCCATGTTAAAATGCTTACACTTTTATTTCGGAATGCAAGTAAAGTCTACAGTTTTTAGGATGTTTGCGCGACTTGTGAATATAACAAGGCAAACATAATATAAAATGTAACAGAAACAATTTTTTAAACATCTAATTAGATAATGAGGTAAAATTAGGTTATAATATAAATGTTAAATCATCTGAATTATAATACATTTTTATAATTTTTTTAGGTTTAGTCCTTAAGCCTATTATTAAGTATATTAAGTAAAGTGAGATATTATTATGTCAATAACAATATCTATAATATTAATAGTAATAATAATATCAATCAAATGGCGGATTTGAACTCTATAGTGCCCCCTTTGGGATCTGTAGACCCTCCTAGTGCTCAGCTAGCCTCTGTCTATTGAGAGGAAAATTTGAAATTTGTGGAAGTTGAGTGTAATCTCGAACAAATCACTTCCCTCAACAACTTTCTTTTTTATTTTCTTAGAAACAATATATAGTCGTGAAACCCAAAAAAACCCAAGACATGTTGGACCCTTTTGTTACTTATAAGAACTAATATCTATTATATTTTTCGATTTACAATATATTAGGTATAATTGCTTGTGAGAGGTCAAATAATAACATTAACATTAACCCAAACAAGAAATACCAGGAAAGTGAGAGAAAAGAAAAGAAAGAGCTGATAAGTGACGATACTAGACAACCTCGTTTAGCGAAGGTCACACACTAAACGGGAAAGTGGCCAAGAAAATTTTCGTGGAAAATCGGAGGAAATAACTCCTCACAGGAAAGTACAAGCACTTAACTGTTCATGAAGGAAATCAAACCATAAGACTTACTTAACTTAGTGTTATTTTGTTAATAAAGTAATTACATATTCAAAAACTTAATTGAGCTCAATGGTCAGTCTATTTTTATTGTACCAACTACGTTGGTATGTGAGTTATATTAAAATAAACATTTTCGAAAGAAAAAAAAATGTTAAGGGCTGAAAAAATCACTATATCAACAGCGTCAGTGCCAAATAAATGAACAAAACAATGTTCAAAATTATGAAAGAAATCAAATAGTTTAACAAACAGAAATGAGAAATTAATAACAATAATTTGTAAAAAATATTACAATAATTACTAAAACTTAAAACTAAAAATATGCAAGAGAGAAATAGCGTTTATTGGTGCTTTTAAGTCTATTGTTTGATTTCTCAACGAAAACATATATTATATTATGAATATAGTCTATAAAACACAATATTATGAATTATGAATACATAATATTATATTATAAATATAGTCTATAAAATATCCAATATTATATTATGAATATAGCCTATAAAACACAATATCATAAAAACGAAAAACATTGTACGAAATATAGCTTGTTTAAGCAGTAATTATTTATCGAATTCAAACATAAAAAAAATAAAATATTATATACATTCCAGCAATAATCAACAATTGTCTTTCTATTTTAATACTTCTTTTTTCCATAAAAGAAACTAAACCTTTTTTTTTTTAATAACCTTTTTTCCATAATTTAACATTTAAAAAAAATGTTATAGTTATCATACAACAAAATAAATAAAATACATTTTATTTGTACTGTAAATAAATTTTCATATAGTTTTTCATTTCATTAAATTGGCCTACGCCATGTTGAATCACGTATAAAATCGATTACTTTATTCGAAATATATAGGGATCGATAATTCAGATACAGGGACGCTTACTGCGGGAGGGATGAGTAATAGTAACAGACGCCATTTATGGCGGGAAACAGTTGGCGGGAACAGATCTCCCGCCTTTTTTATCGAGGCTACTGACGCCAAGCGGAACCGATTAGATTTGACTGGAAATTATAAACCTTGTCCCTATGTTACCATGGCTACAAAACAATATTAATTTTTAAGCATAATAAATTTAAAAAAATATTTTTTAAGCGTACTTTAGTGATGAATTTGGTTCTTCATACGTTTATGATAATAATATGAACAGCCTGACACATATTTATTATGTAAAAAGAAGTAATTTATTATTACTCCTTAATACATTATGCATAATTAAAATCAAGGGAAGAATAAAACATAAATGATTCATGTTGTTTAATTGACTTTGACGTTTATCTTATTGAAAAATGCATTAACTGGATCATTCTTATTATTATAATTCATAAGATAACATTTTAAACCATGTCAGATTAAATTTCGTTGATCTATTATATTTCATTAAATTATTTATTTAAAAAAAAAGTCATAGGATCTAGCCTAAAGATATACTACGCCTTGATCTAAGTATTGAAGCCTTCAAAATTCTTCATTTAATTGTGCTGCATTACTATCAACCATTTCACTTTTGAAATTATCACCATTTGAATAATATTTTATGTTAAATAAAAATTAATTATTCTGAGATAAGTATACTAAAAAAATAGTTAGATGCAAAAAATTGAAAGGGACACTTCTGACAGTAGATACTAAATACATAATTTTCCATAATATATAAGGTAGTAATATTAACTATAAATATTGTAACTTTATTGAAAGAATATTTAACATTGATTTGCATAAAAAAGTGATATAAATTAAAATTTATTAAGTTTTTATGGCACAATTAATTCATGATTGGCTCATCTCAAAATACATTTTTAACTCTACTTTTAAGTCTTTACTGTATTTCTTCAATTTGGAGTAATACAATAATTGATTTATAAATAGTGTTTTTAATTAATTATATTAGATAAAGTCGCATACAAAATGACAATGTAAACTTCAACTAAAATTACATACATAGATATTGTTATTTTGTATCCAAATCACTTTGTGATCTCAATACCCAATTAACTATTTGACTGTTATTTGCATTCTAATTTATTTTAAAGAATGTTTTCAAGGTTGACGTTGTTAACAATAGCTTTTAATTTATTGTTATGGCGTCAGAACATTAAATTTAATCTACTATCGTATGTACAGTTTGTGTTCTTAATTCGTCTAATTATAGTACATAATCGCATTTACAAAATTGACGTTCTTGAGATACTTTATACTATTACGTAGTATGGTACGTAATACTATTTTCCATATTCTATTATACTGTCCCATGATCTTATATCTGAATTGCCTGGTTATAAATTTTTTTTATGAATTAAAAAAATCACCATTTCATTGATTTCTGAAACTGCCATTTTTCAGAAATGGCAGTTTTGTAGATCCGATTTTCTGTCACTCAGGTCAGTAAATATAAAATGAAAATGTCAATTTGAACTTAAACAGTGTTATTTTCCCCCCAATCATGCTATGAACTTTCGCATTATAGTTTTTTTTAAAGAATCTTTTCAAGGTTGGCCGTGTTAACAATAGTTTTTAATTCATTGTTATGGCGTCGGAATATTTTATTTAACCACCTGGAAAATGTACACATTGCTTTCTTAATTAGGGTCTGCGTTGCCAAGATGAATTTTTTTTGTTTTCACTCACAAATCACTATTTCATTAAATTCTGAAAAATGTCGATTTGGTAGATACGTTTTTGTGTTACTAAGGCAACGAATTACATGGGGCTCTAACATGGCGAATATTTTAGGTCCTAGAGTATTCTCAAATAAAATGGTTGCTTGTGACAACAAAACATCATTCTTATGTACCCTACGCTTTCGGAATTTCGTTACTCAATTTCAAAGGAAATGGTGAAGATAGGATTTCCATGAGGGCAGTGCCGACAATGGCGGACCCCCAGGAGGAAAATGGGACCCTACCCTAGACCTAGGCCAAGGAGGGCTCTAGTAGAGAAGGACAATAGGAGGGAGGGCGCCAGCTGTTATTTTCTGGCCGAAGGAATCCTGCCGAGGGCCAGGTAAGGAAAGGTCCTGGGAAGGTCCTTATTTCACAGTTACCCAAATTGTCCTTCGTGGAAGGGCGAGGTACCTTAGTAATGTGTTTCTAGGCCAAGGGAGGCTCCAAACCATTCCAACATAAAGAACGTAAACACACCCGAAAACATATAACCTGTTGAAAGTAGAGCAGTTATAAACTATTAAACTAAATAATAAATTATAAAACAAATTGTTTGGGAATATTCAATAGACATCTTTTGTAGTATCTTAAAATGACAAAGAAAAATCATAAACGTCTTCATTATAATTTTTAATTAATGATTGAGACAAGTACTTCATTCATTTAATAAGAAATAGGGAATAAAATGGCCCAAGAAAGAATTTCTTGAATAGAGATGAACTATTTAATAGAATTCCGTCGTTTTGACCCGGATTGCAGGTCTTCTTCAGGGCCGGATAGACAAGATTTAAACTAATTAAAATGAAATAGAAAAAATTGTTATGAATAAAAAAGCTAAAATATACGAGTATAATACTTTCTCTTGTATCTGGTTTACTCCAATAGTCTTGGTTGGATATATTATTCAATCTGTTTTATTCTTTCTATTCAATTTATTGTTTGTATATTGTATATCCAGTCCTGAAGAAGACCTACAATGAGGGTCGAAACGCCGGTTTTCCAATAAATAGTTCATCTCTATTTAAGAAATTCTTTAAGGACCTTTGAAGGATCTCATTCCATTTTAAGTATAGTTAAGATTTATCCATTTTATATTACGACTAACAATGGGGAAAGGTTTATGCTTTCAAATACAAAAAAAAATTAAGTATGCTTTTGAGAAAGAAATTTCTCATCATTACACCTTGTCTAGCGATTGCAATGAAGATAAGATCTAACTAAACACTGATGTAATTCGAAAAAAATAGTAAAAAAGTGTGCAACCAATAATATAAGGTACAATTTTTAGTGAGCAGATTGTGTAAAAAAAAAGTATCAACATTAGTTATTGTTTTTTTTTTGAATATTTTTTTACATATAAAGTTAAAAAAAGCAAAAAAAGTTTGAAAGAATTAAGGCAATGTTTTTATGTTCCTTATATTCTGGCAATACTTTATGTCTGTTTTATATAAAAACAAATCTGCATTAATTCATAATATTTTATCTTATTAGTAATTAAAGAAGAAAATACGACTCATTATTGTTGTGAAATATATCTATAAAATCTCTTCGGTTACTGCATAGGAATAATCTCTATTATTATTTTATGTAAAATATTACAATAAGCCCAGCTATAATATTTCAAGTTAGCTGAACTAAGAGGAAGTTTCAATGAACTGAGAAAGTTCAACGAAACTTGAGGCCATTTAAAGACGATAAGGATGACCTTCCCGGGTAAGAAGGCAATAAACATGTCTCCTCTGCGCAGTCACTCAGCCCCTGCTATAGCATTCCATATAAGTAATACAAAATAAAATATAAATAAATATAATAATAAAACATAAAAAAAGAAAAGAAAACGTGAAACTAATTAATGTATAACTCAAAGCAAATTAATGTCTATTTTTTTAACTTAACTTCGTAAACATGAAATAATTATTTACGAGTGTGAAATTAATAAAAATTTTAATACATATATATATATATATATATATATATATATATATATATATATATATATATATATATATAACAAAGAAATACTTCAGCCCAATAAAACTGTTTTAATGTAGACATTAAAACAAAAAGCTACAACCTACAACCCACGAAGGGTTTTGGGTACATGGTACAGACCATACCGTTTCTAGGACGACGGTTGTGCAGGGATGTAATTCCTTAGAGGCTGGGTGAGCCCTAGGAGAGACTTATCTGTGGCTGTTAAAATAATATATAATTTATCTGCCACTAAGATAAGACTTAGCTGACATTGAATTATAGATTGTTGTGAGTTTAATAAAAATCAGTGTAATGATTTTTAAATCGATTGTAAAACATGGATAAAACCAACGATTTAAAGTGATATTTAAGGTAAGTCAAATAAAAATGTTGCAGTAACATCCTAACCATCCACCATCCACTCTATTTATTTTCTACTAAAATCCTCACTTACTTACTTTTCTATTAACTAAAACCCAAAATTTTAGTTTCGTAAAGATTGTCGTTTTTGAACGATTTTATATCTATAACAAAATATTTATATCAATTATAAATTGCATATAAAAAAAAAATATATAATAAAAATCTCTTTGGATACTTAAGGCTTTGTGCTTAGCTTTGTCAATATTTTTTTGGCCCAGTCACATTTCACTTTAGACAGAAAACTAATTCATTAATTACAAAAAAAAAAGAAAAATATTCCAGTGAACTCGAGACATCCCAGATGGAAGATGCAGTTAACGTATGGATAGTTAAAGGGATTCATTAAATAAAATTCTCATTAAAGCGTTTTGATTGAAAGCGCTAGGCTCTCGAGAGATGAAGTGTTTTTTTAGCTTTGACGTAGCCTCTAGAAGAAGAGAGCTATATTTTATTGGTAATAAAACCATATAAGGACCATGAGATGGAATGGCTCAAATTTAATAAAAATTTATTCAGTATCTTTCGTGATTAAAGACAAATTTCCTTTCGTATGATTGGTTCCTATACACACACACACACACACCTGTGTGTGTATATATATATATATATATATATAGGTATATATTATACATAAATACCTACATACATTCCGAACAAGTCACTCGCGATCCTATCGACCAAAGTAAATAAATGTTGATACACTTAAACCAAATCTAACCCTGCAGTTTCAACACAGTCCAGGTCTTGAACGGTTTTTATGTTAATATTGTACCGCTATATTGACTAAGTAATGCGTTAAGAAAACATTTCGCCTTCAATATGGGAACATGGCATGTGAATATGAGAACAATAAAGTTTTGAAGCGTCGCCGAAAAATGTATGTATGCAATATTATGACTGCATCTCTTAATAAACGAAGAGAGAAAAAAACGCGTACACCGGAAAATTGAATAAAATACACTACATGATATTAAATATTTCCCTTTTTTACTGGACAAAACGACAGCAAATAATAGTTGAACCAAGATAATTAAATACAGTGGCAAATATTGTAGTAGCCTATTCTTTGAAAGCAGAGTGTAGTAAGCTTCCTTACGACCCACGAACTGTTAGCTAGGTAATAAAATCCTAGTTAAAATTAATTAATCAACATTTTCACTTACTTTTAACGCAATAAAGAAAATATTATGATCGCGAGTAGTTTGGTTCAAAAATATATTTCCATAGAATTTCATAGCATTACATAATTAAGGAATATTTAAATTATAATTTTATAACATTACATCCTTTTTTGTATCGATTTTTACCGTTTTTAATTATCGATAGTAAGTGTTGTGTGAAAGGTAAACTGATACCCTAGGCGAGAAACCTTAGAGGTCGTTGTTCTCTTAGGCTGGCTTTAGAATTGTCTCTGTTAAATAAAATGAATAATAATATTGCTAATTCTTTTGTATTTAGTTTAACTATCATTTTTATTATTTAAATACATTAATATTTATTAATTTTTTGTATCGAGAATCAGAGAACCATTCTATTTATTTCGAAAGAGATTTGCATTCCCACCTTATTTGAGCATTGTTCTAATTATAAGATTTTGGGTATTTGCTTCTTCACTATCTTTTGCTAATCACCTGCAAATTTAAGATCATTTATATTAAAGGTGTCTTTTTCAAATTCTATTCCATAATTGTTTATTTTTATGATACATTTTTATTATTATAACTGCATAATGTAAATTGACTTTATATATACGGGGACGAAAATGGTCCTGGTGGAGGAGGAAGAAATAATTCCTTTAATAAATGATAAACTATTTATTAGAAACCTACGTTTCGAGCTACATTCTATGCCTTCTTTAGTGCTAGAAAAAAAAGAAAAAATATAATTAAATGAAATAGTTGGAATAAAAAACGTTCATAAATATAAAAATGAAACTATTGGAGCAAAGCAGATGTTATTGAGTAGGAATAATCTCTCTCTCTCTCTCTCTCTCTCTCTATATATATATATATATATATATATATATATATATATATATATAAAAGAGTTTGTCCTGACTGACAGACCTTTGCAGAGCCAAAACGGCAGAAGCTACAGACTTGAAATTTGGACAGTAGGTACATTTTATAAGGCCAACGCACACTAAGAACGGATTTTTGAAAATTCATCTCCTAAGAGGGCGAAAAGAGTGAAGAACTTTTGTAATAAAAATGCGTCATTTTTGAAGCGAGCACCATGAAATTTTAGATTTACCTTCTACATTTAAAATAAAGAATCACGTGTCTTTTTATTTTGAGAAAATCAACCCCTAAAAGTAAAAAATAGTAAAAATCGTAACATTTTAAGTTAGAGATGTGAAAATAAGTAAGCAGGCTTTAATTTTTAACTTAATAGCGATGGTATTCAAGATATTGCAAATCAGCCCCCAGAAGCCTGCAACAAGGGATGAAAGTTTATGTGGGACTTACGTCTATTTATTCAACTTAAGTTTTTATTCAAAATCAACGCGGACAAAGTAGGCAAAATCTAGTTTAAATTATAAAGTAAAATAAAAGTATTATTTAAAAATTGAACTAAATAATTAAAGTATACTTTTTCTATGCCAGTTATTTCATTTAAATATGTTTTATTTTGTCAACAAGCCCTGAAGAAGACTTGCAATGTGGGTCAAAACGTCGGTTTATCACTATTTAACCAATTATTTTAATCATCTCCACTAGGACCATTTTCTTATCATACAATTATTATCACAATATTAGTGATAATATATTGATATTCTACGAACTATAAAGTATTCCAGAGATCACTCGAGTTAAACACCTTGCATCTCTTTATCAAGACTGCATTATTATCAAATTTTTTGATAATAATTATTTTATTGTTTATTGTTTATTAAACCCCGTAATGCGGGTCGAAACATTAAATTTCATTCCATTAAATAGTTTCTTACTATCCCTAAATAAGTTTCGGTCTCCATCTTGACCATCTTCTCGTCTATATAATTATACAACCAATCAATATTTTTTTATCCCGTAAAGAAAGAAATATTTTCGAAAACTGGGAATTTTATAGTTATTCTATTTTTGTTGTTCGATGTATTTTTATGTTCATTATTATTGTTATTAGCGGTATCTCAGAGATCACTCTAGTTGAATTGATTGCAGCTCTTCTCGTAGGCTATGTACATCCTTGACATACCTGCGGGTAATAGAAGTTGTAGAGGCTACATTAACGTATTATATATTCAATGTGTTGTAATTATAATTTCATAAAATAAAGGAGGTTGAGAAAAAAAAATAGTAAGCTCAATAAAAATATTTTATAATAATCATTTTATTGGTATTTATATGAATATTGTATATTAGTATATCGATTCCTGCAAGTGGGTCGAAACGTTAGTGGATCATTTTCTTTTCTACATAAATATGTAATCAATCAATTATTGTTTCAACCTAGAAAGAAAGAATGGAAATTTGATAGTTATTCTATATTTTTTTCATTACAATCTATTGTTATGTTTATTATTATTATAACAATTCGTGGGGATATATTATTAGCCATAAAGTATCAGGGATATAGCTCTACACAACCGGCTCTCTCTATTCTCTATTAACAAACTAGATACAGCTAGATCAGGTTCTAGTAGAGACCGCTCTCACGGACACCGGTTGCAACACACACACACACACACACACACACATACACTACTATTATGGCCGCCCTTTGTGCCCTAGGACTAGCCTAGGTGGGGATAGTTCCTGCCCTAGGGTTCTCACACTACCCGCGCCATCTTGTCATTCTCACAAGACAACACTAACAGAATAGTTGTGTTGGGAAACCTTAGAATCTTCCCATAGAAGGGTATGATGCCCTTACACTTGTCGAAATGAGAGGAAGTGAGGAAACAGTAACAGGATTCCTGAGGACCTGCAAGAAGTAGAGGGCGTGGGCGATCGATACCTGATAGCATATCCTTCTGGGGGGAAGGGGGGGGGGGGTCTGTACCCATCCTTAGGGCAGGACAACAGGAGAGTTATCGGGTATTTACCTCAGTAAGGGTGAAAAGGATAATTGTACAACCATTAACAGAACTCCACTTTTTTTTTTACTTTTCAAGTATTAATTTCCATATACTCATAGAAAAGTATTTAAAAAAAACAATATATAGACCTGAGAATTACTGAGCTCAATGTCTCATTTTCTAGTGAGTCTGAGATAGATAAATTATTCAGTCTGTTAGGAGCGATGGATCGACTCTGTGGGGTTTATAGACCCTCCTCGGTTCACCCACTTTTCTTAGAATTTCTTGTTTACGTTAATTTTTCATTTCAGATTGCTAATTTAATTGTTTATGGTAGTTATACCTATAGTGTACCTAACATAAATTCTGTTGATCTCTCTTTTCTTATTATAACTAATCCGTTATTATAAATAGAAAAATATAATAGAAGTTAGATACTAGATTTCTTATTCTCCACCTCTTTCTTCACTATATTGTCTATAAGTGTAAAAGTTTAGTTGGATATTGTAGAGTTTTTTAGGGTGCTGAGTCGTTTGAGATTAAAAACAGTCCACACCCAAATAAGTTATTTATTCTGTTAACAGCCAAGGATAGACGTTGTGGGATCTGGGGCTCACCCAGCCTCTATAATGTATCTACACTAAAATATGGTAAAAACTTGTTGAGCATGATCCCAGCCAAACCACCTTCATGAACAACCGTTGAATTAGAAACAATACAGTGCAAATACAATAGCATGACGAGTATACATATTTACATATGCATACATAAACATATATAACATGAGATATATGGGAAACGATACATAGGAACCTAGTAGAATCTCTTCGAGTTCATGAGTTAATCATTAAGCTCCTTTCTGATCCTCTTCTACAGGCCTCATCAGATTTAAAGGTTGAAAGCGAAAGAATTTTACATACAAGGGTACATATGAGATGGTTGTTGTAATTCGCTTGAGTTTTGTTGGAACGTAACAACTGTTAGCACTCAAAAAATCACCTTGAATTGAAGATATTATTTTTAATATTAACGAAGCTTTTTTTGATAAACCGTTATTATAGGATGTGTAAATCCAATTGGGTTTAAGTATATATGTGTATCTATTTAGTCTAATTTTCATTTTTGAAGATTTGGAGATATTGTGGCATAGTAATTTCTAAACTTTTCATTTTGACAAATAACTGAAAACGGAAAACAAGTATCTCAAATCATAAACATTACTAATTATTAGTGTTGTTATGGACTAAAACAAATACACGACAAGAAATCACATTAACACAAAACGTTTTACGGAGAACATTACGACAGAAAAAATTGGTACTGATATTGTCCCATAGAAGATGAAACTTCTAAAAACATTCTTGATTATCAACCAAGAAGTCATTTGTGGAAAATATTTACATTATATCAGTTATAATTTAGAACTGGGACATGTTATTTCAGTAATATGTCATATGTTAACTTAAATATAACATATCAGTTAATTTAATTTAATTTCCGTGGATGAGGGATCTATTACTATAGAAAGTTGAATCAAGCCAAGGGAGAGGTACCGCTGGCTACTGTTCATCATCATGCCGTCATTGTATATTATCTAACTGTCAACCAATCTGCTGATTGTCATTGTTTTCATTTGACAGGTGTGGATAAAAAAAAAAAATGACTGTTTTATCAAATTCCAGAGTATAAAAGTCTGTAAATATTTTAATGCTATTTATTATTTATCAACACTTAATAATCCCTTTAGAGCATTCTCTAAGCTTATTTACTAACACTTCAAAAAAAGCCTCTGTTTAGTTATTTATTTCAAAGAAGAAACATGACAGTGTCCATGTCCATGTCCGCTGAAGCAACTCGTGAAATTATTAAATAGAAGTGGAAGGTGTCCTTGACCAGCGCACTACGCGGCGTTGGTTTGAAAAATTTAGCAGTGGAGATACGAAGTTGGAAAGGAAGAAGGGCTCCGGGCGAACATTAATGGATATTGATGAGGTTTTGAAGGAAGCTGTTGAGTCAAATTCGTCCACAAGTACTCGCGAACTTGCCAGGGAGTGTGGTGTGTCGAACGATACTATTAGTCGCCATTTTCTCTCCAGGAGAAACGGTCATTTTTGTTTATACACCGTATTATATAAAGAGAAAAAAAATTAATTTTCATTTAGCTATGGAGAAAGGAGTGTGAGAAGGAAGGCTTGTATAGAAATATATTGGAACACATAGTTCAATTTTATGCTCAGATTTAGATGTATCTATTTATTGTTTGATTTTTGAGATTATCTATTAAAATATATATGTTTTCTTTTAATGGCGTGAGTAAGTTCTTAAACAAGTATCAGTTATAAAATGTAACGGGCAAGTATTTTCGAGAAATATCCAAAGAAAAAAATTCAAATATGAAATAAAATATATTCATTCGCTGTTATTCTTTGAAATTACTTGGAAAATTGGCAGTAAAAGAATATAGGATTAAATTGATAATAAACAGGACATAGATAACAGAAATTTGAGATTATTAATAGCAGAGGAAGGTTGGTACCATCGGGAGAGTTGGGTAATCGGAGCCAAGGATGAAGATAATATTATACAGAAGGCAGGGAAGGCCGTGTTATTATAGCTTGGTAATTACATAGTGCCTGTTCAGGTGCTACAATACTAACCGGCAATGCTTCTGTGGGCGTTATTCCTTTGTAATCAGTTGATCTGATTTCGCATAATATATATCTCTAGTAACCCTGCACCATTAGAAGTCATGAGGATATTAAATTCAATACAGGGTAGGGACCGTTTTTGAGCAAAATGAGTGTATATATATTCTAGAACTGCCTCATAACATAGCATTCCAATTCATAGGGATACAATTCCATCCATGTCGTTGTCATGGCAACTTCACCGAGGTGTTTATTAAAGTTTTTTAATAAATAGAATATCACTTGATAATCTAAATAAGATAAATAATTGAATGAATGAAAAATATTAAAATTAATGAAAAATTTTAATGAAGTTTTAAAAATTATCAAATCCTGCATGTGTTAAGTCTAGTTGCAAAACGAAAATCTTAAAGATAATGAAATTTAGGATTTAAAATACATTTATGCGTAGTTAGTTACTGGGGCATCTTCATAAAAGTTGACATACCTTAAGTAGTTCGTTTTTCATTTATTTTAAAAAATCTTGATTTAATTCGTTAGATAAATGCACAATTAAATGTCACTTATGTCTTATCTATGTAGCAGGTAAATTATTTCATCTTATAACAGCCACAGTTATTCCCTCCTTCGGTTCACTCAGCCTCAAGAAGTGGCACTAATTAGAGGAAAAACCAGGCCATCAAATTATCTACCTGCCTAACTGTTGGGTTAAAAACAGTTCAGTATCAATACACTGCAAGGGTATTAGTATTACATGCTTTTTTAAATTAGTGTAATTAATTGAAAGGTGTAGAGACCATCCACGGAGGTTAGACTGAATTCAAAATGTTTCACACCCGGTCTCAAAACAGGGATTTTTATATACGCCAGTGTCAGTGCCTTCACAATAAAAAAAAATTCCTGTTTGGGATCGAAAAGAAACATAATACTGAATGTTAGGGGTATGTGGTTTTTGGTTAGGAACCACAATGAAACAAGATAAATATGGGGTTTAAAAAAAAAGAAGTTAATTTTAATCTTCTTTATAAAATTTATTAATTCTTCATATTTGAGATTGTTATACTTTAATATTTCTATCATAGATAGTCATGTCAGAAGCTAACAAGAGAAAAATTGACTACTCATCTAACTCGAACTTCGCCAAGAATAGCTCACAAAAAGAGTTTTATGATGAAGATGAACTAAGCGATTATGAAGAATCGGATACAGGTGATACGGATCACCTCAGCGAATGGGAACATGGTTCAGAGCAATCTGCTGATGAAGTTGAAATCAGCTAACGTCTGTGAGTTTGATTCACCGTACTCATTTTATATCTGAAAAGAAGGAAAAACATGGACGAAGTGCTATCCTAAAAATATATAAAAATCCTCAATCACGGCAAAAAGGGATCCCCTGGATTTAATTTACATAAAAAATTTCAGAAGTGGAATTTCGAATAGGATATGATAGATTCTGGAGGCATGATTTTAAAGACCTTTGGGACAAATCCCAAGTGAATGCTACAGAGCCTTGATATTTATCGATGAACAAACAAAGATTTGATTTACTACTTAGATGTATACGATTTGGCGATATGGATGATATCGCCATTGTAAGAGTCGTAGATAATTCGAAAAGATAGAGATGGGATCAGAGAGACATTCGAAATGTAGAACTAACTAGCCCAAGCAATTGTATCATATCCAATCCGGGACAAATGACCGTTCAGTAATATTTTTCAAAAAAGAAAGCTAAATACGGAATCAAAACTTCCGCTCTAGTGGATATTAAAATGGCGTACTTGTTGAACCTAAAAACGTATTTCTGAGACCAACCTGATGTACCTTATCGTATGAGCAATTCTCCACAGGACGTTTTGTTGATATTACTTTCTGCTCCACAAAGTTCGTAGCAGGCACTCGTCAACATTTGGTTTTCAAGAAGATCGCAAGTTGGAATCTTATTGGACGAAGAAGAATCGTGCAGTTATTCTCATCTCTACTTTGGACCAGGATAGTTCCATCAATGAAGAGTCGAGGGATTTCTAAAAACCTGAAATATTAACCTTTTAAGATCAGACTAAAATCGTAGTGGATCTATTCGAGCAGCTGATTGCAAAATACTACGTCGATGGACGATGGCAGTGTTTTTCAAATAAATAAATAAATAAATATTTCAGCGGTTAATGCCTTCAGTATTTACAAATCCAACACAAAATACAACATGAGCGGATTTATGGCGTGGGAAATGATCAGAACGCAAATTCAAAGCAGGTCTACAATCTAATAAGTACCGATTGAACTGAGGTGTCGAGCGCCTATCCCATGAGATAAAACCACGAGAAGATGGTTTGAAAAAGTGTAGGTTTAAGAAATATATGAGCATTTGTATCTTCTTTTCAAAGTAACCCTTTGATAGGATTGTTAACAAATGCTAAGTACCGAATGTGAAAAACACTAATTTTCACGAGAGTGAATAAACCGTTTCAAGATTCTTTAGGTATCGTCAAATGTATTTTACTAAAGTCGTTATTTTCTTATGCCTTAAAGAAGGTTCTATATAAGTTTTATATCAATTATCAATCCTAGAGCAATCGCTATAGTTCGAAAACGAAAAATGTGTTTTTTCACATTGGATACTTTGTATTTATAACGACAATATAAGCGATAATGAAAAATAAGGAAGATTAGTTAATAATAACAATAATAAACATTGAGTTTTATACTAAAAATCGAACTTATTTAAACCTTCAGTTCAAACTTCTCCAACATTATCCAACTTTTTCATTCTTTGCTTTTTATTGTTTAAATGGTAAAATAATCCTTTATAAAAAAAGTAAACACAGATGAAAGACAAAGAAGGACACACGACCGAAGGGGACAAAGATCAGAGACACGTTTGAAGAGTCGAATTTAGATGAATCAGTCAAAGGTTGATCCCTTCGGGACTTGATCAATCGGCGCCCAAACCTAGTCATCTTTGTAGTCTGATTAGAGTGTAGTGGATGGGCGCCTCTGCCGAAGCAGGAATCGAACCGAAAGCCAGGAGAGATCCATCGATGAATGAGAAGGCAACATTGTAAATCGAATTTCGATCGATGTAAATCGATTGTAAATGTAATCGAAGTTGAAGTCCAATAAGACAAGGATGTCTTTGAAAGGAACTGTCCTAGAGAACTAAAGCTGAAATCTAATCATGTCTGAAATATTGGTTATTTAAAACATCTATTGTAGTTTTTCAATTTTCAAGGATTGAAATTTGATTATATTACTTTTATTTTTAGAACAGAATATCACTTAACATAATTCCATCATTATCCTATAATAACAACAAAGAAACAAAAAAAAAACCTGTACCACTACAACCCGTGAACGGGTCTGGGGTTCAGTACATGGTAGAGACTGTACTATTTCATGGACAACGGTCCACTGAGCCACTCCGATCCTCTGATATGATCAACAAAGATGATCATAAAAAGATTTTTCAAAAATATATAGATCGACTCTGTGGGAACTGGCGATCTTCCTGGGACCCAGTCTTTATATAGAGGATGTCCTTAATTGAAGAAAAACCTGACAGTTGAGAGTGATCCCGGCCTAATCATTTGCACAAGCGTTGGCTTGAACCAATACAGCCTTACCATCGGCTGAATCCGATACTCTTTATGGGTACCTTTTATTGATTACTATGATGCAAGCTGTTTTTTATACACTTAAATGTTACTTAGACTTGCCTAGTAACATGCTGTTTCTGTAGTTAGCTAAGAAGCAGTACCATGTACCAAAACACATACGGTACATACAGTATACGGTACTTGAAGGATGAAGGATTTTCCCCAAAAGTCCTGAGCCTACAAACAATCTTGGTTCCGTGAATGTCCGAAGGCTTGACCGAGCTATACGTGGATGCAACACGGTAAGGGTGTTCTTAAGAGTTAGGGCTTGATTGGTAATCCGTAATATAATATAAAAGTTCATCATTCGCATCGAACCACAAACAAGTTAACTAATGGTCTCAAACAAAGTTAAAATTACGTATATTATCTTTACGTCAGATATGAGTAATTTTTTTTTAGTGCCTCTCCTCCCCCCAAAAATATTATAGTAAATCTCTTCATACACTTACAATAATTTTTAAACAGATCAGTGCACTTAATGGTGTTAATATTAAAAAAGTTTACGTTTCAATAAAAAAAAAAAAAAATGTATTTCCCTTTATCCTCGTTGCTGGTAGAAAAATAGTAAAACCCGGATTTTTTCCCGTTTCCAATACATCCAGATCCTCTGCCATCGGTATTATACAAATCCATTAACTAAAAAAGATAAAAAAAAGATTGGACGAGAGAATCCCTCTTTGAGACCAGCACTCACAGAGACCAGAACAACAACGCCACACCCCACACACCGTTGGGATTAGGGACATACAGACATGGAAGATGGTTCCCATCGGATCGCTAATCCATCCCTCTCTATCCTAGACAATAGAGTAGGCCATCTGCTCTAGCCTAGGTTAGTAACGGCTCTATGGGTCTCTCAATAGAGCGAGTGGCAGCCACCTGGCTTTGTACTCATCTTCATACTATTTACTCTCATTACATTAAATACTTCATACATCATTTATATTATATATTTAAAAAAAATTAATATATATACATATATATTTATACTAACACGATCTTTGATTTTCTATTTTCACGAAATTAGATGTATTTTATCTATTACTAATATTTACTAAAAAACTATAGTGGTAATAGAAGTCATAAGGTAATTCACCTATAAAGGTAATTCAAAATTTCCATTAATATCAAATTCAAAATCAAAATACTAATTACTCCCTTCATATATAAAAATATGAAATGTACTTTTTCTCAAATACATTTGTAGATGCAAAAACCAAAACTATTCACTGTAAAATGCTTACCAGTGAAAATATTCCAATAATTTTCTATTTAATAAAAATATTAAAAGCAGCCAGAAAGATGTACATTATACTTTTCAATATTTATAAAATTAATTAAATATTCTAATTATATTTCCATTATAAATGGATATATAAAAAAATAGCATATTATTCCCATCGTTGATAACGTCGTAGATAATGAAATGATACCAAATTAAAAAAAAAACTTATAAACTAATTAAATATCTAAATTATTCCCTTAATGTCTTTAGATGTAAAAGAAAATTACAAATACACTACCCCATTACAGTAGACATTAGGAAAATGGGTAGAAATGATAGAGAAATACAAAATAGAGAAGTTTTCAGGGAAAGAAAATAGAAACGTCGGAAAACAATGAGACAATACTGGAAATATAGAAAAGAAAATCATGAATGTTTTTTCATGTGGTCATAAAAAAAATCTTAAAAAATGACATCCACGTTCTTCATAAATGATCGTATATAAGAAAGCAACACCGATCATAAAATAACACTAAAATATTTATGAGTAATCCAATAAATTTTTTATTTAACAAATGCTAAAGATACGAAGTGGCTCATGAAATTTCTCCATATTTATAAAGAAACAATTAAAAGTCCATTTCTTCTAAATTAATAAAAATATACGGATAAATATAAAATGACAAGCATTATATACATAATAATCTTAAACAAGAAATCTATACCGATCATACTCGTAAAACCTACAATACGTAGAAGTGAGAATAGTTTAACATTTTTTAAATTAATACAAAATGGCCAAAAACAATTAAAATTATCACATCAATGTATACAGATCCCTTATAAATAATCATAGGTATACCTATTAAAAAAAATAATACTAAAACATTTATGAGTAATACTAGGCCATTAATTTTCTATTTATCAAACGTAATTGCGCTCTATAATGAAAGATACTATAAGTTAAATATTAAAAGTATTAATTTCAAGATACGAAGCAGCTCATTAAATTTGTTCATATATATAAAAATATATAGATGAATATTAATATATTAATAAATAAATTGATAATAATATAGATAAAATAAAACGTACTTTCTCTCATATATAATATAATCTTAATTTAATCTTTTTTTATTTAAGAAACGTAGGTATTAATTTATAGGCACATAATAATGATAACAATTTTTAATAATAAAATGTATTCACTAGATTTAAGGTATGATTAAACTATGCGATTTAAACACAAACATAATTTGTAAAATATATTTATGATAAAAATATCTACGAAGACATGTTATATAGTAGTATATTTTAAATATGTAGTTATTTGATAGCATGTTTTATATGTATTGAAAATACAATTAAACAATTGTTGGGGTTATATACTGTGCAAAAATAAATAGGGACATTCCTAACTTTTAGTAGGTACATACTTTAACTAGCATTTATATATTTATATAATATTTAATGTAGTATTATTTCTAATAAGTATTAATGCTTTTTATAATAAAAATAATATTAAAATGCAAGGCAAAGTAAATACAACGAAATTCGAGGTATCCCAATTCATTTTTGCGCAGTTAAGATTAGTTAAAAGGGGTGTAAAATGGTGAATAAATATATATAAAAAAAATAAATAAATGTAACACAATGTTAGTTCCTGTGTATTCTTAATTCTTTTAAAAAATGTAATTCCTTACAATAAACGAAATCAGAAATCGTAAAATTTAATTATGAACAACTTAATATACCTCTCTGATGGTCTTCATACAAGTATTATGAGAGGTAATAAATAGGAAATGACATTAAAATATTTATTAAAGTGTAGTTATTATTTCTATTTGCAGAGAAAATAATAAAATATTCTTGTTGGGGGACGACTGCAGTAAAATGATTCTGAAAAATGAGACTTCCCTCTCTTTTCCTTTGAAACTTTTAAAATTGTTCCCTCTGCCCAGAAAGTGGTTTTTTAACGACTTTAGAAAAACTTCTCCGAGGAGAAAAATAATTTATTCAAGAATATTGAAAATGGATTTTAGCATATTTTTACTGTTTCTAATTAAATAACGTATAAGTGAGTTTTCAACTTATTCTGTAGGTGAGATAAAAGTATTTATCTCTACTGTGTAAAAAAAGTATTTAGTGATGTAATATTTTATCGGCGTTGTCTAGCACGAGTTGAAGGACTTCTCTTTGTTATGTCTTATGTGGTGCTACATCAGTTAAATTATAAATATATTTAAAAATTGGAAAAAAAATCCTGCTTTTTTTAAGCTTTTACACAAAATATAGCACTGGGTTTGAATTTAAATGAAGTAATGGAATGTATCAATTTAAAAAATTAAAGTAGATAATTCTTATTCCAATATTTCGATTTTAGGACTGTTCGATCATTATAGAAAATTCAGTGGAACAAGATTAAGGTTTTTTTTCTTATTTCCTATGAATTATAAAATTAATGTAAACAAAAAACATTTCACTATTTTATCGTATACAAAATTCTCAATTTCTCAAAACAAAACTAAATGGATACTCATACTTTAATAGGCTCAACAAGGTTGTAAAAATAATTACTGAACTGAACTTGAATTTCTAGAATTATAACCTTTACTAAAGGTTATGCACCTACTCCAGAAAAATTAAATGAACAGCTGTGTAATTTGTTAAACGGTTAGATGGTCCGCCGTTAGGTGGACTGGCAGTGCCCAAGTAATGAAAATCAAAATCAAAAGATAAAATAAAATTTATCTTCAGCAACTTCAAATTGCTGGATTTATCTTTCTTGCTACCCAATGATTTGCTCTTTATAATAAATTTAGATATTAATATTACAGACTTATTTTGAATTTCTATTATGTATGATACTCGTATAAGTGTATCACATATATATTAGACATTTAGCTATGATATACCATAATAATGGACATTTTATTGAGTGAGTAGTACTAAATAAAAACTTTTAAAAAATTGTTAAACAATAAATATTTAACATAATATTTGAAATTTTGTTTTTGAGTAATTATGAATTGCTTTTCATTAGTAATAATACGATTATTTTATATAAATGTTTGATAGAAGTGACTTTCAGATTAAATAGTTAAAGTCAAAATATGGGTTACAAAAATAAAGTTATTCAAAAATCACAATCGTATAAGTAATTTACTAACTTGTTAAAGCCGTTGGTCATAGGCATCCCTGATTGGTGATCTACAGTCATTCTGGTGTTTCTGGAAAAATAAAAAATAAATAAGAACAATAAAAATAAAATACATACTGTTAATTAAAAAGCTGATATTATATAAAAATATCTGATAGGGACAATAAATAACTTCATGGTCAGTTTTTATATTTAACATCACTTTATGCTCTTATGGCTAATCAGACGAGACTACTCGGAGTAGCATTAGTGGGAGTACTAAATTCTTTAACGAGTGCCTGCCATCGTCCCCATTTTACGCCTCTTCTGAAGAACGGCACAACCAAGATCTTTTTACCACCTTCATGAAAATCCTAGGGTCATCTGCCGGGCTATTAATCCGCGATCTTGTGCGTAGTAGGTTGTTATACTAACCACTACACTACAAGTCACCTCCTGATTTCCTTGTAAACCTATTAAAGTAGAAATCAGTAGTTCATAATAATTTAACTAGTATCAAATTACTAATAGCGTTTACTTTATCGAATACAAATAAATTAACTCTTATTACAAAATAAATAAAATATCATAAAAAGATGTGATTACTAAGGAATAAAATCTGGATTCATGATTCCAATGCCTGTAGCATGATTCCTATATCTAACTTAGCATGTGGCCAGGGGTAAAATAATAGTTAAGGATTTCAAAAAATTCTACGACGAGCAACGTATCTTGTGTCCTGCCTGTCTTCCTGAACTTGGTTTATCCATGTGATTCTTGGTCGACCCCATCTTTTTCTTCCTACAGAACATTCTTTTTAGGCGCCCAAACCACTCTAATCGCATGGTTGTGACTTTTTCGAGGGTGGTATTTTGAGTAGCCATTATCTCTTGAACTACAGTATTGGGTGTCCTATCACGCCTAGATATTCCGGCTGATCTTCTCCAGAAATCCTTCTCAGCGACGAATAGTTTTTCTTTACTTCCCTTATTCAATTCCTAAGTTTCACAGCCATAATACATTGTAGTTATTACTATAGAATGGATTGATAGAATTTTTTTTGTATTTTTATAATATTAAAAATTAAAATTGTTATTTCCATTGATATAAATGATATGAAATAGTAAAATTCAAAAAAACATTTAACTGGATGAAACTATATTTTTGGATTGAATTATATAGGCACTAGAAGTAAAGAAGAACCAGGCTATTGCTTATAGTGTACAGTTAATAATATTTTTACATTAGCATCAAAGTCCTAAATACTAAATTTAAAGTAAATATTGAGGAGAGCCTTACGTGGGCTTGTCCACGCAATTCAAGGAGTAAGTGCTAGGCATTGTAATTTGTATCCATTTTTCGCGAATTCAAAACTGAGATTGAGACAAATGGCAACAAAACACAGAAGAACCTGCAGTTGTTTACCATCTTTAAACATTTAGAAATGTCCAGACTATCCTGTGTCCAAGAGAACTGCTTGTTGAGCTTATGACATCTAGTGGAAGTTCCATACTGTCAGTGGCCTCCACTGCAGATTTAGGGATCAGTCCATTTCTGGATATTATAATTTGTGTTATCGATTTGGTGTTTTCCATACGGTAGAATTCTTTTAGTTTAACCGCTAGTTTTTGATATTTCCGTAGTGTCTCCCATCCAATTTGAGTTGATATTATTATCATTAGAGGTCGCAATATAGATAATATTTGTTATACTCTCTCTCAACATTACAAGGAGGATATCAGCTCAATTGTGACACATCGTATGCTCAATGATTTAAGATTCATCCCAGCACAGCTTGAGAGAATCTGTTTGAAATAATCTATATATCATTATATGGTTTCGTTCCTTCCAGAAGGTTGAATTTTCTCGCCAAGACCTGGTGATTTTCGCCACATATTATGTCTCTGTGGATACTCCAATTAGCTTTATTATAATTATTTTTAATGTATAAAATGTCATAGGAAAACTAAATCATTAATTATCATTTTAATGATGGATTTACATGGAAGGAGAATGGAAGATTTCCTCATAGATCTCTTAGACCCTTCCTGCCCTTAAGATGAAAGGAAACGGCCCTAGGAAGACTATAATTGGCGATGGCTAGAGCAGATGTTAGGCCCACCTGCTTAGAGCTAGCCCAATAGTACTCTCTGCAGCTGCGTTGTCTAGGATAGGGCCATTGTGCCTGCGACTTCTATATCTCTTCTGTTTCGCAGGTGTTGTCCGTTTAACGTTCTCGAAGAAGAAGGAGGAAGGAGTACGGGTGCTGAATCAAACGGTCCAAGACTTGATCGTAATAGTACGGGTCGGAAAAGTTAATCCTGACAACGGGCTTTGATAAGTTTCTTTCTAGGTCAGGAATTGAGCAGCGCTCCCAGTGATCATGAAGCTAACTATTCTGGAAAATACTCATTATATTTTTGCAATTCTGGTGAATAAGTGGTTAGTTCCAATTTTCTCCAATAAGAGTTTCTTGTACTTAAGGAAGCGAAATCGAGTTATTTTCGTAGTTAATAAGAGGTTAAGTAAGGCATTGCCTTGAGAAGGAGTTATTGCTTATATTACAACTCCATATTAAGCCAAAAACTACGATTCCACTTCCCTCAATGCAGTTAACCCTCTCTGGACCTAATTCGACTTAATCACTTATTGACCGAGATTTATCTTTCGGTGTTCGCACCATATTTTGAGCTTCTTTCAGCTAATACTACAATCTGGTCAGACAGTAATAGATGGATTACTATCTATACCATGATCATCCATTACAACCAGATTAATGAAATAATGGGAGAGTAGTATAATAACATTAAAAAAAAACACCCATGAAAATAACCGACTAAACACACCTGATTTGGAAAGTATATATGTATCTGCTGCCTAGGTGAATAAGTGGTTTAGTTGAATTTTGCCCAGATAGAGTTAATTGTATAAGGTAGCAGAATCGTGGAGTTCTCGTAGTTTTAGGCATGAAATGGAGTTACAATTTAAGCAATAACTCCTTTTTAAGCCGATGCCTGAGTTAGCTCCTTATTCAATGCTAAAACATCATGATTTCGCTTCACTAAGTACAAGAGACTCATTTCGAAGAAAATTCGACTTAACCACTTACTGCCGTTGTAAATTTAGCTCTAGGCGTGTGCAATAGTTTTGAGCGGTTATCTAACAAGTAAATAATCAAACAACATATTTTGAAATCTGTTGTTACTTGACAAAACAATATGGCGACCACATGCGAGATCGATACGACCAATAAGGTACAATCTAATCTGCAACACTGATCCTGCCAATGGGACTATTTTTCTATGGTTTACTATTGCTGAAACTCAACATGATATACAATACGACAATACTTAATGAGAGGATTGTGAGTAGCCACGTGCAGTAACGTGAAAATACAACTAGATTCTAAAAGATAAACGAAATTAAATACAAAAATGCTATATTAATACTCTATTAAATAAACATTAGATAAGTAATTGTTAATTTTTTAATTTTTTATTAAAAAAGGTTTAAAAAAAAAGAGAAAAAGTACGAAAACGTGTCCAGGTTGGATAATAATAACTGTCTACGAATTTCACTCTTACGAACCTACAAAGTTAGTAAATCTCATGGTAACGCGCATGTCCAAAAAAATTAATTATGTTAATTCACTAGTTATTTGTCTGAGTAGTTTTTGCTTTGCTCAAGTCTAGTAAAAATAGACTATAAAACTTAACAAACAAAAATTATGAAAACCAGTAATGAAGCAATGCTCCAAGTAAAAAAAAACTTGGTAAGTTGCAGAGATCGCAGTGATTTTAGATTGAGATAATAAATTTGAACCGTTGACATGTTTAAGTATTTATTGTTTATATAATAATAAGAAAAACAAAATTCAAGAGGAACATTTAAAGGAAATTTTACTTCTTCCAAAGATACAAAACTTTTTTCGCATGAGTGCGGTACCAAAATGATAGCCTCACTTGTTAGAACGTAGATAAAAGATAATCGAAAGAAAGAAAAACAGAACATGAAAATGAAAAATGTAAGACGAGGATGATGAATGAACTGGGGTTTCATCAAAGAGCAATCTAAAATTTTCTATCGAAAGGTATTCCTTCCCATCATGGTTCAGTGCACATTTTAACACAGCGTCGGTAGAGAGTTCCTAGAATAAATGCTAGAAATAAATACCAAAATACAGTTCGTAAGATCACATAAGACAATTTTGAAATTTTAAATTGTTAAGGATTATCGCAAATCCAGACATCTTCAGTACTTAAATCAGAGGCGAATTTATTCCCAAAAAATAAATAAATAAAATACCATGATACATTTATAATAATTTCAGATTATAAATTAATTCATATGGTAATTGTTAACAAAAATAAAGTAAGAAAACAAAAACGTTTTTTTAAATCTGGTAGGGATCTGGTAAAACTAGTCCTACACCAATCATATACACCAAGAATCTATCTTATCAGGTAATATATGATTTGTCAAATTAAAATATTGGCCGATTCATTTTACAATTTGACTTTAAAAGTGGAGGGCACTGACAGTCTGGAACTTGCACTAGATGTCTTAAGCTCAACAAGGAGTTCTCTTGGACACAGGATAGTCTGGAAATTTCTAAATGTTTAAAGATGGTAAACAACTGCAGGTTCTTCTGTGTTTTGTTGCCATTTGTCTCAATCTCAGTTTTGAATCCGCGAAAAATGGATAAAACTTACAAGGCCTAGCAAACCCGAAGGCTGGATGCTGACACCATCAATTTCTGCTAACAAACTTTCCTCCAGGGAGTTCTCTCCTCAAACCCAAATATTCTCTTACTTCAATTCTCCCACTTACTCCCTGAATTGCGTGGACAAGCCCACGTAAGGCTCTCCTCAATATTTACTTTAAATTTAGTATTTAGGACTTTGATGCTAATGTAAAAATCTTATTAAATGTACACTATAAGAATTTATAGCAATTTACAACGCAGATCTTTAAGCCCAATTTTATAATCCCTTTACACCTCTTATACCCCAGCACCACCATCTATAGCTTTGCTGACGATACAGTCATTCTTTTGTCCGACTAATATAGGCCTTCCAAAATAACCTGAAAAGTGCTTCCACAACTTGAAAATCAAAATCGAGCAACGGTAGCTTCTCTCTACGGAAACCTTCGTTTCCAGCAATCAAAAGTGTACCTAAGAACATTGGCGGATTTGATGATCCCCTCCCTAGAGTTCTCATTAGTTGATATTAACCTGAATTTTAGTTGGTTTTAAACAAGGAAAAAACACGTTTTACGCACCAAAATTATTCATTGTATCGAATGTTTTCTCAATGGGTGCATCCAAAATCGGCGATTCGGAACCCTTTTAAGTTTTTCATTCAGCTCTAGATAGCTAATGCTTTATCTTCCATTTTTATGTTCCAAGTTTATTATTTATTACAATTTGAGGATCGTATTTTCGCTTGTTCGTTCCATCCATGTTATTGTTTTCCGGCTTCAGTTGTCTTGAATTAAAAATTGATATTTTATGTATCTTCATTCCTATACGGATCGTATACATTGATAACACATTGAACACATTGACCCATGCCCCCCCCCTAAAAATTCTCCTAGATCCACCAGTTCCTACGAAGAACTATATCGTTATCTCAGACTGTACTCGGGAAAAGAATCACAATGAACATAAATATAAAATTTAAAAATACAAGAACTAACAACACAAGACTCAAGTGTCAACCACCGATCTTATCTTAGCCCTGAAGAAGACCTGCAATGTCGGTCGAAACTTCTGCTAACCAATAAACAGTTCTCCCTATATAACAGAATTTCCTTGACCTCCACTCATAAATCCACTGACTTGTGCATAAATACTTTCTCATTAATTCCGATTTTTTTCTTACTTCCAGAAAATTTTAATTTAATAATCTATTAGAATATTTTAAGGCGAATTCGAACGGTAAATTTTATAAAAGACCAGTGAAAAGGCGATGGAGGGCAGGCAAAGTTTTTGCGTGACGCTTCTCGTCGTAGCAAAAAACTTATTAGTATGATAATAGATTCCTTTCGGAGTTTGGTCGGGTTTGCAGCTCAGCTCTGGGAAACAGGTGCCTTTTTTTTTGCAATTTGGGACAATATAAATAAATATTATGTATAGGTACATAATTCGTTAAATCTTTTTAATTGGGACTGTCTGTGAAAGTGGCCGGTCCTTGCGCGCACACACAGATGTCCGAAACCCGGCAGATGCGTGTTCAAATTTTTTACAATCCTTTGTATCAAAACGGAGAGGTGTTTTTTTCGTGCCAACCGCCAGCCGCTGTTTCCTGATTCTGTGTACAGATGGTATTTGGAATCCGAATGCTTAATTTACTTTTTTAAAAGTTTTTTTTAAACTTTCAAATCTTTATCCGCAACTGTCAGAAGCATGACAATGAAGCTCCAAACGTGCTACCGAAGGATTATATGAGTGCTGCAATGTTACGATGTAGAAGTCAATCAATGTAATTGATGTATTCTTGAATGTGCTGAATATAACATCAACAATAATTTTCCGAGTGGTTGAGAGTGAATATTTCTATTTTATGAAGAATTCAGGTATCCTTGTAACTAGGTCATTCCTGGGTATTTGATAGAGCACTTCGGAGCATATTGAATCATAATCTGGAGCTTTTATTTCCACTAAAAAGATCTTGGTATCAGTTCCACAGGTTGTCGGCTTCGAGTTAAGTCACAACAAGTTTTAACTTTTCATTCGTTTCCTCTTTAATATTCACCACACAACACAAATAATAGTGACCTTTATATAGAAAAAAGAGTGTAAATATAGGAAATGTGTATATCTCAGTAATAATTTCATTATGAAATGAATGTTTCATCAACAAACATGTACCATCTATACTTCGAAATGTTAGTTCAATCTCGAACTTGCTGAACTGATACCAAGATCGTTCTAGTTCAACAGGTGTGTAAGGAAGTAGTTGTAACAGCAGGCAGTGGTTTGTTGTTTACATCAGATGTTTTTAATATATAGATTATAGAGTATGTAAGTCGGCCATGAAGATGATGAATAGTTGACAGAACATCTGAGCTAAGAAAAATGTCAAACATTCGGACATAAATACTACAGCGATGCAATTCCAAGGATAGGATAATAGCTACTTGCGCTCTTGCAACACGCTTCCTAGACATACCACGTCTGGAATTTCTTGTGTACTTCAAGCAACAACAAAACAATGAACATAAGGTAAAGTGTAGGTAATTATGTACCTGGGGTAAATTGATTAGTTTGTAAACTCAGCGATCTGGTAATCGGACGATACTGAGGTGGGAGTCCTAAGATTTGCTTCCCAATCCAGGTTTTATTATGATAGGGATTTTTAACAGGTATCTGATATCGTACAGGCTCAAAACCACCATTTGGTATAATAATGGCGGCATAACCAATGGTTTTTTACTGCTTTTAAAAAATCCTAAGGTCACTTACCGGGCTACGAACCCACGATCTTGAGGATAGTAGGTTGTTATGGTAACCACTAGAGCACAGGTGACCATAACAAAAAAACGGTCTCTTTATTCACCGATTAAACCATCGATTGTTTTTACCCAGACGGATTTAACCTCATTACAACTAATGTTGTTACAGATCGGTTATGTTTTTTAAAAGCCAAAACTACAAGATAACTAAATTGCAGTGCTGTAGTACAATTGCCTACAATTATTAACAAGAAAATAATTGTCTCTGAAAATTAAATTTTAATTTTAGTTGTTAACTCCTGAGATAGAAAACCTGCTTGAAATTTGGATTATCTTTTCTAATATCAACGCATATCACCATCGCATCAGTCATCTCAAGCCTGGCAGGTGGCCTTAGGATTTTTTAAAGGGGGTAAAAAATTATTAGCTGTGACATACTTCTGAAGAAACGTAAAATGGGTGTCTCGAACCTGTGCGATGTAAGGTACTCGTTAAAGATCCCTATCCTAATTGATCTAGGGTAGGCAAAATTCAGGACTCCCACCTTGGCATCGTCCGATAAGCCAGTGCAGCATAAAGTGGCTTTAAACGAAACAAAATCGTCCCAGGGAAGATTAGAAACTTACCTAATATAAAAATTCTTTAAAAAAAACGAGATTATGAATGACCATCTGCCCACTAATGCACTTAAGCACCTAGTTATGATTAATGCGATATACAGATAATGACATTAATAAAGTTTAGAGCAATTTAGTTCATCGTGGTTAATAAGGTAAAGTGAACTGGTTTATCCTAATCTCGGACTAAGTTACTAGTTACATAATATATATTTGCCACAGTGAAATATTTTCTCAAGATGATTTTGAGTTCACCCTACAGACAGCTTCCAGTATATGTCCTCTTATTTTCAACCCCTATATAAAAAGCCATCATAAATTATCTTTCATTCACAAATCATCATATTTATCCTGAGGACTACCAAAACTACAAATACTTGTTCTCTTCTCGCTTTTTAAGTAGCGTTCGCGTTACAAGAAGGCGCCGACCAAATCAGCACTTGCGCTAACTTAAAAACATTAAGGATAAACTCTGCTAACAAATGTCATAGTTCAGTGATAAATGACCATTCCATCCATTTCGGCTTATTTCTTGAAATGTTCGGTGTTCGATGTACAGCAAATTCACCTTACTCTTGGCTCTGCTCTATCTCTTTGCCATATAGGTAGAAACATCTGTAATCCTCCTGCTAGGTCAAAATTGTCAACTAGAACAGCTCTACAAGCAACAGGGACATGTGCTCTATATATTACCGCAAGTAGAAACCTTAAGCAGACAGACATAAGGAGCATCCCAACAAGTCAACCACCAAGAAGTATGTAATTCATACAGAGCAAAGACAGATGCCATTCACAGAATTAGCATCCTTATTTTTCAACAGTTTTGATTAGTATTTATTATTTCTTATAGATTTATTCCAGAGAAAAGTATTCTAGTTAAAATAGTATCCAGAGCGTCAATTTTTATTCAAATTTAGTTCCTATTTAATAAAATTACTATATTGATAAAATAAATACCAACTCACCTTCTTTTCTGCGCAGCACCTAAAGATGGTTCAACGACAAGTGGAGAACCACGGAAGTTAATACCTGCACAAGCAATACATTTTATATATTAACATATTATATAACATAGAAATAAATAATATAGTTTGATTCATAGGCACACAAATTATTATTATACAAATAATTAATAATTAATTAATACAAAAAATAAATTAAAGGGGTTAAGCCTATTTTTTTAAAATGTTTATTAGCTGACGATGTTGTTATACCCTTTTTTTTTTTACTGTTCTAACAGTTATAACTACGTAGTTATACCTGTTAGAACAGTAAAAATCTTGGGGCATTCTTGGAACTTGGAGGAGAGGCGAAAAATTGTTTATTCATTTAACGTCACTCAATGCTACAATATCTAAATTTTGCCTATCGAGGTTTAATTAGGATAGGGATTTTTTAAGGTTGACTGACGTCGCACAAGGTAGAGACTGCCGATTTACGCCATTTCTGAAGGACGGCATAACATAGTATTTTTACTCCCTTTAAAAATTCTACCTTCCGAACTGAGAAACTCCATAACTACCTACTATGTCCAAACGTTTTTGGACATAGTAGGTAGTTATGGAAACCACTACACCACTGATGAACCCACGAAAAAAGTAGTAAGCGCATTACTGATCTTATCAAGTTTTAGTAAATTGCGAACTTAAATTAATATTGAGAAGGAAATCACAACTTCAATGAAGTTGTATAGGGTTTCGTGAGAGCAGCAAGAGAATTACGTTCGAGATGAAACCTGCAGTTCACATATTTCCCGGTAGGGGTGTCTCAGTATTCATTATATGTATGTAAAAGACCTACACAAAATGTGCCTGATACAGTTACCATGGTAACAGATGTGAGGGAAGAACCGGGGAGGTTATTCTGAAAGTACTTCAGACTACAAATATTTAAATATCGCATTAAAAATAAAAAAATAAAATTATAAATATAATTTTACGTACGTCAACCAGATCCCAATTAAAGGAATGTTCAATGAACATGATTCCCCACATGTACTTCGGAAAAGTTGCGAGTGCTGGGGATGTGGAATCGGTGAAGAGAATGGATTTGTCTGGCCTGGCTACAAGCCTTGGTAGTATAGTTGGTAGAGTACCACGCTAGAGATGCGGAGGACCCGAGTTCGAATTCTTGCCAGAACAAATCTTTTCTCTTCAAAATACATTTTTTTGTAAATATGAACCCGAGATTAAGTCGGTGAAAGGAAAATATGCCAGGAAAATAACCACATGCCTCAGCCAATGATCTATTAACATGGTCTTTAGACATGTTCGGACCAACTGGAAAAATATATATACATTTAGTATCCATAAGAAACACTAAAGAGGGACTTATACATACATAATTAATGAAATGTTAATTTGAAAAGAGATTAGAGGAGAAAAGAGCGAGTAAAATGATTTGCAAAGATGTTAATTGTCGTAAGATCCATTTGCAAACAAAGCATTTTGCACAAACATATGCAATCGTCCAAGAAACAACGCCATTCTATCCTATCCTAAGGTAGGATTAAATAGAAAAATATGTATTTACTATATAAACAATGACCGTATATATACACATATACTATTTACATATATATTCCAATTACTCTGTTTTTAACCCAAGATTTTCTTTTCTTTCTAGTTTTGTATTAGTTTCATACAACTCATGTGAATTGTTATTACAATAATTAGTTTCCTGTTTTCTTTTTTAAATGATTTTTTATTATGTTTTTATGTTCGTTATTGCTTATATTAAAAGTCCATTTGAACCCCAAAACTACGAGAATAACACCGCTTCACTCAATACAATTAATTCATTCTGGACAAAATTCGACTTAACCACATATTCACCAGGGCTGTAAATATAGAGGTGTAAAAGATGATGTGTATAAATAATGAAATGTAAGCATTCATTTCAAGATCATTTTATCATATTATAGAGTTACAGAAGTATCATATTCATGCAATTACTATTCCAGTTATGATATTTTCCGAGTTAGCGAGTTCGCTATAATAGAGTTTACTTGGCATATTGACAGAGATCGGGAGGAAAGGGGAGAGCGGAGATTGAGAGACAAAAACTCAACACAAGAGAGAAGCAAACGAATCGATATACAACGGACAAAATACACCTTTAATGAAATTTGAATGGCCTCCATGAATGCTAAGGGTTCAATCTGAATAAATTAACAAAAAAATAATCAATAGCGTCTAAAAAAACCCCCCTCTTTTGGGTTCCGTGCCCGGTGCCTGAAAAAATATCGCAGTCCAATGTCGGCTCAAGAAAAAAACGCTGCAGTTCGGGGGGCGATCTCGCCCATCAAAGCCACCCTTCCGTTTAGCAAGCAGCTACTGGCGACTGCGGGTTTATTTACACAAATATATATAAATATATATTACAAATATTTTATGGACACTTGGCTTGCCTAGATCCTGAAAGACTCACCAACAGGATATTCACAGTGACAGGTAGAGGCAAGGCTTCTAAGAACAAATGGGTGACGTCAGTTAGGTCAGATATGGAACAACTAAATATCCCACTGGACCAAGTACACAACCGACCGCTGTTCTGATAAGCCATCCAACAAGGAGTTTTCCCATTGTCCCTTACCAGTAAGAAGACCAAAAGAACGAAGTAGACAGAAGAGAGAAAACTGGCTCATAGCCAGAAAATGAAGGAGTATTGGAAAAAGAAGAACTTTACCAATGAGTAGATACGTGCTCCGTAGTCCTCAGTAGGCCCAAACGACAAAGAGATATATATATATATATAAAGAAATCGAGATCCAATCCAAGCGAAGATTAGACACTATAATTCAGTTATTAGGACGCAAGCCACACATTGATTAGTGTGCCAACGCTGAAGAAGAAAGGCGAACTAAAAGAACTAAGAAAAAAGAGAGAGAAATACTAAGAAAGATAGTTGGGCCTGAGAAAAACAATGATAATATATAGATTAAAAGGAGAAATGAAGATTTCTATAAAACTGTATGACATTTGAAAAGAATGGAAGAAACACGGGTTACAAAGAAAATTTTTAATTATACTAATAAACTGAAGGAACCAGTAGGATGGATGAGTCTTTAGTTTTATATATATATATACCTACACATATATACTGTATAATAATACAGAACAGTCTTATAACGTTGCCAACAGATAGTTATGTATACGGATTGAAATTCAAGAACCTGAAAAACATATACAGTACACAGTCGAGCTTCTAAAACATAGTTTATTAAATAGTAGGATTACAATTTTAATTTAAACAACAAAAGAAATGGAAATAGATTCCCCAAATAAGCAATCCAATATATGTGGGAAAGAAACGAAAATTGTAAAAAAAATTAAGTGCCTTTTAGAAATTAAAAATTATTACTCGAATGAAAAAAACAGCTTAGTCAAAGAGAACCGACAAAGTATCCACAGTCCAAAAACAAGATATATAAATACAAAATTTAAACAATACAAGAATGTCCAACCTGAACTAAGAGTCTGAGTTTATGGGAACTGAAGTTATGGAAGTGAAACACTATTTAAACTAAATCAAAAGAACAAAATTGCCATACTAAAACTAGAAAGAAGAATAATAAGAATGTGCATCAATAAAAATTATCAAAAAATGAATGGCGTATGGCATCAAATGCAGAATTGCCATCGCATGAGGAGGTAAAACCGATATTGGTCATCACCTGCACCAATCATGAGATGAATGTAGAGTTCCACTACCGGCAGAAGATGGCTTAAACATTTGGTCGAAACGTAGGCAAAAATAAAATAAGCCATTCTTATTTTGTGTAATTTATTCCACACTCTCACCATTTTTCTCTCTTCTATGAACTATTCAGTCAAACATTTCCACATGAATAATTATTTGGTAATTGGTTTTGTAAAATAACAGCTATAAAGTAATTGATAACAGTTAATGAATCTAGGGCAGTATTTTATCGTATTTTTTTATTTTCCCTCTTCTGATTCCAAGAATTTTCAAGATTGTTTTTACAGAAAAAAAATTAAAAAATAAACTGTCAGAAGATCCCTGTGGATGACGGGAAGGAAGTTGAGCGGCGACCTGGCAACCTGATGGGATAATTACATTGTCAAACAGCTGCCGAAGATCCTTCCTCCCATCGAGGGCCAGGACACGAGCGAGAACAACTCTGGAAGAAAGGACACGAGGCGAAGGATTTAATCCTTCCTGTACCTGGTCCTTTAATCTAAATGTAAATGTCACCCACCGTAGGAGAGCGGTTCGTCAGAAAACAGGCAATCTACATTCCTTTATCTGCGAGAACTGACCAGCAGGTCCTGGGGGCTAGGGGGCCCGAGCGTCCTCATGATCACAGGCCCGGTTCATAATGATATGTCGGGAGTAAGCTAATTAATCGACTACTATACGGAGCAGGACCACGCACAAAGAGACTAGAAGCAGCTCCCATTAAACCGCGATTAACTTTATATTAAAGGAGGTTCAAGAGATTAATGTAGGCAAATAATGATTGAGCCTAGTTTTTTTATTAATATAATAATAATATAAAACAATTATTTATTAAGATGAACATATCAAGAGTAGAAGAACATATAAATTAATGGGAACTATCAACTAAATCCGGACGTTTTGACCCACATTAATGGTAAAGAGAGAGATACAAAGAAGCATTATATGAGTAATAGTATATAAGCTAACGGTTGTACAGGGAGGTGATTTGAGAACTGTCCGAGATTATGCTCAATAGATTTTGCCCTCAATCAAGTATATCTTTATAAATATTCAGTATATGTATGCTGAGTAAGCCCCAGGAGGATCTGCAGATCACGCTAGGTCAGTTCACGGTACACTCAGCTACTTCTAATAGTCCAGGATCCATCGTCCATTTTTGCACTTGATTATCATCAAGCTAAATCTTGTTTGTTTGTTCATTTAACGTCACTTTATGCTGCTATGGTTAATCGGACGATGCTACAGTGGGAGCTCTAAATTTTGCCTACCCAGGTTTAATTGGGAAAGGGATTTTTAACGAGTACCTGCCATCGCACAGGCTCGGGACCCCCATTTAACGTCCCTTCCGAAGGAAGGAAGCTGAATCTTCGTGAATAGCTTTGTTTCAATGAGACGCCCAACAACTTCCTGTGCGAATATTCTCGATTGTGGTAGCTAAAAGAGGTATCAAGGATAAAATATGTCGATTTGATGATTCTCAAAAATTTATTACTAATGGGTTTTTTTTTGTCAAATTTCAAGATAATTATCTAAATTATTTGAAAAAAAAATTGTCATACAAAATGTATGGTCAAAGAGTCTCCTCCTTCCAATATGTATCGATAACGAGGTCATCAAAAATGATTACTAACCAGCTGATTTTTTTTTTCATTTATATTGGAAGGAGGGGACTCTTTGTTCAAACCATACATTTTGTAGGACAAATAATTTAGATAATTATCTTGAGATTTAACAAAAAAAAACCCAGTTAGTTATACATTTTTGAGAATCATCAAATCGACATATTTTATCCTTGCTACCTCTTTTAGCTACCACAATCGAAAATTTTCGCACAGGAAATTGTTGGGCGTCTCATCGAAACGAAGCTATTCACGAAGATTCAGCTTGATACTAATTCAGTGAAAATATGGACCATGGATCCTGGACTATAACATAAACTTAAATAAATACAAACAAGGAGAAAAATATAAATGATGAGAAACTTAAATGTGAAAAAACCTTTAAGATTCATATTACGAAACAACACTGTGGAATCTGTAGACCGTTCTGGAACTCCCAAATCTCTATAAAGTAGGTAACCATAATTAAAGGAAAACCTTCAACCTGAACAAAATCACATCCTTGCACAACCGTTGGCTAGATACAGTACAGTTACTCTTACTGTGCTCTGAGACCAATATTGTTGTACAGTTTTTTTTTAAATAATAGTTTTTAATATAAATACATTACGACTTTGATTTAAAAATTTACCGACATTGCCATGTCAGTACATTAGTTGCCAAAAAGAGAGGAGCAGACGACGTGAAGATTACGATCTCAAACATGTGCCCGCAACACCTAGTTAGCTTTTGTTCTTTCTTAGTCAAACCTGTCACGTTCTTAGAAATGTCGGTGTTATGATAAATCGAAGAAAACGATAAAATCGATATATTTTTTTCAACTCCTCAATGTCACAGAAGAGATGGTGCAGGAGATATTTCTCTTCCTCGTTCCTGAGATGCCATTGCAGTAACGTTTCTTGGAACTCAACTGATTGTGGAAGACTTAGTTTGCAGTGATCTGGATTAGTAAATCTTAAGAAAACAATAATAATAAATCACATTCGAACATTGCAGATATCAGCTTTGTTTTTTTTTTAGAAATTAAGCGTATGCAAACAAAACAACAATAAGCCATTTTAAGACCATTGTACGTATTAACATAATAAATAAATACGAAAAACGGGGGGAGGGGATGATTCCCACTTTCCGTAATACTCACGAAAACATTACATTTCCGAGGATAGTGGAAAGGTAGAAAGGACCTTGGAGAGTGGCTGAGAGGAATTCTAATGAGCCGAAGGTAAGGAGGATCCTCGGAGGACAATCTTCTCCCATTATTCCTTCTTGGCCAAGGCCCTCGGCCCAGGACTCGTCCTCTTCCTTCTATTCACACGCCATCTATCTCTTTCCTGAGGACAATCGGGCGGACGTCTCTTTCTATTTCGTAGAAAGACGAACTTCTCCTTAACAAAATAAAAGGCTTAGCGAACCCGAAAGGTTTTCGATAACAACAGCCGATGTTAACAAACTTCGTATCATAGACTAAAGTCAACACCAAAGCCTGTAAGATCTCTGGCGTTTAAGAATCATAATTTTAGAAATTGGTACATTATCATAAACAAAAACCAACTTGATAAGTCCATCTCAATCTTCGCCATCGCTTTAATAGCAGTAGTTCATTGCCTTGTAAAAAAAAATGAGTCTCATAATTATTTTGTCTAATATGAAGGATGTGCATGACAGTGACCATTATAGTTTAAACGACACCAGTGGCTGCAAAAGTACTTATAAGACGCCCATTTTAAAATAATATATTTTTATTAATTGTTATTATGATAGTGATTATTTTTACATTACATTTTTACATTACAAAACCCTACATATTTGGAAGAATGGGAAGAATTAATAGTGAGGTTGAAATAGCCATAGAGGGCACTAAGAGCGGCACAAGTGCCTTCTGACAGACGAGCTCTGAATCTATGCTCATACAGTTTTAATGAATGATAAAGAGATATTTTACTCATTCATTTCAGTCATAACTCAGCACCGAAAAAACACTGATTTTTGTCACTGTGTCACAAAAGTAATGTTAGTTGTAACATTTAAAATAAAATATTGAGCTTGTGAAAATTCATGAAGAGTTTTTTATAGATCATATGGAAATAGATGAATTTAATAAAAACCTCCACCAATACAACCCATGAAGCATTGTATAGTCCCTACATGGTCCCTGTCATAGGGATCATACTGTATTCAAGCCAACGGTTTGGTTTGTAGATCACGCTCATTGCCAGGATTTCTTCCCGATTAAGGGAAGACGCACTGCAGATCCAACTCTGTGGATTCACTGATTCACCGTTTTTAAAAGAATAAATTATTTATTTGCCAAAGGCGGTCTCGAACTTAGAGACTTGAGCTCAAAATTCAATAATAAACTGATAGGAAAGGAAATAGCGGATCTATATTACTTTTATTTGTTTAAATCGAATTAGGGAGGAAATGGTGCTGGAGGTTCTGGAAGGTCCTGAACGAAGAGCATTCGAAATGTCCTGAGGACAGGACGAACTAATACCACAGGAAGTTGACCCTTTGGACCATCAAACGGAAGCTGTAAAAGTTGAGGTGGTTATGAGGGTGAGTCAGATATTTACCATCCCCCGGATCGATATCATTCCACTATAGCATTCCATCCACCCCCACTTCTCCAAGCCCTCTTCTCAATCAGGGCACCGGCTACTTCTAGATTCAATTAGCTACTCAATTGCACCGAATGCAACGTGTCGATCTATATATCGTCCTTCCAAATGTCGGCGAAGTGGAGTATCTGGACATTTCTCAATCTTAAAACGCAGGAAAGGTAGAAAATAAATGAACAAATCCGGAAGTGTTCTCGATCGTTAATATTTTATATAATATATTTCATTTTTTTGGGGAGGAGGAGGTCGCAAAGGGAACTTGAAATGCGTAACCCAAAAACTGGAAAAAATTGCAGATAATTTCCAAAGGCTATATAATTATAGGTATAAAAAAGGGATGTTTCTCTAAAAAAATTATGGCACATAATTTTATAGCTTTGCAAAAAAAATATAATCAATTTCTGCTAACAAACATTCATCCAAGGACTACTAACCAAGCCCAAATACGTTAAATATTTAACGCAATGCTCTCACGTACGCCTTGGGCTACGTGGACAAGCCCACCAATTAATTTTATACTAAGGGTTTGGAATACAATTAAGTCCTGTACCGTAGTTTTGGAAATTACATGACAACCGGACGCTGCAATTCATTACCAGATTATCATTGAAACTTAAAACTTAAACCTGCACCACTACAAACCATGAAGGGTCTTGGGTTCTGTACATGGTAGAGACTGTACAGTTTCTGGGACAACAGCTGTGCAGGTAAGTGATTTATCCAAGATCACGCTCAACCTGCAGGTATTTAGGGTATACACTTTATTGATTCTGGATAAGCCCCAGGAGGATCTGTGGATTCTACTGGATTAATCCGTGGCGGTTAACAAATTTAATAATGTATCTGCCACAGCTGGATTAGAACCTGGGACCTCTCACCTACACACCGACCTACCTTACTCCCTTATAGCTTTACAACTGAAGAAATATCTTTTTATGGACTTTGTCAGGGCACGAACTTTTAACCACCTTTCTTGTCATAAACATGACATTTTTCGATTTTCTTTTAAATCAACTTAAGTATTAAAAAAATGTCTAAAACAACTATGACTTATTGGAATATTATGGCAAATTTAATGCAGTATTAAGCAGTTCTTGTGGGGATTTGTCAATAAACGACCAACAGCTGTGTCAAGTACCGAAGGTTATTCTGGGATTGCCTGTGACTTCAGGTTTTTTTTTTATTTTGTTCGAATTTTCTTACTACTCCATTTCATAATTAACGATAGCAGTAGTGAATGTTTTTTCCCCATATAGATATAGATATTATAAAACTGCAACGAGTCTGCTACGATAGGTTCTGATTTTCAAACGCAATTGGTAAACAATGGATCGTGTATTCATTGCCTATGCCCTAGACAGGTGGGAGTTTTAATCAAAACTGCGTACTTTAATCTGGATGAGTGTTATTGAAATTTTTTAATTATTAAGTATTGAATTTTTAATTAATATTTTAAAATGATATGAGAACAATAAGTGAATCATTCTAGAATATCACTACGTCAAGAAAGCCAAATCTATGTTTTCCGGATATTTTAATGCGGCATGAGCAATTCTTTTAAAGTGGAAACTTCTTCAGCGAATTTCGGTTGGGGGGAAAACTGGCGACATGCTCGTGACGTATCGCACGAGACTGCCTACGCCTAGCAGGTCTGTCTCTGAGTTATACAATTTGTTTTAATCAACGTTAGATCAAAGGTTAGAATCCCATTGATATAATAACAATAATATTTAACTAAAAATAAAAAATTAACACAAATAACAACTTTGATCATCAATAACTAATTGAACTTTTCGTTTCATAAGTAACACACAACCAAACAAAGAAAAAGTATTCAAATTGATATTTGATTCCAGAGTAACCCTTCCCAGAATGCTTCGCTATCTGATTGACAATATTTCATTTGGAAAGAACAAAGTGGAACAACAAAAGCAGAAAGATAAAACATTTCCATTATCACCATTTGAGAACTTAGTCACCAAACTTCGGGAGAAAAGTCTACGACCTCATTTCCTTATCATACTATTCAATAAATAAAAAAAGAGGCTAATTGGTACATAATGTAGGTATTATATTGTATTCGGAAAATCAAATCAAATTGAACACAACAATAAATAAGTCCTTAATACATAAGAAAGTATATAATTAATAACATATAACATAATACAAGTAATAATAATTAAAGGATTAAAGAGGCCAAAGGTTAGATGCCGATATCATGTATTATTATATGTTTAATGGTATATGTTCCGTAGGTTATCGCTAAAGGTTGAGTAACAAGTTTTAACTGTTTATTCGCCTGTTTTTTAATATTTTCCAACAGTACAAGCTATCGTGAGCTTTAGTATGAAAAAGAGAATGAATGATAAGTAGATTCCGTAATCACTTCATCAAGAATTAAAAGTTTCAATTAACATTTCGAAGGATAGAAGATATATGAGGGAGAAAATGGTCCGTGTGGAGCTCAGAAAAATTCTGGTTAGTAAGAACTGCCTATTTTAAAGCCAACGTTTCCGAAATATAGAAGTTATAAGTTTGTTGAAGTGTTCATCACAAGATGAAATTACGAAGGAAAAGTTACAACTTCTGACTCAACACGAAGCGACAACCTGCGGAATAAATACCTATTAAATAATATACACATGTTTTTGTTTTTATCTACTCTGTGAAGGTTTATTTATTTTAATGCTACTTTTTCCTGTTTTTATTATTTTGAATTTACTACAACGTTTTAATGAATTTATTAAGTACGATATTTATTTATCATCTAAAGATTATATATACTTTTCTATTTGCTATACGACTTTGATTATATCTCCAGCCATGGTGAATAAGTGGTTAAGTCGAATTTTATCCACGATGAGTTCATTGTACTAAGCGAAATGGAATCATAACATTCTCGTAGTTTTGGGCTTGAAATGGAGTTATAAGTTATAACTCCACATCAAGCTTCCTTGATGCTTAACTTAGCCACTTTTGCACAATGAAAACGACACGATTCTGCATCCCTCAGTATTAGTAACTCATTTTATAGAAAATTCGACTTAACAATTTATACAACGTGTCTGCAGAAACACATCTTTAAATATTATTAACCCATATAGGTTTTAATTTTAAAAAATGTCTATTCATTTCTATTTTTTTGTCAATTAAGATGATATTTTTTTCTAAAAGCCTTAAGATATAAACATATGTACATCTATTAAGGCACATACTTTTTTTAAACAAAAATAATAATATTTGTCTTATTTTTTATTTTAAGAGGTCCATATTCCAGAATAAAGTGCTTTGTTTTTCTACTTAACGCGTAACCATTTTCCTATTAAAAATTATTTTCTCCATTAATTTTTCAGGTTTTTTTTGTTACAGAAAATAAATTAATATTTATCGTAAATAACATCGCCATGGTAACCATTATGCTAAAAACATCCCTTACAAACAAAACCAGTTTATTTGGTAGAAAAGAGGGAGTTAAAGCGGGGAATAGAAATCTAGTTGTGGGAAATATAATTGAACTTGAACATGCAACAAGGAACAAACCAATATTCAGTCAACTAGAGTTTTATATAATCTATCTCAATATATACACACACATAAATACATTTGTATATATTGATAAATTTTACTTTCAGTTCTTGATATTCAGTCGTACATTCTTTAAACGTTCTTTTGTCAATGCTCCAAGACTATATTATCCTCATAATCATTAGCTAACAATGAAAAAATAGGCTTTTAATGTATCATGTTACATCAAACATCTGTCTAAATATAAAATACACACTTGTACGATGTTAATACATAAATGTTACTTACTTTAACAGCGATATGTTATCTACTGTTATATTACTTTCAAAAAACACTGCCACGGTTTTAAGTTCATATAACAAAACTATAGATTAGAATAAATTAGAGTTACAATCAAATGTCACTTCGAAATGCAGTGTTAAGATACATTTCTTAAATCCAACTTCACAACAATATTTAAAACGTAGAAACACAAATATAGTAGCAGTAATAAAAAATTCTAATAAACTCTCGCTACACATTTCAGGAAAAAATATATATATATATATATATACTACGAAAGGAAAGGAAAAACATAAGAATCGCTCTGTAAACAAAAAATCGGACCCATAAGGTTCGATTCATCCAATTTAATAATAAAATGATATCAATAACTAAACGATCAAACAAAAACTACTGGTTCTAATTCATACCATCTGAAACAGAACTAATCCAACATTACAGATTTCAGAAATCATTAGACTTGGACAATATTAACAGAAGAAATGGTAATATTGACCAGGTTGTTTGTTTGTTTGTTGCGGCTTGGAGGCGTAAAACCCTAGGGTCATCAACGCCTGTAGATTTTAATTTTTATAATTAATTATCTTGAAAAAATACGTATAATTAAAATATATACATACACACATACTAACTAAAAATTATATGTATAATTAGGAAATAAAACAATCAGAAAAATAACAATAAAATCGATAGTAGGGACTATGAATGATTAAATATTGGTTATTAGTTTGCAGTTTGTAATAAATTTCAAAACTTTGTCGATTTCAGATTTGCTGTCTTTAAGTGCTTCTCTAACATCGGGTGGTATTTTGAGCTGATATAGTATTTTTTTATAGGAATCGCATTCCTCAAATATGTGCCTGATACTAAGATTTGTATTGCACCTAGGGCATATCGGAGGTGCATCCCTTGTAATGAGATGTGCGTGGGTAAGCCGGGTGTGTCCTATTCTTAGGCGAGCAATAGCCACCTCTTCATGGCGTTTACTGCGATTAGATGGAGCCCAAGGCTTTACTTCCCTTTTTATATATTTCAATTTACTCTCCGGACTTTCATCCCACATTGCTTGCCATCTTTTATCAATACATTCTTTAAGGGGGCAAGCAAGTTCTTGGGCGGTTAGAATGGAACTTGCTAAATTCCTGGCTGTTAGAATGTTACATTAGAATGGCTGTTAGAATTGAACAGGTATTTGAATGGAGTAATGATGTAGTAAACATTTAATCATAAATAAGTAAGTACAAATTATGTATTAACATCGTAAAAGTGTCAATCTATATCAATCGTGTTTAGACTAGTGTGATCTTTAATATAATTAACTAAAAGCCTATTTTTTAACTGTTAGGTATTAATTTTTATTGGTCCATTACAAATGTTCATCATTGAAAATAATTAATTTAAATATTTTTTGTTTAATTTACATTTACTTTATAAGTGTAAAGTCTTTATAAATGATGGAGCTTTAGACATATTTCAATAATTTTGGTAACAGATTTCAAGAAACGTCGTGAAAGATAGAAAGGCAGCTTTTATTTATTTATTTGATATTTCGATTCTACGTATCTTTTAATAAAATAAAATATTGAAGAAGTATTACTTTTGGTTTTTCTTAATCGATATCATAAATTCATTAGTAAAAACAATAAATCAAAATCGTTTTATTCGAGTAATTTTGGGAGAAAAAGTCAACAACCAGTTGGATTCAGGAAGTAAAGAAGGATTTAGAAAGAAGCAATAATAGGAAAGAGGACACTCTGAACAGAGAGGGCCTCGGGTATTGAGGGATTCCAGGTAAGAGTGAAAAAGAAACCTGGGACGAAGTGAAGGTGAAGTGGTCCGAAGACAGGAAGAACAAGCTCGGTGAAAGAATGAAAGAACGGAAAAGAAAACAACAGAATGTGGTAAAATGAAATTGCAATTTTCATAAATGGGGGAGTTATAGGTGTATTGAATCTATAATACACGCGCCATTTTGAAAAGAAAAGGCTTATAGTGATGCCGAACTTTTTTTTCGATGTTTGAATCGACGAATCTCGATATGTATTCAAATTTTACAATGGAGGTTAGCTTTTTCTTGTTTTTTAGCTTGATTGCTGAAAATTATAAACCATTTTGCAAAATTATTTCTAAAAAATCATAGGCCGTTTCAGGCTACTTTGACTAGACGAACGTTCTAAGCTCCCAATTAATTACAAAAGACTCATAAACATGACTTTCTCTTTCTTGATTTCCCTCGAATCCAGTCCTTACAATTCAAAATACTCAATGGCTCTTACTTTGGGACGAATAAAGTCATCCATAGTGAACTTAAGATCCTATTTGTTGCTGATTTGGCCCCAACCCGATATTAATCATTTCATGACAAATTTAATTCCCACTCGAAACTAAGCCACTTCTTCAATTCCTGATAATCCTCCGAAGCGTCTGAAAATATGATGGTGTTGTGAACCACTGGGTAGTTTCTCTACTTGTCATTATCCATTTTACTATGTATCATTCATAAATAAAATTGTATTTAATTTTTGTATTGTTATAATCCTGAAGTTTAATGAAATAATTTGTTAATAAATGCACTTTTTTTTCCTACATTAATCTAGTAACATACAGCTGTGTGTTCGTTGATAGTAACTATCTAACACCGCCCACCATGGACCAGGCGCATCACTAATTCTTATCATGAATTGGATAAAGAATACAAATTATTCAATACTGGAAATACTGGAAAACTTTGTAGAATATTTCAAAAATAGTTAATAAATAAAAAATATTCAATTTCTTTTTTATTATTTATTGTTATTAATATTAATTTTATTATTAATAAAAGAGTTAATTATATTATTTATGCTATATTTTACTGAAGATCTTATATCTCTCTAGTATTTCTGATTTAATTTAACCTTGATGATAGTTCACAAGGTTGAGCCGAAAAGTTGGAGCCATACTGTATCCTCACTATTCTTTCTATCATACAGATCATGGTGTGTCGTCTGGATATGTAGGAATAAAAATGTGGAAATTAGAATTATGCTACCTGAAGCAATTATGTTTTTGTTGTTTGTAGGTGTTTAAAGACCCTTAGGTTACCAAAACCTATGGTTAGCTTTACAAAATGATGGTATTGATATAATTGGTATGGTTATTGTAGATAAATAACACACACGCAAACACAATATACCCATACAACTGGAAGCTTGAGAAAATTTAAATATAATTTGAGATAATGGTAAAATTGAGACAGTATGCGATGCTCTTTTAAAAACTGAAGTACCAACGCGATAGTAGCTTTGATGTCAACAAGTGACTTCGATAAAATTGTGGTAGTCCTATTTTATTTATAGTTAAAAAGTTAATAGCTACATTCTACAAAAATATGTTTAACTGTTATAACATTTATAATTACTCCAAACTTTGCCTTCCTGTATGGAATCCTTTAAGGTTGGCTTGTATTAAAACAGGTAGCCTAAGAAGTAAAAGCTACGATATTCAACGAGACATTGAAAATTCATGAATCACCTCTCTTGGTGGAGAAGTGAAGGGTAGCCACGGTAGGCGATCCTAAAATATTGAACTTCCTAAGCAATAATACACCTTTAAATATCCATAACCGCTCAACTGTTAACAATTTTTCAATAATATTGTTAAAGTATAAAATCTTAAAAATAAAAGTACTCATATATAACCTACATTATTTGCAATTTTACAGCATAAGTGTGAATCCATGTTCCGGACTACCTTTAGGTACATGTTTAAAGAACAGTGATTTTAATTAATTACAGTTACCTTTTATAAATAAGTTTTAGAATAGCAGGAAAATGTAGAAAAACCCGCTTAAAAAATAATAATAATATAATAAATAAATAAAAATGATAATAATAAAGTAAATAAAATCACCTGAAACCGAATCAGAAGGCAGACTCCTTTTCCATGTTGGAACTTAATGAGTCTGACTTTTGTAGTTATTGGGAAAACATCTGGAGCTGTCCGAAAAATTATAACAATAATGCTTATTGGCTCAGGAATTTGCACGCAGAAACACAGAGTGTTCCTATGATGGATGTAGTACAAATTAGTGGCGATGATGTACAGGAATCTATTAAGTTTGCACACAATTGGAAAGCACCCGGGCCAGATAAAATTCAAAATTATTGGCTCAAACACTTTAAAAGTACTCATGGACCATTAGCCTCTTATTACCAGAAACTATTGTGCAATTCGGTTATACCTCCAGAGGACTTCTGTTTAGGGAAGACATATTTGATTCCAAAAGAAAAAAACAAATCTCCAGAACCGAAGAACTTTCGGCCAATAACATGTCTTAATGGTGTTTACAAAATATTAACGTCTATAATCAGTAATAAACTAATGGGACATGTACAGAAGAACAACCTTATGGCACAGGAGCAGATCGGATGTAAGCGAAACTCTAAGGGGTGTAAAGAGCTTCTAGTGATTGATTCATTCATAGCTTCACAGGTATCAAAAAAGTTGCGTAATATATCGCTTTCATGGATTGACTATCAGAAAGCATTCGATTCGGTCCCCCATGACTGGCTGATTGAAGTTCTTAAGATTTATAAAGTCGACCAAAAAGTGACAGAACTGTTGCAACGACTTATGAGGCTATGGGAAGTGTCATTGGTTCATCCAACTAAAAGGAACACTCTCGTTGCAGAGAAAATTCCAATAAAAAGAGGAATATTTCAAGGTGATTCGCTAAGTCCTTTATGGTTCTGCCTTGCGATTAATCCTCTAAGCTCCATTTTGAATCAATCTGGAAAGGGTTATTCCTTGAATCAGGAAACAATGATCTCCCATTCTTTCTATATGGACGACTTAAAGCTTTTTGCAAAGAATGAGAGGGACATGAGAACTCTTCTTGAATTAGTAAGTTCATTCACAGAAGATATTGGGATGAAGCTAGGAACTGAAAAATGTGCAACCCTTAATATGCACAGAGGAAAATACAAGGATTCAGCTAACATTGAACTCTCCAATAGTGACATCATTAAGCAACTTAAGGTTACAGGCTCCTACAAGTATCTTGGTATCTCACAGCTGCTTAAATTCAAAAAAGAGGTCAAAGAAACCTTTGAAGAAGAATTTAAGAATCGAGTCAGAAAACTACTAAAAACTAATTTATCAGCTGGAAATCTGGTAAAAGCTTTGAATACCTGGGCTGTTCCTTCGGTTACATATACGTTTGGAGTGATAAAATGGTGTGACACGGATTTGGAAAAAATGGACCGCTTCTTAAGAACTCAGATGGTTAAATCAAGACAGCGTCACCCAAACTCTTCAGTGCCAAGACTATATATGCCCAGAAAACTTGGAGGTAGGGGACTTATTAGCCTGTTGAAAGCCTGCCGTGAACAAGAAGCAAGTCTTAGAACCTATTTTATGAATAGTAGTTCATCGATGCTGTCGACCATTGCTGCCCTCGACTGCAACTACACAGCACTGAATTTGCTTCGACAAGATCCAGTAGCAATCCCAACTGAGGAGAGCCTTACAGAATCATGGAAGTGTAAACCACTCCATGGAAGGTTTTACAGTTCTTTATATGCTCAGGGCATCAATTTAGAAGCGTCAGTCCGCTGGTTGACCACAGGAAAAATGTTCCCCGAGACTGAAGGATTCCTGTTGGCAATACAGGAGCAGGTCATAGCAACAAATTCCTACAGAAAGCATATTCTGCACCAAGCAATCGAAGATAGATGTCGCCTATGCAAAGCAACGTATGAATCGATTCAACATGTCACCTCTGGCTGCCAAGCATTGGCAGGTAAAGAATATCTAACTAGGCACAATAATGCTGCAAAGATCGTTCACCAGGCACTCGCTCAAAAATATAATTTAATAAGCAGCCATCACCCATTTTACAAATACCAGCCACAGGCAGTATTAGAAAAAAACGACATTAAACTATATTGGGATCAAACCATGATCACTGACCATAATATACCCCACAACAGACCAGACATACTACTCGTAGACAAAAAAATAAAAAAGGCCATCATCATCGAAGTTGGGGTTCCTGCTGATGATAACGTTTCTAAAACATTGAGCGAAAAAATTCGGAAGTACCAAGAGCTCTGCGAGGAATTAAGGCATCTCTACCGACTGGTGGATGTAAAAGTACTCCCGATCATTGTATCCAGCAATGGTTTAATTCCTCAGGAAACGATTGCATCAATGAAGACGTTGGAAATAATTAGGGGACTGGAAGAAGTACAGAAAGCGGTTATGCTGGGATCTGCCAGCATCGTTAGAAAATTTTTAAATATTCCCATTTAACTTTTAAATGAACCATACCCTTGACCTTGGTCCGGGTTGGTGTAATTATCCGGTACAAGCCGAGAAATACAAACAAGTAAATAAATATAATAATAATAATTAAATAGAAAATAAATAAACAATTCAAAATAACTATAAAACAAATACAGCTAACTAGATTACAATACCTGCAAATAGTGATTTATTAAGAAAGAAGTATACGTTTTCTTCTTTTGTGCGTGTAGCTTCGTAGCGAATGTTTATCATAGTTACCGATTTCTCGGATTAATGGGTTTTCGGAAACTGGAGCTTTTTTGAAGTATGCTTTTGTTTGGGCTGAAACATATTGTTTAATAGTGGGGAGTTCAAGATCTCTAAGCATAGTTGATATTTTCGTGTAGCGGGGATAATTATTTATAATCCTCATGCATAGGTTTTGTACCCTTTCAAACTTTCTATAATTTGTGGCGCAGGTTGAACTCCAGACAGGTGAGGCATAGGTTATCAATGAGCGGATTACTGTTTTGTTAAGGATTAGTTTGTTTTTAGGGCTTAGCCTGGATTTTTTTTAAAAATAGGGAAACATTTTGTAGGTGCATTTTTTAGCTTTACTCATATATATCACTAAAAATGAGCAAGACCACAAAAAGATAAATAAATTATAAGTAGGTTGTAATAGGAAAGTTCCCAAGACAAAGCCTTAAGTCTCTAAAATATCGGGACAAAATAAACCTGGCGAAGTTCCATCTATTAGGCCACGGATCAAAAGAAAGTCATAGCAAAGAAGACAATACGCAGCACATATCACACCAACAGTCCAAAAAAATCATCAAACTTAGTCAATATTATACATTAAATCCTTTTCGTGTATGTTACTTAAAACTAGTACAAATTAGAGGTATTAGTAATCAGTGATTAATAATATTTGCCATAGTGAGGTGGCAATCCCATCTCATTAACCCGAGCACGACGACCCAGACTGAGTGTAGGACTGGCCCGGATGGTGACAATCTTTCTATTGGCTTGTCTGGAAGCTTGTCAATAAGTCACACGACCTAAGGAAAATGGGTACCTGTATGCTATATGGTGGTGAATCAGTAGTAGAAATGTTGAAAAATATCTATATATAATATAAAATGTCATCACCCGAAACATTTTTCACGTTGTATCATAATGTTGATATTAACATGAAAAATCGATATTATATATAATAGATTAGATGAGAAGAAACTAGATTTATTTCTCATTGAAAAAAAAATGGAGGGTTCGACATAGTACAAAAACAAAAACCTATCTGTAACTTCATCAGCTACTATCTTGATTGGTTTTAGACAGTCGTTGTTACTTGGTTAACTGTGCTTCGTATTCAGTTTTGTTTCTAATTTTCTTGTATATATTTTCAAATTCTCATAAAAAGTTTTGTTATTCTTAAAAATCATACAGTTGTCAGTTTAATTTTTCTAATTTAAAGGTTAACTTCTCCCTATTATATTCACCTCAAAGCAAACTCTCTTCACCTTAAAAAGAGAGATATCTTTATATCGCTTTATATTTTATTTATCTCTATATTGCTATCAATATCTACTCTACTGTGACAGTCTTAGTTATAGAAATTGAATACTTTAATGGTGAGTTTTATAATATAAAATAATTACTATATCTTTATTATTTAATAACACTGTCTGTTACAATAGTTATATCGTTTGGATTACATTTTTTTAAATGTTTAATATATATATTAACTTTTGAAAGTGGATTTAAGGGTGAATATTTATTTTTATTTGGACTTAGACAATGCCTTCGTTTGCCCTGGACATCTTTTAACGGTTCCTACATTGAACAAGTATAGTTATAAGAATATATAACGGTAGGAATGTTTTTTTTAAATCTCTTGTATTATTCTTAATACGTCTTTGAATTTTTTACCAATTATCAAACTGGCAGTTACTGGTCTACTTCTTCAAGTGACTTAAAAAATAATTCTGAATAGATTGTGGATTAGTTTTTAGATTAATGTTCGTTAGAAAACGGTCCTATGCGAACTAGAAAATATGTTTTTTCTTTGTATATACGTTGGAATAGATTATAGTATTTTTTTCTTTTCTATTGGGACCTGTTGCGAATAGAAAAAGAGATGACCAGACTAGAAGAACTAGATCTGGTTCCCAAGGCCGTTGGAAGGCCGAGGTACGAGCAGGTACAGGTACAGAGGTACGGGTTTTATTCCTGCTGATGGTAAATAAATATTTTTTCCCCGCGGCCATTGTGCGCTGAGACGGCACGCGACCCCCCCTAGCACGGCGCCCCCTCCCTTACATATATTATTACATTGTATAATAAGCTGATAGCACTCGCCCCCTTACGAATAAATTGCAATACAGGATTAAGCTGCACGGGCACTAGTAACGGTAAGCATAAGCTATATACAAAATATTCTCACCCCTGTATTAATAAATAAAAAATAAATATTAAACACTAGTAAAAGCAACCTTTTGTAATATAATTATTCATTATATAAATATAAACGTATAATTTTGCACACGATATTGTACATATACGCACAAAATATAAAAAATGTTGATTTATAATATCTATGCCTTAGTTCACATATGTTTTAAGTGCCGAAAACAAGATTTTACATGAGTCAACTTTGATAATAATTTAACATTAGAAATACAGTTTAAGTTTAAGCACACAATATATTTTTGTAACCTTTATAGCTTCTCTATTAATTGTATATCAACATATGATCTATGATTTCATGATCACAACTTTACAATATTATTTATAAAACAAAACCCATTTTTGAAAAATTAGCACTTAACACATTTGTGAACTAAGGCATCGATATGTCTTATCCCTAAATTATAATAGTCCACACTCCATGTATCCATGGCAACCACTGAAAACATCTGGCCAGAAGTTTTCAGCAATTGAGCCAATAACTCCATACATAGATTAACTCCTCTTTTTGAAAAATCTTAAGTGTAAAAGGACTTGTTATAATCATGACTTTTAATATTAATAAAATATTTCCCAAACAATAAAGTTTAATACCATTAAACGACAAGAATTTTTTGGCTACTGAATAATAAATAATTTTTTTCAGAGGCCATTTTGATTAACTCCGTACTCTAATGCAAATCGTTGCAATAATACCATTTAAATGTACAAGCAAGCGCTAAATGGTGAATTTTATCAAGTTAGAAAGGTCCAAACAACACCTTATCCAATTTAAATGTGACCATAATGAAGATTCAAATTTTAATACAATCAATATAAGGAAATCTGTGGCAAGTAGACCACAAATATTGAAAAATCTGGATCAGACTTTATTATATCCTAAAGGTAGATCTGTAACAAGGGAAAAAAGGAGAGAAATTATGGATCTGCTGGAATTCATTCCTCCTGTTAAACATGATTAGTTTAAAAACTTGTGAAAAAATTACGAGTCTTACATTCAGCTGATGAAGAAGACGTCATTTATACTGCTGACTAATTAATCACAAATTAATTTACATGGAAAATTTGTAATAAAAATATCTAATAATTAAGTTTTCCTGTGATAAGAAACTTTAAAATTTAAACACTGAATTTAAATTTATTACTTTTTTCACTTGCCATATCGATTAACTCCACCGGTCACATAAAAATTGTGACATTTCTGACGATAGCTTTTTGGCTAGTCTTTCTTTACAATTGTATATACTTTTAGATGAAAGCTACATCATTATTTATGCATTCTAAAATATTTATTTGAATTTATATTCTAAAGGGAATTTTAAAAAACAATGCACGCCATTTTCTCGTATTTCTCCACTTTTTGTTTTATGGAGTAAATCAATTTGTGCATTGCATTGTTCAATTGATAGTTTTTTGTTCAGTCACTTAACTTATAACCTTGCTACATGCTCTTGTTTTTTTTTTTAAATATTAAAATCATTATTTACTACTAGCTACTATTCCTTTAATTTCATAATATTATACTAATAATGCTACATAGTTAAAAACAATTGCTCTAAAGTTATAATTCACGGACTGTATAAACAGAATTTTGTTATGTTTGTAATATGTTCATTGTAAATTTATATATTTTCTAACACTAGTACTGATATTAGTGTGTGATTTTAATATCCTTCACTTTATAAACAATACACTAAACTAATAAATAAAAGTTTAAAATAATTATTTATAAATAAGATAAGGTGACTTCATTTATATTCAACAAAAGTTAATTAATGGAATTGATTTTTAGCATTTTTTTGAAGTTTTATTGATAAATCCCAAAACAGAAATACATAAATAATTAAAATAAATAAAGAAACGTGCTTAAATTAATTTTTTATTATGATGAAATTTAGCTTAGGAAACTTAGAACTGACCCTTATTCAATATTCGTGTTTTATTTGCTTCATTTTTAATTTTTAATATAACAGCCCATTTTCAGATTTTAATTTCTTTCTTAGCTGAATGGAATAGTTTATTTAAAAATAAATATGATAAGACGATGAGACAAGATGCTAAGTAAAATATATCGATAGATGCTGATATATAACAAGTACACAATTAAGATAAATATATATGCATGCTTCTTCAACAGCTTTAATTAATGTGTTGTGGATTCAGCAACGTAAATATATTATACATTTATACAATTAAAAAGACAATGCCGAGAATTAAGCGTATAATAGTTGTGAATATAATTTACCAATAGTCAAATCTATTTAATTAAACATAAGAAAAAATTAGAAATGTGTAAATATATTAATAAATTTAATAAATAATTGTATATATTTATTTACTTGGTGGTTGAGTTTTTTTTTTACTCGACATCTGGTCTAATGATGGTCTAAAAATAGGCCGAAAGTTTGGGACAAAATAAAATAACTCCTAATTATTTGCGATAAAATAAAACTATTAATTATTTGTGTAAAATATATTGACTATACCCTCTCAACATGTTTAATAAATTGACTATACCCTCTCAACATGTTTAATATATTGACTATACCCTCACAGCATGCTTAATATATTGACTATACCTCTCAACACGTTTAATATTTCTAAAGATATGTCCTGTCAAACAAAATTTTACTATAAATAAAAAAACATATCAAATATTTTTTTCTTTCTTTACTAAATTAATTTTTTTCATTTATTTATTTCTTCTGTTTCTGTTTTAATTTAAATTATCATCTTTAAATAAACAATAAATAGATTATTATTTTTTTAAATATTCATTCATAAATTATCGAACATTTCAAGATATTTTATGATAAATACATCACATTATATTACAAAGAATAAATAATAATAAGTAATAATATAGATGAATAGATATAATATTTTTGAAATTTAAAAGGAAACAATGAAATGCGTTCACAGTCGAATAGGTTGAACCCCTACCACCTAGAACTAGGCAGTTGGGATCTGGACTGGGGTGAGTTAGCTTCTAGTATACTTCCTATCTACTATAATTTGTCTAGTAATATTAGTAATAACTACATAATACATTATCACTGTTGTAAATAACATAAAATATTATAACAAAATGTTTCGTTATGTTTTTTTGTTATTTTTTTGAAGGTCTATTATAACTGATTCAAGATTTCAAAAAAAGCTTATGATTACACAGACCGTCAGATAATTATTAATAAATCTAGTAGAAATGTGCTTCAATGAAACAGTTGTTAGAATCTATAATTGTTTTTTTTATTTTTTAATGTTTAATGTTCGCTCAGGTTTAATTTAAGGTAATACGTAACCAACAATACGACTTTATTTTACTAGATTATTTCATTAAATAGATTATACAAAAAGAAAAATGTATTTGGTTAATAATTAAACATGTTTGGTTTTGCGGGTGACCTGATCGAAACTATATTAATAGAATAACGAATGTACGTATAATATTAAGTGTATATAATAAGTATGTAACATATTATGTACGATAAATGTTATTAAAGAATTATGGCTTAAAACCAATTCGGATAATACGAAGTAAATAGTAAGTAGTTGAAACGATAATAATTTTGAATTATTTCCTCAATTTCAAAAATTCATATCTTCGTTTACCGGCAAATATGTATTGAAAATTGTATTGTAGTTCGCAATCATCTAGGTTTACAATATGTAAAAAAAAAATCAAATTTTTAAATTAAGGCCCACCAGAGAAAACTAGACCCAAATTAAAGATTTTCAAATTTCAAAAAATTAGAAGAATTTAGGAAACATTTATCAGTGGTATTGCTCATTACAAGGCTATTAATTATGATATCTAACTAGAGAAAATAAAAAACATCCAGATAAATCACTCATTGGTTTTTATTTTTGGGTCTAAATGAGGATTTTCTAAGTTTTCTATATTAAACTTCGTAGGTCATTATGACTGGTTATTTTTGAATTTAGCGTATTTGTCGTAATAAAAAATGTTGTAGAGGAGACTTACATTAAAACAATAACGTCAATTAAAATGTTTTAACTTAACCCGGTGCACAGATATTCGTATTATGTCTACATATTGAAAAAATTAAAAACATTCTTGCACTTACAAATAAAAATGAACGAAATTCAGGAACAGTGCAAGGTAATTTTTTGTTATTAAACGGCTTCGAACTAAAATAGTGTAATCACATATATAAAAAATTAAAATATTTAAAAATGTTCAAGTAATCAATTTAATTTTAATTGGATCACTCAATTTGGATAGGTTCTACATAAATCTACCAATCAGATTAATTATAATGTTTGATTTAATTGCAATCCAAGCAATTTTAAAAATTAACAGAGTCAGTTGCCTCTTTTCGAGATATAGGCTTGCCCATAAACTTTACACAACCGGCCATGTTGGGGTAGCGAACATAAAGTATAATCACGGAAATCTTGACGGTTTTTGTGAAATTTTCACAAAAGATTTTTCACTATTTAAAATAATAAATATATTAATATATAATAAATATAAAAATAGACAAGGTTGAAAACAAAAGAAACATATCAATTGTTTTTTCCAGTGACATCAAAAACAATTGAAGAGGATCTCATGCTAAAACCACTTTACATTCTAAGACTTTGTTTTGAGGAAAACATGTTTTAAAATGGCACATGTGTTCTCGATGTTTTCCCTCGAGACTGCTTTTTCTTGAAAGCTACTGAATAATTTTACTGCAAAACCGTTTTGTCTCTGGGCTCTTCAATTCGTAAGGCTACTCAGGTAAATTACATAGGGTGAGGGAAATAACTCAAAAAGCGCATGCGCTGTATTGTCAAGTATAAACCAGTATTGCCATAGCAACAACGTGAATTCGAAATAATATTAACATTTATTATATGATTAAAAATTAAAAATATTTTAAAAATCAAATTTTATTTTAAAAGTTTCTGTTGACGATCACTCCAATAGATAGGATCTAAGAAGTAGAACAACTTTGTAATGCTTAAGATGAACATAACTTCAATAGACAATAATCGGATAGCATCCATAAAAAATTATCGATAGTAGCGATATTTCTGTAATAGAAGACTAGCTTTTGCCCACGGCTTCGCTCGCGTGGAATTTGGTCTGCCACATAAAGTTTCATCACAGATCATTTTAAATAAATAATTTAATTTTTTTTAACTATAAGTTACTCGTACCTACATCCGAAATATCAGACGTCTATTTCAAAACTGACGGATTCCAATCAATCTTTGAACCCCTATTATATTAAGGGGGGAACTCTTGGGGGTGGAACTGTCCAAAATCCTTTCCTCATTTAAGCTATACAAAGAACCTATCTGCGAATTTAAAGATGCTAAGTTCAGTGGTTTCTGCTGTACGTTGACCGCAAGTTATGTTAGTCAATCAGGTTACAGTTTTATATAAACTTGACCTGTGTGGTGTGTTGATAAAAAGTAGCCTATGTCTTTCCCCAGGCTTGAGATTGTCCATATCAAATTTCATCACAGACGGATCAGCACAGCCGTGAAACATACATTGACACTGATTAACAAACAGGACGAACAGAAGTTTACTGTTGTTCGTGTCAGTAAAGGATTAGTATGTAATGCAATTGAATTTATTGAAAAGGATTAGTTAGTATAACGGTTTCACTTGTCGTACGGCACCAGCGAGAAGTGAATTGTGTTACTTGATTTGTTTTTTTCAGCGAAAATATGTAGATTTTGCGAGTAAGAAACTCGTGAGCAAGCATACAAACTGTGTCTCCCTTTTTCACCCCCTTAGGCTACACCTACATTAGATCCGATTCGGTGCGACGTGGTTCTACCACATACGATGCTGGGGTGTATAAATTATACATATTTTACTATACATTATAGTAAATAAATAAATGTATTAAAAATAATCTTAATTTTATAAAATTAAAGAACCAAATGCTATAACTCTCGATATATTTCAGTCATTTGGTTTGCTAGCGACGTCTCATCGTATCACACCGGATCCAATGTAGGTATAGCCTTAGGGGTAGAATTTCGGAAAATCCTTTCTTATCGGATGCTTACGTCAAACAAAGAACACACCCTCCAAGTTTCAGGTCTCTACGATCAGCGGTTTAGGTTGCGGGTTGATCCGTAAGTCAGTCATTCAGGACAAAGCATTTTATATATAGATATACAAAAATCCTCTATGAAGATTATATCCAAAGAATAGGAGGTAAAAGAGGAAAATCCCTGCCTCAAAAGAAGAGGAGTTGTCAGGACCGGGAAGAACCCTCTACGCTAAATGACACAAAAGAGGTAGCGAAAGAAGAAGAAGATATACAAAAAAAAAATTAAACTGTAGCACCAAAGCCCATGAACTTTCATGGGTTCAGTAAATGTTAGAGACTAATATTTTTACAGCAACGGTTGTGTATGAAATAGATTTGGCGGTGACCAACTTCAACTGTCAAGTTTATACCCACTTTAGAGAGGCTAGGAAGCGAGGAAGTTCTGCTACTTTCACTAGTTGTTATCACTATCACCATGTTCTTTTCCTCTTCACCGCAGTGCAGTGTGAGGATCCTGCTTATAGAGTAGGTATTAGGTTCTCTTGTTAACCGATTCAATTAAATGATCAGCTACAGCTGGATTCAAAACTGAAATTTTCACAGCGTTCTCCTCTTTTAGCTACCCAACTCCATTGTAGTATAGAGATATAATTAAAGAAAAAAAAATCCTTAGTGGTTAGCAGATAAACATACAAAAATGTAATATGTTTCGAAATTCGTGTAGTAACTGCAATCGAATAATGCATTTCAATTAGTCAAAAAGGCATTCGTTAGTTTCATTACCTATATGTAATTAATAAATATTTTTTACAACGCAAACTATCGAATCTGGCATCCTTGGTAGCTTGCATTGGATCATTTAAAATAATTCCAAAAGATCGCAATTGCTAACTGTTAAATATGCCATAATTGGTAGTCTGCTTTATAACACCTCGTTGGATTTTAAGTTATAACAGCAAACGTACGAACTATATTCAACACTTATCTATGTAAGGAATTTGATTTTTTCACTACTCGAACCAGACCAAACAAGCATATGTGGTAAGAAATTCCCAGTTAAAAAAAAAAAATGTTCACTATAAAGAATGGAAAATAGCGAATTATTTATTCGTGACTTTTCTTTTGAACATCTTCAAGATAGTTGCGTTCTTCCAATTTACAAAGTGAATTCAAATTTAAGAATTTGCTATTACTCATTCATTTATATCGATCATTTTGCACTTGTATCGATGAATTCTGGACCTAAATCACAATAAATATATTACACCACATTTTATATTATCATTTTGCTTTATATATTGTAAGGTTTTCAATGAATATCTACAATTAACTGAGGATTATTACTTCCAACCGATTGACCCAGATACCGTGCCATTTGCCAAAAGTGTTTCTTATCTTGAGTTAAAAATAATTAACAAAAAAAAAGGAAAAAAACTACAATAATCATTCTCATCACACAGCGGATGAATGGTCTTCCACATCATTTCTTACGCAACAGCGAAGGCGCCGTCAATGAAGAATTCCTGGCCAAGTGTTCTTGAAAAAAAATAAGGGGACGAAGGATCTAACGTTATGCAACATTAATATAATAAGATTTTATTAAATCTATCTATATAAATTTATAATTGTAGATATAATAATAATATTTTACGAAGAATTTTGTATTGCAAGGATCGGATAAAAGAGAAATTTGATGGATTAGTGGATTCCCAAACCTCTACTCCTTTTTTTTAATACTATATAGGTATTCTACATTCTATGGTCATTATGACTGTTCGCTTTATAAGAAGCTTCTATTTTGAAAATAATTTTGAATGCTTTAGATTTATAGATATGAACAAAACCTTAAGCTCCTCAAGCACCTTTAAGTTAACGTCATCATTAAGATTGAAAATGGAAAGATCTCATACTAGGGATGAGCATTTGTAACTAAAATATCGATCTTTTGGATGGACAATAATATCGACATGAATAAATCGAAGTATTGTAAAAAGGATTATAGGTATATTTAAGATACAAACTTTAATATGTGTGCTAATTTTCCGTTAGCCGGGCGCAAATGTCGCCAATTGTGAACCAAACTTCTCTTAAGTAGCTGTTCCAATCTACAACTGTATTATGATTCAGTTTTCTAGTGGTTTTTTTACACAATTAGATTAACGTCATCTCTTCGCTCCACCCGTAAATAAATCTCAAAGATGTTAGAAAACTCAATATGGACGATTCGAATTACGTACAGTTGCGAATGCTCTTCTTCGTGCGGCATGTTGAAAGATTCCACCTCCAACATACTCCGTCACAAAAATACAGTTTCATTTCATGATTCTGATGGCAATCTTTGCCAAAAAAAACTTTTTTTTTTTTTTAAAAGAGACTGCATCTTTTTTAGTTCTAGCTAAATCCCAAATGTTCATTTTTTTCATGCTTTGTTTTGTATGAATTCAGTGAATAGAACACATAATCCCAAACGAACATTCCAATTATAATTATAATAAATTTGGTGGAATTCAATTATTTGGTGATTTTTTGCTTGCGCCCGGCTAACGGAACTAACGGAAAACCATATTTGCTTATATGACATGCTATTTTTGAAAGTGGTGTAAGTCCATTTTTTCATATTCACGACACCTAAGGCTACACCTACATTGGATCCGATTCGGTGCGATGTGATTCTATCACATACGATGCTGGGGTGTATACATTATACATATTTTACTATACATTATAGTAAAATATAAATGTATTAAAAATAATTTATAAATAATCTTAATTTTATAAATTTAAAGAACCAAATGTTATAACTCTCGATATATTTCAGTCATTATGTTTGCTAGCGACGTCTCATCGTATCACACCGGATCCAATGTAGGTGTAGCCTAAGGGTTTCCATTCGAATTAATTTAAAAATATGAGGAAAGGGGGTAACGTTTTTATCACTTAGCACTTAGCACTTAGCACTTAGCAAAGAGTGGTGTTATAAGCCCTCTACACCTTTTAAAAAATTTATTATGAAATAATAATCATTAAAATCATGTAAGAGAATAAAAGATTTTTTTTAGATCCAAGTGGACTTATACCACTTTCAAACATAACAGCTTATATATAAAATAAAAACATAATTAAAGGCATATTAAATAATATGGATTTTCGGTGATGTTCTATGGATGAGAATTTGTAAGCAACGATTACAAAAAATTAGAAACCTTCGGATTCTCTAAGCCTCTTATTATTAAAATGAATATCTAAGACATTAATATTTTTTTTCAGATTGGTTCGATTTAGGTTAATATCTGTTACCAGCTGCACTGATAAATATAGAATTCTAGAGACATTTTTCGCGGAATGCGATACTCTTTTGTTCAACATCATCGCTGATAGTGAAGTCGGAGCGATAAGGTGGAAAACAGGCGATGATATTGTACGGCGACACAAGGCAAACAAACCACAGTCTCCGATTAAATATGTCATTACCAAAGAGATAAGTTTCCAAGAAACATTTCAAACTTCTGTTATAAGAGTTTCTAATAAATTTAAATCGATTCCCCATTTAAAATTAGAATCGATGTAGTGATAATAGTATGATTGAACAGTTAATCAAATATTGATTAAACCTAATCGATTTATTTGAAAGTAACCATATGTTAAAATCGATTAGTAAAATTTTTTAAAAATAGGGAATCTTTAAATAACTGTAACTATTTTCATCTTGGGATTTCCTTTCTAAAAGCTTAGAATAGTTAAATATATCCACGTGGTTTGGCTTAAGGTTTATTTTTGGTTTGGGTTAGAAATGTTAAAATAATATATAATATAAAATAGACGTATTGACTTACTCATAAATTTTTTAAAAAATTTATATTTAATAATAATATATCATTTTGATCAATTGTCACGTACTTTGCTGTCGTTTAAAAGTGATATCGATACTAACATTTTAATATCGAAAACTGATATTTTTTCAATGGTACTTGCTTCTAAAGTGACTGTGTTCCAGCAAACCATTTTAACGATTTTAAAAAACCCGTTACCACTACAACCCGTGAAGGGTTCAGTACATGGTAGAGACTGTACTGTTTCTTGAGCAACGGTTGTGCAGAGAGGTGATTTGTCCTAGGTCACATTCAACTGCTAGTTGTTTCCCTCTTATTTTGGATACCCATATTCATAGAGGCTGGATGAGCCCCAGGAGGATCCTAGATCCCATAGGATCCATCTCCGGTTGTTAACAGATTAAATAAAAGTCTTGCCACCAGTGAGATTTGAACCCAAGACCTTGGGCAACTCAGCGCTCAACTACTGACCCACTCAACTCCCCTTCTTAATGGTGTAGGCATTATTAATTGTTGCTCTTAGATGATTTAGTTTCACGTTTATTTTTGATTATAAATTTCAAATTATTTGTTTAGTTTTATTGAAACAAATAAGAATAAATAGATTTTGACCCTTGAAAAGTTCTGCTATCCTTTGACACATCTACACTTATTCATTGATTCAGTTTCAAGTTTAAAACTTGACTTCAGACTTTTTTATATTTTAAACAATTCAAACTTTCTCCAATTTATTAAGGTAAAAAATAACAATAGTCTATCAATAAATTGGAATTTGAATATGAATAATATGCCATAGGAATGACACAAAAAAAAAGTTTATGCTTGTTAATCGAACCTTAAAATAATTAGAACTTATGTAAACCTATATAAAATCTTGAATGATAACCAATACAAATAACAATAACTTCAAATTAAATTAATCATCTCTGAATAATTAATAAAAAAACATATCTTGAATTTTGACTTTAATTTTCATTTGGTTTATTTACAAGTTTAATTCAGTCTTATTTTTTAGAATATAATAATTTTAAAATTTAGAAAATTATATTAAATACATAACTTGAATTTTTTTTAATAGTATTTTTTATTTCTTTTAATATTTAAATCTTAAATTTAAAAATTTGCATTAAAGATGGATTTATTTATTATTTGTGCTATTTTTTTAAATATCATAAGAAATACTTTGCAACAAATAGCATATCGCAAACAATTCAGCTTTTACCTAGCCATTGCTTTCTCAGCATCATCTGAAATAATATCATGAAAAAGCCACAAAACATCTGCCCTAGACAGCTGCAAAAGGTCCTATTACAAAGTTCTTAGAATTCTCAACTGTAATTACCGAAGCCATATGTTTTTATTTAACAGGCATAACTGTTATTTTCTAATAAAAAAAAAAAAAAGAAAAGAAACATTGAATAAATTTAATATTTGTATCTAACAATCAGTTTAAATTTAAATTCACTGATGGCAAATTAAAAAAAATATATAAAAATAATTATAAAATTATAATTTGTCAGAGTCTTGGCTGAAAGACAATCAAAGTGGTAAGATAGTACATTAAAAAGTTCAGAAAGTTACAAAAATTCACAAGCATAAAAAATGTATATTTTAAATTGACGAAAAAATATAATTCTTATAATAGTTCAACATTTCTATTTATTTTAAATATTTTTAATTATTATTTAATAACTTTGAGTGGTGACTATCAATTAACGATACTAATTTTATTCTGTCAGATATATTTTACCTTCTATATTCCACAATTTTGCCAGAGTCCTTGTCCTAAAGACGATTAAACAGAGTAAATAAGATATGGATAGGTTATTAATAAAAAATTCATTAATTAATTTTTAAACTGACAAAAAAATATAATTCTCAGAACATTTTAACATTTCTTTCTTCTTTTTTTTAAATTAAACTTGAAGTAGTGGTTATCAATTACCATATTTAATATTATCCCATTTGATACATCCTATCTTTGATACCTGCCTACATATATTTTGAATAAGTATAAAAATGTGTTAATTTTTTTTTTTTAGGATTACGGAAAAACTAAAGACTTCAATTACTCATATGGTAAACATCGGTGAAATGAAACATCATAAAATTCGAGATAACTTTTTCCCCCTAAAACATAATATATAAGATTATTTGGTATATACTATTTATTTAAACAACGGACTTGTGAGTAAATATAAAAATAAATGTCAATGTTCCAGGTGTTATATAATTAATATGATGGTACCAATAAATATATTTAGTTAAAATATTTTCAATTTAATTATATGAAAAACAAATGCCAATTAAAGGTGGAACAGGGGTACCTCGGTGTGTAGTTGCTGTGCTAAATATGACAGGCTCAAATCCAGTTGTGGCAGATACATTATTTAATCTGTTAACAGGCCCAGATTTATATTTGCCGTGTAGGATCTACAGAACCTCCTGGGGCTCATCCAGCCTCTATAAAGTGAGTACCCTCTATAAAAGAGTAGTCTCTATCATGTACTGAACTCAAGACTCTTCATAGATAATAATGAGGTTTAAATAAATGTTAATACAAGTAATATACAGAATATCAAGATCCTTACTGTATGATAACCGGTTTAATCACTGAGTGATTTAGTTAACAAAATGTAAATTTGTAATTTTGAATTAAAATGAACATAACCGAAGCAAAAGGAAACATATTAACAACTGGTATAACAAAATATTCTCATCATTATAACTGATGTTGATTAACAAGATTTTAACAATCACTATTAAAACTTGTTTTGTTTTTTTACAGGAACTGAAGTAATGATTCTATAAACATATTCTCAAAGAAAATGATGAAGAATGTGGATAAGGGAATAAATAATAATAAAACCTGAAAAAAATGTATTTATTTCAATGAAGGTGTTACCGCCTAGAAGCAGAAGAATTTACAACAAAGGAATCAAAACCTTAAACAGGCAAACAAAAAAGTTAATAGAAAAGTACAAAAAAGCAAGGATGTCAGTAGGTAGTGTACACTCCTATTGACCTATAGCATCCTATAGGGGGTTCTATTTATGCCAGGGTCCTATACAGTTGTGAGACCCTGGGCAATATGATAGGAAGCAGAACGCTTTCAGGAAGTTTTAGAAGTATAGACTCACTCTAAAGAGTCTGAGAACCCACTATAATTAGAAATTTGTCTTTAACGTAAGACTTCAACCATTTAGATCCGCCACTGTGATAGATAATTGAATATTCTGCTAATAAGAAATACTACAGCTTCTATGAATCTCCATAATTTGGGAGAAACCTCATCGTTTACTTTTATGTGGGGCCAATCTCCTCCTAACACAACAGCTGGTCTAGAAACAGAACTTCTTAACCAAGTACTGAATCCAAGAAAGATGGATGGAGCAGAATAGGATCAAGTAGGGATGGTATCTATCGACCTCCTCTTGTAAGAAAAAGTGACCAAGAATATTTGCAAGAGAGAAGGCGCTTGCGGAACAGAATTCTTGATAATCAATGTTTCAGAATAGTTGATAATAACAACAAATAAAAAAAAGTGGAGACTCTAATTAGAGGGAAAAATCTGGCGGTTGGGCACGATCTAGGACAAATCCACTCCCTGCACAACCGAAGCCCAAGAATCATAACAGTCTCTACCAGGTACCGAACCAAAGACCCTTCATGGTTTGTACTGGATACAAGGACGATCCTCATATGCTAGTGATTCCTCATGGAAAATGGGGCTCTGGGTTTAATAGAAGAAAATTGAGCATGATTCATCACTTATTTCACGTTATTAAAATCAGCTCATTTTAGGGCTGATTAAAATTCCACTATATTTTATTTTATATAAAATATTTTCATTATTTCATAAGTTAAAAGGCGGTGAATGGTAAGGAATGCTATGTATGAAGCATTTATTCCTATAAGGGTTGCTTATAGATAAGTAGTAGCGTCTCAATCAAGCTCTTCCCTGTTTTTTTCTTTATAATGATCAAACTAGTTGATCAATAAATATTCAAGGATTAAACAAGACATGAGGATAGGCATTGTTCCGTAGAGATCGTACAAGCAAATAAAGAACCTAGATGGGGCTGTGTCTTGATATTCTCCTAAGAGAAAAAGTTCCCAAGCTCGTGAACAAAAATGGAATTTAAACGAAAATTGAAAAAGATAATCCAGAAAGATACAATGGAGTTGATTGTAGGTGACAGCACTAAAAGGTAGAACATTGAGAAAATACCTCTCAACTAAACAATCTTGGCAACATGAGAAATGATTTCTTCAGGTATCACAATTGCTATTGAGACATACAAACTAAATCGCACAAAACTGGGTGGTAAATAAATAAATAAGAAGCAAAAATTAGGAGTATGGTTATTTAAAACAATTACAAAAACTGTAAATAATAGTGACCTTGTTCAAAAGCCAGATGCTCCTCCTTATCACGTACTCAGCTTTGAAGCAAACTTATTCAACCAGGCAACATTAATAATTATTAATAAAAATTTCTAGTGGCACGAGAGACGCCTAAAGTGGTCCTTGGCCAGCTCAACCATTTTGCCCCAGGATTAATAATAATAATGAATACATTTTTTTAACATAACATGAAATATATTCTCAGGCATATAAATCTCCAATTCTAAATTCAAAACAATAAAAAATTTACAAAATAAAAAGTGTGCTTAAAGGTTAAGTGAAAAAAAAATTGCCTGATCATATAGCGCCACCAAACAAAGATAATAATAAACATCATAAACACCATACCGAGTAAAGATACAAACTTCATACATTAGCACGATAAAAATGTATTCAATGATTTTATGTAAATGTAGATTTTTTATGACAGGAATTTGAGGTGACTAAAACCAACTTAATAAAAATCATGCTGAAATAACATGGGTTTGTCTATGACATTATAATCTGAAGTTAAGAAAATATTTGGCTATTTTTTAAATTAAATATTAATTCTCTCGATTTGAAAGAATTACTTTACAAAAAAATAATGGACACTGTGAAGAAGTGAACCCTTATTAGACAGGTGCTTCTTAGGATAATTAAAAAATAATTAGAACCTGCCATAAAAAAACCAGCTGATCGGACAAATCGAGTTTCAAACTGTTAATTTTTATCGGGTAACTTTAATTTGTTTCCCCATTCCTTCATTTTTTGAGAAGCTTTAGTAGCTACTTGTGGATATAGAACATCTGCCTGTATGAGTGAAATGTCGAAATATTTCTAATCCATTAATTTTTCAATAGAAATGGTTTAAATAAATAAAGCTGATGTCTTGGGTATTTTGTGCTCCTCACTAAATTTCAAATAAGTTAGTACTATTTTTTTTTTAGGATATGAATAATAAGATTAAAAACAGGTTATATGAGAAATAAGTAAATAATATCGCCATACATTCATTTACTAATAAATGTAATATAATAAATCTAAGTTTTCAATCCACTTTATAATTTTATAACCTTGGAGGTGTTTCGAAATATATAGATACCAGCTTGACATTACCAAAAATCAAAATGACATGATATTACTTGTTAAATAATATTCCTATTTACAAATGTTAAAAAAATAAATAAAGAATAATAAAATGTTTATTATGGTTAGTACTAAATGTAACATTAAAATTAAAAATTATAGTGAAAATTAACGTTACACACATAAATAGTGATAGAGTACAGATCACAACAAATTTATAATAAATCAAATAATGGAGGAACAATAATGTTAAGTAACCTTAAATCAAGGAGGTAAATTTGGACAATTTAAATCACCGAAAAGTTAAAAGGGGAGGAATAAAAGAGATCCTATTTTTATTTACAAACTTTGGATAGTGTAAAAATTACAAAAATATGTTTTTTTAATCAGATGTATTACTGATTTCAATTTCAATAATATCATTTAAACAATATTTATATAATATATTCATTGAAACAGAAATAAACTAATATAAAAATGAATAAATAAAGATTTGAGACAAGAAGATTCAAAGAACAGTTTCCCAGTTTTCAAGGATAAATACTGGAACTTAAAAAGTCATTGTTGCTTCAACAATAGCTATAATAAAGGGATATTAATGCTTCTACAAGGTCTTTCTGCGGCACCAATACAAATGGAACATTCAATGCAATATAAAATAACTATAGCTTAGTTATTTCTATTTATAAATTAATTTTTTAGAAAAATAAATCTTTAGTTAAATAAATATAAACAACCTGTTTTCTTTCAAAACTCTTGTTGAGTGTTCATAATTAAATTTATCAAGACTTCGCCTTAATTTTATCTTATCAAACTCATTGTCTTAAGTGCAATGGCCTTCGTAAAACAATAAGATGAAACTATGATGATGATAAAATGCTTGAGGAATAAAGACATAAAGTATATAAAATATCAAATGAAGATTTATAGTAAATTGCTAGAACTAAGATCAAAAAATTATAAAAAATTACTTAATTATTACTAAAAATGTTTATGAAAATAAATGAATAATTAAATTTTAAATATTTTATATAATAGCACTGCTTTTTTTACAACATTAGTATTATCTGACCAATAACTGATTACAAATGAACTGGGAAAATGTATGATTCATACTTAAAAGCATCAAGTCATAGTTAAATATAAACCTCCCACGCTGTAATCTACAACCTTTAAGTAGATGATATATAAATTTAATTAAATAAAGTGTTATTCCATTGATTTGACAATCTTAAATAATAAAATATACTACTTTAATGATATCTGTTCTGTAAATAATATACTAGGATTAATGTGAAATAAATATTAACTAATTACAAACAATTAAGGACATGAATAAAACAAATAAGAGGTCATCAGTAATAAAAGTATGAGTATTTAGTATTTTTTATAACATTTTTAGTTATAAACATTAAAAGAGAGTTTAATAAATGTTTATAATTATTAAACCGATGGGTTTATGTTTGATAATAATAAAATCATAGGTAATTTTTTAATTACTTATATTTAATGATTTATTTTGAAAAAAACATGAGGTCCAGTAATGAATGAATCGAGGCGTAACTGAGAGGAGGTTACAACCAGGTAAGGTTACAATTCTTAAATCTTGCCAAAAACCGGTTTGACATTTTCGCGGTCTTCATCTAATAGGCGATTGGATGAAAGGCCCCCCCCAAGGAACAAATAAAATTACAAAGGGGGCCATATTGGAATGGCTGTCTGTCTGTCTGCCTATAGACTCTATGCCTAGACTCACCGTTCAGTTAGTCTAGAAGAGATGTCTAAGAGATGAGAGGATAGTCCTGTGCAGAAGACAAAAGGGCGTATCCTCTTTTTTCAGAAGTGGATGGAATTGGGTTGAAACTGTTGCCGGTGTTGAGCGACGTTGACTCAGGCAAATAGGTTGCCGGCGTGGAGTTGATGGAGGGGGGCATCTACTGTGGGAAGGGGAATTGATACAGGAAATGGATCTGATGGCACAGTATTCCTATGTTCTCCTCGAGGAGTAATAATGTCAGCTGATCTAATCCGTTTGTTCCAACCGAGAGACATAAATTTTGTGGTATATCCTATAACAGTCTGTAACCTACACTCAAATTAGTTTCGAGGATGTATCTATCGTTTTGTATATATTTTTCAGTATTCCGTAATAAGTGAATCACTTTTTTTATAGTTTAATCAATGTACAAGGAAGCCATGTTTGTCCACATAAGATATTGTTTGATTGGTGGATCTGGACGTTATCATGGAAACTAAACGTAATTTCCATAGTAACTGAGTTTATTTTTATTTATATGACGCAAGTGAAGGTTGTGTCATACGATTACAAGTTTTTACTTTTATTTAGTAATGGAGTATTGAGGAAATGAGCATGACTTATTTCTTACTTTTTAGATGATCTCTATACTTTACAATTAAAGTAATTTGTTGCTGAAATGGTTGCATGTGGATATCCTGAGTAATGTAGAAACCACTAACCATTTTGGCTATTTGGATTCTGACTCCCCCCAATATTAATTTTTCTGAGCATGTTAATAAAGGATGTGCACGCGTCTCTTCACTATCGCCTGTGACTTACATTCCTTACAATCATCCCCCTGTAGATAGTTAGTCGGAAGTTGATATCACTCACTAGGCCTTCATGATCCCGTCCTCAATCTATATTTCAATTATTTTCCAAAAAATAAAGTTGTCATTTGTTTAAAATTATAAACAAGTTTACTCTAAATACTTTCACTTGGTTATGAGTTTTTTAACTTTAAACTTATAATTAAGATAGAAAAATAAAGTTCTGAGAACCAGAGAGAAATATTTATCTAGTTCGATACAATTTCCTATTCCATTTAAACTTAGATTAAAATGAAAGAAACAACTGCTTTCTGCCACAGACAGTGAATAGTTTAAATGAAAAATAAACATTCTATTTTTATTAAACTCTTCTTATACTTATATAGAATTTGTCATTTCTTATTTGTTACCACGGCAACGCTGAATAGCCTCGATCGATTGTTAATATAAAATTACTATCGATATTTGTAAGTATGCATGATTGTAATGTAAGATTTTTTATTATTGAACTACTTATTATGGAGTATACTACTTTTTCTACTAAGCTTTTACATTACATTCTTTGTATATATACGTAAAAAAGAAAGCTAAAGAAAAATAGAATTAATCAATTTTATCGATAAGTAGATATCGATCAACTCTTCACGGATCGAACAATGTTTCACCTTCCAGATGTAACTTGAGAAGTCGGTCAAGGCTAACCGTTGGACAAGTTCTTCGGCTAAAAATAATCGACTCACATGTTTATCATAATTTATGAGTAAATTATCAAAATGTTAAATAAAAAACATTTTATAAAGATTATTTATTTATATTTTTGTTATTAAAATGTATTTTTTTCATCCAGATATAAATTATAAAATAGTAATTAATATGCCTTGATTACACCTATGGCCTGTATGGTGGCATAGTATGGTACGCTAAATATCAATACATCATCATCAATACTTGATGAAAATATCAATTCTTGAATTAGTTTAGAAGTGGAGAAACGAGAAATAATTTCTTAAATAGGGTTTCGACCCACATTGCAAGTATTCTTCAGGGCTAGATATACAAGATAAATGAAAATGAAACCTACAAATTGTAAAATATAAAAATATGTAAAGTGAAATATAGAAATAATAATGCAGGAGAAAACCAGACATTTTTTCGTTGCTGTCAGTAAATATAGCTAATATAATTCCTTATATATATAAAAAGTATATAAGATAGAGTATATTGAACTTGAAATGACTATCGTACTTGGTCTACTTGTCTTCCTGACATCAATATTCACATTCCTTATATCTTCACTTCATGCCACTTATATCCATCCTCCAGATCCCTCCTCTTCTTGGTCTTCACCATTTTTCTTTTCAGGGAAGTAATACATATAGTACCTTCCAATATGATTTCACGTCTTTCACATCTTATTTCACTGTAATTCAGTTTACTTCAGTCACAGTTAATTTGATTCTTTTAGTTAACAGTTTATCATGGTCCCTACCTACTTATATTACAACAACAAAAAAATTACTACTCGTGAACAACAACTCGTGAAGGGATTAGGATCCGTACATGGTAGAAAGTATATTGTTTCTAAGCCAACTGCTGTGCAGGGAAATGATTTAGTCGAGATCACACGCAATCGTCAGGTTTTTCTCACATTATAGTGGCTGGGTGAGCCATAAGGGCGTCTGCAGGGTCCTTCTACGGCTGTTAGCCAATAAATAATTCATCTGCCACATCAATGATTTGTATATATTTAATTCTTTTCTTTGTAAAACAGATAAGACGAAAAGTTTCAGGTTTAAGTTGTAAGTTCTATTCGTCACCTTTATTATGCTGTTAATTTATTTCCTGATCTTAATAGATAATATCATATAATAGATTTTTCACACTAGTAATGTGAGTACTAGATTAAGTAACTTGATAATTAAAGAAAACGATAAAAACCAAGGAGATTGGAATGAATAAAATTACAATTATAAGTCATTCACTAACGAACGATCAGATGACTGTTTAAACTTCTGCTCAGAATATAAGTTTATAAAGTAGATGCGTAGCCATAATAGTTCGTCTTAAATAAGGTTTAAATGTAGAACAATATGATTACAGGGGGTTTCCATCTTTGATTGATTCAAAACGGAAGCAATTTACTTTTGTAATTTGGGTCGAGTACATTATCTAACTTTACACGCCAACATAATAGATCATTATTTCGGTTGAAAGATGATTTGATGAATCGATTCCTCGACTAAACTTCTGAAGAGATATTAATCGATTCACCGGTGGGGGGTGTTTATACGGTTTGATGAACGAGGTATTCTGGCTGTGTATTTTTGTTTTGTAAAAGTTTTATGTAACATAAAACTAATCGTAGCCTGTGGGCATTGTGATACATATAACATTCTAATAAAACCTTATTTTCGAATGCCTAATATCCCTGTTCATCATTAAGTGTTTCGTACTCATAAAGAAAAATAAAAAAAACATTAGAAATATTGATACCACACCACACTTTCTTAACTACTTGAACCAATCATAAAATGGCCATTTCATGCATCAGTAAAGTGACTTTTTTTATTACTATCCATCCTACACATACATTTCTGAACAAGTGTTCTAGTTATTTAGCTAAAGAGGTATCAAATATTTTTATTCTTCTAATTAGAAAGCACGATTTAAGTTTAAAGTTAAAATTAAAATTTTAATTAAGTCGATAACTCTGAAATTCTGATTTGGCCCTACAATAAACCTTATAAGAATATAATAAAGCTTCTTTCAGATTTTACGTGAAGTGTTTTGGAATTAGTGCAATGTTCAGAAATGTATTCGTTATTTATGTTTACAAAGTTATAGATGCAGGTATACACGTACCGAATTAAGATAAAAGTATCATCGAGGACTTAGAGTATCCTAAAACATTGTTGAAGTAATAAAAATAAACTTAATAATGGTATTGGGAAAGATACCGTGATCGCTGTTTACAAACTTTGTATTCAAATTGACGCTCAAACACAAATTCGTAACGCTATGCTCGGTCTACTCCTCCGACGTTTAGTATAATCAGGCTTAACACTCATTAACATACTAGCTAATCGTTCCCCCAAAAGATAGTTATATTCATTGATTGATCCTCAATAGCCTAAAAAAACTTGATTAATTTAGTGGAATCGATTTTAAGTAACGTAATTTTATTTTTTTAATAAAAATATTTGATCCGAAAATCTTCATTAATTTTCATCTCGGTAGATTTGTAAGTAGCTATGATTCCTAGTAACGTTCACCGATCACTTCCCCTTCATTTTCGGCAAAGAAAAATAAAAGGAATCGATAAGGAAAAAGGGAAAAAATCGATTTGCGGTTTCCAAAGAGATCGAAGACCTCTCTGTTCCTTCAAGGCTGAGATCCTCTCCGATAGTCAACAACTGACTGTTTTGTAGATACGTTGTGTCATAATAACGACGAAGTATTAGGTGTAAGGATGTAAATATTAACAATCTCATTTAAAAAATATAATTAAAATTTTTTTTTTAAATTCAATTATTTTCTTTTTGAAAAATCTCATAATTGAAGTCAATTTTACGTTACTTTTATTTATGCAGTATAGGCAAAATAACCTATTCAAACATATACGAGTGTTATTGTAGAGAGAGTTCACAAAATCTAATACAGTTTTATAGAGTTAGCAAGAATTAAATATGTGACTTAATATCTCAGCATTTTGAATTGATTTGAAACTCTTGTTTACAAGAAAGATATCCTACAAGATAATATAACAGCTTTAAAGATTAATGTTTGAATGAACTTTGATATCAGAATTTCGTGACAAAAATAACAAATAACTGATTAGTTCTTATTTTGAACAGTTTCAGTTTTGGTTTGATTAACGTAGTCATTTCGATTTCAAAATTGTACAAGTAATAGCTCAGAATATTTGTAATGTATTTTTAAAAACTATTGGTAAATTAGTTTTTCGATTCGCGATGAATATTGAATAACTTAAATTTCGGAAACTTTTTTAATTCAGTATTTTTTTTTTTGGCATTAATTACAAAAATAGCTGATGGGGACAACACTAGACATCTTACATTAAATGAGTTCTTAAAATTTTATTTTCAATAAAATATTTATAAATCATCAAAATTATCGTTTAATACTACTAAATCTTTTTTATAGATTAAACAAAAAATAAACGATATCTGAAACAACAATTTGTCTAAATCCAACAAATATGATCAATCAAAATCTATTGAAACCTGAAAGTCGAGCGTTTTCGCTTTGCAATACATACTTGCAAGATATACTTTTTAATATTAGATGGAACGCATATTTAAGAAAATTTACATGTTATTTTGAGTTATATAAAACTATGAAACATTAAATTAATAAAGAAATAGATACAATTTTTCGAGAAGCGATTTATTTTGACAAAGTTTCAAATAAAGTGAAACTTCTGATAAACATGAATTCATAAATAATAGAAGTGCATATATAATTATAATAGTATAATTATGCAATTATACTATTATAATTATATATGGGTTATACGAAAGACGTACGTATATACAGACGTACCTACAGACATTTACAGACAGAAGTTTTAATATAGAAATGTTTCGCGACTACAAATGTCCTTTAGTAGATACGTACTGCTTACGGTAATAAGCCTTTAAGGTAACTTAAGTTTTTAATATCAAATAAATGTACGGAATAAAAACGTTAATGAGTAATTCCTATTATTACCTATAGATATAACAATATTAATATTTTCTAATATTAATAGAATAAGACTTACCATAGTTGAAGACCATGTTGCTGGGAAGGACAAGACTCAACTGACGTCGACCTTGGGACAGCTAATACCGGCAAAGGAAAATATCTTGATCCTTTTTCCTTTCGGTGAATGTTCTTAATGTTTACTATTCACCGAACATATCCTTACAACTCGAAACTGGAACGCTAGATTGGTGAATGAATACACGAGGGCAGAGAAGTATCAACGCACCCCCCACCCATTAATAAAATTTTAAATTATATTAGGTACTAATAAATTACAATAACTAATTAAAGTAAAATTAATTTGCTTTGTTCATAAATTTAGGAAAGTGAGTCGTTCAATAACACACTCAACCGCCAGTTTTTTCCCAGTAATTAATTATCGATTATAAAGGAACTAATTATAGAGGATGGGTGAGCCCTGGAATGGTCTGTAAATTCCATATGGTCTATCCGTGGATTAAATAACTTGTCTACCACTGCCGGATTTGAACCCGGACCCTAAGCACAGCAACTCAAAGCTTACATACTAATCTACCCCCCCCCCCTCCCATAATTAAATCTTGAAACTTCATTAATTTTTAGAATGATTAAAGCATTCAATTTTAATATTCAATTCAAAAAAATCAATTCAAATTTAATAAAAACTGATAAATAAATAAAATATTAAGTAAAAAAATTAAGGTCCTTGTGGAAAAGAGATATGGGAGAAAAGGTATGGCTTAGACCGAGGAAAGAACAAAAGAACAATCGGAAAGAATGAGGAAAAGGTGGGAAGAAAGAAGGAAGGAGAGAATGGAGTGAAAATTATGATATTCGCGTGGCCTTTGAGGCCGTTCCATGAAAAAAAAAGAAGAAATATAAAAACAAAAATTCATTACAAAAAGTATACATTAACAGATATTATGACTTCATGACATACTTGTAAACATCAGAAACTGACAACAGTATTTTGTTTCGAGAAGATTATAGTCCAGGATCCATGGTCCATTTTTTCACTTGATTAGTATCAAGCTGAATCTTCGTCAATAGCTTCGTTTCGATGAGACGCCCAACAATTCCTGAGCGAAAATTCTCGATTGTCAAAAAAGAAGAAGTAAAAAAAAAACAGCTGGTTAGTAATCGTTTTTGATGACTTCGTTATCGATACATGTTGGAAGGAGGGGACTCTTTGATCAAACCATATATACTGTAGGACAAATATTTTTTCAAATAATTTAGATAATTATCTTGAGATTTAACAACAATAAAAAAACCCAGTTAGTAATAAATTTTTGAGAATCATCAAATCGACATATATTATCCTTGCTGTCTCTGTTAGCTACCAAAATCGAGAATTTTCGCACAGGAAATTGTTGGTTGTCTCATCGAAACGAAGCTATTCACGAAGATTCAGCTTGATACTAATCAAGTGCAAAAATGGACCATGGATCCTGGACTATGGTATGGAGTTGACATGTGGTCGCTAACTTAAAAGAATGAATAATGTCTTAAAGTCTTGGAAAATAATGTAGTATGTAGAACATTCGATCAGATTTAGAACGAGTCTATGGAAGAATTTAGGGGGTCATTTATAGTATTGCAAAGTTATTGTGTTCAGTAACTAACGAATTCATCACCAAAGTTAATAAACACTGAACCGATCAGTAAATGTCCAAGGTGTAGTTCAAGGACGTAGGTATGTAGATGGGAGGATTACGTTAAGGTAGATTTTAAAGATTTGGCTTTGGATGGTAATCCATGGAATGGAGGTTAGTAAGTAGAAATTGGTGGCATCGGAATCGAGCCTTTGGGTTCGCTGTCACCAATATCAACATTTACATCTACATCCTTCAATATCCTAGAATCAAAACGTTAAGCCACGAGAAGTACATTTATAAAATATGAATGTATCTATCTGGATACAATAACCCATATATCAAATTTCTTTTTAATATTTCAATTCATAAATCAATTTGGAAACTGAATTATTTTTCAGTACAAAATATGGTAAAACAAATACAAATTTGAGTAACAGTCCATTGAGAAGTCAGCAGATAAAATAGACAACTTCTCAGTCATGTAAGCTACACTACACGCCCGTTCACATACAACTGTGCATATGTTTCTGATTTTTTTTTTCGCATCGCTACCTCAAACCTCTTTTTTATCTCATCTATTTATATCAATAGTGTTCAGTGAACCCGGAGGTTCGAATCTGATGCCACCAATAATGAATGATTGGCAACAAGCAAAGCACGGGATTGGGATTTTGCGGGGTTAGAGAATTTTTTTCATTACTTTTCGTTGCTGCGTAAAATTCAGTAAAGTTTTACACAGCACTTAAGATATAGTCATAAGGGTAGGAAATGATTGTCTGTTTAATCTCCAATACGCAGAAGACCAGCAGAGGATGTCGAGTCTACTGTGTGAAAAATTCTTCTGGAGGAGTACTTTACTGGATTAATTAAATGACATCTTTCTTGGAAAGTGTTACAATCTACTCAGTTTTACGATATTCAATCAACGAGAGTCTACCAAAAAGGCTTATGTCCTTAGAAATGGACTACTAGAGACGATCAAGGCTTCCAAAAGTTCAGAATGCAGAGATACGACACGTTTTACAGTTGACACAGAAATACGTTTTGCAGTTTTTCGTTTTTGAACTAAACTGACTACTTTCAAACATGGGCCAGAACGCAAGCTTATACTTGGTTATTTTAACTCCGGAGACCCTGAAACATGTATTCCATTTTCATTCCATTTAAAACTTCACTCATCGGTAAAGGAAAGAGTTTCATATACTGACGGACCTTTATATAATCGATCAAGAAAAGAAATTCTAACCTCTCAAAATTTAGTGGTTTTATATTACAAGATTTACATTAATCTGAATATTAAAAAATCATCTGTCCACCTTCCGCCATACGGAACATAACTCCAAAACTTGCAGGTTTTTTTTACTTAAAAGTAAAGTCACAGATGACCTTAAGGGGCCCATACTCGATCAGTATTAATGGCAGTATAGTCAGATACTGTCAGTAATACTGATCGTGTAAGGACAATACTAATGTACTGAAGCGGGGTATTGAAGAGTGATGGTTCACTCCATCATTCCTCGGTCCAACCCGGCGTAGGGGAGGGGATACTGACAGTATTACTGATCGTGTAGGCCCGTTTCTTGCATTCCTCAGTATTTTGTAGCTGTTGAGGGCGACGCATCGATTGATTTCCAATGCAATAATGAAAACATAGCCGCATTTTTCAAAAGTTATAAATGATTTATGTAATCTTTTTCTTAAAACTTCATTTTTTTCTTATAACAACAGGATGGAACTTAATTTTATAGGTAAAATTGTGTATTGTATATGGAAAAAAATTATATTTTTCCTAGTGTCTAAATGAGAGCTTCGCAGGTTTCTAGCACAATCCGCCTGATGGAGAAATTAGCGTTTAAAACTTTAAGGACTCAAAATTTCGGCCTGTTGCTAAATAGCGTAGGATAACTGCCAACCGCTGTTTTGGGCATATACTTTCCCTCATATTTGTATCTTGTTTTTTTTAATATGAGGAGAAACGATATTTAATAAATTATTGAATACGTTTTCATTCATCCGAAAATAATTATAGTTATCTGATTGTTCCTTTACTGAAATCTTGTTGATAAGTTTAAACGGGTGAACTTATCCCTGTCCAATAGCCAATCCTTCACCCACAAGCGTCTTTTCCTCTTTTTTTTTCCAATGCCATGGCGATCACAATTGCTAAGAACGCTCTACCCATTAAAAAAGTAGGCATAAATCTGCGTGAGAAAAACATGACTGTTCTTATCGCGAGGTAACTGTGAACTGAGTTTTTTAAATTTATTTATTTCAGATTTTTACATTAGTAAAATACATAGAGAGTTTGGTTAGAAGTTTTACAAAAATAACAGTACATAAAAATAACAGAATAGTAAACATACATATACAGGAAGTAGATAATTATAATACAAAGCATTGTAATGAAGATAAAATCAAAAATATAGCCCTGAGTCGACACTACATCAAAATATGGAAAATGAGTTAAATACTGACAGTAATATTGATCGTGTAAGATGTAAAAATACTGAAGAATGATTCCTCAGTATTTTCGTCATTCCAATACTGTCAGTAATATTGACCCTGTATGTGCCCCTTTAGGAATATATATTATTACCAGCTGCTATTTAATTTTAAAATGGCGGCCGATAAGTGATTTATTACCTCTTTAATTCGTCTATTTATAGGTGAAAATAGTTAACTGTAACCTATAATGTAGACTGTTAATTGTTTAAGAATGAAGAAGAACATTTTCGTATCAACGTTTTGTTTAATATCTTCAAGTTTTTTTCCTATTCTAAAACAGCTGATCTCATATAGCTACGTACATATTGATGACGTCATGCGTAGAGCGATGACGTCATGTTTAAACCCATGACGTCCCGCCTAGATCGATCTACATCTAGGAGTCAACCGATAAACAATTGATCTGAATTGAACAACCGAAAAATAATAATGATCTTATTGCAATGTTTATTTAGGTTTAAACAAAAAAAATTGAAAAACAAATGATGTTAAAAAATATAATAAAAGTAGGTTTAATTAAATAGTGCAAATAACCCATTATTTAGACAGAGATATTTAATGCAAGCCAGTAAACACATGGCCGTCCGAAATCAGATCATCGTGTCTCCCACCATATAACAATCGATCGATATAACAGTCCCTTTATGTAGCCGAGAGTTATTGCTACATTACATTTGTTGTTTATTCAATAAAATATATTTTTTTCAAATTTATTGAGAATTATTTCAAAGCCATAGCTTGATGACCACTCTTACATTAACAAACTTTTTATCGTAACTTTTTATTACATTTTGATTGGTAGGTGCCAACTAAATCTGTAAGTTCCTTTCTAATAAAAGATGCTGGACCGATTTCTAAAAAAAAAAAACTTCATGCCACTATATCCTATCTACAGGTCTAGGGTCCATTACTTGATAAGGATGTTACATTTGGATGTTAGGATTGTTTCACAGAACAACAGTTGTGCAAAGAACTGATACAATCTAGATAAATAATTCATGTGCCAAAGTACCTACCGATCAGTAGCTTCGTGCTCTTCTAACGAGCTTGTACCCACTCTCGAAAAAAATCTCAAAAATCAATCAATTGTTGGGAAAACACTAATCGTTTAATCACTTATTAAAAAGGCACCTACAAACCTTTTCTTTTCTTTGGAATCATAAAACAATTTGGTAAGAATACCAAACAGTATAAGGGACCACGAAATTTATGCCAATTTGCGTGGCATCATCCATTTAAAACTTTTTTAACACCGAGCTGATTTTAACTAAATAGTATACTAATAGCTTTTAGTTATATAAAATGTAAATTACTTGTATATATAAACACAAATAATACCTTATTTTCGGTTTCCTTAAGACGTTGTTGATCCTTCAAAATTAGTGGGCACATTTCACACCCATTTCAAATGATTTTATAATCCTAATTTTCTGTTTTAGGGGCAAAAGCCGTAAGCTAATTAAGTAAGTATTTACTGCCTTTAAGCATGCCTGTATTTCATCTAGAATTTCGGTGTTTCGAGCAATAATACTATTTGTTAAAATAGTTACATTTAAGTATTCGTAAGATAATGGACCATTAGTATAAAATATAATTATTTATAATTAATTGTACCGCTCTCGATTTATTGTAGAAAATGGTTAGTAAAAAGAGTCAAAACATAATAATTCTGAGTAATTATTCAAAATTGAAAGTACTCGTGAGAAAAGAGTCGAGTACTTTTTGAACTGTTCCATCATTAAGAGAATTTGTAACACAAGTACTCAACAGACTGGAAATGCATCTGAGTAAAATCCATATTTTTATTATCTCCTGAACAATTTGTTTCAGCATCCTGAATATTGGTACATACTGTAGTGGTATGAAGCATTTTATTTTACATAATTTTGTTTTGAAGAAAAAAGATTTGCCCTGGCCGGGATTCGAACCCGGGTCGTCTGCGTCTCCGCTGGAGTGCTCTAAACCACTGAGCTATCAGGGTTCGTATACAAGTCAGAATAATCCGATCTCTTCACCGATCCTATACCCCTGTGTTCTCGAATGTTTGCGATGTATACATAGGGAAGGATGTTCATGGTAAATTAATTTAATTAGGATCTTTTTGGCATACATCAATATTATTCATAATTTATTTTTATTAATTGGTAATTTTATATTTTTATTTATTTGTATTGCCATAAAAATAAATTATATTTTATTTCACTTGTTTAGAAGGATAATAATTCTCTCTAATACCTCACAATTGTAAAAGAAAAAGTTAATACATTTAACAAGTCGTGCGGGATGGTTAAATCACAGCGCCGTGTAGTTTTTAATATATAATAACAATATATAATATATAATAACAGTGGAAAAGCTACTTAGGGTTTGGGCATTTTTAGGAAAATACCTCAATCCTCTCTCACCCTACATCTTCCATCCCTTCGGCTTTATCTTGGTAAATTTTTTAAGCAGTAACAAGTTATTTGTGGGCATCTAGTTCATTCTTGAAATGTTTATGTACATGTCTAACATTAAACCTACCGAAACATTTATCAAATACCGACTTTTTTTTTTTGTTAATCTCCTTATTCGAATTAATTTCAATTTGTTAAATGTAGGTACTTTGTTCTAAGTACTTTCGTTCTATTTAGTCATGAATTTCGTACTTTGGTATTTACTTGTTATCTATTTCTTTTTTGTATATAAATGAATTCTAAATCTGTTGGTCACCGTTTCAGGCTACTTCATCATTCACTAGACAAACCCTCTAATCTCCCAATCAATTACAAAAGACTCATATACGTGAATATTATACTATAAGACCAATTTGACTTACCGAGTAGATCTTCGGGGCTCCAACAAGCCTTCGAATTCCTCTCATATAAAATCCTTCCAATCCTCACAAATCCTCACTTCGTAAAATCTTCAATGCTCCTTACTTTGCTAAAGTCATCCATAATGACCTCAATTTCCCATGTATTGCTGATTTGGCCCGAACACGTATCAGTGCTTTCATGAAAAACTTTATTCCCATTCAAACCCACTAGTTTCAAATATAGTTACCTCTTCCTTGCTAATCCTCCGAGGCGCCTAAAAAGAAGAAGGCCTCGTGACCTTCTAATATGATTTCGTTATTGGAGTACTATCACTTACCTTTATCCATACCATTATGTATTATTCATGCCTTTATATTTACTTGTGTGGTTTTAATACGGTTGTGAATTTCAAAAAATAAATTTAAAAATAAAATCTGTTGGTAGAAGATTGTTGATAGGCGTTTGTGGAGTGCAAATGTCTCTCTCTTTGATATATAAAAACGAATTCCTAAGTGTAATAAATCTATGAGTGAATATGGTGGGTTGAAATAATATTTATTTATTTGACAAGTGAGGAAAGTGCCACTTTATTACACCCGAGTAAATTTTACCAGACGAGCCGAAGGCGAAAGTGGTAATTAAACTAGGCTGTTATAAGCACTTTTCTCACGTGTTAAATATTACATTTTTCCTCCAACCATTTAACATTAGACTTGTTAAAACTACACTAGCGCTAGTGGGTAATGCTAATGCTAGATCACCAAATTTCTGATGTGGGGAGGTTCTAATACATTTAAGGTTATATTAAATATTTCTCTAAAATCGCTTGTAAATAAATAAAATCTATCTTGAATTAAATATAAAATAGTTCTAAATTTTTTTATTTCAACATTTTAGGAATATAAAATGAATAATATTATAATAACTCCATTTAACAATTAAAATAATAGAGTGCTGATTGTCGAATACGATCTAGGTGACTGTTACTTTTCCTCACTAGTGAGGGAAAGTGGGACTTTCCACACCAGTTTTGGTTGAGTAATGGTTAGCTCAATGGTTGCAGAAAAAAATAATTTTTGAGCTTCAGAATTTTTGGAACTATGTATAATCCTTTCAACTGCTCTATGCAGATGCTAAACTACATATATACATACATATTTACATAAATGTACAGACCACCTACTTCACCCAATGGCCTGAAGGTAAAACGAAATCTCCTATGACGCCCACCAGGACTAGATGATAGGATGACTGCTCTGTTTGTTGCCCTAGGGCAGATACAATGAACTCTTGGGAGTTGTTTTTTGTTACTTTTTTTCCTGTTGGACAGGAAGTCCTGCATCATGTTGTACACGTGTTGTTCATTACGGCACTTCTTCACTATTCGACTTCTTTCTTGTTTACACTTACTTGTACTAGTTTCGACTAGAATGGCTCATTCATACGTGTAAACGTATTGGTCGTCACATGTTCTATCTGTTTTCATAAAGAACGATTTTTTTTTGTAAATGAGTAAATTGGTCAGGGTATGCAGTTAAAGATAAACAAACTAAGAAAAACTTATTTTATTATGCCAACGTTTCGGCCTAAGATGTAGGCCATCTTCAGAACTGGGAAAGAGGCAGAATAACAATAACAGAATTTATGAACAGAATCTATATGACTCTTTACATTCTAATTTGCCATGAAAGGATTGATATCGGGTTCAGATATAATCAGAATCAAATGGGATATTAAGGGCTTTATGCATGACATTATTCGTAACAAATTAAGCATCCTTAAGGATTTTACGAAGGAATATGGATTGTAAGGATTGAATACGAGAGGAATTAGATGATTTAATGGAGTAAAAAAGCTCAACTCCGGAAGTTCAAATAGGTGTTATAATAGTCATGTATATGATTCTTTTGTAATTAATTGGGAGCTTAGAGCGTTTGTATAGTAAGTGTTGAAGTAGCCTGAAATGGCTAGCAGTTTCTTGTCCTTTCAGTCTAGTACTTCATCAAAATATGACTTTAAAATTTAATTTCTTCCCTTTTTTTACAGATATTGTAAGTCTTCATTGAATTATTTCTTCTTCCCTCTCATAAAATAATTGTTGTTCGGTAGATGATCGTAATTAAAAAACACGTGTAGCCCCAATAGAGTGTACATGTTCTCAGAACGTCAACGTAGCAGGACATCCCAGGACAGCTTACACTTCAATAATTTGAAGCGTTGTGCTGACTGCACTATCTACACCCGTCTTCTTTCCTATTAGAACAATATTGAATACAATTACTAAGAGCAACTGGATACATTTTATATTTATAAAAAAAAATGTGTAAAATGCATTGCGAATGGGTAAAATAGATACTCAGTGAACCATACTACAGTACTACAGAACCATACTCCCTGACCATAAGTGAACACTAAGATCAGAGAAAAATATTTTCTGAAATAAATACCTCGTCAATATAACAACTGGGCAGTTCTGTCTGTCAGGCAAAGGTGTAAACACATGGTGAAGCAGGTCTGTATGACAAAAAAAAGGCGCACAAACAAAAAACTGTTGTTGCCTGCACGGGCTGCTTCGTGGGCCTGTCGAAGATTTTTAGTGACTTTCTTTCTTTATTATTATTTTTTTTTATAATGTGAAAATCTTTTCATGTAGAGTTTATTCATGGGAATTATAGTTTCTATTAGCAAAATGGGTAACTATTCCGCAGGTCGAGTTATAGCAAGTTTTAACAGTTTATTTGTTTCATTTATAATAATTTTCTTCGGAATAATCACCACAAAATGATCTAATTTATAGAATAGATTAATTAAATATTGGAAGAAGATATCGCACACAGTCTTGAATAGTGTCGCTTCAATACAAATTTGAAATAATTTCAAAAAACATACTTTGAGGTTTTCAGAAGATCTGAAAACAAAGCTTAAAATAAGGTTTTCCGAAAGCTTCAAAGTTTGATTTGTAATACTATTCTATTCAGTGACCTGATTGATAAGGACGTGGCCATCTTGTGCATTATCAATAATTATTTACCTTAGTTATCAACAACGCCTTCAGAACTGAAACCTCCAAATGATTTTTTTTCGAACGTCCAGAATTTATTGATTCCAGTAAATTCTTCTACTAGTCTACCGAGCTGCATAATTTCAAATTCACGCGTGGTTTCGGGAAAACGGGACTATTTAGCCTCTCAGGGGTTTGTTTGGGAACAACGGGACAGGTAGAGAAAAGGAACAGTCCCATTCTAACCGGAACGTATGTATACTTTAGGTATGTACCTGGATGGGTGACCACCCAATACAGTAAGCCAGAAGGCTTGAGATTCAGAAGGAAAAAATCGAATTAACCTTTTCTGAACAATTTTCAGTTCAAATTTAAATAAATATATAGTCTATATTATCCCTAGTTTTCTTCTGTACACAAATAAATATAAATTTCCACATCCTGATACTAGTATAGAAATAAGCCCAGCAATTAAAGAACATAACATTGTCTTTCGACAAGAGAGTATCCATCACCCACCACACAAACTAATCCTTAAAAGAAACCGGACTGAGATTGCCTTTGATCCTTGGTGTTGGAACAGGCATTAAGAGTCCACTTAATCTCGAGAGGATTTGGCACCTGTTGTGGAAGGCAGGAGGGGGGTAACCTTTTATAGCCGATCTGGACCCGCTCCAAGAGACTCCTTCTACATCCTTAATCTCTGAGTGCGATCCTCCGAGCGCCGGTACCACGGGATGTAAATATCGAGAAAAAATAGCGAAAAATCTCGTATTACAGATACAGTACATACGGTTACAGTAGTTAAATCAAATAGCTAGTGCGTAGAGTTGCTTTTCTGATGGTCCCGGTTTCAAATCTGACATAAAAAGATTAAGTCCCAAACTATGTTCTGAAACGAAGACCGTTCACTTTATAGGTCTCATAGTTTTTAGGCTACAGTGCTACAGGGTTCTTTTTAGTTTTAATTAATTAAAGCGGAATCGTTTTATTGTCTTAGTGAATAAGAGCTTGGAAATTAGGGCTTTGGCTTGGAAATTAGTTATGGCTTATATTACAACTCCATTTCAACCCAAAGACTCCGATAATGACATGATTCTGCTTCCCTCAATATAATTAGCCCTTTAACTGCTAAAGACGATATATGCCGTCGCACTGCTTTTCTATCTATTTGCTAAAGCCGAGTATAGACGACGCGAAATTGTAATGTTGGTCTTTGTATAGACAAATGCTTTGAAGATTTTCATACAAAATTAAATTATTAAGCAATAAGTTTTAGTATTAAAAAAAATTGTAAATATTAAAAAACAAGTTTTAACTCCGTCAGTGTCGGCCCATAACCCGAATCAAAAACAGTTTTTAATAAAACTATCGGTCATAAGGGAAATAATAATCCACTGAACTTCACATTAATAAAAAGTATATTTAAAACTAAAATAATTTTATATGTGTAGGCACAATAATTAACTTATTAGATTAATGGGAAAAATTAAAAAAATGATGAAATCCTCTGGCAAAAAGTATTCGCACACTTCCGATTATTTTTTTATTTTGAGAATAAATATAAATTTAATGTTTCGTAAAAAGTCCATTGACATCAATAATTGCCTGTAGACGTCTGGGCATGGAGTGGATCAAGTTTTTAACCAATTCAAGACCGATTGTTTCCCATTCTCGAACCAGTGCTTGTTTCAAATGGTGTCTTCCAGAGATGTGATGCTTTCTCGTATCCTAATCCAATGCGTCCCATAAATTTTCTATAATATTTGTCAGGTGATTAAGGAAGGGTGTGCAGCTGTCTTCGCACAGTAAATATCAACCATTGCTTGGTTTTGTTGGCAGTGGGTTTTGAATTGTTGTCCTGCTGGAACACATATCGATCCCTGATATTCATTTTTTCGGTACTTGCATGCAGGTTATGACGCAAAATGTTCACATAACCCTTAGCATTTAAAATTCCATCAATGGAAACAAGATTTCCCACACCGCGTGAGACGCACCCCCATACCATAACATGCCCACCACCATCTTTTACTGTAACAGAAACAGTTTGCTTTTTCAGTTCTTCCTTACGCCACCTCAAAATAGTCTTCAGCCCATCGGACCCTAGCAAATTGAACTTGCTTTCATCAGAGAATATGACATCCTCCCTCTCTCTGGCAAAAGCAAGACGCATTTTACGGTCGATTTCATTTATATAAGGTTTCTTTCGAGGTACTCTACCATGCAGGTCTTCAGAATTCAGGCAGTATCTGATAGTCCTGTTACTAACCTGAACACCAGTAGTTGTATGGAGCATATTAGCCAGGTCTCGAGAACTTACTAAGGGATGCTTCATAACTTCATTTTTTATCTTTTTCCTCATCCTGGAATACAACTTTTTCGGACGGCCTTTTCGCTCACGGTTTTCAGTTGTCCCACGTTCCTCTTATCTCTTTATGACGTACCTGACAGTGGACAAATTTATACTTAATAAATCTGCAATCTGACGATATGATTTTTGTTGACCCCGCAACAAAACAATTTTTTCGCGAGTTCCGAAACTCAATTGACTTGTTTTCGGCATGATAGTTAACCACTGACTAAAGAATTTAATTCCTAATGCTTTAGCATTGTGAGAAAACATTAGATAGAGTAGATAATACTGGTTTAAGAATTAATAAATAATAAACAAAGGATATTGATGATAGTACACAAAGTGTGCAAATACTTTTTGCCAGAGGATTTCATCATTTTTTTAATTTTTCCCATTAATCTAATAAGTTAATTATTGTACTTACACATATAAAATTGTTTTAAATATACTTTTTATTAATGTGAAGTTCAGTGGATTATTATTTCCCTTATGACCGATAGTGTGGAGTGCAAATACTTTTTGCCGCCACTGTATCCAGCTGAGGCCGGTAGACGGGTAGCCGGCCCACTTCGCTGTGATAGGCGTAAAGCTCTTCACTCCCAGCAGTACTCTGGAAAAAATTCGACTTAACCATTTATTATCTAAGATATATTGTATCCATATTTTATGAATATTTTCCAATAGTAGTTAAATTATCGTAAAAAAATATACTGATGTAACTGGTATCGATAGTTAACGAAATAAACGAATAGTATTGAGATACATCGAAAAAATATAGATATCTCGGTTTATAGAAACTCAGTAATTTTCAATAATATATTCAAAATTAATGGCTTTAAATAAATGGCTGAGTAGATGATAAAGATATTTGACAAGAAATATATGTATCAATAATTATTCACATAATGGAAAATGCCATAATATTGCAATTAGAATTTTTGTATTAGAAAGTGATATTTTTTCCATTAAAAACATAAAAAAGTGTAAAATGAATAAGTTCGACAAGATAAATAAGTTTATTGTAATATTGATCCAATTATGATTTTCTTATTTATTTTAAGTAATTTATTTCACTTTTCTATAGTTCTTAGTAGTAATATTTTTACTAATCCATTTCATTAATTAGTGTAAGAGTTTCTTTTCTACATCCTTAATCTCTCGTAAGCAAACCATTCATTATCATTTATTCTGTTCGCAGCTATGAATCGATTCTAGATCTGGAGACACTTCCGAGGCTCATCCAGTCTGTACAGAGTGGAGATAAACTCGTGGAGGAGTATAAATTCGGCCAACTCAATTCCCTCCACAACCGTTGGGTTAGAAACAGTCCCCTCCATTTACTAAACCCTAGACCGTACTTGGGTTAAAGTAATACAGATATACATTTTTTACTAGTACAATGTGTAAATTGGTTTTTCGTTATGAGAGAAAAACACAATTGCCATATTACATTAAAAACAGATAAGTTTAGAAAAAATCATTTACACAGCGATGAAGAAGTCTGGCGTCGAACAAGACAGTGTGAACCTTATGACTTTTGAGATAAGTGATAATAAGAGACAAGAGATGAGTCATTACAACTGATAAGAGAGAAGGCTTAAGTGATAAGCTTATTCTTCGACCGTAGGATTCAGAGTCCTGATAATGGAAGAATGTGGCTCAAAACGTAGGAAACAATTGGTCATTCAGTTAGTAATAAATCATATTAAAATATTAATAATATAACACAATTTATTAATAATAAAAAAAATTCTGTCTTCATTTTGAATACATTTTATTAAATAATATTTAATTTATTAGACTCGATTAATGAAAATTTCTATTTTGTATTGAATGTATAATTGGAACAAATAGAGTGGTAGGAATGTACCAAGTGTGTTAAATCGATTGTAATGGTTGGCGGGGAATTTTTGGAGGGAATCCAGAAGCACTTGCTATACATCTCCGCGGCTTTATATATTAACATACAATTGGAATTTATATATATGTTTTGTGTCCCTATGTATATATATAAACTAGCCTTTGAGAACAATTTTTTGTAAAACCCTCAAACCATTCCATAGCCTCCTACTACTTATTTTTTAAATTATTTTCAGATAATAATTTCATTAAATTAATGAAATGTTTGTGCACTAAATCCCTTTTCACTGGCATGGGACTTCATATATTAGAATATGGAATAGAAAAACATCTCTTACCAGAAACTTTTATCAAAGGGACATCTCTAAAAACGGACAATTTTATCTTCTTCATTGGCACCATAATGTTTATTGAACATGACTTTAAAATATATTCACCATATATATATATATATATATATATATATATATTAATAAACAGACAAGGCCAGAGATTGGAAATTAGAAGAAAAGAATATGCGGCAATATCTTCATCGCACGTTCTAATTTAAACAATTCGTTAGCCTTAGATGAAAATTATTATTTTTTTTTATTTTCCTCATCAAAACGTTCATACTATAGTTTCAACTATAGTAAGTTCTGTATCCATTTATCATTATGATCTTTTATTTGCAATTATTATTAAATTTTCATTATATTTTAGATATGTTGTCACTGTTATCCGAGTATAAATTTCTTAAATTTAATTTCTCATTAAAAGCATATGTTACCTTCATTCCCTATAATTCCGCTGTAAGTAATATAGGAAGTATGTTTTGTAATCGCGATAATTTTCGATTTTTGAGATTCAATGGATTTTTACGATCCCTGGATCCATTTTGACCACTTTTTATTAGTTTTTAAGCAATAATAACTGTTTTCTTAAAAATATGTTGTAGGATTCTCTAAGAAGAAATTTGCTGTAGCTTAGATAATGTAAATGTACATATTACATGCTCTTCACGCTTATACAGGACTTTTGAGGAAGTGATTTATAGTTTATAAGTTGCACAAAGGAGTCGTATTTCGTCTACAGCAGGTATTTTAAAATATTTTTAGAGATTTTAGTAAGTATAGTATTTCAAAAACTTGATTTTTCTTGAGCCATCTAACCAGCGGAAGAACTATCTAGCCTTCCTTCTGTGGCGTCCGCTTAAGAAAAGTTCCACAATAGCAGAGACACAAACTATAAAGAGCATGAATGAACCCTTGCCTAGTTGATATTGGGCTAATAGATCCCTTTTGACTGGGCACAAAGAGTCTGGTGAGTCATAGAGCAATGAGTCAGTCGTCATGGCGACGGGGGTTGGTAGGCCTGCCAGGGGTGTACAAAATGGCGGTCTCCTCAAATCTCATACATCATCTCCGGCACGGCCCCCTATATATCGATCTCGTCGATATTTAACATAAATAATCACTGTATATAATTATTATAGTAATTAATTTACTAGTAATAAAATGTATATTTACATCAAATAAAAACTTACACTTTAGATTTGAAGTATTAAATATTTAAAAATTTACATAAAACAATTACTAAAATGATAAAATTGTGGACTACTCGACACAGTTTAAGATCATTGTACATTCTTAAATATAATTTAATAATCATCAATATTGTACACAACAGTTAGTACTCATACTTCGTCTGAGGCTGTCCTTCTGTTCGTAGATTAACCCAGTGTTAAAAATCATTTGATTCATTATTAGGAGTTTATGGGAAATCCACATTTGTAAAGCAACTTTTAACATTATTAAACAGTCTTAAATTTAAGTTTAAAACTTTGATTACTAAAATTTCTTCCGTGATAAATGAGGACTTTATAAGGGGGTAAATCATCATTTTAACAGCTTCGAGAAATAATTCTAACTTTATATTTTTTAAATATATAGGTATATTTTTCAATATTGTCTAGCCCTAAGAGACACCACCTTGACGTAGATGGGCAGACTTGCTCGTTCTGAGAGTGTCTCACCTATCTTCATGTAATTACTATTGTAAGCTTAGGGCTTTACTTCAATGATGGTTACTGTTACCCTTATACTTCTTAACAAGTATTGCGAAAAAATGTTGTGAACATTAACAACAAAACTGAATACAAGTTTTAAGATTACTAATGTCGCAAAATGGTCTGTTGCGTTGAATCAAACAACAAAACATTTTCATTATTAATTAATTAAAAAAAAAATGAGCAGATAATTTAAAAAGTTATTAAACCATCAGTTTCTGAATTACTGGAATATTACCGATACTAATTCAGGCATCATTAGATACTCGTGCAGTATTCTGAGTGATTTATTAAATGTGTTCTGATTATGATGATTCTGTTTAGGCTGTTGATGTGAGTTGTGATTCATTCGACCATCATTGGTGTGAACTGATGATACATGAATTGGGGAAAAGTCGACTTATTTTCCACAATTTAGTGGCTAAATGCTTTGATAGTTATTTAAATTTATTTTTTGTTACATAGGTATTTGAGAAAGGGTTGTTAGCTCTTCTTCCTGTCTTAGCTACGTCTTCGAATCAAGTAGCGAGGTAAGTAAAAATTTTATTGTGCGCGTACCAGATTTTTTAATAAAATGAGAGAAAAAAACAACAGTATTTACCATTAACATAAATAGTTCAAAATAGTTACTATAGCCACCGCAAAAGCACTTAAGGTGGAAGGCTTTGGTGTCAAGTTGAGATAAATCAAATGTCTCATCGATGTTTTGATTGACAATTATCGACTTCATGATAACAAATAAAAGCGTTGTCTTTTTCTTTACAACTTTTTTTTATTTTTATATCTGATAGTTACAGTAATAAGAAACACGTGAAAACTGTAACTAAGCGACATTAATATTCACCTAAGAATGTTAAGACATCAACGTAACATAATTTTTTATTATATAATTTGTCTAAATTATTACTCTTTTAATATCGATTTTAAGCTTTCGATAGCAAATAGCTATCGATGTGGATAATGGTTGAACGAGACCTAGACTGTCCTGACGAACTATGCCTCACCCTCCCCCTAGTTCTATATTCTATTAGTGTATTATCGATTAGTTTGTAGTTGGGGTGCGAGGGGGTGTTAGAGGGTGCAGTGTCTAGCCATGCCGACGAATAGGGTGCAGTCATTGTAACTGGTTCTTAAAATCAAAATATTATAGAAATAATAAAATTCATTTCTTAGCCGTACTCTATTCCGAATGGAGTCAACTCTAAGAAAGTCAGCATTTTAAAATGAGAAAGATTTTTTATGTAGGGCTCATTCAGCCTTCTTTAAGAGGGTAACCTTAATTTGGAGAACAACATGGCGGTTGAGCGTCATTTCGGCCAAATCACCTCCCTGAATAACTGCTGGCTTAGTCAGGGGATCTTCAACAATATAATATTTCCTCCTTCTTCTTCTTCGAGTGCCATATTCGATCCTAAGATCGGCAATCAACAAGTCTATTCGAATTTTGGATACTGCAGATGTGAAAAGGTGTTTTGTAGAGGAGTTGAACCATTCTCTTATTTTTCTCAGCCAGGAGTGTAATCTCCTTCCTACGCTTCTTCTTCCTAGATTTTTCCTCTTACTCAAGTTTTATTTATCCCCACGCATTATTCGTCCCAGGTGTTGCAGTTTACGTTTCTTTGTTATAATCGCTACTTCTTTTTCCTTCCTCATTCTCTTCATAACAGTCTCGTTTGTAACTCTGCCCATCCAACTCATTTTCTGAATCCTTTGGTACAACCACTACTCAAGCATATGCCGTCGTTGTATCTCTTTTATCTTAAGAGTCCAGCATTCTACTCTGTAAAAAAGTACTAAGAATACATAGCATCTTTCTTAACGAACAGCAATCTTACTTTCAAGTTTAACGTGAGTTCCCTATGTCTTCAACAAAAATTATAAATAATCGAAAAAGGACTAGTAACAGTTTAGGTAGAGCAGTTTGAAGATGTTAGACTTCAATGGCTACTTATTAATTGAGGATTCTCCGATTTTCCCCACTTCCTTCGCTTTATGGTCCATTAGATCCAACCTCCAATTCCGGTTGCTTCTTGCTCTTCCCCATACCATATGTGACTACTATCTTTATAAGAAATGTATATAATTTGATTTATTATTTTTTTATATAATACAAAGTTGAAAATTTCAGGTTTGCCTGGTAACGTCTACTATCCACCATTGCTATACTGTTAAATGTTTCTTGAAATAAATTTTCCATAAATTTCGGAAACTTTAAAAATATAATATTCCGGATACTAAATCAAACCAATGAGGTAAATAGTGTAAATGGGCTCACCAATGTTTTCGAATTATAATTATTTAGAAATAATAAACACTGAGTGGTAGTTTAAATATATTTATAAATCTTTAGTATGTACCTACCCCAAGACCCTTCACTTATTGTGTTAAAGTAAATTTTATTTATTTATTTTTTGTTTATAGTCCACTCTGCTTTGGGGATACCCCGAATCAATCAGATAAATACTTCTGGTATTCTCAGAGGAATTTTCAATTCTCTCTAAAATAAAGCTTTCTATCGAAACTATCTTCAAAATAAATTTTGCAAAATTAAAGTAGCATTAAAATGAACTCATGACCAAGTATTAAGAGTCCTGAGTTACGAATTAATTTAAATAATCCTGTTTCATCAGAAAGATATGTGTTTCCCCAGTCTTTTCTTTTTCGGTGAGTAGATTTCACGCTGATCCCAGCAATCTATGCTTACAAACTTGCCTCCAGGGACTACTATCCGAACCCAAATCTGTTAGCACTGATCACTTTATCGTAATCGTCCCCTTTGACGTATCAAGTTGGCCCAGCGCTTATTTACCTTTTAGGAATTCGTTCGTTACTAAGACCAATAACTTTTCGAATCCATCTTAACCTCCTCGACGCTATTATATCAATTATACTAACCAGTTACGTGATCCAAAATACCGACAGAGTATTCTACCCAATACCTTATTCTCGAATACCGAAGGGCGAAGATAGTCCTTCAACATTAACGGCCAAATTCCTAAATAATTATACACTTTATAGAAATACTTTTCGGTATACATTTTTTTGTAACGATATTTTTTTTCCTTTTCTTAAAAAATATATTTTAAAGAGCCTAAATCATTTCTCCAAGCCTCGATATTGAACTTCTGGCAAAACTGGTTTCTATCAGATCAACCTGGAGAAGAGATTGCTGGAATTCCAGAGACTCCTAGGGAGAGTGCTAGAACGACTTCCTAGAAGAGCTAGAGCAGGCAAACCAGGTAGAGCAGGTAGGTCCACAAAAAGTTATATACCTGGCAGGGCCCGGAAACAGCTGCTACCTCAAGGTTCTCTTCTCCTATTCCTCTCTACTAGTTCATGTTAGCTCATGTTAACGTCTTGTAACTACTAAAAACTCCTTACGATATATATATAATTAAATCTTCAGTAAATGTACATGGTAGAGACTGTACTGTTTCTAACCCAACGGTTGTTCATGGAGGCGTTTTGGACGAAATCATATTCAGTCACCAGTTTTCCAATTAAGGGTAGCCACTTCATAGAGGTTGAATGCGCCCCAAGAGGGTCCATTTATGTTTGTAAACAGATTAAATAATTTATATGCAACAGATTTGAATCCGGGACCTTCACCCCAGCACTATACACCGATCCACCCTATATATTTAAATATAAATTAAACCAAAATAATGAGTGTTTGAATTTGGAAATAGCTAGACGCAAGTTTATTTTTAAGTAAGATATAAAATGAGAAGCTCTAAATGGTCGGGGAGATTTCTCCTCTAATTTAACAGTAAATTAATTTAACAGTTAATATTGCTGGTTTTATATTTATGTTATAATTATGCTATTATTTAATTTGTAAAATGTTATTTATCTGTATCCTAATTTAGTGAGTAAATACCAATTAAGACAATTTTTATTGTTCTACCGAAAGTACTTTCTCAAGTACACAGTGCCACTCCTAGCGGGAAAAATGTGAACTAAACTAGAAATTCCGAACTATGTTCTGTTTGTGTAAATGGTTCTAAACTGATTTTCTCCTGTTTACCATTTTTTAAATAACCAACAAAGATTTCTCAATTGTAAAATCTTTTCGAGTAAATCGGACTTTAAATATACGTTTAGTGTGAAATGATAAATAACAAATGAAACCCAGGACAAACCAAATTAGTTGACCTTTGTAGTATGGTAGAGTATTTGCAATCGATTCCACAAACATTTATCAATTTTTTTCAATCAGTAAAAGATTTAATCGATTCCTAGAAACAAAATATAACCTTATTAGGTGTGGAAATGTAAACACATTGTAATTAACCAGAAAATATCAAGGTAGTACCTAGTTTAGAACTGTGGAAGTGAGTCACCTCTTCACGTTTCATATTCCAGTTTACTAGATAAATTTAGGAGTCTTTTTGTAATTAATTTCCCTCATCGAATTTCATCCAAAATGTTTCGATTTAATTTGTTTCTATCCGACATATAAACTAAAGTTCTTTGTGAATTCTCGAATACTTCTTCTCTAATGTATGATAAAACATATTTTGGTGCTAGAAATGGAAGAATAATATGGATGTATCTCTGTAGAAATATGATTATGCGAATCTCGTTGTGGTATGGAAAGGGCAGTTATGTTCTTGCACATATGATTAAGCTATCTCAGTTCAAAATAAATGTAAATCTGTTTCTTATCATATGACTGATTGTCATATGTTATTTACTATAAGTGCCAGTATGTACCAGTATTTGAATATTTTAAATATTGCCATTTACAGAAAATGACATATGACAATCAGTATCCGATACCAATAATGTATTGAAAGGAGAAGATGGATACTTGAGAACACTGATAGAAAGTACACAGAAGATAGTAAGTACGAAAAGTACAACAGAGTAACGAATATTAAGAATTTCGCTCAAGTTCTGGAAGTGCCAGAGTACTTGAGTCTTCACTTCAAAGAGTACAAAAAGCACATACCTCTGCTCTCTTGTGTATCTTGAACAACAGTTCTACAGTACAATTAATTACATATATTGTGTATAAACAATTAGAATTTTTAATATTTTTGTTTAGAAGATAAAATATTTGTCCGAGATTCGAACCCGGGTCGTCTGCATCTCCGGTGTAGTGCTCTAAGCCACTGGAGTGCTCGTATCCAAGTCAGATAAATCCGTTCTCTAAACCGATCCTATATCCCAGTGTTCTCGCAATTTTTGCGATGTATACACGGGGAAGAATGTTCATTGAACATTACTTTAATTAGGATCTTGTTGACTTACGTCAATATATTATTTATTTTTATTAATTGTTAAAATAATCACCATAAAAATAACTATTAATACAAATAAATTAGAATTTTAGTTACCAGATATACTTACGCGAATTATTTTAACAAAGTCACAGAATATTATAGCTAGGTCAGAAATCTCGCTATAGTAGAATGATTTATGATATGATAGAGAGGAAAATAGTTGACTGGAGGATATAATGTAGGATGGAAATAGTTGGGGGGTGCAGTCAAAATAAACATCAAATAAGTGAGTACTTATTTATTGATTGTCCCGACGTTTCGACCTACTGTGTAGGTCATCTTCAGGGCAAATAGAATGAGGTTCGGCTAGGTGAACCGTGTAATTCAAGCTACACGGTTACACAGTTACACGGCTCACCTAGCCGCACCTCATTCTATTTGCCCTGAAGATGACCTACAAAGTAGGTCGAAACGTCGGCACAATCAATAAATAAGTACTCACTTATTTGGTGTTTACATTGACTGCACCCCCCCAACTATTTCCTTCATACATACGATTTATGATATGATATGGTATTGCAATGAGATAACGACGCAATCATACACACACACTTTCTCTCTCTCACTTACTCACTCACTCTCTCACACAAACACACATTAAGTTATGCAACTATCTAGGACTATTTATTGTGGGACCTCAGTTCCCACGCTCCCTCTCAGTATAAAGTATATATACAGCTATGTAGATATATTATCATATCTGTCCCGGCCATATAGTTCTCTTCTATTCCTCAATGGATGTGGATATAATTTAATACCTAGTTTAATAGTGGCTTTCGAAACATACCGGATTGTTCGGTGGCTCAGTCCTCTCGTAGCTACAATAGGTAGTAAGAAATGTTATTACCTCTAACTATAATGGAAGGTTATAACAATATTTTGACTGATATATTGTAGTTCTCTTTTCTCCCAATATAAAAAAAGTTTGTTAAAAGTAAGTTTATCAAATCATTTATATGATTTAAAAAAATGGTTCTATAAATGACAAATCAGAATAAACGCCACAAAATCGAGCAATGTAAGCTTCTCTCTACGCTAAGCTTCGTGTCAAGCATTCAAAATTGACTACGACGGAGTACTTTCCAAAAACTATGAACGTTATGAACGACTATACTTGGACAAAAGACTTACATGGAAAGTACATACAATATTAAAAAGACAAGACGCTACAAACAACTATCACATCTTGTTGACAACAGACCTTCATTTGACTTACGAAACACACGACTTATCTATAACAGTATACTAAAACCTATTTGGACATATGGAGCAGAACTTTGGGGTTCATCAAAACAAGTCCACATATACTAATATACAAACAGGACAGTCCAAAATTCTCAGAAAAATTGTTAATGCACCATGGTATGTTTCGATTCATTCCATACACAACGACATGAACATTCCCACCATAAAATCATAAATTCATAACAAATACATAACATTCCACTCACACAAAATCACCCAAATCCACTCGTTCTTCCGCCTTCCCACTCCCTGTCACCTGGACTTGTTAGGAAAAGATTAATATTAAGACATTGGCCAAGAGACCTACTCAACTATTGACATTTCCATTCCAAAACTTCATGTTCCAGTAGAAAAGCAAAGAGAATAAAACTTGGGTCAAATTTGCTGGATGCTCAATTGCGCAGGTGCAAATGAAAATTAAATAATAAATAAATACTAAGTTTAATGGATTCTGCTATCTAAACATTATATAAAATATCGATATTTAGATATAGTAGGTCGCTATGTTGTTATTTTAGCCTTAGAAAGAAGAACAAAGTGAAGAGGGGCCATTTAAATAGTAATAATAAAATACGTAGCGAACCCGGTACCACAAATCACTGTTTACAACCTTCCGTCAAAGATTACCACCCAAACCCAAATCCGTAAAAAGTTCAGGCTTAACGCAATGTTCCCATCTACGCCTTGGGCCATGTAAACGGCCCTCTGATGTTTACTACTCGGGTAAGTACTTATTAACTTTTTAGGAATTCTTTCTAACACTTTACGATGTTTATAGCCCTTCAACATTAACGCCAACAAGTGATATGAAGCCACCTGAAGGTTTATAAATATCACGGGTTTGATTACTGATAGTTTATATTTTCACAGCTATGTCCAACCTGGGACCTTTCGAAACCGGAAGTTCTAATTAATTTTAATTTCGCTATGTCTAAGTATGCAAAGTGACTAATAACTTTACAGAATGAGCTCCTTACGCTATTCGGTACTAAGATATTCTCTCGAATATTTGGCCAAAAAAAAGACGAGTCCAATGTAGAATATTGTAGGTTGCACGTCACGGAGAATATACTGTGTTAATATAATTGAAACGTTCGAGATGGGATCTTAAAGTTATTGGGCATGGTAACGAACGAAATCCTAGTAGCGAACGAAAGTAATGAGCCGAATGGTACACGTCTGAGAATTAGACCGGAACGTAAGTGGGAGGATAGCGTTAATCTCAATGCTTTTAGGTTTCAACGAGGTCGGTATCTGGAAGTTTGTAAGCAATCATTGCTGGTTTCGAGATCAAATCTTAGTTTTTTTTCTTTTATTTCTATGTACCTATATTAAAAATTATGTAATAATATAAAAAAAATAATCAGTATATATTTTTTAAGACATAGACCCCCATCGGTGATTATAAATGGCCAGTTACCTTTTTCATACCAAAAATGTATTGCTATTGGATGTGATTGATTCTTTCATTGTATTCTAGCATTTATTATTTTTTTAGTTTCTAGTCCTAATCCCTACTTCCAACCTGGAAAACGGATTATTTGGCTTAAAACACGTTTAATTTGACATATACACGCCTTTTATTTTAAAACCTGAACCGGAAAGCTCAATGCTGATACCATCATACTTTGCTTACAAACTTCCATCTACAGATCACTACCCAAATCAAAATCCGTCAGATCTCTCTAAACGCAATCCTCCCATCTACGCCTCGGATGTTAACCAGTCGACTCAGAGCTTATTGACATTTCAGTAATTCGTTCGTTACTAATTCGAAAAACCTGACGAGCCCATCTCAACCTTCATGACTGACCCATCGCAACCAAATTCAATACACTAGATTAATGTTCTGCCATTTTGCGTAGTCTTCTCATCCTCTTTTGGACCGGATATTCTAAGCAATACCTTATTTTTGAATAACTTGAACTTAAAAACTTCATATTTTTAAGATTCTAGGGGAGCGTCGTAGATCGGAAGGGACTTCACAAACACGTGGCTTACCCTCCCTGGAAATTCTTGTATCCGAAACTGATTAAATATAGATCCCTTTTTTTTTTTTCTTCGCCCCCAGGAAGCAACAATATCTCGGACACAGGATTCAGGACAAGAAAAAAATGTTAAGAGAGGATTCGTCCTTGAAGGCGGGAAATGCCTTAGCGGGAACCGAACATTGTCGAGTTCTAGTTGAGGCTGCCCCCTCCAGGTAGCGCCACCGTACGCAATCTTCACCACGTGCTTTCTAGACCACGTGGCCCCTTCGCCATTAATATTTATCACTATTATTTATTCAATATTCATTAATCAAAAAAAAATTTAATAATTACTATTCAATAAAAATAAATACTTTGATAGAGACACTGAATAAGTTTTTACAGAATTAACGTGTTACTCTATGAATACTTACGATAGTCATTATTTGTACTAAACATTACCATTAATACCTATATTCCGTTAAATAAGGTTATTTTAAGTATTAATAGGATCACCGGAATTCAGTTTCTATTATAACTTAGTCCTATCCTAAAGGTTAATAAAATAAAGACGTATTGTATAAATATTGTATTTCTAAAGTGACACAAATCAAAAACCTACTTTTTCGGAAAACCAGAAAATCTATTAGTGAGCTTGGAATAGCATTAGGACACAAAGAGTGACACAAGTGCCTTCTGGCAGACAAGCTATGAAGCTAGGTTGATACAGTTTTGATGTAAGATAAAGAGATATTTACCCTCTTTTTTCAAGGAAATAACTCACCATAGAAAAAACATGGATTTGAGAAATGTGTAATATAATATATAACATTTCTTGTATGCATAGAACACATACACATATATAAATATATGGAACAGTATAAAAAAAAATTAATATTTGTGATAATTGAGTTATAAATAAACAAAGCCTTTTAACAATAATTTTGATCGTTATAAAATTTTATATTTAATCCATATGTTATTTCCTCAACTCTTTTAAGCATTGAATCATTTTTTTTTTCTTTCGAGATCACATTCAATTTACTTTTTTTTATAATCTCAAAATTAAAGTTTTTTTTTTTTTAATTTTGTTTATTGTTTGCTGTCATCTCATATTAATAAAGTATTCAATTGATCAGAAACTAATAAAATATTAAACTGCTTTTGATGAAATTTCAGTTCAGAGCAAGGCCGAAACAACAATTTTTATGGCAAGCTTAATTTTTAATTTGTTTTCATCCTCTTCCCTTCCCTCCCCCAAATCAATAATTCAACAGTTTTATTACAGCAAGGGCTTGGTGACATTTTTTGTGGGCCAGAATGATATTATATTGAAAGGTTATTAATATACTTATATTGAAATTAAGCTCTTTACGAGGTTTTTCAGATACATACTTAATTAACTTAAAAAAATATGTCGGTTTCCAAACTTAAAAACACTCATTCAAATGCAAGTTTCCCCCTTATTCTATATTTTTGATTATTAAAAAATACACAAAAGAAAAGAAATATATGTACCTCATTTTAGAACAAATATCTTTTTCTTAACTCTAAAATGAAATAAGACCAATTTTAAATTTTTGGTACAAATAAGACTTTTAAGTTTGCCAATGTCTTAAATAGTTGAGGGATCTTGAACAAGACAAGAAGGCATAGTAAATGTGGGAATTAAAGGTTAAAAAAAAGGACAAAAATACCTTGAAAAATGTAATATTTCACATTTTATTTTTTCTAACTATTCATAAAAATAATTTGTACATTTTTTTTTAATATTACAATTATATATGATTATGAAATAATAATACTCTGCAATTAGCATACATATTATTTCTTTGTAATGCTAGTAATGCCCTAACAAGTGATTGTCTTTACGACACTCCTTGTATCTATTGTATATTTTGTATACTAACCGTAGCAGCCAATTCCTTTCTCGCTATATTTCATAATTTTCATTCTGTAGGTCAGAAGTATACACAGTGATCGTAATTTTATTTAAGGAAGAAAATGGTCCGGGTAGAGGTCAAGAAAATTCTTTATATAGGGAGAACATTTCATTGGTAAGCCAACATTTCGATCCACATTACAGGTCTTCTTCAGGGCTAGTTTGATCGGTGAGGGTTGACACTATTCAATTATTCAACATGTAATCTGATTTAATGGACAAATGAAATTTAGTCTTGCTCAATAAAAAGACTGGACTACAATTGAGGCATTGACATTGAAAAGGAGGTAAGTGCCAAAATTGCTGAATTTTTTTTTCCACTGAAACGATGTTCCAAGGCCAAAAGCGTTGAAAAGGTGGTAAAAGTTCCTATCACCTCTCGTTTAGTTTCGAGCAATGTAACAAGATGCCGTTGGTGGCAACAGAATAGTTGAACAAACTGAGAAAATCGTTTGAGTGAAAAAAAAAAATTTCGGCAATTTTGGCACTTACCTCCTTTTCAATATCAACGCCTCAATTATATAAAAATGTAAAGATAACTGCTAGAGAATGATGATTTCCGATAGTATTTTGAATGAAAACAAAGGATGGCAATTGTACCACTGATTTTAAGTTCAGTAAGACAGTAAACAATATTTTTTTTTAATCAATGGTGATTTTTAAAATTTTGGAAATCTCATTTTCATATTATTGTCAAATACCAACTGCTAAAATAAAACAATACTTATTATAATTTTATGACATAATCAAGCCTCATCTTACCGCCTACATTTTCGAGCAGTCAGAACGTAGCAGTATAGATGTGATATCATACATGAAATGACTCCAGATCAGTATTGACAAAATTTGTCTTGTAATAAACCTTAATATAAGTAGTACACTGCCAGTGAAAGATTACCTTTAGGAGAAATGATTAAGTGCAAATTGAAAATTCACTCTAATACAGGCAAACTAAATACTGATAAGAACTGGGTGAGAGAAGATAAAATAAATTTTTTTTCTCATCTCAAGTTTTTTTTATAACTATAAAAACAATTTATTATATTATTATTATTTTTTTTTAGTTTGTCCCAACTTTGGGATACTCCAGATCACCCAACTTTGGGATACTCCAGATCACCCATTAGTGCACATTCTGAGCCTTTCTCTCAGCCCAGTACACTGCTTCATCCTCTCTGATCTCATCAGAAATTTATTATATATTGCAAAGAAAAAATTAATTTTCTAGAAATCTATCCCAGTAATTTTATTTAAAACTGAGTTTAAAAAAATTGAGATAATTAAAACTCAAATTATATTTATAAATCTATTTTAATCTGAACTACTTCTGCCCTAAATCGTTTTTTCTTATCCGATAATAAAATGGTGATATTGTCTTCATAAGTAACAATAAATCATTTCTGTGAATTATATTCATTGTCAAAATAGACTTTCGTGTCATTTCAAGTAATTAATTTTGTCTTATTTATTTTAAGACTGGAATTATTATTAAATCCTTTGAAAATATTGAAGTGAAAGCTAAAAATACTATCACAGTCTAGTTTATTTAGACTTATAACGATATTTAATACCGATCATCAATTTGATGAATGTCTTAAATTTAAAATATCAACCAAATGTTTTTTTGTTTTTTTTCTTTGGTTGATATAATTGCTATTCTAATACTAACTCAGATCTATGCTAACTACTAAGTCAACTTTTAAAAAAAGATAACAAACACCCATTTAGGCTAATGGAGTGCGGCTCTTTCTTCTGTGCTTTCTTTAGCCTCGGCAATATTCCTTCCTTTTAGTATCGAGTTCATGATTCTATAACATAATAAACCATAAATGTAATTAACTTATTCAACCATAAATTTAATTAACATAAAATCACTAGGATGCAAAAGGAAAAATCCCCAAAACAAAGCCTTAAATCTCCAAAATACTGGGAAAAAAACTGCCAGTCGGTATTTTGCCTATTCTGGCATCGTCAGGACACATATCACAAGAAGACAAAGTGCAGCATATCTAACACCAACAGTCCAGTCAGACTTATTAAATAAAGACGGCAATCTTTCTATCAAAGAGGTCCACAAATAACTCGCAACTTAGAAAATGAATGTCAATTGCAAACAAATGAGTTGTTTGTGGAGTGTCTTGGAGCAAGGTTGCTGTCTCTGTTTGATGAATCTGTTTGGACTGTTGATGTGAGATTTGCTGTAATTTGTCTTATTTGATGTGATTTTCTTGTGATGTGACCTGATGGTGGCGGAATAGAAGAAATCTTGACATGTTTTTTTTGTTCCAGTGGAGACTTAAGGCTTTATATTTGGGATTTTTCCTTGTGCATCTTATTTATTATTTATATCTCTTTATGAATTTTGCTCACTTTTATATACGTTTCATGTTGCTCTATTTTACATACTTCCAAAAGGACAACAGAACCAAGAATTGTTTACTCGCTTTAAAAAATCCTAAGGCCAGCTGCCTGGATGTTAACCCCTGATTTGGCTTTTAAGCATAATAGGTTGTTATGCTAACTACTTCACCACAGGTAACCCCTAGTTGAGAATAATTGTATTTTTTTTTTTAATGCATATCTTCTTTTATGAATTTATAAATATAATTTCACACAAAGCTTGCAGTTCCCCCTAACTTTTCTACCCAGGGCCTTTACTTAAATCTACTACTCTGAAAGAAATGAAAAGATATAAAATGGAATAAAGAAAAATAATAATATCAGACTATTTGTAGATGCTTTTAATAATTGCCCTCTTCATAATTATTTTTTTTTTAGATATTGCGATCCAAACAAAAATAAATATATAAAATAATTATATTATTAATATATATTATATAATATAATATTAAGCGATTAAGCTTAACCTTGACCATCGTCCGGTTAAGCCATATCAACCACCAATGCTGAGAAGAAAAGCAATTATATTAAATATAAAAAATATTACTTACATAGCGATCAATAGTACTAGAAATTGACTAACACCAGTTACCAAGAATATCGCCTCAGGAAATGAAGTATTGATGGTATGGATATATACTTGAGAGAATATGAAACCTGATGCCAATGGAACTGTAGTATCACAAACTGATAATAGGGCAAATGCTTTGCCTGCAAAAAAATAATTTTAATATTTAACATTATTTGTTAAATAGACCGTATACTTATAAAACTGAATTTATATAAAATATTATTTAATTAGGTTAGAATAAATATCTTAAAAACATATGAAAAGGCTAAATTAAAAATTACCTCTTTCAGAAGGTGGTACAAGTTTAGAAGTCATGGACCTTAGAACAGGCGCAACTACAGGTCCAAAAGTGGTAAAAACAGCTCCTGTGATAAAATTATTAGCAAAGGTTAATATATTATTTAATTTTGTGAAGGAAAGTCAAAATTATATAATTTATTCATGTTAGAGAGGAAATTCGTTGACTGTAATTGCCATCCTCCATGTATAATTTATTCATTTATTGTATTATACAACTGATCTATTCTGGTTACAAAATAATACAAATTAGTAAAATGAATACTTGTGGACTTGAGAAGAATTCATTATGATTGCACTACTTTATTAAGGGTTCTAAGTTGTTTCTTGAAGGGCTTATCGGAAACAATTGCTAAACAATTTTATAAATTACAGAGTCTCAATGGGAATAGAATTTAAAATTGACCGAGTTTATTTCATACAAAATCTAAGAACTAGTGAAATTAAATCTGTGAATATAATATTGAACATTGATGATATTTTATACAGGATTTTATGTTCTAAGGATTTGACGTGGAAAGAACATAATGGCTTAATGATTATAAAATGGAATAGGTCTCAGATTATGAGCCTATTTGGGCGATTATTTGTTGGGATGTATTGCACTTATTCTTTGAGATGTGATTGATCTTACTCTTGTTTGTGTCTTGATAATGCCTGAATAGGTGAAACGTCGACTGGTAATTGTTTGTTTTACCTCAAGATTTGAAACATAATGCTTTCCTTGTGGTTTCTTCCATTTGCATTTTATATATTTTGTTATATATTTTTTTTATTAACAAAAAATAAGGAAAGCAAAAGATTGTCCTTTCATACGTTCTATAAGTTTACAAACATTTATTTTTGATTTTTGGCTACATATTTTGTTATATATTTTTTTTATTAACACAAAATAAGGAAACCAAAAGATTGTCCTTTCATGCGTTCTACAAGTTTACAAACATTTATTTTTGATTTTTGGCTACTTTTCATATATACGAGAAGTTTGGTTTTGTATAGTAAAGATAAGTAAATATATCAGCGAAGGAAAGTTCGAAGTACTCTTATGGTTAAAGAAAATAGCAGTCATTTTATAAATTCTACCCATATAATGCTTATTATCAATTATAATTTTGGTTATATAATTACATTTATTACTTACCGATATAATACCAAGTGGGCTCTTTGAAAATGATGAATATCATCCTCGCAGCAATGTGAGATATTGACCCAATCATCATAATGAATGTATCTCGTAATTTCAAAAATCTCTGAAGCAAGGGAATACCAATCAGTAGTCCTAAAAGTAATTTAAATTTTTAAATAAAAGTTGATACAGGCTTTGAGGTCTAATAAAACACTAAATAAACCAACAGCATTCTTACATTAAAAGTAAGAATCATTCCAGATAAACAATAATCTAATTTTTAAGAAATGTATGAATTAACAGAAATGAAGAACCACATGCTATTATTTAGATTTGTAGGTTTTTATGAAAGATAGATTTCTCATGACTAACCTTGAAAAACTGTTAAATATCATTACAAAAAAGTTCCTGGTCTTTTATATTAACATATAACAGTCATATAGCTTAACCAATAGAGTATATTGTATAGTCTTTTTGATATTATAGATATTGTTTAAATATTTTAATTAAAAATGTGAACATTATTGTGGTTACTTCCTTTATCCAATATTTGATATATATATTTACACTTTTACTTCTCTTTTTTTAATCTATTTTAATTAATTTTTTTTCCAAGATGAATTAAATAATACTGAGGTAGGTAGAATCGTGTCATTTTCACAGCATTTGGCATGAAATGGAGTTTTAGTAAAAGCAATAACTCTAATTTGAGAAAAGACTTTACTATCGCATCTTGTGCAATACAGGAATGACACATTTCCGCTTCCCTTAGTACAACTAACTCATTTTGGAAAAAATTTGACCTAAGCACTTATTCACCGGGGCTAAAAATAAATACACTTGCATGTAAGAGGTAAAGCAAGTTCAAAGGGCCTGACAATGTAGTCACTAATGCCAGTTCATTGCTAAAATTGCCTTTGCTTATGCAGAGTATTCAGGAAAGGAAGAATAGATATCTGATGCGAGAGTTCTTGCAGGGATAATGCTAATAGTAATTATAATGAAATATAATTTATTTAAATTTACAAAATTACTGATCATTGATTGGTATGGCTTACCTACGATGAATAATACAGACTGAAAAGTTCTGAAATTACTAAACTGTTTCACATTCCAATGAAACTTCAACTGGCTGTACAGCTGCATCATTCTTTTTTCATCTAAAAATTGAAAAATAATTATTACAATCTGAAATAGCTACCACATTATAAATAATGACAGAAAACTGTATATCATTAATAAGTATATGTGTTTCAGTAGTAAACAAGATATTTAATAATAAAATAGTTCATGCAATCTCTGGGCTAAAGAAAGCTGAGAATTTTTTTTTAAAAAAGTACAAAATGGTAAGCGAAATGTGCACTCAGTAAATAAAATTGAAGTAAAATATCTTCAATTAAAACTAATTGATTAATTTATATATTATTAATTGCCAGCTTTAATCAATCAATTCATAGTATATTTATTACTAGTTCATTTTATTATATTTTATCATCATCATCATCAGGGGTGTAACAACCCAGTTATTGAGTCAGGGCCTCCTCAAGCTATTATATTTCATAGTACATTTGATTTGTTTTTAGAAAATAAATGAACTGAGTTTCTATTAAATCATGAAATTTATTTGAGCATATTTACTCAGTATTTCACAACTAGAACAATCAGATATCAGTGAATCTCACTTATAAAATTTCGATCAGTAGGGAAATAATGGAAAACAAACTAAAAAAGACCACCCAAGATGAGCCATCATAATTCACCATTCAAATATAGAACATAAGTTTATTTTTAAAAAACAAGTTATTGATCTTATACAGATGACTGTATAATCATGACTGATGTTTATGATGGAATAAATAATCAGGATGCAATTAGTATTCCTTAAATAAATAACTATGATATATAATATAAAATGTATTTTAAAATAAACAATAATAATATATCAAAAACAAACAAATAACAAACCTCTTTGTAATGTGAACAAAGCCAACCCCATTAGACATAAAACCAGCAAAAATCTCCTTCCATCCTTACGCTTTGCAACTAAAGTCTTGAGCGTGTTGCTAAAATGTTTCAGGGTACAAGCACTGTAATCTCCTTCTAGAGAGTCACGAGTTCTCCATGGAATAATGAGGAATGTATAAACAATTGCGATAGATAAAAATAGTGAATTCACAAGAAACATTCCCCCGTAAGAGCGATAAAGAGGTCCATTGAATAGGTATGAGCCTGCAACCAAAAATTACTAACAATAAAGTGTAAAATAATTTTTTTAAAACACAAGATAAATTTGAAGAAAGAATATACATAGAATAATAAATAAACATAAAATATTTCTACCCTTATTAACTTAAAATATTTCGATAAATTAGTCATTTAAAAATCAGAAAAATTTTCAACTCTGTAATGCATGAATCAATAAGCATAAAAAAAATGGAGGCAAAGCATAGAAAATAACTTTCATAACATTATAACTAAAAGTTTAATTGTTTCAATAGACAATTTTATCAAGTTCATAAACATTTATAAACTATAAAATATAGAGAACTAGTGAACAGAAATAATACAATTCAAACAGATAGATACCAAAGGCTACACCGAGCGGCATAGGAATGAGATAGGCCACTTCGAGAAGCGTTGTCCTCAGTGTTCGTTGTTCGCTGGTCGTCGTGTCCGACAGGTAAGTGAAGCATGCCATAAACACGGTTAAATGGGAGCCAGTAAGAGCAGAAGGAAAACTGGCAGTAAAGAGTATCATCTCAACAGGCCATGTTTCTGTTAATTTAAAAAAAAGTTTTAAATTAAATCAAATAACTATAAAAATATTGAAGATCAAAAAAAAAAAAGTTATTTATTAGGAAAAGTGAATTTATAGAAGCATTTAACAACATGAAATAAATATTTCAGGAACATTTGAGAAAATATTTAATTTATGTTCAAAAAATTCTTGAAATAACAATCAAAACATTTCTTTATCCAATAATATAAGCATAGATAATATTTCAGGTGCAGCACTCTCATCTCCATTGATAAACTATATTTTAAATACTTGATACTTGTAGATACTAGTAGTATATTAAATTAAATATATTAGTAATCAATTTTATTAAATACATTTTAGTATTTTAAGTAAAAATATCAAAAAACTATTAAAGTAGAATTATTGGGCATTCAAAAAAATATTTTGTTAAAATGTGATGTACCCTTAATAAAAATTTTCCAAAAAAAAAAAAATATATAAAGTTGGAAAATCTATATAATATAATTTATATTATAGTGTAATTGGACTCAGTATCTTCAAAATTATCTAAGTCAGTAAATATTATTTATTATCGTATAGTTTGTTATTATTGTGTGTAGTTTGGTATAAAGTTTTATTAATTTTATTTTTCTGAAAAAATTACCTTAGCCCCCTCATCAATTGATACAATTTTTGATTTAATATTCTTATAAATTACACTATAGAAAAATAGTAAACTGTGGTGTATTTGGAAACATTGCAAGATAAAGTAAGTTCTAATCTAACCAGTAATATAAATTATTACCAAAAAGCGCATTGATGTAAATCATAAAAGAGTATATGAGGCAACCCAGAAGCCCAAGCAGCATCGGCAGTTTGCGACCGACTCGATCACTCCATGATCCAAGAATAAAGGCAAGAAATACTGGGACAGCATGAGAAGCAATGTTTTCGTATTGATGAAACTTTGAAACCTCGATCTGAAATTTAATCAATAGCTTAGATAATATAAGATAAGGGCATTATAAACCACATTAAGCATAGCAAAAGATAATATACTAAACTGTTTTAATATTCTCTAATCAGTGAATTTTATTACATAAAAAAACAGAATATATAAGTATATTTATAAATATGTATATAAAAATATGTTGAGTGAACATTTTAATAAATAAAACATAGATCATTGATACCTATGTATCAAACTTTTTCAGAAATCTAAGCCATTTTAATTTAGTTAAAATTTTGTAGCTTTTAAAAAATACTTCATGTTTTCAGAAGCAGGCACACTTCTCTTATTTTTTATATCAGTTTTGTTTAAAATGTCTAATTCTAGTTACTGGAAATATGATTTTTAAGAACATTGACCATATCTTTGGTTCAGTATAGAAATGATTTTTATTTCTTCAAAAACCTACAGAACTTGAATTTAAGAAGAATCTTATATTTTTAAAGCTAAAGATTTTTTTTTTTAAGGAGATTAAAAACAAAATTAAGTTTCGAGAAAAAAAAAATTAGTATATCATTTGGTTATATCATAAACATCAAATATATGTTCACATATAGCATTTTTATGACATAGATGAAAGTTATGGACTTGCGATGAAAACTGGTGACTTGATAATAATTATTAATCATAATTATTTCTATTTTTTATCAGCTGATAATTATTTTCACTATTTAATCAGAATTAAAACGAAGTTCATTGAGTGGCCACTAGAAGCTAGAGTAGCAGCACCATAAAGTGCCTAATATCAGCATGATTCAATAATTGTTGGGTTATTTGTAATGTTATTTTATAAAATTTTATCATCTAAAAAACTGATATATAACATAAATCTAATATGTATTGGGAATTTAAGATTAATCTAGTAAATATATTAAAAAGTAGTAACAATTTTATAGTGTACCAAATGAATTACTTCCCAAGCTGAAATCATAGAAAGTACATCCAAGTATAATATTTAACCATTTAACCATGTATAAGTGTTTTATTAAGAAAAATTTATTTATTTTTTTCGTGAAACAAGTAAGTTTGCAATGCTTCATTTTTCACTTGGCTTTCGGTCATTAATTTAACTCGATAGGCCTTCGGTAGGTTAAAATAGAAACTAATATATGAACCTTTGACAAAAATTCTTAATATAAATAATATATTCAATGGTTTAATTTTATGTTTACTATATTATATTATGTAAACATGAAACGATTCATTTCATTATTCAGATTTAAACTAGGAGACTCAACATTCTTTAGATATAGACATAACCTAAAAAATTTATTATTATATATTATGCAGTAAGGATACTGAAATTGATAAGTATTAGAAGAAGTAATATTATTTATTTCTTGATTTAAAAATAAAAATTACTTAATCTTGTAAGTATCAATTATCTAAAGATACTAACCTGGACTTGGGTGCTGTAATTTTTATAAATTTGCTCATTTATATGATGACAGATGTTTTTTGGGAATCCCAAGTTGACAGAGCATGCTTTATAAACAAAAAATTGTTCTTCCACAACAGTTGTCGTCATAAAAGCTGCCATGTACAAGAACATTACTGGCTCGACACCGATCACAGGGAAGCGGTGCCTTATTTTGTACTCCTCAGATTCTCTGTCCATCTCTTCTTCTTTAACAGGCTCTACAGAAATTTTTTTTTTTTTTATTATCATAATATATCACAATGATAAAAAATTAATTAATAGTTAAATTTTAATATGATATAGTATATCATTTAAAATTATAATGATGAAGAAAAAGTATGTTGTTTGCTATAGCTTAATCTCATTAAATTTGATAGTTTTCATTTTAACACATTGACAGCCGGAAAGGAGATTTCTTGCTTTCATCAGACATCTGTTGGTGACCGGGAACGAAAAATCTCGTTTTGGTGATAAGCTCCGGTCACATAGTAAGTTGATATTATTATGTATATGATAAACATTATATTGATATATGATAAAATAACTGGTTTTACAGTAAATTTCAGCAAAACATTAGCGGGCGGCAATGTGTTAAGAAAAAGTAAGATCAACCATTACTCAATCCTCCATTTTATGTCTAGGTACACCCTTCAAGTTCAGAACACCCATTTTACGTCCATTTTGAAGGACGGTAACCAAGGATTTTTTACTTCCTTTGAAAAATCCTAAGACCACCTGCTGTCCTGGGAACCCTCTATACTGGGCATCGTAGACCGTTTTACGCTCATCACTACGCCACAGGTGAGCCAAGACTAATGGCAACGCTACATTTTCACTTATCCACTATCACCACACCCAGGGAGGGAAAGGAGTGAATATATTTCTTGTTTATGTACGACACAGCTCTTACTTACTCTTATCAGTGTTGTTACTATACATTGTTCTCCTCAGCTGATTACAGTCTGAAGATTTAGATACTCGCTGCATAAGGTTAAAGCGAGGTGAGCAATTAACTCATAAAACTCCTTATCAATCAAGATAATCAACAATTTTTTTTAGTAACACTGAAGTTAATGTTGACAATTCATTATGTGGTAACATTTTTATCAGAAGATTATACCTTGTTACCTAGATTATTAATATAAGCAAATTACTAAGTAGCTGGTAATCAAGTTTAAGCTTATCCATTTGCAATTATATTTTATGCAAATTATAAATCAATTAATGTTAATAAAATAAAATAAAACATGAGTGGATTAGAAGGAAAAATACTAATTACCCAGTACGTTTAAATGTAATACCCTATATAAGTTTCAAAAACTAGAAAGATTTGACTACTGAATTATACTAATAACATTGAACATCTGATATAAGACCTAATGAAGTGAACCGTAGAATTTTTTATTTAACTTTCAAAGCAATAATGAAAAACAAGAAATTGTGCAAAACACTTCAAAATATAAAAAAAAATTAACTTTTTAAGATAAAATATTTATGTAGTATTTATTTTTTACATATACATTATTCGTACTTTAAATTTTGCATTAAAACATCACATAGCATTACAGATCACTGTTCTATTTTCAAGATTGATAATCTTTAAAGAGAATGGTAACCAAAAATTGTTTAATTCATTAATACTCACTGCACATTGAATAATTCAATTATAAAACGAAATAATATATCTTATTAACTAAATAACTATTTGATGAAGACAAACATAATAATTTTGAACAAAGTCTAAACTACAAATACATACATTTAAAAACACACAAAATTTTCACTGTATAAACACATAATTTGTTAACACATACCTTAATGCATGATAATAAACAGAAAAATTACAAACTAGTTTTGATCATATCTAATAAGTTTCTAATAATTAAGAGAGATATTTTCCTGAATAACAAAAAGGTCACGGAGTTATAGATACCATAGTCCTATCCATTTTTAACTGTGTGACAAATAATATCAGATAACTAATGATCTAGGATTTAAAAAACAAAACAAATCAAGCAATATAAATATATACTTATGTAAAATGAATAATGTTATATGTAATTATATAATACATCCTTAACAAAAATAGATATGATAGGAAAAGAGAAAAAAACAAGCGTTGTAATTATTTGAAAATTTTAGTTCTTTAAATTGACTTCCGTCTATTATGATTAGTTCTGGTTTGTACATTAAGAATATTACAGGACTTGCGCATCTCCAAGAGCAACTGTAGCTGGTGAGAAAAATAAGCCAGAGTATTTCTCATTCTCATAACAAATGTTTTAAGTTTGTGCTTAAAGAACAAACAATTTCATGAAATAAGTTCATTAGGGCACAAACTGATTATTACTGCTTTAAGTATATTAGTAATATTAATAACAATAATTTTAAAAGATATAAAATTAAAGCAGTCATCATTTTAATAATTCTAATTCTAATTAATTACTACACATTCCACCAGATAGCACTAGTGAATGGATAAGGGGGCAGTACTTGGGAACTTAACCTTAATTTAATTTTTAATTCATGAATTATTTATTTCCACTGTATCAATAGGCATAATAAAAAAAGACTTAGTGAACCTGAAGGTTATTTGTTCTATAGTTACTATTTCGTTTAAAACTACTTCGATAATTTCCAGAGCGTGTTCCTTAATTGTCTAGTTAGGATTAACGAGAATATTACATAACGCCATAAGATTAAGTATTGCAGTCCTTCCTCGGCCCCAGTTGGTGGATAGGAATAAAGATTCTTTCCATTCTTTGTTGTTTTTTTTTACTTTTCCAGATTTTTTAAACTAAAAGATGAACCATAAAGGCTACTTCTTTTCCCCACCCTTTAATAAGTCCACACGGAATGCTTTCGATTCACGATACGATTTCAATGTCCTTGTCTATTTCTAATTCCTCTTACAGACTGTTCAATACTGTGATATTCAGGAGATGTATTTGAATACTATTTCCGGAATTCAAAAAACTGTTGAAGTAATTTTACAACTTATTTACAATTTCAACAGGATCGGCCAAGATATTGTTATTTTTTCACAGTTTCCTTTCATTGCAAGTTCAAGAGCGCTTACGCAATCTATTTATAACCTTGTAAATATTCCTTACGTTGTTTCCGGTTCTAATAGACTCTATCTCAGCTTTTTTTATCATTAACCATAATAAACAATATTTTGAATCTATTCATCAATTATTTCTTGTTCTGGTTTCGACTGTGTCGTCAAGTTCTTTGCTCGCTGGCCTTACTGATAGCTTCTTCAGGGCTTAATCTGAGACCGATTGATAATGTTTTTTAAATAAATTTATCTTCCTCCTAAACGTTTGAACAGGACAACGTCTGTCGGGTCCGCTATTACATATCTGTTTATTTTACTGTAATTTTTGTTTATTGTAGTATGCTTATTGGCTATTTCCTGCACAATAATTTGGTCTATACTCATAGTCATATCTTGAGTACTGTATACACTTTTTTATTAAACGCCGGAAACTTAAAAAAAATATAAAATAAAGAGAAAAATGATAATTTTTACAGTATCTTAATGTAAGTATTGTGGGAAACTGCATACTTTACACTGACTTAATTGGAGTTGCAAAATCGCAAAAATTGAAGTTTGACGTTGTTTTTACGTCGTATTATCTGTTAACGGTTTTGTATACTCTCAGCTTTATTAACAGCTTCTTCTTCGCTTGCCTAAGCAATCAAATCCCTGACTCGATACTTTAAGGTCATTGCATCTTTACAAATAAATTATCTTGCACTTTAAAATTAAAAAACCAATATCCATCCCATTTAATAAATTATATGTTAAATATCCAACAAAGTAAGCCCTAAACAATAAAGATAAACTATTATTAATGACGCAACGCTAATTTAGAAAACAAACAGAGAAGACAAACAACTGAAGAGCTATCAAGATTAACAAACTAGGCACGGGGTAATCGTATAAATTGTAATCTTGTAATCTGCCAGGCTGGTGTTACGCGTAAATCAGGACTGATAAACGTTTTTGAATAACAATAATTATTCCAAAAAATATTTTAAAAATGTTGGGACCAATTAAAGAAGAGTAAAAATTGACAAACAAGTGGATTAAGGGAAATGAAAAAGAAATCGAAGAGTTCGAGATCCTTCCGTATAGTATTGAAGGACGTTCCTAACTTAGGTTCTAGAACTTAAGAATACTCCGGTTTTTCAAGAAAGAGCAAAGGGAAAAACGGTCGCAATTTTGACGCAGGAGAGAAAGCAAAAACACGGAGAGATTAAAAGAGATATGGTGGGAAAGAAAAGAACAGTTCAAGGTGTCTCTATCGTATAAAAAACTATTTTATAACCCAAGTATTTTACAGATATATAAAGAAACAATGTTATACAACTACAACCCATGAAGGGTCTTTGGTTCACTGTACGATTGGGACTGTACAGTTGCTGTGACAACGGTTGTGTAGGGAAATGGTTAGTCCGGGATCACGCTCAATCTCCAGGTTTTTCGCTCCAGTTAATGTGCCTTTTTTAAGAAGCTGGTTGAGCACCAGAAGAGTCTGCAGATCCTTAAAGGTCCACACTTCGCTGTTAACAGATTAAATAATTTAGCTCTTACAGCTAGATCTGAACCCCAGGACCTCCAGCACAGCAACTTAGCACTAAGCTACACCGCTAGGGCATTGTTTATCATTATATTATTATTAGCTCTTAACTATGTAACATAAAAATAAACATCTCATTATCTGTCACTAAACAATAAACTAAATTACAGGAAGTCTTCCTACAAAATTTGAAAAGAGGAATTTATAAATATGTTATTGGCGCACGAGAGGGGAGTTGCTCTCAAAATATGTGATAAGAAGATATCGATTTTCATTTCTACTGAGTAACGGTTATATTTTTACAATAAAATAACAAGTAGCGAAAAACAAAGCAATTGAATCAAATGAAGAAAAGATTTTAATGCAATTAGCGATTATGGATACTTGAGATCACATATGATAACTCGCCTTCTCTTTATCAACCCCCACTAATTAAAAAATCAGTCAAAATATATAGTACTATCCAACAATAAAATATACAATAATTCACTAAGAACAAAGTCTTTTTTTCACCACTCTACTAGAGACTGTAATGTGTCCTAAGCCAAGATATGTGCCCAGAGGTGATTTGATTGGGAGTTGCTTAGTGTAAAGCGCTAAGTTGCTAACTTCATAACGCATTTTAAAAAACCTAATTTATTTTTAATTAATTTTAAAATAATAGTTTACAATGATTGTGTATGAATTTATTTAGTTATTTGTATATTTTCTTTTTAATAATTGTTATTTTGATGGTAATTATTTCTAAATATTTTTGTTTTGAAGAGAAAAGATTTGTCCTGGCCGGGATTCGAACCCGGGTCGTCTGCATCTCCGGTGCAGTGCACTAAACCACTGAGCTACCAGGGGTCGTATCCAAATCAGTCAAATCCGTTCCGTTCTCTTGAATACGACCCCTGGTACCCCAGTGCTTTAGAGCACTACACCGGAGATCCCTTCAAAACAAAAACAAAAAAAAGTTATTTGTAAACGTTGGAAGCTGCATATTCTCTTTTATTATCTTATTTATTCCCTGAGAAACCGCGAAAATTCTTTTTAAAAAAAAATTGTTTATTGAGCAGATTAAAAGACACCCATTATTAAACAAAAGTGAAACAGTCAAATATTTACTGACTTTACTTTTATTCACACGTGTCAAATAAAAATATTACTAACTAGCTTTTGCCCATGGCTTTGCTCGCGTGGAATTGGGCTGCCAAATAAGGTTTCGTGACAGATCATTTTAAATAAATAATTTTTTTAAACTATAAGTTACTCGTACATCCAAAATTTCGGATTACTAACTTCAAACCGTCAGTTTTTGAGTAATTCCGTACAATCTTTGAGGCCCTATTATATTAAGGGGAAACCCTTGGGGGTGGAATTGTCCAAATTCATTTCTTAGTGCTCATTTAAGCTTTACAAAGAACCTATCTGCGGATTTCATGATGCTAAGTTCAGTGGTTTCTGTAGTGCGTTGACCGCTGGTTGTGTTAGTCAATCAGATTACAGTTTCATATAAACTTCGTGTGTGTGGTGTGTTGATAAAAAGTAGCCTATGTCCTTCCCCAGGCTTGGCAAACCATTATCCATATCAAATTTCATCGTCAAAAGGATTAGTATGTAATGTTATTGAATTTATTGAAAAGAATTACTTGGTATAACGGTTTCATTTGTCCTACGACAGCTGCGAGAAATTAAAACTGAAAGGATTAGAATAATGTACATATGAAGGTAATTTATCGATGTGTTTTTAGTTTTGGCGGTCCAACTTACCTACTGCAATGTACTCCTGTAAACTATGTTAATTTATTTGTTTCGTTCAGCCAAAATATGAAGATTTTGCGAGTAAGAAACACGTGAGCGAGCTACTCAGGGGGATCCCTGTAGCGATGCTAACAATATTTAACAATTAAATTAAATAACCGCGATTACCTACTGACCATATGATGGAAGTAATATTGAGAATGTGTTATACTCAAGTACTTTTTAATGATATTTATCGTTATATTATGACTAAATTACAAAAAAAATCATTATAAATTGTAACCTATGTGTTATTCTGAAGTATAGCCTATATTACTGTAAAGTTTCATCCAAATCCGTTCAGTAGTTTTACCGTGAAAGAGTAACAAACATACTCAAAACTTTCGCATTTATAATATAAGCATCTTCGATGTAAAGCTTATTCTGAAAGAAAATAAGAAGGTGAAGAGCAAGAATCGGACGGAAGTGGAGGATGGATCCGAGGGAGTATGTTTGTTTATTCATTTAACGCCACTTTAATCCTGCTATGGCCAATCGGGCGATGCTTCAATGGGAGCCCTATATTGTTTGTTTACAGGTATAATTATGATAGTGATCCTTAACGGGTACCTGACACCTGGCAGATTTTTTTATTATGCCCATTTTATTTCCCTTCCGAAGGATGGCATAACCAAGGATTTCTTGATGAATTGAGGATTGGGGATAACGTGTGCTATGTTTAAACTCTTAAATATCTTTTGAATATTCTTTTTGATTTTGGAATGCCAGTGTAATCATTTAAGATGTCTTAATTGGATTATTTTCCAGAGGTCCTTCATGTGTTTTCCAATTTACTCAGTATTTAAACCTTCAATATATTATTCATAAATAAATAGTGCATCTGGGGTAAGTAAGCACCAAAGGAATTATAATGAATATAGTTTATTAATCCAATTTGAAATAAGATTAATGATTTAATATATATTTTGAGAAGCACACTTAATGATTCAGATGTAAAAGAGGATTGCCATAAAATACATAACAGGACTTAATTTACGAATTATCTGTGAAACAGGGGTACATCTAGAGTTCTCTTGATGAGGTGTGTCTTCTCCGAGTCTCGCTGCCTTCGGAAACTCCTCCGCCCGCATCGTTCGCCGGCCTCCGTCTCCCGCGTCTTCCTCATCGGGAACTGTTCTCAGAGAGTCTTCTTCAAAAAGGAGTCCTCGACCCCCCTCTTTTTGTTATTTCTTTGCCCACCTTACCATGTTGGCCCATTCTACCTGAACGACCTGTTTCTTTCAAAACGTTCGTTTGCTCATTGTACAAAAACGTATTTAGTTTTATAATTCCGCCCGGTACGATACATAGCACTTGAATCTAGACTAATTTGTCTAGTATGTTGAACCCGAATGGAGCTTGGTTGGAAGGGCATTGGTGGATCGGCCCCAAAGGGATTGTGTTTCCTCTATCCCTATCATCGACCACAAACCAATATAGACATAAATTTCCTATTTCCCTTTATCTTTAAAATCTTCTTCTAATGTCTTAGCAACTTCGAAGAATCATTTATTATCAAGATGGGTCATTACTCTGCAGTACTTAGGATATTCCTTAATTATATTTTTACAATTAATATCAGCTGTATCTTGAGAAAAAGTGGACATTGTAAATCTCTCATTGTCTGCCACTTTTATACGTACAGACAAGCAAAGATGCCAAGTTGCGAGGACAGCCTGGAGGTGACCTAGGAAATCCTATGTTCTTTATTCATGTACGTATAATTAGATAAGGGAACTTTAAGGAGCAAGCTCCTTAAATTGGCACTGCCTTTTTACACCACCTCCGAAGGACGGCATAACTAAGGTTTTTTACTTTCTTTAAACATTTTCAGGTAACGAGCCGGGCTGCGAACCCGTGATAAAGATCGCTGTGACATTGGCGGCAAACCTTAAAGAATACGTAGGATGGAAATAGTTAAAGTAACGGCCAGTTACCTTCTACAACGAGTAGCCACTCCTATTGACCCTGAAGATGACATACACAGTAGGTCGAAACGTCGGCACACATAAAATATAATATGTTTATACTTATTTGTTGTGTAATTGTTGACTGCACCCCCAACTATTTCCATCCTACATTAGTACCTACCAGTCAACGAATTTGTTTCCTACTTAAAGAATACGGTTCAGCAGACTTAAAGAAAACCTGTAGACGTATTTTTTCGCCTGCTAAAATTGTTATTTCATTATGTCTATTTAAGTAATTTAAAATATTTTGTATGAATTTAATATGAAATTTACTCTTCTAAAAGATTGGTTATCATGAATTTTCCTCTAAAATGTACCAACAAATACATCGATTTGTTTTCTGCCTATTGACATTTTTTAGATACTCGAAGGTAAGTAGATTTTCCGAATCATAAAAAATATATGTGATTACCCTAAATACAAATCTGTAGTCTGTCCTCTTATATTTAAAAATATACATATATAAATCTCTCAAGTTGGCCTGGCATGAGTAAAATGAAACATATAATTAACATTCTCGAAAGGTATTTAAATTAATTTCTTCCCAGAATCCATTTGACCTTAAAGTTTTTTTTTAAATAAACGATCTTTACAAATGTAAAAAGTAATTAGGTGAAATACTACAAGTAAAAAAAATACAACAAAAAACTAAAAACCGGTTTGAAATTAGGGTCAGCCTACTGTACCCAGTTATAATACGATGAATGGGAAAAGGACACAATACTTTGGGAAGGTAAGGTTTTCGTAAAATTACAACTTTAGAATAATCTGTCATCAAATAAATTAATTAAATCGAAGACACTCACTTAGTCGAGCTAGTTTTGAATTATTATAGGTTGGTGGATTCATAAAACTCATGATTTGGTATCTGTTCCACAGGTTGTCGATTCGAATTGAGATACAACACATTTTAACAGTTTATTCGTTTAATTTTTAATATTTTAATACAAGTAATCGTTAGCTTTAAAATGGAAAATAGAATATTATTATGGCTAATGCGTAGATTTCGGTATTAATTTCATCAAGAAATAAAAGTATTGACTAACATTTCGAAGTTAAGATGATATCTACAACCCCGGTGAATAAGTGGTTAAGTCGGAGTTAACTTCTTTCAGATAACCGGAATCCTATCATTCTCGTAGATTTTTTACTTTAAATGGAGTTGTAATAAAAGCATCAACTCCTCAAGCCATTGCCTTACTTAGCCCCTTATTAACTACGAAAATAACTCGATTCCGCTTACTTCAGCACAAGAAACTCATTTTTGAGAAAATTAGACTTAACCACTTATTCACCGAGGCTGTAGATATGTGTTCATTGAAACTTACATTTCTAGATGAAATGATTACCAAAGTATACAGTTCCCACTAATATTCATAATTAACAGTTATCTAGGGCTTAAACAAGTTCAGGTTGGAACCAAACGGTTACTAGACGAAAAAATACCCGTTCCTCACTGGGAACAGGGTGGGAGAAACGGAACTACAAACATTTATAGTAACAGCTAAACTTGACTAAGAAGCTATCTACTTATTTCGGAGTTAGGTTGGACATACTGATTTATCTTATACGATCACTTATAAATAAATCAATACACATTATGCTCTGTGAAATAAAAGAATCGCATTTAACGATAAAAAAGGATTAAGTGATCCTTTTAGATTTTAAATAACTTTAAAGAAGGCTTCATGCGCAGAAATGGGTAAGAAATAAAATACATATCGAGGAACGATTGGTAACGATACTTAACGAAAAATATATGAATAAAATAACAGAAAGAACATGAGTGAAATTATTGTTTAGATATTTTAATAAACCTTTGAAACCTTTCTATAAATATTACAAGTTTATAAGGAGGGGGGGCTCCAGGTAAAAATCCTGGATCCGCCCTTGGACAAAAGAAGGCGTATTTTCTAGTAATATGGAAAACGTCATTACTATAAGTTACATAATTTATTAACACATTCTTTCAGAAAAGTTACTGATTATTGAAGAAAAGTAACTGATAGTAATGAACGGAATCAGGGAGGGGTTGTTAAACAGATAAGGAAGGACGTAATATTACAAAACCATCTGATAATAAATATAACGTATTGATAAAAAAAATTCAATATCATACTAATGTTGATTATTTGATAATGGTTTTAAAAATCGCGTAGATTACATCATATGATACTTTGAAGGCTGAATGTTGGCGAATTAAATCAAAGAATTCTCAGCCAGTGGTCATTATGCAACTGGATTCGTCTCGCATTTTAACTAATAGCTTAAATCAAAATGATCTCAACAATATATACAACTATCAACATCGTACCAAATTTTCCAACTAATTAAAAAAATTTAATTTATAATTTCATAAGATATTTCATCGTTGTCCTTATAGGCAGTAGAGATATTGCCAACTATTTTTTTTAAAAAGTATACAACTAAAAACAGTTTGTGACCGATAATAAGTGATATGTATAATAATTAAAGAATATTTAAGTACTATTCACATGCTAAACAAACAAAAATATGAAGAATTGAGAAGGGGGGAGATCTCAAATATTATTTTTTGTGTATATCGTTGTCGATCGACTGATTGTAAACAATAAAATGCTAATGGTAAATATCTTAACAATCAATTTTTTCTCCATTATAAAGTATGGAAACACAGAGATTAAAATTGCATGGGGCGAGTTAATTAGTAACATTAAAAATTTACAAACACTTCTTTACAACATACAAAAAAAAAACAACCAGAAAGCCCAATAAAAACTAAAATAGTAAATGAGCACGTGGTTGAAATTACCGTTACAAATATTTCAACAACAAACTATCTGAAAAAAAAAATGTTTAAAATAGTGATAAAAAACAAGTAATATTCATAACTCCAAATAGAGATTGCTTTTAAAACTTAAACATATTCATTAAATTAAAACTAAATTATATAACAAATAAAGCATTTATTGTAATTTTAAGTAAAAAGATTCAATCATTTTCAAAAAAGGTTACCTGAGTTAGGTGTGGAAAATCAAACAAATGCAAGCGCAAAAAAGCCTAATTGTTAACTTAAAACTCGCTTGGAACTGTATAAAAATCTATCACCTGTAACTGATCCAGTTATTAGTCCTTTAACTAGTATTAGTGTTTGAGTAACACAGTAATTACTTTACAATTCTTGTTACTTTACAACCGGCATGTTACTATCACTACTCCAAAGCGCGCGATAGTAAATACTGAAAGGAACCACCAATAGCCTTAGAGCGTTATATCAAGTGGTTATAGTTGGGGCGACTGGCCAATAGGTAGCGGTACTGTCTTTAGGGTTATCTAAAGCTAAAGTAACCGGTTATTTACTCAACTACGGCTAAAATAGCCTAATATTTTCTGAAATCCAATAAATTCAGGTATAATGACATGTTGAAATTCTACGATAAAGATTATCAACTATGTACATATTTAAGGAAAAATGAAAAAGAGTTCTTCTTTTAATTTAGGATAAAAAAAGAGTGAAAAATCGTGATTTCTCCTTAAATAAAAATATCCAGGTTAGCCGATTAAAAAATGAAATGGACAAAATATATCAAATGTTCACTTTGGAGATAAAAAATAATAATTAGTCAACAAAAGAAAAAAAAATTATATTATCTATTGGTCAGCATAACAACCCACTAAGCACAAGATCGCGGGTTCGTCACCCGTCAGGTGGCCTTAGAACTTTTTAAAGGGAGTAAAAAATTCTTAGCAATGCCGTCTTCCGGAAGGGACCTTAAACGGGGGTTCAGAGCCTTTACGTCAGGTACTCGATAAAGACTGCTTCCTAATTAAACTTGGATTGGCAAAATTTAGAGCTCCCACTGGATGCTACAGTGGATCGATTTGCCAAAGCAGCATAAAGTGACGTTAAAATAATAAAAAAATACTAATATACAAATTAAATAATAAAATGTTAACCAATCAAAATTTGAAATCATACAAGAATGTGCTGTATAAAAAGTTTAAAGTAAAAATTGCTTTAATAGGAAAACGACGAAATTAAAAAAATGCAAGAATTTTGTGTAGTACATATTTTTTATGTTATAATATTTACTAAAAGATCTGTAATTACCTCTAAATCACTCTAAATATATATATATATATATATATATATATATATATATATATATATATATATATATATATATATATATATATATATATAAAATTACACAGCAAGGTGATATAGTCCAACTTTAATGCATAGTGGTTAGCCGTCGATCATTCCAAATAGATCATGGAATACAGAAGTGAGATATTAGAAGTACTTGTCCCTGAAAGTGATCACTCTATTCTACTTTTCCATTTATTAGTGAAACGTGGTAATTTATTCTCACGTGAATACTTAAAAATTAAGGACCCAATGAAATAATTGAATTATAATGACCTCTTAAAACAATATAAAAAATACTCGATATTTAACGTTTTAAACAAATCACCTGTCTTAAATAGAAAATGCTAGATGTCTGCACATCTTTGGGAGAGAAGCACATTATTTTTAGTAGTCTTTGGGCGCCAAATACCTTAAGTCGGCAATGACTAGTTCATTTTCTGAAATCCTTAACTTCATTGAATTCATTATGCCCATGATATATGAAAAAAAAAAAGAACCTTATATAAATACAAGAATTACTTTTCTTTATTATCATTCCCCAATTGAAATTCACTTTAAAGTAATAAAACTTATTTCATATCACAGTCAAAACATCTAATATATTATAGTTTTTCGTTAACAATAAAAATGGTTGAATGCAACAAGTGACAATAAGAATTAATTCAAAGACATATTTCAGCCCAGCTAACTTCAATAAAATATAGCACTTATTTTAAACGAAGTATTCACTAATAACCGGTTATCCAAATAACAGGTTATTTAAGCCCATCGGTAGTTCCAGCCTATGTGTTTGTAACTTGTCGTTGACCTGCATTGATAAGAGTGCAGTCTGAGGAATCTATGATCTATGATTTTAGTTTGTTTTAAGCAAGTAGTTGAAGTTTCTATATTTAAGGTTACATAATCTGTTAACTTTGCTGATGTAATATGGTTTTGTTATTTCTCCATCCTTTAGTGAAATCTAAATTACTTTTTTGTGTAAATTTTTAAATATGATTTATTATTAAAAAGGTAATACAATTAATTAACCATGTTTTGTTCTAGCTTTAATTTGCTCCATGTCTTATCGGGTTTCATCAAACTTTGTCATTGGTTTTTGAAGTCCATTCAATCTGTAGGTTTATTAGTAACAAGTCCCAAGTCAAACCACTGGGTATGTATTTTCACCAAAAACTCAATAATGTATTAAATGTAAATGATATCAAACAATTTTGAAATATGTACATTGTATCTCAATGTAAATATAAAGCTTATCAGAGATCCTTTCTGTACTTATATTTAATAATGCTCCACAGTATGTACTGAAGTAATTTCTTTTTTTTAAGATTGGTTAGTTATAAGTTTTAATTTAGCTTACCATTGAAGTTATTCAGTCCATGCTTGCTCAGGGTAGGTTACACATCTGCTGATAGAGTAGAAAATAAATGTATGTTGTAATTAATATCCATAATTGCCTTTCTTATGAATTAATAACTTTATATTCATGCAATAATATATTCCTTAATTAATTATTACATATATCAATGCATATTCAAATAAAGATAACTTTTTAATAAGTTAAAAAAAAAAGTATGTCAACCAATTTAAAATATTTGTTTTTATATTTTTATTTGTTTCCATTGCCTTTTAATCTTGTGGAACGCAAATACAGTTTGTATTTCAAGTTACAGAAAACTTAGTAAACATCAAGAGCACCTAAGAAGATTCTATAACCTTGGGAAGATCTTTTTATTAAAAAATCAGGAATTTAAAGTGTTGTAGTTTTTAAGTTATTACAAATTTCAATGTAATTAAGTTCTAAAGAAATACTACAGTCCAGCCGAAATTGTGGTGTGGGATTAGGTTTTTCTGGGAAAGTAGTGGTTTTTAAGATGAAATTAGTTGCATTCCCTTTGTTTCAAGTTAATAAAATGATACAGAAAAAAGGAATGGAAAGGTGATTAGTGACATTAAACAATAAAATAAAAATATCTCTAAGTTAGCGATACCAATTCTTTATTCAAATATAAATTGAAACTGTTTCTACAAATAAAAATCAGATAAGCATTAACAAATTCTGATGTACAAAATTCTAATGCTTACTTATTTAAATAATTTAAAAAGAAACATTAATTTTTTCATTAACAAAATACAACATTTAACATTCTTTAAATACAAATATCCTTATTAAAATTAAACTTTACAAATGCTAGAAAGGACTCTACATTTCGGGTGATTTTTAAAACGTCAGTCCGTGATGTATAATCTTCCTCATATTTTAATTTTAGACTATTTTGAGTGGTTTATTATTATATTTATTATTTATTTGTTATTGTAGTACAGTTTTTAAACTATTTTATTCTCTCAATTATTTAAAAATTTTAATTAACTAGAAATATTTAAAAAATAAAAAGTGGAGTGAATTTCATATTTCAGTAAACCATATAAACATAAGAACCACATAAATATATATTGTATTCAATTATGCTATATTTTTAGGCAAAAAATCATGATCGAGTTAATAATACTGCATGACTCCTCCCACTCAATATTATAGGTATATTGTTTTTTTTACAATAATATTATGTATAGATTAAGGCCTTATGGAAACTACACTTATTCTAATGTGGGTTATAAATAGTCTGGGGGTGCAGTAAAAAAAACACTAAATAAGACAAACTTATTGATTATAAGTGCCGCCATTTCGACCTACGTTGTAGGCCATCTTCAGGGCTGACAGAAGGCTGGAGCTACTATGACAGACACTTTAAATAATAACAAAGTAATTACTTTAAATATAACATATATATATATATTTAAAGTAATTACTCTGTATTTAGGGACCCATACTATTTTTATATATAAAAAATATTATGAATACAGCCATCCACACAGTTGTGGTTTGTCACTAAAAATATTTTAAGGGTAATTATTCCACTGGTTGTTCTAAGCTGAATCACAAAAAAATGAAAGCACTAGAGAAGAAAAACTTGTATAAACCTGTTTGGAGATAGTCTGTACAAAATTAAAACTCCTTTACATTTTAAGAAGTACCAGACATCTACTGTGTTGAAAATATGAACTAAGTAATCCAGTTTGTATACATCATCCAATGGTTCACTGAAGGTGAACTGTAATATCAATATCCAATGTGCGGTGTTTCCTTAAGTGCAGAGCACGTGATAACGACTTAATGTTCGAAGTTACGAAAATGGAGATGGAAACCGCAAGTATTTAAGTCTTAAGAGGTTTAATGAACGAAGACAACACTCCGCGGTTCAAATAAGTTCGTGGTAGGTTGTAAGGTAGAGCTAGAATCAAAAAGGCGAAAAAAGCCTTACCAACGGCAAGTGTACCAATTATTGGAATTAGGAGGTACATAGTTTCAAAGCTCCAGCTCTGGACTGAGTAAAATTAAGTTAGGTATATTAAATATTAATAATTGTTAAAAGGTTCTGATCTGTAACCAGGATGCGCTGAGGAAACAATTCATAGGCACAATTCGAAAAAGGAGGCCGGACATGACTCAGGGCTTTTGTCACTTCTAGCCGACCTTAATCAAAGATTTAATTCAAGAACGTTGCTGCTAATTTTACCCATCCGTTGCAGCATCTCCCGGATTCAAGGGTCAAAATGTTTACGCTAGCTCGAATAAGCATTGAAATACCCAATCATTTTCCCTCAAAAGTCAGAGTTGAGAACTGTTACTCTCAGCGAGCAGGGTTGTGGTCCACCGGAAGGAAGATGAGCTGATGAGAAGCCAGATGGATTCGGAAAGTAGGAATTTTCTGTTATACTGTAGTCAGACTTGATTTGGGGCGAAGCCAGATGATAGTTCAGTCGTTAATAGAGCCCTCTATCGCTCTATCACTTCAGCACTTCTCTCGCCAGTTAAATATTTTCTTTATTATTGGCCGTTTCGACCACAAAACTGATGGGAACTCTTATATTTAATTTGTAGTTATTATTAGTGCATATAGAATTATGGTTAGAGAGGATGGAACTTGTTTTAGGTGGTATATGATTTTAGTTCTTATGTAATTAGTCAGGATTATTATTAATTATCGTGATGAAGGCGAATCTTATGTTAAATTAGAGTTTTTATTTTAGTTGTTATTTTGTTGACTGGGAATTTTGGTTTAAATTTGTGATTATTATTTTATTAATGCCTTTAGGATTATTCTTATTAATACAAGTTGAGTGTAGTTTTAATTTTAATATAGTTGAGATTAATTTTTATACAGGGATGTTTTGGGCTCATTTCTTTACCAAGTTTACCGATATGTCCTCGACTATACCCTGTTCTCCCCTGTACTAGCCCTTTTTAGGTGTCCATAGGGTCCAAGAGAAGTGCCGCAGGTAACAAGTAAGTTCATAAATTGATCGTAAGTCAATCAAGCCGTCGATAAACTCATCGATGTAAACAATCAGCGCCGGCTCTAGCCCATGTCGCACGCGTGTGCAATTGTGATCTAGGCGCCCTATAGTTGGTTTCGCCTTTCTGGAAGTTTCTCAAAAGGGCGCCCCTTGAGACCTGGCGCCGTGTGCCCCGCACACCCTGCACATAATGTAAAGCCAGACCTGTAAACAATCTCGCTGTCTTGAGATTTAACTGATAAAATATCTGAAGATTCATTGATTCCAGCAACAGCTGATGGTGACGAATAGATGCAATCTTATTAGTGTGTTCTTTTTTAAAACCATCACCTACTCTAAATGCGTAACCAAATTATTGGAACTATTGCTTATCAACAGTAATGAGAGATTTTTGACAACTAATATTAAGTTTTCAACTTTTGTTTCTGTCACTTTGTGAGAGTTAAAACTTTCCGTGGTGTCAGTTCACTATTATTTTTATTTTCGAGAATATTAAAAAGGAAACGAAATTTAGAAAAGTTAAAACTTGTTGACTAAACTCCAAGCTGATCGCTAAGTATGCGGAGGACATTTTCTAAGTGGGTACGATGCTCTTCCTCGGTGATGGATGATATAAGTATATCTTCCATGTAAACGAAGACATAAGGCAGTGCTAGGATACTGTCCATAAGGCGCTGGAATGTCTGAGCTGCGTTACGAAGTCCGACGATGGTGAATCACTCTATCTATTGGTGAAAACCGCATGAAAATCCGTCGAGTAGTTATTAAGTTTACCGCGAACAATCGCGACCGAGGACTTTGTTTTATAATATGTATAGATAGATAATGAAAATAAACATGTGGTAGTAGCTGGCTGCTACACTGCCATCATATTATCCATAAAAAGTTGATTATCCAAAGCATTAAAATAACCTTTCACCAGTTTTCTCAACAGCCTCTTTGTATTAACCACTCGTTCGTGATCTATATTTTCTGTCAAAAGCACCGCCTTACATGTGTTGTTGACTGATTTTAAGTGGAGCACATTATGGCAGAAGAAGAAGGAGTTGCTGATATTAAACCTGAGTAATTAATTTTAATTCTGTTTTAATCGCCAAGATTGACATATTGATGGAGTGAATAATCAAGATACACTCACTGTAATATTTTTTGTTACATGTTTTGGGGTAAACTTGTGAAGTTTCAGTAAACTTAATAAGGCTAAGAGCTAAATAACGGAAGGAATTAAAAATAATTTGTGAATAATAATGATTATTATATAATAATAATTGTTGGTTGACAGTTTAAATACTATGGAGGAGAAAATGGTCTTGGTAATGTAGCAGTTGCATTTGTGGGAAGTTTAGTATATCAGTTCCGCAGGTTGTTGCTTCCATTTAAGCCATGACAAGTTTTAAATTTTCATTTATTTCATTTTTAATATTCTCAAAATGATAAAGTTTATAATACAAATAATCTTGAGCTATACAGCATGTAACAAAAGGTTTAATGGGAATGTGGGAAATGTATATATTATGGTAATAGTTTCATCGAGAAATAAACATTTAGAAGTATAGTGATATGTGTTGAGATGCTTATTTTTTGATGAAATGATTACTGAGATATGGACATTTATAATTACACTCTCTTTGTTTCCATACTAAAACTCATGATTATTTGTATTTTTGGAAAATATTAAAAAGGAAATGAATAAAAAGTTAAAGCTCGTGATTCAACTCATAATAATGATAACCTGCCGAACATATACCAAGTGTTTTTTTCTTCACACTCCCATACTTGTAACCACTATTCCCGGATGAAAAGACCTGCAATCTTCACTATTGAAGAATTCTGTTTTATCAACACTCTAACCATTTTCTCCTCCATACCAAGTATAGTTATGCGAAAAAAGTTCAATAATCTTAGAGTAACTTCATTAGTTTATCGTCTATTAATTACATGAGTATATTCTTACTTTACTTGAATGTTCTCCACCTTTTTATTTCTCTTACTTCATTAGTAAATATTGTTATTTATCTCTTATCCGTTTTAAATGTTACTGAAGATATATCTTCTTATGTACAAAGAAATATGTTGTGACTTTATTTTAACATCAGTCCTGGTGATGACTCAAGTTTGGGTCCAATGTAAGCTCTATAATTAAAAAATATTACAACTTGATTATTTATTCTATCATACAGATCACAGTCTATCGACAAACATCTAGTGTAATTGTTTTGATCGTTAATTCGATTATGCTCATTTCTAACTGTTCTCTCTTTTAGGTTTATTATCAAAGACCATGAGCGGTCTCTATGTCATACTTGCATAACTGATAGTGATAAAAGAAAACTTGTAGAAGTGGATGAGGAAAATGGTGGTGAAAAACAAGAATGGTCTCATAAGAAAAAAAAGCTAACAGGTTAGTTTCATAATTACAAGAAATTTCATTATAATTAAGATGATACATTTTAGCCTTGTAAAGTAATAATTTTTCTTTATTTGGGAAATTTGTTATTTCATACCTGGAATCATAAAAAAATGTAATGTTTCGGGGTCAGCACTTTCATCTTCAACTGTAAAATGTTGAAAGTAACCGACAATAAATGTGTTTATTAAATCTGCTCCTTAAACTACAACTCTTAATGTTCTATTACTATTAAGGTAATATTGAGATCCTTTGTTTTTAATTGAATGAATCTTAAGCAAGATTTATTTTCAAGGTACTACTTTTAACGCAGAGAGTACTATAGGAACCTTTTATGACCAAACATTTTAATTTTTTATATATTTGAAGAAATACTTTGGCACTTATCAAATTCAATGAATTTGATGATGCATTTATCTGGAGTATTCAGAAATAGAAACAGAACCATTAGAGAGAGAGCCATTTTAAATCTATATGAACTGTTTCACTCAAAAATGTTTCTCTGGTCCTTTTGAGACCTCCATGATATCCTGTTTTATAATAAAGTACCAATACAAGGGGAAGTTTTTAAATGTTTCCTATTACACATCTATTCTATTTCATTGGCTCTACAACTCTATGTCGAGTCTTGACCTCCTGATTATATACATATCACCATTATGTTATAATAATTCTATTACACCTTGTTATGGTTCAACATTTCAAAATGGAAGTCATAAATGTGAAAAATTCTGTTCCGTTTTGTTTATCCCTTGAACGATCATAACAAGCCAAAGTGTTCTGAAATAATTATTTTAAATTATACCATATTAAAGCAGTGATGAGTTAAATGGCCTCTTCCCTCCCATCCGTAGACAACATTTCCTCAATACTTTTCTATACCAATCCATTAACTCGCAATACAATTCATATATTTACAGTCTCCTCCAATTCAAATCCTCTGTCCAGAACCACAAAACAAGATCCCACCATTCCGATCTGTACACTTGTTCCCACAGAACCAAAGGATTCGAGCGTTCCTTCCTCACACGCTCTACCACTATGTGGAACCCTCACATCCCTCCTTTCATCCGCCATGCTTCTTCACTGGCTTAATTTAAATCCTTGCTTTTCCAACATCTCTTGACATCACAAAAAGATGCTCTCCAAGCAGGTCAATCTTCTGCTTAAATAAATTAGTATTGAATAATCGATTTCTTTGCCTACATGTTTTGTTTATTTTTCCCAACGAAGGTATAGACTCTGTAAATACTTTATTGCATGCTACCCCTTTCATTTATTTTATATAGTAATTTTGTTATTAACTATTTTATTAATTTTGTTTATAATTATTTTGTTGGTATTAATATATATATATTTTCGACAATTAGTTAAAATCCTGTCAAGTTTCGAACTTTTTAGTTATTTCTTTTCTATTTTTATTTTTATTATATTTTTGTCACTTTTAGTCACCTCCTTGCAGAACCGTTGTCCATGAAACAGTACAGTCTCTACCATGCACTGAACCCCAGACTTGTTCACGTGTGGATACAGGATTTTTTGTCACTTTTAATTACTTCATGATTCGTATTAATATGTAGCCTTTTGGCCAGATGTATATTACAATGTCTATTTTTTTATTCATGATTTTTATTCTAAAGGGACTTGGTCCCAGAATAAAGTTTGTTTTCTATTCTATTCTAATAATTCCAATGGTGACAGATATTCCAGTTCAATTCAAAGTTGTTTGTTAGTAATTCTGTGGTGCCTGAACTGATAAGGTAGCAGGACTGAAATTTCGTCATAATTTTGTTTAACTTAATTTTTTAGAAAAAAGTGTGCTTTTTCATAAAATCGATGCTTTGTTATCCATCCTTCCTTTATTTGCTGATATCTATATTTTATCTAGGCATTGCAGAAAATTATATTTACAAATTCTAAATATTGAATTCTATATCAGGAGCCTAAAATACGTGGAAGTACTAAGCTTTATCTTAATAGTTTTTGCATTGCAAGGCTCAAAGTTTTTGTATTTTACAGGTCAGAACAAATCACGTAATGTTTATCGTGCTTCTAAAGCTAACTTCTGCCATGCTATTGCCGCTTCAGTCGATGAAACTCAAGAAAAGTGTGACAACGCTGAATGTAAGTTCTCTCACGACAGGAAGGCATATTTAGAAAATAAGCCTCCAGATGTTGGAGAAACATGTTATGTCTACTCAGTTCAAGGATTGTGTTCAAGAGGTGTAACTTGTAGGTATGTAGTTATTTTATGTCTATTTATTTTCTTATTCCCAGGTTACTCTAAATTAAATCCCACACAGAGGTTAAACTGTCCCGTACGACTTGTATAAATTTATTTATACTATTTACTAAACCATCCAATTCATCTCGTATCCAATCCTTGCAATCCAAAATCCTTCGTAAAATCCTCAATGCTCCTTATTATGTCACAAACAAACTCATCCATCATGATCTTAATATCCCATATGTTACTGATTTGGCCCAAACTAGATACCTATCCTTCCATAACAAGCTCCATACGCACTTGAATCCGCTAGTCTCTCAGCTTGCTTCCCATACTATTCCTGATAACCCTCCGAGGCGCCTGAAAAGAAGATGGCCTCGAGATCATCTACTATAGAACTTTATTGGAGTGCTATCGATGGGTAGTTTCTCCACAAGTGTTTTCATGTCATATTCTACATTTTTGCACATTTACTTGATATAATACCATTATAGTTGTAAATATCATTGAATTAAATAAAAAAAAAAAAAAAAATTTATACTATTTAAGTCGCACAATTGTATTTATATAATAAAAAATAAACTTGCTAAAAGTTGCATAAATGAAAATAACAATTATATTTGGTCATTTAATAGTTTTTATGGGGGTGACTCTCGGGTGATGCGTTCCAAATATTCTACAAACGCTCAGCGCTTATCATTTCGCTCATGGCCTATTAAAAATTCAAGGCATGACTAATAAATTATTATTGTATAATAACAAGACGTTATTTTCAAGCATCATTCATCTATTACAATTAGTAAAATTTGTAATGTAATAACATTTAAAAAAATCTAGATTTCTTTCGCTGCTATTAAGGGTATAGGGGAATTATAAACAATATTCCAATAATAACTACCAAAAAATGTATTTAAAATATCCTATGTAAATGTACACAGTATAATAACAAAGTTATATTGCTACTTTGTCTCGCGATATGTAATATGAAGTAATACATAATATTTTAAACATTACACGAAAAAATTGAAAAACACATATGCACCCAGAGTACCCATTGGTAACTTTCAACAGGTGCATAGATCCGCTCATAGTTCCCACCGATTGCTTTCGCCGGATGTATATCTGCTTCCATAGCGCTTTAAGGGTTAATCAGATTTAATCAAGACTTAAGGCGATATCAGTTCGTTAAAGTTAAATAATTTTGACAAATTAAAGCAAATGATGCGGAGTTCACCATATTTTGTTAGCACTAGTAATTATGAAGAATCTAATATTTTGGGTATCTTCATAAAACAGATCATTGGAAATCTTTTGAATCCATCACAAGACCAGAAAAATAAAATCTTGGCTTCTTTAATATTGCAGTTGAAAAAAAAAACAACCCCGTACCACTACAACCCGTGAACGGGTCTGGGGTTCAGTACATGGTAGAGACAGTACTTTTTCATGGTCAACGGTTCTGCAGGGAGGTGACTTGTCATAGGGCACGCTCAATCGCCAGATTTTCCCCCCTTATTTTGGGTACCCTATTTTTATAATATTTTATAGAGGCTGGGTGGGCCCCAGGAGGGTCCTAGATCCTATATGATCCATCTCCCACTGCAAACAGACTAAATAAAAGTCATGGCCTACAGTGGGATTTGAACCAGGATTTCCGGCATGCCAACTCAGTGCTCTACCACTGAGCCACTCCGCTCCCAGTTGCAGTTGAAAGGAACTGAATAATTATTATTCACTCAATAACTAGTTTTTTGCCGAGTATACTTTTATAGCTAATAGACTAATCTCAAGAACTGAAATTAAAATTTATTTATTAACAATAAAGAAAAGTCGATACCAAAATAAATATATATTTATATGTATATGTATGTGTGTGCGTGCATGCGTGAGTGAGTGTGTTTGTGCAATTTTATCCTTTTTCTTTTTTTAGATTCGGAAAGGAACATTTGACAGAAAATGGTGTAAATATTGTAAATAAAGAACTTCATGAAAAATGGCTCCAAAATGGCGTTAACAAGATTACAGCTTCTTTAAGGAAAGAGGTAATATAAACCTTCATATTCATAAATTATTTTAAAAACTTTCATTAATATATTTTTTGTGTAAAATATCCGTTGTATTGTACACATGTCTGAAGCTAAATGCATGAAGGTTGATTATTTTCTCATTAAAATGCTATTTCTCAGTAGTCATTATTTTTTATTAAATTTTAGCTATAACCATTGAACAGGTAGAGAAATAATATCTTCAATTTTACTTATAGTAGGTAAACTAGAAAAATTGTTTTACTTGTATCTTTAAATTGTTTAACTTTAATTTAAAATTGCTTATAGGTTAGGTAAGTGAGATATAGGTGCTAAAAATTATTTATCTAGATATTTCTTTATTAATCATACTTTTTTTTCTATAAATAATTTAACTGTAGGCATTGATGACCTAAGGGTTTTACATCTTTAAACACCAACAAACAAACATACAATTAAACTGACGACAAGAAAGTGATATGTTATTGTCCATGCCAGATATTTATATAGCGTACTATTATTATATTACATTAAATAATATGTATGTATTATATAATTGAGTTTGATTGAGTATGATTTTTTTTTTCTTTTTCAGACCCAAACCCTTCTACGGAAGAAAAAATTTGACTTTTCACGGAGTGAAGAAGCAATAAAGGAAATAGACAAATTGAAGTCTAAAGAAGCTTTAGGAACAGTTGATGACCTTCATTATGTTAAACTAAGACCCGAGGAAATGAAAAAGGTATTGTACATTACTTATTTGTTATTTTTAAATATTAATTAAGTAATTGAGTCTTTCTTAACACAATAATTTACCTTTATTTCATTTGTTTGTACGGGATAGCCGATAAACAAGTATGTTCCATGTTATGAAAAATTGGTGATTCTTAGGAGAAGAGAAATTTTCAGTGATACCATTTTTAATGGCTTTCAATAAGATTTAAAAAAAACAAATATAGGCTTGTTCTGTAACTATTACTCAAGGGAATAAACAACTTTTTGGGATCAATATCACTTCTTATAATAATTCTATAGAGACATACTTACAGAAAATACATTAATTGGGTTGTCGAAAATTTTAATTCATTGAAGACAAAGAATTACTCTTCAAAAACATTCAGTCTTTGGGAATTTAAATTATTTCTAGTGAAACTAATTAATTGGTACTTGTCCAATATAGGGGCTCCACTGTGGTGGTAACACTGGTTTGTCTAGGGACTGTCAAACAAGAATCAAAGCTCGGCCGAGATCGGCTCCCTTCGGATTGCGTACCCCTATAATAATTATTTTATATCCCTCAAATAACTAATAATAACACAATAATATAATAGTAATAACAATAAAAGGACTGTTTTATAAATAATAATAATAAGAAATATTTAATAAAAACACAATTTACTAGCAATAAAAATAAAAGGAACGAACGATACAACATAAATTACAATAGAAAAATAAACAATCAACAAAAATAATTAATAACAACATATACAATTAATAACAAAATATACAATTGATAACAAAATAAAATATAGAATCATTAGCATAATAAATATAGAATTAATAACATAATAATACAGCAGTATATTAAAAAAAGAAATATAGTCATATTGATCACAATAATACAATAGCAATTTTTAAAAAAAACAATAGTCATTTTTAAAAAAGAGGAACATGGTTATAATTAACCGAACAATGGTAATAATAATAGGTGATAATAATATTCTCTGTGTATTACTCCCACAGTGGGTTCTCAGAGGTATTTGCCGTGAAACACGAGAATGTTTTTTAGTGGAAGTGCTGGACAGATCGTTTCACACCTTGAGTAATAAAATTGTGGAGTATGTGAGGGAAGGCTCTACAATTTATACTGATTGCTGGAAATCGTACAAGACGGTGAAGTTAAAGAAACTTGGCTTCGGTCACTATACGGTTAACCACTCCTACAATTTTATAAAACCTGAAAAGTGGAGGAACAAAGAGAGAATATTTGGAATTGTATTTGATCGAGTTCATATTCCGAGAAAGGAATAAAAAAAAGGACATATTTAATGAAATATTAAATATTATATCATTCAACTGGCATGTAGATATGTAAATTACTATTGCATTATTCGGTTAATTATCACCATGTTCCTGTTTTTTAAAAACGACTATTGCTTTTTTTAAAAATTATTATTGTATTATTGTGTTCAATATGACTATGTTTCTTTTTTAATCATACTTCTGTATTATTATGTTATTCATTCTATATTTCATTATGTTAATGATTTTATATTTTATTTTGTTACTAATTGTATCTGTTTATAATTAATTATTTTTTGTTGATTGTTTATTTTGTTATTGTAGTTTGTTCCTTTTATTTTGATTACTATTAAATTGTGTTTTTATTAAATATTTCTTATTATTATTATTTATGAAACGGTCCTTTTATTTTGATTACTATTATTTTATTGTGCTATTATTAGTTATTTGAGGGATATAAAATAATTATTATAGGGGTTCGGGAATCCAAAGGGAGCTGATCTCGGCCGAGATTTGATTCTTGTTTGATAGTCCCTAGACAAACCAGTGTTACCAGCACTGTGGAGCCCCCCTATATTGGGCAAGTACTAATTAATTAATTACTTCTGTGTAATGAGGGTATATTTAAAATTTCGAAGAAGGTTGGTGTAATTGTTCACTTTCTATCTATTATAAAAGCTGAAAAAATCCTTCATTTGTTAATACTTCAGATTAAAACATTTACACTTTTTTATGTTTTTGTTTACCTTACTGGCTCATTCTACCTAACACTAAGTGAACTTGGAATGCTACGGAACGGTAAAAGGATTTAACCATTTTCAGGAAACTGTAAACCTTTTTTTGAGGTTTACAATTTAAACTGTTTTTACATTCATTTTTAATAAGAAGTTAACCCCTGGCCGTTATGGTCAGGAGATAAAGACAAAAGTTTGCCAGCAATAATTTTCTTTCTATCATGGTGCTTGTTTTGTTTTAAATAAATATTAAATAAGTTTATTTAATAAAATTGTGAAATTTATCCCAATTTATTGTATTATAAAACTATTAATTGTAAAATTCATTCATAATTCATTTTATTCTTATAATTATGGTTGCTTTGATTTGTCATATATGATAAGTTCATGAATAAAATTGTTTTTGTACAATTTTTTTTTGGCAAAGTATTGAGCCCTCAATGTCACATAGTCAAATAGCAATATTTTATTATGAAAACAGGAATACATTCCTGATGTAACATAAAGAGGTATAACAATATTATCTCTAAATTTTAACTTTTTTGTGGCTAACTGTTTATGAGTTGTATGAGAGACGATGTCGTGTCAAAATTTATGCTGCCTATTAGAAAGTAAAACAAAAAACCCTTAAATTAGGGTGTGTAGTTCTGGAAATATCTTCTTGGTATATAAAAATTATAGGCTTAAGAATCACCTACATAAAAACTGGCAGTTTGCTTTAATTTAATGAAGTTTAATTTAATAAATGAAAGCATAAGTATTATTATTTATCAGTTATCCATTTATTTGGCATATTGAACTATCTGAACTAGCATATCATCTACAAAATTTATCTCTAGATAGACTGGCGTGACAAGCTCTATCTGTCGCCTTTGACTACTGTCGGAAACCTCCCATTCAGAAGATTGTGTGTGGATTTGGGCGCTGACATAACTTGTGGCGAAATGGCTCTCTCAGCGCCTCTTCTCCAAGGATCTCTGGTATGTTATTAGCTGATCGAATTTTAAAACTCTATTTAAGATAAACTAATAAATATAAACATTATCTTTCGCTTGTTCGACAGTCTGAATGGGCGTTGGTAAAACGGCATCATAGCGAAAAGATTTTTGGCGTCCAACTGTGTGGCTCAAATGTGAAAATGCTGACTAAAGCTGCTCAGGTTGTTGAAGATGTAGCCGATGTAGACTTCATAGATATCAATCTTGGTTGTCCACTCGAGTTCATTTACCGCCAGGTATATATATTTATTTATTATATTTCTATTATTATAAAATGCAAGTTGCTATTTTGATTAATTAATTAATTAAATTTAATGATAAATCTTAGCGAACTTAAAGTGTGATGGAGTGACTCGCAAACTTATGACTGTTAAAATATGATGAAGATATAAAGTGTCAGATAATACATTTGTTTATAATAAATATCACTTCCTGATTTCTTTCCTTCTTTCTTCCTCTTACTCTTTCTGTTACATTTTCTTCACTCTTTCAGATTGTTGTTCTCTTCTCTCTTCTGTCCATCCTCCTCCTCTCTAAGAAAATTAAATTCTTAAGTTCCTAATTTAAGTTCCTAAATAAGAAACTTAATGGTCAAATTGGTTTCTTTCCTGCCAATATTTTCTGTTATTCTTATCCTCCTGAGTTCTTCCTTTATCTGCTTGGGGTAGCCCCCTGACTCTTCAGATTGTATGTATGTAATCTTAAACTGTTGCTTACTATTTAAGATTTTATTTTTGGCTTCTACCCAGACTATGAAGTCAACTAATAATTAATGAAAATAAAATTATGCAGAATTACGGCTGTTGCCTTTTAGGTTAAAATATGATCTTTTCAGGGTGGTGGAAGTGCCCTTCTTTTAAGAGGAAATGTTTTAAAATCATCCGTTCGGTCAATGGCTCACATGCTTAATGTTCCGTTGACAGTGAAAACAAGGTCTGGTTGCGTCACAGGGAAAAATATTGCTCACAACTTCATGCCAATGTTTAGAGATGCCGGAGTATCCCTCATTACGGTAAGTTTATCATCATTATCATTGAAGAAAATTATTTTAAAAAATTTCTCTAATACAGTAATATCCATTATATAATGTTTATATCCTTATACACAATAAAAGAAGTATTGTAATGGCAAAAATATTATTTTTAAGATATCAATGGAAACTTTTTGATTAGTTTTGTCAGGATTTTTGTACACATTACGTTTGTTTTTATCTCACCTAACTCTAAAAGCATTAGGCGTAGAAAGTTAAAATTTTGTATTTAAGATTTTTGTAACATCTAAATGTGCACTTCTCTTTTTGATCGCTAATTATCTCCACAAGTCTTATTCTAATTGGGGAATTAAAAACTTCTAAAATTTGGTATAAATCAGAATAATTAACAATAAAATACACATTTGGTTATGTTTAAGAACAGTAGTGGTATTTCATTTAGAACTTAAACACAGATTTGTAAATACAAAAATTAAATGTAATAAAATCTTTTTAAATTTGGTATTTAAGGCTTTTCATGTTAATAGAAATAATGTATTAACTTTCAGTGACTAGCAATAAACACAAATGGTGCTCCATTAGATACATTATACAAATTTTGACTAAAAATATAAACAAATTCTTTTTAAATTTAGTAATAAAAATTTTTATATTAATAGAAACAGCATATTAAATTTTTAATAGATTTGATCAACTGGAAATAATATTTTACTCTTTACTACTTTAAACTGCTGCTCCATTGTTAGGTATGCAAGGGAATATGCTTTAGAATTCCTACCTATCAATTTCTATGCATTTTTTTGTACTCTTTTATAAGTAATGAGTACTTATTTAAGTAATGAATGATGTTTGTACGCACAGAATTTTATTTTACATTGATTGAGAATTGATTTTATAGCTACTAATTTATAGTTGGATAGAGATAAAATGAAGACGTGTATTGTCCTCAAAAGACTTATTTTTTGTTTCCGCATTGTGATTTGAGGAGTTATGTTCAGGTTCATGGCAGGACAAGAGAACAGAGATACACTAAAAATGCAGATTGGGACTATATTCAGCAGTGTGCCAAAGAAGCCAACCCGACTCCGGTCTTTGGCAACGGTGACATCCTATCTTATGAAGATTACCTGGCTGCAAGAGTAAGTGGATTTAGTTTAATTTATTACTATTGAAGGATAGATATTATTAGAAGATAGTGAAGATTGTAATAACCCAAATCGTTCAGTTGTTTATTATGAGTTAGTTTAGTTTGATTCTTACTCTAATTATAGTAATCAAACAAGATTGTGATAAAAATGCCTATGTATCTGCATAAAAATAACTCCTTATATATCTACAGCCACAGAGAATAAGTGGTTAAGTCAAATTTTGTCTAAAGAGATTTAATGGTATTGAAGGAATCAATATCATTCTCGTAGTTTTTGACTTGAAATGGAGTTGTGATATAAGCATTAACTCTATTTCGAGCCATTGCCTGACCTAGTACCTTATTCATTGCGAAAATAACATGATTCCACTTCCCTAAGTACAAGACACATTTTGGAAAAAATTCTACTTAACCACTTATTCACAGCTGTAGATAAAAACTAAAACACAACATTTCTTTATTGAAAAGTAAAATAATATAATCTGCCGTAGTTAGATGTTTAATACTTAAGATTAAGACAGTAATAAACTGAATACTTTTATTGTTAGTAATCTTAAACTTCACTTAGATTATTTTGCTTCTTACTCCAATTATAGTAATTAAAATTACTTATTCATTACGTACATCAGTCCTTTAAATGATTAAGGCATACTATGTCGAGTTGTTTTCAGTAACATTTTTGAATTAAATTGAATTGAAGGTGGTTCAATCACTTGTTTAACATTAGGAAAAGGCACCAGACATTGCGGGAGTAATGATCGGAAGAGGAGCTCTGATCAAGCCGTGGATATTCCAAGAAATCAAGGAAAAAAGGCTTCTAGACCCGTCTGCCACGGAGAGGCTCGGCTATCTCAAGACATATGTAAATTATGGCCTTGAGCATTGGGGTTCAGATACTAAGGTGAGTATTATAAATTATATTTGAAATTGGGGTCTTGTTCTGAATTGTTTTGAAGAATGGTTTTGATGGTCAGTTGCCATGCTGAAGGTCCTGGGTTCAAATCCCGCTGCTGACAAGAATTTTATTTAATCTGTTAGTGCCTGGAGATGGATCATATGGTAACTAGGACCCTCCCGGGGCTCACCAAGCCTCTTTAAAATGGGTACCCAAAATAAGAGGGAAAATCTACTAGTTGAGTGAGATCTAGGACAAATCACATCTCTGTACAACAGTTGCCCAAGAAACAATACAATCTCCACTTGACAGATTTGATTGTAACAGAGCCTCTTCTGTTTAGTATTAACAAACTTCATTTCATGACTTCCTTTGTTTAGTCTTATCTTGATGAGGATTACGCCTATTTCCTTTAAAAAAATTATAGCACTTTAATTCTTTATCTTATTTGCACAAGATAAAGAATTCCATTAAATGCATATTTTCAATTACTAATGTAGATTAATAGAACTAACCTATCCGCACATTTTCATGAAAATTATCATATGATTTATTCAGTTACTGAAAAAGAACATAATAGACAGTCATTACTAAAAAGTAACTGGAAGTTCTAAAGTAGATAGATCCCATAATACATACTTAGAGAGAGGAGGAAGAAAAAAGTGTGTGATATGTTTCTATTAGTTATGTAAAATTTAAAAATATACTTGCATATACATTTTTATATTCATCATTTTAAATAAAAAAATTTCAGCAATTTTGGTAGGGACCTGTAGGACTTAAGCTAAAATTAATTATCAAATTACTTTCTACTAAAAATGCAACAAAATAATAAATACAAGGAGACCCAACAAGCTCTGCATAGTGATTGGAGCATTCAATCATTCAAATTATTGATAAAGAAATGTAAAAGACATTTCAAATCGATTATTTTCTTTATTTATTTACTTTTTAAATAAATAAATTATGTAAAAGGGTTAACAGTTTATCTAGTAAACTGTAATATCCTTGTCTACATACCGAGTAATATGTAATTCCATATTTACTGTAAACATAGTAAATAAGGAAAAAGGATAATCGAAGTTCTACTGTATCATTGAATACAATCGTGTACCTCTCAGTGTAAATTATTGACGACGCCAGGACTTTTTAACGAATTATTTATTTCTTTTTAATATATCTTATAAAGGTTTTTGTTATTTATACAAATTTAAAATTGTTTCAGGGAGTCGAATCAACGAGGAGGTTCTTACTAGAATGGCTTTCTTTCTTTCATCGCTACATACCCACTGGTATCTTAGTTAATCCTCCACAAAAAATAAACCAGCGACCGCCATATTTTGCTGGAAGAGATGACTTAGAAACACTCTTTGCTAGTTCTAACGCTGGAGACTGGATAAAAATTAGGTAATTTATTTATTGCAAGCAAAATTCAAGACAAAAAGGGTTCTTTGTTATGATTTTTTTCATGATAATTGGTAGGGGGTAAATGTTTTCATATACTGTTCATGACTTGATGCTGCTCAAATCCAATACAAACAAATGACTATTGTAGTAGTGAACTATTATACTTGATGTTTCTCCAGTGCTGGCTGGTTAGTTTGAGAGTATCAGGCCTTCTCACTGTTGAAACATTCCTAGATGCTTTTTGTTTGTTTTGATGGAATATATTGGGTTGTCGAGAAAATAATGCAGGAATTTATGTTTTCTTTAAAATACTCCTCTAAATAGTAAACTGTTTATGTTTGCCAAATTTTTTACTTTTATAAATGTAATCACTTATTAATCCTCTTTTAAACAAAAATGTTTGTTTACCTCTGCAATGTTTTGCTTCTTGGAAATAATTCAGTCTTCACTAAGATGTCAAAGCGTGATTTTCACATAATTTTGTTTTAGCAGTTCGATCTCGGCTGTAATGGAGTCCAAATAGACAGAAATATCAAGGAAGCCCGGAGCGAAGGCAGTATAAGTGAATGAACGGTTCAATGGTGGTTCCAGAGATTTTGAGAGGGAGACTTGACCCTTGAAAACAAGGAAGGCGGTGGAAGAAGTTCTGCCACCTTTCAAGCTTTTTCACCTTCCCAATCACCTTAAGATGGTCATCGATGGTTGATTGGCTTACTTGGAGATTCCTGCCAGTTCTCTAACAGTTGTTCTGGGATTTTCTTTCACCAAAGCTCGGAGAACGTCTTCATGAAGGGCAGAACTTCTTCCACAGTCTTCTTTGTTTTCAAGGCTCAAGTCTTCCTCTGACATCATTTCCAAAGAGACATTTTTGTTTGAAATAGGATTATGATGTATAAAAGTGTATACTTTTATAAAAGTCAAAACAAAAGAAGTAGTTGACTATATGAAGAGGGATATTTTAAATAAAACATAAAATCCTGCATTATTTTCCAGACAGCACAATAGTAAACGGGAACACATATTTCGTCTGATTAAATCAGTTAAAAGAAGTCAGTTACTATTATTGTTATAGTTCATATATAGTAAAATAATATTTTATTTTTTATGAATGTTCATTTAAATATTCAGGAATGTTCAGATAAATATTATGTTTCTAAAGGGACTTAGACCCAGAACAAAGTTACTTTTCTATTCTATTCTATTGTATTGATTTTTGTTTCAGTGAAATGTTGCTTGGTCCAGTTCCCGAAGGCTTCACGTTCTTGCCCAAGCACAAAGCTAATGCTTGGAAATAACTATTGAATAATAATTAACTGTTCAATAAGTACTCTTATTTCATTCAGTTTGAATAATTATATAAGAGTTATCTTATATACAATAAGTGTATATTGTACATAAAATTTTAAAGTTTTATAATAAAACTATAAACTTCTTGAATATATTTATTTTTAAAAAGCTCCTTCATGTAGATTCCAGATATGAAAATAAATTTATAGCCATTTTTAAAATTTTGAAATTATTTTGAACAGTATATCTAAGGAAGAGTAGGATTTAAAAAGTCCAGTTTTTAACATTTTTTGTTAAGTATAATACAATTTATAATAAATTGGCATTTATTCAAATTTCATGTATTTAATCTACTGTTTATTTAAATCGTTCAACGATGGTAGCTGAAATCCTGGAAGCATACATTCGCAATCAGATGCAATGCTTTGTGTGTAAAATTCCCATATTTCACTTCCTTTTCTCCTCTTTGCGATGTGCATTTGCTCACGTCGCTGTATGCACTCGAATCCAGGAAAGGTGCACATCTGTAATTTATTATAGTTCAAGTTATAAATAACAGTTCTAAATTAAAGAATACATATTAAAAGAAATCTTAAGAGTTTTCTATCAAAAGTTAATAAATCTATTTTTGGAAAATGATTACAAAATAAATTATTTAAGGGTATCACTGAATTAGCTATTAAAAATGTTGATCAATTACAGGTATTGGATAGAGGAAAATATATTTGAAAAAAACAATATAATTTATGAGGGAGAAAATGGTCCGGATGGAGATTAGAGAAATAATTTCTTAAATAGGGTCGACCTATTCATTTATTGCAAGACTGCATTTCGACTAACATTGCAGGCCTTCGTCAGGGCTAGATATACAAGATACAAACAACAATGGGATGCGAGACCAGAACATGGTCCTACAAAATATTCTATTAAAAAAAGTAAGATGTTTCAATATGAAAACTCACATGGGTTTCCTTCGTAATGATTTGGTCTTTCCTCTCTGGCCTTGTACAAATGTACTCAGTGTACGAAGATGGCATGTATTCGAACTCATCGTCTTCCATCACTATTTCCTTCTTTATTGAATGGCAGAGTGGCTTATATGTCTGAAAAACAGATGAATCATAAATATACTTATTTATATATTTAATTTTTATTGTCTATATAAATATATCTATATGTACTTTTTTGAGAAATGGTAATTTAGAAATACTTGAAGCTGTACTGACAGATTTTAATTTCAGGATCTTTTTTGAACCACCGATTTATAGTTTAATAACTGTGCAAGGGACTTATGTTTTACCTACATTATATATTTATTGGAGTGGAGTGGCTCAGTGGTTGAGCACTGAGTTGCCATGCCAGAAATCCTGGTTCAAATCCCGCTGCGGGCAGTTACTTTTATTTAGTCTCTTTGCAGCCGGAGATGGATCATATAGGATCTAGTACCCTCCTGGGGCTCACCCACCCTCTATAAAATATTATAAAAATAGGGTACCCATAATAAGGGGGAAAAAACCTGGCGGTTTAGCGTGACCTAGGAGAAGTCACCTCCTTGCAGAACCGTTGTCCATGAAACAATACAGTCTCAACCATGTACTGAACCCCCAGACTCGTTCACGGGTCATAGTGGTACAGGTTTTTTTTATATTTATATTATTTATTATACCACGGTTCATAAATTATATTACTGAGTGATATAAATTTTCCCTTTTTAGACTAATTACTTAATTTTATTTTTGTGTCATTGATTCAAAATATCATTTTTAATACAACTCATATATTAATACATATTTAATTAGAATGTTTTTAAAACGAGATTCAATCAGTTAATTCACTATTATTTGAAATTTGATTTTAAATGATTTGTCTTTAATTTTGATCTTTGAAGAATAATTTTTTTAACAATTCTTTGCAGGGCAATTTAATAAACCATCTATTATTTACTATTATTTCCAGATTATATGAATGTGATTTAAATGATTACCAAAACTACATGGAATATCATTACATACACAATACAATAATCATGATATCAAACACCATTAAAGAAACATCTTAATAGTTTTATATGATAAATAATATTTTTTTTATTTCAATAAACAAGTTTAAAATGTCTGTAATTATGCTTATTTCTTTACACAAATATTTCTAAAATTCATAGATAAGTTTAATAATTGGTCATGATCATGTAAACCTACATCATTTTAGCAGTGAATTTAATTTGTATGATTAATATAGTTTTAGTTACATTAGTAAAATTTTAAAAATAAGTAAATTATTAGTTTAATGGCTAGACAATTAAAATAAATAAAAAATATTTGATATTTATTTAATAACAAATGAAACAGGGTGTTTGTCATTTTCACTTATTCTCCAGTATTTCACAATGGTCCCTAAAATAGTAACGCATCCATCAATACTTACAATACAGATAGTTAATTTACATAAAGGAAATGTGTTAATCTGCCTCTAGTTAACTTCATTATGTAAATTTTATTTCATTCTGCTTCGGGCATTCAAACAGTCTAGAACAATCAATGATATATTTAAAGTACTTACTTTTTTCAGTGTTTCGGTTTTTTGATTATTATCCGGATAAAACTCTTGTATTTGTCCATCTTGTAAGTAGAACTAAACAGTAAAATGATTTATTAAATTATGTTGATAGATTTTAGTTCCATGTTAATTTTACTACTATGATATCTATAGATTATGACATTCTGATGTTGTACCTCTAAACTTTCTAATTAAAGTTATGAAGTAACATTGACAAAAAAAAAAGTGAAATACTGAAAGTTTTGAAAATAAAATAAAAAAGGTTTTCTAATTAATTCAATTCAATTCTTCATACTTCAATAATAATAAAATTCTCTTGTTAATTTATATTAACTTCATTTAATAATGAAAAAAATTTAAATTTGATGCTGAGAAACAATTGAACAAGCTTTTTATCTTTAAATATATTTGAATTATATTAATATTATTAATTAGTAAAGGTAAATCATAAATTGTGACATAATTAATTATCAATGGAATATAATCCTAGAGAACTGATTTTATACAAACACTGGAAGTATTTTAATAAATAAATATAATAATTAAATTATGTTTCATTACATATCAGTTTAATAAATAAATGATAACCAAATTACTTACTTGTCCATACACTATATTTGTGGACAATAATATTGAAAGAAACAAGATGCCAGTACTGATCTGAAACAGATATTTAACTTTTTAGAATAAAGTATTTGTTTTACCTTTCTATCTTATATTGTATATTACTTTTCATAAAAATAAAGCCAATTTTATTTTTTATTTTAATCTGCTAATGTTTAAAGTGTCCATTCAAAATATAAAATACTTTATGTTGATTTAAGGTTTACTATTCTAATAAATTGTAAAGGAGGGAAAGAAGGGAAAGGTTATCTACAGGTTATCCAAGTTATACATTCTATTAAAATAGTTGGTAATGATTCTGCAGGTTGTCGCTTCCAGTTGAGTTACAAGTTTTAACTGTTTATTCTTTTCATTTTTAATATTTTCCTAAAATACAAGTTATCATGAGCTTTAGTAATGGACAAGAGACTGTAACCATGGGAAATATTTATTCTTCGGTAATTACTTAATCTAGAAATGAACATTTCAACAAAGATATATCATCTATACTTTGAACTGTTAGTTGAATCTTTTATTTCTTGATTAAATGATTACCGAAATCTACTCATTACCCATAATTACATTGTCTTCCGTACGAAAGCTCATGATAACTTGCATTTTTGGAAAATATTAAAGATGAATCAAATAAACAGTTAAAATTTGTTGCAACTCAACTTGAAGCGTCAAACTGTGGAACAGATACCCATTTTTTTTTTTGCCAGAGTATCAATGAACTCTTTGAAATGTATCTATTTTTATTTAAATGGATAAGTATTGGTCTTGCAGATTATTTTCCAAGAAAAATTATTGGCTATATTATTTTTATATTCTTAATTTAAAACAAAAAAAGTTTTAGTTGAGAATAAGTTTGTAAATAAATCATTCTTTTTTTTTTTTTGTGACTGGTAATATCTTTTTATGAAACAAGATGATTCTATTTTAGGTGAAATTGGTAATCAATTTTACTATGATTTAATTTTATTCTTAAATTGTTTACAATGAAACTTTAAAAGTACTTTGTTTGTAATATAAATACTCTTGTGGGCAATATAAAAATCCATACTATTTCTGTTAAAATTTTTTTGTTGAAATATATATTGTACTTATGTTTTCTATAACTACTTCATGGATCATTTTAAAAAAAATGTTTAAAGGCTAGGTGTGTGGGGTAGGAGCAATGTCCCCCTGTTTGGGCACCCATGTTATTAAGTATTATAATACGGAAGATATGTTCTTAGAGGCCATAGGGTCTATTAAGCTTCCTGCTTGTACAACAATAAAAGATAAGAGTCAATTGATCCAAGGTACTCACTAACAACAGGAGCCTTGCTTGCCCAATAAGATATTTGAGTGACCATGGTTACCACTGTCTTAGGCCGCACTGAATTATCTCCGAGGAGAGGGGGACGACTTAGACAACATATTAACTGAGGTCAACCCATACGGTTGGTGAGGTGCTCTATCAAATGAGAATTCCCGAATCCCTAGGGATGCCATTTATAACAAGGTATGTATTATAAATATATTTATTAAATAATTTTAAATTTGTTTTATTTTCAACAGTACTTTAAACAAAAAAATAGTACAATTTTGAATATTTTTTTTTCCTTGTTGGTATATTAGTATTAATATATGACAAAGTTTATTTATTAAAAAATATTTTGTATTATCTTGTAATACAAAATAAACTTGATCATTCAATTTAGTTTATAACATTCGAATGTTGATTGCACGAGTGAAAGAAACTTTTCTCTTTTAGAATGTCATTGGAGTTTATTGCTTTTTTTTTTTAGCTGTTAAAATGAAATTTATGCGCTAATTATATAATGTTTATTTTCTAAAAATCCAAATTAATGCACCTATGCTATTTTTTTATTTAAATGTGACTTATTAGGGTATTTGAAGCATTTTGATCAGTTTCTGTAGTTTTAACTAAACCTACCTTTGTTGACAGATCTTAAAAGAAAATACTATGTAATAAGAAATGCTTTCATTTGTGCCTGTTTAAATTTGACTCATTACAGAAAGACTATTTTTAATGAAACATTATTAATTTTTATAAATTATTTTGTTCAAGACCTAAGTTTGATTCATTAATAAAAACTGATGATTCTGATGAGCCTAAGTATATTAATATTTTGTAGGAATTTTTAAAAATATAAAAAATTAAGAAATAATTTTCTTTCACCAATTTTCTTTATTTTTTATTTAAATTTTCACATATTTTTTCACTTTTTGGAGAATGTCCCTGTTTTTAGTATGACACAATCATGGATTATTCCTTAATATTAAATTTTCCTTTGTTTTTATTTCAATTCTTAAAATGAATAAAATCTTAGTTGTATTACTCACTATGGTATTACTTTTGATTGTGACAATGATGCAGCGGATGTAACATGTAGTGACTATACAAATAAATTATAAAGAAAATCAGAAAATTCATTAATATTCATAAAATAAAAAAATATAATTTTAGCTTTTCATAAACAAATATGTATCTTATTGAGAAATTTTGTTTATATATATTTTTATTATTTCATATTTTATTTTTTTATATTCCTAACATCGAGATTTTGGAATTATAATAAATAAATAAGAATCATCACAGTTTTTATTAATGACTCTTTGTTATTAGGACATATTTTTAATCACTATTATTAATTTTTTTAAATAATATTTTTTAGTTTTTAATAAAAAGATTATGTGTTTATATTATTTATTTTTTATCATCATATGTTTTTGGTTTGAGTATGGTTTGAACATTTTTATTACTTCTTTATAAAATCTTTAATGTTTACAAAAAATCTGTTTACATCACTTTTTATTAATTTAATTTAAATATTTATTTTCATTTTAATTGCACATTAAACCATGATAAGTAATCAGTAATTAAATTCATTGTACTAGACAGGCGGGCAAGCTGATTGGAGTTAGGTAGTGCCAAACTAAAGCTAAGTGCTATAATAAGCAATTTCTACATCTAGTAAATCTTTTAGTAATGGCCTCCTTCCTTCCACTTAGACCCCATCTCGGCGCTCGCTGCCATTTCTTAACTATATCGTCCACTCTTTTGTTTATTCTACTCTTTTTTGTTTGATGTACCATTGTTTTTAAAATTTATTATTATTATATTAATAATTTATAGATGAAGAGATTAGTTATAAGTTATGTATTTATTTTCAAGAATAAAAAATATCTGCTAATGAAAATACTGAGTCATACATTACAATGTAACATAATATGTATTAAAAATAAAATAATAAAACAACAAACCAAATGAAAAACAACTGTGATTTTGGTTGTTTAGTGATTTATGGTAATTTTCCTATTCCGTCAATTAAGTGTTTCAGTTTTAATTAAGGTCATTAAAAAGGTAATTGAATTTGTTGCTTTCATAAAAAGTAAACAGCTGTCAGTTAAATTTGTCTCTCAGTTCTTATTCAATTTTAGAAAACATTTATTTATTTTTTTATTCTAATTAATTTTAAAAAGTTTGCTCTAAAAAAATAATATTTAATAGAAATCAAATAATGTTTTAAAAATCCTATTCATTTAAAATTGTATAAAAAAAAAATAATTTAAACCTCTCTTTCATGTTTAGCAGGAGAGTGTCATTATAAAAATAGCTATGGTAAAGTTAGCTGTCTCTTTATTTGTCTTTAAAATGCACCAGCTGCCATTTTTTTGTCTTTGAGTGTATATAATTTTTTATTTTCCGAAAATTTAATTTTATCCAATTAGTCAATTTTATGGATATCTAATTAATTAAATGCTGGATTTTCAAAAATAAATCTTGTGAAACACAGAGGAAGGTTACAGGTTCCATTATATCAGTTAATTTATAAATAAATAATTTTATATATATATATATATATATTTATATGAGGAGGCGAAAAACCAAGGAATAGAAGTAACAATTTAATAATTTTCTGAAAGCGCAATTTAAAGTTAAAACCATTTCTATGAAACCGTAAATGCTCAAATTAATTACAATTGTAACAGTTTTTTAATGGCACTGATAAATAAAAAGTTTATTATGCACTATCGGTTCTACAATTAACTCTATTTTAAATAAAAGTAAAAGATCATTTTTTCATACAAAGATAGAAAAATAAATCATTTAATAAATTAGGATTATTTAAAACTTATAAAATAATCCATATTATAAGCAGCTGGAATTTTATAAGTCAATTTCGTAGCATCAAAAGCAAGGATGTTTTTCTTCCTTTGTAATATTTTAATATATTTAATAATTATAATAACCTAATAGTTTTAGATTCATTTGAAAAGAAAAGATATGTCCAGGACCGGGACATATCTTGGACATATCTTTTCTTTTCAAATGAATATATTTTAAAATTTAAAAATTAGTAACAACTAAAATAAAATTAATTATAATAGTTTTAGAGTATGGTTGAAACTAAAAATTAAACAAAAAATAGACAAACTAAACCATTTGAAATTTTAATATCTCATCAACCATCAACCATTGGATTGTATGTAATTCAATCATTTTTTTCCTGAATCATTAAATTAAGCAACTGAATTTTTTGCACTAACTGTTTATTTATAAAAATTGAAGCTGGTTTTTGGATCAAAGCCCTTTGCATATTATTGTAAATAAATATTATCTAATTACTAATTTACTTAAAATTGTTAAAAACTATCTTCATTGTTTAGGTTATTGTTTTAATAGTATAACACATAGACTGAACATTTAAAAAAAAAAATGTAAGTTATAGACGGTGCAAATATACACTGAAAAACATCTGTATTTGCGTTTGGTGTTTTGTATTTGTTGTTTCTTTCTTTTTGCCTTGAAGTTTTTTGTAGATGGATATTCCATTAGTATCGATTTGAATCAAATCTTTTTCATTACTCATAAATTTCACGCTATTGGATATCTGGGAATGCAAAGTAGAAGAAAAATGTTTCGTAAAAGGTAGGTTATTATGAAATAAAAAATTATAAATTAATAAATTTTAATAATATTAATATATTTAATTTAATATTAAAATTTTAATTTGTATATCATTCATAAAAAAATGATTAAAACTGTTGTTCAATAAATGTAAAAATTCATTTTGGGAATGCTAAACTTTATTTTCCACTCTCTAGATATTGATATGCTTTTCGAAAATCCACTTTTTTTAGTAATTATGAAGAAAATCACAATATTAATTAAATAATGGGTTAAAGCTTTCAATAATAATAAATAAATACAATAAACATAACAGTTATGTTTAATTAAATTAATAAATGTTTTTAAAAATAATTGTGTTTGCTTACTATCTTGTATAAATAAATACTTCTATATGTTTAATTCTATTGATTAATTTGGTCTATATTAATTTTTATTAATTCTGTTGAATTTTTTAGCCAATAAAAATGCAATAAAATTTGTACTCCATTTTTAAAAGCACATTATTAAAGATAGAATGAAACATTTGATCAAGTATTTAAAAAATTATAGAACTGTTTGAAAAGTTAAAGTTAGTTTTCAATAAAGATTTTAGAAAAAAATTATGAGGTAATGAAAAGTGACAAAAAACAAAACAAAACATGTAAACAAAAATGATCATTGCAGGTCATAATTTAAATTTTTATAAATAATTTAAAGGAAATAAAACACCCCCCAAAAAAACAAAAATGAATGGGATTCCAAGGAAACCAAAATAAAACAAAAGAGGCACAAAACACATGAACTAAAAATATTGTTGTGTTTCAGAATTTATATAATTTAATGGAAATAAATCACTTCCATTGAAACGAATGGGTTCCGTGGAAACCAAAATAAAACTTTTTTAAATTTATGGCAAAAAATGGAAATTTGTCATATGCTTACTGTTTTTTTTTTCTATTTTATGGAAAGTGAATATTCTGATTTTGTATGATTTAAATGATTATAATGTGAACTTTTTATTCATTTGTAAACATCTATACACTTTTTTTGTTATACTTGAGATATATACTTCCAATATTACACGCCTTATCATCTAAACATTTGGAATGTAAAATATATATCAATCATACGGATTGTCCTCATGTATAAATGAAAAAATGTATAAGTAATTAATGTTAATATTCAATAAAATTGTATAATTGATATAAAATAGGTTGGTTTAAAAATAAAAATAGTTAAAACAATGAAATAACTTTATTTTAAAACTAATATATGAAATTAACAGTTACATTTCATAACCTGTATTTATATATTTCTTTTGTTTTAATTACATTAAATTTTAATAAAATAAACACACTTTAAAAAAAAAGTTTATTTAAAAAAAAAAGGAAACTAAGTATTTTAACTATTTATATTAAAAATAAAAATAAAATAATTTTCTAATATTATTGTAAACATATTTTACATTAAATAATTAATTATATTTCATTATTGCTCATTCTATTTCAAGGCAGATTTAAAATTTATCATTCAAATGTTGTTGAATATAAAATATTTTTAATTAAATATAAATAAGCTCACCATTACTTAATGAAGTCTTTATTTATTCTGGGGCAAGTATCTTTACAATAATTACACAAAAAATAAAATATGAACTATAATGTATTTTAGTAATATACATTAACAATTTAATTAATAAATCAAAATAAATTACGAGTTAGCTCTAATAAGAAATTACAAGAAAGACAAAAATATAAAGAAGATTACATTAATTATAAAGAAATAAATAAGACTTTAGTGCCATGAAGGTTTTCCAATTATAGTGAGTTGTGGTTTGAGGTTTTAAAACTATTGCATTATCTGGCGTCAGAGACCTTTTAACTTAACAATAAAACCTTTTTCCGTTAAGGAGGGAAGCCAAATGCGGAGAATAATGAACAAGTGGATAAGAAGTGATGCAATACGGTCTCTGTTCACTTTTCCCTGTCTACTTTAGTCGCGGTGGTTATTATGAATAGTTCAAACTTGCCCAAACATGGTGGAATTTGTCAAAAGGTATTTAGTAAATTTAATTAAGAGTTATGAATTAATTGATAATATTTATTATTACAGAACTACAATAATATTGATGAGTTTCTACATTTATTTTAGTTTCATGTTAAATAATAGTTTTTAGTTTTAAATTCGTTAAGACATCTTCCTGTGTATTTAGGTTTTGTATGAATCAAATGCTATGATGAACTAAAAACATTCATTAATAAAGAATAAATACATAATTCCGTGAAGTCTTATATTCCTGAATTAAAAAAAAAAAAAAATATATATGTATATATAAAAGACTCACTACAAAGTTAATTTCTTATTTTTCAAAAATTAAAATTATTCAAAAAAAGGAAGTTGTGTGGCAGAAAGAACGAAGATAAGTTTATTTTGAAACTTTTCAAGTTTATTGAGCTCAGTAGTATAATTTTAAAAATAATGAGGGTTGATTCATTTCTGCTGAATAAGTTTTTTTTCTAATTATTTATATTTCGTTTGGCTGAATTTTACTGTTTCTTTTTCCTCCTAAAAGTATTGCTTGGAAAATAAATGCATGAATTCAAACTGCAGGAAGAATAGGCTTGTTTAAGATATATAAATTAGTTAAAATTTTCGATAAGCTATCATTAATTTTAAAATAATATTTAAACCAACAGTTTTGTACTGGAGTATTCTATTATTTCTCAAGGAAATGTTTACAAAAATAAATTCTGAAAGTTTGATTTTTTCCAAACAACATTTTACTGACTTTTCTGATTTTACATCCTTTTATTATAGTTTTCCTCTTTTTTTATCATAATTTAAAACAAATAATTATTACCAATATTATAACCAAATTAAATTATTATTTTCTATATTTTTTTCATTATTTATTCAATGATAGAGGTAACTTTATCTTGAGTTTTTTTATCAAAATTATTAAATCACATATGTGACGAGCATGACTTATGTTTTTCCTATCTTTAAATCTTTTATTTATGAATGAAATTTAATTTAAAATACATATTTATTACATAGGATTTAATGTATTCATATAGTGTTCTTGAAATATTTTAATAGGAAAAGTATTTTAAATTGTTATATTAATATGAAGATCAAATGGTTTAATCCCTTTTTATTTTATTTTTCAGCCTTAAATTTATTCTTTTATCTTTAAATGTGTTTTATGTTGTAATGGTTAATATGTTAATGCTGTCATAATATAATAATTATTCTAGTAAACAACTCGATAAGGTTTTTATCTCAGTAGTTGATATAATCTTAAGCAAACAACTTCAAAATTATCTAAGGTTAACGTTTTAAAGACAGTACCTTCTATACACCTACGTCTGTTGTGTTTTGTGTGCAATAAGTGTTCTAATACCCCTTTAATGAGTAGTTTAGAAATCAACAGTAGCGGTGATGAAGCTGAACATCACGGGTTTTTTTCCAATATTCTGAAACCTATGAGGTTAGCAGTTTCCATTATTATTATTGTTTTAATTTATTCTAAATTGTTTTTTGTATTTTTTTTTCAATGAATGAACATCAATCATACTAAGACATGAGTTTGTTGGTTAATATACTGTTTTTTTTTTTAGTTAACTTATAACCAAAAGAATAATAGCTTATGTCAATTTCTATGTTTTAATGAATAAAAGAAATGGCGAGATGAGTAACTTCCAAGAAATTCTACATTTCTTAAAAAATGTGTTCTTCTTACAGAGATTAGACTTAAATATTTTTTTGAAAACAAATATGCATATGGAAAAATATGTTAATATAGACTAACAATATCACATAAAATCAACTTAAAACTAAAACTGACTATTTAAGGAGTAGATTATCGATAAATAAATTGAAATATTTATTTCATAAATAATTTTATAAAATTTAGATTAAAACACTGCGTTAATGTCAAAATTTACATTTTAACAGGAATTATTGTTATTTGAAATTATTTTTAAACTAATAAATCTGTAGTCATTGACTCATTTCATGATTGAATTTTGCAGTATAAACAATACAGGGAACCTTAAATTATTATTTATTTTATAAATTCTAATAGATTTTTCACGTTGTCACATTGTTCCACTTAAGCAATTAATTAAATATAAGGAAAACACTTTTCATTGTAGCATAAATGCTATTTGATAACAAGAACTACTCACACCTGAACAGGTGATCGACCTGTTATTGTAAAAAAACAATTTATCAGTTTTACATATTTTTATGCAAATATGAATGTTACCTACTATTGCCAAGATGGTGAAAGTTGAAAATGTTTAAATTAAACTGTGTAAAATGATGTTAATAGTTACTGAAGAAATAATATAAAACAAGTAAATCATTAGATGTGGTATTATGAATTTAAAAAATGAAAAAATAAGTTTTAACGTAATTAAAAACAAAATTATATACCAAAATTGGAACATTTTTATAGTCCATTTTAATTCCAGTGTTCTTTAGCAGTTGCATTGTTTAAAATATATAACATACCATTGTAAATTAAAAAAAAATCTAGAAAAAATATTATTTAACACGAGAAAGGCATAAAGTTAAGTTAGTTATTCATATTTAGCTAAATATGATAGTTTTTACTGTTTTTTCCATTAAAATTAATTGGAATTTCCATGAAAAATGAATATTTTCATTAACCATGAGTAGCATGTTAATGAAAACTAATATATATATACACCAGATTAAAAAAAACAAAAACTGTTTTATGAAGCTTAATTTTTTTCTTGATTGCTATTATTCAAGAAAATGGAGTGACATCAAGTGTTCAAACCATGCTCATCCAAACATAATGCTTACTTATAATTTATATAATGTCTAACTTTGAATTAGGGAATGGGAGAAAAATGAAAACGGAATAGTTTTTGAAGAGAAAATGAAGATCCTGAATGCGATAACATGCAGGAAGATCAGGTTAGTTATATTAATAATTTGAAAATAAACGAAATACTCACGCTCGAAGGAATTCCCATCATGGAAATGGTAAGATAACAGGGGGATATCAAATTTATACCTCGATTCCGGACAGGTAAATGGCAGGAAGAATTGGAAATTAAAAATTTTTAATAAAAAAAATGCTATCACTTTTAGCAAATAGCGGATTAATTTCGATCAACAATGTCATGTTGCTGATAACTGATTCCTATGAATTTAGGCCACCTGTTCTCTGAATTTAGAACACCTATTTCATGAATCAATATAGATATAGAGCTACAGATAGTAATTTTTAGTATGTCTGTGTATTTAATCATGTTTCTATTTTGTAAATATACTATTATATACTTTATTTACTATACTCAATCAATATTTATGTTTCAATAATTTTGATTTTTGTATAATCACTGAATATCACCAAGTGCAGAAATTTGAAATTATTTCATTTCAAAAGTTAGCTAAATTACTGATACAGAAATCTTTGCACATTTACTAAAAAGGAAATACAATGCATAAGTAAATTTTATTTTTAGATTCGAAAAAATATTATTTTTATGTTGGTGAATCACATTATTATTTGATTGGACTGATTTGAAAATACATGCATGTAAGCACGATACTATAAAATATTCTTGGAATATTCTTTTATACAGTTCCTTAAAATAACTAAAGATAGTTCCATTTCTTTACTTATTATCTCATTTCTGGCCTATTCCTTATTTTAAATAATTAAAAGAGCAGTAGAAAAAGAAACAAAAGAGGCTGTATTTAAGTCAACATTCCTCTCTATCCTCACTCACGTAGTCTTCAGAATCATGGATGCTGACAAAGAAGAACCACTCCAGAATACAAGCAGCAGAAACGAGATTTCTCAGGAAGATAGAGGGCAAAACAAAAAGAGACAGAGTCCGGAACACCACTATAAGGTCTTACTTGAATGTTCAACCATCCAACGACCTAATAGAGGAAAACAGACTGAGATGGCTTGGACACCTCCAGAGGATAGATCCTAGCAGAATTGCTAGCCGAGCCAAAGTGGAGGGAAAACGAGGAAGAGGACAACCTAGGAGGAAGTGGGAAGAAGAGGTGAGGAAGGTCTTTGAGAAGGGCGGACTCCATTGGGGCAGAAGAGCATAGTTGGTGGAAGACCTGAAGAAGCAGAGTTGGAGAAGGCTGTGCAGAATTCCTCCTCATACTGCTTAGGCGGTAAAGAGGATTGATTATAATGATGAATTAAAATACCAATATAAACTCCTGGAAATTTACATTAAATTTCTGATTAACAGTTAATAACATATAATATATCTCTCACGATTCATGCATTATTTTATTGAATATCTTAAAGTTGATTATTTGGATTTTTAATGATATTAATTATAATAAAGTGTTTATTGAGCATACACTCACAAAACACACATACACAAATACATTGTTCTCCATTGGTAATGCATTGTACTACATAGGTAAAGCATTGTACTGTAGGTCACTGAACATCAGAGGACAGAGGAAACCAGACATTTAACATGTCCAAAAACATTTATTATGTGGTGTTTGGATTAAGAAATATAAGTATACTTCTTTTGGAAAATGGATTTATGTTATATTTTGATCTTTTTAAAGATATTTATGTTTAACAAAATGGCTATAGCACTCTGAAGTATGAAATGTTAAGAGTATATTTATTCTAAGAACTAAAATAAGAAATAATAAAACAATATATTTATGTTTTGAACTTGAACTTGTCAAATGAAAATATTTAGAGCACTGCTTCTTTTTAAAGCATGGTTTAAAATATTAATAGATAGAAAAAATCGAGACCAATGCTGAGTTTAGACAGATTTTATTTTAAGAAATACTTTTATAATTTATTTGACTTTTCTTTCAAAACATACAATAATAATTTTGAAGAAGTATTTGGATATATTATTAGAAAATAGAATCATGGCAAAACATACTAGGGATCTGTGAAATATCAGAATAAGTTATTGAACTTATTTTCTGTATCTAAATATGGCATCTTTCCGAACTGTTGATGTGAGAGGGACTATGTTTGGTTTTCATTGATATAAACTGTTGGCCCCTGATAATGTCTGTATTGGCAGAATGTTTACTGGTTATTATTTTCCATTATTTAAAGCCTTATTCCTCAGATTTTTCCAATTGCATTTTAGTAATTATTTGATGCCTCTTATTTGAGTTTCGGTTGTTTTTATTGTTATAATATTAAGGCTTATCAATCGTTTTTATTTAATGACCTTAACAATTTTTTCTTCTTAGGATCCTTTATCCCTCCAGAGGTTAGCAAACATCAAGGCTATTCTGATCTTTGATGCTTCTTATCTTTTAATTTATGTAAATAGATATACATTGCTACCGCTCCAGGAGATTTCTTAACTAGAATATCGGACTACTTCAAATTGACCTTTTTTCAGTATATATCATTTCAGTGTATTTTACAATCTTAATAATATTTAATTAACCATAGATGATTTTCGGATTTTTTCTGGGTTTGAGCTGATTTGAACAATTTCATTTTTGCACTACAATTTTTTTTCCAGAAACAAAAAAAAAAATGCAATTAGTAATTAAACCATTCAGCTATTAGAGTTCACTACCTTTAATTGGTACGAGAAGTTAGGTTTCTATTTACAATACCTATCCCTGCTGCAACTTATTATAGGTTATTTATTTCTAACAGGAGATGGGGAGCCACTTAAAAATATTGTAGTAACATAAGTAATGTTCAATGAACATTCTTCCCCCTGTATATATCTCAAATTGCGAGAACACGGGGATATGGGATCAGTGAAAAGAAAGGATATGTCTGACCGAGAAGCGAGCCAGGATAGCTCAGTTGGCAGAGCACCACGCCTAGTGACTTAGGCGACCTGGGTTCGAGTCCCGGCCCTGGACATATCTTTGCTTTTCAAATAAAAATATTGTACATGCCAGAAGTGAAAAGTAACGTCTTGCAATCCTTAGATTTCTTATTGCTTCCCGTTCAATTTCAAATAAACAAACGTGCAAAAATCCAATGAAAGCATTTTGCTGGAAACACTTGCGTTTGAAACGAGATTGAAGCCATAAAGCTTTAGGGGGAAGCCACAGAAATCTGACTGGCATTTAAGGAATCAATTAAGATAAATCGTAAAATAGTAGTTTTTTAAAAGTATCATTATTTCATTAATCGATAAGTTAAAAATCATCAACATTCCTAAATATGATGAATAATACCGCACATTTTTATCATATTAGATCCGTAAAAGTTCGAATTGTGTTAACTTGTTACCTGTATCAATGTATATATTAAACATAAATAGACAAGAAGTGGAAATGAATGTTTTTTTTCGTAATTACCACATCAACGCGTCACAAGTTTATTTTTTCCCTCTTCTGCTGGACTTTCCTCTGTCTTCAATATTCCTTCATGCATTCACTGACGCGTTTCCATTGATCCTCTGCCCAACTTCATCCATCCTTCTCTGGTCTTTCTTCATCCTGAAACCCTTCCAGATTTTTCATTTGGCACTCAAATTCACTTCCTTCTAACAGGTGAGACTCTGTGATGTTAAACTTTTCTTTAGTACACGTTGTACTGATCTTCCAGAAATATTATAACATTTGCTTGATAAATCTATGCTTGTTCATTCTGTACTGATGTCCGAGGCCACCCTCCTCTTTTGCAGAGTATCCTAGATACTTTCTACTTTCTGGTAGATTTCTTTGTTACTTCGCAGTGCCATCCGTCTTCAGTCTCAACTGCACTCATGGTTGTTCTTAGAATTCTTCTTTCCAGAACTTCCGGGTTTTTTTTAGACTATAGTTCATCAAGAGACATTTACTGCCAAAGAGGTTTTACGATTTTACGAGTGTTATAATCTATTTATTTTGGCATTCCAGAAGATACATTTTTTCTTGTACATATTATTTCTTAATCCATATGCTGTATCCGGTTTTAGAAATCGATTTCCAACAGCTCCTTTTTCTTTTCCATTATAGCTCTCTGAGATACCTGAGAATGAAGCAATTATTTTAGATATTTTTGGACATTTGTTTACAATGAACTATAAGGTTTGTTAAACTTTAAAGTGGTTAAAATTATATTGTCAGCTTATGACAAACTACGGCTTACTTAATGCTCTGTGTGTAGAGGGCTGACATGCTGTGCTGAAGATCCCGGGGTCAAATCTGGCCGTGTCCGATAAATTATTTAATCTGTTTATTGTAATAACAGACGCTGTATGAACGCGTTGGGACATGCAGTCCCCCTTGGGGCTCACCCAGCCTCCATAAAGTGAGAGTACCCTTACCCTTTATTAAAGGGGGTTAATCCTGAAGTTGAAAGTGATCTCGGGCAATTCATCTCCCTGCAAAACCGTAAATTTAGAATCAGTACAGTCTCTACCATTTACTGAACCCAAGAACTTTCACGAGCTGTAGTAATTTTTTTTTACTATATTAGAATATGTTAATATTAGGGTTTTATGAGAGAGTGATGTGATTACAGCTTGGACGGACCTATCGACCTCCCCCAGCACCCCTCCCCCGCGACAGCCCTGAAGAAGACCTGAAAAGTAGGTTAGTAGTCGAAACGTTGGCTAATTAATAAACATTTCTCCACATATAAGAGAAATTTATTGATCTCTACCCGGACCATTTTCTTCCACCTATTTAAATATTTATATTAAGAATAAATAGCCAAGACGTGAAATTATGTGTTATTTTAGGTGGTTTTGACGAACCACTTAACTCTGAATTATCCGGGTTTTTAAACTTTAAAGTGGTTTAAAGGTTTGTGAAGTTATTATAAACTATACCTGACTTTTATTAATTATCTTTTTGGCAGTTCTTCATTCGTTCCCTTGACTAATCGTGTAAGTAGCGAGATATTTAGTATGTGGGAAAGGAGGCGGCTAAGATGATTTAATGGCCGGGTAACAAGGATGCTCATGGCTGCCAGATCTCCACTTGTTATTTGTATATGCGTTTTTTTTTCCTTGCACGAGCTGTGAAATTGTTTTTGAACGGATTCCAACCGCCAATGTCAAAGCTGATGTATTGAAATACTATTTGAGTCTCGTATATCGATTAGTTTTTATAGCTAATAGTTATTAATATGATCGATATGCAACTGGAAAATGAAAAATGGCGGCCTTGGAATCAGCTGTTCTAAGTTAACCCCACTACACCATGTTAGGTTATACTACGAGTGTGTTTCACGATAGTATATTACAGTTAGTGTGGCAAGTTTGTTCGATTATTGCCTTGCAGTTATTATTTCGATTAATAAACAATAAATTAAGGAGGAAATAAGTTTGAACATGTCGACAAGTTTAAGTACTCAAGGTCAATGATAACTAGAAAAAACGAAATCCACAAGGAAATAAAGGCGCGATAAAATTAAAGTTAGGAAATGCTTGTTATTTTTCTGTCTCAACATTACTAATCTCACGTCCTTTATACCGAAATTCAAATCTAGAATTTATAAAACAATCATTCTTCCAAATGTTCAATATAGATGGATCAACGTTGAAGGATGAACAACGGCCTATTGGAAAATAAGGTGTTGCATAACAAGGGAATTTCACTTGCTGCACCCGGTTAATATAATTGAACTGATAGCGACACGAAGGTTAAGATGGGCTTGTATAGTTGTTGAGCTTAGTAACGAACGAATACCTAAAACGTCCGAAAGGTAGACCGAGGCGTAGGTGGGTGGATTGTGTTTGAGGATTTAATAAAAAAGGAATCAAGTTATAGGCAAATGAAACTGAATGCTGTGCTATCAAATATATCAAACGTTTTCCAGCGAATAAAAATATACGAAAAACTGAACACAAGCAGCCATGAACAAGTAATATACCTGAAACCGTCAAGAAGGCTGTCTTGAACACAACCACTATGCACGAATACACGATAACATATGTTTGTAAGCAGTGATTTTGGGAATCGGCATTGAGTATTTGGGTTCGCAAAGCCTTTTATTATTGTTATAAATATAAATACTAGAATTTTAAAATTCATTCTTTCTTATATCGAGAAAAATATCTTCTTCTTCTTATGCCATTTAACGTCGAGGAGCCTCCACCCAATGCAGCCATGCCTCGCGGTCCCTACTCAGCCGCCTCGTTTCCTGGAGGGTCTTGCCTCTCTCCCCTCCAATGTGCTGGATATATTCCTGATAGGAAACTTGCGACGCTTTGTAATACGAAAATGTGATCTTGAGTCTGTCTCCCTGGGGGAAATCCCGGTTGTTCCCTCTCTATTTGGTTCTCAACTGCAAGCCTTAGTTTCCTTTCTAGGATTGAGGTGAATAGCAAGCTTATCGGTCTATAGTTCTCGCATTCAGTGGAGCTACCTTTTTTTGTGAATCGGGATAATAATGCTGAACTCCCAATCCTTTGGGACTTTTTTGTATTCCATATTTCTTGGAGGAATTGTTGTAGAAATTTGATTAGTTCTTGACCTCCAAATTTCAGTAGTTCTGGAGCTATGCCGTCCCTGCCTCTTCTTTGCCTATTTTAATTTTTCCGATGGCGTATTCAACCTCATCTTCCTCGATGACTTCCAGACTCTCCAGGATATTATTTCCTATCAGATGTTCTCCTGTGTTAATAGCTTCTCTGTCAGAAAAGTGCATCTGATCGAACTGTCTCCATCGTCCCAATATTTTCTCCTCTTCAGTAATAATCTTGCCGCTTGAGTCTTTGACATTTCTCACTGGCTTATTTCTTTTCCCTCTCAGTGTCTTCACTTTACGCCAGAAATTCTAAATGCTTTCACGGTGTTCTTCGTCGAGGCTTTTTCCAAACCTCTACCATGACACTTTTTTTGCTTGATGAACCACTCCTTTGCAATTATATCTTGAACAACATCCTGAGAAAAATATCCTGGACCGTAATTCTTAATATAGCCTATGGAATTCCCATAAATCCTTAAATATCTCACTTTTAACAGTGAGTCAGCTGCAATTTTCCACATTCCTTCTAATCTGTAACACTTAATAATAAATTTATCCTTTCGTCGTAATCCATTATCAACTGGAAAGTGATAGTTTTCAATAAAAGTTGAATATTTGTGGGACTATTAATATTCAGTATTAATTGTCATTGATATTAGCAGTAATAAAAAGGGTGGTGGTTTAGCTCAGTGCGAAGAGCGCTTAGTTGCTGTGCTGATGGTCCAGGCTACATTATCCGGATGTGCCAAATAAATAATTTAAAAAAACTTTGTTTTTATAATCATTCTACGCAAAGATAGATCGATATATCCATATATTACAATCGTAACTTTGAATTGTCTAATCTCTTTCATCTTCGCTCTTATCTTTTATCACAGCTCCTGCACAAACCCTTATATAGAAGAACCTGAGCGCCATTTTATCTTTGTATTACTTTGATATTTTCATTTTCAATTACAAAAATAAACTATAATAAACTTATAAAGGAATTTGCCCTTATTATTAAACGTCCATTATCAAAGATTTAAACATTAGACACCTTTCCCAAACTGGAACACTTAGAGACAATGTAAACAAGAGAAGACAAACAATTTTGAACGAGGTCTCTCGTTCTCTTGCCCTCAATTGTCTAATCTAAATGGCAGATTATCTTAGTCCTGAAAAAGGGAACAACACATGCTAACTCTGTTATACCACGAGGAATGTATGAAGTTGTATAGTTTACTGAACCTTTAGGATCGAAAATGATAAACAAAATAATTCTTTAATTATTATTACTAATTAATAATTCTCGAAAAAGAAGCATGACATAAATAGATGGAAAAATTCCAATCAAAAAGCCTCTAATATAAAAACAAGAAACGAAAATGCCAATATTGATTTGGATTTGTGCTTTGGTGGTGGTGGGGTGTTTTCTATTATCTCTTGCTGCATTTTGGTGTTGGTATGCCCTTCAGTTCTTTATTTCTTTGGCTATTATTGCCTTTCTGTCCGGAAGATGCCGGTATACGGTCTGGTAAACGGCCGAAGGCTAGACCGAAGCATCAATGGAAGGATTGCATCAAAGGTAATCTAGGGGAGTTGGGTTTGGATAGTAGTCCGAGGAAGCAAATTTGTAAGCATATATTGGTTGCGTAGGCATCGAGTCTTTTGGTCCGCTAAGCTGACTCTCATTCTTAATCTTTTTTGAGGCACTGATTTATAATTTAATAAGAGGAAGAAAATGGTCCGGGTGGAGGTTAGAGAAAATTCCCTTTAATAGGGAGAGCTATTTATTTTAAAGTCAACCTATATCGCAGGTCTTCTTCAGGGCTTATTATGGGAAAATGTATTGAAAGTGAAAGTGAAATATATGTGCAACCTGGCTCGAAACGTTAGCTTTCAAATAAAAAGTTCTTAATAAATTGAATAACAAATATTCAAAATATAATTTAATAAGTATACAAAGATGTCATATGCTGGCCATAGCATATTTTAAGAAAATATTTTTTTATGTTCATATTTTATTTTTAGACGGCATGGGTTCCAGGAGTTAGAATCTTGGCTGTAATTTATTAATCTAATTATTTTACTCGTTAAATCTGAAATTTTATATTTGGTTTTTTGTCTTATATATGGGGTAGTAAACACCCGGATCGGGCACTTCATTGAATCTAGATAATCGATGTGAAGTATCGATTTCAGCAGTATACTATCGATTACGGGAAGAGATCGATCTAACCCTAGACAGCTTACGCGGGAGATGAATCAATCCCGCCAAAACAGGAGACATTCCCGCGGTGGCGCCAAAAACGATAGTAAACATTGCGCGCGCATCCCTGCCCGCTTGATATTTTAAATAGGCACCAGCCTAGAAACTGTCCTTAGAGCTCTCAGTCCTAGGCCTTCTCTTCCTTAATGTGGTAAAGTGTCTAGTGTTTATTATAAAGGCGTTCAGTCAACGGTTCGCCATGGAAGTCTGCATGTTCTTCTGGAAGTACGTACCTTAACTTAGTTCTATTTTCTATCTTAATTAAAAACTAGATATAACTTTTATTTGACTCTCATATGTTCAAGAACCCAGAACATCAGGGTTGTCAATATATAAATAAATACATAAGTAATATAGTATTAATAAGTTTGAATATGTCGAGATGTTTAAGTATTTAAGGTTGATGATAACAAGAAAAAAAATAAAGGCAGGAAATGCTTTTTTTTAGTCTCGACATTACTAAGCTCGCATCTGTTTCTTCAAAATTTATAAAATAATAATCCTTTTATCTGTTCTATATGGGTGAGAATGGAGCGGTTAATATTTATGCAAGAATAACGCCTTAAGGTATTCGAAAATACGGAATATTCGGTCCGAAAATAATAGAGCCTACTGGATAATTAAGGAGATTACAAGATGCGGAATTGCGGAGCATGGATCCAGTTTAATCCAAGTGATTGCGTCGTGAAATTATTTAAGTCTTAGCTATGCTACCACTTCATTAAGTTACAAACGAATTCCCAAAAGGTTGATACATGCTGAGCCGATAGGTAAATATCTGAAAGGTAGACCGAGTAGTTATCCTAATGGTTAACGATGATTAAATCTCTTACGTATTTGGGTTTGGGCGGTATTCTGTGGATGAAGTTTGTAAAAAACTATGGAGGGTATCAACATGGAGCCTTGAGGTCGCCTACCCTTTACCCATTCTATGAGAAGAAGCTAGGCTTGAAACGAGTAGATTTGGGTGGGAATAAAGATGATGATTTGAAAGGATTGATAAGGTTCAGGCCAAATAAACAATAAATATTTCATTAAATTCATTATGGATGATTTTTTTTCGTAACAAAGTAAGGATAATTGAGGATTTTATGAAGGATTAGATACGAGAAGAATTCGATGGCTTAGTGGAGCCCTAAAGCTCTACTCCGTGAATCCAAACGGGCCTTACATTAGTCATGTATATGAGTTTTTTGTAGTTTGTATGTAGGCGTTGAAGTAGAAACTGCGATCATTTTCTTGTCGTTTTAATCTAGAGAATATAAAACTAAATACAATTACTCTATGATTATATGATTATGGTGATTTAGGTACAGGAGATAATACATTTGAATATCACAGTAAGTTTGTAGTCTATGGTAGGTTGAAAAAATGAAATTCAAGAAAAAGGCGTGAGAAATAAAGGCAGGAAATGCTTGTTATTTTGCTACTCGACATTAGTTAGCTCGTGCCTTTGACCCGAAATTTAAAAATTAGGATTTATAAAACTTTCTTATTTCCTCTATTTGTATATTACTTCTTTTAGCAGTCGTGAAACGGCCCTATGGGGTCTTGAGAACCTCCCGTTGTTTATTAAGTCTCTATAAAGTGGCTATTAAAGTACCCTGAATTGGGGGGGAAATTTGTTGGTTGAGCGTTATTTCAGCCAAATCATCCCTTGCACAATCGTTGGCTTAGAACTATAATATTTTCAATAATAATAGTTCTCTTTAAAAAACCCCTTCATGGGCTTTCTGTGGTACAGTTTTTATTATTTTTTCTAATCATTAATAATAATGTTTAGTTGAGTATTAGTTTTCCTTTGCTTCGGGTTAAAACGTAGTGATTCTACAGACCCCTCATGAGGCGTAAAATGTAATATGGGACACTGTTTTCCACTTACCAATCGAAACACCGCCATGTATATACATGTCGTCTGAAAGGATGGAACTGGAGTTGTAGTTCAGCCCAAACATGCTCAATCGAATGGATCGAATGGATACCTGGTGAACAATAGGGGTGATTTCATGTTGCTCTAAGTAAAACCCAATCATCCTTACTCATCTAGGTCGAGCATTATTTACCTCAACTGAGGGTACCCACTTTATAGAGGATGGGTACTGTAGATCCCACTGGGTCCAAATATGGTTGGTAACAGATTCAATAACACAGGTCCAAAAAAAAACTTTAAAAAAATGTCGCTGATTTTAAAAATGACATTGGTTTTTTCTATCACGTAAGGCTTGCATACAAAATAAAGTTGAAGTTTTTGGAAAAGTACATAAAAAGGAAAATTTTGGATTATTTTTATTATTTAATCATGAAGTAAAAACAACGATACTACCTAGGTAAAATGATATAAAAGTGATGCACATGTGTTGTAAAGTTATTTTAAGCCTTTGTAAAAACGTTTTCTTTTTCCATCAAAGCTTCTTTTGGTACTTTTTCGGTCGTGTTCTTGTGAATTTTCCCTTTTTAACATCCAACAGTAGTCTGCCATCATGTTGACATTCCATCGACCTTGGTATCGGCGCTCCATTTCTTTTATATCTCGATGGAAACGTTCTCCTTGTTTCAAGATTTTCTGGAAAATAGTCCAGATGTGAGTGAAGGAAATGAACTTTGACACTCATGTTGCAGGCCAACATTTTTTTGCTTTGTAGTTTGGATCTTTTTTGTTCCCAAGAAAGCCTGTTACAACAAGTTTAAATGAATTCCAGGCATTTTTTTCTCCCATTTCCATTTTAGTGACAAAGGTTTCATATTTTAAAAGTTTTCTGATCTCAGGCCCAACAAAGACTCCCTCTTTCAGCATAGCATCAGATATACTAGGAAACCGTTCACAAAGATACTTGAAACACTCTCCTTCTTTGGGGAATCCTTTCACAAACTGTTTCATTAGCCCCAATTTGATATGAAGTGGTGGAAGTAAGATCTTTTTTGGATCCACTAAACTCTGTCTTTCAAAATTGTTAACTCCAGGAATAAGAGCCTTTCTGATTGCCAGGTCTGCTTGACATAGTGCTGTTTCCTGTCACGGCTATCCCATTCACAGAGGAAACATGGAAAGAACTCAAGATTTTTGTAGCATTCTTTAAAATGGACTGAGTGTCCAACAGGCACAGAAGCATATCAGTTACCATTGTGAAGAAGTACAGCTTTCAAACTCCTTTTTGATGAATCAAATAAGAAATTTTCAGGTGAAATTTGTGACTTATCTAGGGGTGATGGAATTTTTTCCGCAATCAACACAAAAATACTGTTAAACCCACTAGTTAAATATGCTAAAATGTTTTTCATCGCAGACCTGTGTGATTTATCTGCCATGGCCAGACTTGAATCCGGGACCCTCAGCTTAGCAGCTCAGCGATCTACCTCTGGGCTACCCCGCTCCCTAACAATGAAAAATGCCAAGTCATTATTCCATTGTCGAGCTAACTTTGAGCAGTCTTGTGCCGATTCCTGAATTTACAATTTATCAGTCGAATCCAATGATACCAGTTCTCATCAGTCCAATCATAACAGTCACAAGCCTTCTTCGCATTGACATGATATAAAAAATGGTTTGCTAGAAAAGAGGTTTGAAACTTGAAAGAGTTTTCTAACTGAATTTAAATTAAAACATTGGACAAAAGACTTACATGGAACATACATACAAAATTAAAGAGACAAGAACTGACTAGACGGTACAAACAACTATCTCATCTGCTGGACTACAGATCTTCACTTGACTTACGGAACAAACGACTTATCTATAATAGCATACTGAAACCTATTTGGACATATGGAGCAGAACTTTGGGGTTCAGCAAAAAAAGTCCACATACACAAGTTTCAAACAACACAGTCCAAAATTCTCAGAAAAATTGTTAATGCACGATGGTATATTTCGAATCACACCATACACAACGACATGAACATTCCCACTATAAAATCATATATTCATAACAAATACATGATATTCCACTCATCGACACAATATCACCCAAACCCACTCGTTCTTCCGCTTTCCTACTCCCTGTTACCTGGACTGGAGAGGAAAAGATTAAAAAGAAATTGGCCAAGAGACCTACTCACCAATTGATATTTATATTTTTACTGCATCATCATAAAGAAGTTCAAGTAGAAAATCAAGGTGAAAAACACTAGTATCAAATTTGCTGAATGCGCAATTGCGCAGGTGCAAATGAAAATTAAATTATAAATAAATAAATAAATAAATTAAAACATTGATCGAACTAACCCATACCGAACAAGAACTGAACCAGCAATGTCTGAATCATGTATCAATATTTCTTTTTAGAGGATTGAAGAACCTTCTTCAATTACAGTCTCCCTGCCCCATCTTAATTCTACTTAAAATGATCTGGATCTTATTTTCCCCGATAAATAGGGCGGTTATTGAACAAAACAATTCTAGTATTCGATAGGAATGTCTTCAATCTTATTTAAAATGGAACAATGCTATAATGTAACTGCTTCAGAATTATGTGAGGCAAAATGTAACTATCGTTAAATCTTGCTCATTAGATAAGGTTGCGCTCTCTGTTGCCATGGTGTCCTTTGATTGTGATGATGATGATGATGGTATTAAACACAAACTAGATATAATGTCTTATTCTGTTATCTCTTCTACCTTGTTGTGTAGACATTTCAGTACATAGGTAAAATACGTTTAAGTTCGTACCAAGTATCATGTATTTAGAATACGTTTGACGACAAGCATTGCTTTCGACTGAACCTCCTAAAATGTAGGGTTTCTTCACATTCGGTACTTTGTATTTTTATCGAAAACACCAGAAATAAAAATGCAACAATATCGATATATTGTTTAAGGAATCGCGGAGGAGTTACCTTGTCCCATACTCGCTGCATTTCTTTGTTAATTTGCGACACCAATCAGTTATAATGTACTGTACAACCTATTCTTACAATTTTTCCGTATTACTGACGGTAAAATTAAATGATAATAATAACGTATCTATAATGATAATAATAATATTTACATTGATAAGCATATTTGTTTAAGCTACACCACAAGAGCGTATTGGAGCGTTCGTGAAGGGTTCGTTCATTCGTTGGCAATTCACTCACATCCCATCTTAAATTAGCAGAACCTTGACTGATTATCCACGCTCGTCTTTATTAGTATATATAACTTGGTCACCCGTATGTATTTGTCTAAATATTCATGTATAATAATTAAATATATATGAGGTTCAGTCAGAAAATATAAGAACTAAATTTTGCGAAGTTTTGTGGTTTTGTTGTTGACATAATCTTGTCTTAACAACGAAAAAGGCGGATTTTAGTGAATAGTTATAAACATTAAGATCACACACACTAGTGTGAAGATACTCCTATAACATACTACTACTAGTATAGTGCTTACTACCGCCCAGGTTCTTGGCTTCTTTAACAATTTTGTTCTAGTTTTCTCTGTTTTTGGAGCGGAGTGGCTCAGTGATAGACCACTGAGTTGCCATACCGAAAATCCAGGTTCAAATCCCGCTGCAGGCAAGACTTTTATTTAGTCTGTTTGCAGCCGGAGATGGATCATATAGGATCTAGGTAGAGCAATATAAAGATCAGAAAGGCGAGATCGTTTCCTGTTGCTGGACTGGGGATTTAAATTAAAGAAACATTAGATATTGGACAGGTGTTGAGAGTTGATTGATTGGTATAAGAACGAACAATATACTGGGACTGTTATCTGTTAATTAACAACTAAACAGTATTCTAGTAGCAGGTATTTTTATTGCTCCGTGTTTTCCTTCTTGTAGTACTTGACCTAGTCAAGATTCGAAAAACAATGACGACTACCTCGGCAATTAGTTTAAATAAAGCAATCATATTTAGGACAAATATAGCAAAGCTCAGCAGGACAAGGAGAATGTGCTAAAAGTACTAACGAATCCCTGAAGAATCTATGCCAAGCTCGAAACCAATGAAGCCTTCACAATTGAGATAACAACCTCAAAACCTTGCCAAAAATATGTTTTCTTGTATTTGCAGAATGGAATAGGCGCCAGGTAAACACTTCATTTTAAATGGAATACTAATTTCGTCAAATAGGTCATCTCTCTTTGACAATGTTATAATTGGACCCAAAGAGGATGATTATAAAATTTCAGCGATTTACTTTTTCACATTTTTTCGCTAGTCTAGTGAATTGTTACGCAAGGAAGCTTGAGGTTAAGAACCGGAATAAAGCAATAAGAAACAAGTTGGCAAAATGTCGTGCTAGAAAAAAGTTCTAAAACAAGTGAACGGGCCAATTCCACAACAATAAAAAAAAAACCTTGTCCAGTATTACCCATAAAGTTCTTGGGTTCAGTAAACAATAATACTTCACTGTTTCAAAGACCACACGGCTGTGCATGTCCGAGATCTCACCGGTTTATAATAAAAATAAATAATTGAAAATCTGAAGGCTATGTCACTAAAGAGGGTAACTTCCTTCTATCCTAGGAATTACATCAAAATTATTTTTATTTATCTCAATTGATTAAAAAATAAAATCAATAATTAACTAAATCTTAGTGAAGGAACGATATTCATATATCGGTAAGAAATGGAATGATGAAGTGAAAGAACTGAATTAAAGTCTACTCTCAGTTGTTTATTTAACAAGCAGTGGAACGGGTTAACGGTGGAGAAAAAACACGATCAAATTTACACTACTTCATTTTTAAATTTTACAATGTATATTCATATAGTTATATTAAAATTCATACAAATATACTACAGTAATAGTATAATTCTTAGGTATATAACATATTGTATAATTATAATCGCAGTGTTAGATAGTGATTGATATGGTGAATAAATTACAAGATCTGCTACGCTTCAGCAACTCTTTGACATTTTGCCCGGAACATGAATAAGACGTTGACTGAAAACCGGTTACAACTAATACAGTTCTCTAAAAAAATGACCTCAGTTATCTCCGACTACAATCTCCCTTGTGAATATTTATGATTCGGTAAAAAAATAAAAACATTAATTAAAAATAATGAGAACCTTTTCTGATATATAAGCGAGATTCAGTTAATTATTTCAATTTTCTTTTTGACTATGTTGGTCTCATAATCTTGCTCAGTGAAAAAAGTTTAGTATATATGTATATATACATTTTACCTACTAAGGGAGAGGCTTTTGTCATAAAATGATGTCAATATAGCTTTATTTTATATATATATATATATATATATATATATATATATATATATATATATATATATATATATATATATATATATATATATATATACACGTATCAAACATTTCTATAACATCCATAAAGTCGTGTTGGAGAAGTTATGAAACGTAATAAATTGTCTACAAAATGCACTCACATCACTTTTCGATGGCTTATGAACTACTTCGATTGTCTTTTATTTCTATTTCCAATGGATATACAAACAAAAAATCTAAATAATAAGGTACTAGATATATATATATATATATATATATATATATATATATATATATATATATATATATATATATATATTATTATTACATAGTATTAGGTAATAAAGCATGTTTTGGGATATCAAAGCTCCTGAGAAGTAAGCTCCTTAGCCTAAAATCCAAGCTGATGATATATAAAACCGTCATTAGGCCATTAGTAACATATGCTGGTGAAACCATCACACCGAATAAATCCAGCGTAGAAAAGCTGAATAGATTCGAAAGGAGAGTTCTTCGGCAAATATTCGGCCCAGTTCGAGAAAATGACCAACTCAGGATCAGAAGGAACAAGGAGCTAAGTGAGTTAGATGGAGACCTAATTAGCTCGAGCTTCATCAGGATCAACGCATCAATTGGCTGGGCCACTTATATAGGATGGACGAAGAAAGAAGAGCTAAAAAGCTGTATAAAGGAAACCCGGATGGAGTAAGACCTCGAGAAAGGCCCAAAGCTAGATGGAAGGATGGCGTATGTGAAGATCTGAGGCTGAGCAAGGTCTCCATCACTCGAGCAGGCGACCGGGACAATTGAGGTAGAGCGGTTGAGCAGGCCAAGGACTTTTTTATGTGTCTATCGCGCCAATAATGTAATGTAATATATGTACACATATATATATATATCTATATGTCTATATATGTATCTAGTACCTTATTATTTAGATTTTTTGTTTGTGCATCCATTGGAAATAGAAATAAAAGACAATCGATGTAGTTCATTAGCCATCGAAAAGTGATGTGAGTGCATTTTGTAGACGTTTTATTACGTTTGATAACTTCTCCAACACGACTTTATGGATGTTATAGAAATGTTTGATGGGTGTATATATATATATATATATATATATATATAAAATAAATCTATATTGACATCATATTATGACAAAAGCCTCTCCCTTAGTAGGTAAAGTGTATATATACATAAATACTAAACTTTTTTCACTGAGCAAGATTATGAGACCAACATAGTCAAAAAGAAAATTAAAATAATTAACTGAATCTCGAGAACTGTAATTAAAAATTATATCTACAGCCCCGGTGAATAATTGGTTAAGTCTAATTTTCTCCAAAAAGGAGTTTCTTGTACTTAAGTAAGCGGAATCGAGTTAATTTCGTAGTGAATAAGGAGCTAAGTAAGACATTGGCTTGAAAAGGAGTTATTGCTTATATTACAACTACATTTCGAGTCAAAAACTACAAAAATGATACGATTCCGGTTATCTGAAAGCAGGTAACTCTCTCTGGAGAAAATCCGACTTAACCACTTGTTCACCGGGGCAGGCCAAGAAAAGTAGATACCGATATATGTATATATATGTTTATTTTCTTAAACCTACCATTCCACAAATATTTGAGACCCCTACTGATATTGTCCAATCTACTCCTCTCTATACCGTGTCCAAAATAAATAAGCCTCCTTTTTCTCATTACATATTTATTTGTTTATATTTTCTATTTCTATTTCTATTGATTATATTTAATATACTCTACATCTAGATATATTACAACATTTTTTCGTAATTTCCAGCCTTCTGATGTATTTTGTGGTCCTAAACTTTTCCCTGCGATTCGCCTTTCTTGTATTTTCAACTTATTTACTTATATTTTCACCACAAAATGATGTATGCATTCTGGTTTTACTACTGTTGTAGTGGCTTTTTTTGGGGGGGGGGGGTGGATGGATCCTTTTTATTGATAATACCATATGTAACTTTACCTCCAATGCAGATTTTTCAAAACCATTTTCTTGTATTTTTTTTTTTTACAATCTTTTGTTATCATTATGAATCTTTGGAGATATATATTAATGAATCATGTATATTGATACAAACGCTATCAAGAAAATCTACAAGGACACCCAAACCCATTGATACAACAAATGTCCACGTCTCTCATGCCTGAAAACACTAGGAGGAGATTAAAAAGAACGTGGATGAGGGATCTATTACAGTAGGGAATTAAAGCAAGCCAATGGAGAGCTACCGCTGGCTACTGTACTTCTTCCTGCCTTTCATGCCATTGTATATTATTTTACTGTCAGCCAATCTGCTGATTGTCATTGTTTTCATTTGACGGGTGTGGATAAATATATACAGAGAAAAAAAATGTATACTGATAAAATTATTGTTATTGAATATTGATATTAAGTAACATTTAATCTCCTTGACATTCGACGCAGGTCTAGCACTCGTGGTAATCCATTATCTTCTATTATTAGAAGAAAAAAAAAGAAGTACTTGTGTAAACAAGCATGATGGATGGGCTATTCTGAAGCAAACTAATCATTCAATCAGCTGATTGTCATCTGTTTCAATCACTAATTAACACTATTTATTGATGGTTCATTATCAATTAATATTGGCAATCGCCTAATGTTCGAAATTGCGCAAGAAATGAAATATCGTACAAATTTTGAGATTTGTTGTAAAATTAAAATGATCATAAAACATAATTTTGCCCTGCTGGTATTTGACAGTAACTATAAACAAACAATAATACTTTAAAAAAATTAAAAATACGCTTTAATAGAAAATAAAATTAAAAAGTAGAAAATAATTTTCATGAACTAAAAATTCATTTTATCTCAAAGAAGTGTGGGGTACTTAATGTTAATGGTTGTAAATATTTTATTGATTGATATTGGTAAATGTAGAATCATTATGAAAATATCTTTAAAACCGCCAACGCTTTTTTATGATAAAATCTTTTTTTTTTTTTGTTCCTCACCTTGTTTGTAAATTATTGAAATTGTTTTCTACTTTTTAATTTTGTTTTCTATTAAAACGTTTTTTTAACTATTATTAATTTCGTTATTATTTCTTTTAGTTCGGGTTAACTTAAACGCGTGTTCTTTAGTTGTTTCTTTTAAACAATTATTCTTTTGTTGCAAATTATACGAAACTCCCCAGTAGATCCAGTCAGTAGTCATATGCTTGCCTGAAAAATTAAGCCATGTATGCCTTAGTACTTGGCACACGACACTGCCGGATATGATAAAACGCTAATACTGAAGATCTTGTTCGGGATAACGATACAAACTTATTAAATCACTCTATTACCTTGAGAAATTTGCGTAGTTACAATTTGATTCGATGTTTTGAAGTCGCCGAAAATCGAGTTCAAAGATTCCGTTTTGTATGTACTGGCAAAGCTAATAAAAACATGTAAAAAATCGAAATAATTAACAAAACTGAACAAAATGGAATCAATTCACCATCCCACAATCATGGACCAAAGCATCCATAGACTAACTAATGGTTTAAAACAAGCTGTTTCTGGGGTTTGTTATTTATTCTGTTTGCTATTGTAGATGTACTAATAAGATAACTTCAGTTAATTCAAAATTCATCATAATTATGGCTACTAAGTAAATGCTACATAATAAAATATATTGGGAATGAAGCCTATCTTCAATGCTTTTATATAAAATACTTGAGCTACAATGGAGGCCTGACCTATAGCAACTATTTCTGCGGGATCTACAGCCTTGGCATAAACGTTATTTCTGTCAGGAAACTCATTCAAAGACCGCAAGGCTTCCGTATCACCTTGCCAAGACGTGTACATGAGATGTCTGGTGTCATACGTCCACTGGGCTAGAAATGTCTAGTCTAAATCACTCCATTACATGATCACACATACACTCGTACATTTGTACATAGTCTTCAACCTTGATACTGAATGATAATACTGACTCACAGCAGACAGCCTTGAGCGTTCCTTTAGGTATGAATAAAAATATTCGTAGTATTGTAGATGTATCACGTTACTATCATCGCGAAAGCGAGAGACAAGCCTGTTATCATCCCATCTACTATCAGTTATTGATGCTCATTAATTGAATAATTATTATTTGTGATTCATAGAGTCGTCTGTGATGCGACGCTATATTTTCAGGGTCAATAGTGGTCCATCTCAACTTTTGTGATTTTCTGAACTTTCGTATTATTGCATCATATCTTTGTTTATCTTATCTCTCTGTCTGGTTTAAGAAATATCACTCCAGCCGTTTTATCTATTCGTCTAAGTGCGTTTCCAAGATTCTTAAACTCAGGCACTATAACTCGCTAGTAAAACCTTCTGTTCTTTAGTCCTCAGAGTGGCTTGTAATGCCCAAGGAAGGGACATTGGGAAGGCTGGAGAGAAAATAGGATATCCTGAGGAGGATATTGGGACCAATTAGAGAGAAAGGAGGCACCTACGGAAAATCAGAAGGATATAAACTCGTATAAGTGAAAGACGATTCACACTTAATGGACATATTTCCAATCTGGACTCCAAAGGACTTATAAACAGAATCTTCATAGTGACAAACAAAGTCAAGGCTTCAAAGAATAAACAATTCACATCAGTCATGTCAGACTGGAATAACTAGATATCCCAATGGAGAAAATTCCCGATCGACTGCATTTTCAACAAGCCATCCAGCATGGAGTTTCACAATGTCCCTCACCAGCAAGACAATCACAGGTACTAAGTGGACAGAGGAGGGAAATGGCACACAGTCCGAAGACGAATGAGATATGGATTAGAAAAATTTACCCCAAATGAATACGAGCCTTGCAGTACTCAATAAGTCTAAACCATAAAACGTCATACATATACCCCCCCCCCCCCCCCCCCCCCAAAGGACAAAGGGCGTCAACTAGTTTCTACAAAGTGGAAACCTTGATTGGGGGAAAGCTGGCAGTGAGTGTGATTACAGCCAAATCACCTTGCCCAAGCGTTAACTTATAAAAACTACAGTTCCTACTAATAACTGAGCCTAAGATCCATCACGAGTTTTAGTGGTACAATTTTTTTTATCTTATCAGTTCTGTCAACTTGCTGCCTTTATAGATCTTTACATTAAGGATTCTTAAGTATGACGTGAACAGAATAGAATTCTTTAAAGTTGTTTTGTACATCCGTCATCCTTTGAATTATCGGGATTTTTAAACGGAATATGTCATGTTCTAATCCGACTATAACAGATACATCACTTAATCTGTTAATCGGTAGACCTGCAGGTGGCTGGAGTGATATTTCTTAAACCAGACAGAGAGATAAGATAAACAAAGATATGATGCAATAATACGAAAGTTCAGAAAATCACAAAAGTTGAGATGGACCACTATTGACCCTGAAAATATAGCGTCGCATCACAGACGACTCTATGAATCACAAATAATAATTATTCAATTAATGAGCATCAATAACTGATAGTAGATGGGATGATAACAGGCTTGTCTCTCGCTTTCGCGATGATAGTAACGTGATACATCTACAATACTACGAATATTTTTATTCATACCTAAAGGAACGCTCAAGGCTGTCTGCTGTGAGTCAGTATTATCATTCAGTATCAAGGTTGAAGACTATGTACAAATGTACGAGTGTATGTGTGATCATGTAATGGAGTGATTTAGACTAGACATTTCTAGCCCAGTGGACGTATGACACCAGACATCTCATGTACACGTCTTGGCAAGGTGATACGGAAGCCTTGCGGTCTTTGAATGAGTTTCCTGACAGAAATAACGTTTATGCCAAGGCTGTAGATCCCGCAGAAATAGTTGCTATAGGTCAGGCCTCCATTGTAGCTCAAGTATTTTATATAAAAGCATTGAAGATAGGCTTCATTCCCAATATATTTTATTATGTAGCATTTACTTAGTAGCCATAATTATGATGAATTTTGAATTAACTGAAGTTATCTTATTAGTACATCTACAATAGCAAACAGAATAAATAACAAACCCCAGAAACAGCTTGTTTTAAACCATTAGTTAGTCTATGGATGCTTTGGTCCATGATTGTGGGATGGTGAATTGATTCCATTTTGTTCAGTTTTGTTAATTATTTCGATTTTTTACATGTTTTTATTAGCTTTGCCAGTACATACAAAACGGAATCTTTGAACTCGATTTTCGGCGACTTCAAAACATCGAATCAAATTGTAACTACGCAAATTTCTCAAGGTAATAGAGTGATTTAATAAGTTTGTATCGTTATCCCGAACAAGATCTTCAGTATTAGCGTTTTATCATATCCGGCAGTGTCGTGTGCCAAGTACTAAGGCATACATGGCTTAATTTTTCAGGCAAGCATATGACTACTGACTGGATCTACTGGGGAGTTTCGTATAATTTGCAACAAAAGAATAATTGTTTAAAAGAAACAACTAAAGAACACGCGTTTAAGTTAACCCGAACTAAAAGAAATAATAACGAAATTAATAATAGTTAAAAAAACGTTTTAATAGAAAACAAAATTAAAAAGTAGAAAACAATTTCAATAATTTACAAACAAGGTGAGGAACAAAAAAAAAAAAAGATTTTATCATAAAAAAGCGTTGGCGGTTTTAAAGATATTTTCATAATGATTCTACATTTACCAATATCAATCAATAAAATATTTACAACCATTAACATTAAGTACCCCACACTTCTTTGAGATAAAATGAATTTTTAGTTCATGAAAATTATTTTCTACTTTTTAATTTTATTTTCTATTAAAGCGTATTTTTAATTTTTTTAAAGTATTATTGTTTGTTTATAGTTACTGTCAAATACCAGCAGGGCAAAATTATGTTTTATGATCATTTTAATTTTACAACAAATCTCAAAATTTGTACGATATTTCATTTCTTGCGCAATTTCGAACATTAGGCGATTGTCAATATTAATTGATAATGAACCATCAATAAATAGTGTTAATTAGTGATTGAAACAGATGACAATCAGCTGATTGAATGATTAGTTTGCTTCAGAATAGCCCATCCATCATGCTTGTTTACACAAGTACTTCTTTTTTTTTCTTCTAATAATAGAAGATAATGGATTACCACGAGTGCTAGACCTGCGTCGAATGTCAAGGAGATTAAATGTTACTTAATATCAATATTCAATAACAATAATTTTATCAGTATACATTTTTTTTCTCTGTATATATTTATCCACACCCGTCAAATGAAAACAATGACAATCAGCAGATTGGCTGACAGTAAAATAATATACAATGGCATGAAAGGCAGGAAGAAGTACAGTAGCCAGCGGTAGCTCTCCATTGGCTTGCTTTAATTCCCTACTGTAATAGATCCCTCATCCACGTTCTTTTTAATCTCCTCCTAGTGTTTTCAGGCATGAGAGACGTGGACATTTGTTGTATCAATGGGTTTGGGTGTCCTTGTAGATTTTCTTGATAGCGTTTGTATCAATATACATGATTCATTAATATATATCTCCAAAGATTCATAATGATAACAAAAGATTGTAAAAAAAAAAAATACAAGAAAATGGTTTTGAAAAATCTGCATTGGAGGTAAAGTTACATATGGTATTATCAATAAAAAGGATCCATCCACCCCCCCCCCCCCCAAAAAAAGCCACTACAACAGTAGTAAAACCAGAATGCATACATCATTTTGTGGTGAAAATATAAGTAAATAAGTTGAAAATACAAGAAAGGCGAATCGCAGGGAAAAGTTTAGGACCACAAAATACATCAGAAGGCTGGAAATTACGAAAAAATGTTGTAATATATCTAGATGTAGAGTATATTAAATATAATCAATAGAAATAGAAATAGAAAATATAAACAAATAAATATGTAATGAGAAAAAGGAGGCTTATTTATTTTGGACACGGTATAGAGAGGAGTAGATTGGACAATATCAGTAGGGGTCTCAAATATTTGTGGAATGGTAGGTTTAAGAAAATAAACATATATATACATATATCGGTATCTACTTTTCTTGGCCTGCCCCGGTGAACAAGTGGTTAAGTCGGATTTTCTCCAGAGAGAGTTACCTGCTTTCAGATAACCGGAATCGTATCATTTTTGTAGTTTTTGACTCGAAATGTAGTTGTAATATAAGCAATAACTCCTTTTCAAGCCAATGTCTTACTTAGCTCCTTATTCACTACGAAATTAACTCGATTCCGCTTACTTAAGTACAAGAAACTCCTTTTTGGAGAAAATTAGACTTAACCAATTATTCACCGGGGCTGTAGATATAATTTTTAATTACAGTTCTCGAGATTCAGTTAATTATTTTAATTTTCTTTTTGACTATGTTGGTCTCATAATCTTGCTCAGTGAAAAAAGTTTAGTATTTATGTATATATACACTTTACCTACTAAGGGAGAGGCTTTTGTCATAATATGATGTCAATATAGATTTATTTTATATATATATATATATATATATATATATATACACCCATCAAACATTTCTATAACATCCATAAAGTCGTGTTGGAGAAGTTATCAAACGTAATAAAACGTCTACAAAATGCACTCACATCACTTTTCGATGGCTAATGAACTACATCGATTGTCTTTTATTTCTATTTCCAATGGATGCACAAACAAAAAATCTAAATAATAAGGTACTAGATACATATATAGACATATAGATATATATATATATGTGTACATATATTACATTACATTATTGGCGCGATAGACACATAAAAAAGTCCTTGGCCTGCTCAACCGCTCTACCTCAATTGTCCCGGTCGCCTGCTCGAGTGATGGAGACCTTGCTCAGCCTCAGATCTTCACATACGCCATCCTTCCATCTAGCTTTGGGCCTTTCTCGAGGTCTTACTCCATCCGGGTTTCCTTTATACAGCTTTTTAGCTCTTCTTTCTTCGTCCATCCTATATAAGTGGCCCAGCCAATTGATGCGTTGATCCTGATGAAGCTCGAGCTAATTAGGTCTCCATCTAACTCACTTAGCTCCTTGTTCCTTCTGATCCTGAGTTGGTCATTTTCTCGAACTGGGCCGAATATTTGCCGAAGAACTCTCCTTTCGAATCTATTCAGCTTTTCTACGCTGGATTTATTCGGTGTGATGGTTTCACCAGCATATGTTACTAATGGCCTAATGACGGTTTTATATATCATCAGCTTGGATTTTAGGCTAAGGAGCTTACTTCTCAGGAGCTTTGATATCCCAAAACATGCTTTATTACCTAATACTATGTAATAATAATATATATATATATATATATATATATATATATATATATATATATATATATATATATATATATCTAGTACCTTATTATTTAGATTTTTTGTTTGTATATCCATTGGAAATAGAAATAAAAGACAATCGAAGTAGTTCATAAGCCATCGAAAAGTGATGTGAGTGCATTTTGTAGACAATTTATTACGTTTCATAACTTCTCCAACACGACTTTATGGATGTTATAGAAATGTTTGATACGTGTATATATATATATATATATATATATATATATATATATATATATATATATATATATATATATATATATATATATATATATAAAATAAAGCTATATTGACATCATTTTATGACAAAAGCCTCTCCCTTAGTAGGTAAAATGTATATATACATATATACTAAACTTTTTTCACTGAGCAAGATTATGAGACCAACATAGTCAAAAAGAAAATTGAAATAATTAACTGAATCTCGCTTATATATCAGAAAAGGTTCTCATTATTTTTAATTAATGTTTTTATTTTTTTACCGAATCATAAATATTCACAAGGGAGATTGTAGTCGGAGATAACTGAGGTCATTTTTTTAGAGAACTGTATTAGTTGTAACCGGTTTTCAGTCAACGTCTTATTCATGTTCCGGGCAAAATGTCAAAGAGTTGCTGAAGCGTAGCAGATCTTGTAATTTATTCACCATATCAATCACTATCTAACACTGCGATTATAATTATACAATATGTTATATACCTAAGAATTATACTATTACTGTAGTATATTTGTATGAATTTTAATATAACTATATGAATATACATTGTAAAATTTAAAAATGAAGTAGTGTAAATTTGATCGTGTTTTTTCTCCACCGTTAACCCGTTCCACTGCTTGTTAAATAAACAACTGAGAGTAGACTTTAATTCAGTTCTTTCACTTCATCATTCCATTTCTTACCGATATATGAATATCGTTCCTTCACTAAGATTTAGTTAATTATTGATTTTATTTTTTAATCAATTGAGATAAATAAAAATAATTTTGATGTAATTCCTAGGATAGAAGGAAGTTACCCTCTTTAGTGACATAGCCTTCAGATTTTCAATTATTTATTTTTATTATAAACCGGTGAGATCTCGGACATGCACAGCCGTGTGGTCTTTGAAACAGTGAAGTATTATTGTTTACTGAACCCAAGAACTTTATGGGTAATACTGGACAAGGTTTTTTTTTTATTGTTGTGGAATTGGCCCGTTCACTTGTTTTAGAACTTTTTTCTAGCACGACATTTTGCCAACTTGTTTCTTATTGCTTTATTCCGGTTCTTAACCTCAAGCTTCCTTGCGTAACAATTCACTAGACTAGCGAAAAAATGTGAAAAAGTAAATCGCTGAAATTTTATAATCATCCTCTTTGGGTCCAATTATAACATTGTCAAAGAGAGATGACCTATTTGACGAAATTAGTATTCCATTTAAAATGAAGTGTTTACCTGGCGCCTATTCCATTCTGCAAATACAAGAAAACATATTTTTGGCAAGGTTTTGAGGTTGTTATCTCAATTGTGAAGGCTTCATTGGTTTCGAGCTTGGCATAGATTCTTCAGGGATTCGTTAGTACTTTTAGCACATTCTCCTTGTCCTGCTGAGCTTTGCTATATTTGTCCTAAATATGATTGCTTTATTTAAACTAATTGCCGAGGTAGTCGTCATTGTTTTTCGAATCTTGACTAGGTCAAGTACTACAAGAAGGAAAACACGGAGCAATAAAAATACCTGCTACTAGAATACTGTTTAGTTGTTAATTAACAGATAACAGTCCCAGTATATTGTTCGTTCTTATACCAATCAATCAACTCTCAACACCTGTCCAATATCTAATGTTTCTTTAATTTAAATCCCCAGTCCAGCAACAGGAAACGATCTCGCCTTTCTGATCTTTATACTCGTTTTCACAGAAGCAAAACATTGGAGCGTTGATTTCCAGCCGCTCTACAACAATCTGAATATTTAATTCTCCTAATATCCGTCATTCTTCTTCCTTATACTAATTTAAACCGTTGCATACCCTCACTCCCCCTTCCACTTCCCAACAGATGCTCTCTATGTAGGTTTAGTTATTTGTTTAAATCGATCAGGAAAAAAAAACAGTTTTATTGTTTAGTCTTTATTATTACGCCTTTATTCGTTGTTATTCATCTATTTATTCATTTTAGTTCATTAGTATTTTTTGTCAAATCTAATTTTTTTTATTTACTCTTTTGGCACTGTTGTAAATACCTCATTATTTTTATTATGTAGCCTTCTTGCCAGATGTATATTATGTTTATTTTTCTGTTCATGTTCGTTATTGTTAAGGAGCCTAGTCCCAGAATAAAGTTACTTCCCGAAAAATCTGATAATCGAAAGTACTATGTTAAAGAAAAATTGAACAATTACAAGCCACAAAAAATATTGAGTTTAATACAAGGTGGGGAGTGTGCTGTTCTTAAGGCAACGGTTGTACAGCGAGTTGTGAATCCGCTGATATAACAAATAAATGAAAACTAGTTATTATCACGTTCAAACATGAGATTATTCACATCTGCGAATAGGGAAAACAGGAATCGGCGTAATTTTAGACGAGACCGTCCAGCTGTCGATCGAATATTTTCAAATACTAGAGAGTAAATCTGAATACAACAGGATAGTTTATCAGCTTTATATCCGTATCAAAAAGTCTTATGAATCCATAGAGCGTTAGCCAAGGAAGTTAGTAAATCTAGTAAGAATGTGAATGACCGAATCGTTCAAGAATGTTAGAATAACAACACATTTAGAATTACTAATTTTCATTATTCGTAGAAATCCAAGGTTCTCTCGGATTGAGAATCTAATCATGGGTGATTTAGTACGATCAACTCAATGGACGAACGATCGTTTTTATTTTTTTTATTTTACGATTTTTTAGCTCAATTGTTTTTAGTTTCTAAGTCACCATGCCCTCATCTTCATCCTGCTACCTTTTTTTAGTCGCCCACTTTTCCTTTTTTATCGGGTGACAGCCAAAGATTGTTTTAGCCCATCGTTCGTCCGACATTCTTTTTGATTTCAGTCGCTTCGCCTATAATTGTGTAGAGGATATTTTCCCTGCTCAACAAGCTGTCTGGTGACTTGGGACGTGTTGAATTCTGGAAATGGAACAACTTTTCGAAAAGCCACATCCAACAGTTTTCTTTCCTCCTCTTTCGTAATATTTTCTATGAATAAATGAAAAACCATTTTTTTTTTTTAGGACTAACTTGGTTACTGCGCAGAACAGACTTTAAACATCGTAAAATCTTTAGATTACATCTGTTCTAGAAAAATTTGTCTGTAGAAAGGTTGTTATAGGAACTTGCATCATTACAGGGCCATCTGCCAAGATATTTTAATTCATGAGTTTTTATTACTTCCCAGTTTTTATATTTTCATGTATTGCCATATACACGTACGAACATACATAAATTCAAAAATGGACAAAAATATTCGCGAATACAATGCGGATGACATGTCTAATCGGATTCCCCTTTCCAAAAAATAATTTTTCTTTCCCTTCAATCTGGATAATGATATCTGTTTCTTTTATTTATTTTTTCTGAACCAATGGTAAATTATATTGGTATTGTTCTTCTCTTATACTTTGCCATTTGGAGCATACGATTTGTTGAAGAAACGAAAAAACTTCGACGTTGAAAAGTTATAAACTTGCGGTATTTCCTGGTGTACTTATTTTCGTTACTGCTGTATCGTTCATTTCATTTCTAATCATAAATTAACTACTACCAGGTCGTATTTATAATCGATACGTGTGCTAATATCGAAATAAAAATAACCTTTCTGTATCAAGTTTCTAGTCAATGAATGCTCATTAGTGATTTTTCTATATAAGTGTTCCTGATACGTTCGGATATTGTTATCAATATTAAAAGATTGTTTTTAGTTTTATTGAATTATAAGAATGTAGCTATGGCGCTATTGTTATTTAACCTGATAATACTATACAAATATAACCTAATAAATGATATGTAAATGTTATTTAAGCTCGATAATTGCTATTTGGTTTGGTTATGTAACGGTTACACCGCTCTGGTGTTGAACCATTAAAGGCGCTACCTCTGTTGCTATTTCTGGATCCTGTTGTGAAGGCCAACTTGTGTTTTTGTCGATTTATAATTTCTTTCGTATATATATATATATACTCAGATGTTCATTAATGTTTTATATCGCGTTCCTTTTTTTTCAAAGATCAGTGATAGATAATTTCACTAAATATAATATTTCTATTAGTGGAAAAATTATAATCTTTATGCATATTATTTGTTAGCTTTCCTATCATCCCATATTCTTTTAATCTTCTCACTCAACTCTTTCGTTCGGTCTCGCCTGTCCATCTTTTTCCCTCTTTCCTCTCATTTTCCACTACTACAATGTATTTTCTGAATATTTCTCTGTCCTGGTATTCTTTTCTGTAAAACCAAGTCTTGCTATTTCATCTTTCATCTGATTGGGTTGTCCTCAGATGTTTCCTTGTCCTATCACATTTTTAATATCTATTTGTTTAGTTTGCTTCATTCATTCTTTTCATTTTTTAAACTCTTCTTCTCTATTGATGTTCTACGTTTTTTTTTCCTTCGGGCAGTATTCTTCTCCTACATATCTTGTTCCGTGGATATGTCTTAAGATTTTTCTGTCCATTTGTAATCATTTCTCCAACCCCATTCAGTAAATCCCATTGTGTCCGACCCATATAGTATAATTGGCCTCACTACTGTTTCATAGTGTCTGATTTTAATCTTTTTCGAAAGATTCTGTATTCCATGCATCCTTTAAATATATGTACATATAAAACATATACTAATATACATAATTTCAAAAACTAAATAAATTTTATGAGTTTAATATCATTTATCAAAGGATACTCAAAAACTGTAATACATAGCTGAAGAGGACGATAAGCTAAAACAAAAATTACGTCAATACCAAAAATTCGTCTTTTTCGTCAAAGTGCTTCTGATTAAATACCTTTCTATCAGCTGTTTGATATTCCGAATTTCTTCAGTTTATGTTTAATTTACGTTAATTCCTAAAATTGATCTTTTTCGTCAATGAACTGCTATGCTATAGAAATGTATTAGAGATGTTCGAAATTTTTGAAAAAATGTAATAATTATTATAGATACTTAAATATACATCAGTTCTTAAAATTCTTCACTGTCTTCAATGTACTGCTGACTAAATATATCGGTATCATCTGATAGGATTTTGAGGTTATGAAGTGATAAATTTACTTTTGTTTTTAAAATTTCTTTCTTGTCGTCAATGCATGGCTGACTAAATTTAACTTTTTCAGCTGTTGGGAATTCCAAGCTTCTTTAAGTTATATAATGATTAATTTACAGGAGTTCTTAGAATTCTTTCTCGTCTTCGATGCACTGCTGACTAAATATATCTTGGCGCCGATCAGGCAGGAAATGTACGGTTACAGCTTCCAAAAGTCTCTTCCCTTTGAAGCGATCATGTAAACAAAAAATAACTCACCCACAAAGCGATGAAATGCCTCGTAGATTAACGAATACCAAGAGCAGCACTTAGGTTGTTAATACCGGATGGAGTCGCAACTTAAATTAGACCTTGCCAAAATAACAGTCATAATTTAGAAGAAGTTGGCTCATGAGAATTTGTTTGAAACGATTTAAATACCTGCAGTTCATTGACGCTTCTCTTCCTTAATTTTTTTTTTCTATTTCTATAGCTCTTTCGAATTAAACCAATCGATTTCATCTCGGTTCAAGATAATGGAAGTTCGCTTTCAGTGTTCTTAAGGCAACTTGTACAAAAAATAAAAAAATAATAACTTCAGAAAAATTTAATTTAATACTTGCGATTGAATTGATTATATATCGGGCTATGTTAGGATTAGTTTTCCAGGATGTCCAAGACGGTATACTGGGGGGGGGGGGGTTATAGGCCCTCTTGCGCCTGCTTACCCCAAACTGCCATAATCCTTGGACCTAGACCGATTTCTCACTGTCCTTGAACTCTTGTTTACTTGCCCCAAAAGGGACTATAATGGATTAGTACTATCAGTAGCCACCCGCTGTACTTTTCAAACCGAGGTTAGGCTCCCAGCAACTTTGGATTGGGTGACCGTCACCTGGCTCTGCTTCAGCAAGCTTTATACGTCTGCATGATGACCACAAATTGCGGCCAAAGAGCTTCATGGTCTATAGAGCCAACCGAAATACAAAAATATGTGCTTGTGTGCGTATAACCATATGGCGTTTGTGGATACCCAACTCATTTTCAGTTGAATTCGGGCATTTACTGTTGTTTTAATTATTTTCGCTTTAATTAAGTCACAGTTGTTGAAGAAATATTCAAGCCTTCTGTAATTATATGGTGTCATTTAAAATTGAAGTAGAATTTGAATTGAACTTGATAATAATTGCTTCGAAGAAAATCTGTTTTCTCTACAACTATTAGTGTATAAATAAATAAACATAAATATAAACAAATAAAATAGGGGGAAAAGGTAAGAAAAAAATGTGTACGAGTATGTACAAAATTCATGTAAAGGGTAACTTTAGTGCGATTTATTGTCAATTTTACTGCGTTTCTTAAAAATGAATGCAACAACTGAGGCTTATTATAACACGTTATTTATTTCTTAATTTATTTATTATTATGTGTAAGTGATTTTAAAGGTAATAACCATTTTACGCGTCAATCCAAATTAACGCAGATTAAGTATCTACATCAAGTGATACCGAATAATATATGATTTACTTACAATAATTATTGAGTTTTTTTACTATAATTATAATTGAAATCATTACAGGTTATTTTTTTATACTTAATTATGCGTATAAATATCTAGGGGTGACCTGTGGTGTAGTGGCTACCATAGGTATGCCCAAGATAGTTGGTTCACAGCCCGCTAGGTGCCCATAAAGTATTTTAAAAGGTAGTAAAAAAAACGTCCTTCGGAAGGTACGTGGAATAGAAGTCCCGATCTTGTTCGATGTCAGGTACTCGTTAAAATCCCTATCCTAATTGGACCTGGGTCGGGAAAATGTAGAGCTCCCACTGTAGAATCGTCCGATTAGCTATAACAGCATAAACATGCGTAAAATGAATAAACTATGTTGAAAAATGATTATACCATGTTTATATATTCAGTAATATATAATGCGTGTAACAGTACTATACTATCTGACGTCCCTGCAACGTCAAACGATTCAGAATACTGATTGGGCACAGAGGTCAAGGCTGTTACTATTGTTCCTAAACTCCTCAACTGAATCACGAACACAGAAGGAAGATGCACACACACACACACACACACAGTAATAGTAAACAAGAGCTCAGTGGCGCCATCTTAATTAAGTCAGAGATAACTAAACGTAATGACCGGTGCTATATATATCTCTGTCTTTGTAGTCTCTAATCTCATCTAGGAATAAACTCTCTCATCCGCGTTTAGTAATTGCGCTCCCCCCACCGGCTTCTTTTCAGCTTCGCCTTGGCCCCTTGGATGTCCTTCACTGCCATTATAATTATAATACGGTGGTGTGAAAGAAGGATGCACTTGGGAATGATATTGAAGGTCATGTTTTTCTTTTGGCTTTTTTTTTGTTGCGTTGTTATTCAATGAATGCACGCATTTTTCAGCCTCTCTCAATATCCACTCCCTCTATAGAAGTATATTCTACATCAGCCTGAGCGATCACACATGAAAGGCGATTTAAAAAAAAAAAAATTTATTTTTTGATTAAATGTTGTAAGGGAACCCATAGACAATTTTCAAATTTATAATTTAAATAATCGTAATAAAAGGTTTAGCAAGCCCAAAGGTCACCCTTTGGTAAGCGTTACTTCTTTGGTCCGAAGTCCCTCTCAAAATAAAAATAATTTAAAGTACCACTCTCTGTTTATTGAAGCGGAGATTTAGTACATAATATACAACTATAAACGACTTTACAATACTTGGAAGGCCAAGAAGAACTATTTATACCTACAACTTACAAACCACAATTGTATATTTCGTCACGGAATATAAATCTACCAAAGTAGAGAAATCCATCAGCACGTATTCAACATAAAACAACACTTTTTGCTTTTAATAGAAATAATATTTTTAGAAACGCTAATTTAATATTTCACTCCGGCATTTTTGCGGAAATATGTTTGAAAACGTTCACAAATTTATTTTTTTTTATGACAAATAGTTGTAAAAAAATCAAAAAGACTTTCTAAAAGATGGGAATTGTTATTATTTTTCGATATCAACATTACTTAGATATTGGCATTTAAAAATGAAGATTTGTATTGTACAGAGATTGGTGGTGTCGGCATCGAGCCTTCCGGTTCGCTAAGCCTTATAATTATTATTAAAAGTACAAACAATCCAAATGGATGGCTAAACCGGCGAGACTTAAAATAGGAGAGGTTGTGTGATTGGCGAATCGAAGAGGGAATAGAATTCCAGTGTTAGAAAGAACAGATAAGAAAAGATATATAAAATGCATAAGTGCGGTGAGCTACTGAGTATATAGATCTCAAGGGCGTGACTGTAAAGAGGATTTGAACTAGATGAGTTGGAAGATATAGGATTGATGGTGGATTAGAATTTCTTGATAGAGGATGTCCGGAAATATTGGGGTCATTGGAAGGATAAAGCCACTTAGAATATGCATATAACTGGGCAACCAAAGCATCCCAAGGTGTACCGAAAGCAATCGTATGAAGAAGCGTTTTCAGAAACTTAAGGTTTTGTATTTTGGATTTCTCAATGCGTTTTAACAAATGCCCATATTAAATCTTCACCTTTGGACGACATATTAATGTTTCACCTGGTAGTATCAACACAATGCCATCAGATCCACAGCCTCTAGGGTTATCGATATCCACTATAGTTATCGATAGTTACTGGCCTATTCCTGCTCGGACTGGATTCAGATTGCGGAAAGCTATCATTAGTTACCGTTGCAGCCGCTGTGGTTATATTTAGGCTATCCGCTCTCCGAGCTATCAAGTCTTATCATATAATTAGAAAGTTCTTCAATATTTGTTATTCTGATTCATTTTCATCGGATTTATCAATGAATGGATATTTATGAGTCGATATTTAATGAATGAAGGTGAATGTTAAAGTAAACCGCATTAAGCTCCGCAGTATCCAGTTCGCGTGGCAATTCTTTTTTTTTTCTTCCTTGTGTGTATTTCCGTATTTTCCCAAAAACAATTTTAGTGTTTCGAATAATCGCTTAATTATATTGAATTTCTATGTCAGCACCTTGTATCTACCGTCTCGGTGAATAATTGGTTGAGTCGAATTCTGTCCAGAGAGAGTTAATTGTATTGAGGGAAGCCGGATCGTACTATTCTCGTTGCCTTTGGCTAGAAATTGAGTTGTAATATAAGCAATTATTCCATTTCTAGGCCAAGCGACTTAGCCCCTTATTCAAAACAAAAATAAGACGATTCCGCTTCCCTAAGTACAAGAAACTCATTGCGGACAAAAATTCGACTTAAGCACCAGGGCTGTAGACATTCAACCAAATATCTCCAGATCCATGTCCACCTTGCGTAAGTAGTTTCATTCTCTGTACAGGTAAAGATTGTAATTAGATACATTTTTCACTTTGGTAAACCCAAGCTTACTTGTTTTTTTGATTAACAGTCATTTCCTGTATTTTTATCATAATGTGAATTACATATTGATTATGATACTAAAGATTGTATAAACTGTATTTCACATTCTACAACTTTTATTATGTCTTCGTCAATATGTGGTAGCCAGCTGTGGACAGACTCTGTGGGATTGGTAAACATTTCTAGGACTCATCCAGCCCCATTGTATAACGCAGTGTGGATATTAATTCGAGGAAATCTCCTGATTTAGGCTACACCTACATTGGATCCGGTGTGATACGATGAGACGTCGCTAGCAAACCAAATGACTGAAATATATCGAGAGTTATAACATTTGGTTCTTTAAATTTATAAAATTAAGATTGTTTATTAATTATTTTTAATGCATTTATATTTTACTATAATGTATAGTAAAATATGTATAATGTATACACCCCACATCGTATGTGATAGAATCACGTCGCACCGAATCGGATCTAATGTAAGTGTAGCCTTACGCGTTGACCTAAAACCCAGAAGAAAAAAGACATATTTTTGGCCATTTTTCTTTATGTTTTTCTGTGCTATACAATACACAATTTTACAGTAAATAAATAAAAAACTAAGTTACGAAATTTTATTGTTCTTGTATTCATATTCATTTATTGGGCATTATGAATCAAAATTTACATTATTTTTCAGATATAATTTAAAAAATTGAGTTTTACCGAGTGCATACATAAGTTTTAGTTACCAATATGATAACGAAGAATAATTTACAACACCATGCGACTCAACAAAATTGTATAATGAAATATAAAGAGGTTTGGAGCCAATAATCGACAGACGATTAGTACAAGTGAAGTCGTTCGCTTGCAGTCTCGAATAGTCGTAAAATATATCTATATCGAATGTAAGAACCTCCAGAACCTATAAAAACCTCTTTGGTAGTAAAATCTTCATATACGCATAGTTATTGCACATTAAAACCGCCACCTACCAGCTGCAATCGATACGAAATCGCTTGAAGATGGAGTTGTTTATGTTGTTGATGTAGAGCATCTGGACGTAAACAGGATACTTGCTCAGAGCCGGAGGCCATCGAACCTAAGAGAGAAAGTTGAGTACATTCCTGGAGCTAATCCTGAGGATGTACTCTAGGGACCGATTGTATTTATAGTTCTCGTCAGTCTGCTTCCTGCCTCAGATATCTAAACAGCATTACAGATCGGGGGGGCTGTGGGCTGGGGTTTCCGGTGAGTTGGCCTCCTTCCAGTCTCGGGAGAATGACGCTTATTCATATTGACCCTTTCAAATGTAGTGGTATTCGGAATATTGCACCTAAGTATATATATATATATATATTTACACATATAAAAAGATAAATAAATAGAGAGCGAAACAGAGTTCATTTAGAGAGCACAGAGGTAAAAACACTATGAGAGTTCGGCTTGGGATGTCCATGTCGAAAGTAAGTATTGATATTTTTTAGTTCCGTAAGATTGGGTAACTTTGGGATACTTTTCAAAGTTTTAAGCTGAGTTGGACAAGATTATTTTACTAAAAAACATGTTAATATGTCCTCATCTTACCCCATTGATTGGTGCATCGTTCCACTAGAAACAGCAGGAAACATGGCTTAGAACCAATATTACCTCACAATATAGGCTCGTTATTTACATTATATACAAAAAGGAAAATTTAGTATATTTTGGTATTCCCTAATTGGAGGTGGCATTTAACCTTGAGTGCCTTATATGGCCTTGTGCCAAGAGTTCTTTTCGGATTTCAAGTGATTTTTGTCCAAAAGTTCTGAAAAAAAGAAGCAAGCAACACGTAAATATTTACAATTCACAGGTTATGAAACAAAATACATATACTAATATATGTAATTCTATATTAACACTTAAGAATGTACCATTTAATTTGCATATACACCTGAAGGTATTTTATGTTCGCTGTTCTTGAGGCACAAGAGACAATTTTATGAAAACAAGAATTTTGATAATACAATGCAAATAAATTAAACCTAGCTACACAGCGAGTATAGAACTAGGGGCCAGAAGTCAGTAACACAGTACAGATGTACCCGAATCACTTGTCACTTGTCTTGTTTTGTCGCTTATTCCTTTCTTCCGTCCAAACACAGGATGATTATTGAAAATAATAATTAAAAAAAATAATTAAAGTTAATTATTTGAGAGAAATTTTATTCCGGTTTAGGATATATTTGTTTGCCATTTTGACCATGATTCTTGCAAGTGTCTTCGAAGAATGAGATTGAACAGTTTTTTTTTTTTGTTAATGGAGTTAATAACCTGCAAAAATGCGTTTTATTTACTAATGTTTCTAAAGAAGGTAATTTTATTGGTGATGACTATGCTCATATAGCCCATTGTGCACGTCAAGAGGCTCGTGCCAACACTGTCTGCCCGGTCTCGCCGAAACGAGCAAAAGCCGGTCGACTCTGTTTTGTTTTTCTCTCTTTACTTTTATAACATATGTTTTCAAACTTATGTACAAATATTACACTTTTATCTAAACAAAATAAATTACCTTTTAAATTAAATTATTCTAAACAATTATGAAATTAAACGTTTAAATTATTATATTAAATAAAAAATGTGAAAAATAAGTAAAGATAATGTTCTTTCTTTTACGAAAAATGGTTTAATTTTTTTATGATTAAAACTGATAATACTTTATAAGGTTACTACTTCATCTGGCCTTAACACCCATTCTGGCAATACTAAGGTATTGCCGAATCACCTAGTTAAATTATTATTCATGAGTTCATAAATTCTATGGAATAGCATTGAAACTGGACAGTTTATTTAGATAATAGGATATAGTGTTGAAATAAACTAAATAAATGAAAGAAAACAAACCTAATAAAAAATAAAATAAAATAAAAATACCTCTTCCCCTATATTTAATTATTATTTTTATATCTGCGTCCGGCTTCGGTATGTCTACCGTCCACTTGTTGATTCCAAATTGAAATTCATTACAAAGCGCAATTATAAATTGAGATTAATCAAGTACTATTTTATAATTGTATATTCCATTCTAAATTGGATACATAATCGTTAATTTTGCGTGTAATTTTTAATGATAGTTTTAGCTCAGTTTTTGATTCAACAAAAGAGTCTAAAATGTTCCCCGTATATTTATTATCTACAATAGTATGTATACAGTACAATAGATACATAATAATCTATACTAATATTATAGATGCGAAAGTAACTCTGTCTGTCTGTTACGCTTTCACGCCTAAACTACTGAACCGATTTAAATGAAATTTGGTACAGAGATAGTATAGACCCTGAGGAAGTACATTGGCTACTTTTTAATGCGAAAAAAAGAGTTGTAAAAGGTTGAAATAGGGAATGATTTAATATAATTGATTTAATTTGAAATAAATAATAAACATATTTTTTAATGATTTTACACCATGTGCGTGGGGAAACCTCTTTCGAAGATCTCAAAAAGTTCAATAATCAAGAATTTTCAACATTTTGAGAGGCATGTGAGGCAAGAGGGTTATTAGAGAATGATAATCATTGCGATACAACTCTGGAAGAGTCTGCACAATGCAAATCTGCGCCCAAGCTGAGAGAGCTGTTCGCCATATTAATAGCGACATGTGGACTTTCAAACCCTCAAGAATGCTGGATGGAGTTGCTGTTGCAGTAGCTTCCTCTGGAATAGCTGTTACGCTACTTAGTGAGGCGCGAACAGCGCACTCAATTCTAAAACTAGCATTGAACTTAGCTCATGAGGAAATACCAGTATGTATCATTAGAAAAAGCAGTGAGCGCGGAAGAATGTAATAGCAGTGTAAGCTTTTGGTTTGGGATGGATGTACGATGTCTTATAAAAGAACAATCGAAGCACTAGATCATACTATGAAAGATATCAAAGACAACCACGATATCATGGGAGGGATGGCACTTTTAGCTGGTGGCTTTAGACTGACTCTCCCGGTTATTATTAGAGGTACGCTGGCAGATGAAATAAAAGGCTGTTTGAAAGCATCTGTATTATGGGTACACGTAAAAAAGTTTATTCTTACTACAAATATGCGAGTAAAACTTCACAATGATTCTCAACCAGGGCAATATGCAGCTGCTTTTCTAATAAATCGGAGAAGATTGTATGCCAACAGACAGTAACTACATGATTACACTGAGTCGTGAGCTCTGTAAAATTGTCGATAACACAGATGATCTAAAAAATAATGTCTATTCTGATCTTCAAATAAATATGGGCAATCGAAAATGGTTGTGAGAAAGGGCGATTTAGGTGCCGACTAATGAGATAGTTGACCATATAAACGAACAAATCATCTCAGACGTGGAGGGGGATGTTGTCGAATGCCTCTCAGTAGACAATGTTACGGACACTGAACAAGTCACATCAGTTTCTCAACTCTTTAGAATTATCAGAAGTTCCTTCCCATAAGTTGAGGCTGAAAGTTGGTGTTCCAGTCCTATTAATGAGAAAATTTGACGCGCCAATTATATTATCTGTCATAATTAAGCTGTTTGAAATAATAAAACTTCAATGTCCAGAAGAATAAAAGGTATCAGTTCCGCAGGTTGTCGCTTCGAGTTAAGGCAACAAGTTTTAACTTTTCATTCGTTACCTTTTTAATATTCTAGAAAATAAAAATAATCGTGAGTTTTTGTATAAAAAAAAGTGTAGTTAATGGGAAATGTCTATATTTCAGTCACCATTACATGTTAGTACTGAACTAGCATTGCGAAGTATAGATGACGATATATGTTTGTTGAAACGTTCATTATTTGATGAAATGATTTATATACAGTGAAATATATAATACATTCCCGAAGAAGAGTGCAATACCATACATGCAAATGGAAAAACCCCAATGCAAAGCCTTGTGTTTCAAAATTCTGGAGTAAAACAAATTTACCAGTCGACGTTTCACCTATTCAGGCATTTTCAAGACACAAAAAGAGTTAGATAAATCACATCTCGAAGAAGAAAGTGCAATAATTTTGTTCTAGTGTATTGCACTTTCTTCTTCGAGATGTGATTTATCTAACTCTTTTTGTGTCTTGATAATGCCCGAATAGATGAAACGTCGACTGGTAAGTGTTTGTTTTACTCCAGAATTTTGAAACTTAAGGCTTTGAATTGTGGTTTTAACATTGGCATTCTATATAATACATTTATATACTGAAATATATACATTTCCCAAAATTGCAATTGAAATAGGGTGAAGGAAAGCTTATGGATATTTTTTTCAATGAAAAAATAAATTAATTACTCCACAAAAGTAAATCAGATGTGTGCAACACATGATTTCCTTGTGCACTCATTAATATAAACAAACCGTGGCTTTGGGATGGGAAAATTTACAGAAACATTGACAAGCGTTATGATAAACATTTTTTTTTAATAAAACAAAAAAAAATATTTAGCATTGTTTGATATGGGAAGCACATGCCTTCCTTTTACAGATCATAATTTTTTTTTAAAATAATTTATTCAATGTAATTTACAACTATATTATATTAGTACATCAAGTAAATAGAATGAATGTATACAATGACATGAAATGACAAGTAGAGAAACTACCCAGTGGCAGTACTCAAATAGCAAGTTCAACTTAGGAGATCACGAGGACATCTTCTTTTCAAACTCCTCGGAGGATTATCAGGAATTTAAGAGGTTGCTAGGCTATGGTACGCGGCTACATATTACACATCTGGGACACAACATTATAAAAACTATAATCATGACTGGAATGGCAAAAGGAGAAAATGTTTTGATTCCCCGTATTCCGATAATTCCGACTGCTTTGCCTTATTAGTTTAAAAGAGTACAGTTCCCCTGAAAACAGCATTTGCAATAACAACTATCCAAGCTCAAGGACAGACGCTTGAAGTTGCAGGTGTTCATTTTGAAAAAAAATGTTTTTCCCATGGGCAACTGTATGTGGCATGCTCACGTGTTTCGAACCCGCGAAATCTCTATGTTTTGGCAAAAGATGGAAAAACAAAAAACTGTGTTTATTAAAATGTACTTAAATAAGCTATTTGCAGTAAAACACTTATTTTAATTTATGCATGTATTATATTTGCAAAATAATTAGCCTAAAAAATGAAAAATGCTGCCCAAAGTCACTACTCCGACGAAGTCGCGGGCACAGCTATATGTAATAAAATAACCAATGAAATTATAGTTTCATTGTTAAGGATAAAAATATATTTAAAAAAAATAATCTCACGTTATAATGAATCCGCGTTTAAAGAGGCATTGCACTGGGAACGATGGTGATATGTAATAATAGTATGAGAAAATAGGAAGCACGTAAAATAACGTTGTTAATAATTTTCAAATACTCGTCTTCTGAATACGCACTTATACAGGGTGACCTGTAATTAATGGTGGAGCCGTCAAGGGGTGATAGTATGGGGCAATTCCAGTCGATATTATTACGAGACCTACTGCCCTAAAGTTAACCCTTTCCAAGATATTCCTACTTGTTCCTACAAAAAAATCCTATTTAAAATCTTAAAAAACCTATAAATCCTAACAACAAAGATATTCTAAATAAGGAATGATAATAGTCAAATCTTCGTAATTGTCGCTATCTTACGCGAATACCAGTAAACAAAAACATTAAATGAAAAAAAAAATAAAGTGGGTGCCTCTAAAAGGTCGATTTACTCAAAAAACTCCCCCTTAATTATTACGTATATAATTAATAAAACATCTACGTTTCATTACCTATCAAATGAGGTATTAAAATAAAAAATCGGTTAAGAAACCATTGATATTGTATTGATGGAAGCGGAATCATCTCATTCTCTTGGTTTTTGGCTTCAAATCGAATTATATTATAGGATGGAAATAAGGTTACAAGAGATAAGAAGGTAGGTTTAATGCAGATGGGCTAATACACAAGTACCGAGATGGCCTAAATTTGATAGTAGGGGCTCATTGATAGTTCAAAGCACCTCAAAACTAATCTCTTAACAGGTGTGTATTTAAATCGAAATACTTTAACATATTTGCCAGAAACAAAAAACTGCTCGCCGTTCCAGGCTACTCCAACACTTGACATACCAAAGCTCTAAGCTCCCAATCAATTACAAAAGACTTATGTACAAACATATTATTAAAAAGCTATTTGGATTTCCGGAGTAGAGCTTTGGGGATCTACTAAGCCATCTAATTCCTCTCGTATTCAATCCATAAATCCCAAATCCTCCGTAAATGCCCTTGATGCTTCATACTTTGTTACGAATAAAGTCATCAATAACGACCTCAATTTAGTATTTGTTGCTCATTTATTCCGAACCATATATCAATCCTTTCATGAAAAAATATATTCCCAATCAAACTCTTTAGTTTTACACCTCCCTTCAATTCCTGATTAACCTCCGAGGCGTCTGAAAAGAAGATGGCCTCGTGACCTTAGAGTTAGCCACTCTACTGTCAACAACATTTGAAGGAAAGCACTGTACTCATAGGATCATTTAAATATCTGATGAGGGGAAATAATTACATCATTGTACGCCAATAAATCTATAAATATCAGCTTCCCTTGATAATTTTCGATGAATAGAAATTTAAATATTGGTTACACAACTAATTCTGATAGCAGAAGTGCAGCGCTGTGAACAGATAACGCAGCAGTACTCAGGAATTGGAACGGATATCCTTTCATAATATATCCTTCACTTTTTTCGCTCAATTTTTCTATATCTCTATATTTTGTTATGTTTTCTGTATCTCTATGTCATGTATTTTTACAGTCAATTCTGTTTTTTGTCTGTTTTTTCTCATAGCCCTGAAGGTGACCTACACAGTAGGTCGAAACGTCGGCACACATAAAATATAATAGGTTTATACTTATTTGTTGTGTAATTTTTGACTGCACCCCCAACTATTTTCATCCTACATTAGTACCTACCAGTCAACGAATTTCTTTCCTACATGAATTATATTATAATTAGTAGCTCCATTTCAAGCCAAAGACTTAGCAACTTATTCACTTCGAGAATAACAAGAGTCAGCTTCTAAGAAACTCACTTTTAAAAAAAATCGACCTAACCACTTATTCACCGTGGCTGTATATATATATTTGTTTGTTTTTCATTAAATACCTAGTGGGGCAGAGGAAGAGGTCCTTGAAGCTCCATGCGAAATTGGTTTTAGAAGTTTACGTCTTTGAATTTAAAAAAAAATGTTAAAGCTGTGTGTGATTCCATAAAACTTGTATGGCATATGTATCCGTACAATGAATATGTATCCGTTTAACGTTGCCTATGTGATAAGCAAAACGCGTTCCAATTCCTGAGTACTGCTGCGTTATCTGTTCACAGCGCTGCACTTCTGCTATCAGAATTAGTTGTGTAACCAATATTTAAATTTCTATTCATCGAATATTATCAAGGTAAGCTGATATTTATAGATTTATTGGCGTACAATGATGTAATTTTTTCCCCTCATCAGATATTTAAATGATCCTATGAGTACAATGCTTTCCTTCAAATTTTGACAGTTGAGTGCCTAACTCTAAGGTCACGAGCCCATCTTCTTTTCAGACGCCTCAGAGGTTAATCAAGAATTGAAGAGAGGTGTAAAACTAGTGAGTTTGAGTGGGAATAAATTTTGTCATGGAAGGATTGATGTATGGTTCGGGATAAATCAGCATCAAATACTAAATTGAGGTCGTTATTGATGCCTTTATTCATAACAAAGTATGAAGCATCAAGGGCTTTTACGGAGGATTTTGGATTGAATACGAGAGGAATTAGATGGCTTAGTAGATCCCCAAAGTTCTACTCCGTAAATCCAAATAGCTTTTTAATAATATGTTTGTACATGAGTCTTTTGTAATTGATTGGGAGCTTAGAGCTTTGGTCTATCAAGTGTTGGAGTAGCCTGAAACGGCGAGCAGTTATTTGTTTCTGGCAAATATGTTAAAGTATTTCGATTTAAAAACACACCTGTTAAGAGATTAGTTTTGAGGTGCTTTGAAATATCTATGTGCCCCTACTATCAAATTTAGGCCATCTCGGTACTTGTGTATTAGCCCATCTGCATTAAACCTACCTTCTTATCTCTCGTAACCTCGTCTTATCACCCGCCTCTCATAATAACTAATTTGAGTTATTTGTGTGTGCGTACTTAAGTTGTTTTCTGCATTATTTTGTAGTTTTTTTGTCTTGTTTTGTACATACATATTGATATTTTATTTAGATTTAGTAATACTTGATGCAATAGTAGAGTTAATTTGCCCATACCTTCCTTTAGACTTCCTTCAACTGTTGTTGACACCAAAGTTGGTTCGGAAGTCATTGACCCGATTTGAAGCAATCGATCAGTGCAAGTAGTGTGGGCCAGTGCAGCTGCCATCTTGTGTAACATCAGTCACTGAGGGCTCGTTCGATCTAATTGAGGATATTAATGGCATTGAGTAATACAACCAGATTTCAGGGGGTAATTTTGAACTTTAAAGTGTCTATCTGTATGTTGTCATGGGAAACAACGCCTCATTTAACATGTTTTCAGTTAAGCAGATAAGTTTCCAAGAAATTTTTTCATTTATTTTTATTCCCTGAAAATATCTTTTATACTTGACACTTTATGATCTTCGTTTTATTTATTCAAATTAAAAAAAAAAATCTGATTTCAATTTGAATCAATAACCCTATTCACCAATAAAAGGTCAAATGTATGGATTTTTCATTGATTTATTGTTATTTTAATATAATTAAAAACTATCGAAGTGATATGAGGCGTGGAGATGCTAAAGAGGGTAAATCCAAATTTGAAAATTTTTCAGGATACACAAAAAAATATGCCTAATTCAGGTGATTATTTATTTGAGACAATTATTTTTAGAAAAATTAGATTGGATTTAGCATATTTTGAATGTTGAACCATTTGCCACCGTATAGAGGACGCTAAATTTTTGAGAAAACAATAAAAAAAATAAAAATGATAAAATACGGATTTATCCTTTTTTTGCATCTCCACCTTTTTTTTTCTCATATGTGTTTATCATTTTCATTTTTTATTATTCTCTTAAAAATGTTTGTTTTCGTGGGTACATTTGCAGTACCCAGGGTACTTTGTTACGTACCTTAAAACTTGATTTCTGATTTTTATAATCGATTCAATGCACACCCTCTTCACTAATTAAAGATAAAAAATATTGATAATTCATTCTTTTATCTCCATTTCCTCGTAATTAAAAATGTAGCGATTACGTTACGTATTTAATATTTTCATTATTTCTTATTCTTCGATTTTTTTTTTATCTTTGGTACTTCTACAGTATTCAGTTTCATTTCTTGAAACTTGATTTCTGATTTGTATGATAAATTGAATGTAAACTCTTTTCACCTTTATAGGGCAAACATATCTATATTTCACTGTTATTAAAAAGTATCAATTACCATATGTATCGATTTAACAGTTTTATTATTTTTTGTTTCTTGAAAATATTTGTTATCCTTGGTATATTTGCAGTATTCAGTTTCATACCTTAAAACTTGACTTCTGATTTTATGATTAGTTTAATATAAACTCTCTTCACATTTAAAATAAAATAAATATTAAGACATTAATATATCATAAATTAAAAGACATTAGTGGGAAGATTCCAACCAAAACCAAGCCTCAAAACTAAAAATAGGAAACAAAAATACATGTTGAGGTAAATACCTGTAATGCCAGTTTTGAGACTTAATCCTTTTTGGTTGGAATCTGTTCTCTGATGTCTTAACAAGTATTTTATGTATCTTTTGAGCATTTGCTCTTTTATATTAATAGACATTAATTAAATATCAATATTTTATTGATATATTACTATTCTCATATGGGCGAGAATCAGGTCAAGTCAGGTATCAGGCGGGCGACCTGAGGTCAAGTGGTTAGCGTAACAAACTGCTAAGCCCAAGATCGCGGGTTCGTAGCCCGGCAGGTAGCCCTTGGATTTTTTAAAGGGAGTAAAAAATCCTCACTTACCCCGTCCTTCGAAAGGGACGTTAAATGGGGGTCCCGAGCCAGTACGATGTCAGGTACTCGGTAAAAAATCCCTATCCTAATTAAACCCCGATCGACAAAATTTAGTGCTCCCAACGTATCATCCATTGTCCGATTAGCCACATCAGCATAAAGTGACGTTAAATGAACAAACAACAAACAACTATTCTAATATAGTTGAAAAACAATTGAAATTGTTTCTTTTTGAAACAATCTACACCCGAGTTATAGAAATATCGATAATTTATAATATAATTTCGATCTAATGAAAATTATCGATTATTAATTCGATTTCGATGACATTGGGAGGTGTAGAGATGGGAGCTGTAGTGATGGGAGCTGTAGAGATTATGGACAGCTGTAGAGATCCCATTCATCTTCCCTCCTTACCTCCTTATCATCCTCAGATAACATTCCTCCTGTTTATCTTATCACTGCCGCTGACTCTTTAAGAATGCAGCTGATCGTAGACCATGGCGTCCACCCGTGTACCCGAATGACTCACGTCGATCGCGTGTAGATGGTCAGCTGTCGAGGGAACTTATATAAGGGCCAATCAGATAGGTTCATCGACAGTACAGTTCGATCTCTGTAAGAGTGTCTGCGGCGATCTCTGGTAACCTCGCAGATCACTTATAACCTTCTTCAAATATGGTCACCAACTCCTACAACGTCAGCGCTAGTATGAAAAATTGGCCGCATTTTTCGGGGTAAGCTGGATAATACCGAATTTATCAAATGTTGACTAATCAATATAATAGTATGTTATTTTTGCTGTAAAATAACTAATTTTATATGTAATGAAATCGAGAAGGTTGATATTGGCTTTTACAAAACAATTTAACATATTTGTGTGTTTCTACCGTTTAACATCAGTTTAAAGTGTTATGGCTAATCGTATGATGCTACAGTGGGTGTCCTAAATTTTAATTAGTCGAGGAAAATTATTACAGGGATCTTTAAAGAAACTGACGTCGTATAGGCATGGGACACCCATTTTACGTCCATTCCGAAGAGCGGCACCGGGCCTGAACCCGGGCTCTTTAAAATTGTGTATTGTTATCCCGGCCAGTACACCATTGTTCATTTAATTATGCTACAATAGGTGATAAACAGATACCACGATATTACTCTAGAATTGAAGTTCCGTTGAGTCCTGATTATAGTGAGCCATTAAAATAGGCCATTAGTATAGTTTTGATGTATTGAGTATTTTGCATTTAATAAAATAAAGAAAGTTTGTTTTATAAATAAAAAAAATATATTTTATAAAAACAAGTCTTAATTTTATTTCACTGCATTCTCTATATTGAACAGTTCTATAATCGAAATCATGTTTACCTTTTTTAATGTATTTTCTTAAATCGTTGAATTCCATTTTCATTTAAATTCAAAAACTAATTTTCGTATAACGCCTTAAACAAGTCAGAAACAATGGCATTGTTATTTGCCAATTTAAAAAAATATTTATAATTTAACTGATCGAGCATGATAAATAACTAAACAAAAGGTAGTTCTTGGATCTGTTGCTAGGTAACGCTGTATAAAATATTATATCACTCGAAACGTTTATACAATAATAATTTTGTTTTAAAATAATAGTGACCAATACAATAGTTTGAACTAATAAAACTAATTAAAACCACGTTTTCCTCCATCTTCCCCTTTCATATCACGTAATTACATGATATGACTTGACATTACTGCGATTCACATGTTTGTTATCATTATCAATCATGAGGACGCTTAAAAAAAAGTACTAATTAAATTTGAAGAAAAAATACACAGGTTTAATGAGGAACAGTTATTTATTTGACAAGTGAGGAAAGTGCCACTTTATTAAACCCGAGTGAATTTTACCACACGAGCCGAAGGCGAGTGTGCTAATTAAACGAGGGTGTAATAGGCACTTTTCTCACGTGTTAAATATTACATTTTTCCTCCAACCATTTAAAAATTAAAGGTGAAACTTTAAATTTGTTAAAACTGCACTAGCGCTATCTCTTACAATTTTCTAATACTATCCATGCGAATTATAACTCTAGGACGGTTTACTCATTGAAACATTTATTTATTATTATTTAGAAAATAATATTCTGATAACACATGCAAAAACAAAATAAACGTATATTATTATATTTTGATTTATATTTATATTTCTCTTCATATCTGACTTTAGATGTTTTGGGTAAAAGTTGATTTATTCCCTGTTCAGCGAGTTCTTTGTATAAATGGTGGAGTAAATTCTATGAATCCATCACTATCTATTCCCATTTTTCATTTTGTTTGTGGTCTGATCACTGTTAATGCTAGATCTACAAATTTCTGATGTGTGAAGGTTCTAATACATTTAAGGTTACATTAAATATTTCTATAATATCGCTTCAAAATAAATAAAATCTATCTTGAATTAAATATAAAATAGTTCTAAAATTATTTATTTTAACATTTTAGGAATATACAATGCATAATATTATAATACCGCCATTTAACATTTATAATAACAGAGCACTGATTGTCAAATTCGATCTTGGTGGCTGTTACTTTCCCCCACTAGGGAGGGAAAGTGGTTTTCCCACACCAGTTTTAGTCGAGTAATGGATAGCAGGAAAAATGTTTTACAAGCATAGCTTTTTTATTTATACAAAAATATTAATTTCGCATTATAGCTTTTCCCTATAATATATACACAATAATTTAGTTTCAAAATCGGTTAAATCTATATCTTCGGATAATGATTCCGGGCTTACATCGTTTATATCGATTGCTAATGTATCGATTTATTTATCAATAATCGAACCCTTTACGAATTTACTTCTCATAATTCTGAATAATATTCGTATAAGTGCTTGAGACTTAAGTATAAATCTTTAAGAGCCCAGCAGGTTGATGTAGTAATTATGGAACTATTTAAAATAGTACCACGACAACCCATGAAGGGTCTAGGGTATAGTACGTGGTAGAGACTGTAATGTTTCTAAGACATGGGCTGTGTAGGTAAGTTGGTGATTTGTCCGAGTTCATGCCTCACCGCCAATTTTGTTTCCCACTTTACAGAGGTTGGGTTACCCTGGGAGAGCCTGCAGATCCTACAAGGTCTCTCTACAACTGCTAACAGATTATATATATTATCTGTCATAATTAAGCTGTTTAATATAATAAAACTTTAATGTCCAGAAGAATAAAAGGTATCAGTTCCGCAGGTTGTCGCTTCGAGTTAAGGCAACAAGTTTTAACTTTTCATTCGTTACCTTTTTAATATTCTAGAAAATAATTATAATCGTGAGTTTTTGTATAAAAAAAAAGTGTAGTTATTGGGAAATGTCTATATTTCAGTCACCATTACATGTTAGTACTGAACTAGCATTGCGAAGTATAGATGACGATATATGTTTGTTGAAACGTTCATTATTTGATGAAATGATTTATATACAGTGAAATATATAATACATTCGCGAAGAAGAGAGTGCAATGCCATACATGCAAATGGAAAAACCCCAATGCAAAGCCTTATGTTTCAAAATTCTGGAGTAAAACAAAAAACTTACCAGTCGACGTTTCACCTATTCAGGCATTATCAAGACACAAAAAGAGTTAGATAAATCACATCTCGAAGAAGAAAGTGCAATAATATTGTTCTAGTGTATTGCACTTTCTTCTTCGAGATGTGATTTATCTAACTCCTTTTGTGTCTTGAAAATGCCTGAATAGCTGAAACGTTGACTGGTAAGTGTTGGTTTTACTCCAGAATTTTGAAACATAAGGCTTTGAATTATGGTTTTAACATTGGCATTCTATATAATACACTTATATACTGAAATATACACATTTTCCACAATTACAATAGAAATAGGGAGAAGGAAAGCTTGTAGATATTTTTTTTAAAATGAAAAAATAAATTAATTACTTCAGAAAAGCAAATCAGATGTGTGCAACACATGATTTCCTTGTTCACTCATTAATACAAACAAACGATGGCTTCGGGATGGGAAAATTTACAGAAACATTGACAAGCGTTATGGATAAACATTTTTTTTAATAAAACAAAAAAAAAGTTTAGCATTTTTTGATATGGGAAGCACATACCTTCATTTTACAGATCATAATTTTTTTTTTTAAATAATTTATTCAATGTAATTTACAACTATATTATACACTCAACAGCAAAAAAAACCGGACACTTAGATTTGTTCTTATAATTTTGTTAAATACATATGTATATTAATCTTTTTAATTGATGGTAAGAATGAAATAAACCCCGGAGTGCATCGTGAATGGTAGACTTCGCTACCCCAAGCTCCGGCCTTCTCTGGCCAAGGCATCAGCTCGGGCTGTGTCAACATTTGAAAGAACCATTATTCTGGACCAAAATAAAAAAAAACATGTCTATTAATCACAGAAAAGGCTTGGTAAATACATTGAAGATGTTTAAATGTGCTAAAAACTACTTACAGTTTAGAATAGGTCAGACAGGTAAATCAACTTCAAGACAAATAAATCAAATCTGAGTTTTATCTAATTGTTTACTAATCCTGAAGGGATTAGTTCAATGGACTTAGACCCTACATTCTCTGTAATAACTAGAATACCCACAAAAACAAACACATTGCTGAAAATTAGCTTTTAATACAAAAAATATGAAGTGTCCGGTTTTTTTGCTGTTGAGTGTATTAATACATCAAGTAAATAGAATGAATGTATACAATGGCAATGATATCCTGAGTTGATAGCAAGTTCAACTTAGGAGATCACGTGGCCATCTTCTTTTCAGAATCCTCGGAGGATTATCAGGAATTGAAGAGGTTGCTAGGTTTGAAACTAGGGTTTGAGTGGGAATGAAGTTTGTCTTGAAAAGATTGATATCGTATTCGGGCCAGATCAGCAACAAATGAGACATTAAGGTCTTTATGGATTACTTTGTCCGTAACAACGTAAGGATCATTGAGGATTTTACGAAGGATTTTGGATTTATGGATTGAATACGAGAGGAATTCGATGGCTTAGTGGAGCCCCAAAGCTCTTCTCCGTAAATCCGAATAGGTTTATAATAATATTTTTGTACATGAGTCTTTTGTAATTGATTGGGAGCTTAGATTGTTTGTCTAGTAAATGTTGAAGTGTTTGTTCTGCTGTTTCGTGCCGTTTCAGTCTTCTATGAGGATTCCAAGTTAATCTTTTGATAAGGTGTAGTCCCAAGTACCGGACCTGTTCTACAGGAATCAGTGGGATGTTATTAAATCCATAAAATATAATTCAATAACTCAAAAATCGATTAATTAGATCCTTAATCTAATTAAAATCTGCGTGTCGCATCAAGTGTAATTAAATTAACACTTGTACCTTATTACAGAATATTGCAAAATGTAAAAATAATAAGTAGCAATACTGAAGAACAAAATCAATAAAGGGGAGAGCTCAAAAGCTGGTTTATGTTCCAAGTGCCACTTGAATAGTTGATTTTCAGAAAAATGCCTTCACCTTCCTTACCTCTGGCAACAGATATATTAAACAGTTTAGAGATTAGGAGTCCGGTTTATCAAATTATATTGTCTGGTATTATACCATGTAGAAAGTACGATTGTACGTATATCCAAACGTCATGATAAAATTAGATAAAAGGTTTCAGAAATGGTCAAAATAAATACATCCAAAATCAATATCACTATGATTTCTATTATGTATAACTAACCATTTTTAATTTTTTTTTTTCCTGCAACCATTGAGTAATGCTATCCATTACTCAACTAAAACTGGTGTGGAAAGTCTCAGTGAGAAAAAGTAACAGCCACCAAGATCGAATTTGACAATCAGCGTCTGTTATTTTAAATGTTAAATGGCGGTATCAATTCATTTTATATTCCTAAAATGTTAAAATAAATAATTTTAGAACTATTTTATATTTAATTCAAGAAAGATTTTATTTATTTTGAAGCGATTTTATAGAAATATTTAATATAACCTTAAATGTATTAGAACCTTTACACATCAGAAATTTGGAGATTAGCATTACATTACATTAGCATTACCCACTAGCGCTAGTGTAGTTTTAGCAAATCTAAAGTTTCACCTTTAATTTCTTAATTTTTATATGGTTTGAGGAAAAATGTGATATTTAACAAGTGAGAAAAGTGCTCGGGACACTCGGGTTTAATAAAGTGGCACTTTCCGCACTTGTCAAATAAATAACTATTTATAATATTAGGGGAGGGGGGCAAGTCTGCCCAACGGCCGACCAACCCTCATTCTATGTATGATTTTACTGTTCATTTAATTGTAGGAAAGTAGGTATTTAGAGTTTAATTAGAGGTATCCTGTTTTATGTTTTAAATGGATGCTCTGCATTTAAATCCAAAAATGCTATATTTTGTATCACGGCTTAAAAATGTCAGAAACAGTGGCTTTGTGATTTGGCTATTTGTAAAATTATTTATGTTTTAACTAATCGAGCACGAAAAAAGAATAAGCATGAGGTAGTTTTTGGATCTGTTGTTCAAGCTAGTCAACGCCAATAATATATCGAATTTCTTTAACTATTTTCCTCATCATCATATTCTATCCTCATGAACCGCCTATGCAGTGTGAGCCTTCTCCAACTCTCTGCTCTTCTGCTTCTTTGGAGTCCCCTCTTCTCAAAACCCTTCCTCACCTTTTCTTCCCGCCTCTTACTACGTCGTCCTCTTCCTCGTTTTCCTTTCACTTTGGCTCTTTTTTTTACCAGATCGGCCTGGTGGGCCTTTACATGGTTTTTATAATATTGATTTTTTATTGTTGATAGCAATTGATTATGTGAGGGGGTATAGTCTCGTACAATAGACACCCCTAACTAAATACATCGTTATAACTATTGGTTAAATGTCTAAAACCCTATATATATGAAATAGCTGAGAAATAAATTTAAGTTAGTAATATCACTAGAAATATATACTCATACAACTTATAATAAGATGTCCTGGAGTAACCTGGGCTTTAGTCTTCGAGATGATGTCTGCTTTCCTACGTTGTAATTTATTGCTCCTTTAACTGCTGGTAGTGGGGTGTGAAATTTTCTGAATCTTTTTTTTATGTGGTCGTTTATTGTTTCTATTTGTAGTTCTCGGTGCAGTTGACTATTTCTAATGAACCAGGGAGCATCCTCTGCGATTGTTAGGACCTTGTTTTGATAAGTTTGCAATATTTTTCTTTTCGTAAAGGATGCTGCTCCCCAGACTTCACAGCCGTACATCAGTAACGGCCTTAGGACTGTTTTATAAATGAGAATTGTCATCTCTGGTTAATTTATATTTTCTATTTACGATAGGATAGAGCATTGATAACCTTGCGTAGGTTTGGGTTAATTTAATATTGATATGGGTATTCCAGGTTAGGTCCAGGTGAACTCCAAGGTATCGTATAGCTTCGCTGGCAGGGTTCCATTTCACGTTTTTACCTACGAGGGTTAGCTCAGGTGGGTCTGGTGGGCGTCTAAGTGTAAAAACTTTTGAGGTGCGTTTTTCGATGTTAAGAGTAATTCTCCATTTAGTAAAGTATTGCTTAAGATCATCCAGGTGGCTCTGCAAAGTATTTCTGGCTATCATTATGTCATTTATTCTCTTTGGCTCGGTCGGTCTAACTAGGAGTTCCATCTCAGTCGGCTGGTTCAACTTTTAGGTTCGACCTGATGTTGGTGTTTCTTTTGTTTTGGCCTCAATCTTCCTGAGAAATCTCATTTCTGCTGTCCGTATTCCAGATTGGTGCTTCTTTGTCAGTGTCCATGATTCTGAAAAGTATGAGAGGATAGGGAGAATGGTGAGGGTAGGGAGAATGGTGAGGATAGGGAGGAATGTTGACATGAATACAGCCACTTTTGTTTCCTTCTCAACTTCTCTTCTGTTTAGGAAGCCTCTCTTAACAAATTTAAACACCCTGTCCGAAGCTCCGATTCGTTCTGTCACTTCCATATCAACGTGTCCTTTTTTGTTTAGTTGTGCTCCCAGGTACTTCATCTTCGACTCTAATGACCCTCATTATTGTCGTTGGCTTCGTTCCTTTCGTTCGGTTTCTGATCATATTTGTAACCAGCAATTCTTCTTTCAACCTATTAACATTGTGCTGAAGGTTTCTGTCATTCTCCGAGAAATCAATTATGCCACCCGCAAATGGGTGTGAGAGGCTTATTGAGCTCAGATTCTCTTTGCCGTCTTTGCCTTCCCATGAGCTGAATCCATAACCAAAATGAACAATAGCCCACTTTAGTATAGATGACCTTTGTATTGTATATATTAAAGAGACCTAAAAAAAAATTGTTATTTCGAATTTTTATAAAATTTCATAAATTAAAGGCTTACTTCAGTTAGATGCATCTAAGTGGATAATTTAAAAAGATAAAATTGAAATAAATTATTGTATTTTATCATTTTTCCATAAATTAATTGATTCGATCCGGCTGTTTTGATTGAAATGCTAATAGACATACACGTATATGGTGTAAAGCTATTTCCTCCCTCAAATAAGTTCTAAATCCACATAAATTCAATATACATACACATAGCTCAAATGGTAGAGTGCTGTCACGGAGAGACGGAGGAGCCGGGTTCGAAACCAGCCAGGACAAATATTTTCTCTTCAAAATAAAAATATTTCAATTAAAATATGTAGGATGGAAATAGTTGGGGGGTGGAGTCAAAATAAAAATACTAAATAAGTGAGGACTTATTTATTGATTAAATATTAATTTTAAATAGTAAACTCTCTTCAATTAAAATATTTTGAGCTAAGATATTTCCTTAAAAGAGAACGAATAGGTTTTCGTTTGTATGCAAAAAATAATAATAAAAATGGGCTAAAAAAGTGTCGATATTTTATTGGGAAGTATTACAATAAATATAAATACACTAACAAACGAAATTTTCATCTATTTGTATTCTATTTGCTCAAGTATTCATCTATTTGTTAATCTTAATTGGTTCTAGTGTCGCCAAAAAATCGTATTTCCTTTAGTATATACGTCATAGCCGCCATCCTTATCAGTCGGGCTGTTATCACTCAGTGATTGAAAAAACGCTTTGGAGTGCGTTGTTTATCCTCCTTGTTCAATTAGCGACTAACTCGTGTTTTCAATTTGCAAGTAACGCAATATTAAACATTATTGTATCCAATTGTAAATCACACTTCAATAATAAGAAGAATCATGAAGAAAAGTATTTCTTACGAATAAACTTATAAAACGTGTAATAGGCAGAACTGATACAATTACAAAAAAAAAGTCGAGGACATTACTATTTTTCCTTACCTTATTGTGAAACATAACGCACTAATTTGGCCGAAGTCACTCTCAACCACCTGTTTTTACCCAAATTAAGATCACCCACTTAAAAGAGGCTGGGTAAAACCCCAGGATGGTCTTCAGATCCCATATTTAATAATTTATCCGACTTAGCCGGATTCGAATTCTTTTAGCTTAGCATTTCAGCGCTGTACACAGAGCATAGCTTCCTCGCTTCCTGGAAACTTTTGAAATTGCATTTATTTAAAAGGTATATTTCAACATGCGTGTACACGCTTTTGTTTAAAGAAGAGGGTAATTGATAGTTAATAAATAGGCGCCATAACAGATTTTCGCTTTTATATAAATGTTTTGCGTTCCAGATTCAAAACTTTCGCCTAAATGGTTGTATACTATAAAAAGAAAGCCTCAGTTAAGGCTAGACCTATGACCCCATCAAACGCCCCGAAGAAGACCTCCAATGTAGGGCGAAACGTTGGCTTCCAATAAATAGTTCTCCCTATATAAGAGAATTTTTTTTACCTCCACCCGGACCATTTTCTTCCTCATATATATATGTATAAATACATAAGGTCAACTAATATTATTCGATATAAAAAGAAAAGTGTTGAATATATTTAAAGTTTTATTTACGACATTTAAAAATACCTGTGGCATTCATCATAGAAGAGATTAAGGGCAACATGTGAAACTACTTCTTACTATTTCGCCATTAACCTACATTTTTCGGGAACTCTATCCAGGCATATTATAATTAGAACGAAGATGGTGTTTTTCTTCTCGTATTTCTTCCAAGGCGTTGGGCATACTCGTTTATAATTAGTGATAATTGTTTCGTGATGTTCCAAAATAAATAGAATAAAAAACAATAAGCAAGATGGCAGCGTTTTCACTTTGAGCATGTGCAATAGGCATACAACTTTTAATCGCATCTACAATGCTCGACAGATAATATGTACTCCTATAACGCTATTACATTTATGATATGTGTTAATGGTTAACAGCTTTTAAGCAAAACTGACCCGTTTTCCATAGGAAAATATATCGAAATAAACAAATAACAAAACAGCATTCAAATAAACATATCCACTTTGCGCATGCGCAATAAACAAAAAAGTTTATTCAAAGTTGCAATGTTTGTTATGTGATTTGTATCACCTGGTGTTGTGAATTTTTCAAAAAAATATTCCAGTTCCTAAATAAAAACTCTTTAAATTTCTAATTAATGGTTTAATATTTATAGACAATTACAAATATTTGATGTTTCCGCTGATGCGACTTTCATTATATGATTCAAAGCAATTTTTCAGGAGATGTGACGTTTTCGGTAAAAGTGATGCTACAATGGGAGCCCTAAATTTTACTCGTACAGATTTAATTAGGATGGGAATCTTTAACAAGTACCTGATAAGCTCGAAACCTCAATTTTACGTCCCCTCAGTAGGACCGCATAACTGATGATTTTTTACTCCCTTTAACGCATATTTCTTATCATTAAAAAGTGGTGCATTTTATATATTTTCGTTAGGTTTATGAAATTAGGATTATATCTTGTAGCGAACTGGATAGCTTAGTTTGTAAGTGCACTATGCTACAAGTCTAGAAGTCAAGAGTCGGAAACCGTCTGTGACGAATAAATTATTCATTCTGTTATCAAAGAGACTCTCCTGGGGCTCATCCATCCTCTCTATAAAATCGGTACCTTTGTGGTCGATAGTTATTTCCGCCAAATCACCTCTCTCCACAACCGTTGCCTAAGAAACAGTACACTTGTTACTAAGTACTAAACCCAAGGGCTATCATGGATTTTAGTGGTACACATAGTGTGATGAACTACCACATTTCATTATCTTAACATAAAGGTATTATAGATAGGCTATGAGTGAGTCATATTTCCAAATATAACGAATGGTTCAGTATTTAAAGTCTTTTACGTAATTTAAATAATAGGGACAAAGGACGAATGAACAAATGAGAATCTTAACTTTGTAGGATCGTACGTGAGAATATGTTAATGATTAGGTTCACGCCACAAGCTTTGGTATTATTTATCAAGGTGTTAATAACCTCAAGTTATTATATATGTATATATTTATATTGTTAATTTATATACTTGAATATTTATATACACATTGTAAATCTTTACGTAATGATCGTAAATTTATTTTTATTTTTTTTTAAATTCATTGTTTTTTTATTTTTTTATTAAACGTTATATATCAGGGAGCAGGTTTACAGCTGTAAAAATCATACATTATCTAAACAGCTGTAAACAAAGTTGTAATACAGCTCTGTATGTTTAACATTATCCCAGATATTTTTTTTGTTTTTTGGAACAATCGAGGAGTCACTTGATTTTTTCTTTCTTTTTTTTAAATTTTATTTTGCCTAACAAAATGTAGGCACCGGTCGGAGTGTAGAAATCATGCTTTCTGGTTTGTTAACTCCTATTCTTTTTCTTGTTCCTGTTCTACTTCTAATACCTTATACCGTCGTTCGGAGGGGGGGGTTAAACGAGGGTTCCGAGGCTGTTCGGTGTCAGGTACTCGTTAAAAATCTTTATCCTAATCAAACCTGAATAGGCAAAGTTTAGAGCTCCCAACGTATCATCGCCCGATTAGCCATAGCATAAAGTGACGTTTAATGAACAAACAGACAACCTGTCATGGAAACTGATATTTCAATGAAGAAAATCGTTATACATTACTGTAAAATGAATTTAATTATCTTTATGACCATTAATTAAACTCCTGTACGTCAAATAAATCCTAACATTACGTTAAAAACACCATAACCTTCCTGGTAAAAATTCTTTCGGGGAATTCGAGTATGTCGGTGATGAGAAATTATATTTACTGAAATTTCACGCTCTTCCTAGAATTCTATATCAAAATGTTTGTAATGCGGCTTTATCAGGGAAAACGTATCGGCTTAATTGATTTTATCTTTTTTTTTTTTAAACTAAGATAACAATGAAACTGATAAAAAAATTGATAATATTGCCAAGTGACAAATTCCAATCTTTCATCTAATAGAGTAGAAAATTTAAAGTATGGAAAATGGAGAGTCTATAATTAAGTTAAAAAAATTATTTGTGTCAATACAATTAATTATCGTTCCTAGATTTTTAGTAATAATAATGCTTAAATCTTTAAATATTTTTCTATTAAAGTAATTAAGCAATTATGGATTGGATTAACAATAATTCTATATACAACAACCCTACCATATTGAGCTAAGATGTTAACAGCACAGTAATAGTGAATGGTAGAAACTTCTCTGATTTTGAACATAATTTTCTCTAACATTTAATGTTGTGGAAAAGAAAGAAATTAAAATATAAAACTAGTATTTATGAATTTGGTCTTAGAGTTATTGGGCTTAGTAACGAACTGATTTGTGAAAAGTTAATAAGCGCTGTGCCGAAGGGTAGACCAGAGCGTAGGTGGGAGGATTAATCTTTCTGATTTGAGCTTTGTTTCCAGTGACGAGGTAAACAGCGATTAGTAAGGTCGGTATGGAACCTTCAGGTTAGCTTAACCTTATATTATCATTTTTCATACTTTAGCTTGATCTAAAAGTATATCAACTAAAAAAATCTTTCTTTATAGTGATATCCATAAACAATCTCAGTGTGTAATAATTTTTCTTTCTTTATAATTTTTTTAATATTTATTTATTGAAAAACCTTGTCATTGTTTCGTAATACAGCCCTGCCTCCATTGACGTATATTCCATTCAAGATAAATAAGTTACGTCAGTGTTTTAAATTGTATGTTAATTTATCAGCTTTCAGCAAATATGCTATAGATCTACAATTCCTCGATTTTTGCCAAGTTTTTTTTCTGGGTGCCAAATCCCATATAAGGTTTCTTTGAGGTTATAACATGAAAAGTCTTTTAGGTCTCCATGCTTTCTTTATTCAACCTTGAACTAAAATTTAAATTTTCAATTTACCATTTCATAGTACTGGAATAATTTTCTCCACCGCAATTTGTCAGTATAGTATATTCATGTCGACATTTACCCAGAATGACGATTTGTGCTTTAACGCATTGTTCAAAGTCATCAAAATATTGTTATGTTTAGATTATATGTAGATCAAAGTGGCGGGAGATTACAAAATAAATACCTTACTAGGTAATGCAATAAGTAGAATATCGATATATGTTCTCGAATATATAAAACAATATCGATCTTTTGTTTTTTATATTTCTTTTCTAGATCCATTACAGGTGTTTCAGTTGATAAAACTATAATTCACATGAGAAACATCTGGGCGGGATCGTGGCTGCATAAATAAAAATATACTCGAATAGATTTATGAAAACAGCCCTCCTCCGCCTTCTAAATTTATTTTAAACCAGATAAATTTATTTTGTGAAACAAGTAGTCATATGTTGGGCGACGTGACACAAAAGCAACCTCCGTGCCAATGAACTTTCAATACATTCAAAACACTTTTTTGGGTACATCTTCTTATTTAGAAATATTTATATTAATTTATTAATAAATTAAGAAAAACTGCAATACTATAACCTACGAAGGGTCTTGATTGTACTGTTTCCAAGATAACCGCTGTTCAGTGAGGTGATTTTTCCGATATCACATTATAGTGGCTGAGTGAGCCCAAGAAGATCCAGAGTTGACTTAAGAAAATAGATAGTATATCTGCCACAACGGGTCTACTGGTCTATCACTACTATTTTAAGCATTTATTACCAGGTGGATTTTAATCTACTATCTGATTTCTGGTAATAGTTTTTCCTAAAGTAATAGAATAAATCTCCATAATCATTCTGAAATGGTTTATTAAAATTATCATTTATGAACTTTATTATGAAAAATTAAATTTCAGGATAAATAATTTTCATCTTGTTCACTGGAGGATTCTATAATATATCTGCTTGTTAAGGGAGCGGAGTGGCTCAGTGGTAGCGCACTGAGTTGCCATCCCTGAAATCTTGTTTCCAATCTCGCTGCAGGTAAGACTTTTATTTAGGCTGTTGGCAGACGGAGATGGATCATATAGGATCTAGGACCCTCCTGGGGCTCACCCAGCCTCTATAAAATGTTATAAAAATAGGGTAACCAAAAGAAGGGGGAAAATCTGGCGGTTGAGCGTGACCTATGTCTAGTCACATCCTTGTAGAACCGTTGTCCATGAAACAGTACATGTTGAAGGACATATTTAACATTCTCAATATTTTGTTTTTGTTTATTTAATATTAATATAGCTTTGTTTGTGTTAACCACCATTTTAGATATAGAAGGTTACAGTAAGGTTATAGAGAGTACTATGGACGCTATGCTATGAGCTTACTCTTTTGATTTCTGTTCAAATATAATATGTGTGTTCTTTCAATATAGAATTTTTCATACACGTAGTTCTCAATTTAATAACCTACTTCAACAGTACAGTCTCTACCATTTACTGAACCCCAGACTCGTTCACAGGTTTTAGTGGTACAGTTTGTATTGATATCTGGATGATTAATACGATAAATAGTTGATTAAACTATTACGAACAACAGTTTAAGGTAAATGGGATGGATATCCCTGCTACGTTCGATTTCTTGATAAAAAAAATAATGTTTTATAAATTATCTCTATTCAAAGAAATATAAGGAAAATCCCGACTATATACATTGTAATAATACAGATTTAAAATTTGTATTTAAGTGCATAACTACAAAATTTTAATGTTCTTCCGGACCTTGAAGATTTCAAACAATGTGCGTATGTTATGTAATGCAATCGCAACTGCATAATAGAACTATCAGCTTCGGAAACAAAATAAACAACATGTAGCTGTCGACGTATGTAATAAATAAATAGTCACTAGATCGCATACTTTTATAAACACATTTTATAGTTACACGGTTCGAAAACCAATTTTGCGAGGATTAGCTTTTCAAAAATTTGATACCATTGCTAATTTAAAAAAAAACTTAAATTTGAAATATTATAAACCCGGTATAAATGACATCAACCTTCAGAGAAGGCATTAAATACGAAATAGTTTTTTAAAATATAAATTAGTTTTTAGTGGTAAACTGTTAACTAATAGTAGCTGAGTGGTTAGACCACTGCACCGGAGATGCAGACGATCCGGGTTCGAACCCCGCCCAGGACAAATCTTTTCTCTTCAAAATAGAAATATTTAAAAATGTTCACCATCTAAAGAACAATAAATAAAAATAATTTATAAATATAAAATTGATGTAAGTGAACAAGATCCCAATTAAAGTAATGTTCAATGAACATTCTTCCCCGTGTATACATCTAAAAAATTGCTAGAACACCGGGATATTGGATCGGTGAAGAAAATGGATTTGTCTGGCTTGGATACGAGCCCTGGTAGCTCAGTGGTTAGAGCACTGCACTAGAGATGCGGACGACCCATGTTCTGATCAACGAATGAAGTACTTGAAAATGTATATTATTATTGTGACAAGTGTCATAGTTTATATAAAAACCAGATTAATGCTAATAATTTAAATTTACGAACTTGAAGTTTAATTAATTCAGACTATAATTGATTTAAAATTCAAAAAAAAAGAACACAGTTATCCAAAAGTTGGACTTTTCCCTTCTGTCGGGAGTTCTCATGACTATCTATTTAATTTTTTTTTTATCTTCTACAAACTAGAAGATTTTTTTTTTAACTCCAGTTCATAATTATCTCTTTTCCCTTCCCTTCCGTTGAGAACCCATCAAGTTCATTATCCAAACCAATCATGACAAATTTTCCAGCATTATCGATCACATAACCATTCTAACCTAAATTATACTGCGCATTAAATATAATACCAAACATCTTTCATGTTTATAGTTATGAGAAGTTAATCTTTCATAATTATGGGTTATAACGGATGAAAAAAAAAATCTTTTTTTGCATTTAATACAATAAATTGAATTTTTAAACCTAGATTGTTGATACCTTCTCAACTTATATTTAAAAACCTGTTAACGAAACCATATCGACATCCTAAACTATATCCTAAATTATCGCTTGAATCTTAAATATAATAACGAAGAAAATATTATTGACGCAATTGATTAGAATATTTTATTGATTATATTATTATAAAATATTATTGATGTTTGATGGTATTATTGACGCAATAGCCAACACACAACATAATCATATGTATGTAAAAATGTTTGACATCACTGTTGGTTATTATAAGAATTAACCTGTACACAAGAGTTAGGTAATCTTTACTGTTCTTTGAAAAACGAATAAATAAATCGGGATAATATCTAACAACCGAATAATCATGTTTGTGTAAGATAGTGTGAAGGAGATTTTGCGGGGAAACTGCGTAATCGTCTCATTAAGGTGATGTATATCGTTTTGTATTCCACCATTGTTTCATTTTTATTTTTGATGGATAGAAACAAGTAAATTGTCGAGTTAATACCGCAAGTATTTACCAGAGGAATAGCGCGCTATCAAATCAAGGCACCGCATTTGTCGATAACTGATATTTATATAACTAAAAAAGCATAATTAAAATTAAAGTATAACCTTGCCTTAACTAAAACAATCCTTCGTGATTTAATTATCACTTGAGAGATCGAATGAGTAGATTTCAACTTCAATGTTAATAGCTGATTATATAAAATTGAAACAGTAATAATTCCAATGATTTCGAACTTTAAATTTGAATTCAAAACAATAAGTTACCTACCAAGAATTACGAAAGATAGCACTAGTCCTGCACTGTGACTTAATTACGCGTTCAGGAGTTCAACCGAATAATTTATTAATAAGTTAATGCTTATTCTCTATTTAAAAACGTTCAATAAAGAAAGTCACGTTTCGAAAGAGTTTTAAAAGAACTTTTAATCGTGTTTAAAATACATACGTAAAATAAAATATAATAATAATGAAAGCAGAAGCTGCAGCACAGAGAGATGCCTTCAAAAGCATAGGGTTAGATTTGGGATTCCAGGATACAAGCAATAAAAGACCAGGGACAAAGTGGTCGGAAGAAAGAAAGAAGAGACATGGTGAAAGGACGAGAGAGTATTGGAGGAAAAGAAAGCAACAAATGAGAAGGAATTGAAATTGGCACGTGGACCCTAGCAAGGGCGGATCCAGAATTATTTTCTGGGGGGCACAACAGGCTGACGGAAAAAAAAATCAACAATAACTTACAAATAAACTTGTAGTATCTATAGAAAGATTTCAAAGGTTTATTAAAATATCAAAACAATAGTTTCACTCATGTTCTTTCTGTTATTTTAACTACTATAATCATGCGATTTGCCTATAATTATGTACAATAATGGATTCTTCACAGTACAAAAAAAAACTGTCTGGGAGGGGCACGTGCCCCCCCCCCCCCCGGATCCGCCCTCGGTCCCTAATTGGTTAAAACGAAGGGGGGAAAAGTAGTAATAATGGTTTTTTTAAAAACTGATCAAATCATAAAATTAAAGTTACCCAACCTACGTTAACTTATACCTCAGTATGTACGGTCATATGTTTCTATAATCGATAATTTCTGGAGTAAGCAATGTAATGATCAAGAGAGCCGTGGCATAATTTTCAAAACTATTCTGCCACTTCCTAAATGTTGTTAAAATAATAAAAAAACTGTAATAAAAACATTTCATCCAGAGAGAATGTTCACAATGGTTTGTTTTTTATAGAAAATACTGTTAGATTCGGAGGGAAAACGCATAGACTTTACAGGAACTGCGACTGAACTATACAAGCAGTTATATTCTTTTTTTGGTTACATAAAATCATTTTTAAACTTTTTGTTGGTAAATAATATTATATATAGACATATATTATTTTGTTTTCAATAATTTTAATAAATAATAAATCTATTTTGTGTAATTTTTTTACAGAAAAATATCACCGGGTATCATGCCGCCCGGTTCACCGGGGATATTTCGAAGGAAATCGGCTTCGTCGGATGAGGCAACACTGAGTTCCACGCTCCTTCGTAATGACACAGTCGACTCTCTGAAAATGTCGGGGGCACACGTCCCTTGGCCCAACACCAAAGAGGACTACGACCTTAAAGAAGTCATCGGTAAGTGAAGTGTTCTTCTCAATTCTTTATGGTAATGTCCTTGACATGACACCTCCATGTGATTAAATCCGATCGAAAATTAAAGAAAACATTGATCTAACATACCTCTCTCCTCCCCACTCACATACCGGTCCCTATAACCTCTCCTATCTGTTATATAACAATAGCCCTGTAATAACAGATTTTGGTTGTTGGAGGTGTGGGAGCTACTGCTGTGGTTCATGGTGCTTATTGTAAACCCAGGCAGGAGAAATGTGCCATAAAGAGAATCAACTTGGAGAAATGGAATACAAGCATGGAAGAACTCCTGGTATGTCTATCAAATATTATCTTGTACATGCTAATATTAACTAAAATATACCCAAATATAAATTATTCAGTTGCCTTAGCGATATGTAAATCAAATCATAGTATATAACACTATCATGCAAGATACAGAAGTTCATCTAACCTTATCAGTTAACATGCTGTGATTTCTGACTGAACAGTGTGATAAAACTGATGTATGATTTAATTCTGTTCAAATAGCTTTAAACCAAATACTATTCTGTTACACTAGAATCTGCCCTTGATATTGGAATAAACGACTCAAATATATTCAGTTTTCAACTTTTGAGTAGTTTTATAAGTATCTAAATCCTATCAAAGTTTTCAATAATCTCAGACATAAAACAGAAGCCCATCTATTCTTATCAGCTAACATGTCCTTTCAGTAACGGACTGAACAATGTTATAGTAAGGATAGCTGGATTACTTCATAAGTCTGAGTTAGTTCTGTTTAAATAATTCAAATATATTCAGTTTTTTAATTCTTGAGTATTTTTAGCAATATCTAAATCCTGTCAAATTTTATTACAATTTCAAGCATAATGAAGAAGTTAATATAACCTTATCAGCTAGCGTCCTGTGATTTGAGTTACTGGCTAAGCAAAGTTATAAAACTGTTGATAGCTTAATTATTCTAAAATATCTGTATAACTCTGTTTAAATAACACTATACGAAATACCATTCCGTTACACACAAATGTGCTCATGAATAGAAATAAACAATTCAAATATAGTAAGTTTTTCCATTCTTGATTAGTTTTAGCAATATCAAAAGCCTGCCAAAGTAACTATTTTAAACATTATACAGACGTTCATCTGACCTTACCAGCTAGCACTCTAGGATTTCAATTACTAGCTAAACGATGTTATAAATCTGTTGATTGCTTAATTATTCAAAATTTCCTAATCAACTTTCTTCAAATAATTCAATAACGAATTAATCGAACGAACATTTGAGCTTGCCCTTGATATAGGAATAAACAACATTTATTTTTAAATAGACAGGCTCTTCTTGGATGCATTGCCCAGCTTTGATTGAGGCGTTCCTAGCCAGTAATTTTTGGTCATTAGGTGTTGGCGAATTTCCAGGTACATCAATAGACAAAAAAATCGAGATGCCAATGTTTTGCAATCTATTTATAACTTGTTTACCTTTCATTTGAAATATTTACTAGATTTCATCCTTATTGTTAGTAATAAACACCCTATGATATCATATTTTGTTTTTTAAGTTAGTAATTAGCTATTAGGGACAGCTTTGAAAGGTAATTAGAGCCTTATTGAATGATGACCTTGAAGTTGTTCAAAAATTGAAATTACTATTTTAAATTGGCTTTCTGCATCAAAAAATTTTGCTTTTTTAATGAAATTAAAATAAACTGTTGAACAAGATATGATATTACCTTCATTTTTCAAACAATCTTTCTAGGAATACCTAAGCACAAAAACATTGGTATAAATGAAGATTTTTTTTATGAAGGATAAAATTTGTCTGAGGGTGGAGTCATTAATAACACTAAATAAGGTTAACTTATTTATTGTAAGTGCCGATGTTTTTTAAATGTATTTATTTCATTACAATATCATAGTTAAATTTGTTAATTACTCAAGTAAAGTATTTTTAAAGTTTCAATATTTTAATGCAAGTATTTACTTATTGTATACTTGGAGAAATTTATTTTTAAAATTGGTCGAAATTCTTATTTTCATCTTAAATTATACTTATTTTGATTGCATTGATTAAGTTTTCATTGTTTGGACTGCTCAAAATTTCTTAAGTATCCAAAATATTTTTGTATGCATTTTTAAAAAAATACTATTTGTTTAACACAAACTTTTTACATCTTTTCTATGATCGTACTGATATTATTTCTAATATAAATATAAGTGATATTATTATAATGTATAACATAATTTTATAGAAAGAGATCCAGGCAATGTCCTCTTGCAACCACGAGAACGTTGTAACCTACTATACGAGCTTCGTCGTGAGGGAGGAACTGTGGCTCGTTCTGCGGCTGCTGGAAGGTGGTTCCCTCCTTGATATCATCAAGCACAAGATGAGGGCTACCAACTGCAAGCACGGTGTCTTCGACGAGGCCACTATCGCAACGGTGCTAAAAGAAGTCCTAAAAGGCTTAGAATATTTTCACAGCAATGGCCAAATTCATCGGTGAGTTGAATTTTTTTCCCCCCCTTTTCATTTTGACACTGACAACGCTTAGTTGTTTAATTGTCGGTGTTGAATTATTTAACTCAAGGTGTTAATATTTTCCATTTCAGGCTAATTCAACACTTACTGGACAACTCCTATCCTGACAAAAGGAGCATTTATTTTTAAAATTAAAAGAATAGAATTTCCGTAATTGTTAGTTTCTACAGTTTAACTTTTATTAAAAACCACATCATTTTTACCTTGACAGGTTACTTCATGATAAAACTTAAATTAAATATTTATTTTAATACCAGAAAGCTCCTCTTGGATATTGAGGATACCATTCTTAAATGATGCAACTATTCATGAAAAATTCACTTTAAATTATTAAATCAGCCTTTACAACTCATCCATTGATAAACGTATTTCTAACACGAATGTTGAAAAGACCAGCTTGGAAATTGATACTGAATGTTAAATTATCAATTTTGAGCTTTTGAAATAATTTATTATCTTTACTAGGTCAGTTATTTATTTTTTTTCAAATTTTTATAATAACTAAAAGATTTGTATTGACAATAAATAATTTAGTATAAAAATGTATTACAAAATATTGAAATTTACTTAATTCTTATTTAAACCTCTTGTTTCATCCAATTTGGTAATTAGCCAATTTTAGATTTTTTCCTTGATTTCCTTTTAATTTTTTTCCTTTTTTAATCAACCAAAGTAAAACTTTTTAATTACTTATATGAAATTTCTAAGAACATCTTTGAGTTCTACTTTTTCATTTTGGACAGCTGAGATATGCATTTGCCGTATGATTTTGTGAATTTTTTAATTATAATTATATCCAGTTATTAATCCTCTTAATTAAAATTGGAAAGTCCATTTGGAATTAAAATTTATAATTAAATGTATTCTTTATTTTTAGAGATATAAAAGCTGGTAACATCCTCCTCGGGGAAGATGGTACAGTTCAAATTGCTGATTTCGGTGTCTCGGCTTGGTTAGCCACGGGACGAGACTTGTCCAGGCAAAAAGTAAGGCACACCTTTGTCGGAACACCTTGTTGGATGGCCCCTGAAGTTATGGAGCAAGTAAGTTATATTATATTTAATATTGGTGTATGACTACTTGTCACTTTTGACACACTTTCTCTGATAAAAAGTTGTTAATGTATGTAAATCATCCAAGATAAGGCTATCCAAGGTAGAAAATGACCTTCCTCTTATACCTAACATTTGATTATATTTGCTCTCTTCTGAATAGTAAAATTCCATGTTTTAAACTCTGTGAAGTTTATTAATACTAATTTGTATAAAATGTTGTTGATTTTTGTACATTCATTACAATATCACAATTCTATTCATATCAAAACTATGTATGTATCATTTTTTCAATTGGTACAATTTTATTTCCCTTGGAGATTGTGGCTCCTGTATGAAATTTCTTGTACCGATATTAATGTCTCAAATATCTATTTGTCTTCATTATTGTGGTTTCGGATAAATAAAACAAATTTATTTGCAAAATTTAATAAGAGCTCGAGTCACATAAATATCCATTTATTTTCTGTAGATGAATGGTTGAATAGGCAAAATAAAGCTACAAGGGTTGCAATGTTTTTTGTGTCCTTTCTCATTGATAGTATTGTGAAGTACAAGCATAAATTAAACAATAGATCGTTAAGATCAAAGTGCCTTTATTTTGTATTTTAATGATAAAGCATATTTGAGTAGGCACAATTCTCTCATTATGTATGCTACCGTGTTGTTTATTTTGTCTTAACAACAGCATGCAATAAAACAAGTACTTAAGCAAAGTTGATTACAACTGTTGGCAGTGCCTACCTAGTAAATGACTGCCATATTGTTTTGCCAACTCACAGGCTTCTGAGTGTTAACTATTTGTTAAATTCAATAAAATTAAAACATGTTATTGAATGAAGAATCAGAATATATTAAGAAACATTAGACAGATGATGATAACTTATTGTTAGCTTCACTTTCATAACCTGGGAGTTCACAAGCCAATCTTTCTCTTACTCTTGATTTTTAATTTATTTTCAGGGTGATAAATTAAATATGGATAATAAAATTCCTATATTTAGACTAATTTCATTGTTGGTATTTGTTTATGAATCTGAATTGATTCTTGTGGTGTTAGTTTAAATATTAAGTTATAATAAGATAATTATTTTGTTATTGAAACCAGAATTATAAGCAATTTTTGTGGTTTCTTTATTAGGACCATGGATACGATTTCAAGGCTGATATCTGGTCATTTGGTATCACGGCTATTGAAATGGCCACTGGCACGGCTCCGTACCACAAATACCCTCCCATGAAAGTTCTGATGCTTACGCTGCAAAACGATCCTCCCACATTAGATACAGGAGCGGAAGATAAGGATCAGTACAGGGTTTATGGAAAGACTTTCAGGAAAATGATAATAGACTGCTTACAGAAAGATCCGACTAAAAGGTAATACAAATCAATATTTATATTTTTGCAATTTTGATATTGACATACTATTAACATAAGAATATTAATTTTATCTAGTTCAAAATTAATAAAATAAATTTAAGAACTCAAAATAACAATATTATGGAACAAAATTGTTTAGTCCTCACCTTTGCATTAATATATTTTAAGAATGTAATTACCAATCACCTATTTTTAAATATCTAAACCTGGAGGGAGCCCTGATGAATAAGATAAATAAAGCTAATTCGATTTTGTCCAAAGTGATTTAATTGTATTTAGTGAAGCCTAAGTTATATCATTCTTGTAGTTTTTGGCTTGAAATGGAGTTAATATATAAGCAATCCAAGCCAATACCGGACCTGGCCACTTGACACTATGTTAATAACACTATTCCGCTTCTCTAAATATAAGAAACTCATTTTGGACAAAATTCAACCTAATCACTTATTCTCCGGGCTGCAGAAATATTGTCATTATTTTATTTTTTGTTGTCAAAATAATTCATCTAGCTCTTACTTTATAAGTACACATCAGTTTCATTTTATATCTCTCTTAGTTTAGTGATATATTACATTAACTTTCAATTCTGTTATGTATAATTTTTATAATATCAATAATATTATATAAAATAATAAAATATTATATGCCTATGTAAGTTTCTAACTAAAAACTTAATGGCACTGAAACTCATAAATAGCAAAATATGCTTTAAAAAAATAATGATAAATAATTGAATAAAAAAATTTCAGACCGACTGCTACAGAACTTTTAAAACATCCATTCTTCAAGAAGGCTAAGGACCGTAAATATCTTCAACAGACATTGGTCGCTATCGGTCCCAGTTTGGAAACAAGAGTTCAGAAGGTTAGTAGTTTAGCATTATAACTATTTAATAGTTTTATTTTCATGTATTTATTTATATATTATTTTCAGGCTTCGAAGAGGCAGCCTGGCACCTCAGGACGTCTTCATCGGACCGTAACTGGAGAATGGGTTTGGTCATCGGAAGAGGAAGGAGGAATGTCCAGTGATGAGGAGGTTTGTATAATAAATGATGAATAAAGTTAATAGAGCATAAAGTTAAATGATTTGGAATTAAGATTGTCTTCAAGGTATGGTTGAGTCATGGTCAATCGCTTTTCTCATCAAATTTCGGTTTACTAGTTTATTTTTAAGATTTTGGAGCCGAACAAAAGACTGTAATTTAATGAACTTTTTCTCAGAATAAGAGCATGACTCCTGGTTTCATTTAATAAATAAAATTATTAATTGAATAAATTATTTAGCATTCATAAACATACTTTACTATTAGCCTAGGGTGTCTTTACTCTTTTTTTTTTAAGTTGAGCCCTTAAGTAAATTTCTAGGTTGTTACTCTTCAGTATTAACATTTTATTTTTTTAGTTATAAAATGTTTAAAGCTATCAAGATGTACTCTATCGCTTATATATTAAAAAAAAACAAAAAAAAACCTGTACCACTACGACCCGTGAGCGAGTCTGGGGGTTCAGTACATGGTTGAGACTGTACTGTTTCATGGACAACGGGTCTGCAAGGAGGTGATTTGTCCTAGGTCACGCTCAACCGCCAGTTTTTTCCCCCTTATTATGGGTACCCTATTTCTATAATATTTTATAGAGGATGGGTGAACCCCAGGAGGGTCCTAGATCCTATATGATCCATCTCCGGCTGCAAACAGACTAAATAAAAGTAACTGCCCGCAGCGGGATTTGAACCAGGATTTCCGGCATGGCAACTCAGTGCTCAACCACTAAGCCACTCCGCTCCCCCTATCGCTTATATAATATGTTATAATGAGTATAACATTGCGTTATTTAGTACACCTTCTGAGTACTACTTCATTATCAATTCAGGCACTGCAATTCGACCATTTGGTTGAATTAGTTGTATTTAACTACTTTGAAATCGACTATGAAATTCTTAATAATCGGAATTATATCAAATTATTGTTTTGTTGTTGAATGAATCAAAGATGAAGAAAATCCCACAGATTCTTATAGATTGAGGTTGGGTCTTGACTGTAATTTTATTGCTATTTATTCGGCTGTCGATTGTATTGGTTCAGCTGGTGCGTTTTGAGAATTCAGAAAGCTATTTGATCTGTCTACTTTATTTAAAATCCATTTAACTGCATTTGTAGTCTCATGAACGCAATCGAACAATATTTGCACATCATCTACTTCTTTAGACTTATCATCTAATAAGCCTAGATTTTTTTGCATTAATTCATTAATATCAGATATTGAACACATGGCTATATATTACAGAATAAGTAAGTGGTATTTATAAAAATGTAATATATATTACCTTACGTGTCAATAATGTTTGCCAGCTAAGCTATGTGTGAATAAAATGTACCACTATAAAGTGGCACTGACCTTGCTGTAGATAAGAGGCGGTGGCTGGTGGGGGAAGTCCTGTCCGGTCCAGCTGTGGCTAGTTCCGGGCGATGCCAAAAAATTGGCGATTTCTTCAGCTTTCGCCACGGTGGTGTCCTTGGTCGAACATCCGGCTAGCTATCGGGTTTGTATTATCGCAAAAGAACTGCAAAAAATAAGAAATAAAATTAATAGAAAAAATATCAAAGAGCAAAAACAGCATAGAAAAATAGTACAAAAAAATAAGCATGAAAAAATAGAGCAGAGAAAACCAATAGCCACAAAGAAATTCCACCTACTACAAAACTGAAGAACATATTAAAAGTGATATGACAAATATTTTGCAAAGACTTTTAAAAGAAATGAACGAATTTCAAAATTCGTTAAAACAAATTAATGACCAATGCAAAGATATAAAACAAAGGCTGACCATGTTGGTAAAATCAAAATCTGTGCATGTTGATTTTACTAACAAAAAAATCAACTATCAACCAATAACCATAAACAACAAAGTGGTCCCAAAAAAAAATTGGTATTTAAATTATAAAACAGATATCAACTTCAGGTCGCCCAAGAAATATACAAACCCTCTAAGGTTGATTCAGTTGCAACTTCTCCTGACCTCCGGAAGTTGATAGCAAAAATAATTTAAAATTCAAATTATAGCAGTGATAATTTTTATTATTTCAATTATTAGAAGTTTGAAGTTGAATACAGAGCAGTTAGTTACTCTGAATTCTACTCAATAGCACTTGGCACCTATGAATTTATACGGCAACTGTGCTCTGAAGTTGTACATTTAGTAATTATAAACAGTTTTTAATGCTTAAAAAGTAGTATTATATTCTGAGAGCTTTTTTATAAGATTATGTATTAATAGGTTTTGGAACTGCTCTGTCGGAATTGGACCAGTATATTTGCCCAACATCGTTTATGTTACATGGTAAAATAAGACAAACAACAGTTGAAATTCATTTTTCTTTTTTACCATTCTTTCTCTTTTTTTATTAAATAATGGCTAAGCTTATGTATAAGGTAAAGAGTTTTAGAAGAGGTCTTAGAAATTAGTCGTAGTATAAATAACATGGCTATGGTACGTAATCATTTGAAATTCTCATTTTAAATGTTGTTTGCATCTGTAGTTTAATAGACTGCTTTATTTGCAAGCAAGAACTAGCTTAATCTTTCTTTTTTTTTTTTTTTTTTTTTTTTTTATTACAAAAAAACAATTTGTTATGTATATATTAATTTGTTTAGTTTAATATTTCATACTTTTTCCACTGTCATTAATTAAGCTAAATTTATGATTAGGGTGCTGAGAAACCGATGAACAATATCGGTGGAGGTGATCTGTCCTCTGGTAGCGAGAAAGATCTTACTGAAATCGATGGTGGTACGCAACTCAATCTTGTTCTCAGGATGAGGTGAGTGTTTCCAAATAGTTTATACTTATTTGTTTATCCTTTTTAAAATACTTATTTGAGCTGTTAATAATAATTGAAAAAAAAATTATTGAAAGCTCTCATGATTTATAGTATTTGATCCAGGCAGTGGTGTGTTTAGACCGCTTGGGGTTCTTTGGTTAGTTTGTTATAGCTTGTTGTTAATAATCAATTTTACAAATAAATAATATCAAAAAAGTCACACAAGTATTTGCATTATTCTAAAAAACTATATTGGTAAATATTAAGATAAATTTTATTTAAATATTAATCTTACCGTGTACCGTTCGTATTTCTTTAGTAAGTAACTTCTTGTAATCTACTAATTACTTAGTGTTACGATAATTTCCTTTTGCTTATAACTACGATATTTTTCCTGATATGTTCCTGTCCTAATCCATTTGTTTCCAATTGATGTCCTGAAGAACCCCTAATCTGTTAACCTACATTGTACTCGAAGATCATGATGAGTAAGTTCCTATTTCAATATTCCAGATTAATGTCCTCTATAATATATTGCTTTTCGATGTTTTATGTAACATATTTAGCTAATTTAAAAAAATATATGTAATTTTAATAATTGTGTTTAGTGTGTGGTTTATAATAGGCATTTAATAAAATAAATCCTTGTTGAATTTTTGAAACATTGGTAAAAAATTGAAGACAATAAAATGTCTTTGAGGCATTCCAAAATGAGGTATTGTGTAGAGTATTAAGTCCAAAAAAAGGATGAGACCACTGGAGGATTTAGAAGATTACACAAGGCAGAATTTTTGAGCACGCTCTCTGTTATTATAATTGTGGTGGTAGTGTCGCTAAGCTTGTAAAGTTGTTGGGCCGAGTAATGAACAAATTCCCAAAAAAGTTAATAGATGCCGAGGCGACTGGTAAACATCTGATGGGTAGACTAAGGGGGGGGGTAGGTGGGAGGATTACGTTTAGAGTGATCTAAAAGATCTGGGTTTGAGTAGTAGTCCATGGACGAATGTTTGTTAGCAGAGATTCAACAAAAAAGTTGCATTTAGAGTGGAGGAAAATAAACTATTATAATGTATCTCCCAATTTAAAAAACTTGACAGTTATGAATCTGAACATCTGTTTGCTTATGCAGGTTTTCTTCTTATTTTCCTTCCTTGTTTTGTTCCTCTCAGCGTGAAGATGCCTCGACCCAAGCATGCCAACTGTCCTGGTCCTTCGCCAGCGCCTTCATGGAATCCAGCCACTTACATCTTATCTCTCCCATATGGACCATACGATCCATCCGCGACATCCTTGACCTGCCTCTTGGCCTTTTGCCTGTCAGTTTTGCCTCAAGGAACTTGCGTGATTCTTGATTTTATCCTGTTCGGCACATGTGACCGAATCTCTTCTATGATTTTTAAGGATTTTACTGCTAGCTCTTCTCTTATTCTCTCATTTTTAATGAGAGCTCTCCGAGTTTGCCCAGTCGCTTTTCTGAGATACTTCATCTCCACTGCTGTGACTTTGCTTAAATGGATGTCAAGTGGGAAACAGATAAAGGTCTATTATATTTAATCACTTATTATGTTGAAGGTACTCAGCAACTTCCTATAATCATTAGCATTCCTTAGTTCTTGTAAAACGGAAGAGAATAGGTGCATTGATGTGGTCGATTTAGCGATTTAGCTTAATCGACCACTGCTCTACTATGGACTAAAGATATATTATATAAACTTTAAATTAAAAATATAATTTTTATGAAGTTTTGAATGTTATTGTAATTAATTTTTATAAACTCCTAATTACAGGAATGCTAAACGTGAGTTGAACGACATCAGGTTTGAATTTGTTGTCGGTAAAGACTCTGCCGAGGGCATAGCTTCAGAATTGGTTGGTGCTGGGCTGGTCGACCCGCGGGACATTGTAGTCATTGCTGCCAACCTCCAGAAACTCATTAACAGTCATGGAAATCTTGTTTCTGTAACCTTTCCCTTGGTAATTAATTATCATTTATGTAACTGTTTTATGGGTTAATTTTAATCAATTTTAAAAACTTACCCAATAAGTTGATAATTGTATATTTTTGCTTTGTTTTAGAATTCTGGTATTGCTCCGAATGAGACTGCAAGCGAGGCAGCTCTCATCGGCTTTGCCGCTATCTCTATTCTAGATTAATGAAGCCTAAAGTATGATGGCCAGAAGAGCTAATGGAGAGCTCGATTCGCCCGTAGCTCTCTACGCAGCTTATAGAGAGACTCGTATTATTATGTTATATGTTCTCTACATACCTCAGGCTGAGAGGTTTGTGCCATGTCAAATTTTAAAAAAATAATAAACCTGACATAAAGTGTACCTAGCAGAAGAGAGAAAGTTAAGTTGAAGCCGAAGAGTAAATGGCTGAAGGTTGCACAATATTTTATTTAAATTTGTCAGTCCACATTATGTATAAATCCACTCGAGAAATAATCACGAGTGCTCTATCAATCTAAAATTGGTATAGGCGATACTTGATGTCTTTTCTCATGTGAGATTTTAAACTATCTTTGAAATTTTTATAATGCCTTTTATTATGTTTCTTATTCACATTGTAAATCTTAGTTTTAAACTATCTACTTTGTAAATCTTACTTTAACAGTAAATTTGTTTTAAGACAAAATATCATTAACATATGATTTTTCTACCTGATTTTCTTTTGTGAACTTCTCAATTCAGGGTTTGATAGATCTATATGAATGAATTTTAATAGTCTAAATGTAATAAATTTTCTATTCGCTAGTCAAATGTATTTGATTATTCAAAGTGTATTAATTGATTCTGTAATTGTATCTTTTCAACAAAATAATTATAAATATATATATATTTATATTTTTTGTCATCATAAAATAATATTATAAAAATTTGATATAACACAACATAAATAGATCTCACTGACCAATTCAAATAATATTTTAAAAAATTAGTAACTAGCCAAGTTCATAGTTTAAAATATTGGTTTTTAAAGTATTTAAAATAATAATCTTTAACTTTTGTAAAATTTTACCACCTAAAACTTTCTCGCCTTAATATTCTGATAAAAAAATTGCCATTGGTCATTATTGTGTTAAGTAACATTAAATTGTATTTGGTCCATCCAGAAATTCACACTAAATGGCCAATTATAGTCTGTCAGTAACATGTTATCCAATTTTTGTTTGTTACTGTTCTATTTTGTTTTCCATATAAACTTAAATGTATGTTAGCCTCTCCTGTTATATTTCTTTTTCTAACTTTGCTTGCTGCCTCTAATACTGTACTTGAGGAGGCATACGTAAGGTTATTCGGGTATTAATACTTATTTAAGTGAAAATATTTTATAAACTACACAAAATAATAAAAATATATGTAACAACATTTATTTCCTACATTAATTGTTGAGTCAAAGAGATATTGATTATCCATTCACTTTCTCAAAATGACCAGCAATATGAATCTTAAAACATTTTCTTTGTATTTATTGCAAAATTAAAAACTATTTCAACTTGAGCATAATCCTAACCTCAAATCGTAACTAACTTTGTACTAAACCTATGACAGCTATCAAACAGCTTTTTGTTAAAGTCACTGAGGGTAACTAGGTAACAAGCAGTGCTATCTGGTGGTAGAACAATTTAGCCATTCCTTTGGTAACTAAATTAAATCAGAACCCTTTTTTTTTTTATTCAATATTTTAATGTCTTATTATAAATATAAGATTACTTATCAACATTATAATCAATCGGATGTTTTATTATAATATTAGAAAATAAATTGATCCAGTTTTTTTAATGCTTATAAATTGGTTTAATTGACAGGAATCCTGAACTTTTCATAAAATGATACATATATTTTTCTACTAGTTTTGACAATAAGAATTTGATAGTATTTATTTGTTTTATTGTTTGGTGAATATAAGGTATAAGTTTTAGTGAATATAAGGTTATTAGGCTTCTTATTCTGTTGTATATATTTATTATTTAAATTATTACTATTTGTTTCATTGTCAACGTTCTGAACGTAATATCAGTCAAACTTATAAAGTATATTGATAAGTCGAGCAACGAAATTTGGCCTCTCCACCTAATCTTTATGTAAATATTGTGGGTTTTTTTTTTAAGTTAAATTGTAATAATTATAATTTGGATTTCATTATTAGAAGGAAATTAATAATTATTTTATAGTAAATTATTTATTATGTATCAAAATTTAAACATAAAAAAAGAGTTATGACAATTAAACATCAGTTCTCTATTTATTTAATAAAATACATCATTATTAAAGTTGAAATTTTCATATTAAATAATAAACACTATAATTATCATCTCGACTTAGAAAGTGAATCTCAAAAGTCAATTATTTCTTCTACTTTCTTTGTTGAATCGTTTTTTCCTACTCTTAAGGTGTATTCAACTCTAAAACTAACAATTCACAACTCTGATGGACTAGTCATTTTCCTGAAAAGTAAATTTACAAAAAAAAAAGAAAAATAATTGCAAGTGAGCACTTAGCAAGTAACGATGTACTTAAACCCTTTTTTCTTAAAAAAAAAATAAATAATTTTGTTGTATATATTTGTTGTTCTAAATGATTAAGATATATTTGTTCAACAATAAAGTATTTTTACTGTCTTATAAGTTTGATCACAGTTACTGTGATTAGAAAAGATAAAACAATTGTGTTAGCATATTTCGGTAGTAGCCACATATAGACAATATCTTTGATGAAATTATTTATCTATCAAACAATTCTCTATAACTTCTTGGTTTCGGAATAGCAAATTTATTTTTACCCTGTTCAGAATATCTTGAATAAAGTTCCTTCTTTTTTTTTTTTTCAACTTTTCAGGGTAATTTAAAATTACTTTTCATTACCAAATTAATATACAGTCATTTAGATTAATTATTTTATTCTGATTTAATTACTGAAAATAATCACTGTATCCTTTGTATATTTAATAAATTATATGCCTGTTTTATTTTTTAAAAAATAAAAGATAGAAGTATAGCTTTAATGGATATTGTAAAAGTTTTATTTATTATAAAATAATAAAGCAATTTTTTAAAATTTATTTATTTTTTTTTTTAGGTTTATATTTCATTAAAGTACTCTTTAAAAGATGTATTTCAATACAAATATTTATATCTGTTTGTGTTGTTATTTTTCCTACTTGTGCTATAGCGAGAAAAAAACATATCATCTGATTTCACTTGACACAAAGGGTTGTATGGTCAAGCGATTTCTATAAATGAAAAATAGTACAATTGCTGAACACAGGGAATTCTTTGAAATTCCAGTTTACTGATTAAGGAACTGAAAGATGTCCATTTACATTGTTAACTTTTGGATCATAAAACTTACTGATTTGATCAGTGTTTAGAAAAAAAACACCTATTGTGATATTTTATATTTGATAATACTATATTATAATTTTTCCATATTTTTTTTTACAATTTTCTCTTAAAAGTACCTTTATTTTAATTTTATTCATTTGAATCAATTGCTTACATTTCATTATTAGCAGTTTTGACAAAATATATAAAATAATTTTATGAGGTTGATAGCAAATTGTCGTTAATGAGAATAGGAAACAATTTTTAAAAAAACTTAATTGTTTTAAATGCTTATGTTCTACAATTTATAGTTATAACTTTAACTTACCTGTACAGCAATGGTATAATATGGTATTGCCATCGTGAATAACAGTGAACTTTCTGTTTTGTAACGAGGAGGAATTATTTGTGGCTCGTAGAAGATAGAAAATACAGAATATGATTGCATTGTTTATTATAACTTGACGAAAAAGAAATGAATAGTTCTAAAGATTGTTAGGTTTCCTTAACCCAATCGATTCGATGGCTTCCTTCCATAATGTCCTATCTAAGGTCCATCTTCTCGTAGACCATGACCCATCATGGATTCCTCCACTTCGTTTTCCCAGGTCTTCCTCGTCTTCTTGTTCCCCTAATTTTCCATTGGTGGGCTACTTTGGGTAGCTTCCTTCAGCCATTCTTTTCTAAGGCCCATACCATTTTAGGCGTTTTTTTCTCAATATCTGCCAGAATGGTTCTTTCAGCCTCCATCTTTTCTCTGATGGTCGCATTTCTTACTTTGCCCATTCTGGATATTCCCGCTACTTTTCTCTAGCAGACCATTTTGTTGTTAGAAGTTTTTTCCTGAAGTTGCTTTTCAACATCCAAGTTTCTGATCCTTATTTCATAAGGCTTAATAATATAATATAGTATATATTTTTTTTTGTTTTGGGGATAACCTTTCTATTCCATAATACCGATAATATGGTCTTTTTACCAACTGAAATTCTTCTTTTTATTTCCATATCATATGCACCATCTATCTCAATTGCGGAGCCAAGATATTTAAAATGTCTAACTTTTTTTAGAACCCCTTCTGGGTTCAGTTCTAAATCCTCATGATTGGCTGCCATGTGTTCCGTTTTCTCAACATTGCTCGTATTCCTCATTTAATTTTCTTAACATATATCCAGCATCTTCTGTGTTTTGAGGAATGATGACCTAGTCATCCGCGAAGGATAGGTTATAAAGGAAGATATTTTCTTTCAACTGAATCCCTATGGGTTCGCATTTCCTTCTCCAAGCTTTCAGACAAATAGCAAGAGAAATCTTGGAGAGAAGGAGAGACTCAACATCCCTAGTGCAAACCTTTGCTGGTCGGAAAAGGCTGAGATGGATGCGGTGTGGTGCAATTTTGACCTGACAGGTGTTTCCTTTGTACTTTTCCTTTATGATTTCTATCAGACCCGTCTTAATGTTTGCATTTTGAAGGCTTGCAATAATAGTCTTCGAGGGACACTATCATACTGTTTCTCCAGGTCTATAAATATTAGTTCAATGTCTCTGGAAACGGGTTGATGTTTCTCCAACAATTGCCTTAGTGTGAATATAAGGTCAATGCGTGGTCTCCCCACTTAAATCCACATTGGTCTTCTGAACCTTTAAACCCATGCTCTAATTCATTTCTTATAAGTTTTCCTAATATTTTGATTACCTGATCTTCATTTCTTTTGGTATTGGGTCACCACCTAGTATTCTATTATATAGTTTTGTTAATAGTGTTGCCACTTTTTCCCTCCATGTTTGAAAAGTTGTAGATTAATTCCTCCTGGCCCTGGTGGTTTATTATTTTTTCCCAGCATGAGTTCCTTACAAAAATATTTGAGATAAATATGAAAAAGTGAACAAAGCTGAAAATATTTAAGAGGGTATTGTTAGTGTAGATTATTTTTATTATTGAAGTAGACCACTCCTGGCCAATAAGATTACTATTAGGCAGTAAATTACTATCAAATAATAATGGAAAATAGATGTGGTACGAGTATCAAACAACTTTCCCTTACTGTCCTATGGTAATATATTTTTTTGAATGATTCACACAGTAATAATATTATTATTGTACTAAAATAACCTATTGTTTATCATTCTATTACTAATATAATAATAGACAATAGCTATTTTCAGTGGAGTGCATGTTAATTTTTCTTCAAGCAAAAAAAAAATGTCTTGTCAATACTTTTATCCCACAATTTTCTCTGTGTCAGGTAACCATTAAAGATTCCTATCCTAATTATATCTGGATAGGCTAAATATATGTCAATAGGACTGTTGTATATAAATGAACGTTTATATAAATATATGTGGCTAGGACTATTGTATATAAATTAACGTTAAATGAATAAACAAACACAACTTGTTAAAAGACGAACTTGTATCTAGGTTGCCTAACTCTAAACCATTAACTAGACTCTCCTGGCATTGAGGTAGTTGATTCAAAACACCTGAAATTGATTAACAGGAAATGCATTGTCTTATCTCAGGACAATACCATGTCTTAATCAGGACCACACATATCTTTAGCGACTCATCCGAAATTGAGAGAGCTCCACTGGTTATGTTTTGATTCATTTACTGTATAGCCCGGACCTTGCTCCATCTGACACCAATTTTGTATGTGTCTCAAATGTTGGTAATTTTGTGACTGTCTCTGCAGATCTAACTTAATGGTACAAAATTGGTTTTACCAGAAAATTAAAAAAAATATTTTAGGCCCAATGCCAAATTGATTAATGTTTGAAGTTTGAGAAAACATCAAAATTAATTTGCCCCCAACCTAATATATACTGCAGATGTTATTTCCAGCATAATTCTTGCAAATGTGATTTTATCTGAACGAAAAACCTGATTGGGATAATCATCCTTAATGCTGATCTTATTTATTTATCTTTTAGAAGATTATTTACACAGTTTAACATTACTGATTAACTAAGATAGTTAATGCTTAACGAAAATTGTTAGCCAAGAAAATTTTTGGGGAGCATAGGGTTGTGAATGACAATACTGGAATTATTTTTATAATATATTTACATTTGTCAGATACCTGTATTATCTAATATAAATTTTTGTTATCAATTTACCATTATTGATATAATTTTAAAAAAATGAATAATATTAGTGACTAGTGATCCATCTTTACAAATTATATGAGTCTTTCATCTGTTAAATACATTTTTTAATGACCCATTTTCATTTTTCTACCTTTTATGTAAAGAAGGTGATAACTAAAACTTGTTTCTATCGTATAGAGTAATTATAAATTGTATTTACTACCATTACTTATATTTATGGATGAAGCACATCTCATTGTAGGATGGCAGTGACTGATGCTTGGAGTGTGCAGAGCACTACCTGTTTTGGTCCGAAGATAGTTCACGTATTCGCTCATTGGGTGCAGCACAATCGTGACTATGCGATATCAAAACCGACTTTGATTACCTGTTTTTTCATCATTATTTTGTTTTAACTATATTCAGGGAGTTTTTAGATCAATATCCCATGTTTAGAATGGTAAGAGATGCGAAAAAAATGGAATATTTTGGGTTTGGGGATAAAAAATTCTTAATAATTCTTGGAATAAGAAGTGCGGTGTCTCCGTTTCGGTCCGCCCCAATTTACACTCTCAATAAAACCCTTCTTTTCTTCATACTTACAATTAGTAAATCTATCTATATTATTACACCGATATTATGTAAATAATTACATTCGTAAATAAAGTGCAGACTAAGAGAAATGTTGGTATAGGCTTTAATGCCAAACAAAGTGGCAAAGATCCAGGACGAAATTAGTTGATGTAGTTGATCCCTTTGAGTATTGAATAGACTATGGTTTTACAGGCATTCTTTTGTTAATATGTTTTAAACTCAATCGGAACTGAGCTCGTGAGCATAAAATATCTCATTAATGAACATAAATTACTCAATGAATGATAAGAAGTCCTATATATAAAAATAATTTAAAAACTTTAGTTTAATACATTTTAAGGATGTGGACAATAGAGTTAGGACAGATTTAGAAAAGTTTATCATCACTGAGTCTCACATGCTAGAAAGAAGTTTATTTAAGAGCCAAGTGAAAGATTTGGACATGATGAGGAAAGACCAGAGAAGGTAGAATAGATCAAAGGAAACATGCCAGCGAACGCATGAAGGAATATTGGAGACAGAGAAAACTCCGGCAGAAGAAAGGAAATAAACCAAGCTGTTACTTGATCTGAAGTGGTCAATAAGAAATTTTCTAAAAATGTTTGAATATCCTTTAGAATAAGATACATGAAATTTCGGGTACGTAAGCTACGGACAGCATTTCTTTGCTCTATTCTGGATATCTATTTGATAATCTGTGTATTAAATACTCTCTTAAATTGCCACGGCCAATATTTTTAATCCATTCATCACGTAGTTCTTTTGGTTTCGACCGTGTGGTCAATCTCTTTGCCGACACTGTCAAGACAATAGGGTCTTGACGCAAACATTGCACAGCTTAAGTAATGTTGTTTATTCATTTAACGTTACTTTATGCTGCAATGGCTAACAGAGCGATGATGCAGTGGGCATGCTAAATTTTACCTATCCAGGTATAATTAGGGTAGGGATCTTTAATCCTTACCTCACATCGCATAGAATCAAGGTGGGATTCCATTTTAGGCTCCTTCCGAAGGACCTCAGTACCAAGATATTATACTTCCTTCAAAAATTCCTAAGGACACCTGCCCGGCTGCCAATATACCTATATCAGACTAAGCTGGAGCTAAATTTTGCCATGAAGGTATTATATTCTGTTGTAGCACAAAGTGTGTGAACAACCAGATCTGATAGTTGTTTAAGATTTTTACAACTAGCTTTGTTTACAAACCGTAATTTCATTTCTAATTCACTATTTGCTTGGTTTTATATGAGGCGTTCAGTTGCTTTTTGGCTAGTTTATTCAAGCAATTTATGCTCCCGAAATTTCGTATTCAGGACCAGGCTAAAGCCACGAGAAATTTAATAGTTTTAGTCGAAATTACTTGGCGAAAAATGTGAAAAAAACAATTTTTGAAATTTCGGAGAACGCCTCATATGGTCATTTATTCTCACACTATCAATAATCTAAACCAGAAAAATTACTTTGTAATTAATAAAACTCCCCTAATCTATCTCAAATAAACATTTCCGTTTTTGTTTTTTAGTATAATATTTTTTATTGAGCTAGAGGCCAGATCTTATTACTGTCACTTGCTAAAAAATCGATTAAAAATATTTTTAATCTCTTTAATATAATTTCATATGACGATATTATTTATCCAGGATAAGCCCCATTAAAATAACGACAAAATTACGTCACATAAAAGGACTATTATGTCATTCAATTAACAAGTAAAATATAAATTCACATTAACAAAACTGGTTCACCTTCATACGAAAAAAAATTGGAGCTTGCTTGTGAAGGCTGATCGTAGAGCTGTTATTTCCCCGTCAATATTGAGTTCCTTGAACTGGTTTATATTTATCCATTTTTTATTCATTATTCTAGACTATTTTTTAAATAAATCTTGGAAATATTTCAATGACTTTGCTTTTGTTTATAAAAATCGTTATTTCTGTTCTATATTAAAAAAAATGACGATTTTACTATCAAATTTGATAATTTTAAGGTTCTAGTCTTGTTAATCCCCAGCGAATTAACATGATCAAAGGATAATAAAAGTATTTTAATTTGTTTGTGATATTTAAATATTTATATTTTGAAGAGAAAAGATTTATCCTGGCCGGGATTCGAAACCGGATCTTCCGCATCTCTAGAGTACCGCGCTAGAGATGCGTATGACCCGGGTTCGAATCCTGGCCAGGACAAATCTTTTCTCTTCAAAATAAAAATATATAAACATATTTCATAAAGTGACGTTAAATGAACACACACACAATACCTCAAGTATAAACTTTTTTTATTTTTATTAATTGAATAGTTGCCTGGAAGAAGGGCGCATGTTACATTTTTCTAAGTTTACGGGAGAGCCTAAATAAGAAAACGGGTCATTTAATTAGCTGACTGTCACATACGCCCTTCTTACATTTTATAGATTTTTCACACTAGTGAGGTCAGGATATCATCACATGGGCCTCTCTTCCACTGCAACTTTGTCTCTTGAGAGGCCGATCATCCTTTGATATGGAAACGATTGTGATATCCCTGACCTCTATTGAATGTTTAGGCAACTAAAAATTAACGTTAGCGGTAGGGGCCATCACACGGACCTTGTTCCACAAAAAAAAAAACGAAAACTAAAAAATGTAACATATGCCCTTCTTCCAACTATTTAATTGTTATTTTGATGGTTATTATTTTTTAAATATTTTTGTTTTGAAGAAAAAGATTTGTCCTGGCCTGGATTCGAACCCGAGTCGTCTGCATCTCTGGTGCTGTGCTCTAAACCACTGTGCCACCAGGGGTCGTATCCAAGTGAGACAAATCCGTTCTCTTCACCTATCCTATATCCCCGTGTTCTCGCAATTTTTGTGATCTATACACGAGGAAGAATGTTCATTGAACATTACTTTAATTAGGATCTTGATTACTTACGTCAATATATTGGATCGGATAGGATATATGTGATGGGTGCAGAGAACGGATTTGTCTAATATATTGACGTAATTCAAGATCAAGATCCTAATTAAAGTAATATTCATAGAACATTATTCCCCGTGTATAGATCGCAAAAATTGCGAGAACACCGTATTTAGAATTGGTGAAGAGAACAGATTTGTCTGACTTGGATACGACCCCTGGTAGCTCAGTGATTTAGAGCACTGCACCGGAGATCCAGACGATCCGGGTTCGAATTCCGGCCAGGACAAATCTTTTCTCATCAAAACAAAAATATTTTTGTTTGTACTAAAGTCAATGTCATTCCATGTTTTTAAAAACTAATTAATTAATGTATACACATCGCTGTACTAAAAGTGACATAAAATTAAAGCAGGGGCTTGGTAACTCACTACGAATTACGAAGGGTTCTGTGTTACTGATCTCTAGTTCTCCAGTTCGTGACCAGCTGCGGCAGATGAATAACTATTCTGTGAACAGCTGTGAATCGGTTCGGTGGGATCTGAAAACCCCCTTGTGGCTCGCCCAGTATCTATAAATCCTTAATCAGCCAAATCATCTGCTTTCACAACCGTGGCTTTGAAACAATTCCATGTCCTAAACTCAATAATCTTTATGGGTTGTAATGGTTCATTTCTTTATTTTAAATTATTGCAGAAATAATTTCAATGATCACCGTTTAAGAATCCTTCAACTCTAAGCTCCCAATGAATTGCAAAAGACTCGTATACATGCTTATTATAAGAACTATTTGGACTTACGGAGTAGAGGTTTGGGGCTCCTCAAAGCCATCGGATTCCTCTCGTATCGAATCCAAAATCCTTTGTAAAACCCTTAATGTTCCTTATTTTGTTACTGATAAAATCACCACGATGACCTTAATGGCCCTATTGTTGCTGATTTCAAGCCTAGCTACCACTTCAATGCCAGATTATCCTCCCAGGAATCTGAAAAGAAGATGGCCTCGTGACCATCTAAGTTGATTTCCTTAGTTGAATACTACCACTAATTTCTCTTCTTGCCTTTATGGGTCATTCTTTGTATTTACATATTATATTGTTATAATGCAATTGTAAATTCCAATAAATATATATATTTTTTTAAATCAATGAGTAGGAATTTCACTCTTGAATACAATATAATTAGATACAGTGTATTGACAATAACAATCTAGTTCGCAGCCCTGTAGTGGCCCTAAGATTTTTTAAAGGGAGTAAAAAATCCTTGGTGTTGCCGTCCTTCAGGAGTGAAGTAAAATGGGGATCTTGAGATTGTGCGGTGTAAGGTGCTCGTTAAAAATCCCTAACCTAATTAAGGAAATTAGTGAAAAATTAGGACTCTCGCTGTAGGATCGTCTGATTAGCTATAGCAGCATTAAGTGACGTCAAACGAACCAAACAAACAATAGAAAGTGCTGCATTGTTATGAAGTTGTATCTAAATTCCTTAATAATAACAAAATCTTCAAATAAAACAAATCAAATAAAATTATTTTAAAAACATATAATCAAATGAATTATTGGTTCTGCCCTTGGTATACTGTTCTATCTCATTAATAATTGACAGGAAAAGATGAAACGGAATTCCTGAAGTGATATTTACGACTATTCCTCGGAAGGTTACGACAGACTGATAAGAAGCGGCTAACCGCATCATGAGACGGGAATGCGGGCGACGATCTGATTCAATTAGTCTAAAGGAATCTTTAAGGACTGTTAAAGGACACCATCCTCACAGAGCACAAGGACCTCTTTGTGCTGATTGGAGGAGCAATCACCCCCGCTCCCAGCCAATCAGATCGCTCCTTCCCGCCCGCCCGCTCAGTCGGTGCGGTGGAGGCTGAGGGTTAGGTCCTTCTGTGATGGGAAGTCAAAGCGATGGCGGTACAATACGCAAAGGGAGCATTCTCCAACAGGTTTAAGGTTGGTCAATTTTTATATTATTAATATTGCTATTAAAATAATGAATTTAGTACGACAAAGAAAATCTCGAAACAGAAACTATTGTACAGTAGAATTTAAAAAAATTGTGACTAGATTAAAAATAATTTTAATTACTTCCACTTTTTATTGATATTCAGTAGTAATCTTAAGAAGTATGAACAACGTATATCTTAATGTATGAAGCACCTAATAAAAAATAATTAAAAAAAAACGCTTATTATTATTTTATTTCTTGTTTATTATTCAAGTTTACATTTAAAAAAACAAAAAAAACTGGGTAATTGTTCCACAGGTTGTCGCTTCGAGTTGAGTCACAAGTTTCAACTTTTCATTTGTTTGCCTTTTAATATTTTCTAAAAATAGAAGTTATCATTTTTTATCATGAGCTTTAGTATGGAAAAATAATGTAATTAAGGGTTATGAGTAGATTTCGGTAATAATTTCATCAATAAATAAAATTTTCAACCAACAAATAATATAGATGATATATTTTTGTTAAAACGATAATTTCTAGAGAAAATTATTACCGAAACCTACTCATTTCCCATAATTACATTATCGTTTCCATACTGTAGCTCAAGATAGCTTCTATTTTTAGAAAATGTTGAATGGGAAACGAATGAAAAGTTAAAACTTGTGACTTAACTCGAAACGACAGCCTGCGGAATAAATAAAAAAAATAATTAAGATATGTGTGAGTAGTATCAAGCATTTTTAAATAACCGCTTATTTATTTATTTCGTGTTATTTTTGTTTATTATTCAAGTTTATATTTTTTAAAAATAACTGTACCACTACAACTCATGATGGGTCTTGGGTTCAGTGCAGGTACTGTTTCTTGGACAACGGTTATACTGGGAGGCAATTAGTCCTTGAACACGCTCAACCCTGAGATTTCCCCCCTTATTTTGGGTACCCACTTTATAGAAACTGGGTGAGCCCCAGGAGGGCTCTAAATCCAATAGGATCCACCTCCAGCCGCTAACGGACTAAATAAAAGTTTGCCTGCGAGCGGGAATCGAGCCCATAAGCTCCAGCACGGCAACTCAGCGCTTTACAACCGAGCTAATCTGCTCCGTTTATATTTTAATAGACTCCTGAATTATTCCCACGACTTTGTAACGAACTCTTTTAAATTAATTCCTTATATTTCATGGGAATTAAAAACAATGGCGTTCTTACTGTTAAAGTTGACTATTCCATTGTACGTTATTTAAACAATGTTTACGTTCAGGGAAATTTATTTCCAATTAAATCAATAGTATAATACTAAATAGAAATATATATTGTACGAAAGTCTATAAAAGTAATTTTTTAATATTTAAAAGTAAATAATTGTTGTACTATAATTAATCAATTAATATCTAAATATCAATGCACGAAACCTCCTTGATTCTTAGTCAAATTTATTAGATATAACTATTTAAGTATTATATATAATGTCGTTTTCAAACATTGGGCATTTTTTCCCTTTAAAAATTATTGGAATAATTAATAGATTTGTTCTTTTCATTAAGGGAGCGGGGTATCTCAGCGGTAGAACACTCACTTGCCGTGCCGAAGATTGCGGGCTCAAATCGGCTGCGACAGATGATTTATTTAATCTTTTAACAACCGGGAATTGAGTCTGCGGGATCTACAGACCCTCTTGGGACTGAGCCAACCTCTATAAAGTGGGTACCCTTACTTGGGGAGGAAAACCTGGCAGTTGAACGTGATCTCGGACAAATCACCTCCCTATACTGTTCGCTTCGATTTGTCTTCGACGCCCCGAGGAAGTCTCTTGTGTCCCACCTCTACGATGAGATAAAGTGGCTCTTCCCTTCTATCCGTAGACTCTATTTCCTAGATTCTTACTTATATCAAACCATCAACTCACAACATCCATCTTATATCTATAGTCCCCTACAATTCAAATCCTCTATCCAATCCCAGAGCACAAGGTCTCGCCTTTCCGATCTTTATATCAGTTCCCATAGAACAAAAACTTTTGAGCGTTCCTTTCTGGCCCGTTCTATCTCTCTTTGGAACTCACTCCAACTCGATATCCGACAAGCATCCACTTTAACCTCATTTAAATCCAAACTTTTCCTACATCTTCTAAATTCCCAAACAGATGCTCTATAATCAATAAATAATTTAAAGATAGATATATTCGAATTAATCGATTGATGAATTACTGTAAATATTCCTCACTCATAATTATATCATTTTTTAAGAGAAGCGAGGGGATGGTTGACTGGAAAGTAGACGTAAGAAAGAAAATAGTTGGGGGTCCAGTCAAATGAAAACACTAAATAAGTAACCAGTTATTTAGTGTTTTCATTTGACTGCACCCCCAACTATTTTCTTCCTTATATCATTTTTTATATTATTAGATGCTATTATTTATTCACTTATTTTTCTATGAGTCTATTTCTTTGTATTGTAAATTTGTCTGTTTTTCTATTTCATTGTTGTATTACATTTTCTAATTCTCTACCAAAACATACCTGTTAGTTATTTTCTTTGAAGATAATATGCAAATATTGTTTTATTCTAATAATGTAGTCCTTTGACCAGATATATATTTATTTAATTTTGTTCATTTCCGTTATTCTTAAGGGACCTGGTCCCAGAATAAAAACATTTTTCTATTCTATACAACCGTTGCCCTAGAAACATTACAGTCTCTGGGACCTAGAATAACTACAACTACTAACTAGAATGACCTACAACTGGGACCTAGAACCAATGGTTGCAGTGGTACAGGTTATTTTTTCTTAGCGAACCTGAAGGCTCGATGCCGATTCCACAAATCTTTGCTTTCGTATTTCAGTCCATGAATTAATACCCAAAACCAAATCCGTTTGTTTCTCTCTTAAAGCAATCCAACCACCTAAGTCTTAGATGCTCAGTGAACATGTTTGCCCAACAACGCCTCAACCTTCGTGACGTTATCAATTTAAAAATATATTAACTGGGCGCATGCTCTACAATTCCGCATGTTAAATGTAATGAGTGTAGAAACTGTTCAAAATTCACTCTACCAATTTTTTCTCTAGTAACCGTGCCTATTATTTTTTATATATTTTGGGTCATTCTGCAATAAGTAATAGTAGATACTTCAGTAATTCTTGATGCGCGTTTTTAATTTTAATTTTTTTTTATATATATTTATTGAAATTTACAACTGTATACAGAATACATCAAGTAAATATTATGAATGTATACATTGACATGTAAAGACAAGTAGTGAAACTACCCAGTGGTAGTACTCAAATAAAAAGTTCAGCTTAGAAGATCACGAGGGCATCTTCTTTCCAGAGGCCTCGGAGGATTATCAGGAATTATAGAGGTTGCGAGGTTTGAAACAAGTGGGCTTGGGTGGAAATGAAGTTTGTCATGAAAAGATTGATATCGGATTCAGGGCAAATCAGCAATAAACGGGACGTTAAGGTCATTATGGATTACTTTGTTCGTAACAAAGTAAGGAGCATTGAGGATTTTCCGAAGGATTTTGGATTGTAAAGGTTGGATGCGAGAGGAATTCGATGGCTTAGTGGAGCCCCAAAGCTCGATTCCGTAAGTCCAGATGGGTCTAATGATTGTCATGTATATGAGTCTCTTGTAATTAATTGGGAGCTTAGAGAGTTTACCTAGTAAATGTTGAAGTAACCTGAAACGGCAAGCTGTTTCTTGTCGTTTCAGTCTAGTATGCGGATTCCAAGTTAAGCGTTTGTCAAGGTACCGGCGACATGGTAGCGTTTGTGTAGCCCTGAGTACCGGATCTGTTCTACAAGACTTATAGGGATGTTATTAAACGATACAGGGGGGCAGGAAGTCACTGGTTTACGACGGAGGGTAAAGGTGATTTGATGAGATTTGTGGGACTTTATTTTAATCCTCCAGTTTTGACACCAATTTTCTAGGTCAGCGATGTGGGATCGAAGAGTACGAGATGCTATAGCTTTTAATTTAAGATTTTAATTTACGGCGAGTTTTTGATCCATTAATTAATATTTGGAAGGAAGACACGTGCTGCTCATTTCAGAAAACACAGCTTTTTCAAACAGACTTTTCTCATTTTAATTTAAAGAAATATAAAACTAATTTTTTTTTCCACCAATTCATATTGAACCTAAATAAGCTGGAGTTGTGGGGTTTTGACCGATACTCTAATTTTTTTTGTACGCTTCATGTTAAAATCTATAATTTTTTTTTTTTACTAAACATCTAGAAGTCCTGAGTTAACCTCTCATATATTCTGCTTAGCATTTTACTAGAAAATAGAAAGTCTATTTTAGCGAAATTCATCAAAACTAGAAGAAGTTTTGAAGAACATTTTTCCTTTTTGCATTTTTTTCATAGCCAATTAATTTTTATTTACAATAATTAAATAGCAAATCGATTTTTTTCCTGAATATTTTATGCATTCAGGTCTGTCTACAGTCCTTTTCAAATGAAGGAATGATCTTAAATACCACAGGGAATATCTAAAAATGACTAGTATCATTTAGTTCTGACACTTGAGGCTCTCACGTATTTACTGGATAGGTGATATGTTTTTGAAATATTTATTGAAAAAAAAAACTTCTAATATCTGTAAACAAACTTAACATTGTTATATGCTCTTCCTAGCGTTTGCTTTTTGTTCTCTGTGACTAATCCGTGGGTAGGGAATGCTCTATGGTATTATTTTTGTCAATAACTGCATTATATTACTTATCCCATGAATTTTAACTATTGAAAACAATAACCTAACAAACAAAAGAAAAAAAAATCAGATTGAGAAGGCATCGCTGAACTAGATGACCTCATTGTTTATATCAATACAAATGTATTGAATGTAAAAAAAAACACATTTTACGTTCTCGATGTGTAACAATTAACTTTGGATTGATAAATTTTATAGCATATTCTCGAATCTAAATTAACTCTGTAAAGAATATCCCTGTCAAAAGAATCAAGGTGATGTTCACAAGCAAAGTGTCGAATTCATTTTTTTTTTAACTGGAAGTTTCGAAATCTCCAATGTCAAACCACATTCGCGTGTTTGGTCTGGTTCGAATAGTGACAAAAACCAAATTCCTTCCATGGCAAAGTATTGAAGATGTCTTGTTCTTGTGTTTGCTGTTGCAATTTTTTTTTTTACACTTGCAGGTTATCGATTTAGAATATTGCCTAGTTAGCAATTGCAATCTTATGGAACTGTTTAAAATGAGACAATTGAGGCTTATAATACTGCAAAACTCTATAGTTTCCGTTTAACATTATAGAAAAATAATCATCAATTATAGATAATGAAGTAACAAATGTGTTTTTGACTAATTGAAAATCATTATTCGATAAAACTCATATAGTCACCTATAAGCCACAAAATCATGTATAATGACACAGGTAAAATACGTTTGACGATACGAACTGATTTTGAATTAACTTTAAACCAGCTTTCTTACTCTCCTGAAAATTTGTGTTTTATCAGTTTCTGTTTAGTTCAATTTTGGATTTTCTATGATTTCTGTTTGTATATAATTCCGGGTGTTTTGTACACTGCATCCTAAATTAGTTGTTTTGTTAACCGCTTACAAAAATATACAGTCATATGTTTTTATTATTATGTTTATATGTGTGAACGTTGTCTGAACCTCATTAAGTCAGTTATCCCGCATTTTATAACCCCTTATTTGAAAATATCTCTTTTCCGAATTGAGAGGACCGGCATTTTTTGACGTACGCTACGGTGAGCTCACCTGCGAGACGTCGATGAAGAGAGGAAGCTCTGACAAGTTTTAGGTAAGCCACTTTCATTTAAGTTCCTTTCTTTATTGGCAAATTGTCCGAGGACGACTTACCGAGTCGTAACGTATCTCAATTAAATATTTTTATTAATTTCTCAACCGCGTTTCATACAAAATTTATGGTCCTCCGGGGCCGGATTAATTAATTAAGAAAATTAGTTAATTATTTTCTCAATTCGGAACTTAACCAAACAAAATTTAATTTTTCATTTTTTTTATATGTCGCATAGCAACCACGAGGCCGTTCAGATAGACTTGCTTACGCCTCTTCTAACCTCACCTCACGCTGCTTCTCCCAACTATTACGACTTCGTTCAGTTTCGGGAAGAAGCGAACTGCAATTTTTTTATAAATTTGGTACATTTTAGCTAATTCATTTTTTCTCTCCAGAAAATAGTACAATTAAATTAGTTGATATTTGAACAAAGTTAAACTTTGTTTTTCCTAAATATTTTTCTGTACAGTTTTGTCTCACTTTTATTTTAAATTATTTCAAGATGGCGGAAGATAAAATTAAGTTTTTAATTAAAAAGAGGGAAAAATATTTTCATAAAATTCAAACTGCTTATGACTTATCGAAAAATCTTACAAGGGAAAATTTTCCCATTTTCTTATCCCGAATGGAACAAATTGACATGGATTACCAATCATTTGATGAAATTCAAGATCAAATTATGGAATTTGCTTCTAAACCAGAATCTCTCGAAAATTTCGACACGGCTGCTAGATCTCAAGCCTGCGACGAGTTATACTATTCAGCAAAGGCAGTAGCCTCGCAGTATGCTAAGCCAGCTACTAGTACTAGCCTGTCTACGAAAAATGAGAGACCCGATATAGGACACGCGAAACTTCCAAAAATCAATTTACAAATATTTTCCGGCGATCTTCAAGAGTGGCCCAATTTTTACTCTCTGTTTCGGTCCCTGATTCATGAAAATCGACAAATGGCCTCATCTGAGAAATTTTACTATTTACGCTCATTTTTGAGAGGCCCGCCTTTAAAATTAATCGAATCGATTCATTTGTCCGATGATAACTATCAGATTGCATTTGAAACTTTAGTTGATCGGTACCAAAACAACCGGCTGTTGGCTAATTTTTACTTGGAAAAAATTACGAATTTTAAACCGCTTTCCCAAGAAAATCTTCAAAATTTGGAAAGGTTATCTGACGTTTTCCTAACCAATGTTGCTGCACTCAAGGCCTTGAACCTACCAGACTTATCTGATACACTTCTGCTTCATTTCGGTCTTCGTTGCTTGGATTTGGAAAGCAAAAAATTATTCGAAGCCAAGTATTCAGGGGTTCAATATCCAACATATAAACAATTTTCGGATTTTTTAACTGAACGTCTCAAAATTCTCGAACTGAGTTCTCCAACTAGGACTGAGTCTAATCCAATCCAACGTGCAAATTTCCCACGAAAAACCGCTTTGATCACGACCAACCCGCATCACAATCGAACTTCTTCTTCACCGCCAAATAAATCTTCTTCCACCGAATGTTCCACCGCTCATATTGTATGCCCGCTTTGCTCATCTTCACATAAGTTACATCATTGTGAAACATTTCTGAAGCAAAATGTAGATGCCCGCTGGGAGACTGTGAAAACTTTGAGAAAATGTTTTAATTGCCTCGGAAACCACATGTTGTCAAAATGTAACTCCAAAGGGAAATGCATCTCATGTGGATCCTCGAAACATCATTCACGTTTACACCGCTCTACTTTCACAGCTCCACATAGGGAATCACTTGAAAATCCGCCTCCTATGCAAGCACTATCATGCAGTGCCCGTACTTCCCCATCCACTACTGCGTACTCCACGGTATTGCTGGGCACAGCAGAGGCTTTTCTTACAGCTTCGGATGGTAGGAAGGCTCCTATACGTCTAGTTGTGGATCCTGGTTCTCAAGTGTCATGCATAACCAGGGAAATGGCCCAACGGTTAAATTTAAAGCTCAAGAATTGCCCACTGAACATCACAGGCATCGGCAACCATGCTACGACTAGCAAGACGAAAATGGTTTCTTGCACTCTGACCCCTAAACACACTCGAGGCAATTCTATATCCGCAGAAGCCGTTGTTCTCCATGAAATTTGTGCAGATTTACCGGTTACGACGCTCTCAAATGAATTAAAAAATCGATTTTCCTCCATGTTATTGGCCGACCCGGCTTTCCACGTAAAAGGGAAAATAGATTTTCTTCTGGGTGCGGACCTCTATTCCGAAATCCTTTCCGACGACAATAATTCCGTCATCAGGGGTAATCCGTCAGCTGTGAAAACTTCCTTTGGGTGGATTTTATTGGGGAAAATTACCGAACCAGCAGAAAATAGAGCCGTAACGCTTTTTGGTTGCACCTCGCCACTTGAAATTGCACTTCAACGTTTCTGGAAGACTGAAGAGGTCGCATCTGTAGCACCACAGAACCCGGAAGACGAATTATGTGAGCTACATTTTTTGAGCACCCACCGAAGAACACCCTCTAGCCAATGCATAGCTTCTCTTCCTTTTAGAAACACCAAAGCTCCAATGCTGGGAAATTACCGCGAAACCACTCATAAACGACTTCTGAACATGGAGAGCAGGCTCAAGCGGACAAATTTAGAACCTCAATATAACGCCTTCCTCCAGGAGTATTTGGACATGTCACACATGAAATTAGCTTGCCAACCCTCACCATATGGCATCCCATATCATGCTGTGGTAAAAAGTACCACCTCTAATACGAAACTCCACGTAATTTTCGACGCTCCGGCCAAGGATACCCTTGGATTATCATTGAATGACCGCTTATACACCAAGCTTCAGCTTGACTTGGCGAATATAAAAATTAAGGCTAAACATAGAGTCGGACCCCTTAAACCAAGCCTTACTAGTCCCAGTTTGGAACTCTGTGCATCTTTGCTGTTAGCCCGCCTTATTGAATCCCTCGAAGTGTTCCGAACCGCCATTACCATCACAGCGACGCATTTATTTACGGACTCCACAGTCGCTCTCTCCTGGATCCATACTACGCCACACCGATTGAAAACATTCATCGCCAATAGGGTAACCGCCATTGTAGAGATCGCCCCACCTGACCTGTGGAGCCACTGTTGCAGTCAAGACAATCCAGCTGATTGTGGATCCCGAGGTCTGATGCCCCGCACCCTGATGCAGTTTTCTCAGTGGTGGGAAGGACCTTCATTTTTGCAATTACCCCTAAACTGCTGGCCAGATTCTCACTTTGATCGGCTAGAAGAAATTCCTGAAATCAAAGATGAGACTACTGTGATGGTAGCCACCGCCGAACCGAACGAACTTGTTACCACCATTAGCTCCTTTTCATCGCTCCAACGCCTCAAAAATGTCATCGCCTATGTTCTCCGATTTGTTAACAACTGCCGCAGCGCAAAACCTCATCGTAAAACCGGTGTACTGTCGGTTTCAGAACTGCGAGATAGCATGAATTTATGTGTCCGTCTATCCCAGGAACAATACTTCCATTATGATCTTAAGACTACGTCCCCTGAACAAATGTCTCAAGCTATCAAACCGTTATCACCTTTTATTGACAAGCTGGGTTTTCTCAGGGTGGGCGGTAGGCTGAGGCATTCAGATCTCACGTATGATGCCAAGCACCCCCTCATTTTGCATAAAAAATCGCATTTAGCAACCCTCATATGTGACTGGTATCATCAGACCACTATCCACGGAGGCCCTCGCGTAATGCAGGCGTTCATTCAAAGAAAATTTTGGATACCAGGACTTCGTCAACTAATCAGGATGCGCATATTTAGGTGTCTACCATGCTACAAACTCAAGGCCAAGGCAAACCAACCTTTAATGGCAGATTTACCACCTTCCAGATTTTCCCAGGTCCGCGCTTTCACCAATATTGGGGTTGATTTTGCTGGTCCTTTCCAGATTAAGGAAAGTAACCGCCGGAAGGCTGTGATTTCTAAGGGTTACATTTGCCTCATCGTCTGTATGGCCACTAAGGCGATCCACTTGGAAGCCGTCTCCGATCTTAGCACCAGTGCATTCCTTGCTGCGTTGGACCGCTTTATCGCCCGTCGTGGATTATGTTCGAATATCTACAGTGACTGCGGTACAAACTTTCTCGGCGCGTCCCGCGCACTAAAGGAAGTTCATAAATTTCTCCAGAGACACGCTGAAGATATTCACGATAATTTAGCCAAACGTGAGATTATTTGGCATTTTAATCCGCCCGCGGCTCCTAATTTTGGTGGCATTTGGGAAGCTGGTGTCAAATCCGTGAAGCGCCACCTAGTTCGCGTTATGGAAAGTCGGACACTAACTTTTGAAGAATTCACTACACTGATCAACCGCATCGAAGCCGTTCTTAACAGCTGTCCGCTTTGCGCTATTTCGTCCGACCCCAACGACGATGTCGACTATTTGAGCCCTGGACACTTCCTCATTGGAGGACCACTATTGGCTGCGCCGGAAGAAGACTTGACAGACACCAATCTACACCGCTTATCCCGCTGGCAAGTTCTCCAACAATCGCTCCAGAGCTTCTGGAAGAGGTGGAGTCATGAGTACCTCCAGACTATGATCAGTCGACCTAAATGGACCCGAAATTCCCCGAATCCTGCCATAGGCGATGTGGTTATGATTGTTGGGCAGAACACCAAGCCTTTGCAATGGCCCCTGGGAAGAATTGAAAAACTTCTACCTAGTCGTGATGGAGTAGTACGGGTGGTGCAACTACGAACCACCTACGGTTCAATTACACGGCCTACCAATAAATTAGTCCCCCTTCCAATAAACTAAACTTTACTTTACTTTTCGAATATTATGTTTTTGTTTTGTTAGTTTTTTTTTGTACATATTTTACATTGCAAGTTCGCTTCTTCTGTTCTAAAGTTTATTGTTACCTAATTACAAAATTGCTATCAATTTTGGGTGGGCGGTATGTTTAGTTCAATTTTGGATTTTCTATGATTTCTGTTTGTATATAATTCCGGGTGTTTTGTACACTGCATCCTAAATTAGTTGTTTTGTTAACCGCTTACAAAAATATACAGTCATATGTTTTTATTATTATGTTTATATGTGTGAACGTTGTCTGAACCTCATTAAGTCAGTTATCCCGCATTTTATAACCCCTTATTTGAAAATATCTCTTTTCCGAATTGAGAGGACCGGCATTTTTTGACGTACGCTACGGTGAGCTCACCTGCGAGACGTCGATGAAGAGAGGAAGCTCTGACTAGATTTAGGTAAGCCACTTTCATTTAAGTTCCTTTCTTTATTGGCAAATTGTCCGAGGACGACTTACCGAGTCGTACCATATCTCAATTAAATATTTTATTAATTTCTCAACCGCGTTTCATACAGTTTCTATACCTTGTATTTGTATCGACAATATGTTTGGAGTAAATAGATTTTTATGGTTATATGTTTTTTTTTGAAGTTTACATAAAATATACAATTCATGATCTAGTAAACACTGCGTCAACCCCGTGTTGAACTTCGAAAATACCACTAATGGAGGACAATTGTTAATAAAAATGTTAAAAGGTCACAGGCCTAGCGAGAGCCCCACTGCCTCCATGATCTACTTCAGTGAAAGTGATAATTATATAATACGCAATATAACAGAAAAATACAGCGAATAACATGCTTGGTCTTATGTCTACGTATTTGTGTGTATGTATCTTGTGTGTACGTTAAACGTTATACGTTTAAATGATTAAACGTTAAACGTACACACAAGATATATACACACTTATGTACATCGTAGAAAATTAATTTAAGCTAAATTATAAGTTTACTTTTTTTACCATCATTAATAAAAATTAAAAAAATATATTTATACTCTTGACTCGAAATTTTGCAACTGTGCCAATATATTTTTTATGTGTGAGTCAACATTCCTAAATAGTTTTTAAAATTTTATTTTTATCAGTTGCTAACTATTAAACTAAATACTTGGACGCCTAAATATTACTGCAGATACTACAAGAATTATTAAAAATAATTATATACACTGAAACGGACATACCAATTAATTTTAAAATTTAATCTATTTAATGAGTTAGTAATTTTTATCATTAATAATAAGCACTTAGTTAGCTCGATTAAAACTAAAAGAGGCAACCTTTACAAAATTAACAACTAAATATATTTTATACACAATTATTATTGTTATAAAGTGAATTAAAAAAATAAAATTCGGAATGGGCTGAATTCCCCAAACTTCACACTGACTGCGTGCCTGAACAAAGGAAACTAAGTATTAGGAAGAGAAAAGGAATTTAACAAAGAAGACACACAGCAACAGAAGAAGCAATATGGCATTTCTCTTGCCATTGGCCGATTAACAAAGAGGTATACAAGCCAATGATCAATATATATTATAAAAGAAAGTGTACAATGTGCGTGCTAAAACTCAGAAATGAGTCCCGGTACGATAAAGGGAGTGGCCCTTTATCTCCGGGCAAGAAAAAGGTTCCCGTTTTTACCTCAAGGGGGTGGTTTTGAAGATATAAGGACTAGAAGTTTCACCCTCTAGAAATTTCTAGAACATTTGTGAACATTCCACAACATTCTGGAGTGTTGTTGAATGTTCGGGAACATCCCAGATTATTGTGGAATATTCCAGAACAGTCTCGAATGTTGTGGTATATTTTAGTAGTGGTATAGAAAACATGATGCATCGTGGGTATGAACGTCAGTTTCTCACCAGTGAAGTGCAGCGATATAATAAAAACAAACAGCGAAGTGTGAGTCATCAAAGTGATACAGTGACTGAATATAAATCGAAAATAAAGTGGGAAAAGTTTATTTAGTATATTTCTCAATAAAAAGCCTTGATTTATAATTTATTCTTTTATTCCAACTACTATACAATCTCATATCAGCTCCCTGAGCGAAGCCGGGTACCCCATCTAGTATACAATAATATAAAAAAAAAATCAATTTCAAATACAGTAAAACACCTGTACCATTATAACCTACTAAGGTTCATCGCTTCAGTACATGGTAGAGACTGTACTGTTTCTATGCTAATAGCTGTTGAGGGAGGTGATTTCGCAGAGGTTACGAGCACTCGTCCCAATTAAAGGTAACCACTTTATAGAGCAGCTGGAAGGCCTGTAGGTGTCACATGTTCTATTCGGTGCTGACAACAAAATAAACAAAGTTGTAACCGAAGACTGGGCGGCTCAAAGCTCTTGCTAGTCTAGTGTCAACCCCCGCCGATCAAACTAGCCCTGAAGACCTTCAATGTAGGTCGAAAGGTTGGCTTACCAATAAAAAGTTCTCCCTAACTTCTACAATTCGCCATCCCTATCCTACTACTGTTCCGGGCGACCACAAATATGAATGAGCCACTCCTATTGTCTTCACTAATACACCACGTCATGGCTGAGTCAGCTTTCATTCAGTCATTCACTATTGTTAGAGGAATCGGTAGTAATTAAAACGGTAGGGAGGATGATCTGGCATTATGGATTAGAAGAAATAGTCAACTTGAAAAATATTGTCATGGCAAACTGATTCTTTTTTTTTTTTTTTTTTAATTTATTTATTGATTTTTACAACTGTATAATAAAAAAAATACATCCAGTAAATAGGCTATGTGATACAAAATGACATGAGTAATGGCAAGTTGAGAAACTACCCACTGGTAGTACTCAAATCACTAGTTCAACTAAGAAGGTCACGTGGCCATCTTCTTTTCAGACGCCTCGGGGGATTATCGGGAATCGAAGAGGAAGCTAGGTTTGAAACTAGAGGGTTTAAGTGGGAATGAAGTTTGTTATGAAAGGAAAGATACCGGGTTCGGGCCAAATCAGCAACAAATGGGACATTAAGGTCGTTATGGATGACGGTATTTTTAACAAAATAAGGAGCGTTGAAGATTTTACGAAGGATTTTGGACTGTAGGGATTGGATACGACAGGAATTCGATGGCTTAGTGGAGCCCTACTGATACTTAAAAATAAATAAAAGTAGTAATAATAACAATCTCTGAGAACCGGAAAAAAATCGATATTTACAAACCACCTTCCAATCCAAGACCACGGAGACTGTATCAAATGTTGTACCATCAAAGAGTATACAGAATAAGTTTGTGAACCTAGAAAAAGAAAAAATATACAGTAACGAAACATTCGATATAATTACTTTTCGGAGAAATTCCAGGTTTGCTTGGTTAAAAAACGAAGTGATTAGTTGTCGCCTGTACTGTTTAATATATCAATTAGTTTAAGCTTGATTGGATTTGGATGATAATCCGTGAACTGAATTAACAGCGATTGATGTTATGGCGTCCTGCTCACGCAACCATTTAGAATTATTGCATCTTATAATACTAAAAGTTTATACATAATACAAACATATTTGCGGAACAAATTCACGGATGGGAATGGTGAGTCACAGCAATAAAAAAGTTTGATCAATTTAAAAAATAATTAAAGTCCCGATTTCTTTAGGAAAATAAATTCATAGCTGATAACATAATACTATATTCTCTACATATTAAAGGATTCGAACACGGGATTTGAAACGCTTAAAATACTACATTAGTTAGAACATTGAATTTTTATTGGAATTTTTAAACGCTTGTAGATTATGGGTTAATAAAAAATTCTCAGTTCAAGGCTCTAATCTTGTGCTTGTAAGCACTTGAATCATTATTTTTTATTTCGAAAATTTTTTTTTTAACAATAAAGTTTAGTTATTATATTGTATTAATGAATATGATTAATACAAGATTCTTTGACATAAATCGTCTTGAGACTATAATGCTTTGGAGATTTTAATGAATTGAATTTGAATAACATTAGGCTGAATATATTCAAAGAAAAAGGAATATAAAAATAAAAACATAAAAATCATTAATGTCAGAATAATTTATTTGTATGCATTTGGACGAATCGTAGTTGGAAATAGTGAGTCAAAACTAAAATGATGCTCGGAATGGCAATCACCTCTTGCCTTATCCCAGAATTAATTTGTGTTATCTAAAACTAATTTAGTACTCTGTTATCTCGATTTAGAAAGCTAAGAAATTGTTCTTCCAACTGATAAACCTATCAGCTGTTAAGAAAATAGAATATTGGAAGGGCGATATTCGATTGTCGATAGTTCATTAGCTCGATAATATTGATAACCGTTAGTTTCGATAGTTCAGTAAGTTCGTATATATATTGGATATAGGTACAAAAAATAAATAACTGTTCCAAAGAATGTATTAGGTATATATACAGTGGTTGTTAGATAAATCAAATAAACAACTAATGTAAAACGTGTTTCATGAATCATAGAATTAAAAAGTGTAAATGTAGTGCTTAGCTTTTTCTTTCCCTTATAACTTACTAGAGGCCCACCCCAGCTTTCCTCGGGTAATAAGGCATATTATGCCTACATAATTTGTCTGTATAATGTATTTTTTTTTTCACGTAGCGGCCACTAAGGACCACCCGAATATCATTGGTTAGGCTTCTTTGGGAGTCTTGATTTTCTTTCTTCCCATCTCAGCTGATGTACTTTATTATATAGAAGTTATAAAAATAAAAACAAATAGTTATTTATTTGACAAGTGAGACAAGTGCCACTTTATTACACCCGGTTGTATAAACCACAGAGAGCCGAAGGCGAGTGTGGTAACTAAACGAGGGTGTTATAACCACTTTTCTCACGTGTTAAATATTAAATTTTTCCTGCAACCATTTAAAAATTAAGAAATTAAAGGTGAAACTTTAGATTTGTTAAAACTACACTAGCGCTAGTGGGTACTGCTAATGCTATATCTCCAAATTTATGACGTGTAAAGGTTCTAACACATTTAAGGTTATATTAAATATTTCTATAAAATCGCTTCAAAATAAATAAAATCTATCTTGATTTAAATATAAAATAGTTCTAAAATTATTTATTTAACATTTTAGGAACATAAAATGAATAATATTATAAAACCGCCATTTAACATTTAAAATAACAGAGTGCTGATTGTCAAATTCGATCTAGGTGGCTGTTACTTTTCCTCACTGGTGAGGGAACTTTGTTTTATCATATGTATAGAATTAATAGTGTCGTGTTGAATCATTACATGAAATGATCAACATGATAAAACATTGTGATCTTAGTGTTACAAATCATCCGTTAATCTCCTCTCGTTGAGTTTCATTGCCACACGAAATAAAACAGCCTGTGATGTAAATGACGGTTTATATATTATATCCAGAAGGTACTGATGGGAATACAAAAGAGGCTAAACAAGGCCTATATATCTGATCGCTGTTGTAGAAGACGAAGCGATTGCTTGGGAAGTGGAGGACGGTTGAGCCTCTATTACCCAATCTGTTTCAATCTGTAGCGACAGATTATGTCAACCTAGTGCATAACTATTGTCTCGGATAACATATCGTCTAGATTATTATTTGGTGGGGATGCTATTAAATCGTGAATGATCTATACTTTTCATTAATATCGGTTTTTCAGAAAGTCGAATTTCATAAATATTGAAACCTAGTTGTCTAGTTGTCTGCCTGTAACACCCAAACGTTGATCAAGACCTTCTTGATTCAAAATATTAATTTACTTTCTATTCTTCTAAGGAGCTATATATGACAATGTAGAAGTAAATGGCTAACTAAGATTCATTATTAATATGCATTAACTTTACTAATAATCCACCAATATTTTTATTCATATTAATACTTTCCATTTCATTACTTTTTTTTTATCTGTATCTGTATATGGAAGAAGTTAATGAATTATCAAATCGATTATCGCTCTCCCAATATTCTATTTAAACGAAAACTACTTTACCTATGGCACCTAATTATTGGAGATAAAAAAACTTTAGCTGCTGATAATGCAGGGGAAAATCCAACGTAGAAGAGGCTTAGGAAGGAGACGGGACTCCTGGCTGCGAAACCTAAGATGCCGTATCCGAAATTCGAATAGCCTTCCTGATTGCCGACCTTAGGAACGAAGATGGTGCTTGAAGAAGAATATCCCATTCGTTACACGTCATTAATCAACAAGCAATTTAATCGAGATAGACGATAGTACAATTGGTATTCGTAAAAATGCAGACTTCTTAATGTATTAAACATCGTGTATACTTTTATAAATATTTAACTTTTTTTTTTTTACAAACATATTTGACTATAGATATTACCGCTCATCAACAGTATCGAACTATTTTCTATCGATTATCGATTATTGCCAATAGTCTACACGTAAACAGCTGATTTTGAAATCAGCTGGAAGAAAAAATCCTTAGTCTTCTAAATCCACGATTCCAAAACCTAATTGAATTGAGATAACATAATATTAAGTTGGTTTTAGACAACACAAATTAGTACTGTGAGAAGACAAGAGGTGTCACTTGGCGTATCATTTTAACAATTTTGACTCAATATTCCCGCTAATAAAAATAAGATCTTGTGGTTTTAGTAAGAGCTAATATAAAACAATAATGTCCGTCGATACATCGCCAATTCAGGCATTATCAGGGCAGTAAATAATGTAAATCCCAAATACACAAGGCCCATCCATTGAAACCTTAGAAGGCTGAAAGAAGAAAGAAATTGACTGAGGTCGTCATGAAGCTGTAAAAGTCCTAAAAATATAATAAATATTGCTTTTTCCTATATATATATATATATATATATATATATATATATATATATATATATATATATATATATATATATATATCAGGCCAGAATCTGAATAATAATATTAAATATACATAAAAAGAAATAAAATAATGAACATGTAAATCCGAAACAGAGACACCAACCCATCACATCCTAGGCCCAAAAGCTATTATTTATTGTACTTAGAAGAATTGCTATGATTTCAAGTGTATCTTAAACAGTAATTGCTTCCATCAATGGGTCTTTTCTTAGTAACGGTTACAATAAAAAACTGAAACCTTCAACGGCCCCGGAAACCTAAACCAACTAGCTTCAGTTCCTTCATCTCTGATAAAGAGCTCTCTGTTCACTTCTTTCAGGATTTTTTTCTCTTCAAGTTTTTTTTTTCTGTTTCTGTTTCTGGGGCATGTGTTTTGAATATTTGACCGTCAGAATTTTATCTCTCGCTGTTATTTTATTCAGAAAGATTATAACAAGAACAACATATAATTTGCTTTTGTGTTTATCTATTTCAGTTCAATAAGGATAATATACATTCAATGATCTTACTATAATTTAGCATTTTATTATCATGGTAAGTTTTTGTACTCAACGATGATAATAACCGTCACTTTATTCCTCGATAAAATCACGGATGACCCATCGGGTCTATTGTCTATTTGGGTAGAAGGACAGATGGATATGACAGTATTACTACTTCCGCATTGTTATTTCTCTTTTAAAAGAGCTATTGTTACTAAATGACTAATTTATAATAAGCTGTTAATAGCTACAAAAAAATATGATTTACCAATTATAAGGTTTTAATTTTTGCTTCTCAAATATCCATCCTTAGTACAAAGGCTCAGTCGTTGGCGATTGAGCGTGATCTCGGACAAATCCCTCCCCTTCCCTGCCATAGAAATAGTATAGTCTCTACCATGTACTAAACCCAAGACTTCATAGATTGTAGTTGTAGTTTTACCTTATGTAAGGTAAAAGATTCACCTAAAAGTTTTATGTGACACCATATTTTACTTTTTTTTAAATATAATTATTACATTGCTAGGTAATTTTAACAAAACCATTCTCATACATTAGTAATTTCATGATTATGTGCACCTACATTTATAATTTCATTCTGAAACACTTTTACATACTTAGAATAGAATAGAATAGAAAAGTAACTTTATTCTGGGACAAGGCCCTTTAGAATAATAAATATGAACAGAAATAGAAACATAATATATATCTGGCCAGAAGGCTACATGATACAAATCATTAAGTGTGTAAAAAGTGACAGAAAACAATTTAAAAAGAAATACTTAAACAAAAAATAATAATAAGTAAATAAACAGTACGAATCCTGACAATATATTAAGCAATTAAACAGAATTGATAATTCCATAAAATCTGTTAAATGCATGAACAAGCATGTAATAATTTCTTTACATGATGTACCTCTTCTTGAAAACAAAATTAAAACATTTAACTACACAATAAATTATTCTATACCTTACATTCTAAGCAAATGACAAAGCTGCTTATAGAGCATCTTTTTGGGAAGCCAGGAGATGTTGGAAAAGCAAGGATTTAAATGATGATAGTGAGGGAGCATGACGGATGTTAGGAGGGATTGAGTTCCAACTATATAGCAAGATTACCAACTTATTGAACTATTAACGGTGTCGATAGTTTCTCGTGGTAAAGAACTATCGATTATTGCCCGTCACTAATCGAATGGTATCGAAGTGAAAGAGGAAGGTAACGTTTCTTTTTCTTATTTAGAAGAAGTTGACCTGCGATTTCTACCATTATCTATGCTTTCTCTGAAACCTCTACTTCCTGTCCTGTAAATTCTAAAGGCGTATCTAGAAATGTATTGATGAGGAAATGGTTGGTTAGATGTAAGTTACGCTTAGCCTGAAATGAACTCTTCACTTGATTATACATGTATATTTTTTGTAACATATGTTTTAAAAAAAAATAATAATCTCTCCAACAAAACAATAACTAAATGAACACATGATACTAAATTACATTAAATACATCTACAGCTAACTTGTATCTTTTTTATGATAATAGAGCCATGTAATCAATTTTTTATTTAGTATACAGCTTTATAATCACTACACAACCATTTATATTGCAGAAATGATTCTATAGTAACATTTCAGTTTTAAACGTAGCGATTTTCTATATATTTTTTAAATGAATAACCACCGTTAACAATATAATGACGTAAAGATCAAGTTGGCTGAGGTTTAGAAGCTGCCTATTGAGAATATACTTGAAGCATCCGGAAGCCTCAATTGATCGCCATTCTTTGCTCAATTGCTCTCTGTAATTTTCCTCTCCATCAAGCAAACATCCCCTCAAGCCTCTGGCTATCTTTATCCAATTCTTTCTCATATATCTTAGGGAGCGGAGTGGCTCAGTGATAGAGCACTGAGTTGCCATGCCGGAAATCCTGGTTCAAATCCCCCTGCAGGCCATGACTTTTATTTAGTCTATTTACAGCGGGAGATGGATCATATAGAATCTAGGACCCTCCTGGGGCCCACCCACCCTCCATAAAATATTATAAACATAGGTTACCCAAAATAAGGGGGGGGGGGAATCTGGCGGTTGAGCGTGACCTAGGACAAGTCATCTCCTTGCAGAACCGTTTTCCATGAAACAGTACAGTCTCTACCATGTACTGAACCCCAGACCCTTCATGGGTTCTAGTGGTACATGTTTTTTTTCCTCATATATATAAATGATCTCGAAGGACATTATTGTAATAATAAATAATAAACCAAAGTGTGAGAGACATGCGTTTGTTCTTTAACTTAAACTTCCTACTTACATAGACATGGGACAAAATAAATAGAAGAAATGATAGATGCAAACTATTCATATAGATTCAATCCTGCTCGATTAGATTTAGAAGGCTTGGAATTTTGAAATCAGCTGTTTAGAATAGGATATTGGAATATCGAAAGTCGATAGCCACTATCTATAGTTTGATACTGTTGATGAAAACCTATCGAATGTTCTATATTTTCCTACCTATGTCGGATATAGACGAAAAATAATAAACGCCTCACATGGCTTGGACATTTTCACATAACTAACTTTGATAAGTTAGTTATAATAATTTGATAAGTATAATTTGATAAGTCGTTTTTGACTGTCAAGAAGGACACCCTTTTTGCTGTACACATTTCAATTATTAACTGCTACAAACACATATCTATCTTCTTTTTGTTACTATCCATTACTTTCTTGGGTTTTGTATTGGGTATATTTTTTTCAATAATCTTACTTCACCTTACACAACCCAATAAAACATATTTTAACCTGAATTTTTTCAGATGGATCTCATTAGATTTGGTATAAACGAGGGCGGATTTAAGGGGGCACGGGGGCATGGGGGCAACCCCAGACGGTTTTTTTTTTGTTCCTACTGTGGAGTTTCCATTACAGTGGATACTTATAGGCAAATCGCATGATCATAGTTGTTAAAATTTGGGAATAAAATTACAGAAAGAACATGAGTGAAACTATTGTCCATTTCTGCCTGGAATGGCGAAATTAGCGTTGCCGAGCGATCTTTCTCCAGCTTACGCTGATTAAAGTCATATATTCGCAGCAGGATGACAGAAGAGCGTTTGAATGAACTGGCTTTAATGCATATCCATCAAGAAGTTGCGACAAAATGAACGCTAATGAAGTGATCTGGACATCCTTAGCAGAAAACAACAGAAAACTGTATTTATTAAAAAATTTAATTTTTCTGTTATTTTAATATTTTTATAGACCTTTGAAACATTTCTATAAATACTACAAGTTTATTTACAGAAATTTATTTCGTTGTGCCCCCCCTGAAAAAAATTCTGGATCCGCCTTGGATATGACGATATGTAATATAAAAGATCTATATGTTTCAATATTTTTTTTTTAATGACTAAAAAATGGATGAAATAAAAAAAAAAAGTTACATCTATTTTTAAATCATAAATATTATTTAAACACTATTTTTTTTTGTATCCCCTCTTTTTTAGGATAGTACGTTCAGTTTTAACTGGTCTATTTTGTAGGTGTTGTCACTTCTATTATTGTCACAATTAAGGAACACTAAGTGCTGTTCAAATTATTCTTCTTCAGTTATATCATTTTATTTATTTTATATTGTTTACAGAATTCTAACCAATGTTGAGGTAATAAAAAATGTTTTATGGAATAAATGTTAACTAATTACTAATTATATTAATACTTATTACAGAATACTTAACAGAATAAATATCTCTCTATTATATAAAAAAGTTTTAGTGATGTAAAATATAATCGACGTTGCCTAGCAGCGGAACGAGGAATTACTTTACGTTTAGTCATTTCGGTTCGTCCAATTAAATTATAAATAATTTTAGAAATTGGCTAATCACAAAGCCACTTTTCCTGACTTTTATAACCCGTTACAGAAAATACAGGACCGTTTTTGAATTTGAGTGAAAAAAAACAGAATTTAAGGACTTAAAAAATAAAGCTACATCTTATTCCAATATTTCGGCTTTGGGACAGCAATTTCAATACAAAAAATGCAGGCGAATAAACTTGAGACAATTTTCTTATAATTATGTCTTTTTTAATCTATAAAAAAACTTTAAACGAAAATTCACCATTCTGTTTAATCTAAAACTCTGAATATATGAACAAATTTATATAATCGATTAATCGAATAATAATAACACAATAGAAACAAAATGTACAAAGCCTAATTGTTTCCTACACAGTTGAGTTAAGAAGATAAGCTTCTATAGTTCACTGACAAGCCGTAAGTCCAAACAAAGGCAAAACTTGATAGCATTGATAGTAAATGCTGCTGTGATGCTAAACTGGTTCCATTTTACTGCATGAAAGTGGTTCCAAATGTTGAGGTAGAGGTAGTAAACTGTCATCGTGTAAACAAGCCTTTCCTCCATCTTGAAAGAGATTTTCTCCGAATCTTCTCTATCTCCATCTTAAATCATCATTTTGTGGCCTCAGCGTATTATAGAAAAAAGAATATTTCTATGAAACAAAAAATTCTTTGCTTTATAAGTAAAGTGAACAATAAATATAACCATGTTGGGATTGGATTCCTTTTTGGATGACAAAAGACTGAGGGATTGGCTATTTAGGTAGCACGGGTCACAATGGAACACTGTCCGCTTGATTACCCAGCACAATTAACTGTAATCATTGTTCACTGAGCGAGGAAGGAATCGATGGTATCAAAAAATCGATTTTGCGTAATAAGGGGTCTAACTTTTAAATCGATCTCATCAGTGTTATTTTACAAATTCGATTCCGTCTTGTATCATTCTTTACTGAGCGTAATTATCAATAAAACACCGTAAACTTCAACTTAGTGATGAATAAATAATTAGTTAAACTTTCCCAAAATACAATATTACTATTAATCTGCGATGAAGATCTGTAATGTGGTTCAAAAGTTAGTTATCGAAAAATATATTTTTACTATTTGAGAATTCTTACATCTTATTCTCCATATAATTAATCCGGCCAATCAATAATTATTCGTAATAAAGTACACTATTTTCTTTTCTTTACAATTCATGAACAAAAGTTCTTGTTAAATGAATGAATGTGTATATATTAGGAGACGAATAAAAAAAATATGCAAAGATGTTTTTGTAATACAGACTAATAGAAAAAGTAGTCTATCGAGGTCTTTGTATTCTTCTTTTAATTATCTTTATATTTTTTAATTTAAAAACATGTACAAGCTTTAAGAAATTATGTTCTAATATAAACATTCAAAAACTGAATACATAACTTGAACATAAATTCTGTAACAGTATATCCTATAAACCTAATAAGCCAGAAATTTAAAAATATTAATAAAGATATAATAATGGTGACAAAATTTAAAAAAAATATTTATTACATATTATTTATTGTAACATTGAAACAAAAAAAAAAAAAAAATGCAATATCAAGGACTAAGCAAAAAAAAAGTTATAGAAGGTAAACAGAGCAAACGAAATTTTTCTGTAAAACATTGTTTCTTGCTCTAATTTCTTATATATACTGTGTAACAGTTACACTTATATTTTGTTCAAAGCACTTATTATCTGCTTAAATATACAGTATTAAGATATTTTTCGTTCTATACTCACTGGTTACTTTCAGCAATCACAGTTACTTCAAAATAACGGCAATGTTTTATTTTATATTGATCATATCATTAATTAAACTAAAAGAAATATAAAACCATATGATTTCATTATTTCTTTATCAAGTAGTGAATCATGTGTTCAGTTGCTAAGAGAAGAAACAAAATAGAATCTGACACCAGAGGAGAACACTACTCCTGTTTGTATGAATTTATGTGGCGTCAGTGACACAGGAGAGATCTTATTCAAGTATTTTTGTCAGAAATAGCTACGTTTAGAAATTAAAAGAGGTTAATAAATAAATAAATTTTTTTCAAATCGTAAGCTATTTTTGATATCGTTGTAATAAAGTAACTGTGATTAGTATAACATGAAAAAGACTCCTTCATTTCATGTTCATCAATTAAATAAGTCGAACCAAATAAATTTTCTTTTTAAAGAAATTCAGATATAATATTATTTTGGGGTGTTTTAGCGCCCATTTTAACCTACTACCATTTTAAATTTGGTTAACCTACCCAAGCTAAGAATCCCTGGACAGGATACCGGTTTTATACGAACATCTGGATTTTGAACATTTAAAAACATGTCTTCAATTTCTTTACCCTTCTCCCTGCCTCATTTTTCAGTCCCTGACCACCGTCTCCTAAACAAATATGCTCCTCTTAAGTACATTTTAAACGCATCCTCTATATTCTTGATATCTTTCACTTCTATAAACCCTCTGATTGTCACAAACGGCGACAATGGATATCACTACAGTGTGGAGACAGAAGATGACTCAATATTGTCGTAGTGATAGTGGAAAAGATTGCACTTTGAAGCGTCACCCTGATATCAGTACAATCCAATCACATCCTCGCTTGATTAGTTATAACATTGCATACTGATGATTAATGTTTGTAAAACATTTTACAATGAATTATCCATCACTAATATATTATGCATTATCTGGAATATCCAGGTGACGTATAATCTTGGAAATTCCCAATAATAAAATCATGAAATATCTGATGGACTCAGTCCATAGCGCTTTTAACTCTAATAATAATTACATCATATATGCATGATTTTATTATATTAATATTATTGTATTATATCTCTTGATTCGGATGTTTTTTTTTAATTGGTAGCAATGAAATCGCGTTTGAAATTGTTTAGTACATATTCCATGAGTATATATTTATTATATCGTACATTATATTTTTAGAGTAATGTACGAAAATAATTTGGTTTTGGTTCATAACTTTTTTTTGGTGATTTGCTTATAGCATATATTTAATTGTGATTTAAATGATAATAATAGGGTCGCGACGATACTTCCAATTCTATTTATATGTCTCCATATACAGATTTCCAACCATATCGAAATTTCTACAATCTTCCCTCGATCTACCAGAGGTTTACAAGTCGGCTCACCGCTTATTATTAAATTTTAAAAGCTTCGTTGGTTACAAAGCCCAATCACTTTCCGAGCCCGTATTAATGATGATCTTCATTTCGATAATATTACCTGTGAGTATGATCTGCGATTCCGCGCTGTATTACCTCTTAAATTCTCCACTTGTTACTAAAACAATTGCAGATAGTGATGGGCCAGAAATCACGAACTGTTACTTAATCACTGTTACTCAAAAGTCACAGGTCTACCTGTGATCACAAATTCATCAGTAACAGTTCTAAACTGTTCTTCACAGTGATTGGCGATAGAACCGAACAGAATTGAAGCGTGATTGTTATTGCGACTACAGTAACAGTTCTAAACTGTTCTTCACTGTGATTGGCGATAGAACTAAACGGAATTAAAGCGTGATTGTTATTGTGACTACAGTAACAGTTCTAACTGTTCTTCGCATATGGGCGACTGGTCGTCGGCGAACGGAATTGAAGCGTGTTTGTGACTACTATTACTACCTTAATTTGACTTAATTAATTTTACTGTAGAAAATTAACTGCGCAGTAGTAAATTTAAATTATTTATATAATTTAAATTATATATAAATCAATTAAAAGGGAAAGTCAGATATTTATTTACAGCTTGTTTATTGTAAAGTATTAATATTCACTTGTAAATTACCTATACAAAAAATAATGATAGTATTAGTAGGTACTACTATGTGGGGGGCACCATAAGAGGAAAATTTACGTTATATAGGATATTGAAAATAATTCCATCTGTATGTATATTGATAGGATTATGGTGAATTATACAAGTGTCAAAGTAATTATTATCCTTATAATGTGTATTCTGTGATCGTTGTATTCAAGATGTGGAATTAAGTACGCCGACGGAATCACTGTTGGTAAGATTTCGACAGAATCACGAATCACAGTTAGTAGCAGTTAAGCAATCACTGTTGGTAGCAATTCGACAGAATCACGAATAACAGTTAGTAGCAGTTAAGAAATCACAGATAAGAAAAATCACAGTTAGTAGCAGTTAAGCAATCACTGTTGGTAGCAATTCGACAGAATCACGAATAACAGTTAGTAGCAGTTAAGAAATCACAGATAAGAAAAATCACAGTAACAGTTAGAACTGTTACTGAAAAGTAGCAGTTAAGCCCATCACTAATTGCAGAATACAGAATTTAGCAGCCTCTGGTGGCCAATATGAACAACTAAGTTTAATTACAGTAATTGCCGATAGATAGCTACGTTATCTGGAAAAAATGTTTGAATACATATTCTTTACTCCTTGCTTCCCTAATAACTGTTTATCACAGCAAATTATAAATAATGTTTCTAGATTAACAATAGATTAAGGCATAATATAACACCTCATAATCATATTAGGCCGCATTATATTTTGAAGCAATGTTACCAAAAAAACAATAGGACAAGGATGGATCCAGGATTTTTTTCTAGGGGGGGCACACAACGGGCAGACGGGCAAAAATATCAACAATAACTTAGAAATTAAATTGTAGTATTTATAGAAAGGTTTCAAAGTTTTACTAAAAATATCTAAACAATAGTTTCACTCATGTTCTTTCTGTTATTTTATTCATATATTTTAACATGTGATTTGCCTATTAGTATGTACTGTAATGGGTTCTCCAAAGTACACAAAAACCGCTTAGGGGGGGGGGCACGGCCCCCCGTGCCCCCCCTAAATCCGCCCTTGCAATAGGTAATACAAAACTTTTCATTGACATGCTTAAATTAAATGAACATTTAAGTTAACACTTTTTTTAATTAAATAGTTTCTGTTAACATATAACAATTTTTTTATTTCTTTTATAGGCCTTTATCATTGCTTGGACGTTTCTTCACAACGTGACTGTCTATTTCGGGGGATACCTCATTTACCTTTATTACCAAAAAACCAAAGAAGATATAACAGAAAGTTCCTTTGCTCTGTGGATTCCAGGTGAGTTGTAGGATACCCTTTGTTACTTTTGAAGGGTTTTTACGATGTCTGATAATTTTGAGGTCTACAGTTAGATTTCTGTATTTTAAATCCGATAAAGGACTTTGTGGAAACTCAAAATATAAAACATCAAAAGCAAAATATCCCACAGAAATCAAATGATTTCGAGATATCCTAATCCGAGTATTTTGTATGATTTATAATGGTATATGGTATGATATTAATCTGATATCCATACCCTGCATATGTCCATTGCTTTAACATGTTATTTAAATTAGAAATATAAAGGATTCCTAAAATGAGTAGAGAATATTTCTACTCATTGCAGGTTGTTGTTAAATAAAAAAATAAATTAAAATAATGGTTTAGATACAGACAAGAACCCATGTTATCTGCTTTCGGTACCGCAATAGTGCTTTCTATCGGAACTCGTGGTAACTAACTGCCAGATATGTCCAGATTTTTGACTGAACTTCTGAAATGATTCACATACAAGAAATTCAAATGAAAATGTATTTATTTAATCATTTATTTCACAACTAAAGCGTTCTTCTTTTACAATAATTCAAAACTCAAATAACTACATCATTTTAGTTACTAATTATTGATGGTTGAATTTATATTTTCAGAATACTGGCTTACAGGAGGCTGTGTGTTGGGAGGAATATGTGCGCTTATTATTGGAAGATTATGCGGAACCAAAGTTCTCTTACTTCTGATTAGATTTATTCAAATATTAGCAATTATAGTAATAATTAGTTTCTACGTTTTGTCCAAATATGCCTGGGTCGAAGACTATTGGGTATTTGGACTCTATTCGACTTTCATGTTGCAGGTAAATATTTGATTTATCGTAAGTTTATTTATTTTATTTTCTTATTAATTTTGTTTTCAAAGAATGTCTATAATTTGTTCAAATAAAAAAAAAAATCTTATTAAGTATGATTTCATTTTTTGTTCAAATTATAACACGATATTTTATTTTAGGGATTTATTGATTGTTTGTCACAAATCGCAAGCCCAATTTATGTTATGGAAACAATCTGTGATAGGGAGCCACAATTATCTGTTACACTTCTTCTTCTAGTATCTACACAATTACCATTATATATGTCTTCATTTGTAGCAGTGTTGCTCTCAGAACACCATTTGTAAGTACCAAATTTAATATTGCTTATTATATTACGTTTATTGTTTCTCAGTTTTAACTTTATTTTATTGATTACTGTCATTCAGAACAGAGAAATGTTGTACTTATAATGAAATTAAGTTAAAAATGTATCAAATAATTTTTCAATCCATATCCATGTTTCATTTTTTTCAAAACGTTATAAATATTTATCAATGGTTATGAAGTGATATTGAAACTTCGCAATAGAAATGAAATGTGGTGGTGGTATAATGGTAATCATAACTACCTTCTATACCAAAGTTCGGGGGTTTGGGACCTCGCAGGCTCCATTCGAATTTTTTAGGGGAGTAAAAAATCCTTGATTATGTCTTCCTTTGGTGGGCGTGTAAAATGACTGAATCAACCACATGCAGTGCAGGCACACATTAAGAATCCCAATAATATTACATCTAATGAGGCAAAGTTTAGAACTCCCACTGTAGTGTCAAAATTATAGTCCAATCAACCATAACAGCATGGAATGACATTAAATAAACAAAGTCATTCAAAACAAAGAAAGTTTATATTTATAATGAAATTATGTTAAAAATACAAAAAACTTCAGTTGTTTCTTCTGGTTTAGACCGTGTAGGTGAATTTTCTGCCAACGTTTCGCCAGACATGCTGCTGACTTCTTCAAGGCTTAATTGATTCCTTAAGCCTTGAGGAAGTCAGCAGCATGTCTGGCGAAACGTTGGCAGAAAATTCACCTACACGGTCTAAACCAGAAGAAACAACTGAAGTTTTTTGTATAAATAGTGGCCGTGGAAACTTGAAAGAGTATGTTAAAAATGTTTCAAATAATTTTTCAATCCATATTCGTGTATCATTGTTTTGAGAGGTTGTAACTATTGATCAAAGGTTTAAGAAGTTATATTAAAAATGACTACCTCATAGTAGAAACAAAACAAGGCCTCCAGTTATGTAGTGGTTACCGTAACAACCTGCAATGTCCAACAAAGGAAGTAGAAAAAATTTGGTTATGTCGTTCTTCGGAGGGGACATAAAATAGATGTGCCATGCATATCCCATATCAGGTACTTTTAAGATCATACCTAGATAAGGAAAATTTAGGACTCCCACTGTATCATTGTCTGAATAGCTATAGTAGCAAAACATGATGTTAAATAAATAATCAAACAAGTAAGAACAAAAAAGCACAATTATTTTGCATCAATTCTTAGTTAAACTATTAGGAACATACTAAATAGAAAATATAGCAAGTGATGGATGGCATGGATAATTATGGATGGAGGCAAATAAAATTATTAAATATTTAGTATATATAGTTAATAGATATTGTTAAAATTAATATGTTGTGTATAGTAATATGCATTTATGTTTATTGTTTTAGATTCCTTACCATAGGTGTTGGTATTTTTGCTGGAGTTTTCCTCATTGTCGTATTTCTCTTCATGTTCCTACCAAAAAGTTCTCAAGACGGAACTGTTTGCGACAAGGATGACAATGCCACTTTCTGGCACCTACAATTTGAAGTAATCACAACAAAATATTTATTAGTTCATTATAAGTTTATAATGTACATAATAAGGTATTCCGGTAAAATTCCTTACTTCGTAGTTGGATTTAAAATAGACTCTCCAATGTCTGAGTGTTGATGTGAGGGGATTTGATCTGGATATAGGAGGGTTACTAGAACATTGATCAAATTAAGAACAATGTTAGTAATCAAAATTTTAATTTATATTTTTCTAATAAACTTCAAAATTTGATATCAAAGGATTTGTTAAAAAGTATAAAATTTTGATTCCTGATATTGTTTGGTCTTACTAGTTTTGCATTTTACATCAAGTGAATTCAAACATGTTGACATTTTTAAGAATAGAATAGAAAAAAAAATTATCCTTCGATAATGTCCCACAAGAATAACAAAGTTGGATTATAAAAAATAAAAAACATTTCTTGCCAGAGATATGCATATTAAAATAAACAAGTAAATCACAAGTGAAATAAGAACAATACAAAAAAAAAAAAGAAAATAATTCTTGTGAAATATTACAATAGAAGTGCTTATAAAAATAACAATGGTAGAAGAAAATTACCTTAAACAGAAATTTAGCTATTGCAATATATATTAATGCATCAGATATATATATATAACTATATATATATATATATATATATATATATATATATATATATATATATATATATATATAGTTATATATATATATCAGATAGGTATGTATTGATTATTAAAATGCTTTATAATAATAATATGGGCAGCATTAAGTTTAGATTGTAGTTAAATGTTTATATCAAGTTTATTTTAATTCTAATTAAGTCTGTCAAAATAATTTGCAACTTTATATATATATATATAAGACCATAAGGCCAAAGAATTTGTTTTATTTAATTGAAATGAAATAATTTTTTAGGAATGTTTAGTGAGGTGTTTTTAAAAAATTAATTCCAGTCCAAATAGAATCCATTTTCTGGTTGAAAAAAATATTTGAAAACAGTATCAAGATAAATATGGTTATGGTTTTTAATAATTTTTCCACATATATAAACATTTTATTTGTTTTTATTTGCAGAAGGAGTCAGGCTGGCTTTGCCCCACAACTTCCTGCTTAGCGATATGCCTTCTGTCTCAAATGACGGGATTTCAAATGTACGAGTTCTACGCATCTTGGTCCATTCGTTTGATAAATTTACCAATTGGTACTGGAGTAATAAAATCAGGTGTTCTCTTCTTGACTGTCCTATTGACTCTTCCCTTCTGGACTAAAAACAGACTATCTCTATTTCTAATAACTACTACAGGAATCATTTCTGTCTGTTTGTTTTTGAGCGGTATAATTCTACACGGACTAGAAGCTGGTAATTCTGTGTATCCACTTGTCCCATTCTTAGTAAATGCTGTATTTGTTATATCTTATACTGCCGGATTGTTGACATTGGCTCCGATCGTCTGCCTCATTTTGATCCCTCGGAGGTATCGACTTGCTATATTCAGTTTTGTAACAACTATAACCATTCTCGATAGAAGACTTGTAAGAGCTGTGACACCTACGTTTATTGAGCTGCTGCATCCGTTCGGAGTCTTCTGGCTCCACGCAGGAGCGACATCTCTGGGCTTGCTCTATATGGTGATCGCGGTTGTGGATCAAGTAAAAGACAAGTATAGGAGTGTACCCGCTAGCCAGTGTACTGTTGAAGAGTTTATAACACAAGTTTGAAATTCTTTAGATCTGATTTTTTATATTATAATTATTTAACTTATTATTAAAACAATAAACTTTTGATTAGAACTTCCTTAATTTTGTTAATTATAAAAATTGTCTTTGCTTAACACATTTCCATTGTTTTGAGCTTATGCCCCATTTTCTGGAATATAACCTACCATCTTCGATCAGCTAAAATATTTAAATAATTAATGTATTACTTTTTAAACCTTGGAAATTTAAAAGATTTTCAAAAGTAATACAAGCTTAAATAGGTAATTTATATTGCTGAAGATAACCCATGAACAGTAAATAATATAAATTTGAATTTATAAATTAGAAAAATGTAATAAATAAAAAAACAATAAAAGTTTACTGTTTTAATAATAAATTATTCAAAAAAAGTCTTCCAACATAAGAAACTTTTTATAATTTTAATAGTTATTTTGAGGTATTACTGCAAATTATGTACCTTATCAATTGTTGATAAAAAATATTTCTAGATACTTAGAGACTGATATGTAGTGCCATAACAATTTTAGCCTGGATTCTTTAATATCTAAATTAATTTGATTTTATGACCAAATTCTTACAATTTTGTTGATTAATAGGTTTACATTTGTAATGATTTTAAATACATTTGTAATTTTAATACTCAAATTTTGTTTAAATAATTTTGTTTAAACCCAAACTGCGGATGTCTTTCTGGATTTTGATTAAAGTTTTAAGATCTACTCATCATTAAAACATTGCAATTCCTTCTTAAGACCCTTCATCGGTGTAATTATTAAAGAACTAATTAAACTATCTCAATTTTAATTTTTCAGCTTTTTTGAATATAAGGTATATTTTATTAATTAATATACAGAAAGATTCCATTCTGCATTCAGCATACCAAACCATTTTTTTTTTTTTTAATTCAATCTACCAAATTGTGTGTATGCACTCAACAATTTACATTGTTCTGTTCACATATTTTTGATTTTTCTGATTTGTATTCTTTTAATTTTCCAATATTTTAATGTAAGAATTAGTGATCGTGCAATGGATGGTATAATATCATCACAAAGTGTATTATTTTATTTAAAATATCTTCTTATACAATAAATGTTATTTTTTTTGCCATCATATTTTATAAATGAGTATTTTATAAATATTTTATAAATTGTATTTTTTAAATAATTTTGTATTAGTTAGTTTGTAAAAAAATGTAAATACTATTATATAATATGTTATATCAAATATTATAATTATATATATTTCCGTATATATCAATAATTGTTATTTTGGAATAAAAGATTTCTTTATTACTTTATTTTTATTTCAGTAACCTTGTATTTATAAGTGTAAAATACTTTGAAGTACACAGAAAAAGTGTTCAGGGTGGTTTACCTACCTTTGGTCTTCTTATAATTTATAATTTTTACATCCATCAACTTTATATGTTTTTTTTTTAAGTAATACTTTTGCAATGAAACATCAAGTTACAAAAAAAAAAAAATCAAGTAAATAAAATAAGAAAGAATTATAAAGTATTAACCAATTAACATTTGTTATATTTTCTTCATATTCTTCGCTATGCATCTAAAACAGAATACTTTATATCCATAATGACATATAAGATATAATATACATTTTGCAAAATTAAAACGGTTGCTTAATTACTTCGTTCGTTTCATCTTTGGGATCCCGAGAGATGCACCGGTCACCCAATATTACAAAGTATTGAAGTGGCTCTACCCTTCCTATCGCCGTAAGTATTTCCTAGCATACTTTCTTTACCAAGTTATCCAATCCCGCCGACCATCGTACATTTTTGATCTCCTTCAATTCAAAACCACAGTCCACTCCCGTAACACCCGTTCTCGGCTCTCAGATCTACATACAGCATCCCACTGAACAGCAGCTTTTGACAGAGCTTTTCTTATCCGATCCTCATCTTTTTGGAACTCTGTACCTTCTTCCATTCGTCATTCCAATAATCTTTCAACCTTTGAATCCCGTTTATTCAATCATCTAATATTCTTAGAACTCCCAAAAAATCAGAAATAGTTTGTTCAGTTTTAGATTAAAGTTTTATAAGTGGTGGATGGATGATGTGTTTGATATATATGTGCGTATCAGTAAAATTGTATGTGGGTGAGGTGTGTATATACTTAAATTTTCTTTCTCTGCTAATTTGGCTGTTCACACTTCCAGTCACATATTTTTGTATTTACTTATTATTTTTTTTATAGTTATCATAGTTAGTTTTGGAACGTCTTGGGGTGGAGGTGCGTTCCCGGATTATGAGCCTTTTTTAGCGATTATTCGTTGGGATGTTTTGCACTTCTGTTTTGAGATGTGATTGAACTTACTTTATATTGTGTCTTGATAATGCCTGAATAGGCGAAACGTCGACTGATAAGTGTTTGTATTTTACATACAAAATTTTGAAACATAAGGCTTTGCTTGTGGTTTTTTTCCATTTGCATTCTAATAGTTAGTTTTGTTTATATTTTTTTCTTTCATTATCTTATTTCTTTTTTCATTGTAATTTTGGTTCCAAAAATTTGTATGTATATGTGTGTGTGTGAATATGTATATATGTAACTGTCAATTATTTCTCTGTTTATAATTATTGTTATCTTATTTCTATTTTCCTTTATTGCTTCTTCCGTTGATATAGTTTTCTTTAATTATTGTTTTAGGAGGTAATTCATAAATTTTTGTAAATTAATTTTTAGTTTTTATTCCTGATCTATTAATCTCAATTGTAATTAATTAATGTAATCACATATATTTTACTCTAAGACATTTTAGTTTTTGCACTATTTCTGTATTGTTATTCTAAAGGGACTTGTCCCAGAATAAATAAAGTCTTTATTATTATTGTATTTTATTTATTGGTAAAAATTGATGTACATAGTAAAAGCAATAATAACTTTTTTTTTTGTAAAAGCCTAAACAATTGATATACACATGAACAACTACAATATATGAACTCATACAAAATAGCCTGGTTTTCTAAGAATGATAATGAACTTCATCTTGAAGTTCACAAAGTGTTCTCTCCTTATCTTGTGACACAAAGAAACATGAAGCTGTTTACTGTTCGGTTTTGTTTGATCATTCACTCTAAACAAGTAAATAAAAAGTAGGATTATACTGGGCTGAAAGACCTTTTAATAAAAAAATTGAGATATCTTTTAAATGATTAAATTCCTACAAAAATTAAAAAATATTTGAAAATCAAATTTTAATTCATGCATGTTGTTACTCATAGTTATAACAATAATATTCAGAACAACTAGTCACTGAGTAAAATATATTTTAAAACAATATATATTTTTGTATGATAGATAGATAGATAGAAATAAAAAATATATTAGTGTAAAAATACACTCATAATAATTGAAACAAACAGAAGAGGCAATTACATAAATTTGGAACTATTAATACAAAAGATCTAGATTAAACTTTATTATTTTTTATTTTATTTTTAAAACAATTTTTTATACCTTCCCATTTTATACCTTCCTGCAAGTTACCCAGTTGAAGTTCTCTGCATCTATACCCTCCGCCCCACACTACAATCACCTCCTCTCTTTTGGATTGTTATATTTTTCACTATTCTGTCACTATCAGTGGTAAATAATTTTTAACACTACTCTTTCTGAAATCATTTTGGTTCTATTTTACAGAGAATCATTTTTTCTTGATCTATCTATTGTCTAATATTACTGAAACTTGCTGCTATCTGGAAAGAAAAATCTTAGCAATGCCTCCTGAAATCAATTGATAATAACTTGTTGTCGCGATGTGTATGCATATAGGGTGACATATCCTATGTTAGAAAGGAAAAGCCTTTCTTTATTTGGAGACAAATCGGTTTATACCACAGCAATGAGTTTAATCTTCTAATTCTCCTCCTACTTTTTAAGGTTTTTTATTTTTAACACTTGGCTTTCAACTAATTTAATTGTTAAAGCATTTATAACCTATCTCTATACATTTTCTCTTCTGTTTATTTTTGAAAATACAGAGTTTTTCAATATATAGACTGAAGGTGGAAATAGGTTTGAGATATTAAACGATAAGAGAGTCAATCAATCCATTTCTGAACATTTCTTTATAGAATTCATTTAGAATTTTCAATTCTAATCCTTCAAAAATATTTATCAGTTGCAGAACACTGTCATTTACTATATATTTGCCATGTTTTCCCATTATTTTGTCTCTGAGTGGAGGTATAAGTCAGATTTTACCTTTCAGCAAAAGAATTTAAAAATAATAAACAAAAAATCAGCTTAATGACAATTTAATTTATTTTTCACAATTTAATTAATTTACTATTAGCGTTTTGCCTCATAGTCTAAACCACCATCCAATGTAACAAAAATAAATAAATAAAGGAAATGTTAAAAAAAAAATTAAAAATAACAATAACAATCAAAATAAAATTACAAAACAAAATATATATAGCATGATACTAACAGTCAAAATAGCTAAATAATCAAAATAAAAGTATATATTGAAATAAATCTCTTGAAAAAGTTATGTCTATAGATAATTATACATTGTTGAATTTTGAGGATTAAGTGAATATTTTACTTCTTCTTTTTAATTATTTTTTATGAATTTAGAATTATATAATTTACTGATAAATTAATTATATTGCGATAATTATCAAAATTATTTTGTACTTTATATCAATATCTGTAAAAATATAGAAAACCAAACAATCAGCTTCATATGGGCAACTATTTTAAAATATTTATAAGTATTGTTTAATATTTCTTGTAACTTAAAGGTAATTGGACAAATAAACCCAATCATGTTTTTATACATTGTTAAAAACTGGGAAACAAAAAAATAGTGCAGATTTTATTATTAAATGCCTAAAGATGAACAAAGGTTTCTGAAAGGTCGTTAAAGTGTTAAAAAATATTGCATATAAGAAGTTGGTTGGTTTATATAAAACATCAGAAACTGGTACTAGCTACAATTTCATAAGTGGATTCATCAATAACAAAATAAGATAAAGAAAAAATAACGAAATTACTGTTTCCTTTCACATTATAATACTCAAATATGAAAATAATTGTAAAGCCATGAAGTTTAATGATATTATTCATTACAATGTTATTTGTTTTACTGATGATTTGATGAGGAATTTTGACCGAGCTCATAAAATTGTAAGACTGTACGGTTTTGCTGTTGTTACACCATAAAGTTATTTATCATTAACTACATAAATTTATTTACGGTAGTAAAATATATTTACCTAACATGATGCTGCCTATCTTTTTAATTCTATGAATCGCACCAATTAAAGCATATAGAAAGATTAATTTAGTATAATGCCATACAGTTTTATACAGTTGTTATCAGACAGTTAAGTCTAACTAAAGCTATAGGTAAAAATTCATACTCAGTTTTACATTCACTTAATATTAATAAAAGTGATGATGATTAGTTTATAAAACTCCTCATTAGAGTCTAAATATTGTTTAACTACTCATGGTTGTCATAATAATTATTAATGCAAAAATTCATATAAAATCATGATATATTTTCTTCTTTTTTTTTTTGTAACATGCTTGGTAGTGAAACTTTAAATTCTAGAGGAAATCAGTTATATCATCACTGTTCATGGACTGGAATATTTAACTTTAATTGTGAGTGATATTAAACACTTATTAAGTTATTTTACAGAAATAAAGTGATTATAAAATGATAAAGATTGTCTCTATTTATTAAACATTATATAATAAAAGGTTATTTACATGGAAGAAAACATTAAAGATTAATCACTTTTAATTTAACCCGTATTTATAAAATTATGAACAAGATGGACGAAGAATAATCCCTATTAACTGTTACAAAGTAGGCTGATGTTTTAAAAATCTTTTATTCTATTTTAATGAAAGAAATACTTTCGTAAACATGAATGACACAAATTACTCAAAACCGACTACTGAACAAATTGTTTTTATATTCAAATAAATGCTATGTGCAATTATATTCAATCCTAAACTCTTTATATATATAATAAATTCCAATAGTACAATGTAATCATAATTAAAAATAATGTATGGTTGCTGGCATGTGTGTTATATAATGTAATGTAAAAAGTGAGGTCAATTTTTATTGAAATAATGAAAGATAGCACATAAACTTATTAATTTATTAAAAGGCATACAAATTTTAGATTAGAATTGAATTAATTGATAATTGAATTTTAGAATATGTTTTCATTCATAAAAAATATTGATAGTCATTTATTTTATTGTTAAAATATGATAATAAAATTAATTTTCATTTGTAGTTAGTAGTTTATTAGAAAAAATTTACATCCTAGCATTATAAAATGCTTACTGGAATTAAACGTACATTTTTGAGGCCAATGACGAGTGGCAACACTGCTTACTATCGATAGTAGATATCGAAACGCAGTCGATAGCTGTCCCCAGACCGGACCGAGCAACAAGTGGGCAGTATAACTATGGCTGCCGTTTCGGTGTTGTCGTGTGCCTTGGTTTCAGTTGTTTTGTGCAGTTTCTTCGTTTCTGGAAGTTATGGAAAACGTAAGTCGTATTTTAAAACATTATTTAATTATATTTAACAATTTTTCATACGTTAAATGTGTTTTTAAAAAACGAAATTTAAAATATTAATTTAGTTCTATATTTTTGCCAGGTATTTTGGTTATATGTATTACCCGTTTTGTTTTATAATTTTACCGAATAAATTTCATCAATAATTTAATGATTAATGTCAAAATTTCTTACAGTTTAAATATCTTTCTGGTTCCAGTTCTTATTCTATTGTACAAGTGTCCAATTTTTTATTACAATTAATAGTTTTTTAAATATTTTAATTATCGTAAATGACAATATAAATGGCTAAATTAGAATTATTATTTAAATATTCGAGACTGACACATCAGCTGTGTTGAGAATCGTAGTCTCCAGGCCGCTTCTCCACTTTCTAAGATTGAACTTTGGTTTTGTCTCTCTGGTTTGAGCTTTTATTTCTCTGTTTTATGTCTGCTTCATAATTTGTAAACAATACGTTTTTTATCTTTTAAAAGCAGAATCAACTATTTAAATTTTTAATATTTTTTAAAATATTCATTAGAACTGTTTCGTTCATTTGCGGGACTGTTCTTATTATTTGTGTTCATGCAATTTTTAAACCAGAAGCCATTTTAATAAATTAATTATTGTGTTATGAAATTAATGTTTGTTATTTTTCGTTAATCAATTACTATCGTATATAATTTATGACGCGTGTATAAGTAGAAAAAAAGTTCTTTTTACGAAGTCTTAATTAACATTAATTTTTATGATTTACATCTTTTATTAGATTATTAATTATGTAAAAAGAATAAAAATTGTAATTTTATATTATACCAATATAAAATTTGTTAAAAAAATATAAATTTTATGTTGTTACTAGAAGTTCCTTTTATTTATAATTGTTTATTTATTAATTATCAAGATTTTGTATAGTTTGTTGATGAATAAAAATGTCAAACAGATAATTCATAACTTTTCTATCGAGGGTTGATATATTCACTTCTTAAAAAAATAAATGGAAGAATACAAATTCTACATCTATAAATTATTCCTTGTAGTTCAAATCTTCTTTTGCTAAAATATATTTTACAAAACAAAATTTTCCATAAAAAATTAAATTATCACCATAATATACCCCCTATAATTTTTTGTGTGGTATGCATTGACTTTTGATATACATCCTCATACATAGAGGTTTTGAGTATTTCCTGTCCCCTGAGAAACATGTAATATGTCTCTCATCTGTAACTGTGTAGTCATTCTTATCACGAATTAATCCTAACTTAAGAATTTTAATGCCTTTTTTAATTTGTTATCTACATGTGGTGTTAAAAGATAAATAACATATACCTGTTATGTAAGAAATAAATGTCTTGAGTTAAAATCTCTTTTAGAATTTCTGTTTGTACCTGTGAAGAAATGATTCTGAAATTTTCATTAGGTTTTCAATTTTAACTAATGTAAGGGTAATTGAATTGAAAAAGAATTTTAAATATTGATTTATTTAAATAAACGTTTCTGTATTTTTTTTTCAAATATCGATATATTATGAATGGGAACAGCTGCTAAATTGGATGTCATGGTGAAATACACTTTTTGTGACGAATTTCGAAAAGTTCTGAAGTTGAAGGAGTTCGACTTCATTTTTCCACTGATATTATCTATTATTATATTTAATATTTTAGACTCTTCTTTTATTTCTTGGAACACGTTAAGAAAAAAGTCTTTAACCTTGAAAGGCTTTATGAAGCCTTTGTGACGTTCTTTCATTGATTAATTCGAGCGTAAATTATAAAGAAAGTTTTCAAACTTATCGATGAGCTCACCCAAGCCCCTATCCAAGAACTCTATGTAATCTGCAGACCCTCCTAAGGCTCACCCAGCCTTTATAAAGTGGGTGATCTTAACTGGAGAAAAAACCTTGGCGGTTAAGCGTGATCTAGGCCAATTTACCTATCTCCACTATCGTCTGCTTACAATCAGTACAGTCTCTATCATGTACTATACTCAAGACTCTTGATGGGTTGTAGTGATACAGTTTTTTTTTATTGGTACAGTTGCTTGTGACCAGTAACAATAATATGTTTGCTTTTGTAATTTAGTAATTTTAAATTTAAATTTTTGTTTGTGTAACCTCCTATAAGTAAGTGTTAACCTTCACTTGATTTGAGCAAATGTATCGTATTTAATCTCAATGCATATTACTATCCATTGGTTGAATTTATTGTTGAATTCCATCGATAAAGGAAGTGTTAGTTTAGAAACTAATCCTTTATTTTTTTATTTCAAAATTTTGAATGGTTAAGTATTAATATGTATTCATTTTCCCATCCTTTGTTTAATTAATGTCCATTTTAAGTGTTTAATGGTTTTTCGTCATAAATGGACAGTTACTACGTTATTTATTACTCTGCTGTATGTTTGTATTATTCACTTTAATTGAAGGGGGTGAAAACTCAAAAATATTGAACATGTGTTGAATTATCCTGATTAATTTTTCGATTTGTAGAATCATTTTTAACTCTAGAAGTGATATCTACTGCCCTTAGTTTGCATTTATGAAAACATTGGTTGTTAAGGTATATATTTGACTATATATGAAATATAGTATATATTTATGAGGCTAAATGCTGATAATTGAATGAACTACATTAACATTAAATATTATTGTAAACAATTAATTGAAAATTAAGTTGGGAAAAAAAGCAAATCCCGTCATATCAACTTTACCCTCCGTCTGAAGCCGTCCTGTCCTCCAGTATCCTTTAACAATATCCCACTACTTCTGAAGAACAAGTAAGATACTTAGGACTACATCTTGACAAATGTTTAACTTGGAATCCTCATACTAGACTTAAATGACAAGAATCTGCTCGCCATTTCAGGCTACTTCAACACTAACTAGACAAACCTGTTAAGCTCCCAATTAATTTCAAAATATTGTTATATATGACCATTACAAGACCTATTTGAACACACGGGCTTTGGGGCTCCACTAAGTCATCGAATTCCTCTCGTATTCAATCCTTGCAATCCAAAAGCCTTCGCCAAATCCTCAAGGCTCCTTACTTCTTTACGAATGAAGTCATCCATAATGATCTCAATGTTCCATTTGACCCGAACCCTTTATTTCCACTCAAGCCCACTCGTTTCAAACCTAGCTATTTCTTCAATCATCCGAGGTGTCTGAAAAGAAGATGAACTCGTTACCTTCCATTTGTTATTTTTGAGTCCTAGCAGTGGGTAGTTTCTCTACTTTCCTTTAATCACGGCATTATATACTATTCCTTCTATTTACTTCTATTGTTGTAATACAGTTGCAAATTTCAACAAATCAATTTTTAAATTATATACTATCATTCCAAGGAGATAGAAATGAGTTAAACCTTTTTGAGTTAAATGAATGGAAAGGGAGTATTCCTAGTAATTTCTAATTTTATTATTAAAACGCACTATTGTAGCATTATATTTGTTATTATTATTATTAATAAAATTTGAATTTGTTATTTGAGTACTATCATTGGGTAGTTTTTCCTCTTATCTTTATCCATGCCATTATATGTTATTCATTATATTTTCTTGTTCTATAGTTTGCAGTAATAAATTATAATTAATATATATATTTTTTTAATGTTGCCAATTATACTTTATTTGTTCCAATTTAATTGTACAAGAAAGTAAAAAATAAAGAATTGAAATTAATATTTACACATTCTTCTTTACTATTTATGAATATTTTCAAATTCTGTGATTAAATAACTATTAATTTATTACATTTTTATTTAATTTCCTATTTCTTTAAATTAAAATAATCCGCTTTCACAACTTTATTTATTCTGATTCTGTAATATCAATAAATCAACTATAAATAAATAAAGTTAATTTAGCCAAATAAATATTTACAAATAAAATCGGTTTGGAGTTGCAATATTACATTGAAAATAGAATTATTATTATTATTTTAAACTGGTAATATTCTTAACAAAATTGAATAAAAGATCTATTAATTTATTCGATAATCATACAAAATTATTTAAATTTCGTATCATAATGAAACCAATAATTGAATAAAGAGAATACATTTATTTATCGCCGTTAATGATATTATTTATGAATTCATTGAAAGTAATGAAGCTATTTAGATTATAATCGATAATAAATTATAATGATATACAATTTAATTTTAAAAAAACGACAATCCTAATCAATATTAATGTAATTTAGATCTCTCCTTTGTAATTAAGAAATATGACTGAAATTAATAAGTGTATAGATATGAATGCAATACGTCAAAGTCAATCATTGGATTGAATAACTTATTGAATCGATTCGCGTTCAAGGAAGAATAGATCGATTGTTTATTACTGGACTCTTTGACCTCGTGTCGTGCTTCTTAGATTCTGCTGAGAGTTCAAAAATATTTTTATAAAAAATATAGATGTTTGTTGGTCAGCTGTGATCTATATGACGGAGTGAATAATCCGCCTGCAGACAGTGTAACAATTTATATTCCTTATTATGTCTTAGAGGAGTGTCAAATGGTCGGGGTGCGGTTAAAATAAACAATATGTTGTGTATTACTTCACAGCGATTGAAACCCGTAGTTGGATGTCTCTTTAAACCTGTCTTATACATTATTCAATCTCTTGTACATTTTATTCTAGTTTGTACAATTAATTATTGTCTTTGATCAACAACAATTATTTGTAGTAAATTTTTTTTTTTATTCACCAAGACTTCATTTTTTTTTTTATTTCTATTTCTTTGATGCGACATGTAGCGATAGTATGCATGCAATATTGATTCAATTGCTTATTTTTTGTTATGTGGTAACAGCTATCTCAAGTTGTGGTCTGTGGCTTTCCTCGAGATAAAATAGTGTTAAATAATATTTAAGAATTTGACTGTTGAAATAGGAATGTTTTCAGTAGGAAATGCCTTTTGGATTCATGCATAAAAGCAGCAAACATTTCGAAGAAATTGACTCAGATCTTATACATTCTGATTATTACCAATAGAAATACGACAAAAAGTCTTAGGAGTGAAGACCTTATATATCTTCGTTACTTAACTTAAATAGGAAGCCATCTTTGAAGGCTGCCAATGAATATTAAATGTATAAAACAATACAATATTGGTGTGGTTAATCTCTCCGTAGCTTACTGTGTAGAGCGCTGGGCTCAATATCCCGCGTTCAAATCTGGCTGGATTCTGTGGACACCCCTGGGGCTCAACCAGCCTGCATAAAGACGGTACCCGTAATTGGGGTAAAAACAATGCGTTGAAATCTCGGTCAAATCGCCTCCTTAGAATAAATCACTGCTGGCATAGAAACAGTACAGTCTAATATGTTTTGAACCTAAGAGACCAAAGGTTATAGTGACAAAAAATCTATAGTTCATAATTGATTCTTATCTGACGTAGAATGTAATGCCTTTTTTATTCTTTTTCTCAGATAAGCTTGAAAGCATCGTTAGGAATTATAAATCAATAACTGAAAACAAATCTTAAAATGGCGTATTTGATTAGCCGCCATTTTGTATTCCGGAAGCTTAATTGTGGCAAACGTTGTTAGATATTTTGTTACTTTTATTATTATAGATATTATGTTACTTTTTCGATAAACTGTACCATTACAACCCATGAAGGGTTGAAGGTCACACTCAACTACCAGATATTCCCCCTTATTTTGGGTACCCTATTTTTATAATATTTTATAGAGGCTGGGTGGGTCCCAGGAGGGTCCTAGATCCTATATGATCCATCTCCGGCTGCAAACGGACTAAATAAAAGTGATGGCCTGCAGTGGGAATTGAACCAGGAGTTCCGGCATGGCAATTCAGTACTCTACCACTGAGCCACTCCGCTCTCCTAAAAAGGTGAACAACATACAAACGTTTTCGAAATAAAGTTATTTCTTAGTATGTAAGGTCAATTATTCTGACTAGGTTGGTACAGCATAAGTACTAAACTTAACCTCAATTTCCATAATAATCATAAAATGGCGTAATTGATTAGCCGCCATTTTGTATTCCGGAAGTTTAATTGTGGCAAACATTTAGTTGTTAGATATTCTGTTACTTTTTCAATATAATTGTCTGAAATATGTGAACTTCTATGTAAAATAGTCGCTTGTAATAAACCAGTATTATTAGGTATTATTGAAGAGTAAATTGGTGCCTAAATATTAATGTATTGATAAAGTATCGGCCATCTTTTGTTCAGATGCATCCATTAAAGAAGTTTAGCGATACACGATATGACGAAATAGTCTCATTACGCTGTTTAATGTCTCCGCGCTCAAGGACTTCTTACGTCGACCTCAACAGAAACGACGCTTTTATTTATATTTGCGGTTAAGGTTAATTGACCTATATTATTTTTGGAATTATTATTCAGGTGTTTCATTAGCTGAAAATATAAATATTGTTTGGTAAATTATAGGCAACTATATTCCTGTAATTATAAATCCTTAAATAATTTGAACATTGATGTATTTTTGTTAATGTCTTTTTCTGCTTGTTGTTCAGGCAAATAGGTTATTACTAAAGGTTAACAACCTATTGAACCAATAATGGGAAGGTCTAGATCCGTTTCTTCGATCCACCATTTCATAAATTTCTAATCTGAAGTATATTCGAAACTTATAGATTTTTAGATTATCATTTACAGAGGAATATTCAATTATGTTTAAAATATGTAATCCAGAAATAACGCTATACTTATCCACTAGGATTTAAAACAACTTAGTACCTGCGTGAGTGGGGTAGCTCAGTAGAGTGGTGTTACTATGCTGATATTCTGGATTCGAATCTGGCTGTGACAGATAAATTATTTAGCTTGCTGATAGTCACGGATTGGACCTTGTGGGATCTTCATTGGGGAAAATCCTGGCGGTCCATCGTGATCTCCGACAAATCATCTCCCTTCACAACCGTTATTCTAGAAATAGTACAGTCTCTACCGTGTTCTAAACCCCCTTCATGGGTTGTAATGATAATTTTTTTTTACATACATATTCAGGTCGAAAGCAACCAAAATAGACATAACCGTTGTTGAAATTTAAAAATCAATAGTCACAATTCTTCCTTTTCTCCTTAGAAGAAAGTAAATATTATTTCTAAACTCAGATCTGAGTAAAATGATATTTAGCGCTGAGTTAGCGAAAACTCAATAGAGTTGAGATATCTTTTGTTATTTTCCTTTTATATTATTCTTGTAAACTTTAAAGAGAGGAATTCTAATTAAAATTAATATTTGCGATAATCTTTAATGATCTTTGTTTTATCTAAGAATAATATTACTAATTGCTCGAAAAGAATCTTGATTTCGTTTTTATCAAGGAATTTTCCTCAAAGTTGTTTCTGTTCTTTTCCTATTACTTCAGCCTTCAAACATAATTTTATGTTGGCAGATTCGTGATCAGTAAAAGAACCAATTTGTTTTTATCTGGTAGACTCCCTAATTATTTTTTTAAGGGTTGCTTACTACGTAATTTTTTTAACAATTAAAAACACACAATCCAATGTTGTTACAGTTAAATATTAAATACAAATTTAATTTATTTATTCTCTTCGTAGAATTAATTTTTATTGTGAATACGCTAGTTAGTTATTAGGAATGTAATAATTAAGTATAAAATTGATCATATTTCAAGCTTAATGAACAGCTCTGCATGAATTTTATGTTTTTATATCATTTATAATTAATAATAGATCATATTTAATAATATTTCCTGTCCATTGTTGTCGATTTTTATTGACCGCAAATGTTATTCAATGGTGAGAGTTGTAGCCCATTACTTTCGCTTTCATATTTAATATTGTATTTGATTCCCTATCCGAGTCAGCTGTTCTCTGGTGTCCTGATCGCAAGAAATTTTCGATTTCATATTAAAGTACTAACTCAATAAACAAAAACAAAACAAAACAAAAATAATACAAACTTGCAAAAACCGAATGGATACATCAAATAATTACTATTGGCTTGTTCGTAAAGTTATTTCGATTTTTTTAAATTTTTTTATTTTACACCAGAGGTTCAGAATATGAAGGGAAAAAAATTGTTTAAAAACTTAGAAAGTGTGAAAATATTTACTAGTCATGAATCTAGAAAGTTTTGTCTTGTAGAAAACACAAGACTAAGCACGTTTACAACAAGAAAAAAAATAACTTTTCCTCAGTTGTTTTTAATATACGGAACTTATTTTCCGTCAGTCGAAACTTTCTTTGTATGTGGTTCTGACTTCCTAGTGTGCTGAAGTTGGCAAAACTGTCGATAAAAAAAATTGGTGACTAATTTACTTTTAAAAATGATAACCTAAAATTATTTAATTTTACTAATCGACTTGCATGACCGATACTGTCATTGTCCCTTATTAAATGGCACAGATGTTCATAAAAGTAGAAATTGACGTTATAGCTTTAAAAAATAAATGTGGGTTGTATCTTGTTTTGTTATTGAATGATTTAGAAGGCAGTTTTTACTCTAATAATATAATATTATCATTATTTTTTTTTTTTTTTATTTCTAATATATTCTATTAATTTATACAATTCACAAAAGTAATATGCTGTACCAAACAGACCAGTCTCAAACTCAAAAACTTAATAGACAAATTTAAATGTATCTATAAAGAATCACAAATTATCATAAATTATTATTTATAGTATAAAAAAAAATTATACAACAAAACGTTCAGCAGTGAGAAAAAAAAAATTATAATCAAAATAAACAAAATTGTATCTATACATTCTTAGTAACTTATATAAATCTACATGAACAATAACAATAATAGGATAATTTGGTAACCTACAATAATAGATGCTTTGTTCTTTTATGTACGTACCGCTTTGTACTATTTTTTGTGTAGTGCCCTATATTTTTTATAAGTGGGTTTTTATTGTATTTACAATTATTAAAGAATTTATAATTCTTTGTGCATAATTTTAACTCGTGTGTAATATGCATAGTTTCCAGCAATTCTTAGGCATTTGTTTTGAAATATTTTTAGTTTTTTATCATTTGTTTTCGACATATAACTAAATATTGGACACGCATATGTTAGAATAGGTCGCAAGCAGGCTTTATATAATAATAACTTATTATCTGTGCTTAATTTTGAATTCCTATTGAAGTATGGATATATAGTACACAGAGCTCTGTTAACTTTATTGCACACATAATCAGTGTGGAAAGTAAAAGTTAACCTTTTGTCCATGATATTATCATTATATTATTGAATCTCTAGTGTGGTGCATAATATTTTCTTGTTAAATCGGTTATTTACTAAATTTTCTATTCATGTTCCTTTTTGTATAAATAAATACATCATTATAATTATCTTCTTGGAGATTGAGAGTTTTTATTTATTTTCAAGATAATATGAATTATTTTTAGACCTTCAAATAATGTTCTGTTGATCATCGCCTATACCAAAGAAGCTACAACAACCCGAAATACACAAGTTCAAAAATTTGGCGCCCAACCCTTTTTAGCTTAAAGGCGTATAATGCAGATATCACGTCGAAATCAGTCAATATATATTCAGGGTTGGTCTTCCTTATATATATCTATTAAATTCTAAATAAATGCCTCAAAAATATGATCTTAAGTAAATTAAAATCTACTTAACATCATTTAGTATTTTTAAATGATAGCTTATTGTTTTTTCCACATTACATAGTACGTGATGTATATAAAAAACTAAGTAAAATCCATTTACGGCTTGTCGGTCTTAAATCCCATTATATATATATATCTGAAATTCGAAAATTGCAGCGATTACAGTACTTTATTTGGTATAATGAAGTAAAAAATGTAAGTATGTAAGTAAGTACAATGAAGTAAAAATATTGAACTTGATTATGTATACAGTTTTTTTTTAATTTATAATTATTGCATAAATAATCTAGAAGGCCGTGAAGTATTAGACTAATGGCGGAGACTGAGGACGATTCCTTCGGTCCCTGTTAACTATATTTAGTCCCAGTTGTTCGGGTTGCTGACCCACGTCTCAAGTCGTATCGCTGAAAACATCTGTTTTATTCGCTCGGATTAAAAACTATAAATATATATATCTGTTTTCAAAAGTAAAAATATTTTATGAATATTCATCTTAAATATTAGTTTTTAATTGTTTTTAATAATAAAAACTGAATATGGCTTGTCCTTCCATTTTAAATATGCGATACGCACATAAAGGCGTCACCATGGAAACTATAAAAATAGATTCAGAGTGGGTCAAAGTAGACAAATCCGAAAATTTTTCGATTTTAATATTTCTTTCACACCATACAAGATAGTAAAATTGATAAACTGCACTAATTTAATACATGTAAATTTTACCATCTTAATTTGATTTCTGTAGTACTATTAAAAGATATAAAGAAGGAAGACACGGCCATTGGATCACTGATTTTTATTTTTAAAAATTTGCTTTTTATTCTGCACAAAAATTATATATAGATACGTTGTTGTTTGTTGCTGTTTATAAGCGTAAAACCCCTAGGTCGTCCACGCATATGGTTTGCTTTATAAAATTTTGTTTTATACTTTGGAAAAATAATAACAAAAAAAACCTGTACCACTACGACTCGTGAACGAGTCTGGGGGTTCAGTACATGGTTGAGACTGTACTGTTTCATGGACAACGGTTTTGCATGGAGGTGATTTGTCATAGGTCACGCTCAACCGCCAGGTTTTTCCCCCTTATTAAGGGTACCCTATTTTTATTATAATTTATAGAGGCTGGGTGAGTCCCAGGTGGGTCCTAGATCCATATGATATGATTCATCTCCGGCTTCAAACAGACTAAATAAAAGTAACTCCCCGCAGCGGGATTTGAACCAGGATTTCCGGCATGGCAACTCAGTGCTCAACCACTCCGCTCCCCGGAAAAATAACATGCGCACAAAATATACAAATTCAACCTGAACGATGGAGAGAATTTAGATTCAATTTGAGATAATTTAAAATTGAAATACCGAGCTTCGTTGTCGCCAAGTGCCTTCGACAAATTTGGATATAGTCTTCTTTTATTTATTGTTGGAAGGCACTAGTTACATTCTTAAAAAAACAACAACATTAAACTATTAAAAACATTAAAACAATATTGGCATGAAGGAGGTGACAGTTTTTTATTAATATTTGAATGAGTGAGCCGAGTGTGGCCCAGTCTCAAGCTGGCCAGGGGAACATCCTCTCTACGGCTGCTCCGGTAGGGTGTATATAGATACTTTTCGGATGTCTAAATAGTTGATATTGAGATACTTTGCACTCATAGCGAAAATAGTTCCATACATAGTGTTCTTTGAGTCCGGGACGATTGAGCGAATAAAGAAAATCTAAGTTGGAATGTGGACTATTCGTCTTTATAAATGTGAGAAAGACTATATACTTTATAAATGATAGAATGATAATTATATATACTTTATAAAAAAATTCTATCGATGTTTTAGGCCAATATTTACATTAGATCGATTATCGCTAACATAGAGATAGATGATGCAAGAACCTTACTTTAAGTTGGCCATCAGGAGTCTCCTCACGGAGGGCTTTATTCTCCTAGCGGACCTACTTGATGTCCCTTACCTTACCGGTTCTGGAGCACCGTACTCGTACTGTACCCGTCCACTGTCATTCCATTTCCAGGGTTCTTCTCTCTTAGTCTCTCGCACTGTTATTTACATTGTTATTTAGCAAAACCTCTCAATAGAGGGCAGTCATCAAGTGTACTCTTTCTAAAATAATAATAATAAAATATGTATCTGAGAATATTATACAAATATTGTTAGGCATATATTGAACGTACCTGAAACATTGATAAACCTCCAATTCAGGGTTGGTGTAGCTTCTATGTAGTTGTTAAACCGTTTTTTATTATTACTTTTTAGTTATTTGTATATAAAATTGTAGTAATATATAGTCCCAAGATTTTCAAATTCGGTATATAAGGCTATATATACTGATATTAATAACATATCATCCTAATTGTTTTTAAATTGGCCTACCGAAACTGATTTGTACTTTACTTGACGATCTTAACAGATTTTGGTTTAATTTTTTTTTAACTTGTTATTTAAAGATTTGATGTTAATGGAAATAATGTAATAATTTTCAGCAAAAATCAATAATCCGTTAGTGCTACTTCAATTTACTGTTGCGAGTGAAGAGCTTTACTTCTATCACAGCGCTAAGTGGGCCGGCTACACGTCTACCGGCCTCTGCTACATACAGGTACTGAGGGTTGTTTCACAAAGAGAGCAAAATATGGATGAGATTGGTTACCTGGCCGGAGCAGGTAGCCACCGATAGCCCAATCAACCGGCACATATATGAATAAGAATGAAGCAAGGTCAAGTAGGCTATACTCGGCTTTAGCAAATATGTAAATAGAAAACCAGTGCGACGGCATATATCGTCTTAAGCACTGAGGCCGTATGTGATGCAGGACGGCATATATCGTCTTTAGCACTTAGGGTGTGTGTGATCCAGGACGGCATATATAGCCCGTAGCACTTAAAGGGTTAACTTTTTTGGCACAGAAAAGTTCACATAACATTTCTGTGTATTATATGAACAGTTTTACATTTTACTATTGGGAAATTTTGTCAGAGAAGACCAAATAAAGGAAGAGGGCCTTAAATGAAGGAATGAAGGAGTCATGGAGGAAGAACAAGTAGTCATGGATACTTCGCACCGTCTGATAAAATACCTGTAACGCTTACTATAATAATAATAAATATTTGTTTGTAATGTAAGCAACAGCTCGAGGAACTGCTTTGTGTTTAGTCTCCTGTCGTGCTCTATGAGTTAAATTTTAAATATAAAAAACTTCCTGTCCTACTGTATCCTTTAATAGTACTCCACTTATACCTGTTGAACAGATCCGCTACCTAGGACTCAACTCAGACAAACGTCTTACTTGGAACCCTCACACAAGACTGAAAAGACAAGAAACAGCTAGACGCTTCCGACTACTTCAACACATACTAGACAAATGCTCAAAGCTTCAGATCAATTACAAAAGACTTATTTATGTTACTGTTATAAGACCTATATGGACTTACGGAATAGAACTATGGGGCTCCACCAAACCATCAAATTCCTCTCGTATTCAATCCTTGCAATCCAAAATCCTTCGCAAAATCCTAAACGCTCCTTATTTTGTCACAAATAAAACCATCCATAATGACCTGAACGTTCCATATGTTACCGGTTTAGCCCATTCCAGATACCTATCATTCCATAATAAACTCCAGGCCCATCCAAACCCACTAGTTTCCATTCTTGGATCCAATTTCATCCCGGACAATCCTCCTAGGCGTCTGAAGAGAAGATGGCCTCGGCACCTTCTATAATAGAAATGTAATTAGAGTGCTGCCAATGGGTAGTGCCTCTACATGTCCTTTCATGTATTTATTTATTCATACAGCCCTTGTACTAGATGTATATATTACCGTTGTACAATTCAATAAAATAATTTTTAAAAAAAATGGATAACCACAAATCCACTGTTCCTTGCTTCTTTAGCCGTTACATAAAATACATTATTGTTTTGTTAAATAATAATACAAGCTACATATACATATTATTCCTTATGGCTTTTATTTCAATACAGAGACTGGATTGAATTAAGCTCTTCAATTTTTTGAACTGTTATAAAATACATACATTTTTTTATTTATTTATAAAACAAAAATATGCTTTGTAGGTGGTACAAAATAAGTATTAAACTGAACTACAATTAAAAATAAAATTGAGTTCTCTTAAGACCTCAAGTGAAACGTTAAGTAGCTACTCAAGTACAATTAAATATAATGGAGGTGGTCTGGAGGTATCCCACTAGTTAATATATATAAATAAATATTTATTTTATATATTAACTAAGTATTTAATAGTTTATATCAATGGGATCTATTTAATTAATTAATAAAGAAATAACAATTAAAATATTTAATATATTAAGAGTTGCTGTTGATAAATCTCAAGTTATACTTTATTTGTAACTCTAAACAGTTTTTATCTTCTTTTTTTTGACACATATGCTTGAATTTTATTTACATTTTCAAGTATTTTGTAATAAGTAATAACTTAATAATACCTATAATAATAAAGATACAAAAATAAGAACTGTACCACTACAATTCATGAAGAGTTCAGTACGTGGTAGAGACGTTTCGGTTTCTTGGACAATGGTTGTGCAGGGAGGTGATTTGTCCTAGGCGCTTAACCTTCAGATTCCTCTCTTATTTTTTGTAGTTTGGGTAAGCCCAGGAGGGTCCCAGATCCCATGTCTTGTCATTGCATATGTGTGCATTTGACTGGCATTTTCAGCGAATTCTTTTGCCAGGTTGCCCTAAAGTTCAATAGGTTACATGAGACAGTTCCTGATAGGAAGTGGTTTATATTTGATAAGGTTTTCTTCTTTGGAAACAGACCATTGTTCTCAGATATTTATAACCTTTATATTTTTCTCTTGGAGATAATAATGAACAAGATAGTAAATCTTGATTTGCTTTTTTTCTATTTTATTTTTTTCCTGACTCGAATTATTCGATATCAATTATCTGAACAATTGAGGTCTTTCTTTCGTTTCCCACAACTGCCATCTAAATAATGATTATTAAGTGTAAATAGAAAAAAATGCACTTGAACGACGGCCATTCAATGTATGTAACTCAAGGATTAATTCAATTATTGTTATCTGCTTGGAATAATAAATATAATGTTACAATAGTGCGTTTTAATAATAAAATTAGGAATTACTTGGGATACCCCCTATCCATTGACGGGGATTCATTGTATTGGAATGATATCATATATTTTTAATAATTATTTATTACAATTTACTACAGTATTATGACAATACAACAAGTAAATAGAATGAATGATATGTAACGACATGGATAAAGGCAGGTAGAGAAACTACCCACTGGAAGTACTCAAATAACAAATTCGACTAAGAATGACACGAGACTATCTTCTTTTCAGACAGCTTATTATCGAGAATCAAAGAAGTTGCCAGGTTTGAAACTATTTGGTTTGAGTGAATAATGTTTTTTATGAAAGGATTGATATTGGGTTCGGGCCAAATCAGTAATAAGTGGAACATCGAGGTCATTATGGATGGTTTTATTCGTGACGAAGTAAGGGAGCATTAAAGATTTTACGATGGATTTTGAATTATAAGGATTTGAAACGAGGGAAATTCGAAACCCTGAAACAATAATATTACAATAGTGGTTTTAATAATGCAATTAAAAATTGCTTGAGGAGGCCAGAACCAAGTGATTGTTGTAGATATGATAATGGAGATGATGAAAAAAAAAAAACAAGCAGAAAACAAAAGAGCACATGAAGTGGAGAGTGACAGACTGGGAAAACCTGAAAGTTGGGGAAAATCAGATATTTTTATTTCTCTGTAAAACAAAGAATCGTAACTTCGCAAGGAAATCCGAGAAAACAGCTAAAATGAGATAATTTCAGTTAACTAAGCACATTAAACGGCTCGTTTGCATATATATTAGATCGTTTACGAAATTGCACGTAAAAAAAACAACTTTGTTTTCTTTGTTATTTTCAATAATGAAACAAAGTGGCAGCTAACTACATGTTTCATACGCCTATATCTCAGCTATCCACGATAGTGGAAGTATTAAGGATTTCGACTTCATGATACAACAAGCGATTTAATAAGAATTTAAGAAATTGGCAAAAGATATTTTATTGGCTTTGTGCCATAAAACAGGATTATCTCAGATAGGGCAACAACAAGTATTTGGTATAAGATCATTTTATGACCAATTTAATATGCTCCAACGGTTTATTATGGAAATATTTTTGATAAAATATAATATTGATAAAATACTCCTTATAAATACCCAAAAAAGGTTTTTTTTGAGTGACAAAGAAAATGTTTCTGATAATAATCTGGTTTTTAACCGGAATGTTAAATTATTTGTCGTATTTTATGATCATTAACGGCTTACTGAAACGTCGGCTCTTTATTTTCTTGAAGATAAAATCGATATAAAATTGTATTTAATATATATGAATCGGCCATAAAATATAACGGATATTCTAAATTAATATATTTATTATTATATTTTATATATAGAGTATTTCAGTTTATGGAGCGCTAAGTTGCTGTGCCACGTTAAAATCTAGCTAGGGAGATAAATTATTTATCCACGGATGGACTCTGTGGTACCTGCAGACCCCCTTGGGGCTCACCTGGTCTTTAAGTGGGTACACTTAATTGGGGGAAAAAGCGTGATCAGGGACCAATCAACTCCTTGCTCAACCGTTGTACAGTAACAGTTCGATCTCTGACGTTTTGAACCCGATATCCTCCATGGGTTGTAATGTTACAGTTTTGTTTTTTTAATATATAACGTACATTCTAAATTCCTGAGTAGACGCCATTGGAAAGGTTAGAAGGTTAAGATTGAGCCCAAAATAAATTTATAACAATTATATGCCACTATTTTATTTCTAAATTACAAAAAATACAGATTTTAACAGCATATTAGGCCCCCCCAAAAGAAATAAAAATTTGTACCTCTATAACCCATACAGGGTCTTGTGTTCAATACATGGTAGATACTTTACTGTTTCTAAGACAATGGTTGACCATGGAGTTGATTGGTCCGAGAGTACGCTCAACCCCTGGCTTTCCCCCCATTAAGGCTACCCACTTTAAGGACCCTGGGTGAACCCTAAAACCATCTGTAAATCCCATTGGCTGTTAACAGAATAATTTGCCAGTTACAGCCGGATTCGAACCCGTAACCTTCAACATAGAAACTCAGCAGTGTACACTCTGAGCTGCAGACTCAGGACCCTATATATTAACCAAAATGTATCTTCCTAATCGAATCAAATATCTTTTAAATGAATTGTACTACTCTTTGGACAGTTCGATTTGGCATTGAATGTTGCTGCTAACACAACATGGCTTCATCATCGAGTTAGTCGCGGACGTCAAGCGGTAAGGTTTTTCTCTTGAAGAAGCTGTTGTTGTCACGAAGGAAATGTTGTATCACGTATCACGCCAAAGGATCTTAACACATCATATCATTTTTTTTTTCATGTAAAATAGATGTTATAACTGTGTGTGTGTATTCTATGTAAACCGTTTTCATGTAAAAAAAAATTAATGAGAGGAAAATTGTTGACTGGAAGATCTAATATGAGATGTAGATAGTCTGGGGGTGCAGTCAAAAAAACACTAAATAAGACAAACTTATAAGTGCCGACGTTTCGACCTACGTTGTAGGGCATCTTGAGGGCTGACAGAAGGCTGGAGCTACTTACTGGTCACAGTAGCTCCAGCCTTCTGTCAGCGCTCTCATTTATTTCTTTAACAGAGCTATTTTTTATACGAATCGGCCAGCAAGGACCACGCGAATATCACTTAATAATCTTCTTCACACTCTCCGCCTTCCTTCTGCTCCAATACTCTCTCATCTTCCTGGACTGTTCCTCTCGCTCTTCCTTAGTCCATTTTCTCCCTCGTCTCTCCCTCCTTCCTGCAAGAACCCCAACTTCTTTTAGTTTTTTCCTAAAAAGCTCTCTGTCCAAGCAGTCCTTATCCTAGATTTTCAGCCTTTCCAGCCCCTCTTTTATTTGTTTCACATATCCACCTATACTCTTTTAGCTTAAGACTTTATCAATCAGTCTCCTGGTCCTGATGACTGTTTCAAGATCTTCCTAATTCCTGTATATTTCTTCGTTGGATTTTCCCCTAACCCCTCTTGTGTTACTTTGGGTCCATGAATCCTCCTCAGAATTTTTCTCTCAATCTTCAGGACCTTCTCCAGATTTGGAAGGCTGACTGTTTCCATACCATACAGTATTACTGGTCTTACTACTGTACAGTAGTGCATAATTTTTGCATTGGAGGACAAATTTTTCTTCCTGTACATGTTTATAATGGCAAAGTTCAATCTTTCCAGTTTGGCTATTCTTTCTTCCACGGATGCCCTACCTGTTCCATTGTTACATATTATCTCCCCTAAGTATTGAAACTTTTTTGTGACTTTTCTTTGCCCATATTTTGGGTTCAATATTTCCTTGCTAAAGCTGGCTTCCGTTGTCATAACCCCTGTCTTTTCATACGAAATCTGTAGTCCCGTTTTCTCAGCTATTTCTTTCAGGGTGTTTATCTGTTTTATAGCTTCCTCCTCTGTTTCTGCTAGCAGCGCTAGATCGTCTGCAAAGCCCAAACACTTTACTTTCACATTGTCCCTTTTTGTTCCTATTACTGCACCCGCATCGTCATTTTGGCAGAAATTTATCGTTATCTTGTCCAGAATCGGTGATAGGCCGTCGGCTTGTCTAAGCCCCGTCTTTATTTCGAACGGTTTACTTATTAGTCCCTGGAATTTTATCTTTGAAATGGTTTTATTTTATTTAAAATTTTAAAAAATAAACTGCTATCTGAGTAAACATGTTAAAGTAAATTCACACTGTATCGTTTAATGGTTACGTATTCTCAGTATATCTTCCAAGGCACAATATATTATCAGACACGTTTTATTTCGCTCAAGGTTACATTTCTTAAGAATCTCTTGAAAATATTAAATTTTTCGATCTTGGTAGCAATAGCTTGTTTTAAGCAATTATTGTGTTATTTAAATTACTTAAAACATCCATTTAGAATTTTATAATCAAACTCAATTCTTATGGTGGGCATTAAATAATCAAAATGAGTGGTCCATGATACTTGCTTTGGCGAAATGTTTAATTAGTTATATTCTAAAACATTTGATAGTCCCCGTACGTATTAAGATGACATCAAGGGATATTTATACATCGATTTAAAAAAGTCCAGGAAATTAAAACATATTCAAATAATTTTTGTTTATTAATAGTTATTTTTAAATATTTTTATTTTGAAGAGAAAATATTTAGTCCTTTGCCGGGATTCGAACACGGGTCGTCTGCTTCTCCGTAGCAGTGCTCTAAGCCACTGAGCTACCAGAGGTCGTATCCAAGTCAGACAAATCCGTTCTCTTTACCGATCCTATATCCCCGTGTTCTCGCAATTTTTGCGATGTATACACGGGGAAGAATGTTCAGTGAACATTATTTTAATTAGGATCTGGTTTACATACGTCAATATATTATTTATAATTTATTTTTATTTTTATGGTAATCATTTTTAAATATATGTGACTTGGATTAGACCCATGGTTGCTCAGTGGCTTAGAGCACTGCTACGGAGAAGCAGACGACCCGGGTTCGAATCCCGACCAGGGCAAAACTTTTCTCTTCAAAACAAAAATATTTAAAAAGTAATCAAATAATATTTCTGTTTTTGAAACTAAATTGATTTAAAACAATGCCTAGAATTCACAAAGTGGTTTGAGATACCAAATGTTCGTTCAGTTTGCTTGGAAAAAGCCTATGTAACTTCACTCAGACAGATCAAACGCAGTTAATAAATATTTTTTTCCAGTGTTTTGAGCACAAATTGTGTCAAAAGAATAATGGGAGTTCATTTTGCAATTTAGGCTTACTTACTGACTTGAAATTTTGTTGCCTCGTGTTCAATCTCAAAAGCAAAATTTAAAACAATATATGTATTCCCCAAATAAGATTTAACTCAGTACGTACAATAATCTCTTAGTATTTTGAGTTATAACTGTTTCAAAACAATCACGGTAACTTAAATTTGAGTCATCAGAGCTATTGGGGACTTACGAACAGATAAATCGTTATATATCTACAAGTTAAAAAACTAACCTACACATTAGTCAAGTAAAAAAAATATCCAGAAAATGCATAGACTAAGCCTAACTTAGAGGGTATATCATTAAAGATTAGTATAAAAGCAAAAGTTGACTACTGACAGAAGTAGAAGTACTGCTAAAAGTCAGATTAAGGCGTAATTGGGAAGATTACACAGTTCTATTGTGTCTACTTAGACATAATACAGTTATGACGGGAATGATACACTTCTCGTCCGTTATTGTCAACCATCTCCCGAAATGTTTTATGTTATTTAATATTTTAGTTTAATTTCTTGTTCCGTAACAATATTCTTTAAGTTAAAGGACTGAAATAACAAATTATAATAAATGTACTAAAAACATGATTTGTGCTCTAGTTCAGATTACTTGAAGCTAATTACTGCACGGATAATTCACACTCATTCAATTTCAACAGCATTTGGAGAATCTTAACCATTTATTTTATCCAAATGTAAATAGCTTAAACACTCTTAATGTGTCTTGCGGACGCTTTATTGCAGTATTATGTCCTGTATTTTTATTATTATTGTTTTATGTATTGCATTGTTAAAGAAAGGGGGGGGGGCTCTGTTGCAGTTGAGCCAAGTATTTTTTTACACAATGGTGTTGTGTAGAATTCGGTACTTTCGAAATTTATGATCCTTAGAACACTCATAAAATGAGTCATAAAGAACACATCGTTCGTTCTATATTTTTTGGAGATCTCCCATGGTACACATTAGATATCTTAAGATCGCAAATGAAATTAAGACAATAAAGTATTACTGTAATATTTGGCTTGAACATATTAGCATTACCTGTACGATTCTAGTTGTTTATACCTAGGCTTGTCTAACCATAGTGAAAGTTACAATGTTGGAAGGAAGGTGGGGGGGTGTGCGCAGTACCGTGCCTAATGCTATGTTCCTGCTTCCTAGGATCGACTTTAATTGTACCTAGAGTTGTATAAGTGCAACATGTACGATGATATATTTCTGCAACAAATCCAAATCGAGAGTTCCTAGAGAGTCAAATCCCTCATCAGAGAGCTTTATTTTTGATATGTTGTAAGGGCATGTCTGAGTAATGTAAATCCAAGTTTGCAACCGAAAAAACGGATGGTAAATCTTTTGGTGGCCGAAAAACCTCGAAATTTGGGGAGTTATTTCAGTTTTTTGCCTGTATATCCTAATCGGTGCGTTTTAATTTGCTACAATTTGAACCCAACTACAGCTCTATGGGTCTAATAAATGCTGAGTTACGCTCCATTGAAAGTTGGTAATTTTTTCCTAAAAGTCCAAATTTTAAGTGTTGGCTGACTTTCGTGACCGGCCGAAGGAGTGATCCTACGATGAAAGTCCCAGGAATGGAGTTGTAGTAAATTTAATTAGCTTTAATTTAATTACAAAACGAGAACTTTTTGTTATACTTCTCTTATTAATTAAAAAAAAAGAAAAATTGGGGGAAGTGGGTGTTTTAAGAAAATGACCTTGTAGGCCACGAATTGATCCAAAACAGCTTGTTTATTGTTAAGTATAAATATTTACTTCTAAATTACCTAAACTACAAAAAAAAATGGTACTTTCACGTAGGTTAGGAAGTACAACCTATTTTGATTTCAGTAACTGTGCTTTTCTAAGTCAAAGGTGTTTGATCGAACCACACTTAACCGCTAGCATTTCCAATAATTAAAAATGCCCACTTTATTGAGATCAGGTCAGTTCCAGGAGCGTCTATTTACTTATTATGTTATCAGTAATTTAGCTTCATTTAAAATTGCGTCCAGTTAAAATTGTAACTGTCTGTAATCCTAGCACCGAGCGAATTTATTTAGTAAACGTATTTCATGCATTTTATTATGCTAGGACACTATTTTGTTTTCTTCTATCAATCAATAAGAATTATATGTAAATAATAATAGAAAATTCTAAGGATATATAAAATCATCAATTAACTTTAAGTTTACACACACAATTTAAGTTAGAATAATTTGTGAGAACAAAACATCGCAACATAATACATAATTATACAATATCGAACCTAACCACTTTGTAACTAGGTAATTAAATAGCGCGGCTGTTAACATCGGAATATAATAAATAATAAAAGGAATAACAAAGAGAAGTGGGAAATAAACGACATCTTTATTATCAGAAGTTAAGCCATTAAGACATTAACTGCTCTTCAAGTTACATGTTAATGTTGAGTACGCGTGTTATATTCGTGCAAAAACAGGTCATTACGTATCTATACTAATTAGTTTCGTGCAATCTAAAGTATTACGCCGTACGTATAATAGATTGAGAGGTCGTTCACCCAATTGCATTTCAATAGTTTTAAGAATTAAGTAGTCTCATAATGAAATAAATAATTATAATAAAAAAAAAATTGTGTATACTATTGAGATGAGGTGTATATAAGCTAAGGAATCGTAGAATATTCCAATTATTTAAAAGAAGAAGAACAATCGCGAGTGGGCAGCTCGCTCCTGTCCAAGGAGGTCTTGGAATTATTTAATTGATCTCAATTAATTAATTGCTAATTGTAAAGATCACTGTAGCACTTGTTAATTCCAACATCGATAGCATGACATTCCTAGAACTAATTTCACTATAACATATCGTCTAGTTGACAGTAAATGGAGAGGCATGGAGAATTATATTGTTTCATAATTATCATAATTAAATTTTTTTCATTATTTCAGTAATTAAATAACAATTTTGATTTTTTTTTTTTTTTTTTTATCAGAACCTCTTTGGGCTGACCCAGCCTCTATAAATAGGTACTCTTTATTAGAGGGAAAAATAAGGTGGTTAATTCTATTTTGGGCAAACCACTATACCATATCCGCTTAGAAATTGTACTATCTCTAACCGTAATAAATACTCGGGGTAAAATCGATTTCTCTTCTGTAAAAAATCTGTAATTACTGTATCTGCTCTGAAGCCAAAATGGTATATCTGATTTTTTTCGGAACTGGTAACATTGGGTTTGAATTATTGTTACTGAAGTATGATGGATGATACATTAATAAAATTAGTAATGTTTTGGATACTTAATAATTGAGGCCACATATTTAGTTATTTTAAATATTGTGAAGGGATAAGAAAATTAAATGCAACGAAATTTCTAAACAAAAAAAGAGATAGAATAATGAAATCTTTTCTCTGTTTTATATTGTAAGTATAACATCTCGAATCAATGTTAAGACTTTGATGGAAAAATTCCATCCAAAAAGTCCCTACCTCAAAATGCAGGAAGACACCAACAAGAAGAAACATCCCAACGCTACCAAGGCCCAAATGCAACTACTGAACCATAAGGAAGGTTACCAGAACGCAGCTGTGAAATGTTAAAATGTTAATGATAAAAAGAGCTGGTAAATACTAAAAACAAAATGCAAAATAGACTTACTAAACTTCATAAACCACAACTGGAAACATAAAATAAATTAAATAATAACAAAAAAGAATATAAGATGATAATATAAAAGGAAAAAGGAAAGAAAAAGTTCTAGATAAAAAGAAGTTATCTCCAATAAAGTTCTTGGGAAGATATATCCGAGAGGTAGAAGGAATGATGCTGTTGGTTTCATTTGCTGATTAGGATCTAGCAGTATCGGTATCGTACTTTGGGTTTGTTGGTAATCATTGCACAGGCCAACAAAAAAATATTTTTGAAAATTATTTTAACTTTAATAGTTGATCTTTATAGATTTTTATGTGCTGAATCTAAATCTGGCCTTAGTTTTTTTGTATCACCCATAGAAATGTGATTTGTATTATATAGTATAAACCCCTATCTAAACCCCTATACGGTATACGGGGAAATTAATGAAACACTATGTAAAAGCATGGTTTGTATTTACAGTGGCTACTTAAAACAGTGATATAATGTGCTAATACAGGTTTCACTTGTCAACTGGAATTGGTCTATACTTTCTTTCTCTTTTTTCTTTGAAGCTTCTTGTGTAGCTTTTTCTATGATGAGTCGCTTGTTGAACTTCTCGGTGAAGTGACCAACAGTAGCCCCCATCACGTCCTTGTGAAAACGCTCACCTTACTCCTCACTAACATCTCCCAATTTGCCCGGGAAGTAAACAAGGTGAAAAAGTGAACTTTTAGGCTCATCAAACATCCTAACTTTTTAAACTTCTGTGGCATGTTAGCTACAATAGAAACGTACTCTGGATCTTTTTCATTTCCCAATAACTTTGTAACGACTTGCTTGAATGATACCCATGCTTCTTTCTCATTTAAGGTCATTGTGGATTCAAAGTTAACATCAAACATTATTTGTCTAATGTCAGGACACTACAAAGACGCCTTAATTTAGTTTAGCTTCTGAAACGCGTGTAAACTTTTGGCAGAGATACTTGAAACATGGTGCATCTTTTGGCAAAGCCTTTACAAATTGTTTCATGAGGCCTAACTTTATATGCAGAGGTGGTAGAAGCACGTTTTTTGTATCTACGAGGTTTTTGCGTTGAATGTTCTTCTCACTAAGTTTTAAAGACTTCCTCACAGGCCAGTTCTTTTTCGACCATTTTCTGAGTTCTTCGACACAAACATAACATACCTTTTGCGGGGCCCAAGATTTATCCTGATCACCAAGTTTAGTTCCAAAGTATGATGGATATACCTTTTTTACAGTGTCTGTAATGTTTCTTTGGTGTTTTTTAATCACAAACTCACCACAAATATAACAAAAACTGTCAGCAGAGTTTTCACAACCGCGAGTGGACATTGTACTGAGCACATGTACAGGAAACGTGAAAGTGAGGTTAGGTTGACAGTAAACAAAACATCAGCTGTATACAGAAAAAAGAATCAACTTTTTTGGCCAACAAATGTGTTTCGCAAGTGCTACCAACTTCATCCACACCAATAGACCTAGTTTTTCAGTTATTTATTTTAAATATTAAAGCTGTTCAATTCTTTAAAAATCGCTTAATTTAATAAACTTAACTATAAAATGTGAAGAAATTGTGGGCGATACAGCTTTTTTAATATCATATTTCGATTCAGCACTCAAAAAACTACAGGAATAAGGTATTTTCAGTAAAAAGGTTTTTCATCGTTGGCCTGTGTTATTATTACTGTTTTGGCCATTTTCAAATGACGCAACAACAACAACAAGTAAACAAGAGCTACTTTGCCGATTAGGGATGCATTTAAAGATATTGACTCCCTCTTTAAGATAAAACGATCTATTAATTTCATGGTCATTCCAAAGAGATGGAAGATAAATGACGTGTAAGGCGATAGCCGAACCGCAAACAACTTACGTAACTCGATCTATCGAATCTTCGAACAATTGCAATCAATCGATTGTTAGTCGTAGGTTATCATCTTCCTCTTCAATAAATTGTAACAAATTCGGCTAGTGCTTGTCTTTATTCATCTCAAAATATTTTTTTAAATGAGGCTTGTTATGGCGAGCTCCGTGGTGTGCAGCTAGTATAGCAAAAGCAGTAAAAAAAAGCTGTACCACTACAACCCTTGAAGTGTCTCGGGTTCAGTACATGGTAGAGAATGTATTGTTTCTAAACCAATCGACACGATTTTCCTTAATTATGGGTTCCACTTTATAAGAGCTGGGTGAGTTCCAGGAAGGTCTGCGGATCCCGCAGAACTATCTAATATTTTAATAAATCAAATAATTTTCTGTCATTGCCGAATTCCAACCCGAGATCTTGAGCCACAACTCTGCGCTCCATTTACTGAGTAACTCCGCCCCCCATTGACAATCTCTTATGCATGTTTGAAGGCTATGTTAACATGTTTTATTTAAAGATTCAGTCAACTATAGACTTTTCCTCCTCTCAAAACTCCTTTCGAAACTTTGCTTCTCCGAACTGGACGGAAACACCCGTCTACGGGACTTCCCGAACTTGGTTGCCACATCTTCTCTTCTGTACTTATTCGGCAAGATAAACCACTTCGGGGAACCCCCTACGTCAGAATATGTAAATTAAGAAATAAAAACCGGTCAAGGCAAATGAAAAAAATTTCATGTGATTTACAAAGCTTTTTTTCCGTCTACCGAACATTAACATACACTAAATTAAAGTAAAAAAAAATCATGGAAGGTGTATCGTAATGATGGAGTGTTCGGTATACTAAAAAAACAAAACAATTATATTACAAATTTATATCTTAAAATAACTAAATAATACATTTATATATTGTTTTTCAGTTTTAAATTTCAAGTATTTTAAATACTCCTTGGTTGGACTGTTTTGAAAGTTTTGGGGTATTTTTCGTTCGATAGTCGCCTGTTACTTTCAGTAATCACAGTTACTTTAAAATAACGACAGTCTTTATGTTTTACATAAATTTAAATGAATATTTCTCATTTTTTTTACCATTCATTCAGTATGGTTCGAGATCATTCAGTAGGGTCATGTTCGGATCTTTTAAAGATATTTACAAAACACTTAATTTTTTGCAAGTGGAATTACTTTCAAGTAATAAGAGTATCTTTTTCAAGTATTTTATTCATAAATAACTTTTTGGAAATAAGAAGAGGTTAATAAATAAATAATAATACGTTACTTTTTGTTGTTATTTTAAAGTAACTGTCATTACTGAAAGTAACTGGTGGAATAGAATGTAAAAAAAGACCGGAGTTTTTTAATATCATAAGTATGCGATTAATTGTTATTCTACTTTGATCATCGTTGAATCTAATATTTTTTTATAGATACTTATAGACACAAACACACACACGCACGCATCTATCAGAACAATATCTTTTTATAAATACATTATTATTAATTTCAGCATATTTATTTCAACGTCAGTGTTATCTAAATATAGTTGTGATCGCACTTGAATAATGTATTTATTTAAATTAATTCAATATGACAGGATATTATTTATGTCATCGATATTTTTATCATTGTAAATCTCAGTTTTATTTCATATTTCTTTATTTTTTATTGTAGAATTGTTTTCATGATGAATTTTATTAAATAGTATAGATTTAAAATATTTGTTTATCAGTGTCAGTATTGTGATAAAAATTGTATTAAGTAATAAAAACAATTTTAGATATATAAAAAGGAAGAAATTGGTATGGGTTGATGTCAAACAAATTATCTCAAATAGGGAAAAGTGTTTATTGAAAAGCCAACGCTTTGCCCCAGATTGCAGGCCTTCTTCAGGGCTAAATCTTATATTCATCTTTTTATTAAAGTTAAAATTAGAAAGTAAAAAAAAAAAAAAAAATAGATTCCTGAATAAATAAATAATGCGCGACTGTGATAATTTTACTTGCTTCTTGGCTTGTTCTCAAGAGGTGGTTTTAAAATACATAAATCTGTCCTAATTGACATAGTACAGATTTATGTATTTTCACTTGTTTTTACGTTTTTTAAATTAGTTCATATTAAATGAGGGAATAAAGACGCGGTTAAATGCAGGAAATCGTTGTTGTTTTTTACTGTCGGCATTTCTTGGATGAAAACTAAAATCTTCCAACAGTGTATGAAACTAACTTGGAACTTAAAATGGTGGAAAAAACCTTTACCGCAACAACCCGTGAACGGATCGGGGTTCAGTACATGGTAGAGACTGTACAGCTTCATGGACAACGGTTCTGCAAGGAGGTGACTTGTCCTTGGTCACGCTCAACCGCCAGATTTTCCCCTCTTATTTTGGGTACCCTATTTTTATAATATTTTATAGAGCCTAGATGAGCCCCGGGAGGGTTTATATATCCTTTATGTTCCTTCTCCAGCAGACGAAATAAAAGTCTTCTCTGCAGCGGGACTTGAACCAGGATTTCCGGCATGGCAACTCAGTGCTCTACCACTGGGCCACTCCACTCCCCTAAAAGAATGAACATCATACAAACGTTTTCGAAAATAAGTTATTTCTTAGTATGTAAGCTCTACCAAAACGTTAAGTACCTATTTTAGTGCAATTAAATTAATACTTACATCAATTAGAACTCTACGCTGAAAGAAAGGAAAAAGAAGTATAATTTGTAAAAGGAGTTGGTCAAGGGGACTTTATGAATTTTATTATTTATTAATAAATGAATTATAAAATATATCATTATATTTTATTATATCATATTACACTAAAGCGGTACTATATATATTTTTTGGCAACATTGTATTGTTACGCCAAGACCTTGGCCCACACACCAACTTCTCGGTCTGTTGTTGCCGAGTTGATTGTCTTGTTTGATTGTGCAATTCAGTTCTTTGTTCTTCGCTGGCCTAAATCCTCAATAGCTCTTTCTTATTAAAAAAAAATTTTTTTTTAATTTTTTAAAAATTTTTTTACTTATGCCGAATTTCTTTCCCTTCCATTAACCCTAATGAAGACACATATTAGAATTTTGTTATTCCTTACATATTAGTCTGATTAAGGTTTATTTTTATTCTATTATCTAGCTAGCTTTGGTAACGGTTAAAAAATATTTTAAGCAAGAATCTAGTTAGCTCTGGGTGATAAATCAATAGGCTATAAAATAAAAATATATTTCTTGAAAAAATATTATGTATTGTATGGAATGTGAAGAATGCTGTACCAACCAACCCTGTGAATGATTTAAGTGACTTTGAATTATTTTGAACTTTATTCGATGAATGAAATATTCGTTATCGTGCGCATGTGTCGGCCTTGAATCACCATAATCCGTGGATCTAGACCGATTTGTCACTTTACTACCTGAAGGCCAGAGACTCTGTGGGAAGGGCACTGCCGAAATGGCTGCTATGTCTGGTTTAAACTTGTAGAAATGAAACTGAAACATTTGAGGTTCTGATAACTAACATTAAAAAAAAAACTGTAGCATTGTCAACGATTGTGCCGAAAGGCATGGGTTTTCCCCAGTTTTCCATCCCTACCCACTTTATGGCTCTATAGAGGCTGAGTGAACCCCGGAAGAAATTCTTCACACAACGGCTTAAGCTTTTTCTTTGTTTATCGAACCTAAGATCTTTTTAGTATAGTATTTTTTATTTCATGAAATTTCTTCAATGGGTTTCGCGTAAGTAATTTTTTTAAATAATCCATAAATCCCTGGTTATGCCGTCTTTCGGAAGGGATTATTTTAGATTTTAGATTAGGGACCATTTTAGTTGGTACTCGTTAAAGATTCGATTAGGCATATAAACATAAACGCCACTGTACAAAAGAATAATCGGTACAGAGATTATTTATTTAGTCTGCAGGGAGCCCGTGGGATCTGTAGATCTTATCAGGTTCACTCACCCTTGTATAAATTAGGTACTCTCAATTGGGGGAAATCCCAGAAGGTTGATCTCCGCAAAATTACACCGCTATAGAACCTTTGTATTAGAAACAATGCAGTCTCTACCATGTACTAATCCTATTCTTCATGGGCTGTAGTGGTAAAGGTTTTTTTTTTTACATATACATATAATATAACCTCTGTACATATAAATCTCCCTCTGTTACTCATTTTATAATCTGTCTTATTGCAAATTGTTCTTTTGTTTTTAAAGCTACTTATTCAGAAATAATCACCAATTATATTTAATATTCCAGAGCCATAGTCTATTATTGAATAAATTTAAAACTTAATTATAGAATAAAAAGATGAGTGGGCGTCCACTGCAAGACCCTCTTGATCATTATAATTTCGCATCTTCCTGAGATTGGGTTTGCAGTGAATGGAACAGATGTTGCTATCGATAAAATAGGGACCGGAAACAATCGAAACTGATTCGATGTATCGATAAAGATAGCAGTTATCGTTGTATGGACCAGACTCGCCCAAGGCCAGCCTCCAGGCCGTCCAACTTCTGCACCTGTTGCATTGTTACCTGGCTTTTCTTCAGTAAAACATCCGTTGTATTGGTTATTTATTTGTAAATATCGACTAATGCGTGTATTGTTTAACAATCGATAACACTGGAACAATATATCTTTAAGTTATAGTTAACTTCATTTGTATTCTATCAGCTACGAGGGAGATATATATATGTATATGAGTAATACATGTATAGTTTTTGGATATCTCTGATTACTATTACAATATATCAAGGAGCGGGGTAGCTCAGTGGTAGAGCGCTGAGTTACCATGCCGGAAGTCCTGGGTTCAAATCCCGCTGGCAAATGGCAAGACTTTTATTTAATCTCTTAGCTGCCGGAGTTGGATCCTATAGCTGGGATATAGGAACCTCCTGGGGCTCACCCACCCTCTATAAAGTAGGTACCCAAAATAGGGGGGGAATCTGGCGGTCGAGCGTATCACGATTTTCCAAGAAACAGTACAGTTATTTACTGAACCCAAGACCCGTCTACGGGTTGTAGTGGCACAGGTTTTTTTTTAAATACATATTTATTATTTCCGTTTACGTTATTGAATATTTAAGGCTTATTTATTTTCCTGAATCTTTGCTTTTACTCAATGTAAAACTCTATTTTCGTTTTAAAGAAATATAGGCAGTTTTCATTGAAATATAATTATAATTTCGATTTATTTAAAAACTCTTGATAAGATGTGTATGTTAATTTATGTTCCATACGTGCACCTGTGAAAATAAACCATTAACACTTAAATGCAACCACTGTAAGTGGAAATATCAAAATACGAGTATCACACCACATGTTTTCTGTTCTTTGTTAATCGATTCCAACGTTCTTGTTTATGTGTTTGATTGTTTTTTGTTTATTTTAATAGCTGTTTTCGATACTCGAAATTTTATATCGATATAATAATATATCCAATTAATTAATTGTATGCTCCAATTTTCCTAATCGACTACTGATTGATCCATAAAAAAGAAAAAAAATTGTAATCAACTTTTGAAATGATAGTCCATTGAGCAATAGTTATAATTCTTAAGATATTTTATTTAATTGTTCATTACAGTATTTTTATTGTATTATTTAAGTCATTTTTATATTATGAAACTAATTTTTTTTTTTTTTACAGGTAAGTGCATCTCATAAGTGACAGACTCATACATAGCTTTAAAAAAGAAAGGTTGTAAGTAGATACTACAAAATTATATTTTCATTTAAGCTTTTTGACCTTATTAAGAATTTTAATCCAGAAACACTTGAAGAAATTGCTCCAAGTGATTACTCTGAAGAACCGGTAACCTCCGCCGCTGGGGCGTCGCGTGCTGCACGAAAGGGGCAGTATTCACACGCTGTTAAGATTTTCTCCGAACACTTTGTAACGATCCTAAATTTTCATTTCTCTACTTCTTATCGTTCGGGACAAAAAGTTCATTTCCTCTTTAGGCTATTCAGATCTATTTTCAGCGGCAACGAAGGCATATCGTCCATTTGGAAGAGGGAATCTCAACTGAGTATGCCAGAAATTGTCGGGTTTCAATACGTTTCAAAATCTTGTGGTGTGTACAGAATTACTTTATTTATGAGTATTTATGACATAAAAACTTTTCGTTCCCAAAATTTAAAGGAGGCCTTGACTCACCACGAGCTGTAGCGCTGGAAAGAAGAAGAAGAAGATAATTTAAAGAATGCAACCAATTATTATTTATATTTATTGGTTTACTACAAAGATGAAAATTGTACTTATGTTGGTTATTGTACGTGGTTATTTGACCGTTGCATCTAAGACAACGGATATGCAAAAAAGTAATTTAAGTCACGCTGGTCTCTCCCCCAAGAGTACCCACATTTTAGAGACTGCATGAGTCCCAGAAGGTCCAGTTGAATGGAATTTCTTCTTTCGAATCACCCTTGTAGTGCCTTTCAGCGTAAGGGAGCATTTAACCAGGACGAGTGCTCCCTGGTCTTTGGTAGGTTCCTCGCATGGCGGATACTTTTGCCTCTTTTCCTGCACAAATGCTGGACATATTCCAGATAGGACATTCTAGGTTGTCCTCGTGGTCTTCTACCTTCAGGGACTTAGTCCATCGTCTCCAATGGGTCCCTGCAGTCCTCCATCCTCTGAACATGCCCTCTCCTTCATTGCTATGATCCTTAGTTCGTCCCTGATCGTTTCATTGCGGTTACGATCTCTTCTTGTTTTCCCTGCGATGTTAAATGGAATTACTGAATTAATATAAGCAATAACTCCATAATCTAAACGAGATTTTTTCATGTTTTGCTATAGTTAAACTATTGTTACTTAGGTGGGGTCACCTGTGGTGTGATGGTTAGCATAACAACCTTCTATACCAAAGGTCGAAGGTCCACGGCTCGATAGGTAGTCTTAGGATTTTTAAAGGAAGTAAAGGATCCTTAGTTATGCCCTTCTACGGAAGAGAGTTAAAATGGCGATCCTGAACCTGTGCATTGTCAGATACTCGTTGAAGGTCCCTGTTCTGATTATACCTGGATAGGCAAAATCTAGGACTCCGATTGTGTAGCATCGTCCGATTAGCTATAGTTGGATTAAGTTACGTTAACAAAGGAGTACCTGAGTACTCCTTAAACTCACGCAATGTGTTTTATGCATGTAATATATCTTGATATGTTTAATGTATGATGTATATTAGCCATGATTTTTTTTAAATTCCCAGTGGAGACATTGTAAGTTTAGTATAGTATAGTTTGATAAGGAAGAGGATCGATCCTACACAATCGAATTCCTTCTCAATGAGACGCTCATTGATTAAGTGGCAACTTGACTTTTAACCTGCGCTATTATCAGATATGTGCTGATAGTAGAGGGCCTCTAACTCTTTCACGGCGATAACAAATATAACTAACAATGTAGCCAAGAAACCCAGGAAAAATAATAAACCTTAAAAAAGTAGCTCACTGTGTAAATATTATCAAAAAGAGAGCATTGTTAACAGCCGATTGATCCATAACGGTCTGCAAACATAAATATGTCAAGCAACAGAAGTCCATTAGTTCCGCTTCGAAGTTTAGAAATTAAGAAAAACGTAATGTAATGGTCCAATATGGGTGGGTATACAGCTTGGTATCAAGAACTCTATGAGACAAAATTGTCAGAATAAAAGTTGTAGGGCACCAAACTCCGAGTCAATTGAGCTCAAGAATGTTTCAATTCGGTCAAGTACATCCCCGGAAATTAGCAATCTTTCGATTCCTGGCAGTTGGCAGATTATCCTTGATTATGTAAATGGCTTGGTGTAGTTTCGGGTGATGTTCTTGTCTGCCTCTCTTCTTAAAAATCCAGTGAGTTATTCGCCATATTGAAGAACTTATGGTATATAGATCTCAGGTTGGAAACCGGAAAAGGTCGATAAAATGTTTATCTTGTCAGGCATAGATCGAGGATGTTAGGTCTGGAGTCTGGGGGCTCTTTGTAAATGGGTTACTCTTAATAGGGGGAAACCTAGATGTTGAGCCTAATCGGGTCCTCTTTGAAGGACGTCTTAGCCAAAGGTATTTTACCTTTAAAAAATCCTATGGCCATCTGCCGTGCTACGAATCCGCGATCGAATAAATAGTAACATTCTGTCTTTTTTAAGCAATATAATCGTATTTGTGATAGGATTTTAACGATACATATTTATCAAGTTATCATATTATTATTTGATAAAGTAACTTTTTCGATCAAATTTATCGTTAAGTAATTATGAGTTGTTTTTTCACGAGTGAAGAACAAAAATCATTTTAAAATTTTGAGTTTTTGGGTGCCATTTTTCTGTTAATCTAATTTGCAACCATCAGTTGGTTTAACTTCAGTCATATTATATAATATGCTACGAAATCAATTTTTTTTTTTCATTGGCTCTCAGTTAACATAAATATAATATACAAGAGTAAACTTAATTCTTACAAGTCAGAAGCTCAACGCTCACCACACGGAGCCTACCCTTGTATAAGGTTTCAAGAAGTAAAGAACAGTGACTTTGTAGCTTTTTTAAAAAATATTCATAATTTAACTAATCGTGCCCTCAAGGTAGTCCTTCTTGGCCCAATCCTTTATACAGTTTATACAGCTGACATCCCAACTCATCCTAATACTATCCTTACCACGTATGCTGATGATACATGTGTATTATCAGTCAACACCAATCCAATTATTGCATCCCAAAGCCTCCAATCCCATATCACTGATCTTGAAGAATGGTGTCAAAACTGGAGAATTAAAATAAACTCTCAAAAATAGCATTAAAACACTTTTACCTTAAGTCGTAAACCAATGACTTCCTGTCCTTCAGTATCCTTTAATAATATCCCACCGGTGCCTGTAGAACAGATCCGATACTTAGGGTTGCATCTTGACAAACGATTAACTTGGAATCCTCATACGAGACTGAAAAGACAAGTAACCGCTCGACGTTTCAGGCTACTTCAACACTTACTAGACAAACGCTCTAAGCTCCCAATTAATTGCAAAAGACTCATCTACATGACCATCATACGACCTATTTGGACCTACGGACTGGAGCTTTGGGGCTCCACTAAGCCATCGAATTCCTCTCGTATCCAATCACTACAATCCAAAATCCTTCGTAAAATCCTTAATGCTCCTTATTTTGTTAAGAATAAAATCATCCATAACGACCTTAATGTCCCATTTGTTGCTGATGTGGCCCGAACCCGCTATCTATCCTTTCATAAGAAACTTTATTCCCACTGAAACCCTCTAGTTTCAAACCTAGCTTCCTCTTCAATTCCCGATAATCCTCCGAGGCGTCTGAAAAGAAGATGGCCCCGTGACTTCTTAGTTGAACTTGTGATTTGAGTACTACCAGTGGGTAGTTTCTCTACTTTTCATTTTCACATGTCATTATGTATCGCTTAGCCCATTTACTTGTTGTATTTTTTTTTTGATACAGTTGTAAATATCAATAAATAAATTTAAAAAAAAAAAAAACTAATCGTGCGCTACAAAGGACTGCATGAAAAGCAGTTCTTCGGTCCGTTGCCATGCCGCTCCGATATAATTTCGTATCACTGGCAACTTTTTTACATGATAGAGAGATAATTTATCATTTGGTTTAAAACGAAGATTTCTTATTAAATAATTTTCGTTATAATTTTAACATTTCTTGGAATCACTAACGTTATCTGAAGTCCTTCAATCAAGTGATTTTTTGATATAGAAAGGACCATGATAGGATGAAAAGAAGGTGGTTGTTGCGTTGGGGCTGTATTCAGCAGCCATACTGATCCATAGACCGTAACATCGGAACATCCTGCCATGATTTTATGTATTATTCATACACCGCTATACTGTTAGGGGGCATTACCTCCCAACACCATTACTCCGACTTATTTGCATTCTAGAAAATCTTAGCGAGGCCATTACAATCCGTATTGGGACTTGTATTCTGTAAAGTGATCTGCGCATGTGCATACAAATCATATATCCTCTTTGGATTTCTTTTCAATATACCCATAAGTAGACTTTAGTAACAATATTTAATTTTACTTTATTCCATTTTCTTTTTGGTCATCTTGGAAAGTAATTACTTGCTTCTTTCCTGTTTCCTCCTCCAGTAATTCTTCATCCTTTCACTCTGCTCTTTCCTTCTCTTCTACGTTCAGATGCCGGTTCCTATTCTCTTCTCCGTATCTTGTAAAACCTCAAAGCTGTGCATCATCCACCTTTTGAAAGTCGTTCAGTCCTATATTATATCATCAGTTATGCCAATTCCAGCAATATCTGATTTTAATCCTTTGTATCCACTAATTGCCAGTTTTGCTCTTGTATATGTGGTTAAAGATTTTTTTATTCCATTTATTGTAATGTAGAAAAAATACTGACATTATTGGCGAGATAAGAATAGATATTAGTAATAGCATCCACTGGATTTTATATTTTTTATTTTGTTTATTTGAAATAATTAAACGCCTCTTATCGTTCTATATAAAGTGGGTACCTTTAAGGAGAAAAACTTGGCAGTTTTATATCCGTCCGTAGAATATGAATTATTTAATCAGCTAACAGGTATAATAGAACCTATGGGAGCTGCAGTCCGTCCTCATGCTCACCCTGCCAAATTTATAACCTTAATTTAGGGAAATACTTGGTGATCGAGTGTGATTTCGAATAAATCATCTTCCTGCACAAGCATTGGGTTAGAAACAGTAGAGTCTCTACCATGTACTAAACCGTTCTTGGGCCTTTTTATTTGATTGTTTAGGTGATTTTATGGATATAAATTATAAAGAAATTGTGTAATGATAATTTAAGAAAGGGAACATAAGTCTTATCTTGCTTTAGCCTGTATCCTTCGGGTGTCTTTTTGGGCCGTCGATTTTCCTAAGGATTTTTCTTTCTACTTTCATAAGCTTTTCCTCGCTAGGGAGGCAGGAGGCTCTGTCCCATTGAGTATCACAGGTTTGATCACGCTGTTATCGTGTCGGACTGGCTTTGATGGATAAGTTCTTTTTGTTGTAGAAGTTCCTGAGGTCGAAACAGAATCTCTCCAGTTTGGTGATTTTTCCTTTGAAGCTTTGTCGGTCCGAACTGTTATTGCACACGACTTCTCCTAGGTATCTGAATTTTTGGGTTACCCTAATCTTTCCACATATGGTGTCGACCGCCTTTTTCTTGTATTTTGAATCCGTGGTCATTAGTTCTGTCTTTTCAGAGGAGATTTGTAGGCCCGTTATTCTGGCTATCCTTGAGAGGGCATTTATCTGAGCGATCGTCTCTTCCTCCGTTTCCGCGAAGAGGGCGACATCGTCTGCACAGACGAGACACTTTACTTTTTCGTAATAAATTATTATTTATTGTTTATTAATTTAATCTCACTTTTTTGCTGCTATGGCTAATTGGAGGATACTACAGTAGGAGTCCTAAATCCAGAAATAATCAGGATAGGAATCTTTATCGAGCATAAGACATCGGAACAGGATCGGGCCCACCATTTTACGTCTTTTCCGAAGAACGGCATAACCATGGATTTTTTACTCCCTTTTAAGAACTACTAAGGTCATATGCTGGTCTGCGAACCCGCGATCTTGGGCATAGAAAGTTGGTTCCATAGCTGACCCCCTACTAAAATTGGTTTCTGTTACTTATGGCATTGAAAAATTAACCTGCGTATTGTCTATATGATAAATATTAATGAATCCTTGGCTGCATTATGCTAAAAGCGGTTTTAATTTGATCATAATGGCGGTCATGTACATTAGCATAATTTTTTGTAAAATAAATTATCACACAATTTAGTATGCGGTGTAAATATTATTATTACATCATGAGAAAAAAGTTACATGGACATTATCACTGTTGTCGAATTCAAATAAATCATCATAAGGCTGAAATGAAACAAATGAATAATATCACAAGAATTAAAATTAAAGATTAAAGTGGTCTTTATAAATAAAAATGGCTGGTTGTTTCCCACGGTTTCACCCATGCTAAATTTAGATTGACCAATCTATCGATATATTTCTAAATGCTGATATTGATGTTTCAATAATATTTTTTTATATATATCGCAAGAATAGTAAAACGGGTTAGCCAACCTGAAGGCTCGATGCCGATTCCACCATTTGCTTAAGAACCTCCGTACACGGACTATATGTACTATATATACACGGACCATACCGAAATCCCTGCCATACGGACCATACCTGCGCCTCGGTTTATCGCCGCCGATGTTTAAAAATCGGTTCAGCGCAGAGGCAACTTGTCCGAGATGTGGGTGGGAGGATTGCGTTAAGAGTGATCATAAAAGTTTTGGTTTGGGTAATAGTCCGTGGATGGATGATTGTAAAGAAAAGATTGGTAGTATCGGCATAGAGCCTTCCAGTTCGCTAAGCATTGTTATTATTATACTCATCACAATTGAAAAGAATACGTTGAGGTTTTGCTTTTGTCTTGATCTATATCAACGAGTGGAAGTCGCTAGCAATAATAATTTAAAACTTCTAATCAAAGCAGTGGTAATTATAAAAAACCAGTACGAATACTACGAACGGAAGTATGGCGACCGAGAGCGATGTGCCTCAGTGGTAGAGCGCTGTTTTGCCATGCCAAAGGTCCTGGGTTCAAATCCCGCTTAGATTTTATTTAATATGTTAGCAGCCCGAGGTGAATTCTATGGGATCTAAGACCTTTCTGATGCTCATCCAGCCTCTATAAAGTGGGTACCCAACAAAATACGGGGAAAAATCAGGCGAGTGAGCGTGATCTAGGACAAAAAACAACCGTTGTCCAAGAAACAGTACAAATTGTACTGAGCCTCATACCCTCCATCGATTGTAGTGATACAGGGTTTTTAGTGAGGCGACCGTTACTGATGATAATGCGACCGCATTATTAATAACTATAATATGATTTCTGGGGAAAGTTATCTCATGTTAAAAATTCTATGGTAGCTGAAATGGATTTTATGCTTTGCAATACATGCTAAGAAACCCAAATGATTCGCGGAGAGTTTTCTATTACAAAACTACTTAGTCGATATATGTTATACCTCAGTGGTAGAGTTGCTGCATCATTCCTGAACGATGTGCATCGCCCGATCCTGGGTAATCGACCTTGGGTCAGGAGCTGACTCATTGGTCGAGACCTGTCCTGCCCCGTCTCTGACGTCATTCTTCTACCTTTATGCCAGCTAAAGACAATTCCCCTCTTTTCAATGTTATATGTTTCCATGGTAAACTTATTTTTTGATAATATATACATATTACTACTAGACAAACTCTTTAAGCTCCCAATTAATTACAAAAGACTCGTATACATGAACTATTGGGACTTATGGAGTAGTGCTTTTAAGTTCCACGAATCCATCGAATTCCTGTCGTATCCCAAATCTTACGATCCAAAATCCTTAATGTTCGTGACTTTTTTTACGATTTAAGTAATCTATAATGACCTCCATGTCCCATTTGTTGTTTATTTGGCCCGAACCCGTTATCAATCCTTTCATAAGAAACTTTATTCCCACTCAAACCCAGTAGTTTCGTACCTAGTAGCTAGTTCTTCAATTCCCGATAATCCTACGAGGAATCTGAAAAGAAGATTACCTCTTGACCTTTTAAGTTCAATTTGCTGTCTGAGCACTACCACAGAGTAGTTTCTCTTCTTGCTTTTATCTCCTGCCATTATGTATCTTTCGTTTATTTAAACTTTAGCTAAGGAAATAACTAGATCTTATATTTTGAACATTTATGTATTTTATTTTTCAACAATTGTTAAATACGGCCTTCACTTTAGGTACATAATGAGAACCTCCTCAAACTGTACGGAACGAACCGTGAAGGTCCTTATGTCGAATAAACGTTTTATTTTTATTTTGTGGAAAACGCTCAAAATAAATACATCTTCAACCCAATTAGTCATTTTCCTGTAAGAATTAGTTATTTTCCACGCTAAGTAAATAATATATATTCAGTACTAACATAATTATTTGTTATTATTATACGCGATACCTTCATAAGTGTTGGGTTCAGTACATGGTGGAGACTCCACGGTTTCTAAGCCAACGGTTGTGTAGAAAGGTGATCGCATTCATTGTATGGGTTATATAATCGATTGTGGCCTATTGTGTTTTTATGTCTGTTGGTAATTTTATTTTTTTTAGTATTATGTTTAAAAATCTATCTTTTTAAAAAAATCGAACATTATATCATTTATATTATAATGTTATATAATGCATTAATAAATTGTCCTTGAGAGACACATGACTGTAGATATTGTAGGCCGTGGGCTGTTCCATTCATTAAGTGGGTCATGATCCCAACTGGATTGTCACTGAAGTCGACTTTCTTTTCTTTTATCATATGATATTTTAAAGGCTTTTTCATGTTACTTAATTTCGACGGAAAAGTACAATACTTTAATAGTGAAACCTGAAAAATTACGGAGTAGAGTTTTGGAGCTCTACAAAGCCATCGAACTCCTCTCGTATGCAATCCAAAATATTTCGTAAAATCCTCAATACTCCTTATTTTGTTACGAATAAAATCATCCTCTATGTCCAATTTGATACTGATTTAGCCAAAACCCGATCCCAATTCCATGAGAAATTTCATTCCCATTCAAATCAGCTAGTTTCAAAGCTTCCTCTTCGATTCTCGATTATTCCTCCAAGACCTCAGGCAAGAAGATAATCTCGTTACCTTCTAAATTAAATCAATCATTCGACTACTAACGATATTTCGAGTTGGTAGTTTCTCTACTTGCCTTATTAGCAGGCCATTAAATATCATTCATGAATAAAGCAAAATGAATGTTAGAACTATAAAAATGATCGAGTCTGGTGTAAACATGATCGAAACTTCCTTTATTTTTTAAAAAATGATTTATTGATCCTTGGTCTTTTAAATCAATCGTATAATTTGACCGTAACTTCCCGGTTTATAATTTCCTCGTCACGGATGGGAATAAAATCTCACAGAAAACTGTACGAAATTATGGCTTATTATTTAAATTGAACGTGGGGGGGAGGAGGAGAATCAAATTGTCAGATAATTTTATCAAACTAATCAATAATTGTAAAACAGCCACTGGTTAACGATATTCAATTAACCGTAGGAATGACCTTATTGTTTTGTAAACACAAACAAACTATAACCTTCACCAAAATAAAAAATAAAAATTAGTAATAAATAAAATAATCTCTAAAGGAAACAAAAAAAAAAAAAACTCTCATTATAAGCTGTAAAAGCTTGAAATTATAAAACTAAATTTAATTTATCATTTACTTATTGTTATTTTTATGGTAATTATTTTTAAATATTTTTGTTTTGAAGAGCAAATCTTTTCTCAAAACAAAAATAATTACCATAAAAATAACAATATATAGAAAATAAATCATAAATAATATATTGACGTATATCTCTAATTAATATAATGTTCAATGAACATTCTTCCCCGTGTATACATCGTAAAAATTCCGATTAGTGGATATAGGATCGGTGAAGACAACCGATTTGTCTGACTGGGATACGACCTCTGGTATCTCAGTGGTTTAGAGCACTGCTACGGAGAAGCAGACTACCCGGCCAGGGCAAATATTTCTCTAAAAAAGAAAAATATTTAAAATTTACTTGAAACACAAACTTGAATATCGAGTTGTACAATTTCAGTCGTATGATTATACAGAAAAATGTGTGATTATATTATAATTATAATATCGTAAATTCTAATGTATTTCGAAAAGCTAGAGATCTATTATTCTATCGGCGTTGCCTAGCAACGGATCCAGAAACTACATTTTGTTTAGTCTTTTGTCGGGCTCGATCAGTTAATACATAAATGTAAAAATAGGCTAATCATCACTCCTCTGTTTTAACAGTTTACATAAAATAAAGCAGTTTTAAATTGAAATAGAAAAAATTGAATACATCGTTTAAGGAAATCGATTAAAAAAATAAAATAAGCTACAATAATTCGATTTTTGGACTAAATTATTTCGATAAAGATAAAACAATGAAATAACATTAAGACATTTTCTTATTAACCATTAATAATATTTTTTTTCTCTAAAATAATTTGTATCTGTTCCGTAGGCAGTCACTTCGAGTTGAGTTATAACAAGTTTTAATTGTTTATTCGTTTCTTTTTAAATATTTTCCAAAAATCCACGTTATCGCGAGATTTAGTATGGAAAATATACTGTAATTATGGGTTACGAGTAGATTTCGGTAATCACTTATTTCTTGAATAAAAGTTTCAACCAACATTTCGTAGTATGTATAAGATGATAGTTTGTTAAAACGTTCATTTCTGGACGAAATGATTACCAAAGTACACATTTTCCATAATTACCGTACTAAAGCTTATGGTAACTTGTATTTTTGGAAAAAATCAAAAGAGATTCGAATGTAAAGTTAAAACTTGTTGTGACTCAACTAGAAGCGACAACTTGCGGAATAATTGCCAATGAAATTTTAAAAATTCCGTTTTGAAGTAATGCGAGAGATTTAGTCGAAAATAGTCAAAATGGCTTCAAGGATGGTCTAAGGTATATATCAGTGTTAAAATTTGAAAATCGACAATAGTCCATTTACTGCCAGCAAGACAAGCTTATTAATCATGTAACGTTATTATACATTGTTATATGTTTCTAACCTCTGAAACCAACAAGATGAATATATAAAAGATGCTTAGCTATTTTAAATATCGATATAATATTTTTAAAGAAGGGTACAATTAGTCTGTGGGTCCAGTCAATAATAGCACTAAACAAGAACAACTTATTTATTATAAGTGCCGACGTTTCGGCCTAGAGTGTAGGCTATCTTCAGGGCTAAGAAGGAAAAACAGAAAAATAACTATAAGAACATCGCAGTACTAAGAATTATAGAATAACATATAGAGTATAGAAAAGTGGAGAAATATAACATAGGATAGTTTATGAAAGATATATAAGGATAACAAAATGACAGAATGTGTGAACAAAAAGGTGATAAAGTAAAGAAATATAAAAAGTAAGATTATTGAGAAAGTAAAAAGTAAGATACAAAATGAAAAATACAGAAAAAATCAGAAATATAAAACTGGTGTAGACATACAAGTATGGAAAACTAAGTCAAATACAGGTAAATAAATAAATAAAAGGCTTAAGGAACCCGAAGGCTCGATGCCGATACCACCAATCTATGTTTACGAACCTTCACGGAGCACCCAAACTCTCCAGATTATCATGAGAAGCGAGGGATGGTTGACTGGATGATAGATGTAAGGAAGAAAATAGTTAGGGGTGCAGTCAAATGTTATTATTATTTGAGATTTCATTAGCATTTAACATCACTTTTTCATCATATTTTATTCTATTTCCATGCTCATACCATATTGTTACTTATATTTCTATAAGTTCCTTGTATATTTATGTCATACTTTTATACCACTCCATACTATATGTATGTATTTTAAAAACTGTTATACTCTATATTTATATCTTGACTTGCTACTGTTATTTTTCCTTTATTTACTCTTTAATATCATTTTGGCTATACCTTCTTTCATTTTACTTATGTAAACTCCCTAGGAGTCTATTATCTTACATTTTATAGTTTTTTATATATATTCTACTACCTTTTCCACAATTTTACTTCTCACCTCTGATGTTTATACTTTTTCTTTTTAAATACTTTCTGTTTACTTCCTTCCTTTATCTTTGTTTAAAAAAATCTTTTTGGCATCACCACCGTTGTGTACATTTTCTCTGTAATTTTTTATTCATATATATCCCTCACTTTTGTTCTAAATTTCTACCTCTCTACATATATATTTTTCTCATTTATCATATACTTAGTCTGCAATGTATTTTTATAGTTCTGTTATTTTGTCTGTTTGTCTTTCTTAGCCCTGAAGATGACCCACGAAGTGGGTCGAAACGTCGGCACGTAATTAAAATAAGTAACCACTTATTTAGTGTTTTATTTGCCCCCATCTCTAGATTATCCTCCCACCTACGCCTCGGTCTACCCCTCAGACGCTTCCCAGTCGGTACAGCGCCTATTAACATCTTGGGATCTTAATCTTCGCGACGCTATCACCTGAATAATATTTAACTTATGCATGCTTCGCAGTTGCGCATTATGTAATCTAATTGTATGTATATGTAATATGTAATCCAAGTAAAACACAGGGTGATATAAAATGTATGAAAATAAGCGTTTAAGAAAGTTATAAAAATATGAATAAATATTAATACTAAATATGATGTAAATGTATAAATATAGAAGAAATTAAGAGAAAGTAATGGAGGTAAAATCACTTTCAAGAGCAGGTAGAGATTTGAAATGTTTGATAATTTATCTGTGGGAAGTTATACAAATATGAATTTACAAATACAAAAATATGATGTTAATGTAGAAGAAATGCATAGGAAGTAAAGATAGAAAATTCTAATATTTAAAGGATGCCATGAGGTGAAGGGAGAAACGGGTCTGAAGAAACGAAAAGGAGGTTAAATGTAAACTCCCTAGGAGTCTATTATCTTACATTTTATAGTTTTTAATATATATTCTACTACCTTTTCCACAATTTTACTTCTCACCTCTGATGTTTATACTTTTTCTTTTTAAATACTTTCTGTTTACTTCCTTCCTTTATCTTTGTTAAAAAAAATCTTTTTGGCATCACCACCGTTGTGTACATTTTCTCTGTAATTTTTTATTCATATATATCCCTCACTTTTGTTCTAAATTTCTATATTTCTATATATATATTTAATATCTCGATATGTATTATCATGACGAGTTTCTTTTTTTTTGTCGCTAAATTCGTCCGTCAGGTGTTTCTACCTATCTGACTCACTCTACTGTGGACTGTAGTTGAGTACGGTTGAATATCAGTGGTTTATATGGCTAAGTAATTGCCAAATTTTACTATTTTTTCTAATCGTATTTTTGCGGCTCAGCGGTAAGCATCCTATTAAAATTTGGAAATAAAATTGTATATAATCTTTGTCTTTATTAATTATTTATCTATGATTTTTAGTTGGTGTTACGTTGATTTTATGTTACGTTGGTGTTATGTTATATTATGGTTATGTCGTTGGTGTTACCGTTTGATGAAAAGAATATGAATACAATTTTTTTTTTTGGACTTCTTTTTATTTAATCAATTTGGACCTTGGACCGAAAACCCCACAACCTGGTCGCATTATCATTAAAATGGGTACGAATAAAAAAAAAAAAAGGAGAAGCGGCTGAGCGAAGTGTCAACTATATCTGGTCAGCTGACTTAAAAGTACGGTGGAAGCATCGGAAGTCTCCCTACCACTGTCCGGGACGATCTCTAACTGCCAAAAATATAACAAAATGAAGGCGGAATTAAATTATTAACGCCATTGTTTTAATAACGAACGAATGTATAAGTTCTAAGCGAACAGAATCATAAACTGAGCAGACCTTATCGGTTATAAAATAGACTTACCGTTAATACAATGTGAAGAGACATTTTAAAAATTATAAAAATGACTTTCCATTTAACTTCTTAGCAATGAATAGGTCCACTGACTTCTGTCCCAAACACGCGTGCCATTCGAATAGATTACATCACGCAAACTATCATTAATAGTTTAGTTCAAGAGGTGTCGGGCGCCAAATATTTCTAGAGTGCTATTGGTCACACTTGTTACACCTTTTTTACATTTTAACAGTTGATAACAGTTCCGTTATCAGTTGAGTTCGTCGCACTATCTGTTTTTATTTAAGTGTAAAATTCGTGGTCATTGAATTTATTGATGTTTTGATGTTATTTTAAACCATCTTTGCTATCGACTTCCTGTTGTCTTGGAAATTATTACCTAAAACGTTTATATTTAAGATTACGATAAGACGATAAGAAAAGGTCTACAATATTATCTAATCAAAAAATAATTTAGTTTAGTTGTAGAATAATAATATTTGAATTTACAGGAGTTAGCATGAATTTCGCCGGATGATATTAGTTCCCTAAATGATAATACGACCATGTTTTATAAATTGACTCTATAAATTTAGCATAGGTACTGTATATGTTAGAGATGTACGAATGTGTGAATTGGCGTTTCCAGCTAGAACCGGTTTTGCACAAACACAGACTAGCCAAGCTAAACCGTGCCAAGAAAAAGAAAATTACCGTAAAAAAAGTTGCATAAAATCAATATTATATTAAGCAATAATTAAAACTAACATTTCAGAAGCAACTTAGACTAAACAGATAACCAACAAAGGTGAAAGTTCTGGGAAGTGAGGTAGCTCCTTGTCTAGAGCTACAGGTTACGGGTTTGAATCCCTCCGTGGCAGATAAATTCTTTAATTTGTTAACAGTCATAAACACTGGAATCTTCAAATCCTCCTGGAGCTCACCTAGCCATTTTGAAACTTAGGAGAAGACTTAGAAGAATGAGAGTGATTTCGGCCAAACCATGTTCCTGTACAACCGTTGACTTTGAAAAAGTGGTGTTTGGTTATTTTGGCATTTTTTGTTTTGTTTTGTTTTTTTATATCCCGTAAATCACGTTTAATAAGTGGTAATTTTCAATTGAATTGATATTTTTGCTTTCTTTATTTTTGGAATGGAATAGACATTCTTCTGCACCGAAGACATGAAAGCCAATCTTGAAGTGCAGCGCCTTCAAGATTAACGGAGGCTACGTGCCCGCCTGACCTAAAGCAGAAGATGTTCTCCGATGGTAATGAAGGCTTGAAAATTACACGTTTAGCCGGCGGTCCTAATGGAGAACTGGAAAGCATTAAGGATATCTTGCGAAAAAGAAAAAAAAAAGGACTCGAAATAGCCTCAGTAATAACCAATATTTTATCCAAGGCCTGAAAAGAGCTTTCGATTCGCCGATTGGGAAGGCGTAGTCTTTTTTTCCATTCTCAGGATAATATGGCCTGTTATTTGGTCCTGTCTGGACAGAACAACTGTAGATTGTCGTAGAAAGATCAAAATAGAATTAGTGGTAATATCCGTAATAAGTTTGTTTCGTTGGGTGTTTGGTTACTGATCTCTAGGTCCCGAGCTCGAGATCATCAGAGACCGATGAACTGTTCATTCTGTTAACAGTCTCATTTGTGGTGTAGTAGTTAGCATAACAACCTTCTATGCCTAAAATCACGGGGTTGCAACTCTCCAGGTGGCCTTTTGCCGTTCATCTGAGGGCTTGGATTTAATTATTTCAATTAAACTTGGATAGGCAAAATTTAAGAATTCCGATTAGCCATCGCAGCATAAAGTGACGTTAAAATGAATAAACAACAATTGCAGTGAAGCGACTCTGGAGAGCCTCCAATGGCTCACTCAGCTTATTTAAACCGGTTTCACTTAATAAAAAAATCTAGTAGTTAATATCTTGGCCGAATCACCTCCTTGTACAACCGTTGACTTTGAAACAGTTTCCCTTACCAAGTACTAAATCCAATATTCTTCAAGGCTTTTAATGCTACAGGTTTTTTAAATTTTATTTAAAAATTGTCCTGTTTGCTACTTTACTGGTGGGGAAGGGGAAAGTTACCACATTCTCACTTACAGTTGTAAGTTGTACCTCCCTATTGCCAGCTAATTGTGGTCCAGATATAGTTATTGGAATCTTCATGTCGATTTTCTGACTGGTTAAACTCTAAATAACCTAATTGTCCTTGCTAGTGTCCATTGAATGTCTGAAGATCGCATTCCCCTTTACCTGTGTGAGGTTGTTTATCGTAGACTTGGTTTGCCTGACGAATGGGCGCCCTTGCTCTATTGGCTGGCCTCTCCTCTTATATAAATAGCCTTCAGTCGTCCATAGCGAACCAGGGCATTGCTTTGACAGTAATCGGAATCAATTTTATCTGTCAGTTGGAATGGATTCATTTCTCAAACATATGGGTTCTGCGCTTGCGTTTCACATGGCTACTGTTGAATGTGGGGAAATAGGTACTTTCCGCTTATACGATACGCTGAAACCTATACACAAGTAAGTATAAATACACAGATTTATACCAGATCCGACAGACATTGTCCTTAACGTTTTAAAATTATTAATGTGATAATTTTATATTATTAATAAATTTGTTAATATAAATTATTAAGTTTAAGCGTTATATATTTTTTAAGTAGATTGTAATTTTTTGGACCAATTTATCGAAAAAATATACTAAAAAATCATTAAAATATCTGACGCCATCATGCACAGATATATGAAGATAGCGGATTTGACTGGCGCTCTCCTGTTCAAACTTTTAGATGAGGATAAATTAATTTTTTTTTAACATTATCTATCGATTCGATTTGTCAACCTAAACGATTCTAAAAACCGCTTGAACACACAAAAAATTCGGTGTGTTCAAAACAGCCTACCATAGGCAAGATCGTTGGTTGTCAGCCCAGCAGCTGTCCTTAACATTCTTTGAAGGGACTAAAAAATCCTTAGTTACGCTACCCTTCTAGGGGGTGATTAAAATGGCAGCCCCGTGCCTGTGCGGTGTAAGGTACAAATATCTATCCTAATTATACTGGATAGGCAAAATGAGACCCTGCAGTATCGTCCGTTTAGCCATATTAGGCATTATATCTAATAATAACTGCTGATAATGAATAATAATTTATTAATCTGTAATAGAGAAAATCAATTAAAATATTTAAAGGAGTGGAAAAAGCACCGAGGAAATGCCCAGCGAAATTTATCTAAGCAAGAACAGGTGGTATTTTACTGGAAAAACTGAAGAGAAATTATTGCAACATATTGAGGAAATAACGGTGGCGAAGGAAATGTATAAAACAAGAAAGTTCAAAATCGGAAAGTCTGCCTTAGAAGAAATAGAGGAATGCATAAACAAATAAAGAAGTTGGAAAAACAAGGAAGGACCGTCCTTTTGTTTAATAAATAATTTGTTATAAATAATAATATTTTTTTTAAATAGTATATTTTTGGCGTTAAAAGAAAAATCTGATGTAGACTATCCATGACTTCCTTAACACCTATTTTTTAGGCTAATAGTTTTTCTGGTTATATATATATATACACTGAAGAGGGGATGATTAGGAAGCATTGATTGCCTACCTTGTTCCAAATCCATTTTAATAAACAATTTTCTTTAAATGATTGGCCGATTGGTTACTATACTATCCTGATTCAATATTCCAGTGACGTCATTATGATCTAACAGCGTTATGTTCCAAAGAGGTAGGCTGTTTGATAGTCCGGCCGTAGCTCGCAGGTCTTTAGCACATTTGGCAGATCGCCTACAACTGTCAGCCAGGGCAGTGTGCGGTCTCCATGCCTATAATAGCTATTTATTTACCGATCATTGTTAGCTCTATGGATATCGATACATCAAAAATCATTAAAGAAATAATTATATACTATTATACCCTTGTGACAACTCTTAGATTAGATACTACCTTTATTCCTAGTATGTTGAAACTATTATAGTAGCGGTATTTATAAGTCATCATACAATATTAATTATTTTTTGAATAATTATCAGACGTACATATCATGGAAGCAAAAGTGGTCCACGTGGAGGTCAAAATTAAATCCTAAATAGTGAGCAATTATTTATTAGAATCCAACGTTTCGGCCCATGTTGCGGGTCTTCGAGGCCTAATTGTCAAAAGGATGGAAGTTCATATTTAGTCCCACCAAGCCTTGATGCAAAAATTCGCTTTTATTCTTTTGTTTTCTTCCTTGTTGTTGAGACAAACAATAGAAAATATCCATGACATCGCTAATGAGTGCCTGTGAGGTCATTTGCTCACGTATTGTGTGACTATACTTTATTTTTGCCAAGTAATAGAAAATATAAAAAGAGAATTGTCTCATGAGAATAATGGGGGAAACCCAAAACTGTTCATCAAATATTTCAATTGATCGCCGATTTTCCTTTTGAATGCATTCCGCGTGCCATTATTGTGAACAAATACTGATCAATTGTTATTGCATAAACCCTGATAAACGATTCAAAGACCTGTTTTCGCAAAAATTGATTAATTTAAAAGTTCCATTCATAAACATTTTTTTGGACGTCTGGTGATGTTGCACATTTTTTTTACGTTTTTATTTTTTTAAAGAGATTGTACAAAAATAATAATAAAAAATTAAGGCCTTATCTAGATCAACAGATAACCTAGTTATTTTTCAAAGGATGAATGACGCTTATTCTTTTTTTTTTTTTTGTTATTGTTTATATAGTCCGTTATATAAGAGTTAGAGTTAATAAGACAGTGGAAGAAAATAATTAATAATAAATCAGATATGAATTTAAATAGCTAATCAAACATCTATTTATAAATCGATTCCATAACTTTATATAATTATCCATGAAGTTTGTCTTATTTACATATAATATTAATATTATATAACCGATATAAGTGATTTCATGCTAAATGACAAACTACAAGACATGAATATGAGAATAATAATATCTCGAAACATCGCCTTGTATTATTGTTGTTCTTCTTTGTAATAGTCCACCAAAAATTAAAAGCAGCAGGGATTGAGCATGTTGATCGAAGGTTCATGTTTATTTCGTCTGTATTGTCTTAATAATAGTTTTTTCTTTATGAAATTTATTTTATTTTATTTTATTATTTTTTTTTTATTTAATTTTTTTTTATTTTAAATTATATACATACCTTTTAAACATTGGTGGGATAATCCCTTACAATGAGAATGATTTTGCATACATGGTTGTTTGGTTAATAAGTTTTTGTTGTTGGTAAAAATTATGAAATTTATTTTCAATGATCTTTATAGCCGATTTATTAAAATCGGTGATCTAGACTAACTAACTCATTCGGCCTAACAATCTTGGAGTCCTGACCTCCACAATCTATGAGACTGCTAAACAAAGCATTAAAAGTCGGAGTGTAATCTTGGATGAGAGTCCTTCATCTTATATTTATATAGACAGACAATCTTAAATTTTTCTAAAATTTTAAAAATTTATAACTCTTCAAGTACTTGAGACTATTATCAGCCGGTCCTCCAGGTTGGGGGAACAATAACTCTAACACCTATGCGGTACACAATACACTGTAAACTACCTACACCCCCATTTACAGACAATGGTCAACTGGTGGACATATACCCTATTGTTGTATTAAGGCCGAGGATGGGGAGCAATTCTGGAGGCTCTTAAATGGCAGCCCCACTACAAAACGAGCAGGGCCAATAACTCACCTACCTAAAACTTATTATGGAATCTAAAAAAAAAAATTTTTTTTAAAAAGGAGGGGGCTCTGACTCACTAACTGGGTCGTTGCGCCAATGATAATTACTATTTCAGCTGCAAATATAAAATATCTAAAGCAAAAATTACCAATAGTAAAAAAAATGTACCACTACAAAGCCATCCATGAAGGGTATTAGGGGGGTTTAGTCCGCTACCTATTGGGTAGGGACTAAACTATTTTTAATGCAACGGTTGTGCAGGGCAGTTCTTTAGCCGAGATCACGCTCAACCACTAAGGTTTTTCCTTCAGTTAAGAATACCCACTATTTTTAGGCTGGGTGAGCCCTATGAGCCCCAAGACGGTCTTCAGATTCCCAATCTTAATAATAAATATTAACAATTTTATATAATCAAATTTCCTCATTATTAATCTGATCACTTGTTTTGAAAGTAAGTTATTAACCATGAAAATAAACAAACCTGAAAAAAAATTATAACGAATACAAATATTATTTTATTGATCTTTATTCTTTTGTATTACAGAAAATAATTTTTTAACTCTTTTATTTATTTATATTTGTATTTTGTTACTAGTAATGTTACACAAAGGGAAGTTTATGACCCAACAATATATATCTCACAGCAAATGAAAAACTGAGGCAGAAAAACCCTATTTAAGTCAATTCTTCTTCAAAACATGCCCTCTCACGATAATGTATATATATATATATATATATATATATATATATATATATATATTTATATATATAGTTGTATATCATATTTTTTTAAATAATACTTATTTATTATTTATGAAAAATTTACATTTTACAAATATTTAGTATTTAAACACTAAAGAGGCAGAGAATCCCTGAAAATTCAATAAACATTTTTTTTTAAATAATTAACCCAATGTCAAGAATTTTAATAAATATTTCTATTTATTCTAATTATAAATCTTATTTTAAATGTGCTTTAAAAAAAAAAGACTATCCGTAAAATATATTTGTTCAAACTGCCTGGCAATGTGTCCACGCGGAAACATTTTTCTCAAGGCTCTTGAACTGCTACAAGCTAATTGCCTTATCAAATTATGTTTACTTTGTCATTGTGTGAATTGTGGGAATTTTTTGTTGTAAGTTCGAAATTATACTATTTGCTTTTCTTATTATGCTATAAATATTTATTTTTAAAACAGATTAAACAATTTATCTGCCACAGTCGGATTTGAACCCGGGACCTCAAGCACAGCATCTGCGTATGTAGTTACCTCGCTCCGTATATTCACACAAAAATGATTCAAGTCATTTTATTATCTCTTATTAGACTTCAACTGATTTAAATTTTATTAAGTCCTTACGTACGCATCTTTTTAAGTATTTTCTTCACTTACGTTTGTTTAAAAAAGGATGATTTACTTTTTAAGAACTACAATAAACCACTATTTCATTGAAATATATATAACTTGTTAACGAAAAAAATAAAAACAGTTGAACTTATGAAAATAATAATTATATAATTTATTTATCTATTTCTTTCTTATTAATTTGTGTTTCTTTACTATAAATTTTCGTAAGTAATATTTTGAAACTATTACAATATATATGGCATCCAAAATAAATTTCAGATCGCACTTGTTATGAACAGAGGCCAATTTTTAAATAAATTTATATATTTAAACTGACTAAATTGCTTGAGGCTTCCTGCTTGATCGACACTAGTACTCATATTTCCTGAGTTGGATATTTAAAAAAAAAACATTTTTCACTATTAATTAGTTTTAAAAAGTCTACTATTTTCTCAAAGATAAGGAATTATTTTATTTGTCGACTTTCTTTGTTTAGACTCTATACATGTATCTAGGTGATACTAATACAATAATTTAAACGCAAGGTTCCCTCAGTTATATAAATTAAATCGGTCGTTTTTATAATTAATTATTTGAATATTTTTTTATTACATATAAAAATATACATATTACTTTATTTTATATATTATTCACGAAGAGTTTCCTGAATTCCTGAAGAGGTATTGGGTCACGCCAGATAATGGAGGCACTGGAATTGAGGGCTTGTAATGAACAGCTTTCGTCAGCTTGCGTGCGTAACCGTTGCGTAATACCTGTCTGGGCCAAATCTTCAATTAGAGTGTCCTTTATCGATTTTGGATATCGATTATTTGGGTTTGTGCGTCATATCGATGAGGCCTTGGAAATAACCTCCTACGGTTTTATGGTTATTGAATAGTCGAAGAGTTTCCTCATTCCAATAAACTTTATTGTTTTCCTTATATATATATAAAATATTATTTTTTTAATGTATATATTATAAATAATAATATATCATTAACTACATACATTTTTAAAAAATAACACGAACTACAGACAGGAAATACATTAATTTATCTATTTTTAACTACATACCTAGTTAGAAAAACATATTTTTGTATTATTTAAAAATTATACTGAGAAATAATTGAGATATGTTACGTTTTCCATATATTTTAAGGGTAATTTAAAAAATGTACAAGCTCCATATGGCTTAGACCATCCTAAGGACAGGTAATCTTCCTAGAACTACCCACCTGCATTTCCAAGAAGGATAAGAGGCAGGTATCGCTGATAAGAACTGCAGGCAGAGAGGTTCCTAGTACAAGAGGGGTTACGTGACAGACTAGGGGACTGTAAAGGTCGCCTCAAGGTGAAACGATTTGAAGATAGTTCCTTCTTCGGTAGGTCTATCACAATGGCCTGGAAGCTAAGGGCTTATTAATAATATGAAACTAATATTATAATTCTCTTATCCTTTCGGTTTATTTATAAAATATTTATTAAACAATAACAACAATATTAGCGAACCCAACGGTTCGATGATGATATACTTCTAATCTCTGCTTACAAACCTTCTTTTATGGAGTACTAAAACCCAATTCCATGACATCATTCTTAATGCAATCCTCCCACCTACTCCTCAGGCGTTACAAAATCAGTAGAGAAAGCACTTATCATGTTTTTAGGAATTCATTGGTTCCTATGGCCAACAACTCGAGTGTTTCAAATCTTTACGACACTATCACTTCGATCATATTACCCTGGTGCTTTTTCCGCAATTCCGCGTTGTTTAATCTCCTGAATTTTCCAGTGTTCTCGAACATTTTCGGAAAAAATATTCCACACAGTACCTTATTTTCGAATACCTTAAGGTGTTTATCATCCTTCTGTTGATCTAAGTTTTGATGTATTAGGATCAGAGACTGGACTCATTATGGTTTTATGAAACTTAAATGTATTCAACAATATCTATTATGGTGAGAGAGATTAATATAACTCAAAAGGTTACACATACTATAGTATCATATGGACGGAACAGATTGTTGCCATGGATACACAAATCGATTGTCCAACATCATCAACGTTTACAGCTGCGTTTTACTTCTACAAAGATCATGATCAGGATGATAGTTTTTTAAATTCTGATGTTTAAATTTCGATACAAACTGTTTGGTATTATCAAGACGGAAAAATAACAGTAATATCTATTCTCATCCAACAGAACCAAATCGTCCAGAAGCACAACAAAATATTAACTAAATAAAGTGCATGACAACAATACCATCTTGCTCGTGTAAGTGAATATTTGGCGAATTAAACCAGCGTTAATTTCAACATAGGGCCGCATGAGTGCGCCCTTGTATTGTCACCTGATCGTGGGCGATTTGTTATGGAGGTGTAGGGCGTAGGAGACGAGATAAGCCTTGGACGCTGCAGCAGGTTGGCACTTCTTCACCTCGACAGGTAACTCACCTGATGATCCAATTACCTGTCTACAGGGAGTCTGTTAGTAGTGGTGGATCTAACACGGGTAATTTAGACTTCACGGATCGGTCGATCGCTTTTAATGGCTTATAAGAGTCTTGTCACTTACCCAAAACCGTTGTAGATTGTAAAAACAGATTCTTACTCTTCAATCCGAAGTATCAAATGATCAGACAAGTCTGAATAAAATTAAATATTTTATATATTATAAGCAACATCTAAAGATTGGTGATATGAACCAACATAGACAAAAGTATGAATAAAATATCGTAGTTTGGTGTATGATTTCCTGCAGAGAAGGAAAGATCACACAGCATGAGCGGTAGAGGGGAAGGGCTATGATGATAATGAATTTATGTATGAAATAAAACGCATACTATGTTTATACATATGTTTAAAGTTTATGGACTGCGGAAAAACATACTCCTGAGTAAAACTTATTTTTATTATTTGTCAACATCTTGAACATCCCCATAAGTAGAACGTATTCATTAAGAAAACATACTCGTATGTAAAAAGCATTTTTATTATTGGCAGTGTTTTGGACTATATTTGAATCCTTCATGGAGTGTAATTGGCTAAAATAAAAAAAGAAGACAAAAATAGTGTTAAAAATTTCCGTGTGTTGTTATCTTATCAATTTAACCCTGAAAATGGACGGAACATTTACACATTTAAAAAAAATTAGGTACACTTATTATTGCATTTACCTACATCATCCGAACTCAGGCGTAGTTGAGTATATACAATATATGATTATAAATATACAAAGGGAAATAGAGAAATACATTTCATGAATAAAACTATAATATAAAAATGAAAGCCAACGTTGATTTTTCTCAACCCCCATGTTTTTCCTCTTATTAAGAGCATTAGCATTATACTGGGGCTGGTTCAACCCAAGGGGAGTCAACCAATCCTACTGGTTCCATCTATAATTAATTAAAAATCATATTAAATAATATTTTTGCCACTATATTTGATCACGGGAATTATTTTCAAAATGTGTTTGGTAGACAAGAATTCATTGAAGCGGCAAATATTTCCTCGATACCCTCGAAATTAAAGTACATGAAAATAAACAATTATCAGATAAAAACTATACTCCCAAATACTCAAAAACCAGTCTTAAACCGAGTTCTTCATATAATTTATATCTAAATTATTTAAATATTAGTATCGGAAACATCCGATTAAAAATGCTGTAAAAGACAATATATAGTCCGGTATAGGAATTAATGCATGTTCATTATTTTCTAATGTCTCATTTCTTCAATCTTATCACTAAGCAATTAATATAGATTTCTTATCACTTATTTGATGATGATTCTACTCTAACCGTTTATAAGATATGTTATCAAAAGAAAATCCCTTAGGAAGGCTCGAATATTTTTGAAAAGATAATATTCAGCCTGTGTAGCTTCTGTTAGTTTTTATTTTTTGGAATATTCATTTAGATCACTTTGTGATTTGATATACAAAGTACTGATTACATAAAAAGCTTGCCTTGCAAATATGTTCAAAGTTTCGTATTGAATTTAACTGTTTATGTAACATTTACTATAAAAATTGATTATAGATCTAGAACTATTGACAATAATACTATTTTATTTTGTTTCAGGTGAGTATATCTGCCATATTAAAGATAGCAATGAACTACTTTGTAAGTATACGGTATTACATAAGAACCTAAAAGATCGGAAGTTAAATACATTTCAACTCTATTTTTGGCAACAATAAAGTAATAATTTGAGAATTATAACTGATTAAATATACCGATACCCAAATCCTTAAACAGTTGCGATATATCGGATTGTTTATAAATTTAACGTGACTTTATCCTGCTATAGCTAATCGGAAAATGCAACAGTGGGAGTCCTTAATTTTGCCTATCCAAGTAAAATTAGGAAAGAGTTCTTTAACGAATATCTTTCACTTCTCCTCACCGATCCTATATCCCCGTGTTCTAGCAATTTTTGCGACGTAAACACGGGGAAGAACATTCATTGAACATTACTTTAATCGGGATCTCGTTGACTTACGTCAATACATAATTTATTTTTTATTTATTGTTCTTTTGATGGTGTTTATTTTTAAATATATTTACTTTGAAGAGAAAATATTTTTCCTGCCCGGGATTCGAACCCGGGTCGCCCGCTTTATCTGTGTATATTATACCGATATATTATATATTAATATTAAATATTACGCGTTATCTTTTACGTCTTCTCCGAAGGACCACCTGCCAGCCAGTGGACCCGCTATCTTGTTATTTTGCTAACCTCTGCATCAATATTAATAAAGGTCTTATATCGGATTGATAATGTCATTATGCATTAAACATATTCATTCGGTTCTTTAATGATATATATTTGATATTTCCCCCAACACTCAAATGAAGGCACAAGTATTGGCCGTACTATCGCTAAAGATTTAATTTTAACTATATTGATTTGATTTGGAAGGAGCGTGGTAGCTCTGTGTGTAGGAGAATCCTGAGTTGCTACGGTGAAGATTTTAGGATCAAATCCAGCTGTGGCAGGTGAATTATTTTATATGTTAACAGTGTCTGCACACATGACCTATAAATGATGTGTGGCCTGCAGACCCTCTTGGGGCTCACTCAGCCTCTATAATTTGGGTATCCTCAATTGTGTGTAAAATACCTGGCGTTTGTGAGTGGTCTCGGACCAATCACCTCTATACACAACCGTCGACTTTAAACAGTACTGTTTTTATTTTATACATATTGTTGCATTGAGTACTTAGTTCACGTTACATGTTATTAGTTTCATCCTTATGTGTATATATCAACATTGAAGAATTATCACTTCCATTAATCACTTTGTACAATATAATGGTTCCGTTGTGGAGAGGAGCGATTGTATCTTGGAATTGTATTCACTAATGTTTGTACACTCTCATCGTTTTATCATCTTTTGATTATTATTGTCAACTACCGGTTCTCTGTAATCATTTATCTTTTTTGTTTAATGTTTTTATAAATGGTTCTTTGTAATTGATCATAAACAAACAACAAATCTTTAACCCCTAAAGATTGTAGGTTTTACATTGCTTATGTTTGTTATTTTTTTGCTTTGATTGTAATTTGCTTGGTTCGTAGCTAATTGGTGGCATTTTACAGCCCTATTGATTTTAATTTCTTAATATAATTAAAACTGTTAAATTTGAGTGGAAAATAGTTGACTGGATAATTCTAATGATGGATTGCATTGGTCATACGGTGTAGTCAGAGATAACACAAAAGTTTCGCTTATTTTGTGTTATCTCTGGCTGCACCCCTGACCAATTCAATCCATCATTAAAAATGTTATGCATAATGAATTTCATTCATTTTTTAATTTCTAAATTGCTAAATTTCAAAACCAAATTCTATTCTACAATACTATAAAACGCCAATTTTTCATTTTTTTATTTTCTTATTTTCATGATATTACAATTCTTATATTTTTTGCAATTTTCCTATTTTTCTGTTTTCCCAATTTTTCATATTTTTAGAGTTTCTAATTTTCACAATTTTCCCTATTCTTTAAATTTATAAATTTTAATTTTCATAATTTTTCGCTTTTTAATATATTTTTGCAAATTTTCTGTATTATAGTTTTTCTTCAATTTTCACAATTTCTCATTTTTTTTTGCAATTTTCGCATTCTCGAAATTTTCCTAGTTTTGCGTTATCCTATTTTCAGATTTTTTTAATTTTGTCAATTTTTTTCTATTTTCACATTTTCTATTCTGCTACTTTCACCATTATTCTTATTTTTGCGATTTTTAATTATATTATATTAATTCTAGCATTTTTTTTTTCAATTTTTCAGATAGTTAATAAATCATTGTAAAATTTTGCATTAAATTTTTATCTTCTATATTTTTTTCCGTGTTTGTTATTTCTCATCAATTATTTCACATTTTATCATAATTATCTTCTTTTTATAGTTTTTTAAATTTCTTTCTTGTCATTTCTGTTTGTATAATCTGTTATATTTTCTTTGTTGCTGTACTTGCTTATTTAGTTATTCTGTTTTTTTTTATTCTTAACCCTTACGACAGCCTTCAAATTAGGCCGAAAAGTTGGCAAAAAGGAAATAAGTTTAAAACTTGTTTTATGTTAGTTCACCATTTCACACTCTTCTATAACTTACATAGTTAATATGTGTAATGTGTTTTTGAAAAATGGGTTAGTTATTAAACATACTGATAGAAATAATTTTTCAATATTCATTTTATAGAGTATTGGGATTTGTGATTTATTATTAAAAGTAAGTTAGTTGAAAATGGTTAATTTTAGTATTTAAGAGCCCATTATTACAGAAAATAAAATTTAAACGATTTTGACATGCAACTGAGTCATATCTGAGAAAACGCTTGTGATCTCAAGAACTATTACAAACACGGACGTCCATTACCAAATAAATTGAAGCTACTTAAATATACCATAAATAACTTTATAATGATTATCTTCGTAAGAAGAATAGGTTCAACGATATTTACCACAATATTTCATGGTTACTAAATGATCATTTCTAGTTTTCCCTTGTTTTCGCAATAATCTTTTTTTCTCATTTTTTATTTTATAGTAGTATAAAATACTGTAGTATATTATTATTGTGTTTTTCTAGGTCATTATTAAAGTTGGACTTTCCTATTATATTGGGTGGATCCATATGTTTTTTGGCCTTATCTGATAATAATAATACTTATCTTATAAAGTAGGTGCGAGACTTAATTAGGGAAACAACCTGACGGTTGAGTGATATCTTTGGCAAATCACCTTCCTGCACAACCGTTGGTTTGGAAACAGAATAAAAAGACTCTTTATTTATAATTATTAATATTAATTCGATCCTATTGTGTAAAGGTTCATTTTATTTCAATTCGTTATTTATATAGAGTTGCTGTGCATATTTCGGGTTCAAATCTGGCTGTGACAGATAAATTATTAAAACTGTTAACAGATGGCAAGTTGTTAAAAATGGTACAGATCTTTCGATGTTAAAAGATATTGTGCATAAGCCTATTCTCTGTTCTAATACACAAGTCACGTCTTTCTTGACGTGGAACAGGCTTTTGACCGAGTCTGGCATCTGGGCTTGCTCTACAAACTCCTTAAATTCCTACCCCATACGTATGTATTTTAATCCTATCTCACAAATAGAAGACCTATTTCCAAGTAAACCATAATAATGTCCATTCATCCCTCTTTTCCCAATCTGCTGGTGTTCCTCAAGGTAGTTCCTTGGCCCAATCCTTTAAACAGCTGACATCCCAACTCATCCTAACACTATCCTTACCATGTATGCTGATGATACATGTTAGTATCAGTCAACACCAATCGAGTTGTTGCATCCCAAAGCTTCCAATCCCATATCACTGATCTTGAAGAATGGTGTCAAAACTGGAGAATTAAAATAAATTCTCAAAAATCGCATCAAATCACTTTTACCTTACGTCGTAAACCAATGACTTCCTACCCTTCAGTATCCTTTAATAATATCCTACTGGTGCCTGAAGAACAGATCCGATACTTAGGGTTGTATCTCGACAAACGATTAACCTGGAATCCTCATACTACATGATCAAAACCACACCTCTTTTTAACAATCACCCGGTAGATAATTTGAATATTATGACATAAGGAAGTATTGTCAATAATAAATTGTTTTTGTTGTCAATTCCTGCCAATTATGATCGAAGTCGAAACGAATAGGCCATACTCTCTAACCGGGAAGTGGGGGCTGCGTGACGTTTCATGGCCATGATGTCATAGTCTGGGCTTTATTCTGATGTTACTCCAATTTGTTATCATATATGATTTTTCACTTTTACCTTTTTTTTTTTAAATTATAGAATATCTTTGAACCCTAGTTTTCCACTACTAATTTAATCAAAAATCTCTTTGAAAAAACTTTTTTTTTTAAATATAAACCTAAAGAAATGGTTGTATTCAGGGCGTCTCGTGTCGGCAAAAAACAAAAATAATCTCATGGCCGACTTGAAGGAATTCGCAGTCACTTCCCGCTAGCCATAAATTTATGAAATACAAATACGAGTCGACACAGTTTGTATGTAGAAAAACGGTAGTTTATCGGACCGTTTCTGTAAATTAAAAAGTTCTTTAATGTTACAAAATCGCGATTTCCAAGGGCGGATATTTAGGGCAACCGGAGAGAATCCATTACAGTACATACTTACAGGCAAATCACGTGTTCATGGTTGTTAATATATATGAATAAAATAACAGAAAGAACACGAGTGAAACTATTGTTTAGATATTGTAATAAACCCTTGAAACCTTTCTACGAGTATAAATACTACAAGTTTATTTTTAAGTTATTGTTGATTTTATGTCCGTCTGCCCGTTGCGCCCCCCAGAAAAAAATCCTGGATTTGCTCTATGTATTAAAATAAAAATAAATATTTTAAATTGAAAAAAATTACAGCGTGTTGTAAAAGATAAAAAACCAAAAACATGGTTATTTGAATTGTTCACATACATTTTGAGGTTATATGAAAAAAGTGTAAATTCAATAGTTGTAGATATTTTTATTACCTACAACTTTTCTATTTACCTTTTTCCCATAGAACTTGTAGTTTTGCCGGAAATCGAGATAAACCGGTTTTTACCCTTAAAACCTCCCCCCCCCCCCTCCCACTTCCCGACCTCAGATTACCCGTAAATTATTTTTCCTTTCATTTTTGTTATATTCTCTTCCTTTTCCAATGGTTTCATTATACTATAATTTCTTTTGGGTTTCAAAAATTATGGCCTCAATTTTACCTCTCATCCGAAAGACAGCAAACGATTTTTTACTCCGTTTAAAAAATCCTCTGGTGAGCTCCCGGGGTGCTAACCCACGATTTCAGGCCTAGAAGGGTTTTATGCTAACCGCTACTCCAAATGTGAATCCTAAGAGCGATTCAAAAAGATGTACTTTTGGGAACAAGTAAAATGGTTCGGGTAGATAAATATCTTCAGTGAAGACTGAGGAGCATAAGATTCCGTAATAATAATGATAAACAGATAGTCAACAACAACATCAACTGTTGTAATATTAACTACTGTCATGATAGTAATAGTGTCATACTGAATGATAGTAATACAGGAGGTACATTATGGCCAGCGACTGAACTAAGAAGTGACATCACTTAACAAGTGGTTTGATTCGGAGAGTGGCAATGCCTTGCGCAATACAGTGCTTTCTTGGCAGCTTTTTATTTATCACCACTCCATTTCACAATGATAAAGAATAGATATCTTTTGGGTATTTTTCTAAGAAAAACATTTTATTTGCAAACCTCGGCTGGGCCTGAAAAGTCTTTTCATTTGCTGGATTTTTATATTTTAAAGATATAATATATTGATTGGAGAGTATGTTAACTCAGTAGGAGCCTCAAGACGCTTGGCTATCAACCCCTAGCTCTAACCATTCCTTTATTTATTTATTAATAACCTATTTTTTTTTACTTTTTGTATGTTTTATCAATTACATTAATATCGGGTGAGAAAAGAGAGATAAACTATGTATGCAGAATGTGTGTTCAAATCCGGTTGTAGCCGATATACCATCTATTCAGTTAACAGCCATAAATCGACTATGTGATATTTGGACCCCCTCTTAAGAATTAATCGATACTATAGACAAACTAGTTACCCTTAATCAGACGGAAAATAACTGGCGGTTGAGTATGATCTCAGCCAAATTATCTTCTTGCACAACCATTGTTTTAGAAACATTGTTGTTGTTTCATACCTAGATAATCTTTTCCGCTAATATCATACTTCCTGTTGTTATATACTTGATGGACTCTATCGCTACTTATATTATATTATATATTTCTCCTTATGAATATTATAAATATCATTGATTTTGTGTTGTCTTTTTAAATTTCTATCTACTCAAGATGAATGTAGGAGGAAGAGGATTTGAATTATTGAAGAAGTGAAGGTACCGAAACGTCGATGGAGAGATAACATTGTGTCGGCCTTATCAATGGAAGGGATGATTCCCGAAAGACAATCTAGCCATCTTATTTTTCTTTGTTTTTATCACCGCCAACATTGAACTTTGATCCGACATCTTTTAAAATATTTATAGCTGTCTGTGTTATTATTTAATTTTACTGTTTGAATTTGTAGATAGTTCATGGAATCTTTGATTTTAATAATTTAGTATTTTTCTTAAATTATCAATCTGATATCTTCTTACCTTGAATAGAAATCACTGACGTTTGTTCTACTGCAACCACTCCGATCAATCGAAGTATAGTAATTTCAAGACTGTATAATATAGACTAAGTGCTTGCATAATTTTACAATTTAAGTTCGGGACAGTTTTGAAAATAGCCTAATGAGAATCAAATGTAAAAAAAAAATAAAAAAATAGGAACTGCAGTGATAGTCTGTCAAAGTACTTCAGTGGTTTCACTCCATCGTTCCATTTGGAGTGATCGGGGCTGGACACCTTAATTCTACATGTCTTTGATGAGATTTTATTTTGTTTTTTAAGATTCCGTTAAAAAATAAAACAGCTGTTAAATAAAGTTATTTGTTATCTTATAACCTATTCCATTAATTATATTAATTTATCAGGCTAAAATAACGGTCGTGTATTGTTGGATGCTACGTAGGCACCTCTTGAAGTTTAGGACCAGCTACGTCAATTGTACCGATTGCCTGCCGATCTTCTTAGCTCTCAAATTTCACGCATAGGTCGATTATCGAATCGATTCATTATTCGATGTCATATATCTACGATGGCGTAACTAGGTTCTCCAAGGATGCGGTCTTCATGGTCCAGTCGAGAAGGAAGTGGTATTGCTCGTCTCGGATTAGGACAGTGCCTCCTTACCCAGGGATATCTTATGACGAAAGAATCTATATCGTCGTGTATCAGATCTTCCCCTGAAATCGATTATATAAACTTATCAAAAATGAGAAGTATCATTTCCAGTAAATTGATCTCTATGCGAACTAAGTCAAGTCTCTATAAGCACCGTGCTTACTGCGGTTCCGAAACTCCTACGGACTAGAAATAAAAAGCTTCAATTTTTGAAACGGAGTACTTCGTTCCCGTTAATATTAGAGGGGAATGGTGACGGCGAACGAACGAAGAAATTTAAGAACTACTCATCGATATAGATATCCCTACAGTGATAAAATTGTCTTCAATGTGCAGGTCATGACGCCAGAATGGAAAAAAATGCCACTGCAAAGGTGGTGATGAACAAGCAGTTACAATTGTGCTGCAAATGATGCCAAGAAAGCAGGAGTGGACAGATGGATAATAACAGAATAGCATAGAAATTGGACTCGCTGGCGGGTTGTAGCGCCAGCCTAATAATGTCGAAAATTATTTCTTAAGGTCTTGAATGAAAATATGACACCTGAAAACCTGTACCCAAGACCCTTTCAAGGGTTGTTTGTCGTTGTACAGGTTTCAGTAGAAGGTAAAGACTGTACTGTTTTTTGGACAACGGTTGAGCAGAGAGGTGATTTGTCCTAGATCATGCTCAACCACCTGATTTTCCCCATTATTTTGGGTACCCAAGTGGCTGAGTGAGCGCCAGGTGGGTCCTAGATCCCATAAGATCCATCTCCGGGTGCTAACCGATTATACAAAAGTCTTGCCAACACCGGGATATCAAACCAGGACCTTCTGCATTGCAACTCAGTGCTCCACCACTGAGCCACTCCGCTCTCATTATAAGACAACACAGTTTCAATTGATTCTTACCTGCACACTTGCGCCTCATGGTCAGCTCAGTTAATAGTTCGTTCTCGTGAATTTTGTTTAGGCACCATTTCTAGAAATTCATCAGAAGTTCTTTCGTAAACTATCAAAATTAGCTAATGATCATCACAAGGTTAACTAGTACCAATCTGTCCAAACATTATAAGCCAGCTATCATCGGTGTCTACATTCCATCATATCTCCAGGGCAACGTTATTAACTTATATGAGGTGTCCAATATACTTGAATCCACATGTATGGATACTACAACCCAGTTTTATATGTAAAGATCTTCATTCCTTTGTTTCCTACCTGGGCAGATGATTCTCAATGGTTGACTCAGTTAACAATTAGTTCTGGTTCAAAAACCTACTTTAAATAGTTTTCCATTATGCTTCCTCGATCTGTTTTTTCTTGACCATCTATCTTACAATTATACCAATGCCTTCTCTTGTTGTTAATGGTGCTTCTATAATACCCTACAATTAGCAAGGATAGAGACCTCTTAATAATATACAATATCTAGTCATTACGTTTTATTACTAATTCGTTTTGAAAAAATATCTGAAACGATTCTGAGAGCTCCTGAATTAAGTGATGAGGAAAATTTCACACTAATAAGTAGTTATTGGTGTGTTTTCGTTCTAGTTGAGTGAAAGTTCGAACCTTTTATATTGAAATTTTAAATAAAAATATTCAGGTGGTTAAGCTACTGCTTATTTTACCGAAATCACTCGAGCTGGATTTGAATCATTTCGGATAAGAACCTGTGAATGAACGATCGGGAATAAAAGATCGTTCGAAGTGGGAATGTTTTGGTTATCTTTCTAAAATAAAAAGTTTATTTTTACAGACAATTTTCGCATTTATCCCTTTTTAAAGTGTACAAAAAATATATACAAATTTGAAAATATAAAATTAGTGTTTTGGTTTGCTTAAACATTGAATGTACGGTTTAATCAATTATCTAGCTTTAATTATGCCATGTTTAAACTCTGGTTTAGAATTATTTTATCTTCGTTGTTTGTTGAACTAAATATTTTCCGGAAATAGTGTTTAGGCGCCATTGCTAGGTACTCATCAGAGGTTGTTCCTTAAACCTTCGAAAGTAGCTAATAATCATCACAAGGTTAACTATCGCCAATCAATCCAAACATCATCAGCTAGCTTATCAGCGAAATTTCCATTCCATCATGTCTCCAAGGCAAGGTTATTAACTTAGGCGAGGGTTCGGAAAGAGGAGAGGATAGAGATGGATGCTGGAAGACCTAAATTAAAAAAAAAAAAAAATTCGATATTCGGCGAATGGTTAATTTAATAAGAATTAATTTTTTGTAGTTCTTAAAGAAAGCCTACCATGCATTGCAAACGTACCTTTAATCCCATGCACTTTGTTTCTGACTAAATTATTCAAACATATGTTTTAATTAGTTATCAATCAATTGACCTTGACATGACCTTGTTCTTATCAGTAGTCTATAAATTTCGAATTACATTATGTCTAGATATTAATTATTCCTTAATAAATAGATTTAGCCAGTGAAAGTGAGCCAACGCGGACAAGTCTTTCGCAAGATGGCGGCATGGCGGATGACTCACTGCTCGACGGAAACGACCTGTTATACAGTTAGGAAACAGAATTCGCTCTCTCCCTGACCTTATATACTGTCTCCCATTTCTAGAACATTGCCTCCTCTCTTTGCCTATGACATCCACGGCATGATGCCTATGACATGATGTCATGGTGTATCAGGAAGTGCTATTGGATATGAATAAACTCCTTTCAATGTGGGTAGTACATGGAAACTCAACTTGACGTCTTTACCTACTTCCTCATTTCCGCAGTTCAAGAATATCCAAATTAAACGTATCACTTCTTTGAAAGTAATGAATGTACTTAAATTAAGAATGTCCTTATAGAAAAAACTATCGATATTAAAAAAAACTATACCATTACAAACAATTAAGGGTCTTGGGTTCAGTGCATGGTAGAGATAGTAATTTTCAAGGACAAGGATTGTGCAAGGAGGTGATGATTGCCATAGATCACTCTCAACCTACAGGTTTTCCCCTGATTAGAGGAGCCAACATTATAGAGGCTGAGTGAGACCCAGAGCGCCTCCAGATCCCACAGGGTTCATCCTCGGCTGTTAACAGATCTAATAACTTATCTACCCCAGCAGGCACGGCAATATCGATTAATAAGTACCTATGTTTCTTTATAATATATTGCAAAAAATATTGATTTTTCGATTACTACGTAGGTAACATTTTTTATTGAGTTGGGAACTAAGATATACAAATAGTGAACTATACGATACGTGTATTTTTTATGTTTTATATATTTTTATAATCTCTAGAATTCAATATATAATAACGATAATTAGATAAACAAGGGAATACAGGTATTTTTTCTTGTTAATTTATCTTTTAATATGTGCAGTGGAATTATCTTATACAAATCGCAAACATACATAATCTTAAACTGAACAAGAAATATATAATTAAATGGAAATGGTTGACTGGATAATTCTAAGAATAGTTTAAAATGGTCAGGGGGTGCAATCAATGAATTACACAAAATAAGAATGTCTTATTTTATTGTGCCTATGTTTAGACCTAGGATTTAGGCCATTTTTGGGCAGAGAGATGAAGAGTTCAACTGCAACTGAATAATTCATTGACTGCAACCCCCACCAGTTTACGCTATTCCAAGAAATATATATATATATATATATATATATATATATATATATATATATATATATATATATCTCTAAAACTATTATGGTAATGTAAGGGATCGGAGTGGCTCAGTGGTAGAGCACTGAGTTGCCATGCCGGAAATCCTGGTTTTCCAAGAATTTTATTTTGTCTGTTTGCAGGCAGAGATGGATTATATAGGATCTAGGACCCTCCTGGGGCTCACCCAGCCTCTATAAAATGTTATAAAAATAGGGTACCCAAAATAAGGGGTGGAAATCTGGCGGACAAGTCGCCTCCTTGCAGAACCGTTGTCCGTGAAACAGTACAGTCTCTACCATGTACTGAACCCTAAACCCGTTCACGGGTAGTAATGGTACAGGTTTTTTTTTTTTATTATGGTGGTTTAACTCTTAACTAGCATGTACCAGTTTGCCGAAAAAGACGTTCATAGTATCGATATGTTTGCAAAAATTTAAAGACGTCTATATTTATTTAACTTTATTAAAACCGTTCAAGCCAAAAAAAGCTTCGAAAAATACACCAAGGCGTTTGTACATGCTAGTTTTTTCTCTGATCTTTCAGCTATGAGAGTAAACATACATATGGCTGTTTGCTCTACTGACAGAATATTCAAAGTTTTTTTAACCTCTGTATGAACAACGATACATACTCTGGCACTACACGTGTTTCGTATCAATTCCTCTAGTAATCTGGCTATATATTTTTAAAATATTTTTTATAAAGGTCATAGATGAAGATGATAAAGATGATTTTCGGAACTCAATCGTATCTCCAGAAAAGTTACATACATACATGGATTTTTTAATTTATATTATTATACCCTATTATTTATTATATATTATACCTAAGGCAGAACCATATGACTTTAAAGTTATTTGTTTATTTTTTTAAAACTAACATGTTATAATTAGCAGTTTTGTTTTTCTTAAAAATCTCGGTTCTGATACACTATCTATTGGTAGTTTAAGTAAATCATCGAACATAGGATTAGGTATTTTTAAACATAATTTAAATAAAGAATGATTCAATTTGTTTAATACATTTAGTAAAATAATTCAAATACATTAATATAATTCAATATATTCAATTCGAATCATATTTAAATTTAGTAAAATACGGTAATTCTATTTATTCAAAAGTCTGTGTTTATTGATTTGAAATTAAGCTTATTTATTAACAAAACGATACAAAAGAGTTATTTTAACTAATACTTCTTTGGCTTGATATTAACCGAGATCTGAAGGAACGACTCATTACTGAATGCATCAGATCCATTCCTAATTAGCCGGTGATTATTAAAGGCAGCCAGTGTAGTAATGGTGGTTCAGACAGCTTAGTAATTAACTGTATTTTCCTGATTCTGAGACTTGAGATATCTCTAATGGCTACTTAGATTCCTTCAACGTTTTGCTCTGTTTTAAAATACTTTAATACTTCCTCTTAGGATCTGCTATCATCCTTCCGGCGTCAGAAATAGTTTTATAAACTTTAGAACAATTTTATTAATTCCTTAAATAAAATACATTGTTATAAACAATTTTTATTACATATAACTAATTAGAAATAATGAATCTTGGTGTTGTGATTTGCAGGTGAACAGTTGCTGATTTCAAATTAAATTGATAATTTGTTTAAAAACATTATTAAAATTAGTATATCTTGTTATTTTGCTTTCTAACTCGAGTATTAATATGTTTTTATTTTAAATAGTTTTTTTCAAGTTATTTGAATTGACTAAGGGTCAGAATTTTTTATTTATCTAGACTAGCCTTAGAAGGAGTACCCCAAGGTTCAGTACTTGATCCACTATCCCATATTGTATATACCGTCCACATCACATTCCAAACAGGCCACGTAATATAACCGGTATAAAAATGTACGTATTCCGCCAAGATACTTAAATAATTATTGACTAATAATTAATATTGGAGTGTGGTGTTTACGCTGTTATTGTCAAAATCAAATCAATTATACACTTAGGTCTAGGCATAATCGATTGAAAGACAAAAATCAAATGCTTAAATAAACAAATTCTGGGATCATAAACATACGACCAAAGATTTTTATTACTGTTATGAAACCCAAGGTTCATTAGTAACATTACACATAGACCTCAGCATGCCCACAGTCCATACACAGCGATCCCTACAAACGATTTTGCGATAACACACACGGGCATACTTACTCATACGTGACATGGCAACCGGCAGCATGCGTGACACCCTCAGGAAATTGAAAAGAAGCTTGTGATAAGATCTCTCATTGCCTCATTGCAAATCAAGACAAATGCCCTGTAGGATATTATGCCATTACCACATCTGATGCCACTATACGAGTACTATCTTTTTTTGCCAGCTAATGATTATAAGAAGAAAAAAAAATTATATTAATATAAGTTTTGAGAGAAATCAGATTTTGCTGAGGGGGATGGCTGAGGGTGTAGAACACTGAGTTGCTACGATGAAGGTCCTGGGTTCGAATTCAGCTATGCTAGATAACTTTTTTAATCTGTTAAATAACGATAATTTACGTCTATATGTTAAATTGCACGATAATAGAAGTATTATCTTTAATATTGTATATTGTTTACTATAACAATAATATATAAACAAATTTATCTTATTCGAATTAATACTAGCGAAGATCAGGAAAATAATTTTTGCTTTGAAGTTGTTTGGTAAGTTGTGAAAGAGAACGGGCTAGATATTTTGAAATTAGGATGGGTTCCAGAATTATTTTATTTTTTGTAAGCTTTTAAATTTTTAGCATTTTTTTTTGTGGTATTCAAACCACGTTTTGTCAAATCTATGTTTTACTATGTTAGACCAATTCTGTGACCAAGTAAGAGACTTAATGCACGAAATAAATACCACAAATCAAAGACTGGTATGAGCAATTAAATGGATTTCATAAAATACAAAAAAAAATTATTTTGAAATGAATTAATAAAAACAATAATTATTATACCCGTTTTCAGTAATTATTTTACTTACAAAATATCTTATTTCAATGTGCTTTCACTCATTTTCCAAGCCTCAGCAAGTCAAACTTCAAGCAGAAGCAAGAGTGTAAAGGTTTCTACAAGTTATTATTTTGGTTATTGGGAATTTTGCCGGTTGTTAAGTTCCGTTTAAACTATCTTACAGTGAAACAATTAGTAATACAACATTATTAATAAATGTAATGTAATATTCAATTTTTATAAATACTCAAATATGTCAATGTAACACAAGAGCATGTTTGGCGTTAGTCCAGACTTGTCAAACAGATGCAAGCACACCTATGGCTTCCCGTGGCTTGGCAAATATTTATATACAGTTTAAGACTAAATTTATAATTACTTTATCATTATTTTTTGTATTTAATATTATATTTTTATGTTTCAGGTAAGTAAATGATCCTATATGGCTTTGAATTGGATTCTTACGTAAGTTTCTTAAAATAATAGTGTTTTGTCAGTTATATATTTAATTTATTCTTAATTAAGAAAGGGGGGAGGTTATTTTGTAAATTTCTCTATAATAAAATTAATAAGATAACCATGATTAGATTGTTGTTTATTGTTATCATAAACAGTATTGAACCAATCATTTTATCACATTTTTGTTGTTCTAAGACGTTACTATCTCAAGTCATAGGTCACTGTGATATCTGAACATTCGATATAAACGTAATACAAATAAAAACTTTTACCACTTCTAAAATATTCCATGTTGCGCTAACCAGATGTAGAATATCTTTGCATAAGACATTGAAGTCGTATAAATAGCGCATATATTCTTGAATGGGTATCGCTTCGTGATGAGGAATTTAAATTGTATTAGTGAACTTGCATACATTATACTAATTACTTCAGAGCGAGGATTCTAATATTTTATATTTATTTATAAACACAAAAAAAAGCTTAACGAACACACAGAGAGCGGAACAGCTCAGTAGAGCGACTGAAGGTCCAGGATTCGAAACCAGCTGTATCTGATGGATTATTTATTCCGTTGAAAGGGGTGGATTGATTCAGTGGGGACTGCAGACTATAGATTTTTTAAAGTAAATTATTTATTAAAAAAGTTAATTTTAGGCTGAATTCCCACACGTTGCCTGAATAATATCATAGATAAATAAAATAGAGCCAAAACTCAAAACGAAACATTAACATTTATTAGAATGCAAATGGAAAAAAACACAAGCAAAGCCTTATGATTCAATTCTGGAGTAAAAACAAACAATTAACAGTCGACGTTTCGCCTATTCAGGCATTATCAAGACACAAACAAGTGTAAGATCAATCTCACATCTCAAAGAAGAAGTGCAATACATCCCAACGAATAATCGCCCAAATAGGCTCATAACCTGAGATCGCACCTCCACCCCAAGACGTTCAACCCAAACTAAAAGGAAGGTGATACGCAACCAGCTGGGAAGGTTATAGAATCAGCTGATCCACAACATATATCAAGTAATGTTAAATCATCCAAATTTATACATATTAGCAAAAGTCAGCTAGATTTAACTTAAAAATTTTTTTTCCTCATTAAAAAATATTGGAATTTGAACTATTACAAGATTCACAATAATTCGAACCAAGCTGCTGATGATAGAGATCTTGCATCGTCGGGGGGTGGTGGTGCTGGGATGGATAATGTGAATGGTGTCTTCTTTGCCTGCACTTATATTAACGGCCTGTCAGAACGGGTTAGTGATATATTTAAAGATTACGATGTTAGCAATATTAGGCTTGCGAATAGAATTACTAACAAGATGAGTAAATTTTATACGCCATTGAAAGATAAGATACTTACACAGCAACAATCGGATGTAGTGTATGAGATTAGCTGTTTGCAATGTCCAAAGATATACATTGGTGAAACATCACAATTGCTGCACAGAAGAATGTATCAGCATCAATATGATGGTAAGAATATTGGTGGCAACGAATCTAACACAGCCTTGGCCCAGCATACTAAAGCCTCCAAGCATTGATTTGATTTTGGGAATGGTAGAGTGATTTATAAGGAGAGGGGTAGCTCCAGAAGAAAGTTGTTCGAGGCGAAGCAGATTGCGCAAAAGATTGACATTTCAGTTAATTTTAAAACAGATAGTAGAAATTTGAACCAATTTTATTCTCAAACGTTGAATATTTTAAAAGTTAAATATTTTGCTAATATGTATAAAATTGGATGGTTTAACATTACTTGATACATGTTGTGGATCACCTGATTCTATAACCTTCCCAGCTGGTTGCGTATCACCTTTCTTTCAGTTAGGGTTGAACGTCTTGGGGTGGCGGGGTGGCGATGCGGTCTCAAGTTATGAGCCTATTTGGGCGATTATTCGTTGGGATATATTGCACTTCTTCTTTGAGATGTGAGATTGATCTTACTCTTGTTTGTGTCTTGATAATGCCTGAATAGGCGAAACGTCGACTGGTAATTGTTTGTTTTTACTCCACATTTGAAACATAAAGCTTTGCTTGTGGTTTTTTCCATTTGCATTCTAATAATATCATAGATACTTCAATTAGGTTGTAAACAGTATGAACTACTCCCTTATTCGATAGAATAAATCAACAATTAATCGAATTTATTAACACATTGATGAATTGAAACCATATAAGTATGTTGGTGTCGTAAACATGCTCCAAGGAAACATTAATATCGTGCTAGAAAAAACAAAAACCACATTTTATAATCAAGTAAGCATTTAATTAGATTGCTGGCCTTGGTCGTACGTTTAAGCAGAATATAAAATGTCTGAAGATGAAGCATAATAATTGATTTTTTTTTACAATGCGAAGGAAGGTAGATCAGTGCATAATGTGCTGAGTTGGTATGCTGAAACTCCTGAGTTCAAATCAGGCTGTGGCAGATTAATTTAATTTGCTGAGAGCAAAAGATGAATCTTGTGGGATCTGCTGACACTCCTGGAGCTCAACCAGCCTCTGTAAAGTGTGTATTCTTAATCGTGGGGAAAACTTGGCGATTGAGCGTGATTTCAGGCAAATCACTTCTTGGCATAACCTCTTTTTTTTTTTTTTTTTTTTTTTTTTGGGCCCCCTTCCTGCCATTGCTGGCATACGGGGTTCTTCTTGGCATAACCGTCTGCTTAGGAACAGTGCATTGTACACCATGTTCTATCCCCAATAATCCAAATTAATAAAATCTTCTTTAACGTGTGATCCTCCCAACTACACCTCGGTCTTACCTTATCCTACCCTCAGCGTTTATTGACATTTCAGGACTTTGTTCCTTACTAAGCACAACTATGTAACAAGCCTATCTCAATCTACGCCATGCTTAAATTTCATGATCACGATACACGCTACGCTACTATGTCGTGTTTAACCTTTTTAATTCTCTAGCGGACTCTTTCTTTTTTGGAGCGAATATTTTAAGCAGTATCATATTTTCAAATACTTTAGATCGTTGTTCATCCCTAAGTTCAAATACGGCCGTGGCTGATAAATTATTTAGTCTATTAACAGCAATGCTGTCGGTTGAGTGTGATCTCAGCCAAATCACATTCCACAACAACCGTTGACCCATAAACGTTGTCGCTACCATGTACTGAACCAACTACCCTTCAGGATTTGTAGTTTTACAGTTTTTTTGTTAGAAAAAATAACGTGCATCTTTGTACAGTGAGGTATTTTGTAGATCAACTTAACAAGCCTATCTCAAACTCCTGCATTTTATTTCGGACTCGGACCAAATTTTTTGCAGTATTGTATTTTCGAAGACTTTAGGCGTTGATCCCCATAGCGCCTCTGTTTCACACACATGTGCTGTTAGTGTTAGACGATATCTGTTTCGAAATAAATTACCTAAGAAAGTGTTGACCTCTATTGATTAGTTACGCCTAGGAAATGCAATACCGTACTTGAGTTTCGATACGACTGAAGTATCGAATGGAAAGTAGTGATACTTCAGTTATATCATCATCAGAGAACGTCACATTATTTCATTTTACTAATTTCAACCCAAGAAATGAGTATTATTTTCAGAACCGAAAAAAAAAATTAATTATTTTAAAATGTTTTTCGTCATTTTGACATCCTACTGAAGCCCCATTTGAGTAGACTTCCCTTCGCTTTATCTTAGCTACCTACGCTACGATGTTCACACGTTGTATTAGGAGTTGTTTGAATATCTAGGACCAATCAAAGACAGGAAGGGTGGAGCAACCACTTACAATGGACCAATCAGCATTCATGGAGCAATTGCTCCTGTCGCTTTGCAATCAAGGCTTCGATAACGCCACACTGAACTGCGTCTTCAACGTTTGTTTATCATCTGTTACGACATCTTGGACAAACGACCATCATTCGTCATGGTTGTGGTTATTATTAAAACCATCCATATTACTTTAAATATGTCACTTGGATCTTTTGTGAAGATTAATAACTCGTATTAGAGAAATTTGTTTTGTCAAATGCATTATTATGGAAGATACAGAATACTTTCAAAAATATGTTTAACTGTATGAATGTTGTTACAATAATGGCAAGAATGAGGTGGCAGTTTTTTGTTAACATTTGAATGAGTGAGCCTAGGGTTCCAAGTCTTCTCAAGCAGGCAAGGACATGCTCCTCTGATCGCCGTCTGCAGTACGATGTAGACCATGCTTTTACTGTTTTTTATTAGCCTAGGAAGGCTTTCCTCCTACTTGTCTTACCATCTCTCTCTTGTTTCCATTTTAAGAGGTCTATTGGGATCTGATGGAGTGAGAACCTTGGCGCTTCGGCCCGGTAGCGTAAGTGCCTCACGGGCTGCCTCATCTGCGAGCTCATTACCCTTAATGCCGACGTGAACCGAAATACTTATAATAAAATATACGGTCGCAACCTGCTCTACGAGTCTTGTATGATGAGATTGGATTTTAACAACTATTGAATGTTTCGGTTACACATTTTTCAAACCCTTCAGCTTAGATAATCTGGCAATATAATATACAGTATTTTCAGCTAACGATAATACAGGAAAAATGCGTTTATAATTCTGGGGCTTTATTCGGATCTCCCTCCAGTACACCCGTTGGCTTACCAACATTCAAGTCCTATCCAAATACTGAGATCTAAGACCCTTCTAGGGTTCTAGTGATACAATTTTTTTTAACTTATATTATTAAGCCGTATCTATAAAAAAAATACGTAATTGAAAACTTCTACTCATCATGAAGAAGCTATTTATAGATTCTCAATGGGAGTCCACAGCTGAGAACACGTGTTGCATCTATATTTGTTCCCTGGCAGTAGGGAACTCTCCCTTCTCCGCACGGAGCTCGATTAGATTCACTCTCCGTTGCATTTGTGCATCCAATAAATTAGTTAATATCCCTACAATAAAGTCAACAGCATTATTTAATACGCTATATAATATAAAAAATTAAAATTAATTGCATTTATTAAGGATATCTAAGAACATTGTTGGCGATTATAACCATTTAGGGGGGGGGGCACGGGGGCACATGCCCCCAGGCGGTTTTTTATGTGCTGTAGAGAATCCATTACAGTGGATACTTAAAGGCAAATCACATGATCATAGTTGTTAAATATATGAATAAAATAACAGAAAGAACATGAGTGAAACTATTGTTTTGATATTTTAGTAAACCTTTGAACACTTTCTATAAATACTACAAGTTTATTTCTAAGTTATTGTTGATTTTTTTGCCCGTTTGCCCTCCCAGAAAACAATCCTCGATCCGCCCTTGATTATAACGGCACACCTTATTATCCTGATCAGTGCATGAAATATGTCTATCGATGTTAATCCTGTTCATTACCAGCACTGATTACGTCTCGTGATTGCTAGAGAATATACAAAATAATCGATATTTTTTGTATGGTTTCAACTCGATCTTAAAATTTGATTAAAGGAAATCTATTGATAAATAAAACCTGTACCACTACAACCCATAAATATCTTGGGTTTAGTACATAGTAGAGACGGTACTGTTTCTAGGACAACTGTTAAGCAGAGAGAGGATCTGTCCTAGGCATGCTCATTGCCAGGTCTTTCTCGTTTAAGCGTATTTACTATTGAGTGAGCCCCAGGAGGGTTTGCAGATCTCTCAGGGTCCATCCGTGGCCTGTTGACAGATAAAATAATTTATCTACCATGGCCGGATTTGATCCTTGAACCTCCGGGTTAACAACTCAGCACTCTACACATAGAGCAACCCCGCTCCTGTTGATAAATAATCAAAATTAAAAATCTGCAAGGCCTTAATTAATTTTAAACGGTCATCCCTTATTAACTAAATATTGATATTGTTACTATTGTATTGATTATTATTTTCTTTTTGTAAAGTAGTGTTAGTCCTTTTTTGTTAATAGTGCTAAATCTTTTCAATAATATAGGTTGGCGTGTACTTTGATAGATTTTTAGTAATTAATAAATTCGTACATTTTTTTTTTTTCCGCAATGAAAGTGAACAAAACTTAAGGCTTTGTAGTACATCTCACAAAAAAAGTGTGAAGAGGTATAGAGATGGCAACCTTGCTCCATAAACAACTAATATTAGTTAGGTAGTATAAAAGTAACAATCAGTTGTTTCCGGAGGTTACTGTCTCGATATCTGTTATAGACTCGCACTTTGATAGATCGGGATATATTATTGTTGTCATTTAAATGGTATTAAATCTGAATTAAATTCTAAGAGCGGATAAAGATGGTGAGGGGGTACAGCCAATGACAACCCTTGAGTTGGCAGTTGCAGTTCGACTGCACCTTTTCACCATTTTGCTCCACTCTAGAATTATCCAGTCAACCATATATATTTTAATCAAAATTAAATTCATTTGACTGATCACAACGTTTGCCCGTTGATTGGAATTCTGTAAAGGGTTTATTATTTTTTATCACCATGACCTTGAAGTATCTTTTATTTTTTAGAAATAAGAGAATCTTATTCTTTTTACTTGTTTCCTTATATATTACCCCCACCAGGATAATGACGGAGGGAGGGAAGGAGCGTGCCGTGTGACAACTTAAACGCGGAGCGTGAAGGCCGCCCGTGGACAAAGGATTCCTCGAAGACGACGACAAAGAGGGTACGACCCGATTGTCCTTTGTGTCCTGAGGATCTCTTCATTTCCAGGCTCGCCGCATCCTTCTTCCGTTGTTAGTGCCATTGTCCAGCACACCGTGTCGCCCTCTAGAACTGTATTATATCATTTCTTCGCTTTCTCCAGGAACTATCTGGGTCTCCTTTTCGAGAATTCTTTTGTGGACTGGGGATGGAGACGGTTTTTCAGTTGTGTTCATCATATTCTTATAATAGTAATATTTTTGTAAAAAATGCAATGCTTTTAAATTTTTACTGAACATGTTTTAAGCTACGATATACCATTTTAGAGATACATACAAAAACGTTTTTGTTTATACTTCAAACATACTTGCGGGGTTCCTACAGCTACTGTCACATTCTGATTCTTCCTATCCGTCCAGAGCCTCTTCGATGGTTCGATCTCTCAAGTGTTTCCTGATTCCTTCTATTCTTTGCTTTGTTGGTCTTCCTCACCTTCTTCTGCCTTCATCTAATGTTATAAACCTCGATGCTCCCTTTAGGCATCTCATCTTCGCCTTACAATTATAACTGTCTGGGCTCTACTTTCTTTGCTGTTGTTTTACTCTGTCTTTGTTACTGACATGTTGCGATCTGAAAGTATTACATGTTTTCAAGAAATCAATTTCTTCTGTTTTTGCCGTATTTTACCCTTTATCTGAAAGATACCAGCATTCTCAGCACTTTAAGTTAGGATGAGGTGTACAATTGCAGATTATGATTTATGATGATTATGACAACCAAAGTAAATAGTTTAATAATCAAAAGTCCTTACTTTATACTTTGTGAAAATACTTTATAACTTAAATTAAATGTTCTTCTTAATCTGCTCCTGGTCTACCGCCTGGTGTGAGTGTCCTTCTGTAGAGCCTGATCCATTGTGCTCGGTCCTGTTTCATCTCTTGTCTCCTTCCCCGGTCCAGATTCCTGACCACAAACATCCTCGGTTCCTTCTTCTATTCACCTTTATGTCATTGGTCAGCTTGGCTATTCTATAATTATAACTTTGTTATTATTTTTATTAAATTATGTTTACCCCTGGATAAATCTAAACACAGTTCAGAAATCATATTTTGCAGTCCTGTAACTTCTTTCTTCAACTCTGATTCTTGACAGGACTGTATTGTCATTTTTCGTTTCCAATAATTCGCTATATTCTTATATTCCATAGAAACTCTTTGTGGTTTCCTTCGAGACAAATGTATATATTATTTTTTCAACGACTCCTGCGGTCGCATTATACAGCATGGCCTCCTTCCCCTGAACAATCTGTTAATGGATGACACGAGGCCGTCGTTGTGTATGCACGCTCTATATCATCCAGGATAAAATCTTCTGTATATTGCATGGAGGCTATTCGCGTGCTTGCTAATAGGTCACAGCACACAATAATTAAGTGGACTTACCTCTATGCCATTTATTACTTTGTTTATAATTAGTGATGACAATATTATGTAGCATATTTATTCCAAAAAGAACGATACCACCGGATATTTTTTGGAGATTACACACCGCGGAATTGCAGAGCATGCACCCTGTTAATATTAACGAAGATATAGCGTCGCGGAGATAGAGATGGGCTTGCAAAGTTATTGAGCTTTGCGAACGAATGCCTAACATTTTTATATGTGCTGAAATGACTGGTTAATGTCTCAGGGTATACCGATGCGGGATATTCCGTTAAGAATGGACGAACGAATTCGGTTTGCGTGGTAGTCCATGGATGGAAGTTTGTACGCGAAGATTGGTGGTATCGGGCCTTCGGCTTAGTCATGCCTTTATTATTATTATTATATGTATAATATATTTTTTTTATTTATTTATTTATTTAAATTTACAACTGCATTATAGCATTACAACAAGTAAATGGCAGGAATGATACATAGTGGCATGGAAAAAGACAAGTAGAGAAACTACCCATTGTACTCAAATTTATAATTCAATTAAGAAGTTCACGAATCCCTGTTCTTTTCAGACGCCTCGGAGGATTGACAGGAATAGAAGAGCTTGGTGGGTTCGAGTGCGAATAAAGTTTGTCATGAAAAGATCAATATCGGATTGGGGCCAAACCAGTTACAAATGGGATATTAAGTTCACTATGGATTACTTTGTTTGTTACAAAGTAAGGAGCATTTAGGATTTTACGATGGATTTTGGATCGTAATGATTGAATACGAGAGGAAAGCTCTACTCCGTAAGTCCAGATGGGTCTAATGATTGTCATGTATATGAGTATTTTATAATTAATTGAGAGCTTAGAGTGTTTGTCTAGTGAATAATATGCATAATATAAATTTTTAAAAATGGTTTTAATTTTTCGAATTCTTCCGGAAAGCGTTATTGCGATACCATAATAACGCGACAATATTACAATTAATTTATTTACGATTGTCATTTATATTTATATTTACATTGTGTAATTCAATTATCTCTGTCGCATATCATACTATGTAGATGTAGAAGGCCGTGCATTAGGTGATTGATCATGGTGGCAGTGGAAATGGAAAGGCCTTGGGCTTCGAATGGTCTCTTTAACTCCTCAATTATATACTACCTTCTTCGTCTAGTGTTGTGAGCTGGGGTATTTCCATAATCTCAATACTGAGTCGCTTTCCCTCAACACAAAACAGGTGGAAAAAATTGTAGCTAAAACTTATAAAAAATTTGATGCAAAGTATTTGATATAAAATTAGGATCACCTGTTTAAAAGAAAACCGTGGGAAACAAAGACAAAGCCAGACCAATAGCCAAAAGTACGTTGTTATTTCTGATTCAGGAGTTTTGCAACGCGTACTTTTTAAAACTCCTTATTCATGTTTTGTCCTTATTATATACATTCCTTTCCTCCCAGAACGCTGATGTCATGTAATACGACCTGCAGTGGCGCGGTAATAAAAATATGATAAAAGTGGTAGGTGAAATCAGTGGCGTATATAGAAACTATTTTTAGGGGGACAGGTAACGTAAAAATGTCACAAACCCCCCAAAAAATATATTAAAGAATTTACAATACGGGAATAGGTATATAAAAATAAGCTTCACTAGCTATATCGACTAACATGGTTTATAAAACAAAGTTCAGGTTTCGAGATTCACTTGTTAACTTATCCATGTGAATTTCGTACTCCCAAACATAGGTATCACTACCATCGAATTTATTACACGACTGCCCAAAAGAGGAGAATAATGTTTTCAGCGTTCGTGTGAGCACTTATGTATGTATGTAGGTATTTATTGTATGTGAGTTTCTTTATTCCACAATAACTTTTATATTACATAATCTCATTTTTGTTTTGGTAGGAACTTTTTCCCAGTTAGAAACGAAACATTTCCGGAGGGGGGCCCTGAGCCCCCCTTATATACGCCCCTGAGCGTAATAACCCCATCTACGCTTTGATCTACTCCTCGAAAGTTTAATAGATGTCTCACCGCTTATTAACTTTTTTAGAACTCGTCATTAAGCCCAACAAACCTACCTCAACCTATCACACTATTTATATTGGTCGGGCGCATTCCCTGGAATTCTGCGTTGTGAAATTTCCGAAGTTCTCCAGAAGACTGGTCCGGTTTCGGACCTAGTATTCTACGCAATACCTTATTTTCGAATACCTTGGAAAGAGATTAGAAAGTTTATTTCTAGGTCATGTTGCATATTTATAGTTCATCGATAAAATAGCTTATTTAAAAAAATAATTATTCTTTGTTATCTAATCACATAAAAACTTAATAATAATGGAAGGCTAATCGCAATCATCCCACATACGCTTCGGGCTAACCCAGTCGGCTTAGCGATTAGTTTAAGTTTAATAAACGTTTTTAAAGCGCTAAAGTAGACTAGCAGCCTTTTCCCTCGAAATACCTGACATCTGACGCCAAGATGCACTTAGAGATATACAAAAGAAAAATAAATAAACCTATACCATCACAACTCATGAAAGGCTTTGGATTCAGTAGATGGTCGAAATTATACTATATAGACAACGGTTCTCCAGGGAGGTTTTGGCCGATATAACACCCAATCTACAGATTTTTTCCTCAATTATGGAGCCTGGGGGAGCTCCAGGAGGTTCTGCACATACCACAGGGTTCATCGATTGCTGTTAAAATATAATATAATTAATCTGCCGGGCAGATTTGTACTCATGACTTCCAGAAGAGCAACTCAGTTCTCTACCCACTGAACTGCATTACATTATATTTCATCTTCAGACATTTTGTGTTCTTCTTAAACGTATAAAGAGGAACAAGACCAAGGCCAGGAATCTAGTTTTACACGACCTTGATTGTAAAATGTACTATTTTTTTTTTTCCAGGACGATGTTCTCTTGGGATATGTTTACGCTAATAACATGGCGCTTACTTATACGGATTCAATTCATCAATATGTTAATAAATTCAATTTCTTGTTGATTTATTCGATCGATATAAAGTGAGCAGCCGATGCTGTTTACAATATAGTTGAAGTATCTAGATTGTGAATATCAAGGAAACTTGAGATTCTAAAACTTAGGAATGCATTAGATCATCACTGATGGAATCAAAACCTTTACCTAATTTTTCAAAATGTTTGACTGTATTTTATTATCGATACTTGTACTGCAATAGATATTATTAGCAAAACTGTTATAAAAAATAAGAGTATTCTCCAATTCGCAGTAAATTTAATGGACTCTTTCCAATTTTAAATGTAAAGTGTCAACTAAAGTGGCCGTGTTGGCGTTCCAGTCATTAACCTTGTTAATAATTTTTACGATACTAATAATAAACTTAATAATATTTATTATGTATATTTAAAATATATATATTTTTTAATGGCACCCCAAATAGAAACGATGAAGCAATGATCTAGATTCGACATTCTTAACGAGTAATTTCCCTGTGATCATCACCGAGGTCAGAACTCTCTGAATATGTCTGTTGTTCCCCTCTCTCTTTCTCTCTCTCTCTCTCTCTCTCTCTCTCTCTCTCTCTCTCTCTCTCTCTCTCTCTCTCTCTCTCTCTCTCTCTCTCTCTCTCTCTCTCTCTCTCTCTCTCTCTCTCTCTCTCTCTCTCTCTCTCTCTCTCTCTCTCTCCCTCTCTCTCTCCCTCTCTCTCTCCCTCTCTCTCTCTCTCTCCCTCCCTCCCTCCCTCCCTCCCTCCCTCCCTCCCTCTCTCTCTCTCTCTCTCTCTCTCTCTCTCTCTCTCTCCCTCTCTCTCTCTCTCACTCTCTCTCTCTCCCTCCCTCCCTCCCTCTCTCTCTCTCTCTCTCTCTCTCTCTCTCTCTCTCTCTCTCTCTCACTCTCTCTCTCTCTCTCTCTCTCTCTCCATATATATATAGACACACACATACATATGTCTGTATATATATTTACCTTTCCTCATATTTCACCTGGAACGTTTTATATCGTTCGAACAACACCGCCGGTTCCCGTTAGTATAGATCGCAAGGAATTCGTTTGGTTTTCCATTGTTAAAGGTTTTCACGTTCCCACAATTTTCCAGAATATTGCATATAAAATGTAGTTGTATATATTCTTTCCTTTATGGCCACAGGAGGGTTTCAAGATCTCACATGGTCGATTCACGGCTCATAACAGAAGAAATTACTACTTGCCTCAACCGGTCTCAAATTCAGGACCTGTGGTTATTTTAAAGAGCGAACTATTTTTGCTTGCTAACTTCTAGTGAATTTGAATATACCCAGTGGCTGTTATAGATCGAAAAGTAATTTCTGGTTCTGTCAAAGATGTCACTAGTTGGCTTTAATAAATAATGTAGCAATCTCTAGCTGACTTCGAATTCTCATCACAGTTCATTTTTATTATTTATTAAATGTTCGATTTCTCGCCGAGTACATGTGACAACCAACGTTATATCAATAATGGTACAAAGAATATCTTGAGAAATGTTCTTGTGAGGAGGACCAAAATGTAGAATAATGTAGGAAAAATCTTTCTCATGATGCAATATCCCTTAAGAATAAAACCCATAAGCATACATATTAAAATAATAAAATAAGATCATTGAGACTTGCTCCTCCCTCCCCCCCATTCTAGGCAGGGTAAGCGCATATATATATATATATATATATATATATATATATATATATATATATATATATATATATATATGCGAGTAGTTTTTTCTATATAGTGTAATGTGTGGATGTCAGAGTTTTTGTTCCCCCAACTTGGAGGACCAGTGGTTGATCGCAATCCCATGACTAGGTGGTGTGCTAGCCAATTTCCTTCGCCTACAGTACGGAACCTTGATGAGAAATAAAAAATGAATAAATAAAGAGCTTTAATCAGCGCCTGATTGTCATGTGAGCATAGATTAGACTAGGATAGTTTTAAATGTTGGTAAGGAATGGGCATGTCGGAAATTAGAAGGAAGAGAGTAGAAGAGAATTGTAGAACGGGCGATAACGGAATGTTGGAGAATTGCTGATCTATGTAGTCGTTGATATTCTTCCTTTGTGGAGCCAGCCATTTTCAGATTGCAGTGGATCTTATAATTCATAAGGAAATTCTGTAAAATTGTGAGAATATTTTTTTTTCTTTCCCTGTATCAGAAGGGATTCACAGGATATAAATAAGCCAATAAATAATAATACGGTTTTAATCAGTTAAAAACAATTTCAATCTTGATGAAGTATCCATTCACATCAGTCAAACGACTTAGCAACCCGACCATGTAAATACGTTTTGAGTTCTCATTATGTTTAAAAAATGACTTAACGATAGATGTTAAGAAACTCATTATGTTTAATTGATTTAAAAAGATCATTACATTTGACAATTTTACGATATATTTCTCACAAGGAAAATTAATTCTCCTTCAACCTAATGAATGATAATTTATCACAGTTAATAACCGGTCCTCGTAGTAGCAGCTACATTTTAAATTATCAGTTATTTATTTTTTTATTTCTGTGTTTATTTTGGGAGGCTCGTTTTCCTCAATTTCTGACAGAATATACTGCTACCTGGTTTGTTATTTTTTAGACTGTTGAAATAAGATGTTAAACTATTTTTAGGTCCATGAATTTTATTTTTTAAAACATCCCATACTATTCCTCATCAACAAGACCTTGAAAAATGGTGTCAAAACTGGAGGATCAAAATATATTCCTGCAAATCCCGACTAATCACCTATACCCTTCGTCGGGAACCAATGACTTCCCATTCTCCAGTATCCTTTAATAATACCCCACTGACTCCTGTAGAATAAATCGTATACTTAGGACTACATCTTGACAAACGTTTAACTTTTAATCCTCATACTAGACTGAAAAGACAAGAAACTGCTCGCCGTTACTTCGACACTTAATAGACAAATACTCTAACCTCCCAATTAATTACAAAATGCTATTAGTGCATGGCTATTATAAAAACCTGTTTGGACTTACGGAATAGAGCTTAGTTAGAATTCCTCTCGAATCCAATCCGAAATCCTTTGTAAAATCTTCAAGGCTCCTTACTTTGTTACAAATTAAGTCATCCATAATGACCTCAACATTCCATTTATTGCTGATTTGGCCCGAATCCGATACCAACCTTTTCATGGCAAACACTATTTCCTTCTAATTTGAATTTGTTATTCGATTACTACCAGTGGTTAGGTAGTTTCGTGCCATTATGTATCATTCATTTCACTTCCTTTATTATTATAATCCAGTTGCAAATTTCAATAAATACAATTTCAAAACAATTATATTTCTCACCTAAATTACCCTAAATTGTAAACAACTCATATTTGTGGGCAGTCAACAACCAGTTTCCTAATCCACATTTCTGCTAATTGGATGAGTCGACAAGGTGTCCTATTTTTAACTTCTGCGAAAGGAAAACTCTTTAGTATTATTCGTGTATAGATCGCAAAACTTGTGAGAACACGGGGACATGGGATCAGATAAGAGAAAAGATTTGTCCCCGGCTGGTGTCAACTCCGGTAGCTTAGTTGGTAGAGTCCTGTCACGGTAAGATAGAGGACCCGGGTTCGAATCCCGGCTGGGGCATATCTTTTCTCTTCAAAATAAAAATATTTAAAATTAAAACAACTAACTAAAAAATTATGAAAACTTTTTATCATTGTCCTGAAAAGGTATAGTATCCATTTCCTGAGAAGACACGAGTAGGTATCCTTATCCTAGGAAGACAGTTTATCCTTATTCTTGGGTAAATGAATGGAGACGGCTCCTCCATGTCCCATCAATTACTAAACAGTTATCTTCTCCACGTCAATATTTTCTCCTAATGAATTTTTAATAGATCTCAGAATCGAGCTGTCGATATTAATGTCGCACTGTTGCAATATCTTAGCTGGATTGTGTAACATTTATTTTTAAATATAATATAAGTTGCTCAAGCAGTGATCATCCCAAGTTTAAAACTAAGTTAATGGACGAAATGCACTTTTTATTGCAATAATAAGAATAGGCTTTGGGAAACCGAATGGTTCGATTGAGTCTATCGACAGTTGCGGTAAATGAAGTACCAGAAAGTTTAAGCATTTGTGAATCGTGAGAGCCTTCCTTAAAATTAACCCAAATCTCCGTCAATGGATTACGACTTGAATACTAATTCTGATGTTCATTTTTAGCGGTATTTATATTTCGCTAACGCCTCTAGATAAAAGGTATAATTCAAAATATATGGAAATTAATTTTAATTTCACTAAATCACCGTTTCAGGCTACTTCAACACTTACCAGACAAACTTTATTCCCACTTCATTTCCCGATAATCCTCCGAGGCCTCTGAAAAGATGATGGACTCGTGACCTAAGTTGAATTTGTTGATTGAGTACAACCACTGGGTAGTTTCTCTACTTACCTCTATCTTATGCTCTTATGTTCGCTAATTATATTTACTTGCTGTATTGTTATAATAAAGTTGTAAATTTCAATTATTTTTTTAAATCACAAAAAAACTATTTTGTAAAGTTTCAAGATTCCATTAGTAACATCAGATTCGTTAGGTTAAAGATGTATTGAATACTTAGAATTAGAAATTGATTTTTATTTTGAAGACTTGTAAATTGTAATTGTTAAAATTAAAATTGTTGAATACGTAAATTGTTTGGCGGCCATTTTGGATGCTGACCAAATCATCTGACCCAGAGCTATCTCCTCGCCCCTGACCTTTCCACTCCCTTTGGATTTCAACAATCATCTTATTGTATTGAGCTACTTCCTGTCATTGTTTTCTTCATATATATATATATATATATGTTTTTAGAAATTTTACTAATTATATGTATACACCTAAAAAAAGAATGAAGTTGAACGACCGGAAACAATGTGTTTTGAATTTGTTCCTGCCAACCAAGTTTCGGATTACTATTTGACATAAAGGAATGTTTCATATTGTATGATATTTTAAAACAGGGATTCTCATCGTAACGATGTATTGTAATAACTAATGCGAAATCCCACTCATACTGTTAAGTTATAAAATATTCTCATTAATTCTAATCAGCTGGTTCACAGAATACGCCGAGGAAAGTGTCTCGTGGATTACCTATGTGGTTTTGTTCTAAACCGTTCAACCATTGATCAAATATGGATTCCATCGACCGCCCTATTCCAATTAAAATTTTGATTGAGTAGGATATAGCGAAGAAGTTAATAAATAGAACCGAAATATTCAATAAATTAGAATCGATTATTACTTATCTGAGAAATAAGTTGATTTGGTTTCACTATTTATTTGTTGTTTTTTTAACATTAAAGTGAATATAAACAATTAAATTAATTAAAGCTGTTTGGATGATATAGTGCGGTTGGGTGAAGAAGTGGAAAAAGTATACGACTAATTACAACAGCTTTGGTGAAGCCATTACAAGATCAGACGAAGCATTCAGTTTATGGCAGAAACATTGGGGGCTTTGGTGTTATAGATCATCCTCATCATCATTATGATATTCTGTCCTCTTAAACCTATGCAGTGTATGAAGGAATTTTCTACGACCATCTCCAGCTCTGCCGGTCTTGAACTAACTGTGTTCTTCTGTTCCATTTTAGTCCTCTCTTCTCGAAATCCTTCCTCACCTCTTCCTCGTTTTGTCTCCACTTTGGCTCGGTAGATCTCGCTAGAAATTCTGTTAGGTTCCACCCGCAGGAGTTGTCCAAGGCATCTCAGTCGGTTTTCCTCTACTGTTATAGAATATTTTTTTAAGGTGTTACAGATATAAGATGAAATAAAAAACTGCACAACTTCAACCATTAAAGGGTCTTGGGTTCAGCTCACACTGGAGGCTGCACTGTTCCTAGGACAGTGGTTGTGGAGAGAGGTGTTTTGTCCGGGATCACACACTTTATAGATGGTGGGTGAGCCCCAGGATGTTATGTAGATCCCACAGGGACTATCCTTGGCTGTTAACAGATTGCTGGATATGCCACTGCTGGATTTGAACATGGAAACTTCAGCATAGCAAGTCGACCAACTACACCGCATAACCAATCATATAACTTCAACATTTTTAGTTGCTATTTGTTTTGTTTTTATTTTTTGTAAAAATATATAGTTAACACTTATAATAAACGTTTCCGTCGGTAGGAGAAAGTCTTATTCGATGTTTATTTATTTTATTGTTCTTCATACTCACATTTTTAATGAATATCATGGACGATTTTTAAGCATTCAAATGGTTTATTTATTCCAAAAGTTGTTACCCACGCCCTCATCTGAAATGGCAATAAGAGATCATTCCTTGATAAGGAACCAGAAATAATTAATGATAATTGTTATTATTAACAAGGTCAGGGTATTATGAATAAACATTTGATATTGGGGCGAATAAATATTAATACTTACATCACAATATCGAGCTCTATTCAATTGATGTGATATAGACTCGGTGGAGATAGGCCATTATCGTATTTAGAAGGCTTTGGCGGTATCAGCTGTGGGGCGGAAGTGATCCACGGCCTCCTTTATCACTCCCAGTCATTGTACTCCTTAACATATGCTTAAGATACCCTGTCATATTTTCCCCTCATTTCACTTCTTATCACGTTTTTTTTTCTCTACCATTGTGTCTTTTATGAACTAATTTCTGTTATTCACTTCATTCCTTGGGAATAGCCAGGATTTTCATCAGAGAGATTCAAGTCGATAATCTGGCAAGGGATCCACTTCTACAATAAAGGTAGGGTCCAAAAGTTATAAGTTGCCCTTAGCAACCTCGTAACTACTGTTGTTCGGATCCGGCCTAGGCGAATTTAAATCCATTCCCTCTCTTGTAAGAATGATTAGTAAACATTAGTAATAATCCATCCGGTTTGTCTTAACAGACGTAGGAAAGAACGTTCAATCAAGGTGGAGCCATAGGTGGATTCATAGGTAGTTTAAAACGTCATCAGTTAGAAGAAATAGTGTAAAAAATGATATAAACTTCTGTAACGACATGAACCTTCGACCTTCCTACTCTGATCAGAACAGATTAATAACATGTAGGAATAAACCTCTGTTTTTGTCTTTGTCCTTTTTATCTTAATAAGAGTAGAAAATTATCGTTATGTATTATTATCCTTCCAACCATTGTATATGTATATGTATAATAATATAGGATGAATAACCTCTTGAGTTATTCGAAAATAAGGTATTGTGTTCAACATTCCGCCCGAAAAAGAAGAATCCACTGGAAACTTTAGAAGGTTACACAAGGCAGAATGAAAGAGTATGCACCCGGTTTACATAATTGAGAGCATAGGAATATTGAGATAGGCTATAAAGTTGTTGGAGTTTATATTTGTAACTAACTCATTTGTAACTAACGCCTAAAAACAAATGGCGCTGAAGCAACTGGTTAACATCCTAGGGATGTACTCAAGCGTAGGTGGGATGGATTGCATCAAGGATAATCTTATGGGTATGAGTTTGGGTGGTGATCCATGGATGAAAGTTTGCAAGCACCGATTTTATTGACAACGAGCCTTCCGGTTCACTACGCCTTTTATTATTACAATTAGTTAACAAAACGTCCTCTAGTGCGGTGCCTTGAACTAATATGTGGCAGTTGCACCAGAGATCCTAATGATGAAATAAAAACGAAAACTTAATAGTCTTTACAATGAGTTTGAAATGATTTCAAAACTTAATGACGTGAGAGAAGCCATGTTAAATAATAACCTCTTTTGGCCCCCGGAACGAATGTAAGGAATGACCTTGTTAATAGGCTCAGAGTCCATCTTGATTGCCTGTAATAATACTCTTTGCTTGTCGGCGACAGAACAGCTGATCAGTATCTGTTCTACCCCCTGTCTTATAATATTATATAACTAGTATATAATATACTATTTATACTTAATTTAAATACATGGTAATCGAACGACAAATTTAATTAAGTTATCAAGAGAAAGAGAAAACATGAAATCAGAAGCTAAGTATCAATATATACTTTCTCATCGATTTCATTACATCTACAAGAGAGAAAAAATCTATATTCGATTTATCGAAGTAATTCAAGGTGAAGTATAAATAAACTTCATTCATTAGTAGTCAGTTGAGGGCGCCTTTTGAACGTGATTTTATTAATAACATCACATTATTTATTTGTAATTAACTATAAACACGTTACATTACATAACCTAACTGAACTAACATATTCACCTGCAACCATTGTTTTAGATCGCTCAACTTAAAATAATATTCTATTTTGCTCAATATTTTTTCCATAAAAATATGAATTTTTGTTAATTGTAAATAAAACAGCAACTCTTTATAAACTTTAAAGAACAATGGTTTTCATAAATCCATTTTAAAATTTACTTAACACTTATAATAAACCTTGTTATAATATCAATTGATAATGTAACAATAAGTTTTAAAATATATTTTGCACTATTTTAATATTTCCTCTAATGAACTATCTTTATTAGATATTATAAATATTAACCCTCAAGTAGTTTAATTTTTGACACATTTTGTAACTACATATCTAATTCCGTAGGGAGCGGAGTGGCTCAGTGGTAGAGCACTGAGTTGCCATGCCGAAAATCCTGGTTCAAATCCCGCTGCAGGCCATGACTTTTATTTAGTCTGATAGCAGCCGGAGAAGGATCATATAGGATCTAGGACCCTCCTGCGTCTCACCCAGCCTCTTAAATGGGTACCCAAAAAAATGGGAAAATCTGGCGGTTGAGCGTGATCTAAGACAAATCACCTCCCTGCACAACCGTTGTTCATGAAACAGTACTGTCTACCATGTACTGGACCCCAGATCCTTCATGGGTTAGGTACAGGTTTTTTTTAATCTAATGCCTTGTAAACTGTAAAGCTATAAGAAAGTTAAATTCTTATTTAAAGAATAATGCATATTAAAATTTTTTTTTTTTTAACTTAGGAGTTATTATAAACATAGTTGGTTTAATGGATGGTTTCCAAGTATCAAATTCATTCTATTGAAATGGGTATTACGAAATCAGTTTTAAATGAACTTAGGTTGCACTTATTTAAAATTTGTATCAATGAAATTTAATGTTGGCAAATGTAAAATATAAAATTAAACTATATTTATGAACACCATATTTATTTATTTATGAACACATATTTATGACACCATACACAACGACATAACATTCCACTCATCGACACAATATCACCCAAGCCCACTCGTTCTTCCGCTTTCCTACTCCCTGTTACCTGGACTTTATAAGAAAAGATTAAAAAGACATTAGCCAAGAGACGTACTCAACTATTGATATTTTTATTCCAAAACTCGATGATCATGTAGAAAAGCAAAGATAAAAACACTTGGATCAAATTTGCTGGATGCGCAAGTGCAAATGAAAATTAAATAATAAATAAATAAATAAAATATTTATGAAATAGAAGGGAGCAGGGTTCAGTTTGTAGAGCACCGGGTTTCTGTGCTGGAGGTCTAGGATTAAATCCGACTGTGGCAAATTAATTATTTTATATGTAGTTGGGGAGGGGGAACCTTGCACTTACTGGAGACACATATTTTTAGCAAAATATTTATTTTTTGTTTTTGTCGGATGATTGTTTACTATTATGAGTCAATTTATTATAATTAGTTTCCATTTATTTATTTAAAAATAAAGTTAAACTTATAGACTGCAAGAGGCATGAAGTTTGGATATGGCCCGAAAACAATTTTATTATTATTATTTTTATAGCTAAAATAATTGTAAACTATTTTTTAGAAAAATTATATTACCCAAACATTTTCATTCTAATTATTTATTTATTTTTTCAGTTTCCTACACTTATCAGTCTGATGAACCTGCACACGACACACATTTCGAATATGTGCCATTGGACACAAGATACGCAAGTGCTCGGGTAAAAAGATATGTTTTTGACACCATTGGAAAACTCGCAGACGGCTATGATAAAGGACATTCATCTCCGATTTTGAAAAAAAGTGGGTATTTATTTTTTTAATTATTCATTATTACTTTATTTTTTTACTACATACTAACAATAGTCTAATATTCAAAACATTTTTATGCTTAGGCAACATACCAAACCTAATTATTTTTTATGGAAAAATTTATTAAATTTTAGGTAGTTTTATGAAGAAAATTTTCTGTTGTATATTGAGTATATATATATTTTTCACCCCTTCGTTTTGGGCTACTAGGAACCACGTGCCAACTTCGATTCCTTCTTATTTGTTGCTTTCTTTTCCTCCAATACTCTCTCATCTTTCACCGTGTCTCTTTTTTCTTTCTTCCGAACACTTTGTGCCTGTTCTTTTATTGCTTGTACCCCGGGATCCCTAGTTCAACACTATCTTTCTGAAGGTATCTCTCTGTGCTCCAGCTTCTGCTTTTATGTTGTGTATTTCTAAATATTTTTAATTTCTTGGATCCAGCCTGTAGTTAATTTCTTTTCCCAGAGATAATTAAAGATCTGTTTTGATAGCCTGTTGTCATCCATTCTGTATAAATGTCCAACAAAAATATGTCTTCTTTTCTTTATCGCTTCTGTTATTTTTTCTATGTTTTGATATACCTCATCATTGCTCCGTAATTTCCTGGTTTCTGTGCTTCTTATGCTCATAAATCTTCTCTCCAATATTTCTAGTTTGTCTAACCTGTGATTGTAAAATGATTATTTTATTCAGTATTCCGAAGAAACATACCGTTCAATGTTACTCTGTTTAATGCCTGTTGAAGCATTTAAAAAATAAATAAATAAAGTGTACACCTTTCATTCCGGATGAGCGATGTAATAGAATGTGATATCTAGGAAATTATAAATTATTGTATGCAACCATGAGCAATATGTAATTACAGGCGATTAAAATAAGCTTATAATTATTTTACTTACTCCTTTTGTTAGTATTTGTAGATTACTATATGATAATAATTTTAAATCATAAAAAATGAGTACCAAATTTATTAAATATACTTACTATAAAACTTATATTTTCAAAAAAACGAAACAAGCTTAATAAAGAGTTAATTAAGGAAAATCTCAATAATTGTTTCAGATAAAACGGCCAAATCCATTTTCGTTTTTTTAAAGTGATTTTTACACTTACATAATATAAAACCCAATATGCAATATGCGCATAAATCTTTAAAGTATATTAATCACCAATATTGATTACTGATTAACATGACTGGCGTTTACAGGATGACATCATATAGTTTTATCAGGAATACAATACTGCGAACATATACTACGCTACAGTTTGAACGAACGAATGAGTGATGTTAACATATACCTTAATACAGTGAATACCACTTTTCCCTCCATCATAAAAACTTGATAGGAATCGATTGAAAAAAAAAAATTTTCACTTGTGTAGAGGCATTCTTGTTTCACTACTGTGGTATATATTATTATTCAAATATATCATTGTCACAATCTGCAATTTGATTTTGTTATTTTCTAAAGTAATGAGAAATGATTTGCACTCAATGAAATGATTTAATTCGAATTAAATGATCAAACAAATTCTTCTCAGTATAGAGAGAGGGATTAAGGCAACCATTTTTACACTCGTCTCCACTAATTTTAATTTTTTTTTCTTATCAATTTATTATCTGACAATTCAATCATTGCATTACATAAGCTTATCAATGTTTTGGATGTGCAATGAAATATTTATGATAAAGTGTTTGCGAAACCTTTCTCCCTTATTCATTTATTTAAATTTATACTCAAAATTATTATGTATAGATCCTTAAATGTATATCTTTATCCTTTAAAAAAAAAGCTCTCAAACTCCTTAAATAAATAAATCATGGAATAAATTATTATCTAAATTGAAAATTTATTTTCAGCTGATGTTGGATTACCTAGGAAACATGCCGAATTTATAGGAAATGTCGCTATCGCGGGAGAACCAGAAGTAGCACCGCCTGTCAAAGATGTTCCTCCACCAAGCAAAGATAAACAAGATGAAACACCAAACAGTAAGCAAGATTTTTTCGTTAAATAAAAAAAAATATAATAATTATTAAAATGCTTAACTAATAAGAACAATTTTCCAGCCACTACTACTCCAATACCTCCTAAAATTACTAAAAAACCGATCATAAAGAATCCTAAGAGACCGACAGACTCGCAAAGCACTGATGCGCCAATGGTTACCAATGGAACAAAAACTGATCCTGAAAATTGTGGTGAAAATTGCGATGGTGAATTTCCGAAAGAAGTTACAAACAATACTTTAGCCAGTAATAATATCACAAAGAAAGTTGTGGTAAGAAAGTTTCCATTTAAAATTTGAGATATTTAAAGTATTTTATCAAAATTTGTTCTTATCTATTCTAGAGGGGCAGGAGGTTCCCCTAATGCTAAATGCTATAAATTCATTACCATAGGAAATTTTATAGTTGAAATTTTTTTTCAATTTCAATTTCACCAATTTGTCATATGCAATTTTTTTTAATTTGTTGATAAGATATATCTACAAAAATATTTTTTCTTTTTTATCCTTATCGAATGCTATAAGAGGAATCGATGAAATTCCTTGTACAAACAGAAATTATCATAAATATAATGTCATGCTGCAAAGCAGTGTAATCCCAACTTTTAATAAGATATAAAAATATATACTAAAATATGTTTCAGTTCTGCAGGTTGTCATTTCAAGTTAAATCACAAATAGTTTTAACTTTTCATTTGTTTTTAATGTTCTATATTAAAATTAAAATAATTTTATTACTGACTGTACATAGTAACTATTACTGACTTTATATAGATAAAAGAACTGACTTACATATACTGATTAGATTATATCATCATCATATTACCCTGATCATATACCCATCATATTGAAACATTTCCCATATTCCCAAAAATATACACATTTGTTATAATTATACTAAATTTCAAACTAAAACTCGTGGCTATTCATACTTTGGAAGATATTAATAAGAAAACAAATGAAAAGTTAAAACTTGAGACTTACCTCTAAGCGACAACCTACAAAACTGATTCCAAAATAACTCTGAATCGAAATGTTTCTTACTTACATAGTATAAAATCAATAAACCTGCTGTAGTACCAGCAGCTAAAGTAGTTATTAAAAAAATATATATTTACTTATTTATCTTCTTTTTTTTTTTCAGGACCATCATGCTTATTACACAAGCATATTTATAGAAGGAGAGAAGGAAGGTCGTCATTATTGGGTTGATTTGGATAAGGAAAAGGGGGTTGTGGTTAGCGAAATGCTTTCCAAAAGTCATCGTAGGGCAGCGGTAAGTTTTATCTTTTAACTAAATAACTTTAATAATATAAATAACTTTTTTTAAAGAAATAATAAATTATTTCTTGAATGCAGTAAAGGATGCATTGTTTTCTAGAAAATTTTCAGTTTTATGATTTTAAAAAAATTATCCATTTCGGCTAGTTTTGTGATATATGAATGTATGTTTATTCATTAGTAAGTTTTTATTCTGTCTAACTCAAAAACGGATAGGCAAAAACTTTTCCGTAACTGAAAAGTTTCTTTTTTGTCACTTCATGATGAAAAGAAATAGTACTTTAATTTAAATGATGTAATTTTCATCAAAAGTTATATTAAAATTTAAAATAAAACTTATGAAATTTAGTATTTATTAGTTTAATGTATTATAAATAAAATAAATTACTAATTTAATAAACAACTTATTTATAGATAAATGTTTTGATTTTGTAAAGTTGTCTAACTAAATTACCTTTCCTTTGAAAATGGAGATTTCAAATGAAAAGACTGATTAAGATAAGTGACAATATTATTTTAATTATTATTGGTCAATCAAAAGTGTTACCTATCATGAAACTGTGCTCAAAGCTTTGACAATTTTTTTTTAAATAGAATAGATTTTTTTCTAAATTTCTAAATTAAGGATTTTATATAAAAATATTTGTAATACACTCAACAGCAAAAAAAACCGGACACTTAGATTTAGTCTTATAATTTTGTTAAATATATATTTATATGTATTATCTTTTTAATTTATGGTAAGAATTTGTTAATTTATAGGTTATTTAAACAAAATCTGCCAAAAGTGAATAATTTTTATTGATTATGTACAAAATAAAGAAAAAATGATAAATGAACACATTTTTTAGAAAACGTTATTCTTCATTTTTATTAGGTTTTCTAACAATTTATGTAATTCTAATAGCGGGTATTACTCCCTCTGGTACGGCGAAAGACTCTAACCCTGTCAGGCATCGAAGAAATTAAATTTTGGACGTACTCCACCGCCATAGCATCCCATTCTTCTCGAAGAGCAATTTGGAGCTGATTTAAGTCACTAGGAGGAGGATGACGGCGTCTAACGCGCCTCCCTTAATTATCCCACAAATGTTCTATGGGATTCATATCGGGAGATCGTGCAGGCCAGTCCAGAACTGTGATTCCCACTTGCTCCAAGTATTCGGTAATAATTCTGGCGGTATGTGGACGAGCATTATCCTGCATTGCTCACCAATAAATAGAGCAAATGGGATCACTCGCAAGGAGGACTTCCTCGATGTATCTCCGAGCAGTCAGAGCCCCATTATTTATGAAAATCAGTTCAGTCCGGGCGTGGAAATTAATTCCACTCCAAACCATAACTGACCTCCTTTCAAAAGACCGTGATTCACGAATGGTACATTGAGCAAATCGCTCCCCTGGTCGTCTCCACACTCTGTCTCGACCGTCTAAGTGGTATAGACCAAATCGAGACTCATCTGTGAATAAAACAGTTCCCGATTGCTCCAGAGTCCAATGAGAATACTGATCAGCAAATAATCGCCTTTCTCTTCGATGGCTTTCCAGGAGTTGGGGCCTTGTCGCGAGTCGCCTTGATACGAGTTCATGCTCCCTCAGTCTCCGCCGCACTGTGTCTGCACTTACACGTGTATTTCGAGCCACTTCAAGTCTTTCCCGGACCTCAGGAGCCGTTAAAAGTCGGTCTCTCAATACCGACAGCGTAATAAATCGATCGTTTCCTGCCGTTGTTCCCCTTGGTCGCCCACTGCCGGCCCTCCTTTCGTAGTTATCAGTCTCCCGGAAACGCCGGAGTGCATCGTGAATGGTAGACTTCGCTACCCCAAGCCCCGGCCTTCTCTGGCCAAGGCATCGGCTCGGGCTATGTCAACATTTGAAATAACCATTATTCTGGACCAAAATTTTAAAAAAACATGTCTATTAATCACAGTAAAGGCTTGGTTAATAAATTCAAGATGTTTGAATGTGCAAAAAACTACTTACAGTTTAGAATAGGTCCGACAGGTAAATCAACTTCAAGACAAATAAATCAAATCTGAGTTTTATCTAATTGTTTACTAATCCTGAAGGGATTAGTTCAATGGACTTAGACCCTACATTCTCTGTAATAACTAGAATACCCGCAAAAACAAACACATTGCTGAAAATTAGCTTTTAATACGAAAAATATGAAGTGTCCGGTTTTTTTTGCTGTTTAGTGTATAAATGATTTTTTTAAAATAAGTATTTAATAGTTTTATATCAATGGAAATAACATTCAATTGGAGAAATATTTGATCAATTGGAAATATCGCTTAACATGAAACTGCATTTTACATTCTATCAATGGTTAAAGAGATTTATGCATTGAGCTAAAAATCACCTATCACTGCAAATTTTTAGTTACTTTGTGATTATTTTGAGTTTAGTTATTAAGATAGTTATTACATGACATCATATTTACAAATTATTGTTGCATAATACAACATGTATATTATTTAAATTTTATTCATTTCTATTTCAGACTGTTCGGCTTAAATTTGATTTTCCATTTTATGGCCATATTGTTAGGAACATGACTGTGGCAACGGGTGGTTTTATTTATACTGGAGATTATATTCATTCTTGGCTTGCTGCTACACAGTACATCGCTCCTCTTATGGCTAATTTCGACACAAGTTTATCCCCGGACAGTTTGGTCAAATACAGAGATAATGGTTTGTATCGTAAAATGTACAAAATTTATTTTATTCATTTAAAAATCAAAGCTGAATCAATTACATGATGCTATTTTTGAATGACTTATATTTATCATAATACTTTTTTCCCAGGCACTGCCTTCACTGTGGAATGGGACAGCGTAATGTTGCAGGACAAAAAAGATGCTGGACAGTTTACGTTTCAAGTAACTCTCCATAAAACTGGTGATATTGTATTCGTTTACCGAGAAATCCCCATGCTTGTCGAGAATATTGAAGATTCTCAACATCCAGTGAAAGTTGGAATTTCTGATGCTTATATCATTGATAAAACTGTTTTCTGTAAGTTTGATATAGTGATTTATTTTCTTATTAAAATTTGCAATAAATAATCAAGATTTATTATCACGTCTTATTTAGATAGCAGTTGTTGTAATAACCAATTACTTCTTTTCCTTTAGCAATCATAGAAATCAATGTTTATATGTTTAAATGCTATTTCTTATTACTTATAAACCCCCCCAAAAAACACTTAACTTAACTGAGATATTTTTAAATTAAGTGTACTTGTGAGTTAGTGGGAATCCAGGGACTGTTACCCACCATTGTTTATAACCTGAACAATAATAATTCTCATACTTATAACACCTACTGTTGGGGAGAGCGACACCATAAAGGAAATAAAGCCAACAGGTGTAAATCTCCGACCCCGTGTCAATTAAATGCCGGTTATTATGAGCACTTACGATGTTAATGAATTTATGGATGAGAAAGAAAATAAGATTAATGCTGTTAGAAACAAAAGAGGATTAAAATAAGAAATATTTAAATGAACAAAAATTAAATTTAATGAACGAGAGAATTACATGTAATAGATTAAAAATATCAAAAAAACAACAAAAAAAAACATATGGTTTATGAAATGTATATAACAAGGAATAAACTAATAATTATGAACAATAACTACGCAGGCCTGATATTTACTGAATAGAATTTAGATGTATAATTTAAAGAAGAAATTAATTAATTATATTAACTATTAATTTAAATTTAATACAACAATAATAGACTTAAATGTCCATAAGTGACAGCAAAAAATATGTCTCCGACGTCTTCTCTTCACCAAGGCCTTTAGTATAATTATTAGAAATACCTTATGAGAAGTATTATGTCAGGTACTCAACACGATCGGCGATCGTCATTACTCCCACTGTGTCGAAAGATGTTGATGATGCCAGGAGCTCCAAAGATACTCACAATGAATAATGTTTAATCTTAGACTGTACTAAGTCTACACTAAAAGAAACTCGCAATGAGTGTTCACTGATTGATGTTCAAAGCAACAATGAATGTAATTACAAGAGGTACTCGTAATGAGTAATGTTAGACTGCAGTAAGTCTATACTAAAAGAAACTCGCAATGAGTGTTCACTGATTGATGTTCAAAGCAACAATGAATGTAATTACCAAAGTACTCGTACTGAGTAATATTAGACTGCACTAAGTCTACACTAAAAGAAACTCGCAATGAGTGTTCACTGATTGATGTTCAAAGCAACAATGAATGTAATTACCAAAGTACTCGTAATGAGTAATGTTAGACTGCACTAAGTCTACACTAAAAGAAACTCGCAATGAGTGTTCACTGATTGATGTTCAAAGCAACAATGAATGTAATTACCAAAGTACTCGTAATGAGTAATGTTAGACTGCACTAAGTCTACACTAAAAGAAACTCGCAATGAGTGTTCACTGATTGATGTTCAAAGCAACAATGAATGTAATTACCAAAGTACTCGTAATGAGTAATGTTAGACTGCACTAAGTCTACACTAAAAGAAATTCGCAATGAGTGTTCACTGATTGATGTTCAAAGCAACAAAGACTGTAAGCGTCTCGCGTTACCAAGACAACGGTGGTTCTTCGCCGCCGTCACCAAGACAACGGCGGTCTTGTTTTGTCGACATGAATTAATGTGATGCTTCACATTATCTATAAATATATATAATCTACTGACTTCTAATTACAAAAATAAAGCTTTATGTACATTTTCTCCAATATTTTCTCTCGTTCATTATAATCAAATCAATTACAAACTAAGGAATTAAATATGACAAAAGAAAAAAAGTAATGAAACTAATTAATTTAAATTTGATAATAACCATATATAGAGGGGAAAAAAAGTAATGAAACTAGTTTAATGAGCGTTAACACCTACCCTCTTATTCATATTGATAGAAATTGAAATATGGAAAAGGTAATAATAAAATAATATCTCTCGGCTCCTCTTCTTATTTTTCCCACACACTTTCGACAAAAACATCTCCATTTCTATCCTTGTCAAAATCCATTTGATAACCTTTTTCAAATAATTTCACCTTTGGAATTATTCCAAACTTCTGGTAGTATTTCACAACTTCTTGTTTTAAACACGGCTATTCCCAAAATGTTATTCTGTTTAATATTTATTTTTTTGTATTTCAGATGTAAGAAAGAAAACAATCTTCGAATATCACCGAGTGCTATTTAACAGAGATGATATAAAGAACTGGACCGCCATTTACCTGAAGGCTTTGCCGACTTGCCTCGACTATAAGGATTGCTACTCATGCCTAGCCCACAATACAAGTTTTGAGGTAATATAAATATAATAATATAATGATTGTTGTATTTATAAAGAAACTATCTAATCCAAATGAATTGATATATATATACTAGACTGTTAAACGTAATTCTGGGATAATTATTCATTATTTTACTCCGTTCTTATAAGGTTAAAAAAAAAAATCTGTACTACTATAACCCAGGGGATTGTAGGGTATGGTAGGGTGGGAATGAAGGGTCTTAAGTTCAGTACATAGTAGAGACTGTACTGTTTCTTGAACAACGATTGTGAAGGGAGGTGATTGGTCCTAGGTCATGCTCAACTGCCAGATTTTCACTTTAGGAGGCTGGGTGAGCCCCAGGAAGGTCCTAGATCCCATAGGGTATTTAATGATATTATAAATATAATTACTTGGAAGTGATGTATATACACATTCAACAAAGGCCTATTATTTAGTTTATTTGTATTAGTGTCTCTACTTCAAGAATTTCCATAGTCATGTTTTTACACTGCTCACTATATATATATTAACTAATTTATATCTAGTTTATTTGATCTTGTGAAAATTTTGAATTCGATGAAAGTACTGCTTTTAAAAGAAATGTTTTGATATAATTAATAAAAGTTAAGAACTTATTCAGTGCTTTATAAAAATTTATATAAAAAATTATCTTCCCTTTTTGATTTCCATTCTTATTGTAGCCAACTTACAATCAAACAGAGGGAAATAAAACATCGTTATTCTATAAGGTGAGTATTCTGTAGGGAATATAAACAACTGCTATAGATAGATGTCACGAATGCAGCTAGTCTTTTGATAGTAAATCCATTAATAATAAATACAAAAAATATATAAAAATCGCACTTTTAAGCACTGCATGGAAAGAATATAGAATACATCTCCAGAGTACTTTCTTGTTGAAAGTTCATGGTCCTGCTCAGTGATATATAGCAGAATTTATAACTAAAAACTTTGTGTTCATCGGAATTGTAAAAATGTTTATTGCTATCGACACCTGTCAACAAGATGTACAGTGAGGAGCCCTTATTTAGTTGAAGTTTTTTTTTATTATATATACACTTTATTGAAATATTACAATCTGCCACTTTAGGCAATAATTAACAGTGCTAAATAGCTATAAAAAAAAAAAAAATTAAATAATAAATAAAATAAAAAATATCTACATGCGGATAATAAAAACTAAATAAATACTTGCAAAAATGATAATAAAAATAAAATAATTTCTCACATTCATACCAAAGTTCCAATATTTACAATTTGCCTGGGGTCCCCGAACTAAGCTTCTTCCCCAGGAATGGGGCAAAGCAAGAGTCCGGGAGGCCCCTGCGCTCTTTCCTAGCCGCGTACTGGCTTAAACGCTAATAGAAGTATTTAGTTGAAGTATTTTAAATTATTACTACTTTAGGTATAACTTCCCCAGACCATCAGAAGTTGACAGGGACAATAATTTTAAATATCAAATTAAAGAAGAAATAATTCCAATGAGTATGAATTTAAAAGTTATATAGAAAGAAGTTAGTTACCTTGTCTCCTTTTTATTGACTAAATGAATTTAACTGTAAGGTATGTTATTGAAATAAACTCAAATTTTGATCAACCTTATATTTAGAAAGAAATAATCATTATAGCCTCATTAAAAAAGGAAAAAAAAAATTGTATTGCTGATTAACACTTGAAAAATCAATTGAATTCGAAATGGACTGTGCACATAGCTTCTGTCGCTTCTACACCAATATTTCACATTCCTCAGCTGACAATCAAATATCATCCTCACAAAAATGCAATGTAGCATGTCAATCTCTTCAGGCCACAAATGTGCTGCAATTAAACAATAAAATATTTTTAATTTGGTCTGTCTAAACCATCTGTAAGATGATTTTATCAATGATGAATGAAGTTATCAATAATCTTTGATCTTTCTAGTGTAAGTGGTGTCAAGAGGTCAATCGCTGCTCGTCAGGTTTCGACAGATACTACCAGGATTGGTTCAACAACGACTGCCACAACTCTTTTGTTTCACAAAGCAACAAGTGTTCTGCAATAACCGAGAGAAACGTCTCCCAGCCTCCTTCTGTCGAAGCTCATTCTAAGGGTATAATTTACTCATATATTTATTTTTATTTATCAATTGCTACTCTTGTGATTTTTGTGCAATCGTAATAACTATTTTATTTTTTACAGTCGACGAATCTAAAGATGCTCGTCTTGGTCATTTTGGAATGTTGAGTCTTTTTATTATAATATTGCTCGTTACTTCTCTTGGATTGTGGGTCTATCATGCGTATAGGAATCCTCATACCAGATCAGGACAATTCTTAATTAGAGTAAGTTGATCGACATTGTTTAAATCATTAAAGTTTTGTCGGCTTTTAATATATGGCCTATATTATTATAGAGAGTTTTAAGTACTTTAAATAAGTTTGCCAGTATCATAATAAAATTGTTAATGAGAGATTTCTGTTAATCTATTCTTAACAGACATCTCTCTTGCCCACTCTATTAGGCTGGCCAGACACTGAAAGGAGAATTGAGCGAAGCTGAGTCAGCTTTCATAATCGAATCGAAGTGGCTTAGTTCTTTCTGCTTGTTCCTCATCGCAGTCTCTCTAATTACTTTATTTTGATTGAGTGTTGAATATGCAATGGTCGTGAGTAATTCAAAAGTAATTTCTAAGTTGTTCTCCTGTTAAATCATTCAAAGGAGTGTTAAAATTTCCTAAGTCATTCCTCCTTTTTAAGTAGAGACTTTTCCACTTTTTTTTTGCAAGTTACCACAAAACAGGATGTCTACAGTAAATTCAAAATCTGCATCATCAAATTCCAAATATTCGGCTATATTTTTCAACTCCAACATGACCAACTTTTTGATTATTTAAAAATGTTATATGATGATAGCGATGCAAGGAAAGTTGTTGACTGTGCTGGGGTCCAGTACTCAATCAATTGCTTGACACCTATAATTACTCCAATCTGCTCAGCTGAGCTCAACTCCACTTTGGGTGGTTGGTCAGCCTTAGGATATGGACCTAGCAAAATTTATTATTTGAATCCCATCATCCAATGCAAACTTTTTTCCTCATTGTGCGACTATATACTTCTTCCCTTACTGTTTTTGAGTTTGACTACATTTTCATGTATATTTTATCTTTAATCCATTTTATTTTTTTAAATTTCCATTTAACTTCATCATCACTGAAACATATGCATCTACATCCTATCATTACAAAACTCTAAGTCTCTCCAGATCTGTTCCCAATCTAATCAACATATGTTTTTCAGTATCGACCGAGTCAATGGGCCTTGAGAAGAGGAGAAGCCAGGTACACAGCCGCCACAATTCATATGTAAAATTATTTATGGTAAGTTCATTTTATCATCATTATTTATTTTGTAAATTATTATTTTATTTTAACCTACTTTGTTATTAAATAAAAAATGATTTTGTATAAAATTGAGCCTATTTTACAATATAATTTTTATTGTTTCAGGACATCGCTAGCGTGTTGCATGAAATCAACCAAAAATTAAATGTGCCTTCATTTTTTAAAAATTTTTAGAGCGATTCGAGCGGCCAGTGTTAATAAAAAGACAATTTGTGTATAAACTTGTAAAAGTGATTTATATTTTGTATAAATATTATTTTTTGAAGAGATTGATAAATATTTAAAGTCATCGACGTATCTCTTAGAGGGACGAGGACAGGACGCACAATTAGAACTGTTTCCTCTCTCGCTGCGGAGAGCCCGTTCAAGAACACTGTGATTGAGAGCAATCTGTTGCCTTTAGATTTACTATTACGTTACGTTGTTAAGTGTTTTGTAATAATTTATTTGTTGTTGATGTATCAAAGAGTAAACTTTTATTACAGCCAGAACAAACCTTTTATCCATTTTGTAGTATAACTAGTTGCACAAACAAATTTTATATATATATTTTTAAATAATTGCCTGGAAATGTAGTAATTTGACTTGTAAATATATTTTTAAATCCAGTTTTTAATAAATTATGTATATTTATTATTGCCTTATCCCACCACTTGATAATTAACATAAAATGTAAATAAATAAGTCACTGCAGATAGTTAATTGATTACTTCTAAGTGATCCATTGTAATATTTACCATCCTAGTGATAAACCTAGTTCATCTTCTAATGAGCATAATTTAAGTTCTTTATTAGTATAAACATATGATGAATGGAAATATATACTAGAGCCGCTTTTAACTACACCTAATCAACCTGTGCTTAAACAGATGTAACACAACTCATAAGCACAACAGATTTAAACTCTTCTAAAATACCCTTAACTATCCCTAAAGTAAATTAGTGTGTTAAGATAGAAAATTGTAAATTATAAAGTAAATGATGAAATAAACTTATTAGCTCGGAAATTTAATTGTTGACTAAATATAAATAGAAACTTCCTATTTTTTTAAAAGACAGGATTGATGATGAGAATGATTGATTACAAACTGTATGCATGCTCAATTTCTTACACTTTCTTTATCCTGATTTCACATCAGATATCAATTTCTTTATCCTGATTTCACATCAGATATCAATATCTGATCAAAGACCCTAGGTACTAATACAAACAATAATTGATTCCAGGCTTAAAGTTCTATAACTGTCCTCACCACCATATTGTAACATTGCTAAGCATATTGTGCATCTAAAATGGAAATTGAAATACAGCTTCTTGGTTGGTCTAACCAAAAAAAATAAAATTAAAAGGCAGTAAGTGCATTAAGTTGATTCCATCAACCAATGTGCAATGCTTTAGATTCCTTCTTAGTAAGGCCCTTTACACAGAAATGAATATGCAAAACCAGTCATACATCTAACAATTATTATATGAGAAGCGAGGGATGGTTGACTGGATGATAGATGTAAGGAAGAAAATAGTTGGGGGTGCAGTCAAATTGCCGACGTTTCGACCCACTTTGTGGGTCATCTTCAGGGCTAAGAAAGAAAAATAGACAAAATAACAGAACTATAAAAATACATTGCAGACTAAGTAAATGATAAATGAGAAAAATATATATGTAGAAAGGTAGAAATTTAGAACAAAAGTGAGGGATATATATGAATAAAAAATTACAGAGAAAATGTACACAACGGTGGTGATGCCAAAAAGATTTTTTTACAAAGATAAAGGAAGGAAGTAAACAGAAAGTATTTAAAAAGAAAAAATATAAACATCAGATAATAGATTCCTGGGGAGTTTACATAAGTAAAATGAAAGAAGGTATAGCCAAAATGATATTAAAGAGTAAATAAAGGAAAAATAACAGTAGTAAGTCAAGATATAAATATAGAGTATAACAGTTTTGAAATGCATACATATAGTATGGAGTGGTATAAAAGTATGACATAAATATACAAGGAACGTATAGAAATATAAGTAACAATATGGTATGAGCATGGAAATAGAATGACATATGATGAAAAAGTGATGTTAAATGCTAATGAAATCTCAAATAATAATAACATATGATGGATGCCAAAAAGCTAATATGAGAAAAAGGTGTGTAAATTGGAGAAGGAAAAGGGTGAGGAGAAGATATGAGTAATAAAAATAGGCATACCTGACCAGCGGGAGGCTGACGCAAGAATGACAAGAGGTCTAACTGACAAAAAAATACGTTATGAAGGTGTTGCCAGCGATATCTGACGGCCAAAAATATGACTAATTTTTATTTTTATTTTTTAATTGTATATTAATACTAATTTTTATTGACTATTTTAAAGAAATATTGACTATTTTATTATATCTAAATGTGTATCATGACTATTTTATAGAGGGCCACGAAAAATAATGACTAAATTAATGGGAAAAGGTAGGGTGATAAAACAGTAGGATTTGATGTCAAGAGGTCAAAATAAGTATAATAGGAAAGAGACTATAGTAGTAACAGAATGACAATGGGAAGGAATAACAAGGTAAACTAATTCAAGGTTTATTTAGTAAATTGAAAATTTGTGAGTAGAAAGAGGATAAGTTGTTTGAATCGATCTTGAGGTTAACAGTGGAGGAATCTAAATTTATGTGGATAGTTTCAGAGAGTATGCGTTTATCATGGTTGGGAACAGAAGCTAGGATGGATGTATTATCAAAGTCAAAATTGTGTTTAAGGGATAAGGCGTGTTCGGAGAGTTTTGATGCGGTAAGGTTTTGGGAGGAAATGGAGTATTTGTGTTGGTAAATACGGTCTTTAAGGAAGTTCTTAGTTTCGCCGATGTAGGAGGAGTTGCAATTAGGAGTAGAGCAGGGGATGCGGTAGACGACATGGGAGCGTTGTTTAAGGGGAATGGGATCTTTTACTTTGGTATAAATATTGGAGAGTTTGTTGTGGGATTTAAAGGCGATGCGTAAATTGGGGATAGATGAACGTAAGGATTTTTGAATGTTATATGAGAGGGTGGGTATATAAGGCATGGATCTGTATATAGAGGTAGATGGCGGATGTGGAGATAGGGTGGGGGTGGGTGGGTTGTTATAGGCATGGATGAGTTTATTGATAACGTACGGAGGAAAATTGTTTTTTAAAAGGATTTCTTTGATTCGGTGGGTGTTAGTGTTATGGAAGCAGGGGTCAGCGAGGGATAAGAGGGATAATTATTATATACAATAATCAGGAGTCCTTACATTAAAATTGTTTGATCTATCAAACAATTTTTCTAAGAAAACTAAATGGAATTTCTATGGAAACTAAATTTAAACTTTTCAAAATCATTATTAGTAGAGAAGTTAATAAAAATATTGATGCATCATTTACTAGATATTAGGCATCTGTGGAAAAGTTTGAGTTGAGTTACAATAAGTTTTAACTGTATATTCATTCATTTTTAACATTTTCCAAAAATACATGTTATCTTGAGCTTTAGTATGGAAAAGAGAATGCAATTATGGATAGTGAGGAGATTTATATTGTAATTTCATCAAGAAATTAAAGTTTCAACTAACATTTCGATGTAAAGATGATATATGTTAATTGAAACGTTCATTTCTTGATGAAATGATTACCAAAGTATGCAAATTTCCAATAATTACATTCTGTTTTCTATGCTAAAGCTCATGATAACTTGTATTTTTGGGAAATGCTAAAAGAGAAACGAATAAAATGTTAAAACTTGTTGTGGCTCAACTCGAAGCAACAACCTGTGGAATAATTACCAGACTTTTTGTTTCAATATTCTACAGCAACATAATTTTTAAAAACAATTAGGAGGACTGTTACATTTGTCAATAAAATAATCATTTTTCCGGTTTTTTAATCATTATCGGAATGCAATTAAGTTTTTTTGGTCAATTTTTCCTATATGATTAATCAACATGACTAAAATAAATATAATTTTTTTTTTTACAAGATCCATATTAAGTTTTAAAATAGGGAACTTAGTTAACATTCATTTTAGAACTGCTGACAAAATTTACTTTTGGCTGTAGAATTTAAAATCTACAAAAATTTAAGGAAGAATACTGAAAACAAGAGTTTCAAAAAAACATTTTTTTTTCCTTTTCTAATCAAATATAACAAGTCCCGGACAGATTAATTAACACTCATTTCAATTACATAAGAACAATGTTGGTAAAACTCAATTCTGAGATGGAAATTTAACTAATTATCAATAGATTTTTAATTAAATATATTTTTCATGTTAAAATGGTGAAAGGTTAAACTATGAGCTTTAACTTTTATTTAAAATGCAAAAAAAGATGTAAAAAACAATCTTTAGAAATATCCTTTATTTAAAATCTTTTTATCTTAATTGTATGCATTTAAACTAATTGCTGTTTGAAAATATGAGTTTTCTGGCAATAAAGAGTTAAATGCTCTTAGGAATCTGTCCACTTAAATGAACAAACGTGAATAATAAACTTCATTCCCATGCAAACAATGTTTACTTATTCTTTTAAAAAGAAATTTTTGTTCCAGAGAAGTAAATGTATTAGTTTGTAGTATAATAAATATAGGAGAGTAAGAAAAAAAAAGAGAAGTAAATAGTATTATTAGTTTTAGAGAAAATACCCGCCAGGGCTAGCTATTTAGAGAAAAGATAAATAGATGAAAGTATATATGCTATTGGCATACATTTTTTAAAAATCAAATTTTCTTTTTAAATCATGGAAGATATGCCTGAATGTAAAAAAAAAAAAAAATATGACTGAATATTAACAAATTTACTGTCAGTTTATCTAAAAAAAATAGAATATATATTTTTCATATGATATCAAAGTTGGATGAAGATGAGATTTAGGAATGATTGGTGTTTGAGGAATTCAAGGAAATTAAAAGGGGCTTTGAAGATAGAAATATGTTAGATTTAAAAAAAAAAGGATGGATGAATAAAAAGGTTTTGTCAACATTTGTGAAAATTAAAAAATTTCTATGTTTGGTTCCAGTATTGAAGTATTTTAGTATAATGTATTTGATCCTTGTGTACTTAGAACTTAAATATTTAAGTAGATAGAGATAAACAATTCATTATTTTGCCGAGAAGAGAATAAAAATTAATCAAGCTAGTATTTTTTTTTAGGTGAGAAGTAAAATCATTTTAACTCAGTAAAATAGCCAGAAATATGACTACGTCAAGAATATTATGAAACAATTCATTAACTAGGTTGTTTCAAATTTAGAAGAAAATCCTCTGTATACAAGAAAACCGTAGATAACAGATAAGATAGCTATTATATACAATTATGTAGTAAAGATATGAAGATTCTATTAATGACCAGACACATTCAATTTAGATACATTCAAAATTATTAATAAACTTTAATTTATAAATAAGGGAAAATAATTAAACATTGAATAAACAAACAGCATATTAAAAAAAAAATCGAGGAAAAATTTGGTGAAAGAAGAAACTAGGATATACTTAAGCCTAGATTTCATGGTCTAATTAGAATTAGAGTAACAGTAATTATCTTTCACTTTTAATTAAATAAACCATTCAACCAGTAAATTAATTAACTAAGCAAACATGTTTTTAGTAGAATGAGAATTGCATTTTTGTGTCATACTGTGATTAAAAAAAAAAATTAATTGCTTTTCTTACCTGAAAAACATTAAGACAAAACGTTCCTCAATCAGCCATCGCTTATAATTGTTTTCACTTTTAAAATAAAAATTATTTCTGTTATCCAAATCTTTAATTAGTTAACATGAGTATCTTTAGAATTTATTTAATTTTATTAAGAATTAAAATTTTGTTTAATCACAAAATAAAAAACTTTTCCTTATACTGAGAACATGATCTAAAAAAAAATTAATACAACTTATATTAAATAGTGATAAAATACAAAAATATGCTCAGAAATACATAATTGAGAAAAAAATTTTGTTCCTGAAAGCAATTTTATATGCATAAATTACTTTCTCAAAACTCAAAAACCGTATTTATCAGTAAATAACATTAGATTGAAAAAAAAAAATACACACAAATTATATAAATGACAATTAAGGATAAATAAAATTTATTGCATACATAAGCACCTTTATTATTGGTCCAACCATACTTATATCCATTCATAGATATTCGTTATTTCCCTGAAAAATTGCTAAAAGAATATGATGCATAAAACAAATTTAAACAATTTCCTTGTTAATACTAAATGATACAATACTGCCTCATTAGCAAATGAGTGAGCATTTCTGAAATTGTTATGTGCTGTAATTGTGTATTGTAAATACTAAAGAAGAAACATAGAAAGTGTGAACTTATAATATTTTATGTGAAAGAAAATGGTCCGGATGGAGGCAATAAATTTCTCTTAAGTTGGGAGAAATGTTTATTAAAGAGCCAACTTTCGACCCACGTTGCAGGTCTTAGAATGCTAATTATTTTATAGTTATACTAGATTTTATGCTATTAAAACTGCAAAAAGTAAGTATCTGATTCTAATAAAACACGAGTGGGAACAAGAAGCTTAGTAGCTTAAGTGTTGTTGTTTTTTTTGTGTGTTTTTTTAATAAGAATTGAGTGTAGCCATGGAGAGTTAATGAATATAATTTTTTTTTCTAAAGGTTTATTGCTAAATATTCAAGAATGTTAAAATCCAGCCTTAATATAAAAATTATACAAACTTAAATATTTTAAGTGGAAGAAAATGGTCCAGGTGGAGGTCAATAAATTTCTCTTAAATAGGGAGAAATGTTTATTAAATAGCCAATGGTACGATCCACATACAAAAAAGCTAAATATTTTAGGTTTTTGTAAAAATAATTTGTTTAGCAAATATTAAATTACAACTTGAACCCCTTTGACTTCATACACTTTCATATATTGGTTTGTACATTTCCTACAAAAAAATATTCCATATATTTTTTTTACAAGCGACTGATCAAGTTACAATTTCCTACCAACGAGAATCGTTTCTAAACGTTACTAAACCAATTTTTAAAAAAAATCGAGTAGCATTGGTCACAAATATTAATGGAAATTATTGATTTTAAATAAAAAGTGTTTACAAATACATTTTTAAGAATGTTTTTCCTTGAAGAATTAGATGCCTAATTGTTTCGCTTCTCTACTTCTGCTAATATCATTTAGCGACTATGCTATGCTAATAAACTACAGTCCAAGGACATTGGCGATTAACAGAAACAGAATATGCGGATCAGGAATAAATAGAAAATTTTTGTAACTAAAAAGTATTCTATATGTTGGTGGAAATTAGCAAATGTTCTTTAAACCAAAATTTCCAATATTGTTTCCCTGTAGTTTACAAATTAAATTTTGTTTGTTTGGATTCCCCTATTCTTTAATTAGGGGTATTTTATAGTACTTTATACAAACAATACACACTTTTTTTGTTTAAACTATTACAATGAACTTGTATAGATTTTTTGAAGGTTTACTTTCTTAATAGAGAACAAGTGAGGAGAATAATTAATACACTTTCTAAAGAATGAAAGCACATACTAACACATATATGGGGTACATTTCTAAACAGTTAAATAGGAAAGCTGTAATCAGTGATGTAGGTTAGAAAAATAAAATTATCTAAAAGCTTATATTTTCCTTTAATGAAGATTGAGGTATATTTTTGGGAGGGGGGAATGCGGCATTTTTGAAAATATATATGAATAAATTAATGAATTGCATGGGCATTATCGTAAATTTGTGAAAATGCACAGACTCTCCACATTGATTTACCCTGATATGTTGACCTTGAAATTGTATTCACGACGCCTTCTAAACACCAAAATGAGTCATTTATTGAAAATTCTGCGAGGTAGATTGCTCAGGTAGATTTGATGAATCATAAAACTTTACTAAATGGTGCGTAATTGAAAGTTCAGGTAGCCCGGGAGAATTATTGATTCGCGCCCCCCCCCACTTAGCAACAACTGTAATCTTAACCTAATGCCTTCCGACGATTACACCAGTCTCCAGGCCGTATCAGTCCTTTGACAAGATGTTGATAAGGGCTTCATCCGTCGAAATGTTCAGTTCACTCTACAGGTACCTGTGAAAATACTTCTGAAATGTGAAATATGGTTAATTCTACATACCTGGGGCTTTGTATGGTTGATAACCAACCTACAGACCCTATTTCAATATGCATAGCTACTATGTACATCCTTTTTGGAATAGTCTATACACTGTTTGGTAAGTGGTTTTGTTTATATGATAGCTTTTTGAGTTTCAGAGATCAAAAAAGAAAAAAACAATTTAACAATTTTTTTATTTTGTAGGTTATAGATGTTTCAAAGCTGTGATGTTTTTAACTGGTTTCATTTTTGCATCTGTTATTGTTTATCTGATATGTATTCAAGAAAAGCGTTTTCCTACTTATGCCAATGCAGGTACACAGTTATTTTTATTTTCGATCTTTCTCATTTTAATGTTTCATAATTCTATCAAAGACACATTGCTGATATCATATAAACCTTAAATCCCTTTTTTAAATAAATCACAATTCTTCCTGCATAATTTGATTGGCCCAATTTTAAATGGTCTATCCTAGCAATGAATCAAAGCTGTTGCTACTCCACCTACTTCCTTTGAAAACATTATTGCTTACTTTGATTATTTTGATTGTTTTTGTGTAATTATTCATACAAAGAGATTATTATAATTGTCTCCCTCTGATTATGATTCTTGTACAAAATAATTACTAATAATCCATATTTAGCCCAAATACTCAAGTCACCAACTAACTATTATGCAACCCAATTGAAACAATATATTTAATTTTAGTTTCTTCATTTTGTTCTTTAATAAATTCGGTTATTTCAAGAATCCATTGACTAATTTTATTATAGATTTATTATTGCTATTAGTAAGTTTTAAATATCCATATATCTTTAAACATTCATAAAATTAGTTTATATATATATATATACACATTTTTTTTTTAAAATTTTATGTACTGCTATACCCAATTATTTTCACACTGCACACCCAAGTATTTTCATGTTGAAGTTTAGTTTGGGCATTGCTATTTTTGTTTGTTTGTTTGACCTCTTTTAAACGTTACCTTAACAAATCAAACTCGTTTATTCGGCTTTGTTAAATTTAAAAGTAAACTAATAAGAATATTTCTAGTTTACTAGCCAGGTTTTAAATCCACTTTAGGTATTGTATCATAACTTTTTGAAAGGAATTTTATCTGCATTTAGCTTTTATGTACCATAAAAAGTTTCCTTTTAATTTTTTATTTGTAGTTTGCAGTTTTAAACAATGTTTAGAAATTTTTGTCTACAATTTAACTTTATAATTAGACAGATATTGTTGTGAACAATAAAAAGAAAAATATGATAATAATTGATAAATATTAGTAATTCAAATAATAGTTTTTTTATATTGCCTGTTTTTATACTAAATATTAAACATTTTTGGTCATAATTACTATTATCCATAATTATTGTGCTGATTATTAAACACTAATCATATGTAATTAAATGTATTCATAATTAAATATCACGTAAATATCATAATATAGAAGATCTAAATCTTCAAAATGAGACTTAATATACTAGTTAAGACAGAAATTTAAAAAATCCAAATAAAAAGCCTTAGGTCTTTTGTTGTCAGATGCTGGTATTCTTGTTTCTTGTTTTTATTTTAGAGACATAAACTTTTTGTTTGGAACTTTTCCATTCATGTCTTAAATATCAACAATTAGATGTAATTTACTGTTTTTTAAGCAGATTAATTATTAAATCATTATGTTTAGTATTAAATTTAGTAATAGATATGGTTTTATATATAATATATATAAAATCATAATTATGTTTACAGTTTATTAAAATCTCTATATTTTTAATATGTTATAATGTAGGAATTGCAATCAGTGCTGGTCTTCTCTTCGGCCTTATAACAATGCTGGTACAATATTTTGGACTTTTCATGACTGGCTTCCACACTGGTCTTGCACTGGCTATTGCGGGCCTGGTTGCGGCCGATCAACTGTATTCACCACCTTCAACATTGACCTCAGTTGCATCTTTGTTAGGAGTCGGAACGTTATTTGCTGTGCTCAATCTTTATTGGCAGAAAGGTGAATATTATTGAATAATAGTAATAGAATGTGTTAAGAAACAATTTTAAAAAAATTATATTTAGTGTAGAACACTTTTTTGTTTCTTTATAACCTTCTGTATTATGTTAGTTTGGGTGGATTTCATCTGATATAAAACTATCTTAGGAAACGTATTGAAAGTATACTGAATACATTTTCCAGGAAATAATGTATGCATTCTGTTTTTAATGAACTATTTAATAATTTAGTACCAATAATTTTAACATTATAAATTAGTACCAACATCGATAATATAGTTTATGATATCATAGTAACTGATAATTATACCTTTAACACTAATTATTACTAATTTTAGTGTGGGACTTCACTCATCTTGTCTTCTATATTTAATGCGATAGTATGTTTAGCATGAGTATCATTCATACAGTTATATGACTATTGTAGCATTCTGAGAACTATAGCATTAAATATTAATCATTTCTCACCTGATATTGGAAGTCTTTGTTGTATTGGAGCAATGTGTTTATTCGTATAAGAAATATAATATTATCAAAACATTTTATATGATTCGTATTGTAACGAGTATTCTTTTGTTTGCTAAATTCGTCCGTCAGGTGTCTCTACCTATCTGACCTCACTTAACTGAGGACCGTCATTCCATACGGATGTGTATAAGTTGGTTATATGGCCAAGTAATTGCCAAATTTAATTGTTTTTACCTTATCGTATCTTTGCGGCTCAGCGTTGGTGGTGTTACGTTGATGTTACAATATATATTATGGTTATGTTTTTGGAGTTGGCATTATGTTACCGTTGATGTATAATATAAGAATACAACATTTTTCTTTGGACAATAGTTTATTTAAATCAATTTGGACCTTGGACCGAAAACCCCGCAACCTGGTCACAGTATGTTAGATGAAGAAAAACAGTTTGTAATGAAAATGTTTAAATAATAATTTACTTGATAAATATCATTTCAGTTTAAGTAAAGACCCAGCTTTGACATTTCCATTATTTAAGAAAAAATACATATTAGTTTATCTCTGTTGTGTACTAAATTATTCTTTTAAATGCATCAAATTAAATAATAAAAAAAAAAATTAAATTTTTGTTAACTACCATCTCACTACATTAGGGACTCTGAATATCCTAATAACAAGAAGTGTGTTAATTTAACTTGTCAATAACTGAATCTTGTTTTGATTTTATAATGTTTTGTTTCCTGTGAACAAAAGTTCATTGAAAGATTGAAAATAAATAAATAAATATGGCTCCTTTAGAGATGGTTGACCTATCAAAGGTGACGTAACACTATTGAGGAATAATTTAGCCATTGTCGAGAGGAAGTTGTAATCTTCCCTAAATGCTTATGATCTTGCGTCCTTGAAATGTAAATTAAATGGCTTTTTCATCTGTCTCAGCTGTTATTGTGATATTTTTTTAAAGTGTATAATCATTTGAATATAACCTAAATTCTAATTATTATTTAGGTTTACTTTTGGAAGAATGAAATATTATAATTGTTTTCCTTTTCTTTTCTTTTTTTAAATTGTAGTGTACTATTTAAAATCTTGCCACCACTGAGCTCCATGTTTTTAAAGTAATATTTTAGTTTATATATATAATATAATTTATTATATATAATTTTAGTTTAAGAAATTTTGAAAATAGCCAGGGGATGCAGTCAACAAATTTTACACAAATTAATACAACTTATTATATTTGTGCCAATGCTCTGGCCTAATTTTTAGGCTATCATCAGGGCTGAGAATAAAATATGTAGCAGTTTATATAAACAAAAATTATTTTAATGAAAAGAATGAAATACAATCAACAAAATGTTAGATTATAAAATAATTGATAAGAAATTAAAAAAATAAGTAGAGTAAAATGAAATCTATGGAGATAATAAAACAGTAAAATTACATGAGAAATATTTTTATTAAAATATATAATGAATGTCATGTTATTGGCAATAGGAATAATGAGTTTGAAATTAGTTTCTATTTAAATGAATATGTTGTTATAATATGGCTAGATTCTTTAATATATCAACTAATTCCACAATTATTTTATTTACAAAATCTATATTGCATTGTGTATAGTTTCAGTTGCCCCCTTTTTTTTTTTCCACAATATTGGCTTTTTTCAAACTATTTTGCTCTCACTTACATGCTGGTAACTTAGCATTTATTAAAAATATATAAAATTACAACACATAATTCAATTTATAAACCATAATTGTATAGTTTATTATTCTTTTGACTGCATTGCATTAGATTGCTTTCAGCAAATTTTATGTTGTTGATTTGTTATTCTACTGGACCTCCTTGAATATTAAATTAATGGCCACCCTGCAGATACTTAGGCCAATATCTTTTTAATCTATATTCTGTTAGATTGGGTAACAGAGCATAAGAACTACAGAATTATGAGAGTGACATATGGTTTGTTTGTTATGAATGTTTGATTTTATTGTTAGAATATATGCGTTGTGTATCTTATTCTCCATATCATAATACATTGTTTTACAAGTTCAATCCCGTCACACTCTGATAGACTGTATTTTTTCACCACCTCTAGCCCAAGAGACAATAGTATGAGACTCTTGGTGCATGGCATTTTTTTTCTTAATTTATTCTCTTGTTAATTTATTCTTAATGATGAAAGAAATAAAAGATCTAAGAATAATCAGCTGGCTATACTTTTGGTTTAATATAAGTTTGACTTAGAAAGGCAGTGTTGTACTAGTCCTAGTAGCAATGATTTGAGTAACTGGTACAACTACTTCAGTTCCAAAATAATAACTGTTACTATATATCTGTTATTTATGTCAATATTACGTCCATTTTTATATTATGGAATATCATGAGCCAGGATATCTCAATGGGCTAGGCACTATCTTACTAATCTCTAGGTTTTGAGTTTGAGAGCGGATATGGTGGATAATTATTCAATCTTTTATCAACCATGGATTGATGTATTATTTAAAACTTTTAAAATTATAGTTCTTCCTCAAAATAAAAAAATCTGATAATTCTTGAACAATTTAGTCAAAATGTTGATTTAGTTAAAACCTTCCTTTTCCCGCTTTTTTATTGCTATTAATCAAACCATATTATTCAAATTGAACCAGTCAAGGTTTTTAAAGTACGATTGATAATATAGATTTTCGGTTGGAGTGTGTTAAGAATTTAATAATAATAATAATAATCAGGAATTAAAATGAAGAAGAAAGTATAAATGACTATGGAACTATTTATTAATATGATAGATAAGAACACAGGACAAGGAATAAATATAGGCTTGGGTTAAAGGCTGGAACTGAACGGTGGAAATATTAGTTTTAGTTAGCGACAATCATTTAGACAATAGGCTGTTACTTATTCCAACAGGTCTTGGAGTATACTTCATGAATATTACAAACAAGTATTTTGACTCTTTCCTTTTCATTTTCAGCTGTTCAATTTATTACATCCGACCTGACAAAAAAATAAAATAAATAAAAGAGGGAGCGGAGTGGCTCAGTGGTAGAGCACTGCGTTGCCATGCCGAAGGTCCTGAGCTCAAACCCCGTTGCTGGCTAGACTTTTATTTAGTCTGTTAGCGGCCGGAGATGGATCATATAGGATCTAGGACCCATCTGGGGCTCACCCAGCCTCTATAAAGTGGGAACCCAAAATAAGGGGGGGGAATCTGGCGGTTGAGTGTGATCTAGGACAAATCACCTCCCTGCACAACCGTTGTCCTTGAAATTGTGCAGTCTCTACCATGTACTGAACCCCAGACCCATTCACAGGTTGTAGTAGTACAGGTTTTGGGTCATAGGTTGGAACTTACTGGTGGAAATATTAGTTTTAATTACCGACGATCATTTAGGCAACAGACTGTTACTTTTCCCAACAGGTCTTGCAGTATATTTCATGACTATTAAAAAAAAAGTAGTTTGACTCTTTCCTTTCTATTTTCAGCTGTTTGTTTTATTATACCTGACCTGACAAAAATAATAGAAATTTCAAAGGAAAAGTAGCCAAAAATTTCAGCTGGTATTCAACTCCTTCGTCTTTTGGGTTCTGTGAGCTCCAAAGAAAGATAAAACTATTCCATTTGATATCTCGAGTTGAAAAATGCTGTTGTGTTTTTTCCTGCAAAATATTTATAGACGTTTATCAATATTTCTATTCTAGTTATTCTGTTTTATTTTAGGCTTGACTATATTTGGAACGTGCGTCTATGGTGGAGGTTTGGTGACATTTTCGGTTGACTATCTGAGTGAATTGTTGAGGACAGTTGAGTGGTTGTGGAAGAGACAAGGACCACCGTGCTACCCAGTGCTCGCTCTGTGGCCGGCGGTGTTGTGCCTCGGTTTGGCCGTCCAGATCTCTCTCACCCCTCACCATCATCATCATAATGGTCAGTTTTTATAATTTATTTGCAAGGTTACTTTTTGGGTTTTGACCTAGAAAATGCTACTTTAACCAAGAAATACTCTAATTTTAGTAAGTTAAAATATAAAAAGTATTGAGTTTGGGCACCGATATAGATATAATATTTTCTCATCTTAATGTTATATGTTCTATTTAGATTTAGTTAGAAAGTTGGACGAACTAAAATAAACAAAGGATTTAGATTTTTTACAGACAGTGATATGATTTGGATTTTACCCAATCAGTTGACATTTACCAATAAAATGTTCTCGATATACACTATAACAACTTTTCTTATTTATATTTCAAAATTTACACTATACTTTTATTAAAAATTAACTGAAGGAAAATATTTCACCATGAGTATCGTTAGAAAAGTGATAATAATAATAATATTTGTATAAGGCATAACAAACCTGAAAGTTGGATGCCTATTCCTCAAACCTCTGTTTAGGAACTACCATTCACGGACCAAACCCAAGTCTCCAAGATCGCGCTTGACGCAATCCTCCCACTTATGCCTTGGTCTACCCCTCGGTCATTTACCATATTTGGCTCAGAGCTTATTAACATTAGAATTTGTTCTATACACGGCCCAACAATTTTACAAGCCTATTTAAAACTTCAGGTTGCTGTCACTTCAGTTATATTAAGTAACCTCCTTTATTCTCCAGTGGATTCCTTCTTTTTCAGACTGAATATTCTGACCTAAAGACCTTAAATATTATGTTGTATTTGTACTGCAAAATTATAATGACTAATTATGTTCTGTAAATATTTTATTATTATTTCTTATCTAACATTTTTACTTTAACATTACCTTTTATTTTTAAGCCTAAAACCATCTTTTAATAACCATTTTTTATCAATCAATGGTAAAAAAAAATGATAATGTTCATCTGAATTTTGTAGCGAAACACGGTGGGCGAGGTGCGAGGACCAGGGAACAGAGGGCTGAACTGCGGCAGAATAAATACAGATACCTTTATCAAGTTAGGACAGCGCATGGAGACATAATAAGCCAGGTTCGTTCTTATATTAACTATAAGTTCAAAAATAATAATATATCTCATATCATGTTAATTCCTTATTAAATTATTTTTTATAACAGTTAATAATAATACGTTATTATCTAATTTGTCTTTTGTACTTATTATTATGTTTTGGTTTCTGTGAAATATTAACTTCAAGTAAGGGGGTTTCCAACCCTCGCTCCGTACTCTAGTATACTGGTGGGGCTGCCACCTTGGTGCCTGTATGCCTGAACCCCTGTCCGAGGGGGCTACCTAGGGGAGGTGACCCTAGGGTTTATAATGTTAATGACCTTTGTTTATATTGTGTGGGTGAACATAAGCTGGTAGAGGATGTCAGTACTCTTCACCAAGTTGTAGTGCCGTAGAATAATAATACTTATTATTATTTTTCAAGTTTTCTTCCATTTGCTATTGTGAATATACTTTATTATATCAGGTAATCCTACTTGCCTTCAAATCAATATTTTCTTCTACCTTGTTGGCCTATGCTCAGGATATGTTGAAATTGACCTCATCATAGTACCTCAAAGTTGTCCTCATTTTCTATATGATCTATGTTCCATGTTAATGTTGATCCATAATATATAACATTTATTATTGTATTTTATTAATGCACTTGTTTTTTATTTTATGCTTTACAGAATTATGTTCAAGCGATACAGAATAAAGTTGTTGGGCCTGGTGAAACTTCAACATTGGAATCTGATGCAACTCATCTTACTATGCTTCCTGATGGACAGACAGATTTTTCCCGAGGAAATTATTACCGATAACGGAACGCTGATACTCCGCTGTAATACAGTGGCTAAAGTTGTATTCGTAATCTTTCTTTTATAGATGGAAACATTTCATTGAAAAGATCATGCTCTTAATGTATGAAATTACTATCCATTTTTTTTTTTATTGTGGTCCATCTTATACTTTATAAAAAGCACAATATTTAGTTTTTATTGTCTTGCCACAAATATATATTTCTGAGGAGTATTTTCTCCTCTGATTTTATGTTGGCTGATTTTATGTTTTATTTATTATCATTATTGTTAATAATTATTTATTAACGATCTGTTGGCAGTGTAAGTAAAGATTTATGAAAATGGGAAGATATGTTTTTGGAAGCAAAAATCATGTCGAGAATTTTCTGGTATTGCACTTCGAAGAAATATGATTGTTGATTGATTTGTTTACAGGGTTTAAATGAGAAATATTTGTTGTGCAAATTACTTGTGAATTTTGAAGATATAGTTCATTAGATATTTTTTAACGTCTCCTCTCTTTAAAATATTTAACATATATATGTGATGACGATATGTATATTACATAGTTATTTCATAGATGTAAAATTGACATTTCTGTATATTTTTGAAGTTTTTAATCTCAAATATTTTAAGTAATGTTTAAAAAAAAAAAATGCAAACTCATATTGGGTTTTTAAACAATTTGATTCTTGGATTATTATACCTTAAGTGATAAATAAGTAATTATTTTCGAGAGTCAATTTATAAATTAAGATTAAGAATGTTTTAGCTTATAAGTAATGCACAAAGCAGAGAGAGTTTGTTTTGAAGTTTTTTTTGTTTTTAATTAATTTTTATGCTTGTTTCTAGTTATGAATAACTATTGTTACCAGATGTGGCCAGCATAGTCATTTTTTTATTTTTTTTACTTATAGATTTATTTATTGTTGTAACTCAGTTTGAATGTTTTTAGTTTATTGTAATCATTTTATCGTATTTGTTGATTCAATTTTTCATTATTAAATTTGTTATTGAATGAAATTTTTAATCAATATCGCTTCGAAAATTTACATTCGCTGATTGTATTCAATAACAGCTGATATTGTGCTTGGCTTACTGCACTTTATTAATTTTTTATCGGTTGAAACTAAACTGTTATCAAGAAAACTTATCTAGAAATGTTATTTAAATTAATTTTATTCTTTCAAAAAAAAAGTTTTAATAATAATTTATTACTGATAGTATGACATTATTTATTTAGTATTATTTGGAATTTGAAAGTATTTAGTTATGAATTCTGTATGTTTAGTCATGCTAATTAACCTTTTCTCAATCAAATTAATGGGCTTTGCTGTTTTTAATTTAGTTAATTACCAAATTCTTTGATACTTTAGGTTTACCCAGTTTTATTAAAGCACAATCTTTTGTTTTTGCACCAGAATTACCACTCACATATGCAGACCGTTTGGTGAGGCTTGGTTATTTGGAGTCATAGGAACACATTAAAGATTCAGATTCGACACTTCGACACAATTCGAGTACTATTCAACACTTTATAGAAAGTAAAAAAAACATAAAATAGTATCGAATATAAAGATGTAACGGCGTGTTATTTGATTCTAATTCACACTTAAATCTTATATCTGAATTGGATCTAATTTTTTAAGTCATTCTGAAAAGAAAAAAAGAAGTATTAAAAAACAAAACAAACTTTAAACGATTATATAAATACTGACACAAACATAAGGCACATTATAGCTTGAATAGAGAGATAGAAAAAATCCTTAAAAAACAATTTAACAACTTTGGTACCTAATTTATGTATCAGCTGTGTACTGCAAAGAACCAGTTTAGATGGAATGATATTATTTATTTTGACAAAGATAATATTGGTGAAAAAGACTAATTTGGTTGGAAAAATAGGTTAATTGCTTTTTGGCGAATTGTTGCAATATACTGGAAATTTAATTAGTCTCATTAATATTTTATTTATTTATCTATTTAATTGCTTAAGCACTGTTATTTTCTTTGCTCGTTTTTAATTTATATCTGTTTCTCATTCATTAGTCTCTTGTCCATGAAGTATTAATTAGGTATTATTTTATTTTTAGAAGTCGCACATCATTGTTTACATCCTTTCAGTTCATATATTAGTTTTTTATTCTGACTTAAATAAATCAGTTTAAGGTAAAGCAAGATTTATTCTTATTGAAATCAGTATTTTAAATATTATTTATAAAAGTGACTTTTTTCTCGCACACTTGGGCTGTGATGAGAGATGGAGTGAAAAATTAGGACAGAAAGAGCTACACTCTTTTTGACAGATTTACCAATTCATTTGGAAATATATAGACTATATTTGAAATCACCGGCCATTATAATTTTATAGGTTTTTTATATTAGTAGATTTAAATTATTATGTTTACACGTCAAAAAAAGCTGCCTTGAATGTATGGATTGTTCGATTTATCCATTCATCTCACAAATCGGCTTAAATAGGTCGGAAACCATCCATTTTGGATTTTGTAAATAGTTATTTATGTAAATTAGTATTTATATTATTTATGAATAGGCTAAGGTAATAAAGGATCACAATTTTTACTTTTAGCAATTCACAATTTTTGTTTTTATTTCTGAGCTTGGTGGTTGCCAAAGAGTAATTTAGCTTTTAAAATATATCCTTAAGTTCATATTTCATCCTATATATATATTTTTTTTTTTTTAAATTGCCAAAGATGTTTTTTTTTTTATTCTCTTAAGAGACAATATAATCTTAGTAGTTCTGTTCATATATGGAAGATATGATTTTTATTTTTGTGAACAAAATGAATTTCTTTAAGTTTTATATCTTCTGAAAGGATTTTATTTGTTAATTCTGTCGAAGTGGATGTATAGAGAATATTCATTTTAAGACAGATGTAATTCATCATTCAGAAAAACGATTGATCTTTGAGAAAAATGCTTGAGAAAAAACCTAATTGTTTACTTAATGTTTTCTATGTAACAGGTACCTATGGAGATTAGAATTTTGTCTATTACGCAGAGGTGTCTGCTAAGAAGGGGTTGTACGTGTGTATGTTCTCGTCAATTACGTCTCTCAGTATTCTTCCAACAAACAGTACATTCAGTCACTTGCTGAACTTAAAAAAAAAATTATATAAAAAATAAATAACACAAAACCTTATATTTCTATTTATTTATTTGTATCAGACAATAGCATTGCAATTTTTTCCTTTAGCATTTTTCTCTTAGTCCAAAAATTATCTGTAAAATGTTATTAAGTGTTCTTTAAATAATAAATAAATACTCTGTACAATTTAGTTTTCATCAGTTCTACAAAAATAAGTTGACATTTTACTAGCATAGTTTATGGACTGTTTTATGTTGTCTGATTAATTTGTATGTTTAAAATAAAAATAAAAATTATACATATTGCTTATTTTTGGGTTTATTTTTATAAATTGATTTTGTTATGTATTTTGATGGGAAGCTTCGAGACACCATTGCTGTGTATTAGGTTGTGAGTAGTATTATTTTAATTAATTTTGTGATCGTAATGAATAAGTTTAATAAAGTTTATATACTATTTTTTGTTACGTTTTCTTTTTTTTTTTCTTCTTTTCTTTTTTAAACCAGCCAAAAGAATTTCTGATGCTCAAGAATAATTAATTTCAAAACAGTAAGTGAAAAAGCTCTGTTAATTTTTTTAATGTGATGTGTTATAAAAGTTTATTTGTTATTCTTTTTATTTTTTTGTGTAAAAATAAAATGTGATAAGAAAAAAAAAGTAATAGAAATTTAATACCAAGTGATCCTGCTATAGTAATCATGGAAACTTATATAATACATTTGATAATATGTTGTTTTTTTTTATAAAAATAGTTTTAGATCGAACAGGAATGTTTCGCCTGCTGTAATTTTGTGAAAATATTGTTCCCTCTCTGTGTGTCATTATGGCATAAAGTAGAGCATAAATCTGGAACTCTGGTGCCAATAAAATTGTATTGCAGATTTTTATCATAAAAAAAAATTAAAGAAATTTATAGAAAAAGTAGTTTATGTGAACAATTTAAATGATGCTACTTCTTAACTGTATTAGCCGTGAGTGTACCCAATATATATTTTGTTATTGAAAGAAATATTATAATGTGCAAGCTTAAAGCAATGTACATTGCATTTTATGTTTTTGTTTGGTTTGTTTTTTAACTAATGGACTTAGATTATATTAATGATTAATAATATATCTGTTGTCTAATATGTGTGTGTTTTTATTTACCCTTAATTTTATTTTTGTTTTAAAAAAGTAGTTAAGAGTTGGTTAAATTAGTTAGTTAACTTTAGTGAAGTGAATGATAGTAATGTAAAAATGTTCATACAAAAAACCATTGTCAACCAGATCTCAAAGAAGTATAGAACTTTATATATTTTTTTTTGTTTTTAACAAATTAGTTCTTTCTGAATATTGATTATCTCTTGAACTTTACTTAATTTTATTTTGGATTTAATACTAATACTATTTATCTGCAGTCCCAGTGAATAAGCGCAATTATTGAAACTATTGAATACTTGGGAAAGATTCTTAGAAGAGTATATGGCCCATCCAAGGAAAGAAATTGTTTTTGCATAAAAAAAGAATCAAGAACTTGAGGATCTATATGGAGAACCTGATATAGTTTCTTGTATTAAAAAATCAAGAGTAAAATGGTTGGGGCACGTTCACAGAATGGATTAAAAAATAGGCTCCCAAAGCTGATCATGGAGGGACATCCAAATAGAGGAAGAGGCAGGCCTAGAATGCGATGGCTGGACGATGAAGCAGACCTTAGACTCCTTGGGGTAAGAACATGGAAAAGAGCAGTGAAAAACCGGTCAAAGTGGAGGAAAATTGTCTAGGAGGCCAAGGTCCTCCTTGGACCATAGTACCGTATGATAATGATGATGATGACTACATATCTGCTGCCCCAGTGTATAAGTGGTTAAGTCGAATTTTATCCAGAGAGAGTTAATTGTATTGAGGGAAGCAGAATCATGTCATTCTCGTAGTTTTCGGCTTGAACTGGGTTGAAATATAATTAATAACTACATTTCAAGCCAAAGCCTAACTAAACCACTTATGCAGTATGGATATATAAAGAATTATTTTTTTCAACCATCCAACCATAAGTGAAGAAACACTCCTTCCTATGCCTACAATAGTAATTAGAGTACAGTGTTGATTATCTGAATGTTCCTACGAGAATTTCCTTCCTGTATGTTACTATGAATACCATGTATTATTCATATATATTATGCAGAGAAAAAATTCCTGAGTGACTAGCAGTGCACTTCCAAGAAAATGAAGGTAATTTTCAGCTTGTCTTTGTTCCAACTCAATCCCCATGTCTTCCTCAAGTCAAAATGGTTATTTTATATTCATTTTAAATATGTAATAACAAATGGAATAAGAAAAAATTTAATTTAATTAATAATACAGAAATTTAAATAGACAATAGACAAAATAACGCACAAACAAATAATTCTAATGTGATGAGTGATTATAGGAGATAAGGAGGTAGGTTTCAAGCACACTGGATAATACACAAGTACCCAACTTTGATTGACGCTTTGATACTTCAATCATTCCTCCTTATCATCTCCTAGATTCTTCCATTTACTCATCATTCAATGAGGATACCCATTATGGGAAGCATTCTTGTAAAAACCTAACTTTAGCAGTATCAGCATCAAATAATTCTCTTTAAAAAACTGGTAATAGGGAGAAAACTGGAAAGAAATTGGTCGGGTGAGGAAATCAAAAATTAAATAATGATAAAAGGCTAAGTGCACCCAAATGTTAAATTTCGACAGTACCGATTGCTGTTAATAAACCTCTCTGTGATACTACAGAAATGCAAAATCCATGTCACCATCAATCACTCTTGAAGCAATCCTACCACCTACGCTTCAGTCTACCCCTCGGACAATTGCCAGTCGGATCAGCGCTAGTTAATTTTTAAAGAATTCGTTCATTATTAACACGTTTATTGCCACGGCAATTTTCAGAAATCTGGCCTTAAACGACAATTTGATTTAATCACATTGTATGATTGAAAACTCTGATTCTAGTGCATCGAGTTTAATCGTAGCTGCACAAAAATGGCAAGTAAACACAGGACGAGATAACTTGTAGTTGGCGTCCTAGAAAATAACGCAATCTACGGGTTATCTCTTAGATGGCAGTCAACGTGTTAAGCCCAACAACGTTGTCTAAGTTCATCAACGTATCTAAGTATATCTCAATCTTCGGAATGGGCTTCAACTATATCAATTGGGTGCATGATTTGCGATTTTGCATTGAGTAACATCCTAAATTCTCCAGTGGACTTCTCCTTTTCTGTGACGAATATTCTACGAAAAACCAAAGAGATTTTCAAGGAGCTCAAAACGTTTATAAATAACATCTAGGGCCACGTATCGCAAAAGTTTGCAAACTGATAAGTGGAACTTATTATTTCACTGAAGATACTTCTTTCCAGGAATATGTAGTTCCTTTTAACTTGTTCAGAAAAAAATTAGTTCTAATTTTTTTTTTTAGTGAACTATATCTCGTGGCTTGTTTCAAAGAGGTTATACTAGAATAAACGGACCATGATACACACTTTCACACTCACCATTGTCTTGAGTGAGACTAATCTGAAGATATGGGTTCCAACAACAATTTGTCCTGTACTGTAAATAGTAAGCAGTTATAACTAACTAATTATAAGTTACATTTTATTTTAAAAGTGTATTTTTGTTATTTGTTTAAGCTTCGTAAAGCAAACAGTTCATATGAAGGTAATCCATTTTCCATTATCGAAAACTGGTTTTATTTTTATATTTAACTGATTTATATGAATTCAAAAAAAAAAAAATAAACTTTAAATATAATTTACTTCTATGACAGTAAGCTCCTCTTTTGCTTTTAGAAACTTTAAAAGAAATGGATTCTGCCATACAGGATAACTCCACTTCCTTTAACCCAAAGATAACAAAAGAATATTTTTCCAGACAGATCCAACAATGGTATTCGTTGCTATACTGATGGGTTCCTTACAGTCACTTGGTATGATACGAGGATCTGGAAAAGAGATAAGCCATCGGATGGGGTATCAAACAAAACACAGTTGTTGAGCACATAACAGCATTTCTATCAGAATTACACGGAATTAATCCACACGGTGGTGAAAGGTAGGAAAATAGCTTTGTTTGCTGATACCTTGATCGGAACATTGAATACCTATTGGGTAGGATCAACGATAGTTGGAACTACAATGAAGCTATCAACAACCTTCCAAACATTGCAGTATGAGCGTTGAGTCGGTACCCTGACATTCAGTTATACCATGAAAAAGAAAAAACCTGGCAGTTTAGATTTAGAAAGCACTCATTTAGTCCCGAAACCTGTGTGCCACAAGCTTAATTTCCGCCAGACAAAGTACTTTGGAGTGGATGAAGATATTGCACTAGTCTCAAAGGCCAATGTTCGAGGAGTAAAACCAGACATGTACTCACTGACTCACTCTGTAGTAGTATATACTCCAAATCGCAGCAACTCTTGGGAATGATTGTTGAAATCAGACTGAAGCTAGAGTTCAACGATGTTTGTAAAGTTGCAATAAAAACTACTTTTTCCAGTATTAAGAACTTTATTTCTATTTGGGAGAACAAACTTTCCATTCACTTGTGTATGGTGAAAACACATTTATCAGGAGTATAACTAAAAGGTAAGTTTTTTTTAGATACCTATCGAAACTGATCGAAACCTGCATTGGTTGAACGTAGCATTTACTTTAGATAGAAATTTCGAGAAAACTCCAGATTACGGCCGCGTTATCTACTGAATGTGGCACCCAAAAACTATCTAGCGTAATTAGTGGTAACCAACCACTTTGGATTCAACTGTATTATTCATTATCATAGGAATTATAAAAATGATTGCTGTTGTCCTAAAAGTCGGTACAAGTTCCAGTACAACAGTAAATAGGTGATCAATAGACTTCAGTAACATTTGCTCAAACAGCTATTTAGTTCTTCTTCTGCTTCTAGTGGCACCACAGACGCCTAAAGCGGTCCTTGGCCAGCTCAACCATTTTACACCAGGATTGTCGATCTGCAGCTTGGGCTATATTTATTCTTCCTTGTCTAATGTCTAATGTCAGAACATTGTCCCTTCACCGAGATCTAGGTCTTCCCCTAGGTCTGGTCCCGACTGGATTTTTGTACACCTTTGAAGGACACCTCCCATCCTCCATCCTAATAACGTGTCCGAGCCATTTTACTCTCTGCACATGGACAAAATTAGAAAGGCTGAGATCCTGGTATTCCCTATACAACTCCATATTCCGACGCAGTCGCCAGGCTCCATTTTCTTTGATAGGCCCTATTATTCGTGTCAGGATCTTTCTTTTGAAGCGGTCCACCTTATGTGCATCGGACTTGTTGAGAGTCCATGTCTCACACGCATAGGATGCTACTGGTCGTATAAGGCATTTGTAGATCCTCATTTTCGTAGCACGGCTTAATAGCCTGCTCCTTATAATTTTGGCGAGACAGAAGTACGCTTTGTTTGCTGCTGCCAGTCTGTTCTTTATTTCAGCCTCCTCTTTCATGTTTTCGGTTATTGTAGATCCCAGATATTGAAAGCTAGGAACAACCTGGAAGGTGCATCCTAGCTGTATTTGTTCTGGGACCGTGTCTTTTCTCCTGATGCACATCATTTTTGTTTTGTTCTTATTGACCCTGAGACCCATGTATTTAGCTTCTTGGTCTATCTTTATAAAAGCCTCCTATACACTGGCTAGTGATCTACCGATAATGGCCACATCATCCGCGTATCAGCTATTTAGTTAAAATTGGAAATTTATTAAAAATTTTGTAAAAACAGGTTTTTTTTATGCTTGACACATTTGCCCTACTAGTATGCTTATCTCTATGTTGAATAACAAGAATAAGTGATGAGTTTTTAATTATAAGTTTGGTAATGGAGTTATATATTAAATTTATAAAATAAACCAAAAAGAATACTATTAATTTAAACTCTAACGGAATCTATATGTTTTTTTTAATTATTAAAACAAAAAAGATATAAAAGGCTGTGATTAACGTTCATTAATATTATATTTTATTTTTAATATTAGATTAAATAAAGTTATTTCATTTTCGGTATTAATGTTGTTGGTTAGAGATAATAGAATAACATATCATTAATTTTATTGGTTTTAATGCTATTCAACTCGAAATACTCACTAAGAAGAAACAAATCAATCTTTTATTAAAGGAGGAGATGGATTAATCACAGCGACTTTGGAAAAAGTGAGTAATTGATTTAAAATGAATAAATAAATTGGTGAAAAAGAGTCAGGCGTCGGTTTGAGATTTCATATTTAAATAGAGTAGATTATCGCGGTCTTTAAGAGGGTCAGTCAAGTTCGATCGTGCAAGCAACACCAAATCACTTGTTTTTATAATCATGTCAGATTTTATTTCTTTTTTAATAAATTTGTTGTAATTTCTTTTCTAGCCATTAGGCAAAATTATATATATCTTCGAATTTCCTAATGTAATGTACAGGAGTAATATTTTGGTTGGCAATAATCATCTAAATTTTCGAACGCGGTCTTTGATTCCAGCCATATTGGAATTGTTCTCTGTCGAGTTTTCATTAAAGAAGTTGAAGTGTTTTGAACCGACTTACCGTTTTTTTTATTGTTATTTAAATCCGACTGGTTATCGCCTTCAGTAGTTTCCATAACTGCAACAGTTTAAAATTCGTTATCTATTGTGATATACATATCAGTTTACCACCAACCTATCTAGAAGAATCATAGGTAGCTACAAGTTCTGTTCTCGAAATCTTGAACATTTGCAGGCATTGCACATTTATAAAAAGATCTGAACTTAAGATTCATGCTTTGTAATCAATACTATTTGCTATCAAAAGTAGTGGGTTTTTGATTAAGTTAGTGTGTTAGAAATTGGTGGGATTTATACTTGAACTGTAATAAACTTATTATCATTATTATTATTTAAGAAGTTACATGTGATAAACCAGATTGTATTGTATTTCAGTCATTTTCTGCCCTCAAACATGACAGAATCAATGAAATTTGGTCCAGAATGGTAAGTTGTCCAATATGTTTACTATGTTATTGAACATCACAAATTCTTAGTGAAATTTTTATTTTATGAAATCATAAGTTTTCTTTAAAAGATTTATTAATCACTTATAACTTAAGCATTATAGATGTATTTTAAGTTCCTCTGATTAACAATAGATTTTTTTCTTCAATTTTATAAATTTTGTTTTATCAGTTACCTATTGTGATAGTGAATGTAATACTATAAATTATGTATTTAAGTACTGACCTGTAGATGAAATTATTGAATTTTTATGTAGAATTTTTCATTTGTGATAAATTTAGTAAATGTATTTCTGAAGACGTCAAGTTTAACAAATATTTGTAGATGACTAGTTGAAATAGTAAGCCTCATTATGATTAGGTTTATTATTACTAAACCAATTATTGAGTATCTGTTAATATCTCAAAATATAAAACTTTAAGTTTCCCTTGGATACTCCAATCATTATTATTTAAATATACTGGTTGTCCGATTGATCTCTTTAACAAATTATTTTAGTATGATACATTTATAGTATTTAAAACTGGCAAATAATATATCTTATTTTAGTAAATTTATACCTTAGTGAGGAAAGGCTTAATAAGGACATTGTTCATACCTGTTAATGGCACTGTATAAAACTGATTTTAAAGAAATTTTCTTAACAAATTCATAATCCTTATATTTTCAACCATATTTTTAATATAATAGTTGAGTTATAACCAGATTAACAGTTTATGGCTGCGAGTTGTTCATAAATGTGTAATTATTTTAACTATTTAAAAAATCTATAACATCATAGTACTTAAGTTTTTATCGACATAATTTTGTCGTTATTATGAAATTAATTTACAATTTTTTTTTATGAAATATGAAAGTAATTTACAAGTTTGTTAAGCTAATTTTTTTTTTTCCGATCAGAAAGTTCAATTTTTCAGAGATCCAGTACATTATTAGTTTCAATCAAATCACAAATGAGGTGAAAGACAGAAATATTGTAGTGTTTAGAAAATTAATTATTTTTACGTAGGTTCTCAGGAAAAAATCCCTTGAAGCTCATGTTTTCATATTTAGGTTTTAGGTTGTTTACTCTCCTCAGTTCATTATATTGCATGTATCATGTGTCCTCATGTTTAAGATTTTTTATTTCTTCTGTTTTATTAACTTTACTTATGTTTCATTACCATATTACTTAAACTTACCAAGTATCACTTTATGTAAATGTTAATATGTTATTATTGTTGTATTTTATTGATGTGATTGCTTTAATTTTTGCAATCCATAGCAATTCCCCTGTTCTTATTTTTTCTTTATAGTTAATTATATTTGATGTAACTCTAAAAATAATAACTATACGTGAGTATCAGTTGTTCTTTTCATAAATATTTATAACTATGTAAATTGTATAAATGCATAATTTAAAGATCAAATTAAAAAAATTTTGATTTGGGGTAAGTAGAAATAATGTTCTCACTTTTTTTAACCTTTTATATTTCTTTGGCTTAATAAATAAATAAATTTTATAAATATTTCTTTGTCCTTATTGTAGCATTTATTGAATCGGTTGTCTTATTTTTTTCGTCTTAATAGAACTGTTCAATATGTCTACATGATGTTATTTTTAAAACAGTGCTGTTTTAATTTTTAATATTTGAAAACAATAGCTTCTTTGTGAGTTACTCTTCATCAGGTTGATTTGTCATCTATATCGTCTCAATACAGCTATAGTAATTTGATTCCTATTGATAATGTATTATCATTTATAGAAAAAAGATGGATTTTATTGCTTGATAAATGGGTATTGTTTTAGTGGTACTATTATCAGATGCTTTACTTAAATCAATGTCCAAATTTATTTATGTATTTATATTATTAATAATTATGATAGTGATTGAATATATTATTCCTGACCTTGATAGATACCTTTGGCGCTGAAGTAATGTGGATTTAAGAAATTAATAGACTCACTGATCAAACTTATGGTCAGTGATATATATATTTACACATGTAAATCATGAAGGCATGAATATTTAATGTTCACATAAATTATTCAGTTTTAGAAATATGAAGTATTGTATAAATATTATTTATTGGGTAGCATAATACTAATGATGCCGATCAAGTTCATTTTGTCGGTGGAATTTTTTTTTTTTTGTACAATGTAGACTAGTTTTTGGTCAGAGCTTGCCTCTGCTTTGGTGGAACTTGGAGGATTCGTTTTGGTTGCAGTACAGATTTAAATGAGTAATGCTTTAGATACTTATCCAGATCTAATGACAAAAAATAAACAAAAAACCTGTACTGCTACAACCCATGAAGAGCCTTGGGTTGAGTTCACGGTAGGGACCACATTGTTTCCAAGCCAATGTTTGTTAGCTCAACATCTGCTCAAATGCCAGGTTTTCCTCCAATTAAGGCTACCCAATTTATAAAGACTTGGCTAATCCACATTGGGTTGATTCACAGCTGTTAACAGACTAAATAATATATCTGTCACAACCAGTCGATAATTCGGAAACTTGAGCTTAGTAATCCAGCACCCTATGTATTGAGCCTTGCCTGTACATAAAAAATAAATAAAATAAAATTATATCAAATTTAAGAATTAATAAGGAAACAGTTCAATACAAAGCCAGTTAGTTAGCTTTAGGATTAATTTGGACAATTTTTGGTCAAGTTCTCGGGCATACATTAGTAAATATTGCCATTGTGATCACACTATGACATGTTTCTTTTCTATTCATTCTTCATCAATTTTCTTTCTCCAATCCCCTTTTAGTCGGTTCTTCTTTGAAGTCCTTCAAGTTAAAAAAAAAAATTTCCTTAGCATTTTCTTCTTTCTTTTTTTTTTTTATCTGAATATTAGTTTTGTCTATTGTCATTTTTCCTATATGTTTCTCCAAAAAATATCAATCCCCTTATTGTTTTGTTACACTTTATATATATAAATGTATATACATATATATATATTTATTATCAGTTATATATATATATATATATATATATATATATATATTTATTATCAGTTATATATATATATATATATATATATATATATATATATATTTATTATCAGTTATATATATATATATATATATATATATATATATATATTTATTATCAGTTATATATATATATATATATATATATATATATATATATTTATTATCAGTTATATATATATATATATATATATATGTGTGTGTGTGTGTGTATATATGCATTATGGTTAAGTTTTTAATATAATTTTTATTTTATTATTGAATATAATAGTCGCCTATTATCACTATTCATTGTTATGTTTTTATCAAGTTTTATTAAGTATATTTTTTTTACCAGGATAACTATTTTGGGCTAAATAATTGTTTTTTTTTTGTACCCTTTTAATTTGTGAGAGAGTTTATTTTAGAATCAAGTTTTTTTGTTCGATTCCATTTTTTATCTGTAAAAACTTTAGAAAGCCTTGTTCCCTTGGAAAGAAAATTTTTTAAATTATTTAAAATATTTGGGTTAAATGGATACGCAAGATTAATTTTTCCTTTTATTTAATGTTTTTTACTTTTCACTTTTGGAAATTAGCAATTATTCAATAGTTATCAATTCTGTTGAACAAAGGTTTTGTTATACATTTATATAGTGTTGTTTAGTTTGTTGAACTGAACTGTTATAAAGATTGAGTACACAGGAAAAGAAGTCACGAAGTGTGATAAGCCTCTCGAAAATGTCTAGGTATCCACCTGTTACTCCTTTTATATACATGTGTATATACAACTATGTATATATATAGTTCCTATCTTCTCTTTTCACATGTCATCCTATGTATATATATAGTTCCTATCTTCTCTTTTCACATGTCATCCAATACTTGTGTAACGGTTCTTAACTTGTGTATTTGGTCTTTTAGGTTCGTTGAAACTAATTAATTCCTATTTAAAATTATTTAATTCCAATCCATATTTATTTAATTAAATTCAACAATTAGTATGTAAATGACTATAAAAATAATTTTTGATAGTAAAGCAAGGTTTTACTTTATAAATTAGATAATTTTTTTTCTTTTCAAAGTGTATATATGCAAGAAGGCCTCAGTGTTGATGTGAGTTGTGATGCATTAGATCTTCATCGATTTTTTTTTGTTTTTGTGTGTATGATGCCTGAATTTACAAAACATTGATTAATAGTTATTTTTTAGTGTTTTAATAACTTTCCTTTTTAGTTTTCTATAGCATTTTAACACTAATAATATTAGTTATCAATAATAAAAAAAAGTATTGGAACTGTTTCAGCTTATAATTTTTCACTTAACTTATTGCATTAATATTATTAACAATATTGGCTCCACAATTGATCATAAATGTGAAATTTGACTATAAATGTGTTTATTTCTTGGGTGGACTGGATTAAAGTTAATAGCACGCCATTGTTTGACGATTGTTCTTGGTTTAAAATACTGTTTGTCCGATATTATCATCAATGAAGTTTGATTATCTTTATTAATATGCTAACTTTTTATCTTTATTTTTTTTTTTAAGGTGGGTATAAAAAATTTGCACTGCGGACATTTATTGATCTATTGTGCGCCCCACTGATTGATGCGATTATTATAATCTTAATTCATCCGAACCTATAAATTTGAGTAAGCTTGACGGATTGATTAAATCGCACTGCCTGGGGTTAGTGACTCTGTCTATGCAAAAGGTTGCAAACCGTAAGCTGGCCAACCCATCATATAGGCAGATAATATGATAGGGTGTTTCGTCCGCTGTCTGACAAAAACGACACGTGGGAACCTCCACCAGTCTCAACCTGAACATGTGTGCATTGAGACTGCAATGGCCCGTAATTGCCACTATAATTGTTTTCAAATCTGCTCTGTCCAGCTCCAGAAGGACTTTGCTCATCTTCTCATTGAAGCCTTCTATGAATAATTTAGAGTGTTTTAAGCCACTTTTCATGCACCAAAGTTGATTCATTTTTCTAAGGTAGATTTCTTTTATTGTACGCTTAGCATGGCTGAGACTAATGCCACAGACTGGTTCTGGGGTGCACGGAATTTTGTCCGATCCCAGCCTGGCCAGTCTATCAGCTTCTTCATTGCCAGGGATGCCATGGTAACCAGGAACCCACTCAACGCTAACCCTGTTGTTCTCAGCCAGTTTGTTAAGAGCTTCATAGCAGTCCCACACAATCCATGAGTTAATGCAGTATCCACCAAGTGCACCTATAGTAGCCTGACTGTCAGTAAAGAAGGTAATCCTTCTAAGTGACATTTGCTCATCCAGCAGTGTCTGTGAACAGTGATTAGTGGCAAGTACTTCAGATTGAAATACTGGGGAGTACCTTCCCAGGGAGATCCAAATTCCTTCCCTAGGTTTGTCCATCCTCCAGAACCCTGCACCCACACCAGAAGCCATAAGGGATCCATCAGTATAACAATTGATGCCGTTGCAGGGCCTGTGCCTTTCCGTTGTGTCAATTTTAACACTGTAGTTTGGTGATATTGAGTCCCGAATCCGAAGATCAGATCGCATTGCTAAGATGCAGTCCGCCTCAATTTTAGAGAACAGTTCCCTCGAGCTCTCACTACCCATATCCAAGGAGATTATGTTCTGTTTTGATAGCCTGTACGTAGAGACCATGGCCTGGTACTCAAGTTCCAATGTCAGTGGCCTAAGCCCCAGCACCATCTCCATTGTAGCAGTAGGAGTCGTCATCATTAGACAGGCCAATCTCTGTAGCTTCTCCAGCTTAAGCCTGGATCCACTTATACCTGCGCCTTGCCATCACACAAGGGCTGCATAAGTGACAATGGGTCTGATGGCCGTCCCATACAGCCAACAGACCATTCCCGGTCTCAAGCCCCAAGACCTCCCCACGGCCCTTTTGCAGGGCCACAGGCGTCTGATGGCTTTGTTAGTCGTGTTGACCACGCGTTGTTTCCAGTTCATTTTATCACCCAGTGTCAGTCCTAATTACTTAACTGCGGTGTTCCACTGTAACTGAATTCCATTGAGCGTTGGTAGTCTTATGACCACCTTCCGCTTTCTTGTAAAAGCCAGAACGTTTATCTTACTCGGGTTGATGCCCACACCATTAGCCAAGCACCACCGCGACAGAATGTTCGTTACTGTCTTAAGCAAATCTGAGATTACACAATGATGTTTGCCGGTTACAAGAATAGCCACATTATCCGCATATCCCTGTGCATAGAAGCCCTCTCCATTGATTGTTGACAGAAGAGAGTCCGCCACCAACCACCAGAGCAGGGGTGATAGAACACCTCCCTGTGGGCAGCCTCCTTTGGGCTTTATCCACAGTTTGGTGCCGCCCAGTTCCGAGATGAGAGCTCTTTGCTCCAGCATGTAATTAATCCACCTGCACATAACTGGTTCAATATCCAGGCTCCACTTATGGTACTGTAGGGTGTTCTATCAAAGGCACCTTCAACGTCCACAAAGATGCCTACTGTGGTTTCACCCTGTTTCATAGATCTTTATTTACTGTCTTGCTTCATTACTTTTTTTTTATCTCATTCTATCCTGAAGATGCCTGAATTGGGGAAAATTTACAGCTATTTTAGTTTAGAGAGTTGAGGCTTTTTGGTTGGAATTTTTTCACCAATGTCTCAAAATATATGTAGTAGTCATATTAAGAATACATACACTATACAATATATGTAGAAAAGAAATTCGTTGACTGGTAGATATTATAATAGGATGTAATTAGTTGGGGGTGCAGTCAAGAAAACACAGCAAAATAAGTGAAACTTATTGTATTTTATATGTGCCGACGTTTCGACCTACTGTGTAGGTCATCTTCAGGGCCAATAGGAGTGGCTGCTCGGTGCAGAAGGTAACTCAAGATATGATAGGGATACATGCACTGTATTTATCTACAGCCCTGGTCTGATTTTGTCCAGAGAGAGTTAACTGCTTTTAGATAACCGGAATCTCTTGTAGTTTTTGGCTTGAAATGGAGTTTTAATATAAAAAATAACTCCTTTTCAAGCCAATGCCCTACTTAGTCCCTATTTACTATGAAAATAACTCGATCCTGCTTACCTAAGTACAAGAAACTCATTTTGGATAAAATTAGACTTAAACATTTATTCACCAGCGGTGTAGATATATAATGCCCTGTTCATTATCTTTTATTCTTAAGATGGTATAGCCACATGGAATATCAGTGTCATTTGCAAGAAAATCCATAAACGTATGGAACCTTATATGTCTAGGCAAGATGCTCCTGATGTGATAAAAGATAAAATATTATTCTATTATTAACTTTACTTAACTCTTGGTTCTTTATAGATCTTATTTATTTATTTATTTATGCTGATTTTCTGAATCTGGTTAAATTAACATAGAATATGAACTGAATTGAACATGGATACCTACTTATTAAGTATTGTAATAGTATTTTTTAAAATCTAATTTACTTCTCTTTTAGGCTACGTGCACTTTCTGCACAACAGCCTGCCAGATACCAGCTTGCAGAATTCCGTTACGGAAGGGAAGAAATGCTTGCACTTTTTTCTGCCAATTTACCACCACCAGAGTCGTTAAAAAATCTTCATGGACTATATGTTGAGAAAGCACAGTCCCCGCTCGCCCTAAATACGATGTCAGATGAAGAAACAGTAAGCTCATTTACAACAGTTTAGTTCATTTTCACTTTCTAAATATTTTAATATTAAAAACATCAAAATGAAAAAGATATCGATGTACGTATAAACATATATACCTTTTTCAATTTGTTTTATAATAATTAAATTAGTTTTCTAATTACTTTCTATTTAATAAGTTTAGAACGATTGGGTTATAAAGTAGTTAAATGAATTAATGAGAGGGCATCTTATTACCTCAAGAGTTATTACACTTTTTGGTTATGAAAATGATTTATTCAGCTAATCATTCTCATTTAGAATTTCATTTGTTTACCTAGAATAGATTAGAAAACAAACTTTATTCTGGGACCAAGTCTCTTTAGAATAACGAACATGAACAGAAAATATAAACATAATATATATTTGGCCAGAAGGCTACATAATAATACAAATCATTTTAAGAGTGACAAAAAAAACAAGAAAAATAAAAGTAGAAATGAAATAAATAAAAAGGATGAATCTTGACAGGATTTTAAACAACTGTAGAGAATAAATATATTAATACCAACAGTTACTAAATAAAATAAATGAATGGGATAGAATTCAATTAAGTCTTTACATATTGTATATCTTCTTTAGGAGTAAGAAACAAAAACGTGTAAGGTACAAAATCGATTATTCAATACTGATTTATTTAAGCAAATGATCGATCTGCTTAGAGAGCATCTTTTTGGGAGGTTAGGAGATGTTGGAAAAGCAAGGATTTAAATGAAGTCAGTGAAGAAGCATGATGGCAGATGAAAGGAGGGATTGAGTTCCACACTGTAGTGGAGGGGGCGAGAAAGAAATGCTCCAATGCTTCTTTGGTTTTGTGAGAACCAAGTATAGAGATCGAAAAGGTGGGATGTTGTTTTGGGTGCTGGACTGAGGATTTGAATCGGAGGAGACTATAGATATATGAAGGGTGTTGAGAGTTAATGGATTGGTATAGAAAAGCACTAAGGAAATATTGTCTATTGAGAGTTAATGGATTGGTATAGAAAAGGACTAAGGAAATATTGTCTACTGAGAGTTAATGGATTTAGAAAAGGAGTAAGGAAATATTGCATACGAATGGGAGGGAAGAGCCACTTTAACTCATCATAGTGATTTGTCACGCGGGATCGCCTCGAAGAACCAAGGACAAATCTTAGAACGGCCCCCTAATTGCTGACAGCTAAACATAAAAAAAGTACTTAAATGGAGCTGAAACAAGTGTCAACTGAAAACCAACTTCATATTTTTGATTCATTAAAAAATACTAGAGAGTGTCAGAAACCTATAATTTATTAAAAAAATCTTACTGAAATATTTTTCGAATTATTTGTTTCCTTTTGAAAGTAAGCTAGCTATACATTTATTTATAGATGATTTATTCTTTAATGTTTATTATTAATGCAATTTATTCCCCTTACAGAGAATGTGGAACAGAGGAATCAACTCGGACGCAGTGCTGCGGTCAGTTGGCAAAGGAGAGAGAGGAGGCGGACTGAGGGGGAGCGGTGGAGGAGGAGCGGGAGGACGGGGCGGGCGGGGGAGGGGTGCCTTCTACCGCGGCGGCACGGAGCGCAGTTATGAGGAGGGTGCAGAAGCTCCCTTCGTCAGGCAGCGTCCCTTTGACAGATCTCAGGTAGTGTATCATCAGTATATTAACTAACTATGTTCTTAAAAATATCTGTACTGAATAAAAATTTTATCACTGTTATACAAAGGGTAATAAAAAAGTTTTGTGTAATATGCGAACATCGATAACAGAGGAAAACATTTCTGTTGTGAGGAAAATGCTTGATACAGACCATCAAGTGATATATCAATAGGTTAAAGGATACCTTACACCTTTATGCACCAGCAATTCATTCGATTCTGAGAGACCAAAGTCTAGAAACTTACTTTACTGTCTTAGGAGGTCCCATAGTCTGGCAGAAGAGCAAATGATGAGTCTTATCATCATCGTGTAATTTGGTGCTGAAAGATGTTGAAACTACTTGGATATAGTTGATATGTGAAAAGCATCGTGAGAGGTGACGAACTTATGATGTTATTATGAAATGGTGACCAAGGCTCATAATAAAGTCTTTGATGATGAGGATACAACTGTAACTGTCAAAAATGCTCTATCTGAAAAGAAAAAATGATAGCTGTATTTTTCAGATCGAGCAAAATTTGAGAGCGTGTCATTTTGGACTCACAGCAGACAGTTACAGCTAAGTGCTACACTGAGCAATGCTTGCATTAACTTATTTTGTCCATGAACACTCCAGCTTACCTTGCCCGAGCTCATTAATAAGCTCACCTACACTGAGTTTTTACACCAAATTGAGCAACCTCCTTATATTCCAGACCTTGCTTCCTGTGACTATGCACTCTTCCTGCATGTTAAAATGAAGCTGGAAGGAAATCGTTCTTGTAATGATGAGGACGTTCTGAGGGCTTGGGACAACGAATGTGCCTCACTTCTGGATGATACTGGCAGAACTGGTTTTGACAAATGGAAAAGTATATTGAATGTGGTACTAGTTACTTAGAGAAATTGAAATGAATATAGCTGAATTGGAAAACTTATCTAGTACCCTTTTTAGGGAATAGGGAATGGGGTAGTTGAGTGTTGTAGGTCCTTTATTATCATTGATTAGTTGAGGCAGAATAAAAAATTGTGAAGAATATCATTTTTGTTGTTAATACTAACAGTAGTTGTCCATAATATTTTGTAACGTAAACAGTTTATCTTTAATTAAAATTTTAAATTGTCTATTAGATGAAAATATGTGTTTAATTTTTTATTGGGATTATCAATTGCATATAAACACCACTTGGGTGATTTATTGCTGCATATGATTTTTCATATGATTTCAAAATTTTAATTTCTCAAACAATTTCTATACAGAATCCTTTTAATATAATAAAAAAGAAGATTTTGAGCTGATAACCACCTAAAAAACAGTCGTAAGATCTAGATTAACAAGTTAAAACATGTTAATTAATGTAATGTAAATTAAGCTTAACAAGTTGTTCAAATCATGACACCATTTAGAAAATAGAAGGAGGTGTAGAGGTTGGAAACATCTTCCTCTTTGCAGGATTTGCAATGTCTAATTTTATCTGATTTCTCTTAAATTAATTCTTTGTTCATTAATTTAAATTGTTTTAACCCTTTGATATTCAATAATGTCTGGGAGGTGTCATTCATTTCATGTGCCCTTGGAGGCTTTGAATGTCTCTGTAAGGTAAGGAATGTCTGGTGGATGTTGTATAGTGCATTATTACAGTATCAAATTATTCAATTGTTTTGTTAAATAAGTTTAAGATGCTTTCCCTTCTCTCCTTGATAATACTGATAACAAAATTGCATTGTCATTCCAATTATTTATAAAAAATTAAATCAAATGGTTTGAGTTGAATTTATTTTTTGAAAATGACAATGGAAGTCAAATGGGCTATGCTCATTATAACAAGATTAAAAATGTTGATTCCATAGATTATTCAAATACCTCTTGTGTTTTCACATCACATTCAGTTTTATCTTTATGCCATCATCATACCAGACTGAAAAGCAAACTGCTTGCAGTTTCAGGCTACTTCAACACTTACTACAAAAATGCTCTAAGCTCCCAATTAATTACAAAAGACTCATATACATAAGTTTTATAAAGACCATTTAGACTTACAGAGAAGAGCTTTGGGCTCCATTGAATTCCTCTTGTATCCAATCCATAATCCTTCATAAAATCTTTAATGCTCTTAATAATTTGTTATGATTATAATTTGTATTACAAAGTTACTTTATGTTTGTTATTGTCATCCATAACGTCACATTTATTTCTAATTATGGCCAAAATTAATATAAGTATTAATATATAAATATTATTCCCACTCAAATCCAGTAGTTTCAAACCTATCTACCTCTTTGATCCTTGATAATCCTCCGAGGTGTCTGGAAAGATTTCCTCACGACTTAGGTTGAATTTGTTATTTGAGTACTACCACTAGGTAGATTCTATCTTTTACCTAATCCGGCCTGCCCTGATTCTCCTCCTTCAAACGTGCCGGGATCTGCATGCCTGCTCACTCCATACTCATCGCCCGCACTTCCTCAGTCCTGTCAGTCAGTGTCCAGCCTTGAAGGAAACTCCCCATTTTTACAATGTTCAAACTCGAGTACCGTGCGGTTATTAAATAATTTTCTAAAGAGAGTCTTACTCCTCCGCAAATTAAAGAGCGCTTGGATTGTGTATACGGACATTCCTCCCCCTCGTATTCCACAGTGAAAGAATGGCCAAAATTATTTAAGTTAGGCAGAGAACGTCTGGAAGATGACCCGCGTCCCGGTCGCCCATTGGAAGCTATCACTTCTGAAACAATCCAACTTGAAAACCAAGGAAATAGCAGCGAGGTTGGGGCTTTCAAAAACAAGTGTTTTGAGGATCATCAAAGAACATTTGCATATGAACAACATTAGTGCAAGATGGGTTCCAAAAATTCTTTTCCATTTCCAAGGCCGCTGTGAAGGACTGTGGATTCCAAGAAATCTCTCATCCACCCTACAGCCCAGATTTGGCCCCTAGCGACTTTAACAGCGACGAAGAGCTCCCAGCAGCAGTGGAAGAACATTTTTTTAACAAAGAAGAAAATTATTAAGTGTGTTGAACTTAGAGGAGAATATATTGAAAAACAGTAAGACCAGTTTTTTTTCTTTCACCTTTCCTTCTATCCCAGGCCGGAAACTTTTGGACCTGACTACGTATATGTCTTTTATACGACTAATATGAGTCTAAAGACAAGGTTTAAATAATAGTAATAAGACACTTTTGATCAAAGTATGACTTGCAAAAAACATTCATACATAATATGATTATAGAACACAAACTAGATTACGTCACCACACTTCTCCCCCCCAAAAAAAACAAAAAAAAACAAATCACATACCGGGCATATGTCTGGCACTGGTATGTACCTAGTTTTGCCGAAAACGGAGAGGCATTTTTCTTTCCCGCTGAGGCCTCCTTGGTGTATTGTCTCCTGCAACCCTGTCATCCTCGTCTGAGACCAACAGGCTTTAGTGTGCGTTGTCCGGCCTGCTTGAGTTCTTCTCTTTTGATTCCAATCTAGGCCACAATTGATTGATGTGTCGCTTCCATGATAAACCCTCTTCAATATTTATTATGTCTGAAGTCCCAGTTGGTCTTGAACTACTCCTTTCTCCCATTTTCCTGAACCAGCTCGATAATCATGAGCCCATACTAAATCCCATGCCTTTAAAATTACTTGGCGATTGCCACCATTGGCTTGCACATCACATATGTTGGTGTGATTCTTGCACGTTTTCTCCCGCAGACGGTATACGAAGGTCAAATAAGGTACGTGTTCTCTTCTTCAGTAGTATTGTAGCAGGTGCTTCACCTGTAGCAACTATGTTCCTTATTTCTATGTTGTTATAGAAATTCATTGAGAGCTCTGGATAATTTTCTTGGTGCAGGTTTAGCCAAGTTTTAGAAGTTAACTCCTTAAGAAACGATTTTCATATTTAGCCCGCGGTATGAAAATTTTATGAAGAGTAAAATAAAGAATTTTACCTAAATGTGGTGCGTTACGTTCCGTTCTCGATAATATTGTATTATTTGTTTTACATAATAGATAGGAATTAAAAGGTAAATTCCTGGACTAATCGGGAAGAGATACGTGTGGTATCTATGATAACAGTGTATTCTATTGCTTTATTCTCGAAGTGTTGAAATGCAATAGTTTTTTAAAACCTCAAATTAAGGTTAGCTTTTTTGAACTGGTTAAGAAGATAAATATATAACCTCAATGTTACCTTATATATACCCAAATGTTTTAAATGGCCAGGGAGGAGGTTTAGTCAATAAACTTTACAGTAAAATATAAATATATTGAGAGACGTTACGTTCCTTTGCGCACATCTCACTTCGAGGTTATGCATGTGTATAACAGCAACCTAACCGTCAATTTGTATTATCAAATTGTGAAATTAAAAAATACTTACTTACAGTGAAACCAGTTTTAGAATGAAATCCTTTATCGTTGGTTCCTTCAAAGATAAATACACAGTGGATATTTGTTTATTCGCTTAACATCACTAAGTAAAATTTTAATAGTGAAACATAAATTTAATTTTCACTAAGTAAAGATGAAAGTTTACACTTAGTACAATTCTTGAAAAATGAACTTAATTTAGAAGTATATTTAGACTTTATTTCTGGCTGATTACTTGGGACGACTAGATATGGTACAGCTATTGTTGCAATGTTTTCACGATACATAACCCATGTAACTTCTGACATACACGTATTGTATCTTAGTTACCACAAACCTATTGTCATAGTTTTTAGTGATGATGATAATACTATTAACGGACTAAATACTGTTCAAAATCATGTTAAATGTTCATGGCAGAACAAACGAATCTTCCCAAGAATTATTTATATAAAAATCTGAACAATTATTATTATGTGAAATAGTTGATGATATTTATTTCATTGGAATGATGTAAATATTATGAATATGCTTTGATTATTTTTTAAGATGCTTTCATTTACCCTCCTTTTACATAATCTACACAAAACTAGTTCTTAAGGAGTAAACTCCAGTCGTGCGTCGGAGCTGACACACACATTTTTTAAATAAGCAGATTCTGATTGAGAACTTTGGTCTTCTGTCAAATGTTGCTTTGTCCTTTCCTTCTTGAAACGCGATTTTTGACTTCGACATAGGAGCCAAGTGTCCTACTCGTTTCCACAATTATGGCAGGCATATGTTTTGTATTTCCAGTTATCTGACTCATGGTTGTTTCGTCCACAAACTTGACATTCATTCTTGTGTCCCTTCTGTCTAATACGAAAAAATTCTGTTGGCTATTTTTTTTTAATTGCCTCCAGAGGAGGCTTCAACGAAGCTTCTTTTGATCCAGCAAGCGTGACCATTTTTGTAAACGTATATCCTGTCTCAGACGGATCTTCTTCTTGAAGTCTCTCCCTTATTATTATATTGGAGAGTCCCAAAACATAAATGCCCCTCAACACTTCATTTAATTCGGTGCCGAATTTGCAGGGTGCTGCCAGAGAACGAATTTGAGCTGAAATCTCGGTCGCTGTCTCGTTATCTTTTTGTTGGGGTGTACAAAACTCTTTCCAGGCTGCAAAAACTGATTTGATGGTGAGCAAAATGATTGGTTAACAAAGTGGTAAGTTCCTGGAACATCTTAGTTGCTGGTTCAGCCGGAATGCGAAGGGATTGCAATAAACCCATTACATCATCTCCTAATGAGGCTAATAAGTAATTTTTCTTTGTATCTTCATCGGTAGTAGATGTGTAATTAGCTGTGCTCACCATCCTTCCTAAGAAGAACATCCAACACAGTGAACATTGTTGGTTGTCAAACAATATCGGTGCCAGTTAAATTCTTTTGTCCGTGATTTTTTTTTTTTATCCGCCAGTTTTTATATCTCTTTTATACGACTAATATGAGCCTAAAGACAAGGTTTAAATAATAGTAATAACGCACTTTTGATCAAAGTATGATTTGCAAAAAACAATTATTATACAATGAATATAAAACACCTGGAATATAGAACACAAACTAGATTACTTCACAACACTCTCCTTGCCTTTAACCATGTCATTATATTTACTTGTTATATTGTTATAATGCAGTTGTAAATTTCAATAAATAAATATTTTTTTAAATCTGTATGCGAAGGTATTTATATTTGGAATATTTATTCAAGTTATTTACTATTTCCAGAGTGAAAGAGGTAGAGACAGTTGGTCGGAGAGGAACGGAGGAGAAGGACGAGGAGGCGGACGGGAGAGGGAGCCCAACTGGAGGAGGGGCCAGCGAGGCGGTGGAGGTGGCGACGAGGATGACTGGCGGCCTTACTCTTCGTCTAACAAGTGGAGCGTCTCTGGAGGTCAGTGTTTATTTTTTTTTTAATATTTATTTTATTGGGTTATCCGGAAAATAATACATGATTTTATGTTTTCTTAGAATTACCCCTCTGTAACATTCTGTTACTTAAAAATAATTCAATCGTTGCTAAGAGATCTAAGTGTGATTTTCGCATTATTTTATGTTACGAGTTCAATCTCGGGCAGACAGGGACCAAACAGCGAGAAACATCAAGGGTCAAGTGTCCCTTTCGAAATCTCTGGAACCACCATTGAAGAACAGTACACTCTCTTATACTGCCTTCTCCCCAGATATTGTTGATATTTCTGGCTGTTTGAGCCCCGTTCCGGTCGATTTTGTACTTGTATAATAAAATTAGGCAAAAATCATGCTTAAACATTTTGTTTGAAAGAGGATTAATAATTGTTTACATTTTTAAAACTCAAAAGTCCATTAAACATAAACTATTTGGGAAGAAAATTTTAAAGAAAGTATAAAATACTGCATTATTTTCTTACTGGGTAACCCAATAATATTTATTTCTCATAACTAAGGTTTGATTATTTGACAAATATTTATGACTCATTTGTGTATTAAAATAAATTATTATTGTAGTTATTAATAATTTTGATGATAATAGCTAATTTTTATCATAATCACTGTTCCAGGTCGTAGTAACAATTGGAGGGATGAGGATAGTTATGATATGAACCAGTCCCATTCCAGTAAAAACTCAAATCATCACCTGCCAGAATGGTATGAAATTGATGATCATTGTTTATTATTAGTCTGTAGCCTAAACTCATTAAAAAAAAGTGCTAATCGACCTAATTATTTTTTTTTAATAGTAATAGTAATATTACTCATGGGTCATTGTTTGGAGGCCCTTGTCTTTGATCAATATAATAACTAAAATATTGTTGTTTTTTTGCTACCTTAACATATACATTTAACTACCCCTTAAGTTTTTTTTTAGTGTAATGGAGTATGAAATTTGCTGATACTCTTGGTATCCCTGTTCATCTAGTTTTTTGTTTGTCCTCCATTCATTTATTTTTTATTCTTCTTTGATTATTTTTCCTTTTCCTTGAAAAGGTAACCATTGACTTGTCGATTAGTCCATTTTTATTACCCAGAACTTCTCTACCGTGTCTACTATTTATGTAATTGAGAAAACAGAATATCCTGTTTTCGAGGATAGACCAAAGATGGTATGCCCCAGAGCTCTTTTCTCTCAGGGCAGAATCACAACCCATTTGAGAATCCCTCTCTACAAGGCAGTGGTTTGTAAATATTATGAAATCCCTAGTTCAGTTTAGGGTTGCCTCTCCCGCCATCTTAACCGTACTGGAGACCATCTTCCCTGGTGTAGATATCATTGAGGTCGTCACCATAGCTATGGCATAGGGCCCAATAGAACATGGTTCCATCAGCCGAGCCAGTTGACGAAAGGTTTTCTTGAGAGATGTTACTCCTCTTACGCTCATCCTTTGTCCTGGTTTGTAACAGGGAGAGATTTTCTTCCCTACAATGGGCCCATGTTGATGTTTCTTTATTTTTAAATTTTTTATTATTTTACTGTAATTTAATTCTTATAATTTGACTATAGTTTAAGGTAAAATTTATATCTTTTCTTACAGGGCAACAGAAAAAAATAGTGAAGGTGGTGGAACATTTGATTCCTCTGGGGCTTTCCATGGACCTTCGGAACATTGTGAAGAAGACGAACCTAAGAAAAATGAAAACGTATGATTCCATTATGTTGCTTAAAGTATTTCAATTAATTTTATTAACCTGCAGATTACTGCTGTTTGATTCAGTTTTATTTTTTACTTTATTAACATTGTGGTGTTGGTGATAAAACCGATATGTAATACATGTTTCTTTGTCAACTGGGCTTTTGTATATTTTAGTTTAATGCATGAGCTACTTGCATGTTTGTATTTTAGTTTGCATGTTTCTGTTATTTTTTTTTCCATCATTCTTTATCCATTACAAACTTACATAATTGTGTTTATGTTCATAGTTTTAGGAAAAGTCTTCTATTAAAAAAAAAAGTTAAAATCTCTGGACATGGTATAATAAAGTGATTTTACTGATGTGTAGTAATTTTTTTTAAAAGTTTAATATTAATCTAGATTTGTCTATTACATTAATAATGAAAAACTATGACCATTAACAGCAGAGGTTATAGACTATAACTTGAGGGAATCTCATGGTATGATTTTAATTTAAACAGGTGTTCAGGCCATGATCATTTAACTCAGTTGAGAACTACTGCCTTATTTAAATATATTTTAACCTCCAATTCACACATCGTAAGATACAATAAATAGCCCATACAATAGAAGCAAATTAAATTATTTGTATAATCTGTGCTAATGAATTGCTTGTTTTATGATGAAAAAAAAAAAAAAAAATGCATCACAATACCTAAACAGAAGATCTGGCATATTGAATTTTATCTGAGAGTATTATGAAATTTGAGAATGCTAATTTAATTCGATAAGTTTATCATGAAACAATATAAACGATCAAATAATTGTATGATATTATGAAATGAAAATTTTAAACTAAGTTTAATCAGAATTTAATCAAATGCCAAATAAAACAAATTAATTTTTTTTTTAGTGCTTTAATTTTCTATAAACCATTCCCCTATTTAAAACAATTATTAAAATAAAAACATTGTCTCTAACCAGTCATTTTCATTAGACATTTGAAAACTATTTTAGATACTTTTCTGTTAGCCAGGCGCAAATGTTTGGGGCCATGTGTTGTCTTCTATTCTCTTAATTAATTCCAAACAAGCCACGTTTTCCTTTTTTTCTTCAGTCTTAATTTTTATTAAGATTATTTGCAATTTAGCTAGAACTGAAAAAGACGCAGTCTGTTATTTTCAAGAGAAAGTATGTTGGCAAAGAATGCATCATGCGATCAGAATAGAGAGAGTAAGCTCTCGTCTATCTCAACTATTTTTTCAGGACCACTGATTTTTTTTTCTGCTTATGTTCCGCTAATACTTCTACACGAACTTCTCTTAAGCAGTTGTTCCAATCTACAACTGTATTATGATTCATTTGAGTGATGTCATCTCATCACTCCACCCGTAAAAAAAATCTCCAAGATCTTAAAAAACTCAACTTTTCCGATCAAAACTCAATCTGGAAGATTCGAACCGCGTATCATTACGAATGCTCTTCTTCGTGCTGCATGATGAGAGATTGCATCGCCAATGCGTACGTAATAAAAAAATATGTATTCTTTGTCAAAATACTTTTCTTTTGAAAGGACAGGACTGCATCTTTTTCAGTTCTAGTTAGAAAGAATCCCAAATTTTCATATATTTTTTTACAAAACTTGAGACTGAAGAAGAAAAGGAAAAGTTGCTTTGTTTTAAATGAATTCATTGAATAGAGCACATGGCCCAAAACGGGGCCTTATGATTGTAAGCAATTTCGCGGAATTCTACATTATTTGGGGATATTTCGCTTGCGCCCGGCTAGCGGGAGAGTATCCTATTCTATAGTAGGTTCTAGTTTCATAGATTCAACATAAAATTTTAAAAATATTACAATATTATTAAAATTTTAATATTATTAAGTCTGCTTTCCAAAAGTATCATTTTATTTTGTATCTATTTATTTAGAGATAAAGTTCAGGCAAAAAATGAATGTTAAGTCATTGTATGCACTGGGAATAAATAATATATGATGTTATCAGTGCAAAAGGATTGAGCACATTTGTTACTTTTTGAGGCACATAAATTGAATTTAAAAATTTATTTATTTTTGAATTAGCCAATCTCTCTTCGATCATACCTGGTTTTAAAAAGTCAATAAAAGATACTAAAGATGAGAACCATCTGCTCCAAAGAAGTAATAAAGACATCAAAAAATATATCCATACCACGATAAGAATAGTTATTGAACTAATAAAAATTTTGACCGTTGAACCCTTCCCCAATTTTCCTTTTTTTATTAACTTGTTTGTTTAAAACAAATGAGTATCAAATTATTTTAGTAAACTTTATAATAATTGGTTATTGTTATGATGATAAACCTTATTTAAATATTCTCGATTTATGAACTGCTTGTTTGTTTCCTATTTTTCTTTACACCTTTCACTTTGGAAACCTTATGATTTTAAGAAACATCCTCTCATTTTTCAAAATGCATGGAATAATATCCTTCCTTGTGATGCTTTTACTTTTATTTATTTTTAAAATGTTTTTATTATTTTTTAAAAAACTAGTTAATAATTACTTAAATTTGACTCATTATTTTTTTTTTTTGGCAGTGATGCATTTTGATTTTTAAATTAGTATCCGTGATTTTTGCGAGAAAGTGGTCGTGGTTGTTGCTCTAATGAAACATAATCGTGGATTTGTTTATCAGGAATAAAGTAATGTAATCAAAATGAAAAACTAAGAAGAAATGGATATCACATTTCTTGATGTCTAGACAATATGTTATGGTCGTGTTTCTTGGTTGTTGAAGATTCTTCCACATCTTCTTTGTTGCATATTAAAGTTTTTCATTGTGGGTGCTACCGACCATCATCTCTTTTAATGATTAAAGCATTACCTGGACATTGCCCGTATTCTTTTATTGCATTATTTACTTGAAAATAATACAATTGGTAGACATATTAAAGCTTAAGTTTTTTATTTTTAAATGGAATGCTGAGTAGTGCCCATAAAATATGTTAATTTATATTATTAAGTAGTAAATAATTTTTTTTTAATATTTCAGAGAATCACTGGAAAGGAGAAAGATAAAGAGCGAGACAAAGAAAAAGGAAGTTCCAACAAAAGCGATCCTTTGTTCAGAGACAGAGAGGAAAAGAAATCCGAATCCAAGGAAAGCCCCAAAGAATCGAAATCTCCTAATAAAGAAGAGAATGGGAGCCAAAAAATTGAAACAACGCCACCCAGAGTCGAGTCTCCTAAACGGGCGCTACCCAATTCTCAACAGCTTCCCCAAACTCCCAATAGTCAACCACTTCCTCAACAAAATCATTCGACACCTCCTCATCATTCTATACACCAACTCCAACAATCACATCGAGGTAAATAATAATGTTGATTAAAATATAGCTTTCAGGTACTATACAAAAATATTTTTTAATCCTGTATATAATACATATGTTTGGTCTATTCATCAATACATTTAATAAATTTGTTTACAGCCGTAAAAACTCCTTCACCTCCCCTCACGAGTGCAGTTCCTACGCCGTCTCCTGCGGAAATAAAGTCGCCTCCTCAACTAATTCAGCAACCTCCACAACCTCAAACTGTCGCCCATGAACACAAGTCTCCACCTCACCTTATCCACCAACCGCCACCACCTATTCTCCAGTCGTCGTTGGAACATCAGGGTATGTGTCCTTTCCTAATTTATTGCAATTTGTTTATTAATTCTATTTAAGCGATCTTGATTGTTTTAATTTAATAATATCTTAATAACAAATATTTTAACTGAAGAGAGGGAGCATACACAAAACTAGTGGAAAAGTTGAGAGGTATATAGAAATTTATGCATTATGATTTTATAACAGTCTCTCCCTAATCCAAAACACCCCTTAATTCAAAAAATGTTTATGGTCCAGGATTAATAGTGAGTTTTAATTTGGACACAAAGCAATATAATGATGTGAAATTATATAAGTGTGACTGTAATGTGGAAATGATTTTTTTTTCTTTTTTCAGAGGATGTCCTTAGCAATATGACTGATGACTTAGCCGCAGATCTTGTGGCGAAGTTGATGGAGGATGAAGAAAAGCAGGATAAGCAGTGGTACTACCGAGATCCGCAAGGAGAGGTTCAAGGTCGGTTCACTTCTAATTTATTGTTAGTTATCCTTTTCCTAGTTTGATTGCTATAAACTTCATGTTTTTAATTTTTATCCAGGACCCTTTACTTGCACCGAAATGGCCGAGTGGTTCCAGAGCGGTTACTTTACGTTGAACCTGCTAGTGAGAAGAGCCTGTGATCCAAATTATGCACCTTTAGGAGAGTTAATAAAACTGTGGGGCTGTATTCCATTCCTACCTGAATTTCACCCTCTTGTAAGTAGTTGTTATTTTAACTTTTTCACTGCAAAATTTTTTCAAATATCCAATTTTTTATATATTTTAATTTGACATATCCAAAAACATTTGTACGATAGCAATAGCTTATGTTTTGTTGGCTGAAATCTCCTACATTCTTCATTAAATATATCAATCTTTTAGTGATTTAATATTTTGTCATTGTTGCCTAGCAACTAATCAGGGAACTACTTTGTTTAAAGACAACAAAGTCTTTTGTTGTCATGCTCCATCGATCAAATTATAAATAGTTTTGTAAGAGAACATACTTATTTGTTTTCGATGTTGAAATGGTCCATGCCCACTTTTGTGACTCGCACTACAGATTTAGTGAGTGAATGGAAAACTGCAGTTTTAGATCACCAAAACCTTAACTGGTTTGAAAACTGGACCTTTTTTTTTTAAATAGACTTTATTGAAATAGTATTACAATCGGCCTCTTGTAGGCAATAAGTAATAGCGCTAAGTAGCTATACAAATATACAATAAAAACAGAAACTACAGCAATCATACAAAAAGAATAAAAAATATACATGCGGATAATAAAAGCAAAATAAATACTAGCAAAAATGATAATAAAAATAAAGTTTAAAAATAAAATAATTGCTCACATTCATACCATAACTACAATATTTAAATTTTTTGCCCGGGGTCTCCGAACTAAGCTTCTTCCCTAGGGATAAGTGCAAAGCAGGAGTCTGGAAGGCCCCTGCGCCCTTTTCCAACCGCTCTACTGGCATTAAATGCCAATGTAAGCTGGTGAAAACGGGACCTGGAAACGAGGAATGAAATTAAATAGTCTGAGAAGGTTTTATATCTTAAAGAAGTATATTGGTAATTTTGATTATTGTGTGTTCCAATGAGCCATTCTTTTTAATAACTTCTGATTTGGGATAAACAGTTTTCAAATGTTGAAAACAAATTTAACTCTTAAGATTCACAAGGAGCGGAGTGGCTCAGTGGTAGAGCACTGAGTTGCCATGCTGAAAATCCTGGTTCAAATCACGCTGCAGGCAAGACTTTTATTTAGTCTGTTAACAGCTAGAGATGGATCATATAGGATCTCGGACCCTCAAGGGGCTCACCCAGCCTCTATAAAGTGGGTACCCAAAATAAAGGGGGAATATCTGGCGGTTGATCCATCACCAAACAAATCACTTCCCTGCACAACCGTTATCCTTGAAACTGTACAGTCTCTACCATGTATTGAACCCCAGACCTGTTCATGGCTTGTAGTGGTATAGGTAAGATTCACAGGCTAAGTTGATTTTTGTTACAAAACTAGGCATTTTGTATAATTGTCATTAAGGAATAAAATTAGTGAGTACCTTTGTTTAGTGAAAAGCTTCTGAGGACGTGCCATATTAAAAGGAAATCAAAACATTATTACAACCCATTATTGAGAATGTTAAGTTTACCTAATTTTACAGATCCACTATGTATCGGGATTTGTTTTCGATGAAGCTCTTTGACAAATCGGAATTTCTATTACATATTTCGTATTTATGCGCTTACGGACTCCCAGTTAATATATTCAAATTTTTGTGAGTATATGTGTGTATTAAAATAAATATGATTACTTACATTATTTGAAATAATATTATATAAATTATATGCTATTCACAATAATTTATTTCTAAATTATTATCGAACAAAGCACCGTTTGTGATTTTATTCAGGATTTTTTTATTTAATTATATCATTTCTTTTTAACTAACACTAAAGTTCAGAGTTTTCTAATTTTGTTTCTGCTATTTACAATTTGTATTCTTATAAATTTAGCTGGTTTTTATTGGCCCCCTGGCGATTAAATATTAGTCTCTTGTAGGCATATCTCTGATTTAAGTGTAAAATAAAAAATTTGCAGTAGATGATGACTGGTTGTACAGCTATATTTTTGATTTATATTGGCCCATAGTCTGAATCATCCATACATGTAATGGCATCATATTTTGCCTTCCTTTGAATAGTTGATTTTATTTTACTTTTTTTTTCAGAATAAAGAAGCTGCTACCATGGTTAATAATCAAATGCAAGAAAATTATCTAATGCAACAGTACCAGCAGCAAATGAGGAATATCCTATACAGGTGAGGATTCAAAGGAAAACAAATTTCTTAGTGGCTGGCATCCTTATGAATTTTGAAATTAAACATTCGAAATTAATAAAAAAATTGTTGTGACAAGGCACTTTTTTTTTTATTATTTAAGAATGTTATATATATATATATATATATATATATATATATATATATATATATATATATATTAGTCAGTACTTTGCATAATATAGAAATGAATTTGTTATAAAACCAACTTTTAAGTTAGTAAGTTAAGAAAACCAACTAGGATTAAGTTTGAGGTTGGTCTAATTAATAGATTTTTTAAGAAATAAAATTAATTCAACTTTTAATATAATATTATATTTGCATTTATTAATGTATTTTTATTAGGATTGAGACTTCCTAGTCTCAATATTGAATGAAACATGATTGATAAATATTTAGCTTGCTTTTGTCTGAAATATTATGTGTTAAATTTTTTATTTTAGTTTTTTGTCAGTGTAGAGGGTATTTTTTCAAAAATTAATCAGGTCAAACTGTCCAAAAGTTAAATTCTAAGAGAATAATGGATTGCATTGAAAGTGATTTTTCTTTAAATCTCTGTACTGTTAAATTACTAATAAGTGGATATTGACTTCAATTCAGAAATATAGTATTTTCTTTCTATAATAATTCAGTTTCATTCGTTTAAATAATTCACGTTATTTTTAAGAGTGAAAAAATATTTTTTTAAAGATTTTCATAAAATTTGGTTAAAATATTAGTTCCGCAATTACTATGGAGGAAAAGGCAAAATATAATTAAGTGGTATTTTTTTCGTAGAAAGAAGAAATGTAAAAAAAAATTTTTTGGAAGAATCGTTAAATATATCAATTGAAGAAATTCTGTATATTAAAAAATATTATTTGAATCAATACTTACTGCTTAAGTATTGATTCAAGTAATAGATAGCAATAGACCTCATTGACCTATATCTCGATTCTAGGTTATAAGGCTTGACATTCATTTCATGGTTGGTCTTGAATTTTTTTCTTTCAACTCTGCGAGCTTAAAAATAATATAACCAACATTTTCGGTCCTAACCAGATGGTAAAATAAAAATTTATGAAAATTACATTTAAAAAATATCTTCTATTTTTAATAAATACTACGTTTAATTAATATATTCTTGTTGATTTGCTTGTAATTTACATAATTCTCTTCTGTCCGAAATATGAATATTTGTTCACTTTTTCAATGTTCCTTTCTCAGTCCGTGTCAACAAATTTTAAATTGTCAACAAAAAGTCAAAATTGAACTGATAGTTGCTTGTGTATGTTTTTAGATTATGATTACAAATTACTCATGGATTGTTAAATGATTAAATATAACTCCACTGATTTGTTTCAGCATCTTATTTTATTTGTATTCCAGTATTAATTATTTATCTAGTTCCTTTTAATTATACAGATATTACAAGAGCTTGGACAAGCTTATACTAAATGAGGAAATTATCTTGGGGCTCAGTTTTTATTAGCATTACTTTAAAAGTTTTGTGTTGACATAATTTATTTTTAATATACTTTTTTTAACTTTGCCTGTATGTACGCATGTATGCAACAGAATCTTTAAACAAGCTTTAATAGAAAACAAAACTAAAAAGTATTAAATAACTGTCAATAAGTTTAAAATAAAAATAGAGTAATAAACAAAAAAGTTCATTTTATTGTAAAAAAAAAAGAAAAAAAAAAGAAGTATAGTGTGCTTTTTAAGACAGTTCCTTAATGACTTCATCAACTATTTATAATTAACATCAAGGATGCCATGATGTTTTTATGATTAAATGAATTGTTTTGTTTGTAACTCTATTCTTACTTTAAACTTATTGACAATTATTTATTACTTTTTGGGTTTTTTTCTTGCTAAAGTATGTTTTTTAAACTATTGTTTATTATATTAAACCCCAGTAGCAATAAATGTACTTTAAAAAAATGTTTCTTCAATCTCACTTATAAAAAAGTTGTTTATTTTTTTATCTAGGCAGCAGCAGCAGCAACAACAGCAACAGCAACAACAGCAGCAACAACCACCACCGCAGCCACGAACTCAGGCCCCCCAGGTCCCTAAGCTGCATGATTGGCTGGATACTCGTCAGGTTGGTTTCTCATTAGATTGGCAATATTGATGAAATAATATTTCATTGTAGAAACTTGGTTGTTTATTTATTGTTATTGGAAATTTATCTGTTTATTGTTCAATATATTAAAAAAAAAATAGTAAATAAAAAAAAATTTTAATTATGTTTTACTGATAGTTATACATTGATGATAGGGTAACTTGATGGATCCTATCCTGCCACCACAATATCCGCCGCAAGTGGGAGTGAACCCCAACACCCTCCACCAACATAGTACCACCAACAATAATCTCCGCGCGCTCCTCGCACAGCTTCAGCAACAGGTAATATAAATGGTTTTTTTTACAATTATTATGATTATAAATTTATCTAATCAATAAAAATAATTAGGGGAGTGGAATGGCTCAGTGGTAGAGTGCTGAGTTGCATTGCCAAAGGTCCTGGGTTCAAATCCCACTGGATAACAGACTTTTATTTAATCTGTTAGCGGCCGGACCCCTGATGCTCACCCAGCCTCTAATGTGGGTACACAAAATAAGGGGGGAAATCTGGCAGTTAAGCGTGATCTAGAACAAATCACCTCCCTTCACAACTGTTGTCTAAGAAACAGTTCAATCTGTACCATATACTGAACCCCAGACCCTTCACGGGTTGTTGTGATGTGGTACAATAAAAAAAAAAAAAAATTATGTTCTTACTAAAACCATTTTTACTCCTTGTCTATTCTTATGTTGTGATTTAATTTTATTCCTTCACTTGATATGTTCTGGATAATCCTGAATAAAAAATATTGAAGTCTGCCCTACTCTAGTACTATTTTTATTTGTTATATTTTTTTCTGATAAATGGGAGCCTAATAGAGAATATTCTTATAAAAGATTCTAGCAATAAGTTTGTAGGTTTCGTATACATTTCAATCATCTTTCTATCTGGGTCACAAATTATAATAAAGATTAATTGGATTTAGTTTGTAATTAGTAAGTATCTTTGATTTTACGAATCAGTTTTTAGTAGACTAAGAGAATAGTATGTGGCATCGCTCTTTTTATTTTGTAATGGATAGATATTCATTTATTATTGTCATTGGTTGTGCCTGTATGTATTGAAATTTGCTAAAAAGTGAAACTAATATCATTCATGATCACTGTTTCTTTTGCGGGACCGGTTAAACTTGAGGTAATCGCTAGTAGTTTAGGTGGCAACAGCAAACTTTGTAGTTGTTTGTTTATTCAATTAACTTCACTTTAATTTAACGAGTACTTCTACCTGACAACGCACAGGTTCGGGACCACTCCCTTTAAAAATTCGCTCACCTGGCGGGCTGGGAACCCACGATGTTGGGCCTAGTAGATAATTATGATATCACTATACCACAGGTTATACCACTTAGTAGTAGTATATCATTCGTTAACCTATAGTTTTATCCATTCAAATAGATTAGCAGTGTGCATAGCAACCAGATAGCAACCACCTAGACCTCTCAGAGATTATAAAAACATTATTATCTTAATTTATTTATGTTTTGACATTAAGTAGTTATTTTATTAAACAATTTGTTAGTATAAGGTACGATACTTTGCTTTATTTGTTTGGTAATATTCTGTGTTATAACTATACCTGTAGTAAGACAATACCAAACATGTTTATTGTTTCAGACATTTAAACTCTGTTGTTTTTTTTTAAATAATAATAATCAATGATTGGCTAAGGCAAAAGCGGAACCAGCACCCTCACCAGTGATGGAGACCCTCATCAACCTCGCTCACCAACAGCAACAAACTTCCTCAGGGCAGACCCCGATACAAGCCCTGCTTAGGCAAATGCAGCAACAGAGCTCCAAATTGCAGCACCACAACCCGCAGCATCACTCCTCAACCACGTCCGGGGTATGTACAACTTCCTTCATGATTTATCTTTTTTTTAATAACATCTGAAATGAAGTATAATATATTTATTGTCTTTTTATATTTCATTTTTAGATTGATTCTGTGTGGAACGGAGGTGGTAATTGGAGCCAATGGGGTCATGTGAATACAAAAGGAATTAAGACTGAACAACAAGTGCTTGTAAGAAATTATTGATATTATATAAAAGTAGATGTAAAATGCTTATAATTAAAAACATATTCATTATATTTGTGTTAGTTGAGTGGAGGATTCTTGTTAGTTTTGTTCATTGAATACAAGAAGCAAGAGCAAATTCAATAAAGAAATCTATTCATTATAAAACAAAAGGTAATTGTGGGAAAGTACTTAATTACTGTTTTAAATCTAAATCCTGAACTTGTTTAAACTTCCATTTTGCAAACATGATATCTAAATCAGCAAGGGGAATTTTTAAGGCAAAGATAACGATGTAATTATTAAATCTGTAAATCATGTTAAATCTGTTCATATGTGCCTGTCTTTATCCACTAACTAATTAAGATGTCCTATATTATAACTTACTCATTTTGTTTAACCGTCCACATTTATATTTCAATATTTCGTCTAAGCTAAATATATTTTCATGTTTATATAACAAATTTAACCTAAATTCATTATTAAATTAATTTACATGAAAAATTCCATATTTTTCTTAGTAAAAAACAAAACAATGTTGTTATATATAAATGTTCTTAACATTATTTTAAATATATTTATTAAAATATTTTACATGATATTGAAGTAGTCTAACTTCACTATAATTATCACCTTTCACATTAATTTTATAACCTGTTAGGATATTAAGATTCAGCTAGTATTTTAATATTTTCTGGCTTGGTTACGAGCCTTGGTAGCTCAGATGGTTACAGCACCACGCTAGAGGTGCGGACGTCCCGGGTTCAAATCCCGGCCAAGACTAATCTTTTCTCTTCAAAATGAAAAAAAAATATATGTATATATATATTAAATTATATGTTAGATACATATTTTTTGTTTTTTATCTAGGAAGAGCAATTGAGAGCAGAGTATTTAAGAAAAAGAGAAGAATTATTGTAAGTTATACTCACTATTATCAAATAATTTCTAGTATTATTAGATGTATTTACATAAAAAAATTTGTTCAGAAGGGAATGGTTAATTTCTACTCATCAATGTTTATGTTTTATATTTAGTTTAAAAATAGCTAATAATCTCAGCCACATATTCATCAGTAATATATAGAAGGCAATGAAATATAATCATTTAGTTTATTAATTACATGGTTTCTCTCAAGATTTTTTCATCTTCTTAAAATTAATTATTTCATTTCCTGGCAAACGATGTTCTTTTTATCTATTTTTTAATTTCATTGTTTTGATTTTATTCCTCTGAATTTTATGTTATCTCTGATATGCTATATTTCATAGTATCGTGTGAACATGTTAAAATGGTCAATGGTATTATGTCTGTTCTAATTCTATTTTATTTTATGTTTATTATTTCGTTAGCTCTGTCTCATTTGATTAGAATCACAGTTTTCTGACAATTACGACCATTTAGTATTTTTTCTTTTTTTTAATAATGGATTTGTACAAATAATTATTTCTCTCTTCTTTTTTGATTTTTGTCTTTTCTCTGTCTTTTTATTTATTTTTTATCAATAGCTAAATTCCGTCTTATAGACCGTTTATTGTGTTGAATGATTGTCTTTTTGAATCTTATTTTAATATTTTATTTTGTTTGGTTGTTTCATCTGTTTCTTTCAATCATACACCCTTCATACCACAATTCATGCTCACAAATTTTTTTTTTTATGAACTATATCTTTCATTTTCCCTGATGGTTAATGATATATTTCTGTATCCTCAATAAAAATGGACCTTCATTTGTAATCTACAATTTTATAAACAGTTAAGAAAGTAGTTGTAATGTGAGTAGCTATCGTAGCGATAGTTTTTGTTCGTCTGCAAAAAAGAAAAAGTGTTTAATTCCTGTAAAAAAAACTAAAACAGAAAAGCAGCTGAGGAGGATGAAGCCAAGGGAAAAGAAGAAGAGGAAAAGGCTAAGAAAGAAAGGGAAAAGCAACAACAGGAAGCGGCCAAGAGGGAAGAGGAAAGCCTCGCAAGGAGGAGAGCCGAAGAAGAGGAAATTAGGAAAAAACAAGAGGTAATAAGTCATTTTTACTATTTTATATAAATTTTTATTATTCTTTTACAGCCCATTTGTTATCATCCATCTATAGATGTTTTATTAACTATTATTATGCCTGCGGCAAGCTGGTTGAGCTTTTGGGCCTGAACATGGAAAAAAATAATAAGCCTTAAATTCAGTTCTTCGCAACTACATTGTGTCCCCCCCCCCCACTATCTTACAAGGTGTACCTTTTTATATATCGTCAGGAAGCTGGGCAAACCAGCTCAAATTCTTAAGAATATTCATCAAGGTAGTAGAAATACTAGCACCATTGGAAAGACTATATATATATATATATATATTGAATTTTCACACATTAAATGTCCGATTTTTAAGATCTTAATCTTTATAGTGGATTAAAGTGTTTCCTGTTGATTCCTAGCAAAATATTTACTATCTATAATAAGCACTTGTTAATCCTCTATTTGCAAACTGTGTTTGTTTTTTTCCCAAGTAGGCATACCGATTTTAGTATAATTTTAACCGTGGCCATGGAAACACGCGATTTCAGAACAATTTTTTTTTATGAGTACAAACTCGGTCATTCCGCTCCTCAGGCAGCAAGAAATATTAATCATGCCTTTGGCGAAGGAAGTTCTAATGAAAGAACCATCCGTCGTTGGTTTACAAAATTTTCCTCAGGTGATTCGAAATTAGAAAATCTGCCCCGTGGACGGTCTCAAGCATCAATAGAGGACGAAGATCTTAAGAATGCTGTGAAAGAAGACCCTCACAAAACAGTCAGAGCTAGGCACAAGTTGTACGACAGTTTCCAGGCATTTAAAATTGATTGGAAAGGCAAAAAAACTCGATTCCTGCGTCCCACACGAGCTCCTTCATGATAACACCCGACCTCATGTTTCAATACAGACTGAATAAATTAAATATTCCCCTGATCTATTCCCTACAAACTACCACTTTTTTCGGAGTTCGGACAACTTTTTGCGAGGATAATTGTTTACCAATGATTTAGACATTAAAAATGCATTTTCTGAATTCCTTTCATCACGTGACTCAACGTTTTTAAATCTGGGATAGAAAACTTGGTAAGCCGTGGGCAGAAGTGTATCGAAAATGATGGTAAATACTTTGAATAAAAACTATGTTAGATTTGATCTCAAATTTTTATTTTCTTCCTGGTTCTAAAAACGGTCATTTCATGTGTGACAAGTCAATATACATATATATATTGATAATTTAAAAAAAAAAATTACTTATTGATATTTACAACTGTATTACAATAATACATCAAGTAAATAGGCTATGTGATACATAATGACATGAGTTGATGGCAAGCAGAGAAACTACCCACTGGTAGTACTCAAATCACTAGTTCAACTAAGAAGGTCATGTGGCCATCTTCTTTTCAGACGTCTCGGAGCATTATCGAGAATTGAAGAGCTAGGTTTGAAACTATAGGGTTTGAGAGAGAATGAAGTTTGTTATGAAAGGATAGATACCGGGTTCGGGCCAAATCAGCAACAAATGGGACATTAAGGTCGTTATGGATGACTTTATTCTTAACAAAATAAGGAGCATGAGGATTTTACGAAGGATTTTGGATTGTAGGGATTGGATACAAGAGGAATTCGATGGCTTAGTGGAGCCCCAAAGCTCTACTCCGTAAGTCCAAATAGGTCGTAGGATGGTCATGTAGATAAGTATTTTGTAATTAATTGGGAGGTTAGAGCGTTTGTCTAGTAAGTGTTGAAGTAGCCTGAAACATCGAGCGGTTTCTTGTCTTTTCTGTCTAGTATGAGGATTCCAGGTTAATCGTTTGTCGAGATACAACCCTAAGTATCGGATCTGTTCTACAGGCACCAGTGGGATATTATTAAAAGATACTGAAGGGCAGGAAGTCATTGGTTTATGACGTAAGGTAAAAGTGATTTGATGCGATTTTTGAGAATTTATTTTAATTCTCCAGTTTTTACACCATTCTTCAAGATCAGTGATATGGGATTGGAGGCTTTGGGATGCAATAACTCGATTAGTGTTGACTGATAATACACATGTATCATCAGCATAAATGGTAAGGATAGTGTTAGGATGAGTTGGGATGTCAGCTGTATAAACTGTATAAAGGATTGGGCCAAGGATACTACCTTGAGGAACACCAGCAGATTGGGAAAAGAGGGATGAATGGTCATTATTATGGTTTACTTGAAAAGTTCTATTTGTGAGATAGGATTAAAGTATGTATGGAGTAGGAATTTACGGAGTTTCTAGAGCAAGCCCGGATGCCAGACTCGGTCAAAAGCCTGTTCCACATCAAGAAAGATGCCCAAACAATATGATCTACGTTCTAATGCAGAGGAGACTACATCCACCACACGATGACATTGCTGAATAGTGGAGTGGGATGCTTGTAATCCAAACTGGTGATAAGGTGATTTGCATCAAGGATGGGGTACAATCGTTTGAGGATGAGTTTTTCTAGAATTTTACCCATGCAAGGTAGAAGAGAGATAGGACGGTTAGAGGAAGGGTATTCTGGTATTTTTTTTTTAGGTTTGGGTATCATTTTTACTATGGATATTTTCCAGAGGTCAGGAAAATATGTGGAGCGGAGTACAGCAATATATATATATATATATATATATATATATATATATATATATATATATATATATATGCAAGGAACAGAGTGGCTTTTCTAGGAAGGTGTTTTAAGGTATGAATTGTGAAAGAAATGAGAAAGAATGAGTGAGGTCGTGCCCAGGAGCTTTGCGGGAAGGTAATCTGTGAATAATGTTGGATATTTCTGTGGGATATTCAGGTATATTTGGAGGGGAACGTCTAACGCTTCTTTTATATATTCAATGTGAGTTGGGTTAATGATATCAGGATGTGGATGAAAGATTTTGGAAAGGTATTGACCAAATAAGTGTGATTTTTCTCCGTCAGTTCTTGTCCAGTTATTTGATTCAGTAAGGAGTGGATGATTAAATTCTTTGAGCTTTAGGAGTTTTTTGGTGGTCATCCATAATGTTTTGTCGGTGGTTGTAAGATTTTCAGTCCAGGTAATTAAATTTTGAATTTTGAACTACTTGATTTCTGCTTTTAGTTTGTTAGTTAATTTTGTATAGACAGTTTTATCTGCTGGATATCCAGTTCTATGCCACTTTGATCTTGCTGTGCGTTTTTCTCTCAATAAGATTCAAATATGCTGTGGCAAATCAGTCTGTTGATAGTTATTAATTGTATGATTTGTAATGTTATCATATAAACTGCTTCTGATTGAAGTTGTAAGTTTTTCTTTGGCTGTATCAATGTCTTGTTTTGTCTTATGTGAAATTTTTAAGTCCAGTTTGTCCTCCAAGTCATAACAAAAATCGTCCCACTTGACACGTCCTGTAATCAATGTGGGAGGGGAAGGTTTGGGAGCGAAACTTGAGTGCAAGAAAAGGAGGACTGGACTATGATCTGATGAAAGGTTGTCCAAGGATTCTATATTGATAATAAAAAATTATTGCCTAGCTTTAATTATTATTTTACCTCCTTCATTCTTTAAGTATATTATCTGAGAAGTTTAGTTGGGGATGAGTTCAATGAGAAAATTCACAAATAAGAAACATATTTATTGTTTCGTCACCAGAGTTTCTGCCCACCATCAAGGGCAGTCATTCTTAAATTTGTTGTTATCTAGTCAGCTCTCAGGAATTTCTTTTAATTTATATTCACTTGTCACTTAGCTTTTTCCTGATTATTGGCTAAAGGAGACTGAAATTTAAGACTAATAGTTTCTTATTGGTGCTTCCTCATTTACTTCATCCAAAACCAAACTTCTTGAATACATATTAATAAGGTCGACTATACTTCTACCACAATGAAATCAATTTTATAAAATATTGTACATACGAATTATATATATTTTTATCAGCACCTATTGATTTTTTATGGCAATGTTGAAGGGTTTGTACTAAATAAAGTAGCTTTTATAAATTTCTGGAATGGATGTTTTGACATGGAATTGATATTTCAATGTTTATGTGTACAAATTGTATATAAGAATTATATTCAGTTGTCACTTCTGTTTCTTATTATTCAATACTCCCTTACAATAAATCATTTTCTTCTTCGTCGAAGTTTAATTTTATTATTTCTGTTCTCAATAGGCTTCACGAAGAGCAGAAGTAGAAAGGCAGAAGAAAGGAGAGGAAAAAAGGAGAAAGGAAGAAGAAAAGAGGAAGAAAGAAGAAGAAAAGCGTAGGAAAGAAGAAGAAAATAAAGAGAGGGAAAGACTGAGAGAGGAAGAGAGGAAAAAGTAAGTGAGCAGCCGTAGTGTTGTAGTAGTTTCTCTTCTCTCTAGAGACTTTTTTCCTTCTATTTGATTTGATTACTGTTTTAATTTATTTTGTAACAAACTGGGAAAATGACAGATTAATACATTTCTGTCTTAATATATAATTAATGTGAGCGTTTCCCCCGTTCCAGTGATTATTTAGTTTTTTTTTCTCGTGGAAGAATTTGCTGCAAAACCTGGAAATGACATCATGAGCAACTATTGTGTTATCGCTTGTGTTTGGAGTATTGGTTTTTGTTTTTTTTAATTACTCCTATTTTGTCTGCCTCCAGTGCCTTCTGTATTTCACTATTTTGAATTCTTGATTTTTTAATATGATGTTTTTGTGTTAAACGTTTTCATTTTTATTAACAACCAGGATCTTGTGATATTTTTTCTCTTTATTTTGCTGAGGTAATAATTATGTAAATACTTGTGGTAGAAAAAAGTTAAATTTTTCTTTGATTGCTTATTTATTATTATCATTTGCCTTACACTTATCATTTGAAAGGTAATGGTTTAAAATAACCATTTTATTTTTATTTTGTAAGTTATTAATAGTTCATATCTACTTAATATTATTTATGCTTCATCTTGAAAATTTCCTTTAGTAAAATGAAAATGTCTACAATATTATAAAGGAAGAAATCGGAAATAATTTAATATGATCTTAATGTTAATCAAGATGTTCGTGATGAATTAAAATATTTTCAAATTGTGATGAACTGTTTTTAAGTAAGTACCTCACTTTTATATTTGGGATATTTGTTTTAACCAAGTGCAAGTGAAGCGCTCAAATATCGTTAACAAATATTTCTATCACTTCTCTGTTTTATTCAGTTATATTATCACTTTCAGAGAAAGCTACATTTACGGTTTTTCATTTTTGCTTCTAAGTTATAAACAGTATTTTTAATTTTCTTATATTTCCAGTGAATCAAAAAAAATCTTTTTGATACTGTTGAAAAATGTTTATGTAGATAAAACTTGTAGAAATAGTTCTGGGATTAGGTATTTTTTATTTATTTTTGTGTGTTATCAAATATCTGAAAATTATTAAGCCTAAGGTTTTTAAATATTTTAAACACTGCAAATTATTATACAATAGTTAATTTATTGATGAGTGATGATACAGTGATATAATGAATCGATATCTTACAATACCTGTGATGTAAGAAATAAGTAAAGAGAAAGTAACAGAGGGGGGGGGGTTGATGTATTATTGTAAGAATGCTCCATTCTATGGAAAGATGTTTAAAAATCAGAGGGCAGAGATATTGTGGACTGGGTTGAATCGTTAAAGGAAACAATAATTGGGTAATTGTTTGGTAAAGGAACGTGCCTAGAAAGTAGTGCGTAATTAAGGTTTTCTTTGTATCTTAGTAAATAATACTAACAACTCTGGAGGAGAAAAAGATAACTACATACATTTGGGTGGGAGACAATGTGAAGAATGAAGATTTTATTTATGAAGTTCATTATTTTAAATTGAGGTTCAACATAAATTAATTGAGACATAACATAAATGTTAAACATAATTCCAAGATATAAATGTTTATGTTTAAACATGATTCCAAGATGTGTTCTCTTCTATTTTTCATCAATGGTAAACACTGAGAATGAATAACTAAATAGCATAAAGACCCACATAAAAAAAAAAAAAAAAAATATTTCTTCTATCTTAATTTCCACTTCATAGAAAAGATGTTAGAACAGGCATTAATTACTAGGAATTTACACAGTGTATAACAACTATGGGCATGCTTTAATTAATTAGAAGGCACCCACCCAAAGGAACTGGCTCCTAATCCTCTTGTTCATTAAATTTTAAAGTTAAGGTGGCTACTACTCCTGACTTCTGTCAAGCCATAAGGATCAGTTATATTTATGTTTCGGTTAATTTACTCTTGTTATAAATGTAACTAAAGATTAAAAAACAATAATTTTCCCCTTCTTTTCATTAAAAAAAAATTAAACAATAAACCGAATAAAAAAAAAAAAAAAAGTAAAAATAAATAAATCCTTTTCCAAGAGGTAGAAAATGTGACTCTCCGGGGTTTTCAAGAAGAACCGAAGCTGACGGGAAAGAAATGGACTGAGGAAAGAAGGTAGCGACACCTGCAAGTATGAGGGAGCACTGGGCAAAGATCAAGGCTAAAAAAGAAACTGTTGAAATGAGATGGTCATTAGTTGGCCAATACGGAAAAAAAAATGAATATGAGATCATTGATAGTTATACCTTTTTAGATAACATGTGGTTTGAAAAGCTTATCTTTGCGGCATTGGGGGACATTGAAAATCTTTCAAGAGTTTAATATATGTCAAGTTGTTTTTTGACAGATCGTTGATACAAATGTAAAGTATGGAATGAAAAAGAACGAAATTTCTTTTTTGATATATTGCATTTTCTTTAGAATTGATAATTTAAATAAAATTCATGTAGTCATCTAAAAGGCACAAAATCATGTATAATTACACAGTTAAAATACCTTTGACGATACATACCGATTTTGAATTTATCTTAACACGGTTTTTTCCCCTCTCTTGAAAAGTGGTTTTTCACTTTCGATTGCTCCATTTGAATCCACATGTTCAAAAAATTTGTTATATTTTGTATGATATGGTTCTAGATATAGGAATTTTTACATAAATTTGCCAGTAAAATTATTTGAACTATTTTATTATTTTCTGTTGGTTAAGGAAAGAGGCCGAAGAAGCAGCTAAAAAAAGGAGTCAGCAGCAGGCTGCGGCTGATGTGATGGCAAAGGTACAACGGTCTCAATGGTGCCCCCCCACCGCTTCTAGTACCAGTATTCTCGATATCCAAAGGAGCGAGAGGGAACAGGTAATGTTAAAAACTCTATATTAGCTAGGATTAGTCCATTCGCTTTTTGAAATAAAACCAAAGGCTATTCTTTTAATATTTTATTAATCTATTTTTCTTTCTGCTTTTCTATCCTCTCTTTATTGATTTATTTTTCTTTGTTATTAACCCTAAGTCTATGGTCACTGGGTGATGTCATGGTCCAACTTGTCTCCCATGCATATTTTTATACTATTCTGAGATCTCAAGATAACGGTGACCTGATCCTGCCCTATGTTTTTTACTCTCGAGCAATTGTCTAATAGATAATAGGATGTAGAATAGATTAAGCTGCAGTTGACCTTCTTGTGGGGTTAACCACTGTCGTATTCCCACAGTAATTGTTTACTCCTCTATACCATCTTCTACATACTTTTCCCGATGGGATCTTGTTTCCTGTTGGCAGAAGCGCTATGTGATTTTGTCTTTTTAGTTTAATCCCTTCATATCACATTAAAAATCTCCTCCCAAGAGTCAAAGTCTGCATATTTTATAAATACTGAAGGGATTTCATCAGGCCTTCGAGCCTCCGAAGGTGGTAGCTCCTCATCGTCAGATCAGTTCGCCTGGTTGCTTGTCCCAGGATTTACCATTTCCTGAAAGTACTGGAGCCACCTATATATGATTTGATCTGCTTTGGAGAGAAGATTTCCACTTTGGAACGTTCTAGCCTTTTTTTCTCCCAAACAACATCAAGTCATTGTTTTTATTAGTTTTTAATAAACAAAAAGTTCTGATATATAGATGATATAAAAATATAAATCTTCACTTATGACTTGGATAATAATTTTATGGATAACAATTTTAAGCATTATAGAATGTTCCTTTTTTCAGCAACAGCTGTTGCGGGGCCTCCAGCAGCAAGCTCAGCAGCACCTGGAGCAGCAGCAACAACAGCAACAGCAACAGCAACAGAGCATCGGTAGCAAAGGAGGCCTTCAACTGAAGTGGACCGAGCAGGCTGCAAGGCCTCAAACCCAAGTAGAGTCTTTAGCTGATATCCAAGCTGAGCAGCAGAGGCAGTTCTTCAAGGTATACATAAAACACTTGTCTAATAATATGGTATTCTATTATTTATTTTTTGTTGGCATGAAAGCCCATTTTATTTTTTCTTCTTCTTTGTCGTTTGGGCCTACTGAGGACCACGGGGCTTGTATATTGTGTACTCTTTGCTAAAGTTGTAGCCTTCTTCTTTTTCCGATACTCCTTCATCCTTTTTATTTTATTTTATTTTTTTATTCCATTTTCTGTGATTATTATATTTTTTTCCCCCGATTGAAAGCATGAAAGTGTTATTTATTTATTAAATAAATATGTAATAAACGGGCGCTATCCGATTTCAGTGTTTGATTAATGCTGATGTGGTAGAGGTCATATTAGTGAAGGTATCGGTTTGTTATTCAGAATTAATATATCTTAGACATCTAAAAGTTGCTAAGGAGAAATACAAAATTGTCTGATTTTTGAAATACTTCTTTATTGATATAAGCTTTTTAACGTAAAATAGAAAAAAATTGCTAAGTAGTTTTCTAAATTTTCTCGGGATTTGAATTTAAAAATGGTGATCTTATTAGGAGCAATTCAGAAATTGGTAGGCTCTTGGTTAGTATCTGTAGCTTAGGTAACTGGCTTGCCTACTCACTGGCTGAAATAATAATGAAATATAAGTTTTTATTACGTGTAATTTGTGTTAATAAGCTATTTATAATAATTTTAATTTTATCATTAAATTATGTTAAACTAGTTAATTTATCTAAATACGTAGAGATTAGTAATTTTTTGTTGATAGTAACACCACATGGTGTATATTATGGTTAGCAATTGTTACAGCAATTGGAGAAAGACAAAGAGCGGGAAAAGGAAAAGGCTGCCGCTTCCATCGTCAACAGTTCCGGCCTCGGGTCCTGGAGCCAGGGCCTCAGCTGGGGAGCGTCTGCATGGCAGGCATCGGGTAAGCGTTTTAATATACACTTTTATGTTATAGCATTACTTAAAATATATATATATGATTTATATTTATTTACAAAATTTCCACAATGCTACAAAAGTGCATTATAAAATCGTTAATTTTAAGTCATTTTTATATGTTTCTATATACCTGATCTTATAGTTTTGAAAAATATATGAAGAGTTTTTAAATTAAATATTAAATATGTTAAAGTACATGACTTTCTTACTTTTTCATTTTCTATCAATGCAAGTTGATTTTTATTCAGATATGGCTAATTAGTGACCATTCGTTGTTTTAAATTAATAATATCCAGACCCACAATTTAGGTTAGTTTGAGTATCACTCCAATTCTAAAATATTTGATTAAATTAACTTTGTTAATGGTTTTTAGCAATTAAAAGCAAACATAGCATTATTTATTAAAGCTTTTGACAACTATTACACATTTTCACTGTCAATTATGAGTCGATTCTCCACAATGCCTTTTTCTTTTTAAATTTGATGGGATCATTATTGGAGCTGAGAACATTTGGTTTGAATTAAGTTGGCAAAGTAACTAAGCTAATTTCTCAATTAAATTGGTGTTAGATTGACTGGATGATTCTAATGAAGGATAGAATTGGTCGGGGGTTAAGTCAATGATAACACAAAAGTTAGATAAGTGCCAAACTATTAAAGTCAATGATAACACAAAAGTAAGATAAGTGCCAAACTATTAAAGTCAATGATAACACAAAAGTAAGATAAGTGCCAAACTATTAAAGTCAAAGATAACACAAAAGTAAGATAAGTGCCAAACTATTAAAGTCAAAGATAACACAAAAGTAAGATAAGTGCCAAACTATTAAAGTCAAAGATAACACAAAAGTAAGATAAGTGCCAAACTATTAAAGTCAAAGATAACACAAAAGTAAAATAAGTGCCAAACTATTAAAAAATAAGACAGGAGAGCCCCCTCACCAATTCTACCTCACATATTCAACTAGCTATTTTGAAGTATGTTTAAATGCAGCATAACCCAAAATATCACTAAGGGCTTATACTGACAATTTTTACTCATATCATTGTGTGAAAATAAATCTTAATGCATAAAATTATTTCTATAAATTTTAAATTTTGATAAGTGGTTATATTAATGATTAAATGAAAATTTCTCTTATGTTTAGCTATATTCATGCCTTTGTGACAAGCTAATGACACTCTTGTAATAAAGCATGAATATTGTTTACTCAATCATGATGATATTGTATTAAACCTCTTTTGTTCTGTGCAACAGGATTGAATCCGGTAAGCAGCCTCTCTTCATCTCAAAAAGGATTCTGGGAGTACGATAAAGTGAGCAGTGGCGGAGGATCCGGAAGGCTGAGCAGTGTGATGCAATCACAACCTGAGCCGCCCAAGTCCGTTCAGAACAAGGCCAAGAGGGAGGAGCAGGCCGTCATGAAGTTGTTCTCCCAGCCTTCCCAGTCCGAGGAGGACGAGTTCTCTCAATGGTGCTCGCGTCAACTTAATGCTCTCCATGCTAATGTTGATAGTAAGTCTTTCTTGCTATATTTCTTTTAGATTTCAGTATTAATACTATTGAAGGTAATACTCCAGAGTATCGCCACATTATCAGTTCACACGGTTGCTTTAGCGCTGTCTAGTGAACTTTTTCATTATTAACTGTTCTGATCTAGTATGCTTGTAGTCAATTAGCAAGACCTAACCTCACTGTAAAGGATACTTTGTATTTTATACTTGAGGAGACTTCATGAGTGAAAGTCTTCTTCAATAATAATTTTTAAAAATTTCAAATTTAAGCAATATTTAGTTCACTACAATACCAATCAATATGAATTTCACTATTGAATACAAAACAATCACTTGACACTTATTCTTCTAGATATGCACGGTACTGTGGATTGATAACACAATTTTATTCTGGAGTTGTTCCCTGGTGAATACGATATCAGAATATAAATGCAAATGCAATGATTCCCCATTGTGTTTCTAATTAGCAGCTAGTTAGATATTTTGTCACCCTATAATTCAGCAATTTTTGAGAAGAAAAAAAAAACCTGTACCAGTCATCCCATGGAAGGGTCTTGGGTTCACTACGTGGTTGTTATACTGTATTGTTTCTTGGACAACAGTTGTGGAGGAAGGTGATTTATCCTAGATCATGCTCAACCACCAGATTTTTCCCCCTTATTTCGGGTAACCACTTTATAGAGGATGGGTGAGCCTTAGGAGTGTCCTAGAACCCATAGGATCCATCTCCAGCTGCTAGCGAACTAAATAAGTCTGCCAGCGATTGGGATTTGAACCCAGGACCTTTGGCATGGCAACTCAGCACTCTACTACTGACCCACTCTATTCCATTTTATGGAGGACACTGAACCACACATGATGACATTAGATCAGATGATCAACACTATAATGTATTTTTAATTATTATTAAAAAAAAAAATTATCTTCCTTCCAAGCCATTTAGAATCAGATTTTAATTTGAATTCATAACACCATATAGAAACAAACTAACTTTCTTCCTTTTTTTTTTTTTTCAGTACCTACTTTTGTCTCTTTCCTGCGTGAGATAGATTCTCCTTCCGATATCGGCGAATACGTACGGATGTATCTTGGAGACTCTAAAGAGGCATCTGATTTTGCTCGTCAGTTCGTAGAGAAACGAGGAATGTCAGGTGGCGGTGGACGTTTGAATTCGAGCTCTGGACTTCACAGCTCTCAGGATGATAGGGACTTCCAGCAGGTCAAGGTAAACAGATACACATTGTGGTAGTCATCGACAGCGGCCATCGTTCTATTTATATGTTCTCCACTGTTATATATATATACATATATAAATATAAATATATTTAAAATAAAACGTTGAAACGAAAATCTAAAATTTGTATAGGGAGTTAATTGCTCCAAAAAAAAATTAAAATTTAATAAAATTTTAAAAAGGAAGAGAATATTATATAATTTTGTTGAAATGTAACTATCAACATTATGGCACTGAGGATAATTTGAATCAGGTTTCGGTAAATTTATCTGAATATTGAATCATAACAAATTAATTTTGTACAAGATTCAATAAGAAATGACATTGATAAGTGATTATTTTGTGGTAAATTTTTTTGAAGGTTAGGTAGCAATTTGGTATTTTTTTTTGTATATTTTATTTTCAAAAGCTGAAGTGTCGTTAAAAGATTGATTCGGAGATGGTTCTAATTGATTAACTTAAGTATTGTTTAATTTTGATTGTTAGTTACAGATGTTTTTATTTTATATCGCTCAGTCATTATATTTATTGTGATAAGGATAAGTATTGATATTAAAATTTAGATGTAATTTTATATATTTGTTCGATTACTGCCACTAGAGATAGTATTTTATAATTAGTTATTATTTTCGTGTAATAAAAATTATTTATGCTTTATAATTTTTAAACTAAATTCTAGTTGAAATTTTACTCTCATTGTTTTATTTAAATGTTTATTTCAAAATTTCTATTATGTAGCAGAGTTTTTTTATTGAATTATTTCAATTTGAGTCACTATCCCTTACAAAAAATAAAAAATAAGAAGAAAAGGGAAATAAAACTATTGTTGTGATACTAGTCATAGAAATGAGCCTTGATGAAATGTTTAAAATTAAGGGGGGCTAGAAGTTTAACATAGAATTTTTATTTATTTTTGCATTTGCAATTTTTTTCTGAACAACGATGTCTTCAACAAATACAGATTAATGACAATTTGCTGAATAACTGATGAATTCCCAAGTGCTCGTTGGGAGAAAAAAAGATTAATCAATTTGTTTTTATTATGTTCCTAAATCTCACCTGGACTACTTGAAATGCTTTCAATTATTTATTGAAGAATAAAATCAAATTAGTTGCTGTAGCTCTGCTATATGATAATAAATTTACAAAGTGTATTGTTAAGTCGTTTTGTTATGTTTGCTCAATTTTATTTATTTATTTAAAAACAAAACAACAAAAACAAGCACTAAAGACTTAGTCATAAGAAGGAGTGAATCGTAGAGAGACTGAATCCCACAATCGGTAAAATTTATTACTGTATAAATTTGATCTTTTATTTATTTAATTGTTTATATTAAAACAATATTTTACTTAACTTAATTTTTTCTTGCAGAGGATATAATATGAGTATAGAGAAGTTGAATTTTAAACTATATTAGCATTATTATTTCATTTAAAAAATAAATATCAAACAGCACGGGCAAAGTTCCATATCAAATTTTTATGGTTGAAAGTTACTTCTTGTGATGTGAAGAAATACACCGAGTATTTTAAAATACTAATTTAAACTGTAATTTAATATTTTTTAACCTGCTTGAACAATTGATAAATTAAAAAAAAATACTACTATTATTACGTATTTTTTTTTTTTTTTAAATTATTTGAGACTGTGTCATATTAATTTAAGTCTTTACTACCAGGAACCTGGTCCATTCATCCTTAGTGCCAAAATTGTTTGTCGCTTTAGGGATATGGTTCATTTCTTTTTCTTTTTCTTTTTTTTTTAATCTTCCAATTAATCATATCCCGGCAAGCAGAGGATTTCTAAAAAGGAAAGGAAGCTTACGTGTAAGATAGAGGATTGTGTTAATTGTTTAAATAGATTGTTTAAGAGACCCTGTGTTCCTTAACAGTTTTATCAACTTTGCATTTTGTACCTGTGATTTGTGATGAAAGATAGAAAAATGGGGATGAAAAAAGTTTAAAATTATTGAACACAAAAAATGCACCTCTGTAATTAAAGTATGCGCAATTTTATATTTATTTTTTTTCTATTACAAGTGAATATCATTTGTTAACTGGAACGTTTCGACCTTTTTACATTATACTATGTCTAAAATATCATGTTATGAGGGAAAAATCTGAAGATAATTCTTATAATATACATATTAAGGCTGATAGATTTTGAGCAATAATTTCAGTTTTAAATTTCTTTATATCTTAGTTGTGTATCTTTAATTAAAAGTAAAAATAATTTTATTACTTTTTACATAGAGACAACAGTTTTTTATAGGAACTTGCTCTAGGCAGTATATGGGTTGGAAATAATTCATGGCAATCGGTTTAATTGGTATTATTTAATGACAAATTTGTCTTGTAACCGATGAAAAATCAGAATTTTTTATTATCGTATTTATTAGATTCAAATTCCTTTTCTGAATTTGAATTCTAGCGTCCACAAGTTGAGACTGAATGATTACTTATTAAAAATTCACATTTATCAAATAAATGTGTGAAGTAAGAAAGAAAAAACAAAATAGAACAAATACAATCTCTACTAAAAAATATTGTCTTTATACAATATTGAAACGAAATATCAAGGGGGTTGCATTATCCTCACCTGTACAAATAACATTGTTTTTGAAAGTTTTGTCGCTTATTGGATGCGCTCGGATCAGGTTGATTAATAGATTGGTATGAGAATATTCTTTAATTCAGTTTCATGTTTTATTCAATTTATAAATAATACTCTTTTTTTACTCTGAATTTTATAAAGTTGTTATCATCAATATATTTAAATATCAGTAAAAAAAGACAAAAAACGTACAAACTGCAGTTAGTTGTAAATATTTGTTTAATTTCTAGTGGGCAATACTACTGTGGTGTAGCCTATGTTTTATTCTCTATTAATGGTATTTTTAATCATAACGGTGTATGATTTTAATTTCTGCCTCCCTTAAAAACCTCCCAGGCATAATTAAAAATAATGGGGCGTCATGAAGTGTTAATTGGCTACACTGGAAAAAAAATAATTTATTTTAACTATAGCGATTATCTCCTGATACTTTTACTGTTATCCTCTTTTAACTGGGAAAAGAATTAGAGTTTTACTGATGAGGTCATAACTGCAGAACATCAAAAACCGTAGTCAATCAGTTTGCTAACGGGTGAATGCATTTTATTTCTCTATTTTAATATTCAGAGGATGTTAATATTAGTATTGTAGTTTTGTTTGGTTCATGTCCTATTCTCATACCAATCTGACTAACTGGGATTGCTCAAATGTGGAAATTTAGAGAGAAGAGAAGTAAATTAAGAATAAGATAATATAACTTAAAACAGATGGTTGTGATATTAGTAGCAAATAAGAAACAAAATAACTAAATAAAAATATATAAAATTTAAAAAAAAATAAGAAAGAAAATGTTTTGAAAATGCTTTCTATTGTGATGTATATATTGTGAATTTAATGTACAATATATTGTAGAATTTCGTGAGTGAGGGAATGATACAAGTGTAAGTGTATTATAATGATGATTATTAATTTTAACAATTTTACATATATATCATATCTGAAGGGGGGCTCTTTCAGTTATTTTTTTTATAAACTGTGCTTAGAAAAAATACCAATTGCGTAATTTTTTTATATATCTAACATTGAAGTTTTTTTTCTAAAACCCGCCTCTCATCTTCCTATTCCTCCTCCACAAATTTATAGAATTAAAATTAAAAACTGCGATATTTCTTTAAAATTACACTAACATAATTGAAAAATTTATCAAGTCCTGAAGGGCCCCCTTTCATATATATTAATTTAATTTAACACACATATTATTTAACATTCCTTTTTTTTCTTGCGAAATTCCTTCACTTAACGATAATTATTACGTTTAGGGTGTTAAATATTAAATCTCTCCATAAACAATTTCAGTCTCTCTTTTCTCTACCCTGTCTATTTTGTTATTTTGTTTTTTATATTTTCTTCTTTTTTTTTTTTTTTTTAAATCTTTGTACATTTGAAGTGGTAATTATATTGTTGATAGACTAATAGTTTTACTTTTTGTGAATGATTTAGAAAGTAGCCTTAGTTACCCTTTCGAAAAACTATAAAAGAAAATTGAACTAATCAATAAAAAAAAAAATCAATGGATTGTTTGGTTGCTCGGTATCTGTTGTAAGGTGGCCAAAGTGAGACAAAGCATTTGACTAAACGACTTGGGAAGTCTGTTGGACACTACCTTGTTCGTTGGAGAGTCAAACAGCTTATCGCTCTTTGCTACTTATGTAATCACCTCTTGACAGGTTTCTGAAATCTTATGTTATCAATAGAATTAAAAAGACATGTTTATTAACTTGATGAAATAAAAAAAGAAATAAAGATTTTAAAAATTGAAAAAAAAAATTGTTTATTTTATTATTTGAGATAATACATTTGTTGTTGTAACATTCAAGGCATTATAATGTTCATTATTTAATAATGGTTACTTTAACAACAGAAATGTGTGTTATTTTTTTTGTCTTATACAATTTTTTTGAGATATTAAAAAGAGAAAGAAAAGAAAATAAGAAAACAAAATAACAACACTAACTCTGTTTATTTATTAACTGAATCCTCTCACTCAATCATCCCAACTTTCCCAACTCCTATCTCAATATCTATCCTCACGAAGGGGCGGGTTTTTCTTTAAATATACAGATATGATCGATTTATTCATATTTTAAAAGGGACATTAACTATTTAAACAGAAAAAGAAATAGTTTAAACAAAATTCAGTTTGTGTTGATGGATCAATGAATGTGGAAGATTCTTATTCATTTATTATTTCCTTGTAGGAAGACCATTCTCATTCTGCACATTTATTCAATGTCAATGAAATTAAATGTTTTCATTTCTGGTTGTTTTTTAAGAGTGCTTACGGACTTTTAGTGTCAAAGCTCCTTTGTAAATCAGTTATGATGTAATGGCAGTCCAGTTTATTTGTATCAGTTCATAGTTCATTGAATTAAAGGAAAAATTAAGAAACGGTTTTTGCAAAGAAATATCATTTGATAAATATTAGGGAGGTATAAATGTTAGCATCAGATATTATCATTTCAAGGTAAGTGAATGATATGTACATTTTTCTTTGTAAATTGCTGATTGATATGTTTGGAAAATCGGTAGAATTATTAATAATTCTTGTGTACATTTTCTTTCTTTTTTTTTTTAATTTTGATTTTGTTTTCTATTTATTGGTTTATTTCATTGCCCCATTATGTTTATAGAGCAACTTACTGAGTGCTGTTGATGAAGGCACTCGGTTGGCTAGTTGCTGTAGACTTAAATGATGTATGTACTTCTAGAACTTGATTTTTAGTTTTTAATAGATTTTATGCACAATTTATTATTGTCTCAATTCTAATAAATTCGTAAGCTTGTTTTTTAAGAAAATGACTGAAGTATGAAAATATATGATTGCTTTAGCTGAAATAAATGTTTGCCTTGGAATTTAGTTGTTTTAACATTCTATACAAATCCTGCATTTCTATTATTCCTTTATATTATAAATAGGTCCAAGTGTCAAATGATTATGTAATTATCAATTAGATATTTCAAAGTTTAGGAATGTAGATAGCCTATTAGTTACAAATTTCACACACTCATTTTACTTACCAACTTGTTGAATAGAAACGAGATGTATCAAAATGTATCATTCTCGTGCTTTGCCTTTTAGCCAATCTTGGGTATTTTTCAACTCTTCTAGTTTTGTATTTTATTTCAACATCTTTGTTTTTTTATCATATTTAATTGGCTTGATTCATAGTGAAAATTACATATTTCTAAATAAATATAAGTTGAACGCTTATTATTTTCTGAAGTAATTTATTTTTTTAAATTTACATTAAACTCTAATTCTAACTCTTCTTATACATCCTTACTGTTAATTGATTTGTACAAAATGTATTATTGAATCTTTACTAAAATTGGTTTATTAAATTTTCTGTTTCTATCAATTTATGTGGTTATAAAGAATTGAAGGTTACATTGGAATCCACAAATAGAGAAATGCAGTTAGTCCTATTTTAGATACATTTAAAATTTAATGGGTTTCTATTCTGTTGATGAAGATATATTTTTTGGAACCATAGCCCCTTGGCAGACACATATTTACTAATTTTGTGATGATTTCTAAATAAACAGTTTTTTACATCTTTGTTGATTATTATTATTTTTTCTTTCTTTTTGGTGAAATTGAATCATTCAAATTTTCTTGGCTGAGGCGAATTTAGGGGTTTATTATCCATAATGCATTATTGTATTAATTAATACAATAGTTTTAGAGTTAAACACATATTTAAGCTATCTATAGTTTTGAGTTGTATTGATTGGTCTCAATTTGGCCTAAATCGTATTACAAAAATTAGTTCTTAACAACATACATTGATACTGAAATCAATAATTCATTTGAAGAGTTCAAATGTGTAATTTCAATTACTTATTCTAGAAGTACATACTGACTATTAAAATAAACAATTTTGAATGAAATATTTAGGTTGAGTTTTTTTTTTAAGATATGACTCTTAGATAGAATGTCCTGAAAATTCTTGTAGGGTAAAAGTAAGAAGACGAAGAAGGGGCGGATGCAGAAGGTGGATACCCGAATGCTGGGCTTCAGTACGACTGCCGCTCCGGATAGGATCAATATCGGCGATCGGGAGTACCCTGAATAGCCTCTCCACCTGGCCTGTCTCCTCTCTTGTTTTTAAACTTTCTCCTCTCTCGCTCGTTCGCTCTCATGCAAATTGTAAATAACATTTCAGATTTGTATAAGTTATTATATATAAATATTATATATAAATATAAATATATATATACATGAATATATATTTATGTAGTGGTACCCCTGATTTGAGTGGGTATCCTAAGTTACAAAATATAAAGATTGATATATTGATAGATTTATTATTTTATCCCATTCCTTTTCCTAAATTTATAAATATGCCCATGAAAATTTTTTTAATTTTATTAAATGTTTTCTATGATTTTGGTTTTATAATGATCAGTTGGTGACTGGAATGGCCTATATTCAGGATTGAAATTATTACTAATCTTTAGTAAAGAGAGAGGGAAATACTTTATTTTCTTATCTAATAGTTTCGCTCAACTATTGGGTTGCTACATAATACAGTGAAATTATCAATACATAATTAGACAATATAAATACAATGGTGGGGTAGAGAAGTAGTAAATGCACTGCTAAAATCTATCACAATTATTAGTACTCCTTAACAGTACATTAATTCACCCTAACATTACACTAAATTTACTTACCCTCACAGTATATTATTCATATCATTCTACATTCACCCTCACACTACAAATGCTACATTAACAGGGCATACCCTAAGGTAATCCTCCCTAGGTAGCCTATAAGGAAGCAACCCCACCACCTGATTTTGTGCCAATGGATGAAAAAACAAAAAATATAAAAACAGAAACAATAAAATTGGACTAGTCTTTATTGACACTTTGCGGAAAGCGGTTTATAAGATTCACCAGCTGAAATATGCATGGCCTAAATGGAAAAGAGTGCAGATTATTAGAAGAAATTAAGAAAGCGAAGGTGGTTGTAATTTGTAATTACTGAAACAATGAAGTAAGGCTAACGACTCTTCAGTACATGAATGTCACTGAAAATGAGGTGGTGCCCAATGAAGTGGAATTTCATACCATCTCATCAGTCGAAAGCTTAGATATGTTGAATATTGTCCTTCCATTTTAACCTAATATCTTAACTTTATTGCATTACATACTTTTTATTACCTTTATTATCTCATTTCCTCTACAATTTCTTTTTCCAGTGATTCTTAACAATATTTTAATTATGATATAAATAATATGCTATTCCATAAATTAAGAAGTTAAATCAATGTTAAAATTTAAAATCTCACATAAATACAGACCAAAATAAATATATTCAATGGTAAGTTGTAGTTAGCTGGATTTTAAAAAATAATACTTTTTAATTGATTTTACATTTAGCAAGTTAATTGAAAAATGAAGGGATTGGGTACAAGATAAAAATTATCTCTGAATTTCACAGAAAAATTTAACTTTTTATAATGTTTTTATTTAAGTTAAATACATTGTCCCAATTAATTTGAAAATTATAAGTATTTCTTATTTTAATTTTATTGTGATTATTTAAATTCCTGGGTCCTCCGCATCTTTAGCGAGGTACTCTACCAACTTAGCTACCAGGGCTCATAACCAGGCCAGAGAAGGTTCGAATCCCGGCCAGGACAAATCTTTTCTCTTCAAAATAAAAAAATATATGTATAAGTATTTCTGTTTACCTATTGACTTAAGAAATATTAAATAATTTGAAAATATTAAATTTTTCAGCCGTTTTAAAACAATATCGAGAATATATAAATACTATTGTGATAATGCTTTATTTTCTTGAAAATTTTTTGTTTCCATTATTAATATAAACTCATCATCAACCATACAATTGGTTGACAATATTTTTTTCCAGTAAATTTATAAAAATATTTTATTAACACTATTCTAGAATCCTTTTGTCACTTTTATTTAAAATTTTGATCGAATAACTTACCTAAGCATTAAGTATTATTTTTCTGCTTGAACGTGAAATATACAAGTTACAAATGGTAAAAAAAGCTAAAAGCTATTCATTGAGTAGGACTATTCAATGTAATTTACAACTGTATTATATCAATACATCAAGCAAATGAATGAATGTATACAATGACATGAAATGACAAGTAGAGAAACTACCCAGTGGTAGTACTCAAATAGCAAGTTCAACTTAGTAGATCAGGAGGCCATCTTCTTTTCAGACGCCTCGGAGGATTATCAGGAATTGAAGAGGTTGCTAGGTTTGAAAGTTATGGATTTGAGTGGGAATTAAGTTTGTCATGAAAAGATTGATATCGGATTCGGGCCAGATCAGCAACAAATGGGATTATCAGGAATTGAGGTCATTATTGATTACTTTGTTCGTAACAAAGTAAGAAGCATTGAGGAGTTTACGAAGGATTTTGGATTGTAAGGATTGAATACGATGATTCCGTGAGGCCAGATGGGTCTGATGATCTTCATGTAAATGAGTCATTTGTAATTAATTGGGAGCTTACAGTTTCGTCCAGTAAATCTTGAAATAGCCTGAAATGCCGAGCTGTTTCTTGTTTTTTCAGTCTAGTATGAGGATTCCAAGTTAATCTTTTGTCAAGGTGTAGTCCTAAGTACCGGACCTGTTTTACAAGAATCAGTGGGATATTATTAAACGATACAGAACGACAGGAAGTCATTGGTTCACGGCGGAGGGTAAAGGAATTTATTTTAATCCTCTAGTTTTGACACCATTTTTCTAAGTCAGTGATATGGAATTGAAGAGTACGGGATGCTATAACTGTATCGGTGTTGACTGATAATAGACATGTGTCATCCGCATACGTGGTAACACGGTGGGACGTCCCCCCCCCCCCCCAGACGGTTTTTTGTGCACTGTGGAGAATCCATTACAGTACATACTTATAGGAAAATCACATGATCGTAGTTATTAAAATATATGAATAAAAAACAGAAAGAACATGGCTGAAACTATTGTTTTGATGTTTTAATAAACCATTGAAACCTTTCTATAAATACACTTACGTGTTTCATATGGAATACGTTTTAGGAAAGATTATTAATTTAAAAAATGGATGAAATCAAAACACTTTTATTCAAAATATTTACCATTATTTCAAATACATTTTTCTTAACGTGTTATCAAATTATTAATCCCAGACAGAACTGAAACATTCAGGTTTTGTGATAAAATAAAGCCGGATCGTTTTTGAATTGGGAATAATTTTCAAAAATTTTACCATTAAAGAAGTTTTTCATTGTTGGGTATGGGAGAACTTCGTGACCCAGCTGGTTTAGTTTCTTCAGTGTCTGTCGTGTAACATGATCGCGTTGTCCTACAAGAGTTGTCCCATTAACCAATGCAGGCTGATGTGTTTTTATTGCATCATGTAATATCCTGTCGTATGATGTAGACGTGATGTTTTCGCTGCTATGTAGAAAAAAATAGGATTATTTCTGTCATTGACTACCACACAGGAACTTTTTCAAAATTCAATATTTTTTTTAATGAAAATTTGGTTTTGACATATGCCTCAGTCTTAAATTAATGAACGTTCTTCCCCGAACGGGGTGGCAATCTTTCTCGCTGCTTGGGATGCTTAGTGTTCAAATTCAAACTTAAAGTAAGTTACACAAAAATCATGTATTTCCATGGTCATATTTTATGGCATGCTAAAGAATGTTCGTTAAATTTTAGTGATAATGAATATTATCAAAGCAGCTCTTTGAACTCCTTAAACATAAACAAAGTAAACAAGAGAAGTCTACAAATTCTACTTTGAATTTTTGAAAAATAATAAAAACGGGCATTTCATATTAAACGCTCTAATATTAGAGCTTCAGAATGTAACAATAAAATGAGGCCCTGTTCAAATGAAAATCATGAAGGTTTAATTGCAACATAGGCATGATAGGTGTGTATATGTATCCATGGCAACTAGCCTAACCTATCCCATAGAATCCATCAAGGACATAGACACTGTTAGGCTAAAACCATATTTTCAGGTTCTTCTCTCAAGGTTTTGACAATAGCAACATGGCAATTGACAACATGTAGTTGTTTAGGACTGCCTGTGGAATATGCAACCGAAGAAAGTATACCATGTCTCTCTGTTCCTGGACCTTCACGCAGTAAGTATTGAACACTTTTATTAATTTCCATTGTTTAACAAGCGTAACCGTATTGTTAATGCATTTGTACCCAAACAGGTGTCTGTCCATTGTCAGTATTGTTAATTACTTTATATGTTCCACCATCTTTGTAGCCGAAGCAAAATGTAAACATGGTTAGAAGTATTCAGAAATATTTCTTAAGCAATGATTTGTTACCTGGGGCACTCTTCTCTTGGACCCTAGGGCCTAAAAAGGGCAGGGAGAGGACAGGGTATAATCGAGGACGCCTAAGGGAAGCTGGGTGAAGAAGTAAACCCCGAAACATTTATCTAACAAAAATAAAGCGGTTTTATATTGAAATAACAATTACATTTAACTATTATTGATACGGCATTAATAAAATAAAAATTACAAATTCATTCGTTAATAAGGCATTAATAAACTAACAATTATAATTTAAACCAAAATTCTCTGTCAACAGGAAAAATAAATAAAACTTTTAATTTAACATAAGATTCACCGTCAATAACAGCACTAAAAAGTAACATATGAACTAGTATCATACACCAGATTCTCCATCAATACTCAGAATCCCTAAAACCACTAATAAAATAATAATTTCCAAACAAAACTCGATATATCATCTATAACAATAATATTTTTAAATATTTTATTTGAACAGAAAAGATATGATCAGGACCGGGGCTCGAACCTGGGCTTTCCACGTAATCGTCGTGGGGCCTAGCCACCTCGGCCATCCTGGTTCGCTTCTCGGTCAGACATATCCTTTCTTTTCACTGATCCTAAATCTCCGTGATGTCCCAATTTGCGATGTATACACGGGAGAAAGTTTGGCCCCACGACGGTTACGTGGAAAACCCGGATTCGAGTCCCGGTCCTAGTCATATCTTTTCTTTTCAAATAAAACATTTACAAATTATAACATCTAACAATAAAATAAAAGAAATAATATATAATGACTTAAGTCAACAAGATCCGAAAATAAAAGTAATGTTTAATGAACATTCTCCCCGTGTATACATCGCAAATTGCGAGAAGAAAAATTATGTAATTAGTCACAAAAGAAATAACATTAGCAAATCTTATTTGGCATAGGATAACATATACGTACATATTAAGGTACAAAATCCTTATAACCTAAAATCTTTTTAAAACATCTTAATGAAAAGAAGCAACTAAATGGTAATCATTCTCTATTATACGTAAAACTAAAACTAAACTTTTGACTTCAACTGATAAAAGACTTCTTTTTGATCACAAGGATTAGAGTACAATTCTTAACACAGATTACTTTCATTCGATATCTTCTAATTAAAAATGACTAATTAAATATAACATTCGCTAACATTTGTAGCATTGAACTAAATGCTGTAATTAATGCACATTAACTAAATATATATATTTAAATACAAATTTCCTTTAAAAAGTTCATTAAATCAGGAATAGGAATGTAAGGCTATGAACGAATCGTTAGGTAGCTCATCACAGCTCAAAGAATCTGTAGATTTGGTATTTCCATAAAAACTTCGAGTTAATATCATTATTATTAACTTACGTTTTTCAGTAGTTTTACTGATCCGAGATTTAACGTAGTAATTACCATTAATGATTACTAGAGAATACAAACGTTGAGTTTGACGGTCACCCGTGGTCTAGTGGTTAGCGTAACAAACTACTAACCCCAAGATCGCGGGTTCGTAGCCCGGCAGGTGGCCCCTAGGACTTTTTTAAGGGAGTAAAAAATCCTTAATTACGCCGTCCTTCGGAAGGGACGTTAAACGGGGGTCCCGAGCCTGTACGATGTCTGGTACTCGTTAAAAATCCCTATCCTAATTAAACCTGGATAGGCAAAATTTAGAGCTCCCACTGTAGCATCGTCCGATTAGCAGCATAAAGTGACGTTAAATAAACAACTCAACACGTTCAGTTTGAACGTATCGATTAGTGATCGGTCCTCGAAATTCATCAGAAGCGAAGTATGTAAGTTTCTTCTTAATAATCATCCAATATTCGGCAATGACATTCCATCACTTGTATTCTACTGTTTTTATTTTTAAATGCTCAAACATTATGAAAAGCCGACGAAGTGATTCTACTTTCTTTTTATCAGTTAAGCCCGGACCCAAAGGAAACATTTATGTTCCGGCAATAATTATGGTAATCTGATTGTTCCTTAACTGAAATCTCGTTGGTAAAGTTTAAGTGGGTGAACTTATCCCTGTCCAATAGCCAGCCAATGCTTCACACACAGGCGTCTTTTCCAATGCCATGGCGATCACAATTGCTAAACACGTTCTATCTATTAAAGAAGTAGGTATGAATTTGCGTGGTAAAAAGATGACTGTTCTTATCGCGAGCTAACTGTGAACTGAGTTTTTTAAATTTATTTATTTCTGATTTTTACAATAGTACAATACAGTGAGAGTTTGGTTAGAAGTTTTACAAAAATAATAGTACACAGAAATAACAGAATAGTAAACATACAGAAAAATAAAGTAGATAACTTTTATGATACAAAACATTGTAATGAAGGTAAAATAAAAAATATGGCCATGCGTCAACACTACATCAAAATATGGAAAATGAGTTAAATAGTGACAGTAATATTGATCGTTTTTGGTGTAAAAATACTGAAGGGTGATTCCTCAGTATTGCCGTCATTCCACTACGGTCAGTAATATTGACCGTGTATGGGCCCCTTTACAATTACGGTGCCGAACTAGCACTCTCTAGCGGAGTCAGTAGTAACTAACTTTGAATTCTACTGTGCAATTCAATATTACTCTATATAATTTTGCTATAATCTGTACCTAATTTGGCACTAGAAAGTTATAATACTTAGCAAATAAATTAAATTGTTGCAGGTATCTTGCCCAGGGGTCTGGCTATGCCCAAAAGGTAAGGTGGGAGTAAGAGTAGCCATCTTTGGAGTTTCTGAGATAACTAAGAAATTGACACCTTCATTTCCTCTTTTCTTCCATGAAAGGTTTCACTTCCAGAAGGTACAATCAAATGGATGATTTTTTATTATTATTTTACAACTTTTGTTCCAAGTATAAGATACCAAAGGCAGTTGCAATAAAATATGTTGATGTAACAATATTGAAAACAATACTCCTGGATTTAAAAGTTTAAACAATTTACAATGACATAGGATGACTAAAGAAATTTTATTAAGTAGTTGAGAAATCATAAAATACAATGAATTTTGTTGATAAAGATGGAATGAAATACAGTTATGAATAGTTAATGGATGATATACATTATTATATACTATAAACATGATAACAAATTTAATATTTCAGGTTTTATCAGAATATTTAAACTTAAAAACCATTTTTACAAAATTATCAGATTGTTACTTCTAATCATTGGCTTTCCACTCTCTTAATGGCTGAGTTGTAAATAAAATCAGTCCAATTTTCCTTTCTAATCATAATAAGTAATAAGGTAACAAAAGAAATGTGTTCATTTATTTTAAATCTTCTTCTATTTTTAATAAGCTGCTCGGGTGAGTTTTGTATCGCATTTTGGGTAAGTTACAGAACTCCATTAAGTGTAAATAAAAATAACAATGAATAAAACTGACGTGATATACAATTTTTAAGGTGTATAACATGAAGAAATGTTAATAATATAGTTAGAGTTATTATAAATAAATTATTGAAATAAAAATATTCAGTAATGTGAAGATAAGTACAATTGAATGCGAAAAATTTAACATTAATGTAATATGAAATCTGAGGAATCCATTAAAAAAAGTAATAAATAAAATAACTAAATATATCATTTAAAAACTTTTGTACCCATTTTTAGAAGCGAGGGGATGGTTGACTGGAAAGTAGACATAAGGAAGAAAATAGTTGGTGGTGCAGTCAAATGAAAACACTAAATAAGTGGTTGCTTATTTAATTATGTGCCGACGTTTAGACGGTTGGGTCAGTTAGACCGCATCTACTCTTGCTCCAGCTTCCTATAGCCCTGAAGATGACCCACAAAGTGGGTCGAAACGTTGGCACATAATTAAATAAGCAACCACTTATTTAGTGTTTTCATTTGACTGCACCCCCAACTATTTTCTTCCTTACGTACCCATTTTTAGTTGATTGACTGAACAGTCGTGCAACTTAATTCACTCTTAAATATCTGTTACACATTTATTTTTATATTAAGATCTAATTTATCAAAAGTTAATGATGTTTTTCTTCTCACGACTTGTCATCTCTACATTTCATATATTTTTAAGTTTCATCCTTATAATTTATGTATCTATATATTTACATATTTGTATGCTTTAAAAATATCATAAGTTGTTTATAGTACTGTCTTTCTTGTTCAGCCTTGATATGCAGGTTGAATCCTTGAATAATAAGAAAGTTCCACATTTTAGTGTTTTGTTTTCAATGACCCCCTCTCCTGAACAACTTTTCCTTTGTCAATTTAAATCAAATCAATTACAATCCAGATTAAAATTTACAAAAAGGGAAGTATGAAATTTTACTTCATTGTTATAAAAATAGGTTTTACCGATAATAAACGAAGAAGAGTATTCTTGGTTTCTATATGAACGTGAAAGGTTTAGTTTAAAAAAGTAAAGGCAAACTTGATTTCTATTTTGGCAAGAAAGGTTTAGTTACAAAATTGTTAAGTGTAAGCTTGGTATATTTCATATTACGAGTGTAAAGAACTTGCCACGAATCTCAAAAAGTAAAAATCACAATCAATGAATTTGGGATTGACTGTAATGATTGGCTTTGAAATTGGTTCTAGTAGCTAAAAATAGTGGTAGATATTTCAATGTGTAAATACAATTATTAGATATGTATTAAAAGATGTAATACTTTCTAAGCAGAAGCAGAAAAAGGTTAATTACAAAGCAATGGTTGCAGAAATACAAGAAGGCGAGCAACCTGCATCAAGTAGAGAGGGTTCTTCATCGGTCGCCGGTCGTCTTGGAGCTGCTCCAGTATCCTCATGGCACAACTGAGTGTGTGAAATTAGCTGAGTTCAAGGCCACTGTGGGAGACATAATCTATCCCCCGGGTGGTGATATGGATCTTCTCTTTCGCACCACAGACACATTTCCGGTAAATTTATATTATAGTAATTTGAAAAAAAAAACAAGTTACTTTACCTTTGGTTTTGAATATTACATATTTTCTAAAACTGTAAGAAGGAGTATGATACCAGACTAATAACTACTTACATTAAATAATTTAAAAACAGGAAATTGAAAAAATACTATTTCCTGCTTTACATCCGTGATCTGATTCTTGAGTGGAACTTGGTATCGGTATTTAGTCAATCAAAAATATGGATAACTTGATTTTTTTTAGGTACATAGGAAATAAGAAGGGTAAAGATCAGGAGCAATATCGAAAAAATTGGCTGATTTAAATGAAATTTAGTATAAATTTTTGTAGGCATAGTTCAAAGTTTGTAAGTATCAATTAATAATCAAATCCCCATTTACTCTTTAAAGTTATTAAGATTTGTCTGAAATTTGATATGTTTTTCTAAGGCTGTGTAAGAAATATTTCAGTGGAAAATATACTGAACAATGTGATAAATTCAATAAAACTTGTTGAATAAGCATCTGGGTAAAAAACTTAGGACGTAATCAACCCCACCTCTTTGGGATTGGCATCTGCAGTATAAAAAAAAAAATTTCAAGTATTTTTTCACAAAAATAACTATGGTAATTTAAAATAAACTAGTCTGGTATGTAATCTCATTTATAAATGAGTTATGCTGCTTCATTTCTTAGTCTTAATAGTACCGTGAGTTGGTGTATGTGTTGAGTGCTGTGCAATTTGTCTCGGCAGGTTGTATGATATTTCATTATTTACTTCTTAACAACTGGATCAACTAATAAGCATAATATTAAAAATAATTGATGTGTCATTTCCCCAATAGGAAGGAAGGGAGAGATGTTCCTAAAAACAACCAAGTCTAAATAGCTTATCCATGTTATTTTAAATAAAACCTCCATGGTGCTAAACCATCGGCCAAAACTAGATAAATTTATTACATGTGGGACCTTTTTGGTTATATAATAGATATTGTTAAGTTATTAAGTAAGGTCATATACGAAATATCTATGTTTATTAACATTGTCGTGTTTCCTTTCGTGATAGATAGAGGCAGTATATAATTATAGAATAAAAACGACAGTTGTAAAAAAATTAGATTATATTATTATACAAACAATAACTTCAATCATCTGAGTCTGAAGAATCACTCACATCACAAGGGGCACTGGTCCTATTAGTATTTTCAGGAATGTCCTCACTATCACTTTCTTCATCTTTGTCTTCTTTGACAGGCCAATATCCTTCTTTTTTAAGGAAATTTATCCTATCCTTGGTTAGAATTTCTGTAATCTCAGCTTTAACTTTGTCCCCTTCCTCGATGGGTTGTACAATAAGGTAGTCTCCTCTTTTGACCCAAACAGTTTTTCTATACCTGCTGGGCATGGAAACTAGGAACTTCTCCCCTGAGCCTTCTAATTCTTCAACTTGATGGAGGTTGTTCCCTCTCCCACAAACTAGCCTCACAATCTTGTGTCCTTCTTCTGGCTCGAGGCCTTCATTACCCAGTATATCTGACACGACATGTTTCTTCTTAGTTGCCTTAGTCATTCTGTAAGATACATGTAACAGTAACTAACCACGTTGTAAACATAGGGATAAACTAGATGAAGGTTTCAACAGGTTATGTTTATATTGTATGTATTCAAATATCGATGTTTCCACAACATCGATACGTGTCTATCAACTGACATTCATGGTGTTTAGAATTTATAATTTTCTCTGTTATCTACAGTATCTTTCATTGAGTTTAACTTCAGTATCTTTAATTAACAACATATTTTTTTACCATTTAACTTTTTTGGTTTAATATTTTAGATAATTTATGTGTGTGATTGACCAACGAAAAAAAAATAAGACAACCTCAAAAATTGAATTTTTAAGATGTGGTAGAGACTAAAAAAAGAAGAGCAAATCCAAATTCTATTGAGTTGAGGTAGTCACAGGTCAGCCCTAGGTTATCTCTGGAACTTGTCATTATTTTAAAATCTTATATAGGATGGAAATAGTTGGGGGTGCAGCCAATGTAAACAACTAATAAGTGAGTGTGGAATCTCACTTATTAATTGTTTACATTGACGTCCACCCCCAGCTATTTCCATCGTGCATTAGATCTTCCAGTCATTTTAATTCTCTATCATTTTAAAATCTTGAGCTTTTATGTTTTAAGATGTTTATAATTCAAAATATTCAATTAAAAAAGAAAATCACCCCCTTTCCCCCAAAAAATAAACAACACCAAGATGGCGCTGCCTCGTCAATTCAAGGCGCCAATTTAATCCCATCTAGCGGAACTCTTGGTAACTAACTACATAAATTCAACTATTATAGTTGAATTTATGTAGGAAAGGCATGTAATTGAGACACCACAAATTTTTAAATTATGATTATTTGAAATTAATAAGCAATTGTGTAACAGTTTTCAGTGTTCTATTGAACTTTCATAATTTTGAAAGAAAATGGTTGACCTTGATGAAAATTGTGGAAGAAAATGGTCTTATTTTAGAACTTTCATAAATTTTCAACCGCAACATTGCCATTTAAATAATATATGTTGAATAATTTTTAATTCAGTTATTTAAAGAGTATAATTTTTTAAGATAAAAAAATGCAATATGCATTAAGATTGCTTCCATATTTATTTTTATTAATTAAAAAAGTATTCTTACAGGGTATTATTGGCCCTAAAGGTGAAGTCACTACCCAACTTACACTAACTGAAGGTGGAATCAAAGACAATTTCGCAAAGCCAACTACAGTTTTATCAAAGGTACTTATACTATTCTTTGGTAAAAATATTTAATAGTATTATGATATTTCTGAGCGATGAAACTATTCTAAGATACTTAGAATGTTTTATTTTTTTCTGCACTTGCTGTTTCCCAACCTTGCAAATACCAATCATTGTCGGCCCCAAGGCTGGTTGAAGGAGAAGGGCTCACAAATTGCCTGCTTTTTCATTTTAAAAAAATGCATGGAATTGCTTAATAATTTAATTATGAAAAGAATGGAAAAAACAAAAACTATGTTGTAGTAAAAACAAATTGATCACCATCAACTCGTCCCTTCTGTTGCAAAACTAAATAAGATAAACAGGGTTAAAGTAATTTAAAAATTGGATGATGACAGATATATCATCATTGTCGTCAGTGAATCAACAACTGTTCTATTATACTTATAGTTATAATTCCTCTTATTTTTTAATCGGTTCACACATTATTTGTCTGGGTTTTCTTCAATTTTATTGTATTAAATAATAAATACTCACCTCTTATTTGATGTAAATCTTGAAGAAATCACTTACATTTTTAGGAAAGTTTTGTATGTGGATGATTTTGATTTTTTTTAAATTGTATTCAATAGATAAGATTAAACGTTTTTTTTGTTATATTTTCAATTAGTTATTGCAGTTTTTTTGGAAATTAGTTTAATAACTGAATTGTCGATATTAATTTGGTTGCTTAGCTCAACAACAGAATTAATAACTTGAATCGTTGAAACTAAGTTGTCTTTTATTACTTTGTAGAAATTTTATTATTTTATTACTAAAAAAATCAACAAGGATACTTTCGTAAATAGAGTGTTTTGTATATAAATGAACATAAAGTATGATTGCTAATTTTTGGATGACTTGTTGATGTTGAACTTTTACTATATAGGAATTATAATTTAGGGGACTAAGGGAAAACAGATTGAGGAACCTGTAATCAGACAGAAGCCTGTCTGCCATACGAAGCATTACCTGTATTGCGGTTGTTTTGACAAGAACGCACCGCCGCGAATGCTCGCCAAAGCAATGAGGATGAGGAAGGACTTGTTGACAAAGAACAGGACCAGGTCTCGTTGGTGATATGTAAATAATTTAGTTGATTTTATTGATGACTGAAGATTAATTGTTAAGGAAATATCATATTTAGTTTAGCTGTAGTAAAATTATAAATAATTTTAACAGCTACTTAAAAAAAAAGCTATTTAATATGCTAGTGAAGTACTAGTTCATGGTTCACGGTAGACTTACTACTTTCAGAGATAAAGTGTTTAAAAAAACAAAACTATTTGTTATTTTAATTGAATTTTATGTTTTAAAAATATATTTATTAAATTCAGAAATTACTGAAGGCGGGACTACAATTTTGTCATATGTTCCCAGCCAGGAAGCGATCAGGCAAAGCCGTGCGCATATTAGGTCTCATAAGAACCATGGTGATTTTCTGAAAGGTGAGTATGGAATTTTTATTTCAATTATTTCAATATTAAGAAGTTAAATTAAATTAGCTATTCTGGAAAAAAAAATAGCTCAGGAGCCGTAGTAGGGAACAAAAGCAATCAGATAATAGTCAGTTGTTGGGCGTTTGTAGACGATCTCGCACTTTTAGCAGAATCAGAAGAAGAGGCTATTTGTCAAATAAATACCTTACAAATAATAGCAGAAAAAGCAGGCCTATAAATATAATTTTTTTTACAGAACTCATGACTACTGAAGTAAATTTCAAGAAAAAAGCAGTAAAAACCAAATTTGGAAAAATAAAAGTAACCATCAAATTTAACCATTAAATTGGGGGAAATAATATGTTACAACAGTTCTGAAAAGGAGAGCATCCAAGAAAAAAAAAAAAAATTAGAACATTTAAGTTTTCAAACCGGCAAAATTTACAATAAAAAGAACCTCTCCTCCAACGCAAAGTTAAGGCATTACAATGCCTACCCAACTTGGAAAAACTGCTAAGAGTAGAAAGGAGGATCTTAAGAAAAATCTATGGGCCCAGGAAAACGCAGGAAGGTTACAGGCGAAGATCTGACAAAGAGATCTACAAAGAAATCAGACCTGGAAACCGAGATAAGAATCAGAAGGCTGATGTTCTATGGGCTCATGAAAAGGATGAAGGAGGAAAGATTGAACAAAAAGATCTTTAACAAAATTTTTACATACAAAAGCATGGGAGGATACACGAAGCAAATAAGAGAAGAATTAAAGAACCTTAAAATGTTAGATGCCAACTGTCTAACAGAGACACATACAGGAAAACACTAAAAAATCTCACCAATATTGGAAGAGAAAAAAGGAGGGGTACAAAGTGGTCCGAAAGAAGAAAAGAAATGGAGTCGAAAATCATGGAGCCGAAATGGGAAGAAAGAAAATCAAGACTCCCAAAGAAGCCTAACCAATGATATTAGCGTGGTCCTTAGTGGCCGCTACGTGATAAAAAAAAAGAAGTTTAGTTTATTGTTATGTCTGGTGATGTTAAAATTGATTTTTTTTTAAATGTTATTGTTTTAATTTAGTTTTAAATAGAAAATTCATGTTCAAAAAACATTGGAATAAGTTAAAATAAATTTAAGGCAAATTTCCATTCCTTGAATTTTATCAATTCAACATAAAAATGTCTTGATTAAGGAACATAAACCCTACAATGTTGTGAGAAATGAATTGAATCTAACAGAAGTTCATTTAAATAAAAATATTGTTAATATCATTAAAGTTATTTTTTTTTTCATTAGCTTCATACCCTATTAACTTATAATTCATTTGCTTCAATTGTTGTCCATGCACTAGATTTGGGTTACGAAGAGCAATCTGACGATGGTGATGAAGTAAAATTTGGTAAGTGTTCCTGCTGCTATCAAGAACAGGCTTTCAGGGCTACATCTCCATCCATACATGCTCCATCAGAGGTATGTATATTTATTGTATGTATATATATCAGCTATTCGGTTGACAAATAAATTTTTTTTTAAGAATTCTATAAACTATAAGCCTATGGGTTCATCAATAACTTCATAATAATTTATTTAATATTTTCTAGAAAAGTTCAGTAAAAGGAAAAAATATGAAGGACGGATATACGACTCCAACAGGACCAAAACCAATGTGTTACGCATGTAAAGGCTGTATGTTTCCTTTTTATTTTTTCCCATTAATTTTTGTCTAAACTTTTACTTGGTATTATCAAGTTTTGTTTGTAACTTAGAATTTGTCTCTTAATTTGTTAAAAAGACAAACCTGGCAAAGATGTGGAAGAAGCAGAGAACATTCCGTCTGAGAAGCCTGCCTCACCCCCTCAGAAGGGAGAAGGACAGTGCTGTTTATGCTGTCCTCGTGCACCAGGTCATGTGTAAGTATTTGTATCAACTAAACTCCTGGTTATTGCCTCTAGTTAGAAAAAAATAATTAGTGGTTAATTGGATATTTATATGTTTCTTTTAATTAATAAATATATTTTGAAGTAAGGGATCGCTGATGAATTATCTTAAACACTTAATAATTTTCTACTGAAAAATTTTATTTTAATAATGTACTCTAGGTTGACCCTGGGAAACATGATAGTAGATGTGAGCAGACATAATTTTCAAACAATAGAAGGGATCTATACCTACCTATACCTGCTGTCATGTTTTTCTGCCCGAATCATGAAGTATAGTAGCTGGTACGAGATTAGGCACCTCTGAAAAGTTGTCGCCAGTTCTTCATTTATGACTAAACTCAAAATTTATTGACGAAAAGTTTTATGTCATTTACTTATTTTTCAGTTCAGCTTAATATCAAATCAATCTTTATGATCAAAATCATTCAAAAATTATTTTTTTTATTTTTATTTTTTAATTATTTTATTGAATTGTACAACTGTAATATATACATCTAGTACAAGGGCTGTATGAATAAATAAATACATGAAAGGACATGTAGAGGCACTACCCATTGGCAGCATCAAAAATTATAAAATGACTTTTCCTATTAGGCAGAAATTGTATCATATTTGTTTTTATTATTAAAATTACAAATAGTTTCATCCAATTAGTTATAACAAAATTTACTTATTTTAAAACCCTTACAACAATTTTTAAAAAATTGTGTATAACATTTAATATACATGTATCAATATATGTATGGAAGGATAAACATACCATTAACTCTGCAGCTCCGGTAAATTAGGGGTCAAGTCGAATTATGTCCAGAGAGAGCCAATGGTATTGAGGGATGCGGAATCATATCATTCTCATATTATTTGGCTCGAAATGAATTATTATTATTAGCAATAACTCCATTTCAACCATTGGCTTACTTTTTGGCTTACTTTTGACTTAACTATTTACTTGCCGGGGGTGTAGAAATATTCTTTAGTAATAGAACTGGTGAAATTACTTTGTATGACTTTATTTTTTTTGAGGTATGAGGTTAATATTTTTTGCACTCCGTTTTTTCCCCTCATAAATATAATAGTTACAGATTTAAAATTTCCACACTTTTTTTTAATGAAATAGACACAATGATTATCAGTTTAACTGAGTAGAAACCTAATAGGAGATAAAAAAATGGTATAAATTTTAAGTTTCTAAAATATTACTTTTAGTTTTAATTATTATCCATGAAAACATATTAGTGCTCCACAGATAATGATATTAACCTAATATCTGATGAGAATAAAGTTATCTGATTAGGTTAGTACCACCCCCTGGCAGTATAAAGGGTATGGCTATCATTATGTTGGACCCAAGTGCAGCAAACTGACAAAATTTCCTGAAACCTGTTATCCTGCTGACTATTGCAATACTTAAAATTTTGAATATTTGTTATAATGATATTTTAATATTTACCATAAAATATATATGTTATATATATTATTATTATATTAAAATATATATATTATTACTTATAAATTCATGGTTTTGAATATTTTCTGTCCTAAGAAAATTAACTAAATAATCCTTTTTTTCAGAATGAAGAGAAAATCTTCAGCAGAAATGTTTAAGAATCAAGAAACACAACCTAATCCTGAAGAAGAAAAGTATCAGTACTATCCGATGGAGGTGAAAAAGTATCAAGAGTACCCGATGGATGAGTATCGGTCCACTCCTTACGAGGTCAAAATGAACCAGCCCAATCCCTTGGAGAAAAAGAAGGATCTTCGATCAACATGCTGTCCTTTGTGTGATCGCAACAATACATTGATGAAAATGTTCAGGTAGTTTCTTATATAATTAAGTAAATTCAAGGCCAGAGTTAGCTTTGAATCCCAAGATAGTTTTGCCGATTTATCAGTGCCAGCTCTTAAACAAGTTTAGTGTGTGTAGGATGTGCTCCAGAATATTTTTATTTTTGTCTTAAGGTATTCAGAAATAAGGTATTAAATAGAATATTCAGTCCAATAAGGGAGATTCCACTGGAGAATATAGGAGTTTGCACGACGTAGAATTGCGGATCATGCATCCGGTTAGTACAATTGAAGTGATTGCATCATAAAAGTTCTTAGGATTGGTGTCAAAAAAATTCCTTACTAGATAGGCTAAGGTGTAGGTGGGATGTTTATTTCAATGGAGATTATGGTTTGGGTTGTGTCCCCTCGGTTGAAGTTTGCAAGCAACGATCAGTCCTATCGCTAAGCCTCCTATTATTATATATGATGTAAATAGTTGGGGTGCAGTCAAAAAAACACAGCTAATAAGTTGAAACTTATTTGCTGTGTTTTTTTGACTGCACCCCCAACTATTTACATCATATATTAGTATCTACCAGTTAACGAATTTCTTTCCTACTCCTATTATTATTATTGATTTTCCTATCTATTCCTTCATTGGTAACCCTGTGGAAGAGGCATTATTAATTTTTTAAAGTGTGATAATAATTTTTTTTTTCTTTATGTGTGTAAAAAAAAAACTTAAAACAATTACAACTAACTTGACAATTAACTTATAAAAAATTAATCAATTATGTCAATAACATTAAGAGGCAAAAAGTTAAAAATGATCAGATAAAGTACACACTATAGAGATCAAGCTTTACTTTAGGAGCCAAAGTTATAGCTTACCTATCTGACTAAGATATTTTTCAGGAAAAAATGTGAAGATAAACCGAAGGAAGAAAATGAACAGAATCTTTTCGATTCCAACCTCTGTAAGGCTTACCAAAGGCTCATGCATGAATTTTATATGAAACCACCCGGGGACAACTCTCTGAGCTATGTCAATCGTCCTGGTACATTTTAGTTTGCCTCTTCACACTAACAATGACTTGTTAAGACCTCTCTTTTCAAGTTTCTAAAATCGCTTATAATCTGATTCACAATATGGGTGAATGGTTCTATGCACAATTTACTTAAAAATAGTCCAATAAATGTCTTACAAATGAGAGTATTTTTAGATTTATTCTAATATTCTTAATTCTTTTGGTAATTAAATATGTTTTGTAACTATATTAAGTTTTTGTAATAATATACAATCCGTATTACTAAGGATAGAGCTATATTATCAAGGAATATAGCTGTAGAAATGTGTTAATAGTGAAGATGTTTACAGAATACTAGGTCAGGTAGGGTCAGAAATGGAAAGAATAAAACTGGGAAAAACCATCTGAGAAAGAATAATAAGAAAGATGCTGTGATGGTAAGTAAGGTAATGGCCATGTGTGGCGTAAAAAGTAAGGGATTGATCTCCTGAAAACTGAAGAAAAATAGGCCATCCAGCAAGGATATAGTGTAAAGAATTGAAGAAGAAATATCAGATCTCTGAAGCGAATACTGGAACGATAGGTAGCTATGGAAGGAATTGACTTAACGGTAACCCTAATCTGGGAAAAGCTGAATAATAGGAAATATAATAGAATATTATTTTATTGTAACATCTTCGATCATATCTTTTTATTGTATTTTTAATATAAACTATAATTATAAATGGTTAAAAATATGCTTTTTGGTAATATGCAGACCAAACACCCCATAAACCTGTTAGTATGCATTCAGTTCTATAGATGGGCTTTGACTACCGCTGATAATATGAGTGACAAATTATTCCTGTTCCACAGCTGTAACTGATACTTTTTATTAAATATACCAACTACCATCAGCCTAACACATTCTCAGATTAAGATATATGTACAAAATAGAGCTGGCGTGTTTGTATCTAACTCCTACTTTAATTTATACTTCTTGTTCCATGTACAATTATCTTATCAATAGGCCAAAATATTTTCAGTATTTTATAGTGGTGGCCCATTGAAATTACGTGAATTTTGAACCATTTTTTTATTCAATATCATTCTACTAGTGCATTAAGGACATACATATTTAAACAAGTTAACTTATAAAGGGTGGTCCAACCATAATGCACGATGTTAATTGTAAATAAAACAAAATGTTTTCAGAGAATTATCTTAATATTTGTTTATTATGATAGAAGGATCTATGACAATTATGTGTGAAACAAAATATCGGCCAAATGCTCGCCATGGCTTCGGTGGCATACTTCTATCCGATGGTCCATATTTTCAATGGCACACTTTCACTAGTGAACACTCAGTGGATTCCTTAACAAGAGGAATTGCCGCATTTGGGCAAATGAGAATCCACGAGTGATTGTTGAAAAGCCGATGCATCCACAAAGAGTGACTGGTGCGGTTTATGGGCTGGCGGCGTCATCGGGCCACCCTATTATAGTTGGACCACCCTTTAGTGTATATTTTTGATACAATTTATGAGGATTTTCTTATACTTGAAACGTTCTAACAATAATATTCCTGTTTCAGCTACTACTCTTCATTACTGTATACACATTTATAGTTAAATTTGTTCCCTTATTACAAGAAATATTTACATATCTAACTGAGAAATTTACTTAAATATCAATTAATATTATTAGTTAATGGAAGAAGTAATTCTCGTTGAATTTTAAAGTACCTGCATTTTCTGAAATAGATTATTAAAATATTAATAAATTACCGATGGATGCTTTTTGAAAATTAAATATTCATATCTAAAATACAGTCACTAAGTTCTTCTTTTTATAAAAATATAAATCGAAAAAATTATTATTATATAAATAAATACAGGATTAGTAGAAATCTTCCAAATAGGGAAGTGGTACTAACTTTAGTGGAAAAATTATTTTCTTAGTTAACTCCTTGCTTTTTAAATGCTTGATTTCTTAGTTATTACTTTTTTTAAATAAGTTATCTTATTAATGTTTAATGTTCTTAATAAAAGCTTTGATATATAATGCTATACTATCAATAAAATTTTAACTAAAATATGTCTTGTTTCCTTAACCACTCTTGAGTGTCCTTCTTTATTCCCAGTATTTCCGCATCTACCTGCTCCCTTGTCCCCTAAAGACAGTGAGCTTGATTCGATAACCAAAACTGCATCCTCATCATCTTCATACTTAATGTCTGATACCATTTTATGTGAATCCAAACTCCATATTTGATATCATCTCACCCAACCTATTGGATCTGTTCAAAGAAATGTTGGTTTCCAAATGAAAGGTTATTTAGAATAACTACTTCATGAAATCTAAACATTTTTATTTATAATATTTATTTCCATTTCCCATTTATTTTTCTCAGTGTGTTATAAAGTTTTCAATCCAACAACTTAAAACTTCAGGGTGTTTTTATGAATTAATGTTGAAAAATGGGTTTTTGACTTGAGAATCATTTCAATAATTTTACTTACTTTTTTACTCAACAATTTAAAATAGGAGTAGCTCTAGTAAGCAACGATATGTGATAAAATTGGAATACGTGCCGGTGTCCGAGTTTTTCTTTTTTCGGATATACTAGGTCTACAGTGGTTGAATATATAAAATAGATTATTTGAAAGGTAATAAAATTCGGAAATACGGGAAAAAAGAGATGCCAACAGCAGGCGGTTTTCCCACGTAATGCCATGAAGTTATTTTTTAAAATTTCTTTCCTTTGTGCTAAACTGAATGACTGGGCTCGTTTTTGATTTTTTTTTTTTTTTGCGAGATTGACTTAATAAAAACGGAACAATGGTGAGCCCTACAAAGAACTTGCCTATTTCGACAATTCTATATAGAACTTTTCTTCTTTGAACAGTTCTAATGAGGGACGAAATGTGATAAAATCGTAATGCGCGCCGGTATCCGAGTTTTTCTTTATTCGGATATATATTAGGTGTAGAGCGGTTGAACATTTAAAATAGATTATTTGAAGGGTAATCAATAAAATTGGGAAAAAAAGAAAAAAAGAGATGCCAACAGCACGCGGTTTTCCCAGGCGGTCACCCATCCAAGTATCCAAGTACTAACCACGCCCGACGTTGCTTAACTTCGGTGATCGGACGAGAACCGGTGTGTTCAACGTGGTATGGCCGTTGGCGAAGGGAACTCTTTCTCCCTGCCTCTTCCCTATCAAAGGCAGGCTCCACGAAATTGTTTATTATATATATATTTTTATACATATTAGGCCACTTATTCACATGAGGGAGTGACACTTCCTAGGAGAAGCAGGCTGGCAGCTGGGGGATACAAGTGTATCCTCAAGGAGGTGGTTGATGAAGCTGTATTTACATAGGTATATAGCTGGAAGGGTTATGTAGCTAATTGCTAAGAGTGATTGGTGGGGGTAATAACGTTCGACAAAATTACTTTTATTATTGTATCGACCAGTTTTATAAAAAGTGTTATTGGTATTTCCGTCCATTTTGATTCGATGAGGCACACTGTTATTCCGGTACTATTGGGGCGATGTTAACTAATTACAGGACTGGCAACAAGGAGTACCAGGCTGGCGGCTGAGGGATATAGAAGCATACCCTTTCCATATTATATATACAGTATGCATAATTACGAATGGTATCATTATCAGTTGTTAATGTTTTCACTTGTTAGCTACTCAGATTTCCTTATGAGAGACCTTGTTGGAAAATTCCTGTAACGTAAACCTCTGTTATATCACATGGTCGTATCCTGTTCTTTCTTGCTAGCTCCTGTGTTTATTATCTCTTCTTTGGTTTCGATCACGTTGATGACTCTCAGATGCCTCCGTCGACCTGGAGTTGAGCAATCCAAAGACATGAAGGTCATTATGTGGTGTCCGAAGGTCGAGGAAAAAAAGACGTTTTACCGGAGAAAGTTGTTGAAGAAGACACAACAACCTTCGTGGTATTATTTATTATGTTACTCTACACTGATGAGTCTCTCTTCGATATTTTGTGTTTGTTTATATGTTATTATAATATCCTTCCAATCCTAAAGAAGGTATATATATATAAGATTGCTTTTAATTTTTTTTTCTATTTCCAAAATAATAATAGTGGTCTTTAGAAAATGAAGTTTTATCTTTTATCTGAACGAACGTTACGGATTGTTAAAGATACACTTAATGGTTTACTACAATCGAGTGTTAAAAGGTCGTGGTCTAACTAACACTCGATATGGTAACTGAGTCTAAAATATGAATAAAATTGCAAAAATGGAAAAATATTTTTTAAAAACGAAGTCTCTAAAATACTGGAAAATAACTAAGCTACCTAGGTTTTGCTACTTCTGGTATCTTGAGGGCATGCTCCAAGATGAAATATAATCTTAACCTGTACCACTACAATCCATGAAGGGTCTGGGGTTCAGTACATGGTAGAGACTGTACTGTTTCATGGACAACGGTTCTGCAAGGAGGTGACTTCAACCGCCAGATTTCCCCCCTTTATTTTGGGTACCCTATTTTTATAATATTTTATAGAGGCTGGGTGGGCCTCAGGAGGGTCCTTGATCCTATATGATCCATCTCCCGCTGCAAACAGACTAAATAAAAGTCATGGCCTGCAGCGGGATTTGAACCAGGATTTCCGGTATGGTAACTCAAAGCTCTTCCACTGAGCCACTCCGCTCCCTCGAAAATTAACCTTAATGAATATCAAATGCAGCACATCTCACATCCAAATTATATACAGGCTCATCAGGTACAGTAACCTTCCTCCAAAACGTTATACTCAACTCCAAACTCTTGAAAAAAAAAACTTTCAGAAAAAAATGACAATGTATACTGCTCAAATGTAAAACGAAATAACAAATTTTTACAATTGAAATTAGTCAGTTACTTTAAAAAATAAAATCAACTAGTAATTTATGAAATATAGCGCTTTTTTTCTTCTTTTTAAGTTTTTTGATTGTTTTTTCTCGGAAAAAAGTTGTTATTTATGGATACAATTTTACTGAATACAGGTATAAATATATGCTACAATTCAATGTTCCCACAAGTAATTATTTTTCTAAAAATGGATACTACACTTGACGGTTTTATTTTTTGTTATTCTGTTGCAATAAGTAGTTTATCGAATTAAATTACTTCGTAATAATTGTTTATCGTGTTATTAAGTGGTGTTAAGTCGTCTTTTTTTTTTATTTTCCAAAAAAAAATTATTCTTATATTAAACGTATGAAGTATCAATTTTTGATTAGTGTCGTACTTTTCTTTTTTTTTTAACTCAGGTTATTCATCTTGATTTTAGCTAAAACATTTACAATATGCCATTTGTCTTGTATTTATTATATTGAGAATCCCAATTAAAGATTTATTTAAAATAAGAAATACTATCTTGTTTTAAACTTCTTTACTATATATAGATAGGGGAGCGTGAGTGTTGCCTATAAATGTTTATATATTTCCTTAGCACTGAACATGCCTTCACTTGTTTTCACACCAGACTGATAACTATACAGTTCAGTTGGTGTATTCTACGTTCAAGATTTCCTTTCTTTGCGGTGGACATTCAATAAATGAAAAAACAAACGGAAAATAGCTTTAAAACACGCGGTGTCTCAGTTACCTCTTGACTTTAACAATTATATTTATTTCCCAACTTTTTCTTTTTAAACAGCGCATTTAAAATTTCAAAAACACCAGATAAAGAAAAATCAGACCGTGTGGTTTAATGTGACTTATTTTTCCTAAATTTAAGTGGAAAATAGTTAACTGTCTAATTTTAAGAGTTGTGTGTAATCAGTGGTCAGGCTGTGCAGTCAATGATTACACATTATACGTATGACTTACTTTTTTTGCGCCTAAAATTTATGTCATCTTCAGGGTAGTAGTGAGGTGAAGACTCCAACTCCAACTGGCTGACGCTATCCTGAAGATGGCCTAAATCTCAGGCCGAAACGTAGGCACAATAAAATAAGTTTATTCTCATTTTGTGTAAAAATTTACTGCTGCACCTCCTGACCATTTCACACCACACTTAGAATTATGTAAAGGCTCCCTTATATACTTGAATAAGAGCCAAAGTTGTCTGCCGTCGTTAAGTTTCCGGAATACAAAATGACGGCCAATCAATTATGGTATTTTCGGACTTTTTTCGTTTACTGATTTATAACTTCGAAACGATGTTTCCCCACCCAGTGAAATCTAATATATTTCAGAAATTAAACAACATTAAATTACTAGTAGCAAACAATATTGTACAACTCAATTACGTTTTGGGAAAGAACTCGAATGAATTAGCCTTTGTAAGTGGTTTTCGAGGAATGTAATCTAATAAGAAAATTTTTATATGAAACCGATCTCAAGTTAAAGGAGAGATTTGAGCGATGTTTGCGAGCGGAGGTTGACATCTATACTTAAGGTTGACATTTAAAATGTATAATAATTTTACATAACACCAAATATATTTATTTCAATAATTATAATGGATACGAATATTACAGTGGAATTAAAAGCAGCGTTTTCCCTCGAATTCCGCTGAAAATAACTCGCCCTCTGCTGAGAATTGATAACGTTTCCATATTCAAGAGGTACACCATTATTTTTTCAAGCTAACTTAAAGTATTCTAAAAATAGCACTTGTTTACTTTTTTGTTCAAAATTGTTGTTCTCCAAATTAAGATCAATGAAAAAAAATGTCCGTAACACGTAGCAAACATCCGCTGCATATTCAGGGTTAATTATTGTGATTAATATTTATTATGACAATGTTTATCCTATTTGTATTTTGTGCGTAAAAATCTAGTTTTAAAATTAAACGGATTGGTGTGTTACTTCCTGATTTAGACCTAGCATAATATTTTCGATTCAAATTGAACATTTCAGACTCATTTATGAAATCCGTTTTTTTTTGTTGTTTTTTAAAATCTATTATAAACAATTTTTAGTGATGTAGAATTATATCGGCGTTGCCTAGCAACGGAACTAGAAACTACTTTTTGTTTAGTATTTTGTCGTGTTGGATTTATTAATATATATATAAAATTGGCAAATCACAAACCACTGTTCCTGACTCCTTTGAGCCTTTACACAAAATATTTTTTAACTTATTTATTGAAATTTACAACTTTATTATAACAATACAACATTTAAATATAATAGCAGGAATCATACAGAATGAGATAAATAAAATCAAGTAGACAATCTACCAGTGGACTACTCTAATAAAAAATTCAACTTAGAAGAACACGAGGCCATCTTCTTTTCAGACGCCTCGGAGGATTACCGTGAATCGAAGAGGAAGGTAGACTTGAAACTAGTGGGTTTTAGTGGGAATAAAGTTTGTCATACAAAGATTGATAACGAGTTTAGGCCAAATCAGCCACAAATTGGACATTGGGGTCATAATGGATGACTTTATTCGAAAGAAAAAAGGAACATTAAGGATTTTTGATTGTAAGGGTACGAGAGGCTTAGTGGAGCCCCAAAGCTCTACTCCTTAAATCCAAATAGGTCTTTTCATAGTCATGTATATGGGTCTTATGTTATTAATTGGGAGCTTAGAGCGTTTGTCTCGTACGTGATGGAGTAGCCTAAACGTCGAGCAGTTTCTTGTCCTTTCAGTCTTGTACCAACTAAATACAGTACTGATTGGATGTAAAAAAAAAAAAAAAAAAAATGGAATCCTTCGTATATAGCGAGTAATAATGAAAACACGCATTTTAGCCGAGGAGTCCTTACAAACGGTACCGAATCGTGAGGAGTCGTTCCTCAGTGCTGAGGAATCGTTATAAACGTTACCAAGTCTTAACGAATCGTTCCTCAGCGCAGAGGAACCGTTACAAACGGAAGCGTTAAAACGAATGTTTACAGTAAAGGAAAGTAAAACGAAAGTTTGCGGATCTGATTAGCCTGTCGCCTTCACAGTCGAAATATTATTATAGTCTGTGGGTGCGAGGTTGTATTTTTATTTATAAATATACAATACGTACTACATATAATGGGTTGTATATTAACTAGTCAATACGGCGAAATGGATATTTCAATATAGATTATATTATATTTACACTTTCTACTAATCTAATCGTACTAAAAAAAATCAAAGTTGGAATTTCGTTAGTATTTTAGTGACTGAAAGCTTTGTTTTTTTTTTTGGGGGGGGATTTTTCCTATTGCATTCTAATTATTAATTTATATAATTTGAGTTTTTGCTTATTTGTATTGCGGATAAATCACTTAATGTGTTAACACCCGTATATGGACGCGATGGTAATTGCTGGAGATTACTATTTAAATTATAATTATTTAAAATATATCAGAAATCAAAATTAATTGATACATAAAAATGTCAGAACTATTTCAAAAGGCCCATTATACGATCCTTCTTCTTCAGGAAACAATCCCTGTAGCTAGCGAAGAACACTAGTTGACTTTTAATACCGAAAAGACAAAGTTTATGATCATATCAAAGAAACCTCAAGCCAATGAATATCTCGTACTTGGATATCAAACAATTGAGGGATTTGAGAAATGTAAATACTTGGGCACTGTGATAAGCCAAGAGAATGACCGCTCTAAAGAAATCAGAAAACGAACAGAACATACAAGAGCTACATTTATGAAAATGAAGAGATCATTTCGCTGCAGAGACCTAACGTGACTTGAAAATAAGATTACTAGGATGCTATGTGTTCTCGGTGCTAGTTTAAGGCCTCTACTCCTCGACCCTAAAGAAAAGAGAGTTACAAAGACTGGGTGCCTTGGGTGAATAGAGTTACAAACGAGACTGTTATGCAGAGGACGAGGAAGAATAAAAAAAAAAAAAAAAGAAAGAAAAAAAGAAGGTGGTTACTATAAAGAAACTAAAACTTTAATGCCTTTGACACATTATGTGTAGAGAAAAATATAATTTACAACTGATAATGCTGGGAAAAATTCAAGGAAGAAGAACTGTGGTTAGGAGAAGATACTCTAGACTGCGAAACCGAAGAGAATGGTTCAGAGACTCTACAAAACAGCTTTTCTGATCTGTCGTATCCATAATTAAAATAGCTTGGATGATTGCCGATCTTAGGAACGACATGGCACTTAAAGAATAAGAACTCTGTGGGTTCTGCAGACTCTCCTGGGGTTCACCCAGCCTATATAAACTGAGCATCCTCCTTAAACTTGGTGGTTAAGTGTGATATAGGCTAAATCATTTCGTTGGAGAAACACTATAACATTATAGTCCCTTATATGCGCTTAACCAAGGATACCTCATTTTTTTTTTCTTAATACATTTTTTGACATTTTGTAAGTGTTCATTAACAAGATAAAAGGGGTGACCTGTAATATAGTGGTCAGGATAACAACCTAATATTCCCAAGATCGCGCGTTTACATCGCGGCAGATGACCCTAGGATTTTAAAAATAATATTGATAATATTATTAATTAGCGAACCCGAATACTCAACGTAAATACCAACAATCTCTGCTTACAAACTTCTGTTCACGGACCACTACCCAAACCCAAATCCACCAGATCACCCTAAACGCACTACTCCCACCTACGCCTCGGTCTATCCCTCAGACTTTTACCATTCGGCACTGGGCCTATTAACTTTTTAGGAATTCGTTCGTAACTAAGCCCTGCAACTTTACAAGCTCATCTTAATAGAATTTAAAGGCCTTAAAAATACTTGGTTATACCGTCGTTCTCTATCCTGATTATACCTGGATAAAGAAAATTTAGGACTCAAACTGTAGCATCCTCCGAATAGCCAGAGCATCACCAAGTGGCGTTTTTAAAACAAACAATGATTTAAATTTATATTCACACAAGACTGAAAAGACAAGAAACAGCTAGACGCTTCCGACTACTTCAACACATACAAGACAAACGCTCAAAGCTTCAGATCAATTACAAAAGACTTATTTATGTGACTGTTATATGACCTATATGGACTTACGGAATTGAACTATGGGGCTCCACCAAACCATCAAATTCCTCTCGTATTCAATCCTTGCAATCCAAAATCCTTCGCAAAATCCTTAACGCTCCTTATTTTGTCACACATAAAACCATCCATAACTACCTTAACGTTCCATATGTTACCGATTTAGCCCATTCCAGATACCTATCATTCCATAATAAACTCCAGGCCCATCCAAACCCACTAGTCTCCATCCTTGCATCCAATTCCATCTCGGACAATCCTCCTAGGCGTCTGAAGAGAAGATGGCCTCGGGACCTTCTATAATAGAAATGTAATTAGAGTGCTGCCAATGGGTAGTGCGTCTACATGTCCTTTCATGTATTTATTTATTCATACAGTACTTGTACTAGATGTATATATTACAGTTGTACAATTCAATAAAATAATTGAAAAAAAAATAAATTATTTTTCGGTGGAGAAAATGCGGCTTTTTGCTTCAACCTGTACGATGTTTTTCATCTGCCAGGAATAATGGACTAAATAAAACGGAAAGTAACACGCGACAAAGACATTATGGATCGCTAATGGTGGATAATAAGCTGATTGGGTTAGGATGCCGCGCCAGCTTGTGCAGGTCAGTTAATCGAAAGTCGAAGTGGGGGTGCGCTTTCTACAACCGCCTTCAGTCTAGTCGCGGCGCTCCGTCAGTGCAACCAACTGTGTATTAGTCGCTAAACAAATCGATAGTGAAACATCGAAACTGGGCATCGATCTCAGTGATGGGCCGGCAGTAGACCGATGGTAACTATATATTGAAATATAAATATATATTTATATAATATCGAGTCGATACAGCAGCCCCTGGGACCTCTGCTACATTCCACAACAGTTGCTTTCACTTTCGGCGACAAGTTCAAATCCCTCTCTGTTGCACTCTCTTTGTTGCCTTCATATATCCATTATTTACAACAATGTTTTTTCCCCATCCAAGTATCAGTTTAACAATAAATTATTTACTATAATAATTACTACTGGATTAACACTTTATCTTTATTAAATATAAAAAATGGTTTACGTGTTGATAAAGCATCATAATAGCATTTATAAAAAAATATGAAAGACAAAAAGCCCCAGGAAACATTCAAAGAAAATTCTCAAATAATTAAAAAATATTATTTATTGCCATCCAAAGTTTAAACCCTCGTCCTAGCTTATCAGGCCTAAATAAACAATATAAAAAAATGGCCATTAAAAAGAAATATTACAAATACAAAAAAAAAAAATATTTTAATTCTAAATAAGAAGTTTAAAAGCTTTTATTTCTCAATTAAATTAATACATTTTACAGATTTGCCATTGTATTCTTTTTTCTTCATTATTTTTTATTTCTTATATTTTTATTAGTTAAAACATTCTGTATCTACGTTTTTCCTTGCCTAGTTCATATAGTTCATATAGCTCTTATTAAAACTTGCTACATTCATAAGTATTCAGTAATATAAAAATATTAAGATTTGAAAAATATTTATCAGAAAAAATTAATAAATAAAATCATCACATTTTTGCTTACTTATCAGATTTCAAATTCTTAATACATTCCAGTCAACAATTGTTGTTAAAAAATTAACAAAAGATTAAAAGACGTTTCGACATTTATCTGCCATTCTCAATTTTAGTTCTTCACACAGCCTTCTTTAAATTTACAAGTCACAATCATTACTTGAGGTCAAACATATTAAAAAGTCAAAAAATATATAAACTCAAATATATTTGACGATGGAAAGTTGAGTTCCAGGAGTTTATATATTTTTTGACTTTTTATTATGTTTGACCTCAAGTAATGATTGTGACTTGTAAATTTAAAGAAGGCTGTGTGAAGAACTAAAATTGAGAATGGCAGATAAATGTTGAAACGTCTTTTAATCTTTTGTTAATTTTTTAACAACAATTGTTGACTGGAATAAGGTTTTCTTTATTATTAAATTATATAGATCAAGAAGAGTAGTCCAGTATATAAGAAATATCTTATAAAGAAAATTCTAAATACAATAACAATTTTAAAGTTCGATACCTGATTTAAAAAAAAGAAGACATTTTAAATATTTAAATTGACTAAATAATAATTTACGTTTTCCCCCCTACTTATCAGATCTCAAATGCTAAAACGAATTTAAAGGTGTTAATGTTTGATCACAGATACTTTAAAAAGTTGGTTTTCTTTTTAGACATCCTCTCAATGTTCTTTATTTCCTTCTTCACCTAGAAAACTTGACTTCTTAAGTAGGATATTATTTGTGTGCAATAAACCTGGCTTTGAAACTATATGTGTATGATAAAGTTGTCTCAGAATCGCAAAGAACTTGAAGAGGAATGTGAAAAAATAATTTGTATATATAAATGGTTACTTTAGTTAAATTTTAAAAATTACTGTTAATTTAATTTATTTTTATATTCATCTTCTATTTTATTTCATAACTATTATAATAATTGAAATACTAGTACTGATAAATTTAAATTCTACTATTTCGAAGTTTTGACTTGGCTTACTCTATAGCAGTCGATCCATAATTTCGAGTTTTTTAAATCCAAATTACATACAGTCAGTATAATACGAGTGCGTGACAGAAAACTTTTCGGGATGTTATGTTTTTTAAGGATTTGCTCTTTTAAAAAACTAAATATATATACTGTAATCGACTAATTAATAAAAGAAACGAACAAAAGCATTGATATGAATGTGCTGAATCCTTATTAAATATAAATTTTATAGATAACGTACAAGTATGATAAATTCCATAATATATAAAACCACGGCAAAAGCGGCAATAATGGAAACCGCATAAAATAACGTTTGTTGAAATGTCTTCCAAATCAATATCACTTCATTGCAAAGCAAGTGTTCCAAACTTTAATGGTAATATTTCTGGCATGGTACTCTCATTGCAATCGTCAATATTAGTGTATTTATCTTATTTGTTTAATAATAAATAACTAACATTTTGCCTCTATTTATTATTACCAATATTTCAAAAGTATGCACTGTTCATTAAATAAAAAAAAAAAAATTGTTGAGCTTGAATAAGATTCATTAATAAACAATTAAAAATTTTATATAATCAGTAATACAAGTCAATTTATTGCGTTTGTATTATTATTTGAAAACGAATTATTAAAATATTTTTAATATTTCTATAATCTTAATTTATCATTAAGTTAAATCCATAGATAAAAATCTTATACATTTTTGTTGAAATGCCTTCGAAAATGGTATTTCTTTATTGCAAATTCTGTATTAGGAACATCGTAGGTATCATTTTAGTATGATAAATTAATAAAACATTGTCTTTATTTATACATTATTATTTTATTCTAATTTATTATTCATTAAGTTAACTCCATTTTCTTATGTTATCCGCATCCATGCGAGAACTGATTTTCAGTTTCCTCAGTTTTGCCAATTATAATTATAAAAATCAGACAATAATTTAATTAATTTATTTATTTTTTTCTGACCATAAATATATTAACATGGGACACGTCGAGAGAATATTGTCTGGAAACGGGGATACTGTCCCCTAAAATACTACCTACTACGTATATGATACCGTAATGTAATGAACTATATCTATTACTAATGAAAAAATTTTTTTTAGAAGTAATTTCATCTAAATTTTTTATTACTTTTTGTAAAAAGTATCCCTGAGTTGTCATGCAAGCTGTAATTGGATATTGTTTATGATATAGGTATATTACGATGTGAATTTTTAAATTAAATATTGACTAGGAAATTATATAAAATATATATGAGATAACGGAGTAAAGAGCAGAAGCATTGGTGGATCAGTATATCAAAATTAAATTTTTAAATTAGAATGCAAATGGAAAAAACCACAAGCAGAGCCTTATGTTTCAAAATTTTTTATGTAAAATACAAACACTTATCAGTCGACGTTTCGCCTATTCAGGCATTATCAAGACACAATAAAAAGTAAGTTCAATCACATCTCAAAACAGAAGTGCAATACATCCCAACGAATAATCGCTCAAAAAGGCTCATAATCCGGGAACGCACCTCCACCCCAAGACGTTCAACCATGAGTTTTGGGTTGAACGTCTTGGGGTGGAGGTGCGTTCCCGGATTATGAGCCTTTTTGAGCGATTATTCGTTGGGATGTATTGCACTTCTGTTTTGAGATGTGATTGAACTTACTTTTTATTGTGTCTTGATAATGCCTGAATAGGCGAAACGTCGACTGATAAGTGTTTGTATTTTACATAAAAAATTTTGAAACATAAGGCTCTGCTTGTGGTTTTTTCCATTTGCATTCTAATAAAATTTAATGTTTCATTTTGAGTTTTGGCTCTATTTTATTGATTAAATTTTTAAAATGAAAAAAAATCATTAATAAAAATATAGTTAATAATTTCACTATTTAAGCAAGGCGGGGATTCCCCAATTATATTACACAACTAACAGATAGTAATCAGTAAACCTGCCATCCAAAATATTGAGTTGGGATCAATTTGGCAGAGTTGTGAAATTATATTGTACAATAACATTAGAGAGTAGTGATGAGGAAGATGATGAGAGTTAAGGTCATGTTTCAAGATGATGGTTGCTGTGCTGGCAGTTTTCACGAGAGTTGCTCAAGAGTTAGAGAGTCGTGACAGTGTTTGTTTATATGCTGAAAGTAAATTTTTGTGATAGTAGTAAACAATGGCGGATTTAAAAAAAAGCTGATCGTACGCTAGGAATTACTAAATATTTTTATTTGAAAACATATGTCCAGGACCGGGACTCGAACCCGGGTCATCCAGATCGCTAGTCTAGAACTCTACCATTTGAGCTATCCTGGCCCAATCTAGAACGCCCCCCTGTCGTGGCCATATCCTTTCTTTTCACTGATCCCAAGTCCCCGCGGTCTTGCAATTTGCGATGTATAGAGGGGAAGAATGTTCTTTGAGCATTATTTTAATTTGGATCTAGTTGACTTACGTCATTATAATTTATTGTCTTTTATTTGTTATTAATTTCATTAATAACACGAGTTAAATTAATTTAAAAAATATTAATTTTTTCTTTTCAAATAAAAATATTTAAAAATTATTAACAAATAAAAGACAATAAATTATAATGACGTAAGTCAACTAGATCCAAATTAAAATAATGCCCAAAGAACATTCTTCCCCTTGTATACATTGCAAATTGCGAGAGCGCGGGGACTTTGGATCAGTGAAAAGAAAGGTTATGACCACGATCGGGAGGCGTGCTTGAGTGGGGCAGGATAGCTCAAATGATAGAGTTCCAGACTAGCGATCTGGACGACCCGGGTTCGAGTCCCGGTCCTGGACATATCTTTTCTTTTCAAATAACAATATTTAAAAATGAATAACAAATAAAATACAATAAATTATAATAATTATAATGACGTAAGTCAACAAGATCCAAATTAAAATTATGTCTAAAGAACATTCTTCCCCTCGTATACATCGCAAATTGCGAGAGCGCGGGGACTTGGGATCAGTGAAAAGAAAGGATATGATCACGACCGGGGGGCGTGCTTGATTGGGCCAAGATAGCTCAAATCTTTTCTTTTCGGATAAAAATATTTAAAAATTAATAATATTAATAGCTAGGAGTTACTATTTTGAACTTAAAGGTTATTTCTTGTTTGTTCATTTAACGTCATTTTATACTGCTATAGCATATCGAAATATGTCCTTAATTTTGTCTGTCCAGGTTTAATTAGGATAGGGATTTTTAACGAGTACTTGACATCGTACAGGCTCGTGACCTCCGTTTAACGTCCCTTCCGAAAGACGGCATAACCAAGGATTTTTTACTCACTTTAAAAACTCCTAGGGCCACCTGCCGGGCTACGAACACGCCATCTTGGGCTTAGTAGTTTGTTATGCTAACCACTAGACCACAGGTCGCCCCATAATATATATTTATAACCTCGATCTCGATGATCATCTGTTAATTAAGAAAAAACTATATACTCTATTAACTTATATCTTCCACTCTGCTACCATTTTTTCAGTTGAATAAAGCCGTCGCTGTGAAATAGATTTGACGCTTTCTTTTTCTTACGACAATTGACGACTAGATTCTTTTCAAGATGTTGAATGGTTCAACTCTTGTTTATCCAACTTTCTTCTCTTCAATTAACTCTTGATTCTCCATCTCTAACAGATCTCTTGCTTCAAACGAACCCTTCTGTCCCTATCAAATCTTCTTTTGTTTGTTCATGTTGAAACACTTCTTGGAATTTGATACCGTTACTTTCCATATTTCTTCCTCTTAATCACTTCTATGGATAGTATCAACTGGGCAGATAAATGATTGTTTTCATAAATGTAAATATCCTTGTTATAATTTGGTGGAGTTATGATTAGTTTGATTATATTCTTCACATTACTCTCGTCGTCGTTATTTCCTTTAGATGTTATCGATTTATTATTATAAAGATATGGTTCAATATTCCACCAAGTCCATATGATTTAGATCCGATGGCGGTAAAAAATTAAGCGTGAAACTTAGAACAACCGCCAAAAAATGTTTTTCAAACTATGTGTGATATGAACTTATGTACAGGAAGTGAAGCGATTCAAAATGAATATAGCGAATCCTCAATAAATAGGCGCATTTAAATTAATTTAAAATATTTGGATTTGTCTGTTAATTGAAATACATTGACTTTGACATACTCATTTTTTTATGAACCTATGATTTATTGTTTTGTTTTTTATTTCCCATTAATAAATTATATGAAATTATTATAAAAAATAAATTACAATTTTTTACATTTATCTACTGAAATTTACAACTGTATTATAATAATACACCAAGTAGAAGGAATGATGGGTAATAACTTAAAATAATAAGTTAAAAGCAAGTAGAAAAACAGCTCACTGTTAGTACTGAAATAATTCAACGTCACGAGGCCATCTTCTTTTCAGACTTATCAGGAAATGAAATAGAAGCTAGGTTTGAAACTAGTGGGTTTGAATGGGAATAAAGTTTATCATGAAAGGATTGATATCGGGTTCGGGCCGAATTAGCAACAAAAGGGATATATAGTCATTATGGAGGACTTTATTTGTAACAAAGTTAGGAGCATTGAGGATTTTGGATTTAAAGGAATTGGCACGATTGGATAATTAATGGAGCTCTAAAGTTCTACTCCGAAAGTACAAATAGGTCTTATTATAGTCGTGGGTATGAGTTTTTTGTCGTAAATTGGGAGCTTAGAGCATTTATCTAGTAAGTGTTGAAGTACCCTGAAACGGCTAGCAGTTTATTGTCGCTCCAGTCTAGTGTAAGCATTCTATTATAAAAATAAAACGTTGAATCGTTAAAATGTATTATACATATACAATATAACATAGGGTATAATATATTGTCCACGAGTAGTTTTTTACCCTTCATACTACACAATAACTAATGTACAGGGTTTAATACTCTAGGCGAATAAAAAATATTTGATGAAAGTACATGACTTAATTATAACAGAAAAATATATTGTATTTCCTGGGATACAATAAAAGTTTATTTCCCATGAGTTGCCATGAACTTAGCAATCTACACTCCTTTAATAAAAAAGTTTACCATTAGCAAACAATACCAATCCAATTATTACATGTAAACATTTTATTATGAATCTTAATATGTTCTTAAGTTAAAAAAATTCTGTGTGATCATATTTTCAAGGTGAAGGCCAAGGCCTTGATTGAAGGATCAAATTATTTATTACATGTTAATGAAGCATTTATTGCGGACGATTTGGTACTGTTGGGCGAGGACGAAGAAAAGTATACAAGGAAGCTAAATATACAAACGTTAATGAATGCTGGTAAGAAAATAGGGCTGGAAATAAATTCGGATAAGCCTAAGTATGTGGTCAGTAGAAGGAAAGGGCGAAATTTTAGTTATATTGTTGTAGGAGGAAATCAGTTCGAACATGTGGAGATGTTTAAGTACTAAGGGTCAATGTCAACTAGAAAAATCGAACCTCAAGAGAAAATAAATGCGCGACTAAAGGCGGGAAATGCTTGTTACTATTCGGTCTCGAAATTACTAAGCTCGCGTCTTTTGTCCAGAAATCTAAAAATCAGAATTTATAAAACAATTATCGTCCCATCTCATCTCTATTGATGTGAAACTTGGCCACTAACGCTGAAGGATGAACAGCGTCTTCAGGTATTCGAAAATAAGGTGTTACGTAGAATATTCGGTCCAAAAAAGGATGAGACCACTGGGGAATATAGGAGATTACATAACGCGGAATCGCGAAGCGTGCATCCGGTAAATATTATTCAGGTGATAGCGTCGCGAAGATTAAGATGGGCATGTAAAGTTACTCGGCTTAGTAACAAACGAAATCCCAAGATGTTAATAGGCGCTGTACCGACTGGGAAGCGTCTGAGGGGTAGACCGAGGCGTAGTTGGGAGGATTGCGTTAGGAATAATCTAGCGGGTTTGGGTTTGGGTGGAGCTCCATGGACGGAGGTTTGTAAACATAGATTGGTGGTATCGGCATCGAGCCTTTGGGTTCCTTAAGCCTTTTATTTATTTAGTGAAGCATTTATGTTTCCCAATTTATTTGTTTTTATGGAGTTCTAGCGTCAGTTTTGATTCTATTTAACCAGTTCCCTCAAATAGTTTTGTTATCCTTGAGAGCTCTACAGTATTCATTTTCTTTTTTTCAAATTAAAATTTGAAGAATCATTGAAGAATGATTTCCATAGCAATAATTGGGCATGACAGTACATTTTTCTTCTCCACTATGGAAAGTTAATGCATTGTGTAATTTTCTTAATTGCGGCTCAAAGTTAATGAAAGGTTGTTCTTCTGACGTAGAATGACTGGAAGTAAAGGGTACAAGGCAAGTTACACAAATTATAAAATAATTATTTGTAATTATATCTTTTTCTTTTGTTTATTATTCATTTCTCCAATTAATAATTTATTTTATTTACAATAGCACCTGTTGCCCATGGCTTCGCTTACTGATGATTGATTTCTGTCATTACATTTTTATTTTCTTTCAAATCCAGCTTTGTTACACTCCTTACCTTGCCACACATGGCATTAGGGGAACCATTATCATAGTTATTATTGCTATCACTTAACAGTATCATACAAGAGCCTTGATATAATGATTTATAAGAACTAACATATAATCATACATAAGAACAGTTATTAACAATACCTATGTGATTATTGCTAGTGAATGAGTTGTATGTTTATTTTATTCTATATAAAATTTACTTACCTTTCAAAAGAACATCCATAATAAATTAACTGTCTTCCATGGGAGTCTGCCAGAATAACATAAATAACATGTCCAAATATGCTTCTTATATGTATATTGATAATTTTTCTTAATACTGATCTGGTTTAGTTTGGATTTTTCTGAAAGTTTAAATATTTTAAAAAGTAATATATATTAAGTTGTAGGATATGTATAGTTTTCGAGTTATTTAAGGACGAATTTTCTTCTTCTTTTTTTTTTAAACATGTAATGAACTGTTTACTTTTCAGAGAATTTTTTTTAAATTTCCAATGTTGATATGATAATCTTTAATATCCATTTGATATTTTAACAGACAAGTTAGATACCTCCTGACAGATGTAACTATTTGTAAATATGTCCATCATGATCATTGTGTCCATCATGACTGAGAAAGCTAATATTTTAATGATTGCTGTATTAAACAAGCTCAATGATAGAATGGAGATTTTCTTTATCTAATAAAAAAATCTATAAAAGTCTCAGGTTAAGCAAATGGTAGAGATTATAGTGTTTCTCAACGCTTGTGCAGATGTGATTTGAATGAGAAGACGCGCTTTCGGCAGGTTTATTCATCCATTTATGTGTAGACTAGAGACTGGGTAAGCCCTAAAAAGTTCTGAAGCATGGATGCATGATTAATAGCAGAATAAAAAAGTTTCCTATCACAGCCGGTAGCTCGAAATCTATAGATCAGTATCTCATGAGCCTTATGTAAATTTTTCCTACAGAATGTTCTTTGCGTTCCGCATCTAGTGCAGAAGTAGTGTAGATAATCTTCTGTAAGGAAGTGGACATAGGACGAATAGGTTAGGACACGTAGCCAAGTTTATTTGACCACGACATTGAATTCAAAGCATGATTTTATGCGGAACAATCAATCCTTTGCATGAATAATTAATCAATATGTAGGTATACTATCGTCATCAAGTACAGTTTGAGTAGATCTCTTGGCTTTGAACTGCCTTGGATTATTCAACAGATATATTATAAATATGTTTTTTCTTTCCTTTATTTATTATTTTTGTTTGATAGGTATAACAAATAATAAAGTTTAGAATTGGTTTTAAGATATTTTTCAGATAGATATTTAAAAATATAATTGGATGTCTCTTTTGTATAATTGTCTCCTTATTGTTTACTTAGGGATGGAATTATTATTTGAAACGCAACAATAAGAGAGATTTTTATAATCGATTATCACTGATTCGATTCGTCGTATTAAAATATTTCGATGTTAATCCGTATTACGGAACTGACGCGGTGTCTCAGAGCTACATTTCACTTGAGGTAAAGGTTAGAGTCATGTGGAAGTGAATTTCCGGAAGTTGTGCGTTTCTCACGGCTTTATATTATTCCACGCTGGATTATTCATTGTTATGGATATAATTGTTAACTTATACAAATGTTTTATTCAGATTCATCCCAAGATGAATATTGAATATTTCTACATAATGTCTTCGATAATGTCTTCGATAATAATTAGACTTCAATAAAGCAATTGGTTGTTGAACTGTTTCATAGCCTGATATGATAATTAGATTTATTCTAAAAACTCGTCAACAGTTTCAGCGTGCGCTGTAGATGTTTACGCATGCGCTGTACAGTTTTTCATTCCAACTATAATCAGCAAACTGTCGGAAAGTTGTTCTAACTGATCTATCTCTAGGCATCAAATCGCTATTGCTGCCATCTATCGTATGGCCAAGAAGGGAAACCAGCAAGAGTATCAGAATTATAGGAGTATCTCCCTTCTCCCGTATGCATACAAATAAGCAGAGAATATATGATATAAATATACCATCTGTTTGTAGATTCCAAAGAGGTTTATGATATTCTCAAAAGACCGGCACTTTACAAAGCCATGGGAGATCTCAACATTCTAAGAAAGTTCATTCGTCTTATTCAACTGACGATGACTGGTGTTTAATGTATGGTGGGTGTCCCAAGAGAACTCTCAGAGCCATTTGCTTCCAGAAGAGGATGATGCCTAGGCATGCCTGCTCTTTAATCTTGCACTGGAACGGGCGGTAAGGGAATCTGGTACACAGACGACTGGCACTATCTTCAACAGGACTATCCCGATCCTGGCCTATGCCGATGTCATCGACATCGTGGGAACATCCTGTTAAGCGGTTCCTAAAAGCATGGCCTTAGAAGTTCTAGCAAGGAGACTGGACCTGGAAATCGATGAAGAAAAGACAAAATTCATCATATCTGGTCAGAGCGTCAACCACACGGAAAGGCTAAAGAGATGCTTTCCCACATATAATGATGATGGTACCAGTACTTTCCTACTGTGTAGAAACAATTGAGCAAAAGGTTTTAAGGGAAATTTATGATCCGATGTTTGATATTGTAAGCAATATATGGAGAATTCGGACTAAAGACGAACGTTCATTTCTAGATAAAATGATTACCCAAAAATAAAGATTTCCCATAATTACATCCTCTTTTCAATACTACCCATCATGATTACTTCTATTTTGGGAAATTATTAAAAGAGAAACGAATGAAAAGCTAAAATTTGTTGTGGCTCAACTCGAAGTGACAACCTGCGGAATAATTACCATAACACGGATGATATCAGAACAGAAATAAAATTGTAATCATTAGCTATTGATATGATAGCTAGGGACTAGAAGAAAATGCATTCCAACAGAGACCGAACTCAGCTAGATTCGCTGAAATTTACTCCTAAAATACCTGAATAAACCTTGGGGATAGTATGCCTTTATAAACTATTAATTTCTTTAATCTCTCTTGCATACTGTTAGTCGGTGACAACGGTCACGAACTATCTACATCTTTATCTCTTGATTAAAATATAAGAAGATGCATTTGTTACTCGATGAGATTCTCATTTAGCAAACCTTTCAATGACTGAACTTTGTATTAGTTTTTAGAAAATTACTGTTTCTTATCTTGAGATAATTCTGGAGATATATGACATGAAAAAAGAACGTACTGTTTCTTGACGAACGGTTGTGTTGAGAAATAGTGATCAAGATCACACTTTTGCTAGTTGGTTTAATTGATTCTAAATTTAAGTAAATGATTAAATTACAAATAAATATGAAAACTCAAAAAACAGTGAAGGTAATGAGATAATAGCTACCTGGAGATTAAACTATTAGCGAAAACAAAATGATGAAGAAAATTGTTGCTCATTTTTTTTAATTGGACTAATCATTTCTTCTTAATCTGAAGAGAATAGATTCTTAGTGACTCATATCATTTCCTGGGAATAAATTTCACCCATCATGACTGAAATAAAAGAATATGCTAACTTTTAAGCATACCTTGTGGAATTAGTAAGCAACAACAATGATTATTCAATTGACTAGGAAATTTAAAACTCTGGAAGACACCAGCAATTTATAGATGGCGGATGAAGCTGCTTCGGGACCAGTTTTTCATTACTTTTACACTATTCCTGGTTATGCCTAACCTAACATTTTGCTCATCTTGAAGAAATACGAATTTATAAGTATTATTATTATAAAGGTCTGGATAGGTGCTTTTTTTGTCGGGTGCCGACAAAAGGTAAAAATGGAAGGTTTAGCGAACCCAAAAGTTTCATGTTGGTACCTCCAATGTCTGTTTACAAACCTCCATACATGGGTTACCATCTAAACCCAAATCCGCAAAATCACTCTTAACTCAATCTTTCCACCAACGCCTCTGTATATCATTTGTAAGTAACTGCTCCTGTAAACTCATCTGTTTTCCAACCAAACACGCTACGCAGTTACTTATTTTCGAATACTGGAGACTATTTGATATTTAGATTATTGACCAATGGGATTCAGAAGAAGCGATTGGTAAGCCTGGAGGGTAACAATAGTTGCAACCTCCACAAGAGCTGCAACGGCTTCACAAGCACATTGGTAACTTATCAGCGTCCCAGTTGGGCAACTAGTTGTAACAGTACCTTCGCCATTAGTGGGGTCTAGCACGAGCGTTTTTTGTCGCTAATTTTTAAATTATTTTATTTGATGACAAATCAATTTTTTTATTACATAACATTCTGCAACTATTAAAAACGTAGTTGCCCCACCCTGATAACGCTCAAAGGTATCAGGAGAGAGAAGAAAATCATTTTAATGGTTTTAAATTTAAACTTTGGACTTACGTTTAAATAAGTAATGATGAAGCTAGCAGTGTACATAATATCTCCCTGTAACAATTCTATTTCGTAGATATAACTATAAATATTTATTTCTATAATGGCTTAAAAAAGTATAAACATCTACCATTTTTACTATCGATCTCTTATATCGAAATGTTAAGGCTAAAAAGTTTAGCCCTTACGAAAACATGCAGTTCGAATATTTAATTAAAGTATCGATAGATTGATTTTAGGGTCATCTGTGGTCTAGTGGTTAGCATAATTACCTTCTGTGCCCGTGATTACGTGTCCGGAGCCCAGGAGTTGGCCTTAGGATTTTTTAAAGGGAATAAAAAATCCTATCCTTAGTTAGGCAGTCCTTCGGAAGGGAAGTAAAATGGGGTTCCACAGCCTGTTTGGTGTATAGCCTACCTGGATAAGCAAAACCCAGGACTCCTATCAACGTAGCCTGGTCCCATTAGTCATAGCGCCATAAAGCTACGTTAAATGAATAAACAAACATAGATAGATTTATTTTTTATTTATTGCTCTTTTGATGATGATTATTTAAATATATTTATTTTGAAGAGAAAAGATACTGCTGACTCCCTCAGGGCTAAATCTGAGACTGAATCTTCTATACTTCGGTATTTATAGCTTTCCGGGCCTATTCCTCCAGTGATCTGATTGGCTGGGTTCAACCGAGTGTCTCTGATCAGGTTTCTTTTCTTTTAGGTTTCTTCATTGACATTACAGTATTTAAAAAAATATTTTTAGTTTTAAAATATTTTAAGTTTAATTTTAACAGACAAACAAAGCTTGTAAGGGAGATATAATTTTATTCTGATATTCATTATTTTTTATTATTTATAAATATTTTTTATCGATCTGTTCAAAATGAGCAAGGAACATAATGCATATTTACAAGATTTCGATGAATTTGCATGCTTATAATTTCAAGTGTTTAATAAGATACGTTATCTACAATACCGAAGGGATTAGTAACACAATGTGGTTACAGGGCCATACTGCTGATTAATACCGAGTGTTAGTCGAGGCACACGTAGAGAGCTTTTATTATTAATGATAAAATCACTTTTCGCTTTATAATATTATAATAATTATACTTGTTTCCCCCCTTTTTTTCTTTCTCTTTCTTTTCTTTCCTTTTTTTCTTTATTTTCTTTTTCTTTCCTTTTCATTCCCTTTTCTTTTCTTTCATAGCCATATACATTACAAAACACATCACACCATTATTCTTACTGTTTCCTTTCTTAGTGTTTCTGTAAGCGTTTATTTATTTCCCACCTTTTATTATGATTTTAACGACTTTCATCCGTGTTTATCTTAACTCACTTTTATTTTAATTATATTTTTACTTAACCACATATCATAGTACTTTTACATTTATATTAGTCCAATACAGCCCATCAATTGTAACTTACTTATCGCACTTTTTATACGATTGTACATGTTAATTTAATATCTATTATTTTCTCCTTTCTCACCATGTCTTAGCAATTATTATATATTGTACTACATCTATCCTTTATACTATTTCATGAACATTTTGTGAACATGAACATGAACATTATCGTCCCCAGTGGTAGTAAAATGTATTTCTCACTTCTATTACTTATCATCATTGTTTCTTATCAACATTTTCACTTTTATTACACTATGACGTACTTTTTTTACTTACATTATTTAATACATACTGTATTTTTCATTTCCATTACTTATCTGTATCTTTTATATTCATTACCTCTGACTTTATTTATTTATTCCTTACTGTATTTTTTTATTACTTACTGTAGTTTTTATTTATTTTTTGTTATAGTTATTTATGGTCCACATGATCATCCTTGCTCTTTATTGATATATATCTCTTGTTCTCTCCCCTCCCCCAACTTTATTGTCAACCACTCAGAAAGCTGATACTTATGTATTTTTACTTTAATATTTACCCATTTTAATCTTTAATTTTTATCTTTATTACCTTATTCTTTTATTTTCTTTATAAGATATGTCTTATATACTGGACTACTCTTCTTGATCTATATAATTTAAATTAAAAAAGAAATAGAGCATGGGAAGCATTAGATAATAGGTCAGATAGAGCAAAATAACCAGACCCATAACCTACAAATAGATTAGATGATAAATAAAATTTTCCAATTAATACTTAAATAATATTTCATGTTTTTAAATTAATAATTTAATTGTTTGAATGGAAAAATTTAAATAAATACCATATTTATATATAATAGTTTGTTTTTGTTTTTCTTAGAGTACATTTGTTGATATATTTATATTCATAAATGAATTTAATTTGATCTAGTCTAACAGAGATCAAAGTTTGGTTTTTAATGTAATATATATTATATATTTGACCATGGAAGAAAGTTGAGTTCCAGGAGTTTATATATATTTGACTTTTTAATTTTGTTTGACCTCAAGGTATCTATACTTATTGTTATTGGTTATTTTTGACAAATTGTTTTATTATTGAATTTTAGTGTACTTTTATTGTTTTACAGTAATGATTGGACTTGTAAATTTAAAGGAGGTTATGTGAAGAACTACTAAAATTAAAAATGACAAATAAATTGTCGAAACGTTTTTTAATCTTTTGTTAATTTTTTAACAACAATTGTTGACTGGAATAAGGTTTTTCTTCATTATTAAAATTATTCTTTTATTTTTAACACTTTCTGTTTTATTCTTATTTTATTCGTTGGTATGTTTTTTACTACTTTTGTATTATACCTTTATATTTACCATGCTTAGCAATTTAATTTTCAATTGTCTATATTTTGCATATTTAGCTCTGAAGAAGACCTCCAAAGTAGGTAGAAACGTTGGCTAATTAATAAACATTTCTCCACATCTAAGAGAAATTTATTGACCTCTACCCGGACCATTTTCTTCCACATATAATAATTATAATTTTTAATATTTAAGCTCATAATTTTAATGTTTAATATTAAAACTTATTATAATTATAATTTATCGTCGTATAATTTGAAATATATTTTAAATCTTAGCAATTGTTTCAATTTAATATATGGTCAGTAAGTATATCATCAAAGTAACTTGTATGTTTTTTTTTATTTTCAGAGTTTTTTTTTATTTTTATATTTATGTAGGAATATAGTTTGTTTCAGAATATCAAAAATACACCTTATTTTTTTCATTTGAAATTTTTATCATATCCAATATTATTGTTAAGTTTTAACGTGTTATTGCCCATCTTTATAAATTAAAAAATAAATATTTTATATAAACTAGGGGAAGACCCCCTGTTCACTTAACGGCGAACGACCCCCATTATGCAACTGGTCATTTAAATATACAGCAGTAGGTACTTAACGTTTCAGTAGAGCTACAGTCGACATTATTCTGGCAATTGAAGTTAAGTTTAGCACCAATTTTGTAGCCCCCCCCCCATGATATATGAGTACCCACTTAGTATTGTTTGGAGATATTGAATATTTTGCATTAAAGAAAATAATGAAATGCCTTTTTTTTTATTTTTAATTTTACGATTGTTTTATAGTTAAACAATTATACTAATTAAAAAATTAATATGTCTCTTTATTATTATTTTTTCATTATTTGTATTCATACATTTATTAAGTTTATGATCTATCAAACTTACTGCGATTTTAGTTTGTAATCACCATGTGTTAACCATCGGAATTTTACCAGCCAGGCGTCTGATTTCACTTCATTGCTTTTGAAAAATCCGTATAATTTATCCTAGAGCAATATTTTATTATGTCGAATACTGAATAAAGCGATCGAGCCCATTCGAAAAAAATCGACACAACTAACAAAAAGATTATTATTGTTTTTATTTCAAAACAAGTGCGTATGTTTAAATTTGCTATAAGAGCGGGGTAGGTTATGCAAAACCCGATGCTGTAACTTCCTGTTTAGGCTATTTCCGTCTCATTGCGTGTTCACCGCTCTGCCTCCATCATCTCTAACTTCTGCGAAGTGAGCAGTTAATCGATGTGTTTGTGCGAGTCGATACATAAAAACAAATCGATCAATTTTTAAATTGCCAGACATATGATTATCTCATCTGCTTGAAAAGATGAGTAGATACTATTAACTTAAAACGGAACGGATTTCTCCGTGATTATTAATTGAATTATTGTTTATGCTTAATTTATTAATTACTTTAGAAACCTTACAAGAAATATTTTAAATTAAAATTGTATAAATGATAATAAAATTATGTATAGTAAAACTCTGGTAAACAAAATGGTTCCCGATTCGCAACTTCTTATGGTTTCAAGGTCCAACAAATCTTAAGCTCGCCGACCCTGTGCTATAAACCTTATTTCACAAATTGCGGTCATCAAGTGATACTTTCATTATTGAAAATAATCGATCAAATAAAAATAAACCACTTTTTTATTTTTATATAATTAATTTGGTGATTAATTATTATTAGTAGATAAGAGATGCCTTTGAGGAAGTTTCGAAAGAAAACCAGATTCCTGAGAGATGTTCCTTCATTAATATCCTGTTAAAGAAGATAGTGAAGGGGTTCCTGACCTTTTAGAAATTCCTTCATCCATCACTTTACTAAATTCACTTCGTGGGATAAATGTTTACAGTGATAATAAAATGTTTAACGTAAAATATTTCTTTTTTACGATTCCATTGTGAACTAACAAGTTGGACGTTTCGCAACTTCTTACGTTTTAGAGGTGTGCCACCTTTAACTTAGGAGGAAAGACGACGGCTTAAGAATATTTGGTGAATTTTTCTTGGAAGACGATGTTGGTTGATTTATAGGATGGGCTTAAGACTTTGTTAGGCCTAGTGGTAAACGTGCCTCTACTAAGTCGAGAAGCGTTGGGCCAATTGGTAAACGCTCTAGGAGCAGATCGAGGCGTAGGTGGGAGGATTTAATAAAGGTTGATCTTAATGAATTTTGTTTAGACGGTATTCCGTGAACAGATGTTTGTAAATAACAGCTAATAATACTCCAAAGTCCTAGTTGCTATAAACATCTCGCTGCCTGCCATCTTTGCTCATGTCTAACATGTTTACGTTTTATATTTCATCTTGTGTAATTTACTAAAATACCTTTTATTTATATTCATTCAACATAATTATCACATTTCACAATTTTCCTCCATTTTGACCTCCGCAGCTTTTCTCTTCTCCATGTTCTCGCCCCCAGGAGTCTTAGGTCTGCTTCCACATCGTCCAGCCATCAGCAATTTTTACTTAAACAGCCAACCAATAATTAATCAGTATGTTTCTCCCCTTAGAGAGGGGATAAGTACAATTTAGGGGTTTTAAATTGGATGGTGGTTGTTTAAAGATTGATATAATACAAATACAGTAGAAAGAATATATATATAAATATATGCAACTATGAAGGGGAAGAACAAAAAAATGGGAAAGCTCTGTGTTTCAAACGTTGTTACTCCTCATATCCGTCTCTAAACTCTAATCTGAGGTTTTGTGAGAGAAGACGAATGACTATTTCTTGTTTTTTAGGAGACCATTTTATAGAAAATTAAATAAACAAAATCTTTTAGGCTTTAGCTGCTAAAAAAAGCTGAATTCTGAAAAATAGCTTAAATTCTTATTGTAGAATAAGCAAGTCTGATAATAATTATGTTAGAGAATATAAATATAAGATTCTGTTGAAGAAATCGATGTTTATGTTACGATAAATCGATATTCACCCCTCGATCTCAAATCTAGTATTTTGAGGGGATATATGAGTATAGTTTAATGTGGCGAAGGTGGACAACACCGCTCTGCCGGACCTTGACACCAACCGCAAAGTTTCGAAACTTGTCCACCTGGAATCCAATCATCCCTTCTTACTTCAGATATTGATGTTTTTATTTATACCTTGTAAAATATTTTCTATAACAAGCTTATCTATTTTAAGAGAAATAAACCATTTTTTTTTGTATCATCAAGCTTGAATAGAAGGTATTATGTGGAAACACGGGACTCTTGAAAAATGTAGCAACAAATTGCAGGCCTTAGGTTAAAATATATCCCAAACCACACTGCAAGAGAAAAAATGGAGGCCAGAGATGGCAAAATCGATGGGGTGGAAAAGATTACCTGAGAAGATCTGGAATGACCTACGGACGGAAAACGGGAAAGGCACTGGGCTTAGAAGAAGTCATGGTGAGTAGAGAGCTGCGTACAGTGGCTAGAAGAAAATGGCCTATCGGTTACGGAAAACGGCGCTTACTGTAATATTTTTTTAAAAATATTGAATTAAAAGTTTGTGGAGAGCTTCATAATATTTGATCGCAGAAAAATACTATCTTTTGTGTTACATATTATATCGCCGATCATATCGCACTTGTGTTTCTAGAGTGACATAAGTCAATAACCTACAGTTTTGGAAAAACTATTAGTGAGCTTGGATAACATTAGGACATTAAGAGTGACACATGTGCCTTCTGGCAGACAAGTTCTGAAGCAAATTTAATAGATGATAAAGAGATCCTTTCCTATTTCTTGGATGGTCATAACTCATCACCAAATTACACCGATTTTCGAGTTGAGTCACTTTAGAAATACTAGTGAGATATGTTCTGTCGCTGTTGGTTACCTTTTGTATCTGTAATTTTGTGTATTTATCTTTACTTACTATCATAAATATTTCTATTAAATTAAAAAGATTTGGTTTTAGGTCACTGCTTGTATATATATTTATATGTGGAAAAGGAACAAATGGAACAAATTACAAAAATCATGAGGGTTGCATTACGAAATGGCTGCAATTGCGTTATCATGATAGCTGTGGTCAAAATATACAATTGCAAGTAGAATGCTCCTTCATGAAGGTTACATTCATGTCTCACCCCTGACTAGTTAACGACATTCTTCGAATTGATCGCTGTGAACCTAGATTTCGAAAGAGAATAAAATCCCTGCTTGTAAAAAAAAGTAATCTTGTTATTCAAGAAATTTCACAGATTTGGGAAACCGTTACAAATCGATTCTGTAAATGTCGATAAATATAATTTAATCCTAGTTACTGACTAGACAACAAAGGCCTGCTATTTCTCAAGCCAGCCTCATTGCAAACCCGACGTAGACACTAGCTGGGATAGGATAACTATTTATTTTTGTGTAAAAATTACATCAGGCTGGATGCTCGACCGGCTGTAACCGACTGGAAAAAAATACTGACAAATCCTTTTCGGTTCTGTTTGGGGTAACAAATTGGATCCTGATACGCAGCGAGTTTAAGAAATAAAAAAACAATGATGAACATAAGTGGCGTCGCGCAGGGAAACCAACTTTCTACTGTTTTATTTAATTCGATCAACTCGACTGTTTCTGAAACTTCGAGTTGAAATCGCTCATGATTACTCTGAAATACCCGTTACTAAAATATCACATTTAATTTAATAGCAAGAAGAAAGGCTGTAGATTTCACTTTAAAACTCTTTGGTTTTTTACTCAGTGGTGTCATTATATAAAAAAAAATAGCTTTTGCTCTAGCTTGGTAGAATCATATCGCTCCATCGGAAAAAAAATCGGCCCTACTCAAAATTAAGAGTGAACAGATAAAGTGACACATTCTCAAAAGCCTAAAGGTTTTGATAATTCGACACTGACACGACTGCTCTCTAGCGACCGACTACTCAAGTTACTTTTGTGACACTTTTCCACAATTTGTTTTTTTTTGTCCATACTCGAAATGGAAAAACTGCACTTTATCTAGATGTACCGCTTTTCTTTCAATTGAGCGATACATCTTCCTACCTTACATTATCTTTTGTTCAGTTACCAGGGATCGGTGCTGCTCAGTATGTAGAGCGTTGAGTTGAAGGTTTCGGGTTCAAATCCGGCAGTGGCAGATAAATTATTTCATTTGTTAACAGTCATAGATCGACCCAATGAAACTCACGTCGGAATCGCCCAACCATTATGAAGTTGGTTACTCTTATTTGAAACAAAAACCCTCTTGGTTGTGCGTGACCTCATGCGATGAACATGTACTGAACTTGAGACCCTTTGTAGTTTGTATTAATACAAGTTTTACTTCTGACGCCTACTGTATTTAATCACTAAAAAATCACCATTGAGGCCAGAATTTTTACTTTCTACTTACTTCAATTAATAGGATATTTAATTGGAATGACAACCTCGAAAGATTAAAAATTTATCCGATTATAAAAGAAGTTTCATAATAGTCTTTCCTTCAAATTGTTTTTACTCATCACGCAACTAGCTATATTGGAGGTTGAGGGATGTACTTCATGAATATCCCTCAAACAATAATGAACTGGTATTAAGGCACTTCAAGGTTAGTTGTTGAAGCATTAAAGGCCCTTTGGTTTATTAATATTAATATATCCTAATTTATTAATCCTAAAAGCTTATGTTGTATTTTATTTAATTTTATTCATTCTTTACATGAAGTAATATTGCTTAAAGGTTCCCTTCTGTACTCTCCCCGGACACTTCGGGCTGGGTGATGACAGAACAGGATTAGGGTTATTGCTGATTCGTGTATAAATAGATATATAGAATAGAATAGAAAAATAATTCTACTCTGGGACCAGGTCCCTTTAGAATAACAGAGATGAACAAAATTAAATAAATACCTATCTGGCCAAAGGCCTACATCAAAATACAACAATAATTACATAATATCCTGAAAGTAAATAACTAAACAGGTATGTTTTGGTAGAGAATCAGAAAATTTAATACGAAATTAAAATAAAAGAACAGACAAATTTACAATAAAAAGAAATAAGCTTTTGGATAAATAATAGCATCTAATAATAAAAAAAACACACAAAAAAAAACAATGGCATTATTATGAATGAGGAATATTTACAGTAGTTCATCAATCGATCAATTTGAATATATCTATAAATTATTTATTGATTATAAAGCATCTGATTGGGAATTTAGAAGATATAGGAAAAGTTTGTATTTAAATGAAGCTAAAGAAGACGCATGGCGGATATCGAGAGGAAGAGAGTTCCAAAGAGAGATTGAACGGGTTAGAAAGGAGCGCTCAAAAGTTTTGGTTCTGTGGGACCGGATATAAAGATCAGAGGGGCGAGATCTTGTGCCCTGGGATTGGATAGAGGGTTTGAATTGTAGGAGACTATAGATATAAGATGGATGTTGTGAGTTGATAGCTTGATATAAGAAAGAACCAAGGAAGTAAAGTCTATGGATAGAAGGGAAAAGCCACTTTACCTCAGCGTACAAGACTTCGAATGAGCTATTATGAACTGTTTGCTTCGAAGACAAATCGAAGCAAACTGTTCATAATTTGCCTCAACCTCTCCTCAAGCCTGATCGAGAAGCCACCATATGCCACACAACCATAGTCAAAGTGAGGAAAGATAAAAGAAGTGATGAGGAGCTTACGGATAGGTAGTGTAAGAAGATGCCTGGAACGGTGAAATAACTTTAGAGAGCTTATTGCTCGGCGGGAAATTTGGGAAATGTCCATGAGAGCTGGGGTTTCCATGAGAGATATTGGTCAAAAATGATCCCGAGGTTTTTAATCATTTAAGGTTAATTGGGGAAGTGAGTTGATAGATTTAAGAAGGGTTGATAGTGTAAGCTTGTGATTGCGGATTGAAAGTGTACTTCTACGGTACAAACCAAAACAAACGAAAAGTTCAAGTGTACGATGTACCAAGTACCATTTCCACTTTGAGGACTAATCGTTTGGATTGGAAAGCGAACCACACGTGCGTGCCATCATTGGACCACAATCGACCTTGGTTCGATTCTCGATATATCGAACTGGTTCCGCTAATGCCCTCTTCCAGTGTCAGTTACTTTCTCTTATCGCCTCTTTGACTTCTACGTTCTGATTTTCATGTCAATCAGTTTTGAAGTCCTTGAGAGGATATAATATTAGTTATTGATTGATTGTCGAGGTCGTAATAATATAATACTCTAATATTATAGATTATATAGTTGGGGCATTTAAACAGTCCAACTGATTTTTTTTCTAATAACTGATTGATCTGAACTGTTGATGGATTAAATTAGATTCGTTACTAGGATAACAATTTTTTTTTATTCCGCAAAACTCTTATTATGTCATTGTTTCCAGGGCATATTAACTTTCATTATGTCAAAACCAGTCCCAGTAAAAATTAATGTAGAGTAATAAAAAATTTTACTCTTCTTTTTTATGTACGTTTTGTATACTATAAATTATTAAGAATGCCTTATTATTTATATATTACCTATTTCAATTTCTTTCTTATAATTAATCACGATATAAATTTATATTAAATTATAATTAATTATATCTTAAATATAGGCTTCAAGAAAATAATGTATTTATTTTGATGATAACAATATAATAGTTAACAGTGCGTTAAAACTCTCGCATCTCTTGTTCGAGAACAGCTGTAGTAGATAAATGTTTATTCTTGTAACAACTGTTATTCGATTCCGTGGGATATGGATATCCTCTATGGCTCACTCTGCCCCTATAATGTGGGTTTCCATAATTTATAGAAAAACTTGGTAGTTAAACGTGATTTCGACCACTGCTGTCTTAGGAAGAATACAGTCCCTATCCTGTACTGAACCAAATACCATTCTTGAGTTTTTGTCGTGTATATATTTTTCTTTAGTTTTTAATTCCTCGCCGATTCTTGCGCTGTACGTTTATATAAATTTAACGAAAACGTATAAAACTTCGAACTCCCGGAGGGCCTAAGAAGGGCTGACTCTAACAAGTTTACTGTAAAAATATTTTTTGATTTTTTTCAATTTATAATGCCAACACGCGATTTTATAAATGGGAACTTTTTTACATTAAAATAAATAAAAAAGTATTCAAAGTGCAGAGAAACTCTATAACTCTTTTTTTATTATATTTCTTATAAGGTTAATTTCAATTATAATTTGTAGTTTTATATTTTATGTACATAAAATAGAATATAATTAGAAGTTTTTCTATTTTATGTACAATAAGTAATATCTTATTTATTATAATAAAGAAAGTTTGAGTACCATTATACCTTTATCTATTTATAAATATTATTGACTAAAATAAAGTTAATATTGTGGTGCTAACTGTATTAATAAATATAAGTAATAAATAAACCTCACTCGTTATGTCATTACACTCCAATTTTCCAACGATTTGGTTGAACTAGTCGGTAATTCTTAATTACGTAAAGCCGAAACTAAATGCATTAATCACTTGCTGTAAATTAAATGGGTTCTAGTACCTTTGTAAACACAGTAAAATATATTTTAATGACAATTACTTCATTTAAAATTTATGAAGTCCAATTATGTTTCGCCTAACTTAATTAACTGAGCCAAGGCGCTTCATAGGTCGCAATGCTACAGGATAATCTATTATGAGTTTAATGTGCACTCTACCAATTTTTTTTCTTATGGATAGACGAGTGTCCTTGATGCGGAGAAGAAATATTTGTGATAAGAATATCCTTGTTCCTAAAAAAGTTTCGCCAGTATGGTTGGGAAAGGATGAGGTCTTTAAGCTGTTGCAGTATCCTTCCAGATCCTAAGGTGCGATAGCAATTGCAGGATGATGGTGCATTCTCTACTTGGGCTGATTTTGAATTTGCAAGTGATAGCATAGTCTACGATAGTTTCATTTTGATTTATGATATTCCTTGCTCAAGTTCTTTTTCTAAGTTTCGAATAAATTTATATCCAAGACGTCATTAGCATCCGCACAAATAGTAATTGATTCCAAACTTGTATTCGAATATTTGTTTTTAAAACTTACTTGGAAACGTTCGAGGGGTAAGTATTCTGTTTGCTTTCTGGATGATTATAGCATGTACATGATGGGGTCACCTGTAGAGTTGTTGTAAACATAACAATCTACTATGCCTAAAGTCACGGATTTGTAGTACGGAAGGAGGCCTTGGATTGTTTAAAAGGGTGTAAATATTTGGTTATGCCATCCTTTGGAAAATTCTTAATGTGTCCAGAGCCTGTACGTTGGTGTGATATTTCTATGCCAATCAATTCTTTGTGTCTCTTTGAATAGGTCCAGCCAGTTTAAAAGTCTTGCTTATCAAAGGGGAAAATTAAATAAACTTTATGCTTTAGAGATATCTGCTTATGATCTTGGTCGTACCCATAATATATCAAAAGCTTATTCGATAGCTCTGGTAATCGATAGTTATCCTTTACTTGTTTTATGTGTATTGGATGTTGTACATGAGATCCAATGGTCTCTCCTGAAGATGGTACATGAAAGAAGATCCAACAGCCACCATTGAAAGAACTTCAGATGTTGTGAAAGTACGTGTGTGTACTTTCTAAGGCAGGTATACAGTACTCCTTGTAGTCAGTACCTAACCATGTCCAATGCAGGGACAACTTTCCACATCTTCTTGTCCTCAGGAGAAAACGCCAAGGTCCTCGACGAAAGTCTTCCAGAAAGGACATGCTTTTCAGTAAATATGGAAATATTTAAAAATAAATACTTATTTTAAACCCCCAAAAGCAGCATTTGTATGATTTTTTTCCCTAATTATATTTTTATCCCCATACTTTTCAAATATAAACAATTTGTATAATTTAGATTTTTTTCTTTATCCAAAATATTATTATTTTGACTCTTTGTCATTGCTCGTTTATTTCTTCTGTTCATTTTCTATCCGGGTTGGATTGTTTGTCTTTTTCTAGAACCATTCCGTTGAAAATTTTTAAATTTGTTTTTGTCCTTTATTTCATATATTGTTATTCCTAAACTTTCTATTTCGTTCAAGACCTCTGTCATCCATTTAGGTTTGGTTTTTTAGAATATATGATTATTTTTTTTCACTCTATTATCATATATTCTATAAATAGTAATAAAACATCTCCTTCTTCTGTTTTTTAATAATTCTTCAAGATCATCCAAATTCTAATAAATCTCCTTGGTACTTCTCAGTCTATATTGCTAATCATCTGTGATTATTGCTCCTTATATCTTCTTGTGCAATCAAAATAATTCTCTACTAGAAAAAGGCTGTAAACATTCAGATAAATATAATTTTATTAATAACAGTTACACCAATTTTATTTTAAAATTGAGTTTATAGATAAATATAATAGTTAAATACTCTTTAACTCATCCTATCAGACCCCAAGCAATCAGAAACCAGCCAATCACAGGCATGGAAAAACAGACTCCGACCCCGGACCCGAAGAAACCCGATCGACTAACGGAAGGAACTGATGAATCACGAGTGGACCCGAGTGGCTACTATATAAGGCCGTGGGTTAGCTGGACATCTTCAGTCTCAATTAAGCCTTGAGGAAGTCAGCAGCATGTCTGGCGAAACGTTGGCAGAAAATTCACCGACACGGTCTAAACCAGAAGAAACAACTGAAGTTTTTTGTATTTAATATAATAGTTATTGAGAAAAAAAATAGTAAAAAAGTAATTACTGTAAACATAAATATGGAAAGTTGTTAAAATTCTAGTTAAACATCTATTTATAAACAAATATTATCAATTAATTTGACTTTGACCACTTTCAAAACGAAATCCGAATCTATAATTTAATATAATCGAAATAAAAAACGGTTCCAACGATTTTGATTATATTCATTAAATAAATGCATTATAAATTGATATTTAATATCATCTAGGTTCTTCTATTTTTTTTTTTTGTTTATTCCCTCATGTATTTAGTTTGATAGGACTTTTTGATGCCGAATTTTGATATTGAAATTCTGAATGGCTCTCTCTAAAGTACCATTATTTTTTCTTTAATTTTAGGCAATTTAGAGAATAGATAAATATAATATATTCATAGAAAAACATTAACAAATGAAATAAAGTTTAATTAACTATAAAAGGGTATCTTAATTTTAGTTCTAAAAGACTGCTAGGTTCTAGACCTGCGCTAGTTCAAAATTGTTTTAAAATTTTGAATTTTTAAATTAATTTCTTATCGTTGTAATTATAATTTGTGGAAACTAATCTTGGCAACTATAACTAGTTGTGATAAAAAGCAAACCAGTCGATTTCTAAAAAGTGAAATTTTTCGCTGATCTCTTAAAGGTGTCTACTTTATTTGAAAGTGTTTTTATCAGGAAAAATAAAAATTTCACCTGTGATTAACGTATGTTTACTATTTGAGTGAGAGCTTTCTTGTTTAGAAAAACTGTACTGTATATGTAATGTTCATATCTATGTTCTGTTTGCCAATCTGTGAATATCTGTGAATGTACGAATTGAATATGGTTCAACAAATTAGGGATTAAAGGTATCTTATATTCGAAAATCGCTCAAATGAATTTGGGTTGAATTGATATAAAAGCTTACTGTTTTAAATTAAAAGTAATTTTAAAATTGTTTTTATCCAAATAGGAATAGTCTAGGACTTGTTAATGTCGGATTTCCACTTCTTTTCTTTTAAAAGAGCTTTAAATTGGCCTATTAAGGGAATCACAGCCGGTCCCAGGCCCATATAAAAGAGGAGGATTGTGCGAAGGGGCTAACATTCCCATACACATAAAAAAACCTATAGTTATGAAAGTTCAACAAAATAGCCTCGGATTATGGAAATATTTGGGAAGAAGCAGACAGGCAATCGAAGATGCATATAAACTCAACAGCAAAAAAAACCGGACACTTGATATTTTTCGTATTAAAAGCTAATTTTCAGCAATGTGTTTGTTTTTGTGGGTATTCTAGTTATTGCAGAGAATATAGGGCCTAAGTCCATTGAACTAATCCCTTCAGGATTAGTAAACAATTAGATAAAACTCAGATTTGATTTATTTGTCTTGAAGTTGATTTACCTGTCGGACCTATTCTAAACTGTAAGTAGTTTTTCGCATATTTAAACATTTTTAATTTATTAACCAAGCCTTTTCTGTGATTAATAGACATGTTTTTTTTTATTTTGGTCCAGAATAATGGTTCTTTCAAATGTTGACACAGCCCGAGCTGATGCCTTGGCAAGAGAAGGCCGGTGCTTGGGGTAGCGAAGTCTACCATTCACGATGCACTCCGGGGTTTATTCCATCCTTACCATAAATTAAAAAGATTAATATACATATATATTTAACAAAATTATAAGACCAAATCTAAGTGTCCGTTTTTTTTGTGCTGTTGAGTGTATTACCTTGAATATGGAGGCAGGAGGAGCCGGCCTTAAAATAAAAGGTCACTCAGCATCTATAATGTTGGCACCCTTAATTGGGGAAAACTTGGCGGTTGAGCGTGATTTCCACTTAATCACCTCCCTGTAGAACCGTTGTCCTCGAAACAGTTCATGTACTAAACAACATGACCCACCATGGGTTGTAGTGGTCCTTTTTTATTTTTATTTCTGGCTTAGAGAAACAGAAAATAGTGCTCTGATAAACTAGATGATAGTTCTATGATTACCTCTAGGCCGTAAAGTGTAGTAATTAAAAAAATAATATTATGCGTTTCCTGTTGACCTAAGCTATCAGTGGGAGGTGGGAGGTGGGAGGTGGGAGCCCACTTTCCACTCTCCCCGTCTCGGGCAACCTTCACCCCCCAGCCTCACTGACCTCCAGTCTTCCCAATATTGTTTTTTTACTGTGGCCTAAATATCCTTTTATATGGATATTCTCACATATACACACACATACAAATATTTTTATTTTTTAATTCAGAAAATGCTAGCATAAAGTCAACAAAAAGTATTGCTATTTGCCATTGATTATTGCGAGTTTAAAAAAACAAAACACGTGTTACCCAACCACTATTGTAGATGGTGTAGACTCTACTGTTTCTAAGTTCAGTTAACGGTTTTGCAAAGAGTTGATTTGCTTTAGATCACGTTCTACCTAGTCTGTAGATGTCGAGTTATTCCCATCATGGTCTCCAATAATTTGTCTAACCGTATTAGATCCCAGGACCTATATATAGCAGAGGTTCCCAACCAAAAAGGCAAGTCAGGGGGGGGGGGGCAAGACCAGTTTGAAATAAAAACATTTCTGAATTAGTTTTGGTTATTTTTTTCCAATACTTTTTTTTCTGAAACTGAAATTTATTATGTATCTTTTGTTATTAAAACTAAAAGGTGTTTTCAATGTAATACTTGTTTTTTTCATATCCCCATACAAAATTTTGTGCAAGGGGGCGTTGTTAAGTTTATATGAACGGGGGGGGGGCGTGGTAAAAAAAGGTTGAGAACCACTGACACATAGCTTAACAAATCAGCTCTTCTCACTGAGCTACCTCTCTCTAATTTATTGATTTATCAATGCAAACTTGATTCATCAATAAAAATTAATTAATATATAGTATGGCGTCAGGAAAAAGGTGGAGCAAGCCCGAAAAGCTACTAGAATGCTACATCCGGTCCTATGGAACACAGAGATGTCTAAGGAAAGTAAACGCCGTATTTTCACAAACATTGTCGAATCTGTTATTCTACTTACTTATTCTTCGGAAACCTGGAGTATGAGCTCCCGTCTGTACTCAAAGGTGCAGGCGGTTGAAATGGATTTCTGAAGGAGGTGTCTCCGTGTCACCAGGCTGGATAGACTAGGAAACGAAGAGATTCGACAGAGGATGGATGTGAATATATCAACAAATGAAAGAATCGGGAAACGCCGCCTAAGATGGTTCGGCCATGTGAAGAAAATGGCATTTGAATGTTGGCCGAACCGAGTGCTGGATTGGGTTCCACCAGGGAGGAGAGGACGCGGACGGCCCAGAAGCAGGTGGATGGAGAGAGTCCTGAAAGTTATGGCCGGTAGGGGTCTCCAGGAAGATGACTGGGTGGATCGAGAGGTGTGGAGCCTCTGCTCTGACAGATTGAGGCAACCCATGTTGGAACGTCTATAATAAGAATAAATAATATATATTTATTTAGCTTATTTTCCACACATTCGATAATTTGCTGTTGTTTAACAATGTTTTATAATGTGTGATTTTAAATATGCTTACATTTTTTTTTAAATTTCTGATTGTTTTGTTTTTGGTATTTGTTTTGATTAGATTTTTTTTTTTAAAAGGCGTAATGGGCTAAACCTGTTTTATTTTCGTATGAGCTAAACTTGTCTTTTTAATTTGATCTTGCTTGTCTAACTTTTTTATTCCGTATTTCATATTTGGATTATATTATTGTAGTTTGTGATTGTCATAATCGTTAAGCTTTCTTATTGAAATGACTTTATACTGTTTGGGTTAACAGTTATAATGTTTATAATACCAGATATGCAATTGAAAAGATATAGTTTTGGAGGCCATCTGCACAAAGTTCTTATCTGTTAATACTGAAGACGACCCAAAAACGAAAAGAAGAAAAATTAAATTTATTTATTTATTTGTTGTTCAACGTTTTGAGATGACTCATAGTGCGAGATTATATTATTAGGAGAATCTACAAGTACAGAAGGTCTTTTCAAAACGCTTCATCTGATCCAATTTTAAATTCCTCATCCAATTTCCAAAGCTTGCTTGATAACATCGATCGGATCTACCTCAGTAGGCAATCCTTTGTTTTGTAGCGAGTGCGCCGTTGGAATTCTCGAGTCGACTCATCCTTTTATAAGGAATATTTTACGCAACACTCTATTCTCGAAAACCTTGAGGCTTCACTCTCTCTTTTACTAACTGTCTGAGAGTTTTATATATTTTTTCAAAACAACTTAAATATGAAGTGTTCAGGATCAAAAGTGGATAACTTAAAAAATTGACTTTTTCACATTTTTCGGTAGTTTAGTCAAGCAATGATTTATGCTCCTGTAACTTGGGGCTCAGAACCGAACTAAAACCATGAGAAATAAGGGGGAAAAGTATCGTGTTAGGTTCAATTTTTGAGTTAGCTGCTTTTGATCCTGAACGCGCCATATAGTGAGTAGTCGGTTATTTTAGCTAACTAGAGTTTAAAAATTATTAATACTCTCTCGTTAAAGTTGATGAGTACGGGTAACGAAGTAAGGCTCGAAAATGTATTTGGTCACTAATGACGTCACTTCTTTTAAACGGTTGGACTTTTTGGGATGACGATTTCTCTTATACCTTTCTGAAAAAAACATTGCTACCAATGACTCAAACCCCAGCTTTCTACGTATTGCCGTTCTCAGTGGATAGCGTCACATAGGGACAGGCAGAAACTATTCTTTTTTTTATATATGTATATATATATATATATATATATATATATATATATTGTTACGGGCTACTGGGTGTAAAATGGACTAAACTATTACTTAATTCAAGAATCTAATATTTATTAACAAATTAGAAAGAATACAATGAGATTATTTAAAACAGTTAAATTATTAAACTAATATCAATTTACAATAATAATATTCCACTAAATGTTATCTAATTTCTAAGATAATATACAAATAATATAAGATATTGTTTATACTAAGTAACTAAACTATTTATATAAATTTGTACTAATACAATAATATTACACTATAGTTTACAATTACAAATTAACACTTACAGTTCGCTAACTAAAGTCCACCGACCGTAAGACTCTCCAAATATGACAAACTGACCCACAGTTTATTACACTTATTACACGGCCACTAATTGTCACTGTTGCTCACAAAGCACTTATTACAGACTGATACTAACTCACTGTAACTCACACGCACTATCACTAGTTAACGACTGCTTATTACTACTGGCTTATTACTCACTGACTTATTACTGACTCTTATTACTGACTGGGCGGCCAAAACAGCTCGCCTTTTTATATAGGCAAGGGAGATTGGGGTGGGGGCACCTAGAATATTCCAGGCCGATCGAGTAGGCTCTACGACATTCTATAATCCCTTCCGCTTAATCCCATTGTTTGCCTAATCTTCTCAGCCGGTCCTCGTCCCCGCTCTGACCGTAACAATATATACACATACATATTCATATTCATACTCTGCCGGTCAAAAGTTTGAGACCATCTGTTGTTTACATCAATTTATCTACTTTAATCATGCAAAACCTCAATTTTACCAAATTATCAATGCATATTTACAAAATATAGGTATCTTATTATTTGTATTTATAAAACAAATTTGCTAATTAGGTGTTTGGGACTTTGGTAAATAAAAAGAACATAAGTTGATTTAATCTAATTATCACTGAGACTACAAACGTACTAAAATTAAATAAGAATGAAGAATGTGTTTGTTGTATCTGGAGTTTTATTTACAATCTAGTGATCCCCTAAGGGGAAATTAAGATTCGTATTCTTAGTTGGGGTATTTTTTAACGAAAAGAAAGTATAACTGCATTGTACTTATATTTTAAAATTGTGTTGCCGTATAGTTTTATTAAAGTTTCCTTTCGTTTTGCTTTATTTCGTTTGATTTAATCCCAATTTTCCCAATAAATTGAAGTGGTCTCAAACTTTTGACCTGCAGTATATATATATATATATATATATATATATATATATATATATATATATATATATATATATATATATACATATATATACACATATATCCTTGGTTATGCCGTCGTTCGTAAGGGACGCTAAACGGGAGTCCCGACCGATGTCAGGTACTCGTTACGGATTCCTATCCTAATTAAGCCTTGATAGACAAAATTTAGGACTCACCCAGGACCGTCTAGCCACAGTAGCATAAAGTGATATTAAATTAAACAAAAAAAAAATTAGACAATCTAAAATTTCTCAGAAGTGTAGGCCTAGGCTAGGGATTTTTAGGACTCGAGCACATGGGCCTTTTTAGGCCAAAGTGCATGGCAATATATAATAGTCACAAATAATAATATAATAAATTAATCATACAAACAATTAAAATGTTATGGGGCCATTTCATTTTTATGTTTAGATTTGAAATTGAGAAGTTCTTAGTAGTAAAAACTTCAGGAATAATGAAATTTATCGTTTAATGATAATGAAATATTTAAGTTATTGTGAATTAGTTCATTTATAATATCAGACTTTTAGATTAATAAGATATTACTTAAAATAAATTTTAACCTTAAGTTTTTATTAAAAGAACAAATTCATGATTTGGCTCAAACATATAATCATACTTCTAGCTGATGGCTCTGATAATTATAGAAAAAAAAAATTATATTCTAATTTATACCGCCGAAGAAAAACTGATAAACTGAAAGTAAATAAAAAAAAAATAGAAACTTGAATTAAGCACAAGAGTAAAAGTGGTGTAGAGAAAGCAAATATATAAATATGTATTTAAGAGAGAAAACAGAAGAACTGGATTAAGAAAAATCGAGGATATTATAACAATGGCATTGATAAAAATTAAGGAAAATAATATAATGAAAATATGAGTGAAATTGTGACTGAATAATAATTGTCAGTGCCTTATAAATAATAAAGAGGCTGATGTATAGTGAGTGTTGTAAGAAAAGTATAATAATAATATATTATATTATTCAATTTTATCTGAAGTATATTTATTACAATTCAAATTCTTCTCCAACATCATTTTCAATTTTTTTTTAGTCATACAACTTAACGAAAGATTAAAAACATCATAACAATTGGAAGGTTTTCAGTGAAAATATAATACCTGAATAAAAAAATATAATATTAATATTTGATACACCCACACATGTATTCGCGTGATATATTTGAAGTATATTTAGAAGCCATTACACAATAAACCGGATGAATCTAAGCGTGTTTTTCTTTTCTGGCAATTCAATACATCATTCAAATTTATTTTGAATGAGTTTTCCTTAAACAAAAGAATAGCTTACGGGCATCTGAAAAGAAAGTCGCTTGAGTATTGTTGTATTTCCCTAAAACTGTTTGTATAAAATAATAAATAAATGTACTATTGTTCGAAAAGATTTCTCTTGAATTCTTTAAATCAAGTTATATAATACTATATGATCATAATCTGAGTTCTGTTAAATGATAAGGGTTGTATTCAGGAACTACTTGAAGGCTTCTGGTATGAAGGAACTTTCAAGAAGCATTCAATTTAAATATTTGTAGTTTGCTCTCTTATTAAAATGTTTTTGAGTAAAGAAAACTATATTAACGAGTAGAGTTTAATTATAACAGTATTTTAAAAATAACAACAATGAAATTTTACAGTATTAAACAGATAGGACATCCGATAGTTGAAGAACAAAATACGGTTGTGGGTTATGCAGTGAGGTGATTTGGCTGAGATTACACTCAACCGCCTGGTTCTCCCCCCCAAGTAAGGGTACCCACTTTATGTAGGCTGGGTGAGCCCCAGGAGGGTCTGTAGATCCCACAGATCTGTCCATTTATGGATATTAACAGGTTAAACAATTTATCAACCACAGCAACATTGAGCTACCCCGCTTCCTGGTTGTAGTATAAAATATAAAAATAGCTAGGAAGATATATTATACTTTTTTTCATAAATAACATTTACAATCAATTATAGTCTTTTACGATAAATTATAGTTTTTTTAACAAAACGATTTTTTTTTTTCAAATTATACTTGAAGTTGCTGACATTATTGCTTTCATACAGTTAAATTGTTCAGCTTTATGTAATAGTATAGACAGATGAAATTGACATCACCTCGACAAATACGCAACTTCCACATCTTATTACTATGTATCGTATCATTATACATCCCAAAGCCTTCCTATAGAAATGATTTATCTAACGCAGAATAAATGTTTCTAAGAGAACTTGTAATTCATGAAACTATCGTTCAATCTTGCAAACTCTTTCGTTTTATGTAACAGCCATATGGTTTATGATCTTGTTTTTATGTAACAGGTTAATAGCTTAGCTTCATAGGTACTTTTCATTTTCCAATTTACAATTTTTTTTTAATTTTAAGATAATAAAAAATTATTTTCACTTGTGTTGATTTAAAAATTAAATTATGCCAAAAGAGATGACTATAACTAAATTACTAACCCAATGAAGACGGTTGTACAATAACCTCAACTATACGGGTTACATGGCAGTGAACCAGTAATGGCGCGTGTACATTCCTTCGGGGGATGCTTATTCACCTTGATGCCTTAGCGAGAATCGAACCAGGCCACACTGATTACTACAAAATAGTCTAAACAGTTTTCTCATTCTGTCTCATAGCAGCAATTCATTGGGCGATTGTACTATCATTGGATGGTTCAAAACATCTTATAAATAAAACCTATTTGAGAATTTCTCTCTTCATCTCAAATATGTTAATATTATTATGCAGATTACTGGTATTTTATCAGACCACGCCAAGCATTAATGACTACTTGTTCTTTCTGTTCTTCCGGCGCTCCTTCATTTGTTCATTACTCTTCCTTTATTCGGTCCACTTTGTTCTCTGGACGGTGCTGTCTTCTCTGGCAACGCTTATACGAGTATACTCTGGGCTTTTTCCAGATCAATTTTAACTTCTGTCATCCAGGGTATAGTTGTCTTGAGCCCCTGTGTGTATCTAAGAGATTTCTTTTAGTCAGTTCTAGAAAATCCTTATACTTCTTGACCGCTGCTTTAAATGTGTATATTGTTATAGTCCCGAGATAAATATAAATTTCTTCCAGGTGTCTTCTCACTGCCCCTACCCGGTTATATACTTGCCCCTTGCCTGTTATGCGATTTTGAACTACTTTATGAATATTCCTTGATAGTCGATTTTCAACTATTCTCTCTGGATGCACAACGAATGTAGTTCGTCTATTTTGAAGTCTTCTGCAATTTTAAGGCACAATTCATTAAGCTCTGGCCCTTAACAAGAAACAAGATGGATATCCTACTAAAAGGCGTAAATTAATAAAATAAATATTTTGTGAAATATTATGAGTTTAAAGCTGTCTGAGAAAAGTACCCAAACTATATGAATTGCTTCATAAGATGGTTAGGAAAGGACAGCAATTGCATTTCGTATTCAACGCCAAGATTCCTATGCCACCTGAATATAAATAGTGCGCCCCAGCCTTCGAAATCTCTGCTAATAATCCAGGCTGCGTGCGTCTGTAATGCAACCCGCTAACCTGATAATGAATTGCAGTTAATCATTTTCAGGTGCTATCTAAAAATCGCCATATACTAGAAATATGAAGAAAATCGATACAATTCCGTTATCGAGGGTATGTAATCGATTTTCCCTCACCAGAAACCGTAACGTGCTTCACATCGATTGTTATTGTTGTACAGCGAATGTGTGGTAACTGTTTATATTCTGTCAGTCAGAGTGGGGATAATCGACTTATCCGCAAACATTGGAACAAGTGCAACTAGCGACAATATTGCCTTGGAAACTGTAGAAATATCGATGTTAAGAAGTTGAGATGAAGGGAGCTGATGTGATGTTTTGAACACCGATTCGAAGAGATTAGTATTCCCTTAGTCTGATAAGCACAGGTTAGAAATCGTTTTATATGAGTTGTGCTCGTCCTCTTAAAGTGCCGTTTTCTATCGAAGGATCATTTTAGGACACCTATCCTAAATTAAACCTGGACAGGAAAAATTTAGGACTCCCCCTGTAGCATCTTCCGATTAAAATAGCATAAAGTGACATAAAATTAACAACAACAATTGTGATAATGATCTAACGTATGATAAGTCATATTATATTTCTAATATTTGAGTGGAAAATAGTTGACTGGATAATTCTAATAGTTGGAAGAATTGGTCACAAAATAAGCAGAACTACGTGCCAACGTTTCGGCCTAAGACGTAGGGCATCTACAGGGCAGTAGCGGGTGCCGAGTCTGGGGTGACGCGTCAAACTATCAACTGTCAATTTAATTCTATTGGTTTGGTTCCTAAAATAAAATTCGACAATATGAACATTTTTTAGCAGACCGGTGATAAGTATCAACCTAAATGAGGAGAAATTGGTGGTTTTAGAAGTTGGTCTTCGGGAAAGGGCGTAGAGAGGACGGCAAACTAATGGTCAATAAAATGTTTTCTCTTTGTGAGAGCACTCTCAAGAAGTAGCAACTGCCTTGTTGATTGAAAGGTCGGGATCCATTAATGCCACTTCTCCACTAAACTACCAACTTTCCCTCTCGCAAAAAAAAATCCCTACCTCTTCCCTTCTCTCAAACCCTCCCTCCCACTCTTTGACTCAATCTGGATCATGCTGCGTGGCTTTTGACCGGTGAAGTAAATAAAGAAACCATTAAATATATAAAAGTCTGAGCTGTTTGCTCACAAAATACATTTTCGTCTTTCAAAAAAATACTTATTGTCAGTTCAATGTCATGGCAGAACATCGTCCTTGAACTTTGAAATACTATGAAGCATTGATTATGATATTTTTCTAATTTATAAAGTTTATTCTTTTCAGTGGACGTGTTGTACTTTCCTTCATGGTTTTTGAAGTTTTGAGTGTGTATTTGGTATTTACTTAATTTATTTTATTATTTTTTCAGCTATTTAGTCAAATTTTTTCATCTCTCGTCCTGTAACCTTCCTAATGGTTCATTAGTTGCATTTGGGGCTTGGTAGTCGTGTTATGTTTCCTCCGGTTGGCGTCTAGTTGTATTTTGGGGAGTGCTTTAGTCGTGTTTTCCCTTTGCTATTGTTCTGTTTCTGTTCTGAAGGTGCTTCAATGGGGTAAATATTGATAGGTACTTTTTTTTATGTTTTATTTTAGAGACTCTAGGTCTTTTGTTTGTATTTTATCCATTCATGTCTTAAACGAATAAAGTTTATGAGCTTAATAATTTATTAATGAGCACATATTTCATATACCATCGTATGTTTCTCATCCCTGGACAGCTTTCTGAAACAGGACGAATCTTGCTGAACCGTTCGTGTTCGTTACAGACAGTTTTTGCCAAGTAATTTATTTGAGCGTCTAATTAAGGTCTAAGAAATAAATGAAGATTGCGCCACAATACAACGGGGTTAATTGACCAATAAACCCACTCGCGAGGGGGCAGATTGACCAATCTCTTGGCTGTATACAAACAATGGCTGTAGAGATGGGCCATCGTACGCAGAGCACACCTCGGTCACTGGGCTTCGACATTGCCGTGACGTCACTTCTTTGCTAACCTACTGTGTAATCTGACCTCTTTGCCCATATCAATGCATCGACTTCTATCGATTTATAAGCAAATGTCCTGAGTGGCTCTCGATATCGACAGCGATTCGTGCAACTTTGAAGGTCTTTCTTATTTTGTCGGAATTACTTTATTTAACAACTAGCGATCCACCCCAGCTTTGCTCGCGTAATTATGCCTACATAATTTGTCTGTGTAATGTATTTTTTTTTATCACGTACCTGCCACTTAGGACCACGTGAATATCATTGGTTAGGCTTCTTTGGGAGTCTTGATTTTCTTTTATTCCCATCTCAGCTAATGTACTTTATTCTATAGAAATTATAAAAATAAAAACAAAACCAAATATTTCTTCATATACGAATTTATTGCACTTTAGATAATTGCACGGGACTAGGCAAGGAGGGTCCTCGGTGAAACCCAACGATATTCCAACCCATTTACAAAAAACCTCTGCAAATTATATACCTAAACCTTCCTGGTGAATCACTCTATCTATTGGTGAAAACCGCATGAAAATCCGTGCAGTAGTTAAGTTTACCCCGAACAAACGCGGCCGAGGACTTTGTTTTGTAATATGTATAGAAGCAGTACACTAAAAAAATATCTTGGCGTAAATAAAAAATAACCATTAAAGCAACTCTGATTACATCATAACAATTAGTTTGAATTTTTAATTTTTAGGTTGTTAAATTATCTGTAAAAATAAACTGTTTCAAGAGATGCCTGATTATCGATTCAAAGAATAAAAAATGAAAGCTAAATCAGTTTCTGAAGATTAACATACAGACAACATTTTATGCCAAGCCTTTTAAGATCAATTTTAGCCCTATTAAAATTATAGTATAACCTTAACCTGTAGCACTACAGCCGATGAAGAATATTGGTTTCAGTACTGTTTACAGGACAACGGTTTTTCATGGAGGGGATTTGTCCGAGATTTTCCCCTTATAAATATTTGAAGTAGTAACATATTTATTACTTAAAATACGGTACCTACGTGAGGCAGATCCCAAAGGATCAACGCCCGGCTGTTTACAGATTAGTAAATTATCTGCCACAGCTGGATTTGAACCATAGATCTTCGGCAAAGCATCTCAGCAGTCCACCACTGAGCTTCCCCGCACCCAAAATGGTATAGTTCTAATAAACATTGTATTTAAGATTACATCAATTTGCCACCTCCGTTCAAGAAGGACTGATAAGGTTTAATTGTACAAATTCAGCAACTACAAGAAGTGATGTTCTACGAGAAAAGCTATTAAAAAAAAAGTAATGATGGATATAAAAAGGGGACGATTATACCTTATAAAAACTCCTACCGGTTACGTTGTTAAAGACTTATTCTGCCTCAGCGGACAGGACCTGAAGTGAGGGTATGTTCAAGGCAGGGAAAGGATTAAGAACACAAGACCTTCTATAACAGCTTTAGACATCATAATCCAAATTATGTAAAAATGTACATGAATTAAGATATCTGATCAATGGCAATAATAATGTTTAATACTTCATGGCGGTTCTCATGTAGGTCCTTACCAACTATTTATCATATTTATTTTTAATCATTTATACAGTTGATCCTTTAATTTCTTTACAGGGCCATGATTAGTATTATAAGCTGGGGGGGGGGGTAGAGGAAGAAGAAAAAGGAAACGTAAAGATAACAATCAGACGAAAAATGTTTATTTGTGGATATAAATCATGTATATTTTAATATATGAGGTGTTATTTTTAAAATTGGTATTAGCCCATTTTAGGTGTTTTAAAAACCTTTTATTCTTTTAAATAACTTTAATGATTACAATTTAATGATAAATTTTAAAAGATTTATAGTGTTAAAACATCTTTTTTAAGTGCTAATTTTTATTAACATATATTGTCATACATGAAAAAATGGACTTATACCGCTTTTTCTGTAACGGCTCATTACAGTTTTTCAAAACAATATATATAATTTTACACAAAAATCTTCTATTATGAAAAGTATTTTATTTTTTAAAAATAAAATGAAGAAATAGGAAAAGAATTCTTTTGGCCGAAACGTTACCTGTTTTTATTTTTTTTAAAACTCCCCGTGAAGGGTCTAGAGTTCAGTGAATGGTATAGACTATACTGTTTCTAGGTACAACGGTTGTGCAGAAAGGTTATTTGTCCTATATCACGCTCAACCGTCATGTTTCTCCCCCTTTATAGAGTCTGGATGAGCCCCAGGACGGTCTTCAGATCCTACAGGTTCCAACCACGGAATAATTAATATATTAAATAATTTATCTGCAACAGCCGGATTTAAACTCGGAATCTTCGGATTAGCTACTCAATCAATTAAATACTCTTACTTTTTCTAATAACAGATAGATAATTTAAAAAATATTCTTTTGTACGTCATTGTATCAGTGTAGTTACATTTTACTACAAGTCCTCGCTCATTGCATATCTATCTTTCTCCATAAAAAAGTAATATTAAGGAAACGCGGTCATACTTACTCAACCAGTTCGGATTCGTAAGTACTCTTGATTCGAGACCAATGTAGTGTTTATATGTTGCGCAAGACGATGACAGCGGATTCAAATCTGAATTCCTTCGCTGACCTGAAGCATCCTTTGAGGAAACCACTCCTCTTTGTCCGATCGCTGAAGAGTTTCTTCTGGAAGGTGCGGTTCGCAGAAGTAGAGCAACAATGGCCTATAGAAGGGAAGGTAGCTCCGGGTAGAAAGTACCTTCTACTTCTTGCCGGGTCTGATTTATGAGAAATGCGGGGGTTGCCCGGATCCTGACCGTTTCGGGTTCACCCATGCGCAAAAAACAAAACATTAACAGTAACAGTCCTGCCATTAGTAGATATATTGATAAATTGTTAGATCAGAAATGGATAGGTTTCTAAAGAGTATACCGACGTTTCACCCTCACTTTACGAAATTATTAGTGATATGGTTTAAAATTGTTGGTGTTTAAAATTGAAACTTTGTTGTTGATGATCTTTCTGGTACACGGACAGTAGTCTACGTAGGGTCATTAACTGCAAATGATCCAAATAATGCTAAGTTGATTGTTAAAATTTGATAAGTATATTTAGTTTATAGATTTGAATATATCTAGATGCCTTGACAGCAGTAGAAAATGAAGAATAACTTAACAAATGAACAAAAAAAAAATAAAAAATAACAGACTTGTAATAAATGAGGCTTTCAAAACGTTACTTTTTCACTCGTTTAGTCAATCAATTTTGCCTAACACGACACTTTGCCATCCTTATTTCTCATGATTTTAATTCTATTCCGAACTTAAAGTTTCGTAAGAAAAAAAATTGCTTGGCTAAACGAATGGCATATGTGAAAAAGTCAATTTTTGAAATGTTGAGTTATCCGCTTTTGATCCTGAACGCCTCACACGTTGAGTTAAGATACATGCATACACACACACACACGCACACACATATTTATATACACTCATAAAAATAAAGGCTATTGAACTCTTACGATTATAATGGAATGATAATTTTATTTTATTTCATATTATATAATGTTTTATTTTATAGCTTATTTTATAGGAGGTTACATAACGCGGAATCGTAGATTGTCTGGTAATATAATACAAGTGATAGGACTATAAATTAAGATGGGCTTGTAAAATTGTTGAGAAAAATAAGAATTCCTAAACAGATAGTTTCCGCTGAACCTACTTGTAAATGTTCGAGGGATGACAGCGGCGTAGGTCGCAGTATTGCGTTGTGTTCTTATGGATTTGAGTTAGGGCTGTAATCCGTGGATGGAAGTTTGTGAAAAAAGATTGGTAGTATCGACAACGAACTTTTGGGTTCAATAATCCTTGTGCTTATATATATATATATATATATATATATATATATATATATATATATATATATATAGATTGTTTATTGATGATTGATAGGAAAGTATGTGGTTTGTTAAGTATATAAAAAGATACCGGAGGAGGGATAATAGAATTGATATTTCTAGGAAGAGGAAGGCATAGAGGTATCGATGACATATAATCGGGATGGATGAGTATACTATAAAAGAATAGACACAAATTAATATAAATAAGTATCTGAAACAGAATAAAAAAAAAATTGGCATTACAAATGAGGATTATTTAAATACAATTGCATCCAGAAAAAGGTGCCAAGAAATATTAAGGTTTCTTATTGTGAAAGGGAACGAAAGGATAAGACAGAAGTGGAAGATGTCAAAAATCTGGAGGATGATAGAAGAAAAGAAATAGACCAATTTGATTATTGATTATTAATGTGTCCTGATTTGATCTATATCAAAAATAAAATAAACAGATAACAGATAAAATTAATAATTCAGTGTAAATCCATCGGACAAGTTTAATATCCTCCGGACAAGTATTATGATACGTTTGGCTGATGCAGATGTCGTTTCTGGTGATGAAAATGGGGTTCTCGATTTTTGTATATCTCTGTGATATCTCTGTGAGTAAATTTTATCATGAATAAATTTAAAATTTCTATTTATTACCTGGGTATAGTAAAACATCTATAGGAACAAATCTAAAAGCACTTATAACTATAAGAAGCATTTTTTTTATTACTAGGTCGAATAACTTTCTTGAAACCGTGAGAAGTGATAGCAGGTAAAAAATATGATTCATATTGAACCCCTCAATATTCCTGATTCGGGCACGAACAATACATAACTCACTTAACAGAAAATGAGGTAAAAAGTATTAAGTTTTTTATGCATTGCAATTGGAAATGCATTAGTTCAGTTTCTATCGAGGTGATGGTGAAACTATCTAGGAGTGTCGGAAAATAGAAAAAAAAAATGTCGATTCGGTTTTATTAGGATTATATAGGTTAACAATTGGTTTTCACAACTTGGTCATGATCCTATTTCTTGGAGATAACTGGAGGAAGAATATCCTCCGGTTAGTGATGGAAGACGGTTCAATCAATGGGGAATCCACTTTCACTGAAGTGGTCTTCAGGCTTCGCATTTAACCGACTGCCTCATATTATGGCTTTCAAATAACTTATAGCGAAGTTTATTTAGCAAATTCTATAGAATAAAATAATGTTTTACAATAAGTAATAATATATATTGGATGAGATAAAGGTAAGTAGAGAAACTTCTACTAATACTCAAATATGAAATTCAGCTTAAAAGGACTCGGGGCCATCTTCTTTTCAAGCGCCTCGGAGGATTATCAGGAAATGAAAGTAGCCAGGTTTGAAACTAGAGGGTTTGAGTGGGGATAAAATTAGTCATAAAAAGATTGATGTCGGGTTTTGACAAAATCAGTAACAAATGGGACATTAAGGTCATTTTGGATTGTAATGATTGGACTCGAGAGGAATACGATGGCATAGTTGAGCCCCAAAACTCTACTCTCTAAGCCATAATAAGCCATATATACTCGTAGTTATGTAGATGAATCTTTTGTAGTTAATTGAGAGCTCAGAGCGTTTTTCGAGTGATGTAGCCTCTTACGGCGATTGATATTTCTTACTCGAGAAAGCCATCAAAAGTCAGGCCAAACCTATATACCTACATCACATATATTAGTGTGTACTCAATATTCGTCAACTGAGCATGCAAAAGTATGCTTAAACATTCTTAAACTTATACAAACGAAAAGCCAAACACAAAGTTGAAAAGCAAAACTGCGATCCAATAACCAATTTTTTTGGTTCAGAAACAATTTTGTGTCTATATAAATAACAGTTATGAATATAACATAGTAGAAATATGCTTAGATAAACACACTTGTATGTGGATACTACAGTAACGCTAATTTGGCAGTGTTAATTAAATAAAGAAAAAAACTTGTATTGCTACAACCCAGGAATTATTTTAAGTTCAGTACATAGTAGATACTGTTTTGTTTCTAAGCGAATGGTAGTGTAGGGAGGTGGTTTGGAACTCTGGATTCTACACATTGATCTATCGCTATCCGCTCTTCACACCAAAATATAAATAAATTAAAAGATTAAAGTTGCTATTTTGAAGTTTTCATCTTTATGTTTGCGAATGGTCAATGCCAAATCAATGTGTGATGTAAATAATTAAAATACAAAATATGTCCAATTTACTTTTAAAATTAGCTAATCTGAATATGCAACAATAGCCTAAATTTTTTCAGTTCAACGTATTTTCAGAAATAACATCTATATAATTTTCAGGTTCTGGTATGATGTTGAATTGATACCAATTTGTTTGTTATGGAATATGTCATTAGTAGAACATTTTTCCTGTTACGTGGTAATATCATTGAGCACGTGTACGTAATAACTTATCCCACTGAATAGGTTGCATGATTGATTATGTTTAATGATAATATAATGATCGGTATTTTAATTTTTTAATATTATTAATGACAATTTGGGTAGTGAAATACCCTAGCCTCAGGATGAGTAACAAACCAATCACTAGAGGATCCATCTTGACTGAATAATGTTTCCTTTCTTGAAAATTTAGTGGAAAGTGGATATTTGTTTTTTAAGAAAACCAACAAACACACCTCAAAAGCCAGCCGAAGCAAAAACTCTAAAATAAATAATTGTTTAAAAAATTAAAAACACAATTTAATAGGAAAATAAACTAAAAAGTAGGCAATAATTTTCAATAAGTTTTTAAAAAGAATGAGGTTGTGAACAAAAAAATTTATTTTGTCGTATAAAAGCGTGAGTTGCTGGATGTTAATTGTAAATAGTTTATTTACTAAAATTGTTGAGGGTAGTCATTATAAAAATATTTAATAGCCCCTTGTGCTATTAAATATTTAACAAAAACATTTAAGCGTGTTTTTTTTAACCATTAATTATTTATAAATAGTGCCAAATATATTGTTGTTTCGTGATTACAGCATAAATATCCATTATGGGGCGACTTGTGATCTAGTGGTTACCATAACAAACTACTAAACCCAAGACCGCGGGTTCGTAGCCCGGCAGGTGGCCCTAGGATTTTTTAAAGGGAGTAAAAAATCCTTAGTTACGCCGTCCTTCGGAAGGGACGTTAAACGGGGGTCCCTAGCCTGTACGATGTCAGGTACTCGTTAAAAATCCTTATCCTAACTAACCCTGGATAGGCAAAATTTAGTGATCCCAACGTATCATCGTCCGATTAGCCATAGCAGCATAAAATGGCGTTAAATGAACAAACAAACATATAAATTATCCATAATGAACCGCTCAGTATATTGAGATATGCTATTCTTGGATTGAATTTATTATTGAACTCATTATTTTAACGAGTTGATATTATATTAATGATATAGTTATACACACATACAGTGCGGGTACAGGCACTATCACCATGACGTGGCTGAGAGTTGTGGAGAAAGTTATCTTTGTAAAGTGCCATGTTAAGTATAACAACACAGTCGTTAAGGGGGAATGCACTCGGAATAATAATTTATAGTTTATAGATCGATTTATTATTCAGTCTGATTTATTTCCTGAAAAAACAGATTTAAATAAATTATTCAGCAAATATTAAAAACAGCATGTATTTTCAAGTCTTTTTGAGAAAGTAATTGTGATGAGGGACATATTTCATATAACCATAATTGTAAATTAATTATTTGTTTCTTTTATCATTATCATTGCATAAATAATTCATTTTGGAATGAAGTTACATACATTGGATGAGCTTTAGAACTTTGGATTAAAATCAATAAAAGGGTTGCGAAATAGAAACAATCTTAGCGAAGTAATTTTTTAGTCTTTATAAAACGAAAACAGACAAACTGCATAAACTAATAATTTAAATTACTTTTAGCAAGAATAAAGCTATTATAATGTTTAAAAGTCCAAAAAATAATTTAATCCCTAATTATAAACTTTGAAAGAAAATAAAGCATACCATTAACAATTATTGAGCACTGGATAAACAGTGATGAATAGGCTGCATCAGGAGATTTGGAAGGGTTTAGGAAAGGTGGGACGAATACGCAACTAAACTTAAACTTTGCTTTAGGAAACACCTTTTGAAATAGTATCGAACAAAGTTAAATGTATCCATAATCAATTGAGAATACTTGTTATAAACTATATGTGTGATTATTTCTAATGCGTACGTATATCTAAAAACATTTTCAAAAATATTGGAAACTACTCCAAAAAATAGTACAAACGATTAGTTAAATAAAAGAGTTATTTATTTTTATTTAATTTTTTTTTGGCACTTAAGAAATACTTCTTCATATTTTCAATGCACTTAATATGTTTTTTTCTGTTCATATTTGTTATTCTTATAAAGTTACTTCCCTATTCTATTCTAAAATAACATTTATTGTTGTTAGGTACATTTATGCTTAATAATATTATTACTTGATAATGTACAATACAATCTGTTTTTGTACAGTTTCAGTTTGGTTTTTTATTGAATAAATTTTACTTTTTTGTTTCAAATTCTTATTAAGAATATGTTGATATGTATAATGTTTTATGTTATACATGATATTACACTGTAAGAAAATAGTGCCATATATGTAATGTGTGTATAACAGTGTAGAGATAAGATGAATTGTGGTACATCAGGCATTTTATGTTGATGGAAATTAAATACCAAATAAAGAATATATATTAGTGGAAGTTTTATCCACGGTTCTGTAAGAGTGTCGGTAAGAATTTATGTGCGCATCCTGTTCTATAAATAAAATTTGATTTCACATATATTATGTATGTATATATATATATATATGATATATACATACATAAACAGTGTATATTCATACAGTAGAACAGTTAGCGTATATTGGTGAAACAGGTAGGTAAGAGGGAAGAGCGGTACGGAGCTAAGCACCTAGCGGGAGAAAGTTGGTCCAACTCTCACCAGCCCACCACCTCCTGTCCTTACAATATATATCTATCCTATCTCGATCCTTTGTATCTTAATCGAGTTAATTAATCGATTTATTATATAATATGTCCTTGTATACATTCAGATATACGTAATATATATTTGACTTCGAAATCCTATGCATCTCTAAAACGTTTGTATTAGGTATATAAAAATTATTTATATTTATAATTTCTGTATTATGGAATGTTTTCCAAATCAAATTCACCATTCGTTTTCAACTAAAAATGATCGTTACATTGTTATGTTGCCTACATTAACGTTTACTACCCGCTTTTCTTTCAACACTTTTTTTTTATATGGTATTATTCTAGATTCATTTAATTGTATCTATTGGTTTTCTTAATATGGGTTTCGGGTTAACAATAATGTTTCTAAATATTGAGGATATCCAAAAATAATGTGTATGATTTCAAAAGCGATATTTTTTTATAACAATAACTCCTGACTATACAGTAAAAAAAAAATCTGTACCACTACACCCGTGGACGGGTCTGGGGTTCAGTACATGGTAGAGATTGTACAGTAGTAAGTCGGAAAATGAAAGGACCGTTGTTATTTAAAGTAATATTATAATAGTAATATGATAATCACTTTCTACAGGACCCATTAATATACAACGATGTATAGTTTTAGCGGCTTTCCTGACTGCGGAATCTTTGTTACATCTTCCTTATCAATTATCCAGGGATGTAATTTTATAAATGGATAATTAAACAAAATTACTTTAACATCCGAATCAGATCCATTGTTATATGAGATTAAAATGTTATATCTGCATTTCATACTGATATGAATATGAACATATGTATGATTATGAATAATTTATTGTAAATGCATATTTTATATTTTAACAAACGCCATTTTGTTTCAGAATAACCGCTTATGTTGCCTCCCTTGTCTGCTGCATCGATTTGGAAGGTAATTTATGGTATATAATATTGAAATAATTTATTGTTACAGACCAGGTTTATATTTACTTTAGATATAGTTCTTAATTAAATCTCTTTGTAGTTTTCAATATCTCTAGTGATTATGAATTTTACAGTTGAATCCATAGTAGTTAGTAACCACGAATTCAGCTAGTATTTTCGCGGTACTGTAGGTTGGTATAGGTGTACAGTTGTTATTTCTCCTTTACTTCTTCGACATGGCAGCTTTTTATCAGCTCAGATACCGGAATTAAAACGTATCCAATAAGTGCGATATGTGTGTGAAGAATATAGACATATATTCTTTTTATGTCTATAATTATTGTGAGCCCTTCCTTTTTAGTTTTAATAGTCATAAGAATAAACGGCGGCAAAAGAATAAATCACCCACAGCCGGTCTCAAACACAGGAAGTTTGTGTTATTGGGCAGGACCCTAGTAGGCATCCCAAGCAGAACGCGGTGTGTTGGTATCAAAATCTTGGGTTTTGCCTTTTCTGGAAGAACATGAGATCCATAGCCTAAGATTCGAACACCGGTTCTCATAAAAAATATTGCCATGCATCATCATAATAATCATTCCTCTCTTCCGCTCTTTCAGTGTAAGGTTTCCTTCTTTACAGCCCGAACCGTACGATCCTCCACCATTTCCCTTCTTCTCTTTCATTCTGGATTTTTCTTCACGAAGCACTCCTTAACTCTTTCTTCGCAGGTATGTCGGAGCCTTCTTCAATTAACCTTAGCCTGGTATGTTATCTTGGTCAATCTGTTGTTTTCAATTCTTGAGATATTTCCAAAACCAGACAGATGCAAATGACCGAAAATTAGATAATATACTCCACCACAAGTCTTATGGAACGGAGTGCCAGAACAAAGCCGGCTTAAGAAGGAGAGCTACTGGGTGTAGGAAGTTCATCATATCCGGAAGTTAAGAAGCATATTGACTCATTTCCGAGGTGAAGTCCCAGAGAAGGTTTCGAGTAACGATGTCATCGAATATTGATTTTTTTTCTGGATAAAGTTTTTAAAATACTGGACAAAGAGTTTAAAATATCTTTAAAATTTTAATTTCTTTCTTTTTTTCCTGACAGTAGAACCTAGAAACTAGATATATATTGATATGACAGTTTCAGATCAGTTTTAACCCCATTATTTGTCTGCTGAATTCTTTATTGTTTTTTTGGTACTTAAACACAGCACCTGGCGTAAAGGCCAATGCGCAACCAGTTACGTTTTATAACAGTTATATTTCTAACAGTTACCTTGAATAACCTTTTTAAATATTTTTATTGGGGTTAGAATTTGCATAAAATAACATGCAATATAATAATAATGGAAATAAATAAATAGAACTAATAATAATAATATATAATTTATATATAATTGAATATATAAAATATATAGATAATATATTGAATATATAACATATATAAATAATGGAATATTATCATCAACAATTTAAAATAAAAAAAATTATTTAAAAACTACGTATTCATAATTTGCATAACATAATATGGAATATAATAATTTTCATTACATAACATGGAATATAATAATAATGGAAATAAATAAATAGAACTAATAATAAAATAATTGAATATATAACATATATACATAATATATTGAATTTATAACATATATAAATAATGGAATATATCATCAACAATTTAAAATTTAAAAAAATATTTAAAAACTAAGTATTCATAATTTGCATATTTGGATTTAAAAACTTATTTAAAACTACTCAAATATTATTTGAAAATAACTATTCATAATTTGCATATTTACATTTTAGCCAAATCCCAAATAAGCATTTTAATAAAAATCAGCAAACAGCAACAAATGTACAAGAATTAACCAAACAAACAACAAATGTAGAACAAATAACCAAAAAACAGCAACAAATCTAGAACAAATAACCAAACAAACAAAAAATCAGCAACAAACAAAAATGAGGATACAACAACTCTAGAAGAAACAATCTACAATGAATCTGTAAGCAATGTAACTGTTACTTTTAGAAATATAACTGTTGAATTGTAACTGCTTGCGCATGCGTACAACATTAGCCTTTTCAGGTGGTGGATTTAATACACAAGTACCGTTTTTTTTTTAATACTGGTATTATAAAACTTGTTTATATTTGTTGAATCATTCAATGCCTCGGAGATGTAATAATCCCTATTAACTATTTGAAAGATGATTTAATTATCCAGACTATAAAACAAAGCGATAAGGAAAGTAATAAAAATAAACAAATTATTTCGAAATAACAAACGGGAGCGTAATAATTTCTATTTACTGTTTACTATATTTTATCAATACACTATTATTTCATTCATTAATTATCCATAAAGTTATACTTCAGTTTTGTTAACCAATATTGTTTCTTCAATATTATATAAAAGATATTGATAAAACAACATCGAAAAAATACGCAATTAGGTATCGATTTTTAATGACTTTTCGGTTGACCCCTACGCCTTCTTGATTTGTAATATGATTATATAAACAATTGAATGACTAAAACAGTTGCGATTGATCAATAAGATAGAAGTCATTTTTTGCTAATTGACGTATCGTCGCCGCGCAGTCTCTTGCCCGAAGTTGGGAACAAAAGAAGGAACACACTCACTCACTGACTATCTAGAGACAGCACTGTGATAACCTCCACTCCACTGAAATCTGTCTTTGGACAATTACTTGTTTATTTTCGAATCAAGATATTTCTGCAGGTAAGAAAATTATTATATACCAGTAGGTACATATAATAAATGTATTTTCCGTTAAATTATTATTTGTCCTTTCCTTGCCGAATTGGTAATATTGTTCTTCTTTCAGTTCGTATCGAATCTGTGATATCTGTTAAATCTGTGTGCCAATTTTCTTTCTCGCATACCTAAATGATGAAATCTGAATGCACTTAGAAATGAATTACCAAAATAAATTATTTGTGATGTACTGACTATTTTGTTTTCTTTCTTTGTAACCATCGATGGGTTACGATTACACAATTTTCTCAATTATAGTTCTTCCTCTATTTTCTCTTTCTTCGTCCTTCGGCTGGTCATTGCTCGTTCTTCCGCGGAAAACATTCTGCCACTTCTTATCTTCTCATCGGATAGATCCTCTACCTCCTCCACAACCTTTCTTCGAAATATTTCTTCGTCTGGTATGCCTTCTATCACGATCCCAAACTTTGCTCCTAAGTCCTGTTGGACTTTCTTTATCCAATGAACTGTTTTCTTGGAGTGTGATTTTGTTTTCAAACCTCCTGAACCCGTTCCTTTCATATGTCGATAAATAGACAATCTCCTTTTCATAATTTTGGTGATGATTTTCAAACTTAAAATATTTTCAAACAGTTGGTATGATTCTCGGTTTGTTCTTATATAAAATTTACATTACATTATTACGAAAATAATTATTTCTATTTATTTTGATGTTATTTTTAATTTGGCCTGGGCTGTATTATATTACATAACTGATAAGATATATGATTAAGTGATGCATCTTTGTTTACAAATAATAATATTACTAATTATTTGTCCTCGAATATCCTAAGGAAAGTATGAATTTAGAAAGGGGATATTTGCGACAGAACAGGTTATCGATTATCGGCTGTGTATCACCAGGGTCAGGAAGATTTGCCGAAATTTATATAAAGACTCAAATCAACACGAGGCGAGAAAAAAAATTGTTTTCAATATCTACTGTTAAATAACAAAAAACGATCACACATTCGAATAGAATCGTTTGTTTTTTTTTAACTCGCTTATATTAGCTTCGCCTGTATGCACGTACGAGTATATCACTGAGTCATTGAACTCGATTTTCGACCACTTAATAACAATTCAAACTTTACTCACTTTTCAATCACAAATGAAAATAAAATCATTTAATAAGTTTTTAGCATTACCCTGACTAGGATCTATAGGATTAGCGATTTTTCGTATCCGAAGACAAGTTAGTGTCTTGTGTCAAGTACTAAGATGTGTACACCTATATAGCTTAGGAAAGGACAAAGGACCACGCAGATGTCATGTTATTCATGCTCATTCATTCTTCTCCTCCAAGGACCATCATTATCTCTGAATGTTGCCCTATTCCGCCCTCCATCCATCCCCCGGACCTATACTTCGTTCTCTTCTCCACAAGAACCCTGCTGTTTTTGAGTTGGCTCCTAAATCTCTCTCTGTCCAGGCAGATATCTATTTGTCTATTTATATTTGTAACTTTTTAAGATATTTAAACAACACATACAATGAATAAGCTGTGAACAGATAGGATTTCATTGAATGAGTTTTATTTAAAAAAATATAATGTTAGTATACGATGTCTAAGCCTCTCGATATGGGGTCCTGGAAGAAGCTTGTTTGGGATGCCCAGGTCGGCTAAGAACTGTTTTGGAAATTAATGATAATAATAAAGTTTGTGAGCTTTAAAGATAATGTCTACAATATTTTCCGCAGATCTCCGGCGATATTTTTAAGATTCATTGCCTTGGGAAAAGAAAAATGAAAACTGCATTGTCTAGGATTATTGATCAACAATTGCTCAACTTGTCCAAGTTTGTCTCGCTAAGTTCATTAGCCATTGTCAGGTTGTAATACAATGAAATCCTTTCTATTTGGTTGCTCAACAAAGCTCAACAGAACATTCAACTTATTGTTGACTATTTTCCTGCTGTCATAACAACCGAACTCGAATAATAAAATAGAGCTTGTGTAGAAAACCAATAGTCATGGGCTCTTATAGCTAACTGATGAGAGCTTTCGAATTTCCCTACCTATAAATATCTACAGGATAATTATGAAAAATTTGAGTTTAAATTTATAATTTTATAATGAGAAATATTTCTTACTGTTCACCTATGTTTTTATAACGCATTACCAAGGAAACGTGGGGCTGTATATTTTATATCTGATTTTTTCTTAAAACTACCTGATCTGTACCACTTAGACGCATGAAGGACCTATGTTCGTGGTAATGAGTGTACTGTTTCTAGGGAAAAGGCTGTTCAGGAAAATGCTCTGCGTGAGATTACTCTCAACCGCCATATTATTCACCCGCTTATGGAGAGGACGGGTAAGCCCCAGAAGGGCGTGAGGACTCTCAGCATTCACCAATGATTGCCACCAGATCTAATGATTTATCTGCCTCAGCTGGGACCTTCAGCACACCACCTCACTACTCAACGCCCTGGGCTACCCGTGCTTAGGCAATGTGCATAATCAAATGTCTTTATTAAATATATATATATATATATATATATATATATAAAATTCTCGTTTTATTCCGGTTTCAGATATTCTGTAGATCCATCCTACACTGCCACCAGCTTCTTGCTCTTCTCCGGGTTTTTTTCTGTTGAAACTTTATACGTGACTACTAGTTTTATAAGAAATATAATTTTAATTTAATTTCTTTTCGAAAACACTAGACACTTGAGAATTTTGAGATAGTAGTTAGGTTCTGCTACCCGCAGTTATTTGCCGTTAATTTCTTATTGTCCTTTTCTTTGCAAAGCAAATAAAATTTAGCAAGTTTGTCTTCAGAAAACTTTAGATTTTTAAATTTGTGTTTCGAAAAATGTTGCTAATAATTAAAAAAAATTATATTCACGATTGATTATAGAGATAGAAATATTTTTGGGAGTGTGTTATCGCATTGACTTCAACAGTATTCTACGAATTTCGTTTTTATTTTATTGTTTTCTCGATTACCTTTCGTTGATAAGATGTTGATACTGTATTATCTGATATCAAAATACCTATTCTGATAATCTTGATGAGATACGCTATCCTAACAGATTGTAGTGCGTACAAAGCAACCTTGAACACAGGATCAACTGCAATTATTAAAAAACTACTTTCGTAATTGCAAATTAAATTAAATCGGTATTTGTGTATTAACGCCACCTCACCAGTAGCAGGGTAAAAAGCAATCTTGTTCGCATGCGCAAGCAGTTCAAAAATTCTTTTGATTTTTAATTGTTGGTGAACATTTAAAAAATTTAGAATTCTAACCCCAATAAATAGAATAAAAAACGTTATCCAAGATAACTGTTATAAAATATAACTGCTTGCGCATGCGAACAAGATGGGAAGATGCGTGAGGTGTCATTAAATTGAATAATATAAGCGAAACATATAGTAATAATAGTCCCTTTATTATATAAAAAAGTGTTTAGTGACCGAGTAATATTTTTTTTTAAAGTAGTAGAGTATGGGCGGACCGGACCGTAACGCCGTCACCAGTTATTTCTCCCAGCATTACTCAGAATTATTATTCTCCAAACCCGAAAAAAATCCTCTTTTTCGCATCTGATATCATTCAATCCATGGATTCTGTTCTATAAACTTCTTGAGTATGTTAAATATAGTTTAAAAAAATTAAAAGTATAAAAAGAAACGAATCCAATAGGAGAATAAGCGAACTATCTTCGGACTAAAACAGGTAGCGCACTGCTCACTCCTTGGCATCAGTTACTACTGTTGCTACAATGAAATGTGCTTCATTCATAAATACGGCGTCTTTTCACTAACGCCATCTTTTAACCCCGACATTTTTTATTTCTTAGACATTTCACCTACCGACATTATTTCCTCCGTTCTGAATCCCGCTCCAGTTCTACTGGCTTAGACGAGATACCCGCCAAATTAAATCAAATTATGCCTCATCGATGTCTTGTACCTATTATTTAAATCCTTGCTTTTCCAACATCTCTTGACATCCCAAAAAGATGCTCTCCAAGCCGGTCAATCTTCCGCTTAAATGAATTAGTATTGAATAATCGATTTCGTTGCCTACGTGTTTTGTTTATTTTTCCCAAAGAAGATATAGACTATGTAAACACTTTATTGCATGCTATCCCATTCATTTATTTTATTTAGTAATTTTGTTATTAACTATTTTATTAATTTTGTTTATAATTATTTTGTTGGTATTAATAAATTTATTTTCCACAATTAGTTAAAATCCTGTCAAGTTTCGTACTTTTTAGTTATTTAATTTCTATTTTTATTTTTATTATGTTTTTGTCACTTGTAATTACTTCATGAATCGAATTATTATGTAGCATTCTGGCCAGATATATATTATTTTTAATTTTCTTGTTCATGATTGTTTTGGTCCCAGAATTAAGTTTGCTTCTATTCTATTCTGTGCAAGTAATGGTAATAGCCAATTTAAAATTTCTTATAATTTTATTTAAAAAGAGTACAGCGATCACCGAAAAATATTTATAGTTTATAAAATAATAAAAATATGTAAAAAAGTGATGTAATGTAAAAAAGTGAGTTTAACTGTTTAATATAATTTGTAGAATGGGGGTTTGTCAGATGAAAATGATAAGATCATCATGGAATAATCTCAGATAAATCGGCACACTAGAACTGACCTAGACTAAGATTGCTCGATGACACTTACTAGACAGGCCTTTCTCAAAGATCGACCTACTAATCATAAAAACAAATGGTCTCAAAATGAAAACAATGACCTTATATTTATTAAAAAGCCGTCGTCCTTGCGGGGAAAGTTCGGAGTTAAACTCTGGGTTTCGAAATATAAAAAAAAAAAAGTGAGCCTGAAGAAAGTAGTTTGGGCGGGTGATACAATATGGCGGAAATGGTTATTGGCGATGGAGGAAGTGTCGATGGAGCGGTCATGGCACAAATATCTATGGTCACTGCCCGAATGACCCGATTATAGAAGGTGCGCTTCTACTTCCCTCTTCCAACCTGCTCCTAATACCAAAGAGCATTTGGTCATATATTTCTAACCTCTTTGCAATCTATTAAGATTTGCAGTATTAGCTTATAAAGTGTTCATATCAATGTTTAGAAAAACATATTTTAGATGACAAACCCAATCTGATTGTAAGATGATCAGTTCTGTAATACTGTTCGACATGGAGTGTATTTTTATTATCTACGCGTTACGAAGGAGGGTTATCCATGGCCGGATCCTATGAGATCTGCGAACCCTAGGGCTCACCCAGTCTCTAGGACAGGTCAATTCCCTCGGCATCCGTTGAATCAGAAACAGTACTCGAATCATGTACTGAACCCTAGTCCCTCAATGGGTTTAGTAGAAGTAGTTAAGCCTTAATGTAGTGTTGTGGCTTAGTCACTTCTTCTGTATGGATAATTTGATATGTCTTATCTATTACCCAAAATGTTCAATATCGAAAAGCCCATCTTCATGCGCCATTGATCAAAAATGACCCCCTTCTGTGCCAAGCCTCTTTAAAGTGAGTACCCTGAATTGTGGAGGCAAACATGTATGGCGTTTGAGCCTGAATTCGACGTTTCCCTGCACAACCCTTGTCTTAGAAACAGCACAGTCTCATGAACTGAACTCATCACTCTGAATGGGCTGTAATATTACAGGATTTTTTTAAACCGCGTTTCTTGCATTATTTTATAGTCTGATACTGTGAAAACGACCTGCGCAGAATTCGCCTCGTACTGGTCGCGCATAAGGAAGCCATGTCCTTTCCCCCACATCCTAGTACACTTCACTTGCCCTTTGTCCTTATCGTGCCATTATTATATTATAATAGGCTTTAATATTAAAAGACTATAATTATACCTGAATCAACTCGGCGCTGGTGCGGAGGGCGTTGGCACATCGCTTCTTGATACAGAAATATACCCTGGATGACCGGTAATACATTATAACGTTGGGCACCAATGGCTACTCCCTACCATACCTCCCCTAGCCTTACCTCCGATTTTGTAAAAGTTTTTTTTTCTAAATAAAACAATTTAGATTATACTTAAAGCCAAAACCAATGAGTATATTAAGGTTTAACCTGAGCACCAAACACACAAGGGCCTCAGTACATGGTAGAGACTGTGCAGTTTCTGATACTACGTTTGTGTATGTAGGGAGGTGAATTGTCCGAAATGGCCCTGAATGGTAAGGTTTTTCGCTTCATTATGCGTGATCAAGCTTTGATTATAGAGGCTGGGATACCCCTACTGTTGGTTAGCTAAACCCACAGATGAAATAATTTATCTGCCACAGCCGAGGAACCTTCAACTTAGTATCTCGGAGCTTTACATACTGAGCCATCCCGCTCCATATTAATGTATAACACTATTTTTGTTTTACACAAAATTACTATCAAATGTTTATTATTAGAATATAGAGTGTTTTTCTACCACTGTTAAGGTAGACAAGAATAGTCATTACTAGAGTCTAAAATCCTTTCTCTAGAGAGTGGGGAGGTCTAGATTCATTGAAAAAAATGTAAGGCTGCCTACGTCGAAGCGGTTAAATGGACAGAAAATTTGAAAAACGTAATCGTAATATTAGAATTACAATATTTACAGCAAAATAAAAGGAATTGAAAATTACGAAATTACGTCCTTTTGGCGTATCCAATGACCATTTAAAAAAAAAGAAATGCAGACAAGACATAACTTCCTTGCAAACCTTTTAAAATATTACTGAATCAAATTGAAGTCTACGAGTTCATCATCATCATCATCATCATTGGAGTTTATCTAAATTTATTACTTAATACAGAAACTGTAAAATATATAAAGAATGATAGAATCGATTAGTAAAAAAGTCTGAATTTTTTTTAATGACTTCCCCTATACCATTTGGCGGGCGATTAAAATCGTGTTAGAGTTTATCAAGTATCACTCCCGTCATATGAAGTATAATATCCGGTTAATCATCTTTATCTAAAAATTAATATGGCATTTTTATTGATATAAAACTGTTCAATATTAAATTTTAAAACAGCCGTTTCTTTTAAAAAATGAAAGAATGAAGGACATAAAAATATAATATTATCAAAATTACTTAAAATACATACAGTGATGTCTAAAATGGATTGATCCATTGAAGTGTAAAGTGAAATTGAGAACTTTAGCGATTTAAATACGTGTTTTCTGCGTAGACGCAAGGAGCGTAGGGACACGTGGCTCGCCCCGCGCGCACGAAGACCTTGGTACACCTCAATTGTTCAAAGCCGATCGGAGGTGTTCATTACCGACCTATTAGCCTAGACGTAATAGGGAGCATATAACTGGCAGGATATAGGTCTGTAGGCTTCGCTTTCCTTACGCAACTGCGACATAAGCCGTAATGGACGCATAACTTTCACGTGGCATAACTGGGATCTCATTGCTACTGATGCTGCTGTTACGCTAGATTTAGATATCCTCCCATCCTCTGCTCTGCCATCCGTGCCTTGATGATGTTCTTCATCATCTTGAGGAACTAACAAATTCATCTTCAACGCATTACATCGATCATCCTTGATAATGGTATCTCATTATCGAATAATATTTCTTCCGATATTAATAAAGTTTTTGATTTATTCCAAAAAAGATAGAAAGGCTAAATATTTATTTTGAATAATTTTGGTTGACCGTATAAATTATATAGAGTATAAAGAAATCTATTTACTTGTTTATAACAACAATATTGAGGAACAGAATATCCTTGATGGTCGCCATCCTCTGAAGGGAAACAACATCCTAAGAAGCAGACGGTGAAAGAAAATTCTATCATTATTCCGACAGTATTTTGTATTATGATTATTTGGAAATATTTGACAATGAAAGAAAGTCCACCCAAACCTACTTATAGCCCTAAATATAGACTGATGGGAGCTATGTGGTTTTTCATGGTCGAACATTGAGAAACATCCCAGAAAAAAAACAATGAAGAACACACTTCATGAAATTTAAACAATGAAGCAGAAGAGTTTCGGAAATATTATGAGGATGGAAGAAGGGTGACTTTAGGGATGGAAAAATCAAAGAAAAGGGCAGAAAAGAAGAAACGTCAGAGGTAGATAGAAGATTGACAGAAAAAAGTTGGTGCAACAATGAGTAGGAATGCAAATATTCGAGGTTTATCGAAAATATATTTCGATATATTTTCAATATTCCGACTCGTACTTTTAAAACCATTAAGCACTATATACTTACCAAATAATCGATTTAAACATCAAACTTTATACCGAAACTTTGGAATGGTAGGTCCACTTGAAACTTGTGGTGGGAGAACTATCCTGTGGCACGTGCAAGAGTTCACGTATCTAGGAAGCACCGTTTTAAAAGAGAGTCGCAAGGAACCGATACGTGAAATCTTGAATACAACAAATAAATCCATGTGTTTGTGTATGTGTGTGTGCTTTATAGTACTTCATTATTTTTTTCTTTTTATTGTGTGTTTTCAATGTCTGGTACTTCTTTATACCAATTTTTTTTAATAGCTTAGATCTTGAAAAGTTAGGAAAAATTCTAAGGTGTTTAGAAAAATCTTCAGTGAATTAACTTTATTTTCTTTCTTAAAAAATGTCCTCGAGAAAAGAAATACCATAGAAGGCATTGGCCTAACCATAACATTAGCAACCCCCGCCATAAGATCAGACCGTTGCAATACATAACATCAGACTCACTCTTGAAACATCTTGACCTTTGAGAGATGAGCTAACATTTTTTTGTGGGCAGAATCTATTTCGATGAACATTATTATTATTGATTACCATAATTACATAATGTAATAATTAATATGATAATTATTATCCTAAATTTGGATGTTGGAAATTAGCTTGCAATAGACTTTCAACTAGTTTGCAGGTAAATGGTTTGCCTGTCCCTCGGAAGTCCGGTGTTCGATTCCCCGGGGAGGTTATCTTTGAGAGCAAAGTGGCTCGCTCAGTAGTAGAGCCCTGAGTTGCCGTGCCGAAGGACCCGGGATCAAATCCGGCATGGCAGATTTTATTTAATATTTTAACAGCCGAGGGAGTATTCTTTGGTATATGGAACCCAAAGAATAGGATCCCAAAATATAGGGAAACCTGTCGGTTGAGCGTAATCTAGAACAAATCACCACTCTGCATAACCGTTGGCCAAGAAACAGTAAAACACCGACCTGAATCCAAGACCATTCTTGGGTTGTAAAGTTAGAGGGTAGCTCTTTACTTATATAGTTTTATTTTATTATTTTCAGGGTCGTATCCCTACCTTCAGTATTTTTTCTTCTTCACTTCTATTTTCATAATTTCAATTTTCACAACTTCGAAAATTATTAAATATCTAATCTTAGATATCCATTTTTCATTAATGTGTAGTAAAATATAGCAGTGGTACATCTTGAAAATTAAAGTTCTTAAGAGGAAGAAATATTTGAGAGATGGAAATGTTTTTATGAAGGGGCTGTGGGAGGAAAAGTCAAAATGTCGTAGTATTTTTCTGTAAGCCGATATCATTTTATCGTAGACTAACAAAACCTATTAGATATTGATTCTATGTAATTGGGATTTTTTTAAATTATTACCACTTATATAACCTTTATTTAGTGTTTAAACGAGAAAAAAATATGGGATCCACGACGTAAACATACAATCGTTGATCACGCATCTTGTTTTCGAATCGTTGATTGATCCAAAAATATTGATAGAAAGATTTTAAATTTGATTATTTTGTTTTTACATATTATGTAGCAATGAATTTGTTATTATTTTTAAGACGGTTACACGTTTTGACCAGGGTCATCAAGGATTAAAATATTGATTATTCAAAACAACAGTTCTTTTATAAATTTTTTTAATGAATAAGTTTGGAATCGAATATTTTGAAGAACATCTGAAGGTTCCACTTATCACTAAAATAAATAAAAGTAATAATGAATATTCATTCGCGATAAGCCCCACAAGAACACAACCGAATATGTTGTATTATTATTTTAATATTATTGCCAACTTTAATTAATTATGATGTTAAATGAAGAGTAGGGGGAGTGGTTCAGTGGTAGAGCGCTGAGTAGCCTGGGCTCAAATCCCGCTCCCTGGCAGACCTTTATATAATCTCTTAGCGGCCGGAGAGGGGTCCTATGGGATCTAGGATCCTCCTGGGGCTCACTCAGTTTCTATAAAGTAGTTACCCAAAATAAGAGGGAAACATCTGGCGGTTGAGCGTAATCCAGGACAAATCTCTTCCTAGCATAACCATTGTCCAAGAAACAGTTGAGAACCTACCTCATACTAAACACCAGATCCTTCATTGGTTGTAGTGGTACAGATAGAGGTTAGTTTGAAAAGCATAATGACTATTGTTTGATAAATACCAACAAATATGAGCAGCAAAAGTTGGAATATCCTACATACCTTGGTATTAATAACGATAATTATAATATGGGAAAACGAACCCTAAGGCTCGATCCCGATACTACTCATCTCCATATACATATCATGGTACATGGATAACTAGGTAAACGAACCCAAATCCCTTACAACACTCTACGTAATCCTCCCATCAACGTCGCGGTCTATCCTTCGATCGTTTACTAGTCCGTTTAGTTTACTTATTGATACAATTAAAACTTAGCGAACTCCGCTGGTTTATAAAATATCACTGTTTGGATTTCATGCTCTCTAAATGGCAATTCATACAAGTTCAGAATTTAAATTTAAAATGTAGATACTATTACAAACTTTATCAGAATACGCACTGGCCACACATAACCTTACTTAAAAAACAAAATGCCATCTTACATATTATAATTAATCGTTTAATTTTGGATACAGTAATTAATTGTTTATTTTTGGATATAGTAATTAATTGTTTAATTTTAGATTCAGTAATTAATTATTACTGACAAAACAATTATGTCAGTGGCAATGTTACGTACATGCTCATCTTCTCTTGTGAAATAGCACTCACATCCTGTCGAATTAATTGTTTTGGTTGGTCAATAAAGTTTTGTTGCTTTATTCACATATCTTCCATTTGTGCCCTCCCAAAAGAAAAGAAAATTAAAGATTTCAAATTGGTAGAGCAAAATCAACATACTTATCTGACATTAATTTTAAAGCATAATACTTGCTTTAACTTGAATTAATTTCTTATCATTAGTTAATACAATAGCATTTTTTTTAAATAGTTGCTCCTATGGATCGGTCCTTCTTCAAACCGAATATTCTATTCAATACCTTATTTTTGAAGGGCCTAGGACATTGCTATTATATCAAAGATTAATAAAAAATAAAAAAGGATGATGGTCTTTCAAAATTCTCTAACATCTGAATTTCTCTACAAAAAATACGAACAATTTCGCAACTGAAAAGTAAAAGTTATTTACCACCTATAAATATTCCTGAATTTTCTTTTGAATTTCATTTTTCCTAGTTATCATAGTAATAAAGCATGTTTTGGGATATCAAAGCTCCTGAGAAGTAAGCTCCTGAGAAGTAAGCTCCTTAGCCTAAAGTCCAATCTGATGATATATAAAACCGTCATTAGGCCAGTAGCGACATACGCTGGTGAAACCTTCACACTGAATAAATCCAGCGTGGAAAAGCTGAATAGATTCGAAAGGAGAGTTCTTCGGCAAATATTCGGCCCAGTTGGAGAATACGACCAACTCAGGATCAGAAGGAACAAGGAGCTAAGTGAGTTAAGTGAGGGAGACCTAATGATATCGAGCTTCATCAGGAATCAACCCATCAAGTGGCTAGGCCACTTATATAGGATGGACGAAGAACGAACAACTAAAAATCTGTATGAAGGAAATCCGGATGGAGTAAGACCTCGATGAAGGCCCAACGCTAGATGGAAGGGTGCCGTCTGTGAAGATCTGAGGCTGAGCAAGGTCTCCATCACTCGAGCAGGCGATCGGAACGATTGGGGTAGAGCGGTGGAGCAGGCCAAGGACTTCTTTATGAGTCTGTCGCGCTAATAATGTAATGTATTATTTTATCAAATTTATTCCGTCCCCTATTTAGTATCACCATCGTTACTTCCGAATTTATTTCGAATCTTACAATCGGTTTTTATCAAAGTTGTGATATTTAGTTATATAGTATCCGCGTCACTTATCTGTATCAAGTCATCATCATATCCTACAATGGAAAATTTTCCGGTACTTATCGCCTTTCTAATGGCCTATTCTAGTGCTAAGTTATGTGGAACAGGCAAATGGGTCTTGTTTTTGATCCGAAAGAGACTCAGTCTTATAGGAATAATGATTTTTTTTGTGAGTACCACTACAACTCATGAAGGATTTTTGTACATGATAGAGACTGTTTTGTTGGGAGATGATTAGCCAAGATCACGGCAGGTTTTCCCAAAGTAAATAGGTCCCCTTTGAGATGAGCACCAGGAGGGTCTTTATATCCCTCCAGGTTCATCTATGGTTGTTAACAAATCTGTTGATTTAATAATTTATTTATCAAATCTGGATTCGTACTAAGCACTTTCAGTTTAGCAACTCAGCACTGCGCTTCCCCAATTTCTATGGAATAATGATTACCGTTTATAAATGTATCTAATGTTTCGGATATCTCTACTAGGTTTACGAAGTTTTTTTTCAATGGAGTGTTATGACGTTTTTGAAATCTATATAAATCTGGTGAACTAAACCGTGGTACTCTTATTTATTCTCGATTTCGTTATGACAATGGAGCAGGTAATTATTTAATCTTTATTAATTATTTATTTAATTGCAGATAAATTATTTAATCTCTGAACTGTCGTAGATGGACTCTTACTGACCTTCCAGGGCCTCACCCAGCCTCCATAAGGCGAGTACTTTTATTTGTGTAAAACTGGCCATTTTAGTGTGATCCTGGCCAATTCACCTCCCTGCACAACTGTTGTCTTAGAAAGAGTCTGTACTATGCACTGGTGACCTAGAGTTTTAAAGTTTTGTAGTGGTGTTTTTTTTTTTTACTCTATGAAAAATATTTTATCAATAGTTAAAGGATACCGTTTAAAAATAAAGTTTTGTTATTGTCCGACAGTTTCATCAGCGTCTGTTCTTCGAAAGCCACAGCTCTACATACGTAAATACTTGCCATTACGTCATATTAAAGATAGAGTTCATATTGACGTATCACCTTCCGGTGACCATATTGAAGCAGAGCCTTCGGCACTCTTCGCACCATGAATTAATCAGATCCTCCACTTCCTGGTCCAGACAACTTCCGCCGTACGGTTGCTTAGCTCCCTCGGCCGTGTTTATTCTTACAGTCGCTTCCGGTAGCCGTTCCAACACACAGTAGGAGCTAACATCTGTTATCCAACTCTAAGTGTGGTACTAGTTCTTCGTTGTTGAGTCGAATGAAGAGTCAAGCTCATAGTCGATTTTCAAAAAGTACGCTTCAAATGAGGGTTATCGAGCGTTATATTTTATTCAATGCTTGCCACTTTGATCCCTTGTACACTTTGGCGTCTGACCATTGTCAAAACTCTGAATCCTACTTGATGGTTCTGCATATTATTTTAAATGACACTTAATGCTATAGCGAACAGTGCGAATATTAAATAATATTAAAGGGTAAATACAAGTCATCCTTTGTACATGATGGTACTCAGAACTCTTGTGAAACACGCCAGTTGAGTGCGATATTTAGTATTCTTTAGTCATTCTACAATTTCTATTTTCTAAAGATGATGAAGAGAGTCTATTTAGAGCATTATGGAGTATCCCTATATGTTCTCGTCAATTTCAGAACGTGACTATTAGCACATGTTAAATCCTGTACCACTAGCACTCATAAAGAGTCTTCGGTCCAGTACGTGGTAGAGACTGTAGCTACTGAATCCTCTTGTTTCTTGGACATAAGTTGCGTAGGAAAATGAATTGTCCTAGATCACCCTCAACTATTGTAGATACCCACTTTATAGAGCCTGGGAGAGCACCAGGAGGGTCTACTGATCCTACAGGTACCATCTATGATAGTTAACAGATTAAATAATTGATGTGCCGTAGCTGGATTTAAACTCAGGACCTTCTGCGTTGCAACTCAGAGCTCTACTCTACAATTAAGGAAATTATTTACCTTATAAGAAATTTGAAGGGGATAAACTTCATTTTAATTTTATAAGGAATAACGCCGTATATTGGGCGAAAGCCAAACTAGTTTTATAATTAATTTTAGAACTAATTTGGAATAAAAACTGTTATTAAGGTTTAAGCCATTACTGCTGATAAGAATGAAGCCCGAAATTTCGTTTACAATCTTTCAGCTTCTTCAGGTCAAGGTTGATTCTTCTAATTACAAGATAACACCAGGTAGCATTCCCTGTTGCGACACCTTCCCAAGGCATCTCCTCTCCATCCATATTACTGAGGCAGAAGTAGCAATTAATTGGAAGTAATTACCCAAAGTTAATGGCTAGTTTCAAATTAATTAATTACAATCACTGTTTTCAACCTTCAAAGAATATTAATTAGGGAAATTCAGTTATTTCGTATAGTCCTAGCAGGCTACAATTTCTAGGACCGGTGTGAAGAAGGAACAAGCGTAGATTGACCAAGGAAATATTTGACTATTTCTGGAAGAAGAAGACATCACACATATTACAACGTGAATTAAAGAAGCGGAAAAATTTAACATCACAGAATCGCACAAGTTAGAAGGAATTGAATCTGGGTGCATAGTGAAAAATCTAGAAGGGTTGCAGAATGAAGAAAGACCTGAGAATACTCCTATAGTTATGAATTATTAGGTGAATTCTGGAAATGGACATGACACGGAACGACATTTATGTGATAACGGTAAGTTTTCTCTGGACTGTAAGTGTTATTATACACGGATGAAGTGATGAAATATGTTCATAGGGATCATATTGATACAAACATTTTATAAATAGATTGTTACTGGATGATCTGTATGAATAAATAGAACATGGCATCAATAAACACACTTAAATTGGAATCACTCATATACAACTCCAGATTATCACTTATCTATTACCATCATATTTACTAATTAAAAACCTAGTGTGTTTAAATATATTTTAATTTAGTAGATACTAACAGTTAAATGGAAGCTGTACCGGATTTTCCAAGTTACTTAACATCAGAATCCCCCCCCCCAGAAAGAAAAACCAAGGTTGTAACGGTTCCAAGAGATTTCCTCAGTGACCCTAATTCGAGGGTTCAACGTGGTTACGCCGCCTTAGCCGGAATCTGGCCAACATCTGAGATGACACGCAGGGTTACCAAAGAAATTACGGAGAAAGTTGAATCCTTACAGGATAATGACATGTGCATCTTTCGTATCTAACTTTGAGGAATTCGATATTTACCGCCATGTAAATTTGTTTATCTGCGATATAACTAATTCTTTTAACTATTTATTTGTTATTGGGCGTTTCGACCCACATGACAGATTTTCCACGGTAGTAAAGTAAAACAAAGACATGACAAAGGTACAAAACTATGAATAAGATGGAGTTGTTGAAATAAAAAAGATAAAATTGATGGAGATGAGAACAATATTGAATATTCTTTTTTCAGCATAATCATGAAAGAGATTAAAATCTTCTGTAATGTGATAAGTGTAACGTGATAAATGATAAATAGTTACAATGAAACATGTACCTTTCTTTTGTATAATGATTTAAATTAATAATGTTCACTTGGATCGAACCGATAATGAAAAGTGGCGCCTAACACTTAATCAACTCAAGGACGGATTAGACTGACCTTAAAGGTGAGGGAAAAAAAAGTACACCGTGAGTTAAGAAAGAAAAGTCTAAGAGTGGATGCTTAAACGAAATGTTTGAAAACATCTGTAAAATGTAATATATTTTAAAGAAAAGGAAATGACCTGGAATAAAATTTAGATAGGGTATATGGTTATTAATTTAGAGATATATGATATGAATTCGGTTAATAATGGATTTAAAGTTAGTTAAAGAGCTTTAAATAGTATACACATCTGTTTACAGCCATGGATTGGACCCTTTGGGATCAAAGACTCTCATGAGGCTCATACAGCCTCAATAACGTGGTTACTCATAATTAGGGGAAAACCTAGCGGTTGAACGTGATCTCGGACAAATCTCCCCATACACAACCGTTGCCCTAGAAACATTATATATCTTGAAATCCCATCCATTTGAAAAATATTAACGACAGACATATCTTATGTTTTGCAATACCAACAAAAATTCCTTAAAAAACAAACAACTAAAAATAAAATACAAATAGATTTAAAAACATAAAAAATCCATTAAATATTTTTTATAAATTTAAATTAAGATTCCAACATTAAGTACATTGAAAGAATTATTTAAATTCCAAGTGCATATTGGTAGGCTAAACTTACCTTTATAAGTTTTAATTAACGTCAGTTCTTAGAAAATGAGCAATTAAACCCAACCGTTTACAACAGTTCAACAAAGGTTTGAAGCAAATACTACGATCGTAAGTCCGCCTCGTCGGTTTGTAGGTAAAAAGGCGGAAGCTTTAAATAATGCTCTCCAACAGTCGATGAAACCCGCATAGTTTTATATAAAGCTCTCCGCATTGATAGGGTACCTATAAATAAGTGCAAATAAGAGTTGAAAACAATAGAACAGCATGAAATATGGATTTAAGTTTAGTTTAAGAGCTTTAAATCTATCTATCTATCTATCTACCTACCTTCCTATATATATATATATATATATATATATATATATATATATATATATCAAGCATAGCCTATATGCTTTATGACGATGTCTGTTCGGGCTAATCTTCGAAACTACCGATTTTAATGAAATTTCGCTCAGATATGTAACATTTTCCAACTTAAAATATAGGCTATGCTTTATTTCGATTAATGACTACGATATTTTTTTTGCAAAATTATATTTTTTTCTAACCTGCTGCATTTCTGATATGTTGTAAGCGCATGTCTGAGTAGTGTAAATCCAAATTTTCAACCAAAAAAACGGACGGGAATATTTTTGGTCGCCGAAAAACTTTCGGAGTTCTTTTAGTTTTTGGCCTGTATCTCCTAATACTTGTAACCTTTTTTAAAGTAGATTAAGTTTTTTATAATTTGAGCCCAAATGCAGCTCAGTAGGTCAAACAGATCGTCAGTTAAGTTCCAATATACTAATTGTTAACCGGAATCTTGGCTCTGTCTAATAATTGTCGTGTCACATTGTTTGTAACAAAACTCCTCCGAAACGACTTGACCGGTTCTTATGAAATTTATTGTGTATATTCTTCTGTAGGTCTGAGAATAGGATGTAAACTATTTTTCATACCCCTAAGTTAATTATTAATTATTATATACTATAATTTGATATAAGATGAATAAAATGTGAAATCAAAAATCTATTATATTCATTTTTTTATTCATTCATTATTTCTTTTAAATTCAAATTTTAACTAATATTTTTTAAAACTATTATGACAGCCACAGCAATGCGTGGCCGGGTCAGCTAGTGTTTCATAAATCTACACCAATGATTAGTATTTATGATAATGCAGCAATAAATATAATAATTATATATATAATTATCGTTGCAGGCGTCATGGGACCACAGGCGGTGGGACGGTGGTGGCTGCTGGTGCTGCTTGGAGGGACTGCCCGCTCAGGCCTCCTCGACTGGTCCAGGAACAACAGGATAGAAGTCAACGTACCCTGGGTACCCTGTAAGTAATAACATATTACATCATAATACATAATATATTATAATAATATACAGATATGATCCGATGCGGGGACTAAAGCAGCAGCAAAAAGCGGGAGGCGGTCCCTATTTAAGATCCACATTTTTGTCGGAATGGTTAAAAAATATATACAATACATAATACATAAATAACTTTTTATGCATAGTAAATATATACAATGCAATTAAAGAAAATCGGGACGAAGAGTTGGAGGGCCTTCAGCAAAACCACCTTCATCAAACAAAGTTAAAAGCATTACATGTATCCCTCCAAACAGCCTAACGTAAAAATAATGCGGCGTAATAAGCAGTCTAAGAATCGGACAAACAAAGCTGTTTCATCTCCATCTACATTTAAGGCTGTATCAGCTAACTCCCCAAAGTTTTGATAATACAAAACATACAACAAGCATATATTTCAATGTAAAAAATTCAAGAAATTTAAGATGAGCAGTTGCCACCATTGATCCCACCAGTCGAAGGGACCTTAATCTAAACCCAAAAAAATAATATATACATATAAATAAGTAGCTTGACCATTCAAAATTTACTTCTTTTGATAATTAAAAGTTAATTAATTAGTCTTCCTCACGCAAAAACAATAAGTGAGGCGTGTTGGATCAAAAGTGAATTACTCCAAAATTTGAAAAATTGACTTTTACGCTTGTTTAGTCAAGGCATTTTGTCAAACTTGAGACTTATCCGCCTTCTCATGGTTTTGGTCCGGTTCTCAACCTGAAGTTTCGGCAGCACGGAGCGTTGCTTGACTAAACTAAATGTGAAAATGTGAAATTCGGAGTTGTCCAATTTTGATTCTGAACGATTCTAGTATGTAATTTGTAGGAATAAATCTGTTTTACTTCTTTCTAATACATTCCGTGTCTAACGATATTTCTCTCTTTATTGAGGTATATAATATTTATATATATGCAGGCCATTGGTAATAGTGTTTATATATTCCATCTACATCAGGGGTTCCCAACCTGGGGGGAGGGCGTCATGTTCTCATTTCCTTCTCACACCTAGCTGTTCACAATTTTCCAAAATTGCAAGAAACTTAACTACAATTGAAATGGTTAATGTCAATGTTTATCGAATTGCGAATTAATAGGAGTTACCGAGTAAAAATAACTTTTTTTTTCAATATGGCGAATACAAGCAATAGTTACATCGTAACTAAAAATCAATATTATTCCGTTCTTTCTGAGCTTTACCTCATAACAACCCAATTGCCGGGATCTGTAGATTGCCTAAGCGGAAATGTTTAATTGATCTAATTCAAACTTTCTTGTTAAATATTGTATAGACAGGTATTGATATTGCATTCTGTAAAAAATTTTGATTTTTGATAAAATTATCCGTTTTGGAATCGTAAACGAACAACTTTTGACTAATCCCTAATTTCACCGGAAATGCACCCGTTTGAACTGAAAGGCCTACCGTTCTCAGCTGTTCTGGTGAATAAGGAGATTCGTAGTTCTTCCATTCCTCCGTTGAACAGTCATGTCCGTAACTTTCTAGATTATCAGCATCATTTGAAACAATATTAATAACTGCGAAATCGAAATTAGCAAAGCCATTTCGATCAGAGATAAGTTTGGGAGACGTTACATACCAAGACGTTAGATATCAAGCCAGCTTTGTCCAAATACTTTCTCCCTTCGTCCCACGCACTATTTTCACTTCTTCCCAACCACAAATTGGTTCCAAGTGACGAAGTTTTGGATTTTTTTTTCGGTGATTGGAAATTGGCGATTTCTATGTTGGGCGTGGTTTGGTATGCGATGAAATCTCGATCTTGAACTTGCTAGGAGTTCTTATGGCCCACGCAGTTGTTTGTCTCTGGTTTTTTTCAATCCATGGCTCGACACCTTCAATTTTTAAGTCGTGTTATGCAGAATGATTGAAGCTCACATAAATTTATCATACTTCTACAGGAGTGGAAGTGTTTTTCGTCTGTTTCAGAACACGCGGAAGTTTTGGAGATGTCTGGTATATGTGTGGAAACAAAAAAAAAAAAAAAAAATGTGCCTTAAGTCACTAAACTATTGAAAAATAACAAGCCAATTCAGGGATAATCAGTTCTTAAGATCAAATCCGCATATCCACATCAGTCTAAATAGACCCATCAATCAGCTACAGCAACCTTACTCCGTTCAATGAAATAGTGACAGAACTTTTGAGTATTTGATTGACGGGGATGTTGATGTCCTTGTGCTGTATTTGATCTCAATTGATTTGGATTCTTTTTGGCCTATGTCCTTATAATTACTAAATTACCGAAACATTGGACGGTTTGTTAGTTTCCCGTATTTTAGAGACAAAATGAAGCATTTTTATTTTATTTTTTTGAGATTTCAAATTGCATTCAATCATTAACGAAATACTATCTTTCGGCGAAGTTTCGAGACTTTATTGTTCTTAATGTTCCTTAAGTACAATTTATGCATTAATCTACCAGTCTTTGTTAAGTTTAAGTTAACTTTAAAGGTTGCACAACTTGATATTGCGATTTTTATTGCACCCGGTTAATATTATTGAAATTATAGCGTCGCGATGATTAAGAAGGGCTTGTAAAGTTTCTGGGCTAGGTAGCCAACGAATTCCTAAAAAGTTAATAAGCGCTCAACCGAATGGGATGCGTCTGAGGCTTAGACCAAGGCGTAGGTGGGAGAATTGCGTTAAGAGTGATCTGGCGGATTTGGGTTTGGGTAGTGCTCCGTGGACGGAAGTGTGTAAGCAGAGATTGGTGTTATCGGCATCGAGCCTTCGGGTTGTAATTATTATTATTGTCTGGCATGGGAACATGTCTCATATGAGAATGTTGCTATACCTATGTTATCATAAAATCTTTCGTGGCGGATCTGTTAAGAGCTAAAATGAAAAGATCAGCTGTAAAGCAATGTTGTTGCTGATGATTATTCTCATTTATAATTACTTGCAGTTAACAACGCGTTTATTGTGAAAGAAATATGGTCTAATTCTAAGACGTTTAAAAGGATGTCCCAATGAAAATATGTCTCAATGATAACAATCGGTTATCTAACAACGCTAACAATACCGTGCACTGTTATGCAAATAATCGTTTCTTTGTTAACTTGTTAACTTCCTCAATCTTGTTAAATACAACCTCTTTGGCGCAATGCTTTCTCGAAATAAAGCATAATGAATTACGCGTATGGGAACGAGATAAGAATAAAAATCTTCCTTTTGTTTCAGTTCTCAAGCTGCTTACAACTTTTTAGTCGACATTTGATCAAGTTTTGTTATCAAGATACATCCACCAATTAATTGTAAGCTATTTACAATATTAGAACGATATTTATCGCGAGTTCGCAGCCCGACAGGTCTTAGGATTTTTTTAAAGGAGTAGAAAGTCCTTAGTCATGCCGTCTTTCGGAGGGGATGTAAAATTTATGCCCCTACCAGTACGATGGCAGCATAAAGTGACGTTTAATGAACAAACAATCCAGTGGATAATCTGTTTTTTTAAATTCTAAACTTTAAGTACCATCGCCATCGACTAATCTATAAATCGACTAATATATCGATTTATTCTCAAAGATCAAACGTGGTTAAATAGCGAAGGAACAGTACACACGCAACACGCAAGCACAGGTAAACTACGCGTGAAGCTGGTAATTGAGGCGAAAAAAAAATTGTCGTTCCAACTTTTATTATAATCAGCTGATAGTTTTATTATTTATAATTAGTTCACTAAACAAAAATTCTAAGACCGAGTGAAAGACCAGCATTTTAATCAGACTAATTTTTTAAGAAACAGAAAAGTTTTTTATTTCATGCAAAGATAGTTAGTGCTATGAGGTATTTTGAAATTCCCAGTACCTTTTGTTTCAGGTTATGCCTATAGGTGTTTTGAATATATTTGCTTTAAGTATTTAAAAAAAAATGAATATTAATTTATAATAATTAACGCAAGTTTCCTTAATATTTTTCTAAAAATTATATTATATATGCCTTTCTAAATATTATAGGAATTTAAAATTAACAAAAAAAAAATTAACTCCCTAAAGACAGGCTCTCTGGAGTGATAGTGAAAACACAACCGTTTTTTCGGCCGACACTATTATATAAGATTACTTTGCCAGAATGATGCTCAATTTTCAGGTTTTTCACTCAACTCATAGAAGGATTGGGCACTCTGTGTTTTGTAAGTCAGAGTGGTTTGTAAGCCCCATAAGAAAGCTTCACATTAGTCTTTTACTAAATATAGGTTGTAAGTAAGTAAAAAAAAAATTGTTTGTATTATTCTTGCGGATAGATGGTTTCCACAGAAACTTATTTAATTTACTTCTTGAATAATATTACTTGAGCTTATATATCTACAGGCCCGGTGAATAAGTGGTTAAGTCTAATTTTCTCTAAAATGAGTTTCTTGTACTTAAGTAAGCAGAATCGAGTTAATTTCGTAGTGAATAAGGGGCTAAGTAAGGCATCGGCTTGAAAAGGAGTTATTGTTTATATTACAACTCCATTTCAAGCCAAAAACTACGTGAATGATACGATTCCGGTTATCTGAAATCTGCTGACTCTCTCTGGACAAAATCCGACTGAACCACTTATTCACCGGCCTGTAGATATAGATATAGTCTACAAAAAGCTAGAAAAAGTCCTCTTTAGTAACGAGAACTATTTATTTTAAAGCCAACGCTTCTACCCACATTCTATTTCTTCAGGGCTTATAATAGGGTCCAGAGTTGACAGTTGACTACTAGTGGTAGTGAGCCAGTGGTCAACTGTCATCCCTTGACGCCATTATAAGCCTGGAATGTGGGCAGAAATGCCAACGTAATTAAAATAATAGTTCTTCTCAGGGTGTCTAAGGGTTAGAGAATTTTTTCTGACATCCACCTGGGCCATTTTCTTCCTCTTGTTTAATATTCTGTATAATCCCCGGGATTGCTTTACAAACTCCCAAAATTCCTACTCCCTACATTCCTTCTCATTATCCGATTTTATCTCACTAACAGGTTATTCAAAGTATACCATATTAATGTCTATTCATTCCTCTTTTCACAATTTGTTGGTGTTCCTCAAGGCAGTATCCTCAACCCAATCCTCTACACAGTTTATACAGCTGACACCCCAACCCGTCGTAATACAAACCATACCACGTTTGTTGATATTACATAGGCATTATCACTTAACACTAATCCAGTTATTACTCTTCAATCCCATATCACTGACCATGAAGAATGGTGTAAAAAAATTAGGATAAAAATAAATAAATCATAGGTTAACAAGACCACTTTCAGTTTAAATATTTTCCTTCTTTTTTTTCAGTTTTCGATCAGATTTGTCAAAATTAATTTTGAAGTACATTCAAAGTTGTCCTGCTAGTCTTTTATTTGACATTGTTTTAGATTCGGAGTAGCTGTTGATAAACTGAGACAAAACACAAAAAGTTCATTAAAAAAATTCTGATATTATTGTATACTAGATATAAAATTTGCAGGGCATTTATTAGTAATCATAATACTAAAAGGCTTAGTGAACCTGAAGGCCCGATGCCGTTATCACTATTCGCTATTTACGAACATACGAGCTACGAACCCACGAGCTATCCAAAACCAAACCCACAAGATCACCCTTGACGCAATCCTCCCACCTAGGCCCTGGAGAAATTTAACGTTCTCTGAATTTAATTATGATATATGTTTTACATAACATGTACTTCAAGCAAATAAATAAAAAAATCAGAAAACGTGACTAAAATGACGAATTTATTGACCTATAAAATTTGGTTGCATTTTCCTAGCTTGATATCCTAGTCGCTCACACTTCCATTTAATACATTCGATCTACATGATCAATTTTTTTAAAATCAAAACCGTTTTAATTGGCTTCACTTCCTCTTCGTTTGAAATTTGAGTTCACTGGTTTGTCTACTTATAGATATTACTTAACCCGGGTTTCCTCTAAATTACCCGGAAACATCTCTATTAATTAGTTTACAAATTGTTTTTTTGGAATTGTCTGTAATTTTTGAAAATTATAATAGGCTGGGGAAAAAGAAGTCCATTATTTTCTCAGTAGATGGCTGCAGTGATCGATTTCTCGTAAAGTATCGATCAAGCAATTGCAAGTTATGCTGGTTGTCAAGTTGACGTTTCACACTAAAAAATTCGTTGGCTGTTTTTTATTTGTTCCATTCAGTTGTGAGTTACAGGGTGTTAACAATGGAAGTCAATTAAATGAAAATTCGGTACATTTTACAGTTTTTCTTTGATAAAGGCGAAAATGCAAGTCAGGCCGCTGAAGTTGTGAATGGTGTTTATGGTGCCGCTTCTAAAACAGCTAATTACGTGCAATTTTGGTTTCGTCGATTCCGTTCAGGTATTTTTGATGTCAATGATGCACCTCGCACAGGCAAGTCGATGAAATCACAGAAATAATAATTTCATATTAATTTGACCGACATGTTAGTATTCGTAGCATTGACTAGGAGCTAAAGATCGACCATAAAACAGTTTTAAGCCATTTGCGCAAAGCTGGATTCAAAAAGAAGCTCGATGTTTGGGTGCCACACCAAAAAACAAGATGGATCGAATTTCCATCTGAAAATCCTTGGCCAAACGGAATGAAATCGACCCATTTCTTAAAAGGATGGTGAGTGGGAATGAGACATGGGTCACATACGACCATATTTTGCGAAAACGATCGTGGTCAAAGCATGGTGAAGCAGCTCAAACGGTGGCCAAACCAGGACTAACGACCAGGAAGGCTCTACTGTGTATTTGGTGGGACTTGAAAGTAATAATTTATTATGAGTTGCTTTCGTATGTCCAAACATTAAATTCAGATCTCTACTGTCAACATCTGGACCGTTTGAAGTTAGCGCTTGACCAGAAACGGCCAGAATTGGCCAAGAGAAGAGGCGTTGTGTTTTATCAGGACAACGCAAGGCCACACACGTCTGTAGTGACCCTCCAGAAACTCCGGGAGCTTGGTTGGGAAGTTTTTATGCATCCACCATAGAGTCCGGTCCTGGCACCAAGCGATTGCCACATTTTTCTTGCATTGCAAAACTTCCTAAGTGATAAGAAATTGGGATCAAGAGAAGATTGTGAAAATCGATTACTAGAGTTTTTCCCCAATAAGGACTTTTATGAGAAATGCATTAGCATTAGTAGCATTATGAAGCTACCTTTAAAATGGCAACAAATCATATAGTGACATAATCAAAACGCACCTTTTTTTGTATCCAGTGTCCTTGGAATAACAGTAAGATATGTATGGTATTTTGACCCAAATCAGACAATCCGAAACATCTTAAATTAAGTTTTGAATTTCACGCAAAAATAATGGATTTCTTTTTCCCCAACCTATAATTTAAAATTGGTAATGGCAGATTATTTTAGAGCAGTGGTTCCAAGTCTATTTTGCACCACGCCCCCCTTGCAGAATTTTTTTCATGGGCATATGATAAAAAACTAGAAGTAATACATTAAAAACAGAACATTTAGTTTTACTATCACAAGACACAACATTATAAGTTTCAGTTTAAGATAAGGAAGTGCTTCAACTTTTTTGCGCCCCCCAGGTTTGGAACCAGTGCTTCAGAGAATAATTGTGAACTCTGCCTTACTATCTTAGGCACATAGAATAATGGAGCAGTACTACAAATTGCGATATCGTCTGTTTACATTCCATCTTACATCACGAATTTCCTACTAAAGGAAAATGTTGTTCATCGTCCAATAAAAAATGGAGGAATAATGTCCATATCATTGGCCCAAGACAGAAATCGTGTGGGAAGTTCCATCATTTACATCCTTAACTACATCGAAAACCGGATATTTACTTTTTTTTAAAAAGAATACTTGTATTTTCTATCCAAAATGGAACATAAATTAGTGTAAATGTGGAAAAATTTCATTCATAATCCTATAAACCAAATTTAATTTAATTATGTTTATAAATAGACTTTTAAACTTCCAATAATTGGGTTTCATTTAATTTTCATAATTAGGAACATAACTTGTTGAAAATTGAACTATTGATAATCATTCAGTGATCAAAAAGAGGGCTGTCCATCTAGATGATCTTTGTTTGTTTTTTTATAGATTTAATGTAAATGTTTGCTGCTGTGGCTAATACGACGATGCTACAGTCGGAGTTCTAATATTTACTTATCCTGGTGTAATAAGGATAGGAATCTTTAAGAGTTCCTGACATAGCACAGGATCAGGACCGTCATTTTACGTCCCCTACGAAGTAATTATGCACAACTATGTATAAGTATTTTTCACTCCCTTTATAATAACTTAAGGCCACCTCCCGGGCTACAAACCTTACACATAAAAGGTTGTTATGCTAACCGCTTTTGAGATTGATAAAAATGGGTTCAGGGACATATCTGTTCAAATTTGAAAAACGTTTTTTTTGCCATATGAATATTTCCTTTACTGCGAACTAGGGAATAAAATAATTTTAAAGAGATTTTTATTTATTTGGTTTTTACGTTGGAAAAATACAACTATATCTGATTTTTTTTTCTTTTTTAAATAATTTCATTTCTCTGTAATTTTTTTCAAACGCACATGGGTTTTAATTACGGTAGTATAGTAGCCCATTGTATAGCGCGCAGAACTGTTGTGTTCAATTCCCCCTGTGGAAGATAAGTTATTACTTATACCACTACAACCCATGAAATTTCTTGGGTTCAGTATGTGGTAGAGACTGTACTGCTTCTAGGACAACGGTTTTGCATGGAGGTGATTGCCCTAGATCATACTCAACTGCCAAGGTTTCCCTCAATTAAGGGTAGCCACTTTATTGAGGCTGGGTGAGCCACAGCAGAGTCTGCAGATCCAATGGAGTCCAAATGGAGGAAATCCTCATGATAACAGATAATATAAATTATCTGCCACAGCCGATATTTTAACCTTTGGCATGACAGCTCAGAGCTCTACCACTGAATTAGATTATCTTGCAAAGCCAATGATAGGCCCTGTGAGGTCTGCAGACCCTCCTCTATACAAGAGGGCATCCTTAATTAGGAAAAACATTGGCGGCAAAGGGTGGTTTCGGCCAAATCTCCTCACTGCGCAACCGTCGGCTTAGAAACAATATATGCTCTAACATGTACTGAGATCGAGACTCTTCACGGATTGTTGTGATACCATATATTTTTGGTAATTGATTTCTACCGGTATTACTGTTTACTCCAATAATGTTGATATTTTTCACCGAAACATAATAATATTAAATAAGATGGAATGACACACACCCTTAAAAGCTATTCAAGACCCAGAAGGAGATAGCTAGAAGCTTGCGATAAGACAGAGCATGCCTCACCCTTCCCCGAAGACCTTGAGATAGGCGAAGAGGCGACGGTTGTGGAAGAGCCATTGAACAAGATGCCGCTGGCCTACCAAGCACACAGGTTCTTGGCTTCCTTGTTCCATACCAGTACCTTCTTCACCAACCTCAGGACCTGTAACTATCGTGAGTATCTTTATCATCATCATTATCACTACTAGCTATCGGGATCGATATCGGGTTAGGAGAAACCTGTAGGCACTTTTCAGTACCAAAATCTGCGGTATCGTTCAAAGTGCGGATCCTAATAATAGTTCTCCATTTTTTAAAATTTTGTTTATACGTAGTATAGAAGTATTTTAATGAAGAAAACTTTGGATTCCTATTCACCCTTCACTGAATCTATATTTTATAGTTTCTACTCGGCATTCGTACCTGCGTTTATTCAGAACTCACCTAAGTCATAAACGGTTGAAAATAATTTTAAGTGGTTTGAAGTAATGATTTATTGTAAATGTAAAGTGTTTGAAAAGCACCATTAATAGTGTAGATGCAATAAATTTTTAAATGTTTTCAACTGTATTTGTAAATTATTATGGTTGTCCCTTTGTGTTAATGATGTCCGTAAGCATAAATATATTTTAGATTTATGTTAATTAAAAACAAACAAAGTAAAATGAACATTTGTATTACATGACATAAAAAATACTGATGTGGTTTCTTTAGCTATTAAAATAAATAAAAAAAACTTTAAAATTAGTTTTCTCAAATTTTCGGATTTTCTTAAGGATTGAAGATACATTTGTAATCAATAGAGTTCAAAACAATAAACAAAATATTTCATCTGTTTTCTCAACCTTCCCAAGCTAATTTTGATTCCTTTTTGTTTCTATTGTAATATAAGAAATATCTATATTTCTTATAAACTGATACGATTCCGCTTCGCACAATGCAATTAACTCATTTTGGAAATAATTCGACTTAACCACTTATTCATCGGGGTTGCAGATTTTTTCAAGAAACAACAAAAGTGATAATTAATGACAAATTATTCATTTAATTAATTAGAAGTTTGTGATCATTAATAATTAATTTATCGTTGCAACTACAAGTACAAACTCGAAGAATTTTAAAATATTAGATAACGGACCATACCTTACTGTTATTCCAAGGACACTGGATACAAAAAAAGGTGCGTTTTGATTATGTCAACGAACATTGCATTATTCCGAAATGTTTACTTCCGTCAAATTCAATGATTATTCATCAGTTTATTCATTTTTCAGCAATTCTCTTTGTTCGTATATTCTTTTTTACTTTTTACATTCCTGAACCTCTTTAAAAATAGGCGGTAATCCTTGATGCTGTACATGTAGATTTAATTTTTTTAATAATCTCCATTATGGTATTAATTTATAGTTTGTTAAGTATATAAGGATGTGGATTTCAAAATTTATCTACTAAATACTTTAAATCAAAAGCGTTTGTTTCATTATTCAAGGCACGACAATTAGTCCTACTTAGTAATAATATAAAACATTTGAATCTGGGGAATTGGGGGCCTTTAGTTAGGTGCCATGTTTATATCTTATCTCCATTCCACACCCCCCTCTAATATTTTCAAAAAGTTAATTATATTCCTACCTAAGAGATGACACACATTTTTCTTAATTGACGTACAGTACAGAAATAGGATAATAAGTTGACCTCTAACGCGGTTGTAATCATAGGCTATTACCGACAGTAATTACAAGTCAGTGTTACCTACCTGACAACCGCAATATCCTTATATAATTCCTGTTCTGGCAACACTGTCAATGCCACTGCAGTTTTAATATTTTGAAGGCATTATTTAAAAATATGATATTACTTAAATATTCTCAAACTATTATTTTTTTAACTATTGTAATTTAAAGTTGTTAAAAATCAATGTACATAAATAATATATTGAAAAAACAATATGAGTTTATTTATTTCTTAAAAAATATTATCGTTCTTAAGTTTTTTGTACGTGTATCACTGAGATTTTCTTAAATAATTTATTACGTAAATATCCAGTCTGAAAACTATGACAAGTCCACTGGAGAATTGACGAGGTTATATAATTGCGATATTTACATAATTTGCTCCATGTCATTAAAATAGATCGTAAATGGTATAGCGTACATAGGATGATTGATGTTGATGTTGCTTTAGTAGGCAAACCCTATGGTCAATGTTCATAGGGTAGGCCGAGAGAGGATGGGTGGAGTTCTGTTATCTCTTTGCGTTTGAACAACATTCAATGGAGAGTTTGTAAACTGCGATCGGTGGTTTACCAAATTATTAATCGTTTTTCCCTGAAAATAAAGTTATCTTAATTTAGTTTTATCTATTTTTAAAAATAAAAATGTTTAAAAAAACACACTTTTTAAAATGAAACAATAGATATGATAAAAGAATTATTAATATTGGCGTGGGGGCAGGATTTTGCACAAAGGAACCAGCTACCATTTTACAGGTTTAATCTTCTTCTATAGTGATCGGTGTTGAGGATTCCGTTTGTAAAGCGTGGTAAATGTACCTCGGTCTTCCAAAGCCTTCTTGATTCATCTTCCTATCTGTTTCTGATCCTTCTTCTTCACTGTTTAGGGACACTATTCCTTCTACTCTCACCTCTTCGACTACCCTTGCTGTACTTTTACCCTGCATTCTTTTAACATGGCAAAACCAGGGTAACCTCTTTTCCACTATTGTGTTTTCAGCTGGTTTTACCTTAATCTTGCTCCTGATTATGGTGTTTTTGATCCTGTCCCTCCTTTGTTTTCCCATCTATTCCCCTCAGGAATCTCATTCTGATTGCTTGGAATCGGGTTCGATGTTTGAAGGTAATACTCCAGGATTCACTGGCGTAACTCAGTAAAGGAATGAATTCTTAAACATCACAGTCTTTACATTTTTGGTTGCATCTACTTTTTCTCTTCCGAAATACTTAAAGCCACTGACATGTTTCAGTTTTTTCCCTCTAAACCGAAGTACAAGAGCAGGGAAATAAGGCCTTCTCTTCTTCCTATCATTATTATTTTTATTTTGCTTCAATTTACAGTTGACATGTTTTAAGTAAACTCAATTTAAAGTCGAATGGCCTTCTAATATTTCTATTTTTTCTAATAAGTTTGTTGAATTTTCTGTTAAAACAAACATTATTTTATTTTACGATACGAAGGAAGACTTTATAATTTATTGCAATGAAAATCAGGGCACATGCTGTTTCCACTAGTTTTTCAAACTTCGTTTTTGTTTTTTATTATTTCTCCATCACGCCTTAACTGAATGATGGTTCTTTTCTATGGAAATAGTAAACACTAATTGCATTAAAAACGTTTTGGGGGTTTTATTCCGTTTTGTATATTTCCGAACAAATAATGTTCATAACCAAAACTTAGGTGATAATAGGGTAGGTTACATAACCACTTACATTCCCAAATACCATTCAGAATAGCACCTTTGGTCTCGTTAGTATTTTGTAATTCGCTTCCATTTTAGAACTATTCAAATAGGTATATAGCCTTCAAAGGTTCCAGGAGATTTGAGAATTATTCATTGAATCAGGTAAATAGGCAATCGTTAATCCGAATAAGCTTATTGTAAAAGGAGAACTCATTGGTAGTCTTATTAAACGAGTGACAAGAACCTTAACCTGAATAGAAGTCGAAATGTTAACTTAATTTTACCTCCACTGCCTCCTAAATCGAAAGTCTTTAATTCTTTTTTCAATCCTCCGATGGGATTTTCCTCTTGACCTTTGCCAGAGACCAAGGCCTTATAGATCTAGGTCATTTTACTTCTACATATATTTAATTCTTTCGGTCCAAGGGCCAATGCTCTTTCGATCTTTAACAGGAGTTTTTCGAAGAACTTGTCTTATCTCTAATATATTAGTGATATTAGGGAATTATATATGAGTTCAAACAATATAATAGATAGATTTTAAACTTATTCAAAACTAAAGTTGGAAGTCACATACTTTATAATGACTATACTGTAGTGATGGGCTTAGCTGCTACTTTTCAGTAACAGGTTTAACCGTTACTGTGAGTTTTCTTACCTGTGATTTCTTAACTGTTACTAACTGTAATTCTTGATTCTGTCGAAATGCTACCAACAGTGATTGCGTTGGCGTACGTGATTCCACATCTTGAATATAACGATCACAGACTAGGCATTGCTTTATAAGGATAACAATTACTTTGACACGTGTATAATTCACTATAATCCTATCAATATACCTACAGATGGAATTATTTTCAATATCCCATATAACGTAAATTTTCCTCCTATAAAATTTAACCCATTCAAGACGACGATTTTTTTCGAACACGGTCCCCTGGAGCGAATTTTTTTTTTATATTGTTCATTTTTAATAAAAAAACATGGTGACTATGGAAATCACCGACAGAACGGATGAAAAAACTTTTGGTGGCAAGAAAACCTCCGGGAGACTGGGTGGCTCCCCCTCCCCCAAGGGCGGATCCAGGATTTCTTTCTGGGGGGCAGACGGACAAAAAAATCAACAATAACTTTTAAATAAACTTGTAGTATTTATAGAAAGGTTTCAAAGGTTTATTAAAATATCTAAACAATAGTTTCACTCATGCTCTTTCTATTATTTTATTCATATATTTTAACATCTATGATCTTGAAATTTGCCTATAAGTATGTACTGTAATGGATTCTCCTCAGTTAAAAAAAAAGTCTGGGGGGCCCGTGCCCCCCCCTTAAATCCGCCCCCTACATAGTAGCACCTACTAATAATGTCATTATTTTTTGTATAGGTAATTTACAAGTAAATATTTATACTTTACAATAAACAAGCTGTAAATAAATATCTGACTTTCCCTTATATTTAATCATTCAAATATAATTTGAATTTATTACTGAGCAGTTAATTTTCTACAATAATATTGAGTCAAATTAAGGCAGGAGCCTATCAGAGTTTATTACTATAGGGAAAGGTTTTCCAAGGCTCCAATCCCTGTTACTCTTTAGGCACTCTAACAACAGTAATCACTCTTTTCCCCTAAATCACAGTAGTCACAATCACGCTTCAATCCCGTTCGCCAACGATCAGTTCCCATATGCGAAGAACAGTTTAGAACTGTTACTGTAGTCACAATAACAATCACGCTTCAATTCCGTTCGGATCTATCGCCAATCACTGTGAAGAACAGTTTAGAACTGTTACTGATGAATTTGTGATCACAGGTAGACCTGTGACTTTTGAGTAGCAGTGAAAAAGTAACAGTTCGTGATTACTGACCCATTACTACTATACTGAAGTAACAGTTTACTAAATGTCCAACTAGGTTAATATTAAAAATTGATTACTAATTACCATTTTCTGTACGTAGGTATTATTCATATTTAACCATTTCACGCTTACTAAAAAGTGTTTGTTACTAAAAAGTAAACACTCTTCCATAGTTATGGAATTCCGATGACAATGAAAGGTAGCAAGATATATGTACCGTACGACTATATCGGCAATGGGCTACATTGATACAACCCAACTTATATCCAATTCATTAAATAGTCTTTAAGACCTAGAATAGCATCCAAAATTTCGATAAGATCTAGACGTTGCTTGATTTTTAGTTTTTAGCTTTGACCTACTTTATCATCGATGTCTATTCCTGTGTTGGTTTTTTTCTTCTTCTTCTTTTCTATATTCATTGTGAGGAATTTTTTAGACGATATGGAAGATAAGAGCATTTACAGCTACCAACTGATATGTTGTCTTGGTGTTTAATTAAAACCTTTGATGAAAATTATTAAAGCATGACAAATAATATAATCATCAGCTGATAGATACTATTTAAATAATCAGCTGTTTCCTGCGGAATTACTGATATGAGTAATATGCACTGACTCATATATGATATGCGATATTTAAATTATCCTTTCATCTATTCTTTCTCATTTTCCTCGGTTTCTTAGTTATATTTTTGGCCGTCGGAGACCGTTGTTAGCGTTTCCGCCTTGTTTTGTAAGTATTTTATTTTGCCAGTTACACGCTTCACCTAGCCGCGACTCCTTCGATTTGGTTCGTACACATTTTACTATTTATATCTTCTCTTCATCTCCCTCCATCTCTATTCTTCAAACCTTTTTCTCCCATCTTCTTTTTGGCATCCATCATATGTTGTAATCTATGAGTTCATTATTATCAAACATCATAACTTTTATATTTTTCTCCGTTCTCTTACTAAACATTTTATATGTTTATTTCTACAGGTTTCTTCCATCATATGTGTTCTTTCATCCATCACATGTGTAATCATACAGTTCACATTTCCGATCTTCATGTTTTATAATTTATCTCCTTTCTCAAACTTTTATATCTTTTTATCCTATTATTTATTTTCTAATATTATAGATCTCTCAAATATTTTATATCTTTATTTCTATACGTTATTTCTATATTTACATTATATATTGTATTAATATAACTTCATTCTAATTATATACATTTATATTAGATTCCATACTTATATTTTCAATTTTATATTTATTTTTACTTATATTCATTCACGTCACTCTGTCATTCTGGAGATTCCTTTCATTAGTTTCTACATATTTCTTCTGTTTTCATTCACTACTTTCTACGTATTTCTTCTGTATTTATTCCCTAGCATAATATATTGTATCAATTTTCTTTCATTTTTACTTATGTAACTCTCCAGGAGTCTATTATCATGCATTTTATATTTTATCTATATAATACTAAGTCTTCGATACATTTATGTCTCATTTTTTATATTTACACTTTTCATTTTATATCTTTATTTTTACCTTCTCTTTTTCTTTCCCTTTACATTTCTTGGTACTGTAATGTTTTTTATAGTTTATTTTTTTGTCTGTTTTCTCCCATAGCCCTGAAGATGACCTACAAATTAGGTCGAAACGTCGGGACTATCAATAAATAAGTCTCACTTATTAGTTGTTTACATTGACTACACCCCCAACTATTTCCATCCTACATATGTATATGATATAATTTTATTTTAGCATGATTTAGATTTCATGTCTACAATAATCTCGTTGTTGGACAATGACGAATGTTGTCTTGAATGGTTTATATCTTTAAAGATTAAAATTTTTTAAAGTATTCAAATGCATTTCATTGCACATTTCGATCTCTTACAAGAACATTATTTCCATGCACCTTTGCATATTTTTAAAGTATATATTGTCTATATAAAGCTGAAGTAAAAATAAAATTGACTCATTCGCTCACAGATAACACTATTTGCAGCGTTTTTAAGGTTTTGGGTAAGGAGGTCTTGTTGAATTATCTTTTTATGATTTTGTTGCCGAATGTTAAAAGATTCCCTACTCCATCATCAAAAATTGTATTATATTATTAAGTGAATGCGAATATATCTACAATAATATATAATATGTTTCAGCTTCGACAGAGTCGCGGTGCTACGACGAACTGGGCTGCCTCAACCTTACCAAAGATTGGTATCACCTCATCTATAGGCCCTTCAATGTCTTTCCCCTCCCGCGACAGACCATTGACACCAAGTTCATCCTCTACACCAGGCTCAATCCTACAGAGGTAAGTATCATCCGTCTACTTCTTCTAGTGTAGCAGGTGTCAATATCTATAGCGGTCCCTTCTTCTAACCGTTGTCATATCTCCAGGGTCAGATACTCCGTGCGACAGACGACCTCGGGATAGAGAAGTCCAACTTCGACCCCAAGAAGCAGACCAAGTTCATCATCCACGGCTTCATAGATACACCCCTCAGTTCGTGGGTCAAGGTGAGATGATATTCCATTAGGTGCAACCTATTCAGTCCATTCCATTCCATTACTAAATGCTATCCCTTCCAGGAGATGCGCCTTGAGCTGTTGAAGCACTCTGACTGGAACGTGGTGGTGGTCGACTGGGCCGGCGGTTCCCTGCCGCTCTACACCCAGGCCACTGCCAACACTCGCTTAGTGGGGCTAGAGTTGGCCTTCTTCATCAATCATCTCAAGGTAAATTAGATACATATATCTAAGCTCGCGCCATTTGTCCCGAAATCTAAAAATAATAATGTATAAAACCATCATCCTTCCAACAATACTTTACGGATGCGTAACGTTGCCGCTAATGCTGAAGGATGAACAATGTCTCAAGGTATTCGAAAATAAGGTTTACGTATAATATTCGGTCCAAAAAAGGTTGAGACCACTGGGGAATATTGGAGATTACATAACGCGGAATTGCGAAGCATCCATCCATTAACATTATTCAAGTGACAGCGTCACGAAGATTAAGATGGGCGTGTAAAGTTGACGGCCGTAGTAACGAACGAATTCCTTAGACATTAATAAGCGCTGAGGTGACTGGGAAGCTTCAAAGGCCAAGGGGTAGGTGGTAGGGTTGGGTTAAGAGTGATCTGACGGATCTGAGTTTGGGTTGTGGTCTATGGATAGAAGTTTTTGAGATTGGTCGTATCGGGATCGAGCCATTGGGTTCCCTACCCCTTATTATTACTATTAGGAACGAGAAGATGGTCTTCGTAGTGGATGAATTCTTAAAACAATAATTACCACTAGGCCGACTTGTTTCCGTCTGAGGAGTAGATCAAAACGTAGGTGGGAGGATAAATAATAATTATTATTTTGTATTGATTTCTGTTCAGTAGTTTTTTTTAATAATCTCGTTGTTATTAATGCTTATGCTATAATTCAATAAGGTATTTATACCTAAACAATAATTATATAATACAACCAATATTAATTAATTGTTAATAATTTCGTTACACGGCTTGAGTTTGGGTATTCCTCCGTTGATGGAGTTTGTAAACAGCGACTGGCAGTATCAACATCGAGCCTTCTGCTTCGTTAATCCTTTTATTATTAATTATTACCTCGTTTCTTTGATGGCTCTCATATTTGACCTGGATCGCCATAATAAATTTTCAGAGATTTTTTTTCTTTTTTAATGCTATGAAATTTTGTACTGATTTCTATTTTTTCATGGATGTACAGAAAGTTCGAATGAGACACCTACTTTTAAGTTGTGAAAGTGTCGGTTCAACTAACGTATATGATTTGAATAGGAAGGTCATATATACTCTCTTAGAGGGAAAGCGATGATATGAAAGACTTACCGATTTCTTCAGGTCATCGAGTAGCCTCAGGCTTACATAGGTCATCTTGCATCCTCTGGCACCGTCCGTTTCCTGCACAGGTTGAGAGAGATGTGATTGAGTAATCGCCTGGTTCATTGGACGAACTCTGACCCTTCCAGAAACCAGTTATTCTACTGTCATTAGCTAGTGTTAGCGTAGGACTAAAGCAAGTAGTGATGGATGATAGAAAAATGGAATTTTTTATCGATTGTTTGTCAGTTATTACTTTGAATTTAATGAAATCAACAAGAAATATTTCACTCAACTATGATATATTGGCTTCACTGCCCAAACAATATTCTCAGGTAAAATTAAGATCTTTTTACCTGAATAATATTTAAATTAAAAAATGGGATGCCACCCTGAAACGTTATCACTGAGATATAGTAATTCTATTTGTTTAGATATTCCTAATGTTCCAAATAATATTGCATATAACAGCTTATAAACCATATTTATCCAAATTTAAACAAGCAGGTCTAAATTCATTAATATCAAGGTGGCAGCGATCATTACAACATTATTTTGACATCAATCGATTAATGATCCAAAGAGCATTGATTCTAGCATCTAAGTGATACTACTGGAGTTTTTGGAGTGAAGACAATTTTAAGGATCTTACTGACAATCACTTAACTCAATTGTCCATTTCATACGTAAGCAGCAACAAATCAAATCGACTAACCTTTACACTAAAAATTAATTTTTTGGTATTTGAAAAAAAAATGTTTTTTTACTTATTTTTATTTTTAATTTAATTAAAACAGTCTCACAATATTTATAAATTGCCGTAGCCGTGGAATAATTATATATTTAAATGAGCGTCTCTCAGTTAAGAACAGGATTTAAGAAACCGGCGTTAAACACTGATTCCGAGCCCGCGTGTTGGAACAGTTGTGCGGGTTCCGCCTTAACACAGTTAGGCGTTCGTGTAGGAGTCAGTGTAGTCTAAATCGACAGGTGTTGGTAAATATAGATAAATCATACATGAATCGATGTATACATACTCTCAGTAGCGGATTTGTTCATGTCACCTTAGATTAGTAATATAAATAACGAAAGTATTGACAAATATATTATCAATAAAAAACGACATGTTTCACTAATGAAGATTTCTTTGAGGGCTATGTTCATGTTACTATCTATAGTTGTTGTGTTTAAGACACCTTAGCTAAGGATTGTAAATATCGAACGTATTGACGTATGTATAATTATTATTAATAAATAATATTCCTTGATATGTTTGACTTGGAATATTGTAAAATTACCATTTGTACTTGGGGTAGGCATATAATATGTAGCTGTAGCTTTTTACAATCTAAGTCTCATAAGTTTTTTGTTCATTATATTTTACTTATTGTTGATATAACCATAAGCATTTTTCTATTGAATGAAATAAATAATTTGCTTCCAATATTCCATGTATTACGATGAGTTAAAGCAGCTCTTCCCAACCATTTGTAGACAATATTTCCTCGGTGGATATTTCCTATATCTGCAGTTTCCTCAAATTCAAATCCTCATTCTAGCACCATGATTTAAGATCACACCTTTCAGATCTCTCAACTCGTACCACAGAACCAAAATATTCGAGTGTTTCTTTCTCGGCCACTCTCCTAATATCTGGAGCCCTATCCCTCCTAATATCTGCCATGCTTCTTCCCAGTCCTCATTTAAACCCTTTCTTTTTCAACATCTCCTGACCTCACAAAAAGATGCTCTCTAAGCAGGTTGGTCATTTGCTTAAACGAATCAGTATTTAATAATTTGTTGTTTAGTTTTTTTTTAAAAGAAGTTATACATTATGTACAGATTTTATTACATCCTAGCTCATGTTTTTATTTGCTGTAATTTATTTATTCTCTTTTGTCGCTTTGTATTTTATGCCGCATTGTACTTCTTTTTCATTTATTTGTTTTTCAGGCACTTTCATAAATACTTTATGATTTGTACTATGTAGATTTTTGACCAGGCTCTTGTTCTTGTTCATGTTTGTTATTCTAAAGGTACTTGGCCCAGAATAAAGGTAATCCATAATTAATAAATAAGAATAAAGTTAATCTGAATGTTATATTACTAATAAAGTTGTTTTTCTATTATATTATATTATTTGGGTTAAACATTTATTGATCAATCATCATTGTTGATTGAGAATTGATACATTGGATCAAATTTTATTTCGATCTGAATTATGTTATAATTTTTATTAAAACTGATCTCATCCCTAATGAAAGAATTTATTTCATTCTTTACTGTATACATTGAAATCCACATGCCAATCCACCTCTCACTGCCACCACATTGGTGATTAACCTATTTTCATTTGGTTGCATGTTATTAACATGTATATTTTCATAAATGGTCAATAAATTTCGATCCTTCTTATTTTTATTTTAATATTAAAAAATAAAAATATACTGACTAAAATTGTTCTCTTCGATGATACTGCTGAATATAAGAATATAATTGTAGTAAAAGGAAAAAAGAATAAGTATTACAAGAACCTCTAAAACAGAACTTTTAACATTGAAAAAAACAGAAAAGAAAAGACTTTTGACTTTTAGATAACTAATGAATTGTATTGCATAACATTAACTTAGCATAGGCCAATTGTATATTCCTTTAGAGCATTAAAATATTATTTATTTTTCACGTTGGCTATTATTTTTGTTTTAGAACAAGTACCAGGTGGATCCTAAGGATGTCCACCTGATTGGTCATAGCTTAGGTGCTCACACTGCTGGCTATGCAGGTGAAAATGTTCATGGTGAGTTAATAACTCATTCACAATACAATTTGAAAATTATTCTAACCAATTTAACCATTAATAAATTAATTCGATTAGATAAATTTTATTCACCATAAAAATAACTTACAGGTTTAGGAAGAATTACAGGTCTAGACCCAGCTGAACCATATTTTCAAGGAATGCCGAGCGAAGTTCGCCTCGACCCTGGAGATGCTCACCTAGTTGATGTCATACACACAGATGGCACTTCAATATTTTTATTAGGTAAGTCTGTTTAAGCCTATATAATTGTATTGATACAACAAAAATGTTTATTTGTAATATTAGACTATCTTTATTTTATTTTATTTTTTAAAAAATGTATTCAGAAAAAGCAGTTGGAAATATACCAGGATTTGAAAGAGCTATTCTACTTATAGAATAAAACATACAAATTTATCTTTTAATTATTACAGAAAACCAGGTTCCGTTTGACTTTTTTTTAATACAATCATAGTCAAGACTAATAAAACTTACATTTATTATTATTTATGTTCTTCAACTCTTTCAAATCTCTATTCTCCCATGATAAAGTATTCTACTTATACACAATTTAAAAGGGGCATAAATTATTCTCGAGAATAAAAAAAAAAAATTATAACCTTACTCAAATTAAAAAATATAGCTTGTATCACTACAACACATAGAGGGTGTTATATTCCTTTTCCAACCACACAAGCTTGTACAAAATGATTGATTATTCATTTTTGTGAACCATGTTTGACTATGTATTAGCTAGTATTAATTAGGCATTAGTTTTTATTAATTTTTATTTATTATTTACCAATAAATTATATTAATTGATTAATAAATTACATATGGAAAAGGTGATAATTAATTTATTAATAAATTACATATGGAAAAGGTGATAAAAAAAAAAAAAAAAATCTGTTTCTTTTTTTCACAGAAAAGGTAGTAATAAATTATACCAATAGGATAAAAGGAGGAGTACATCAAAACTGGGAGTGATTTAATTTATATTTTATTCCAATTGAAAATTTATTTTGAAGTTGTCAAAACTTAAAATGAACTTTTTTTGTTTCTGTAAAATAGCTTTTTCATGACCTTTCCTATGTCAATGCCTCTAAATAAAATTGTTACAACGATTCGAGTAATTTTACTAAATACTTTAATCCTAATTTATAATTTCCTTTAGGATACGGAATGGTTGAACCCTGCGGACACTTGGACTTCTACCCGAACAATGGGAAGGAACAACCAGGATGTGATATAAGCGAAAACCCACTTCCGCTGACAGTGATAAGGGAAGGGATCGAGGAGGCGTCCAGGGTCCTCCTCGCCTGCTCCCACGTCAGGGCCGTCAAGTTCTTCACCGAGAGCATAAACTCGCAGTGCCCGTACCTTGCCCACCGATGCCCTTCGTATCAACACTTTTTACAGGTTATTATAATAATTATGATTAGTTGTTCAAGTGTTCCATACCACTATCCATCTTCCTCAGTGACAATGGTGTTAAAAAAAAAAATGAGGAAATTAAGGCTGAATAATGGAAAGTATTCTATAGGAAGCACATCATGAAGAAGTTTTGTATTTATAGGCTACAAATTGAAGACACTGAGGTTCTAAGGAATTTTATCAGCACGTTTATTCACATGTCACTTTATGCTGCTATGGCTAATTGGGCAATGCCAAAGTGGGAGTCCTAAATTTTGCCTATCCAGGTATAACTAGATCTTTAATGAGTAACTGACACCGCACAGGCTATGGACCCACATCATCTGTCCCTTCTGAAGTACGGAATAATCAAGGATTTTTTACTCCCTTTTAAAAAATCCTAGAGCCACTTGCCAAGTTGGGAACCCAGGAAGTTGGGCATAGTAACTTGTGATACTAACCGCTACACTACAGGTGATTAGGAATAGCCTTTAATACATAGAAACCAAAAGTTGATTAAAATAGGTCTTAATTCATTCATTTCAAACAGTATTCAATCTGAAATATAAAAAAAAAATCTGATTTTTGGTTAAATAGTTTCTTGAAGTAACCAATGCTTATTTCCCATTATGTAACAAATACGATTATACTACTATTTTTACGTTTTTATCATTTGATACCACAATTGATGTTTAAGTTGAAATTCAAGAGGCCAATGGGCCACTTTATCTTTTCGTTTAGTTCATGTCCTATACTATTATTTAGTGTGTATCTTAAACCATTTTCGTTATATAACTCAAAATATTTCTTTGTAACATATTTTCTTCAGTTTTCTTTATTTTTAAACACTAAAAAAGAAATAATACTGCACTTCCGTTGATTTTTCAATTTCCTTCTTCTTTCCTCAATAAAAGGGTGTACCATAAGGCGGTGTTTTAAGCCCTATTCCCTATTCCCTTTACTCCTCTGATATCCCAGAGCACCCTTGCACCACTGTCTATACTTTTGCTGACGATACAGCCATTCTTTCGCCCAAAAAAGTTCCTAACATACCCTCTATAGCTCTCCAAAATCACCTATTTGATTGAGAAATGTACCACAAATGGAAAATCAAAATAAATGCCTAAAAATTGAGCCATATTAGTTGTTATTAAAAAAAAAAAAATGGACTATACTTGAACAAAACATACGTACAAAACTAAAATGGCAAGAACTGACAAGATGCTACAATACAAACAACTATCACATCTTCTGGACTACATTTTTTTTGTTTGTTTTTTGGGTGGTCTTGAAGTTGCACTGCGACCATACATTGATCTATTGTGCGTCCCATTATATGCGATAGTTATAATCTCAACTTAGCTAACCCCAGAAATTTAAGTATGGTTGCAAGGTTAATTAATTCGAACTGCCTCGGCTTGGTGACTCTATCCTGACCAAAGGTTGCGAACCTTAGGTCCGCAAACCTATCTCATAAGCAGATGACATGATAGGGTGTTTCATCCGCTGTGCGACAGAAGCGGCATTTGGAGACACCCACCAGTCTCAGCCTAAACACGACTGGACTACATATCTTCATTTAAATAACTAAAACAATTGATTTATATACAATACTGTACTAAGACCTGTTGGACACATGGAGTAGAACTATGGGGTTCAGCAAAGCAAATGTGGAATTTAAGGAAGCGTAGTCGCTCAGTGGTAGAGCACTGAGTTGCCATGCCGGAAATTCTGGTTAGATTCCCGCTGCAGGCAAGAATTGTATGTAGTCTGTTTGCAGCCAGAGATGGATCATGGATCAAATCACCTCCCTGCAGAACCGTTGTCCATGAAACAGTACAGTCTCTACCATGTACTTAACCCCAGACCTGTTCACGGGTTGTAGTGGTACAGGTTTTTTTTTTCAAATGTGGAATTTAAACAATGAATTCCACAACAAGGAATTTAAAAAATGAATGAAACAAGGAAAAGTTTTCTAGAACATTCTTGTATATTGATATCATTTAAACATATAAAGTAAACTTATATGTTTTAATAATTAATTTTTATTTTAAGTTGGAATTTAAGAAAGTTATTGTCACGATCTGTCATGGCTAATAAAACATGAATTCCATTTTTATTACTTTAAAATAAATATTTCTTTTAATTATCAATCTCTAAAATCTTGATTTTTTTAGGGCAAGTGTTTTAGTTGTGGACCGAACGGCACTAACTGTGCCTTCATGGGCCTTCATACGACACGCGGTCTGCTGCCACCTGGTGCCAAATTCTTCATTCAGACAGGCAAGGAGCCACCTTATTGCAGTAAGTGATATTATTTCAAAAATATTCTAAGGTAATGTGTGCATTTGAGGAATGAAGTATTGGAAAGTAAACAATCAATTGTTTGATTTACTATTTATTTTTTGAGATACTGTAGTATATAAAATATTTTAATTATCTTAGATTAAACAAGATTTAGAATTTAACGACTTTAATCTATAAAGATCCCTTTAGAGCCCACTGACCATACTTATTTTATTGTTCGTTAGGAGAGAAGAATATTTGATATATGGCTATGTACTCGTATTATAATAAAACAAGTTGTTAAAATAAAACTTATGCATTTCAGAATTTTTTTTTAATGATTTGCAAAGCTTTTTAAGTTAAGCTTGTAAGTGTAGACAAATTATTATTATTATTACTATTATTATTGGGGACTTCAAGAAGTGCAGAAAGCGGTTAGGCTGGGAACTGAATATTTTTGAATATATCAAATTATTCATTAAACGAACAATACCCTTGACCAAGGTCTGGGTTGGTGTATTTATCCAGTATAAAATACATAGCATGAAAAAGTATTAAAAATATTAAAAATTACAAATACAAGTTTTTAACGGATAATAAAATTTTTAATTATTTATCTACACTACTAATGAATCAGTTAAAATTATAGAATTTATCATTGAAGCTACTATGTAACACTTTTTTATGTTTTTAAACTGTGTTTTGTTATAGGAAGACACTACAGAGTGACGGTAGAACTGGCCAGGCCCCCAAAGGCAGAGACTTGGGTCCAAGGATTCATGAGGGTTTCTTTGCACTCGGACCAGGGGAAGATTAGAGATTTAGATCTCACGCCAAAGTATGTTTACAAAATGTATGGTTAATTATTTATTCAAATTTATAAAACAAAATGAGACAGTGGTTATCTATTCAACAGCCTCGTTATAAGTTTATCATTCAAACATAATTCATGCAAGTACCTATTTATTTAATGATAGAACTTAAAAAAGGATCTTCCTCCAAGGACTTAGCTCTTTCTGTCAGGAAGAAATGTTTCTGTCCTGGCAGAATCATTGATATACTATTACTCGAATCTTCAGATATCCCTGAATTGTCAATCATAGATTTAAGTCTTTTCGACTACACATTTTTTGGTACACTCTAAAACTAATGGAATGTTTGTTTCACCTTTTCAGGACTCCTTGCATTTATGATTTTTGAAATAAAATTTGAAAAAATTGTTTGTCACATTTTAGCATGAAACAATCTGCAAAATTTAGAAACTAAATTGAAACTATCAGAATGCCGTTTCGGATTTAAATACTTTATTTTTCTATTTAAAAAGGAGTCTGGGGTGTATAGAATGTTACCTTTGTTTATGTTTTTTTATTATAAATGTAAAATTAAAAAATGTTTCACTGGCAATATCAATAGACAATATTAAAAGAAATAACAATTTTTCAAAATGATAAAAAATGTAGCCAAAATAATTTTATCTCACACACATATTAAGTTTATTAGATAGTTATGTAACAAGCATAGAGCTTTGTTTATATGATGTGTTTTTTTTTGTATGTACTCCTCGCTATCAGCAAGTAGAAAACATCCACTCTCTTTTTATTTTTTTAAAAATTATTATTCCTGTTATTATAATAGTAGGAAATGGGATAGAAATTTCCGATTTCAACAAACATACCATCTTCTTTTTCATTAGATTAATTATTTGATATTTTACAGCGGCTACGAGAAACTTGAACATGGTACATCAAGAAGTTTTGTGGTCTCCCACATTGAAGAGATCGGTACCGTGACAAGAGTAGAAGTTTACTGGGAATATGACATGAATGTCCTCCAACCCAGGTCTATCTGCTTCTTGTGGTGCAACGACCACCTCTACGTATCCTCAGTCAGGGTATCGGCCTCAAGGATTCTTAATTCTAGGGAGTAAGTATTGTGTTTAATATAAAATTGTTTCATAATTTTGGCTAGCTCTGCAATTTACTATTTATGAATCTCAAGTAATAATTTTATATTTCTTTGATCCCGTGCTATTAGCACTTTAGAAATACTCAATAAATTTTGATGACTGTTATTATCTTGGCTTATTTCAAAATACAATTTTGTAAAATTTAATATATTTGAACATATTAATTTGCACTGTTTCTGAGTTTGTGCTGTTAACCCAGTGTACCAATTTTTTTTTCAAAGGATTCTACTTCTGTTGTTTCTAACAAAACCTTTTCATATCTTCTTCTTCTTCTTTGACTTCCTCTCATGCCATTGCTAGCGTCGAGGAGCCTCCACCCAATGCAATCATGCCTCCCAGTCCCTACTCAACTGCCTCATTTCCTGGAGGGTCTTGTCTCCCTCCCCTCCGATGCGCTGAATGTATCCCTGATAGGAAACTCTGGGGCGGCTTTTTAGCCTCCTCCAAGTGGGTCTAGCTTCCATCACCTTCCTTGGCTCTCTCCCTCTTCCTCTATCTGACAGACGTGGCCAAACCACTTCAGCTGTCGGTTTTTTAAGGAATGCCTTAGCTCGGTTAATTTTAGTTCTTCTCTAATCTTCTCATTCCTTTTAAGTTCCGTCCACATCTGAGGCTTCTTTGTTTCCTTTGAATAGAATGTACTACCATGTGATTTATGAGCCCAGCAATGGTGGCCCCGTATCTTTTGAACAACTGGTCTCCTGAATATTTAGGTCCTCTCAAAGGGTGACCAGGCTATACCCCCTGGTACTGGGTTTCCCCCAACCTGGATGACCAGTGGCTGATTGCAGTCAGATGACTGGGCGATGGGGCCGCCAACTCCCTACCACTCTCTTATGTTTATAAGATTGTATTATAACCATATTTCCTCACTACTCTAACATTATTGGTGTATTACACCATCTGTTGAATTTTGAATTATTGCATTATAAGTATCTGATTAGCTTATATTGAATTATGAGTGAATCAGATATCACTTATGCTTATTATAACTAATAGCCCCCCCCTTCCTATTAACATAGGAATAGCCAGTTTTACATTTATAAATATTATAAAATACATTTTTAATACTTTTCAACCAAAGACTAATTGTTGATAACATCGGTAGAAAACGAGCGGTAGATGTGGTGAGCAAGCTTTGTAGCCCTGGTCACCGTGGCTACGCTGATATAGCTTCCAGGTCAACAGCCCTCTTCTTGGACAACTGTAGATCTGATTGAGTCATCAAAGATTGCAGTAGAAGATACTGCCTTTGCCTCTGTCAAGTGGTTCCAAGGCTTCCAGGTTCCGGAAGTACAGAGAACATTTGTTGCCAACCATTCGCAATTAGTATTTTGCTTAATATAAAATTTATATTAAGCTCAAAAAGTATCATACTTAAATGTATATAAATAATGTATATACCCTATGTAATGTAAGCAAGCTGGAGGATAAAGTTAAGAACATAAAAAAGTTCAAATTGTTTGTGATTATCGCTACATCTTTATTATTTATTTGTTATGTTATGTGACATTTTTATATTACTATTATTCATATCTCTCCTTAATTTAATTGTAACAAGTTTCAAAATTCAAAAGACTCTTGGGTTCTCTTATATTTTGGTGTTCTTGAGAAAAAGTTGTGTTTAAGTGTTTTTATAGAAAATCCAAAATCAAACAAAACTTGTGTCATTATCAAGATAAGTTGATATAAACATGTCTACTAGTCGATCCGAAAATCATAGAAAGCCATTATAATATTGTATGTACTGTCAATTATATATGTGTCTCTGTAATTTAATAAAGGTTGTAAATTTGTTATGTTTTAAAGATGTTATGTTTTATATTTTTATTAATATAGCCGATAATATGCAATGATTCCCCCACATCCTACATAACACTATCACTAAACATATATATGAAACATAAAGGTTTTTACGGCCATTTATATTTATTATCAGTTATTTTTAATTGTCATTTACTCATTTATATAGAAATAATACAACATAAAAATATATGAAATCATATTGGACATTATCTAATTTTTTAAACTGGTTTCAAATAAGATACCTTCAATTGCCATTATTCTTAAGCAGGATTATTAAAAAACTAGTTTTTAAAAAAATCAGTGAATCCTATATAGGTCATGTAAAAATAGTGACTTTATTAAATAAATTATTTTCAAACAACTACACAGTCCATCTTCTATAGAATTTCTATAGTAACATGTATAGTGTAATTTTTTGCTACAAATCATAAAATAAAACACTTTTATGTTGATGTTAAATGAAATATATTTATTGGGGTTACAATTTTTAAATAATCCTCAACAATTAAAAATCAAAACACTTTATTTCTTTTTAAATTAGTCAATCGGATTTCGGTGGAAAATGAGCCAATATACATAGATTCAAGATAGTCTCTATTTTCTTTCACCTGATGCCTGTCACCATATGAACTCTGATAAATAAGATTCCAAATGATGCCTCCCTGTCCTCCTATGTCTCTTGTTATTCCATTTAGCACTGCCCCACATTCTCTCAACTGTTTGGGTATGGGAATAAGTACATTTGGGTTCTTTTGGAAAAATATTCCGCTATGGAAAAAATTAAATTGCATCTTGTTCTGTTTTTGGAAAATCTCAAATAGCATTTTCATGCTGCTGGCATCTCTTTTTTTCCAAATTTTATTTATTACCCTTCAAATAATCTATTTTAAATGTTCAACCGCTCTAGACCTAATATATATCCGAATAAAAAAACCTCGGATACCGGCGCGCATTACGATTTTATCACATTTCGTCCCTCATTAGAACCATTCAAAGAAGAAAAGTCCTATATAGAATTGTCGAAATAGACGAGCTCTTTATAGGGCTCACCATTGTTCCGTTTTTATTATGTCGATCTCGAAAAAAAAAAAAAAAAAAAAAAAAAAAAATCAAATACGAGCCCAGTGATTCAGTTTTCGCAAAAAGGGAAGAAATTTAAAAAAATAAATAAAAATAACATCGCAGGATTACGCCACGCGAACTGTATATACGCGCATCCCTTTCCCCGAAAATCGGATCAATCCTCAAAACGACTTTTTTTTAATTTAATCAATTGATTATAGGAGCCACTTATGACTATGCTGTAGTAAATATGAAAATTTATACATGTTTACTAAGACAATCAATCAATCCAGTTGATACAATTTAGTGAAAGCATCGATCAATTGAGTAATTGATAGGAAAATAGAAAGGGGGTAGGTCAAGTCTCAACGCTCAAATAAACATGAAAATATTTCGAGTTGGAAGAAAATAATTCTCCACACTGATGCAGATCTAGCTATCCGATGTGATATATGTTATTTGATTTAGCAACCAACCGACTCCCTCCTAAAGGCTCTCGCACATGCAGCTAATAATAATAATAAACAACCTTCGCACTCATCTTAATTCTCCTCTCAAGTTGCCATTCCTGTAATTAGTTAAAATGGTCTCCCAATAATAGCCCCCTTCCGCATTGGATAATAGTGTGCCTCATCGAATCAAAATGGGCGGAAATACCAATAACATTTTTTATAAAACTGCTCGATGCAATAATAAAAGTAATTTTGTCGAACATTATTTTACCCCCACCAATCATTCTTACCAATTAGCTACATAACCCTTCCGCCTATAAACCTATGTATATACAGCTTCATCAACCACCTCCTTGAGGATACACTTGTATCCCCCAGCTGCCAGCCTGCTTCTCCTAGGAAGTGTCACTCCCTCATGGGAATAAGTGGCCTAATATGTATAAAAATATATAGATATTAAACAATTTCGTGGAGCCTGCCTTTGATAGGGAAGAGGCAGGGAGAAAGAGTTCCCTTCGCCAACGGCCATACCACGTTGAACACACCGGTTCTCGTCCGATCACCGAAGTTAAGCAACGTCGGGCGTGGTTAGTACTTGGATGGGTGACCGCCTGGGAAAACCGCGTGCTGTTGGCATCTCTTTTTTTTTTCCTTTTTTTTCCAAATTTTATTTATTACCCTTCAAATAATCTATTTTAAATGTTCAACCGCTCTAGACCTAGTATATATCCGAATAAAGAAAAACTCGGATACCGGCGCGCATTACGATTTTATCACATTTCGTCCCTCATTAGAACCGTTCAAAGAAGAAAAGTCCTATATAGAATTGTCGAAATAGACGAGCTCTTTATAGGGCTCGCCATTGTTCCGTTTTTATTATGTCGATCTCGAAAAAAAAAAAAAAAAAAAAAAAAAATCAAATACGAGCCCAGTCATTCAGTTTTCGCACAAAGGGAAGACATTTAAAAAAATAAATAAAAATAACTTCGCGGGATTACGCCACGCGAACTGTATATACGGGCATCCCTTTCCCCGAAAATCGGATCAATCCTCAAAACGACTTTTTTTTAAATTTAATCAATTGATTATAGGAGCCACTTATGACTATGCTGTAGTAAATATGAAAATTTATACACGTTTACTAAGACACATTGCTTTTGTATTGAAACAAGAATTGTTAGCGGCAAGGAGGTTTTCCAGCTAGCCTTATAGTTCATTTTATATCCTCTCAATAAGAGCCGATGAAGGCAGATTCCCAGTAAATTATAATTCCATATTCCCTTTAACTGATACAGATTCAAGTTTAAAGGAGCCGGGACTGGCTCTCAGCTTCTAGAGGTTCCTAAGATGCCCGCTAGGCGCAGCACCTACTCCGCTTGGAGAGCTCCATGTCTAAAATTTATCACAAAATTACAAGAAAAAAGACCCCTAACACTGGCCCAAAATGGAGGGAGAATTCCCATTTGCCTCTCAAAGGAGACATTTTTACAACTTTGACAGAGGAGCCAAGAGAAGAGCATATGAAACTGGGCAGAAAAGCTCTAGTCACTCAAGAGTCCATGTGAATCTTCATATTTCATTTATTAAACGAGTCACCATGCTCATAAACTTTTATACCATTGTGGATGTATAATAAATATAGAATAATAAGGAGATAGGAGAGCCGTTAACCCTCTCCACAATAATCCCTAAACAGTATGAATTCGCTTGCCCGACGAATGATGAACATGAATTACCATTATATCATAATTTGTACTCAGAGGGGCTCATTTTTCCCAATATTGCATCAATCATCAATTCAGTTGATACAATTTAGTGAAAGCATCGATCAATTGAGTAATTGATAGGAAAATAGAAAGGGGGTAGGTCAAGTCTCAACGCTCAAATAAACATGAAAATATTTCGAGTTGGAAGAAAATAATTCTCCACACTGATGCAGATCTAGCTATCCGATGTGATATATGTTATTTGATTTAGCAACCAACCGACTCCCTCCTAAAGGCTCTCGCACATGCAGCTAATAATAATAATAAACAACCTTCGCACTCATCTTAATTCTCCCCTCAAGTTGCCATTCCTGTAATTAGTTAAAATGGTCTCCCAATAATAGCCCCCTTCCGCATTGGATAATAGTGTGCCTCATCGAATCAAAATGGGCGGAAATACCAATAACATTTTTTATAAAACTGCTCGATGCAATAATAAAAGTAATTTTGTCGAACATTATTTTACCCCCACCAATCATTCTTACCAATTAGCTACATAACCCTTCCGCCTATATACCTATGTATATACAGCTTCATCAACCACCTCCTTGAGGATACACTTGTATCCCCCAGCTGCCAGCCTGCTTCTCCTAGGAAGTGTCACTCCCTCATGGGAATAAGTGGCCTAATATGTATAAAAATATATAGATATTAAACAATTTCGTGGAGCCTGCCTTTGATAGGGAAGAGGCAGGGAGAAAGAGTTCCCTTCGCCCATGGCCATACCACGTTGAACACACCGGTTCTCGTCCGATCACCGAAGTTAAGCAACGTCGGGCGTGGTTAGTACTTGGATGGGTGACCGCCTGGGAAAACCGCGTGCTGTTGGCATCTCTTTTTTTTTCTTTTTTTTCCAAATTTTATTTATTACCCTTCAAATAATCTATTTTAAATGTTCAACCGCTCTAGACCTAGTATATATCCGAATAAAGAAAAACTCGGATACCGGCGCGCATTACGATTTTATCACATTTCGTCCCTCATTAGAACCGTTCAAAGAAGAAAAGTCCTATATAGAATTGTCGAAATAGACGAGCTCTTTATAGGGCTCGCCATTGTTCCGTTTTTATTATGTCGATCTCGAAAAAAAAAAAAAAAAAAAAAAAAAATCAAATACGAGCCCAGTCATTCAGTTTTCGCACAAAGGGAAGAAATTTAAAAAAATAAATAAAAATAACTTCGCGGGATTACGCCACGCGAACTGGTATATACGGGCATCCCTTTCCCCGAAAATCGGATCAATCCTCAAAACGACTTTTTTTTTAATTTAATCAATTGATTATAGGAGCCACTTATGACTATGCTGTAGTAAATATGAAAATTTATACACGTTTACTAAGACACATTGCTTTTGTATTGAAACAAGAATTGTTAGCGGCAAGGAGGTTTTCCAGCTAGCCTTATAGTTCATTTTACATCCTCTCAATAAGAGCCGATGAAGGCAGATTCCCAGTAAATTATAATTCCATATTCCCTTTAACTGATACAGATTCAAGTTTAAAGGAGCCGGGACTGGCTCTCAGCTTCTAGAGGTTCCTAAGATGCCCGCTAGGCGCAGCACCTACTCCGCTTGGAGAGCTCCATGTCTAAAATTTATCACAAAATTACAAGAAAAAAGACCCCTAACACTGGCCCAAAATGGAGGGAGAATTCCCATTTGCCTCTCAAAGGAGACATTTTTACAACTTTGACATATCATAATTTGTACTCAGAGGGGCTCATTTTTCCCAATATTGCATCAATCATCAATTCAGTTGATACAATTTAGTGAAAGCATCGATCAATTGAGTAATTGATAGGAAAATAGAAAGGGGGTAGGTCAAGTCTCAACGCTCAAATAAACATGAAAATATTTCGAGTTGGAAGAAAATAATTCTCCACACTGATGCAGATCTAGCTATCCGATGTGATATATGTTATTTGATTTAGCAACCAACCGACTCCCTCCTAAAGGCTCTCGCACATGCAGCTAATAATAATAATAAACAACCTTCGCACTCATCTTAATTCTCCCCTCAAGTTGCCATTCCTGTAATTAGTTAAAATGGTCTCCCAATAATAGCCCCCTTCCGCATTGGATAATAGTGTGCCTCATCGAATCAAAATGGGCGGAAATACCAATAACATTTTTTATAAAACTGCTCGATGCAATAATAAAAGTAATTTTGTCGAACATTATTTTACCCCCACCAATCATTCTTACCAATTAGCTACATAACCCTTCCGCCTATAAACCTATGTATATACAGCTTCATCAACCACCTCCTTGAGGATACACTTGTATCCCCCAGCTGCCAGCCTGCTTCTCCTAGGAAGTGTCACTCCCTCATGGGAATAAGTGGCCTAATATGTATAAAAATATATAGATATTAAACAATTTCGTGGAGCCTGCCTTTGATAGGGAAGAGGCAGGGAGAAAGAGTTCCCTTCGCCAACGGCCATACCACGTTGAACACACCGGTTCTCGTCCGATCACCGAAGTTAAGCAACGTCGGGCGTGGTTAGTACTTGGATGGGTGACCGCCTGGGAAAACCGCGTGCTGTTGGCATCTCTTTTTTTTTTCCTTTTTTTTCCAAATTTTATTTATTACCCTTCAAATAATCTATTTTAAATGTTCAACCGCTCTAGACCTAGTATATATCCGAATAAAGAAAAACTCGGATACCGGCGCGCATTACGATTTTATCACATTTCGTCCCTCATTAGAACCGTTCAAAGAAGAAAAGTCCTATATAGAATTGTCGAAATAGACGAGCTCTTTATAGGGCTCGCCATTGTTCCGTTTTTATTATGTCGATCTCGAAAAAAAAAAAAAAAAAAAAAAAAAAAATCAAATACGAGCCCAGTCATTCAGTTTTCGCACAAAGGGAAGAAATTTAAAAAAATAAATAAAAATAACTTCGCGGGATTACGCCACGCGAACTGGTATATACGGGCATCCCTTTCCCCGAAAATCGGATCAATCCTCAAAACGACTTTTTTTTTAATTTAATCAATTGATTATAGGAGCCACTTATGACTATGCTGTAGTAAATATGAAAATTTATACACGTTTACTAAGACACATTGCTTTTGTATTGAAACAAGAATTGTTAGCGGCAAGGAGGTTTTCCAGCTAGCCTTATAGTTCATTTTACATCCTCTCAATAAGAGCCGATGAAGGCAGATTCCCAGTAAATTATAATTCCATATTCCCTTTAACTGATACAGATTCAAGTTTAAAGGAGCCGGGACTGGCTCTCAGCTTCTAGAGGTTCCTAAGATGCCCGCTAGGCGCAGCACCTACTCCGCTTGGAGAGCTCCATGTCTAAAATTTATCACAAAATTACAAGAAAAAAGACCCCTAACACTGGCCCAAAATGGAGGGAGAATTCCCATTTGCCTCTCAAAGGAGACATTTTTACAACTTTGACAGAGGAGCCAAGAGAAGAGCATATGAAACTGGGCAGAAAAGCTCTAGTCACTCAAGAGTCCATGTGAATCTTTATATTTCATTTATTAAACGAGTCACCATGCTCATAAACTTTTATACCATTGTGGATGTATAATAAATATAGAATAATAAGGAGATAGGAGAGCCGTTAACCCTCTCCACAATAATCCCTAAACAGTATGAATTCGCTTGCCCGACGAATGATGAACATGAATTACCATTATATCATAATTTGTACTCAGAGGGGCTCATTTTTCCCAATATTGCATCAATCATCAATTCAGTTGATACAATTTAGTGAAAGCATCGATCAATTGAGTAATTGATAGGAAAATAGAAAGGGGGTAGGTCAAGTCTCAACGCTCAAATAAACATGAAAATATTTCGAGTTGGAAGAAAATAATTCTCCACACTGATGCAGATCTAGCTATCCGATGTGATATATGTTATTTGATTTAGCAACCAACCGACTCCCTCCTAAAGGCTCTCGCACATGCAGCTAATAATAATAATAAACAACCTTCGCACTCATCTTAATTCTCCCCTCAAGTTGCCATTCCTGTAATTAGTTAAAATGGTCTCCCAATAATAGCCCCCTTCCGCATTGGATAATAGTGTGCCTCATCGAATCAAAATGGGCG